>CM060932.1:112680156-117680156 GCA_030765085.1 Allium cepa
AATATAACCAAAGTTTGAAGGAATAAATTCATTATAGAATGAAATTTATAAATATGAATTATAGAAGTAATTTATGAATTTAAATATAATCAAATGAGAATTTGTAAGGTGTGCAAATAAATTATAGTCAGAATTTATTTAAGCAGGCTTTGGAAATTTAAAATCCCGGAGATTTGGAAGTATTTGAAGATAAATGATAGCGTTATTGTTTTGGAGATAATTCTGAATGGAAATCTGTTTTAAATGAATTTTGAAAGTGATATAGCATTGAAATCACTTGGATTATTGGAAAATAATTCTGATGATGACGGCCGCATCATCAGTATTCATTTTCGAATTTCTAAGTGACGGATTGCTGCCAAATTGATTTGTTCAGAAAAGCTAGTTATTTTTGAAAGTCTCAAAAGAAATTTGTTGGGAATAAAACCAGGATTGGTTTAAATTTTTGAGAAATATGATTTGAGATGTTGGAGATTTCAAAATAAATTTGAAACCAAAGCCGGGAGTTTAAAAATCCTGATAAGATGGGTTGTAAGCTTATAAATTGAGATGAGTTTTAAATCAGGAAGGAAATATAAGCTTTGAATGTTGAAATTAAAATTTAAGGTGAAAAGTTAAAAATAAGATTTACTTGGATCAAGGAAATAAAATTTAACTGGATTGAAATTGATTGAATAAGCTGAAAGAATATCGAGTTGTATTCGAATTGAGTTGAAATCGAATTGAGTTGATTAAATCAGAGTTAAAATAAAATTGAAGTATTGAATAAATTAGATTCTTACCTGAATAAATGGAAAGTAAATTGGATAAGAAATGAGAATTGAAATCAATAAATCAGAATAACTTATAAAAGAATTAAAGATCCATGGAAATAAAATATGCTTGGGCTATAAATAAATAGAAGAATTGAGTTAAAAATAAAAGATGAATGTATTCAAGCTTATAATGAATGGAATTGTATAAAATAGTAAGTTGTGACTTATAAAATTGGAAATGAAATACAAAGCCCAAATTTAATATTTTGATGAATTGGAAAATGAAAAGAAAATCCAAACTTGAATTATAAAGTATATTTAACTTAAGAAAATTAAATGCAGTGATATTTGGAATAAAAATTCAAGTGTTGGATTATGAATAAGGGGAGAACTAATTGGATAATAAATTAGTTAATGGAATTGAATTGTAAGTTTATGATGAAGTTGGAAATAAACTCAAGTTATAAATTAAAATTGATTCAAATTGTTGATGAAGTGAAAGTAATTGAGAATGAGGTTGAATTGTGAGTTAGTAAATTGGATGGTAAATTAAAAGAGTATAATAGAATCAGAACTTGAGTTATTAATTCAAATTAGACTTGAAGTGTAAACAAAGTAAATACAATTAGGAAAGTATAGAATAAAAATGAAATGGATTAAAATAGTAATGGTATGAATTGCAAATAAAATCCAAATAAGTGAAAGTAAATTGGAGATGGCCATGTAATCAATTAAATGAGTTGGATCTGAAAAGTTAAATTTGATATTAACCAATCAAATGAAGTTGCAGGTTTGAATTGAGATTTGATTGGGAGAGAATTAAGTTGAATAAGAAAATTTATTTGAACATAAAATGAGCTTAAGTATAAAATTGGAGTGAACAAATTTAAGCTAAAGAATGAAAGGAGTTAGATTGAATTCAACTTAAAATTTAGATTAATAATAGTGAATTGGATTTAAATCAAGTAAAAATAAAGTTTAATTGACATAAAATACGGTGAGTTGCCGATAATATTTAATGGGATGAAAATGCTTAAATAAATAATTGTAAACCATTTAAATTATTAAGGAATTGAAATAACTTGAGACAATAAGGAAAATAGAATGTTTCGAGTTTATTAGAATGGTTTAAGTGAATGTGGATAAACTAATTATATTGAATAAATAAATGATGGAATAAATAAGTATCAAATGAAATGTGGTTAAATAAGTTGAGAAATGGTTATTAAATGAAATAGCTTGGATTGTTTTTGAGCTAAATAAAGTAGTTCGGAATAAACAAATATGGAATGAAATGTAAATAAATGAATTGTAAATAAAATTTAAATGGAATGTGTCGAGCTAAATAAATGATTGTGAATGGATTAAAAAAAAAGAAGGGGGAAGCTTAATTGGTAATGGAGATGAAGCCTAGATTGTTAATGGTTTTGAATGGACTAGTTTGTTCAATAAAATTTAAATGCAATAAAACTGAGAATATATGGATTGTGAATAAATCCGAAATGGAATTGAACTAAGTGTAAGTTGAGTTGGAGTCAATTTAAATTGATTATAGAACTCAAGTGCTTATTTATTCACATAAATCTCGTCGAATTTCATAGAATAAATTGTTATTGGATATAAATGGAAGTAACTAAATTCTATAAACGGATAGAAGTAAAATAAATTGATTTTGAAAGTAATTGAATTAATATGAGCTCAGTTTGCTTAAAAATAAATTAAATGTAAGTGATTGAGATTAAAACCATTCAACGTGATGAAGTTGTATACAAATGGATTGAAAACCATTCAAATTGAATGAAATGGTTTATGAATAAATTGAAACAGTTGAATTAGCATGGAAACTATATAAATGGCTTACGGAAAAATATTTGGTATGAGTTTCTTTTAGAATTCATATGTAAGTCATATGTTTTAACCATTGCAACTAAGTGAAATATAGTTAAACTGTATATATTTAGCACTTACATGTTTAAATTGAGCAAGTACAGGTACCTGGAAGCCGTGTGGCTGGATTTGGTAGTGCTATTTGCTAAAAATAATAAGCTGCTTGCTTAAAATGCTAAATAAGGTACGCCTACGAATAAAAATAGGAAATATGAACTGTTTTTGGTTTTTCCGACCGTGTGGGTCGATGTATATATATTTATCTCTTTTATCAAATTGCAAAAGCTCCTCCGTACAAAGGAGACTCTGCCAAAAAATTTCAGAAATTTTGGGAGTTAGAAATTTTTTGAAAGATTTTGGAAAATTTTGCTAACGACAAAACGATTTTAAACTAAGTATTGAAATAAGTTAGTAAATGGAGCTAATTAAAATAATGACGTGAATTAGTTATAAATGAAAAATAAAATTTAAAGTTAGAATTGAAAATAAATTGTATTCGTATGGAAATGAAAGAATCAATGTGAATTAAAATGGGTATAAATTAAGTGATAGGATGAAAATAAATAAAGAAACATGTAAAATGCTTATGTTAACTTAAGTAAGTAATGGTCAATTTTTAATTGGAAATGGAAATTACAAATACATTCTAAGTTGATATTTGGATTAATAAATATTGACATTGGTAAGAAAGTCAATAAAATGTTAAGTTGTGTTTGGATATTAGTGCTAAGTAGGTATGCAGGTATTATAAAGGGAAAAAGAAAATTGGGTTTGATATGAAAAGATAAAATTTGAAATGCTGGACAAAAAGGTATGTATTTAAATTTGGTATAGAATTTGATTGGGATTTGGATTTGGATTGAGCCACTTGGCTTTTTGTTTTCATTTTGGATTTGGGAGGCCGTAGAGCTCTTTTGTAGTTGTACCGAGTCAGCCGCGCAAAGGAGACGCTGGCGAAATTTTTCGGGAATTTAGGGAGTTAGAAAATTTTGAGAATTCAAAATTTAGTTTTGAATTATAACTTGAATGGTTAAACAAATGGTATAGTTTGAAACTAGGGAAAGGTTTGGGAATTAATAAGATTGATAATGGATTTTTTATAAAAGGATAATTGGTATGATGTTGAATTGTTAGAAAACTGTTTGGTTTTGGGGAAAAGTAAACGGAATTTGAACCATTCTTCCTAATTAGTAATTTCGGGGACGAAATTCTTTTAAGGGGGAAGGAATGTGACGACCCGGAATTTTTAAGAATTTAAAATCGGAATATTAAATTGATTTTAATCATTTAAAGGTTAATTATCAACTTGAATTACAAATATCGCTATTTATTGATAATTAAATAATAGGATTTTATAATTAGAAGTTGAGTAAATTGTTGAATCTTGAATTTCAAGTCCGTTAAAAAAAAAAAATTGAAGGCTTGAAAATTTATATTGATAATACTTAGGATAATAGAAGTTGTAAAATTGAAATTAACAGTGATTTGTTCAGTTTTAAAATTTATATCGTTTAAATTGAACTTAAAAATAGCCTTCCGAGGCACAGTCTCGGAATTTGACGAAACCAGTCCCATTGGGTCCATAATATTGAATTATTATCGGATTTCAATTTTCGTAGTAATTTGATTGTTATGTGAGCATACGATATATAAACGCGTTGAGATTTAATTTAAATTTTATAAGTATAATATCACATAAGCAACATCACAGCTGAGATAAAGAAATTAATTAAATAATATTATAACTTGGAAAAAAAAATCAAGTCTTGGCTTCAAGAGCACGCCTCTTCCTTTCCAAAATATCTCGTCCCCTCTCTTCGTTTATAACCGAGCTTCATTGTTTTCTTCAGACATAACGAAATCAAACAAAAAATGAAATAAAATGGCCGAAGTTATTCACGTGTTGCTCTTCAATCAAAATTATTTACCGTATAAAAAAAAAATGGCGTGAGGGGATGTGAACGAAATCGAGTTCGTTCGAATCTCGTGGGGGAAAGGGGCCGAGACAGTAGGGCTATCGATCGTTGAAGGTGGGTTTCGTGAGGGGCGACAAGGGAGTGACGCATCGTTGAGGTGGGTGCGAGTCGTTCGTAGGGTTGTGGGAAGACGAGCGATGTCGATGAAGTCACGAATTTCGATCGATGGTTGAAGGGAAGTTCAACGGTGGATTCGGTCGAGTGCGAGAGTCGTCGGCAGTGCAGTCAAATCTAGGGTTTTGGGCTTGATCTTTGATTCGCGTGCGCACGTGTGGAAAAGTGGGGTGGAGGCGCGTTGTTCGTTGAAGTGGTGCTGCACGGGTTCGTTTCGATGGGGGTCGCAATTGTTTTGCGAGATGGGAGGCACGTCAACTCGAGGGTCTGGATCGCGTGATGTTGGCCGAAGTCGTGGAAAGGCGTGAGTAAATCAAGTCTTGGTGCTCGAGATTCTGTAAGGTATTTTTTTTTATTTTTTTATATAACAATAAGTAGTAAACATTGTTTCACATTGTTGTCGAACTACAGTAACTATATTCTGGAAATTCGTTAACTATAGAAATATAGGGATGTTAAAGCAATGTTATATGGAGTTTATAAAGAAAAGAGAAAGGGCAGATCATTAAAGTATAGATTGATTAAAAATGATAATAATAAAATGGAATGGATACACATAGGTACCTATTTTTATTTAAAACTAAAATTTAAATTATGGGGAATAATTTGGTTAATTAACCTACCTATTTATTTTATTTGCTAAAAATAAATTACCTAAGGAGAATTAGTTTAAAAATGAATAATTAGTTGTTTAAAATTAACCGAAATTAATGGTTCAATTAGTTCGAATATTAACAAGACATCTAATGATTATTCAAGGTTGAAAATCAAGAAACCAAGGCAATATTGGAAGGAATTGCAAATAGAATGCAAAGGTGAGTTAATCTCACTCAGTTTAAAATTTAAATTTAAATGATTAAATTTAAATAATTGTTTGGATGGTTGAAATTGATTGATGGGATGGTATGGAATACTCTGGAATCGATATATTATTGTGCTAACATCTGTGGATGCAGGGAAAAACAGGTTGGAGGGATCCAACTGGATCCCTCAACATTTATTTAAAATTATTTAATATTCTCTGCTGTGCATATTGATATTCTATGATAAGTTATATTGGAATATTAAATGCTATGGTTGATTTGATATTTGGGTGAATGAATTGCCAAGATTTTATAGATTGGATTTTGAATAAAAAAAGAAGAAGAAAATTTGTAAGTAAAATAATTATGGCAATGTGAATAAATTTAAGAATGGCATAAAAATAAAGTAAAGTAACATAAGAATTCTAATTAATAAATCTTGAATATAGAAATAAGATTTAACATAACATTTATTTTAAAATTTAAGATTTTAAAATTTTGGAAGGAACAAAGAAGAAAATGGAAAAAAAAACCCTGAAATTTGTATATTTCAGTTAAAAGATTTAAAATCAAATGGAAAATAATAACAATAATAATTAAGTGCATAATTAATGAAACTTGAAATGAATTGAGTAATGTAAGAAAACTTATTTCAAATGGAATAAATTGGGAATCAACTTGGAAAATTGATTTAAGTAATTTGAAGTTGGAATCCCCCCGGGATAACCAAGTACGTTTTCAAAGTAAATGTTAAATATAAGTTAATAGTTTTAAAATTTGTTTTAAAGGGTATGTTTTGAAAATTTATTATTTCTAATATTTAAATTTTAAAGTGAGTATTTTCTCAAATCTATTATAATAGTAATTATTTAAAGAGTGACTTAGCATTTTGTTTCAACAGTGAAAATCTAGTTTTATATTTTATTAAGTAACTTTATTTTCAAATATTCATATAAGATGTATTTTTAACAAATTATTAAAGTAGCTTTAATTTATATGTTTTAAAAGTATATATTTCTAAGTAAATTGTTTTAGATTATTTAAATCTAGTTTTGTGCTTGGTGATTTCAGAGGAGATATAAATATTTGGGAAAGTTGATTCAGAAGAAAGATGGTTTTGAAACTGTTTTCAAAGGATTGAAAATAGAAATATATCTTGTGAAGATATTTTGAGGTTAATAAATAATTTGGGAAACTATTTATTGTTTGATGGATGTTTTGTGAGTGTTAATTGATAGCTAAATAACCGACAATTGATATTGGCCAAATGCGATGATCGTTTCGAAGAGACCGGGATCGAGATTTATTCTCGAAAACCACTTCGATCCGGTTTGTACGTTTCGTGCGAAAAACGTGTTCGGAGGCGAAGATTGAGCAGTGAAGTGCAAGGGCTAGTCGCTACTAATCCTGAGGATATTTCCAAAATGGATGTAGTAGGAGTAGTGCCTTCGGTTCCGTTCGAACCTGGGACGGACTTGTATGGATGAATGCTTGCGAAAACATCGTTAGGTGGACGATGGGCATTCTAAGTGAAAACGTTCTAATGGTAACGCTTAGCCTCAAGCCTCATCAACCGGGAATGACTGAAAATCAGGGGATATGCAGCAAGGTTAGGTGGGTCATACCCAAGCAGGACAAGATAATTCCCCTGTCTAGATGTCCCTTATATATATTTCGGCTTAGTGGGTGGTTGGTCGCGCCAACCACGGGGTTTATCTTGTTCGGGACTGTTCAGTAAGGAATGGTTCCGGCCTTGTGTTGCAGGGGATGAAGAAAGTAATCCTCGGTACGGTGATCTAGGCCCCGTACTGTGACAGGTGGTACCCCAGTGCCTAGTCATTATTGGAAATCCATTCTCCCTACGAGCCTTGTACGAGTTTTTTTTGTATTACCCACTTTTGTGGCTAGTAGCTGGAATTTAATGAATGTAACAATTTCAGCTATTTTATAAGTATTTGTATATAGACCCTATTATAATATCAGAGGATTTCTATAAAAATTGTTTTAGTTATCGTAAGGTAAAAACCCGACATGTTTATTTGTGGCGTGGTCTTACGAGATGCTTTTGTTTTTCAAAGGATTTTTGAAACTTTAATAATCAATTGGGTGTGATTTTCTCACGCCGGTAATCCAGACTGACTCGGGTGTTATTTAACTGTAATGCTCGGGTCAGACCGAGTATTATAGGATACAGGAGATGCTGTGGAGCTCAGGAGACGAGCTGGATTGACGATACGTATAATCGTACTTGTTATATATATATTCCGCTGTTTGAGTTGTTGTGTATTCATTGTATGTTATTGATGTGAGTTGTGACTGATGTACTCTGATGATGTAATATATGTAAACAGATATATTTGATTTTGAGTAAATATTATTTACTACCTATTATAGGTTATCCCGCTGCGATGGTTAGATTCTGATGTTGATTTTGTTCTCTCCTCTTCTACCTCTTCTTCTTAAACCCAAATGGTTCGTATTTCTGTGCAACTTGAGTTGATTGTTGTAGAATAGTATTGACTCAAGGGGTACGGATTTGCGGGTCGTTACATTACCCACTGTCCAAAATCATGGATATATCGCCTTTAAATAAACTTCTATATTTAACTTACCAATTTCAATTGATTTCGGATTTATAAAACAATGTTTATAAATCAAATTTATATTTTATAAAAATTTCTATTTATAAATCTAAAAATCTTATTTACTTATAAACCCATTTATAGCTTCATTTTAACACTTTTAAAATTTACTTATAATTCCATCCCTTTGATTTATAAAATATCAATTTTATAAATCTTATCTATAAACCATTTATAATAAGTCAAAAATATCAATTTATACTATTTCATAAAATAGTTAACTTCACATTCCAAAAATCATATTCTGGTTTTACTTCACAAAAATCATAATTTTTATAACATAAAAATTATAACTTTCATTTGTTTAAAATAAATCAATTCCTTAACAATTTAAAATCCAATAAAACATCTATTTCCAAAATCACTTGAAAATCCTTTTTAATTTGGAAATCATCACTTTAACATTTTCAAATTATCAAAAATAGGCCCAATGCCGCAACAGCACCAAATAC
This sequence comes from Allium cepa, assembly GCA_030765085.1. NCBI lineage: Eukaryota > Viridiplantae > Streptophyta > Magnoliopsida > Asparagales > Amaryllidaceae > Allium > Allium cepa. The sequence continues at coordinate 112,688,786 of CM060932.1, forward strand.
ATCAATCACGACATCCAAACATCATATATCATATGATAACAACATATATCACAATACCTATAAACAAATCAATACTGGTGAGGAATCCAGTTGGATCCCTCCAACCTGTTACCTGCAACAAATATATATATTAGAATATGTGTACATTGTCCGTTTCGAGGCAGACGCGCGTTCAAAGGGTCATCCTCTTATATACGGGAATGTATAGGATCATTTGCTCCACTAGGCAGGTATATATCCAAATATCAATCAATATATCGTCTATCATCCAAGCAATCATCAATCATCATAAAATAAATTATTTCTCACTTATATAAAAATATCAGTGAGTAAGAAAGAGTGAGTTGTACTCACATTATCTCCAATAGCAGTTGAAGTGTTTAATTTCGAATAAAATTAAACGAGTGTTTAATTTTACCCAAAATCCATACTAGCTCCAATAAATTTCAAACCTGCACCGTCGCGTAGTGTTCGTTCATACGAACCCAACGTAATTCGTTTCGTGCGAAAGAGACCTCGTATGAAAAAGTTATGCAGTTTTAAAGTTTAAACGAATTTTATATAATATAATTTACAAATTTTTATTTTATTTTTAAACCTAGAATTCATCTCGTCCTTCGATTTTGCTTTGATCCAGATCTGGCCGCTCGTGCCTTTCTTCCTCCCCAGGTTAGTTTTGATCGTGAAAACCCATTAGCCATCGAATTCATCTCCAATTATACTCCACCTCCGATCAACTTCAAGTCGATCGAGCTACAGCACTTCGAAGCCACGAACGCCACACACCAACGACCGAAAACCGGTCACGCTCAGATCCCTCTAGGCCTCGATTTTCGTGCACGAACGCACAATGGACGCGCCGCCCAAGCAGCCTCGTTGCTCCAAATTTGATCATGATCGTTCAGATTGAAGTACTCATCGTTCTCTAAAAGTTTGTAGTTGAACACTTTTTGAATTGATTGACGGATTTGAAGAAAAACGAGGAGGAAGAAGAATAATTTTCGGCCATTGAACTGTTTGCTGGCGGCTAGGGTTAGAAACCCTAGATTTGTGAAAAAAAGAAAATAATGTTGTCCTTTTATCGAAAATTCACGCGGACTATTCATCCGATTTTTTTTCGAACTCGAAACGAAACGTGTCGCCTGGCATTTATAATGTTTTACCTCTATTTCAAACGCAATGGAATATATATCGAGAGCCAATTCGATCGTATTTGAAAGATAGGTTTTCAAATCAACTATTTCAATTTAAAATTTACTTAAACCGATTTCCTACGCATTTTAGCTTGCCCCGGACAAACTGTAAATCCGATTGACACGAAATTTGAAATCATACAATAATTTAACATTACAGATCCAATGTAACTAGTTTTGTCGAAATCCGAGACTATGTGAAAAATGGCTATTTTCACTCGTTAATTAAATATTAAAATATTCAATTTTTACAAATTAACTTTTAATTCAACTTTAAAAATTCTGTAACATCATTCTAATTCAAATAAGATTTAATTCAACTTTATACAACATTTTTATTCATATTAAATCCAATTTACAATTATTTTCACAATTTCAAATATTAAATTAACAATTTAGTTATCCAGTTAAATCACTATATTCGAAATATTATTTATTCAGCTTATAAACTTAACTTTTAAATATATAAAATTAATTAAATATACGAATTTCAAATGACTGAAATTCTGGGTCGTTACAAGTTTCGTAGCGATCCGACTTGCCGTTTGATCGTACGGGCTCGAAACGCCTAGGAATCAATTAATTTGAAATCAATTTGAAATAAGTCGATTTTAGCATAAGTTCTTCATATGATGGAATTATGACTTGAAACCTGTTCCATTAAATTTAAAATATTTGAAAACATCTATTTCGATATATGGGTTGACCCATTTTCGTTCCGGAGTCGAAACGGGCTTTTCGGATCGTTTATCGTTCAACTTTCCAAACCAATCGAGCCTATTCATTTCTAATTTTTTATGCCCATATATATATCGTTATAAATGCTAACTACTTCTTATTGACGTTGTCTGTACGTACATTTCCCTACTCTCCTTCTTTCCAATGGAAGAAACAAATTCCCAAAGCCTCAAATTCAATTTCAATTTCAAAATCAATTCCAAAAACCAAACTCCTCAAACTATATCGAATTATATATCAAATTGAAGCTCTTATTGAGAGCATCGCAGATCTGAAATTCGTTTTTGAAATCGAATCAATATTTTTTCCAAAAACGCATAGTTTAGTTTCGGCAGTTCATGGATAATTAGTGAGAGTCGACGGTGGATCTTCCACGATTCGTCGATCGTGAAGTATATGCGCATAGAGGAGGTTGATGCGTGTCGATCCAGCGGTTTATTTCATGTCATAGTGGTCAGTAATCGCTGGAATTTGGCGATATTCCTAGCGGCGGCATACAGCCTATGGATGGCCGGAGTTCACGAATCTCCAGGCGGAGATGCGACTTGAGCCGCCTGAGGCGAGGGCGACGTCTGTTCGATGTGGAGGAGTACGTAGCAGCAGCGGTGGTCAATCAAAGTTTGGCGGCGTGCTGCGAATTGAGACTTCAGCCTTCGGAGGTTTGTGCGTGATCGAGATGACGCGTACCTGTTTTTTTCTTTTCTCCTTTTTTAATATTTATTTTATAATTTAAAATCCAATCGTTCTAATATCCATAACTTTTACATACAAGATCCGATGGACGCACGGTTTGAACTGTTGGGATCGTATCGAAATTCTGGATATTTTGACGCTATTTTGGACAAATTCTGAGGTCATTTGGATTTTGGGTTTAAATTGGATTTAAATTCAATTTAAATTCAAAGGTAAGTGTTTTAACCCACTCACAACTTCTAAAATTTCTAATGTTTTGTTAAATTTAATTTATGATGTGATTAGGAATTTATTTATGATTGTTTGTTATATTTTAAATTATCATCTCAGTTAATTTTGTTAGTCCTTGAGAAGGATGGTTTTGATGACAACAACCTTAGGACTTATGAAAAAATATAAATACTAACATTATAGTTAGGTATATATGTATATGTAGGATGTAAACATGCAGGTACCAAGAATGAAGACTTTACAATATAGAGATACAAGATTGATGAATTTAAAGATCAAAGATATTGAGATTGAAGACTCATGAGTATCAAAATATCAAGAGTTCGAGATTTCAAAGTACAAGGTAAGTATTGAGTCTAGAATTATGTTAAAACTTCTTGAAATCACTTACATCTTTATTCAAAATTTATTCCTGGTGTGTTCTTTCCCTTACTGCTTTTACTTATTATTTGCATCTGTGTCCGATTCTGTGATTATAACTGTGTCTGTGTATTACATTTGTTGGTGATTAAATTACATAAGTTTGTAAAAGATTTTTTGAATCCACAAAACACTATTCACCCTCCCTCTAGTGTTATTCTAGCATTATGATCCGTAATCCACATTTCTAACATTTGATATGAGAGCAATGTTTTCAAAGTTTTCATAATTTGAATTTTGAAAAGTTTTTAATATAGCTACCAACACTAGTTCTGTTAACACTAGCACTAGTTCATTTGTAGAGGGTCAGTCTATTGCCAGACCATCACTTTTTAATGGCAGTAACTATGCATATTGGGCATGTAGAATGAAAATATATTTGCAGTCAATAGGATTAGACACTTGGAATATCACACAAACTGAATATTCTGAACCCGCAACTAGTTTTTCATAGTGGAGTGCCGAGCAAAAGACTATTGCACAAAATAATTCCAAAGCCATGAATATTTTATTTTGTTCACTTGATAGTAATGAATTCAATAGAGTATCTATTTGTAAGTCTGCATATGATATCTGAAAAACTTTGCAAGTTACTCATGAAGGAATAAGCAAAGTCAAACAGACCAAAATATCCATACTCACGAATCAGTTTCAATTATTCAAAATGAATTCAAATGAGTCCATCTCAAATATGTATAGTAGATTGCGGATATTGGGCATTCTCTAATATCATTGGGAAAAAATTTCTTCGAAGCAGATCAAGTCAGAACAATTCTAAATTCTCTTACTCCGGAATGCGATCAGAAAGCTCTTGCAATCGAAGAAGTAAATGATATCAGTACTTTAAAGATTAAAGAATTGATTGGAAATCTAATGTCATTCAAAGTTCAAATGCAAGGGAGAAGAGATGGCAGGGCATTCGAAAAGAAGTCAATTGCGTTCAATGCATTAACAGATGAATCAGAATCAAGTAGTGATAGTGATGAAGAAATAGCCTTCATGACAAGGAATTTTCGAAAGTTTCTAAAATACAGAAAGATGAACAACCTCAAAAAGAATTATCATGGGAATTCTAGAAATCATAATGTAGTAGTACCAAATCACGTCAAATGTTTCAACTGTGATGAACCAGGTCATCTCTGAAGAGACTGTCCGTATCCTGATGAGCAACAGTTTCCTACAAGCAATGTTTATACAAAAAAAGGAAAAGAGCATATATCGCTACTCTAGAGGATTCAGACTCAGATTCATCCTCATGCGATGAAGATCAGAAGACAGAAAATTCAAATATGTGTTTTACGGCTATTCATGATTCTGATGATCTCAGAGATACAAATCTAGAAAAAGGTAAACGTTTACAATTTTTTGTTGAAATTGTTTTCTTAAAATTGATTGATTGTTTGATTGCTCTTGAAATTATGTGTTGATTGAATTTTAAATTATTATTATTATTATATTTTTATTTTTAAATATTATAATATTTTTTATTAAAAGAGTATTATTATACTACTTCGGAAAAATATGTAGACATTAAAAATAATATATATATATATATACATATACATATATATAAATATATATACATACTAAAGTATTTAAAAATAGATAGGTCACATAAATTCTCTGACCCATGTCGACATGGCCCTAACCATGATATCGACATGCCTGTAAGAAAGCTGAAATTCAAATTTGAATTCAAATGTTTGAACTTCCCTCCACCTTTTCACCAACTCCAATGTTCTGGAAAGGTACATCTTGGCCAGAGAACTGAAAGTGAAGTGTGGATCGTGTAATATGGATATATGATAATGTAGAGTATCCTAATGATAATAATACTGTAAATAATACGGAATAAAAAGCAGTATAGTAAAATGACACCAGAGATTTTTATACTGGTTCGGAGCACCGTACTACGTCCAGTCCCAGACTCCTTCTGGAATTTCGCTAAAACAATAACTCTCACTTAACCTGGAAGAACAGGTCTATACACCCCAGAGCAGCGGAACAGGGACCTGAGCAGCAGAACAAGATTTCGCCTCAACAACCGAAGAGGACTTCACTCGCCTGAGCAGTAGAACAGGACTTCAACAATTACATAAAATAGTTTTGACTTATGTGTTCTGATAACACTGTTTTGTCACTTGTAGTACACCCTTCTTATAATCTTCTCCTCGAGTATAAATGTTTGTATTTGAAGTATACGAAGAATAGAAAGGTATAGTATTGCTTTTATGCAGAATAATTAAGAGTATGATAGCAAATAGATTTCAGAAAGTTAGATCAGAGAATAAGAGAAATCGATTGTAATTAGGTGTGTTGAAATGAAGTTGGACTTTGTATTTATAATAGTTAGAAAGATATGACTATTGGTGAAGAGTTTCAATCGAAGTGTTGCATCCGAATCTTTTCGTTAAAGGTTCGCAACTCTTTACAAAAGTCGTGTCCTTTCAAAAATATGGCTGTTATAGAAATTCAGTCGACTGGGCTTCAGGGTTAGTCGACTGAATATTCAAATGAATTAAAAATTTTAAATTCATATATACGTGCACTGTGCATATTGCACTTTTTCTCCAGTGTCAGTCGACTAGCAAACAGGGTCAGTCGACTGACTTGGTGAATTTTGTGCAACAAACACAGTTCACACACACACATATAACTTTCCAACTTTTATAATCCAATTATACGCTTTTATATAGATAAAACATTTGTAAATTGAGTGATAGAAAATATATAAGCTAATATATACTTAACCGAGGAGAGATTTTAACAAAATTGACCTAAGACTCAAAAATCAAATAATAAGATTGATGGACTGGTTTTGAAGTCTTGTCTTCTTGTAATATATATTCCCTTTTTGTCGTAGTAGTCGTCAAATTTGTATGTTGTAGATGATAGCTTTATGTCATGAATCAAAACCAAGTCTCAACATTCTCCCCCTTTTTGATTGATGACAACCTGTAAATAGATATAGATTTTGACTATATATAAAACCATATAAATACTTACACCCCGTGAATCTCTGATGCTCTATATCCGTAATTGCTCACATCGCCTTTGCCGATGCTATATCCCTTGGAATTATCCCCAAAAGTGATAGAACCTCCATCTGAGTATGTAATATGTATCAGCATGTCTTTAAATCCTATCATGTGTTTTGAGCAACCATTGTCGAGTATCCATTTTCCTCTTTTCTTGAGTGGGACCTGCAAAAAATATGAGATATCGTTGGTACCCACCTTTTTAATAGGGTCCTAAAAGTTAGGTCTTAGGAAACCAAACCCAAGAGGGTTTAGTATCCCTTTTATAAATATAATTTTTGTTATTATGAACATCTTTTATGAACGAACTAATATATTCTTTCTTATTAGTTTGTTATTGGTTTTAGGTATCAATATACTTATTGTTTTAGAAACTGGTCTATTTAAAGATGTGGATGTTTTATTAGATTTAATTTTAGAAACTGGTCTATTTAAAGACGTTGATGTTTTATTAGATTTTTTTTTCAAATATCTAGTTTGTGACTTTTTAACTTTCTTCTTTGTAGCGACCCTAACTCGACCTTCGAAAATCGGCAACGAATACGACACTCATATTCAAATGCCGCAGATCCAAACGTCGAATCTGATTCGCCGGAGCTTATAACACATTAAGTATAACAACATAGCGGAAGAAAAAGAAATGAATATCATATACAACTCCAATGAATACAATATCTAAATATGGTACAACACCGATACAATATGATACAAGAATATCAGTGACCAAAAACAGCAGCGGAAAACACTTAGCCAAGAGATAACTCCAATCCAATGCTCCAAAGCTAAAACTCCAAACCACAAGCTCGAACCACCATCAAGTTGCACCAAGATAAGCAAGTCTCGTCCATGAATCCAAAGTCTTCAATATCCAGGATCTCCAAAGAATACCAAAGAGAAAGCTAAAAGCTACCGAATCGATATCTATATCTACTATCTAAAAAACCCAACTCTAGACTCTCCGTGTGGAAAATTGTGGGCACCCAGAGTTTAGAAAGGGAACAATAAACTCCAGGTCAGTCATGGGACTGGTATGAGCAAACCAAAAACATTTTATCTTTAAAAAACAAACAAAAGAATTTAAATTTGAAATCCGCAATGCTTTTTAGAAAATGAAACTACCATAAGGCCTCCCGCCACACACACCATGCAAACGCAGAATTGGAGGAGATTTCTCCTTATGTTAGTCAAAAATGCTTGATACACGAAAACCATTTTGATATTATTATTATTATTAGTGCATAGTGGAAAAACATTTCGAAAGTATAATATTAATCTTAGCCAGCATAGACATTCCGAACTATGCCTACTATAGCTACCATCTAAACAGTGGGGCGCCACGATAAGTAGATGGCAGGTAATACAACTAAAACCATACAAGGCGCATATTGGATGAATGGATTTCCAACAAATGGTCAGGCTAAGGAACTTCCTATTGCCACATGGGAACGCCTCTGGAGGGACGCCCCGAGAACCTACCCGGATCTCTGCTAACACAAGGCCGGCTACCCCATTCCCGGGGAATAAAACCTAAGATATGCCACCCCCGGTCCTTTGGGACCTTTAACCGAGGATCCACTACACCAACAACATCACACAGTAATAAATATACTACAGTGCCCACATGAGTAAGTATCTAGGCTCCATACCATGATACTACGCTTTTCCAAAAAGAATGATCATACCCTAGGGGCGCTACCACTGAAATCTTGCCGCATCTTTCCTATTTCGACCATTACCGGGCTGTGAGGCTCGATGCAGTCTCGTCCACAAAGCTACGCTTTTCACAAAAGCCATGCTTTGATCAACAAATGATCAGCAGCACTTCGTATGCCACATTACCAAATTCGGAATGTATCACTAGTAACCATCAACTACATAACCTCTGAGCTCGTACGTGTCAGAGAAGGGTGTTAAGCTAAGAGAATAAATCTCCGCCACTAAACAGAAATGTATTTGATAGAAACAAACTTTACATCTCAAAGTGTAATGTCAGACACACATCCATACAAGTCTGTTCCAGTTTCGAATAGAACCGAAGGCACTTCCAAAGAAGCCCTAGCAAATCCGGATAATTCCTAATCACGTCCGGACTCCCCATCACAAAGGGTGCTCAAATCTTTATATCGGGGATCAACCGATGCAGAGACATTCGACAAGAAATCCTTTCGTTTTCGAACATATCCTGTCTTCATCACCGGTCTTCAATTGCTATCCATAATGTCGTATCATTATTCGGAATGGGTTATATGACACAAAGGTCCTCTCTCGGCTAAACCAAATAGCGAGTGCAATATTTAAAAACATATGGATATGGGATTTCAGTTAAGTCACAACTTATTACCCAAAACTTTTCTTTCACATGGTTAAACAAATTACCATTTACAAATCTTTTAAACAAAAAGATTCATTTCACAAAGTTCACAAAGTTCAACAATCTTTCACAAAAAGTCATTAATATCTTTCCAATTCAAATTCTTTATACAAAAGATACGCTTTTCAGATGCCGTTTCAATTTGAAAACGAACTTCACCAATCTTTAACAAAGATTCATTCATAGCCTTTCAAAATGATTTTCCTTCCAAATTGGATTAACTCATCCAATCTTTAAATCAAAGATTAAATTCACAGCTTTCAAAATCATTTCCACAAAACAATTCCATTCCAAATCTTTTATATAAAAGATACACCATTTAAAATGTTCTTCAATTTTAAATCAAAGTTTGACTATCTTTGACAAAGATTAGTTAACAGTTTTCAAACTATTTCAATTCAATTTGAAATCTTTCAACACAAATCGAAAACCCTTTCCCTATATGAAAGATATTATTAATTGAAAACAAATAGTTTTCGTTTCGAAAAAATCCGATTTCATTTGCACGAGTTAAAGCTCTTTAAATATAAAATTTGGTTCGAATTCAAATTCCCAAAAACAATACTTTTAAAATGGTTTTAAACACCTTTATAACTTGTATAACTTTTTAAACCATAGTTTCCAAATCATAGAATTCAATTTCAAATATTGAATTCAAATTCAAATTAAATTATTTAAATTCCAAAACTTTATCAAGTTATTCAAAATAACTTTTATCATAAAACCCCTTTTCAAAAACTTTTCAAATAAAATCCAATTCCATTTCCAAAATTATTTTGGATTTAAAATTCAAATTTAAAACCATTTCAAAATCTGTGACTTAACCAATTTCCTCGTGCAATCCATATTTGTGTGTGTAAAGTGTAGTCCAGGGGTTTTACACAATAGTGCAACATCACTAATCATCACAGATTCAAGTATAGCAATATCGATAAGCGGTATAATCTACAATGCTTATCTTTATTCACAGATTCACAGATAAAGTAAATTTATCAATTACAAATATTCACCATTACAATTCGATGTGGGTTTCGGATAGCCAACTGGAATCCGACTCCCTGTCGCATCGAAATTCAAATGCCGTTTTACGGCCAAGGGGTTTTCACATTCACACAGCAGTATATTCATCACAGATATCATAGCTCAGCACAAAGCAATCCATATTACATAGCATCATAAACACATAACAGAGATATAAAACAATTCAATATTCAATAGAATCCAAACATCCATAAGTAGGATTAATTAATTGTCTGATTAATTTAAATCAGATTAGTCACTAATCCTGGTTAATTAACATTAATTAATTACAAACTTTAATCATTAATTAACCTTAAATCATTTATTATTTAACCTTTAATAATACTTTAATAAATAAATTAATCTGTAATCATTAAATAATTAACCTTTAATTAAATAAATTTTCCCCAAATTTATTAATCATACTCAAATTAATTACTTTAATTAATTAATTTAATTAATTAATTTAATTAATTAATTAAATTAATTAATTACTTTAATTAATTAATTTAATTAATTAATTTAATTAATTAATTACTTTAATTAATAAATTTAATTAATTAATTATTCTTTAAAAAATTATTCATTAAATCATTTGATTTATCAAAACTTTAATCATAAATTAATTAACTTTAATTACTTTCATTAATAAATCTTTGTTACTTAATGTCCTTTATTTTGGTCACACAAAGTAATTACCTTTTAATTACATTAAAAAAAATTAATTTTTTATTAAGTTAAATACTTGCATTAATAAAATCACCTTTAAATTAATTACATTTAAATATTATCCTAATATGATTTCTCAAAACCCAAAATAATTTTGAACATTTCAAAATTCAATCTTTAAAATCATTTGAAACTTTGTCTAGGAATTTGGTTACTATTTCTTTTAAATTTTGAAAACTTATTAATTCAACTGCATAATTACTCTAATTTATAACTACCTTTAAAAAAACAGTTAAAAATAATTTAAATCCTCAAAATTTGTTCAAACTTGTTAACCATTTTAAACCTTGTATCTTTTCTTTGAGTTTAAAACTTTGAATTTTTTCTTGCTTTTAATAAAACCTGCTTACTTTCTTTCTTTACAAACCGAGTAACTCAACATATTAAAACCCGAGTCCATCATCGGAAAACACGACCAAACACCCGAGTTATTCGCAAGCGACTCAAGAACCTAACCCACTTCGAGGCAATACTCGTCATCTACTTCGAATTTGACTTCGAGAACAACTACTTCTTCTTCAATTTCGAAAAACAGTCAGACACCAATGTGCACGGTGCACATGTACAATCACTCCGACCACCATAGATCGACGTCGCGACTCCTAACATATCAACGACGACCTTGCCCACTCTCTCGATCATCCAGATTTTCGCAATCGATCAACAGTCAAAAACAAGTCATTCGAACCAAAAAAAACTGGAACGGCCTTGATCGGAGGAATCCTCAATTGCCGACGATCCAAATCTTGAAAACCCTTATCGCCCCCATCAGAAGTTCGTCACGCCACCACTTTTCTAACCCCCACCATGCGATCACTTCCGGTGATTGATCGACGCCATACAGAGCTCACAAAAACCACGACCAATACGAGCTTTTAAACCCTAGTTCGACTATGAACAGCCACCACATTTAATTATAAAATCTACCATTATTTTTCCCACAATCAACAATCTTCACACTACCTCCAATCTTGATCGCAACCCCCATTTCCTTCCCGTTCGTCGATAATTGACGAAAACCAAATTTTGGCCAACTTAGGAATTCGTAGAAATCTCGTACATAAAAATCTGGATAATGTTATTAAAAATCATCATATTCGAATTTGAATTGGTTAATATAATCAAAACTTGAATTTACAATGATTGATTTTTACTTATTTGAAACAATCTCCACTGTATTTTCTTCTTTGAGTAAAATTGCTTGCTAATTTGTCTTGTAAATATTTTTTAAAAGTAGCATTTGACAAATACAAACAAATCTCTTTTAAATATTATAACTTAATATTATGTATGTGAAGAGATATGCATTTGTTTTGATTGAGTTAGATCTGAAATCTAAAGAACAGAGTTGAATGTATATCCACAGGCATGCACACCATTATTTATTTATGCCTCTATATGCAGGCATTTATCTCAACAACAAGCAATCACATAAGACAATTCACAGTTTCAAGCTTTAAATGGTTAGTTTGCTCACCTGTCATTGGGGTTTGAACAGAGCAGTATTTCCTTTTTCTTTTGTCCAGGTTTTAGTTTTGATTTGCTCTTATTTTTTCTTCTGCCTTAAATCTGAAGATGATCATGATGTTGTACTTGTTTTGATCTTCTAGTTTCCTGCTTGAATCAAACTTTGATTTTGAGGCAATCCACAGGCTTCCAGACTTTTGTTTTTAAATCTATGAACTGAAATTTGCATTTGCCCTGATCTCTTTTCCCTTTTCCAGATTTGAAAATTCCTTTTACCTGATTTTGTTTTCAATTTGAAACAACCTGGAGTTTTTATTTAACTTGCTTCAAATTGAATTCGGTTGAAGATTTGAATTTGCTGAGATGAATTTGCACATGCTGTTTTTTTAGTTTGAAGTTGAATGTTTCAGGTTGTAGTTTGCATTTGCTTTTCTTTGTTCTCAGGTTTACAAAACTGAGAACAGCCTAGTTCAATTTTTTTTTATAAAATTCATATTCAAAAGAAAAAAAATGATCTTGCCACTTGTATTATTCATTTACACTTGTACATTTATTTTTAACACTTGTTAATATATGTTTCTATATAACTTACATTTGTCAAATACCCATCAAATTTTGTTTAAGTCCTTTATTCAAATTAATTTAAAATTTATTTACAAATTTTGTTTTTTAAACCTTGTCTTGATTCAATCTATAATTTTTTTATTTTAAACTCTTTTCATTTTAATATTTTTGAATCAATTTATCTCTTATGTTTTATAACTTAACATATGTATTACATTTTAAATTTATAAATATACAACTATATTTATTCATTTTTTTAAAAGAAAATGTATTTCAAATCCAAGCCTAAGCTACTATACTTATTTAAATGTTTACCTTATTAATTTCCAAAACATATGTATATTTTTAAAATTTTTATTTAACCTTGTTTAATATCATCTTGGAAGTTATCCTTTAAATAGTATTTAAAAATTTACCACATTAATTCAAAGTAAAATCTTCACATCAAAATACATACTTGCTAAAATTAGAAAACAAAATTTTATTTAGTTTCCTTACATTCTATTTTGTACTAATACAATTTAAAACAAATGATTTGAAAAAGTATTCATTACAAACAAATAATTATATATCCATATATATTAGTCCTTTGGAAATATAAAATCAATAAATCCAATTTTATTTCTATTTATAATTACTTATTCTTAAATTCCAAATCAAATTCTATTTATAAATCCAAATTTTTTATTTATTCTAATTTTTTTTAATTAATTCATAATTAAATTCACAATTTAATTTCAAAAATTAAATTAATTATCAAATTATCTTAACTAAAACTTCAGGGATGTTATAGATTCCCCCCCTTAGAAAATTTCGTCCTCGAAATTTGTAAGGGAGATAACAAAGGATGGATACACAAAGACAGATAGACAGTTTCCAAATCAAACTGGGTATCTATTCTGCATTTGGCTTACCAAATCAAAATATCAATAATTGATACAAGAACGAGTCAAGATACTCGGGTCACCAGATCTACGAATATACAGGGATATTGATTAGTTCAACAGATAACTAACCGCTCGTAGAATATACCGGGACCCAACAGATTAAACAGATATATGGATGCAATCCAAATCTTTTTGTTTAAACAACCAAAATATATCTATCAACCATAGCAACCAAAGCAAACAATTCATCCAAACAAATAATTCTAACCCATTTGGAGTTTGTGTCCCATGCAAATATTTTCAAAGCTTCTTCCTGGAGCTGCCAGGAACCATCAAAGAATTGAAAAGATGAATCAAAGGAAATTGATCGAGAAAGTTATTTCCGCTGTTGCAGGGTATTGACCATTTGTAGTCGTACTCCCTTGTCCCCTATCTCGTCCTCTTCTTGCACTCATACTCACTATCACTGAATAGTAAGAGAATTTATTGAGGCATACGGACGGATATCTAAGGGATATACTCATTCTAGGGTATACTTCACCCTATCTCTAATGAGCTACTTAATGTTTTATACTCCTGAGCTAAAGTTTTAACCTTCAGCTCTGATATCAAATGTAGCGACCCTGACTCGACCTTCGAAAATGGCACCTAATACGACACTCATATTCAAATGCCGCAGATCCAAACGTCGAATCTGGTTCGCCGGTGCTTATAACACATTAAGTATAACAACACATCGTAAGAAAAAGAAATGAATATCATATACAACTCCAATGAATACAATATCCAAATATGGTACAACACCGATACAATATGATACAAGAATATCAGAGACCAAAAACAGCAGCGGAAAACACATAGCCAAGAGATAACTCCAATCCAATGCTCCAAAGCTAAAACTCCAAACCACAAGCTCGAACCACCATCAATTACACCAAGATAAGCAAGTCTCGTCCATGAATCCAAAGACTTCAGTATCCAGGATATCCAAAGAATACCAAAGAGAAAGCTAAAAGCTACCGAATCGATATCTATATCTACTATCTGAAAAACCTGACTCTAGACTGCCCGTGTGGAAAATTGTGGGCACCTAGAGTTTAGGAAGGGAACAATAAACTCCAGGTCAGTCATGGGACCGGTATGAGCAAACCGAAAACATTTTATCTTTAAAAAACAAACAAAAGAATTTAAATTTGAAATCCGCAATGTTTTTTAGAAAATGAAACTACCATAAGGCCTCCCGCCACACACACCATGCAAACGTAGAATTGGAGGAGATTTCTCCTTATGGTAGTCAAAAATGCTTGATACGCAAAAACCATTTTGATATTATTATTATTAGTGCATAGTGGAAAAACATTTCGAAAATATAATATTAATCTTAGCCAGCATAGACATTCCGAACTATGCCTACTATAGCTACCATCCAAACAGTGGGGCGCCATCATAAGTAGATGGCAGGTAATACAACTAAAATCGTACAACGTGCGTATTGGATGAATGGATTTCCAACAAATGGTCAGGCTAAGGAACTTCCTATTTCCACATGGGAACGCCTCTGGAGGGACGCCTCGAGAACCTACCCGGATCTCTACTAACACAAGGCCGGCTACCCCCTTCCCGGGGAATAAAACCTAAGATATTCCACCATCGGCCTTTTGGGACCTTTAACCGAGGATCCTCTACACCAACAACATCACACAGTAATAAATATACTACAGTGCCCACATGAGTAAGTATCTAGGCTCCATACCATGATACTACCCTTTTCTAGAAAGAATTGTCATACCCTAAGGGCGCTACCCCTGAAACCTTACCGCATCTTTCCTGTTTCGACCATTATCGTGTTGTGAGGCTCGATGCAGTCTCGTCCACAAAGCTACGCTTTTTACAAAAGTCATGCTTCGATCAACAAATGATCAGCAGCACTTCGTAAGCCACATTACCAAATTGGGAATGTATCACTAGTAACAATCAACTACATAACCTCTGAGCTCGTACGTCTCAGAGAAGAGTGTTAAGCTAAGACAATATATCTCCGCCACCAAACAGAAATGTATTTGATAGAAACAAGCTTTACATCTCAAAGTGTAATGTCAAACACACATCCATACAAGTCTGTTCTGGTTTCGAACAGAATCGAAGGCACTTTCGAAGAAGCCCTTGCAAATCCGGATAATTCCTAATCACGTCCGGACTCCCCATCACAAAGGGTGCTCAAATCTCTATATCGGGGATCAGCCGATGCAGAGACATTCGACAAGAAATCCTTTCGTTTTCGAAAATACCCGGTCTTCACCACCGGTCTTCAATTGCTATCCATAACGTCGTATCATTATTCGAAATGGGTTATATGACACAAAGGTCCTCTCCCGGCTAAACCGAATAGTGAGCGCAATATTTAAAAACATATGGATATGGTATTTCAGTTAAGTCACAACTTATTACACAAAACTTTTCTTTCAAACGGTTAAACAATTTATCATTTACAAATCTTTTAAACAAAAAGATTCATTTCACAAAGTTTACAAAGTTCACAAAGTTCAACAATCTTTTACAAAGATTCATTAATATCTTTCCAATTCAAATTCTTTATACAAAAGATACGCTTTCCAGATGCCTTTTCAATTTGAAAATGAACTTCACCAATCTTTTACAAAGATTCATTCATAGCCTTTCAAAACGATTTTCCTTCCAAATTGGATTAACTCATCCAATCTTTAAATCAAAGATTAAATTCATAGCTTTCAAAATCATTTCCACAAAACAATTCCATTCCAAATCTTTATATAAAAGATACACCATTTAAAATGTTCTTCAATTTTAAATCAAAGTTTGACTATCTTTGACAAAGATTAGTTAATAGTTTTCAAACTATTTCAATTCAATTTGGAATTTTTCAACATAAATTGAAAATCCTTTCCCTATGTGAAAGCTATTATTAATTGAAAACAAATAGTTTTCGTTTCGGAAAAATCCGATTTCATTTGCACGAGTTAAAGCTCTTTAAATATAAAATTTGGTTTGAATTCAAATTCCCAAAACAATACTTTTAAAATGGTTTAAAACACCTTTATAACTTGTATAACTTTTTAAACCATAGTTTCCAAATCATAGAATTCAATTTCAAATATTGAATTCAAATTTAAATTAAATTATTTAAATTCCAAAACTTTATCAAGTTATTCAAAATAACTTTTATCCTATAACCCCTTTTCAAAAACTTTTCATATTAAATCCAATTCCATTTCCAAAACTATTTGGATTTAAACTTCAAATTTAAAACCATTTCAAAATCTGTGGCTTAACCAATTTCCTCGTGCAATCCATATTTGTGTGTGTAAAGTGTAGTCTAGGGGTTTTACACAATAGTGCAACACCATTAATCATTACAGATTCAAGTATAGCAATATCGATAAGCGGTATAATCTACAACACTTATCTTTATTCACAGATTCGCAGATAAAGTAAATTTATCAATTACCAATATTCACTATTACGATTCGATGTGGGTTTCGGATAGCTAACTGGAATCCGACTCCCTGTCGCATCGAAATTCAAATGCCGTTTTACGGCCAAGGGGTTTTCACATTCACATAGCAGTATATTCATCACAGATATCACAGCTCAGCACAAAGCAATTCATATTACATAGCATCATAAGCACATAACAAAGATATAAAATAATTCAACATTCAATAGAATCCAAACATCCATAAGTAGAATTAATTAATTGTCTGATTAATTTAAATCAGATTAGTCACTAATCCTGGTTAATTAACATTAATTAATTACAAACTTTAATCATTAATTAACCTTAAATCATTTATTATTTAACCTTTAATAATACTTTAATAAATAAATTAATCTGTAATCATTAAATAATTAACCTTTAATTAAATAAAATTTCCCCAAATTCATTAATTATACTCAAATTAATTACTTTAATTAATTAATTTGATTAATTAATTATTCTTTGAAAAATTATTCATTAAATCATTTGATTTATCAAAACTTCAATCATAAATTAGTTTACTTTAATTACTTTCATTAATAAATCTTTGTTAATTATTTGTCCTTTATTTTGGTCACACAAAGTAATTACCTTTTAATTACATTAAAAAAATTAATTTTATTAAGTTAATTACTTGCACTAATAAAATCACCTTTAAATTAATTACATTTAATTATTATCATAATATGATTACTCAAAACCCAAAATAATTTTGAACATTTCAAAATTCAATCCTTAAAATCATTTGAAACTTTGTCTCGGAATTTGGTTACTATTTCTTTTAAATTTTGAAAACTTATTAATTCAACTGCATAATTACTCTACTTTATAACCACCTTCAATAAAAACAGTTAAAAATAATTTAAATCCTCAGAACTTGTTCAAACTTGTTAACCATTTTAAACCTTGTATCTTTTCTTTGAGTTTAAAACTTTGGATTTTTTCTTGCTTTTAATAAAACCTGCTTACTTTCTCCCTTTACAAACCAGGTAACTCAATATATTAAAACTCGAGTCCATCACCAGAAAACACGACCAAACACCCGAGTTAATCATAAGCGACTCATGAACCTAACCCACTTCGAGGCAATACTCGTCATCTACTTCGAATTTGACTTCGAGAACAACTACTTCTTCTTCAATTTCGAAAAACAGTCAGACACCAATGTGCACGGTGCACATGTACAATCACTCCGACCACCATAGATCGACGTCGCGACCCCTAACAAGTCAACGACGACCTTGCCCACTCTCTAGATCATCCAGATTTGCGCAATCGATCAACAGTCAAAAACAAGTCATTCGAACCAAAAAAACTGGAACGACCTTGATCGGAGGAATCCACAATTGTCGACGATCCAAATCTTGAAAACCCTAGTCGCCCCCATCAGAAGTTCGTCACGCCGCCACGTTTCTAACCCCCACCACGCGATCACTTCCGGTGATTGATCGACGCCATACAGAGCTCACAAAAACCACGACCAACACGAGCTTTTAAACCCCAGTTCGACTATGAACAACCAGCATGTTTAATTATAAAATCTACCATTATTTTTCCCACAATCAACAATCTTCACACTACCTCCAATCTTGATCGCAACCCCCATTTCCTTCCCTTTCGTCGATAATTGACGAAAACCCAATTTTAGGCCAACTTAGGAATTCGTAGAAATCTCATACATAAAAATCTGGATAATGTTATTAAAAATCATCATATTCGAATTTGAATTGGTTAATATAATCAGAACTTGAATTTACAATGATTGATTTTTACTTATTTGAAACAGTCTCCACTGTATTTTCTTCTTTGAGTAAAATTGCTTGCTAATTTGTCTTATAAATATTTTTTAAAAGTAGCATTTGACAAATACAAACAAATCTCTTTTAAATATTATAACTTAATATTATGTATGTGAAGAGATATGCATTTGTTTTGATTGAATTAGATCAGAAAGCTGAAGAACAGAGTTGAATGTATATCCACAGGCATGCACGCTATTATTTATATGTGCCTCTATACATGCAGGCATTTATCTCAACAACAAGCGATCACATAAGACAATTCACAGTTTCAAGCTTTAAATGGTTGGTTTGCTCACCTGTCATTGGGGTTTGAACAGAGCAGTATTTCCTTTTTCTTTTGTCCAGGTTTTAGTTTTGATTTTCTCTTATTTTTTCTTCTGCCTTAAATCTGAAGATGATCATGATGTTGTACTTGTTTTGATCTTCTAGTTTCCTGCTTGAATCAAACTTTGATTTTGAGGTAATTCATAGGCTTCCAGACTTTTGTTTTTAAATCTAAGAACTGAAATTTGCATTTGCACTGATCTCTTATCCCTTTTCCATATTTGAAAATTCCTTTTACCTGATTTTGTTTTCAATTTGAAACATCCTGGAGTTTTGATTTAACTTGCTTTAAATTGAATTTGGTTGAAGATTTGAATTTGCTGAGATGAATTTGCACATGCTGTTTTTTTTAGTTTGAAGTTGAATGTTTCAGGTTGTAGTTTGCATTGCTTTTCTTTGTTCTCAGGTTTACAAAACTGAGTACAACCTAGTTCAATTTTTTTATATAAAATTCATATTTAAAAGAAAAAAAATGATCTTGCCACTTGTATTATTCATTTACACTTGTACATTTAATTTTAACACTTGTTAATATATGTTTCTATATAACTTACATTAATAAATACCCATCAAATTTTTTTAAGTCCTTTATTCAAATTAATTTAAAATTTATTTACAAATTTTGTTTTTTAAACCTTGTCTTGATTCAATCTATAATTTTTTTATTTTAAACTCTTTTCTTTTTTATATTTTTGAATCAATTTATCTCTTATGTTTTATAACTTAACATATGTATTACATTTTAAATTTATAAATATACAACTATATTTATTCATTTTTTTAAAAGAAAATGTATTTCAAATCCAAGCCTAAGCTACTATACTTATTTAAATGTTTACCTTATTAATTTCCAAAACATATTATATTTTTAAAAATTTTATTTAACCTTGTTTAATATCATCTTGGAAGTTATCCTTCCTTCAAATAGTATTTAAAAATTCACTACATTAATTCAAAGCAAAATCTTCACATCAAAATACATACTTGCTAAAATTAGAAAACAAAATTTTATTTAGTTTCCTTACATTCTATTTTGTACTAATACAATTTAAAACAAATGATTTGAAAAATTATTCATTACAAATAAATAATTATATATCCATATATATTAGTCCTTTGGAAATAAAATCAATAAATCCAATTTTATTTCTATTTATAATTACTTATTCTTAAATTCCAAATCAAATTCTATTTATAAATCCAAATTTTTTATTTATTCTAGATTTTTTTTAATTAATTCATAATTAAATTCACAATTTAATTTCAAAAATTAAATTAATTATCATATTATCTTAACTAAAATTTCATGGATGTTACATTCTTACATCTTAAACCACGTTTATTATTAACAGATTATGAATTCTCAATAATTCTTGATAAATTTTCTCTGCCTTTATTAAAATTTGAAACATTTTTAGTGATTCCATCTTGTTTAGTCTTTAGACTTGAATTTTCTAGTTCTACCATTTTAATATTAGTTTTTAAAACATGATTCTCAAAAACAAGACTACCATTCTTTTCCTTTTGAGTTTCAATTTCTTGACTCAATATTATAAGTTGAGAATTAACATTAGAGAGAGTTTCTTGAGTTTTCTCAAGTTCTTCTTCCAATATTTTCTTCTCATCTGTAAGCATATCTCTTTCGAATTCTGCCTTTTTCTGATTTTCTACATCTTCTTTATATTTTCTTTTAAGACTTTTTAAAGTATCTAATAATTTAGAGTTTGTTTCTATCATATCATCAAAAGTAAAATCACTAACCTCATTAGCTTTAGCCATAAAACATACGTTAGCTTGTTCATTATCGCTTTCACTTTCACTTCCTGAAGAAGATGATGAGGAATCTGAGTCATCCCATGTGATTGAAAAGGCTTTTCTTTTGAATTTGTCCTTCCTTTTATTTCGATGTTCTTTCTTTTGTTCTGGACATTCTTTCTGCACATGTCCCTTTTTGTGACAGATATAACATTCCATAACCGATAAAGACAGTGGTTTATTGCTAGTTGAGCTTTTCTTGCTATTATTTCTGTTTCCATTTCTGTATTTCAGGAATTTCTTGAAGTTCTTTGCAATAAAAGCTAGGTCGTCTTTGTCTGAGTTTGATTCTTCTTGTTCTGCATGAAATGCTATATTCCTTTTATCTTGAGCCTGAACTCTTTTTGCCTGCAAATTCACTTCATAGGACATTAGATTTCCTATTAATTTTTCTGGAGTTATTTTGGAAATATCGTTCGCTTCTTCAATAGCGAGAACTTTTCTTTCCCATTCACCCGTTAAAGAATTAAGGGTTTTGGATATGATGTCAAAATCTGAATATTTTTCTTCTAATCCTACTAATGAATGATAGATGTCCTGAAATCTTGAATATATGTCATTTATGGATTCATTTTCTTTCATTCTAAAGTTTTGAAACTGACTCTTGAGCATGGATATTTTGCTTTGTTTAACCTTGTTGGTTCCTTCATGTGTGATTTTGAGTGTACGCCATATTTCATATGCAGTATTACACATGCTAACACGATTAAATTCATTTATATCTAAAGCATAAAACAATATATCCATGGCTTTTGCATTAGCTGTGGCATCTAATTTCTGTGTATTTGACCAAGTGAAATATTCTTCACTAGGAATAGTATATTCTGTATGAGTTATATTCCATGATTCAAAACTATTTGCTTGCATATATATTCTCATTCGTGTGGACCAATAGTTATAATTCATGCCATTAAATAGCGGTGGACGTGCAGTGGATTGTCCTTCAACAAAGCTAGTGTTAATGCTAGTGCTGGTGTTAGTGTCCATATCAATAGAACATCAGATAACTGTGTCACGGTTATATGATAACCTGCTCTGATACCAAATGAAAGTGAAGTGTGGATCGTGTAATATGGATATATGATAATGTAGAGTATCCTAATGAGAATAATACTGTAAATAATGCGGAATAAAAAGCAGCATAATAAAATGACACTAGAGATTTTTATACTGGTTCAGAGCACCGTCCTACGTCCAGTCCAGACTCCTTCTGGAATTTCACTAAAACTATAACCCTCAGTTAACCCGGAGGAACAGGTCTATACACCCCAGAGTAGCCGAGCAGGGACCTGAGCAGCAGAACAAGATTTCGCCTCAATAGCCAATGAAGACTTCACTTGCCTGAGCAGCATAACAGGACTTCAACAATTACAGAAAATAGTTTTGACTTATGTGTTCTAATAACACAGATTTGTCACTCGTAGTACACCCTTCCTATAATCTTCTCCTCGAGTATAAATGTTTGTATTTGAAGTATATGAAGAATAGAAAGATATAGTATTGCTTTTAT
Organism: Allium cepa; assembly: GCA_030765085.1. NCBI lineage: Eukaryota > Viridiplantae > Streptophyta > Magnoliopsida > Asparagales > Amaryllidaceae > Allium > Allium cepa. Next base: position 112,711,102 of record CM060932.1, read on the forward strand.
GCAGAATAATTGAGAGTATGATAGCAAATAGATTTTAGAAAGTTAGATCATAGAATAAGAGAAATTAATTGTAATTAGGTGTGTTGAAATGAAGTTGGAGTTTGTATTTATAAAAGTTAGAAAGATACGACTATTGGTGAAGAGTTTCGATCGAAGTGTTGCATCCGAATCCTTTCGTTAAAGGTTCGCAACTCTTCACAAAAGTCGTGTCCTTTCAAAAATATGGCTGTTATAGAAATTCAGTCGACTGGGCTTCAGGGTTAGTCGACTGAATATTCAATCGAATTTTAACTTTTAAATTCATATATATGTGCACTGTGCATATTGCACTTTTTCTCCAGTGTCTGTCGACTGGCAAACAGGATCAACCGACTGACCTGGTGAATTTTGTGCAATAAACACAGTTTATATATATATATATATATATATATATATATATAACTTTCCAACTTTTATATCCAATTATATGCTTATATATAGATAAAATATTTATAAATAGAGTGATAGAAAATATATAAGCTAATATATACTTAACCGATGAGAGATTTTAACAGAATTGACCTAAGACTCAAAAATCAAATAATAAGATTGATGCAACGGTTTTGAAGTCCTGTCTCCTTGTAATATATTCTCTCTTTTTTGTCATAGCAATCATCAAATTTGTATGTTGCAGATGATAGCTTTATGTCATGAATCAAAACCAAGTCTCAACAAGAACATGATTATTGAATATCTATTTATTTCCTTTATCCTATCATATCTTTTCACTTTCATTTCAAAACTCAAACTCTCTTTTACTCTTTCAAACTCTCCACTCTCTTCAAAAATGGCTTCTTCAAGCACTTCATCCACAATGAGATTGTAAAAAACCATTAAAGAGTACCTATATAATGATCCGGAAGCAATCAAGGCTTATATAAGCTATGCTAATTATGGAAAAGTTCATACGGGAAAGTTTGCCATCTTTAGCGATTTCTCTACATATGAAATCAATACTCTTCTTGAAGAGAACCATATTCTTAATCTTTTTAACAATTTTGAAAATGATTTTGTTTGCTATCCAGATTTTGTTAAAATGTTTTATGCGAATTTGAATCGTGGTTATTATGAAGGAAATGAAAATGAAATTTGAAGTAGTGTTAAAGGCACTAAAATTGTTTTAAATTGTGAAATTTTAGGCAACATTCTCAATTGCAAGCATTCGGGAATAGATCTTTCTACTTTTAATATTGATGAACATAATCGTGAGACATTTCATCATATTTTCGAAGGAGATGACAACTTTGAATTTAAAAGTCGTAACTTTCGTCCGAAAGCACGTATTGTTAATCTTCTTTTGCAACATACTATCACTCCTAGATGGGGAAATTTCAATAACCCGACTTTAAAATTTTGTAAAGCTCTTTTTCTATTTTTGGTCATTATGACATTAATTGGGCGCAAGTGATTATGGATGAACTTCGTCCTAAGAATTTGGAAAATGGTGAGAATACTTTGTATCATGGAATCTATCTCACTCGGATTTTTAATTATTTTGGTGCTGATTATAAATGGGAAGAATTTGTTTCAAGAAAAGTGTTCAATCATGTCAATATTTCTCTTATGAAAATTCCTTTCATATTTCAACAATACGAATCTCTTTCCGAAAAGAATGAAAGGTTGGTACATGAAGAGACGGAAGAAGAAAATGAGGAAGAAGAAGAAGAAGGGGAGGAAATGGAAATTGAAGAAGAGAATGAAGACACCTCCTTGGAAAGTATTTAATATCCTATCAATACTAACAATCCTTCCAACAAACTCTCCTCAAAAATCAAAAGATCATAGTGGAAAATCAATGGATTCTCAAAAGACCCATTAGTAAGAAATGGATAAAATGACCACTAATATGAACAAGTCTTTGCTAAAGTTGGTCGGAAACTTAGCCTATCATCATCCTCCTCATCCTCTAGCACATTCTAAAAACTAGAATGTGATGTACTAGTTTATTTTGTGTGAACTTGTACCGCACTTTTATTTTGTTATGAAGTATCTCATGTATTAGCTCATGTATCTATAGATTTTTTTATCTATCTTATGTTTTTCGATCTTATCGTATCTCTGGAATAAATGATAGTATAATATATAAGTTTATATATATATATATATATATATATACATACTTATGCATAAAACAAAGAAGACACATAAATCAACACACCCATGTCGACATACCCTAAAACCCTTTGTTGACATATAACCGTCTGATTTAGTTTTTTTTTTTAAATTTTGATTTTAAAATAACTAACTTGTGTCTATTCATTTTAAAAGAATTTATTCCTATTTAAACATCTGTTTCTTCTAGAAATTTGTAAACTCTTTATTTCATTGCATCTTTTAACTATTTATCAAAAATGGCGTCCTCTTCTCAAACTTTAAGTGAAAATCTTAAAGAAATTCTCAAGTCATTCAAGAATATACTTACTTTTATTCTCCGCAATCAAAGGCACTTAACTAAGTCAAATGCAGATTGTAAAAGAACAAGAGAAGCATTTCGATGCCCTCCGTTGGATGATTTCTGTCCTAAATAAAGATGATTTTGATGCAAATCCTGAAGGATCTTTGATTCAAGATAATGAAGATCGGGAAGATATTAAAAAGGACCTTATTTTTGGAGAAGAAGGATGGGTTAAAGTTCCTAAAATTATTTGATCTTCTTATAATTTTAAATTGCTTGAATTGTTTGATTTGATTTGATTAGAATTGATTTGGTTTGAATGGAAGTATAACATTATATAAAACATAGTATATGGTTATTGGATTTAAACTATCATATTTTTTATATTAAGTAACTCATATTATATATATATATATATATATATATATATATATTCCATCTTAATTTGTCACAGGTACTCCAATATTAGTTTAAGGGGGAGTTTTATAATTTTATGGTTTTAGGATGCTTTTTTTGATGACAAAGGGGGAGAATAATAAAATAGAGTAGTTAGAGTAGTTTGTCTTAGAATAAGAGGGAGTTATTAGTTTTAGGGGGAGTTATAATAAAGGTAAAATATATTTTATAAACATAGGTTGTCATCATTAAAAAGGGGAGATTGCTAGTTCTTGAGAAGGATGGTTTTGATGACAACAATCTTAGGACTTATTATAAAATATAAATACTAACATTATAGTTTAGATATATATGTATATGCAGGATATTAGCATGCAGGTACCAAGAATGAAGACTATACAATATAGAGATACAAGACTGATGAATTAAAAGATCAAAGATATCAAGATTGAAGACTCATAAGTATCAAGAGTTCAAATTTCAAAGTACAAGGTAAGTATTGAGTCTAGAATTATGTTAAAACTTCTTGAAAGCATTACATCTTTATTTGAAATTTATTCGTGGAATGGAATCCACTTCGAGCCTGTTAAAAGGGATGGAACCCACGATAATATCTAGTGGAACATATAGTGGTCCTATTTTGATATCCACTAATTTTATGAAAATGCTTGTCAAAAAATATCTCTTATTTTAAAATGTTATCACAACCTTCTTTTCAAAAAGACATCTTTCCTGTTTGAAATACTTTAGCCTCAAAATTATCTTTATCATTTTTAATATTTTGATTTCAAAATTGTCCTCGATTTTAAACTATCTCCTGTTTTAAAATTTAACTTTAAAATATTTATATACTCGGATTTTAAATTACTTTATAGATTAAGATTATATATTAAAAATTACTTTTTAACTCTTTATATGTTTAAACTATATTCAAATATATATTTATAAAAGTTTAGAAATTGTTTTGAAAAATTATAGAAACCAATTTTAATAAGATAATCAAAATCACCATTTTTGCGTAGAGCATGTCGACATACTCCTACCCCTCCCCCCGTGTCGACATGGTGCTCGTTAATAATCAAAATTCAAATTTACAAAAGAAGTGTCTATTCGTCGTATGCTTTCACGAATAGATATGGCTGTTGATCTTCTATAAATACCAGTAGTTCTAAACGAATTTTTAATCAGATTTCACTTATTTTCTCTTCTCTTCCTCTTCCATATTTATTCTAAAGAATCCCAAAACTATACTCTGCCAAAATACCAAGTGAATCAAACTTGAATATCTCTTGTTTGATTCTCTGTCACTCTCTCCATAAGATCTCAGTGCTATTCAAAGTTATAGGATTATTTGTAAATCAAACTGTTGAGTAAAAGGTGCGGTTGAGCCTTGAAATCAATTGGGTGTGATTGTTGACCCGGAAATCGATTAGGTGATCTTGTGGCTTGGTAAATCAAGAGAGTTTGCCCCGGACTCGAATACAGAAGGGTGTACCTCATGGCCTTGAAATCGAGGGTGTAATCTGGGAGATTATTTTGAAAAGAAATCCGTATAATTGTGCGGGACTGGATGTAGGGTAACTCCGAACTAGTATATAATCCTGGTGTTTTCTTTCCTTTATTGCTTTTACTTATTGTTTGCATCTGTGTCTGATTCTGTGATTATATCTATGTCTGTGTATTGCATTTATTGGTGATTATATTACATAATTTTGAAAAAGGATTTATTAAATCCACAAAACACTATTCACCCCCTAGTGTTATTCGAGCCTTAAGACCCGTAATCCACATTTCTAACAAATTTGAATTTATTTTAATTAAATAGTTATTTAATTTATTATTGAATATAAATTGCCAGTTAAATGCCTGTTATTGATTACCAGTTCAATACTGTTATTGATTGATTGTTTTGGATAATGATTGTGATGGATGTCGATTATTGATGTTGGTTGAATGAATTTGGTATTTTATACTGTTATAAATTGCAAGTTCCTTATGGATTTTTTATATATTTTGGGATTGAGGTTTGAAATGATATATAACCGTAAAATTTTAAATTACGGATTGAAACGATAAATATCCGTATCACTTGACCCTATGGTAGAGAATTATATATGCACACCAGAATGTTTAAACTAAATGATTTTAAAATCCTCGATTTTTGAATGTAATTAAATGATATTTTGAAATGGAAATTTGATTTATATAAATTGAAGTGTTATTGGAAACTCAAGGTTGTGTCGAAATGTGAATTGGTTAAAAAGGAACCGATTTAAGAAATTAAATTGGAAGTTTAAAATTAAATTTTTTTCGTAAATGAAATTCTATCAAAATTGAGTTATTGAATTTGTTTGAAAATAAACTTTGAATTTTTTTGAAATTGGAGTAATCCGTATTGATATTTTGAACATGGATTGAAACGATATGAAATTCGATAATTTATTGAAATTTGGTTTGTCGATTTGGAAATTTGAAATGGTCCAAATATGTTGAAATGAAACGAGTACTTTAATTTGATATTAATTTCAAATTCATATTTTAATATAAACTGTTTTAAAAATATATTATTTTCAAATTTTATAATTATTAATATTTTCAAATTTATTAAACTATTTAACTAATATTAACTTTATGGATTATTTTAACCTATTTTAAACCAATGTAATTTGTTTTAAACTAATTAAACTATTTTGATTTATTTTAAATCTAATTAATCTATTTTAAAGCTATTTAATCTATTTTAATTATATTTAATCTATTTTAAATTTATTTAATTATTTATAACTTTTTAAACTATTTTCTTCCAAATTCCAAACTAAGTAAAATGGATGGGTTTATATTCAAAATTCTCGATTTTTAAAGTGGATATGGTTAATGATGTCATAACCTAAGTTGGGATTTAAAAGTTATAACTAATTGAATATGATGATTTTGGAGTAAGTATTTTACCTATTTTGGAAGTATGATTTTTTTGGAAGAAATCATGATTTTGGAAACGATAATGATTTGAAAGTGATATACTTTTGAGAATACGATATTTTGATATAAATTGTGAGTTTGACTTTGAAAGGAAATGTAATTATCGAACTATGACTTCAAATGTGATTGATTTCAAAGGTGAATATGATTTCGAAAGTGATATGAGTTGAATTGAATAAGATATTTTGATATCAATTATGAAATAATTTTGAAAATGTAAAAGAACCATCCGGTGTGTAATAAGCGATTAGTTGTCAAAGGGATCGGGATTGGATATTGTCATACTCTCTGCCAATACCGAAAACCACTGACAACTGTGTACGTGGTGGAGATTTTAGAATGAAGTAGGATGGTGGCGACGTCCTATTGAGGTATATACGTGAACCTGACTCCTGTGAGTTGGCTTAAGGTGGCTAAAACAGGAGCAATCGACGGGTTAAGTGAGGTAGCTCCTCCGATCGGGCACACTCCATCGATATTATATTCTGACTTTTGATTTATTTGGTGGCCACCCTTCGATTTTTACTTGGGAGTGTGTTTCGAGTTGGGCGGTAGTTGCGGCTATGCGTTACCAACAGTCCGGCAGTGTAATTGGTATATCTACCCCAGCATTGCCTAGTTGTGTCGTGTCACCTACCCTAGCGCGCCTTCTACGAGTTTTTTTTATATCGTACCTATGGGGTATCCTATGGCGGCTCCATTTTACGGGGTGTTACGGTACTGTATAGACTATTGACATAGTAAAAATGTGTTAAGGTAGAAAATGTAAAGCCTTAACACTATTTTAATAGTTTACTTCACTATAGACTTTAATATAATAACGTAAATTACTACATAGTAGATAGTTTAATGGATCCTTAGGAGGTGTGAATCCCAAGCATCTCTTAAGTTACTGCACTCATGTTAGACATTGGATAGGAGATGTCAAACCCCGTAAACATCTCTGATGCCGTCACATACATTTTACCATTGATTTAACTTACATAAGATTTTTTATTTCTAACTCGAGTGTTTTGTCTTTTCAATTCGCTTGGGTCAGCTTGAGCATTTCAGGATTTGAAGACTTATTCCAAAGGACGAAGATGAAGATTTAAACTACTACTATTTACTATATTATTCCGCTGCATCATACTGTTCCGCTGCATTATTATTTATTTATCTCTGATATGTGTAACTCTGATACTGTGTTGTATAAGTATAATCAAATGTTTTGTAAACAGCTTCATGAACTGTTATTTGATTATTATATTTTGTCATTCTGTTGTGAGATTCTATTCTGTTTTATTTCTTTCTCTTTTTCTTATTCACCCCAATAACAATCTGCCCTTCTATATGTTTGAGTTGGCATGTGTGTCTTCTTAAAGCGTTCAAAAAGGCGGGATGTTACACATCCTAATATATCTCTCTTGCAACTTCCACTCTTTTATCCATTCAAAATCCTCTCAAATTGCCATCATATAGCTGCCCAAACCGTGAATTCTATAATCGAAAATACCACGTCCATACGGGACTTAAATCTTGTCAAAGTCCAAATAATATTCAATGCAATTTTAAATCATTTTTAACCACATACAGATATAGTACGATTTATAAATATTATAAACATGGTCTTTAATATTGTTCAAAATACATCAAATAAATTTTATAATTAATATTTCATAAATTTTAAGTAATTTATAATAGTTTATAAATTAGTTAAATCATATGGTAAAAGAATTATTGAACGTTTCGGTTGTACGACTCTTAAATGTAAATTTGGTCAGCGATTAATATTGAACAATTCAAATATTAATATTCACGTGTCACTTAGTAGGTTGTGTAACACTATTGCCAAATTTATCACTTACTTGGTTTCGATAAAATCCAATTTTACTTTATTGAGCATTACCCGATAGTGAGAATTGTTTACACCAATTCTCTTCGTCAAAACTATATCACTTTGGACTTATGCAATTTGGCAATGGTCAAAATTCTAATATCATCCATATTCAACTCTACAGTCCAAACACAAAGTCCTTGATTCAATAATAACAATTATTATTAATCAAACTGCTCTGGCCATATACTTTGACTTTAATTGAACTTCAGTTCACAGTGATACTAAACTCATATAACTAAGGAGAAGAATCCTCTCTTAAATAGTGTTTCACTTCCAATGCTTCCACTCAGCTCAACTATAGTCGTTCGATGGACGTCGTGTCATAATTTAACTATAATCAAAGTGGAGCCTTCACATTGAAGATCAACAGTATTCTCAGGTCAAGAGAACTGTGTAATTTTGTCACATCGATATTTTCTATTTGACATTAGTTATATTAACCAACAGAAAACTATCGAATGAGTCATTCCATGATTATCTGATAACTATCAGTAAGTAACCCCCTGGTGCTCCTTAGTAGTCATGAGTAATATACTACCTAACATTTGGCGAGTGTTACGTACTTTAGTCTCAATTGATGTATCGATATCCAGTCTCGATACATCTTGACTATGAATATTTAAAAAGGTATGTTTATTTTATTATGATAAATCACTCTGGTTACAACACATTGTAACACTATCACAAAATGTTCCATCCATGGATTTTCTATTAAATATACTTTTAATTAAATTAATTGATATAACACATTATATCAAGTATATAATAGAAAGAAAACACTTTTTTCTCAAACAAGATTGATTATCGAGTTAGATATATGTAACAAATTACATAATTGTCCATAGGGCATTCCTCAAACTCTATCACACTTGATGGTTATTACACCCATGAATGGGCCAGCTAAGTTGCACCAAGGATTTACCAGAGAGGCCAAAGATCCAATCAAATGCATCAAATTGTCTATTGAATTAGGAGTTGGACATTGCAAGGTGGTGAGGTTCTAAAACTTTATTGTGGTTGTTGGATTTTCAACTTCTAACATTTTTTGTACTTGCTCAATGGTCCTTGATGTTGAAGTTTCCAACGGAGAACAAAGTGTAAGAAATTCATGGGTAAAAGAGTACTATTTGCAAACGCTATGTTCATTGAGCTTAGAGAGGTGAAGTGACTAGAGAAGGGAAAAAGGTCTGAGAAGCCTCTCTGTGTCAAATCTGCTGATGCGTAGCAATTACTGCCCAAGTCTTGGCTCGAGTCCAATAGTAAATACAGTAAATCGATGGACCTACAGAAGGAGCAAGAAGTGGAAAGGGAGGTAGTGGAGCTGATGATTGAGGTATCGATAGAAAATAATGGTCCTTTGAAGGTTCTCAAAGTCAAATATCAACTAAACTTGACGATGAGAAAGGAGTAGGTATGGTTTCTCCGTTTGAATGCAGACTCGTTTTCTTGGATGCATTTTGATATATGTAGGACAGTACCTGAAGTCGTGTGTCATGCTCTGAATGTGAATCAAAGTTACCCTCCTATGAAACAAAAATGGCTCAACATGGAACATGAGCAACCCGCTACATTAAAAAAAGAAGTTGCTAATTTAAAGTCAAACGGCTTCAACCATGATGCTTTATACCAGTATTGTGTATCGAATCCGCTATTGATCAAGAAAGAAAATGAAAAATGGCGGATATGCATACTATTCTAACTTGAATAAGGCATGCCCAAAGAACTTCTTCCCCTTGCCATGAATTTACCTGCTATTGGATGGAATAGCCAGACATGCACTATTATCATTCATGGATGTGTACTTCGGCTACAACTAGATTATGGTGCACATCCTAGATCAAGAGCATAAGAGTTTTACCATAGATTTAGGGCTATTTACCATCGATTCAAAGAATGCTAGAGCTATTTATCTCTTGGTCAATAGAATATTTAATGAAGATATCAGAAAATGAAAGTCTATGTGGATGATATGCTTATGAAGTCCTAGCAATTGATGGATCACATGGGTGACCTTTCAAAGATGTTTGATATGCTCCAAAAGTATGGGTGAAGTTGAATCAATTGAAGTGCTCTTTTGGATTAGCATAAGGTAAACTTTTGGGTTGCAATGTAAAATCAAAGGGCATTAAAGCAAATCCAGAATAGATTGAAGCTAGTTACTACCCCAAAACAAGGAGAGAAATGTAGAGGTTGAATGGTAAAGTCACCGCTTTGAGTCGTTACATCCTAAAGGCGACTGATAAGTGTACCATTCTTTGATGCCCATAAAAAAGAAAGAGGAAAGTTCTAATGAAAGAGCAAATGTGAAGCTACCTTTTAAAATCTATTGGAACATTTGGAAAAATGACATATATTATCCAAGCCTTTGGAAGGAGAGGATTTGTATGTTTACTTAATAGTATCGAATTAAGCATTAAGTGCGACCTTAGTGCGCGAGGAGTGTAAGATTCAAATGCTGGTTTACTACATCAACAAATGGTTAAATAAAGTAGAAAAGAAGTAACCGAAGCTAGAGAAATTGTCATTTTGTTTGTTGACTGCATTGAGAAAGTTGACACCATACTTCTAGGCTCATCTAATAAGGGTGTTGACTGATTAACCTTATATAAGTGCTACATCGTCTTGAGACTTCGGGAAGATTAATAAAGTGGGATATCAAGATGAGCATGTATGACATCGCTTATCATCCTAGGAAGGCAATACGTGGACACATTTTGGTAGATTTCATTGCTGAATTCACTATTTGGGATGACGAAGTGGAAGAAGAATTGGTCGCGCTTTCCCAATGGAAGTTTTACGTTGACAAAACATCTAATTACTATGATTCTGAGGATATATTATTTTTGATAACCCTAGAGGATTGGAGATATGTTATGCTTTAAAGCCAGAGTTCCAAGAAACAAATATTGAAGTCGAGTATGAAGAATTGATTGTAGGGCTCAAGATAGAGAAAGAGTTGGGAGTTAAGATACTTCATATCTTAAGGTACTCTCTGTTGGTGGTTTGTTAGGTGAAAAAGAAATTTAGGCTAAGAGAGCAAGACCTTTCCTTACATGTCGAAAGTATTGGAACCGTTGGACGATATTGAGCACTACACAACAAGGCATATCCTTCGATAAGAGAATATGAATGTTGATTCATTAGCCAAATTAGTAAGCTATGGAAATGTGCATCTATGGGAAATCATTCCAATGGTTGTTTTGAAAACCGAATGTTTAGGTACCAATAGATAGCATCGACGAATTCTTTCGAACCAAGAGCGGTTCCTTGGAGTATATTGGACCATGGCATGATTAGATAATTCACCCATATATATTACATCTATAACCAAGCCAGATAATTAGGTGCGGTCATAAATGGATGCCCGAAGATAGGCATCAAAGAGACCAACTCCCATAGATACGAATCGGTGTAAAATTGAATTTTTCTTACATGTACACCACCAAGTATATTGGCAGTCATGCCCATATGGGAAACTTATGGGAAACTGCATTGATAGAGCATAACTTTGGTTATAGCTGAACGAGATATGTTCGACTAACAATAAGCATAATTAATCGATGAAACATAGCTTTGTTTAGTTAAATGAGATATGTTGACCGATAATAAGCAAAGCTGAGTAATGAAACGATGTTGGGCAATTGTAGAAAAATTATTTATATATGTAGAGTGAAAATAAATAAAGGCGTTGCACTGATCATAGACACGGGAAGGTACGATATATAAGTAATTTCATTACAAAAAAATATATTTTGCACGCGTAAATGTACATAGGAAAAGAGATAAAGAAGTGATAAAGCAAATGAGAAAGAACTGAATGGAAGACAACTTTATTTTCATTCATCTTTGAGTACAAAATTGATGGGGACGTACCCACACATCAACAACCTATGTACATGAAAGCAAAAAGAAAAAATAGTCAAAAGCAGTCTCTAGCAAGCCTTGAGATCGACTACTTCTACTTCTTTGACTTATTGCCACCATTCTTAGAACTCATGCCAGTCAGCTTGTTCTTGCCCTTTTTAATAGACTTGGACAACATCTTCTTGTCTTCGTCTCATTCATAACTAGATGGTGGAGTGGGAGTCTTCAGAGAATCAATAGTAGCCCTAGGGACTGGCACTGACTGGCATTAAGGAGTCATAGTAGAATTGAAGGGAGCTTAGATGTTGATGCTCAACGCCTGGAGAGACGTAGATAAGGGAGGATGAATCTTCTCGGTCCCCGACTCAACTTTTACCCTTGTAAGTTTGGTCATGTCAGCTGCCTTTACCATAGCCACTGGAATTTTAAATGACTCGGGTTTCTTCTTAACTATTATAGAGAAGTCACCATTGAGTGAGATATCAACGCCTTGTAAGCCCTCCAGGGCTCTGTCTTCTCAGAATCGGGACTAGGGGCCAAACTTGGTGGGTGGGGAAGGAAGAGTAAGCATTTTTGAGATGATGTCAGATGTCATTGTGAAATTGCTGGGACCTAAAAAAGTTAAGATGTGACGACCGCCCATGACTCCCGCACCAAAACAAGGAAATAGTGCGCCGAAGAGCGTGCCAGGCAGCCATGGACGATGGTCAAGGTAAGGTAAAAACAGAAACTCTAACGTACAACTCACAGCGCATGGATAAAATACAATAGAGAAATATATGTATATAGTGAAGCTCATAACAGAATATCATCTTATAGACTTCATAAAGGTTTGATACAAGCATCTGAACAATCAATACATCAAGCCTCACTACATAACACTCAAACATATACAAGCAGCGGAACATCCAGTACATATAGTAAGAAAACTAATATGCTAGCCTCCAGCTCATCTTCGTCATCTGCATCGTTGATAACCAAGAACAGCACCTGTCACCTGCTACCTGGTCTGCCCATCCCAACATGGATGAACAGCCCAAAGTAATAAGAGTTGAACATAAAACCTTGAGTCAGACAACAGTCTTAGTGAGCAGTAAATTAACTATCAAACATACCAAAAGAGCATAAAGGATAAAAGGAATAGGGACTCAACCATCCCACTCCACCTCATTCTACAGTGATAGCCCCCAGACCCACTAAGCATAAACAAGCATAGCAAAACAGACAATTTAAGTAAAGTAATTATCACTCGAGTCAAGGTCGATGTTTTCCAAGTATAAACCCCCAAGGCCTAAACCAAGATCAGATAAGCACCCAGAAAACACCGCTCTTGAGTCCGAATGACGATACAACCAAACATCCATGACTCTGGCTATCACTGTTATCATTGCCTCGATTCACCGTTAGTTGAATGACCGCCTGTCAAGGGCTAATGGTAACCCCGGTTCTAGATAAACTCTGCACGTCATCGTGACCCGTGCCTAGGACTTACCTACTCTGCCCAGAGTACTCGACCACCTTCCTTTAGTCTTTTGGTTGTCCCGACCACCTACCTGTAGTCATTTGGGCATCCCATGTACTCTTTCTTTGAATTTACTAGAACCTTCAACAACGATGAGATCTAAGCCTCCTAGTCATCCTCCTCGACGACTATTCTCATACTAGCCCAAGCTACCTCTCGAGCAATCCATTATCAACCCACTCGAACCATCCCTCGAGTTATCAACATGCTTGGAATGATCCCTGCTTGGATTATGCCAAGACTATATCACATCATGCTTCGCCTCATCTCATCAAAACAAAGCTCCATCACAACATTGCCATCATATCCGTCCATATGAGCTTCATCATCCGCTACATATGCCACGAGCAGCTTTTCTCATCCCTTAGCCTCTCCCTTAGCTTTTGAATCATTTTCGACCATACTTGTCTAGATCCAATCATAAATCAACTAACTCTAAACAATCAATCAAGACAATCATTAATCCAAGCAATCAAATATTCAAACAAGGTTTAATAAGCAATTATACAAGGAAATGGCAATTTGGTAATTAAAGTGTCCAAATCTAATAAGCATGAATAATAGGCAAATGTCACTACAACTTGATGAATAAACTTGCATAAGTTAACATGTAGTAAAATAGGTGTCAAAACTTCATAGATGATAGATCTACATGCATACTTAGGAAAAATGCAAGAAATCACTATCTTTAACACATAAACAAGCCACCAATCCAATATACTCCCTTGGGTCCGTGTGAGAGATAACTACCACTCACCGAATCACCTAAACACCTTAAAAACAATCAACTCCAGATCTGGACAGCAAGGAACCAAGCTTGATCCGGCAAAATCTCGCTTCAATCGATGAAATCTCTCTTTGTTGGATGAAGATCTTCAACTTTGGCTCTTGGATCGTCGATTTTGATCTTCGATCTTGGATGGATGTTAGAACTAGATTGGAATGGAGAAAAGAAGATGAAGAAATGTTATAGTCGAGCTCTCAAAATGGCAGCACTTCGTCGCTTCAAAATCCAGTGCCAAAAAGTGAGAAAATGGCCGTGTATTTATAGGCCTAACTCTTAACTCGTCCGCCCCCTAACTCGTTCACGGCTTAGCGACCTATCCCTTAAGTCGCTCGCGACTCAGCAACCTATGCCTTATAACGACTCACGACTTAGCTATTTACACGGGTTAGCAAATGTCGCGACTTACCGGGTTACGACCTACAACCATCACGACTTAATGAAAACACAGCGACCTAACAAAACATGACGCTAACCCCTAACTCGCTAACCTGTTAACTCGCTAACACGTGGGTCTCTTAGGTCGTTAACTCTACTAACTCTTAACTCGTTAACGACCCAACATACTAACCCTTAAACCGTTCAACCACCCTAAGTCGCTTAACTATCTTAAGTCGGCCCATTCTCTTAACTCGCCAACTACCTTAACTCGGCAACCCTTAACCTGTTAACTCCTGTAACTCGGCGAACACACTTAAGTCGCTACACCCGACCTATCACCCTTATGACCCAAGCTACTCACTAACCCGTAAGTCATCCACGACTTAACTTAGGTTGCCTACCCGAGTTAGTCTCCACACGACCTACTCTCCATACGACTTAGGCTAAGGATGACATAAACAACGCTAACGACCTAGAAATTCTACGATTTATCGACACGTAAAATACGGGTCGTTACATAAGACAAGTGGCAGAGGTAGTAGAGTCGGTAATTGACCTATAAGGCGACAGATAGAAAGGTAAAGATTAGTTATATCCTTGGGAGGAAGATGAAGCTTCTCGAGAACTAACATGTTAGAAATATACATCCAGATGAGAGAGATTATGCAAAGGAGAATCTTCGATCTCACCTTCTTTGAATAATTTATGAAGTGGAAGAAGAGTGAGGGGAATTGATGGCTTAGTGATAACTAGGTTTTAAGGATCATAACCCCTGGAGTAGTAATGGTGATGGCATCAAAAGGAAAGGATGTGGTGTATTTTTTACAACAACCTCAAAAAGGGCCAAAGTGGAGGTAACAATATTCATGCAAGACTCTTTTAGGATAGGAGCAGTGTCATATGCATGTAACCGAAGAGCTTGGATCGATTGGATTCTCGATCTGCACTTGTTCAATTATGGAGGGTTCAATGGAATTGAATTCCAAACAATTTTGAAGAACTACTAAGTCTTCATCATCGAGCAACTCGTTCTTCAGTTGCTATTCATCGATGTGTTTGCCAGATTCTTTGTCATTTTACTACCTCTTCCTAGGCCTTGGTAAGAGTTAATAGATAGTCATCACCCAACCATTTATGGATCTTCATCTCTATGACGCTTGCAAAGAATTCTAAAAAGGTGGCATCGATTTCATATGTTCTCTTTCAAATTTCTCTTTATCCTGGGTGAGAGTGGCCTATAAGTCAACTATTTTCTTCTCGAACTCTGGTATTTTGATTCTAAGGCCCCAAGTTTATTCTCTGTAAGATTGGACAATATCTTGAGCTTGATCTCTTAGTTCTTTTTTTGCTTTAAGCTCTTTTCTGAATTTAATAATCTCGGCATAGAGTGTAGCCTTCTGGGTCTCTATTACTTTATCCTCCTTTTTGAGGCTACCACTCACAATTGTTTGCGCCAAAATTGGTCACAAACCCCAAATACCATGAAAGCACCAATATATGAATATAAATCAGCAATGTTCGAGCACAGGTTAGAGATCTAAGCAAACAACGAACCACAATCCAGAAGTAATGAACAAAAACATAAGATTTATAGTGGTTCGGCCATCTACGGCCTACGTCCACTTTGAATAGTAATCCTATATTGATTTTCCTTGCTGGTTACGATGATTACAGCGATTACAATGAAGTAATTTGAATACAACAACGATGGTAAGGTGTAGAATTGAATCCGGCAGAGTCTGGACGTTGAATCACCAAAAGATCCTTTTTCTGTAGGCTTCAAGGGGCTATTTATATGTATAGGAAGCTGATATCGTGCTCAAACTTTGGGAGACTCCTTCTGGCACGTGAGTGGGCCCACGCGACCAACCCCACCAAGTTTCGACTCGATCCGCGATCGATACGAATCGATTTCGTATCGATCAAGAAATGGTCCAATCGAGCTGAAACTTGGCAGGGATGTTCTTTAGCTTGTACGTAAGCTCATGTGAAAATTTCATAGCATTTGGACTTGTAGAACTCAAGATATGATCGATACGAATCGTGGTTTCTCAATGCCGTCCAGTTCGCACTGATCAATTCGTATCGATGTCCCTTCGCGTCGATTCCCAGCACGTGCGCATCGATGATATGGCGCTATTTCCAAGGCTCGATCCATTTTCCTCGCTGTTTTGAACGCTACCTCCCTTGATTTGTGGATGTTCTTTGCTCGCATCCGCGTTTCATGCATGTTCGTATTCATAACATGGTACGTTCGCACCCATCAATTCGTGTCCTACTTCGTATTGATTCTAGGAGTACATTTCGTATCGATCCCATATGCGCTGATCAATACGAAATTAGCATATGGGGTATCGATACGAAGTGGTCGTGAATAATGGACACGAATCTCATCCTTAGGATGGATACGAGCAAGACCTTATCTAATGGATACAAACAAAGCTTTACCTAATGGATACGAAAAAAGCTTTACCTGATGGATACGAACTCCGATAGCCTCCCATGGATATGAAAGTGCCAAATCCTTCTACCATCGATACGAGAGTATCGATTCGAGATATGCCACCTCTTTCCATCCTGACCGATACGAAAACATCTTGTCGAGTCCATGTTGATCGATACGAATAGTATCGATTCGAAGTCTACTGCCGTGATCTGACTTGATCAACACGAACGTACTGTTTGCATCCATGGGTATCGATACGAAACAGATGGATACGAACAGTATCGATACCAAACCAGCCACCTTTAACATTGATCCATCCATACCTTGAATAGAATAACTCTGTTTAACCTGAAATTTGAAATATAGCTTCCCCTAGCCTTGATCATCATCTCCAATCGATTCCGTCCTGGTTGGAGCTTGGCCAAATTTTAGCGACATCGATTGCAGCCTTGTTTCCAATCGATCTTCAATCCTGATATCCATTCTTCCTTGCCAATTTGTTGATATTCCAACCTTAACCAAAAGGTGGGATAACATTTGCCCCCCAAAACATGCCTTGTGATAATAAGGCATGTTTTGAATAGTTCCGAATCCGATATCCGAAGTCCATAGCCATATCATCAGAGTACATCATCCTTGACTGCTTCGAGTCGATGCCCAATTCCAAATCCAATAACCAAAGCCTTAGCTAATTCTATATCCATTCAAACTCAACAACCGAGTCCTAATCCATCCTTATCCAATAGTCAATAACCGAATCCAGGACCTCTCCGGGTCGATATCCGAATTCGTAACCTCTCCGGGTTCTTGTCAAGCGCAATCCACACTTGACGACCGTGGTCCAGTGTCCCTGGACGTTGAGCTAACCTCTCCGGGTTCTTGCCAAGCGCAATCCACACTTGACGACCGTAGTCCAATGTCCCTGGACGTTGAGCTAACCTCTCCGGGTTCTTGCCAAGCGCAATCCACACTTGACGACCATAGTCCAGTGTCCCTGGACGTTGAATAATGCCATGGCTTAAGTCCTAAGCCGAATCCCAGTCACTCTGGACCCTTGTCGAGAATAGTCCATACTGGACGACCTGAAACAGTAGCCACTAATGTAGGGCCTAAGTCCTAGGGCAAATCCTGGTCTCTCTGGACCCTTGCTGAGCATAGTCCATACTCAGCGACCTGAAACAATAATCGATAATATGGGGCCTAAGTCTTAGGCCGAATCCTGGTCACTGCGGACCTTTGTTGAGCATAGTCCATACTCAACGACCTAAATAAGCCAAATCGCCACATGAGGACGAAGAGACTTACCCCTTTTCAGATATAATCCATATCTGACGACCATTTACCAAAAGCCAGATAAAAAGTCCAATCAAAATCCAATCCGAAATCCAAATCAAATCAGAAAATTAGAAATTCGAACCAACATCCAAAACCGAAAACAATCATCCAAACGAGAATCCAAGCCAGAAAGCAAACAAAACCAGGAGTTCAAACCAAACTCCAAAACCAAACCAGAAAAACAAGTGACCAATCCGAAAACAAAAGACAAATTTCGCAAACCGTAGCTACGCGGTTTATCATCATTCAGAGCATGCCTAGGGGCTAACTCCATCCCTGTACATGAGTAAATGACTTGGTCGTTTGCCAATAGTGTGCTACTTATTTCATATTATCCCGGTCAATTGATAACCAGTCGACCATCATTCCTGGGCCTCACACCATTGTGGTTTGAGGTGGACGGTGGTTGCTCCTGCTCCATCGCTGTATTCCGTGCCCCAACATACTGTCTCAATTGTCCATTCTTCACATGATCCTCAATTATGTCCTTTAAGTGCCTGCAGTTGTTGGTATCATGCTCGTCCAAATCGTGGAAGAGATAGTGCCTTCCCGATGCCCTCTCCCATTCGGATGGTTCTCTCCTAGCCGGCCTTCGGTAAGGAAGGCGATCCCGGGTTTCCATGTATATCCGCTCCAACATCTCGTTTAATCCTATGTATATGGAAAACTTTGGATCCTTCCATCGCTTCCTTGCTTTTCCAGAATCATCATCCAACTTCGTTTTTCCTTTATCTTTATCCGAGCCTCCGCTGGATGGTCCTCCACCCTCAGTCGCATTCACTTCCTTTAACTTTAAGTCCATACATGCATCTTCTTGCCGAAGGAACCTTTCAGCTTCGTGAAAGAATTCCCCGAGATCCAGTAGTGGGTCTCGTATTAAAGATACCCTTGAAATCCGAATCCTCTCTGACTCCCGATACTGCCGCCATCAAAACCATTGAAGGATCCGGCCGATCCACCGAAGCAACCGCCGCATTGAACCGAGTTAGAAAAGCTCTAAGTGATTCATCCGTCCTTTGCTTTACCGATGTTAGCGTCATCACGTTTTTAGGCCTCTTAATATGAACCCGAAATTGCCTCAGAAACCTATCCACCAACTCCGTCCATGTTCAGATAGATCCTTCCTCTAGTTGCCTAAACCACATCGCGGCTATATCCATCAAGTACAGAGGGAAACATCGGGCCATAACTTTCTACGATGCCCCCAGCACTTCCATGTGTCTAGTGTATCTCATCAGATGATCTGTTGGATCAGCCTTGCCATTGTATACTTCCATGCTAGGTAGCTTGAAATCAGACGAATTTCGACCTATCCTGATTTCCCGTGTAAACGGACTCTTGTTCACTCCTTCCAAATCTCTATTGGTCAAACCTCCATGCATAGTTCTCCTAATAATCTGAGCCAATCCAGCATTATCTGTCAAAGGTTTCCCCCCATGCCCCCAAGGAAATTCTGGTACATATTCCTCATGCAGTTCGTTAATGTTAGCGCTCGTTGTAGCCTGTTGAGCTCCATCCAAAGGCCTTCCAGTGTCAGATCCTGCGGGCCTGCCCCCAAGCCTTTGTTGATTGCCCTCTGGTTCTGTATTTTGTCCTCCATTGGGTTCCACGACCCTTGCTCCTTGTTCCACATTCGAAGTTGCAGTAGTTGGTCCAAGGTTTTGTGCATTTTCTGCTCTCATCTTTTCGAAGAAGTTCTGTAGCATCTCCTGTTGACTCTTCATCATTCTTTCATGCATCGAATTTGCCATAGCCTCCATCTCATCCCTGATGATGTAGATCGAAGCTTGTCCTTCTCCAGCTCCATAGGATGCTTCTTGACTTCCTTCCTGTTGGCTTCTCTCAGCTCTCTGTCTTCTGCTTGTCTATCGAGTCATTGTCTCTAAGTCTGAATTCTTCAAGGTTTTAAATCTGAATTTCTAATCCGGTGTAGTGGGTGCTAGTTCTTCTCGGTGAAAGCACCAAAGTGTTTGCACCAAAATTGGTCACAAACACCAAATACCGTGAAAGCACCAATATATGAATATAAATCAGCAATGTTCGAGCAGAGGTTAGAGATCTAAGCAAACAACGAACCACGATCCAAAAGTAATGAACAAAAACACAAGATTTATAGTGGTTCGGCTATCTCCGGCCTACGTCCACTTTGAATATTAATCCTTTATTGATTTTCCTTGCGGCTACAGATGATCACAGCGATTACAATGAATTAATTCGAATACAACAACGATGGCAAGGTGTAGAATTGAATCCGGCAGAGTCTGGACGTTGAATCCCCAAAAGATCCTTTTTCTGTAGGCTTCAGGGGGCTATTTATAGGTGTAGGAAGCTAATATCGCGCTGAAACTTCAGGGGACTCCTTCTGGCACGTGAGTGGGTCCACGCGACCGACCCCACCAAGTTTCGACTCGATCCGTGATCATTGCGAATCGATTTCGTATCGATAAAGAAATGGTCCAATCAAGTTGAAACTTGGCAGGGATGTTCTTTAGATTGTACGTAAGCTCCTGTGAAAATTTCATAGCATTTGGACTTGTAAAACTCAAGATATGATCGATACGAATCGTGGTCTCTCAATGCCGTCCGGTTCGCACTGATCAATTCGTATCGATGTCCCTTCGCGTCGATTCCCAGCACGAGCGCATCGATGACATGGCACTATTTCCAAGGCTCGATCCATTTTTCTCGCCGTTTGAATGCTTCCTCCCTTGATTCGTGGATGTTCTTCGCTTGCATCCGCGTTTCATGCCTGTTCGTATTCATAACATGGTACGTTCGCACCCATCAATTCGTGTCCTTCTTCGTATTGATTCCAGGAGTACATTTCGTATCAATCCCATATGCGCTGATCGATAAGAAATGAGCATGGGGTATCGATACGAAGTGGTCGTGAATAATGGACACGAATCTCATCCTTAGGATGGATACGAGCGAGACCTTACCTAATGGATACGAACAAAGCTTTACCTGATGGATACGAACAAAGCTTTACCTGATGGATACGAACTCCAATAGCCTCCCATGGATACGAAAGTGCCAAATCCTTCTACTATCGATACGAGAGTATCGATTCGAGATATACCACCTCTTTCCATCCAGACCGATACGAAACCATCGTGTCGAGTCCATGTTGATCGATACGAATAGTATCGATTCGAAGTCTACTGCCGTGATCTGACTTGATCGACACGAACGTACTGTTCGCATCCATGGGTATCGATACGAAATAGATGGATACGAACAGTATCGATACCAAACCAGCCACCTTTAACATTGATCCATCCATACTTTGAACAGATGAACTCTATTTAACCTGAAATTTGAAATGTAGCTTCCCCTAGCCTTGATCATCATCTCCAATCGATTCTGTCCTGGTCAGAGCTCGGCCAAATTTTAGCGACATCGATTGCAGCCTTGTTTCCAATCGATCTCCAATCCTGATATCCATTCTTCCTTGCCAATTTGTTGATATTCCAGCCTTGACCAAAAGGTGGGATAACAACAATATGTGCATATTTTTATTTCTTATTGATAACAACACATTTGGCCTTATGTGTGACGACCTCAATCACCAATTTCTTCTTGGCTCCTTTGATGGCCTTATCTTTTTCCCCATTATCTCTTTGGAGTTTGGCCAGCTCCTTCTTATGATACTCACAGCTTCTGTTATGATCAGCTCTTTCTATGTTGATGCTTTTTATAATCAACTATTTTACCAGTTGACATTTGATAATCCTTGAGTGAGCCTTCTCCATTGTACATATTATTCCTCCACCTTATTGCTTCTGGATACTCTCTCCAACCAGTATTTTTTGGAAACATTCTTGATGTCCTAATCAAACATAACCCCCTCTAGAAAAAGGTGTGGGAATGTGGCTTGCATTTTCATTTTAGGGTCAAGAGGTTGACCTTAAGAGGGAGGTGGTGGAATAGTATGGCTAAAGAATATATTTTCCCAACTCTATGGAATTTTGAGAAGTGGAAGAGATGGATTGTTTGAACTGGCGGGAAGGAGCAGCATAGGTCTTAGAGCACTCAATTATTGAGGTTACTGGGGCTTAAGAAGTTAGAGGAAGGTAATCCAAAGAAGATTGTGTAGGGAAGCATCTTTGATGAAGGGAACTGGAATCATGCCTTGACCCAAAGCGGTCATGCAAATCCATATACGCATCAACGTGAAGACAGTGCTCTTTAGCATAACATCTCTTTATCTTTTCTCCTTGCCCTGTAGTCCTCGGGCTCATGATAAAGGTCCCGATAAGGATGTGGACTCCCTTGAGATGAATAGGGATAATGGCTAACTCCATAGTAGACTCTGTCGAATTGGCACTGTTTGCCCATTTTACCTAAAACAAGAAAGAATTGGATTAGAATTAGTGAATTCTATTGGAAGTGAGTGCAAAGTGGTTGTGCTTGTGTTTATAAGAGATGTGTGAAATATTGGTGTGTCCTAACTAATATATAGACCATGCTCTTGGGTTGAAGAGATGGTATCATCCCCTTCAGAGTGCAAGGGCATGCCTGTTAAAGTCAAGTTGAAGTCAGGAAGAATAGATGCAAGAAGATCTTCAAATTTAAGGTCGGTAGGAGTGAAGTCTGGAAAAATCCCCATGTTACCCAACGAGTCGAAGATAGCTTCAGCTTTGATTGGAGGGACTAACTCCCTAATAGGACCTTGCATGGTTCAGATGCTAGGAGTAAGGCCATGATGACAAGTCGTCTAGGTCCAGGGGCAAAAATTGATGGAAGTGACTTCGGGAGACGCCTTTGGAATGTCTCATAGTTGACTCATATTTGTTAAAATTATCACACTCATCCACATCTCCCTCCTCATCCTTATTTCCTTTTCTTCTTGGATATTGTTTGCACCAAAAGTTGGCACGAACACCTAATAGATTACATGTAGAGAAATAAATGAATAAATAAAAATTAAAACAGAGGAAACAAGCAGAAAACAAGTAACAAAATAATGACAAATAGATTTATAGTGGTTCGGCGTGGAATGCCTACGTTTACTTTGATGAAATAACTTTATTAATCACTTGAGTTTTTGAGTACAAGAGTGATCAGATCGGAATCCATAATTACAATGGAGCATGAAGAAAACAATAGCATGAAAATCCCCTATATGAACTATAACGCCTGTACTTATAGGGGCAGACAACCGAATATCTTTCTAAAATTTCAGCAGCAGAATAGTCAGATATGGATGAGGTCACCAAAAAAATTCAAGGCCTAATTTCCTACATATAGTGATCGATGTTGATCGATCTTCCATGCCATGTGGCAGCATAGAACTCTCTAGTGGGTCCCTCTCCATGCTAATTTCATGTTTTCAAAGTTTTTCGCATAGTTGCCTTCATGTTTTAAAAGATATCGATCGATTCTTGTTGAGTTTAACTGCTGAATGATGTTGTTCATAGCCATTGTGATGTGATCTGATCCTCTGCCTAGGGAAAGCACTACTCCCTACTTAGAGTATTCTATAGAGTCTATCTCTTGGTTTTGCTTGATCGTTGCTTCATATTATTGTCAGCGCTTGATCTATGGACTTTGTGGTCACCCCAATATACTTCTATTCTTTCCTATCATCAAGTCTAATTTATCAATTCAGTCTAAATAGTTGAGTCAAAAGGCCTAGTAATGCTCGCCCCTTAAACGTCTTGTTTTGATCATGACGCACTTTGAATCAAAGTAAGATTGAGTCGATTAGGAAGAATTCTATTCAGTTTTCTGAACAGTTTTTATCATTCCGTTGGGTAATTTTTCCAAAGAGTCGTAACTCTCTCCATTCGTTGCAATGCTTAATTGATATTTGCTAGTATAAATCCTGAGTGTAATCCTCCAATTTTTTCTGTGCTCGGTTCCATTAGGCTTATCGATCGAGTTAGTAGGCCTCGACAATTGGTAGCGACTTTTTTTCTATGAAATCCAGGTGATAATTCAGTTTTCGAAGATTCAGGAAATCAAATGTTGGAATGTACATGTGCACGTCCATTCATGTACACACTTTTGTCATTGGCTTACGATCATGTAAACACGTTCATGGGTCGTTGTCGATATCATGTAGTTAAAGTGCAAGTGCATTGCAATTTGTTATCACTTTTATTCATTTCATTTTTAAAAAAACATCGAGAAAGGATAGGTTTTGATCCCCTAGGTAAGGAATTGTACTTGATTCCCTACATGGACTTAGTCCATTTTTTGGGCTTAAGAGGAGCGAGCCGATACCATATATAGCTAACTACTTGGGTTGTGTTTTTTCATCTTATTTTATTTGCTCAACCAGCCTGATCCTTTTCCTTCCCTAATAGCCACAATTAAAACCTTTTCAATTCGATACTCTAATCCGCTCTTCCATCGATCCATTCAATCCCAAAGGCGAACTCATCCTCCATCTTGCCAGAAGCTTCTGCCATCATTCTAAACCTAATCCCCTTCATTTTATTAATCAATTTTGAAATTCAGTCCATTCCCAAATCACTTTTTCTCTTCATAAGCCAATTCAACTTTCAATCCTTCGTTTGAATCTGATTTTACACATACATGGTATAAATTTGTAACACAAGAACTTAAATTATGACAAGTCGATAAGCTTAACCACGTTGGTGGTAGTAGGCTTAGGTTCGATGACAATGTATGATCGGTGATGATCGTTTGGAGTTGAGATGGGTTAAATTATGGAAAGATCGGTTGTGTAGCAGAGAAGATGAAGTGGAACAGTGGAATGATCGGTGATGGATGGATCGATTTTGCATATAACTTGGAGAAGGCGATGTGAAGAAGTGATAAGGTGATGAGGAGGAATCGACAATGATATATGATCGGTGATATGGATAGATATCAAGTGAAGGGATTGGCCATGCTTGGGATTCAATTGTGGAGCGATCGGTTATGGCATAGGGATCAGTGTAAGGTGATAGATTGGAAGGATTGAATATGAGCTCTTAAGGCTTGATTTGGACAAGGCAATATTGCTTAATGGAGGGATCACTCGTGATCCCTTTCCCTATAGGAACTTAGTCATTTTTTCCCATTGAACTTGTATACTTAAACTTAATTGATCAATGAACATAATCATTTGACTTAAGCTCGACCATGACTTGGAGACATGAATTCGAACTTGAATGCTTGGACCTTTGCATTCAAACTTATAAGATTTGAATACATATGACTTGATCACCAAAACTTAAACTTAAATAAAAATAACATATAGTCTCGAATGAAATTGGATGGAAATTTCATACTCCAATATGCCAAAGATTGATTCTAGAACTTAGATAAAATCCACAACTAATCGACGTGAAAGCCGGTTGGGACGGTCAGCGATGATGGTCACTCTGGACAAATCCTAGAGTCTCGTCATAACTATCATTTTAATTCCAACCGTTTATCACTGCACCACACTGCACTAGTTTACATCTAGCATAGGGAGAACATGTTTATTTTCCAAATGATTACTATCTACTGAGTTTGATAGCTGTGGGTTCTAGATGCTCTGAGCGTTTAGCTGCTATAGGCGCTAAACAAACTTCTTCGCATGACAATCCTAATGCCAAATCAAGCTCACAAACGATATCTACTCAAAACTCTCTAGGCGATTAATCTGAACAACTCGAAATTTCTTATCGAGTTCTTGAAATTCCTTTAAATCCTGAAGCAAAAATCGAGCTAGCTCCCAACACTTTAGAAGATTCCATATTTTTGAATGATCTGGAGGATTCAGTTGCTTCAAAAGTTGATAAGGCCTCTCTCCACAGGCCATGCATTAAACACCGGATTCCATACGAAGATGTACGGGTCCCATCTCATGACAATAGGGTTCACTTGCCCTCGAAGTGGTATACTGCTTGCAAAAGTTTATATGCTGGGCCGGTTGCATTCTGCCTTTCAACCCATTTGTTTGGAAAATATTACATTATTTAAGATTAGCGCTAGCTCAACTGCACCCGAATAGCTACGTATTTTTGCACAGCACATACATGATATTTCTCGGGTTAATTGTACTTCAGAAGACATTAGATTCATCTACAACCTCAAATGACGAAGAGGAAGCCTCTCGTACACTTTCCTTGAATCAGTCACAAACTGCTAGGTCATAATCGACGCTTGGAACAAACTGAGCGCTTTTATGAATGAATAGTTCTTCGTGCACTGCCCACTTGGTTTTGCAGGACGGTGGTTTCTTATTGAACATTGTAGGTATCCATCCATGTTCCACCGATGACATATACTCGGAGGCGGTTTTAGCGCTAAAAATATACCGATGGCGAATAATGACATCAAAACTTTTCTAATCGATGAGCACCTTTTTGTCTTCGGATTACTAAAAGAAGGTCCTGGCACGGGACCGCCTAGAAACATCGAGGAGGAAGTTAAGGTGACGAAGCTAATCCAATCGTGCCCTCAGTCGAAGGGGATCAAGATGTCGCCAAGGAAGGGGTGGTGAGGGGCGATGCTAACGAGCCCGGTCGTGACAATTGGTGCTCAAGCCATGAGCCCACGGTTGAATCTTCCCAAGGCCTATAACTCCTTATCTCAGAAAAGAGAAAAGGAAAACGACTTGTTTATAAGCTATAGAGAGCAGGTCTCCAAGAAACCAAAATAAACCTCTGCTGCCACCGATCAATCTAGCTCTTTAACATTAGAAAGTCTACTTAAGGGGCAGTCGGACATCTCGCTCCTAGACGATGTTGAAAATTATGATTTTGCCAACATAAGCCTTAGGAGGTCTGAATCTCTTGTTCAATTTATCCTTGACATTCCCCTTATTAACATAGGAGAGATTACTCTAGTGAGCAAAGCTCTAGCAACTGGTCCATTGGGAGGACATTAGGACATTGACGATCACATGCACTGCACCAGACGACACTTACCCACCTTTACTTATAGTAATTCTTACACACCTTCATTTTTTCAGGCTTGATGGGATACCTCTGTAACTAAAATTGCTTGAAAAGGTCAATGTACTCTCAACCATCTAACTTTGGGCCTGGTCGAGGTCTGGACCCCGGTCGAGATAGAGAAGGGTATGAAGGAAGAGAAGACCGAGATCGAAGCTACCAATCTAAGGACTCATCGTCCAGGCATAAATAAAAATCCCAATCTTCTCATCATAATGGTGCTGGTCAATGCCCCCTATCCATAGTAGTAGGAAGTCGCTGCTTCATGCTTGCACTTTGGCCATTGCACCCGAGCAACATTCAGGTTCTTCCAGCGCCCATCGATCTTCGAACCGTTAGTTTGGCACAAAGGTCCTGCCACTTCATCCCGTAGGCATGATAGATGGATCCTCCTAGCCCTGACTACTCTTGATGCCACTGCCGCTGAGAAGATGAAGGAGCTCAAGGCCATATTTCCTAAGTTGTGTTTCGACAAGTTCAAATTTGTTCTCGGTTTGCATTCAATTCCTCCAGAGGCCTACGACACAATACTCTCTTACGTTAATAATGTCTATGTCTAGAATAATACAACTGTCTGTGTTACTAAGAGAATTTATGAGGTGTCAATGGAGAGAAAACACGAAATCCATTGCTTAACCCTTGAGGTGATTCATGACAAAGACATCATCAAGCACTTGGATGAGGAGGTCTAGCAGTTGGGTATGAAGCTGGCCGATGCTAAGAAAAAAGCTAACAAATCTTCTAAAGCCATCGAGCATTTAATGAAAGTGCACCAAGCAAAACTACACACTATCGTTCATCGCAGCGGTACTCTAGCCCTCGAAAAAGATGTTTTGCAGAAGAAGAAAGAGGCACTGAGAAAAGACAACGACGATTTGGCCCTTCATATTAAACACCTCGAGGAAGAGATTGAGAAGGAAAAGTAGGAGAAACTTGAGGATCATATGCAATCCTAGCGATACTGCAAGGAGATTGTCGAAGCACGCGAAGCTAAAATAGAGGCCAATAGACAGTAGAAATTGAGGCCCTTAAGGAAAAGGCTAGGGAGGCAGGCTGGACAGAGATAAAGTACGAGTTTGATCCACTACTAGTATATTACATTGCATGTGTCATGATGAATCACAACCTTCGCTTCCTTGGAGAGGGATATCTCGAGTCACTTGTTGAAGCCTAGGATTATATTGTAGATTTGATAAGGAACTCCCTTGGCGATGATGAGTGGACGAAAACCAGCTCATGCATGAAATTTTGCACAATGAAGAGCCTGATGAGCTCAGAGCTGCTTGGCTCAGTTTAATCAACGATCCATCAGTTAACGAAAATGGGAAAGATAGCGGCGACGCTTTGGGATCTGGTTCCCAAGTCCACCTAATACTCAAGTAGTTGGTGCTTTGATCTTGTTCCCCAGAGAAGGATATGGACTACAATCTAGATTATCCGAGGATACTCACATCTTTTAGGTTGTCTCCGATTTTGGAAGGCGGCATTCCAACTATGACCAAAGGCCAATTTAGTGAAGGTATAGCTCTTACTTTTCCTACATTCGAGAAGGTTTACATCTCGTGCCATATAGTCATGCGATTACCCATTAGTCTAAATGAAATATCTAGTACATTTGCATCTGCTCATGCTTCCGACAATGATGTTTCCCTAGGACAGTAGGCGAAAACCACGAGGCCTGCTGTGGCCGTCACTATATAGGTGGCTCCTACTGATCAACCTGTTAAGACTCCAGGCCCGGATGCTGAAGTCATAGGAGCTCTACATGAAGAAAAAACTAATGACCAGTAAGGCCAAGATAAATCAAAGGACATTTAGTGACCCATGCCTCCGAATACATTGGTAAACTTAACATGAAGGAGTGCATTGAAAAGGAGGAGCTAGAGTTGCAAGCCAAGAAGGAGAGCACCGAAGTGGGTATTACTTCGCTTAAATTTATACTGCCGGGTGGTATCTCTCCTGAGGAGGTCGATCCTTTTGTATCCCAAAGCGAGACTGCCTCTATCTCTGAAAGCAACTCCCTTAAGGGTAGCAAGGGAAACAAGGGTCGAAGAGGAGAGGATGATGAAGTAGCTCTAGAGAATTCGCCGCGAAGAAGCCCATAAAAGGGGAAAATTTGTCATCGAACCGACTTGGGTAGTGAGTAACTAGGTAGCTAGCTTCTTTTCGTTGGCCGTAATTGTGCAGATATGGCCCCCGTTTTTATTTTTTAGTTTCCGAAGTAAACTTGCACTTTGTTTCCAAATTCCAATATATGAATAAATATTCTTTCATTTCTATTCATCTTTTGTACAAAATTTGCCTAAGTGTTCTAGCTATCACGTTTCCCATTCAATGTACATGTAATTCATCGCTCGTCATTCAAGTTGTAATGTCTTTCAATCGCCCATTGCTTCGAGCATGTCGATCCGACAAATCAATCTCAAGACCTCCTTTCGGTCAAAGTCTTAAGTCATATCAAACACTAGGCACAATCCACAGTGTTATGATGTCGTATTCAATGGCTAAGTGATCATACTCCTACCCCCAATCTTGGATTGGCGGAGTAGGTTCGTGGATGGTCGGGTCCCATCCATAATATATTTGTACTCCTCCTATCAGATTTAGGCTAGAGTTAGAGAATGAATGGTCAAATCACACCCATTCATTGCGTTTATACTCACATTCGCACTCTAGGTATCAGAGTTAGTTGATGGGAGGTCAATCATACTTGTTTGATGTATATACTATTGCCTACACTTTGGTGATTGGAGTTGTTATAGGAAACGTTTGAATCGCATTTCCTTTAATTAATTCCCTTGCCCCCAAGTTTGAGGAAAATGTCAAAGAGTGGTCGATCATACCGCGACCATTTTTATTTTACATTCTTCCCGTCAAATCTGGAAACGAAGTTAGTCAATAGATGGTCGAGTGACACCTTTTCTCTATTTTATACTCAGCCCGTTGTATTGCAGGCGTGTGTTAATGGATGAAGGGTCGAGTCATGCTCATTTGGTTTAATTCGATTATGGACCCGTGCACTTGGTTGGCACCAGACTCCAGGTACGTGTTGATTTATATTATGCATATGTGAATGTATATGGGACGTATATCACAACTATTATATTATGCACAAAATATTCACACATATGGAAGGAACTTCGGATTTTATTGCAAACTAAAAAAAGTGATAGAACCTTATCTTATTACACGGCTTTGAGTTCAACTACAATGGAAAATTTAAATGAAATACAATCGAACGTAAAAAAAACTAAGTGAAATAGCATCATAAATACTCACTATTCCATACCCTAGGAAGTGTGATGTCATCGACGGTCGTTAGCTTGAAAGTTCCATATCCAAGCTTTTGATTGATGACATACAGTCCTTACCATCTCGGACCCTTGTTTGTGAGGCTAAGAAAGATCCGTTTTAGGAAAGGTTGCCAATTTCAAAGGTCCTAGACCGGACTTTAACATTGTAGTATCAGACGTTTCGGTATTGGTGTGCAGCTGTCCTCAAGTCAGCTTCTTCATGCTTCTCATTGACCATGTCTAGAGATTCCAAAAGGAGATTTTATTAGTTCTGAGGTCATAGTAAGTCACTTGATGAGAAAGAATTTCGAGTTCTATCGGGATTACAGATTCGAAGCCATAAGCAAGGGAAAATGGAGTATGGCCAGTCCTGAACTTGTGGGTGGTTCTGTATGCCCATAATGCTGACGGGAGTTCATCAACCCACTTGCCTCTAATCTTTTACAAACACTTCTTCAGAATGGACTTTATGATTTTGTTGACAGCTTCAACCTGTCCATTAGCTTGAGGGTTAGCAATTGCTGCATATCTTTTCTTGATATCACGTCAACGATATAAGTCTTTGAATTTAACACTATCGAATTGGGTCCCGTTGTTGGTTATGATTGTCCAGGGGAGACCAAAATGACAGATGATGTTTTGAACAAAAAACCGATTACTTTATAGTGGTCGTCGCCAAAGGTTCGTCTTCAGCCCATTTAGTGAAGTAATCAACTGCTACAATTGCATAATTCGTGCCACCTTTGGAAATCGGCAAAGAGTGATGATGTTAATACCTGAAGTAGCAAATGGCCATGGACTGACCTCTAAGTGATTTTCATTAACATGGCTCCCAAATTTTTTGCAAACATTTGATACTCGTCGCATCATTTAGCATAATCGGTTGCGTCTCGACTGACAGTTGGATAGAAATAACCATAGCTAGTATCCTCTTTGCCAGGGACTACCCCTCTGAGTGACCTCCACAATCTCCTTCATGGACTTCTCTTAATAATTGCTTAATTTCATCATTGGCGACACACCCTTATTGCACATGACTCCTTCGTGGAAGATGTATCGCGCAGCTTTACGAAGGATTTGTCATTTTTCGTTCCTTTGTTCGAGAAGAATTCCCTTTTACAGATAGTTTTTAATCGAAGTCATCCAAGACTCTTTCTTGGGATCCGTTTCTAAGACCCAATCAATCTCCATCCGCTCAATGCTTGAAGCGCCAAGTATTTCAACTGAAACCAAGACCATTTGTTGTGCATCCCCAGAACTGGCCATGTTGGCAAGCAAGTTGGCTTTCTCATTTTATTCTTCGAGGATGTGTGTAAGGATGTAATGCTCGAAATCAGCTAGCAACTCTTAGACCCGGTTGAGGTAAGGAGCTAGTCGCACTGCTTTGGCTTGATATTCTCCCTTGACTTGATACACTGCTAACTGGGAATCACAGAAAATTTGTAAAGCTTTTACTCCACGCTTTTTAGCCAGTTTAAGCTTGGCGATTAAGACTTCATATTCACTTCGTTATTCGTTACAAGGAAGTCAAGTTTTAGGGCGTACCAGATTGAATGTTCCTCAGGAGTTACCGGTATGACTCTGGTGCTAGAATATTGATCATTAGATGCTTCATCCATGTACATCTTCCATTGAATGGTAGGTTCTTCACTGCTCTCTGTAGAGTCGTCTTGTGCAGTGAACTCAGCTATGAAGTCCTCTATCGCTTACCCTTGGATAGCTCCTCGAGGGAGAAAAGTGATATCAAACTGGATCAATTTGATGTTCCATTTACATAACCTTTCAGACATCTCAGGTCGTTGCAAGACCTATCATAATGGTTGGTCACTGAAGACATTGATCGTATGAGCCTGGAAATAGGGGTAGAGCTTCCTTGATGCAATCAACAGGCGGTAGGAGAGCTTGTCTAGTTTCAGATAGTTCCTCCCAGCACCTGTCAATCGCTTACTAACTTAGTACACTGGCCTTTGGATGCGATACTCTTTACGCAGCAGTGCGACACTTATGGCATGTACTAATACCATAAATAGATGTATAAGTCTTCATGATCCAGTGGTTTGGACAAGATGGGGTTCTCTCCAATTACCATATTAGAGCTTGAAACGAATCAATACAATCCTGAAATCCATTCAAAGTTTCTCTTCCCTTTCCTGATTAAGTCGAAGAAAGAAATGCACTTATTAGTGGCTCTGGAAATGAATCGGCTCAGGGTGGCAACCTTCCCATTTAGACTTTGCACCTGGTTGATTGTCTTAGGCACCTGGATATTTCTTATCGCCTGAATCTTCTTGGGATTGGATTCTATTCCTCAAGAGTTGACGATGAAACCCAAGAATTTCCCTGGCGCAATGCCAAAAGAGCATTTCAAGGGATTAAGTTTATTCCATATTTCCAAAGAACACTGAACATCCTGCTAAGTCATCAATGTGGTCGTTTGATCGCCATGACTTCATTAGCATATCATCCATGTATACTTCCATTAATTGCCTGATCTGGTCTTTAAACACCCTGTTGACCACTCTATGATAAGTTGCTCTATTGTTCTTTAGTCCGAAATGCATTACAATGTAGCAGTATAATCCTAGGTTGGTAATGAAGCTGGTGTGTTCCTGGTCTAAGACGTGTATCAGAATCTGATTGTATCTAGAGTATGTATCTAGAAATGAAAAAAGTTCATGTCCAGCGGTTGATCTACCAATTGGTCGATCCTCGAAAATGGAAAGCTGTCTTTTGGGCATGCCATGTTCAGATCCGAGTAATCGATGCATGTGCACCACTTTCCATTAGCTTTTCTCACAAGAACTGGATTAGATACCCATTTCAGGTAGAGGGCATTATAGATAAACCCATTATTTTTAAATTTATCCACCTCCTCTTTAGGTGAAGTGGGTCTCTCTGAATCCATGCCGCATCATTTTTGTTTCACCGGGACATGCCTTGACTTCATATTCAATGCATGGCTTGTGATGGTCGATGAGATCCCGCACATGTCAGAATGATTCCAAGAAAACACATCAAATTTTATCGGAGAAAATAAGCTAATTCCATCATCATCGTTGCACTAAGCTATGATCTGATCTTCATGACCCATAATGGGTTGTCATGACTGACTGTGATGTCAATCGTCAGCTTAGCAAGTGTAGCCTTGGTTTCTTTGGGATCCACTTCTTTGCCTCTTAGATCTATATCTTTATAGAACTAACTATGGTCCCGAAGCCAAGGCTCGAAAGTTGATTTATGAGCTTCATTGGTTTTGATGTAGAGAGGCTTCTGTGCATCCTTTTCGTTCTCCTTTCGTTGAGCATCTCTCAGCTTAGCCACATGACAGGTATGTCCAGTCGTCTGATCTTCATGAATAATTCCCATGCCATCTCCATCAGGAATTTAAGGGTCAGAAACCAAGGGGCGATTGCTTCCTAGAATTCAGCAAGGGCCAATCGGCCTAGAAAAGCGATGTATGGAGAGTTCACATCCATTATAACAAACGGCAACACCTGCACTCTCCTTCGATCATTGTCTCCTAACTCCACCGGTAGCTCGACATAGTCTACCGCTTCAGTTGCAATACAGTTAAATCCATGAATACGGGTTTTGCATGATTGTAGATCTTTGGCTTTCGATAACATCCGATCATAGGCCTTCTTGAAAATGATGTTCACAGAACTTCCACAATCAATCAAAATCTCTCACCAAGGCATGGCCAATCATGGCCAAGATCACCATTAGGTCAATCGTAGGAGCCTCCACCTTAACTGCATCTCTACATGAAATATGATATCGTCGGTCATAGTTCGCTGCTTCTTAAATGGAGTACCGTACTCCATGTTTGAACAACATTCTATATCAACATGTTTAATAGCGTTCACGTAATGCTCCATCTTATTCCAACTTTTATCGGTTGAATGTGATCCTCTGACAATGGTATTAATAACTAATCTCCTTGCCATCCACCGAGGTTCCTCAGCACTAAGTGGAGATCGTCCTCGATTGGGATTGGAGGTCCTTTGCTCGCTATCCTACGAGGCTTTAACAAAATGTTGTAACTTCCTTTTTCAAACTAACTTCTTAATAACATCGTGGAGGCGATGCCATTCATCTGTGGTATGCTCATAACTCTCATGATATCCATAGTACTTTCTGAATACCTTCCTGAAATTTTGGCGGTAGAATATCTAGATGTGGACGAGGTCATCCAAAAAATTTCGAGGCCCAATTCCCTATGTGTAGCGTCGGCCTCGATCGGTCCCCCTTGCCGCATGGCAGCATGCGATCCCTATGGTGGGTCCCTCTCCATGCTAATTTCATGTTTCCAAGTTGTTTGCATAGTTTTTTTATGTTTTAAGAGACATCAATCGATTCTCGTTGAGTTGAACTGATGATGGATGTTGTTCATAGCCATTATGATGCGATCCGGTCCCTAGCCTAGGGGAGGCACTACTCCCTACTTAAAATGTTATATAGATTATATCTTTTGGTTTCGATTGATCCTTGCTTCATATTATTGTTTGGGCTTGATCTATGGACTCTGTGATCACCCCTTTGGATTGCTTTTCTTTTCCATCATCGAGTCTAACTTCTCCAATCCGTCTGAATATAGTCGGGTCAAAAGGTCGGATAACAAATATATAATCCTATGCCTGTCCTTCTTTCTTAGAGCTTAGAGCTTCTTCAACTTTTACGAAGACCCCCGAGTTATTGGGGGTATGTTCACAGCTTGTGCAGATTTAGTAGGGTATGCCTCAGATTGAACTTTCCTACCATTGAAGAGTAGCTGATAGTGATGCATCCTAGTATCGATGAGTAAGAATTTGCCTTTATGCTACTTCAGTACTTTTAAGGAATTGTAGAGTTTGCTTATAGACTAGAGTCATGATCTTTTGAGGAATATCCGTAAGATATTGGGAAGAAAAGTTAGATACTCAGGTTGAGAAGGCCAGAGTGAGTTACAAATGCTAGGTAAATAACTCACGTGCAAAGAGCCATTTCTACTGGAAGCCATCAGGGCATCGGATGAATAAGTATTTATATTTGAAGTGGCTTTTCTTGTTGTGCAGCCCCTCAATGATTTTTCATCTATAAAGTGTTCTAGGATTAGGAGTAAAGGATGGTCGGACCTTTTCTTAAAGCAGAAGAGATAGCTTATTTCTTCAAAGGTAGGCAACCTCCCTAGGTGCATTGAGAAGATCATAAAGAGGGTGTTTGAAGCTATGAAGTTTTTTGGGTGAAGATGAGATGGAGAATGTCCCAAAATATAAAGAATGTATCGGAGTAAGTTGTTGAAAGGAGGAACCGTTTGAAGTGGCACATATATTATTTACAAGTGGTGTAACTTTTCAATGGGTTGTGAGCTCTTTGGTTAGAGAGAGGAAGAAGGAGTTATCTTTGGGAATCCTATGCCTTGTGAAAATCCTATTCAACTCTACGGTCATTAACCTAGATTCTAGGGAATACGAATGGTTGTCAAGAATCATGATGCCAAGATGATTGATGAGTAGAATAGCAAGGCCTTGGGGTTTTGTAAGAGGGGAAATTTAGAGCCTATGGGTAATCAAGTATCTAATTCTAGTTAGAATAGAAGAGAATGCAGCGGTAAAGGATGAATATGCTTCTGGAGGAATAGAGTGAAAAGTAGAAAGCATCACCAACAAAAAAGACGAGAAGATGGTCTATGGTCAGCGATTTTATTCTAAAATCTGAAGAACTAGTATTGTCAGGTATGATTTGTTTCAATGTTACTTTGATTATAACCTGTGTAGCCAACGTAGAGAATCCAATGGATGTCAATGCGTGTCGACCAATCAGACTATGTGAAATGACAAAGAAAGCATAATGTGTTTATCTATGTAGTGTGTACCATATATCCCTAGCATGGTGTACGAAAGCTGTCAGTGTAGATAACATGCTTGTGTTGGCAAACAAGCTTTGTACATAATGAACCGTGCGTCACATTTTTCTAACTATTGTACAGTCTATGATAATGAAATTGTTGTCTGTAGTAACACGAAGCCTTTTTTACAGGACTACATGATTGTGGTATGTAATTTTGGGAATCGGTGGAATAAGAATCCTATAGTGTCGAAACTTGAATTCGTTGAATGTGATAGAGCATTTGTGAGGCGATTTTGTGGAATCGTCTTGACCAAAGTTAAAAAGATAATCCATAATGAGGCCTAATACAAGAAGCACACATCTTTCCCTTCACCATCCCCATACCTGAAAAAGCATTGGAGTTCAAGGTTTGTTCTTGGGGTTTTGAAAGAAGATGATGATGGTGCGAGGGTGGATGGAGTTGGTCTAGATTTGACCATGGGCCAGTGATGTTGCCAAGAGGAGCGGTGATGGTTTAAAGAAACAGTGGATGGCCTAAGGAGAAACATCAACATGTTGGATTCAAGTCTGGATTGGTTGGTACTTGAGTGCTTAGTGGTCAAAAATAGTTAATTAGGCGAAAAACATATTGAGGCAGTGATGTAGCTTAACCACAACATTAAAGGTCTTGAGATGTAAGGCAGTGAAAGTCGCAAGGGCAAGGAATAAAAATGGTAAGGAAAGTGAAAGTAAGGGGTAAAAAATTATAGATGTGTTTATATATAACAATTGGAAAACCGTTCGATGTTGATTAAAATCGTTCGGCACCGAATGATTTGAATGTTCATTTCAAAAAAAGAAAAAAAAAGAAAAGGAGAAGTAATCTATCAGACCAAAAGATGGAATAGATTTCAGAAAATTCTTAGCAAAGATCAAAAATTTCGTATAGAAGAATTCAACTTTCTTGTCTTAGAAAAGACACGACTCGTCAACTACATGAAGTGACGTGCTGATATCTCATATAGAAGAATTCAAAGTTACTCGGTATTGAACCAAGCGACATCTGATGGATCTTGATTTAAGATGATGAAGAAATGATCAAGAAGCCTAGAAAATATTGGGATTGAAGAATAAAGGAACCATAATAAATTTGACAAAGTATGGAAGAAACAAAACCGTTCCATTTCGAATGTTCTAAACCCTTTGGCATCGAACGAACTGAAGCCAAAGTGGGCCCATTTTAGTATATGAGTAATCCTATATGCAAACTAAAGAATAAGACAAGTTTCGGAGGAACAAAAGCGACCGATACCAAGCTGTTTTGGTGGGAAATTTCATCATTAAAGATCCAAATCTAGACTTAAGCAAATAGGAAGAAAGATTAAAGAGATGGACTAACAAAACCATTCGACATCGACCAAAACAAATCAACATTGGATAATGGTACTATTAGAATTTGTTAATTTTGAAAAAAAAAATTGTGGCCATGATGTCAGTTTGGATGATTATTTGTTCGAACTGATTCTTTCAACTATGGTGGAGGAGTATGCTTATAAATAAAAGACTTTGAATAACTAAGAAGGACTTTCTGATTTCTTCTTGGAATTTCGCACCAAATTGTTGCTATTTTTGAAATTAATTCATTCTAGATTCGATATCATTATGAACTTAGTTGAAATTACAAATGTAATTCAAAATAATATTGATAGCGTATATAGGCTTAAGATTTTAACTGAATCACTCTAAAATCTTTTATGTTCTTATCTTGATTTTAATTCTTAAGCTTTTAATTTTTGTTTTTGACCATTTGGGAGTGTTTGCCCGTATTTTGAGCAAAAATATATGAACTTTGTTCTATATGCAACTTGCGTCGATGAGTTCATATAACTTTAAACTCATTGATATTATTAAACCATATATTTTATATTTATGTAAGATATCACAAATAGGACATAAATTAAATAATTGTGTATTCATACCATCAATATGAAATTCATGTATTTTGATATTATTCATCTCATTCAATTATTTTATA
Source organism: Allium cepa (assembly GCA_030765085.1). Lineage (NCBI taxonomy): Eukaryota > Viridiplantae > Streptophyta > Magnoliopsida > Asparagales > Amaryllidaceae > Allium > Allium cepa. Next base: position 112,749,161 of record CM060932.1, read on the forward strand.
TTTAAATTTGAATAGCTATATATATATATATGTATATACACACACATCATTATATAAGTTTATTATCAAATTTATAAATAAATGTGATTCAAATTAATAATAAATTATCCCGTTAAATAATTTAAATAAATCATATTATAATTCAAATCAATATTGTTAAAATAATGATAATATAAAATAAACTCATCCAATAAAGTATCAAATATGATTTAATATTAACTTAAAGATACAATGCATTACGAATTAAAAAGATTTTTATGAACTTCGCCCCTTTTACCCCTATTACCTAATGCACCCGATCCAACAACACCCATATGTGAACTCAACCCTCGGTTATATTAAATAACTTAAAGTTCAAATCCACTAATGTTGTTGGAGTATAGTGGTGAATATGAGTTTCGTTTCTTACCAATTATCTAGTTGAAATCTAATTTTTTATCTTTTAAAACGACACCATTAAGCAGTGGCATATTGTGCACATTTTCTTTTCATCATTACTATATCACTTAGATATCTAGAGCTTTATCGATAGTCGAAAATCTAATAATATACATATTTAATTCTGATGTCGGAGTCTTGATAGAGTTACAATATATTCTAGGGAAAATTATGTAATTTATTACATATATCTAACTTGATAACCGATCTTAAAAGGTATTTTCTTTCTATTATATACTTTATATAATGTGTTATATTAACTAATTAATTAAATTAAAATATATTATTATTCGACTTTATGACCAAGCTCTATGTGGACAAGTCGGGTCAAGTAGGAGAACAACTGAATAGAAATCCAAGATGATAATTTCTAAACTTAGATATTAATTGAGATCAATGGATAAATCCATTAGCATGCCAAAAATTTTCAAAATTACTTACAGACAAGTCAACCTGGATGTCAAAATCAAAATCTAAGATCCAAGAGAAGTCTTGGATCAGTATCGATCCATAGACATGGTTTGGTACCGATCCATAAAGTTCGCCCCAAATGACTCGTAACCTTATGCCGCATTAAGCTATGACACTTGTTGATCCAGGCATGCGGTGCTAGATGGTTTGCTAATAATACGTGAGTCGGACATCAATTGATGGATCCAAACTTTATAATATCTAAGTTATGTGCCTTCGATCCATTATTGAACCAAGAATTTCATTGCGATTCAAGCTCATACAGATACATTCAAGTCCTACAGATAAAGATGCAAGCCAACCAAGCAACCTCGAAAGGTCAAATAATGTTAAACAATCCATTTTACGGATCGATACCGATCCACGAGGCATGATTCGATACCGATCCATGAGACTTGCTGATTTACCCATGATCTTTTCAAAATAACTCCTTCTAAATGTGAGAAACGTGGGGAGAATGTGGTAAAGATAAATCCGTGGTTATTGTAAGTTATTGGATTATTACCGATCCATAAGATCACGTTTGTAAAACAAACTTTGTAAAATCGTTAACAAAGTTCAAGTGCACGTTGGTCAGTGATTAGCTAAACCACTATAATTGTTGTGGTTGTTTCCTCTTGCTTTTTATTTAATTTCTACACATTATTCTCTTCTATAAATCTTTAGGATGTTTGGGCCAACTTTTGGCGTAAACATTTTTTGCGCTTCCACTGGGAACATGCCACTCTCTCATTATTTTGATCTATTTTCTATTTTTGGATTACTTTCGCCTATGAAGTAGATCTAAAAATTTCATTCCCTAGATCCATGATTATTTAGATTTTGACTAGTCTATCATAGAATCAATTGTAGTAGTGGCCTCAAGAAATAGCAAAAAATAATCAACAACTTCCCGACATACCAATAAAGTTGAGAATGCTGGTACCTAGCATGTTGAAGAAATCGCTTACCTAGCACTATTGAAATTCAAATTACTTTAGATATGATAACACAGGTTAAGATAGATAGGACGATGAAGGAGTTAATGGCCGACTGTGTGAAAGTTAGGACGAAATGAGGAAACGGATAAAGGAAAATATGAATTGGTTGACCCAGTAATCTCATGGTCATAGAAGGAACATTAGGGAATTATCGCCCTCTAATTCAGAAGAGGGTAGTTCATCTTCATATGGTGAAATAATAGAGAAGTGAAATAGAAAATGAAAAAGAAGGAAGCTAGGACATTGAAGAATAGAATGGATAAAGCTTAGAGTGCAAGAGCTTGGTTCGGTCACGATCCATCTCCTTAGATCGTTGTCGATCCCCACGGCCGTGATTTGGGTATTAGAGGTGTTGTTGATCAAGACGGCGGTGTTGGTGCTAGAAATGGTCTAGTTTTCGATGGCCAAAACGTTAGAATTCAAGCAATAGTTGTTGGTGACTCACACAAAGATTGTAGAAACAGATCATGTGGGCAAACATTTCCTAGGGATAGAAGAATGTAGGTATCATAAGACTAACTAAGACAATTACAGAACTAGACATTCGAGGTGGGCCATGATTGTTGTCGTTCAGTAGATCCAGTTAAACCAGAATTTCTTGCAAACATGGTGAGAAAATCGGTGAGTGAAAACCAGCATAGAAATAATGATGATTGGGATTCTTCTCCTTGTAGAAACCCATTTATGGAGGATATATTGCAGGAAGAATGCACCCATATGTTCAATATGCCTACAATACCATCTTATAATGGAACTACTGACCTAAGACAACATTTTTTGAAGTATGAATGACATATGTCTATGGCAAGGGTGATGGACACTGTTAGATGTCGAAGCTTCTCAATATTTTTGGAGGGTGTTGTTACAATATGGTTTACCTGGCTTTCGTCGAGGTCCATATCTTCATTTGATCAATCGACTAGGAAATTTGTTGAACAATTTTGATCACACACAACCCGTCCGAAAGGCATGCTGTCGTTATCAAACCTTTTCCAAAATTTTGGAGAATTGTTGAAGGACTTTTTAAGTAGATTTAACATAGCTATGATGGAATTAGCAATGCCAAGATGGACACAGTTTTGATGGTATTGATCAAGGGAATACACCTAGATACTTATTTGGTTGATGAAACCCCCACCAACTATGGAGGAAATTCATAGAAAGGCAACTCGGTATTTTGTACATGGAGGAAGCAAATACATCGAATGGAAAAATTGGTGGTAACAGTCAAGTGATGTGGTTCAGAGCAATGTCGATGTAAAACAAACTGGAGAGAGTTTTGAAGACGTAGTTGTAAACATGGAGAATAAAGGCAATAATCAAAAAGGGAATAATCAATGTAATGGAGATAGGAAGTCGAACTCTAAGAAACGCCCAAGGTTCCCGAAATATGAGGATTATATGCCATATTGAATAATACGGTTGAAAATATCTACCGTGTGATGCAAGGTACCGAACATTACAAGAAACCGGCTCTGAGTGAATCAACCAAGAGGGAAAATGGTAGACATTTGCGAGATATGATTTAAGACTTAATCCAACAGAAAAGGCTCCAACAGTATGTGAAAGCCCCGTAGGATGGCGAGGAGGAAATGTTCAATCCTTGGGACAATCATTCCAACAGGGCCAAGCTGGGCTAATGATAATGAGCCAAGGTAGCTTGGAAAAAGATTTATTATCAATACAATAATTGGTGGGCCTCAACTAGTTGAGAAGAGTTGGAATAAGATGGAAAGGTATGGGAATTCTTTAAAGCATATAATTTGGGAGAGATGCTTTGCCGTTGAAGGTGAAGTTTCGATAAAGCAATTGAAGACTATAAAGGATGATACCGTGTTTATAAATTATGATGCAGATAGGATGGAAATGCTTACACTTCATCCTTTGGAAATAATGACCATGAGTGGGCCAACATGAAGAAAACTATTGTTGATTGTGTTAATAATGGTCGTAGTTGGGCCAACGACAAGTCATACTCCGTTCACTCTGGCCTTGAGTTAGAAGTGCCTTCTTATCGAAAGATTCATTATAACTACATGAAAAATGAGGAACTCTTTCTTGAGTCCCTCGATATGGTAGATGAGAAGCACAGTGAACCTGATTTTTGAGCTGTAATTCACCGAAAATGAACGACTCAACATTATAATACAAAGGTTGAGAACTGAAGCTTCGAGATCATTGATCTCATCCTTAAATGAATCTTCCCAAGTCCAGCGAATATAGGCCCGAACTGGAAAGGTCTATGTAATGATCCACCTTTTTGGACGGTTTAAATCGATAATAAACCACACATGTCTAATTCAAACCATTCAAAAGGGAGAATTGTTAATGTGGTAAATAAGAAAATAAAATAAAAGAAGAAATAATATAAAACACAGAATCTCGCAGCGGAATGACAAAATATAATAATCAAATAAATAGTTCATGAAGGTGTTTTTCAAATAACATTTGATTACACTTTTACAATTCTAATTAGAGTTATACATATATCGGAAATAAACCAATATTACAGCAGAACACATGATGTGGTGGAGCAATTATAATAAATAGTAATAATTACCGAATCTTCATCTTCGTCCTCCAGAAAATAAAATGATCTTCAATACAGTGAAAAAGCTTAGACTGACCCGGGCGTAATGGAAAGACAAAACACTCGAGTCAGAACTAAAAGATCTTAAGTAAGTCAAATCAAAATAAATAAAATAGAATTATTAGTGCAATGGTTTCATAGATGTTATAGGATTTTCATCTCCTATCAAGTGTACAACGTGAATATAATTATTTAAAGGATTTCAAATAATTCAAAATATCAATCTCAATCATCCAATTAAAACAAATCTAAAGTTTAACTTAAGCCTTTACATAATTTAATTCCAATCCATAATCCTAATTCAAGGATTCATATGGATATATAAATCATCAACTAATATCATAATTTAAAATTTCCAAATCAATGAAAACCGCTCGGGTCTATCATTTCAACCCATAACGATTTTCCCCTAATCTATAAGATCGTTCGAGTATGTATCATTTCAACCCCTAGTGAATTTGCAGTTTTATAACGATATAAAATACAACATCCATTCATCCGATATCAGCAACAAACATCCATCATAATAATCATCCAAACCAATCAATAAATATCAATATAGAACTGATAATCAATAAAAGGTATTTAACTGGAAATTTACATTCAATAACAAACTAAATAACGATTTAATTAAAATAAATTTAAATTAACTGAGATGACGATTTAAAATATACCAAACAGTCATAAATAAATTTCTATCACATCATGAATTAAATTTAACAAACATAAGAAATTTTAGAAGTTGTGAGTGGGTCAAAACAATCACCTTTTGAATTTAAATTGAATTTAAATCTAATTTAAGCCCATAATTCAAACAGTCTCAGAATCTGTCCACATCAGCCTCAAAATGTTTGAAATTTCAATATGATTCCAATGCAAGAAACCGTGCATGAATTGGACCTTGTACGCAAAAGTTATGGATGTCTAAATGATCAAAATTTCAAAGTTAAATAAATAAATAAAACACACCTATACCGTACCGCCACATCATGCTATCTTCGTCCAGCAACTAAGCGCACAACATCCACACGAGCATGAAGCCAAAAAGCCCATGTCGACCACCAAATCCGCCACCTATACGCCGTCGTTGGCCAAGCCAGAGACACCAACAAGCTCGCCTCCTCAAGTAATACCCACGGCCAGAATCTTAGGCCTCCGCCTCCCCCTCGTACATGGTGCCGCTGGCTGGTAATAAACCCTTGGTCTAATTATTACGCCCAATACGACCATCAACATCACCTACGAACGACACAGATGCAATCCCCCCGACAATCTCTAGGGACAACCATATCATCGATTCGACGTTGATCGACGAGCGATGAACGACCAAAAATAATTCCTTGAATTCTAGACACTAAGAAACTCAAATCAAAAAATGAATCACATAATTGACTTGTGCTCGTCGAGAGCTTCAAATCGATATATAATTCGATATATATTGAGGAGTTTGAATTTCTGATTTGGTCTTGAAATTGAATTTGAGGGTTTGGAGGTTGAATCTGTTTCTTCCATTGAGGAGGAGAGGAGTAAAAAGAATTGTATGTACTATCAGCGAGAAATAAGAAATTATTAGGGTTTATAATGAAGTATCTATAGATCGGAAAAAATAGAATAAATGGACCAGATTGATTTGGATTGGAATGATAAACGACCCAAAAAGCCCGTTCTGCTTCCGGAACGAAAATGGGTCAACCCATATATCAAAATAGATATTTTCAATACTTTTAAACTCAATGGAACATTTTTCTACTCCTAATTCCATTGCATGAAGAAGTTATGTTAAAATCAGCTTATTTCAAATTGATTTCAATTGATTTCAATTAAATTGATTTCTAGGCGTTTCGAGCCCGTACGACCAAATGACCAGTCCGATCGTTACGAAACTTAAAATCCTACAATACTTCACCGTTACGGATCCGATGAAAATGGTTTCATCGAAATCCGAGATAGTTGCCGTAATGGCTATATTCCATGCTAATTAAATAAATAAATATTAAGTTAATTATATCACTTTTAAATTCAATGGTTATAAACCAACAAATTTCATCATTTTTATTCACTTATACATTTGCAATGACTTAATACAAGTTTATATGACAATTCAATGTTGGTTATTACACTAATTACAGCGTTCGGTTTCATTGTAATTAAATCCAATTTAGTATAATTTATTACAATAAATTTCTTTAATTTGATTTCAACCTTTATATTCAACCAATTATAAATCCAATAACATAGCTAACATTTGTTTTACATTTCATTATGCTAATATACTCCAATTTCCTTCTTTTATTTGTATTAACTACTATATTTCCATTTTATTGAAATTTGGTCAATTTCACATATTAATTATAATTAAAGTCTCAATAAATTTGTTTATCTTGGTCTAATTCTCTTATTAAATCAATTATTATCTTACATACACAGTTAACATTGATATATATTTTATTATATTAATATTTTACCATTATCAATTTAACCTACATTAACTGCACTAATTAAGTGAATTAATTCCAATTGTTTTCCAATTGAATTTAATAGACCAAATAATTAAATAGGTAACATATATTGATTGTTACCATTAACTTTTCATCACACTTATAAGTTCATTATTAACAAGCAAATGTTACAATTACTTAACACTGATTTTACTTGATTCTCCTTAATTATATTATTTCATAGATTCAATATCACGTTTGTTTTCCTCTATTCAATTTATAACCAAATTATAACATTTACATTATTTCATTTATTATAATTTCATTAAACTTGTTAATAATTGAATTAAATTAACTTTATTACATTTCCTTTTTATTATTATTCTGATTATAAATAATAAATTTCAATTTCTTCCAACATTTAATTACAAAAATGTTATTAAATTGATTATTTTAACTGTCGAAATTATGGGTCGTTACAGTCTGTATACTATCGAACATAAGCTTTGAGATGGAATATTCAAGGTAGCGACTACTGACGACATTTCGCTCCTAAAGGCGTGGAATAGCGAACATCTGCTGCGCTATTTTGCTTAAACTTAACTTTGTATGTATTTTCAATTTTAACGTAATAGGGCATAATCTGCCATTTTTATGGGTATAAATGAATTGGCTTTAGGGATTAATGAACTTGTGTTCTCATTAGCTTAACTATACATTGTAAATAATAGCAAGAATCATACGGTCCACATTTATATATAACACATATACACAAGTGCCTAGAGATTAATCGAGCTTTGCAGCCCATGACTGGACTTAAAGAACGTAACCGTTCCAGGTATCCAAAGATGGATACCAATTAACTCCTTCACCCATGATTCAAGCATCAGAGTGTAAGTGTGAGACTGTTTATCCAAAGGCCTTTGTCCAAAAATAGGTAAGGCATCGACCCCTTGCCCGGAGATCGGCAAGACCAATGATCAACGCTCGAAGGCAGGCGATGTGACAGCCCTGGTTAATCAAGCATGTAGAAATTTAGGTCATTTGAATTTTATTTTAAAAAAAATAATAAATAAATAAATAAACTAATATATATAAAAACATTTTTCTGAAATATATATTTATACTGTGAAGATGTATGTAGTGGTGCATGTGCACATTGTTGCAGTGTACAAATTAGAGCAAGCAATTCAGTAAGAATCTTGCAAGAAAAAAAATATATACAATAATATAAATGAATACATAAATAAATCAGTGCATGACCATCAGGTATGTATGCATCATAGCTGAATGAAATGCATGAATATCCTGAGAAAATTTTAGCTCTAACTTTCATAGCATGAGTGCAAACACAGTAGTTTGTGTGGGTAGAGAAAATATACACACATAGGGATACACATGCATATACCCAGTAGTTAGCAGAAACACACACCTAGCTGGCCGTTCAAATAAAAATTATATGCATAAATAACACCTAGAAAAGACAAGGAATGCCTGAGCCAAAGAATTCATGCATGAAATGCGTGAAAGAACTTTGCCAAAAAGGGTTAAGACAGGGAAAAAGGAGAACTGCAGGGAGAGGGTAAACTGTTGGGTGAAATTAGGGAATAATGATGGAATTTCTGATGAAAATAAATTACCTAACTAACCTTAAAACCCTAACAACTCCACTATATACCATACTATCTCCTGCGGGTGCACATTGGAAGGCCAGAAATCAAAACACAGAAAAGGGAAGTAAGCAACAGATTAAGGAAAAACAATGGCAAACTTGAATCAAGACCTAGGAAGAAGAAACATGGTGAGTAAATCCTCACTTGGCAAGGCATTAAGACCTATGAAAGGCAGCCATAAAACCTTTAGCTTATCTTGATTTTTCTGTGATGTTTATATGCATTTTAGTTGATAATTTCCTGTTGTTTCTGAACTTTGTGTTTTGCAGTGCTTTGTTACTGTTTAAATTATGACTTGATTGTACATGTTAATTTAATGATAGTATGATAATAACTGACTTATTGGTGGAATTCTAAGTTTGAGAAAATATTTTTGGTTTAAGTATATACTAGCAAGAAAAGTAGGGTGCAAGGCAGTAAGGGGAAGGGAATCCTCTGGCTTATGTCTTGCATTTGAAAAGATGATTGAGATACAGTGGAAGTTCCACATGTTAAATCTTGATGCATCATAGGGTACCCTCTGGAAATAAGGTTATTGAGAAAATACATTATAATGCATGGGATGGCTACAAGGACCTTATTGCTAGAGAACCCTAGTAGCATTCCATTTGGAAATGCTCTGAGTTATGCTTCAACCAAAAATATGTTTCTGCAGGAAATTAATTTGAAATGACTTTCAAATATGAGTGATGGTTGAATACATGGGTTACTGAATGGTTGATGGATGTATAAAACTGCTTGTATGCATTGATTAGGGGTACAACAGGGTGGGGCATGACACTGCATAGGTAATAGGGGGTCATGGGAAAGAATTTAGTAATTAAATTCAAGGCATGGGTCACCTCTATCAGGTTGGATATGAGGGAAGGGGGTATGACATGGTAGTTGGCTTGCATCAAGGTTGGGGTGTAAGTTTGCACATGACATGTTTATGTCCAAAAGCTAGTAGTGCACTGGAAAATCAAACAGTAGCTTCCAGGCAGTGTGCACCAGTGCAACTACAAAATGTGATACTGGACTCTTAAAAAAAAAGAGATGTGTTATGGATTGATAAGCAAAGATGTATATGCTAAGAGTATGGTGAGTACTGGTATGCAGACCAGTTTTGATGCTTTAGCTAAATGGTAGGAGTTTTGCTTGTTCAATGGTTATGAAATGCCTGTGTGATTTGTATGATGGCTGCTATGAATTCTGAAATAAGAATTTCTGCTAAGGAATTGGTTTAAGCACTTATACATGCATTTAATAATTCATTCATTTCACTGTAAAGACACAGCAAAAATGTGTACCTGATGAAAGGGGTTAACAATTTGGTAAAACAGTTAGTATCTGAAATTAAGGTGATATGGAATCAGTTTCATAAATCTTATGTATTTGTCAATTGAACTTACTCATACCAGATTTCAATCTGACCTGTTTGTTGCTTGCATCAAATGGGTGTTTCACTTGCATTGTGAAGCAGACCCTGAGATGGTTGCAGGGAGAAAGGATGCTAAATAGTAAGATGCAGACATATGATGCTTGAAGGAATTGCAAACTAACTAAGCTAGGATTTTGTAGGAGAGTGGTTCTTCTGTTTTGTTTTCAGTAAAAGCTTTATGTAATGATGTTTCAAATTGTGCAAGAAAAACTTTATTACTATGTAAAGGATGAATTGGGAAAAGTATGTTGTAATGAACATTATTTTCAGTAAAAGATGATAAGGCCTTTAGCTTCATGTTAGAAACTGTGAACATACCCATTTCTTGAAAATTAGATAAGGAAATTGGTAGTGGGTCTGAAGCATAAGTAAACTAGTATGCTTATGTATTAATTTGTTAGGAAAAAACTAGAACCTGTTCATCTAGTCACTGCTAACATCATGAGATAAGAAATACCATGGACAGAAAAGAAAAGAATAACATAGAAGGGGTAACTCAGAAGTAAAATTGCATTTGGTAATTATTGGTATAAGTGAAATTTGTAGATTCAGCTAATTCATTTCAGAATCATACCTAAAAGAAATTAGTCCACTTAAGGACCAAAGAGGAAGTAAACTGCAGTTGTGCATGATTATGTGCAAACAGTTGCACAGAAACATGCATAGTCTCAATTTGGTCATTGAAAGGGAAAGTTTTGGTAAGTTGAAATGCTATGAGTTAGTTCCCATATTTCACTTAATACACCAATGATAAACACAAGGAAACAAGTAGAAATTAGTTGGCGCAGAGATTCAAATGGAAGGGATCTTCTTGGTTGTTTTTGTTGTGAATGGCTCAGTTTGATTTTGTTTAAAAATGGGCTGAGTCACTCAAAACAAAAAAATATAAATAAAAAAACATACTCTGGTATAAAAACTATGTGAATAATCAAATAGTATTTACAATGAAGTATATCAATATTTTTATATTGATTGGAGTGGATCTTGGGAAATAAATAAAAAAAAGGAAAAAAAACAATAAGAAAATAGTTGGTCAGAAAAGAAGGCAACCCTAATTAGCCCAAACTAAATTGTGTCAAAAATAAAAAAAATGACAAGTAGGAAGGGGTTGTCTCAGTTGGTATCAGAGCTATGTTAATAAATACATAGCCGAAATAAATATTTGTTTGAATCTGTATGCCTTGTTTGCATTGTTTGCTGCATGTTTGAGTTAGTTTGCCTGTTATAAACAAATAAGTTCATTGTTAGTTTTAAAAAGCAAAAGTAGTGAATAAGAATCAGAACTAACTACATTAGAAATGTTCAATAGAGGCCCAGAGGAGTTAGAATCAACCCCCAAGCCACAGGAGAAAGAGAAAATGGTCAATCTTCTAATACTACTGAGCAAGCAACTAGAATGGCTGCTGGTCCCCCAATGATTAACATGCAAGATTTTGTTCAAATACTGAGGGATGGAATGGCACCTAGGGTAGATAACCCATATGAGGAGCTGTCCAAATTGCTTAAAACATATACAAATCTGGGAGGCAGTAGCTTTGATGGCACAGAAAATGCCATAGGGGTCCAGGCATGGTTAAGAACAGTGGAAAGGATTTTTGGAGATATGCAAGTCAATGATCAGAGAAGAAGGCAAATAGCTTCAAGACAGCTGAAAGGCATAGCTTTGGACTGGTGGGAAGTGATTATTGCAGGCAGACAAGAACAAGAAATCACATGGAATCAGTTCAAAGAGATGTTAGAAGCCAGATTTGTCCCAGCATCAACAAAAGCTTCATTGCTTGAGGAATTTATCAAGTTGAGACAAGGGTCTATGAGTGTTACTGAATACGCTAAGAAGTTTGAAGGGTTGTCTAAATATGGGACAGTGTTAATTCCAGATGAAACATCAAGGAATGCTAGGTACATTCAGGGGTTGAATGCTGGATTGAGTAGAGCCATGTTGCCATATAAAGATAGAACATTTGACCAAGTCATGGATTTGACACTGTCATTTGAGCAACATGACAATGCCAGAGAAAAGTTCAAGAACTTCAGGAATAACAAGAAAGGAAAGAATATAGCACATCCATATGAGAGGAAGAAGGGAGAAGCAATGAACAAGGAAGGAAGTAAAGTGGTAAACTCTGACAACAAGAAATCTAAAGTGATTTGTTACAATTGTGGAAGGGAAGGCCATATTAAAACCAAATGCCAAGCACCCAAGTCAACTGTTCTTAGATGCTACAACTGTGGAAAAGAGGGGCACATGAAGAAGCAGTGTCCAGAGATGGCAAGAGTAGCTGTACTTGAGGGAAAAGGCAAGGCAATGGATGCACCAAGCCAAGTGGAAGGTATGTTATTTATAAAAGGCATACCCATATCAGTTGTTTTTGACACAGGAGCCACACATTCTTTTATTTCATATGATATAGTTCAGAAATTAGGGTTAATATGTATTCTTGTTGATAAGCCACTGCATATTGATAGTCCTTTAGGTAGCTCCTGCATTGCCCACATGAAATGCATGCAAGTAGAAATAAGCATGGGTGGTCACACCTTTATCTCAGAATTATATGTGTTGAATTACCCCAAGCTGGGTGTCATACTGGGAATGGATTGGTTAAAAAGCTTTTGTGCTATTATTAATTTAGGAAATTCTACCCTTTCACTACAACTTCCTGATGGAAAGAGGGTTGTGGTTATGTATGAGGCAACCAAGGATAGGGGTATGGGAAAGGTATTCAACTTGAACAGTGGTGAAGTTGAATTAAGTTTAAATAAGATACCCATAGTTAAAGAATACCCAGATGTGTTTGGTGAAGTGAATGGCATTCCTCACAACAGACCACTAGAATTTCAAATAAGACTTAAACCAGGAACAAGCCCTGTCATCAAGAGACCAAATAGGATGAGTCCTAAAGAACTGAGTGAGTTGAAGAAACAACTAGAGGAATTAGAACAAAAAGGTTTTATTAGGCCTAGCAGTTCAAATTGGGGATCACCAGTAGTGTTCGTTAAGAAACATGATGGTTCCTTAAGAATGTATATAGACTATAGGGGACTGAACTCAGTCACTATCAAAAACAAATACCCCCTACCTAGGATTGATGATCTCTTTGATCAACTAAACGGTGCTAAAGTATTTTCTAGACTTGATTTAGCAACTGGTTTCCACCAAATGAAAGTAGAAGAGGAAAGCATCAAATATACAGCTTTCAACACTAGGTATGGCTTGTATGAATACTTAGTAATGCCATTCGGTTTGACAAATGCACCATCCTATTTTGTAGATTTGATGAATAGAATTTTCAGAGATTATTTGGATAAATTTGTGCTGATTTTCATTGATGATATATTAGTGTATTCCAAGACAGATAATGAACATGAAGAGCATTTGCATATGGTACTGAGTAGACTAAGGAAACAAAACCTTAAAGCCAAGTTTGCAAAATGTTCTTTTTGGAAGAATGAAATAAAAATTTTGGGCCACATAATTTCTCAAGAAGGAATCTCAGTAGATCCAAGTAAAGTCATGGCAGTGCAAGCATGGAAAAGACCCAGCAATGTCACTGAAATCAGATCATTCATGGGTATGGCTGGATACTACAGGAGATTCATAAAGGATTTTGCTAAAAAGGCAATTCCACTAACCAAGTTAACAAGGAAGGACCAGCCTTTTATGTGGACTGAGAAATGTGAAGAGGCATTTAACCAATTAAAGGAGGCATTGATGGAAGCACCAGTGCTGAAAATCCCAGAGGGCAATGATAATTTAGTGGTATATACTGATGCATGTGGATCAGGTATAGGAGCTGTCCTTATGCAAGATGGTAGAGTAATAGCTTATGCATCAAGACAATTAAAAACCCAGTGAAACCAAGTATGCAACACATGACTTGGAATTGGTAGCAGTGGTATATGCACTAAAGCTTTGGAGACACTACCTGTTGGGAGCAAAGTTTGAACTTTATACTGATCACAAGGCTTTAAAGTATTTATTTTCTCAAAAAGATTTAAATATGAGACAACATAGGTGGGTGGAATTTCTTGCTGCCTATGATTTGGACATTATGTACACTCCAGGAAAAGCAAATAAAGTGGCAGATGCATTAAGTAGACAACATGCCAAGTTGGCTACACTGTTGATACAGGAGTTTAAAGGGTTGTTAGCACTGACAGATGTAGAGATAGAATACATGGGAGAACAAGCAATGGAGGTGGGTAAGGATATGGAGCATTATGGTAAGCTCAGCCTTATCACAATAAGGTCAGATTTAGTGGAAGAAGTGAACCAGTCACAAGACACTGATGTGTTCTTGAGAGAAAAGAAGGAGTTGTTAAAAAGGGGTGTAAAGCTTGACAAGTTTGAACTGGATGAAAAAGGATGTGTGAGACATAAAGGAAGGTTATGTGTACCTGATACAGAAGCACTTAAAAGGAAAATCATGGATGTTCATCACAAATCAAAGTACACCATACATCCAGGTGGCACAAAAATGTATCATGACCTAAAAAGAAGCTATTGGTGGAAAGGAATGAAGAGAAGTGTGGGTGAATATGTAGCAAAATGTATGACTTATCAACAAGTCAAGGCTGAGTATCAAAGACCTAGTGGACTGCTGCAACCCTTGGAAGTTCCAAGATGGAAATGGGAAAGCATATCAATGGATTTCATTGATGGCTTGCCAAAATCAAAGAAAGGAAATGACAGTATTTGGGTGGTGGTGGACAGACTAACCAAATCATCACACTTCATACCAGTAAAGAGTGATAGAAATGCACCAAAACTAGCACAAGTCTTCATAAAAGAGATAGTAAGGTTACATGGGGTACCTACCACCATTATTAGTGACAGAGATACTATATTTACATCTAAGTTCTGGAGTAGCTTTCAACAGGCAATGGGGGTTGAGTTGTGCTTGAGCACAGCCTACCATCCCCAAACTGATGGTCAAACAGAGGTAGTTAATAAATTCTTGGAGGATCTGCTTAGAGCTTGTGTGCTGGATCATGGTGGGAATTGGGAAGACTACCTACATTTGGCAGAATTTGCCTACAACAACAGCTACCAAAGTAGTATAGGAATGGCACCCTATGAGGCTTTGTATGGAAGGCCTTGTTTGTCACCTGCTTGCTGGTTAGAGGTGGGTGATAGAGTAATGTTGGGACCAGATCATGTAAAAGAGACAAATGATAAAGTTTCACTGATCAGACAGAGAATGAAGGCAGCACAAGACAGAATGAAATCATATGCAGATAGGAGAAGGAAGACACTTGAATTTGAGATAGGAGAATGTGTGTACTTAAAGGTTTCACCAATGAGGAAAGTGTTGAGATTTGGCAAGGCAGGGAAGCTAACCCCAAGGTATATAGGACCATATGAGATTATTGCAAGGATAGGAAAGATGGCCTACAAGTTGAAATTGCCAGAGGAGATGAGTGGAATACACAATGTATTTCATGTATCACAATTGAGAAAATATGTGCATGATGAAGCTTCAGTAGTTCAGCCACCAAGTAAAGTGGAAGTTAGACCTGACCTGGTATATGAGAAGAAGCCAGTGGGCATTACAGCTAAGGAAGATAAGAGATTGAGAAACAAAATAATTAAACTAGTAAAGGTGCAGTGGAGTTTGGACCCTAATGACTGCACATGGGAGGTTGAAGACAAGATAAAGGCTCAATACCCTCAATTATTTGCAGCAGCTAGTTAAGGCAGAGGTATTTTTAATATTCATGCTTAAATTTTCTTAGTTGAACATGACATCCAATATTATGTGTGCTGGTTTGTTTTGGTTGAATTAAGAATATGTATTTATGTTTGACCCTTGATTTATATGGCAAGAAGTGTTAAATTGTGGGACACAATTTCTTAAAGAAGGGGTGTATGTGACAGCCCTGGTTAATCAAGCATGTAGAAATTTAGGTCATTTGAATTTTATTTTAAAAAAAATAATAATAAATAAATAAATAAACTAATATATATAAAAACAGTTTTCTGAAATATATATTTATACTGTGAAGATGTATGTAGTGGTGCATGTGCACATTGTTGCAGTGTACAAATTAGAGCAAGCAATTCAGTAAGAATCTTGCAAGAAAAAAAAAATATACAATAATATAAATGAATACATAAATAAATCAGTGCATGACCATCAGGTATGTATGCATCATAGCTGAATGAAATGCATGAATATCCTGAGAAAATTTTAGCTCTAACTTTCATAGCATGAGTGCAAACACAGTAGTTTGTGTGGGTAGAGAAAATATACACACATAGGGATACACATGCATATACCCAGTAGTTAGCAGAAACACACACCTAGCTGGCCGTTCAAATAAAAATTATATGCATAAATAACACCCAGAAAAGACAAGGAATGCCTGAGCCAAAGAATTCATGCATGAAATGTGTGAAAGAACTTTGCCAAAAAGGGTTAAGACAGGGAAAAAGGAGAACTGCAGGGAGAGGGTAAACTGTTGGGTGAAATTAGGGAATAATGATGGAATTTCTGATGAAAATAAATTACCTAACTAACCTTAAAACCCTAACAACTCCACTATATACCATACTATCTCCTGCGGGTGCACATTGGAAGGCCAGAAATCAAAACACAGAAAAGGAAAGTAAGCAACAGATTAAGGAAAAACAATGGCAAACTTGAATCAAGACCTAGGAAGAAGAAACATGGTGAGTAAATCCTCACTTGGCAAGGCATTAAGACCTATGAAAGGCAGCCATAAAACCTTTAGCTTATCTTGATTTTTCTGTGATGTTTATATGCATTTTAGTTGATAATTTCCTGTTGTTTCTGGACTTTGTGTTTTGCAGTGCTTGTTACTGTTTAAATTATGACTTGATTGTACATGTTAATTTAATGATAGTATGATAATAACTGACTTATTGGTGGAATTCTAAGTTTGAGAAAATATTTTTGGTTTAAGTATATACTAGCAAGAAAAGTAGGGTGCAAGGCAGTAAGGGGAAGGGAATCCTCTGGCTTATGTCTTGCATTTGAAAAGATGATTGAGATACAGTGGAAGTTCCACATGTTAAATCTTGATGCATCATAGGGTACCCTCTGGAAATAAGGTTATTGAGAAAATACATTATAATGCATGGGATGGCTACAAGGACCTTATTGCTAGAGAACCCTAGTAGCATTCCATTTGGAAATGCTCTGAGTTATGCTTCAACCAAAAATATGTTTCTGCAGGAAATTAATTTGAAATGACTTTCAAATATGAGTGATGGTTGAATACATGGGTTACTGAATGGTTGATGGATGTATAAAACTGCTTGTATGCATTGATTAGGGGTACAACAGGGTGGGGCATGACACTGCATAGGTAATAGGGGGTCATGGGAAAGAATTTAGTAATTAAATTCAAGGCATGGGTCACCTCTATCAGGTTGGATATGAGGGAAGGGGGTATGACATGGTAGTTGGCTTGCATCAAGGTTGGGGTGTAAGTTTGCACATGACATGTTTATGTCCAAAAGCTAGTATTGCACTGGAAAATCAAACAGTAGCTTCCAGGCAGTGTGCACCAGTGCAACTACAAAATGTGATACTGGACTCTTAAAAAAAAAGAGATGTGTTATGGATTGATAAGCAAAGATGTATATGCTAAGAGTATGGTGAGTACTGGTATGCAGACCAGTTTTGATGCTTTAGCTAAATGGTATGAGTTTTGCTTGTTCAATGGTTATGAAATGCCTGTGTGATTTGTATGATGGCTGCTATGAATTCTGAAATAAGAATTTCTGCTAAGGAATTGGTTTAAGCACTTATACATGCATTTAACAATTCATTCATTTCACTGTAAAGACACAACAAAAATGTGTACCTGATGAAAGGGGTTAACAATTTGGTAAAACAGTTAGTATCTGAAATTAAGGTGATATGGAATCAGTTTCATAAATCTTATGTATTTGTCAATTGAACTTACTCATACCAGATTTCAATCTGACCTGTTTGTTGCTTGCATCAAATGGGTGTTTCACTTGCATTGTGAAGCAGACCCTGAGATGGTTGCGGGGAGAAAGGATGCTAAATAGTAAGATGCAGACATATGATGCTTGAAGGAATTGCAAACTAACTAAGCTAGGATTTTGTAGGAGAGTGGTTCTTCTGTTTTGTTTTCAGTAAAAGCTTTATGTAATGATGTTTCAAATTGTGCAAGAAAAACTTTATTACTATGTAAAGGATGAATTGGGAAAAGTATGTTGTAATAAACATTATTTTCAGTAAAAGATGATAAGGCCTTTAGCTTCATGTTAGAAACTGTGAACATACCCATTTCTTGAAAATTAGATAAGGAAATTGGTAGTGGGTCTGAAGCATAAGTAAACTAGTATGCTTATGTATTAATTTGTTAGGAAAAAACTAGAACCTGTTCATCTAGTCACTGCTAACATCATGAGATAAGAAATACCATGGACAGAAAAGAAAAGAATAACATAGAAGGGGTAACTCAGAAGTAAAATTGCATTTGGTAATTATTGGTATAAGTGAAATTTGTAGATTCAGCTAATTCATTTCAGAATCATACCTAAACGAAATTAGTCCACTTAAGGACCAAAGAGGAAGTAAACTGCAGTTGTGCATGATTATGTGCAAACAGTTGCACAGAAACATGCACAGTCTCAATTTGGTCATTGAAAGGGAAAGTTTTGGTAAGTTGAAATGCTATGAGTTGTTCCCATATTTCAGTTAATACACCAATGATAAACACAAGGAAACAAGTAGAAATTAGTTGGCGCAGAGATTCAAATGGAAGGGATCTTCTTGGTTGTTTTTGTTGTGAATGGCTCAGTTTGATTTTGTTTAAAAATGGGCTGAGTCACTCAAAACAAAAAAATATAAATAAAAAAACATACTCTGGTATAAAAACTATGTGAATAATCAAATAGTATTTACAATGAAGTATATCAATATTTTTATATTGATTGGAGTGGATCTTGGGAAATAAATAAAAAAAAAGGAAAAAAAAACAATAAGAAAATAGTTGGTCAGAAAAGAAGGCAACCCTAATTAGCCCAAACTAAATTGTGTCAAAAAAAAATGACAAGTAGGAAGGGGTTGTCTCAGGCGAGATCTGATGCAAATGTCTTGCAATATACATTATGATACCTAGGGGTAGGCATCTGGTTCACTTAGCCTTATGGATAGGGCGTGTATGATCAACGCGCTTAACCAAAGGAGACCAGATAAAAACGTCTCGAAATAGACGTCTGAACAACCGCCCAAGGCGATTGATCTCGATCAATGCTTAGAGATAGGCAAGATCGAACATGGATATCCAAAGGTAGACATCCAAGGAATTGCTCTTCGAATATAAGGAGTGGTGTAAATTCCAACATTATCAATAGTCGAGTGAAGCTCGACTAGAGATAAGTAAGGCAAAATGTCATGTTAACTAAGTAATAATGAGAAAGTCATCCATGTGCACATAAATGTGATGGATGATGGTATTACTCAAACTCAAATGCAGTTGCAGTCAACACAAATAAGCTAGGTGCATAGGTAGAAAAATCCAAATTCTGAAAAGAAACTGATATATTATTTGGTGACAAATTTTTTCAACAAAATTAGTGGCCATACCCTCACAACATCATCCTATGTACACAGATTCAAAAAAAAACAATACAAAAGCAAAAGATAATAGCAACTAAGTCCTTTTTCTCCTTTTCTTCTCCTTTCTCCCCTTTTAAGAAGAATGAGTACCAATTTGCTAGGTTTCCTCCTGCTCGTTTCATTGCCTTTACTCTCCTTCATGAAGTAACCCTTTAGGCCATCTTGCTGATTATAGTCGCCTCTCGAAGATTTGGGACCCTCATTATGAATACTACCAGATGTGAGGGTAGACGTAGGAACAAAAATTGGTACCGAAGGCAATGAAAAGGATAAAAGGGAGGAATGCCATCAAACTTTTCTTTTTGACTTTCCTTCATCAATATGGCTTGCGACCGCTACATCTTCGGCATCATTAATCCCGATGAAGGCTTGGTGGCTCTACCGATGATGATTTCCTCATCTTCATAGATCACATAAAGATCACCCATAACTTCTTTATCTAAAGCGTAGATCATTTAGGCATCGAGGCGTGGAGTGGTACCCGCTAGAGAGGCCAAAACTGGAATGGGAGCATATGCAATGACCGATTCGGTCAATGTAGCTTATGTGCCGAATGATAAGCTTCCTTCAAAAAAGGGACAATAGAAAGTCGACCTAAAACTTGAAAAATGCAAAATTAGAGATTAGTGAAGTCGACCAGTGTCATATAGGCCATCTCAAATATAGGCGAGGTTAATAATATACCTCTGGGAGATACAGGCTCCATGTGAGCTGGGGTACCGACAGAACCACCCTCCAGGATAGGAGATAGGATAGGCAACTTCAAAAATGATTCAGTTCCTACAAAGCTAGGCTCTTTAGAATTATAACAAAGATCTAGTAAGGATGCCTGAGCAGTTGAAGTTTTAGTGGTGGAACTTGATAGGGGAATAACAGTCTCAGCAATTGACGGCTCTGAGGTCAAAGGAGTGGTAGTATCCACTGCTGAACCTTGTGAAGCATAGCCAGAGCTCTTACCTAGATTCTTTGGACCAATCTTGGGTTGGGCTCCAGTAGATACTTCTGGATGTAAGAGGAGCTCGCCGGTATTGAGTGCTCCTTTGTCTTCTTTCTCCAAAAGGTCAAATCATAGCTTCTCCTCATCGACCTCATCCCCATTGGAATGTTCTCTCTTGTTTCAAAATCTCCTCCCATGCTATAGCTAGAGCATGGGAATACCCTTCTTCTAACCATCTCAAATTTCGAAATCTGATGACATTCACATAGAATTGCACATGAATGGGATCAAGTTCATATTTGACTTTCCTCCACGGCATTGACCTGCTCATTAGCTATCTTTACTTGGGTCTCGGTGTCATCTCTCATCCTACGAGTGTCTGGTAACTCCTTATAGTAATCCTAAGCCTTGCAAGCGTTTCATCCTTTCCTTTCTTTTCGGTTGCCAATAATTCCTTTTACTTTGCTATTTCGGAGGCTTTTTCCTCCTTATTATTCTTAAGTTTTTCATTTTCCAATGAAATAGTGTAGCTTCTACAATGAGCAACCTTAACTTGATTCAGCTGGTTTTGGCGATCTTATTCGAAGGAATTAACCTGAAACTCCAATTTTTTCTTAGCCTCAACTAGCGAAGTATTAATCCCTTCGACCTCCTTATCATGATTAAAGATAATACACTTGTCATCTTGTTGAATCTATTTCATCCCTTCGAGCTTTATCCTCCTTTTGTAAGATACTTTTGAGATAGCCTCAGACATCTTCATCCATTTGTGATGTTGATCATACACGTCGTTTACGCAAGCCATGACGTTAGAGCTAACCTTAGGAAGGATATCCTTTAAGTAAGGAATGAACATCACATCATCAAAACATATTTTTGGAAAAGCTTTCTTCATGGTTGCTAAGAGAGGATTTGAAACAGTCTGAATCTTTGTATTAGTAGTATGAGCATGAAGCAGCCTCTTATAGGTCTCTTTGATCAGAGGGCACTAACAGGGATGACTATTAAGATCATCGTGACACATAAGAAAGCATCATCGGTTGTGTTGCAAAAGGGACTGAATAGGGCAACAGTAACCTCAATTGATGAAACAGGATTGGACCTTGTTGAGAACTTATCCATAACATGCAGTAGAGGTGAGCGAGATCTATGTCGGGGAGATGAAATTCTCTCATACTCTCCATAATGCTCACCATGGGACTTATAATCTTTGTTTTTTCTCCTGTAAACCTGCCTCTATCACCTTCCAGAATCTAATTCATGAAACGACTCACGAAGGCGATCAGACGATCTAAGTTTCTTGTACTTGCTTCATTGGCTCTTGAGTGTGTCATATAAATGCTTAGTTTTCATGAGTCTGAATGTATCAACTCGATGCCGGGAAGCGATTAATTGAAAATAATAATGGTGGTTTAATTAATTGAAATGGATATTTAGAGATTAAATAAGAATGATTTGAAATTATTTGTAAATGTTGGAATTTGAATAATAAAATACTAATTGTTAAAATTGAAATTGTTTTAGGAAGAATTATTAAATAGCTTTTATGGTGAAATATGTTGGAAATTTATTAATTCAAAGATTGTGAATTATTAATAAAATGTGGAATCTAATTATTTAGTTGGTATGGATAATATTTAGAATTTAAAATAGTTATAAATGTGTTAAAAGTAAATGAATAATTTTATAATGTCTAATATTAATAGTTAATGAGATTAGCAATATGTTTCGAAAGAAAAACGAGTTTTAAAATTTTGAATAAATATTGTTTGGATGTGATAAATGTTTTATGAAATTAAAATATACAGGTAATCATGGGGAATAAATTACATAATAATTTCACAAGGTGGTGATATCACTTAAATAAGGTTAATAAGATTTCATTTCAAATTTTATAGGGATTTGAATTGAATATAAAATAGCTTAATAAAAGAAAAGAAGAAAATAAATAAATTTGTTTTAATATCAAGCCCAAGCCCACAAGTCGATATACATTTCTTAAGTCTAGAAAACTCCTCTTACATTAGGAGTTCATTTTTACGCGAACCATATCACTCATTTTCTCGTTTTCAACTTCATGAGGTAAAATTATAGAAAACCCTCTTCATTCCATAATTAAAATAAAATCAAAATAAATTATTATAAATTCTCGAATTAAAGTATGTGCATTTCAACACCACATTACACCATATGCTTTGAAGAATTTAGAGTTTTGATCATGATTTCAAGAGAAAAAGATGGATACAGTGAGTAATAGAAAAGGAGAAGCAGGAGCTCTAATAGGTGAGTTACTAACTCATGTGTCCATGTTTATTACATGACCATCTTATATATATGTTGTGATGGTTGATGTTGGATTTAATATTTTGTAAACTTTGATTGAGTGTAGAATGAAATAAGAACGATCGAAAGGTAATTAGAGAAGGCTAATGTTGGCTTCACCATTTATGTTCCTGGTAGGTCGATCAATGGGTCGATTAATGGCCTATCCAGCCTTCTTTTAAAAATAAAAATAAATAAATAAAAATATAGAATAAATAAATGATATATTTTTTATTTATGTGTTTAAAAATGTTAATGGAGAGTATATTTTACATTTTATAATTATGTAATTATTTTGAAGTGCTATTTTTGATATCAATTATATTATCAAATATTTATCTTTAGATTATATTTTAAGTTTAATAATTATTTTAAATCTTATGAAATTTTTAAGAAAATTATGCAATGATTTCTAATTAACATTTTATGGATTTTAAAGACTATTTTATGAATTTTTAATATAATATAAAGTTTTGAAAAAATATATATAAATTCAGAAATAAAGAAATTGATTTAGATATTATAAAAATTATTTAAAATCTTAGTTAATTTTTGAAAATTAGGAAATGAATATTATTGGTGGTATTTAGCTCATAATTTATTTCTAAGAATTTAAAACACAGAAATATGATCTCTAAAAGTCATTTATAAAGACTAAAATTCTATTTTTGTTCATGAAAGGTTGAAAATTAATTGTTTTATATGTTCTTATTGATTATAGACGTGTCATTTAAATAAATATATTTATATCTCTTTCTAAATAAAATGCGTCTTTGTGTGTTTGAATGATTTATATTCCATGTAGCGAGAAATTAGAATAAACATAGTTATAATACCATATGGTATGAGAATTTCGATAATATTTCTCTAGTTATTCTATGGACTTGGTATATAGAATACGAGCTATGAATAAACTAACTAATAACACATGGTGGTATGGGACATTATTGTGTTATTTATTACATTATTCTTTACTTATGAATGACACTCATATAAGATTTGTTATGTATTATGGGGCTCGCTGCGGTGAGTCACATATTTAGCCTTGTGTCAGCGATTATATGGAGCCATGTGTCGGCATATGTACTTAGCTGTGTGTCGGCATATGAATAGTGCCGAGTGTTGGTATGTGTTTATATCAATGTGTCAGCCATTTTATATATACATATATATACATACAGTATTTGTCTATCACTATCTGACCCCGTCATAGTGCGGGAGTGAACCAGATTGACCAGTATCCATCCTGGTGGCTTGATTACGGTGGTTACGCCCTGGATCTGTGACGTTTTTTTCTTATTTAGCTATAGTTGTGTGTCGGCCTATTATCATGTGTCGGTATAAGCATTA
This sequence comes from Allium cepa, assembly GCA_030765085.1. Classification (NCBI taxonomy): domain Eukaryota; kingdom Viridiplantae; phylum Streptophyta; class Magnoliopsida; order Asparagales; family Amaryllidaceae; genus Allium; species Allium cepa. Next base: position 112,773,400 of record CM060932.1, read on the forward strand.
GCCCATACGTGTCACCTAGGCCAGCGGTCTGTTATCATTTAGAGGGCATGTGTAGGGCCATGACCAAGTCCTCATGTAGTCGAGCACATTGATGGACATAAATCACGATAACCAATTAGGTAACTAAGAATGTAAGAGCCGTTTTAGTGGAATGCATATGTTGTGTTCGCCAATCACATGTGTAGTCTCCTAGAGCAAGTGTGTCTATCAGTCTTCTGTCTGGTTCCAGTATGTGTGAAATATAGACATATACTTATACTATCATTTGAGATGAGCTGTAATTATACCCATGACTGTGTCCGGTGTATGACAAATCTCCATATCCTTCTCAGGCTTGTGTCGCCGACTATACTTTATAGAGGTGTGGCCCTCCATACGTTATAAGCATTTGTTGCTAATTATATGTTTGGATATATGTTTGCTTACATATTACATCTTATGAGTATGATGGGCTCAAGAAAGTCAATCTCATTATTTTCTGAGAGTTATACTTGTGAATTGCTATGAGCTAGCCCAATTGTACAAGATGATTATTCTTGTATTGATGTTGTTTGAACATTTGGTTGTTCCACCCATGGGGCATTGTTTTACATGACACATTTATTGATATGTTACTTGGGTGATGATATTTGTTATACTATGTTTGTTATTGCTGTATTTAGATATTTTCATTATAGACATAGTCCGACCCTTGTGTTATTTATATAATACTCAGGTCAGTCTGAGACTATTCAGGTTCAAGGATAGCGATACCAGCTTGTGTTCTCTGGGCATAGAGGAGACTAGATATTCAGCAATAAAGAATATCATCCTGTACTGTATAGTTTCTTATGTGTTTATCAATGTGATGTATATTAGACATATGTTGTAAATTTTATATTATATTTTGGCCACGATATTGACTTTGTATTTTCTACTATATACTATATATTATGTATTGTTATATTCTGGAGGCATGCATGTTTATTGCTCTGTGCTGATACTATATACGTACATGTAAGTTATTTAATCGATGTCTAAATAAGTACTAGTGTTATCCCAAGGAAATATTCACGTGCGCACCATATATTGCCTCATTCTTCGTATTATCCTACAATTATTCAGTAATACTCTTGCGTGGCAAGGGTATAAAGGTTGAGGATGTTATAATTGGCATTGGAGTAGGTTCGGAATAATACATCATATATAAGAGACATGAGTCAAGACCTTAGAGAGACATAGAGTCCATGTCTCTATGAGTGTATTGGGTAGTTACGCTATTGTAGGGCTAATAGAAATGTATAAATTACTTATTATGTGGTGCTTATTGGGGTAATCATCGAGGAGCATATTTTTATTTTAATACTACACACACACATATCGCTTCCGTAATAATGAGCCTAAATCTATGTATGAGATACAGAGTAGTTAATAAGGGCGAGAAGGCAAAAGTTGTCAATCTGACTTAAGTGTCGGCTTAATTAGTAAATACTAGACCTCGGTATGGCTTTGATTAGAGTAATTTGATTTGTAAGGATCAGAGTGCGTAGTAGAATTTGATGGAACACTTTGACTAAGTTATTAGGTTATTTGGTTTTCTTTATTATCTTGATGGATGTTCAATTTCCTTATATGATTGCATTGATTGAGGTGAGTACCTACTTAAGATTTGATATATTTTTCACTTTGCAGTGTCTTCAGTTGTGAAGTTACTACAAAGGACAATGGAACTCTTTTGGATAAGGTAAATTTGGTGTATGTGTGTAGCGACCCAGGATTGTCGACCCTCGAAAATCGACATTAATATGTTCGCTGTATAACATGCCGAATGTTCAAGTGCCAGAAATACCGATTGCTAGGGGTGAAGAAAAAAAGGGATAAAAGAAAACAGAAAAAACAACACAGAATCTCACAATCGCAGCGGAACAATATATAATAGATAATAACATAGCTTTATACAAAAAGAACTATAACTGTTATTATACATACCATCATCAGAGTACAACAATCAACAAATCAATGTGGACAGTTATAAAAACTACTCCTCACAAGTGCTGAATATACAACCTACATACACAGCGGAATATAATCAAGAACGTGGAATACGCCTGAGAATCCTATAGCTCGTCTCCTAAACTCCATAGCATCCAATCCTAAATTTGTAATACTTGGTCTAATCCGAGCATTATAATAAAATAACACCCGATTCAATCTGGAAAACCAACGTGAGAAAGCACACTCAGTTTGAACTATTACTGTTATCAAAATCCTTTGAAAACAGAGGTATCTCGTAAGACCATACCATACATAAATATGATGGGTTTTACATTACGGTAACCAAAACATTTTACATAACAATTGTATGATATTATAATAGCATCTATAGAAAATAAACTATAGAATAGCTAAAATGCTTGCATCTCCTATTTCAGCATAGTTTTGGCACATCTAAAACCGTGTAGGCTCGTAGTGGATATTGGATTCCATACGATGACAGGGCTACTGGGGTACCGCCTGCCACAGTACACCTCTAGAAAAATGTACCGAGATCGAGCCTATTGATCCTTGCCTATACAAGAGAGTGTAATGACCCGCATTTTTTGATAATTAAAATATTGAATTTAATAAGATTTTAGGATTTAATATTGTATGAAATTTAAAATTTATGATTTGTTAATAGGAAAAGAATTAGAATGAAATTTAATAATGTTAACTTAATGTAATCAATGACTATATGAATGTAATCTTAAGTAATTGAAATAATTGCAAAGTTAAATTAGTTAAAAATTGTAAATAAGGAAGTAAATTCAATGTTGTATTTAATGGTGAAATTGGATGTAGTTAATTGAAATTGGTAATATAGAATAATTAATTAGCATGTTAATTTATTAGCTTAATTTGTAAAAAATAAACATAGAAATGTGTTTGAAATTGTAAGCTGTAATAATTGTTTAATTATCATTCATTATTTAATCCATTGAAATTAAATTGGAAATCAATTGCAATTAATCTACTTAAATATTGTAGTTAATATGAATTAAAATGATGACTATAGAATATTGATGTAATAAGTGGTAAATCAATGTTAAGTATATCCATAAGATGAAAGTTGAGTGGATAATAAGATGAAAATCAAAATAAATGAATTTATTGGAATATATTATAATTAATGAATTTATTGCAATTGAAATTGAATGCTGTAATTTATGCGATATTTAATATTGAATTTGACGTGGGAATTTTGTTTTAAAAGATTATTTAATTCCTGTGTGATTAAAAATGATAAAAATTGTTAGTTACAAAATTTGAATTTAAAAAGTGATTCAATTAATTTGATAATAATTCATTTAATTAACGTGAAATAGCCATTTTGGCCACAGTCTCAGATTTTGATGAAACCAGTTTCATCGAATCCGTAGCAGTGAATTATTGTAGCATTTCAAGTTTGTAGCGATCAGACTTGTCGTTTGATCGCGCAGGCTCGTAACGTAGAAATCTATTTAATGAAATCAATTTAAAATAAGCTAATTTTAAAGGATAACTTCTGTATACAATAGAATTTGGATTTGATACCTGTTCGATTGAGTTTAAAAATATCAAAAACATTTATTTTGATATAAGGGATGACTTACTTTCATTTCAGAAGCGGAACGGGCATTTTAGGTCGTTATTGTCGTTTCGAACCAATTTGATATGTTATTCATTCTTATTAGGCCTTGTCTATATAAATAGATTTGTTACAAACCCTAGCAGTCTTTTTATTTCTTATTCATGTACGTACTTTTCTGTTCCTCATGTACTTCTCTCCTTTAATGTCAGAAACCTAATACCCAATTTCATATTCAATTTCAAAATCGTACTCCAAAATTCAAACTATTCAAACTATGCCACATTATATATACGATGGAAAGCTCTAGAAGATCGCAATCTAGATAAGCTCTAGAAGATCGCAATCTAGATCTGTTATTCTTTTTTGCAATCGGCTTTTGGTTTGTCCAGAATTGACCAAAGTATTCTCGGCCATCGTTGGGTGGTTGATCAACGGCCAGGATCCATTAATTCAAGGATGCAGTCTGGTGGAGATTGTCATGGGGAGTTCATCCATGCAGCTTGGACAACGATTTGATGGTTGGATTTGGCCTAATAATTCGATTAGGGTTTTAAGATTTGGTGGCGGCGTCTCAACCTATGGCGTTCGAAGGTGGTCGTGGGGGTTCAAGTGTGGTCGAGGCTTTCTTTGGTGACGTGGGGCGTGGCCGCGACTGACGTAGGCGAGGCATTGGTTATCGATATGGTGGCGGCTAGTTCGAGCATAGCTCGATCACGATATTGATTGAGATAGGATTTCGCTCTGTAAGTGATGATGTGTATACTCTATTTATTATTTTCTATATATGTTATAATGTGAGTCGTATATTTTCTAATCGTTATAACTTTTTCGTACGAGCTCAGATTCATGCACGGTTTTCTCCACTGCGATCGTATCGAAATTTCGGACGACATAGAGCTTTTCTGGATGAATTCTGAGACTGTTCAAATTTGGGCCTTCGATTGGATTTTAAATCGATTTGAAACCAAAGATAAGCGTTTTAACCACTCATGACTACTAAACTATCTTATGTTAGTTAAATTAAATTTATGACATGGTTAGGAATTGATTGATTGTTGTTTGGTATATTTGAATTGCAATTCAAGCTAATCCGACTTTTATTGAATTTATTCGCCATTTAATTTAATATTAAATTTTAAATTGCCAGTGAAATATCTGTTAATGATTACCAGTTAATTGTTGTTGCTTATTGGCTGATTTGAATGATTAATTTGACGGATGTTTAATTGTTGATATTGGATGACTAGATTCTACGTTTATTTTATATATTGTTATCACACTACAACTTCTCTTAGTTATTGTTAGGAAAATCACTATGGGTTGAAATGATACATACCCGAACAATCTATAAAATAGAGAAAAATCATTATAGTTGAAATGATAAACTCGAGTGATTTTATGCATTTTGAATTTTATTCGGGATTGCGGGTTGAAATGATATGTATCCATTAATATAAATTATTACGAGTTGAAATGACATATATTTGTATCACCTGACCATAGGGTAGAAAATTATATACGGACACCAAATTGGTTAAATTAAATGATTTTTAAATCCTTATTTTTTGGATCTAGTTAAATGATATTTTGAAGAAATTATTTATATAAACTGAATTATTTTCAAAATCCAAGATTTAAAATGTTGAAATTGAAATCGATTTAAATGAGCTGTTTAAAAATTAAAATTAAAATTTAAAGGTTGAATTTTGAAATATAAATGAAATTTGTCGAAATTGAGTTATTGAATGTTTGAATATTTAAACTTTGAAATCTACTAAATTTGAAGTAGTTTAAATTTATAGGTCAAACATGGATTTGAAATTGAAATAGATTTAAATGGCTTTATTTAGAATCTGAATTGAAAGAGAAAAATTGTGTTTGTTAATGTGAACCTGGATATAGTCCAGATTTGTTGAAATGGAAGAAATAGTTTAATTTGTTAATACTTTCAAATTAATTATTTTAATATAAAATTCAGATTTATTTAGATTTTCAAACCATTTTATACTAAATTATATCAAACCTATTTTTAAACTATTTCAACCATTTTAAACTATTTTAACCTATTCTTTTAAACTCTTTTAATCCATTTTAAACTATTTTAATCTAATTTAATCTATTTTAAACTATTTTAATCTATTTTAAACTATTTTAATCTATTTTCATTTATTTTATACTAACTTAACTATTTTAATCCAATTTAATTTATTTTAAACTATTTTAATCTATATAAACTATTTATGACTGTATAAACTATTTTCGAAAATTCAAACTGTGCAAGGCTGAATTTTTTATGTTTAAATCATGGATTTAAAAAGGAATATGGTTAAATGATGTTATAACCTAAGTTAGGGTTTGAAATAATTTTCTCTAGTGAAACCATCATATTTTTAGTAAATATGATGGTTTTGAAATGATGGTTAGCCTATTTTATAAATATGATTTCGAAAGTGATAATGATTTCAAAACCAAACATGATTTCGAAGTAATATGATTTTAAGTGAATATGATATTTTGATATCAATTATGAATTGGTTTTGGAATGTAAAGGAACAATCCGATGTGAAATAAGCATTTGATTGTTAAAGAGACCGGGTTCGGATATTGTCATACTCTTTGCCAACCACTTTAACATCTGTGCATGTAGTGGAGATTCCAGAATGAAGTAGGATGGTTTAGCGAATGATTCGGTATGAGGTAGTAATGTAGCCTTGACTCCATCGAGTCAGCTTGATGTGACTAAAACAGGAGCTATACCTGGGCCAAGTAAGGTCGCACCTCCGATCGGACATGCTTCTTCGATAACATATTTGTTGCTTTGGATTGATTTGGTGGCCACCCTCGATTTTGATTTTGGGAGTCTGTTCCGAGGTGGGCGGTAGTACTTGTTATGCGTTACCACCAGCCCGGTTCTGCAAACGGTAGAATCCTACCCTGGCATTGCCACGTGTGCATTATCACATGCCTTATCACGTCCGTTACGAGTTTGGTTTGTACCATACCTATGGAGTGCTCACTGAACAAACCACCTGTTTGGTGGAGCTTACAGTATCTGTATAGACTATGGGAATATATAAAGATGTGTTAAAAGGGATATGGGTAATGCCTCAGTGCTATTTTAATACTTTACTTTACTTATAGACATATTATTATAATAGTGTATGTTACAACATAGTAAATAGTTTAACAGATGCTTAGGAGATGGTAATCCCGAACATGTCTTAAGTTATTGCACGCACGTTAGACATTGGATAGGAGATGTAAAACTCCATAAACATCTCTAAAGCCGTTGCACTCATTTTATTTATTGTTGATTTAACTTACATAGGATCTTTAGGTCTGGCTCGAGTATTTTGTCTTTTCATTATGCTCGGGTCAGTCTGAGCTTTTCAGTGTATTGAAGACTATTTTCCAAAGGATGAAAATGAAGATTCAGTATATTATTACTATTTATCATATTTATTCCACTGCATCATGTTATTCCACTGCATTATTTATTTATTCCTGCTGTATATATAGCTCTGACCATATTGTAAAGTGTAATCAAATGTATTTGTGGAACAGCTTCATGAACTGCTTATTTGATTATTATATTTTATCATTCCGCTGTGAGATTCTATGTTTTATTTTTATTTTTTCTTTTCTCTTCTTTTCTTATTACCCCATAACAATCCTCTCTTTTGAATGGTTTGAAATCGACATATGTGGTTTATTGTCGATTTTAATCGTCCAAAAAATGGTCATTACATTTGGTATCAGAGCCAGGTTTAGCGATAACCTTAACTTTTTGGGGTCTGACTCAATAGAAATAGGGTAGAAATACCCTAGAATGAGTTGTGTGAGTGTATATATATGAGATAGCATACTTGTTAGTGTTATAAAATGTTTTGTATCGTGCTAATTTGTTCTATTGAGTATTTATAAATTCTGGTCAGTATATAGGATGTTATGGCACCGATAGGGATTTCTAAGCACTCAATAGGACAGACCGACACAGTATTGGTTTTGAAATATGGATAAATGAAACAATTTTACTGACATTATATTTTTTATATGAAGGAATAACTTTATAATGGATATAGTTGTGTGTGATATGTTTGTTTGTTACGAAGCGAAATTTTATAAATATTGGTTGTAGAATAGAATTTATAAATAAAGTAAATATAAATTGGAGATTTGAGGACTTAAGTTCGAGACTTTGAAATTTGTTTTCAAAAGATTTTGGGAAATAATACTAGTATTATTTGGAAGTATTTCCGGATAGAAATATTTTCAATGTGATTTGAAAGAAAGTTTTAAAAAGAATTTTTAAATGGAAATAAGTTTCGTATTCTCCTCTTCTCGCTAGAAAATAATTTCGGTGATGAGTACATGCATCACCGACATTCATTTTCGAGTTTCAAAGTGGGGAGGGTCACTATTGTAGCTTTACTACACATTTTATTTGATAAACTAATCATATTAAGAAATTTTAAATTAAGATTTGGTATGATTTGATGTATAAAAGATATTAATATACATACTATTTTAAAATGAGTAAAATGAACCCGATATTTAGTTCCTTAAGTTTCTATGAATTAGGGATTCCAGTTACTAAATGAAATGAAATCTTAACTATGTTAATAGTTGGAAATTTGTAAAATGAAAATAAGAAATTAGTTGTTAAGTGATTGATGAAATACATGTAAGAAATTTGAAATTGTAACTTGTAAATCAAAAGTTATGAAAAAATATAGATAATGTAATTATTGAGCATTTTTGTTAAAATTAAATTAGAATACGATAAACTTGTGTAACATTCAATTACATTCTTAAAACATGGATATAACTCACCAGAAATGTTTAGAAGTTGTAATCTTAAATAGGAATATATAACAGAATATTATACAAGTAAACTTAAGTAACGAAAGTGTTCAATGGTGAATAATATTAAATGGAAATCAAGTTATATAAGTAATAATAAATGTGAAATTAGATTTGCAAAGAAACTTATATAATATTTTAAGAACTGATTCATTGATGTTCTAAACAACTGAATGGAGAATAGCATATGTAAATGAATGTAAATTAACCAAAGATGACATTGTATGAATGAATGAAAATAAAGGAAAGTAAATGATATAAACTCAAGAAAATAACTGAAATGATTCATTAGTGAATATTAATATTAAAATGGATATCAAGGATTATAAGTAAATAATTAATGTGAAATAAAATAAAATGAAATGTATGTAACACTTAACATGTATTCAATGATGATCTCAAATATAGAATGATAAATAAATCTAGTAAGTAATGAAGATAAATTGATTAATAAAATAACCATTATATGAATGAATGAAAATAAATGAATAGTAAATGATGTGAAAGGAAATTTATAAGAATAAACTTAAATAATATTTGAAATTCTTGGTTGTTTTGGCTTATGGGATGCTCGGGAAAGGGTACTTCTAATATTATAAGGTTGTATAAATAATCTATTAGGTAATTATCTATGGCTTTTGTGCATAGGGTACACTTGATAGTTTATTTATCACCTTATAATATTAAAAATTTCTGAACCTAAACAAATCTTTAGTTGGTTGCTATAGATGTATGATTGATTCCTTTGTTACATTTGATGGTCGTGTTGTTTGTTTGCATGTGACTATTGTTATGTTGTGTTTATTTGTTTAGTTATTAATTGAAACAATTTAAATATTTCTCTTGTACATAATTCTCACTATTTTGGGTTATATAAGTGAAATACAGGTTATGGAAGTAATAGCTATGACTTTTGGTTTCATAAATAAAACGTTGTATGCCCAAAAAATAGGTACGTTTTCGGGTTACGGTTTTATAGAGATATTATATTGTTTTCCCGTGGTTTGGGATATTCAATTTTTGTAATATGATATATATATATATATATATATATATATGTGATATTATTATTTCTCCTGGACATCTCCGTACAAAGGACACTTTGTCGAAATTTTCCGTGAAATTTCGACTTAGAATTTTTTTGTGAAAGTGAAAATATTTTCGAACTTTTATTAACCTTTTATACGAAGATTTAATTGTTTGTAAATTGATATATTTTATCTAAAATATTCAATTATTTAAATTAATTTTTATAATTGAATACTTTGAATAAAATATATTAACTCTTTAATTCTTACTTTTCCCTTTTCGAGGATGAAAAGTTTTGAGTGGGGGAGAGTGTAATGACCCGCATTTTTCAATAATTGAAATATTAAACTTAAGAAGATTTTAGGATTTAATATTGTGTGAAATTTAAAATTTTGATTTTTTAATAAGAAAACAATTAGAATGAAATTTAATAATGTTAATTTAATGTAATCAATGACTATTTGAGTGTAATCTCAAGTAATTAAAATAATTGCAAAGTTAAATTGGCTAGAAATTGTAAGTAAGGAAGTAAATTCAGTGTTGTATTTAATGGTGAAATTGGATATAGTTAATTGAAATTGGGTAATATAGAATAATTAATCAGTATGTGAATTTATTAGCTTGATTTTTAAACAATAAACATAGAAATGTGTTTGAAATTGTAAGTTGTAACAATTGTTTAGTTATCATTCATTATTTAATCCATTGAAATTAAATTGAAAATCAATTGCAATTAATACATGCAGTTAATATGAATTAAAATGATGACTTTAGAATATTGATGTAATAAGTGGTAAACCAATGCTAAGTATATCCATAAGATGATAGTTGAGTGAATAATAAGATGAAAATAACAATAAATGAATTTATTAGATTATAAATTATAATTAATTGATTTATTGCAATTGAAATTGAACACTATAATTTATGCGATATTTAATATTGAATTTGACATGGGAAATTTGTATTGAAAGATTATGTAATTTCTGTTTGATCAAAAATGATAAAAATTGTTGGTTATAAAATTTGAATTTAAGAAATGTTTAATTAATTAACGTAAATATAGACATTTTGGCCACTGTCTCTTTTTTCGACGAAACCAGCTCTGTTGGATCCGTAATAGTGAATTGTTGTAGGATTTCAAGTTTCATAGCGATCGGGCTTGTCGTTTGATCGTGCGGGCTCGAAACTCGTAGAAATCAATTTAATGAAATAAGCTTATTCTAAAAGCTAACTTATGTATATAATGGAATTTGGATTTGAAACCTGTTACATTGAGTTTAAAAATATCGAAAACGTCTATTTTGATATATGGGATGACCTACTTTCTTTCGGAAGCGGAACGAACTTTTCGGGTCGTTATTGTTGTTTTGAACCAATTTGATATGTTATTCATTCTTATCAGGCCTTGTGTATATAAATTGATTTTGTTTCAAACCCTAGCAATCTTTTTATTTCTTATTCCTATACTTACTTTTCTGTTCCTCACCTGCTTCTCTCCTCTAATATCAGAAACCTAATATCCAATTTCATATTCAATTTCAAAATCATACTCCAAAATTCAAACTATGTCGTGTTATATATCGATGGAAAGCTCTCGACAAGCGCAATCCAGATATGTTATTTATTTTTGCAATTGGCTTTTGGTTTGTTCGGAATTGACCAAATTATTCTCGACTATTCGTTGGGTGGTTGATTAACAGCCACGATACATTGATTCAAGGATGTAGTCTGGTGGAGATCATCATGGGGATTTCATCCATGCAGCTTGGACAGTGATTTGATGGTTGGATTTGGCCTGATAATTCGATTAGAGTTTTAATCTTTGGTGGCGGTGGCTCAACCTGTGGCGTTCGGAGGTGGTCGTGGGGGTTCAGGCGTGGTCGAGGCTTTCTCAGGTGTCATGGGGCGTGGCCGCGACTGACGTAGGCGAGGCATTGTTGATCGATATGGTGGCGGCTGGTTCGAGCATAGCTCGATCCGATATTGATGTAGATTAGGTTTCTCTTTGTAAGTGATGACATGTGTACTCTATTTACTATTATATATATTGTAATGTGAATCGTATATTTTCTAATCGTTATAACTTTTTCATACAAGCTCGGATTTAGGCATAGGTTTTCTCCGTTGCGATCGTATCAAAATTTCGGACGACATGGAGTAGGTTTGGATAAATTTTGAGACTGTTCAAATTTGGACCTTAGGTTGGATTTTAAATTGATTTGAAACCAAAGTTAAGTGTTTTAAATCACTCACGACTATTAAACTATCTTATGTTAGTTAAATAAAATTTATGACGTGACTAGGAATTGATTGATTGCTGTTTGGTATATTTAAATTGCAATCTAGTTAATCCGACTATTATTGAATTTATTCGTCATTTAATTTAATATTAAATTTTAAATTTCCAGTTCCATATCTGTTGATGATAACCAGTTAATTGTCGTTGCTTATTGGATGATTTGAATGATGAATTTGATGGATGTTTAATTGTTATTATTGGATGACTGGATGTTAGGTTTATTTTATATATGTTATCACACTGCAACTTCCCTTAGTTATTGTTAGGAAAATCACTATGGTTTGAAATGATATATACCCGAATGATCTATAGAATAGGAAAAAATCATTATGGGTCGAAATGATAAACTCGAGCGATTTTATGGATTTAGAATTTTATCCGAGATTGAGGGTTGAAATGATATATATCCATAAATATAAATTATTACGGGTTGAAATGATATATATCCGTATCACTGACCATAGGGTAGAAAATTATATACGGACACCGGAGTGGTTAAATTAAATGATTTTTAAATCCTTAATTTTTGGATCCGGTTAAATGATATTTTGAAGAAATTTGATTTATATAAACTGAATTATTTTCAAAATCCAAGCTTTAAAATGTTGAAATTGAAATCGTTTTAAATGAATTGTTTAAAAATTGAAATTGAAATTTAAAATTTGAATTTTGAAATATAAATGAGATTTATTGAATTTGAGTTATTAAATATATTTTAATATTTTAACTTTGAAATCTACTAAATTTGAAGTAGTTTAAACCTATAGTTCAAACATGGATTTGAAATCTATATAGTTTTAAATGGTTTTATCTAGAATCTAAATTGAAAGAAAAAAATTGAGTTTGTTAATATGAAGCTGGTATGGTCCAGATTTGTTGAAATGGAAGAAATAGTTTAATTTGATATTACTTTCAAATTAATTATTTTAATATAAACTTTTTAAGAATATATTATTTTAAATTCAGATTTATTTATATTTTTCAAACCATTTTATATTAAATTATATTAAATCTATTTTTAACCTATTTTAAATCATTTTAAATTATTTTAACCTATTTTTTAAAACTATTTTATACCATTTTAAACTATTTTAATCTATTTTATACTATTTTAATCTATTTTAATCTATTTTAAACCCTTTTAATCTAATTTAATCTATTTTAACTATTTTTATCTATTTTAACCTATTTAAACTATTTTAAAGTATTCTAAACTATTTTTAAAAATTCAAATTGTGGAAGACTGAATTGTTTATATTTAAATCTTGGATTTAAAAGCGAATATGGTTAAATGATGTTATAATCTAAGTTGGGATTTGAAATGATATTTTCTAGTGAAATGACATATTTTGAGTAAATATGATGAATTTGAAATGAGGGTTATCCTATTTTATGAATATGATTTTGAAAGTGATAATGATTTCGAAAAGTGAACGTAATTTCAAAGTAATATGATTTTAAGTGAATATGGTATTTTGATATTAATAATGAATTGGTTTTGGAATGCAAAAGAACCATCCGGTGTGAAATAAATATTTGGCTACTAAAGAGACTGGGATCGAATATTACCAATGACCACCAGAGTGTCTCGAGGTGGGCGGTAGTAGCTGCCATGCAATACCACCAGTCCGGATCCACAAAACAGTAGTATCATACCCTATGCATTGCCTCGCCTGCCTTGTCATATGCCTTATTGCGCCCACTATGAGTTTGGTTTGTACTGTACCTATGGTGTGCCCTTTAATAGCCCTCCAGTTTAATGAGGAATTATGGTACTGTATAGACTACAGAAATATATAAAATGTGTTAAGGGGGATATGGGTAACGCCTTAATGCTATTTTGATATTTTAATTTACTGTAGACATTATATATGTAGCGTATTGTACTATGTATGTATATAGTTTATCGGATCCTTAAAGGATTGAATCCTAACATCCTTTAAGTTATATTACATCTCACACGACATTTCACTTGAGTTTGATTTACTTGCATAAGAATGTTAATCCTGACTCGAGTGTTTTGTGTTTTGCTTTATGCTCGGGTCGGCCTAAGTGTCACGGCTTTTGAAACCCACCTTTTGGAGCTTGGAGTTTGCTTGGAAGATCTATCTTATCTATTTCAGGTTTTAGTTTATTTCTATTATTTTCAGTTGTATGTTTCAGACTTGTCATTTGCTTTTGTGTTAGAGACTTCTATGTACTGGGATTTTTGATGTATTCTTTTGGACTATATTATTTCTGCAGTAGCTTCATGAACTACTATTTATCTTTTCCGCTTCTTATTGTTGTAAAACTCTGTGTTTGTGATTCTGTGATTGATTTATTTACTGTACATGCTAAGTTTTTCCAATTATAAATTAACAGTCTATTATTTTGAGCAATTCAAGTCTGACATGTATGGATTACTATCGATTTGAATGGTTCGAAATAACGGGTCGTTACAGTTGGTATTGGAGCTCTAGTTTAGACAAAGCATAGTGTATGGAGTAAAAACTCATTAGAAATGGGGTAGTAATATCCTAGAACGATTAAACTAATTGCGGAATCATATTCCTTTGTGTTTGAATTTTGAGTAAGAATTCTCTTTAATTAGGATTTCTTTTGAAACTTTGGAACCTTATCTTGGTTCTAAATCTATTCTTGTCTTTCCAAATGATTAACTGTAGGAATGTTTGTGGTAGGGGTCATGGAAATCCCCGTGCATCACCTGGTTTCCCTACACCACCAGTTGTTGCTCCTGTTCCACCTACTCAGCTTGTTAGGTTCACCCATCTTTGTAAGGAGTACTCTCAGCATGGAGGTAACAAGTTCACTGGAGCAGAGAGTATTATTGAGGCTTAGCAATGCCTGAAAAGTCTTGAGAGGATTTTCACTAGACTTGAGATCACTGATGCTCAAATGCGTTATTTAGCTACTTGGTAGTTACAGGAGCAGCCCAGGATTGGTGGGAATCTGTTACCGCTTAGACAGTCGAGGCTAATATATCTTGGCAACAGTTCAAGCGAGATCCTTAGTTATCCTTTTCTAGCTTACCTTTGTTGAGTCTATCTCTTTGAAATTTGTCTCTTTGAATTTTATCTTTGTCTTATCTTGGATCCATTCTTTTCAAGGATGCTTTTGTGGCCAAATTAATGTTCGAAGCCAGGATATCTTAATTGTATAGGGCATTCATGGACCTTGAGCAAGGAGATATGACTTTTGCTGAGTATGAAAGGAAGTTCAACGAGCTATCTGAGTTTGGTCCTAGCTTGATTGACACCCCGCTCAAGAATAACGAGAAGTTTATCTACGGTGCTCGCCCAAAGTATTATGATCGTTTGATTAGTCATGTTCACATAACCTTCACTTCTCTTATAGATATGGCCACCAGATATGAGAATCCTACTTCCAAGGGTAAGTAGGCATTTTTTGCATCTCAGGGTAGTTCAGCAGTTCTAAGAAGAGGAAGCCCAACATCCAACAGCAGATGAAGAACTGACAGAATACTCATGGTATTGGATATGCTCCCCAGAAGCAATCTCTTAGCCCATCTTCCATCACTTGTTTCAAGTGTGACCAGAATGATCACTATGCCAATAGCTGTCCATCACCCGCCCGAGCTGCTATCCCTCCTCCAGGCTAGGCAACCAGATACGACCTTTTCCACCTCTGTCTCCAGCCTGGTCATTTTAAGAATAACTATCCCACCTAGTAGAGAGGCAAGACATCTGGAGTCTTTGCCATGACTTCTTCAACTCCTCCTCCACCTCTTTCCAGTGATAACGAAGGTACTCTTTAGAGCTACTTTACTTTGCATGATTATCATGTTCATGTTCTATTTGACACTGGTGCATCCTATAACTTTATATCTGTTAATCTCCATAATAAATTCGAGCATATTTTGCAACCTCAATTAGAGACTTCATCATTATGTGTGACTAATCCCATCGGTGGTCCCGCTAATCTTAGTATGATTTGTAAAAGGGTGAAATTCCTTTACAAGAAGTGTCAATCCACCAGAGATTTCTATGTTTTGGGTTTTGATGCATTTGATATTTTACTTGGAGGTGATTGGTTAAAGTGTTATGATGATGTCATTTTTTATAAGGCCCAAACCGTTTCTCTAGTAGATGGCCAGGGCAATTATGTTATGACCGAATGCTGAATGCCTCGGGATTATCTAGGCAACCTTATCTTTTCTTTGGATTCCTAACCTAGTGGTCATGACTCCACCCCGGTAGTCAAGGATTATCCTGATGTTTTTGGTGAAGTCACTTCTCTTCCTTTGAAGCGGGAAATTGAATTCCGCATCGATCTTATTCCTAGTGCCTGACCAGTTATTTTTTCTTCCAGGTGACCCAGAGAGAAGGTTGAGTTGAAGAAGCAGATTGAGGATTTGTTCTCCAAGGGTTTGATTAGTTAGATTTTTTCTGAATGGGGAGCTGTTGTAGCCTTTTTCACCAATTCTGATGGTTCATTGAGGATGTGTGTTGATTATAGAGAGCTGAACAAGCTTACCTTGAAGAACCGATATCCTATGCCTCGTATCAATGACATGTTCGATCAACTCTATGGAGCTAAAGTATTTTCTCAACTTGATCTTGCTACCGATTTTCACCAGCTTCGTGTAGCTGAGGAGAACAATCCCAAGACTGCTTTTCGAATAGAGAATGGTTTTATGAATGGTTAGTCACGCCTTTTGGATTAACCAATGCTCCTGCCTTCATTGTCGATCTCATGAATCGTGTTTTCCATGATATTCTCAACAAGTTTGTTCTGGTTTTCATTGATGATATTCTCGTCTTTTCTAAGTCAAAGAAGGAGCATGAATCACATTTGAGCTATGTTCTCCAGACTCTTAGGAAATATCAGTTGAAAGTCAATTTTTCTAAATTCCATTTATGGGGAGATGAAGTCCGATTTCTTGGGCATATTATTTCAGAAAATGGAGTGTCGGTTGACCCAGTTAAGGTCGCCGCGATTAATAAGTATATCCACCTTTTCTCTTTTGAAATTTAATTATCTTATCTATCTTTGAACTTATCCCCTTATTCTATTCCAGGATAAGGAGACACCTAAGACTCCTTCCGATATTCATAGCTTTTTGGGCCTAGCCAGTTATTATTGGAGATTCATCGAGAATTTTTCCCGTATAGCTACACCTCTCATTGCTTTGACTCGTATGAATGCCAAGTTTGTTTGGAGTCATAAGTGTGAAGTTGCGTTTAATGAGTTGAAGAAAAAACTTACTTCTGCCCCTATTCTCACTGTTCCAAATGGGAGTGAAGGATTATCGGTTTATACCGATGCTAGTCGAGAAGGTTTGGGTGCTATTTTGATGCAAGATGGGAAGGTCATTGCTTATGCTAGTCAACCCATGAAGCTAACTATGTCACCCATGATTTGGAATTGCTTGCTATTGTGTTTGCTTTGAAGTTGGAGGCATCACCTTTTGGATGCCAAGTTTGGGTTCTTTACAAATCAACAGTCTCATAAGTATATTTTCACCCAAAAGGATTTGAACCAGAGGCGGATTTGACGGATTGAGTTCTTAGCATCTTATGACCACGACATCAACTATACTCTTGGGAAAGCTAAGTTGTGGATGATGCTTTGAGTCGGAAGAAAGCCTTGTTGTGTCAAATTATAGCTTCTTAATCTTTTATGGATCGTATCGCAGCCAATCAGGATGAGGATGCGATGCTTAAGCTCATGAAGAAGAGCATTCGGAACGGGGAAGGTGATAATCAGAATGAGTTAGGAGCACAGATTGACCAGAATTTAGTTTGAATATTAATAACCGGATTTGTGTTCCAAATGTTGATGGTTTGAGGCAAGAAGTTCTTAGAGAGAATCATCAATCCAGACTCTTTATTCATCCAGGTGTCACGAAGATGTTCAAGAATATGAAGAGACTGTATTGATGGAGTGGTATGAAGTGAGATATCTCCATCTTTGTCGGTAGATGTGCCACTTGTCAGCAAGTTAAAGCTGATCACCAGATGACTGCTGGATTGCTACAACCCCATGAGATTCCCATTTGGAAGTGGGATTAGGTTTATATGGATTATATTGATGGTTTACCGAGGAATAGAAGGGGTAGTGAGAGTATTTGGGTAGTTGTCAATCGATTGACCAAATCCGCTCATTTTATTCCGGTCAAGTGGAATTGAACAGCTTCGAGCTTAGTTGAGGTTTATATACAAGAGATTGTCCGTCTTCATGGTGTTCCTTCTAGTATTGTTTGTGATCATGATCCTATCTTTACCAGTAAGTTCTGGAAAGCTTTAGGAAGCTTAGGGTACTCTTTTGAACCTTAGTTCTGCTTACCATCCTCAGATTGATGGTCAGATGGAAAGGGCGAATCAGATTCTAGAAGATCTTCTTGTGCTTATGTTCTGGATTATGGAGGATCCTAGGAAGATCATCTCCATCTCGTTGAATTCACCTACAACAATAGTTATCAGGTATAACTCTGTCTTCGATTTTTCAATCATCTTAAGCTTCAATCTATTAATCTCATTCCTTTGAATTCAGGCAAGTATCGAGATGTCTCCTTTTGCCACTCTTTATAGACGATCTTGCAAGTCTCCATCTTGTTGGATTGAGTTAGGTAATTGCTTAGTGCTTGGACCTGATATGATTTTGGAAGCATCTGAGAAGGTTGAGGAGATTAGGAGGAAGATGAGGATTGCTTAGGATAGGCAGAAAAAGTATGCTGATAGGCATAGAAGGGTTTTGGAATTTTTCAGTGGGTGATCAGGTCTTTCTTAAGATCTCACCGCTGAAGAATGTGGTTCATTTTGGTCGTAAAGGGAAGCTTGCTCCCAGGTTGATTGGTCCTTTCTGCATCCCGGAACGAGTTAGTCCTTTGGCTTATAGAGTTGATTTGCCAAAGAAGCTAGCGGGTGTGCATAATGTGTATCACGTATCTCACCTTTGTAAGTATCTCCAAGATCCATCTTTGATTGTTCAGCCAGCTTTATTAGAGAATTTTGACATCGAGCCAAATCTCACTGTCAAAAGGAAGCTACTTTGTTTTGTTGATAGAGGTATGAAGCAGCATTGGAGGAAATCTGTCAGCCTAGTCAAGGTTAGTGGACTGCAGATGATCGAGATTGCACCTGGGAGACCAAGGAATCCATGCGTGCTTCGATTCCTGAATTATTTGACTCAGGCACTATTCGTTGAGTTTATCTTAACTCTTGTTTGCTTCTATTCTCCTATTTCGTTCCTTTTTAGGGACGAAAAGATTTGAGCGGGGTGAGTGTAATGACCCGAGAATTTTAACAATTTTTAAATAACATAATTAACAAAAAAAATTATGAAAATATATAATTAAATTTTGCTATAGAAATTAGATATTTGATACATCTATTTTAAAATAGCCAGTGTTAAATTTTTATTTGAAAATATTTAAGTTTTTTTGTTTGTAAATTTCTAAATTTAATTTAAAATCAATTTATTAGATGAAAATAAAATATTTTCAAAATCTAAATATTTTTACATAGGAAAAACGTAAATCATTTTCTAAGTAAGACGTCGTATTTCATTTCGCCAAATTTGGACGACTTTAGCCTCGTTTTTCTTATTTTTGGGAATTTAGCAACGGTTTTGGCAATGAAAATTGAGTTTTGCTAATTTGGTCGTATCACTCATATCTGTGTGCCATTATATTCGTCTCGTCGTGTCGATCTTCACAGTATATTCATTCCTGATGTTCGGCGTCCGGTACACGGTCAAAACTGTATCGGTGCCGAATTTGAGCCTTTTGGGTTTTTATGACCTTTCATTTGTCCGTCATTTAAAACCAACGGCCAATAACATTTATTTTCACTAGGTTTCAGCATACAACCTTTGTTATTCTTCCAATATTGAATGTAATTGTTGGTTCTTTTCATTTATTTTGGTTCGTCTTCATTTCTCTGGTACCCATTCTTTTCTTATTTCTTCTCCATTCTAAAGCTTGAGAAGGTACATATATAATTTCCTATTTTATCAACCTACTACTTGTTCTCAGCCACTCCACCTCAAAGCACCTTTCCTTTTTCATAACCCTAGAAACCAGAGCTTCATCATTTTTCCCTACCACCGCTCAGCCTTCACTCCTCACCATCACCGTTTTTCCCTGCTCCCTCTCTTCCACCGGCCTCAACCGCCCAAGTGCAGCCAAACCCATTAAACGCCATGCACTCCTCTTCCACCGTGGCCGAAACCGCCAAGCTCCACTACCATTGCTTTTCACCCTCCTCCCCATTTCCTACGCGTTGGCACACCAACATTGGCCTCAGCCAAACCCATGCCACCTTCTCCCATGACCGACCGCCATTCCTATCACCATGACCCCTTTGCCTAGCTCCCTTGACAGCCATCTTGAACCCAAGCCCCCACTCACCCAAAGCAGCAGCTCCCTTAGCCGCACCTCCATACCATGA
Organism: Allium cepa; assembly: GCA_030765085.1. Taxonomy (NCBI): domain Eukaryota; kingdom Viridiplantae; phylum Streptophyta; class Magnoliopsida; order Asparagales; family Amaryllidaceae; genus Allium; species Allium cepa. Next base: position 112,793,597 of record CM060932.1, read on the forward strand.
CCATGGCACGCCTACTGCACCGAGCTACCGAACTCCACAACTCACCATCATTCCCTAATAGCCGAGTCCCGCCTTCCATCTTCCCTAACCATTGCAGTAGCCTTTTATAAAAAAAATTATTATGTATATATTATATATATGTTGACATGTGTAGCAGTCTTTTTCTTATACATGGTTATATATATGTTTATGTTTCATATATCATGTATATATACTTTACATATGTTTGTGAAAAAGTGTGTATTGTTATAATTTTTTTTGATTCATGCTTCTGTTTATATATGTTAATATATATGGAAAAAATATATTATGTAACGTTTACATGTAGGACCGACTTTGCTCTAAAGAGGGAGGGGGTGAATAGGGTGATACTATTAATTATAAAAATTATTGCGGAAGCTTATATAAAATAATTATGACATAGATACAACAGAGTAAAAGTAGCACGGATAATAGCAGAATAATAAAAGCAGAAAATATAACACAGAGATTTACCCAGCTTCGGCAAAACCCTACTTACGTGCTGCCTCCAAGGTTTCTGTTAGAAATTAAGTAGTCGGACGCTTACACACGTAAACTCACGACACCCGCTATCGATTAACCTAACTCTACGCTCAAAACCCTGTCACAATTCAGCCACTGAGTTGCGAATTCTCGAACTACACCACTGCAATTCGTACCCTAGTCACATGACTAGAAATTACACAAGCTTAAAAGAGAAAAATACAAATTTAAAAACAATTAACAACACAAAGCCCTTAAATAAAACAAAAGCCCAAACTAATATAATCGGCCCAATAATAACTTATCACAGAGAAAAATATTGTCGGCCTCTTTTCTCTTTTATTTCATTGCTCTACCTTGCTCTGTAGAAAAGTCGTCCTTGTTCCTTTATTTGCTTGTTCCTCTTTTTAAAATTAGGGATTTGTATTTTGAAGCACCGATTCTACTCAATTGCTGGTCGTTCCTCGGTTGCTTCAATGCTTGTTCAATTTAGCTTGCAGTCGCTTCTAGTTAGTCGAGTTTGATTGTTGAAAGAATAGGTACATTTGTTCCTTTTTGATTTGTACAGTACTCGACTTTGATTTGAGTTGAATGATTATTCTTTTTCGCTTGAACTCGAATAGTTATACTTCCGATGATTTTAAACGTTTATACAGGATTCAAATTCCTATTTTCTCGTCCATATGATAATTTGCTCGGCCATTCGATTTTTCATTGATGACTGTGATGATTTCCGACTTATTCTAAAATCGTATATTTTGTTTCCTTGATTGACACGACTTTGAATTGATTGTGATTGATTTCTTGGCCACCACGGTTTCAAATTTCTGGCTTGAAACTGTTTGATATTATCTGACCACTGCTTTGATTTTTGCCTTGACATTGATTATTTCTTGACTTCGGCCTTGACTTTGTTTATGAGTAATGGTTGACTTCGTTTTGATTTGCTATTACCTGACTTTGATTCTATGACATTTTTTTAAAATTGACTTTGGTTATTTGAATTGATTTCTGGACTTTGGCATTATGTTGAACTACAATTTGAAATCTCCTCTGTCTTTGTTCGAACTTGTATCTTGTACATGTGTATATATATATGCTCACGTATGTATATAATCAGTTATATGTTACTTGTAGTTGTTTCTGGCTTCACTGCATTGCTGTCACATGTCATTGTTTCGGCTTTGATTTATTTCATCGTGGTTTGCACTTTATATATATTTTCTGGCATAGCTTCGAGTTGTTAGTGCACTTGTATTTCATGGTTGTTGTTACCACTGAAATGTTGGTTGATGCTTCTTGCCATTGTCATCTTGTTGCACTGGTTGATTTTGACCTGATGCTTGGAGTTATGTGTGATATACTATGGATTGCAGTCTTATTCACACTGCATATATGCTGTTTCATGTGTTCCTTCAAGTCAGTTTGCATTTGAATTTGACTGTCTTGACCATTTAAACCTATACATTTGGTATTTAAGTTCATTGGTCTTGCCCTTGGTTTCTTGTGCATAGCATATTGAACTAGTCAAGATGTTTTGTTGCATTCATTCTTCACTATGATATTTGCAGTATGGTACTCATATGGCTTTGAGTCTGTTTTATGTACTTTGGTTCACTATATATTGATGTCTTCGTGCTTCACTTTGGTATTTGCAGTTTTGTTTTGCATCAAGTACATGTCTAGAGTCTGGTTGGACTTGAGACTGTGGCATTTCCATATGAACTGATATGTGCTTGTGCACATATTCTATTTGTCACCGCTGCATTTCTTTGCTGCCTTGACTGGTTCCTAACCATAGGTGCTATGTTGTATTGTGTTGTTTGGTCTTCGACATTTCATTCGACTGCACAGTGCACTTTGTTTCAGTCTTTTGTACTTGTTCATTTTGATTTGCACCTGTGTTGAATCCAGTTTATAGCTCGAGTTTGACCTTGTGCTCATTTGTCGTAACTTTATTTGTATTTCACTTAAGTTAAACCTAACTTTTGATTTGGGTTTGACCTTGTGCTAACCTGTCCCTATAATTTTATCAAATGTATATATCGATGTGCACGACCTTATGGCATGTACAGTGATACACTGTGCATGTCACAAGCTATTCATGTATGATGAACTCAAAATTAACTGATGACGAACAACCCAAATAACTTAGGCAAATAATATTTTCGAAATACATTTTATTTTACATTGAAAAAATATTTCATTTTCGATTTTACCACGTCGGTGTATATTTTTGCAGATAGCTCAGATGTTGGATTCAATCTGGAATGGAGTTGAAGATAATACGAGTGTATGAGCGATATGTAGTGAGGACAGTTCTATAAAATGAAATGTATTGTAATTTCAATTTTATGTATATAGTGAGAGCACAAATTTGTACTATTCAAAATTGTAATAAATTTTTGTTTGAACAAAATATCCGTTTGAACTTAAATTCTGTGTTATTCATTTTATTCAGTAAATATTTATTTAATTATGTGAAAATAAATTAGTACATTAACAAATACATTTAAATGAATATATATATATATATGTACATTTATTATCATCAAACAAAAATCATATACTTGTATATTCAACAATACAATCTTATGTTTCCATACTATAAATATATAAGTACATTATCGATGTTTTAAATTATATATATATACATATATATAGTTCTTTCTCAATCCAAAAATTTAAATATATAAGTTTAGTTATATATTTTTGATTTTGAGTCCTGTCATCTGAATTTGATTCCTGTTTTTCGCAGCTCTTTGACGTATCATGCCTGTGTCCTTATTCGTATCCATGTCAGTTGCTTCTCATTTCCATCGTTTACTAGGCTTGAAAGGTGAGAACCACTCATGATTAATGTTCTTATGCTTAGTAAATTGATTTCATATGAAATGACAAACTAAATATGCTGTTAAATTAGAGTTGTTAGTTATTTAACTATTGAATATGATAGGTTGATATTTTAGATCGTTCACTTATGTAAATTGACACCATAACATGTTGACAGACCATTATATTTAAATTGTTATTGATCATATATGCTAGTAATTGATATGTTATGCTATTTCATTTTATTGTTCTCACTCTACAAGTTCCCTTAGTTTTAGGAATCACTATGGGTTGAAATGATACATACCTGAACGATCTTATAGATTAGGGGAAAATCGTTATGGGTTGAAATGATAAACCCAAGTGATTTTCATTTATTTTGAAATTTTGGGATTATGGGTTGAAATGATATTGACCGTAAATTTAAAATATTGCAGATCGAAAGGATAAATATCTGTATCACTTGACTATAGGTTAGAAAATTATATATGGACACCGTTGGTCTATTTTTGAAAAATGATTTCCAATGTTTTGAAAGGAAATATATGAGTTTTGATTTTGAAATATAATACAATTATTTTGTTTTAATATGTGTAAATTTAGAATTTTAAATTATATGTTTTTGAAATTTTGTAATTATAAGTTTAGTTTAAAATGTAAATTATAAAATTTACTTATAGTTTTATTAGTTTTAAATATATAAAATAAGATTTAAAAATAGATTTAATAAAAACGTTTAATTTAATTTAATTTCATAAAATTTAGTTTAATTAATATATTTATAATACTTTTAAAATGTTTATTTAAATTTTACACTAATATTTAAATATTATAAATTAAATCAATTAAAAGTGGAAAGGTAAATTGAAATTGATTTGTTATTTAAATTGGTTAATAATTGAATTTAAATAAAGATTTATTTGGAACTTAATGATTTCGGAAATTTAAAATGATGTTTTATAACTTGATTTGATTAAAGATGATTAAATGAAAAAAATCCAAATTTAAATAAAATTAAAATTGAATATTTAGTTCTGATTTAAATTGGTGAATTGAGATTTGTTTAGAAATTTATAAGGTGATTTTATACAATGACCACAGTATGAAATAAGCGTTTGGTTATTAAAAAGACTGGGATTAGATATTTTCATATTCTCTGCCAGTACAGAAAACCACTTTAACAACTGTTTATGTGGTAGAGTTTCCAGAACGAAGTAGGATGGTTTGGCGAACGTATGTTTGAGGTATTAACGTAACCCTGACTCCCTCGAGTCCGCTTGATGTGGCTAAAACAAGAGGCATGCCGGGCCAAGTAGGGCCGCCCCTTATCGTGAACATTTCTTCGAAACAATATCTATTGCTTTTGTTATTCAATTTGATGTGCGCACCTTTAATTGAGAGTATGTCTCAAGGTAGGTCGTAGTAGCTGCTATGCGTTACCACAAGTTCGGATCCGAAAAATGGTAGTATCCTACCCTAGACATTGACTCATGTGCCTTGTCACATGCCTTATCATGCCCACTACGAGTTTGGTTTGTAGCGAACCTATGGAGTGCCCTTTTATAGCCCTCTAGTTAACGGAGGAATTACGATACTGTATAGACTATGGGAATATATAAAATGTGTCAAGGGGGATATGGGTAACGCCTTAATGCTATTTTGATATTTACTTTACTGTAGGCATTATATATGTAACATATTATACTATGTACGTAGATAGTTTATCGGATCCTTAAAAGATGGAATCCCAACATCGTTTAAGTTATATTACATCTCACTTGACATTTCACTTAAGTTTGATTTACTTGCATAAGAATGTTAATCCTAGCTCGAGTGTTTTGTGTTTTACTTTGTGCTCGTGTAACGATCTCGGTTTTTAAGCCAAATTTAAATTGGTAATTGATATAAATTTTTGGAATTAATTTGTGAATTTATTTGAATTTTTTCCAAATTAAATAAGATATGTGTTTGTTATATATATATATATATATATATGCATATAAATTGATTGTAAATTGAATTTTGGATTCGAAATTCAAAATTAAATATCTTATAAATGAATTTCAAAAATCATTTCTAGGCTTTTCTTCTTCAATCACGTGAGCAAACTAACCTACTTAAGCTTGAATCTGTGATATATCTAGATGTTTTGTACTTACAGATGTTGTATAGATTGAAAATATATCTGTATATCTATATATATGTACATATATATATATATGGACTGATGTGTGCATATCACTGTATAGGCAAAAATATACAGTACAGGTTTTAAAACCTGTTCGAAAAATTTAAATCGTCACACCTAAACAATTTTAGGCTTTGATGTCTGATTAAAAATGGTTTGTATGTGTGTAACATCACCCTTAAAAACAGATTCCAGTAAAAATAGTTAGTAAATATTCAGAAAATAAGAAACTACAATAAGATCTTTTCAAAACTGGAAATTCGATGTTTTTATTTTCAAGTTTTGGCTATATAAATAGATTCGTGTTTAAAAACTATGATTTTTAAAATAGAAATCAAGATTTTTAGCTTTGATTTGAGATAGAATTCTCGAGTTGAACAGAAAACACAAATTTGTCGATTTTTGGAGATCAACGATGAGTTAGGTATGGGGTTTGATCATGGTGATAGCTGGAAGGATGGAGATTATAGGAAAATGGTGGATGAGTTTATAGATCATCGGCACTGCGTGGGTTCATCGATTTAGGGTTTAATGTACTGCCTTGGTCTAGGTGATAGACGAGGCAATTTCATCAATGTCGAAGTACCAGAAAGCATCGCACCTAGGGGAAATGTCTTAAGGGTCATTGGAGTAGCTCAGGTCATGATCACGTGGCATACGGTGGTCCGAGTCGGCATGGCGGGGTGTTTTTGTCATCAATGTTGGGTTTCAGTAGGACGTTGGGTAGCTCGTTTACGATTCCGAGGCGAATTGATGAATCTGAGTGTTCGTGGCGAAGAAGGTGATCATCGGGGGTTTACAGGTGATCTCGACAACGATCAGAGATGGCCAGGGTGGTCGTGCACGTGCACATATACAGGATTAGTTAATTAATGTGAATAATTAAGGGTTAGTTAATTACTTAATATCATTAATTAAGGTGATTAATTAAGGTTAATTAATTTATGTAATAAATTTAAAGGATTAATTAATTAATGTGATTAATTAATTAAGGTTATTAATTTAAGGATGATTAATTAATTAAAAGTTAATTAATTAATAAAAGTAATTAAGGAAAGATTAATTACTTAAAAGATAATTACTTAATGTAAGTAATTAGAGGATAACTAAATAATTATAGGTTAATTATTCAATAACTAAAGGTTAATTAAAATTAAAGGTTAATTAATTTATGATTAAGGATGATTACCTAATGTAATTAATTTAAAGGTTGATTAATTCATACAAGTAATTAAGAGATAATTACTTGACGAATCAATTAAACGATAATTAGTTAATTAAAGATTAATTACTTAATTAAGAATAATTACTTAATGAAACTAATTAAAGGATAATTAGTTAATTAAAGGTTGATTAATTAATTAATTAAAGGTTAATTAATTTATGATTAAAGGATAATTGATTAATGATTAAAGGTTAATTAATCAAGTGATTATAGGATAATTTATTAATGTGATTAATTAAAGGTTAGGTAATTAATGATTAAAGGTGAATCAATTAAAGGTTAATTAATTTATGATTGAAAGATAATTACTTAGTGTAATTAATTAAGGGTTAATTAATTATGTAATTAACTTAAGGTTCATTTATTTATGTGATTAATTAAGGGACTATAAATTAATTAAGGATAATTAATTAAGATGGATAATTAAGGTTGATTAATTAATTTCATTAATTAATATCCAATGGGTTGTAATTAATTAATGTTAATTAACCAGGATTTGTAATTTATTCATAAGTAATTAATCTAATCTACATCAATTATAATTTAGGTGATTAATTAATATAGCTTATGGATGTTTGGATTCTATTGAATGCCATGAATTGTTTGACATCTCTGATGTATGACACTCTGTGATATGATTGCTTTGAATTGAGCTGTGAACTGTGATTTATTGATCTATGATGATATTGCTTGTTTACCTTTGAATGAAAGATAAGCGTTATAGGATTATACCGCTTATCGATATTGTTGTGCTTGAATTGATTGTGATATTGTATTGTTGTGTGCAAAACCCCTATACTACACTCAACATACACACAAATATGGATATCATGGGAAATTTGTTAAGTCGCGGGTATTTTGAATTTAATATTATTTTCAATGATGAGAAATTTAAAGATTAAATTTTGAATCCAAAAAGGTTTGGAAATGGAACTGGGTTTAATATGAAAAGCTTTTGAAAAGGAAGTTTTGAAATTATTTTGGAAATTATGGTTTGAATGGTTATACGAGTTATACAACATGTGTGTGTGTGTATGGATTCTAAACCATTTTTAAATGAATTATTTTGGGAATTTAATTTATAATTTGAAAAGCTATAACTTGAGAAAATTTAATTGGATTTTCCCGAAACGAAAAACCTTTGTTTTCAAATGACAATTGCTTTCATATAAAGAAAGTATTTCCAGTTTTTGTTGAAAGGATTTCAAGTTGCGGGCAAATCAAATTTGAAATAGAAATAGTTTTGAAAGCTATGAATGAATCTTTGTGAAAGATTGGTGAACCTTGTTTAAATTGAAGTGGATCTTAAAGGTGAATCTTTTGTTTAAAAATGAAAATTTGTTTAAAACATTCAATAAGAAAGGTTTTGGAAAATAAGTTATGACTTAACAAAGATTCCAATATATCCATATGCTTTTTAAAATAAGCGCTCATTATTTGATTTAGCCTGGAGAGGACTTTATGTCATTAAACCCATTCCAAATAATGATACAACGAAATGGATAGCATTTGAAGACAGTGGTGAAGACCGGGTATTTTCGAAAACGAAAGGATTACCTATCGATTGTCTCTGCATTGAGTCACGCCGGTATAGAGATCTCCATATGTGATAGGGAGTCCGGTTGGGATTGTGAATATTCGGATTTGCAAGGTCTTCTTTTGAAGTGCCTTCGGTCCCATTTAGAATTAGGATGGACTTATATGGACATATGTTTGATGTTACACTTTAAGATGTAAAGCTAGTTTCTATCAAATACATTTTTGTTCGTGGCAGAGAATTTGTTCTCTTAGCTTAACACCCTTCTTTGAGATGTACGAGCTCATAGGTTATGTGGTTGATGGTTACTAGTGATATATTCCCAATTTGGTAATGTGGCATGCTAAGTGTTGTTGATCGTTTGTTGATCGAAGCATGGCTTTTGTGAAAAGCATAGCTTTGTGGGACGAGACTTCATCAAACCTCACACCCAGAAAATGGTCGAAACATGAAGGATGCATCTTGGTTATGAGGATCACACCATTTAGGCTATGTGCATTTCCTTCTAGATAAAAAGTGGTATCATGGTATGGAGCCCAGATATTTAATTTATGTGAGTGTTGCAATTTGTTGGTGAATCCCGGGATAAAGGTCGGTGACGACCGGGGGATGGCATACTCGTGACAGTTAGTTATCTAGTTACAGAGGTAACCCGACCTTGTGTTGACAGAGATCCTGTTAGGTTCTTGAGGCGTCCCTCCAGAGGCGTACCCATTCTATAAAGGAAGTTCCTTAAAATTGACCATTTGTTGGAAATCCAATCACCCAACACACGCCCTGTACGGTTTTAGTTGCATAACCTGCCATCTAACATGGTAGCTATAGTAGGCATACTATGATGGTACGCATGCTGGCTAAGATTAGTATTATACTTGCAAATTTTTTCTACACTATGCACTAATAATAATATCAAAAGGATTTTGGCGTATCAAGCATGTTTGATTGTCATAAGGAGAAATCTCCTCCAAGTGTGCAATCGCATTGTGTGTGGTGGGAGGCCTTATGGTAGTTTCATTTTCCAAAAAGCATAGCGTATTTCTTTTTATTTTCTTTGTTCAAAGATAAACTGTTTTTGTTTGCTCACACCAGTCCCATGACTGACCTGGAGTTTATTGTTCCCTTTCTAAACTCTGGGTGCCCATAATTTTCCACACGGGCAGCCTAGAGTCAGGTTTTCAGATAGTCAGATAATAGATGTAGATTCGATAGCCTTCATTCTTTGAATTTGGCGATCGCATTTGCGCACCAAGTTTGATATAAACTCATCATGATTAGTGATTCGAGCTTTTGGATTGAAGTCTTTGGAGTTTTGGCAATGAAGATACAATTTGGTTGAGCTCTCTCTTTCTGTTGTGGATGATGAAGATATTATCTTTCCGCTGTTGTTGCTCCGCTGTTGTATCTATTTAGCTCTGATGTTGATCATTTCTTTTGTATCAAATTATTGTATCGATTTGTGTATCAATAAAATCATTCATTTCTGTTTCCGCTGTGTTGTTATTCACCTAATGCTGTTATAAGCTCCACCGAACCGGAGTCTGACGTTTGAATCTTCGACATTCGAATACAAATGAGGTATTTGATGTCTATTTTCAGATGCTGGATTTCGGGTTGTGACAAGTGGTATCAGAGCTAAAGTTTGAGTAAGAACTTTAGCTTTGGAGTATAACACATTAGGTGACTCATTAGAGATAGGGTTATAAATACCCTAGAATGAGTTTCCCTAAGACATCCGTCTGTATGCCTCAGTTTATTCTCTTACTATTCATTAATAGTGGGAATGAGTGCAAGAAGAGAATGAGGTAGGGGACAGGGGAGTACCGCTACAATTGTTCGATACCCTACAACAACAAGGAAATAACTTTTCCCATTAATTTCCTTTGTTCATTATCCAGTTTCAATTCTTTGGCAGTTTCCTGGCAGCTACAAGAAGAAGCTTTGGTGTAGTGGTGGCCCTGCGAATCTTTGTTTACATTCCTATTTCGTATTCTCATAATTAGTTTCTTATCGTTCTTAACTTTAATAAATTTGAATATTTAATTGGAATAAATTGGTTAATAAAATATGAAGCTGAATTAAATTGTATCTGTATGTCTATTCTTTGGGTCCTGATTCATTCTACGAATAGTTAGTTATCCCTTCGGACTAACCATTGCCCCTGCACATTTCGTAGACCTGATGACTCGAGTTTTTCATGAAATGTTGAATAAATTCGTTCTCGTATTCATTGATGATATTCTAATTTGGTAAGCCAAATATAAAATAGATATTCTGGTTGATCTGCTAATCCATTTCTCTATCTTTGTGTGTGTTTATCTGCTCTTTGTTTGTCTCCCTGTCTAGAAAATTTCGGGGATGAAATTTTCTTAAAGGGGGAATCTGTAACGATCCCGGTTTTTCAGCCAAATTTAAATTGGTAATTGATATAACCTTTTGGAATTAATTTATGAATTAATTTGAATTTTTTCCAAATTAAATAAGAAAAGTGTTTGTTATTTATATATATGTGTGTATAAATTGATTGTAAATTTAATTTGGATTTAAAATTCACAATTAAATATATTATAAATGAATTTGAATTTGAAAAACACTATATTTTGAAATTAATAAAAATTTGTTTTCTAATTATATTAAATATGCATTTTGATTAAGGAGTTAGATTTGAAATTTGATATAATAATTTTTCAAGAACTATTTAAGGATTAAATTCTAACACATATATATTAATTATTTATTAAAGTATAATTAGATTTTAAAATCATTTTCTTTAAGAGTTAAAATATAATATATATATATATATATATATATATATCTGTGTGTATGTTTATTTATTAATGTATAATTAAATTTTGAAATCATTTTCTTTAAAGTTATAAATAAAAGAAAATGGATTTGTTTAAATTGAAAATATAAATATAAATCATATTTAAACATTTAATGCATATAAATTACAAATATAGGATTATTATGCCATAAGATAAACAAGTGTAAAGGATTAATGCCATGCATGATACAAGTGTCATCTTTTAGATTTTCTTTTCATTTTTGAATTTTCGAAATAAACGGAAAAATAAGCTATAAACACACACATATATACTTCTTTCTCATTTTGTTCAAAACTAAATGAAATCCAAAGCAAAACAAAACTTGGAAACTCAAAAAAGAAAATACAAACCAGATCAAAATATAAACCAGGAAAGAAAACGAAGATCAAACTCAAGAATCAAAAACAAAACCTCAAACCTGGAAATCAAACTCAAAATCTAAACAGTAAAACTAATTTCAAGCTTAAAGCTTTTCAAAACAAAGTGGCAGATCAAATTCAAATTCAAATGCAACTCAACAACTAAGTAGCAGATTCAACTCAATTCCAGATCAAAGAAAACAAAACTTCAGATTCAATCAAAGTTTCTAGATTTAAAAAAAAAAATCATTTCTACGCTTTGCTTCTCTATCTTCAATCAGGTGAGCAAACTAACCTGCTTAAGCTTGAATCTGTGATATATCTGGATGTTTTGTACTTATAGCTGTTGAGAAAAATGTTGTATAGAATGAAAATGTATCTGCATGTGTGTATATATATGTGTGTGTGTATGTGTGTGTGTGTGTGTGGATTGATGTGTGCATATCAGTGTACAAGCAAAAATATGTCTCTGTTTCTACATTACAGGTTTTAAAACCTATTCGAAAAATTTAAATCATCACACCTAAACAATTTTAGGTTTGGATCTGTGAATAAAAAAGTTTTGTATGTGTGTAACATCACCCTTAAAAATAGATTCCAGTAAAAATAGTTAGTAAACATTCAGAAAAAAAGAAACTACATTAAGATTTTTTCCAAACTGGAAATTCGATGTTTTTATTTTCATGTTTTGGTTATATAAATAGATTCGTGTTTAAAAAATATAATTTTTAAAATAGAAATCAATATTTTTAGCTTTGATTCAAGATAGAATTCTCGAGTTGAACGGAAAACACAAATTTGTCAATTCCTGGAGATCGATGATGTGTTAGGTATCCAGTTTGATCATGGTGACAACTGGAAGGATGGAGATTATAGGAAAAATGGTGGATGAGTTTATAGATCGTCGGCGCAGCGTGGGTTCGTCGATTTAGGGTTCAATGTACTGTCTTGGTCGAGGTGATAGACGAGGCGATTTCGTCAACGTCGAAGAACCAGAATGGATCGCACCTAGGGGAAAAGTCTCAAGGGTCATCGGAGCAGCTCAGGTCGTGATCACGTGGCATACGGTGGTCAAAGTCGGCGTGGAAAGGTGTTTTTGTCATCGGTATTGGGTTTCAGTAGGATGCTGGGTAGCTCGTTTTCGACTCTGAGGCGAATTGATGAATCTGAGTGTTCGTGGCGAAGAAGGTGATCATCGGGGACTTGTGATTGATCTCGGCAACGATCGAAGATGGCCAGGATGGTCGTGCATGTGCACATATGCACAATCATGTCTGGGTTCGTTTATGATTAGGGAAGAAGAAGTAAACTCGAAGAAGGTCTCAGGGTTCTGGTTTGTTGGCTCGAGATTGCTACCGGGTTCGTTCGCATGAGTATAACAGTTTTTATTTTAAAAACAAAGTTAAAAAGAAGAAGAGGGGAAATGACTCGGGTTCGAGCTCGAGATTTTATATATCTGGCTCGGGTTTGCTTTAATGTATTATCAAGTTTTATAAAAGCAAAAGAAGATGTATTGTATTATGAATGTTGACCAGTTTTTTTAATTTCTACAAGTTCCAAGTTTTTAAAAACAAGTGTTATCAAATTTTTGTCAAAAAAAACTAATTTCAAATCTAAATTTTAAGTTCAAATGTATTTTGAAAATTAAGTGATGTGGTTTTGAAATAATTTATATGATGATAATAATAAATTAATTTCTCAAGTATTTTCAAATGAAGTTTAATAATGATTGAATTAAGCAGGGTTAGTTAATTAATATAAGTAATTAAGGGTTAGTTAATTACTTAATATCATTAATTAAGGTGATTAATTAAGTTTAATTAATTTATGTAATCAATTTAAAGGATAAATTAATTAATGTGATTAATTAATTAAGGTACTTAATTTAAGGATAATTAATCAATTAACGGTTAACTGATTAATAAAAGTAATTAAGGAACGATTAATTACTTAAAAGATAATTACTTAATGTAAGTAATTAGAGGATAATTAAATAATTAAAGGTTAATTATTTAATAATTAAAGGTTATTTAATTGATAAATTAAAGGTTAATTAGTTTATGATTAAGGATGATTACTTAATGTAATTAATTTAAAGGTTGATTAATTGATTTAAGTAATTAAGAGATAATTACTTGATGAATCAATTAAAAGATAATTATTTAATTAATGATTAATTACTTAATTAATAATAATTACTTAATGAAACTAATTAAAGGATAATTAGTTAATTAAAGGTTGATTAATTAATTAAAGGTTAATTAATTTATGATTAAAGGATAATTGATTAATGAATAAAGGTTAATTAATCAAGTGATTATAGGATAATTAATTTAGTGTGATTAATTAAAGGTTAATTAATCAATGATTAAAGGTGGATCAATTAAAGGTTACTTTATTTATGATTGAAAGATAATTACTTAGTGTAATTAATTAAGGGTTAATTAATTATGTAATTAATTTAAGGTTTTATGTGATTAATTAAGGGATTATAAATTAATTAGGGATAATTAATTAAGATGGATAGTTAAGGTTGATTAATTAATTTCATTAATTAATATCCAATGGGTTGTAATTAATTAATGTTAATTAACCAAGATTAGTAATTTATTCATAAGTAATTAATCTGATTTAAATTAATTATAAATTAGGTGATTAATTAATCTTGCTTGTGGATGTTTGGATTCAATTGAATGCCTTGAATTGTTTGACATCACTGATGTATGACACTCTGTGATATGATTGCTTCGAATTGAGCTGTGAACTGTGATTTATTGATCTGTGATGATATTACTTGTTTATCGGTGAACGAAAGTTAAGTGTTATAGGATTATACTACTTATCGATATTGTTGTGCTTGAATTGATTGTGATATTGTATTGTTGTGTGAAAAACCCTTGGACTACACTCAACACACACACAAATATGGATTTCACAAAAAATTTGTTAAGTCACGGGTATTTTGAATTTAATATTATTTTCAATGATGGGAAATTTAAAGATTAAATTTTGAATCCAAAATGGTTTGGAAATGGAATTTGGTCGAATATGAATAGCTTTTGAAAAGGAATTTTAGAAATTATTTTGGAAATTATGGTTTGAAAGGATTATATGAGTTATACAATATATATATGGATTCTAAACCATTTTAAAAAAAAAATTAGGAATTTAATTTATACTTTGGAAGGCTATAACTTGAGAAAATTTAATCGGATTTTCCTGAAATGAAAAACCTTTGTTTTCAAATGACAATCGCTTTCATATAAAGAAAGGATTTCTAGTTTTTGTTGAAAGAATTTCATGTTGTGGGAAATCAAATTTGAAATGGAAATAGTTTTAAAAGCTATGAATGAATCTTTGTGAAAGATTGATGAACCTTATTTTAAATTGAAGTGGATCTTAAAGGCGAATCTTTTGTTTAAAAGATTAAAAATGGAAATTTGTTTAAACCGTTCAAAAAGAAAGGTTTTGGGAAATAAGTTGTGACTTAACTAAGATCCCAATATATCCATAAGCTTTTTAAAATAAGCGCTCATTATTCTGTTTAGCCGGGAGAGGACTTTATGTCATAAAACCCATTCCGAATAATGTTACGACGAAATGGATAGCATTTGAAGATGGTGGTGAAGACCGGGTATTTTCAAAAATGAAAGGATTACCCGTCGAATGTCTCTGCACTGAGTCGCGCCGGTATAGAGATCTCCATATGTGATAGGGAGTCCGGTCGGGATTGTCAATATACGGATTCGCAAGGGCTTCTTTTTAAGTGCCTTCGATTCCATTCAGACCTATAATGGACTTGTATGGACGTATGTCCGACGTTACACTTTGAGATGTAAAGCTGGTTTCTATCAAATACATTTTTGTTGGTGGCAGAGAATTTATTCTCTTAACTTAACACCCTTCTCTGAGACATACGAGCTCAGATGTTATGTAGTTAATGGTTACTAGTGATATATTCCTAATTTGGTAATGTGGCATGCTAAGTGTTGCTAATCATTTTTTGATTGAAGCATGGATTGATGTCTTTGGAGTTTTGGCAATGAAGATACAATTTGATTGAGCTCTCTCTCTCTCTCTCTATTATGGATGATGAAGATATTATCTTTCGCTGCCGTTGTTCCGCTATTGTATCTATTTAGCTCTGATGTTGATCATTTCATTTGTATCAGATTGTTGTATTGATTTGTGTATCAATAAAATCATTTATTTCTATTTTCGTTGTGTTGTTATTCACCTAATGTTGTTATAAGCTCCACCGAATTGAAGTCCGACATTTGAATTTTCGGCATTCGAATACAAGTGAGGTATTTGATGTCGATTTTCAAATGCTGGATTTCAGGACGTGACAGCTCGGGTTAGCCTGTGTGTCACAGCTTTTGAAAGTCACCTTTTGGAGCTTGGAGTTTGCTTGGAAGTTCTGTCTTATCTATTTCAGCTTTCAATTTATTTCTGTCATTTTCAGTAGTATGTTTTAGACTTTTCATTTGCTTTTGTGTTAGAGACTTCTATGTATTGGGATTTCTGATGTATTCTGTTTTGGACTATGTTATTTCTGTAGTAGCTTCATGAGCTACTATTTATTTTTTTGGCTGCTTATTGTTGTAAAACTCTGAGTCAGTGATTGATTTATATGTTGTATATGCTAAGTTTTACCAACTATAAATTAACAATCTGTTATATTAAGCAATTCAAGTTCGACATGTATGGATTATTGTCGATTTGAATAGTTTGAAACAGCGGGTCATTACACTACAAGTTTCCAGTTGATGATTATAACAACCTGAATTCCAGTGTGTCCGGATTTTTCACAAAAATGCTAAAACCCAAGCCCACTGAAGCCCAAGTTGGGTATCTGGTATCCTGTAAATAGGCGTAGACAAATATATCAGAGCTCAAGTAAATATCTTACAGCAGAACTGACTAAAATATAATAGTAAGTAAATACTAACCAAGATAATAACACTTACAAGTGTGTCAAAGCTAGAAAATCTCTGCCATCCACCTAACCCGTGGGATGTTATGAGGAGGGGGTCAGAACTAAAGTTTTGGTGAACGGAAAAATTATACACTTCTAAGTTTAATTCTACATATACCGTTTTATTTCCATTTTCTATTCTGTTAGGTTTATTGGGTTTATAATATTCTCACCTCTATGCATGAATCATACCCATCTACTCCCTAGTAGATTAAAACCTAATAACAAATATATATATATATATATATATATATATATATATATATGTAGTTACATCCCCAATGACCGCATCTACCCTAGACATTACACATAGTACCTTCTGTATCCTCCTCGAAAAGGACTCCATCATCTTGCTCCTAGAACATTCTATAACTACATTTGTAAAAGACAGCTTTGTGAGGCCTACAATACAGATGTTCCGTCGTCTACTATAAAAACGTAAAACAATGTCCGTTCTAGCTTATACTAATGCTTTGACATCCATAATGTACCACCTAGTGCGTACCTTGAGGACTATAAGTAATCATTCCGCCTACTCCCTGAATCATGCCAACAAGGTCTACCTTGTACGGAACTCAGTCGGAGATTTTCTATATTTATAAAGGACAACTTCGTTAGGCCTACAATACAGATATTCTACTTTGTCTGTCTCTTTTCTCATCGTGGCTATAGCCCCACACAGCCACCTCTCAACTAATCGAAAGACCACTAAAGAGCTAAGCGGTTGTGCCATACAGCAAATAATCTAAACATCCAACTGGCTACGCCCCTTATTCAATGTCTCGATTCCTTACTAAAACCTTGGAAATCTCATTTCCTTACTAAAATCTCTTATTCCTTCAAAAATAAAAAAATACTCTTCCTATGATCCTTAGGGAATTTTCCCATTTCTTATAATATATGGATACCAATCCTCTCTAAACATAGCTTATTATACACTATAAATAGGTAATACCGTAGGGCTCAACACCCTTGGGTCAGCCCAAACCCAACTAGCTAACTATGCACAGATGTACTTCTAAAAACTTTCCATATGTTAGTATCTATAATTGAGGGCTATTTAGATTTTAGTACATAATATATTTATATTTTATTCAAAAATACAAATACGTTCACTCACCATCTACCTAGGAACACTAAACCTAGGCTCTGATACCAAATGCTAAAACCCAATCCCACTGAAGCCCGAGTTGGGTATCTATTATCCTGTAAATAGGCATTGACAAATATATCGGAGCTTAAGTAAATATCTCACAGCGGAACTAACTAAAATATAATGGTAAGTAAATACTCACCAAGATAATTACACTATCTAAACAAGTGTGTCAAAGCTGGAAAGTCTCTGCCATCTACCTAACCTGTGGGTTGTTATAAGGAGGGGGTCAGAACTAAAGTTCTGGTGAATGGACAAATTATACACTTCTAAGCTTAATTATACGTATACTGTTTTATTTCCATTTTCTGTTATGTTAAGTTTATTGGGTTTATAATACACTCGCCTTTGTGCGTGAATCGTATTCATCTACTTCCTAATAGAATAAAACTTAATAATAAACATATATGTAGCTACATGCACAATGACCGCATCGGTCCTAGGTACTACCCATAGTACCTTCCGTATCCTCCTCGAAAAGGATCCATCATCTTGCTCCTAGAGCTTTTGTAATTACACATGTAAAGGACAACTTCATGAGGCCTACAATACAAATGTTCCGACGTCTACTATGAAAACGAAAAACTGCATCCGCACTAGCCTATAATAATGCTCAGACATCCATAATGTACCACCCAGTGTGTACCTTGAGCGCTATATGTAATCGTTCTGTCTACTACCTAAATCCTGCTAACAAGAAGAACCTTCTGCGGAACTCAGTTAGGGATTTTCTATATCTGTAAAGGACAGCTTCATTAGGCCTACAATATAGACATTCTACTTGGTCTGCCTCTTTCCTCATCCTGGCTATGGCCCCGCGCAGCCACCTCTCAATTAATTGAAAGACCTCTAAAGAGCTAAGTGGTTGTGCCCTACTGCAAACAATCAAAACATCCAATTGGCTGCGCCCCTCATCCAACGTGTCGATAGTGAAAGAATCATTGGTCTGTTGGTTCAACTCTAGTCTTTCCCGAACTCATTCTTGATTGATGATGGCTTGATCTCCGCATGCGACTATCCTTTTGGGTCATGCCCACTAAAACCTACTCGCAAGTCAGAGTATGGTGTCATACGAATATCCTGCTCCGTTCATCAACCTTTTGACTGCCTACAAAGGTCCGCTTCATTAGGCCTGCAATGCAAATTCAGTCAAGGCATACTCTTTTGATGGAACACCTACAGACCTGCCTTCGGGGGTGCAATTTTGTTAGGTCTACCTTAGAGGGTCATCCTAGAGTACCATCACGTCTCATTGAAGTCTCGTACGTCCTTCTAGCCCAAACTAACCGAGTAGGACTTGCTCTTTCTTTGCTAAAAATCTACGATGAACTGCTTCATTAGGCTCTTCATCCTTTGGGCTGCTCTAAATGCATCTTGCTATTTTATTAGACCCTAAATCTAATCTTTTACTTTTCTTTTAGTTTACTTTTCTTATTCTGTTGGCTACTTATTTACCCTAATCAGCATAAGTTTTCCCAGCCTCACCTAACTGTTATGAGACCATTAGTTTCTGACTGAAAGGGAATGCTGTTGGTATGAGCCACTTCTATTATTTTTCTTATTAACTTAATCCAAGATCTAAGTTTATTAAAATAAGCATCTTCTATTTTTAATTATAACCTACGTGTTACAATTACACTTGCAATTTTTATTTTTATATTCTTTTATAATCTACATGTTATAAATATAATTACAAGTGTTTCACTTCTATTCTAGTCTGCCTTCTTTTATCATGATACTAAATTCTTTTTAGTTCTCTTGTATTATACGACATCTTAGCTTAGGACGACATCCAATTACCACAAATCATAATAACTGATATGCTTTTATTCTATCTACGCAGTAAATGCAGATCTAGTCACGTCTTCTGTTATTATTTCTAGTCTTGTCAATTATTTAACTTGATTAATTCTCTTCTTTAATTTCTTCAATGTTTCATGTTATTTTCTTTTATTCTAGGAAGTAGTTCTATTCTATTTGGTTGGTTACAAAAACTATGCTACCAATGCATTCCCATATTTTAATACTAAATAATACTGTAAACAATAATTTGTAACAACAAAGTATCTCTTTTATTGTTTACTTAATTATCGTGTAATGCAAAATACAGAAATGTCTCTATTTTACACTAATTTCCCTTTTCTTTCTTTTATTCTTGCAATTACGTTTATCGTTATCCTTACAATATTAAACTATGGAAATGTATTCTCTTTTCTAAACCAACCAACTAATCTACTGCTAACTTCCAAATCAAGTTATTAAAATTTCCCCTTTCAATTTATTTCTTCCGTTTTAACATGATTTACTGTAAATTTCTTTCTTTTAGGCTTATGTCTTTCTCTATAACTGTTAAGCCTAATATTATTCATATTTAATTGGATTCCTATCTTCCTTTTCCATATAAATAATAATTAAAAATAAGCTCTCTTATAAAATTTACAGTTTCAACGTAACTAATTAGTAGAACTAATTACTGAAATAAATGTTGAATTAAAATATTTAAAGGGTATCTAACGATAATATATCATAAACGTAAAAGATATATAATTTAAATCCACTCACATGTCATCCTTAGCTTTCTCCATGGTCTTAGCTCTGCTCCTTGACTTTTCTAGATCCCCTTCTAAAGTGTCTAATATTTTTATTAAGAAGATCTTCTCCCTAGAAATATTTTCTATTTAGGGTTCAGCCTCAGGCAATGAACCCAATCGGGAGAATATCTGATTGTGAGAAAATAGCTAGGCCTAGGGTCCTATTTATAGTGGAGTTTGGGGATCTCATATCGTTGAATTTTTGGATTTAGCAGATTGAATCTGAAGCCACCACGTACAGGGTCGTTTGGAGCCATCAGATCCATAAATGTATGGCTTCGATCGCATAAAATCAACAAAAATCATCGCCGAAACAAACATCGGCTCCAAAAATATGTGGGACGTTATGAGGGTCGACCTTAAGCCATTTTGTGTCAACCTTACGTTGCTCTAGGTCGACCTATCGGTTGACCTACGCTTTTTTTTCATTATTCTGATATCTTGTTCTATTCGTAACTTCTTCATATTAACTCGGATTTCGACAAGTTATACATGAAAATTGATCAGAAAATCGCCATGGACACAATAGTATAAATTTCGAGGCCATATTCTGACAATTCAAAAAAAATTATTTCACTGTTCATCGGTATTTGATTATTTAATTATCTAAAAATGCGGGGTGTTACATTCTTCCATCCTTTAGAAAATTTCATCCTCGAAATTCGACAAGTATAAAATTATGTAATTCCTCGTAGCAATCATATCCATTTCGTGTACATCCAATTTAGCGACCATCCATGTCCATGTGCAAAGTGTCATTCAACATAAAATATATGCATGTACATGAATTTCTAAGCAGTACTCCAATATGAATGCTTTTCTTTTTTAAAATTTATTTTAAAACATGATGCACACAACCTAAATATACTTGCAATTTCTTTATGAATGCAATCTTTTGAAAACTCAAAACATTTTTCATCCAATTTTTCCAACACTCCTATTGGATAGGGGCGTAGTTCGATGAATTTTGCATCGAAATCCTACCACATAACTTTTAATATTTGAATTTCAGAAAAAAATTGTATTTTTCGAACTCAATTTCTTATGTCAGAAAGAAGGTAGAAAACGGGAAAACCTTACGTTTACCGTTTTACTTTTTTTGCACCTCTTTCCCAGTACTTGGAACTTATGCTACTATTCTATAAAAATCTCTATTTTACCTTCCCCAGCATAGTTCACATAAGAAATTTTTTCTTTTCAAAATTTTTCCCAAGCCTAATTTCTGGAAAAGTGTATTTTTCTTTTGCAATTCTCCTTTTTTTATTGACGTTTATGTTGCTTTCTTTAAATTTGTTGTTTTTTAGTTACTTTTATCTGCTTTTACTTTTCGTTAATATAGAAGCTAAACATAGCTGTCTTCTAGGGCTAGGAAGCCTAGAGTCATGTCCACTCTGATACAGAAAGGTCATACTCTAGAAATCCAAGTAACTTATATGCTCCTCCTGCTGCCTATTACCTTTTTACTAACTTACGCAGTATTACTCACGATAAATAAGATCTATTCATCTCTTCCTTTCCATTGAATAAGAATTTTAATATATGCAGTCTCTATCTAAAAGGGCAACTAAGCTTGAGGAAAATTTCTGTTTACCTTTATTTTTCATTTTTCCCCAACTAAGATCTATTTATCTCAATCACGTGTATCTTACTATCTTACTAATATCACTTTACTATTCTTCTATAGTCTACACACAAGAAACAACATTCCTAGGTTCTTACTACTGTCCTATACACTTTACGGGAACTTTTATTATTACTACTAAAATTAATCAATGCTATCTCCTACATAGCCTTACCTTTTTTCCCGTCATACCTAGGAAATGATTCCTATTTGCTCCATATTTGAAAGTTTGATTTGGTATTTATAATTTCATTTTAAAAACTAGAGCTTCCAAATTTTTAAAACATAAAATCCCAAAATTCTTGCCATTAGAAGTGCTCTAAAGTTTCTATTAAATTCAAAGGTACTTGGTTACATAACATTTTATCTTTGTGGACTTGCATCTTTACAGCCTTTTGAATTTAAATAATTCCACAAACCTAGAGGAGAAAACTTACAAATTCTAAGTTCAAAAATTATTCCTCCTTTTCTTTTAAAGACATTTATAGTTTTCCTTAAAAATATTTTGGACTTTTTAAATTTAACCATTTACTAAGTTTTTCTCTTCCAAAAACTTATTTACTTTTTCACCAAACCATTTTTCTTTAAAACATGCCTTGCTTGTTCTTAAAACATTTGTCTTTTTTCTTGATCTCCAAAAATGTCCTCACATGTTTTCAAAATATCTTCTTTTCATAGATTTTCAAATTTACAAAAACTGAAGTAGATAAGAACAATTATTCTATCAAAAATCCCTTTAACTTTCCTACTCTTCCAATTACCTAACCTGTGAGGAGTTTCTAAATTACTACAAATGGGGACTTACTGCAAAGGAAACCAACCAATGTGCATAATCAATGGAAAAATATGAAATTTCCATTGCTTAGCTTTCCTACTAAGCCTCTGTGTAATATCCCTCCTAACTAACATTGTCTCTAATTATTACACTTCTTATTACATCTAATGCCTTTATACCTTAATGTATTGGAACTACTTTCTCTTATGAGAAACCATTAATGCTAAGACCTTCTTTGAATCCTTTAAAAGTGAATTTCATGTTTATGTGAAACTACAAGAAACTATTTTATAATTTATCAAAATAGGCTACACAGAATATGGTGCTTTCCATAGCTTGTACATCTCTTTCACGTATTCCTTATAACTTGCACAAAACATCTTTATTCGTATTTTGGTTTCATAGAAAATTATATCATTATTCATTTCATTCCAATAGATTAAAGTATGTTTAATCTATATTCACTTATAATAGACATTTCCTACGAAATTTATTGATTTCCTAATAACTTACTTCTTTTTTTATTTCGAAAGAACTCATTTTCATAACAGTTTTTAATATTTTCATAACTAGAAAAAATTTCATGCACTTATCTAAATAATAAGTATACTTACAAACCACTTTATTTCTATACTTATGAATTATCTTCAAAAGACATTTTTATTTGAATCAAAACAGATGTTTCGTAAAACACCGTTACTGCAACCCAAAAATAATAATATATGGATTCAATAAAAATAAAAATTAATAAATCCCATATGTTATGTAAAACATTTCCTTTGGGAGTCACCTACTATAACAATAATGCCATAGTCTATGCTTCCTTTATTTTTCACGAAAACATCCATTACAACAATAAATGTTTTAACCCACGTTCTGGATACTTAACACGCTCTAGGTTTTTATATTTAAAATCTTTGTTTACTTACATAGAAACTAGCGAGATATACATGCTCTATAATTCTTCAAAAAAAACCTCACTTTTACAAAATTTACATTATATAAAAACCAATTTAAATTTCATACCATTTTTTTTCAAAAACCTAATATTTACTTCCTCAAACATATTAACAATTATATTTTTCAACTTTTCAATTCCAAAAGTTTCATTTTATTGGGCCAGACATAAAGTGGATTTTCTTCTTACTACCCTTGGAATACCCTTCCTAATCCTTGGAAATCTAATTTCCTTACTAAAATATCTTATTCCTTCAAAAATAAAAAAATACTCTCCTTATTATCCTTAGGGAACTTTTCCACTTCTTATAAAATATGGATACCAATCTTCTCTCTAAACATAGCTTATTATACACTATAAATCGGTAATAACTTAGGGCTCAACACCCTTGGGTCATCCCAAACCTAACTAGCTAACTATGCATAGTTGTACTTCTAAAAACTTTCTATATGTTAATATCTATAATTGGGGGCTATTTATGTTTTAGTACATAATATATTTATATTTTATTCAAAAATACAAATACGTTCACTCACCATCTACCTAGGAACACTAAACCTAGGCTCTGATACAAATGTAACAACCCAAATTCCAGTAGGTCCGGATTTTTTGGAAAAATGATAAAACCCAATCCCACCGAAGCCCGAGTTGGGTATCTATTATCCTGTAAATATGCATTGACAAATATATCGGAGCTCAAGTAAATATCTCACAGCGGAACTAACTAAAATATAATGGTAAGTAAATACTCACCAAGATAATTACACTATCTAAACAAGTGTGCCAATGCTGAAAAGTCTCTGCCATCTACCTAACCTGTGGGATGTTATGAGGAGGGGGTCAGAACTAAAGTTCTGGTGAATGGACAAATTATACACTTCTAAGCTTAATTATACATATACTATTTTATTTCCATTTTCTGTTATGTTAGGTTTATTGGGTTTATAAAACTCTGGCCTTTGTGCATGAAACGTACCCATCTACTTCCTAGTAGAATAAAACCTAATAATAAATATATATGTAGCTCAATGCACAATGACCGCCTCGGTCATAGGTACTACCCATAATACCTTCAGTATCCTCCTCGAAAAGGATTCCATCGTTTTGCTCCTAAAGCTTCTGTAATTACATATGTAAAGGACTGCTTCGTGAGGCCTACGATACAGATGTTCGTCGTCTACTATGGAAAAAAAAACTGTGTCCGCGCGAGCCTATAATAATGCTCGGACATTCATAATG
The DNA here is from genome assembly GCA_030765085.1 of Allium cepa. Lineage (NCBI taxonomy): Eukaryota > Viridiplantae > Streptophyta > Magnoliopsida > Asparagales > Amaryllidaceae > Allium > Allium cepa. Next base: position 112,818,382 of record CM060932.1, read on the forward strand.
TACCACCCAGTGCGTACCTTAAGAACTATACGTAATCATTCTGTCTACTACCTGAATCCCGCCAACAAGGAGTACCTTGTATGTAACTCAGTCGGGGATTTTCTATATCTGTAAAGGACAGCTGCGTTAGGCCTACAATATAGATATTCTACTTGGTCTGCCTCTTTCCTTATCGTGGCTATGGCCCCATGCAGCCACCCCTCCACTAATTGAAAGACCTATAAAGAGCTAAGTGGTTTTGCCCTACTGCAAACAATCTAAACAACCAATTGGCTGCGCCCCTCATCCAATATCTCGATAGTGAAAAAATCATTGGCCTATTGGTTTAACTCTAGTCTTTCCCGAACTCGTTCTTGATTGACGATGGCTTGATCTCCGCATGCGACTATCCTTTTGGGTCCTACCCACTAAAACCTACTCGCAAGTCAGAGTATGGTGTCATACAAATATCCTGCTCCATTCGTCAACCTTTTGGTTTCCTACAAAGGTTCGCTTCGTTAGGCTTGCAATGCAAAATCAGTCAAGGTATACTCTTTTGATGGAATAACTACAGACCTGCCTTCGGGGGTGCAATTTCGTTAGGCCTACCCTAGAGGGTCATCCTAGAGTACCCTCACGTCCCATTGAAGTCTGTACTTCCTTTAAGCCAAACTAACTGAGTAGGACTTACTCTTTTTGTGCTAAAAATCTGCGATGAACTGCTTCGGTAGGCTCTTCATCCTTTGGGCTGCTCTAAATGCATCTTACTATTTTATTAGACCCTAAATCTAATCTTTTATTTTTCTTTTAGTTTACTTTTCTTATTCTATTGGCTAGTTATTTACCCTAATCAGCGTAAGCTTGCCCAGCCTCACCTAACTGTTGTGAGACCATCAGTTCGTGACTGAAAGAGAATGCTGTTGGTATGGGCCACTTCTATTATTTTGCTTTTTAACTTAATCCAAGATCTAAGTTTAATAAAAAAAGACTCTTCTATTTTTAATTATGACCTATGCATTACAATTACACTTGCAATTGTTATTTTTATATTCTTTTATAATCTACATGTAATAAATATAATTACAAGTGTTTCACTTCTATTCTAGTCTGCCTTCTTTTATTATAATACTAAATTATTTTTAGTTCTCTTATATTATACGACATCTTAACTTGGGACTACGTCCAATTATCATAAATCATAATAACTGATATGCTTTTATTCTACTATCTGCGTAGTAAATGCAGATCTAGTGACATCTTCTATTTTTATTTCTAGTCTAGTCAATTATTTAACTTGATTATTTCTCTTCTTAATTTCCTTTAACGTTTCACGTTATTTTCTTTTATTCTAGGAAGTAGTTTTATTCTATTTGGTTGGTTACAAAAACCATGCTACAAATCCATTCCCATATTTTAATACTAAATAATACTGTAAATAATAACCCATAACTGCAAGATATCTTTTTTATTATTTATTTAATTATCGGGTAATGAAAAATACAGAAATGTCTCTACTTTACACTAATTCCCTTTTTATTTCTTTTATTCTTGCAATTACGTTTATCGTTATCCTTACAATATTAAACTATGGAAATGTATTCTCTTTTCTAAACCAACTAACTAATCTATCAATATATTCTAAATCAAGTTATTAAATGTTCCTTTTTTCAATTTATTTCTCCCATTGTAGCATGATTTACTGTAAATTTCTTTCCTTTAGGCTTATGCCTTTCTCTATAACTTTTAAGCCTAATATTATTCATATTTAATTGGATTCTTATCTTTCTTTTCCATATAAATAATAATTAAACATAAGCACTCTTATAGAATTTACTACTTCAATATAACTAATTAGCAGAACTAATTACTGAAATAAATGCTGAATAAAAATATTTAACAGGAATCTAACGATAATATATCATAAACGTAAAAGATAAATAATTTAAATCCACTCGCATGTCTTCCTTAGCTTTTCTCCATGGTGCTAGCTCTGCTCTATGGCCTTCATGGATCCCCTTCTATGGTGTCTAATGTTTTTATTAAGAAGAACTTCTCCCTAGAAATATTTTCAAATTAGGGTTCAGCCTCTGGCAATGAATCCAATTGGGAGAAAATCTGATTGTGAGAAAATAGCTAGGCCTAGGGTCCTATTTATAGTGGAGTTTGGTGTTCTCAGATCGTCGGCTTTTTGGAATTAACAGATTTATTCTGTAGCCACCACATCATAGGGTCGTTTGGTGCCATCGGATCCATCAACGTATGGCTCCAATCGCATAAAATCAACAAAAATCGTCACTAAAACAAACATCGGCTCCAAAAATACGCGGGTCGACCCTGTAACATAGCGGGTCGACCTATAGGTCGACCTGAACACTATAAGGGTCGACCTTAAGCCTTTTTGGGTCAACCTTACATTGCTCTTGGTTGACCTATAGGTCGACCTACCCTTTTTTTCTTTTCTTTTTTTGTTATTTTGATATCTTGTTCTATGCGTAACTTCTTCATATTAACTCCGATTTCGACAGGTTATATATGAAAATTGTTCAGAAAATTACCACGAACATAATGGTATAAATTTTGAGGCCATATTTTGACAATTCCAAAAATATTTGTTTTTACTGTTCATCGTTTTATGATTACTTAATTATCTAATAATGTGTAGTGTTAAAATGACTTTGCCTGAAACGACATTGATTTGTCTCGATGGTTAATGTCCGTTGGATGAGCATATTTATACAAGAGAATGAACATTTTCTTATTTTCCTTCCTACCTTTTAAAAATAAGAGAGGGAAGGTGTTTAAAAAGAAGAGACAGGTATGATTCTAGGTAGGGTGGCTGCAGGGTGGCTGATGTGAAGGAAGATATTTATCCAAATATATACATATAATATTTGTAAATATCTTAGTATTTAATTCCAAACCCCGATCGAGGCATGCTGCCTTGTGTTCCTAATGTTATACCCCTATTCCAAACGCAATGGAACAAGTTTCGAGACCTAATTCGATTGTATGAAGAAGATAGCCTTTTGAATCCAATTTTATATTAGATTTTCGATATTAATTTAAAAGTGTTTCTATCATGTACGACCAAACGGTAAGTATGAATGCTATGAAATTTAAAATTCGATAATAATACACTATTGCTGATCCAATGGAACTGGTTTCGTCGAAATCTGGGACTGTGCATCAGATCGCTATTTTACGCATCGATTAAATTGGCGATTTCAAAAATTGATGAAATCACTTGAAATTCCAGTTTTAAAAACTTATTAACTAAATTCTAATTCAAATAGAATTTATATCAACACTACAAATCATTTCGATTCACATTCAACTAAAATTTCAATTATTCACCATCTCCGTATTACGATAAATCGTTATATTTGAAATTTAAATTCATTTTATAATTTCAGTCAAAATCTTCATGTTCAAAAATCAGTTATATTCCAAATCCAATATTCAAAACCGTTTAAATATTTAAAATCAAACGACGGAAAATACAGGTCGTTACATTCCTTCCCCCTTAAAAGAATTTTGTCCTCGAAATTGCTAAGTGGGAAAATGCTCCAAACCCATTAAGTTTTCAAAACTCGCTTAGTTAAAACTCAATATTTCACTTTTCTAAATCCTTCGCTTCCTTACAAAGCATTTAGTTCCCTTATTTCAATTACAATTCGAAATTAAATTTTGACTAACAAAAATTTTCAAAATGTTTCTAACACCCTAAATTTTTGAATTTTTTTGGCAGAGTCTCCCTTGTACGGAGAGCCTTTTGCAATATGAAAAATATGATAAAAATATATACATCGGCTTTCATGGCCGAAAAACACAATATATATCAATATTTTTATTTTTCGCACCCTAAACACAATATATATGAAACCTTCCATTTTTCACACTTCTTTCCTTATTAATACCGTTCTCAACTTATAAGCTCAAAAACTTATTTTCTGATATTTTCCAAAAATATTTAAAATAAGGATTCCAGAATTCAAACAACCAGTTTCATTTCAAATCATTTTGAAATCATATATATATATATATATACATATACCAAATCATGCTTCTTTAAATTTAAACCAAACCTGGTTTTTATCTAAAACAAATTCCCTTCGAAATTCCCAAAACAACCTTAGTTTCCAAACAAAAATTCTCGTATCAAATTACTATGGTAGCAATTCGTCACTTTGAAACTTGAAAATGAAGACTAATGATGCGGCAGTCATCAATGGAATTATTTCCCAATGACAGTAGTGAGTTCAGTGCTTTATCACTTTCAAAATCCATTTAAAAACATTTTCTACTCAAACACATTTCCACAATAATATCACCATTATTTATTTCAAAACACTTGGAAAACATTTTCGAAATTTTTAGGATTTAAATTTCCAAATTCTACTTTGAATCAAATTTTAGTTTTAACTCATTTGTATGATTCATACTTATACCTTTTAATTTGGTTATATATGACCATTCTAATTTATAATCTTATTTTGATTATAGCAATGACAAGCAAACACATCAATATACTATAATAATTTCAGAAAATTATTTATTTTGTATCAAAATATAATTTGGATAAAATTATTTCATTCACCCAATTTAAAATAGTACTATGTCGATTTAACTTTTTCAGAGTTTAGAAACCCCTATCGATACAGTTGTTCAGACCGTACCGACAAAAATTCATAATCACTCAACCGATAAGTCAACACAATATAAAACAATTTATATTCACTAACAAATACGCCCTCATATCTATAATACACTCAAACTCATTCTAGGGTACCACTGACCCTATCTCTAATGAGTAATCCCCACCTAAGCCAAGGTTCTCGCTTAACTTTACGCTCTGATACCAAATGTGATGGTCTAGGCTTTTCAACCATCGACAGCGGCTAAAATCCACCGTGGCATACACTGGTACCTCGAATCTGATTTTATGGCCAGCATCTCGATTGTAAGCACCTAGCAAACAAACCACTTAGGGATATGTAGGAGTAAGAGTCTCTTGTTCGCCACCAAACACAAAGCGAGAACCCCCTATCATGTGTGAACTGATCACCAATCAGATCCGATCCCGGTCTCTTTGAGCGATCAACGAATTTGACCAGATTTGATATTCGGTTATTTAACTATCAAATTACACGCATAAGCAGTCAATAGGTGTAACAACCTGCATATTTATCGATTTTATATTTAAATATTTTATTTAAATATTTTATCGATACTCGGAATTTAGTCCAAAAAGCTACTTTTTGCATACCGTCGAATTAGGACTCGGGACCACTCCCATTGAGTTTAAAATGCCATTTGCAACCTTTTTGAGTATAAGCTTCAATATGTTTGGAGTTAGTCAAGTTTTGCTACTTTTTCACTTTGGGTTTGGGTTTGGGTTCAACCCTATGTTTAACTTATACTCAAAACTGAACCACTCCTCCCCATTCACCCTCACTTCCTTCTCTTTTCAGTTCTAAAACATCAATGGTGGGAGAGATGGGAAATTAAAACTCCAAAACCCTAGTTTTCTTTTGCAAATCAAACTCTAGCTCCAAACTAATAGAAGAACCCATTGGTAAGCTTCTCTTCTTCTTCCCCAACTCATTCTCTTATCAAATTCAAAAATTCCTAAACCTAATTTAGGAAATGTTTCTCTTTTTAGCTTAGATTCAAGCTTGTTGAGTTAGAATTGAAGAGTGATTGTCATTGTCATTGTTCTATAGCTTCTTCCTCCGTGTTCTTGTGCATAAAGGTGAGATTTTTATCTCACTTCTTTTTCTATATCTATCTTTGTGGTTAGTTATGAGTTCCTAGCATTTGTGCATATTCATTTGCTTTCAATTTGAATTGATTTGGTGATTTTTCCAAATTTTTGTGTGTTTTAGTCCAATTTTATGAAAATCCTTTTATGGACATTTGGACATTGATATTCGGGGTGTATCGAGGAGCTTTTAAGGCCGGGTTGTCGCTTGGTGTAAATCCTTAGTCGACATTGCTCGTCCGATCGCTTCCGATACGTTTTGGCCACTTTGGCCTAGGCAAATTGTTGCCCAGACCAGGTGACCAGACGTCTGGTGACCAAGTCCAGACGTCTGGTTTGGACCTGGAAAGAAAAATGTATGCACGCATATTATAAAAAAATGCCAGAGACTTATTCCAGACGTCTGAAATTTAGTATCAGACGTCTGGATAGGTCTCAGACGTCTGACTTGGTGTTTCAGACGTTTGGGTGTTCTCTGGGTTATTTCCAGAGAACAAAACCAAACGTCTAGATTCAAAACCAGACGTCTGGCCATGGCTCAGACGTCTGTTTTGGCTATTCTAGACGTCTGGGTAGCTTTCTGAACTATTTTTCAGAAAACAAATCTAGACGTCTGGATTCCAAATCAGACGTCCGAAGATGTTTATTTTTGCCTATTCAGGCTGTTTTGTGTGAATTTCCATTGTTTATCGATTTTAGTGATCCTATTAGTCGTTATCACTTATTATCGACTTTGATGACTTCTTTTTATGGATTTTTGGAAATATCCATTTCTATGGATTTGGTATCGATTTCTTTGGATTTTATTCACGTCTTCGAATGTGAATTTTGGTGATTGATTGTTCTACAATCATTTTTGTGATTTGTCACTTTAAAAAAATATAAAGGTTTCAATACTAGTATTAAATATCAAAACCTCTTCATCAAAACGATTTCAACTATATTTTCAATATCAAACTCGTTTATAAAACCGTTTTCCAATCTACTAGTATACACAAACCTTTACCTCACTCGTATGAGAAATCTAATTAAACGGCTTAGTAAAACAAGTGGTATGAAACGCTTGCGTTTACTTCGCCGGTTATTTCTTGGACTTGTTCGGTTGAAACTCTTATGACAATTTTTTAGTGGAGATCTACGATTTGTTCGTAAATATTTAAGTTAAGCTAGTGGTTATGGGACATGAAGCTAAGCTCATATATTTACTAGCTTACTGTAATTGACACTTCTTGATGATCATGACGATCATTTTTGTGATTTAGACTAGCAAATGTGCGATGTCTCTTTGTCTGCGAGGGAGACTAAACCCCGTTTTGTGGAGTTTCGACTCAAATTGATGGGGTAGCGCCCCATGGTCTTCGGGCCGTTCGTGTGTCAAAAATTAATGGCTAGCTACCATGAGATAGCGTCTCGTTCGTGTGATACATATGTTGGTGAGTTTTCATGCTCCCGTTCGTGTGATGGGCCTCCCCCCTTTTCTTGTGATTTCTGGATTTCGTGTGTTGAATTCTAGAATTTGTGTTTCACCAATTTTCGGGATTTCCATTGATAGTTTTATCAATATTTGTGCATTGGTGAATTTGTGTGTCATTGACTTTTGTGATTTCTGGATTTCTTGAGATGATTTCTAGAATTTGTGTTTCACCAATTTTCGTGATTTCCATTGATAGTTTTATCAATATTTGTGCATTAGTGAACTTGTGTTTCATTGACTTTTGTGATTGGCATTGATATAATCGTCAATATTTATGGTTTGGTGAACGAAATAAGGAGTATGACATTTCTTTGATTCTTGTGTAGATTTGGTGATATTGTTTAATCTCCTATTGATTTTCAATTACTTATATATATATATATATATATATATATATATATATCACAGCTTGGCATTGTGATTATAATGTGTTTAGTCATATCTCTTATTCTATATCGTTTCATCTGATATTTATAGTTAGACTGATCCGTTTATTATTTTCTTATTAAATAATACTCGGGTCAGACCGAGATGTTACAGGTGCTTCAACTTGACTTCTCACTTGGGATTGATTTCTCTGACTTTTGGTTAACTACTTAGATTAGTAGTTTTTGGATTGTATACAATTGAGATATAGAATCTATGATGTATACTTATTCTTTTGTCTAGCACTTGTATCTATTCTTTTTGATATCGTGGATCTTGTTTGACCAATACTCTGATGTACACTTTCATGTGTTATATTCATATCTATTTCCGCCTTTGTGATATGAATTATATGTGACTGATTTGTGTTATGTTTATTTCTATATTTGTTTTCGAAGACCTTTATAGCCACTGTGTAGTAGCTTTGAGTTTGTGTCGGTATGTCGGATTTCCTCTTGAGATGAAAAGTTATATTTTTATCTGGCATATCGGTACTCGCACAAAGCAATTATACAGATGGTCGCTCCTCAACAGCCTTATTCTCCGTGCTAGTCGACAGCATTACTCCGTAGTGTTCTTGGCTATCGTGGGTATAGAGGTGGGGCATCACAGCTTGGTATCAGAGCCAAACCTCGGAACAATATGGAATATTATAACAAGGATCATCGTCCTAAGTCTTTCTTAGGAGTCGTGCTTTAGGATTTTATTCGAGTCTTCATACCGATTCATCCTATTTTCTTTATGATTCCTTGTTTTATCTATCAAGATTGCTTGATATTCCTTTTGTGAATAACCTTTTTCTTCTTCTTTATTTCTTTCTAAGAGAAGAGAAATGGTTAGACCTGGTCGTCCCAGAGCTGGACCATCTAGTGCTCCACCCCAAGATGGAGTTTTTATGACTACCCAGCAACTTCTTGACCTTGTGACAAATGCTCAAGAAGCTGGAGCTAGCCCGGAACCTACTCACCCAAAGTCGGGATTTGCACTCTTGTGCAGCGATTACACTAATTTGGGTGGGAAGCCATTCAAAGGTTCCAAAACTATTATTGAAGTACAGGCTTGGCTAAGGTCATGCAATCGAATCTTTTCTCGCATGAATCTTATTGACCTTCACCGAGTTCAGGTGGTTTCTAGTATGCTCCAAGAAAGAGCATTGGACTGGTACGAACTTCTTATTTCTGAGATTAATGAAGAGGATCTCACCTGGGAGCAATTCCGGGAATGCTTCAAGTTGAAATTTGTACCAGAAGCAGAGAAAGTGACATTGGCTCGACGATTTATAGACCTTGTTCAAGGTGATTCTTCCGTGACTGATTATGTCGCCTCCTTCGAGTCGCTTTCCAAATATGGGGTTGAATACATCAACACCCCTTTAAAGAAGAACCAAAGGTTCGTCTATGGCTTAAACAAAAATCTCAAGAAGCCATTACTTCTAAAATTAGAAGTTCCCTTCGACCAACTTGTTGATACCGCTCTTCGTCTTGAAGAGGCGGATAGGGAAAGTGAGGTTGAAATGGTGGGTTCCAAACCAAACTTCAACAACAAGAAGAGGCCAAACAAATTCAAAGGTCCTTATCCCAATAAAAAAGGGAGGCAAGCAACTCCTGCTGCAAAGACCTTTTCCTCTACTAAAGGGAAATGCTATAATTGTGGTTCGAAGGACCATTACGCGAACAAGGGTTCAAAAACTCATACTTGTCGCTATTGCAAAAGCCCGGATCATTATTTATCTTCTTGCCCCAAGCTTCAGGGCAGGAAGGAGGGAAAGTTAAATCTTGCTCAAGCTCCTGGCAACACATCTCGTGGCCAAGGTATTTCCCATTCTATCCTTGATGGTATTATTGTGTTTCGTGATCATCCCATTCGTGTTCTTTTTGATACGGGTGCATCCCATTCTTTTATTTCAAAAGAACTTGTTGATACTTTTTCTTTGGATGTTATGTGTTTAATGACTTCTTTGAGAATTGTGAATCCGGTTGGTGGATCCGCAACTCTTAGTTTGCTTTGTAAAGATGTGGAGATTATTTTGTGTGATTTTCCTTTCCTAGCCGATTTGCATGTCATGCGTTATTTAGGCTTTGGAATGATTTTGGGAATGGATTGGCTTAACCGTTATGAAGCTCATATCCTATGTCCTGAGCGGACTATTCATCTTCGACATCCTCAATCTGTTAAACAGATTTTATTAATCTTAAAGATTCGGATTCCAGCTTGGTTGCATCTTTATATTCTTTAAATCCTCGTGATGACGATAATGATGATGAGGAAGATATTATTTCTCATATTCACATTGTTCGTGAATTTTCCGACATATTTGAGCCCGTTTTAGGATTACCACCTAAGCGAGCAATTGAGTTCAGAATTAATCTCATTCCTGGATCTCAACCTATCACTCGTCCTCCTTATCGTATGTCCAATAAAGAAAACGAGGAGATGCGTAAACAATTATCCGAATTGGAGACGAAGCAATTTATTCGCTCTAGTTCCTCGCCTTGGGGAGCTTCGGCTATTTTTGTGATGAAATCCGATGGTACACTTAGGCTTTATGTTGACTACCGCAAGCTTAATGATCTCACTATCAAAAATAAATATCCTTTACCTCGGATTGATGATCTATTCGATCAACTTAGTGGTGCTAGAGTCTTTTCACAATTAGACCTAGCTACTGGATTCCATCAGCTTCATATTGCAGAGGATAGTATTCCTTTGACATCGTTCCGTACTCGTTATGTATCTTATGAATGGCTTGTTATGCCATTTGGGTTGACAAATGTCCCAGCTTATTTCGTTGACCTTATGAATCGAGTTTTCAAAGACTTCCTCGACCGGTTTGTTCTCATCTTTATTGATGATATTCTTGTGTATTCAAAAACCAAGGAGGAGCATGAAAGCATCTTCGGATTGTATTGGAAACTCTTAGGAGTAATCAATTAAAAGCAAAATTTTCTAAATGCCATTTTTGGCAATCTCGTGTGAAGTTTCTCGGTCATATTATTTCCGAATCCGGAATTTCCGTGGATCCTTCAAAGATTGAAGCGATTCAAGATTGGAAGAGACCGGAGAGTGTGACGAAGATTCGTAGTTTTCTTGGATTGGCGGGTTATTACCGCCGTTTTATCAAAGACTTTTCTAAGATTGTCGTGCCTCTCACTAGTTTAACGAAGAAAGGTGTTAAATACATTTGGTCGGACAAATGTGAAACTTCTTTTCAGAAATTAAAAGAACTCCTTTCTGATGCTCCTATTCTTGTTATTCCCGAGGGGAATCAAGATTTTGTTGTTTATACCGATGCCAGTCGCGTTGGTTTGGGTGACGTTCTTATGCAAAGAGAACGTGTTATTGCTTATGCTTCTAGGAAATTAAAGCCAGCCGAGACTAGATATGCCACTCATGATTTAGAGCTCGCAGCTATTGTTTTCGCCCTTCGAATTTGACGTCATTATCTTTTAGGAGAGAAATTTGTTCTTTATACTGATCATAAGTCCTTGAAGTATTTATTCTCTCAAAAGGAACTTAAGTTGCGTCAATAGTGTTGGCTCAAATTTCTTGCACCTTATGATCTTGATATCCTTTATACTCCCGGTAAGGGTAATCGTGTCGCCGATGCTCTTAGCCGTAAACAACAAGCAGTTGTTTCTATGATGATATCCGAATGGAACGACCTCGAGATTTTATCCACTTGCGAAATTCAAGACCGTGTTTCCGATTTATGCTTATCTCTTGTTTTATGTAGCCTTGAGGCTCATCCTTCTCTTTTAGACCGCATTCTTGAAGCTCAAAGGCTCGATCCCGAATTGGCTCTTCTTGGCCAAAATATTAAGGATAAAATTGATATTGAAGGTTTGAAAGACTTTGGTATCGATTCTCGTGGCGGCATTCGGAGATTTGGTAGACTTATCGTACCAAATATTGGTGATCTTCGTAAAGATATTTTAGAAGATTCTCATCGTTCTAAATTCACCATTCATCCCGGTAGTAGTAAAATGTACGCGGATATGAAGCGACTTTATTATTAGGAGGGAATGAAACTTGACATCGCTAACTTCGTTAAACATTGCATGACTTGCCAACTCGTTAAGGCCGAGCATCAAAGACCCGGTGGGTTATTGCAACCTTTAGAAATTCCAATTTGGAAGTGGGATCAGATTTCCGTGGATTTTATTGACGGCCTTCCCCGTTCTCGTTCGGGTCATGATAGCTTATGGGTGATCATTGATAGGCTTACTAAGTCCGCCCATTTTATTCCCGTTCGATCTAATCGAACCGTTCCTCTTTTGGCCAAACTCTTTATTAAAGAGATTGTTAAATTACATGGAGTTCCTACTTCTATTGTTAGCGACCGTGATCCATTGTTTACTAGTGGATTTTGGAAGAGTCTTCAAAAATCTTTGGGAACGAAGCTCAATTTTAGCACCGCTTATCATCCCCAGTCCGATGGAAAACCGAGCATGTGAATCAAACTCTTGGAGATCTTCTTCGTGCTTGTGTGCTCGATTTCGGTGGAAGTTGGGAAGATCATATTTCCCTTGTTGAATTTTTCTATAATAATAGCTTCCAATCTAGTATTGGTATGGCACCTTTTGAGGCATTCTATGGAAGGCCATGCCGATCTCCTTCTTGTTGGCTTGAGGCCGGTGAGAAGCTGGTTTTAGGTCCAGATTTTATTCGTGATTCCACAGAAAAGATTGATCTTATTCGTCATAGGATGAAAGAAGCCCAGAGTAGACAAAAATCCTATGCCGATAACTGGAGAAGGAGATTAGAATTTTCTATGGGAGATCTTGTGTTCGTTCGTATTTCACCCATGAAAGGTGTTGTACGTTTCAGTCGATCGGAAAAATTAGCGCCTCAATACATTGGGCTATTTCCTATCACTGAACGTATTGGTTCCGTGGCTTATCGCCTTTTATTACCGGCTCATTTTTCTACTATCCATGACGTGTTTCACGTTTCTCAACTTCGGAAATGTCTTCGAGATTCCGATTCTATTCTTGAGCACGGTGTTGAGGAAGAGATTGAAGTTTCGCCTAATTTAACTTATGAGCAACATCCTATTCGTATCATTGCTTCGGAAGTCAAACGACTTCGAAATAAAGATTTTTCGCTTGTTAAAGTTCAATGGTCTTCAAATCCTAAGGATTGTTCTTGGGAATCTAGAGAGTTCATCGAGCGAACACATCTGGACTTACTTTCTCGTGCTCTTTGAGGTGAACTTCTTATTTCAAACTTATTTTGTGTTGAATATGCTTTTGTGGTTGTTACTATATATCTTCTTCTTAAATATTGCGAGGACGCAATTTCTTTAAGGAGGGGAGTCTGTAACAACCCGCATATTTATCGATTTTATATTTAAATATTTTATCGATACTCGGAATTTAGTCCGAAAAGCTACTTTTTGCATACGGTCGAATTAGGACTCGGGACCACTCCCATTGAGTTTAAAATGTCGTTTGCGACCTTTTTGAGCATAAGATTCGATATGTTTGGAGTTAGTCAAGTTTTGCTACTTTTTCACTTTGGGTTTGGGTTTAGGTTCAGCCCTATGTTTAACTTATACTCAAAACTGAACCACTCCTCCCCATTCACCCTCACTTCCTTCTCTTTTCAGTTCTAAAACATCAATGGTGGGAGAGATGGGAAATTAAAACTCCAAAACCCTAGTTTTCTTTTGCAAATCAAACTCTAGCTCCAAACTAATAGAAGAACCCATTGGTAAGCTTCTTTTCTTCTTCCCCAACCCATTCTCTTATCAAATTCAGAAATTCCTAAACCTAATTTAGGAAATGTTTCTCTTTTTAGCTTAGATTCAAGCTTGTTGAGTTGGAATTGAAGAGTGATTGTCATTGTCATTGTTCTATAGCTTCTTCCACATGTTCTTGTGCATAAAGGTGAGATTTTTATCTCACATCCTTTTCTATATCTATCTTTGTGGTTAGGTATGAGTTCCTAGCATTTGTGCATATTCATTTGCTTTCAATTTGAATTGATTTGGTGAATTTTCCAAATTTTTGTGTGTTTCGGTCCAATTTTATGAAAATCCTTTTATGGACATTTGGACATTGATATTCGGAGTGTATCGAAGAGATTTTAAGGCCGGGTTGTCGCTTGGTGTAAATCCTTAGCCGACATTGCTCGTCCGATCGCTTCCGATACGTTTTGGCCACTTTGGCCTAGGCAAATTGTTGCCCAGACCAGGTGACCAGACGTCTGGTGACCAAGTCCAGACGTCTGGTTTGGACCTGGAAAGAAAAATGTATGCACGCATATTATAAAAAAATGCCAGAGACTTATTCCAGACGTTTGAAATTTAGTATCAGACGTCTGGATAGGTCTCAGACGTCTGACTTGATGTTTCAGACGTCTGGGTGTTCTCTGGGTTATTTCCAGAGAACAAAACCAGACGTCTGGATTCAAAACAAGACGTCCGGCCATGGCTCAGACGTCTGTTTTGGCTATTCTAGACGTCTGGGTAGCTTTCTGAACTATTTTTCAGAAAACAAATCCAGACGTTTGGATTCCAAATTAGACGTCCGGAGATGTTTATTTTTGCCTATTCAGGCTGTTTTGTGTGAATTTCCATTGTTTATCGATTTTAGCGATCCTATTAGTTGTTATCACTTATTATCGACTTTGATGACTTCTTTTTATGGATTTTTGGAAATATCCATTTCTATGGATTTGGTATCGATTTCTTTGGATTTTATTCACGTCTTCGAATGTGAATTTTGGTGATTGATTGTTCTACAATCATTTTTGTGATTTGTCACTTTAAAAAAATATAAAGGTTTCAATACTAGTATTAAATGTCAAAACCTCTTCATCAAAACGATTTCAACTATATTTTCAATATCAAACTCGTTTATAAAACCGTTTTCCAATCTACTAGTATACAGAAACCTTTACCTCACTCGTATGAGAAATCTAACTAAACGGCTTAGTAAAACAAGTGGTATGAAACGCTTGCGTTTACTTCGCCGGTTAATTCTTGGACTTGTTCGGTTGAAACTCTTGTGGCAATTTTCTAGTGGAGATCTACAATTTGTTCTTAAATATTTAAGTTAAGCTAGTGGTTATGGGACACGAAGCTAAGCTCATATATTTACTAGCTTACTGTAATTGACACTTCTTGATGATCATGACGATCATTTTTGTGATTTAGACTAGCAAATGTGCGATGTCTCTTTGTCTGCGAGGGAGACTAAACCCCGTTTTGTGGAGTTTCGACTCAAATTGATGGGGTAGCGCCCCATGGTCTTCGGGCCGTTCGTGTGTCAAAAATTAATGGCTAGCTACCATGAGATAGCGTCTCGTTCGTGTGATACATATGTTGGTGAGTTTTCATGCTCCCGTTCGTGTGATGGGCCTCCCCCCTTTTCTTGTGATTTCTGGATTTCGTGTGTTGAATTCTAGGATTTGTGTTTCACCCATTTTCGTGATTTCCATTGATAGTTTTATCAATATTTGTGCATTGGTGAATTTGTATGTCATTGACTTTTGTGATTTCTGGATTTCTTGAGATGATTTCTAGAATTTGTGTTTCACCAATTTTCGTGATTTCCATTGATAGTTTTATCAATATTTGTGCATTAGTGAACTTGTGTGTCATTGACTTTTGTGATTGACATTGATATAATCGTCAATATTTATGGTTTGGTGAACGAAATAAGGTGTATGACATTTCTTTGATTCTTGTGTAGATTTGGTGATATTGATTAATCTCCTGTTGATTTTCAATTACGTATATATATATATATATATATATATATATATATATATATATATATATATCACAGCTTGGCATTGTGATTATAATGTGTTTAGTCATATCTCTTATTCTATATCGTTTCATCTGATATTTATAGTTAGACTGATCCGTTTATTATTTTCTTATTAAATAATACTCGGGTCAGACCGAGATGTTACAGGTGCTTCAGCTTGACTTCTTACTAGGGATTGATTTCTTTGACTTTTGGTTAACTACTTAGATTAGTAGTTTTTGGATTGTATACAATTGAGATATAGACTCTATGATGTATACTTATTTTTTTGTCTAGCACTTGTATCTATTCTTTTTTATATCGTGGATCTTGTTTGACCAATACTCTGATGTACACTTTCATGTGTTATATTCATATCTATTTCCGCCTTTATGATATGAATTATCTGTGACTGATTTGTGTTATGTTTATTTCTATATTTATTTCCGAAGACCTTTATAGCCACTTAGCTTTGAGTTTGTGTCGGTATGTCGGATTTCCTCTTGAGATGAAAAGTTATATTTTTATCTGGCATATCGGTACTCGCACAAAGCAATTATACAGATGGTCGCTCCTCAACAGCCTTATTCTCCGTGCTAGTCGACAGCATTACTCCGTAGTGTTCTTGGCTAGCGTGGGTATAGAGGTGGGGCGTCACAATAGGCACAAATTTATAAATCTTTCTAAACATTCATTTCAAAATATCTTTACGAAGATACACACACACAGATACACACACACACACACACATTCAACTCTCTTCTGGTATTCCAATATTTGAAAATAATTTCAAATACTTATAAAACTTAGAAATATTTTTGAATTCAATTTATAACACTTAGAAAATATTTCTATATCAATCATTTCACTCTTAAATATTTCCATAATCCTCCTTTCAATACTTAGGAAAATATTTATAGTATATTTTCCGAGATCATTTTAATATCGAACTTAGGAAATATTTCATAACTTATCTCATAAATTTTCGGAATCTATTTATAAGTTCCTTTTTACAATTTTCGAAACCACTTATACTCTTTTATAACCCAACCAACCATTTATAACTTCTTTTATGAATTCAGATTCATTTTTGAAGTTCCCATACTTCAACATTTTGGAAATTCGATTTCTCCCAAAATCCTTTATAATATTCCCCTTATCAAAATCGTATCGGTTAAATAAACCCTGTTTAAATATCACAAGAGGATTTATAAATAAATTTCAATCATTTCAAAACTATGTATTATAAAATAAGTATTTTTAAAGAATAATTTTATTTTGAAAAATGTTTAAGTAATTATTCAGAATATCAAAACACTTTAAACAAACATCGTAACTCATTTCCAATTCATTTTTAAATAAAACTAATCAATTTACAAAGCTTATCATAAAATTTTAAATCCATTTAAATAAATATTAAATATTTGAATAATTCACTTTCCGTGATATTCAATACTAAAACAGTTTTAACTATATAGTTTAATCAATATGCTCAACAAAAATCTATTTTTAAAATCCAATATTACCAACTTCAATTCATAAATTCCTCTTGATTCATATCGCATCAATTACACTTCAATTTCATAACCATTCTCACATTCCAAAAATAGAATCCACTATTTTTTTTCCAAAGACCAATTTCCATATCTCGATGTATATTCTCATGTGAATTTATATTTCCAATTTATCAACCGATTATCATTTCCCCTTATTTATAAACATCGTTTACAAGTTTATAACTCATTTGGGTTTCACTTGTTTATAAAAATAATCTGGTTTATAAAATTTCATCTATGAATCCATTCCTTCATAAATCCCATTTATTTTTCAAATCTATTTTAAATATTGATCTTAACTCCTTATCCATGTTTTCAGAAATATCATTTAAAAATACATTTTTAAAAATCTCTTATATAAATTATTTTAAAATCTCTATTAATTTTTTTATGAATATTTAAGTACAATCCCAAAATCAAATCGTTGTATTATCCAAATCAATTCTATTTAAAAAAAATGAAACTTCGATATGATTATTTTATATCCAAAATCTCCTTTTAATTCCTTCAAACTCAAAAATAATATTTATGTTATTCAAAATACCAAAATTATGGCCAGTACTACTATAACATCCAATAAATCAAATCACACGACAGTCCATAGCAGAATATTCAATCACATCATATATCGCTATATATAAAAAACAATCAATATATTTGAGGAATCCAGTTGGATCCCTCCAACCTGTTTCCCTACATCCATAGATGTTATATATAAAATACCAATCCTGCTTCACGATGGGATATCGCGGTAATATAGGGTCATCCACTATTATGCGGGGCACATGATGTCTCATCCGCTCTAATGGTGGGAATATAGAAAACTACTATATATATACTACTGTATATAATATAATATCCAACTAATAATAATATATCAATTCAATGAATCATCCAATAATTAATTTGTAATTGCTATAAATTAACGGTCAATCAAGTTGAGCGAAATTTACTCACCTTGATTTTTAGTTGTCGCCCAAACGTTCCGTTGGATTTAAAATTAAACATGAGTTTAATTTTAATCCAAATCCCTGCTAGCTTCAAGTGACTCTGAACCAATTCCTATGCATAGTATTCGCTGACACAAACCCAATGCAACTTATTTCGTTCGTTTTCAATCTCGTATGAATTAGTAATATCATTTATAAGATTCATGAATTAATTTATATATTAATTTCACTAATCCTTCATTAGTTAATTAATTGACTATTTAAAACAATTAGCCATCTAAATCTCTTCTTCCCTAAAACGCGACCCACGGGACATATGAAAATCATCCCCCATCAACCCGTACCTATGCTTCGCCTAAGACTGCCCACCCTCGCCACTTTCCCCTCAGACCCTCCAGCAACCCACTTCGCCAGCGACACTACCCAGTTCGCCACCATTAGCCCCCATGAACCCACCCTTGTTTTCCATTCAGCTCAAAAATGCCTCTACCACGATCATTTTGACGCCTCCAGATTTCGGACGAAGCTAGCCCTCGACGTCCTCCACACTTCTCCTTCAGGGCCCATCGCCTATCGACCCACTAATTCGTCAAAAACTTCCAAAAATCAAAACCCACCTTTTCCATGAATGGAGAAGTTTTTTAGCCATCTCGCGACAAACTAGCTAAAATCCATCGTTGATTAGGTTTGTCTCGACGTTGCCTACAAGTTTCCAAGTGATGACTTCCCCTGAAACTACGTCGATTGGTCTCGATGGTTAATGGCCGTTGGATGAGGCATATTTATACAAGAGAATGAACGTTTTCTTTTTTTCTTTCATACGTTTTAAAAAGAAGAGAGGGAACACATTTATAAAGAAGAGGTGGGTATGATTCTAGGTAGGGTGGCTTTAAGGTGGCTGATATGGAGGGAGATGTTTATCCAAATGTATATATATTTTTAACATTCCAAAATATCTAGGCATTTAGTTCCAAACCCCGATCGAGGCATGCCACCTGGCGTTCCTAATGCCTTACCCCTATTCGAAACGCAATGGAACAAGTTTCGAGACCTAATTCAATCGTATGCCGTAGATAGCTTTTTGAACCCAATTTTATATTAGATTTCCAATGTTTATTTCAACGCATTTATATCCCGTACAACCAAACGGTATGTCCAAACTTATGAAATTTGAAACTCGATAATAATACACTATTATGGATCCAATAGAATAGGTTTCATAAAATCCAAGACCGTGCCTCGGATCTCTATTTTTATGCGTTGATTAAATTATCGATTTCAAAAATTGGCGAAATCACTTGAAATTCTAGTTTTAGAAACTTACTAACTCAATTCTAATTCAAATAGAATTTATTTCAACACTGGAAATCATTTCGATTCATATTCAACTAAAATTTTAATTATTCACAATTTATGTATTACAATAAACCGCTATATTTGAAATAATTCATTCTATAATTTCAACCAAAATCTTCATATTCAAAAATCAATTGTGTTCCAAATCAAATATTAAAACCATTTAAATATTTGAAATCAAACAATAGAAAATTTGGGTCGTTACAATGTGCATGTATGTATATATTATTTAAAGTGTAGTTAGAAAAGAATTAAAGGCTTTCTTGTTTAGTTTATAGATGGTTTATTAGTAATGATTATATTTTTTAAATAAATTATAATATTTGCTTAAAATTTTTACTAAATAACTATAAATTTGTAATACAAGCAAGCGTATGTTTTGATTTAAAAGTCCATTTGGTTATAGTGTACACATATGTTATGAAATACTTATTTTTAAGCAAGCATATTTAGTAATTATAACATTTTCAATTAAAGTTATACCTTATATGATATTAGTGACATGTTCAGTCATCCTGTGCAGTTGATTTTATATGAGAAGTGTCTTCGAGTATTAAATTGTATTTATTTGATGAAATTTTCGAAATTAATTTTCTATTAATTTATCCGTCGAGTGCTTCAAGAATTTTGGTGGATACGTTTGATCAATGTTATCGAAAAATATTTCTAAACACTTGAACATGACATATAGACGTGAAGTTTTGAAATTTTTTGAAAAGTTTGAATTTTTTTGAAAAGTTTTGAAATGTTTAGTAAAGTTTCATAGAGAAGTGAAATATTTGAAATATAAAGTAAAGCTAATATTTTATAGTAATATTTCAAAGAAAGTTGATGTTTTGAAAAGATTTAAATGATATAAAGAATATTTTAAAATGAGGATTATATTTTAGGAAATGAGGAACTATTATTTTGAATGAAGTAAATAATTTGAGAAAAGTATACATAATATTTTTGAGGAAAAGATTTTGGAAAGGACTAAGTAATGATATAAAATATATTGATAAGAGAAATATTGCGTTAAAATGGAGTTTTAATAAAAAAATTGATATGAAGATATGTTTCAAATTTTGAAGGTTCAGAAATGGTTTTGACTTGGAATTTATGTATAAGTACGTTTATTATTGTGGTAAATGTTAAGAATTATTTTGAAAATCATAAAGTATATCTTCGTATTTATACATTTTATATGACGATTGCAGCAATCATAAATAGTGTACAGCTGAAGTCGACGGGAAGGCAATGTTGATCACACGGTCAATACTACAGCCTATTGGCAAAGGAAGCCACTGAAGATTCTTATCGAGGCACCGTCATTATATTTGTTGATATATTATAATTTGAAATTGTTTGGTATGTGAAGTTATGATTGTTTGCCTGCCATCTTATGTGATTGTTCGTGATAATAGTGTATATGGTGGATATATATATATATATGATTTGACGTTTTGTGATATGCAAATGCTTTCAACCTAAATTTGCTTTTTTTAACTATATGGTATAGAAAGGCTTAAGTAAAAGAGTTGATTATTTTCATAAAATTATCCTATGATCTACCAATATTTTGAGAACTGATTTCGAAAGGAATTGTAGAGGATAATTGTAGAAATTTTATGAAATTAGAAGAAGTAATTTTGAAATTGTAATAGTATTTTATGGATATTTTAAATATAGTATTGATTTAATTAGCTTGGTTGTAAACTATAATTTTAGAAAAGGCAAAGTAATAAATATTTTTAAACAAAATAGAATTTGAAATTTTAAGAGAAACATTTAAAGAAGATTTTGAGTAAATGTTTTCAAATATTAATGAAGATTTTTGATTAAAAGTGATAAAGAAACACGAGTTATAAAAAATGATGAATTTAGAAATATTTGTATAATTTATGGGTTTTATTGAAATTAATTTCTATTAAAAGGATGTATAAAGATTAAATTTTAGATAATTAAATTTTAAGTAAAAAATGTATGATAATTTGGAAAGATGGATTTTAAAGCAAATGAATTATTTATAATTATTTTGTATTCGAAGTAAGAAATTGCCATTTTAGTAAAATTAAGTTCTAAAGCATTAATGATTTGGATAATGTGTAAAGCAAAGAGAATTAAATTTTTGTAGGTAAAAGAATATTTGAAAGTTGGATTTTCTAAGTAAAAATATATTTGGATGGAGTTATACAAGTTTATTATGGAAAATCTTTTATTAATCAAAGTTTGAAGTTATGAACTATAAATTTAAAACTATTGTAACACCCCTTCAAAATGGGAATAATAGTCCCACTTCGTGGATAATACTATAAAGTGAGTGCTTATATACTAAAGCCTTTACCTCATAACAACGTCGAGGCCTTTTAAGGAACAAAACCCCACACCTTGGCTTGGCCCATGAGGCGGAGGTGATTAAATTGGGGACAATATCTGCATTAAATGAGGTGTGGACTATTACAATGGTATGAGAGCCATACCTAGTCGGAATTGTGGTCTGTAAGTATTACAGCCACGACGCCTAGGTTGTATTCATGAGCCAACGAGGGCATTGGGCTCTAAAAGGGGGAGATTGTAACAGCCCTTCAAAATGGGAATAATAGTCCCACATCATGGATAATACTACAAAGTGAGTGCATATATACCAAAGCCTCCACCTCATAACAACGTCGATGCCTTTTAAGGAACAAAACCCTACACCTTTGCTTGGCCCATGAGGCGTAGGTGACTAAGTTGGCGACAATATCTACGTTAAGTGAGGTGCAGACACTATTCTATGTTTTGATGATCTGTAATTATAGAAAAAAGTCTTAAAAATAAGTTATAAATTTTTCTTTCAAGTGCTTTAATAAATTTTGAAATTTGTTTGTAGAATCGAGATTCAAAGAGGAGGACCAGTTTTATAAAATATGAGAGAGAATTTGAAGTTTTGAGGTTTATGTATATTAAGGGTCCTCTACATTATTTTTCTATATAAGTATATTATAAAGGTATTGGGAAAGTTTTAAAAATAAGAAGAATTTTAAGGATTGTAGATTTATAAATTATTTTGTATTATTATTTCCGGAAATGATAAATAATAAAATGTTTAACACTTTGAAGATTATTAAGGAATTTTATAAATTATAAAAAGTTTATTGGTAAGTAAATGATATAGAGTCTTAGTGATGTGTAAATAAATTGTATTTGAATGTTGTGAATTTTCAAGATATATTCGTGTTATAGAGTTTATTCCAATGTTTTTCTAAAATTCCAACATTTAAATTATATATTTTTGGTTGAAATACATGGGTATTATCCCAACCGAGTTGTTCGACTCGTATCCCATGATCACTGATCTTGGGCACGTAATGGTAAATCATTGTTTCATGAAGCTAACGAGGGATTTAATAATTGATGATGTATTATCTGATTTTGTTGATGATTGTATGAATATGTCAGTTATATATGGGTGAAGTAAAGTTAATAATTTAGTTCGTTATGGATATTCTCTATAGGAAATTACGAGGATGCAATTTTCTTAAGGGGGAGTCTATAACAACCCAATGTTGAGAAGCAATTGATTAAAAATAAAAATGGTAATTTAATTAAATAAATGGATTTTAGAGATTCAATAAGAGTGATTTGGAATTATTTATAAATATTGGAATTTGAATAATAAAGTACCAGTTTTGAAATTTAAATTATTTTGGAAAGAATTATTAAATAGCTTTTAGGGTGAAATATTCTAGATATATATTGATTTGAAGATTATGAATTACTAATAAAATTTGGATTTTAATTATTTAATTGGTCTTGATAATATTTATAATTTAAATGGTTTTAAATGTGTTAAAAGTAATTGAATAGTTTTATAAAGTCTAATATTAATAGTCAATGAGATTGCAAATATGTTTTAAAAGAAAGGGAGTTTTCATAATTTAAATAACTATTGTTTGGAAGTAATAATTGTTTGAAGAAATTAAAAGGTAAAGGTAATTGTGGGGAATAAATTCTATAAAAATTTCATAAGCTGGTGATATCACTTAAGTAAGGTACATAAGATGTCATTTGAAATTTTATAGGGATTTGAATTGATTGTAAAATAGTTTAATAAAAGAAAAGAAGAAAATAAATATATTTGTTTTAATATCAAGACTAAGCCCTTGTACATTTCTTTAGTCTAGAAACTCCTCTTACATCAGGAGTGCATTTGTATGCAAGCAACATTACTCATCTTCCTCATTTTCAACTTCAGGAGGTAAAAATATAGAACACCGTCTTCATTCCATAATTAAAATAAAATTAAAATAAATTCTTATAAATTATCAAATTAAAGTATAAGCATATCAACATCATACTACACCTTATGCTTTGAAGAAATTAGAGTTTTGATCACGATTTTGAGAGCCAGAGATAGTATGGGAGAAGCAGGAGCACTAACAGTTGAGGTACTCACTCAAGTATCTACATTTGTGTCATGATCATCCTATGTATATGTCGTATGGGTGATGTTTGGGTTTAATATATGTATAATTTGATTGTTTTTTATTGAAGTAAGAATGGTCAAAAGTTAACCCGAGAAGGAAAATTTTGGCTTCAACATTTGCGTGACAGGTAGGTCTACCGGTCGACCGATGGCCAATCTAGCCTTTTTTAAAAATAATAAATAAATAAATAATGATATACATATGTTTAAAAATGTTAATGGAGAGTATGTTATATATTTTTTAATAATGTAATTATCTTGAAGAGATATTTTTGATATTAATTATATTATCAAATATTTATCTTTAAATTTGATTTTGAGTTTAATAATTATTTTAAATCTTATGAAATTTTTAAGGAAGTTATAAATGATTTCTAATTATCTTTAAAGTTTTGAAAATATATTTATAAATTTGAGAATAAAGAAATTGATTTACATATTATAAAATTTATTTAAAAATCATACTTAATTATTAAAAATAATGAAACAAATATTATGGGTAATATTTATTTCTATAATCTATTTCGAAGAATTTAAAACGTAGAAATTGGATTTCTGAAAGTTATTTATAAATATAAAAATTCTATTTTTATTCATGAAAGGTTGAAAATTAATTATTTTATATGTTCTGACTAACTATAGACATGGCACGCGCGCGCACACACACACATATATATTTCTAAATAAAATGTATCCTTGTGTGTTTGAATGATTTATATTTAGTGTAACGAGAAATTAGAATAAACTGAGTTATGATACCATTTGGCATGAGACTTTAGGTAATATTTATCCTATTATTTTGTGGACTCATTATATAGAATACCGAAGGAGCGAGTGTGATCTGTGAGCTTTGAATAAATGGACTAATAACATGTGGTGGTATGGGCGCCATTTCATTATTTATTCAATTATTCTTTGTACATGAATGACACTCATACAGGGATTTGTTATGTATAATGGGGCTCGTTGTGGTGAGTCACGTATTTAGCTATGTATTGATAATTGTATGGAGCCATGTATCGACATATGTATTTAGTTCTGTGTCAGCATATGTATAGTGTCGAGTGTCGGTATGCATTTATAGCTATGCGTCAGCTTATATATATATTTTATAGTATTTATCTATCACTGTCCGACTTCTTTTATGATATAGGAGTGAACCAGATTGGCTAATATCCACCTAGCAGCCTGATCATGGTGGTCATGCCCCAAATCTGTGGCACATTATCTTATTTATCTAAGGATGTTTGTTGGCTATTACCATGTGTCGGTATATGCGGTAGCCCCTATGTGTAACCTAGGCTAGCAGTCTGTTACTATTTAAGGGGGCATTTAGGGTCATGACCGAGTCCTTGCATAGTCGAGGGCATTGATGGGTATGGGTCATGAAGACCGTTGAGGTAACTAAGACCGTAGGAGTCATGTTGGTGGAATATGTGTGTCATGTTCTCCAATCATGTATCTACTCTCCTGGAACAAGTGTGTCCATTAGTCTCGCGTCTAGTTCTAGTGTGTGTGCGAAATATAGACATACTTATACTTTAACTTGAGATGAGCTACGGTTATACCTGAAACTATGACCAATGTATGATCATTCCTCATATCCTTCTCAGGCTTGTGTCGCCAAATACCTTTTTCTTTTATGTGTGTCGTCTATTATCTTTCCTTGGTGTGTGTTTCTAGTTACCACTTATTGGCATGCGTTGCCAACTATTTCTCGAGCTGTGTCGCCAACTATACATTATAGGCATGTGTCGCCCTTTTTTCATTATAAGCATTTTCCACCTATTGTATTTGCTTACTTGTTACGTCTTATGAGTATGAAAGACCCGGGAAAGTCAACCTCGTTAATATATGAGAGTTATACTTGGGAATTGATATGAGCTAGCCCAATTATGCTTGATGATTATTCTTGTATTGATGTTGTTTTAATATTTAGATGTTTCACCCATGGTAAACTATTTTACATGACACATTTATTGATACCTTACTTGGGTGATGATATTTGTTATACCATGTTTGTTATTGATGTACTTAGGTATTTACATTATAGACATAGTCTGACCCATGTGTTATCCATATAATACTTTGGTCGGTTTGAGACTTTTCAGGTTCTGGGATAGTGAGACCAACTTCTGTTTTCTGGGCATAGAGAAGACTAGATATTTAGTACTACAGAACATCATTATGTACTATATAGTTTCTTATGTATTTATCTTTGTGATGTATATTAGACATGTGTCGTATATTTTATATTACATTCTCGCTGTGATATTGACTCTGTATTTTCTATTATATATTTTATATTGTGTATTGTTCTATCCAGGAGGAATACATGTTTATTGCTTTATTCCAATGTTGTATATGTATAGGAGAGTTATTTATTTGATGTTTAAATACGTACTAGTATTAGCCCAAGGGGATATTCACGTGTGTACCGCATATCGCCCCAATCTCCATATTATCCAACAATATTATTCAGTAATATTATTGGGTAGTATAGGTATAGAGGTGGGGTGTGTTACACTAAAAATAAAGTACAGACAAGTTCGTGCTAGTAAGAAGAAAAATACCGCACACAGTAGAATTGTGTAGTGTTGTGTAAGTGTAGATGTGTCCTAGTGCCTTCCTATAGAACATGGACTTGGAGTTTGCTAACATAGGTTATTTCCCTTACAACAGTAGTGGGTACGTTAGTAGGAAGATGAATGGGAGAATTGATATCCATAATGCTAATATTATCAAGGCCAAAAGAACCAATTTTATCCATAATACTCCCTAAAGATCCAAAAGTATCCTTAGAAGGCGAGGTATGGGTCTCTTCGACAGTAGAAGCTGGGGGAGGCTGCATATATGTCCGAGACGAAATAATCTTTATTTTAGGCCATTGAGTTACAAGAAATGCATGATCATCGTCACTTTCACTTTCCTCATCATGCTCTCCTTTTTCTTCATTATCTTCTAAATTTTGCCTTATTTTAGGATCAATAAAAGGGGGCACTTCATAACCCTTGTCGACATTAACATCACCCTCAAGCTCTTGCGAAGAATTATCATCTTCTCAAACTTCAAATACAGGGCCAACATTTCAACCCTTCTATAAAAGAATGTAAGTATCTAAGTTCTCACATATGAGAAGGAGTCTCATATCTCTCTTCCCAAGCGCAATATGAGGATTCACCAAATGGCCTGCCAAGGCTGCACTACTAGGTCTACTCAAATCATATATAAATAAAAACAACGAATTTGGTGGTCTAGGCCTTGAAATCTGTATTGCTAAGAAGAATGAATTCAAGACATACATCTAAATAACAATTTTTGTGAAAAACAAGGCAGACAAGTATAAAAAATTCATCTTTGAAATAACTCAGTTTATTTCAAAGCCTTGACACTATCTGACAGCCCCTAGCATGTTCCAAAAAAGTGAGTGAAGGAGACCCCTTTCGGCGCTTGATGCTATATAAGTAACAAATTTCCTAGGCAGTAGGGACCCTATTTAAGTGTGTAATGAATATCATGTACATACCATTTAGAAGAGCCAGCAACTTGGATGTAACTGAGCCGGGGCAAGTTTTATGAACTGTAGGACTGCATGAAAGAAATGACTAAAAGGTCAAACACACCCAACCATGCACATGTATCGATTATAGGCTTTGTACCCCTCGGACAGGAGATGTCCTCATTGCTAACGTGTGGGAACAAATACATCTTCAAAAGAAATCTGGTGCTTCTCGCATATTCGTTTCTGAGATACATCATCAACCTTGGAAGCTGAAGAATCTAAAGGATATATCGAAATGACAACATCACCTATGTCAACATCAAGGGCAACCCCTACAATAGGTTCATTAGCCCATACAAAAGGAATTATTGCTAAATGTCAATTCGTTCATTGAATCGTTGATTGAGGTTGAGGATTAGGAGTAGAATTTGTAGTAGGCACTTTTGTTGAACTAGATTTAGTGTTGGACTCGATGTATTTTGATGTTGACGGACCGGTTGTTATTTTAAAAATACGTGAGGAGCATCTATGATCCATAGATATTAAAAAGCTTCACACGTAAGATATATCAGGCATATTAAAAGCATTAATCTTTATGCTCGAAAAAGAGCCTTGTATAGTCGAAGTACCAGACCCGACGGATGCCAATGTGTGTTGATCAATCAGATCTCATACATCGATGGAGGGAGTTAAAGTTATGCAGTGTGTGCATCTGATGTCAAACAATTCAAATCGTTATTTGATAAGGATAATTCAAAGGATTTGGAAACAGTATGTTCAAGCACTGGAGTGCATTCACAATGACCATTATCGAAAACCGTCCCAATGAATCATAAATCATTAACAATGGTCGACGAAATTCACTATAGAACTCCATTTTTCCTCTTGTTCAATTTGTAAACATTTGGTTAAGTTTACATTGAAAAATTGGGGGGCACCTTGGAAGGCATAGCATTGGCTTAGGAACAACTCAAAGTCAACCTGGGTGAAACCAAAAAATCAAGCCCGAATCACTCCAAAAAACTTCCAGTCGCACCCAAGAAAATTTTAACCTGCTTTGAGAAAATCATCAAATCTTCCAAGGTATCTTCCCTTATTCATTTATTTTTTGTCCATTGAAAATTTCTATGTAATGGAAAGGGGAGAGTAATGGAATCACATTAATTATTAGACATGCTCGAAGTTCAAGTCATCGGTAAATGCTCCCAAGCAATACCCTCACCTACCTAAAGCAAATCGATGTAATCGAGTTCGAGGATGCTCGAATCTGAAATTCAAATCAAGATGTTTGAAGGGTTTTCAAAGTTCAAACTTGGAGATGGTGAGCTGTGGTGGAAATGCAACAAAATATTAACAACGTGACAACTTGATTTTACAAATGAAGGTCGGTAATGGAGAGCTCAAGTAAGAAAATCTCAAGGCAAAAAAAGAAGACAAGTGAAATAGGCTAAGTCATGGTTGTGTTTAAATAAGAGCTGATCCATAGAAATAGGCAAAGAAATCACTTAATTATAAGGTACCGATCCATAGCCTATGGATCGGTACCAATCCATGGAAATTAAAAACATATATATATATATATATATATATATATACATATAATAATTAATAATAAATATAAATACGTATGCATATATGCATGATAATAAATGAAGTGGAATAAATGAAAGGATGGTAGTGAAATAACGTGAAGTCCAATGCAAAAAACCGAATGAATTTCCGAACAAGAGAATCCTACTCAATAGTTCAAAGAAAGGGAACATTGAAAACTTCTTATAATAGGAATAGCGAACTCGAATAGCATGCTTTGGTTCTCATACTACACAAAAGTTGCAAATTGAAAACCATTCAAAGGAATATGACGATCAGAAAAAGATACATGCTTTGTGAAAATAGTTCCACAAGATATACTTTAGAAGGTAAGTGTTATCCAGCTTTGTGACAAGCCATATTTGGACAAGTTAGATTGATCAAGCAGGAGAACAACTGAATGAAAATCCAAACAATAATTTCTAAACTTAGATATCCAGCAAGATCAATGGATAAAGCCATTAACATGCTAAGAATCTTCAAAATTGCCATGTCAAGACAAATTAGATGCCAAAAGTCAAAACCTAAGATCCAAGAAAACTCTTGGATCAGTACCAATACGTGGCCATGGGTTAGGTATCGATCCATAAAGTTTTCCCCAAATGGCCCCAACCTTATGCCATATTGGGCTATGGCATTTTTTGATCCAAGAATGCAACGCTAGATGGTTCGCTAACAATACTGTACTCAAACATTAATCGATAGTCCAAGCTTTATAACAACTATGCTATATGCCTTTAATTCATTACCGAGCCAATAACTTCTTCGTTATTCAAGCTCACACCGATAAATTAAAGTCCTACAGATAAAGATGCAAGCCAACCAAGTGACCTTGAAGGATCAAATAAGGTTTAACAATCTATTTTATGGATCAGTACCAATCCATAAGACTTGTTGATTTGGCCATGATCTTTTCAGAGTAACTCCTTCTAGGTGTGGGAAATATGGGGAGAACATAGTAGAAATAAATTCATTGATCTTCTTTTATAAATAAAGGGAGATAGGCACTATTTTGATATCTTTTTTCTGCATTCTAAATTTCTCTACTATTATTGTAACTTCTTAGGTTATTACCGATCTTTAGACTATTGATCCATAATATCACATTTGTGAATTTTTTTATAGAATCATTAAAAAAAGTTCAAGTGGACGTAGGCCAGCTATTAGCCTAACCATTATAATTTTGGTGTGTTGTTTCCTCTTGTTTTCCATTTAATTTCTCCATTTTTATTCTCTTCTGTAGATGTTTCATGTGTTTGTGCCAACTTTTGGTTAAACATATATTTAATAGAAACTCCTTAAATGGTATGCTTTGTAATAATATTTAAAAAATGTTGTAGCCATATTTAATTTATCATAATGAAAATAAATATACCATGTTCAATATTCCAATCAAGATGTATTAAGACTGGATATCGATACATCAATTGAGACTAAGTATGTAATGCTCTCCAAATATTGAGCAGTGTATTACTCATGGCTATTAGGGAACCAAGGGGTTACATAATAATAGTTATTAGGTAACTATGGCATGATTCACTCGATAATTTTTGGTTGTTAATACCACTAAGGCCAAACAGAAAATATCGATGTAGCAAATTTACGTAGTTCTCTTGACTTAAGAATAATTGTTATCTTTAATGTGGAAGCACCGCTTTGAATGTAGTTAAATCGTGGCATGCTTCTATCGAACGACTATAGTTGGGTTGAGTGGAAGCAATAGAAGTGAAGCACTGTTCAAGAGATGATTCGCCTCGTCGGTTATGCGAGGTTAGCATCACGATCAACTGAAGTCAACTCAAAGTCAAAGTTTTTGGTCAGAGCATTTTGGTTAATAACAATTGTTATTATTGAACCAAGGACATCATTTTTGGACTACAGAGTTGAATGTGGATGATATTGGAATTTTGACTGTGACCAAATTCCATAAGTCCAAAGTGATATAGTTTTGACAAAGAGAATTGGTACAGATAAAAGTTACAACCGGGTAATGCTTAATAAAGTAATATTCAATTTTTACTGAAACCAACTGAACGAACAATTTGGCAGAAATGTCACACCTCCTGCTAAGTGAAGTGTAAATGTTAATATTAATATGGTTTGACATTAATCGCTAACCAAATTTACACCTAATGAGTCACACAACTGAAACGATGAATACTCCTTTGACCAAACGATTTAATTAATTTATAATTATTATAAATTAATTAATATTTGTGAAATATTAATCATAAAATTTTGATTTGATAAAAAAATATTACATGCATTTATAATAGTTATAACACGATATCGATAAGTGTTTAAATTAGATTTAAATGCAAAACAAGTGTAAATGGTGGCCATGTGATGGTACTATAGAGGCATTGAGAGGGAGGGCAAAGGTAGAAGATAATTGGTAAGAGATGGTGTAGGATCTTGATCCTAAAATATCACTAAATTCTCCTCTATATAAGCAAATCCACCCTCACTTATTTTAGATCCTTATTTTAGCCTCCATATCCCCTCTAGATCTAGCCGAACTCTCTCCCTCCATATTTATAATTTTCTAAGTTCAAATCAAATCAAATCATGTACAATTCAATAGTTAGTGGTCAATGATTCAGAGACTAGCAATTTGTTGGATTGGAAATCATTTTAAAGAGCAAATTTCATCATTTCAAGGTATTTTTTATGCACTGGGAGTAAGGTACATTTCTAACTAATATATGATTATTAATGTTTAGATATAATGTGTGTGTTATTATTAGTTAGCTGACGATTCCTATATACATAGTCATAATTGAATTAGTTGCATGTCTGCATGTAATTTTATAATAAAATAAGAAATTTGGCATATATATGCCTATATGCATCATGCTAAAAACAATTTTTTTTTTAAATAACTTAAATTTATAATATTTAAATATGTATACATAGTGTATAATTTAATGCAACATCATACTTATATGTAAATATAGTTATATAGTTATATAACTATATATATATATATATAGAGTTTAAAAGGTATATTAGTTTTGGCAGAAATAAAAATAACTATATATATTATTTTTAAGTATTATTTAAATTTATATATACACATAAATCAATTATATTAATATATATGTACCATAAAATTATGTTATTTATTTCATAAAATTACATTATTACCTAATTTACTCTCGATAAAAATTAAACAAAAACATTTTTTATATTTTTAAAATTATTTAAATATAGGCCAAAATTAAAAACTAGATCTAATATTGTTTTAATTATAAAATGACATATTAATATTAAAAATTACACAATATATCTCAAAATTTTAATATAAATTTAAAATTTAAAATTAAGTTTCTAAAAACAATTTTATAGTAATTTTTATTAGTTGTTTTAATAAATATCCATTTAGATATTTATTTAAATATAATTTGAAATGTTAAAAAAAACTTTTCCATGCACATGACCTGGTATTATGCATTTTAAAAAATATGTATTTTTTGTATAAATTTTAAAATTTAGTATATTCACATATATATTATAATATTATTTATGCATAATCATATAAGTATTTAATGTATATATACACACGTTCATATATTATTTTTGACTTTAAAATATATATTATATTTTATGTAATTTATAAATAATTTATATTTCATATATATGTTTATATATATGTAATTATTTACAAAAAATATGATTTACACACACACACACGCATATATATTGTAATTATATATAAATTAAAAATATATATAACATTTGGATAATACATTAGTATCTAGGATGAGCTAACGTGTCTGTTGCGTTATAAAACCCAACACCTATACATGTACATGTTTTACCTTATACGCATTGATATGTTACTCATGGACACACACACACATATCTATGTATGTATGTGTATGATACATGTGTGTATGTATAATACAGCATTAATCAAATAATAAAAATTCATTTTATAATTTTAAATAAAATAAATATTTTATTTAAATGAAAATTTAGAAATTTTCTAAAAAGGTTCGACTTCATAGGCTCAATAAAGATCCAAAATGGTAAAAAAAATTAAAATCCACACGTTACTTCCATTGCGGGCTGGCCAAATTCCAACAATGGTATTAAAGCCCAATAGCCTATGTAGTCTAAATTAGTCATGCTAAGGTTAACCAACTAGTAGGGTATCCAAGAAAGGTAACGTTGAAGGAATGAGTTTGGATAATCAAGTACTCTGCCCTACCTGGCTACCAGCCTAGCCTAAATAGATATGTGATCCCACAAGGTTGCCTTTAATAAAAGAGGCCCAATCTAAGTTGGGCCTTGGGATAATTTTAAAAATTGTTTTAAAATTAAAAATATAAGATTTTAAATTTAAAATAAGGTATACATCTATACTATACTATTATTACAGAGTTAGATTTCAAGAGCTCACAAGCCCCTTAAGTATTTCGTAAAATGAATAGTCACGTTTTTTATTTTATTTGTTCTTTCTATTTGTGCCCAAACCCACTCACGATTAATTACAAAAAAGTAAGTTACTTACTACCCATTCCATAAAACCCTAACTCACAAAATAATGAAGATGAATATCGACAGTTGTGGAAATCAGCGATTGCTTCTCTTTTTTTTTGTCAATATAAAAATTTCCACCTTAATTTTCCTGTTTGCATATTTCTCCTCCAATCCCCTACTTATTCGTGTAATTTTCAATTCTTTGGATCTTTTATTTTCGATTTTCAAACGTGTTTAAATCCTTGATTTGTTTGATTTGCTTATGTCTTCATTGTTTGCTTTACCTTCTTAATCTTTTTTTTTGAGATGGTACTTTATATACAACAAATCACCGTGACAACATGTCACATGTTGTTAAACGTTCGAATCACGCCAAGTTTCGAACGTGTGACCTCTTGCACCAAAGCCAAATCACTTAACCACTGCGACAATGGTGCTTGTCTACCTTCTTAATCTTCGTAACAAACGTAGTTGCTTCATCGGTTTTCTTCTTCTATATTTCAGGTATCGTTATCCTTCCTTGCTGTTCTTTAATTATTATGTTATCGATATTTAGGATATGATAATAATTTGGTTTGGTTTAATATTTAAAGCGTGATGATTTGAGATTTGGCTGGAATAGTCTGATCTATTAAATGATTTGAGGTTGCTCCAATTATGGTTATTTTATTGTTTTTTTTCTACAAGTAACTATATAGATTATTAATATTTATTCCCGTGGTTAATTGGAAGACAAAGTGAATGATTTGAGACATGTTCTTTGAATTTATTTTCAATTATAATTTCAACAAAAATAAAAAACCTTAACAATAAGAGGGAAAACCTATAACGAAGTTCATTTTTGAGCTCAGCCGCTACACAGCAAGTAAGGTTTATTTTAACATCTTCTTACTGCGATCATAAGAGATAACTCTATGTAACGAATAAAGTAAAAAGTACTATCTTCATAAGGATGTTGAAAAATTATGGAATTTCTAAAGTTATAACTAATCTAAGTATTATAAGAATTGTCATGAAGATTTACATTTTCTTAGAAAAAAGAATTTGTAAGACATCAGGTGTTTCTAAGTGCATTCTTTTTTGATTTGTTGATTTAACAATAAAAATATAGCAATTTAGTTCGTACTAAAGTGTGATTTATTTTTTAATTGGTTAGATTACGTTAAACGTCTAAATGAACAAAATTATCTGAATAAGTGCCACCAGGTGATATTATGGATGTGCACTATAACTATAAGACATTATAATACGAGGCATTCAAAAGAATGTACTATAATATTTTTTTCAAGTAGCACTATTTACCTTCAAGTTCTTGACTATACCATTTTAAGATAGCTTTAGTTATTCAAAATTAACATATATTTATTTATACCCACTCAAATAACCTTTTTAGACACTTACTGTATGACTGCTACTATATTAAGTAAGGTGGCTGCAAATGTAGCTGAAGTAAAAATAGGCTTTTTTATAGTACAAAATGGAATCGTTCATTTCCAGCTCCCTATTTAAACATCATTCGAATAATAATAAGATCTTTACAACTTTGAGCTTATAAATCTAAAATTAAAATGAATATACAGAGTAATGTAGCGAAATAAAACAATTGTAAGAAACATTGAAGGAAAGCAGTAACAATGTTCTCATAGTTAGAAATTTTATTGATGTACTTTGAAGTCATAGTTATGTGTCAAAGTCAAAGATTTTGTTAAGCCATGCATTATTATAAAGACAAATTATTTTATACTGCATTTTATTAGTATATAATTATGACTAAGAATATTATCAGTTAATTTTATTTTAGCATCTAACGTTTTAAAACTAATTTTTACCTTATATTTAATAGACGATCATATTAAAATTGATTTAAATTTTATGGATACGACATAATTTTCTAGCATGTTACTATAAATTTCCATGCATTCTTCCTTGCACTATATCATCTATCATATTTTTATAAATAGAAGTAATGTTTATTAGCAATTTCTATAATATTGTTTTTTGTTTTATTCAAAATAATCATTTATGCATTTTTTAACTGTTATAATCCAATGAATGCATTTTCGGAAAAAAGAGTGCACACTATCAATACTGTACTTGGGACATTTTAACAGCTCTGTATTTATTTACGCTCACTATGTTCATTGGACGATAATAAAATGATGCACAATATATGATAATGTTATGATATTTCACTCTATTTTTATAAATGTACTATTAGACATCAATCGAAAGATTGGTTCAACTAAGTGTATCGGTAGGAGAATGGAAAGAAATAATCAATGTTTATTGCTGATATGTGATTGTTAGAGATTCATATATTCACTATAATATATACTATGTATAGATAATAAGAAGAAAATTGATTAATCAAGCTTTGTGATTTTTAAAGTATCAACTACCTTACTAACTATATATTCATATAAGGATGTTTTTCTTTTTAGCCGAATTGGGATGGGAAATTGAGTAGGTTTCTTCAGTGCTATTTTATTTTCTCATAAAATAGTTATATTTTTGCATATCTAATTTCGGTATTCATCTTGTAACTTTGGAATTTAACGTAATTGTTCTATTCTTTGGTATCTGCATGCTTTCTGGTGTATATACTTACTACAATTAGGTTGAGCCCTTTTCCCTTACTACAACTAATTTTTTTCCTTCGTTTTCTGTTTTTATTCCAACTTTTTTGAGTGAATATAACAGCCTTCTTCTTTTCTGTTGGGTTTGATTTATAATTTTCCACTATTTTAAAGGGTCATAGGAAGTATGCAAAACTCTTTTGAAATATCACGATGATGATTTTTCAGGTCATTCTATAATCCTATACGTGCATAGAAGGGATAATAAGTTAATGATAAGGTACAGTTTTATATGTAAATACTATGATTATGATTTATCTTAGGCTATTTTTTGAGTCCTTTGTATATCATATAAAATAATTTAGCGGATTAGAAATGTTCGTTTGAGACGACCCGACTTTTTTCTCCGCAAAAAGTCGTATCATCCTTAAGAAAGAAAGGGATAGAAAAGAGAAAAGAAAGAAGAGAAAGAAGAAACAACACAAGAATCTCAACAGCCGAACGAATAAATTATATTAATAACATAAGTATTACATAGTATACATCAAATATCAGAGTTACATAGACAATACAACACATACTTGACAGTTATAGACACCTGTCTAGTTATAACAACTCAATACATACAGAAGATAGTCAGAGATACCAACACAGCGGAAAACTATATAACTATATGCAGAAGCCTCCTGCTCCATTTGCTCCTCCACAATTCGTCAAAGCTAACCTGAATCCTAACCTGAATTCCCTTGACTACTCATAAAAATTTGAGTACCCAAGAGTTAAAGAAAAACAGAAATAACTCCGGGTCAGACATGGGTCTGGTGTGAGTAACAGGTTAAAGTTGCTTAACTTTGAAAACCTTTGAAAAGAAAAGGTATCACGTAAGACTTCCCACACATAAACATGGAAAAGTTTTTACCTTACGCTAACCAAAACATTTGATAGGAAATCCGATGATATTATAATAGTGTCTAGGGTTTTCAAGTAAATAAGAAATAGCCGAAATTGTTACATCTATTGAATTCCAACTACTAGCCACAAAAGTGGGTAATACAATCAAAACCGTTGGCACTTATTGGATTTTGGATTCCATATAATGGCTGGGCTACTGGGGTACCGCCCGTCACAGTACGTGGCCTAGATCACCGTACCAAGGAGTATGCCCGCTCCCCTGCAACACAAAGCCGGACCCATTCCTTAGTGAACAGTTCCGAACAAGACAACCCCGCAGTTGTGGTCAGCAACCGCACCACTAAGCCGAAAATAAAGGGACATCTAGACAGGGATAAATCTTACTCTCAAGTGGGGTTACGCACGAAGCTTTGCTGCACCTCCCCTGTTTTAGCCATTCCCGGTTGATGAGGCTTGAGGCTACGATTACCTTTATAGGACATAACACTTAGAATGCTCATCGTCCACCTGACGATGTTCTGAAAGCATTCAATCCATACAAGTTCGTTCCGGGTTCGAACGAAACCGAAGGCATTATCTCGTTACACTCATTTTGGAATCACCCTCAGAGTTAACGACAATAACCCTTGCACTCTAAATCACCATCTCGAATCTATAAGTACTATTCCGTCAACTCATTACGGAATCACCCACAGAGTTATACTGATGTATAGCCCTTACACCTCGAGTCTTCACTCGCTCCACTTGGATTAACGACCTAACGTTAATTTGGATTGATGTGGTTTTTGGATATCCGAATATGGAAACCCAATCCCGGTCTCATGAAATCCAAAACGTGTCTTTTAAGGCCAAGTTGTTTTAGAGTTTAAAACAATTCAATTCATTATCTATATACACACAGATAGATAATTCTCAACATAACAATGGATAATTAACCTTATCATTACCAACAGATAATTCATATCATAATCAGATAATCCATATTACCATCCAAAAGCAACCAATGCATCCATATCACATACACTACTCATCTTATAACTGAGATTACAAACTATACATGGCAATTAATACCAATCAACAAACATAAGCAATGATCTAATGATCACTCTATTTTATAATTAATTTAAAATGAATTAAATTAATTACCTATTCTTTAATTAATTTAAAATGAATTATATTAATTACTTCATCATTAAAATCCTGCTTAACTTAACCATCAATTGATTACAAATCAATTTATAAATCATCATCTCAATATTCATTTAAATTAATCCTTACTGATTAACCATCTCTAATTACAATAAATAATTAGCCTTTAATATTAGTTACACAAGTTAATTTATTAAACCCTTGTAAATAATTAACTTGTAATTGCTTAATTAATTAATTAGCTAAAATTAATTACATTAATCATTTATTCATTACTAATTATACCTTAATTAATCAATTCTAAGTTACATCATTAATTAATTAATTA
The DNA here is from genome assembly GCA_030765085.1 of Allium cepa. Taxonomy (NCBI): domain Eukaryota; kingdom Viridiplantae; phylum Streptophyta; class Magnoliopsida; order Asparagales; family Amaryllidaceae; genus Allium; species Allium cepa. Next base: position 112,856,633 of record CM060932.1, read on the forward strand.
ATGATTTCTGATTACATTTAATCAATCTCTCAATATAAATTAATTACATAAGTAATTAATCTTCAATTTAAACCATATATATATTAATCACCCATGATTAATAACACCCAGTAATTAACTACTTTAATTACTCATCCCATAAATTAATCACTCTTAATTAATTATCTTCATTAATCCCTTGATTAATTTCAAAGTAATTTAAATTGCTTCCATAATTAATATCTTTAATTTCATCCTGTAATTATTTAATTAATTACTTCCCTAAGTAATTACAATTTCATTAATTACATAAAGTAATTATTCATCAATCCACAATTGTTTAAATTAATTAAACTTAAATTAATCTAAACTAGTCACATTAATCAAATTAATTACACCAAGTAATTAATTCATTAATTACTTTCATCATTAAGTAATTAAACTTAAACATTTGATCATTATTTAAGACCTTTATTAACATTTCTTAATTACTTAATTAAAAGTTAACTTATACAAATCAATATTAATTATCAATTAATTAATATTTAATTATAATTTAATTAATCTCTAATTATTAATTAATTAAGTGTTAATTACAAACTCAATTATCTTTAATCACTTGATTAAATAAATCTTAATCATTAATTAAAACTTAATTAACCATTATTAATTATAAATTAATTAACCTTAATTAATTAACCTTAAATCTAATTAATTAACTTAAAAATTATTAATCACTTAATTAAACATCCACATTATTAATTAATTAATTAAATAATTAATATTCCATTTAAATTAATTTAATAATCTAAATGAAATCAATTTCTTAAGTTCTAAATTAAGAAACATTCTTCTTTTTACAAAGTAATTTAAACAATTTGTTTCAAACAAAATTCAATTTAAAAATTTCTTCTTTTTTTTTCAAACTGAACCACAATTTAAATTTTCATTCCAGATTCATACTTAAAAATTTAAAACTTTACTTACACTTTCATCTTCATTTTTAAATTCAAATTATTTAACCTTTTCTAAAAATGGTTAAAACAAATTTAAATTAAAAAAAACTTATTTAATTTTAAAAACTGAAATTAAATAAAAGTTCAGGTTTTAAAATAGAATTTAATCCCATTTTAAATCCTTATTCATAAGTTAACACCCATAGTTTTAAATTCAAAACCAATGTTCCTTTATACTTTAAAAAGTTAAAAATCTAAATTTGAATTCCTAGATTTAAATTCAACTTAGATTCTTCTACCTGAGCTTCATATTTTAGTTTCCAGATTTAAACTTGTTTAAATTTCAGCTGTATTATAAAATTTACTTTTAAATTTAAAATAGAAAAACAGTTTCTGTTTGGTTTAAAACATCTTAAATTTCTGAATTCAAAAATGTTTCAAAATCTAAGAATTAAATTATTGAATTCATATTTAAATTTCAGGTTTAAGAATTCCAGTTGAACTTTATCTTACAATTTTAAACTTTACTTTTTAAAATTTTAAAACAGAAAAACAGAACACAGTTTCCAAAACTTAAATTTTCCTGAATTTAAATTATTTCTAAAAACCAAAATCCAAACTTATTTGAATTCATATTTTAGATTTAGGTTTTAAAACCCAAATTCAAATTAAGTTTACATTTTAAATTTTAACTTTTAAAATTTAAAAATTGCAAACAGTTTTCCAGATTATGCTAAGACCAAACTAGAGTTTCAAAAATTCAAAACCTAAGATTTAAACTAATTGAATTTATGTTTAAAACCAGTTTAAATCTTAAACTTGGTTCAGATTCAAGTTTACATTTAAAAACTTTTACTTCTACTTAAAAAAAACTGTAAACAGTTTTCTGTTTTATTTATCAAAACCTGAAACACAGGTAACTCGAGGCAATCCCACAATTACTTCGAGTCTACTCCACCCCTACTTCGAGTTAAAAGTCGATTTCCCCGAGATAAACACTAGGAAGTCGAACCTGTAACCCAAAAACATCACTAACAAGACCACCTTCCACCGTGCACCTGTACACCACCTCCCACCACCTCTGGCCAACTCCACCACCTTCCTACAGTCGATAACCATCAACACAGAACACCAAAACGTTAACCCAAACATCACTTGCTCGATTTCAAAATCGAGACCAAATTTCCAAACCTGGAACAACTGTCAGTGCCCAAACAACCCAACCTGTCAACATGTCATTCCCCCGCGCCTCCGGCCACCATCTCCACTCAAACTTCGGCGGCGACTTCAACAAACCACCTACCTCCATTTCCCAAAATGCTAGATAACTCGATCAAGTATTTAAGCAGAGAAGATTACTTCTTGAAACCACAGTAATACTAGGGTTTAAAACCTGAAATCCCAAATTACAACCTAAAAATTGAATTTCAAACCAATTCAGTAATTTTCCTATAATCTTTGATAGCTACACTATCTCCAGAGTCAAATTCACCCAAATCCAATGCAAGCATTAACTGTACTTAGCCAATATGTAAAATACAGTAATTTCAATACTGCACTTTATTTAAAACACTAAAAATTGTAGTATTTGATTTAAAATTCATGAATTTACTTGATGTTTCTATTTATACATCTGAAACATTAAATTATAAAGTTTGAATTTCACTCTATACTAATTTGCTCTGTGTAACTTGATTTCCCCAAGTTACAGACAATCATATTTAATTTATATAAAATACTATTTTAAAACAAACATGTTTTATTCAGAAGTTTAAGTCATAACAGCAATCAAGTCAAAGCAAAGAATTCAAGAATCAAACATGAGTTTGAAATTTTGAAGAACAAACATGCAACATTCATTATCATGTATACAGGCATATATTTACAACAGTTTCATATAAATTCATTTCTAATTTAAAAAGCATTTACAACTTTACTTATTAAATAAATTTATAAATGAGTTACTCACCTTAATTATGCAGATAGAGCACATCCCCTTTTTATTATGCATGCAGAATAACCATTGCAAAAGTTTTGAATGCCCTTTGAAATCTTGAGCTTCAGTTGTTTGATGCCTTTAAATTTGTTTTAAAAATGCTTCCAGATGTTTGAAAAAATCCTTGCATGCAGTTTTGACTTGATTTGCAGTTTCTTTCCAGATTGAAAATTTATGAATGCAGACTTTACTCCTTAATCCACAATCTTGCAGGCCCTTTGTTTCAGTAAACAAGAACATGCAGGTTGCTATGATTTAATTTGCTTTAATTCTAGGTTGGCATGCATGGCAAATTTTCCAGATTTGGATGGATTGAATGCAGGCTTTAGTTTTATGAACAGGTTTGTTTGTTTGTTTGTTTGAAAATGGAATGCATGTTTGCTTTTGAAAGAGGGGAATGCAGATTTGTATTTTGAGGAGTTTGAATGCAAGTTGGTTTACAGGTTTGAGAAATGCAGTTTGAAGAGTTTGATTTATTAAAAACAAAGAGAAATAAAAGATATAATTAGACACTTATAACTTTCTTATGTGTTTAAATTACACATGTTAACTCGTGTTCTAAATTACATACACATGTCTTTTAAATGTATTGTTATTTAATTTAAGTGTTAAAGAAAAATTAAACTTAATTAATTAGTTCCATTAACACCTAGTTATGTATATAATTAATTTCTAAAGAATAAAGCAAAGTGTTATTTTAAATAAAACAATATACAAATAAATCATTTGAAAATAATATTTTAAATTACATGAAATAGATTTATAAAGAGATTATAACTTATTTGAATATATGTTTCATATTTTAAATTTCATATTAAATTTACAAATCACATTTTATAAACAAATATTTTAAAAAGGATAACACAAACATTTTTGTAACTTATTTTAAATATACAAACTTAAGTTAAAATGAATTTTTAAACAAATAAAACATTTATCTCATATATTTAAAATCATATAGTTATTTTATTAAATATTTTTGAAAAGCTTAAATCCAAAAATAAATCACAATTCCTAATTTCAAATTATTAAAATTATGCTATCTAATTTAACAACTTATCTATTTAAAATATATATAAATACATATATACATTATTAAATAGAAAATAGATTTATTAGTTTATTAAAAATAAATTCACAAATTAAATATTCAAATCAAATTTATTAACAAAAATTATCAATTCAATTTAAATTTAAACACAGATTATTAAATTTATATTGTCCAAAAGTCCGGGATATTACATCGTTTATATAGATTTTTTTAACGATGTTAAAATTTAAGCACTATGTAACAACCCGTAAATTTAACTGGTTTTAATAATGTTATTAATTGAAATTTTATGGAATTTTAAACAATAAAAATTTGAAATAAAAATTTAATATTTGAAATGCGTCTAGTTAAACATAGAAACTGGTAAATTTGCGTCCGAAAATATGAAGTTCATTTTCGTGCGTAAATTTATTTCAAATTAATCAGTTAAAAATCAATGAAAATGAAACGCTTTCGAAACCTAAATATTCCTACATAGAAAAGTTCTAAATCATCTCCTGGGCAAGACGTCATTTTTCATTTTTCCAAATTCGGACTTCTTTAGCTCCGTCGATCTTATTTTTCTATGTTTTTACTGCATTTTCCGTAGTAGAAAATTTGTAATTTTTATAATTCAATCGTGCCGCTGATATTTATATATTATTTTGATCATCACATCGAACTGATCTCCGCAGTATATTCATTTGGGTGTATCAACGTCCGATGGACGGAACAATCAGGGTAACGTTGAACTGTACGGTTGCCCAAAATTTTCAACCTTTCAGATTTCCTGTCCTTTCATATATTCGACGGCCGAATTCAAAGCAACCTTTTGTGTTTCGTATTCCCAGAAAAAAAAACAATTTGGACTTTGTTAATCCCATCGGTTAAATTTACTTTTGCCAATTCATATTTTCGCTCTGTCTCCTACCCAGATTTTCTTTCTTTCCTTCATTATTTTCTCTTCATCACCGCTCACCGCACATCTCCACTTGCTCAACGCCTCCATCGCACCCACCTTTGCCTTCCATGCTACATCCCTCAGCCGCATCGGCCACTGACTACCGCAAGAACCACCCTCACCTTACTTCGGCCGAACTCATCAAATCCCCTACCATCGGCAAATCCAAAACGGCGACTCCACTTCCCCGCTGCCAGCCCACTGTTAACCACCGTGAGCTATCCGAGTCATCTCCCTCTCTGTCATAGTTCCACAAACCTCTTCACTTCCTCACCCGCCACCAGGTCCACCATGGCACGACAGCAACTCACGGCCTCAGTCACCATGGCCGAGCGCTGCACTCCAGAACCCATCAACCTTCAACCCTTGCTTCTCTCCCCTCCACCCGAGATCTTGCTCGCCCAAAGCCTCCGCTTTCACCATCATTTCGGCCATGTTCCTTCACCTCACCTATTTCTTCTCACCAGTGTCGAGCCCAGACCAGTTTTCCGCTGTAACATCTTCCCTTGCATGCATCTTCTCTGGTTTCGAATATAGGTATACGTTATATATATATTATTTATTGTAGCTCATCTATCTAAATTTCAAGTTTTACAACTCCTTGCTCTATAGTTTATCTACAGTTTATAAAACTCTAGTGTATTTGAATTTTTTTTTTAAAAAAAGGAAGAACAGTGTTTTAAGTATAGTATTGTTATTTGAAAAGAAGAGAGTTTATTTTGGTATATATAACATTTTTAAGATACTGTATTATATGTTTAAAGGATATGTATGTTTGTCTTTATCAAAGGTTTATATGCGTATTTTGTTAGTTGGCCGAGCTTGCCTCTGTTTCGTGCATTTTTATATATAGTCTGGTCAGTGAAGATTGTATGCATGACAGCTTGTGTTGAATATATATTTTTATCAAGTTATATAGGTTTGGTGTTCAGGTTATACCTAGACTTTAAAGATTTCATTCACTGTCTAAGTTTATGTTTATATTGTAATAAAAAAAAAAATGAAATCTGCACGCAAGTGTTTACTTGAAATGGTTATATGTTAGTATATGTGTATATTGATTTTGTATCAGTTGTATAATATATGTGCAGTGTGTGTGTGTGTGTGTGTGTGTATGCGTGTGAAGTGTGTATGTGCATGTGTAGTCTATATGTATCTTTACCGTATAGTTATATCAATCAGTTTATATTGGTAAATATATATAAATGTATTGATGATGTGTTTCGTAGGTATGTCAGTTAATATATAGCTTATATAAGTATTTTGAGTCGGATTTCAATTTATATATATATATATATATATATATATATATATATTTCGTTAATATATATATTATGTTTAAATATGTATGTATAAAATATGGAAATTTTATTTTGAAAAAAAAGAAGAGTATATTTCTAAATTTAAATTTTGGTTTCATATCTCGTTTAGTCATATCAAACTGATTTTTTTTGTTCTTGATTTCCAATCTATCAGCTTTGCTTATCGAACTTGTTTCCATCATACTTTGATTCGGAATTCGTGCTTGAATCTGTAACTCAATCTCGTTGTCTATCTTCTCTAGCCTCGAAAAGCGAGCAATCACTTATGATTAATGTTCTTTTATTTATTAAATTTGATTTCAATTGAAACGACAATTGAAATATGCTGCTGTTAGTTATTTACACTGTTATATATGTTATTACCTGTATCAGTTCACCTGTGACATCTGACACCATTATCTGTTATTTACATAATGATAATCCAGTTTGGTTGTTAAATGATTGATTGTTTGATGTTTACATTGGACGTTAAATTGTTAATGTAGTAAGTGATAAATAATATGCAATTAAATTTGATGTAGGATACTTAATAATTTAAATTGATATATATGGGATGAATTTAATTAGATGACATTTGCATAATATAACCCCTTTAAATGTTGAATTAATTGACACGTAGAAATTTGGTAAAATACACCTTGAACTATTTGAATGTTTGTTGTTTAAATTGATGTAGTATGAAATTGAATAATAGATATCCAGTGAAGAACCGTTTTAATATTAGTGTAATAATCTTTAATCTACATGAAATGATAGTGTAGATTCTGGAAATAATTATATTAATTTGCACAAACAACAATGTAAATTAATACGATTATTTCGGGATTAAATTTGAATTAATTATCGGATTGTTGGTGATGGTTGCTATTGCTTGTTTATTTACTTGACACCATCCCAGTTATCACACTGCATGTTCACTTTGTTATGCTTTGATTTTTGAATTGAAATGGAATCGGGTTGAAATGATAAATACCCAAATAAACTTTGACCTAGGATAGAGAATTAAATAAAACCCGATTGGTCAATAATTTGGTTTAAAAATGAAATAAAGATTTTATTTGAATAAATAATAAGGTTTTGAAATGAAGTTAGAATTTGAACTTTAATGAAAGGAAAATGTTAATATTTAATAATCTGAATCAAAATATTAACATAATAGGTGATGAAAGAACGTTGTTTTAGAATTTGAAATTATTTAATAATTAAATTTGGAATTATTTAATAATTAAGTTTGAAATTATTTAATAATTAATTTTTGAAATTATTTAATAATTAAATAAGATTAAATTAAATAATAATTAAATAAAATTGAATTCTTAATAAGTAAAATTGAATTCTTGAATAAGTGGAATTAAGTTCTTTACTAATTGAGCTTTGAAATTTGTAACTAAGTAAATAAATAAGTGAAATTGGATTTCTTTAATAAGAAATGAAATGTGATTTATTGAAATTAATGTAAGACTTGTAATTTAAAGAATTTGATTTGACGAATTTAATTTAATTCAATTTGTAAGTTTTGATATAATGGAGTTGAACTTAAGTAATTGATTTAATAAATTGGGAATTGAATAGGATTGTGTGAAAATAAATTAACTTAACGAATAATTGAATGTAATCGATTAATGAATTTAAACTGTTTTGAAGGTTAAATTAAATTAATTTAAATGATTTTGGAGTGAAACTTATTTACGAACTTGAATCAATATTGAATTGTTTAAATAGGAATTGAAATTGAATTATAAGATTTTGAAATGGTAATTTTGGAAGTTTTGAAACGTAAATATGGAAATTGATTTAGAAAGACAAATGATATGTTGGTTTACAAATTTTAACTGAAGTTGAAATTGATTTGGTTTTTGAAATTTATTAAACGACCAATCGGTGTAATAATTACGGAAGTTATTAAAGAAACCGGAATCGGTTATGGACATACTCTCTGTCTAAACCGAAAACCACTTTAATAACTACACGCGGAGTGTGATCCAGAATGAAGTAGTTGGAATGATGTACGTTGATGACTGAAGAAAGAGAACCATAATGGATAGCCTTGACACTTGTGTCAAATTGGAAATGACTAAAACAGGAGCCGTGCCAAGCCAAATGGGGTTAGCCACATCGAGCGAACACACTTCTTCATAAACTACTCATTACTTGTTATTGATTGGTGTGCACCCTCGAAGTTTTGGAAGTGTTGTTTCGCGGTGTTGTGATCGTTGCGGCGATGCGTTCTCACCAGTCCGGATCAGGCAAACGGTAGTTTTACTACCTTGGGTATTGCCTCATGTGCCTTATCATACTTGTAACCCTATATACGCGACCACTATGAATTTGTTTTGTGTTATACCTATGGAGTACTCCCTGATATCCCACCAGTTTACGGTGGAGTTTACAGTGCTGTATAGTCTATGACATTCATATAAAATGTGTTAAGAGGGATAATGGTAACGCCTTAATACTATTTTGGTATTTATATTACTGATAGACATTATCTATTTAGCGTACACTACTACATAGTAGATAGTCTAATGGATCCTTAGAGGATGGTTATTCCAAGATCCTTTGAGTTACTTGTATTTCAATTGTTATTTCACTTGAGTTGGATTTATTGATATAAGAATGTTAATCCTGACTCGAGTATTTTGTGTTTTGCTTTACGCTCGGGTCAGACTGAGTGTACCAGTTTTCGAGACTCACCTTTGGAGTTGGAGCTTCGCTTGGAGATCCAGCTATCTATCCAGCTTCAGATATTCGGTTGATTCCAGTAATGTATTCTGATATTGTATTTGACTATTGTATTCGAGACTTCTATTGTAACTTATTTAACTCTATTATATATATAGTACCTTCATGAACTACTATCTTTTGCTTCCGCTGCATATTATTACTCTGTGTCTGTGATTCTGTGATTATTTATTTACTGTATATGTTCAGTTTTGCCAAATTTAAATTAACAATTCAGTATTTTGAATTATTCAAGTCCGACCTGTGTGGGTGCGAATAGTCCAAAATAGCGGGTCGTTACACATTACTTTATTAAATTCAATCAACAAGTTATTGTATTGCACGGGAAAAAGAAAAGAAAACTAGGACATAATGCATGATAACTTAAAACCAATGCCATCTTTTGTGGAAGCACTTGTTTGTCATTCTCATCTCCATTTTGCTATAAACTCTCATGTTTACCATTAGGAGAATTTGTATAGTTATATTTATGAAGGAATTCTAGAATAGTTCCCATAGCAATGAGCAAGATTCTAGTCATGTATGTACAACTAGAAAAATGCATAATAGACATGTTCTAAAATAACCAACGCTTTATCTTGATATGAGACTCTCAAGTTTTAACATTTTAACTACGCCCTACAACAATGCAAATAAAATAACCATGAATAACGCTTCTCCTAAAACATGCTTCAACGAGTAGAAATAAATATTACTATATTTGCATTAGTTTCACTTTCAAGCTACTATTTAGTTTGGTTATAGTTTATATAGAGGTACTGGGTTCGCCTTATATTCGTTGAGTTCATTGTTATTTTTTCATACAAAAATATTGGGTGTTCAAGAAACTGATGATAAAAGTTATTTCATTAAGTAACATACTGAAACATTATTTGTTAAATAACATAAACGGACAGTGTCACCAAAAGATTTCTGTCTGTTTTAGTATTAGCTATTAACAAATGTATTATTACATAAGGAATACTATTTGTAATGGACATAACTATCAGATCATTTGTGTTCAATTTACTTACCTGCTATTAACTTGCAATCATCAGCGCGTTCATTAAATGCCCATATCATTTTTTCTAAATCTATTTTAAAGATTACTAAACAATATAATTTTCTAAAGGTTATTAACACAACTCAAAGTTGCAATTATGTTTTAATTGCTCCTGATGCGATAAAACAAGTGGTAGTAACATCTAAATGTATTATTAAGAAAGACTTGGAGATTTATTGATAATTAATATTAATTATTTCTTCTTTTTTGAATAATTTATATATGTGTAAGTATGTTCACTTTGCTATAAACTATTAAAAATATGTTGGTTCTTTCAATAAATATTATTACAAGATGTTTTTTCAATAAATAGCCTACTACGAAATTGTATAACAATTATAATTACATAGAAGCATTGTTATGGAAACTGCATCTTTATTGAAATATAGGTATAATCATGTGAAATACTATTATTCCATACTCATATAACATAGATCACCATCATATTCAATCAACAATAATTTTTTCAATGATTACGTTATTTGAAAGCTAACCATTTACGAAATCAATAATTATAGTGACATTAACTATTAACACTGTATATATTTTATTAATTTGTGGAGTGAAGAATTGTAAATTATATGCATCGCTTTTTTCTAATTTTAACTAAATGTAATTACTCCATAATAGTGTAAAGGTGACCACCATTGTATTCCACTAGCTATAATTATTTTAATTAATTATGTAAATTAATAGCTAACCATATGAATATTTCATTATCATATCGGTATAAACTATTAATACTATATTTGTTTCATCAATTTACAAACCGAAAGACCTAATAAATCGTTACATCAACTTTAATGATAAATTTGTGCACTATCATGATTTATTAAAAAATGATGAAATTAATTCTTTTACTATTTTAATGCAAAATTTATATTTTTGATTTTTGATTACTTTTATGTCCTCATGTCATCTAACTATCTTGATATAAAATTTGAACATACCAAATTAAATCAATATCATGTACGAATTAATTGCTTTGATTTATATTATTTTACTGTTGTAAATGAAGTCATAATCCAACAATCACATTCTCTGTAGTTTTTTTTAATCATTTTTGAAGTATTCTTATTTCAGGAGAGGTTTCAATTTTCAAATTCTCCACAAAAAGTATAGAAATAACAATCAATAAATTTCCTACAAAGATATATGCAACTTAATTTATTATCATAGCATTCAAACTGATAATGATGTGGCAATGGACAATGAATGTAAGGTAGTTAATTTGTAGAAATAGATTTCTTTTGCCTATATTCATGTATTATACTTATATTTAAACTGTCTTTAAGCATTGATCATATATGACATCAAATGAGGGAGCATCTTAGACTACTATAGCTTGAATAGTTGAAAACATGTTTGCTTTGATTTATATGTAGGGTGATTGGAGTAACGAATATCACGAAGGTGTGTTATCGTCCGAGGAAAGCATAAATGGAGCGGTACAATATCTATTGGATATGCACCACCAAATTATCATGCAAATATGAATGGATTGGACTTTTTGTACTCATTTTATTTAGAATTAATTATTTAGTCTATGACCTTCTAGTAATTTTAACTTTATTGGGATATATATTTACAATACATAAAATTATAATTCATTTAATATTAAATTCATATTAATATTAAATTCTTGAAACTAACGACGTGGCCACATAGGACTTGAAATCTAGACCTTTCAAAAATTGTATATTAGTCTTCAATATAAAATAAATTGATATTCATTGTATTTTACAAACTAAATTTGCATATGAAATCTCCATTTATATGGCATGTTTTATTCATACCGATATTTTAGTATGCATGTGATGCATCCCATTTATTTTTATTTATTTTTGGCAGTGGTTTAAATTTTGGAATTAGAAAATTGTTAAATTGCATATGATTCAATGGCATATAACTGGCTGCAAATCAATTGACAAATTATAAATGACATGGTGTTGTCAATACAGAATAAAGAATTTGGAACCCTCTAATCACATAGAGGTACATAAATAATACCTTTTATAATATGGTTGTTGGTTAAACTTCTTACTACTCCATTTGCACCGATTCTGGGAAACTAAACCATTAATCTCTAAATTTATATAATTGTATGTGATAATATAATTCTTTTGGTTCTCTTTATTGTTGAATCTACCTTTTTCTTTAGTTACAATTACGAACTTAGATTAGTTGAAATTAATGTTTAAGGACTCTAAGCAAATTGATTTTACTTTTTTTTCTTTATCCAAACACTTGAATTCAATGGTTTAACATTTACCAACATAACAGGAGAAATAAATTTGTATATTAATATATTAGTGTGAAGTAATGTAACTAAATATTTGGTGCGATCATATGCACTGCCTTCTTAATGGATAAACTAATCTTTAGAAAGTAAGCAATCTAATTCTACTTTTTTGCATAGCAGAAGTTGAACCCACAAAAAGTTTGGATGGAGGCTTTGAAATTTTTCCCATGGTTTATGAGTTTCGTATATTAAAATTTTATTTTATTAAAACTAATCTTCAATTATTTCTTCAAACGATTATGTTTTCAATTAGTGAATGTTGTATCAGGTTGCAATAAACTTTTGTTTGATCATAAAACTTCTTTGGTGTTACAGGTAGGTTGAGGTGACTGATGAAAAAATGGGTTTAAAACATTATCCTTAATTTTGACATCATCATATTGAAGAAGTCCCAATGTTTTAGTATTTACAAAGTTTATCCTTAGCAGAATATAGGCATACTACAGACATCATCAGATATAAGATGGTGCTGCCTCAAAAATTAGTTTATAAGTTTTTGGTACATGCTCTAAAATGATATTACTAAATCATATTAATTTATGAGGTTAAGAAAATGATTTGACTGTATTGAATGCAATGTACCTTATAACATGGCTAATAACCATAGTGACACTCATGTCAAAAGTTGCATTTATCTCCCTCGGGGTCCTATTTCCCAAACATACAACTTCCGGTATAAGTAATATCATATAACGTTAAAACTTACTTCCCCTTCTTTTACTTTGAACTCTTTATTATATTACGAAGGAGGATTTAAACATATTATGATGTGCTAATAGAACAATGATTTTATTAAATAATAGCGGTAATGGATGGTGATCAATATTTTGATTATTTGATTCATAGATTTGGGAATTGAAACTCACTAACATCAATTAGTATATGTTTAGAAAAATATAAACATATTTGCATTGAGTATTCTGTCTATTTTTATGAATTTATGTTTATCGTCGACATATATCTTACATATTGAAATATCGTAGATTTGTTGTAATAACACATTAGACTATATGGGCTTCAATAGATTAATAACATATTAAGTGCTATATGGGTAGATATTGATTTACAATGATATATACTTCGATTACATGATTCTGTAATAAAGAATGAAGCTTAGTTGTCCAGAAAGGTTGCTCATTATGTGTAATATAATATAGTGTAATGCATTACATTGTTGTCTATGATCCAAGTTTTTGCATTTTTCATTCCATTTTAGTTAGAAATCATCTATCTAATATTAACCTTTTTTAGATCTAGATGATGCAATTAGATATTTATGTCTGCACGACTAATATAGAATTTTATAAACAAAATATTTTACATTGTAAAAAAAAGTACCATAAATAATAATTATCTTCATATGGGACTTAATACTGTAACTTGATCCATTGGTTTATTTACTTGATTTATTTGAAGGATCTTTGTAAACAATATGCATGGTTATATCTTTGCCTTCATGCCACTATCATGAGCATAAAAAATTGATACATTTATTTTATTGCATTGATTAGAACATAATTTGACATTTCTACTAAAAAAAATTACTAAAAAAAATCACCTTTTGGACAATATCTTAAGTATTTGTCAAAAAGTGAGAAATAGTCAATTTAATTGTCGATAATCCTACAATAACACAAAGGTTCAACAACAATTACAAAAATAAATAAAGGTACGGCCCATGTGCGAAGCACAAGTTTGCACTAGTATATTATAAAAGTTATAATATAATAAAAAAAATCAAAATATTTGAAAATTTGTATGAATTAATTTTGAAAATTGTAAATTTATTAACAAGATTAGTAGAATAGATAAATTAATTAAATGAGTTAATTAATGACAAATATATACATGTATTATATATTTTGATAAAATAACATAAGTATACATGTATGTATATAAATGGATTTCAAAATTAATATAATTTTATTAAAATTTTTTAACTAAATAAATAAATTAAAAGGTTAATTATAATATTTATATGATATACTATAAAGGTTGCAGTATATCATAAATATTAAATATAAATGTTATATCAATATAAAATTAATTAAAATGTTAATTAATTAAAATTAACTAAATAAATTTGAATAAATATAATAATATATATAGAACTATTATATAAGTAATATAAAATCTAAAAGTAATATAATAATAAAACTTATATAATATGAATAAATAATTAAAGGTGGAACGTTAAAGAAAACATAAATTGGCTTTAAGGAATAAATACATATGTATATATTCGTACACCATGATTTCTAATGTGTCCGACACTTGAATTGTAAGGGTATTTCATATGAAATACATTATTCCATAAGTCAATATCACTTGATATAATGTAGTAAAAATTATGAATCTTTAGTATAAAGTTGTCCTCTATTATTTATATATTAATTGTGATAACCCAGATATTTTGGCATCTGGTAATTGGTAATTAACATATTTTTACTATTGAAAGTACTGATGACAAGTTAAACCAATAAAATTCTGATAATTAATAATATCTGGATATAAATATTAATTTGATAATCTCCTGATATAATTATTTGAATTGGCAAAATTTATCTTTTCAAAAACAAATAAAATATATATTTGTATATAAGTAGATTATAAATGGAAATTGAATTTGAATTTCAAAAATAAATTGGATTTAAAATACTATAGATAAATATTTATTTATTTAAAGATATAATAGCTTTAGTTGAAAAAGATTTAATAAAAGGTTTAAATACTTCTTTTAAATTTATACATGATATAAATATGGTTTGTAAATATATATATTAATATAAAAACACATAAAACTAAATATAATAAAATGTAAATATATATATAAATACAAACTAAATGATAAATATAATATAAAATTAGTATGAAAACATATAAAAGACATAAAGACATGCATATTTACAAATGTAAGTAAATATTATCATCAATTTAACATTTGTAAGAATTATAACATGCATAGTAAACAAGTGTCATTGGTTCTCCTATTTTTAAATAATAATTAAAATAAAAAAAAGTTATATATATCACTATTTCCTCTCTATTCTCATTTTCTTCTATTCAAAATCAAAAAACTTGGCAAACTAAAGAAAACTTAAAAACCTGAAATGAAAATATAAAAAAACAACAAGCTTTCACAAATCTCAATCAGATCATCTCGGCAAAATTCAAACTCAACATAAGTTTTCAAGATCAAACATCAAAGCAAAGTTTAAGATCAAAATTGGTTTCCAGTTGCAAGGATTCAAGAGAAAAATAATTTTCCAGTTTTCAAAGTTCAAATACAACTTCCTGTTTCAAAAAAAAATCAACCTCTGTTCTCTATTATTCAATTTCAGGTGAGTAAACATTTCTTTTAAAAACTTAAATATATTTGGTGCATATGATAAATTGAATATGTTATGTTGTGAAAATATGTTTGCATGGATATATTTAAGTGTTTATGTGTATATAAATATGGTTTATTCTGTGCATGCCTGTGTAAATGTGTATGTGTCTATATATATATATATATATATATATATATATATATATATAGAAGTCTCTATATGAATATCAGGCACATGCACATCCAAATCAAATTCAATTCCTCTCCGTATGTTCAATTTTAGGTTATGATCCTTAAAGGTAAATTTTTAGTAACGACTAAATTAGATTTTTAAAAATATTCTTAAGTTTAATTAACAAATAAGTTTACGGGAATCGGTAAATCACTGTGGAAATCATTTCCAATCAGAAAATCAAGTGTTTAGATTTCAAGTTTTGGTCGTGTATTTGGATTCGAGCTTTGAATTGATGAATTTTAGTGATAGTATCAAGATTTTTAAGTGAGTGGTTGATGGGAATTGTCGAGTTGAACGGAGATTTTGATCAAATTCTGGCGATCGGCAATGGGATGGACGTCGGGCCTAGTACTGGAGGTGACTGATAGTCTTGTGGTCAGTGGAAAAATACCCGGTGGAATTTTAGACCACCGTGGTAGCAGAACAATGGTGAACTAGGGTTTTGGGAGCTGTTTTTGTCGATTGGGTTTGCGAGGGCAGTTCATCAACATCGAGGTGCCGGAGTCGATCGCACGTGGTGGGATCAACACGTGAGAGGATGGTGAGGCTTTGGACACGAAGGCGTGGTGACCGATGGTCAGAGGTGAAGGCATGGGGTGGATTTCGGGTGATTGGTTTTGTTCCAGGTAGGTTCGATGGGTTCGATTTAGATTTACGAGGAGGCTAGTGTTTCTAGGTGGTCGTTAGGTTCGAGTGGGTCGTCGCCGACAGGTTGACGGTCAGAGCGATGATCGTAGGCGATTGGGTTGGAGTGCACGGTGCACAGGTAACTTTGGTGTCGGGTTGTATTTTTTGTTGGAGGAGAAGGATGTGGCTCGAAGTCGAACACGGGAGATTGGATCGTTGGCTCGAGTAAGGGCTCTGGGGTGCATTTGTGTGTGTTACGTTAGTTTTATAATTTAAACAAAATTAAGTTAAAAAGAAAGAAAAGAGAAGACTCAGGATTGGCTTGAGAAAAACGGAAACTCGCTCGAGTTTGACTTGAGTTTGTCTCGGGAAGGGATGCAACAGTTTTGTTTTTTTAAAATAAAATCATAACAGCTTTTTTTAAATTTAAAAAGTAAATTATGTTCAAGTTTTTTTTAATCTGAAGTGATTTGTACCAGGTTTTAAATGTTTAAAAGAAAATTTTAACCGGGCTCTAAAAGGTAAAGTAAAAGCATAACCAAGTTTTTTTAAAATTATAAAGGAAACATGTATCAAGTTTTGAAGTTTTAAAGTTATAGTTTTAAGGTTTTAAAGTTTTAAAAATTGCGAAATTAAAGTAGATAAACAAGTTTCCAAAGTAATATTAACCAAGTTCTAAATAAAAATGTATAGATTATAAATGCAAACATTTTTGAGAAATTTAATTGTTTTGATGTGGATAAATTAAATATTGGGTTAATAATCTCTAATTATTTTCAAATAAAAGGGATGTGATTTATGAAAGTGATTAAAAGATAATTACTTAATAAAAGTATTTAGAGGATAATGAACGAATGCAATTAATTAAAGTATTAATTAATTTAAAGGATTAATTAATTAAGATAATTAATTAAAGGGTTGGTTAATTGATAAAAGTAATTAAGAATAATTACTTAATGAGAGTATAAAGTATAATTACTTTGTGTAAGTAATTAAGGACAATTACTGAATGAAAGTAATTAGCAATAATTACTTAATAGAAGTAATTAAAAAGATAATTTTTCAATGTAAAGAATTAGTTACTTAATGGAAAATTAATTAATGTAATTAATTAATGTGATTCAATTAAAGGGTAATTACTTAATAATTATAGGTTAATTAATTTATGTAATTAATTAAAGGATAAATTAATTATGTAACTAACCTAAGGCTAATTTACTTATGACCAATTAAGGGATAATTAATTAATGTACTAATTAAGGGATTAATTAGTTAATTTCATTAATTAATTAAAGTAATGACGAATAGTTTGTAATTAATATTAATTAAGCAGGGTTAAGTAATTAATTTATTAGTTTAAATTAATTAGGAGATCACCTAATCTTGCTTTGGCTGCATAAGTTATATTGAATGCCTTGAAATTATTAATGTGTGATGCTCTGTGATATGCAATGCTGGGTTGAACTATGATAATGTATGTTATCTATCTGTGATGAAATGTTGTGTAAACTGACATCCTGTTTAATGAATTGAATTGTTTTCACTTAAACAACTTGGATTAAGAGGACATTGGATTCGAAGAGACTGGGGTCGGGTATCAGCAAATGCCTGAAACCACTTCAATTCTTTATAGATTTGAGTTTGGAATCAAATAGGCCGTAGTGGAATAATTAAGTAACATGGATATTTAAACTGAGTAGCGGTTCTTAAATATTGTTTCGTAATAAGTGATTGACTATAACAAGTTAAGAACTCGTAGTGGAGTACGAGTTACCCTGGGTTTCAGTTATGTTTCAAAACATAGTATTTCAAATTTTATGAGTTTACTCACACTGGTTCCAGCCTGACCCGGGTATTACTTTATTGTAATGCTCGAGTCAGACCGAGTATTACAGATTTTTAGGTTAGGACGTTCTGGAGTTCAGGTGGCGAGCTGGATGTCAGGAACGTATGGAGTATATTACGCTGTGTATTGGAGTTGTATTATTGTACTAGGACAAGTTAATTATAACTCTCCAGTTTATTTGTAATTGGTTATACTTTGATGCATTGTATTGACAATTACTACTTCCTTTGAATAAATACAATTATTTGATATTATATTTTAATCCGCTGCGAATGTGAGATGCTGTTGTTTTCTTTGCTTTTTCTTCTTTACCCTAACAATCTGAGATTACCGACGTTCGATTGCTCGACACTTCTACAGTGAACGTATTAGCATCGAATTCTCGAGGTCGAGAATTTCGGTTCGTTACATTTTGCTATCAGAGCAGGTTAAGCGAGAACCTTGGCTCTGGTGGGTTTACTCATTAAGGATAGGGTCAGTAGTACCCTAGAATGAGTTGAGTGTATATATATGAGAGCGTACTTGTTATTTTCTTATATAAAAATTTTAAAAATGGTTTTAAAAATGATTTTTATATAAGTTTATATTTTGATATATAAAGCAGTAGTTTTTCTAATATATATTAAGGTAATTGGTTGTTGTATTATTTGAATTAAAAGTACTAATAAGAATTAAGTGGTAATAGAAATAAAACCAATGGGAAATTGGATAGTATGAACTATACAAATAAGATAAGCTAGAAGTGGATTCAAACCAGAGAACAAAATCCTAAAATTTGTAAGAGTGTTTTCAGAATGCTGAATTAAGTTACCTTGATTTTATTATCCAATAAATATTTAGATAATATATAGTGAATTGGTTTCCAGTTATGATAACCTTGGTTATTATCATAAAATATTTGTTGTATCTTGATAATGGAATGTTTGTTGATGATTAAGCAAAATGAAATATTTTAAGGGACTAACAATTTAAGTAAGTATGACTTATAAATTAAAAAGATTTAAAATTGTTAAGTTTTAAATCTAAGTCCAGAAAATTTGAAATTGTTTCAAAATGTTAAAAGATATAATAAATAATATTTTTAAATGAAGGAATCTTATCTTAAAACAAGAATTGTTTTAAATTTTAAAGAAATATGTTTTAAACTAAAAATCAAGAATGGTTTAAAATTTAAAATATGCCTTTGGGTACAAACGAAATGAATATGTATACATGTGGGATATACATAAGATCAAAGCTGATTGAAAGTAAGCAATAAGTATTGAGTTTTGAATTTCCCCTTAAATGTGATGTAATAACCCAAAGAGACATAAGCTTTTTAAGTTATAATGAGAAAGGATATTGATAAGTAGATTAAAAAAGGAGAATTCAAAATCAATAAGGTTGACTGGATCAAACAAATTGAATTTAATTAGGGGAAGTTAAATAAGTTTAACGAATAACCTGAAATGGAATTTACAAGATGAAATTAGATTTAACTTAGGGAAGTTAAATAGGTTGAATTGAAGGGAAGTATGTGTGATCTCAAAATGGGTTTGAGATCTGGAAATTGGAAATGGATGTTATTGATGAATGTTTTAAATAATTTGGATGTTTATTTATTATGACTTATTCTGATATCATCCTGTTGTTATTAATAATCTATGAAACTGAGAATTGAATTATTTTAAATGAATTAAGAATTGATTGAGGTAATATACATCCATTACTGAAATAAAATAGAAATAAGATTGAACTTATGAAGAGGAAATGGCTTCGAACTTAAAGATTTAAATGTTAGAAATGAGCTTGTTGAAAATTTGTTAAGAATTGGTTTCGAAGTTAAAATTGGGCAATAAATTAGATTCTGATGATTAAATCATTTAAAAAAGTTTTGAACTCTTATTTGAACTTTGAAATAAGTTAAGTAAAGATAATTTAAACGGAATTTTTGAATTTGGACTCAGAATTAAATGGTTTAAAGATTTAAGTTGTTAATTTAAAAGTAAAGGTTGATTTGATTTAAAGGATTAAATCAACATTTAAAAATTTAACTTGAATTTATATAATTCAAGATGGTTTAAAGTTGAGATTTGAATTGAATTAGTTCAAATTGAATTTGATTTGAATTAAATAGGAACAGTGATTGAAGTTGAATAAGTTTAAATTCAAATTGGAATTGATTTGAATTTGGGATAGGAATTGAAGATAATTCAAACTGAATTGGAATTGAATCAATTTAATGAGATGTGAAATTTATTGAAATGAGAAATTGGGAAATTGAACCAGTTTGATTCTGAAAACTTTTTCAAATTAATTATTTGAATATAAACTGTTTTAAATCTATTTTCCTATCTATTTACTATACAATCTTTCTTTTTAAAACAAAAACTATCTTATACCTATTTTACAATTATTTTGAAAACTAATTACTATTTTACATCTGTTTTACAAACTAATCACTATTTTACAAATACTTACAAACTAATTACTATTTTGCAACTATCCAACTATTCTACAACTATTTAACTACTTT
Source organism: Allium cepa (assembly GCA_030765085.1). Lineage (NCBI taxonomy): Eukaryota > Viridiplantae > Streptophyta > Magnoliopsida > Asparagales > Amaryllidaceae > Allium > Allium cepa. The sequence goes on from CM060932.1 coordinate 112,877,517, forward strand.
ACAACTATTTTAAAATTTCTTAACTATTTTACTACTATTTACAACTAATAGCTATGTTACAACTACTTATCTATTTTAAACTTTTCAAGCTATTTTCTAAATCAAGTGGTCAGAGTGCAAACTGTTTATAATTGAAGTGATTAATATAATAGAACGAAGCAATTGTGAATAAGTGATAGAATCAAAATTGAAGGTGAATAGAAAGAGAATTTATTTAGCTAATAATCAATGATGATAAATACGTAGGATGTACGTATATTATTCTGTTCGCAAAATGATTTGATCCAGATTCGAGCATAGAATTTTGAGATAGTATATCGATCCGAGTTGGGATTTTTCACCCGATTTTCGATGGTGAACCTTGGATATGGATTTTTGATTGATTCTAAAAATTCTCTATCATAATTATGGCTATGCAAGGACAATGACGGTTTTTGATCAAGAATCCAAATCTGAGTCCGCACTAGGAAGTTGGGTGGACGATACTAGTTCGGATGTGAAATTGTGTGATCGAGTGAGCGATCGGATTTGATATTGCGTACGGATGATATGTGTACATAGTATGTGCTTGAATGAAATTGATATTAAAATTTGAAAGAAATGATAAATGATATTTTTTGAAAATAAAAGTATATTTTGAGGAATATATATGAATAAATGTGGAAGTTGGATATCTTTTGAAACTCACTTTATGAAAAATAAGTGATATGGTAAGTAACTTTATAAAAGAAAAATCAAATTTGAATGTTGATTTGGCATAGTAAAGTTATATATATATATATATATGCTATATATGATAAACTCCCCTATGTTGAATCTAAAACCAAAAGAAAAGGTTTTTTGAAAAATATTTGAAGTATAAAAGAGAAATCTATATAAGTGATCCAAAGATTATTTTCAAGTTGGACAGGATAAGTCATATATATATACATACATATATATATATATATAAATGATTTTATGCGAATTATTTTGGAAAAGGTTTGGAACCTATGGATTTTGGGAAGGCTTTTGATTTTTGGAAAAATCAATTTTAGGAATTTGGAAAGCCAAGTTTGGAACTATCGATTTGAGATATCGATCTTATGTAAAGGAGATTTTTTTGTGAATCATAAAGGGTTTGATTTGAAGATACTATATGTGTATAGTATAAAATATTTTTGAGATTGGATCTGGGGAAAAAGGCGCTCCGATGAAATGAACTTCATGGGAGATACACAGGGTGGTTTTGCCTTGAGCCCTAAGGGGGATGCTCTAAATTGGATCATGGGAGGAAGTCCGGACAAACTGAAGTTCCTGAGGATTGTGTTGTGGGTAGTGAAAGTCGAGGGCGCTGATGCCTACAGAGATATTTGGGTTATCCTATGATGATAGTGTAACTCGATGTCACTGCGATCTACTGTGGACCATAGCGGAAGTCGTGTGGCCACGAGAGCCAACGGTCTATGTTTGAGTTTGCCGTGATGGCAACGTAACATATGTAGACTGTGATCTATGAAGACATAGCGAAAGTCGTGAGGCAGTGAGAGCCTATAGGCTTCACTGGGACTCGACTGATGTAGTCTGCGATCTATGTAGGAGTGGTGAAGTTTCATTTGGCAGCGAAATTCGAGGGCGCTGATGCCTACAGTTACATGAATTTTTGCCGTGATGGCGACGTAACCCTGGGTGTAGCTACGATCTGTGGTGGGTTCCATGGCGTTATTAAGGGAGGCGGAGTGCCTACATTTGTCTATGGATTTTGCCGGGATGACAACGTAACCATCGGGTTAACTACGACCATAGAGGGGGTGATGATTTCTAGAGCATTCTCACCAAAAATTATTTCTACATTTTCAAAAATGTTTTCTATATTTTCACAAAGTTTTCAAAAATGTTTTCCAAATATTTTCACTAGGTGTTGAAACGGGTTTACCAAGTGCTTATAGATTTTCAGTCCTACGCTTGAGGAACGTATGACCGAATTTCTGTGAGAACGAGGATGGACTTTTTGAGGCATCGAGATATAAAAAGTATTTTTATTAAACTATTTTGGTTATATTATATAGACTTTAAAGTGTTTTAAGAATTCATAATAAAAGAGTTTATAGTTGAAAACGATCAAAGAGTAATTTTACTGATAATAAGCATTTTAATAAATTCTGGCTTCGTTCCTTTTCGAGGACGAAGAGATTCAAGGGGGAGGAATGTGATAACGTAGATTTTTTGACATTTGTGAATTGGTATTTAACAGATTTTTACTATTGAAAATACTGATGTATAAGTTAAACCAATAACATTCTAATAAGTAATAATACCTGGATATAAATATTAATTTGATAATCTCCTGATATAATTATTTGAATTGGCAAAATTTATCTTTTCAAAAAAAAAAATATTTGTATACAAGTAGATATAAATGGAAATTGGATTTGAAATTCAAAAATAAATTGGATTTAAAAATCTATAAATAAATATTTATTTATTTAAGGATATAATAACTTTAGTTGAAAAAGTTTTAATAAAAAATTTAAATACTTCTTTTAAATTTATACATGATATAAATTTGGTTTGTAAATATATATATTAATATAAAAACACATAAAACTAAATATAATAAAATGTAAATATATATATATATATATAAATACAAACTAAATGATAAATATAATATAAAATTAATATGAAAACATATAAAAGACATAAAGTGCAACGACCCGTAAATTTTAACTGTTTTAGTAACGTATTTAATTGAATTTTGGAGAAATTTTAATAATAAAAATTGAAATTAAAATTCTATATTCGGAATACGTATATTTAAATATAGAAGATGGTAAATTTTCATCCGAAAATATGAAAGTTTATTTCGTGTGTAATTTTATTTCAATTTAATCAGTTAGTAATTGATGAAAATAAAATGTTTTCGAAACCTAAATATTTTTACATAGAAAAATTCTAAATCATCTTCTGAGCAAGACGTCATTTTTCGTTTTCCCAAATTCGGACTTCTTTAGCTCCGTCGATCTTATTTTTCTGCATTTTTGCTGCATTTTCTACTAGTAGAAAATTCGAATTTTTACAATTCAATCGCACCGCTAATCTGTATACCGTTTTGATCATCTCGTCGTACAGATCTCTATGGTGTATATATATATATATTTCTGTGTTTCGAAGTCCGGTACAACATAGAAACTGTGAAACGGTCAACTGTATTGGTACTCGTTCGAGTCTATGTGTGTTCGGTGACCACTCAAATTTTTGTTAAAAATAAAATGAACGGTCATCAGTTTTAATATTAGCCTTGAATTCCAGCGGTTTGAGTTCCTTCATTCCCGAAGTAAAATTTATTTTGCTGGCTTATTTTATCAAGGTTGCGTTTCATTTTCATTTGGCAGCATGTTGTTTTCTTTTTTCCTGTTGAACCTTGCCTTCATCTCCTTCCAGATCTATTCTTGCCCTCGTTCAAAAAAAAAAAGGTTTGCAGCCAAACCCATACCTCACCTTTACCCTCGACCTTCTCTTCCCACATGCTCGGTCGTGCTCATCGCGTGAGCAAGTTCGCCCACTACCTAGCATCTCGTTGTCGCCCCTTCCTCCACGTGAACAATCACCGAAGCTCTGACGCCCCACCTCTATACCCACGCGAGCCAAGAAAACTACGATGCAGTGTTGTCAACTAGCACGGAGAATAAGGCTGTTGAGGAGCGGCCATCAATAGTTAGGCCTTACACTAGTATTGGTTATCTCAATGGGAGTGGTATATATATTTTTTCTTTCATTTTTCATCTCTGATTTATTTTCTCCCATCGACATATCCCAATTCCAGTATAAAACGAACTACGATGGTTCGTAATAGTTTAGAACAGTAAATATAAAATATCACACAGATAATATAAATGCGAAACACAGATAAAACAGAAAGTTTCATATATACAATAACTGATGTCAGTTACAATACATTTGATACAATACATATGACACAGTACATATGATACAATACATATGACACAGTACATATGATACAATACATATGACACAGTACATATGATACAATACATATGACACAGTACATATGATACAATACATATGATACAATACATATGACACACTACATATGATACAGTAAATATGATACAGTACATATGATACAGTACATATGATACAACTACCACAGTCGACTCAGGAAGTTACATATACAAGTACATTAACGTATATAATATACATGAATACATATCTTCCTATACAATTATACAGACTACTACAAATAACGACGACTACTCCAAAAGATATGAAAGAACTTCATAGCTCTAGCAGCAACCCAAAGCAGAATATCTACAACCTGAAATACTCGGCCTGACCCGAGTATTAGATTCAAAAGAAAATAATACTCGAGTCAGTCTAATTCAAACTCAGTTATTAGTGCACAGAAGCAATAATAATTAAATAATGAATAGACGACAGTAATTAAACCAAATCAGAATGCAATTCAGAATATTGAATTGAATAAACAAAACAGTTCAAACCATTGAAATATCAATTAAAATATTAATTCAGGTAGGGCTGCAGTACACGCACGCGTGCACTGCCTCGCCACTACAGCATATGGAATATGCAAAAGATCAAATAATCAAAACCAGATAGAATACCATAAAAGCCATACCGTGTGGCTGCAGTTCACGCTTGCGTGCACTGCCTTGCCACTACAGTGATGATGTACCCAATGAATATTCACAAGCATCGCCGTGAATATCATAAGGCCAAGTGTCGATTAAATTGCAGAGACAAATGCGAGGTCAAGCCCAATGAATTTTAGGCTCAACACAAGGCGAAGAGTAAAGTATCTAGTCATGTACACCAGAACGAAATCAAGAAACGTAAAAGTGCACATGAACAAGTACTGTGCATATATAGGTGCAACACAGTTCAGTACATGGATAAAAGACAGTGAAACCGGAAGAACAAAATGAAACAGAGAAGGCACATGGATGTGCAGGCTAAAAAAAAATGCAGCCTCGACAAAGCATCAAGGCCGAAGTCAGCATAGATGATGGAGATATGGTGATGGTAGTGCAGCGAACTACGCAACACAGCAACACATAAAAGTAGTGCTACAGAGAATATGCAAAACTGAAAAACATGAAGGCAGTAAGTGCTGACTGAAAACAAAACCACAAAGACATCAAGTATGTCTAAAGTTAATGCAACTGATTTTTGAGTGAATGGTATCAAGTATATGAAATGTACTTGTAAATAGCATGGCAAAGTTGAATGCGTGAACAAGTGAATCAGTGCATAAGTGACTACAGAATCAAGTTCAGTAATGTTAACAGTGAAGAACATGGACTGCAACAATCAAGTGAGTGTAGAGAACAAGCTGCATGAAGGCAACATAGAGCAATGTCGAGCTCAGTACAAAACAATAGTACTACAACTACATAGACCAAACATATGCACAGTGCAGATCACAAAGACTTGTCACCACAAATATGAAGACCAGAAGTACAAAATGACCAAGCTACTGCATATCGGTGGTGCAGACTATCAAGTAGTCATATACAGACTCTACTTACAAGCATGGCCGTGCATGGTACAACAACAAAGACCAAGGCTACAATTGTGCAAATGCTCAAACTCAGGTGGACAACATATCAAATGATCTAATGAATCAACTGCAATGCAACACAAATGTGTTTACATGAACCAATCTACATACTCCAAAACTAACAGCAGTGCCAACAGACTCAAGAGAATGCAACAACATGTCAACAGAAATGATACAACAACAAGGCAGACCACAAAAAGCATGCTACCAAGTTCAACAACATCAAATATGACCAAGTCAAGAGAATCAAGACGACCAGGTAATGATGATGAAAGTGTGCAAGTGCAGACGACAGTTACTCAATGCAACTCGAGAGTGTACCCAAGTGAAACCAGTAAAATCATGACATCAAGTATGATCAAGACCAAATGCAAACAGCAGTATACAAGTGATCAAGTGGCCTGAGACAATGACAAGGGAATGCAACTCTACTCCATATACATGACAACCAGAACAAATGTCACTGCAGTATGAAGGTCACAGTAGACAACATGGTGCATAAGACTCATTGCAATAAAAATCAAGTTACAAGTCAACATGACTAGAAGGTAAATTAAGCATCATGTACGCAACAGGGCTAGAACACCTCAGTGAGTATATGCCGAAGTCAGAGACAAGTAGCAGTATGCAAAAATGGAGTGTGTGCAACATGATGAAGCAGGGATGATACAAACACTTAATAAGCCTCAAAACAGCATAATGATGTATCCAAGAAAGCCATAATATACAGGTGAGAAAGTGACCGAAGATAAGCAACTCAAAATCAAAGTCAAAGCATCAGGGGATTCAAAGTCGTGGTCATCACGAAATTGAATCAAAACAATTTCAAGTTGAACAAATCAGAGCCAGAGTCAAATTTAACAGAGGCCAAAAATTCGAAACAAGTGAAAGTAGAAAATCATCATTAACAACAACGAATTCAAATTTGGCATACAAAGACAAGCAGTTTCGAATTAGAAGTGAGTAATGTAAATTACTCACCTTGTCGACGAATTTAGGAGAAGCCGAGCACGAGATCATCGATCGACGCAGCCACGAGCGAGATGAAGGGGCGAACGAGAAATGCAAAAGGGGGCCGCCATTAATTTCCTTCGTTTATTTTCATTTTAGGTTTTTTTGAATGAGAAAAATAAAAAAGGGGGAACGGGTTGTACTCGAACAACACGGCATCAAAATTGATAGGCCGAGATTTAACATTTAAAGCCCAACAATTCCTTTTAATAATTTATAAAAGAATTTTAATTCAAAATTTAAAAACTTCAAATGGAAATTTGCAACAATATTTATCGTCTAAATGTCGATTATTAATTGTTGTTAAGTACCGGGTTGTTACAGACTCCCCTCCTTAAAGAAATTGCGTCCTCGCAATCATAAGGAATAATAGGACAACAGACAACAACCATAAGAGCATATCATCACAAGATGGAGAGATTAGAAATAGGAAGTTCACCATAAAGAGCATGAAAGAGTAAGCTTGAACGTGTTTGCTCGATGAATTCTCTGGATTCCAAAGTGAAATCCAGAGGATTTGAGAACCACTGAGCTTTTACGAGAAAAACATCTTTATTTCGAGGGTGCTGAACCTCCGAAGCAATGATGTGAATAGAAGGTTGCTCAAGAATAAGGATCGGAAATTCCAAAGGCATTTCCGTAATTGGAAGACGTAGAAAACGTCATGAATAGCAGAAAATTGAGCCGGTACACTGGCGTAGTACTATATAAACACCAAAGGAACCTTTTAATTTCATAAAAGAAATTCACAAATTCTCAACAAAATTTAATTATCGAATAGATAATCAGAATACAGAAATCACAAAATAGCAATATCTAATCACCGATTCGATAATTAGAAAACAGCAAAATCAGCAAATCTAATTATCAACAAAGATAATTAGAAAACACAAATATCTAACTATCAAAAACGATAATCAGGAATTACCACAACGGTGATCAAACTTCAAATCAACAAATATTCAATTATCAAAACGATAATCAAATCTTAAATCACAAATATTTAATTATCACAAACGATAATTAAATCTCAAATATCTAATTATCACAAGCGATAATCAGAAACAATAAATATCCGATTATCAAAAACGATAACCAGAAATCACAAATGAATGAATATTTAATTATCACAATTGATAATTAAATCTTAAATCGCAAATATTTAATTATCACAAACGATAATTAAATCACAAATATCTAATTATCACAAACGATAATTAGAAACAACAAATTTCTGATTATCAAAAACGATAATCAGAAATCACAAATCAATGATTATTTAACTATCACAATTGATAATTAAATCTCAAATCACAAAATTTTCAATTAACGAGTCCGGCATTAACCGAAATAGCAAACGCACATGACCCATAACCACGAGTTTTACTAAATCGTTTAATTCACTTCATCGTTTTCTTGAAAGTGCATAATTGTGTATTTTAAAAATAACATTTTACATTCTCAAACGGACAAGTCCGGAATTAAGCGAATCAGTAAAAGAAAGGGGTCATAGTCCTCGATTTTTCTGAAAAGTTTAAATCGCTTCCTCATTCTTTTGAAAGCGCAAATCGTAAATTTTTTTTTTTTTTGAAAACAATTTTGATTTATATTTTAAAACAATTTTCAAAACACGTGATTAAAGCAGCAACATCCGTAGCAACTTCGACATACGTCTAAATTTCATCGAAATAATTGGCATCAAAATATAATACCAATGAATTTTCATTCATCAAAAATGTCACAAGAATCCTCTCAAAGATAGGAAGGGGTATCATACCCTAAACTTGTATTCATAACAAGTCAATAACACGCGAATTCACCAATGCACAAAAATTGATAAAACTTATCAATAGAAATCACGAAAATTGGTGAAGCACAAATTCTAGAAATCATCACAAGAAATCTAGAAAACACAAATTCTAGAAATCTACACAAGAAATCCAGATATCACAAAATGAGAGTACAGAAACTCAAATGGGAGTATGGAAACTCGAATGGGAGTATGGAAACTCGAATGGGAGTATGACATAGAATAAAAGATATGGCATAACATAAAATATCCATAATGACATACTACTATAAGTATGTAAATAACGATCAACAGGAGATCAACCGATAAGAGGTATGGCATAAATATGAGATATCCATACTGACATACAACTATAAGTATGCAAATAATGATCAACAGGAGATCAACCGATAAGAGATAATCAATATCACAAGAATCTTCTCAAAGATCCAAAGAGGTATCATACCCCAAATTTGTACTCATGACAAATCAATAACATATGAATTCACCAATGCACAAAAATAGGTGAAGCATAAAATTTCCAGAAATCAACATAAGGAATCTAGAAATCACAGAAAAAGGAAAAGAGGCCTATCACATGACGGTCTGAAGACCAAGGGGAGCTACCCCGCATGTGTGAATAGAATCACACAGATTGAGGTCAAGACTAACCAAAAAGCAGAAAGGTATGTGTGAATGGAATCACACAAGTGGTGTCTAGTCTGACCATCAGAACGATCATCATGATCAACGAGGAGTGTCAATTACACTTAGCATGTGTGAATGGAATCACACAGATTGAGGTCAAGACTAACCAAAAAGCAAAAAGGTATGCGGGAGTGGAATCACACAAGTGGTGTCTAGTCTAACCTCGCAAATAAAAAGACATAGCACAATTGCTAGTCTAAATCATAAGAATGATCGTCATGATCAATGAGAAGTGTCAATTACACTAAGCTAGTAAATATAAAAGTTTAGCTTCATGTCCCATAACCACTAGCTTAACTTAAATATTTACGAACAAACTGTAGATCTTCACTAGAAAAATGTCACAAGTGATTCAATCGAACAAGTCCAAAAATTAACCGACGAAGTAAACGCAAGCGTTTCATACCACTTGTTTTGCTAAGCCGTTTAATTAGATTTCTCATACGAGTGAAATAAAGGTTTGTATATACTAATAGATTGGAAAACGGTTTAGGAAAAGAGTTTGATATTGAAAATAGAGTTAAAAACATTTTGATAAAAGAGTTTTGATATTTACTACTGGTATTGAAACATTTATATTTTTAAAGTGACAAGTCACAAAAATGATTGTAGAAACAATCAATCACAAGAATTTCACATACGAAGACGTGAATAGAATCCAAAGAAATCGATACCGAATTCATCGAAAGGTATGTTCACAAAAATCCCGAAGAAAAGGTCATCAAAGTTGCTAATAAATAATAGCAACAAATCGGGAAATAATCAAGAATCGATTAAATTCGAAAACCAAATCAATTCACTAAGATTCACATTCGAAGACGTGATTAAAATCCGAAGAATTCGATTCCAACCCATCAAAGTAGGAATATCCAAAAATCCCAGAAATAGAAGTTATCAAAGTCGACAAAGAAGATAACAACTAATCGAAAAAGAAGAATCGATTAACAATTGGAAAAACAAAGCAGAACGAGCATAAATGCATAAATGACTTCAACAAAAATAAAAATCAAGTCAATGTCGAAGTCAACAATTAATGGCCATAATCGAGTACAAAACGATTCAACATCATCATCAAAGAATTCAATGGCAAACCAAGTCAGCGTTTTGGAAATCAAGAATTTAGAAATTTCTCAAAAACAAAGTGACCGAAGTCGAATGGAAATCAAGGTGAGGAAAACATAAAATATCAAGTTCAGAATCGCTGAGATTCGAACAAAATCAATTATCGGCTAAATCAAATCAAAGCCGAAAACACAAGATTTCAAAATCAAATGCATATGAATAAGCGTTAGGAATTCATACCTAACAATCAAAGACAATCATATACAAATATGAGAGATAAAACGTCAAAAAATAGTTGTATCACATGTACTATCTAAGTTATGTTTTATATTTGTTCTAAACCCCAGGCTCTGATACCAAGCTGTGACGCCCCACCTCTATACCCACGCGAGCCAAGAACACTACGGTGCAGTGTTGTCAACTAGCACGGAGAATAAGGCTGTTGAGGAGCGGCCATCAATAGTTAGGCCTTACACTAGTATTGGTTATCTCAATGGGAGTGGTATATATATATTTTCTTTCATTTTTCATCTCTGATTTATTTTCTCCCATCGACATATCCCAATTCCAGTATAAAACGAACTACGATGGTTCGTAATAGTTTAGAACAGTAAATATAAAATATCACACAGATAATATAAATGCGGAACACAGATAAAACAGAAAGTTTCATATATACAATAACTGATGTCAGTTACAATACATTTGATACAATACATATGACACAGTACATATGATACAATACATATGACACAGTACATATGACACAGTACATATGACACAGTACATATGATACAGTACATATGATACAGTACATATGATACAATACATATGACACGATACATATGACACGGTACATATGACACAGTACATATGATACAGTACATATGATACAACTACCACAGTCGACTCAGGAAGTTACATATACAAGTACATTAACGTATATAATATACATGAATACATATCTTCCTATACAATTATACAGACTACTACAAATAACGACGACTACTCCAAAAGATATGAAAGAACTTCATAGCTCTAGCAGCAACCCAAAGCAGAATATCTACAACCTGAAATACTCGGCCTGACCCGAGTATTAGATTCAAAAGAAAATAATACTCGAGTCAGTCTAATTCAAACTCAGTTATTAGTGCACAGAAGCAATAATAATTAAATAATGAATAGACGACAGTAATTAAACCAAATCAGAATGCAATTTAGAATATTGAATTGAATAAACAAAACAGTTCAAACCATTGAAATATCAATTAAAATATTAATTCAGGTAGGGCTGCAGTACACGCATGCGTGCACTGCCTCGCCACTACAGCATATGGAATATGCAAAAGATCAAATAATCAAAACCAGATAGAATACCATAAAAGCCATACCGTGTGGCTGCAGTTCACGCTTGCGTGCACTGCCTTGCCACTACAGTGATGATGTACCCAATGAATATTCACAAGCATCGCCGTGAATATCATAAGGCCAAGTGTCGATTAAATTGCAGAGACAAATGCGAGGTCAAGCCCAATGAATTTTAGGCTCAACACAAGGCGAAGAGTAAAGTATCTAGTCATGTACACCAGAACGAAATCAAGAAACGTAAAAGTGCACATGAACAAGTATTGTGCATATATAGGTGCAACACAGTTCAGTACATGGATAAAAGACAGTGAAACCGGAAGAACAAAATGAAACAGAGAAGGCACATGGATGTGCAGGCTAAAAAAAATGCAGCCTCGACAAAGCATCAAGGCCGAAGTCAGCATAGATGATGGAGATATGGTGATGGTAGTGCAGCGAACTACGCAACACATAAAAGTAGTGCTACAGAGAATATGCAAAACTGAAAAACATGAAGGCAGTAAGTGCTGACTGAAAACAAAACCACAAAGACATCAAGTATGTCTAAAGTTAATGCAACTGATTTTTGAGTGAATGGTATCAAGTATATGAAATGTACTTGTAAATAGCATGGCAAAGTTGAATGCATGAACAAGTGAATCAGTGCATAAGTGACTACAGAATCAAGTTCAGTAATGTTAACAGTGAAGAACATGGACTGCAACAATCAAGTGAGAATAGAGAACAAGCTGCATGAAGGCAACATAGAGCAATGTCGAGCTCAGTATAAAACAATAGTACTGCAACTACATAGACCAAACATATGCACAGTGCAGATCACAAAGACTTGTCACCACAAATATGAAGACCAGAAGTACAAAATGACCAAGCTGCTGCATATCAGTGGTGCAGACTATCAAGTAGTCATATACAGACTCTACTTACAAGCATGGCCGTGCATAGTACAACAACAAAGACCAAGGCTACAATTGTGCAAATGCTCAAACTCAGGTGGACAACATATCAAATGATCTAATGAATCAACTGCAATGCAACACAAATGTGTTTACATGAACCAATCTACATACTCCAAAACTAACAGCAGTGCCAACAGACTCAAGAGAATGCAACAACATGTCAACAGAAATGATACAACAACAAGGCAGACCACAAAAAGCATGCTACCAAGTTCAACAACATCAAATATGACCAAGTCAAGAGAATCAAGACGACCAGGTAATGATGATGAAAGTGTGCAAGTGCAGACGACAGTTACTCAATGCAACTCGAGAGTGTACCCAAGTGAAACCAGTAAAATCATGACATCAAGTATGATCAAGACCAAATGCAAACAGCAGTATACAAGTGATCAAGTGGCCTGAGACAATGACAAGGGAATGCAACTCTACTCCATATACATGACAACCAGAACAAATGTCACTGCAGTATGAAGGTCACAGTAGACAACATGGTGCATAAGACTCATTGCAATAAAAATCAAGTTACAAGTCAACATGACTAGAAGGTAAATTAAGCATCATGTACGCAACAGGGCTAGAACACCTCAGTGAGTATATGCCGAAGTCAGAGACAAGTAGCAGTATGCAAAAATGGAGTGTGTGCAACATGATGAAGCAGGGATGATACAAACACTTAATAAGCCTCAAAACATCATAATGATGTATCCAAGAAAGCCATAATATACAGGTGAGAAAGTGACCGAAGATAAGCAACTCAAAATCAAAGTCAAAGCATCAGGGGATTCAAAGCCGTGGTCATCACGAAATTGAATCAAAACAATTTCAAGTTGAACAAATCAGAGTCAGAGTCAAATTTAACAGAGGCCAAAAATTCGAAACAAGTGAAAGTAGAAAATCATCATTAACAACAACGAATTCAAATTTGGCATACAAAGACAAGCAGTTTCGAATTAGAAGTGAGTAATGTAAATTACTCACCTTGTCGACGAATTTAGGAGAAGCCGAGCACGAGATCATCGATCGACGCAGCCACGAGCGAGATGAAGGGGCGAACGAGAAATGCAAAAGGGGGCCGCCATTAATTTCCTTCGTTTATTTTTATTTTAGGTTTTTTTGAATGAGAAAAATAAAAAAGGGGGAACGGGTTGTACTCGAACAACACGGCATCAAAATTGATGGGCCGAGATTTAACATTTAAAGGCCCAACAATTCCTTTTAATAATTTATAAAAGAATTTTAATTCAAAATTTAAAAACTTCAAATGGAAATTTACAACAATATTTATCGTCTAAATGTCGATTATTAATTGTTGTTAAGTACCAGGTTGTTACAGAAGCCGCCGTAGCCACCTACTGCCGAGGCCATCATTCTCCCCTCCGACGTGCAACAGTCCTGTACCATCCACCTCACTTCCCACAACTCCTGGACGAGCACCCTAGTGACTACAAGCAGCTTTTCCAGCCTTCACTCGAACATCTTCCATTTATATACTCTTTGTGTTTGAGGTATTTATCTAAGTTATATATACTGTTATTACTTTGATCCTAAATTTCATATAGTTATATATATTTATATAAGAATTTTATAATAGTATATGTACCTGGACTGTAGATATAAGTTATATATATTAGTGTTATGTTGGTTTTCTAAATGTATATAGTTACACGGAAATCACGTTGAATATATCGGTATATAGCAGGGTTAGATTATATGAAGATACATAAAGTTAAATACAGAACTTATGTATTTTGTTTATTTATAGTGTAAGTTACATTTTACATATATGTAGGCTATTTGTTTCACTTTTTTGGGCACCATGCTGTTATACACGTAAGTGTATATATTTATATATTAGTTTATGAAGTTTCTAACAAAGCATATGTTTACATCAGACTGTATTGCATATATGTACTAACTTTATAATATAGTGACGTATATATATTAATATGTTTGAACATGTACATTACTATTGTACTGTATGTGTGTGTGTGTGTGTATATGTGTGTGTGTGTGTGTGTGTGTGTGTGTATGCAGGTTTTAAAGTGTTATGGTTTATAATACATGGGTTTGTGAAAAGTTGATATATATATATATATATATATTACTTTAGTTTTAATAACTGTGAACAGTTCAAATTCTATCATACATGATCTGTTATATTTTGTAAAGATCGTTTGCTGTTTGTAAGCCTATATACACATAAAAGCATATATGGATTTTTTTATATTTGAAATTAAGTTATAAATTTGAAGAAATATATATATATATATAGTATTTTAAAAATATGTTGATCTTAATGTATGTGCTTAATTAAGACAATGATTTTAATATAATATTGATGTCCCTATCAAACTGATTTTTCCATCTATCAGCTTTGATCTTGAATTCGTGCCCATCTCACTTTGCTTCGAAATTTGTGCTTGGATTCGGAACCCATTCCATTGTCGAATATCTCTAGCCTCGAAAGGCAAGCAATCACTTACGATTTATGTTCTTTTATTTATTAAATTTGATTTCAATTGAAATGACAATTGAAATATGTGGCTTTTAGTTATTGTAACGACCCAGAATTTGTGTCAATTAAATTTTTTATATTTAATTGATTTTAAATATTAATAAGTGAAATTTATAAGTCGAATAATTTATTTGTCGAATATCTAAATTTAATTAGATAATTAAATCGATAATTTAATATTTCAAATTCCAGAAATAATTGGAAATTGTGTTTAATATGATTGAAAATGATTTGTAAAATTTTATTATATCATATTGGAGTTAGAATGATGTTATAGAACTTTTAAAATCGAATTAAAAGTAAATTTGTGAAAATTGAATATTTTAATATTTAAATTGACGAGTTAAAATAGCCATTTTTCAAACAGTCTCGGATTTCGATGAAACCAGTTTCATCGGATCCATAATGTTATATTATTATAAGATTTCAAATTTCGTATCAATCGGATTTATCGTTTGTCCGTGGCAAGCCAAAACGCCTAGAAATTAGTTTAAATCGGTTTAATTTAAAATCGATCGTTTATTGCCGTAACTTGCACAAATGACCGAATTAGCTTCCGAAACCTATTCCATTGTGTCCGAAACGCGGGGTAAACCCTAGAAACGCTGGTCACCGTGTGAGATTTGGAGTTCGGAAATTCCGAATGAATAGTAATTCGAGAAATTTTCTATAAAAGCACCATGTTCTTCACAAATTTCAACAACAAACCCTAGCTAATAGCCAACCACCACCCTCTAGATTAATGGCCGAAATTTAATCTCTTTCTTCCTCAAATTTCTTTCAATCCATCAGTTATTAGCCAAAGTTTTCAACTAGAAAAACGCAGAGGACATCGTGATTGACAAATCCAACGGTGGAGATTCGAATTGGTGTTGTGTGGAGGCCACAATTGGCTCACGTTCGACCGAAAGTCGCGCACGATTTACGAGGCAATAGGAGGACCGAGCTCTATGGGATTCGAGCCATGTGAAGCTCTTGGCGAGGCGAGTTGAATGATGGTCTTTGATCGACCTTAAAACGTCGTATGGAGGTGCGACTATAAACCCTAGGGGTAGTGGCCACGGGTTTCGGTTATGCTGGGTCTTCACGCGATTGGGGAAGAAGGATATGCACACGGCCGTGATTTTTTTGGGCTTGGGGTTGGATGGTCCAGATTTGCCTAGGGTTAGAAAAAAAAAAGCTGAAATTATATATTTAAATTCGTGTAAACTTTAAAATAGCATATCTTTGTCGTACGAGGACCGTTTTGGACGAAACGAATTGTGTTGCAATCGTTTGGAAGAACACTACGCAATGGTGCTGGATTGGAATCGTTTGGAGCTAGTGAAAATTTTGGGTAAAATTAAACGCTTGTTTAATTTTATTCGAAATAAAACGCTGGAACGGAACTGAAATTAAGGTGAGAACTTCTCACTCAATCGAATTGTTTCGATTTAAATTTTTAAATAGTTAGAATTAAAATTTGCTTGAATGTATGTTTGAATGATGATTGTTATCTATTGATTGTTAAAATAGACATTATACGCCGTTAGTAAGCGGAGGTTATTTATTAAAAACATATACCGCGAATATTTCACAGTACAACGAAATTAGTATTATTTATGTACTTGGAGTTGATTTCCCGCAGTATATAGCGGATGAGACCCTATTGCGCCGCATAATAGCGGGTAATATTTTATAAATCCTATATACCGCGATAATTCCGTACTGGAACGGAATTAGTGTTGTGCTAACGTCTTCGGATGCAGGGAAACAGGTTGGAGGGATCCAACTGGATTCCTCAACTGTATTGATTTATTTACAGATATTGTTGTATATTATGTTATCATATTGATATATGATGTTTGATTGTCGTGATTTACTATTAGGTGATGTTGCATCGTCGGATCCATTTTTGAAGTTTAAAATAACGATTTTGATTTTTAAAAAGGGTTTTAAAGTGATTTTTGAAAAGATACATTTTATTAAATTTTGAATTGATTCATTTTAAAATAAATTAACGTTATAAAATTTAATATTATAAAATTAAGATTTTTGTGAAATATAACCAAAAGGTAATTTTCAAAATAAATAGATTTATAAAATAGTTTAAATTTGGATTTTTGAATTATTATAAAGGATGTATATAAAAGATTTTTAAAATTGATATTTGTAAATCAAAAATATTGGAATAATAAAACGAGTTTTTATAAATGTTAAAATGAAGTATTGAAGGATTTCATAAGTGAATGAAATTCACAGTTGTATAAATGGTGAAATTATAAAATGAATAGATGTTGTAGAATAAAAGATTTATAAGTAATTAACTTATAAACTGGATTTTAGCATATAAATGGGATATTAATAGAATTTGTTAATAAAGGAGATTTTATAAGTTGAAGTTGTTATAAAATATAAAGGAATCTTATAAGTAATAGAAGTTTTAAAAAGAATGATTTTGTAAATAAATGAATTATAAGTATTTAACTTATAATATGGACTGTTGGTATATAATTGAGTTATATAAATTGAATTGGATTAATAAAGGAGATCTATAAATCGAAGTTTATAAATAAAAATAGAATTTATAAACATTGTTTATAAATTCGAAATCAATGGAATTTGATAAATTGAATATAGAAATTTATTAAAGGAAGTATATTCGCGACTTTAGTTAGCGAATTATTCTTTATGTAAAATGCGTAGAAATGTTGAAATTGGTTAATGAAGTATATTCACGATTTTGGACAGTGAATATATTATTAAATAAAATGGTTATGTTTCGGGAAAGCGATATTATAAAATGAAGTTAATTATTTTAAAAGAGGTTTTAAAATGTATTATGGATCGAATACATAGATTTCAATATCCATTGTTGAAATAGACGTTTTCGAGGAATAAAAGGAAATGGTGGACTATAACACGGTTGTTATAGTAAATGATTTCCGAAAGGAAATATTTTATATAGTATTGGGATTTATATATCTATTTTAATTTCGAATCCCTATACTAGTGTTTTTGGGTCATCGTAACGATGTTTTACGCAACATTCGTTTTGACTCAAATAAATGTGTTTAAGAGAATGCTTTCCTTAAAGAATAAAAATATATACTTAATCATGATTTAAGTATATTGAATATTTTCAAATGTTGAAAATAAATAGATTCGTGAATTAGTTATTAATAAATAAGTATGGAAATGTTTTTCCAATGTGAAATGAAACATTTTGAGAATTTATCTTTTTGAAGATAAATTGAAAATGAATAATTGGAATCGTATATTCATAAATATTTTGGAATGTAAATTCACTATGGAATTTATAAATGAAAATGAGAATTTGCTTAAAAATAAACGTTGTTTTATTTTTGAAGTGTGGAAAAACATATCTAGTAAAGGTATTTTTGGGAAAATAAATAATTTGGGAAATTATTTGGAATCTGATGATGTCGCACATCTCTATTGATAGTTAAATAACCGACTATCAATATTTACCCTTGGATGGGTATTTGTTGTGAATTGCTTGAATTTGAATGCCACACTTATTTTCAAAATAAGAGCTCACTATTCAGGTTAGCCTGGAAAGGACCTTGGGGTCGTATAACCCATTCCGAATTTGTGATACGTCATTATGGAATGCATTTGATGACCGGTGTTGAAGACCGGATATTTTTGAAAACGGAAGGATTACCGTCGAGTGTTTCTGCATCAGCTGATCTCCGATACAGAAATTTATCACCCTTTGTGATGGGAAGTCCGATCGTGATTAGTGAATATCCGGATTGCAAGGACTACTTTGTAAGTGCCTTCGGTTCCGTTCGATCCCGGAACGGACTTGTATGGATGTGTGTTTGACATTACAATTTGAGATGTAAAGCTGGTTTCTATAAAATATATTTCCGTTGGTGGCGGAGAATTTATTCTCTTAGCTTAACACCCTTAGAGGTTATGTAGTTGATGGTTACTAGTAATACATTCCCAAATTGGTGATGTGGCATACGAAGTGCTTTTGAGCATTTGATGATCAAAGCACAGCTTTTGTATAAAGCGTGGCTTTATGGACGAGACTTCGTCGGACCACACACCCCGAAAATGGTCAAAACAGGTAGGATGCAGCAAGGTTATTTGGGGGTAGCGCCCCTTTAGTGTATGTCATTCCTTCTGGATAGAGGTGGTATCATGGTATGGAGCCTAGATATTTAACCTATGTTGTTGCTGCAAATTTATTGCTTTGTGGTTGTTGGAAATCGAGGATCCTCGGATATAGATCGGTTACGATCGGGGAATGACATATTCTTGTCAGTAGTTACCTGGTTTGAAAGGTAACCCGGCCTTGTGTTGGTAGAGATCCGGTTAGGTTCTCGGGTCGTCTTTCCAGAGGCGTACCCATGTGGCAATGGGAAGTTCCTTGGCCTGAGCATTTGTTGGAAATCCAAAGAAACAATACGATCTTGTACGGTTTTAGTTGTAGAACTTATCATTCACTTATGGTGGTACCTCACTGTTTGGATGGTAGCTATAGTAGGCATACGATAATGGTCGTATGTTGGCTAAGATTTATATCTTTACTTTCGAAATGATTTTTCCTACACTATGCACTAGTAATAATATCAAATGTTTCTTTTTAATGCGTATCAAGCATCTTTGACTATCATAAGGAGAAATCTCCTTCGATTCTGCGTTTGCATTGTGTGTGTGTGCGGGAGGCCTTATCGTAGTCTCATTTTCTAAAAAAGCATTGCGAATCTATTTTAAAAATTATCCTGTTCTTTGTTTTAAAGATAAACTGTTTTAAGTTCTCACACCAGTCGCATGACTGACTCGGAGTTTATTGTTTTCCTTCCTAAACTCTGGGTGCCCACCAATTTCCACACGGGCAGTTTAGAGTTAGATTATCAGGATATTCTGGAATTCAGGAGTCGCTGGAGGCAAGCTGGATGGCATGACATATTCACTAGTATATAGTATTTCTTTTCCGCTGTTTGTTGTTGTACACTCTGATGATGTAATGTAATGTAATAACTGATATAGTTCTTTGTTTAAAGATTATTCATTTATCTATTATATGTTGTTCCGCTGCGATTGTGAGATTCTGATATTGTTCTATTGTTTCTTTCTGTTCTGTTCTATCTTTTTTTCTCTTCTTCTACCTTTTTTCTTCTTCTTTAACCATAACGGTACGGTTTTCCAACATTCGATTGCTCGGCAGTTGATACAGTGGACGTATTGATGTCGGTTTTCGAGCGTCGAAAAGTCGCGTCATCATATTTGGTATCAGAGCATATGGTTAAGCGACAACCATGGCTCTGTTGGGAATTACTCATTAGAGATAGAGTCAGTAGTACTCTAGAATGAGTTTGAGTGTAATAATAGCTATGAGAGCGTATTTGTTAGTGAAAATAAAATTGTTTTATGTTGTGATGATTGCTTTATTGAGTGGTATATGGATTCTGGTCGGTATGGTCTGGACAACTCTATCGATAGGGATCGCTAAACACTTGTTCAGAACAATTCGGCACTATATCGTTTTAAAAAAGGGTAAATGAAATAATTTTACCTTGATTATATTTATATATAAAGGAATAATTTTTCAGAAATATTAAAGTGCACATAAAATTGTTTGTTTGGTTGTTGAATATAAACAACAATTTTTAAAGAGTAAATTACATAAGCAAATGAATTATAAGTATGAAGTTATAATTAAAATGATTTACACTTGTGAAATAATCTTATATATAATAAGTGAAATTATATAAGTATAGGATTTATAAATGTGATTTATAATCTGAAAATAAAATTCCAGAGAAGTGTTTTGAAAGGATTTGATATTTCGAAAAATTGTTTTGGAGAAATTAAACTCTAAACTCTTTTCGGTCGCTGGAAAATAATTCCGATGATGATCATGACATCATCGGTGTTCATTTTCAGGTTTCCAAAAGAGGGATTGCTGCCAAATTGTTTTAAATGAAAGTTGTGTGGAAAAATTTGGATTTAATTTTGGAAATTCAGAAGATAATTTGAATTGATTTCAAAAATGGTTTTGAAAGGTTGAAAAGACTATGGAATCCTATTTGAAATATTATGGGAATGATAAATGAGTTGATAACTTATACAATTTGAGTTTTAATAGGATAAATTTAACTTAAAGGATGGAGTTAAATTAAAGTAAGTATAAGTGAATCAATTAAAATCCAAGTTGTAATTGATGAATATAAGTGAAATGAGTTTTGAACTTATAATATGAATAATAAATTTAGCTTTGGATGAGTTAATGCACTTGGAAGTTAATAAATAAGTTGTATAACTTATAGAATGGGAAAGGATAAGTAAAACCAATTATTGAAGTGGTTAAACAATTTTGTTAAGCAAAATGAGATGGAATTTGAATAAGTGGTGGAATTTGACTTCGGTAAAAAGTTAAATAGAATTTACTTTCGAATTGGAATTTGAATTGAATTTATAAGTGGAAATTAAAGTTAAGATTAAACAAAAGATGTTTAATTGGAGTATAACTTAAGTGATGAAGTTGAAATTGTTATAAATAAGTGAAGTGATGAATATGAACATGAGTTATAGAAATGAAATTCAACTTTATATAGTTAAAAAGAATTAGCAATTGAATTAATAAATGGATTGAATATTAATCAATCTAATGTGAATGGATGGAATGTTAATCAATTGAATGTAAATAATTGATATAAAACAATGAATATAAGTGTTAATTCATTAGAAGCTAATGAAGTTGAGAAATTGAATAAATTGAATGGAAGTCAATTTAATATCAACCAATTGAAATTAAAAGTGTTGAACCAAATTGAATGTAAAGAAATGTAAATTGAATAAATTTGGTTGTAATGGATGTACATTGGTTGTTATATGAATGTTAGTTGATTGTATATAATTCATTAAGTGTTAATGAAATTGAATTGACAAATTGAAAGCTAAAGTAATATAAATCAAATTGGAAGTTAAGTGAAACTTAAATAGAATTGAATTTAATTTTAAGTGAACCAACTTGAATATGAAGTAGTGGATGTAAACTAATTGAATATGAATAAATAAATGTTAATTAAATCCAATGTAAATGAATCAAATGTGATTTAAATTGGAAAACCAATTCATTGAATATTAATGAGAAATGAAAGAATATTGATTTGGTTATGAATTGATTTGGATAGACATTGATTGTTGAATGTTTATTAGTTGGATGATAGTTGTTTGATGGTTGCATTTGTTGCTTTTATTGCATTTGCTATGTTGGCACATGTAGTTGTTATGTTGCTATATGTTGTATATTGATATTATTTTCATATATGCATGTTCTCATGATTTGTTGAGTGTTTAGTAGGTGCGGATTGCGCTTGCTTCGCATTTGGAGCTCGCTTTCGCGCTATATTAGCCGTATACGCTCGCTAACAATATATAAGGTACATATCTCGGATTAAATATCGTACTTTTACACTTTTTTCCCTGCAGGATGCCTCATTACTTGATGAGATGTATATTTGTGATATATATTGTCATTTTTTTTCGGATCGAGCCGCGCAAAGGAGACTCTGGCGAATTTTTCCGAAAATTTAAGGCGTTAGAATATTTTTGAGAGAATTGGGAAATTTTTGGAAACTAAGTTTGGATTTGGAAACTTAGTAAAGATTTTGTAAGAAGTTTAACTATGGATTTTGAGAAAGTTAAACACTTAAATGAATTGGAAATTTAACTTGAACGAATTGTTTTGGAAAGTTAATGGATTTTGTGACTTTTTTTTCTTACTTGGTAATTTCGAGGACGAAATTCTTTTAAGGGAGGAAGTTTGTAACGACCCAGAATTTCTATCAATTAAATTTTTTATATTTAATTGATTTTAAATATTAATAAGTGAAATTTATAAGTCGAATAATTTATTTGTCGAATATCTAAATTTAATTAGATAATTAAATCGATAATTTAATATTTCAAATTCCAGAAATAATTGGAAATTGGGTTTAATATGATTGAAAATGATTTGTAAAATTTTATTATATCATATTGGAGTTAGAATGATGTTATAGAACTTTTAAAATCGAATTAAAAGTTAACTTGTGAAAATTGAATATTTTAATATTTAAATTGACGAGTTAAAATAGCCATTTTTCAAACAGCCTCGGATTTCGAGGAAACTAGTTTCATCGGATCCGTAATGTTATATTATTGTAAGGTTTCAAATTTCGTGTCAATCGGATTTACCGTTTGTCCGTGGCAAGCCAAAACGCCTAGAAATTAGTTTAAATAGGTTTAATTTAAAATCGATCGTTTATTGCCGTAACTCGCACAGATGACCGAATTAGCTTCCGAAACCTATTCCATTGTGTCCGGAACATGAGGTAAACCCTAGAAACGCCGGTCACCGCGCGAGATTTGCAGTTCGGAAATTCCGGATGAATAGTAATTCGAGAAATTTTCTATAAAAGCACCATGTTCTTCACAAATTTCAACAACAAACCCTAGCTAACAGCCAGCCGGCACTCTCTAGATTAATGGACGAAATTTAATCTCTTTCTTCCTCAAATTTCTTTCAATCCATCAGTTATTAGCCAAAGTTTTCAACTAGAAAAACGTAGAGGACATCGTGATTGACAAATCCAACGGTGGAGATTCGAATTGGTGTTGTGTGGAGGCCACAATTGGATCACGTTCGACCGGAAGTCGCGCACGATTTACGAGGCAATATGGAGACCTATCTCTATGGGATTCGAGCCGTGTGAAGCTCTTGGCGAGGCGAGTTGAATGATGGTCTTTGATCGACCTTAAAACGTCGTATGGAGGTGCGACTATAAACCCTAGGGGTGGCGGCCGTGGGTTTCGGTTATGCTGGGTCTTCACGCGATTGGGGAAGAAGGATATGCACACGGCCATGATTTTTTTGGGCTTGGGGTTGGACGGTCCAGATTTTCCTAGGGTTAGAAAAGTAAAAATAAAAGCTGAAATTATATATTTAAATTCGTGTAAACTTTAAAATAACATATCTTTGTCATACAAGGACCGTTTTGGACGAAACGAATTGCATTGCAATCGTTTGGACGAACACTATGCAATGGAGCTAGAATGGAATCGTTTGGAGCTAGTGAAAATTTCGGGTAAAATTAAACGCTTGTTTAATTTTATTCGAAATAAAACGCTGGAACGGAACTAAATCAAGGTGAGAACTTCTCACTCAATCGAATTGTTTCGATTTAAATTTTTAAATAGTTACATTTAAATTTTGCTTGAATGTATGTTTGAATGATGATTGTTATCTATTGATTGTTAAAATAGACATTATACGCCGTTAGTAAGCGGATGTTATTTATTAAAAACATATACCGTGAATATTTCACAGTACAGCGAAATTGGTATTATTTATGTACTTGGAGTTGATTTCCCACAGTATATAGCGGATGAGACCCTATTGCGCCTCATAATAGCGGATAATATTTTATAAATCCTATATACCGCGATAATTTCGTACTGGAACGGAATTGGTATTGTGCTAACATCTTTGGATGCAGGGAAACAGGTTGGAGGGATCCAACTGGATTCATCAACTGTATTGATTTATTTACAGATATTGTTGTATATTCTGTTATCATATTGATATATGATGTTTGATTGTCCTGATTGACTATTAGGTGTTGTTGCATCATCGGATCCATTTTTGAAGTTTAAAATAACGATTTTGATTTTTTAAAAAGGGTTTTAAAGTGATTTTTGAAAAGATACGTTTTATTAAATTTTGAATTGATTCATTTTAAAATAAATTAACGTTATAAAATTTAATATTATAAAATTAAGATTTTTGTGAAATATAACCAAAAGGTAATTTTTAAACTAATTAGATTTATAAAATAGTTTAAATTTGGATTTTTGAATTATTATAAAAGATGTATATAAAAGATTTTTAAAATTGATATTTGTAAATCAAAAATATTGGAATAATAAAACGAGCTTTTATAAATGTTAAAATGAAGTATTAAAGGATTTCATAAGTGAATGAAATTCACAGTTGTATAAATGGTGAAATTATAAAATGAATAGATGTTGTAGAATAAAAGATTTATAAGTAATTAACTTATAAACTGGATTTTAGCATATAAATGGGATATTAATAGAAATTGTTAATAAAGGAGATTTGATAAGTTGAAGTTGTTATAAAATATAATGGAATCTTATAAGTAATAGAAGTTTTAAAAAGAACGATTTTGTAAATAAATGAATTATAAGTATTTAACTTATAATATGGACTGTTGGTACATAATTGAGTTATATAAATTGAATTGGATTAATAAAGGTGATCTATAAATCGAAGTTTATAAATAAAAATAGAATTTATAAACATTGTTTATAAATTCGAAATCAATGGAATTTGATAAATTGAATATAGAAATTTATTAAAGGAAGTATATTCGTGACTTTGGATAGCGAATTATTCTTTATGTAAAATGCGTAGAAATGTTGAAATTATTTAATGAAGTATATTCACGATTTTGGACAGTGAATATATTATTAAATAAAATGGTTATGTTTTGGGAAAGCGATATTATAAAATGAAGTTAATTATTTTAAAAGAGGTTTTAAAATGTATTATGAATCGAATACATAGATTTCAACATCCATTGTTGAATAGACGTTTTCGAGGAATAAAAGGAAATGGTGGACTATAACACTGTTGTTATAGTAAATGATTTCCGAAAGGGAATATTTTATATAGTATTGGGATTTATATATCTATTTTAATTTCGAATCCCTATACTAGTGTTTTTGGGTCATCGTAACGATGTTTTACGCAACATTCGTTTTGACTCAAATAAATGTGTTTAAGAGAACGCTTTCCTTAAAGAATAAAAATATATATTTAATCATGATTTAAGTATATTGAATATTTTCAAATGTTGAAAATAAATAGATTCGTGAATTACTTATTAATAAATAAGTATGGAAATGTTTTTCCAATGTGAAATGAAACGTTTTGAGAATTTATCTTTTTGAAGATACACTGAAAATGAATAATTGAAATCGTATATTCATAAATATTTTGGAATGTAAATTCACTATGGAATTTATAAATGAAAAGGGAAATTTGCTTAAAAATAAACGTTGTTTTATTTTTGAAGTGTGGTAAAACATACCTAGTAAAGGTATTTTTGGGAAAATAAATAATATGGGAAATTATTTGGAATCTGAAGATGTCGCACATCTCTATTGATAGTTAAATAACCGACTATCAATATTTACCCTTGGATGGGTATTTATTGTGAATTGCTTGAATTTGAATGCCACACTTACTTTCAAAATAAGCGCTCACTATTCGGGTTAACCGGGAAAGGACCTTGGGGTCGTATAACCCATTCCGAATATGTGATACGTCGTTATGGATTGCATTTGATGATCGGTGTTGAAGACCAGATATTTGTGAAAACGGAAGGATTACCGTCGAATGTTTCTGCATCGGCTGATCTCCGATATAGAAATTTATTACCCTTTGTGATGGGAAGTCCGGTCGTGATTAATGAATATCCGTATTGCAAGGACTTCTTTGTAAGTGCCTTCGGTTCCGTTCGATCCCGGAACGGACTTGTATGGATGTGTGTTTGCCGTTACAATTTGAGATGTAAAGTTGGTTTCTATCAAATATATTTCCGTTGGTGGCGGAGAATTTATTCTCTTAGCTTAACACCCTTAGAGGTTATGTAGTTGATGGTTACTAGTGATACATTCCCAAATTGGTGATGTGGCATACGAAGTGCTTTTGAGCATTTGATGATCAAAGCACAGCTTTTGTATAAAGCGTGGCTTTGTGGAGAGACTTCGTCGGACCTCACACCCCGAAAATGGTCAAAACAGGAAGGATGCAGCAAGGTTATTAGGGCGTAGCGCCCCTTTAGTGTATGTCATTCCTTTTGGATAGAGGTGGTATCATGGTATGGAGCCCAGATACTTAACCTATGTTGTTGCTGCAAATTTATTGCTTTATGGTTGTTGGAAATCGAGGATCCTCGGATATAGATCGGTTACGATCGGGGAATGACATATTCGTGTCAGTAGTTACCTAGTTTGAAAGGTAACCCGGCCTTGTGTTGGCAGAGATCTGGTTAGGTTCTCGGGTCGTCTTTCCAGAGGTGTACCCATGTGGCAATGGGAGTTCCTTGGCCTGACCATTTGTTGGAAATCCAAAGAAGCAATACGATCTTGTACGGTTTTAGTTGTAGAACCTATCATTCACTTATGGTGGCGCCCCACTGTTTGGATGCTAGCTATAGTAGGCATACGATAATGGTCGTATGTTGGCTAAGATTTATATCTTTACTTTCGAAATGATTTTTCCTACACTAT
The DNA here is from genome assembly GCA_030765085.1 of Allium cepa. Classification (NCBI taxonomy): domain Eukaryota; kingdom Viridiplantae; phylum Streptophyta; class Magnoliopsida; order Asparagales; family Amaryllidaceae; genus Allium; species Allium cepa. The sequence goes on from CM060932.1 coordinate 112,904,831, forward strand.
GCACTAGTAATAATATCAAATGTTTCTTTTTAATGCGTATCAAGCATCTTTGACTATCATACGGAGAAATCTCCTCTGATTCTGCGTTTGCATTGTGTGTATGCGCGGGAGGCCTTATGGTAGTCTCATTTTCTAAAAAAGCATTGCGAATCTATTTTAAAAATTATCCTGTTCTTTGTTTTAAAGAAAAACTGTTTTAAGTTCTCACACCAGTCCCATGACTGACTCGGAGTTTATTGTTTTCCTTCCTAAACTTTGGGTGCCCACCAATTTCCACACGGATATTTTAGAGTTATGTTATCAGGATATTCTGGAATTTAGGAGTTGCTGGAGGCAAGCTGGATGGCATGGCGTATTCACTAGTATATAGTATTTCTTTTCCGCTGTTTGTTGTTGTTTGTTGTTGTACACTCTGATGATGTAATGTAATGTAATGTAATGTAATAACTGATATAGTTCTTTGTTTAAAGATTATTCATTTATCTATTATATGTTGTTCCGCTGCGATTGTGAGATTCTGATATTGTTCTGTTGTTTCTTTCTGTTTTGTTCTATCTTTTTTTTCTCTTCTTCTACCCTTTTCTTCTTCTTTAACCATAACGGTACGGTTTTCCGGCATTCGATTGCTCGGCAGGTTATACAGTGGACGTATTGATGTCGGTTTTCGAGCGTCGAAAAGTCGTGTCGTCACCGTTATTTACACTGTTATATATATGTTATTACCTGTATCAGTTCACATGTGACATCTGACACCATTATTTGTTATTTATACGATGATAATCCAATTTGGTTAATAAATGATTGATTGGTTGACATTGGACGTTAAATTGTTAATGTAGATAGTGATAAATAATTTGAAATTGGAATTGACGTATGATAGTTGAAATTGATATATGTGTTAAATTTGATTAGTTAAATTTGACCTCCTTTAAATGTTGAATTAATTGACATAGAAATTTGGTTAAGTACACCTTGAACCATTTGAATGTATGTTGTATAAATTGATATAGTATAAATTGAATAATGGATATCAAGTGAAAAACTGCATGAAATAATAAGTGTAATAATCTTTAATCTACATGAAATGATAGTGTAGATTCTAGAAATAATTATATTAATTTGCATAACCAACAAATGTAAATTAATACGATTATTTCAGGATTATTTAAATAAACTATTGGAGGATTGTTGATGTTTGCTATTGCTTATTTATTTACTTTGACACCATCCCAGTTATCACACTACAAGTTCCCTTTTCTATGCTTTGATTTTTGAATTGAAATGGAATCGGGTTGAAATGAATGCCCAAATTAAACTTTGACTTAAGATAGAGAATTAGATAAAACCCGATTGGCAAATAATTTGATTTAAAAATAAAATAAAGATTTTATTTGAATAAATAATAAGGTTTTGAAATGAAGTTGGGGTTGAATTTTAATGAAAGGTAAATGTTAATATTTAAAAATCTGAAACAAAATATTAACATAGTAAGTTGATGAAAGAACGTTGTTTTGAAATTATTTAATAATTAAGTTTTGAAATTATTTAATAATTAAGTTGTGAAATTATTTAATAATTAAGTTTTGAAATTATTTAATAATTAAGTTGTGAAATTATTTAATAATTAAATAAGATTGAATTATTTAATAATTAAATAAAATTGAATTCTTTAATAAGTGAAATTGAATTTCTTTAACAAGAAATAAAATGTGATTTATTGAAATTAATGTAAGACTTGTACTTTAAAGAATTTGATTTGACGAATCTAATTTAATTCAATTTGAAGTTTTGATATAATGGAGTTGAACTTAAGTAATTGATTTAATGAATTGGATATTAAATAGAATTGTCTTGAATGATAAATTAACTTAACAAAAATTGAATGAAATCGATCAAGGAGTTTAAATTGATTTGAAGGTTACATTAAATCTATTTAAATGATTACGGGATGAAATTTATTTATGAATTTAAATCAATATTTGAATTGTTTAAATAAAAATTGAAATTGAATTATGGAGCTTTGAAATGGTAAATTTGGAAGTTTTGAAACGTAAATTATGGAAATTAATTTAGAAAGACAAATGAAATGTTGGTTTACAAATTCTAATTGAAATTGAGTTTGATTTGTTTTGAAATACATTAAACGACCAATCGGTGTAATAATTACAAAAGTTATTAAAGTGACCGGAATTGGTTAGGGACATACTCTCTGTCTAAACCGAAAACCACTTTAATAACTGTACGCAGAGTGTGATCCAGAATGAAGTGGTTGGAATGATGTACGTGATGACTGAAGAAAGAGAACGATATGGATAGCCTTGACACTTGTGTCAAATTGGAAATGTCTAAAACAGGAGCCGTGCCGGGCCAATTGGGGTTAGCCACCTCGAGCGAACACACTTCTTTGTAAACTACTCATTACTTGTTATTGATTGGTGCGCACCCTTGAATTGGGAGTGTTGTTTCGCGGTGTTGCGATTGTTACGACGACGCGTTCTCACCAGTCCGGATCAGGAAAACGGTAGTTTCACTACCTTGGGTATTGCCTCATGTGCCTTGTCATACTTGTATCCCTATACGCGACCCCTACGATTTGTTTTGTGTTATACCTATGGAGTACTCCCTGATATCCCACTGGTTTACGGTAGAGTTTACAATGCTGTATGGACTATGACACTTATATAAAATGTGTTAAGGGGGATAATGGTAACGCCTTAACACTATTTTGATACTTTATATTACTGATAGACATTATCTACTTAGCGTACACTACTATATATTAGATAGTTTAAAGGATCCTTAGAGGATGGTTATCCCAAACATCCTTTGAGTTACTTGTATTTCAGTCGTTATTTCACTTGAGTTGGATTTATTGATATAAAAATGTTAATCCTGACTCGAGTGTCTTGTGTTTTGCTTTACGCTCGGGTCAGACTGAGTGTACCAGTATTCGAGACTCACCTTTGGAGTTGGAGCTTCGCTTGGAGATCCAGCTATCTATCCAGCTTTCGGATATTCAGTTGATTCCAACGATGTATTCTGATATTGTATTTGACTATTGTATTTGAGACTTCTATTGTACCATATTTAACTCTGATATGTACATAGTAGCTTCACGAACTACTATCTTTAGTTTCCGCTGCATTTATTACTCTGTGTCTGTGATCTGTGATTATTTATTTACCGTATATGCTGAGTTTTGCCAATATAAACTTACAATATGGTATTTTGAGCAATTCAATTTTCGGCATATTCGGATGCGAATGGTTGAAAATATCAGGTCGTTACATAAAGACATGCATATTTACAAGTGTAAGTAAATATTATCATCAATTTAACATTTGTAAGAATAATAACATGCATAGTAAACAAGTGTCATTAGTTCTCCTATTTTTAAATAATAATTAAAATAAAAACAAAGTTGTATGTATCACTATTTCCCCTCTATTCTCATTTTCTTCTATTCAAAATCAAAAAACTTATCAAACTAAAGAAAACTTAAAAACCAGAAATGAAAATATAAAAAAAAAGCTTTCACAAATCTCAGTCAGATCATCTCAGCAAAATTCAAACTCAACATAAGTTTTCAAGATCAAACATCAAAGCAAAGTTTAAAATCAAAATTGGTTTCCAATTGCAAGGATTCAAGAGAAAAACAATTTTCCAGTTTTCAAAGTTCAAATACAACTTCCTGTTTCAAAAAAACTCATCCTCTTTTCTCTGTTATTCAAGTTCAGGTGAGTAAACATTTCTTTTAAAAAATTAAATATATGTATCCTGGTGCATATGATAAATTGAATATTTTATGTTGTGAAAATATGTTTGCATGGATAAATTTAAGTGTTTATGTGTATATAAATATGGTTTATTCTATGCATGCCTGTGTAAATGTATATATATGCCTCTATATGAATAATAGGCACATGCACATCAAAATCAAATTCAATTCCTCTACATATGTTCAATTTTAGTTATGATCCTTAAAGGTAAATTGTTAGTAACAACTAAATTAGATTTTTAAAAATATTCTTAATTTTAATTAACAAATAATTTTATGGGAATCAGTAAATCAATGTGGAAATCATTTCCAATCAGAAAATCAAATGTTTACATTTCAATTTTTGATTGTGCATCTGGATTCGAGCTTAGAATTGATGAATTTTAGTTATAGTATCTAGATTTTTAAGTGGGTGGTTGATGGGAATTGTCGAGTTGAACGGAATTTATGTTTTGATCAAATTCTGGTGATCTGCAATAGGATGGACGTCGAGCCTGGTACAGGAGGTGGCAGATTGTCTGGTGATCAATGAAAAAATACATGGTGGAATTTTAAACCATCGTGGTAGCAGAGCGACGGTGAACTAGGGTTTTGGGAGTTGTTTTTGTCGACTGGGTTTGCGAGGGCAGTTCATCAACGTCGAGGTGCCAGAGTCGATTGCATTTGGTGGGATGGACGCGTGGGAGGATGGTGAGGCTATGGACATGAAGGGGCGGTGACCGGTAGTCAGCGGTGAAGGCACGGGGTGGATTTCGGGTGATTGGTTTTGTTCCAGGTAGGTTCGATCGGTTCGATTCAGATTTACGAGGAGGCTAGTGTTTCTGGGTGGTCCTTAGGTTTGAGTGGGCCGCCGCCGACAGGTTGATAGTCGGAGCGATGATCGTAGGCGATTGGGTTGGTATGCATGGTGGACAGGTATCTTTGGTGTCGGGTTGTATTTTTTGTTGGAGGAGAACGATGTGGCTCGAAGTCGAACACAGGAGATTGGATTGTTGGCTTGGGTAAGGGCTCGGGGGTGTGTTCGTGTGTATTACGTCAGTTTTATAATTTAAACAAAATTAAGTTAAAAAGAAAGAAAAGAGAAGACTCGGGGTTGGCTCGAGAAAAATGGAAACTAGCCCGAGTTTGACTCGAGTTTGTCTCGAGAAGGGATGCGGCAGTTTTGTTTTTTAAAATAAAGTCATAATAGGTTTTTAAAATTTAAAAGTAAATTATGTTTAGGTTTTTTTAATCTGAAGTGATTTGTACCAGGTTTTAAATGTTTAAAAGAAAATTTGAACCAGGCTTTAAAAGGTAAAGTAAAAGCATAACCAGGTTTTTTTTAATTATAAAGGAAACATGTATCAAGTTTTGAAGTTTTAAAATTATAGTTTTAAGGTTTTAAAGTTTTAAAAAAAATTGGGAAATTAAAGTAGATAAACAAGTTTCCAAAGTAATATTAACCAACTTCTAAAGCAAAATGTATAGGTTATAAATGCAAATATTTTTGAGAAATTTAATTGTTTTGATGTGGATAAATTAAAAATTGGGTTAATAATCTCTAATTGTTTTCAAATAAAAGGGATAAAATTAATGAAAGTGATAAAAAGGTAACTACTTAATAAAAGAAATTAGAGGATAATGAATGAATATGATTAATTAAAGTATTAATTAATTTAAAGTATCAATTAATTAAGATAATTAATTAAAGGGTTTTTATTGATAAAAGTAATTAAGAATAATTACTTAATGAGAGTGATAAAGTATAATTACTTAGTGTAAGTAATTAAGGACGATTACTTAATGAAAGTAATTAGGAATAACTACTTAATAGAAGTAATTAAAAGGATAATTTATAATGTAAAGAATTAATTACTTAATGGAAAATTAATTAATAATTAATTAACTAATGTGATTCAATTAAAGGGTAATTACTTAATAATTAAAGGTTAATTAATTTATGTAATTAATTAAAGGATAAATTAATTATGTAATTAACCTAAGGTTAATTTACTTATGACTAATTAAGGGATAATTAATTAATGTTGTAATTAAGGGATTGATTAGTTAATTTCATTAATTAATTAAAGTAATAACGAATGGTTTGCAATTAATATTAATTAAGCAAGGTTAACTAATTAATTTATTGGTTTAAATTAATTAGGAGATCAATTAATCTTGCTTTGGATGAATAAGTTATGTTTAATGCCTTGAATTTACTAATGTGTGATGCTTTGTGATATGCAATGCTGGGTTGAAATGTGATAATGTAAGTTATCTATCTGTGATGAAATGCTGTGTAAACTGACATCCTGTTTAATGAATTGAATTGTTTTCACTTAAACAACTTGGATTAAGAGGACATAGGATTCGAAGAGACGGGGTTGGGTATCAGCAAATGCCCAAAACCACTTCGATTCTTTATAGATTTGAGTTTAGATTCAAATAGGCTGGAGTGGAATAATTAAGTAATATGGATATTTAAACTGAGTAGCAGTTCTTGAATATTGTTTTGTAATAAGTGATTGACTACAACAAGTCAAGAACTTGTAGTGGAGTACGAGTTACCTCGGGTTTCTGTTATGTTTTAAAACTTAGTGTTTCAAATTTTATGAGTTTACTCACGCTGGTTCCAGCCTGACCCGGGTGTTACTTTATTGTAATGCTCGGGTCAGACCGAATATTATAGCTTTTCTGGTTAGGACGTTCTGGAGCTCAGGTGGCGAGCTGGATGATAGGAACGTATGGAATATATTCCACTGTTTATTGGAGTTGTATTGTTGTACTAGCACAAGTTAATTATAACGGTCCAGTTTATTTGTAATTGGTTATACTCTGATGTATTGTATTGACAGTTACTGCTTCCTTTGAATAAATGCTATTATTCGATATTATATTTTAATCCGCTGTGAATGTGAGATGTTGTTGTTTTCTATTCTTTTTCTTCTTTACCCTAACAATCTAAGATTTTCGGCATTCGATTGCTCGGCACTTCTACAGTGAAAGTATTAGTGTCGAATTCTTGAGGTCGAGAATTTTGGGTCGTTACATTAATAGATTACTTGCATACTCTTTTTTTTTTGAACTTTCCTCAAGCTAGGCATGTTATGTGTAGTACTATTAATATATTGAATAGACAAGGTAAGATAATTACATGTTGTTTGTTGAGTTTCATCAAGGTAAGTGCATTATACTTAGGCCATCGTGAAATGGTAGGTCCGAGTGTGTAACGACCCAGAAATTTTAACGGTTTAAATAACGTAATTAACTGAATTTTTATTGAAATTAAAACAATTAACTTTAACAATGAAAATTTGATATTTGGAGGATGTCTATTTAAATGTAGCAAATGTTAGATTTTCATCAGAGAATATAGAAGGTTATTTTTTCGTGTAATTTTATTTGAATTTAAATTAGTTAAATGGATGAAATAAAATATTGTTGAAACATGAATATTTTTTTATGCTAAAAATGTAAACATTTTCTGAGTGAGATGCCATATTTCATTTCGCCAAAATTTGGACTGCACTACCTCCGTCTATCTTATTTTCAACGTTTTAGCAGCAGTTTTGGCAGAATGTTGACTTTTGATAAAATGGTCGTATCGCTGATATCTGTGTATCATTCTGTTCGCGTCATGCTGATCTCCATAGTATATTCATTCCTGTAATTTGCTGTTCGGTACGCGGCGAAATTGATGAAATGATTTGTCGTACCCGTTCCGTATTTGGGCTTTTGGGTTTCCTATGCCCTTTCATCTATCTACCGTGTCAATCAATAGCCATCTACTTTATTTATTTTAAGAATTAATACTCTGACTTTTGTCATTCCCCTCGTCTTGATTATATGCTAGTTCATGAACTTTTCCCTTCCTTTGTCTTTTCATTTGAGAAATTTTTTAAATATAAGTTTTATATGAAAGTTTATATATATATAATATCTGTTTACATTCCTTTATCTTCCTGTAACTGCTCTTCGTTCCCCTTTTTTCACCACCTTCATAGTTTCCACCGCGCCACCAGTTCTCCTCCTCCACGGCCACCGCCTCTCCGCCATTTCCTACTACAGCTCGACCTCCATCATCTTCCCATTGGCCTTGTGAACCACACACGCAGCCATATCAGCTCCCATTCGACCTTGCACCCAAACTCAACAACCACTTCCATCCCACTGCCAATCTCCGCCAGTTGCCAAATCACCGCCTTACTACAGCAGGTAAAGCTTCCACTTAATCCACATCCTCATCGATGGCCTCCACTTCCTCGCCGTTTATCACGCACAGTGACCGCTGTACCACTTCCATACCCAGATCCACTTCTTTTGCAACCACCTGTTACTCGACCTTGTTATCCAACCCCTAGCCTATTCACCTTCACCATTTCCATAACCCTAACCCTTCTCCAGTTCCTCTGCCTACCCGAATAAACCTGACCACATCTTCCACTCGAACGGCCCACCTACCCGCCTCACACCCTAGCACTGCAACATCCACTCCCTGACTCGCTCATACCACCTTTTTCCACCTTCGACCATTTCTCTCGGCCACACAGCGAGTCACCCGAAGCCCATCCCCCTTCATGTCTGGCCCGACCACCTCATTCCCCATCACCATCCAACACTCCTTAACCCAACCACGCAGAGCCTTCCACCTCACCTTGACTGACAACCGAAGCCCCTCCACATGCGCCCACTGTTCGCTCTGCCAACCTCATGATCGGCCCACATCCATGGTAGCACCAACCTCATTAGCCCCTCCATCATCTCCTATTTTCCATTAGCCATCTATCCACCCTTCGACGATTTGCCCAAATCGGAACATTTCCCTCCACCATAGTTTGCCAAGCTCCGGCCCTTATTTCCACATTTCTAGACTCGTGTATATATTGATACTTGATTTTTTTATTTATATTACATATGTATATTATAATAGATATTTGATATTTGTACAGCTAGCAGCCTTCTTCCTCTTTATGTACGAAAGAATAGTATAATATATGTTAATATTTTGAAACTGTATGTATATACATATAATATGTTCATTTATTTATATTTATGACTTTGAAATGGGTTTTTGTTGTAATTTTAAAGCATACATATAGATATTATGTTTACATGTAAACTATGGGATTTGTTAAATATTAATTTGTAAGTATTGATTTTAAAAAATAATAATGATATATAGATAGTTTGATTTTATATATGCTTTATAAATATCGATTTGAAAATATAATATGAAGATTTTATCTTAATATGTGTTTTAATTAAATATTGGTTTTAAAATCTTTTTTTGTTACCACCTATATCAAGTTAATTTTGATTATTTTTCATCGATTCCAAGATACCAACTTTGTTCGTCGAATTCTTATCCACCTTGCTCTGCTTTGGAAATTGTCATTTGGATTGGTCAATTGTCGAGTTCATGATTCAAAACCATAGCTTGCTACATTGTCTATTCCACTAGCCTCGAAAGGTGAGCGATCACTCATGATTAATATTTTTATATTTAGTAAATTTAATTCACATAAAATGACGATTGAAATATGTTGTTAAATTTAAATTGTTAATTATTTAATCATTTAAATATGATATGAGATTAATTGCATTTGTTCACCTATAATAATTGACATTATTTTTTCCAGTGACCAGTTAGTATGTGTGTATCATATTTAATCTGACAATTTTGAACATATTTTCCATTGATATGCTATGTTATTATATGCTATTATTTTATTTGTTCTCACTCTGCAAGTTCTCTGTTAGTTTAGAAATCCCTATAGGTTGAAATGATACACACCTGAACGATATTATAGACTAGGGAAAAATTGTTATGGGTTGAAATGATAATCCCAAGCGATTTTATTGAATTCTGAATTTTGGGATTTCGGGTTGAAACGATATATACCCGTAAATTCTAATTATTGCAGATTGAAATGATAAATATCTGTATCACTTGACTATAGGTTAGAAAATTATATATGGACACCGTTGGTTTATATTTTTAGATGATTTCTAGAATTTTTGAAGAGAAAAATAGGTTTTAATAAATATTGATTTTAGAATAAAATATAAATATTTTATTTTAATATATGTATAAACTTAGATTTTAAAATTATATGTTTTGGAAATTTTAAAATTACAAGTTAAGTTTACAATGTAAATTATAAAATATACTTATAACTTTATTAATTTTGAAATATATAAAATAAAATTTAAAATAGATTTAATAATAATAAAATTTATGTAAAATAATTAATATGATAAAATTGAATAAACTTTAATTTAACCAATATATAATATGTTTAAAATATTTATTTAAATTTGTATTAATATTTTTAAATAGATTTTGCAATAACTTTAATAAATAGAGGTTGGAAAGATAAATTAAAGTTGACTTGAAATTTAGATTGGTTAATAATTGAATTTAGATAAAGTTTGATTTGGAACTTATTAATTTTGAGATTTAAAGATATGTTTCTATAACTTGATAAATTGATTTTGATTAAAGAGGATTTAATGAATATTTTAAATTGAATTTATTTTGATTTAAATTTGTAATCTGAGATGTTATCTAAATATTATAAAAAAGATTAAGTGAATATTTTCAAATTTAAATAAATCAAAGTTGAATTTTTGAATATAAATGAAATTTATCAAATTGCGCTATTGTAAACTGTTTGAATATATAAAGTTTGAAACCAACTGAATTGGAAGTGGTTCAGAATTTTAGTTCAAACCTTGATTTGAAATCAATATAAATTAGAAATGGTTTTAATAAGATTTGAATTGAACTTTTAATCTTTCCTATTGAAATTGTTGAACTGAGATTGATTTTAAATTGAATTGTGGAAGTAAAGTTGATTTGAACAGATTTATGAAATTGGAAGAAACAATTCTAATTTGAAACTATTTTCGATATATACTCTTTTAAATATATATATACATATAAAAAATTATATATGAAATATTTTAATATATAAACTATTTTTAATATATATACTAATTTTAATATATAAACTATTATAATCTGTAACTTATTTTAAATATAAACTATTTTTATTCTATAACAATTTAAATATATAAACAATTTATAATATTTAAACTGTTTAAGTTAGAACTGTTATGATTTATATTTAATGGATTTAAATGCGAATACTTTGATATGATGGTTTGACCTACTTTGTGGCCATGATTTTGGAAGTGAATTATAATTTAATGTGAATTGCAAATTAAAGTGAATATGATTTCGGAAGTGATATGCTTGAAAGTGTATATGGTTTCGAGAGTGAGATGATTTTGAAATGAATATGATATTTTGATATAAAAGTGTGAACTGTTTGAAATGAAAATGACCATGGTGTGAAATAAGCGTTTGGTTGTTAAAGAGACCGGGATCGGATATTGTCATACTCTCTACCAATACCGAGAACCACTTTAACAACTGTGTAAATGGTGGAGATTCCAGAATGAAGTAGGATGGTTTGGCGACGTCTATATGATGTATGAACGCAGCCCTAACTCCCATGAGTCAGCTTGATGCAACTAAAACAGAAGCCACACCGGGCCAAGTGAGTTCGCACCTCCGATCGTGCATGCTTCTTCGATACCATTCTATTACTTTGTGATTTGATTGGGTGCAACTTTGATATGAGAGTGTGTCTCGAGGTAGGCGGTAGTAGCTGCTATGCGTTACCACTAGTCCGCATCCACCAAACGGTAGTATCCTACCTTGGGCATTGCTTCACATGCCTTATCACAATCCTTATCACGCTCTCTACGAGTTTTCTTTACCATACCTATGAGTACTCCTGAGTATCCCACCAGTTTGGTGGAGCTTACAGTATCTGTATAGACCACGAGAATATATAAAAATGTGTTAAATGGGATAGGGGTAACTCCTTAACATTATTTTAATACTTTACATTACTGTAGACATTATATATGAAGCATACTGTACTATGTATGTAGATAGTTTAACGAATCCTTAAAGGATGGAGTCCCAAACATCCTTTGAGTTACTTTGTATTTCAGTTGACATTTCACTCGAGTTGAATTTATTGTTATAAGGATGTTAATCCTCACTCGAATGTTCTGTGTTTTGCTTTATGCTCGGGTCAGATAGAGTGCTACAACATTTGAGACTCACCTTTGGAGCTTGGAGCTTTGCTTGAAGATCTGTCTCTATATATTCAACTTTGCAGTTATTGTAGTTATTTTCAGTTGTTTATGATTCAAATTTGTCATTTGCTTATGTATTGAGATTTTTATACATTTGAGATTTATGTTGTATATTGTTTTAGACTCTGATGTTCTATAGTAGCTTTGTGAACTACTATTTATCTATTTCCATTGCTTATTGTTATATTACTCCGTGTCTGTGATTCTGTGATTGATTTATTTACTATATATGCTATGTTTTGCCAAATATAAATTAACAATTTGTTGTTTAGAGCAATTAAAGTCTAACATGAGTGGATGATTATTGATTTGAATGGTTCTAAATAGCAGGTCGTTACAGTTAGTATCAGAGCTCTGGTTTAGGTAAAACCATTAGAGATAGGGTAGTGATACCCTAGAATGAGTATAATTAATTATAGAGTCATCATCTTTCAAGCTTGAAATTCTTCGTTTGAATCCTCATAGATTAGGACTCCCTTTGAATTATGGAACTTTCCCTTTTGTTTTGAAATCCATTCTTGTCATTTCCTATTCATGTTCCCATTGATACTGCAACATCCCATAGTTCTATTTTTGTTGATCTCTATAATGGATTTGAGCACATCATGCCACCTCAATTTGGCAACTTCATCTTTATTAGTGACTGATCTCATCGATGATTCCGCCAACCTTTGTATGATTTGTAAAGGGTGAAACTCCTTTACAACAAGCTTCGATTCACGGGATATTTCTATATCCTTGGATTTGATTTTGTTATCTCTTGCTAAGCCCGAACCATTTTTCTAGCAGATAGCCAAGGTAATTCTCTTATGATTGAATGCTGATTGCCTCAGGATTATGTAGGCAGTTTATTTTTTCGCTTGGTTCTTAACCTAGTGATCTTGACTCCACACCGATAGTTAGGGATTATCCTAATGTTTGGTCAAGCCACTTCTCTCCCACCCAAGAGGAAAATTGAGTTATGCATCAATCTTCTTCCAAGAGCTCGACCTGTTGTCCTTTCTCCCGAACGAATGGTTTCTACGAATGGTTAATCATGTCCTTTGGAATAACCAATGCTCCTGCCTTCTTCCTCGATCTCATGAATTGTGTTTTTCCACGATGTTCTCAGCAATTTTGTCCTACTTTTCATTGATTATATTCTCGTCTCTTCTAAGTCAGAGAAGGCGCATGAGTCTCATTTGAGCCATGTTCTCCAACTCTTAGTCTCGGTTGACCTAGTTAAGGTCACCACGATTAATATAAGTCTATCCATCTTTCCTCTTTGGTAATTTAATTATCTTGTCTTCCTTTCGAGCCTATCCCCTTAGTTATAATTCTCTTTTATTAGGGTCCCTCTAAATTTGAATCTCCATCCTTACTCTAAAATCCACTCTTGAATCATCCTATGAGAGAACTTGTTTGTAATTGATATAAAAATATTTTATATTGTGTTGTTGAATTGTTAAGTATGAATTTTGGTTTTTGATCGATTCGTCTGGCCAACGCTATCGATAGAAAGTACAAAACACTTGAACAGAGCAAACTGACACAATATTGTTTTCGAATAATTTTATGTATGATTATATTTTATATCTAAAGGTATAATTTTCTAAAATTGGATAGTTAAATGAATTGGTTGTTAGAAATTATAGTACTAGATTATCATTTACTGTTTTATCAATATTCCTAAACCATTAACTATCTGATTTGCAAATGAAATGAATTTAAATTAAGGATTTAAGACTTAATTTCTGGTGCTTTTCTTAATTTGGTTTCAAAGTTTTGAAAAATATATTATTTGAAATTATTTTCAAATGGAAATTATTTTCAAATGGAAATTATTTCCAAAGAATTTTTAAAATAAGTAAGTCAGTACATTTCTATATTGTTGCTGGAAAATAATTTCGGTGATGACTGCAGCATCATCGACATTCGTTTTCGAGTCTCAAAGTGGAGAGACCACTTAGTATCTTTGCTACATTTTTGTTTTGGAAAATGGATTTGATTTGAATTTCTTAAGTTTGATTTGATGTATAATATATATATATATATATATAATATATATATATATATATATATATATATATATATATATATCAAATTGGTTTGAAGTGAAACCGGAAATTTAACTCTTAAATTCTATGTTAAGTATTTGTTTTCGATTATTTAAATGATGCAATTTTTTGAATAATTGGAGTGTCTAAGATGAGAAATGGAATTGAAACAACTTGAAACAGTTGAACTATGATAAAATTAATTTGTATAATACTCAATTGCATTCTAAAATATATATAACTTACCTGAATATTTAAAAGGTTAAAATGTTAACATGAATATGTATTTGAAGGTTATACAAGAGAAAACTTAAGTAATAAGAATGTTCAAACTAAATTTTTCTTAATAAAATGTTGTAAATAAAATGAAATTTGTATAGTGCTCAATTACATTAGGAAACATTAATAAAAGATTAACTGGGAAAAGTTAAAATGTAATAAGAATATGTAATTGAATAGTATACAATATAAATTAAGTAATAAGATGCCCAAAATTTTAATTTTTTTTAAGGGAATTTATAAATAAAAGTTGAGTTATTATAATGAATGTTTATACATTTAATTGATGACATAAGAAATGTAAGTGAAATAAATTGAATAATAAAAAGAAAATCTTATTTAAGTGAATAAGAATATTAATATGAAACTTAAATAAATTTGTTGAAGGAATAATTAAGTAATATCGACATTAAAAGAAACATACTATGTGAATAAAAAGATGAAATTTATATGGTTTTGAATTAATTGTTGCATCTGGTATTGTGTATTTCAAACCTATCTTTCCTTTCTGTTGCTTCTATTCTCACATCTCGTTCTTTTTTGGGGATGAAAAGTTTTGAGTGGAGGAAAGTGTAATGACCTAAAATTTTTAACGGTTTAAATAACGTAATTAACTGAATTTTTCTTGAAATTAAAATAATTAAATTTAACAATGAAAATTTGATATTTGGAGGACGTATATTTAAATGTAGGAAATGTCATATTTTCATTAGAGAATATGGGAGTTTATTTTGTTGTGTAATTTTATTTAAATTTAAATCAGTTAAATTAATGAAAATAAAATATTTTCGAAACCTGAATATTTTTATATAATAAAAATATAAATCATTTTCTGAGTGAGACATCATATTTGGTTTTACCAAAGTTGGGCTGCTCTGGCTCTGTCTATCTTCTTTTCGACATTTTATCAGCAGTCTTGGCAGCGAATATTGACTTTTTGTAGGATGGTCGTATCGTTAATATTTGTGTACCGTTCTGTTCGTCCCGTCGTGCTGATCTCCGTAGCATATTCATTTCTATGATTCGACGTCCGGTATGCAGCAAAATCGACAAAATGATTTATCGTATAGGTTTCGTATTTGGGCTTTTGGGTTTCCTATAGCCTTTCATCTATCTACCGTGTCAATCAATAGGCATCTTCTTTACTTATTTTCAAAATTTGATGCACTGACTTTTGTCATTCCTCTGCTCTTGATTATATGCTGGTTCATGAATTTTTCCCTTCCTTTATCTTTTCATTCGATAAAAATTTAAATATAAGTTTTATATGAATGTTTATATATATAATATATGTTTACATTCCTTTATCTTCCTGTAACTGCTCTCCATTCTCTATTTTTCTCGACCTTCACAGTTTCCACCACGCCGCCAGTTCTCCTCCTCCTCAGCCATCGCCTCTCCGCCATTTCCCACTTCAGCTCGACCTCCACCATCTTCCCATCGGCCCCGTGAACCACACATGCAACCAGATCATCCTTCCTTCAACCTTGCACCCAAACTCGATAACCACCTCCATCCTGCTGCCAATCTCCGCTAGTTGCCGAATCACCGCCTTGTTGCAGCACGCATAGCTTCCGCATGATCCATGTCCCCTCCGTTGTCCTCCACTTCCTCGTTGTCTATCACGCACAACTGACCGTCGTACCACTTCCATACCCAGATCCACTTCTTTTGCAATCACCTGTTACTCGACCTTGTTGTCCAACCCCTAGCCTATTTACCTTCACCACTTCCACAACCCTGACCTATCTCCATTTCCTCCTCCTACCCGAACAAACCTAACCACACCCTCCACTCGAACGGCCTACCTACCCGCCTCATACACTAGCACCGCAACATCCACTCCCTGACCCGCTTATACCACCTTTTCCCCCCTTTGACCATTTCTCTTGGCTACACAAGGTGTCACCCGACGCCAATCCCCTTCATCTCCGACCCAACCACCTCGTTCCCCATCACCATCCACCGCTTCTCAAACCCGACCACATAGAACCTTCCACCTCACCTTGACTAATAGCCAAAGCCCCTTCATATGCGCCAATTGTTTGTCCTGCCAACCTCGTGATCCTCCCGCATCCATGGTAGCACTAGTATTGTCAGCCTTCTACCATCTCCACTTTTCCATCAACCATCGATTCACCCTTTGGTCATACGCCCGAACTGGAACATCTTCTTCCATCACAGTTTGCCGAGCTCTAGCCCTTGTTTCCACGTTTCTAGACTCGTGAGTATGTTCTGTTATATATTAATACTTGATTTTTTTATATTATATATATATATATAGGCCTTCTTCCTCTTTATGTATGAAAGAATTGTATAATATATGTTTATGTTTATATTAGTGTTAATATTTTGAAACTGTATGTATATATAGTATGTTTAGTTATCTATATTCATGATTTTGTAATGGATTTTTATAATAATTTTAAAACATATATAGATATTATGTTTACATGTATACTGTGGGATTTATTAAATATTGATTTTAAAAAATAATAATGATATATAGATAAATTGATTATATATATGTTTTATAAATATCAATTTGAAAATATAATATAAAGATTTTATCTTAATATGTGTTTTAATTAAATATTGGCTTTATATATATACATATATATTTGTTTCCACTTGTATTAAGTTAATTTTGATTGTTTTTCATCGATTCTAAGTTATCAGCTTTTTTCGTTGAATTCTTGTCCACCTAGATTGCTTTGGAAATTATCGTTTGGATTGGTCAATTTTTGAGTTCGTGATTCAAAGTCATAGCTTGATGCATTGTCAATTCCTCTAGCCTTGAAAGGTGAGAAATCACTCACCATTAACATTCTTACATTTAGTAAATTCAATTCACATGAAATGATGATTGAAATATGTTGTTAAATTTAAATTGTTAATTGTTTAATCTTTTAAATATGATATTAGATTAATTGCATTTGTTCACCTATTATAATTGACATTATTTACACTAACGATCTGTTAGTATGTGTATATCACATTTAATCTGATATTATTGATCATACTTGCCATTGATATGCTATGTTAGTATATGCTATTATTTTATTTGTTCTCACTCTACTAGTTCCCTTTTAGTTTAGGATTCCTTATGGGTTGAAATAATACATACTCGAACGATATTATAAATCTGGGAAAAATCATTACGGGTTGAAATGATAAACCTAAGCGATTTTATTGAATTTTGGGATTTCGAGTTGAAATGGTATATACCCGTAAATTTTAATAATTGCAGATTGAAATGATAAATATTCATATTACTTGACCATAGGTTAGAAAATTATATACAAACGCCGTTAGTCTATATTTTTTGATGATTTTTAGAATTTTTGAAGGGAAAAATGGGTTTTAATAAATGTTGATTTTAGAATAAAGTATAAATATTTTATTTTAATATATGTGTAAATTTAGATTTTAAAAGTATATGTTTTGGAAATTTTAAAATTACAAGTCAAGTTTTAAAATGTAAATTATAAAATTTACTTATAAGTTTATTAATTTTAAAATATATAAAATAAGATTTAAAATAGATTTAAAAATAATAAGATTTAGTTAATAATAATTAATTTAGTAAAGTTAAATAAACCTTTAATTTAACTAATATACATATAATATGTTTAAAATATTTATTTAAATTTATATTAATATTTAAAATAGATTTTGTGATAACTTTAATAGATAGAGGTTGGAATGCTAAATTAAAGTTGACTTGAAATTTAAATTGGTTAATAATTGAATTAAATAAAGTTTGATTTAGAACTTATTGATTTTGAGATTTAAAGATATGTTTCTATAACTTAATAAATTGATTTTGATTAAAGAGGATTTAATGAATATTTTAAATTGAATTTGAATATTTAATTTTGATTTAAATTTGTAATCTGAGATTTTATTTAAATATTATAAAAATGATTAAGTGAATATTTTCAAATTTAAATAAATCAAAGTTGAATTTTGGAATATAAATGAAATTTGTCAAATTGGGTTCTGTTAAATTGTTTGAATATTAAAAGTTTGAAACCTATTGAATTGGAAGTGGTTCAGAATTTGAGTTCAAACCTGGATTTGAAATCATATAAATTAGAAATGATTTTAATAAGAATTTGGATTGAAATTTTAATCTTTCCAATTGAAATTGTTGAGCTAAGATTGATTTTAAATTGAACCGTGGAAGTAAAGTCGATTTGAATTGATTTGTGAAATTGGAAGAAACAATTCTAATTTGAAACTATTTTCGATATAAACTCTTATATATATATATATATATATATATATATAAGCAAAACCCTTGGTCAAAGGGTCAAAGTGAAGCCTTTTTCACAATCTCTATATTGCCCCCCGTTCAGAACAAAAACATACCACTCCATCAGGGCAGTTCTGTCATTCGACAACCGGCTCCCACCTTTCCCCGTATTCTCTTCCCTTTCCCTTCCCTTTTCATTTTATTCTTTCCTACGCAACCACTTTCCACTCCACCGTAAAAAAAAAGGTAACTTCCCTCCTCCACTTTCCTAACCACCATCTCTAAACTGCCCTCCCTTCTTCTCTTTATACCTTCTACAACCTACCGGTACAGCCGATGCCGCCGCGATTGCTCTCCGCCGTCATGCCACCATCGTCCATCAATGTTTTCTCCCCTTCTAATTATCTCCACCTAAAATCAAATCAAGTCCATGGATTTTTCTCCAACTCTCCTCCAGATGTTACCTACCCTATAACTGTAGATCTGGAGCGAATTTCACCACCTAATAGATCTACTACCACCATTGCCTGAAATTGATGTTCAGACCAACCTACATGCACGACAACCGAGACACTATAGATTTGAAGTGTTTTGCTTGCTATTGTAACTACTGATGATACCTAATTCTGGCCATCTTCGGCTGCTGTGCTGAGCTTCGTGCTTCAGAACGATCTCCACCTATATGACGGTACGATCTCAACCCCTTTCCCTCTGTTGACGTTTTCTTTTCTTTTCTTTTCTATTTTGTATTTCCACCTGATAAAAATTCAAAGCCATGGAAAGTATATTTTTTAACTTATTTATCTTCAACCCAATAACTTCTTTGTTAAATGATTCAGAAAGTATGAATTTCATTTCTAAACAGATGAGGGAAGATGTTGTTTCAGCTTTTTAGGTAATAATTATGTCTGCATACGTTTTTGAAGTTCGTGATTTTACTGTATAGACCACATAAGATTAATTATCACAATTGCAACTAAATCCAGTAGAAATCAATGTTAATGCTGACTTAACTGCAAATGAAAGTCTTTCAGGGGTGTTCAACTGTTTGGGATATTCTGCTTATTGTATTTATTTTTGGTTTGTTTTTTGTTTTCACTTTTCTGGTTGATGGCTCTTAACTTCCCTTAATTGCCCGATTCAATTATATAAAGACGAATGTCGAACTGAATTTGTATATTTTTAGTTCTGTTGGGTTATTTTTCCCATCAACTTATTTGCTTTGTTAACAAACCTGATTATGATAACCAGTGCACCAAAGTGAGCTTAGGTAAATTTACTCTGTTATTTTTTCTGATTATAATCAATTACTTGCTATCAGCATGATCCCTGTAATGAAATTTGTCTTCTGTGATGAAGAATTAATTGGCGTCCATAAATTTCAATTTGTTATCCTACCGTTAGTATGCATTTAGGTTTGTATAATTACGTTTTCTGCTAGCATGCAACAATCTATTAGGTAAAAGTTCCATGCGCTACTATTTGATGATGATACCATAATTTTTTTTCATTACTTTACTATATTATTTTATCAATATTTCAGTGGTAGATTGGAACTGGAATTACATGTTTGCTATAATATAAGAAGCTTAATATTGTACAATTTTGATTGACTACTGTCATGGTTTAAAGTTTCTGGATTTGTTATGGACCATATTGCTCTCGCTTTTTGCCTCACTTTTTCACTTTCTACAGAAAATGGTTTTGGCATTTCGTATGAAATTTTGATAGGAGTTGTAGTGTTTTCAATGCAATGTTTGAATATGAAATTTTAGTTAAATATGTTTTCAGATTCATTGCTTACTTTTTCTAAATTTTGGATAAACTACGTTATCAGTTCAACATAACGTCAGAGAACTTGAAAGCTGCAATTACGGTTGTAGAGTATACCGTAGTCTATGTTATCATTCATTGCTGGAAGATTCACAGGAACAAAAGCACAGTGAGCAACCTTTTTCAACTATATTGTGCAAAGTATAAAAAGCTACTATTTTTTAAAGATCTGAACATCATCCGTGATTTCAAATACAATACACATATCCCAGTTTTCAATAGTAATTGCGTATATGCATAACGAATTCCAGTAAATGTGAACAAAACGCACATAGATACTTCAAAAATATGAAATTTGAAAAGGAAGAATTATATAAAGAAACATAGTTTATAAATTTTTGTTCATTACAATAGTTCATACTTAATAAGTTAGAAAAATGACATTCACATGTTACACATATATTACTTGCTTTGGATATCACCAGATTAGTTTGTAAGATCTGCAATTAATTTATCCTATATTATTTGTTTCAATACCATAAACTGATAAAGCAAAATTTGGACATAATGCAGTAATAGGAAAGTATGAAGATTTGCTGTATGTACGAAGTATTGACTCTACAACGGTTTATTTTTATATCATATATAGTCTGCAAATGTTAGTTACTCTTTAGACGATTGTTTCCAAATGCCAAAGTTTTTTTTCCTGATATCATGTTTAAGTGTATATGCAACCTCACAACATCTCAATGCACCTTCATTTCGCATTTTATCGTCGTATCATATTACTTATTCCCCTTATTTCTTCACTTATGAAAGTTGTAATTCGGTCATGTTAAAAGAGATAGAACAGCATGTTGTTTATTGTATGATTACTTTGATTTTCAATAGCAATTTTAAATTGCTATATGCATATGGTTTAATTTCTGAAAATTTGGACTTCATGTTGACTTAATGTTATAACATATTATTTATTTTCATTTGCAGAACTAAGTACTCTAAATGATGCATATCACTTCGGACTTATTGGAATAATGCAAATTTACAAGGACATATATGCCTGAGAAGTCAGAGGTAAGCAATGCACACATATGAAATGAATTTATATTTAAGTCATTTATGTGAGTTGATATATCCATTTATACATTTTATCATTGTTATATTTTCTATACTAGGCATTATATGTTTTTTGGCAAGTGAAAATTTCATACTGAAAACTTCTGTGCTATTAACACCGTTATAACTGCTGTTGACACCGTTACAAGTACAACTACCTCCTTTATGCCACTTCTGCTTATTTTTTTCTTTTCTTTTGCGCATCTCTCCTGATTTTGTTACAGTTTTAGATTTATTACCGAACTTGATTACCATGGGTGCTGAATTTTACCTTCGTTTCTTATTGTTTTTACACTGTTCCAAATGACATTTACATACTATATTTTTATTGCAGATTATGCCTTATGTGCAAGCCCCCTCCAACTTCAGGCTAAAAAGCAATGTGGTGTTGACACTGTTACAGACGATTGCAATCTTCGCCATCAGCTTCAACTCAGGTCCGTAGAGTCTTTTCAAATTTTTTTCTAACCTTTAATTTCTTTACTCCCCTTTTGTAGACTACAAGTGATCATTATTTTATTGAGTTGAATTTTTTTTAGGTGATATAATTATGGTAAAAATTATATATTTTAGTTATAATATTGTCGTTTTTTTATCGCTAAAACAAAACTATGTACTAAATTTTCATAACCGATCCAAAATATGTGGCACCAGTTGTATATAAATATGTTCCAATTGATTTGTTGCCCAAAACGGCTACCTTCCCTTTGACCTACTATCAGACATGCAGTTGGAGGTAGGGGTGATCGTCGTTCCCAGCAATGGCTTCGGTTAAAATAAATAGTATGCTCCTTTATACTGCTTAATTAGGTATTATTTCTTATTGCGGAGATGGTGTGCTATTCTTCTTACTTTCTGCGATTTTCTAGATGGAAGAGAAAATCAATTAAGTTTGACATTTATGAACAAGTAACAATGGCTATTAAAGATTATAGGATAAGATAATCTTGAGTTTATTTTTACGATACTGTCATTTTCGTGAATTTGAGATATAGTTTATCTTCTTCCACTGAAAGCTGAATAGGTGAATTTTTTGTAAAATAGTTTTTTACCTAAAAGTTCATGCTGTTATTACTTTATATATTTTTTATGATACTTTGATGTACAGAGTGCTCGGATTTATGACTGCTTAAAACTGCACAATTTGGCAGTAGAGGGTTTTGTAACTGTTACTCTGTCCATTCTTTGTTTAATTCAGTACCCAGTTGACTTTGTTTCCTATTTTTTACCATCATCTCTTCACACCAAGTTATCTTAATTTATTTTGCTGCTACTTATACTCATACTCCACTGCTCAACACATACGCATACATATGTTTACGAAGTTATACATTCATAATTTGCTGTATAATGCTTGGATTTATGTCCGTTTACAATGCTGGGTTGAAGTATGCTGTAGATGTACCTGTAGGTGTTGCTCTACCCTTTTATTTGTTCTCTTAGTAATTTCTATCTATTTCACTCAACTGCTTCTTTTTTCCTTCGACTACATGATTTCAGTACCATATACACTCTCATATGTTTCTACGACTTTTAACTTCACTTTTCTTATGAACAATTGTTACTCAATTTCCTCACCTTTAAACGGAAGTTGTTCATATCTGTCACGAATTGTTTAAATTGCGTTCATAACCATTTGAAAGTTAAAGAAAATTAACCAGATTGTCATATCCCTTGGGTTTATTAAATCCAGTAATTAAAGTAACTTCACAAACGAAAGATACAACAACGTCTGCAACGTACGTAATTTCAATAACTACTGCCCAATAAAAATTAATTATGTATTTTATTAGTACACCATGTCAAATAAATTTTTTATTTTGTTTTACTCCTAAAGAACATTTTTCTTACAAAATAGGCCATTCAATACATTCCTAAAAAATGGAAACGTGGTTTTAGGAAACTTGGGTTAGGTTGCATAGTATAAGTATACAAATCTAAATAATCACTATTGGAAACAGATTTAAACTGATTTTTTGTTTTCAAACATGATATTCATTATGTTTGTGAATTGGTATGACATATAGATGTATCTACAAGCAAAAAATTTCTCACTACGTACAATTTGCTTTGACTATCTTATAAAAGTTCAGTTTTAAATTAACGTTGGTTGTTATAGAAATTTACTTATGCAATCAATCAACTTTTTACGCAAATTTTTCTGTTATGGAAATTTACACTCTCTTACTTGAAAACAGAACCATTCCTGCTTTCATTATTCATCTTGCTTAATTTATATACATTTGTAGATCATTTCTTCAATTTAGCCACTACTTCCCTCATTTATTTGGCAACTTAAGGATTTTGGTGATAGGTCATCAAAGTTACTTCCTTTTTTATTATGGATTTTTATATTTGAACAAGCAATGAAATGCAAAATTGTGATCATAGTATCAAATGGTTATTTACAGGATATTCTCTTTCAAAAAATGTAATATTGATCGACCTATCATTGTAACTTTTGCAATGAAATATAAGGTGTTGTTCTGTTATATATCTCATAATACTACATTCTGACATAATATGCATGCAGGTCTCCTCTTTTTTTGGCCTCCTTGACCAAATGCAAATACATGTAATAGAGAGTGGAAAAGTAGCAAGCTGAAGTAGTGGATAAGAAGTGTGCTGCTGCATGTCGTCATGTCCATATGCCGCCAATATTTTCTTTAAAAATAAGTCATTTAATACACTCATACCAACATCCAAACATCAATTAGGTATTTGTTTTGTATAGGTATATGTTTACTTTCGTGTGGGATTGTGTGCTTTGTTTAGCCTATTGTTTAATAAAGGAGCATATGTCTAGAGAAATATCTCACTTTATTTAGCCTGTTGTTAACGTAGTGCTTTCACTTGCAAATTACGTGAACCTCATGCTTTCTACAGAAACTTTTCACTTTGTTGTAGCTTTCAAATTTTTTTATATATGTTAGCTTTCATGTAATATATGGTTTCACGCATTGACTACTTGAAGGTTTGCTTTCGTTAGTTTCATATGTCATGGGTACTTGACCTATGGCTGTGTATATTCCTTAACATTGTTCATGTCAGCTTGACTATTTAGATATTGCAATACTGTTGTGGTATTTTTATTTTTGCTATGATTCACTTAAAGCGTTTTCCATTTCTCATGTGAGTATGCAATTTCACATGTGAATAACGTTTATACTTTACTATTAATATATATATATATATATATATATTGCAATACTGTAACAAAGAGAAAATTTGCTCTCTCTTTTACGCACACGTCCAACGGACGTGCCACCATACTCATGTATATATAAACTATTTTTGATGTATAAACTATTTTAATATATAAACTATTTTTAACATATATACAAATTTTAATATATAAACTATTTTAATCTATAACCTATTTCAAATATAAACTATTTTAATCTATAACTATTTCAATATATAAACTATTTATAATATTTAAACTGTTTAAGTTGGAACTGTTATAATTTAGATTTAATGGATTGAAATGCGAATACTCTGATATGATGGTTTGACCTACTATGTGGCTATGATTTTGGAAGTGAATTATAATTTAATGTGAATTACAAATTAAAGTGAATATGATTTCGGAAGTGATATGATTTCGAAAGAGTATATGGTTTCGAGAGTGAGACGATTTTGAAATTAATATGATATTTTGATATAAAAGTATGAACTAATTGAAATGAAAATGACCACGGAGTGAAATAAGCGTTTGGTTGTTAAAGAGACCAGGATCGGATATTGTCATACTCTCTACCAATACCGAAAACCACTTTAACAACTATGTAGTGGTGGAGATTCTAGAACGAAGTAGGATGGTTTGGTGATGTCTATACAGGAGCAACGTCGGGCCAAAATAGGTCGCCCCTACGATCGAGCATGCTTCTTTGATACCATTCTATTACTTTATGATTTGATTGGGTGCATCTTTGATATAGGAGTGTGTCTCAAGGTGGGCGGTAGTAACTGCTATGCGTTACTACTAGTCCAGATCCATAAAACGGTAGTATCCAACCTTGGGCTTTGTCTCACGTGCCTTGTCACATGCCTTATCGCGCCCTCTACGAGTTTGTTTTGTACCACACCTATGGAGTGCCCCCTGAGTATCTCACTGGTTTGGTGGAGCTTATAGTATCTGTATAGACTACATGAAGATATAAAATTGTGTTAAGGGGGATATGGGTAACGCCTTAATGCTATTTTAATATTTTACTATAGCCATTATATATGTAGCGTATGTACTGTGTATGTAGACAGTTTAATGAATCCTTAATGGATGGAATCCCAAACATTCATTGAGTTACTCTGTATTTCAGTTGACATTTCACCTGAGTTGAATTTACTGGTATAAGAATGTTAATCCTAACTCGAGTGTTTTGTATTTTGCTTTATACTCGGGTTAGACTAAGTGTCACAGCATTTGAGACTTACCTTTGGAGCGTGGAGCTTTGCTTGAAGATCTGTCTCCATCTACTTAGCTTTGCAGTTATTTCAGTTATTTCCTATGACGACCCGCCTTTCTAACCCTAGAAAGACGTTTCATCATAAAGAAAGAAAGGGATAGAAATAGAAAAGAATAGAAAGAAAGAATAACAACATCAGAATCTCACAGCGGAATGGAACAAAATATAACACATCACATAACTATTACATAGTTATACATACATCAGAGTTATACAATATCATACAACAGGACTGTCATATACATATGTGTCCATACATACATCCAAAATACAGCATGCACTAACTACACAGCGGACTACATATATAGATACATACGTCTGGTCTTCTTCCCAAAATAGCTTCTCCAGAAAATCAACACTTCCAAATACCTATCACTTGGCTACTCATAAAAAATTGAGTACCCAAGAGTTTATGAAAACACAAAATATAAACTCCGGGTCAGACATGGGTCTGGTATGAGTAAACAGGTTAAAATTGCTTAACTTTGAAAATCATTTGAAATAAAGGTATCACGTAAGACTCCCCACAAATAAATACGGGTAAGTTTTTACCTTACGCTAACCAAAACATTTTATAGGAAATTCAGTGATATTATAATAGTGTCTAGGGTTTTCAAGTAAATAGAAAATAGCTGAAATTGTTACATTCATTAAATTCCAGCTACTAGCCACGAAAGTGGGTAATACAAATCAAAACCGTAGGGTCTCGTAGGGAAAATGGGTTTCCAACAATGGCAGGGCTACTGGGGTACCACCCGTCACAGTACGGGGCCTAGATCACCGTACCGAGGATCACTCCCGACCCCCTACAACACAAGGCCGGAACCATTCCTTACTGAACAGTCCCGAATAAGATAACCCCGCAGTTGTGGCCAACAACTGCTCACACAGCCGAAATAAAAAGGGACATCTAGACAGGGGAATATCTTGTCCTGCTTGGGCATCACCCACCTAACCTTGCTGCATCTCCCCTGTTTTAGCCATTCCCGGTTAATGAGGCTTGAGGCTGCGATTACCTTTATTGAACATTATTCTTAGAATGCTCATCGTCCGCCTGACGATGTGTTGAAAGCATTCAATCCATACAAGTTCGTTCCGGGTTCGAACGAAACCGAAGGCATTATCTCGTTACACTCATTTTGGAATCACCCTCAGAGTTAACGACGATAACCCTTGCATTCTGAAATACCATCTCGATCTTCAAATGATAAGTCACGACCTAACGTTAATTTGGATCGATGTGGTTTTCGGAGAATCAAAATTGATTCTTTCGATCCCGGTCTCATCGAAATCCAAACGCTATTTTAAGGGCCAAGTTGTCTATTTAACTTAACAGTTCAATTTAATATTAGAATTCATATAACAGATATAACAGATAAATCATACACAGTTATCACAGATTTCCATAATATATCACAACATATCACAGAGATATCATCAAACAGATGTTAAAGTCAATCAAACAGAATTATCAATGCATACCAATCAGTTTGGTTTTACTTAACTTAATTGATTGCTTAAGAATAAACTATTTCATTCTGTTTAATTAGTTACTGATTAATTAACTTATTAATGATCAATTAATTACTTAATTCATCATTAATTATCAACTTATTAATTATTTGATCTTTAATTAGTTATTTACTTACTAAACTTTTATTCATTAATTATTACTTAATTACTCAGTTAATTAGTTGATTCTTAATTATTAATTCATAACTTACTTATCAAAGTTTATTACTTATTTAATTATCACAAATTACTTTAATAAACCAATTATCTTCAATTTAATTAAAGTATAACCCCTAATTAGTAATTAGCTAACATTCTTAAGATTTTAAATTGATTTAACATATGATTTATATTTAAATTACAAAATTAATTTAAAGTTATCAATTTAAAAATCTCAAGTATAAATTAATTAACATCCTAATTACTTGTTTTTAATCACCTATCTTTACATACTTACCTAATTAAACCTTTAATCAGATATTAACCTAACTAACTAATTGCTAAACTAACTTAGTTATAACACATACTTAAAACAAAAGTATACGTCCAAAGAGAAAGGTACCCGAGACAAACCCCTTCCCTACTCGAGACAGTCTCGAGACTTCCCTGCGTCTCTCTCTCTCACCCCATCTTCTTCTCCTCTTCCTGTTTCTTCTTCTCACTTATATTTTTTTTTAGTTATAAATTTTTGAATTGCAGAACAAAATTTCCCACGCGCAACCCCAAGGAAAACTCGAAGCTACAACCAAAAATCACGAGTACGAATACGCATCTCTCCCAGCAAATTCGACAAACACCACCTCACCACCGTGCACGTGCACGGTGGCCCACTACGTCTCCGGCGACTCACGACAACGTCCACAAACCCCAAATCATCCCTAGCATCGAAATCAAAACCCAGATTTTCAATTATAAGTTGAAAACAAAATATGACCTGTAGCTCGAACACGAGCCACAAACACCCACCGAAATTCCCTACGCACGGCCACCATCCATCACCGGAGGCCAAGCCTCTTTCCCCCCGCCATGGACAAACCTTCCTCGGCCTCCACTCCAAATCACGAACGGCTCGATCAAGCGACGACGATACAAACGATGATTTACAGAACACAAGAAGAAAATGGACTGAAACCCTACTTTAATCCCAAACTCATAATCTATGTATTCGAAAAATAATTTGACATTTTTCTTGTGTCAAATGGATTACAAGCTTGTTTCATATCAAGTTACAGAAATTAAAATCAACTCAATCATCCAAATTTAATGAAAATCTATTACAACTTCTTTTTAAAACTGCTCTGAATATCTTTGTTTATAAATCAAAATTTTTATGCTAAAAATCCTAATTATGTATACGAAATCAGATTATGTTATTGAATTTACAAATTTATACATTCAAATTTTTGACTTTAATTCTCTTTTTCTTGATACTTGAATAAACAGTATTGATAAAATGCTGTTAAACCTCAAAACTAGATTGTAAGCCTTTGATTTGGATAACACTTAAATTTGCATCAATATCCAAGTTTTAAAACATCTGCATGAAGAAGTATTTGCAAATTTCTTTGCTTTACTATGTTCAGAAACTTGGAAACAAAAACTGTAGAACAGCCATATCAACTTTTCCAGAGCAACACAGAGTACTTAGTACTACTTGTTCAAAATAGACATCAGAGCACATACCATTTGTGAGTTAAATACACAAGTTTAAATTTGAAAATAGTAAGTTTACTCACCAAGTAACTTTAAAACAGTTGATGAAGAACACTGCAGAAAGAAATTTCCTGAAGCCTTCTTTAGTTTTTCTGTCTTGAATTTTATTTAAGTTTACCAAGCAACAAATGTTTATCTTTCCTCCTTCTTTGATTCTCAGGTTTGCCCTTAAGTTTAGTTAAGTTTTTATGATCGAACTTAAAAGTATGATGGATATATATATATATATATATATATATATATATATATATATAGAAGTTACTTAATAATATAGGTGGTATGTAGGCAGTAACTATTTGTATTGTTATCCTTTCTTTTTATTGGCTAAGTGATATACACTGCAGTATGATGTGATAAAGAGATTTCGGCTGTAGTACTTACATGAACAAAATGTTGTGCTAATTAATGTTCATGCTCTTAATTATGATAACATAAAATTAATGTTTACTGATACTTCTTATGTGTTGTACAAAGATATTTATATTTTGTACTGGACAAAGATGTTTGAGACATTTTGCATTGTTCAGCTTCATACAATCAGGTTTTGTTTTATATTTGAAGTGAAAACTTTGTTTTTCTTATGCATATAAATTTCCAGCAGCACATAAGTTTATTTTTAGTTTATATTTTTTTTTCTGGACAAACACTTGATTGCTGTACATATGTATATGTGTACATAGACTATGCATAAAGATATCTTATATTTGACTTCTTTACACCCTTGTTTGCACAGCAACTTAATATGATCTTTATTAAAATTTATGTTGTTCATGTATGATTTCCATGTTTATGCTTTCTAAATTTATCATATTTGTAGTTTAATTATCAAACATTGATTTATATCATATACTTGCATTTTTATACTTCAAGTTATAATTTATATTTGTAGATTTATATTCTTAGTTACATTTTATATTTTATTATTATGGTTTTATACAAGTTTTGTATGTTTATGTTAATAATTATTATGTTTGTTTATTTTTAAACTTATTATTTCAATTTCATTTTATTAGATTAAATATCAACAATATAAAATCTTTGATTTTAGTGTATAAGACAGATTTTGTTTTAAATGGTTTCGAAGCATTCTATTTTAAAATTTTCAAATCAAAACTTTCTTTTATAAACACATATATAACTGTTAAATATCCAAGATCTCATCATTTTAAACATTGACAAGCTTACATTTAATTTAAATTAGATTAAATATTTATTAAAATATGCTGTCAAAAATTCCGGAACTGTCAAAAATAGCTTGACAAGCTTACATATATAACTGTCAAAAATTAGATTAAACTCTGCCTCTTCTTCCTGAACTCATGTCGGTCACCTGAACAGGTAACTCAATAAATTTAGATAGATATATATTATTATATGAAAATACAAATACGCACTCTCAAGATAAATATAATACAAGAGCCTAGGTGCTCGCTCGACCTAGCGCTCTGACACCAACTGTGACGACCCGCCTTTCTAACCCTAGAAAGACGTTTCATCATAAAGAAAGAAAGGGATAGAAATAGAAAAGAATAGAAAGAAAGAATAACAACATCAGAATCTCACAGCGGAACGGAACAAAATATAATACATCACATAACTATTACATAGTTATACATACATCAGAGTTATACAATATCATACAACAGGACTGTCATATACATATGTGTCCATACATACATCCAAAATACAACATACACTAACTACACAGCGGACTACATATATAGATACATATGTCTGGTCTTCTTCTCAAAATAGCTTCTCCAGAAAATCAACACTTCCAAATACCTATCACTTGGCTACTCATAAAAAATTGAGTACCCAAGAGTTTATGAGAACACAAAATATAAACTCCGGGCCAGACATGGGTCTGGTATGAGTAAACAGGTTAAAATTGCTTAACTTTGAAAATCATTTGAAATAAAGGTATCACGTAAGACTCCCCACAAATAAATACTAGTAAGTTTTTACCTTACGCTAACCAAAACATTTTATAGGAAATTCATTGATATTATAATAGTGTCTAGGGTTTTCAAGTAAATAGAAAATAGCTGAAATTGTTACATTCATTAAATTCCAGCTACTAGCCACGAAAGTGGGTAATACAAATCAAAACCGTAGGGTCTCGTAGGGAAAATGGGTTTCCAACAATGGCAGGGCTACTGGGGTACCGCCTGTCATAGTACGGGGCCTAGATCACCGTACCGAGGATCACTCCCGACCCCCTACAACACAAGGCCGGAACCATTCCTTACTGAACAGTCCCGAACAAGATAACCCCGCAGTTGTGGCCAACAACTGCTCACACAGCCGAAATAAAAAGGGACATCTAGACAGGGGAATATCTTGTCCTGCTTGGGCATCACCCACCTAACCTTGCTGCATCTCCCCTGTTTTAGCCATTCCCGGTTGATGAGGCTTGAGGCTGCGATTACCTTTATTGAAAATTATTCTTAGAATGCTCATCGTCCGCCAACTATGTGTTGAAAACATTCAATCCATACAAGTTCGTTCCGGGTTCGAACGATACTGAAGGCATTATCTCGTTACACTCATTTTGGAATCACCCTCAGAGTTAATGA
Organism: Allium cepa; assembly: GCA_030765085.1. Taxonomy (NCBI): domain Eukaryota; kingdom Viridiplantae; phylum Streptophyta; class Magnoliopsida; order Asparagales; family Amaryllidaceae; genus Allium; species Allium cepa. The sequence goes on from CM060932.1 coordinate 112,936,495, forward strand.
CGATAACCCTTGCATTCTGAAATACCATCTCGATCTCCAAATGATAAGTCACGACTTAACGTTTAATTTGGATCGATGTGGTTTTTGGAGAATCAAAATTGATTCTTCCGATCCCGGTCTCATCGAAATCCAAACGCCATTTTAAGGGCCAAGTTGTCTATTTAACTTAACAGTTCAATTTAATATTAGAATTCACATAACAGATATAACAGATAAATCATACACAGTTATCACAGATTTCCATAATATATCACAACATATCACAGAGATATCATCAAACAGATGTTAAAGTCAATTAAACAGAATTATCAATGCATACCAATCAGTTTGGTTTTACTTAACTTAATTGATTGCTTAAGAATAAACTATTTCATTCTGTTTAATTAATTACTGATTAATTAACTTATTAATGATCAATTAATTACTTAATTCATCATTAATTATCAATTTATTAATTATTTGATCTTTAATTAGTTATTTACTTACTAAACTTTTATTCATTAATTATTACTTAATTACTCAGTTAATTAGTTGATTCTTAATTATTAATTCATAACTTACTTATTAAAGTTTATTACTTATTTAATTATCACAAATTACTTTAATAAACCAATTATTTTCAATTTAATTAAAGTATAACCCCTAATTAATCAATTAAGTTAATTAATTAACTTTTAGTAATTAGCTAACGTTCTTAAGATTTTAAATTGATTTAACATATGATTTATTTCTAAATTACAAAATTAATTTAAAGTTATCAATTTAAAAATCTCAAGTATAAATTAATTAACATCCTAATTACTTATTTTTAATCACCTATCTTTTCATACTTACCTAATTAAACCTTTAATAGGATATTAACCTAACTAACTAATTGCTAAACTAACTTAGTTATAACACATACTTAAAACAAAAGTATACGTCCAAAGAGAAAGGTACCCGAGACAAACCCCTTCCCTACTCGAGACAGTCTCGAGACTTCCCCGCGTCTCTCTCTCTCACCCCATCTTCTTCTCCTCTTCCTGTTTCTTCTTCTCACTTATATTTTTTTTTAGATATAAATTTTTTGAACTGCAGAACAAAATTTCCCACGCGCAACCCGAAGGAAAACTCGAAGCTATAACCAAAAATCACGCGTACGAATACGCATCTCTCCCAGCAACTTCGACAGACACCACCTCACCACCGTGCACATGCACGGTGGCCCACTACGTCTCCGGTGACTCGCGACAACGTCCAGAAACCCCAAATCATCCCTAGCATCGAAATCGAAACCCAGATTTTCAATTAGAAGTTGAAAACAAAATATGTCCTGTAGCTCGAACACGAGCCACAAACACCCACAGAAATTCCCCACGCACGGTCACCATCCATCACCGGAGGCCAAGCCTCTTTCCCCACGCCATGGCCAAACCTTCCTCGGCCTCCACCCAAAACCACGAACGGCTCGATCAAGCGACGGCGATACAAACGATGATTTACAGAACACAAGAAGAAAATGGACTGAAACCCTACTTTAATCCCAAACTCATAATCTATGTATTCGAAAAATAATTTGACATTTTTATTGTGTCAAATGGATTACAAGCTTGTTTCATATCAATTTACAGAAATTAAAATCAACTCAATCATCCAAATTTGACGAAAATCTATTACAACTTCTTTTTAAAACTGCTCTGAATATCTTTGTTTATAAATCAAAATTTTTATGCTAAAAATCCTAATTATGTATATGAAATCAGATTATGTTATTGAATTTACAAATTTATACATTCAAATTTTTGACTTTAATTCTCTTTTTCTTGATACTTGAATAAACAGTATTGATAAAATACTGTTAAACCTCAAAACTAGATTGTAAGCCTTTGATTTGGATAACACTTAAATTTGCATCAATATCCAAGTTTTAAAACATCTGCATGAAGAAGTATTTGCAAATTTCTTTGCTTTACTATGTTCAGAAACTTGGAAACAAAAACTGTAGAACAGCCATATCAACTTTTCCAGAGCAACACAGAGTACTTAGTACTACTTGTTTAAAATAGACATCAGAGCACATACCATTTGTGAGTTAAATACACAAGTTTAAATTTGAAAATAGTAAGTTTACTCACCAAGTAACTTTAAAACAGAAGGTAAGGTATTGATGAAGAACACCGCAGAAAGAAATTTCCTGAAGCCTTCTTTAGTTTTTCTGTCTTGAATTTTATTTAAGTTTACCAAGCAACAAATGTTTATCTTTCCTCCTTCTTTGATTCTCAGGTTTGCCCTTAAGTTTAGTTAAGTTTTTATGATCGAACTTAAAAGTATGATGGATACATATACAGAAGTTACATAATAATGTAGGTGGTACGTAGGCAGTTACTATTTGTATTGTTATCCTTTCTTTTTATTGGCTAAGTGATATACACTGCAGTATGATGTGATAAAGAGATTTCGGCTGTAGTACTTACATGAACAAAATGTTGTGCTAATTAATGTTCATGCTCTTAATTATGATAACATAAAATTAATGTTTACTGATACTTCTTATGTGTTGTACAAAGATATTTATATTTTGTATTGGACAAAGATGTTTGAGACATTTTGCATTGTTCAGCTTCATACAATCAGGTTTTGTTTTATATTTGAAGTGAAAACTTTGTTTTTCTTATGCATATAAATTTCCAGCAGCACATAAGTTTTATTTTTAGTTTATATTTTTTCTTTTTTGAACAAACACTTGATTGCTGTACATATGTGTATGTGTACATAGACTATGCATAAAGATATCTTATATTTGACTTCTTTACACCCTTGTTTGCACAGCAACTTAATATGATCTTTATTAAAATTTATGTTGTTCATGTATGATTTCCATGTTTATGCTTTCTAAATTTATCCTATTTGTAGTTTAATTATCAAACATTGATTTATATCATATACTTGCATTTTTATACTTCAAGTTATAATTTATATTTGTAGATTTATATTGTTAGTTACATTTTATATTTTATAATTATGGTTTTATACAAGTTTTGTATGTTTATGTTTATAATTATTATGTTTGTTTATTTTTAAACTTATTATTTCAATTTCATTTTATTAGATTAAATATCAACAATATAAAATCTTTGATTTTAGTGTATAAGACAGATTTTGTTTTAAATGGTTTTGAAGCATTCTATTTTAAAATTTTCAAATCAAAACTTTCTTTTATAAACACATATATAACTGTTAAATATCCAAGATCTCATCATTTTAAACATTTACAAGCTTATATTTAATTTAAATTAGAATAAATATTTATTAAAATATGCTGTCAAAAATTCCGGGTTGTTACATTTCCAGTTGTTTATGATTCAGATTTGTCATTTGTTTATGTATCGAGATTTCTATATATTCAAGATTTCTGTTGTATATTGTTTTAGACTATGATGTTCTATAATAGCTTCATGAACTACTATTTATCTATTTCCGCTGCTTATTGTTATATTACTCTGTATCTGTGATTTTGTGATCAATTTATTTACTGTATATGCTAAGTTTTTCCAAATATAAGTTAACAATCTGTTGTTTAGAGCAATTCAAGTCTGACATTAGTGGAGGATTGTCGATTTGAATGGTTCGAAATAGCAGGTCGTTACAGAGTGAAAATTCCTAGTTTACTTGTTGTGCTTTCCTCATGATAAAGGTGGGATTAGGAAAAGAACCACGGATTAGGAGTTGTATATGGTACAACCGCTACAAAGTTATCCATCATATGCAGGTCTATGACTTTCGAGCTTTCCTTGAGGTCATAATCTCAGGGCATGCGAGTCTTAACACCCACTAGTAAAGTCAAAAGAGTTCTATGTTTCACTTAGGGTTTGGTGAAACATAAAAGAATAGTGTGGGCCTTATTATAAAAATGAAATAATAACATTTAACCTTTATAATATTGTAAGAACATATGATATATAATGTTATAATAATCCATTGGATAAATTTGTGCATTTAATATGATCCATAAAACCTTTATAGAATAAGATATACAAATGAACAAACTTGAAGATTGACAAATAGAATTATAATATATACTTACTATTAAATACTTTTTGCATGATAATGTTTTCTATACCCATGCAAGTTCCAAATTTTACAATTACTTAACACATTCATTTTTTTGGTCGCGATGTGTTTATTTGGTCGAGACCGTGTATTGCATTCTATGAGTTTCAAACTCAAAAGCAGTACATAACTATGGAAAATTTTCCATATACTATCACATGTAGTGTTATATGGTGAATGGTCAAGTTCGTAATGCATGATATTTTGATGAAATTAGTTCATCCGAAATAAGCAAGACAACCATAATTCAAGATCAAGTATTCAATTTGATTGATTGCAAAAAAGATCATATTAAGTTAAATGTTACACAAATTGCAACATATTTGATATCCTTAAATGTTAAGAATGATCGAGTGCGCTTTTGCTAAAGAGTTTGTTATGATGTTGTAGTAAGGATATTCTTTTGTATGGTTCAGCCATTTAAAAAGAAAAATGAGTGTACAAGAGTAAGTGTGATTTAAGGTATAGTTGTGATGAAGAGAGTGAATAGTTACTTGTGCTTCATAAAGAAACATTAGAAATGAGAATCGTAATAACAATAGTAACTGATATTTAACAATAGAATAAGAAATTTAATTTCTATTTCGAAATATATTTTCATATAGAAAATTGTTTGCTTTGAGATTTATTTCTTTGAGTTCAAGATATTTGATCAAAGAACTCTTCACTGTAAACTAGTTGCAGCATATGAAATAAATAATCTATATTAAGTGAATGATGAACCTTCAAATTTAGTACGCAGTTATAGTAATGGAAAAAATAGTGGGAGCATGCCATATAGCACTTATTAATTGCATCAAATTATCAAGATTGTTTTCATAAAACATAACGAACATTATTTATGAAAGAATGACTATTTTTTGGTGTCGACTGAAAAATAAACATATTATATGTGAATATTATGCATTACGAAATAAAACTATAACATGGTATTTGTTATCATAAAAAAAGTGATGCAATGGAAAATACTGAAGTATCTAAAATTATTTACAATTATTTTGGATTATGTACCAAGCCGTAGTTCTTAGAAATAATTTTTATTATATGATTATGAATCATGCTATAATAGATAATTATGTCTCAAACAATTAAGGACCATGCACCCACTTAATGGAAGCGTCATAAGAGTTGACGAACTATTTGGATTGATACATATAGCTGTATGCAATCATAAGTCTATTAATACCGAAACGATTCCATAAACTTCGTCATATTCACCAATGAGTTATCACAGACATGGACATGTGTATTTGATATGCATGTATAAGTCTATGATAGGTTCATAGAATATAAAATGGAAGTAGATAAATAACATGTGAAATAAATGATTTGATTGAACAAATGAGTATACTGGAAAGAGTTCCATGTGTACCACATATGAATAAAGACTTAGTTTCAAAGGTCATTCCTCACTATAATAAATAATGATGTATTGATAAGGAGTAATCAAACTTTGTTGGACGAAGCATGATTAATAATGAGTGAAGTTGAGTTAAAAACTTTCTATGAGGTATGTACTTAAGAGTAGTACACATGGTTAAAATTAATATCATCAAAAGAACAATTTATAAAATCATACAAGGTAAGGGTTTATAAGAAACCCATACATATCTTAGGCCAAGAAGTTGACAGGTAGTGCGAGTCGAAAGACTGCACATAATAATTGTCCGTAAGGGATCTTATATGAATTGTCCCAAGAGAATTTTGGGCGGTAGTCATTAAATGACTAATTCACACTATGAACCTAAATATATTGCGAACTAATGCAAAATTGGTTTTATATAAGGCATTTCATAAAATGTATATGAATGCCCATTCTGTTGCACTGAAAAAAGAACTATTGTTTCAAGAAATACCAACTTCACAGCGATGGAATTTCTTTAAGAAATTCTAGGTATAAAATGAATTTGGATACAATCCAATGATAAAAGTAATTACAAGGGATGAATTGAAATTGACCGAACCTAAATGAACACGATACGTTAGAATGTTTAATGAGTATTGTTGTACATTAAACAGAAACTATGGGTTTCTTGTCATTGTAAAGAATAAATAATCCTCGGTTTTTCAAATAAACCATTAAGAGTATTGACTCTATGATATGATATAATACCCAAATCCAAAATAGATTCCAAGTACATTATTAAAATATGATTTTGATAATTGTATCTAAATTGATATGATTCATTGGCCGCAAGTGTGTCTTCGAAGGAAAGATTAATGTAACTAGAATAAAATAAGCAATATTGATCATAATAAAATCGTTAATTTCAATTATTGAAATTAATATAATAGATTCACCATTCGATGTGCTCAAGTTGGTTTGGATTTTACTCATAAAATTATCGCATGCTATGCGTTTGGTATGTATGTGTTGATACATAATAATTTATAGTAAACTATTTACACATAATAACCAAAGTATTTTTAAATCATGGGAGCATTATTGAGTTTGTGAGTTTTTATATATGATTCAAGAATAGGTACGAAAGTACGATTGCACAAGCATTGAAATTAAACAAATGTTTTGATAGTAATATCAAGTAGTTTGATTTTTCAATCAAAAATGAAGAGGAAGGTGTGCTCATAAGAAAGAAAGTTAAAAGGTGTATAAATATTTCTATACCATAAGTAAACAACACGGTGTTGATTGTTAACGATGTATTTGTGTTAAAATCAGCTTTAGTTGTTTTAATACTCGACATTGGATTTGTAAAGGATGTCTTTTATAGTAAGTATAAAAGACATTGGGAATGTCCCAAACAATATCCAAGAACACCTTATTAAAATGTTTAATACAAAACAAGTAAGATGGATTCCTTATGCATTGGCAATAGGAATTATTAAACATATTATGTTGTCTATGATTTTATGATTTGTTTATGTATTTGATACATGAAGAAAATATTAAATCCAAATATATAACACTAAACGGTTGTTTAAGGTGTTCACATGTATTTATGAAATACTAGATAATTGTTTACAGAAATAACAAACTCCTTATGAAGGTGTGTGCGGACTCAAACTTTCATAAGTGATATTGAGTATACTATTTCAATAATAAATCCAAGTTAAGAATTTTAAGTTGGAAAGGTTTCAAACGAAAGATTATGACTAATTCAATGAAAAAAGGTTAAGTACATTGCCTTAAATGGCACTGCAATAAAAGCAATACATATAACTATAAATGTACAAATTTATAACTTATCCAAGGGTGGTTTCAAATTTTGAGAAACCCGTATTATTGTTATATGATAACATTGTCATGACATAGTTCATAATATAACCTAGACTTAGAGTTCATTGAAAGTCGAGAGAAGTGTTCCATATGATAAAGGAAGTTTATCAGCGTCGGAGAGAGTTGATTAACAGAGTACAAAATTTAAACATAATACCATACCCGTAGAGGGATTGGCCCAATTGGTTTTGAGGAAACCGATTAGAGAAGTTGGAATAAGATTCCATAAGTGACCCCAAGCACAATTGGAAGATTGATAGACTCAGGGGTATGCCCTAAGTACAATTATGTAATTTGTTACATATATTGTGACAACCCACATCTCTCGATACATCGTCCAAAGCCTAGGATGACTTTCAGACTCGTGTCTGTGCGAAATGTACGAGCTATCGGTTTTTTTAATAATATTACGGAGATTAAGAAAAAAAGATATGATCTATGATATACTACACTTTTAGAGCTCACGATGGAAGGAATAAAATATAAATATAAAAAAAATACCATTTCAGAAAATATCTCAAAACACGGTTTCAAAAAACAGAATGTAGTCAAATATAGAGTGCATTTAAATACAACTCATTTTCTGATAAAATATGAAGTGTCGGTAAGATAGACAGTCACATGGGGAGTAAATTAAAGGATAGCAACACCTATGATGAGCTTGCCTCTCCACGTACTGGAATTAGGCTAATTACCTATTGCCCTACCCTCCCGTGGTTGGGAAAAGAAAGGAAACGGAAGGTCGGATAAAAGTCTCGTGAACGAGGACATGTTTAATATACGGGTTCATGTGCAGTTGACTTTTATTCTACTCCATGTGACCTAGGTAGCTCTACAAGTGTTTGCATATTCCTAGGGTCCTTCACTTACGGGTTTTATTTAATACATACCTACATTAACTATATGCAGGATCCTATATGGATCGAACTACGGATCAAACATCAATAACTAATGATTCGCCATAGCTACTAGTGCAGTTCAACATAGGGTCGTCCTACAACTTTCCCGTATTGGACTACACACCATACATTATGTTTGAGTGTAACTATCTCGCATAGGTTTTTCCTATAATTTCCACAAATTTCCCACAATTGTGACTACATGTACCCAACTACACATTGAGGGGGAGCCCGCAATGCCAACTTGCTGGTTTGTCTCATCGTTTGAATTTGTGTCCACCTCTCAATAGTAGTCTATGTCGCTTATTACACGTGTCAGAATCCATCAACAACACAGTATGACAACGCATCAGTATTTGTGCATACCAAGAAACCCACATTGTGATGGGCCCATACACTTCATAAGCATTGGTCAATGCTGTGTGTCCACCATCGAACCATCTACGAGTTCCATTTGCGATAGAATCACCCCCAGTCGAATAATCGACAATACTGGATGACAAGCATTTACCCAATGCCGTAACATCCTAGCGTCTTCTTATAGGAACTAGCTTCCTTACCATTCCTAACACTCATATATATATGTATGTATATATGTATGTATGTATGTGTATGTATATGTATAAATAATTAACTATAAAGAATTAACTACAGTTTAAAACCTGGGCCTTAGGCCGAGGTTCAGTTTGTGCTTCAGAATGCCTACTCTTTTCTCTCTAGCATAAACTCATAAGTTCCCTACCCATATGTTTTAAATGAAAATCCACTAGTGCATCACTAATACATAAAAAAATCAATTATAAATCTCAACACATATAAATATAGTCTATAACACACGTAGCAAACTCTAACAATAAGTCTAATAAACAACTTGGGATAAATCCTTCTGACTATATCATATGTTTCCTAAGTACTATCCTTCTGGACCTCACTCTATTGGACCAATGCAAGCTTCACTCTTTTATTTTGAAGCTTCTTGACGTCATGGTCTAAAATCTAAATGGATTTCCTTAATTAAGTCATATTTGGTTCAACAACCAAGTAATCCATAGCTCTTAGATTTACTGCTGCCTTAAAGTCTAAAATACACTTCCTCAAATGTGAAACATGAAAAGCATTATGGACCACCGTCAAAGAACTTAGCAACTCAACTCTAAAAGCTACCTTGCCTATCTTCTTAAGTATTGGAAAGGGTCTAACATATTTAGGTGCTAACTTCCCCCCCTTTCCGAGCCTCAAAGTGCTTCTCATTGCCGATACCTTAACAAATTCATAATCTCCCAGATCGAACTCCAAAACTATCCCCATCTATTGGCATAGGACTTCTACCTCGACTGGGAATCTCTCATCGTTTTCCAAATTATCTAGACTTTTTCCAATGCTTCTCTAATAAGATCTGGTCCTAATACTAGTCTACCTCCCTTCTCATACCAACACACTAGTGACGTACATGGTCTCCCATCGTATAGGGTTAAATATAGCTTTCGAAGAGGTTGATGCCTTCTTGTTTTGAAAGGATGGCTTTCGAATGAGTTTCCATGTTTTATGTTTTAAAATGGAGCTTTCGAAATGGTAGTTTGAACCTAGTCGAAACCATGTTGCCGTCTTTATAACTTTTGAATAGGTTGAAGTTTTCAATGAGTTCGAAAGGTAATCTTTTGTTATATAAATATAACAACCCGCTTCCTAATGCTTTCGAAAGGGATTTAGTAGTCATTTTGACTAAAGGTTTCAAAGGCAATGGTTTCGAAAGGTATTTCGAAGTTATCCTTCCAATTGTTTTACTTAAAGAATAATGCTTTTGAAAGGATGGTTTTGAAGCCATATGTTTTCCCCAAACTCTTTTACTTGAAGGTTAATGGTTTTGAAAGGGTTACTTTCGTTTTATTCACTTCGACGCAAAAATTATTTTTAAGGATAAACCCAATGGTTTTGAAAGAGGTACTTTCAAATGGTTTCGAAGCTATGCTTCTACAAGTTGGAAAGGTATGCTTTAATACTTTCGAAAAGAATGTTTTGATGGTTTCGAAAGGAAGGTTTTGATGCTTTCGTAACAGATGTTTTAAAGTGTTTTGAAAGGCATATGTTTAGTGTTTTAAAAAGAAGATTTGTATGCTTTATAAAGATATATTCTAATGGTTTCGAATTAAAGGTCTAAGGTTTTGAAAGCCTTAGTTTTCAAAACAAAGAACCCATCTCAATTTTAAAAGGAAAACCCATGGCAATATAGAAGAGCTTTAAAATGGTTTTTAAGTTTGGAGTTTTTGAAGAAACTTTCCTTGATAAAAATAATGGGTTAAAGATATTAACCATGTTTCATGTGGAAACGATTTCAAGGATACTAGACCATAAGTATTGGTTCTGTTATGTTATTATATATGCTTCTTCTATAAACATATTCACTTTATAATGGACCCATAACTGTATCTTGGGGAGTAAGTGCAGAATAACCAACTAGGTTGACCTGGTAGTAAATATAAATTAAGTTAACTCATGAATGAGTAGAGTTGCATCGAGGAGGTCAGATAGATCGGAACATAGGATGCCCAATAATTGATCAAGAAGCTGTTAGTTTAGATAGGTTCATAGTAAACCTATGAAAACTATGTTTGGAGAGAGTTATTGAAAGAGGTCAATAGGTTCATAGTGATCCCATGAAAACTATATCCAGATAAAGTTATTGATAGAGATTAATGGTTCATAGTGAATCCATGAAAACTATGATATAAGAGAAGTTATTAGAGATACCAATAGTTTCAGAGAGAATCCATAAAATACTGAAGTTATTGGCTGAGGCGAATAGGTTCTTATTGATCCCATGAGAACTATGAAACAGGACAGATAGTCCATAAGCTTTGAACTGATTAGTAGTCAGCCTATGAAAACTAATAGGTTAATAATGACCCTAAAAACTATAGCTAAAATAGATATAATAGGTTAATAATGACCCTAAAAACTATAACTAAAATAGATAGTCAAATGAATGGAGGATGGGAAATCCAAGATGTTTTGCTTCTTTGCATTTTATCATGATATTTTAAATTGAATTTTTTTTAACCATTATGGATGGAGGAGCATAGAATATGATTGTTATAAATTTTTAGGTAAGATACTATTGAGGGGAAAACCTCGTTCCGCTAAGTTGCATGGTCTCACCATATATCTAAAGGGTTCGAGATTGAGAGTTTATATCTAAGAAGTATATGGTTATTATGTCTAACTCAAAGTTTATGTTTTCCTCTTAAACTCTTGGGTGCTCAATTTATTTTGAGTAGATTGAGAGATGAGGTTTTCAAATTCTCCTCTAGACGAATAAGCTTCCAAAGACATGCAGGAGGCAAGCTAGCTAATAAGCGTTCTTTTCTATTTGATTCCGCTGTGTTTTGATGTAAAGGCAAAGTTGTTTAATTGACTATGTTTAGACTCTAATTATCCAAGGGGACATCATTATATGTCACTCTTGGCGTAGTTTGTAATAATTATATTTTCACTGAACAGGGTTCTCGAATTTGGGATTATGTAATGAATTTGAAATATGATTGAAGTGGAGTGATAAATTTGTTTAATGGTTTTAAAAAAATTCATATCCATGCGTTTCTGTTATATCAATGTATCTAACATTATGGCATTTGGTCAGTATTAATAACTATAGATGACTGCAACATCCATAGCCGTTAGTTTTGGACCTCCAAGTGAGGGATCTTGCAAGTTGGTATCAAAGCATAGGTTTATGAAAACTTAAAATAAATTTCAAACTTAAAATGATTTTTCGAAACATAATCCAATGAATCGGAAAATAAGATTGGGATTTGGGTTAACAATATAGTAACATACTTGTATTTGATATGTATGTAAGTACGTATTCCCCTCTCTCTTAGACCGTTCTTCTGTATCTTACTCTGGTTCATATGCAGATTTATGAGAAAGGAAGATATGGAGGTAGGAAATGGAGGAGGAAATCTCGGTGGAGGAAGCACCACAACAATTGGAAATGCTTGACCTAACAAGAGACCAGGACCGACAAGCAAATGCTAATCAAGATGCAAATGCCAATGTTGGTGCTAGAAATCCGCTAGTAATTATGGGGATGATGTATCGGTTCTTCGTCAATCCGGTGCAAGCAGGAGCTGCGGCAGGAGTAGCTGGGCGTAATGCTGGGAATGTTGGAGGAGCTAATCCCATGGCCCCAGTTGGCAACAACTATGCTAAGTCGAGCAGATACTATACCAGTCTTGATGGGAAACCATTTTTGGAGCAGAATATGCTATAGAAGTTGAGAATTGGCTGTTGCATTGTGAAAGAATCTTTTCTGACTTAGGATTGAACAATGAGCCAAAAAGGAGGCTTGCTTCTATATAGTTGCAGGGAGTAGCACTTCATTGGTGGAATAATGTCACTACTGAAGTTCCCGAGGAAGAGTTGACTTGGGTAGAATTTCGAAGGAGATTCAAGGAGAGGTTTTGTTTGAAGTTGCCAAGACAGCGTTGTTGAGGAAGTTCATGGATTTAGTGCATGGCAAGATGCCGGCGATTGAGTATGCCACGGAATTTGATGAGTTATCCAGATATGGACATGCTACCATTTATACCATCATCAAGAGGAATGAGATGTTTATTAGAGGATTGAGACCCGAGATTTCTAGGGCGACCCTACCACATCTTCATGATTCTTGTAATATCGTTGTGTAAATGGCAATCCTACATGAGGAGATGCTTGCTACTTACGGAAAGGAGAAACAGGTTGAAAATCATAGTTCTCTTGGCAAGAAGAGGAAGTTCTTCAAGAAGAAGAGAACCCAAAAAGGAGAAGCTGCCAAGAAGGAAAAGGCTAATTTGGTTTGCTTTAATGCGATAAGAAGGATCATTATGCTCATGAATGTCGAATTAGCAAGGGGAAGAATGCTGCAGAAAAGAAGGGTGTGAAGTGCTATAACTGCGATCGGGTTGGGCATTATAAGAATCTGTGTCCAGAACCATTCAGGGAAGATAGGGAAAAATCTTTGTTGTTGGACCATCGTTTGCTAGGCCAACTGCTGCTGAGAAGGGAAAGACTATGATGGAAGGTATGCTCTTGATTCAAAGTATACCAGTTAATGTATTATTTGATATTGGTGTATGGTATTTCATTTATATCTAAGTGTTTGTTTAATAGGTTATGTTTAGAACCCACATACTCTGTTACATCCTTAAGAGTTGCAAAACCGATAGGAGGGTGTGCAACTCGAAGAATGAGATATGACCAGTTATAAATTGATTTGTTATGTCATAAGTTTGCATGCAGTCTGTATTTTTTGATTTTGTAGATTTTAGGATCATTTTGGGTATAGATTGGTTGGGTAGAAATGAGGCTAGGATATTTTGTCAGGATGGGGAAATATCATTGAGACACCCTGATAGCCAGAACGGAATTATATTCTCAGTGGAGGATTCTGATCGGAGTGCTTGTGCTTTGTTGAGTGCTGTGGAAGAAGAAGAAGATTTGAGTCAGGTTCGAGTGGAAAGAGAACTTGTAGTTGTTTTTGAGCCGGTTATAGGACTACCACCGGAATGAGCCGTTGAGTTTCGGATAGATCTTGTGCCAAGAACAGAACCTGTAAGTAGGCCACCTAGCAGGAAGACATCGACCAAATGAAGGAATTGAAGGTGCAACTAGTGGAACTAGAAGGGAGAGACTTTATTGGACTAATTAGTTCGCCTTGGGGTGCACCACGGTGTTCATGAAGAAACCGGATGGGTCGTCAAGGCGGTGCATTGACTATCCTAAATTGAACGAGAAGGCGATTGAGTATAAGTATCCTTTGTCGAGAATCGACGATTTATTTGATCAGTTGTGTGGAACCAGAGTATTTTCCTAATTGGATTTGGCGATAGGTTTCCATCAGTTAAGGGTGGCAGAGGACTGCATTTCGTTGGCAGCATTTTGGACTAGGTATGGTTCATACGATTGGTTGGTAATGCCCTTTGGGTTAACGAATGCACCGGCTTTCTTCGTGGATTTGATGAAATGATTTTTCCAAGAGTACTTGGATAGGTTTGTGTTGGTATTTATAGACGATGTTTTAGTGTACTCTAAGGTTGAAAGAGAGCATGAAGATCATCTAAGGGTGGTGCTTGAGACGTTGAGGCAGCATCGGCTGAAAGCGAAGTTTTCCGAGTGTCATTCCTGGAAGAAAGATGTTAAGTTTCTTAGTACGGTGGTTTCAGAGAAGGGTTTGTCAGTAGATCCAGATAAGATCGAAACTGTTAATAACTGGAGAAGATCGGAGATGGTGACTAAGATTAGAAGTTTTCTTAGATTTGCTGGCCATCATCGGAGACTCATTAAGGATTTTTGCGGATAGCAGCGGCTTTGACTAAGTTAATCAGGAAGGATGTGAAGTTTATTTGGTCTGACAAATGTGAGGAAGCATTCCTTAAGTTAAAGCATTTGCTGACCCATGCACCTGTGTTAGTGATTCCTGACAGAAACCAAGGGTTGGTGGTGTAAATCAATGCATGCGGAACCGAATTAGGAGCTGTGTTGATGTAGAAGGGTAAAGTCATTGCCTACGCTTCGTGACAGCTTAGACTGCATGAAGTAAGATATCTTACTTATAATTTGGATTTGGCTGCGGTGATCTTTGCATTAAAGATATGTAGACGTTATCTCTTTGGGAAGAGATTTGAGCTATATACAGATCATAAGTCCTTAAGATATTTATTTTCTCAGAAGAATTTGAATATTAGGCAGCAGAGGTGGCTGGAGTTTTTAGCAACTTATGATGTTGTTATAGAGTGTACCCTTATGAAAGGAAATAAAGTAGAGGATGCTCTTAGCAAAAAACATCAAGATGTGGTGTTAGCCATGTTGGAAGAATGGAAAGATTTAGAAGCTTTGACTACTTGTAGTGTGCAGTTAAGATTGATTGCTAGTTCTAGTCGGAGCACTGCCATATTGTCCTGTTTGAAAGTTTGATTAGTGTTGATCGAAAGGTATACTTCTAAGTAGAAAGAGGATCCATTACTAGGCGAGAAGATTAGAAGGCTTCAGATTGGGTCGGAGATCGATGACCTAAAGGACTTTAGTCCTGACCAAAGGGGATGGTTAAGAAAGAAGGGACGGTTGTGTGTTTCAAATGTTGTGGACTTAAGGAAAGAAGTTCTTTGGGAATGTCGTCGATCTAAATTTATGATTCATCCCAGAGGAACCAAGATGTATTAGGATATGAAGAAGAGCTTCTATTGGGAAAGTATAAAGAAGGTTGTTGGCTTTTAGGTTAAGCAGTGTGCAAACAGTCAACAAGTGAAGGCCGAACATCAGAAGCTGAGTGGGTTACTTCAACCTTAGGAGATAACAGTTTGGAAATGGAATTCAATATCCATGGATTTCATAGATAGGTTGTCAAGGTCGAATAGAGAAAATGAAAGTAAATGGTAATGGTGGATAGGTTGACCAAGAGTGCCCATTTCATGCTAGTTAAGTCAACCAGGACGGCACCTGTTTTAGCTAAGTTATTTATGAAGAACATAGTTCGACTACATGGAATTCCTAGTACTATAGTCAGTGACAGAGATGCTTTTTCTACTTGTGAATTCTGAGGAGTTTACAAGCGTTAGTCACCAAGTTTAAGATGAGTACTACATATCGCCCTCAAACGGCTGGGCAGACAAAGAGAATCAATAAGGTACTCAAGGAGTTATTGAGGGCTTGTGCGCTAGACTTTGGTGGATCTTGGGAAGATCACCTACACTAGGTTGGGACTTCCTATAATAGCAGTTATCAGACCAGTATAGGAATGACGCCTTTTGAAGCTTTGTATGGAAGGTCATGCAAATCACCAGCATGTTGGTTGGAAACCGAAGACAGATTAGTCTTTGGTCCAGATCTGGTTAGAGAGGCGACAGAGAAGATTGAGTTGATCCAAGAAAGGACGAAGGAAGCTCAATCTAGACAGAAGAGTTGTGTATATAAGAGGCATAAAGATCAAGATTTCTCATTTGGAGATAGAGTCTTCATTAAGGTATCATCGATGAAGGGTATAGTATGATTCGAAAAGTCGGGGAAACTGGCACCGAGATATGTTGGTCTGTTCCTAGTTATAGAAAGGATCGGAAAGCTCGCGTATAGCATAGAGTTGCTAAGCAGTATGGCAGGTGTCCATAATGTGTTTCATGTGTCTCATCTTTGCAAGTATGCGCAAGATCCATAGATTACTATTCCTCCAACAGAGTTGAAAGATTTGATAGTAGAGTCGAATTTGACTTTTTTAGACAACTAGTTCGTGTTGTGGCGAGAGATGAAAAGAGGTTAAGAAATAAGACAAACAAGTTGGTGAAAGTTTAGTGGAGCGACTATAAGAAGGACCGTACTTGGGAGATAGTAGACAGGATTAGAGATATTTATCCTGATTTGCTGTGAAGGTATGTTCTATATTTGCTTTATATAAACTGCTGCTAGTCAGGGAGGCTAGTATGGTAGTTAGGAGATGTTATAGATGATTGCTATATTTAGATTTAGTCCTTACTGAATTTCAAGAACGAAATTCTTTAAGAAGGGGAGCCTATAATACTACTAATATTAAATAACATTATTCAAGAGATTTAATTAGGTAAATTAAACAGAATAATGTAAAGAAGGGGATTGAGATTTGAAAACTAATAGAGGCCATGCATAATTAAATAAAATTAAAAGAATGAGTTTATATGAATGGTTTTATAAGTTAACTGACAAGAGAATAAGGTAAGGGCATTATGGGAAATAGCTATCCACCATAGCCCTAAACGCCTAACCCTTATTCCTATTTTCATTCCATATGTTTATAATTAAAAAACATAAGAAAAGGGGAGCTCAAATCCAGCCATAACCTAGAGGATAAAAATCAACTAAAAGCTAAGGAATCAAGCTAGGAGAATTATGCAAGATTAAATCTCAAATTTCTTATCTAAAGCAATGTGAATAATAATCAAAACCATTTCATTTGTTTTTAAAGAGCACTTGATTTCGGGTTTTAAATTTAAAACCCTTATGATGATTTTAATGATGATATGCTTGGATTACATGATATTTTTGATTCAAACAGGTATTTTTGATTCAAACAAGTATGTTTGATAAATGTTTTATTCGATTTTAAGGCTAAAATCTTATATATTGGGTTTTGAATGCCATGAGAATTTAATATGTTATGAAAAACATTATTTTGGAGATGGGTTTAAATTTTCATAATTATCCAAGATATGGTGTGACATCCCGGAATTTTGACCCTATTATTACAATAAGTTTTAATCAAATTTAAATAAAATAAAAGATTTTCATTTATAAATAAATAAGATTTTGGACATTATTAGTTGTATATGTGTTATAAAGGAATTTATGATTTCAAAATTTAAAATAGACTCTTTTAACAATATTTGAAATTAAATCTGTTTTATTCAATTAAATTAAAAGTTATGTATTAATGACATTTAATATCAGATATATGAATGCAGTTAATAATAATATTTACAATAACACAATTATATTCATATTAAATATAAAATACATTAATGCAAATATAAGTTACAAATCAAAGATCGGAAAGATTTAACTTTAAATAAAAATACGATTAAGAAGTGTTTCTAACAACAGCTTTTATAATTAAAATAAAATAAGCTTATAAATATTTAATATAAGTATAACATAAAATATGGTTATGAACATAAGTCTACAGACATAAGTGTAAAACTTTGATATGAATATAAAATATAAATGAAATGTTAACTATGTAAAGACAAACATATAAAATCTGTAAACAAAGAAAGATAAACATCTTTACAAAATAAACAAAGTTTGTCAGCAAAACATCTTAGTACAAACTAAAACCTGCAAATATCTTTATACAAAATAATGTGTCAGTAAACATTATTGATATGTTAACATAAATGTAAACATAAGCATTTAATTAGCACTACATATTGTCATTTCAGGTTTTATAAAAATCTTTCAGCCGAAATTGTTTGCTCTAGTTCAGATTACAGTACCTTATTAAAATAAAAAAATGATTAAAGCCAAGTTAAAGCTTGTTCCAGAAGACATCCTTGTTCAAAGTTATATATATGTATATTCATCATTCTATCTGTTCTTATCCTTTAGTTCATTTGTAACTTCAAAAGCAAAATCTGATAAAGCAAAAGAAATATAAATAATCATCATACTTACAAGCTTAATCAAATTCAAAGAGGAGTTACAGGAAATTGATATTTCTAACTACGGACTTCTATCATCATCCAATACTTCTCTGTTACAACAGTATTTAGTGAGTAAACTAACCCTTTTTGAAATTTAATTTTAGTAACTATCTCATGAAAGAATTACTATGTTGATATAACAAGGTTCTGTTATGTTTGCAATTACTGAATGAACTGTATTTTGTTGTTCTTCAAGTTTTCTTTATATAAATCTGAGGCAAAGATGCAGAGGATGATTTTTACTCAAATTTTAACTTATAAACTGTATAAACAAGGGACAAAGATCTGGAAATTTGTTTTAATAACAGTATGGATACTGTAAGTTTAATTTACAGCACAAAGAATAACAATAGTCAAAATTCAAATAACTTAAATTGAAAATTTGAGGTTATATATTGATTCAACATACAGTAATATGATTTTTAAGACAAGAATTAAAATTTTTAGTTAACTATTTTTAGAGCAGTTCATTAGTAAACCGTAAGTGCTATTTCATGAACATCAGATGATTCATCTAATAATTGTTGATGAAATTTGACATGAAGCTTGAGTGTTGATGTGAGATCACCAGAAAAATGTTAGAAAATTTTTTAAATGCGAGATTTGTGGGGAATGATCAAAGGTAGGGTTTTCGGGTTCGATGTTCTGGGCTCTATTCATTGGTTGCTCGCGACGCCGTGGCTCAACCGAGTGCCATGGAACTTTGGGAGGTGTTATCGGGTGTTATCGGCAAGGTATGGCCGAAGTCACGTCATCACAGAAGGTCGAGACGGTGTGGACGAGGCGTTTTCTTCTTTCATGTTTTTGTTCCTGTTCGAATTTTCACGCGTATTTTGATTTCGTGAGTGTTGAGTTTAACTGGGCTGCGATTTCGAGTGAGGGGAAGGCGAGTGGTTTGTTGGTGGCGTCGTGGGGTGCCGGAGCGGTGGCGAACCGCCGTGCACGTGCACGGCGGCGGGGAGATGCTTGTTAGTGTTGACTCGAGTGAAACTCGAGTTTGATTGCCAGTTACTTCGGGTTTTTGCTCTGGGTCGTATGTGAGTTTGCTTACTGTAGTTTAGAACTTAAACCCTTTAAAATAAAAATAATAATAACAGAAGAGAAAAGAGTTGTAGAAGGAGAAGAGAGTGTAGAAGATTGACGCGGGAAAGTTCAGGGTTCGCTCGAGTTTTGCACGAGCTTTGTGCGTTGGTTTCTCGGGTTTTAATTTTTTCCAGAGGATTTGCTAATTTTAATATTTGTTGAAAAGGGTTTATAAGTTAAGTATCATTTAAAGTTATAATGTTGACAAATTGTTTTAATCCAAGATGAACCTTAAAGCTTTACTGAAACAAGGATGAGTAATTAATTTAAATCAAAGTTAATTAAGAATGTAATAAATTTTATAATTAAGATTTAAAAAGTAGTTCAAAATTTAATCAAATTTGTAATTAAAGATTTTAAAAATAATCTTGTGTTAACCCATGTGTAATTAGGAATTTCATTAATCATTGGAAGTTAATAACTTAACAAATCGTAGTTAACTAATTAATTAAATAATTAATTAAGGATGAAATGATTAAGTTAATTAATAATTAATGATCAATTAAGCAATTAGTAATAATTAAATGTGTAAATGAGTTTTATAAATCAATAATTAAGGTTATTGATTAATAATTAATTAATTAAGTGAATAATTAATAAGTAATTAATGAATTGAAATAAGTTAATTAATTTGTAATTTATTAAGCAAGAATAAAATATAGTTTATTCTTAAGTAAGTAAGTAAGTTTAAAATAAATCAAACTAAATGTTGATATGAATCGATGATTCTATTTGATTGACTCTGATGTTTATTTATATCCTGTGATGTTCTGTGATATTCTGGATATATCTGTGATGGGTATGTATGATTTATTTATGTTAAATTGCTATGTGAATTCAATTGTTGAATTTAAACTGTATAAGTTAATTAGACAACTTGGCCTTTAAAATGGCGTTTGGATTTCGATGAGACCGGGATCGGGTATCAATTTGATAGTCCGAAAACCACATCGATCCAAATTAAATGTTAGGTCGTGTAATCTCAAGTGAAGATCGAGATGGTGTTTTCAGAATGCAAGGGTTATCGTCATTAACTCTGAGGTTGATTCCAAAATGAGTGTAACGAGATAATGCCTTCGGTTTCGTTCGAACCCGGAACGAACTTGTATGGATTGAATGCTTTCAGCACATCGTTAGGCGGATGATGAGCATTCTAAGAGATATGTTCTATAAAGGTAAACGCAGCCTCAAGCCTCATCAACCGGGAATGGCTAAAACAGGGGATGTGCAGCAAGGTTAGGTGGGTCATGCCCAAGTAGGACGAGGTATACCCCTGTCTAGATGTCCCTTTTATTCGGCTATGTGGGCGGTTGGTCTGCAGCCAACTGCGGGGTTATCTTGTTCGGAACTGTTCAGTAAGGAATGGTTCCGGCCTTGTGTTGCAGGGGAGTTAGGGTGGCTCCTCGGTACGGTGATCTAGGCCACGTACTGTGACGGGCGGTACCCCAGTAGCCCTGCCATTGTATGGGATCCAATTTCCAATAAGCGCCGTGCGTTTTGATTGTGCCCAACTACGTTGGAATGTGAGATGTAAGCATTTCAGCTATTTTTGTATTTTACTTGAAAACACTAGACACTATTATAATATCACTGAATTTCCTATAAAATGTTTTGGTTAGCGTAAGGTAAAAACTTGCCCGTATTTATGTGTGGGAAGTCTTACGTGATACCTTTATTTCAAATGATTTTCAAAGTTAAACAACTTTAACCCGTTTACTCATACCAGACCCATGTCTGACCCGGAGTTTATATTTTGTTTTCATAAACTCTTGGGTACTCAAATTTTTATGAGTAGCCAAGTGATAGGTAATCGGAGTATACAGTTTTCTGGAGGAGTTGGAGCAGAAGACCAGACGTATGTAGCTATCTATATAGTTCCGCTATGTTAGTTAGTTTATGATATTTGAGATGTATGTTCTGACAGATATGTATATGATAGTCATGTTGTATGATATTGTATAACTCTGATGTATATATAACTATGGACTAGTTATGTTGATGTATTATAATTTGTTCCATTCCGCTGTGAGATTCTGATGTTGTTATTCTTTCTTTCTATTCTTTTCTATTTCTATCACTTTCTTTCTTATTGATGACACGTCTTTCTGGAGTTAGAAAGTCTGGTCGTCACAGCTGGTATCAGAGCGCTAGGTTGAGCGAGTACCTAGACTCTGGAGTAATATTTATATTGAGAGTGCGTATTTGTATTTTCATAAAATTATATATATATACACACACATATCTAAATTTGTTGAGTTACCTATTCAGGTGGCCAACATCTGGAAGAAGAGGCAGATTTAGGGCCAGTACTTCGATTGATAATGGTCGAAGTCAAATTGCTAGAGAGGCTGTAAATCCAGTACCACCTCAAGTTAGTTTTGCAGCCTTATGTAAAGATTTCACCAATCTTGGAGGCCAACCATTTAAAGGTTCAGAATCGATAATTGAAGTTCAAGCCTGGTTACGTTCTTGTGAGCGCATATTTAAGAGTATGAGATTGTCGGATGATTGGAAGAGGGAAATGGCATCGTGGCAATTGCAGGGAGGCGCAACAGCATGGTGGAATGCAACAATTGCAAATGTTCCTGAAGAAGATATTTCATGGGAAAGATTTAAGGAGTTATTTGAGGAAAAGTTTATACCAACAGCAAGGAAAACTCAATTTTACCAGAATTTTCTGAATTTGAAGCAGGAAAGCATGACCGTTTCTGAGTATGAGACCAAATTCAACGAACTTTCGTGTTATGGATCAGGACTCATTGATACTCCCCTCAAGAGGAATGAAAAGTTTGTGCAAGGATTGAGGTCCGAATTTCACGATAAGATGACGGTGCTTTTGAAAGGATTTTTTGTTGATTTAGTTGATATGGCGTTGAGATATGAGAATTTGATGAGCAAGAAATCAGAGGCAACAACAGTAGTTTCGAGAGGGAATTTCGTTAACCCAAATAAAAGGAAGTTTAACCCACTTTGGAAAAGGCAAGGGGAAGAAATCGGGAGGAAGCAATAACGGACCCCGCAAGTGTTATAATTGTCAGCAAATTGGACATTTGGCAGATCAGTGTTCTCAAGGAGGATCTCAGCAACAACAACGACAGAGTGGTCCAGGATCAGCAGTAGTTCAGAGATCGTTGTGTTTTAATTGTCGTCAGTCCGGTCATATGATTAAGAATTGTCCACTTTTGCAGAGGACACTGCAGGATAAAGTTTTTGCTCTGGAAGCAGGTCCATCTTCTTCTTATCAAGGCAAAGGGTTTTTGGAAGGTACCTTACTCTTAGATGGCAAATATATTAAAGTTTTATTTGATTCGGGTGCTTCTTTGAGTTTCATTTCTCTAGAATCTGTAGAAAAGTTTTCTATCAACCCCAGTACGGTGGATCGTCCCATTATTGTATCTAATCCTATAGGTGGAGCAACCAAATTGGATACAATCTGTAAGGACTTGAAGATTTCTTATTTGTCCCACAGCTTCTCTTGTGACCCATATGTGTTAAATTTTAAGGGATTTGATCTTATTTTGGAAATGGATTGGCTCGATAAGTATAAAGCAGTTTTGAATTGTGATGAGAGGACAGCTTCATTGGAGACTGATTTGGGTAGGACTGCTAAAGTGTCGTGCGATAGTTCTGGATTTCACTTGAGTAGTCTTTTGCTAGGAGTTGAAACTTATCAAGAGAAAGTTGAGGAAATTGATGTGGTTCAAGATTTTCCTGATGTTTTTGAAGAAGTTAAGTGTCTTCTGCCACATCGAGAGATTGAATTTCGTATTGATTTGATTCCAGGAGCTGTGGCGGTGATTCAGCCCAGCAGGAGAATACCTCCTAGAGAAAGAGAAGAGTTAATTAAGCAGACACAGGATCTTTTGGAGAAGGATTTGATTAGACCCAGTTTTTTTTTGTTGGGGCTCTGCTGCGGTGTTTGTCACCAAATCGGATGGTTCGCTAAGGTTCTGTGTTGATTATAGGGAATTGAACAAAGTGACCATTCGAAATAAATATTCTTTTCCTCGCATCGATGATCTTTTTGACCAGTTGCATGGAGCTTCTATCTTTTCTCAACTAGATCTAGATTCTGGATTCCATCAATTGAGAGTAGCTGAAGATAGTATTCCCTTGATAGAATTTAGGGGACCGAATTGTGTTTATGAGTGGTTGGTTATGCCTTTCGGGTTAACCAATGCTCCTGCCTATTTTGTTGACCTGATGAACCGAGTTTTTCAGGACGTGTTGAATAAGTTCGTGCTGGTATTCATTGATGATATCTTGGTCTACTCCAAATCGGAAGAGGAGCTCAGACAGCATTTGAGGATTGTATTGGAGACTCTGAGGAAGCATGTGTTGAAGGCAAAATTTTCAAAGTGCCATTTCTGGAAATCAGAAGTCAAATTTTTAGGACACATTGTTTCTGGTGAAGGCATTTCTGTAGATCCAGCAAAGGTTGAAACTATTTTGGAATGGAAGCAGCCGGAGACACCGACTGAAGTTCGCAGTTTTCTGGGTTTGGCTGGCTACTACAGAAAATTCATTAAGGATTATTCCAAGATTTCTTCACATCTGACCAAGCTAACTAGGAAAGGAACCAAATTCAAATGGATACCTCAGTGTGAAGAAGCTTTTCAGGAATTGAAGGCAAGGCTAACCAGTGCACCAATACTTGCTATTCCGGATAGGAAGAGCAAATTTGAAGTTTATACGGATGCATGTTTAGTTGGACTGGGAGCAGTTCTGATGCAGAATGACAGAGTAATTGCGTATGCTAGTCGGCAATTGAAGTCACATGAGAAGAACTATGCTACGCATGATTTAGAACCGTTAGCTATTATTTTTGCTTTGAAGATCTAGAGACATTATCTTTTGGGAGAAAAGTTTGAGTTATTCACGGATCACAAACCGTTGAAATATATTTTCTCTCAAAAAGATCTTAATTTGAGACAGCAAAGATGGGTCGAATTTTTGGCATCTTATGATCTGGATATTTTGTATACTCCGGGGAAAGCGAATGTTGTAGCTGATGCTCTTAGTAGAAATGCGGTCTTATCTCTTTTGGAAGTCATTCCATCTCTCCATGAAAGAATCGTTAGTAAGCAAATGGAGGATAAATCTTTTGAGGAAATAATTCTTGGAACTAAGGACGGGCGATATTCGGATTTCAAGATGGACGATCAAGGGGCTTTAAGGATTAATGGTCGTTTGTGTGTGCCTAATATTGATGGACCGAGGCAAGAAGTTTTAGCTGAGTGTCATCGCTCCAAATTGAATATTCACCCGGGAATCTCGAAGATGTACAAGGATATGAGGAGATTTTTCTGGTGGCCGAATATGAAGAGTGATGTAGCTGCTTTTGTAAATAGTTGTGCCATTTGCCAACAAGTAAAGGGAGATCAACAAAAGTCTGCCGGACTATTGCAACCTTTGGAAATTCCAGATTGGAAGTGGGAGATGATCTCGATGGACTTCATCGACGGTTTGCCTAGAACCAGGAAAGGAAATGAAGGAATATGGGTTATTGTGGATCGTTTAACGAAGAGTGCCCATTTAATTCCGGTCAAGGAAACTCATACTGCAGTTTCCCTGGCAGAAATTTTCTTAAAGGAGATAGTCAGATTGCATGGTGTTCCTGTCCGCATAGTAAGTGACCGTGATCCTATTTTCACTAGAAAATTCTGGGAAGCTCTGCAATCAGAAATGGGAACAAGTTTGAGATTAGGTATGGCCTATCATCCTCAGACGGACGGACAAACGGAAAGGCTTAATCGAATTCTGGAAGATATGCTGCGAGCTTGTGTATTGGATTTTGGTGGATCATGGGAAGACCATCTTCATTTAGTGGAATTTTCCTATAATAACGGCTACCAAGCGAGTATTAAGATGGCTCCTTATGAAGCTCTGTATGGAAGACCGTGTAGATCTCCATCTTGTTGGATTGAATCGAATGATCGACTTGTACTCGGACCCGATCTAATTCGTGAAGCTTCTGCGAAGGTTGAGCTAATCAAGAAAAGAATGAAAGCTGCTCAAGATCGTCAGAAGAAATATGCAGATAAGGGACGAAGACCATTAGAATTTGAGATCGGAGATTTAGTTTTTATCATAGTTTCCCCAATCAAAGGTGCTATAAGATTTGGAAAAATGAGAAAACTTGCTCCGATATATATTGGCCCATTCCAAGTGCTAGAAAGAATTGGAACTGTAGCCTACAGGATTGAATTGCCAGAACGAATGTCTGGGATTCACAATGTATTTCATGTGTCTCATTTAAGGAAATTTGTTCATGACCCATCATTGGTGGAAGAACCAGTTGTTCAGGAAGATTTAGAAGTAGAACCCAACCTGACTGTGGTTAGAAATCCTGTTCAGATTGTAGATCAAGACGAGAAGCAACTCAGGAACAAAGTGGTGAAACTCATCAAGGTGCAATGGAGTGAGGATCCCATAGATTGTACCTGGGAAACTCTTGATAGTTTTAGAAAAGCTTATCCAGATTTATGTCCGGATAGCTAGTAATGTTGTTGGAATTGACTATTTAATTTGTTTGTTTTGGATGGATGATATGTATGTTTAGATTGTTAATATTAAGCTTTTGAATTAACTGTTGTTTAAATTTCGAGGATGAAATTCTTTTAAGGGGGGAGGAATGTGACATCCCGGAATTTTGACCCTATTATTACAATAAGTTTTAATCAAATTTAAATAAAATACAAGATTTTCATTTATAAATAAATAAGATTTTGGACATTATTAGTTGTATATGTGTTATAAAGGAATTTATGATTTCAAAATTTAAAATAGACTCTTTTAACAATATTTAAAATTAAATCTGTTTTATTCAATTAAATTAAAAGTTATGTATTAATGACATTTAATATCAGATATATATGAATGCAGTTAATAATAATATTTACAATAACACAATTATATTCATATTAAATATAAAATACATTAATGCAAATGTAAGTTACAAATCAAAGATTGGAAAGATTTAACTTTAAATAAAAATACGATTAAGAAGTGTTTCTAACAACAGCTTTTATAATTAAAATAAAATAAGCTTATAAATATTTAATATAAGTATAACATAAAATATGGTTATAAACATAAGTCTACAGACATAAGTGTAAAACTTTGATATGAATATAAAATATAAATAAAATGTTAACTATGTAAAGACAAACATATAAAATCTGTAAACAAAGAAAGATAAATATCTTTACAAAATAAACAAAGTTTGTCAGCAAAACATCTTAGTACAAACTAAAACCTGCAAATATCTTTATACAAAATAATGTGTCAGTAAACATTATTGATATGTTAACATAAATGTAAACATAAGCATTTAGTTAGCACTACATATTGTCATTTCAGGTTTTATAAAGATCTTTCAGCCGAAATTGTTTGCTCTAGTTCAGATTACAGTACCTTATTAAAATAAAAAAATGATTAAAGCCAAGTCAAAGCTTGTTCCAGAAGACATCCTTGTTCAAAGTTATATATATGTATATTCATCATTCTATCTGTTCTTATCCTTTAGTTCATTTGTAACTTCAAAAGCAAAATCTGATAAAGCAAAAGAAATATAAATAATCATCATATTTACAAGCTTAATCAAATTCAAAGAGGAGTTATAGGAAATTGATATTTCTAACTACAGACTTCTATCATCATCCAATACTTCTCTGTTACAACAGTATTTAGAGAGTAAACTAACCCTTTCTGAAATTTAATTTTAGTAACTATCTCATGAAAGAATTACTATGTTGATATAACAAGGTTCTGTTATGTTTGCAATTACTGAATGAACTGTATTTTGTTGTTCTTCAAGTTTTCTTTATATAAATCTGAGGCAAAGATGCAGAGGATGATTTTTACTCAAATTTTAACTTATAAACTGTATAAACAAGGGACAAAGATCTGGAAATTTGTTTTAATAACAGTATGGATACTGTAAGTTTAATTTACATCACAAAGAATAATAATAGTCAAAATTCAAATAACTTAAATTGAAAACTTGAGGTTATATATTGATTCAACATACAGTAATATGATTTTTAAGACAAGAATTAAAAATTTTAGTTAACTATTTTTAGAGCAGTTCATTAGTAAACCGTAAGTGCTATTTCATGAACATCAGATGATTCATCTAATAATTGTTGATGAAATTTGACATGAAGCTTGAGTGTTGATGTGAGATCACCAGAAAAATGGTAGAAATTTTTTTAAATGCGAGATTTGTGCGGAATGATCAAAGGTAGGGTTTTCGGGTTCGATGTTCTGGGCTCTATTCATTGGTTGCTCGCGACGCCGTGGCTCAACCGAGTGCCATGGAACTTTGGGAGGTGCTATCGGGTGTTATCGGCAAGGTATGGCCGAAGTCACGTCATCACAGAAGGTCAAGATGGTGTGGATGAGGCGTTTTCTTCTTTCATGTTTTTGTTCCTGTTCGAATTTTCACGCGTATTTTGATTTCGTGAGTATTGAGTTTAACTAGGCTGCGATTTCGAGTGAGGGGAAGGCGAGTGGTTTGTTGGTGGCGTCGTCGGGTGCCGGAGCGGTGGCGAACCGCCATGCACGTGCACGGCGGCGGAGAGATGCTTGTTAGTGTTGACTCGAGTGAAACTCGAGTTTGATTGCCAGTTACTTCGGGTTTTTGCTCTGGGTCGTATGTGAGTTTGCTTAGTGTAGTTTAGAACTTAAACCCTTTAAAATAAAAATAATAATAACAGAAGAGAAAAGAGTTGTAGAAGGAGAAGAGAGTGTAGAAGATTGACGCGGGAAAGTTCAGGGTTCGCTCGAGTTTTGCGCGAGCTTTGTGCGTTGGTTTCTCGGGTTTTAATTTTTTCCAGAGGATTTGCTAATTTTAATATTTGTTGAAAAGGGTTTATAAGTTAAGTATCATTTAAAGTTATAATGTCGACAAATTGTTTTAAGCCAAGATGAACCTTAAAGCTTTACTGAAACAAGGATGAGTAATTAATTTAAATCAAAGTTAATTAAGAATGTAATAAATTTTATAATTAATATTTAATAAGTAGTTCAAAATTTAATCAAATTTGTAATTAAAGATTTTAAAAATAATCTTGTGTTAACCCATGTGTAATTAGGAATGTCATTAATCATTGGACGTTAATAACTTAACAAATCGTAGTTAACTAATTAATTAAATAATTAATTAAGAATGAAACGATTAAGTTAATTAATAATTAATGATCAATTAAGCAATTTGTAACAGCCCGCAAATCCGTACCCCTTGAGTTAACACTATTCTACAACAATCAACTCAAGTTGCACAGAAATACGGACCATTTGGATTTAAGAAGAAGAGGTAGAAGAAGAGAATTGAAAACAACAACAGAATCTAACCATCGCAGCGGAATAAAATATAATAGATAATAAATAATCTTTACTCAAAATCAAATATATCTGTTTATATACACTACATCATCAGAGTACATCAGTCACAGCTCACATCAATACAATACAATGGATACAGAACAACTCAAATACAGCGGAATAATATATATATATATATATATATATATATATATATATATATATATATATATATATATATACAAGTACGGGAATACGTATCGTCATCCAGCTCGTCTCCCGAGCTCCACAGCATCATAACCTGTATCCTATAATACTCGGTCTGACCCGAGCATTATAGTTAAATAACACCCGAGTCAGTCTGGAATACCAGCGTAAGAAAATCACACCCAATTGGTTCATTAAAGTTTCAAAATCCTTTTGAAAACAAAAGCATCTCGTAAGACCACGCCACAAATAAACATGTCGGGTTTTTACCTTACGATAGCTAAAACAATTTTTATAGAAATCCTCTGATATTATAATAGGGTCTATATACAAATACTTATAAAATAGCCGAAATTGTTACATTCATTAAATTCCAGCTACTAGCCACAAAAGTGGGTAATACAAACAAAACTCGTACAAGGCTCGTAGGGAGAATGGATTTCCAACAATGACTAGGCACTGGGGTACCACCTGTCACAGTACGGGGTCTAGATCACCGTACCGAGGACTACTCCCTTCATCCCCTGCAACACAAGGCCGGAACCATTCCTTACTGAACAGTCCCGAACAAGATAAACCCCGTGGTTGGCGCGACCAACCACCCACTAAGCCGAAATATATAAGGGACATCTAGACAGGGGAATTATCTTGTCCTGCTTGGGCATGACCCACCTAACCTTGCTGCATATCCCCTGATTTTCAGTCATTCCCATTTGATGAGGCTTGAGGCTAAGCGTTACCTTTTTAGAACGTTTCACTTAGAATGCCCATCGTCCACCTGACGATGTTTCGCAAGCATTCGTCCATACAAGTCCGTCCCGGGTTCGAACGGAACCGAAGGCACTATTCCTACTACATCCATTTTGGAAATATCCTCAGGATTAGTAGAGACTAGCCCTTGCACTTCACTGCTCCATCTTCGAATCCAAAATCGTTTACACGAAACGTACAAACCGGATTGAAGTGGTTTTCGAGAAATTAATCTCGATCCCGGTCTCTTCGAAACGATCAACGCATTTGGCCAATATTGATAGTCGGTTATTTAACTATCAATTAATATTCACAAACAACCATCAACCAATAAATAATTTCCCAAATTATTTATTTATCTCAAAATATCTTCAAAGATATATTCCTATTTTCAATCCTTTGAAAACAGTTTTCAAAACCATATTTCTTTTAAGAATAAACTTCCCAGATGTTTTCTATCTCCTCTGGAATCACCAAGCACAAAAATAGATTTTTAAATTACTTTACCTTGAAATATATTTTAAAACATTTATTTTAAAACTACTTCAATGATTTGTTAAAAATACATACTATATGCATATTTGAAAATAATGTTACTAAACAAAATATAAACTAGATTTCACTTTTAAAAATAAATTACTAATTCACTCTTTAAATAATTATTAATATAATAGATTTGAGAAAATACTTACTTTAAAAATTAAATATTGGAAATAATAAATTTTACAAAAACATATCTTTTGAAACAATTTTAAAACTATTAACTTATATTTAAAAAATTTACTTAAAAATGTACTCAGTATTCCAAGGAAAACTCCAACTTCAACCACTTAAATCAATTTTCCAAATTGATTCACAATTTATTTCCTTTGAAATAAATTTCTTTACTTATCAGTTCATTTCGACATTCAATTAATTATGGACTTTATTATTAATTTCAGTTTGACTTTTTAAGTCCTTTAGCTGAAATATACAATTTCAGGTTATTCCCGATTTCTGCTTTATTCTTCTTAAATAATTTAAGATCCTAAATTTAAAATAATTTATTTATTCCTTTAAACAGTAACATTGAAGTTTAAGTTTTCTTAACTTTCTGTTTATTCATACATTTCTTTCCACACCCTTAATTTATTAATTAGCGTTTTGAAAACACTAATATTCTTATCTAATTCATTTTAGTTTATTCACATTCTTTATAATTATTTACTTAAAATTTTCTCTTTTTATTATTTCCTTCCAAAAATCCAATGCTATGCAATTATAACTCAGAGTCCAGAATATATCCAAGCAACTATAGCATTCAATATTTCAATATAATTCATCACAGAATATCCACAAAACATAACAGAGAATAAATAAACTATATATATATATATATATATGATGAGGGACCCAGTTGGATCCCTCCAACCTGTTTTTCTCTGCATCCACAAACGTCAGCACAGTATAATATACCACTTCTACAATATCATACTATATCTCATCAATTCATTCGACCATTCAAACAATCATTTAAATTTAATCATTTTAAATTTAAATTAAAACTGAGTGAGATTAACTCACCTTCGACCTTTACTTTGCAACCCAATCCATCTCGCTTGTTTCTCGATTTATAGACCTTGTATAAATAATTTATATGATTTTATTAATATTCGAAACAAATGAAACAATTAAAATTCCCATTTATAAATCTGGAAATCAAATCTTTATGTAAATTCTATATTATTATCATCATCCTTATGTATATAAAATCCTCTGACTAAATAAAACTCTCGTTTCAACTTATAAATTAAAACAGAATTACCTTATTACTGTAACTATAGAATTTATAAATCTTTAAAATTCTACTATTTTACATATATTTAAACTTGAAATTTGTTTGTAAAAAAAACTGTAGTCACCTTACTGTTAATAATAATTTTTTTTTTCACATCTATATTTCAGTTTCCACCTTAACTACAAAACTGTAGTTCCCTTTACTTGGAAAAACCTTGTTTCGTCTCAGATTAGCATCAATCAAATTCAAACTGAAATCACCAAAATACTTACCCACGCAGTCGACACTCATCACCAAATCGCAACCCAGCACACGTCTTCCTTCGAGCGAGCGCGTCAAAAATGTCGATAGCAAAATCTTTGCCACTCCGATCGATACACCACCTCCACACTGCTCAACCCTAAAGCCATCGCACTCGAGCACCGAAATACCCCTCTCGAGATCATCCTCTCAGCTTAAATCGATCGAACTCCGTTGGATTCGCGTCCGTGGTTACTACGCTCGATCGCCTCTATGAGTTTCAAGAATAAGAAGGATGCGACAATTAGATTTGAACGAATTCGAATAAGAAGATGGGTTCGATTGGCGACCTCAATCTAAAATGGGAAAAAGCAATATATGTGATTTGAATTTCAGCGGCCACCATTTTTCCCTTTTTGTTTTGTTTTTTTTTTTTTTAGCTGAGGGTTGTATCAAATAGACTGAAATGGACGAGGTCGGTTTACTTGATTTTGAAGATGAAATCTTTGGCCATTATTTTATTTTTTCTGTTGCGTGAATTGTAAATTGGAAATGGATTTGATTTTAGCACCCGCCATTGCTTGTTTCAGAGGGGACCAAAAGTGTTGATGGTGAAAAGAAGCGGCTGATAGAAAATTTGATGTAGGAGATGTTTTGCATGTTGATGTTAAAAGAGGGGACCAGATAAGAAAGGAAGTCGGCTAATGTTGATTATTATTATATATTTTATTTAATTTCAATTTGTCTCGATATAAATTTCAATGCGTTTAGTTATCGTACGCTCACACAACAACTCCAATCAATACGAAATTTGAAACTCGATAATAATTTAATACTACAGATCCAATGGGACTGGTTTTCGTCAAATTCCGAGACTGTGCCTCGGAAAGCTATTTTTAAATTCAATTTAAACGATATAAATTTTAAAACTAAACAACCCACTGTTTATTTCAATTTTACAACTTCTATTATCCATAGTGCTATTAATATAAATTTTTCAAGCCTTCAAATTATTTTTAATAGGCTTAAAATTCTAGATTCAATAATTTATCCAATTTCAAATTATTTAATTCAATAATCTAATTATCAAATAATTGGTGATATTTGAATTCAAGTTAAAAACTAACTTTTAAATATTCAAAATC
Organism: Allium cepa; assembly: GCA_030765085.1. Lineage (NCBI taxonomy): Eukaryota > Viridiplantae > Streptophyta > Magnoliopsida > Asparagales > Amaryllidaceae > Allium > Allium cepa. Next base: position 112,969,452 of record CM060932.1, read on the forward strand.
AATTGAATATTCCAATTTTAAATACTCAAAAATTCCGGGCCGTCACATTCCTTCCCCCTTAAAAGAATTTCGTCCCCGAAATTACTAATTAGGAAAAATGGTCCAATACCCGATTACTTTTTTCCTTTCAAACCCATATAGTTTTTGACCATCTGCCAAAACAATCTTTTAATCAAAGGCATCCCAACTTCCTTTCTAACTTTTCAACTTATCCGTAACTCCCAATCAATATCAACTACTTATCAATTCAAATTTAAACTTAAATTCAAATTTTAAGTTATCAAAATTTTCTCCAAAATTTTTCTAACTCCCTAAATTCCCGAAAAATTTCGCTAGCGTTTCCTTTGCGCGGCTAGCTCGGTACAACTACAAAATGGCTCTACGGCCTCCCAAATCCAAAAAGAAAACAAAAAGGCCAAGTGGCTCAATCCAAATCCAAATCCCAATCAAATTCCATACCAAATTTAAATACATACCTTTTTGTCGAGCATTTCAAATTTATCTCTTGAAATCCATCCAATTCTATTTTTCCTTTAGATTACCTGCATATCCTGCTCGATACTAATATCCAATCACAATATTCCCAAAACATTTTATCGACTTTCTTACAAATGTCAATATTTATTCATTCAAATAACAACTTAGAATATATTTGCAATATCAGTTTCCAATCAAGAATCCACCATTCCTTTCTTAAGTTTAGCATAAGCAATTTATATGTTTCTTATATTTATTTTCGCTTTACTCCTTTAATTTATATCCATTACTATTCAAATTGGTTCTTTCATTTCCATATGAATTTAATTTATCTTTAACCCTGCACATATAAATTTATTGGTCATTTATTACTAACTCATCTCATTACTTTAATTAGTTTCATTCACTAACTTATTTCAATTTCTATTTTGAAATTGTTTAGTCGTTAATGAATTTTTTTTTTTCAAAAATTTCAAAAATTTTCTAACTCCCAAAATTTCTGAAAATTTTTGGCAGAGTCCCCTTTGTACGGAGGAGCTTTTGCAATTTGACAAAAGAGATAAATATATATACATCGACCCACACGGTCGGAAAAATCAAAAACAATTCATATTTCCTATTTTAATTGCGTAGGCGTACCTTATTTAGCATTTTAAGCAAGCGGCTTATTATTTTTAGCAAGAAGCCCAACCTAAATCCAGCCATACGGCTTCCAGGTACCTGTACTTACTTAGTTTAAACTTGTAAGTGCCAAATATAAGAAGTTTAACACATTTCACTTACTTGCAATAGTTAAAACATATGAATTCTAAAAGAAATTCACACCCAACATTTTTCTGTAAGCAACTTCTACAATTTCCATGTTAATTTAACTGATCCAATTTATTTATCAACCATTTTTATGCAATTTGAATGGTTTTCAATCCATTCGTATACAACCTTATCAATTTAAATGGTTTAAAACACAATAGCTTACATTTAATTTATTTTAAGTAAACTGAACTCATATTTAATTCAACTGCTTTCAAAATCACTTTATTTTACTTCTATCAATACATAGAATGTTTAACTATTTCATTTACATCAAATGACAATTTATTCTATGCAATTCGATGAGATTTATGTGAATAAATAAGTATTTATGTTTATAACCAATTTAAATGGATTTCAACTCAATTTATACTTAATTCTATCCCATTTTTAAATTTATTCACAATTCCTATATTCTCATTCTCATGGCATTTTAAATTTGAATCCATTCACTCGCATTCCATTTTATTAACCAATTAGTTCATCCAAACCATATACAATCTAGGTTCATCTTAAATGCCTATTAAATTTCCCTTTTTATTTAATCCATTTACAACCATTTACTAGCTCGACACACTCCCTTTTAAATTTCACTTACAATCCATTCATTTACATTTCATTCAATGTATTCCAATCTATTTTATTTAGCTCGGAAACAATCCAAGCTATTTCATTCCATAACCATTTCTCAACTCATTTAAACCAACACTTCATTTGATACTTATTTATCCCATCATTTATTTATTCGATATAATTAGTTTATCCACATTCACTTACACCATTCTAATAAACTCGAAACATTCAATCCTTTCCTTATTGTCTCAAGTTAATTCAATCTCTTAATAATTTAAATGGTTTACAATTATTTATTTAAGCATTTTCATTTCATTAAATATTATCGGCAACTCACCGAATTTTACTTCAATTGAAATTTATTTTTACTTGATTTAAAACCAATCCAATTATTATTAAACTTTGTTTAAGTTGAATTCAATTCAACTCTCCTGCATTCATTTAGCTTAAGTCAATTTCCTTCAATTTATTCAAATTTTATACTTAAGCTCATTCTCATTTTGCAAACAAAGTTCTCTTTGATACTCAACTTAACTCAATTAATTCCAAGGCCATATCCAATTTATTTCCACTTATTGGATTTCATTTGCACATTCAAACCATTACTATTTTAATCCATTCACATTTTTATTTTATATATCTCATATTATATTTACTTTGTTAACACTTCAAGTCTAATTTTTAATTAATAATTCAAGTTCTGATTCTATTATCCACTTTTAATTTACCATCCAATTTATTAACTCACAATTCAACTCCATTCTTAATTACTTTCCTTTCATCAACAATTTGAATCAGCTTTAATTTATAACTTGAGTTTATTCCAAACTTCATCATAAACTCACAATTCAATTTTATTAACTAATTTATTATCTAATTAGTTCTCCCATTATTTATAATCCAACACTTGAATTTTTTATTTTTTTTCATTCCAAATATCACTTTTATTTATTTTCCTTAGTTCAATATACTTTACAATTCAAGTTTGGATTTTCCTCTCATTTCCCTATTCATCTAAATATTTATTTGGATTTGTATTCCATTTCAAAAATTTATAAGCCACAACTTATTATTTACACAATTCCATCCATTATAGGCTTGAATATATTCATCTTTTATTTTTAACTCAAGCCTGTTATTTATTTATAGCCCAATCATATTTTATTTCTATGGATTTTAATTCTTTTATAAGTGATTTTGATTTATTTATTCCAATTCCAATCCTTATCCCACTTAATTCCATTTATTCAGGTAAGAATCTAATTCCATTAAATAATTCAATTGAATTCTTATGCCAATTCAATTTTATCTTAACTCGGATTTATTTAATCCAATTCAGTTTCAACTAAATTCAAATACAACTGGATATTATTTCTAGCCTATTCAATTTATTCCAATCCAGTTAAGTTTATTATTATTTTTTTATTTCCCATCCAAGTTAACTTCATTTCATTTTAAATTTACATTCCATTATTCAAAGCTTATATTTCCTTTCTGTTTTAAAAATAATCTCAATCTATAAGCTTACAATTCATCTCATCAGGATTTTCAAACACCCGCTTTAGTTTCAAATTATTTTGAAATCTCCAACATTTCAAAATCACACTTCTCAGAAATTTAAACCAATCCTGGTTTTATTCCCAACAAATTTCCTCTAAAATTTTCAAAAACAACTCGTTTTTCCTGAACAAATTAATTTGGCAGCAAATCCGTCACTTAGAAACTCGAAAATGAACATCGATGATGCTGCAGTCATCACCGAAGTTATTTTCCAGTGACTAAAGTGAATTCAATGCTATATCACTTTCAAAACCCATTTAAAACAAATTTCCATCCAGAAATACTTCCAAAACAATAATGTTATCATTTATCTTCAAAACACTTCGATAACATTCCCAAAATCTCTGAAATTTTAAATTTCCAAATTCTGCTTAAATAAATTTTAACTATAATTCATTTGCACAGCTTATGTTCATACAAATTCTCATTTGATTATATTTCAATTCACAATTTACATCTATAATTCATATTTATAAATTTCTTTTTTATAATAAATTTATTCCTTCAAACTTTGGTTATAATTCCAATTTCTAATTAAATTTTCACTTAACAATGATAATACTTTAATATTATCAACATCCAAGCAACCATATATTAGTCAAACAGTTTACAAAAACTATGCTTTATATCAAAATATGTTTTTGGGTAAAATTATTTCATTCCCCCATATTTAAAACAATATCGTGTCGATTGCTCTATTCAAGTGTTTAGAAACCCCTTCGATACAGTTGTACGGACTGTGCCGACGAAGGTTCATATGCCACTCAATAAACCAATCAACGCAATATTAAAACAATTTATATTCACTAACAAATACGCGCTCATATTTATTAGTACGCTCAAACTCATTATAGAGTACTACAGACTCTATTTCATGAGTAATTCCCACCAGAGCCAAGGTTATCACCAACCTAAGCTCTGATACCAAGTGTAACAGCCCGCAAATCCGTACCCCTTGAGTTAACACTATTCTACAACAATCAACTCAAGTTGCACAGAAATACGGACCATTTGGATTTAAGAAAAAGAGGTAGAAGAAGAGAATTGAAAACAACAACAGAATCTAACCATCGCAGCGGAATAAAATATAATAGATAATAAATAATCTTTACTCAAAATCAAATATATCTGTTTATATACACTACATCATCAGAGTACATCAGTCACAGCTCACATCAATACAATACAATGGATACACAACAACTCAAATATAGCGGAATAATATATATATATATATATATACAAGTACGGGAATACGTATCGTCATCCAGCTCGTCTCCCGAGCTCCACAGCATCATAACCTGTATCCTATAATACTCGGTCTGACCCGAGCATTATAGTTAAATAACACCCGAGTCAGTCTGGAATACCAGCGTAAGAAAATCACACCCAATTGATTCATTAAAGTTTCAAAATCCTTTTGAAAACAAAAGCATCTCGTAAGACCACGCCACAAATAAACATGTCGGGTTTTTACCTTACGATAGCTAAAACAATTTTTATAGAAATCCTCTGATATTATAATAGGGTCTATATACAAATACTTATAAAATAGCCAAAATTGTTACATTCATTAAATTCCATCTACTAGCCACAAAAGTGGGTAATACAAACAAAACTCGTACAAGGCTCGTAGGGAGAATGGATTTCCAACAATGACTAGGCACTGGGGTACCACCTGTCACAGTACGGGGTCTAGATCACCGTACCGAGGACTACTCCCTTCATCCCCTGCAACACAAGGCCGGAACCATTCCTTACTGAACAGTCCCGAACAAGATAAACCCCGTGGTTGGCGCGACCAACCACCCACTAAGCCGAAATATATAAGGGACATCTAGACAGGGGAATTATCTTGTCCTGCTTGGGCATGACCCACCTAACCTTGCTGCATATCCCCTGATTTTCAGTCATTCCCATTTGATGAGGCTTGAGGCTAAGCGTTACCTTTTTAGAACGTTTCACTTAGAATGCCCATCGTCCACCTGACGATGTTTCGCAAGCATTCGTCCATACAAGTCCGTCCCGGGTTCGAACGGAACCGAAGGCACTATTCCTACTACATCCATTTTGGAAATATCCTCAGGATTAGTAGAGACTAGCCCTTGCACTTCACTGCTCCATCTTCGAATCCAAAATCGTTTACACGAAACGTACAAACCGGATCGAAGTGGTTTTCGAGAAATTAATCTCGATCCCGGTCTCTTCGAAACGATCAACGCATTTGGCCAATATTGATAGTCGGTTATTTAACTATCAATTAATATTCACAAACAACCATCAACCAATAAATAATTTCCCAAATTATTTATTTATCTCAAAATATCTTCAAAGATATATTCCTATTTTCAATCCTTTGAAAACAGTTTTCAAAACCATATTTCTTTTAAGAATAAACTTCCCAGATGTTTTCTATCTCCTCTGGAATCACCAAGCACAAAAATAGATTTTTAAATTACTTTACCTTGAAATATATTTTAAAACATTTATTTTAAAACTACTTCAATGATTTGTTAAAAATACATACTATATGCATATTTGAAAATAATGTTACTAAACAAAATATAAACTAGATTTCACTTTTAAAAATAAATTACTAATTCACTCTTTAAATAATTATTAATATAATAGATTTGAGAAAATACTTACTTTAAAAATTAAATATTGGAAATAATAAATTTTACAAAAACATATCTTTTGAAACAATTTTAAAACTATTAACTTATATTTAAAAAATTTACTTAAAAATGTACTCAGTATTCCAAGGAAAACTCCAACTTCAACCACTTAAATCAATTTTCCAAATTGATTCACAATTTATTTCCTTTGAAATAAATTTCTTTACTTATCAGTTCATTTCGACATTCAATTAATTATGGACTTTATTATTAATTTCAGTTTGACCTTTTAAGTCCTTTAGCTGAAATATACAATTTCAGGTTATTCCCGATTTCTACTTTATTCTTCTTAAATAATTTAAGATCCTAAATTTAAAATAATTGTTTTATTCCTTTAAACAGTAACATTGAAGTTTAAGTTTTCTTAACTTTCTGTTTATTCATACATTTCTTTCCACACCCTTAATTTATTAATTAGCGTTTTGAAAACACTAATATTCTTATCTAATTCATTTTAGTTTATTCACATTCTTTATAATTATTTACTTAAAATTTTCTCTTTTTATTATTTCCTTCCAAAAATCCAATGCTATGCAATTATAACTCAGAGTCCAGAATATATCCAAGCAACTATAGCATTCAATATTTCAATATAATTCATCACAGAATATCCACAAAACATAACAGAGAATAAATAAACAATATATATATATATGATGAGGGACCCAGTTGGATCCCTCCAACCTGTTTTTCTCTGCATCCACAAACGTCAGCACAGTATAATATACCACTTCTACAATATCATACTATATCTCATCAATTCATTCGACCATTCAAACAATCATTTAAATTTAATCATTTTAAATTTAAATTAAAACTGAGTGAGATTAACTCACCTTCGACCTTTACTTTGCAACCCAATCCATCTCGCTTGTTTCTCGATTTATAGACCTTGTATAATAATTTATACGATTTTATTAATATTCGAAACAAATGAAACAATTAAAATTCCCATTTATAAATCTGGAAATCAAATCTTTATGTAAATTCTATATTATTATCATCATCCTTATGTACATAAAATCCTCTGACTAAATAAAACTCTCGTTTCAACTTATAAATTAAAACAGAATTACCTTATTACTGTAACTATAGAATTTATAAATCTTTAAAATTCTACTATTATACATATATTTAAACTTGAAATTTGTTTGTAAAAAAAACTGTAGTCACCTTACTGTTAATAATAATTTTTTTTTTCACATCTATATTTCAGTTTCCACCTTAACTACAAAACTGTAGTTCCCTTTACTTGGAAAAACCTTGTTTCGTCTCAGATTAGCATCAATCAAATTCAAACTGAAATCACCAAAATACTTACCCACGCAGTCGACACTCATCACCAAATCGCAACCCAGCACACGTCTTCCTTCGAGCGAGCGCGTCAAAAATGTCGATAGCAAAATCTTTGCCACTCCGATCGATACACCACCTCCACACTGCTCAACCCTAAAGCCATCGCACTCGAGCACCGAAATACCCCTCTCGAGATCATCCTCTCAGCTTAAATCGATCGAACTCCGTTGGATTCGCGTCCGTGGTTACTACGCTCGATCGCCTCTATGAGTTTCAAGAATAAGAAGGATGCGACAATTAGATTTGAACGAATTCAAATAAGAAGATGGGTTCGATTCGCGACCTCAATCTAAAATGGGAAAAAGCAATATATGTGATTTGAATTTCAGCGGCCACCATTTTTCCCTTTTTGTTTTTTTTTTTTTTTTTTAGTTGAGGGTTGTATCGAATAGAATGAAATGGACGAGGTCGGTTTACTTGATTTTGAAGATGAAATCTTTGGCCATTATTTTATTTTTTCTGTTGCGTGAATTGTAAATTGGAAATGGATTTGATTTTAGCACCCGCCATTGCTTGTTTGAGAGGGGACCAAAAGTGTTGATGGTGAAAAGAAGCGGCTGATAGAAAATTTGATGTAGGAGATGTTTTGCGTGTTGATGTTAAAAGAGGGGACCAGATAAGAAAGGAAGTCGGCTAATGTTGATTATTATTATATATTTTATTTAATTTCAATTTGTCTCGATATAAATTTCAATGCATTTAGTTATCGTACGCTCACACAACAACTCCAATCAATACGAAATTTGAAACTCGATAATAATTTAATACTACAGATCCAATGGGACTGGTTTTCGTCAAATTCCGAGACTGTGCCTCGGAAAGCTATTTTTAAATTCAATTTAAACGATATAAATTTTAAAACTGAACAACCCACTGTTTATTTCAATTTTACAACTTCTATTATCCACAGTGCTATTAATATAAATTTTTCAAGCCTTCAAATTATTTTTAATAGGCTCAAAATTCTAGATTCAATAATTTATCCAATTTCAAATTATTTAATTCAATAATCTAATTATCAAATAATTGGTGATATTTGAATTCAAGTTAAAAACTAACTTTTAAATATTCAAAATCAATTGAATATTCCAATTTTAAATACTCAAAAATTCCGGGCCGTCACACAATTAGTAATAATTAAATGTGTAAATGAGTTTTATAAATCAATAATTAAGGTTATTGATTAGTAATTAATTAATTAAGTGAATAATTAATAAGTAATTAATGAATTGAAATAAGTTAATTAATTAGTAATTTATTAAGCAAGAATAAAATATAGTTTATTCTTAAGCAAGTAAGTAAGTTTAAAATAAATCAAACTAAATGTTGATATGAATCGATGATTCTATTTGCTTGACTCTGATGTTTATTTATATCCTGTGATGTTCTGTGATATTCTGGATATATTTGTGATGACTATGTATGATTTATTTATGTTTAATTGCTATGTGAATTCAATTGTTGAATTTAAACTGTATAAGTTAATTAGACAACTTGGCCTTTAAAATGGCGTTTGGATTTCGATGAGACCGGGATCGGGTATCAATTTGATAGTCCGAAAACCACATCGATCCAAATTAAACGTTAGGTCGTGTAATCTCAAGTGAAGATCGAGATGGTGTTTTCAGATTGCAAGGGTTATCGTTGTTAACTCTGAGGGTGATTCCAAAATGAGTGTAACGAGATAATGCCTTCGGTTTCGTTCGAACCCGGAACGAACTTGTATGGATTGAATGCTTTCAGCACATCGTTAGGCGGATGATGAGCATTCTGGGAGATATGTTCTATAAAGGTAAACGCAGCCTCAAGCCTCATCAACCGGGAATGGCTAAAATAGGGCATGTGTAGCAAGGTTAGGTGGGTCATGCCCAAGCAGGACGAGGTATACCCCTGTCTAGATGTCCCTTTTATTCGGCTGTGTGGGCGGTTGGTCTGCAGCCAACTGCGGGGTTATCTTGTTCGGAACTGTTCAGTAAGGAATGGTTCCGGCCTTGTGTTGCAGGGGAGTTAGGGTGGCTCCTCGGTACGGTGATCTAAGCCACGTACTGTGACGGGCGGTACCCCAGTAGCCCTGCCATTGTATGAGATCCAATTTCCAATAAGCGCCGTACGTTTTGATTGTGCCCAACTACGTTGGAATGTATGATGTAAGCATTTCAGCTATTTCTGTATTTTACATGAAAACCCTAGACACTATTATAATATCACTGAATTTCCTATAAAATGTTTTGGTTAGCGTAAGGTAAAAACTTGCCCTTATTTATGTGTGGGAAGTCTTACGTGATACCTTTATTTCAAATGATTTTCAAAGTTAAACAACTTTAACCCGTTTACTCATACCAGACCCATGTCTGACCCGGAGTTTATATTTTGTTTTCATAAACTCTTGGGTACTCAAATTTTTATGAGTAGCCAAGTGATAGGTAATCGGAGTATACAGTTTTCTGGAGGAGTTGGAGCAGAAGACCAGACGTATGTAGCTATCTATATAGTTCCGCTGTGTTAGTTAGTTTATGATATTTGAGATGTATGTTCTGACAGATATGTATATGATAGTCATGTTGTATGATATTGTATAACTCTGATGTATATATAACTATGGACTAGTTATGTTGATGTATTATAATTTGTTCCATTCCGCTGTGAGATTCTGATGTTGTTATTCTTTCTTTCTATTCTTTTCTATTTCTATCCCTTTCTTTCTTATTGATGACACGTCTTTCTGGAGTTAGAAAGTCGGGTCGTCACGGCTGGTATCAGAGCGCTAGGTTGAGCGAGTACCTAGACTCTGGAGTAATATTTATCTTGAGAGTGTGTATTTGTATTTTCATAAAATTATATATATATACACACACACATATCTAAATTTGTTGAGTTACCTGTTCAGGTGGCCAACATGAGTTCTGGAAGAAGAGGCAGAGTTAGGGCCAGTACTTCGATTGATAATGGTCGAAGTCAAATTGCTAGAGAGGCTGTAAATCCAGTACCACCTCAAGTTAGTTTTGCAGCCTTATCTAAAGATTTCACCAATCTTGGAGGCCAACCATTTAAAGGTTCAGAATCGATAATTGAAGTTCAAGCCTGGTTACGTTCTTGTGAGCGCATATTTAAGAGTATGAGATTGTCAGATGATTGGAAGAGGGAAATGGCATCGTGGAAATTGCAGGGAGGCGCAACAGCATGGTGGGATGCAACAATTGCAAATGTTCCTGAAGATGATATTTCATGGGAAAGATTTAAGGAGTTATTTGAGGAAAAGTTTATACCAACAGCAAGGAAAACTCAATTGTACCAGAATTTTCTGAATTTGAAGCAGGAAAGCATGACCGTTTCTGAGTATGAGACCAAATTCAACGAACTTTCGTGTTATGGATCAGGACACATTGATACTCCCCTCAAGAAGAATGAAAAGTCTGTGCAAGGATTGAGGTCCGAATTTCACGATAAGATGACGGTGCTTTTGAAAGGATCTTTTGTTGATTTAGCTGATATGGCGTTGATATATATGAGAATTTGATGAGCAAGAAATCAGAGGCAACAACAGTAGTTTCGAGAGGGAATTTCGTTAACCAAAATAAAAGGAAGTTTAACCCACTTTGGAAAAGGCAAGGGGAAGAAATCAGGAGGAAGCAATAACGGACCCCGCAAGTGTTATAATTGTCAGCAAATTGGACATTTGGCAGATCAGTGTTCTCAAGGAGGATCTCAGCAACAACAACGATAGAGTGGTCCAGGATCAGCAGTAGTTCAGAGATCGTTGTGTTTTAATTGTCGTCAGTCCGGTCATATGATTAAGAATTGTCCACTTTTGCAGAGGACACTACAGGATAAAGTTTTTGCTCTGGAAGCAGGTCCATCTTCTTCTTATCATGGCAAAGGGGTTTTGGAAGGTACCTTACTCTTAGATGGCAAATATATTATAGTTTTATTTGATTCGGGTGCTTCTTTGAGTTTCATTTCTCTGGAATCTGTAGAAAAGTTTTCTCTCAACCCCAGTACGGTGGATCGTCCCATTATTGTATCTAATCCTATAGGTGGAGCAACCAAATTGGATACAATCTGTAAGGACTTGAAGATTTCTTATTTGTCCCACAGCTTCTCTTGTGACCCGTATGTGTTAAATTTTAAGGGATTTGATCTTATTTTGGGAATGGATTGGCTCGATAAGTATAAAGCAGTTTTGAATTGTGATGAGAGGACAGTTTCATTGGAGACTGATTTGGGTAGGATTGCTAAAGTGTCGTGCGATAGTTCTGGATTTCACTTGAGTAGTCTTTTGCTAGGAGTTGAGACTTATCAAGAGAAAGTTGAGGAAATTGATGTGGTTCAAGATTTTCCTGATGTTTTTGAAGAAGTTAAGTGTCTTCCGCCACATCGAGAGATTGAGTTTCGTATTGATTTGATTCCAGGAGCTGTGCCGGTGATTCAGCCCAGTAGGAGAATGCCTCCTAGAGAAAGAGAAGAGTTAATTAAGCAGACATAGGATCTTTTGGAGAAGGGTTTGATTAGACCCAGTTTTTCTTGTTGGGGCTCTGTTGCGGTGTTTGTCACCAAATCGGATGGTTCGCTAAGGTTCTGTGTTGATTATAGGGAATTGAACAAAGTGACCATTCGAAATAAATATCCTTTTCCTCGCATCGATGATCTTTTTGACCAGTTGCATGGAGCTTCTATCTTTTCTCAACTAGATCTAGCTTCTGGATTCCATCAATTGAGAGTAGCTGAAGATAGTATTCAATTGATAGAATTTAGGGGACCGAATTGTTTTTATGAGTGGTTGGTTATGCCTTTCGGGTTAACCAACGCTCCTGCCTATTTTGTTGACCTGATGAACCAAGTTTTTCGGGACGTGTTGAATAAGTTCGTGCTGGTATTCATTGATGATATCTTGGTCTACTCCAAATCGGAAGAGGAGCTCAGACAGCATTTGAGGATTGTATTGAAGACTCTGAGGAAGCATGTTGAAGGCAAAATTTTCAAAGTGCCATTTCTGGAAATCAGAAGTCAAATTTTTAGGACACATTGTTTCTGGTGAAGGAATTTCTGTAGATCCAGCAAAGGTTGAAACTATTTTGGAATGGAAGCAGCCGGAGACACCGACTGAAGTTCGCAGTTTTCTGGGTTTGGCTGGCTACTACAGAAAATTCATTAAGGATTATTCCAAGATTTCTTCACATCTGACCAAGCTAACTAGGAAAGGAACCAAATTCAAATGGACACCTCAGTGTGAAGAAGCTTTTCAGGAATTGAAGGCAAGGCTAACCAGTGCACCAATACTTGCTATTCCGGATGGGAAGAGCAAATTTGAAGTTTATATGGATGCATGTTTAGTTGGACTGGGAGCAGTTCTGATGTAGAATGACACAGTAATTGCGTATGCTAGTTGGCAATTGAAGTCACATGAGAAGAACTATGCTACGCATGATTTAGAACTGTTAGCTATTATTTTTGCTTTGAAGATCTGGAGACATTATCTTTTGGGAGAAAAGTTTGAGTTATTCACGGATCACAAACCGTTGAAATATATTTTCTCTCAAAAAGATCTTAATTTGAGACAGCAAAGATGGGTCGAATTTTTGGCATCTTATGATCTGGATATTTTGTATACTCCGGGGAAAGCGAATGTTGTAGCTGATGCTCTTAGTAGAAATGCGGTCTTATCTCTTTTGGAAGTCATTCCATCTCTCCATGAAAGAATCGTTAGTAAGCAAATGGAGGATAAATCTTTTGAGGAAATAATTCTTGGAACTAAGGACCGGTGATATTCGGATTTCAAGATGGACGATCAAGGGGCTTTAAGTATTAATGGTCGTTTGTGTGTGCCTAATATTGATGGACTGAGGCAAGAAGTTTTAGCTGAGTGTCATCGCTCCAAATTGAATATTCATCCGGGAATCTCGAAGATGTACAAGGATATGAGGAGAGTTTTCTGGTGGCCGAATATGAAGAGTGATGTAGCTGCTTTTTTAAATAGTTGTGCCATTTGTCAACAAGTAAAGGGAGATCAACAAAGTCTGCCGGACTATTGCAACCTTTGGAAATTCCAGATTGGAAGTTGGAGATGATCTCGATGGACTTCATCGACGGTTTGCCTAGAACCAGGAAAGGAAATGAAGGAATATGGGTTATTGTGGATCGTTTAACGAAGAGTGCCCATTTTATTCCGGTCAAGGCAACTCATACTGCAGTTTCCCTGGCAGAAATTTTCTTGAAGGAGATAGTCAGATTGCATGGTGTTCCTGTCCGCATAGTAAGTGACCGTGATCCTATTTTCACTAGCAAATTCTGGGAAGCTCTGCAATCGGCAATGGGAACAAGTTTGAGATTAAGTACGGCCTATCATCCTCAGACGGACGGACAAACGGAAAGGCTTAATCGAATTCTGGAAGATATGCTGCGAGCTTGTGTATTGGATTTTGGTGGATCATGGGAAGACCATCTTCATTTAGTGGAATTTTCCTATAATAACGGCTACCAAGCGAGTATTAAGATGGCTCCGTATGAAGCTCTGTATGGAAGACCGTGTAGATCTCCATCTTGTTGGATTGAATCGAATGATCGACTTGTACTCGGACCCGATCTAATTCGTGAAGCTTCTGCGAAGGTTGAGCTAATCAAGAAAAGGACGAAAGCTGCTCAAGATCGTCAGAAGAAATATGCAGATAAGGGACGAAGACCATTAGAATTTGAGATCGGAGATTTAGTTTTTATCATAGTTTCCCCAATCAAAGGTGCTATAAGATTTGGAAAAACGAGAAAACTTGCTCCGAGATATATTGGTCCATTCCGAGTGCTAGAAAGAATTGGAACTGTAGCCTACAGGATTGAATTGCCAGAACGAATGTCTGGGATTCACAATGTATTTCATGTGTCTCATTTAAGGAAATTTGTTCATGACCCATCATTGGTGGAAGAACCAGTTGTTCAGAAAGATTTAGAAGTAGAACCCAACCTGACTGTGGTTAGAAATCCTGTTCAGATTGTAGATCAAGACGAGAAGCAACTCAGGAATAAAGTGGTGAAACTCGTCAAGGTGCAATGGAGTGAGGATCCCAGAGATTGTACCTGGGAAACTCTTGATAGTTTTAGAAAAGCTTATCCAGATTTATGTCCGGATAGCTAGTAATGTTGTTGGAATTGACTATTTAATTTGTTTGTTTTGGATGGATGATAAGTATGTTTAGATTGTCAATATTAAGCTTTTGAATTAACTTTTGTTTAAATTTCGAGGACAAAATTCTTTTAAGGGGGGAGGAATGTGACATCCCGGAATTTTGACCCTATTATTACAATAAGTTTTAATCAAATTTAAATAAAATACAAGATTTTCATTTATAAATAAATAAGATTTTGGACATTATTAGTTGTATATGTGTTATAAAGGAATTTATGAATTCAAAATTTAAAATAGACTCTTTTAACAATATTTAAAATTAAATCTGTTTTATTCAATTAAATTAAAAGTTATGTATTAATGACATTTAATATCAGATATATGAATGCAGTTAATAATAATATTTACAATAACACAATTATATTCATATTAAATATAAAATACATTAATGCAAATATAAGTTACAAATCAAAGATTGGAAAGATTTAACTTTAAATAAAAATACGATTAAGAAGTGTTTCTAACAACAGCTTTTATAATTAAAATAAAATAATCTTATAAATATTTAATATAAGTATAACATAAAATATGGTTATAAACATAAGTCTACAGACATAAGTGTAAAACTTTGATATGAATATAAAATATAAATAAAATGTTAACTATGTAAAGACAAACATATAAAATCTTTAAACAAAGAAAGATAAATATCTTTACAAAATAAACAAAGTTTGTCAGCAAAACATCTTAGTACAAACTAAAACCTGCAAATATCTTTATACAAAATAATGTGTCAGTAAACATTATTGATATGTTAACATAAATGTAAACATAAGCATTTAATTAGCACTACATATTGTCATTTCAGGTTTTATAAAAATCTTTCAGCCGAAATTGTTTGCTCTAGTTCAGATTACAGTACCTTATTAAAATAAAAAAATGATTAAAGCCAAGTTAAAGCTTGTTCCAGAAGACATCCTTGTTCAAAGTTATATATATGTATATTCATCATTCTATCTGTTCTTATCCTTTTGTTCATTTGTAACTTCAAAAGCAAAATCTGATAAAGCAAAAGAAATATAAATAATCATCATACTTACAAGCTTAATCAAATTCAAAGAGGAGTCACAGGAAATTGATATTTCTAACTGCAGACTTCTATCATCATCCAATACTTCTCTGTTACAACAGTATTTAGTGAGTAGACTAACCCTTTTTGAAATTTAATTTTAGTAATTATCTCATGAAAGAATTACTATGTTGATATGACAAGGTTCTGTTATGTTTGCAATTACTGAATGAACTGTATTTTGTTGTTCTTCAAGTTTTCTTTATATAAATCTGAGGCAAAGATGAAGAGGATGATTTTTACTCAAATTTTAACTTATAAACTGTATAAACAAGGGACAAAGATCTGGAAATTTTTTTAATAACAGTATGGATACTGTAGGTTTAATTTACAGCACAAAGAATAACAATAGTCAAAATTCAAATAACTTAAATTGAAAATTTGAGGTTATATATTGATTCAACATACAGTAATATGATTTTTAAGACAAGAACTAAAAATTTTAGTTAACTATTTTTAGAGCAGTTCATTAGTAAACCGTAAGTGCTATTTCATGAACATCAGATGATTCATCCAATAATTGTTGATGAAATTTGACATGAAGCTTGAGTGTTAATGTGAGATCACCAGAAAGAATTTTAAATGTGAGATTTGTGGGGAATGATCGAAGGTAGGTTTTTCGGGTTCGACGTTCTGGGCTCTATTCATTGGTTGCTCGCGAAGCCGTGGCTCAACTGAGTGCCATGGAACTTTGGGAGGGGTTAGGGGGTGTTGTCGGCAAGGTATGGCCGAAGTCATGTCATCACAGAAGGTCGGGACGGTGTGGACGAGGCGTTTTCTTCTTTCATGTTTTTGTTCCTGTTCGAATTTTCACGCGTATTTTGATTTCGTGAGTATTGAGTTGAACTAGGCTGCGATTTCGAGTGAGGGGAAGGCGAGTGGTTTGTTGGTGGCGTCGTGGGGTGCCGGAGTGGTGGCGAACCGCCGTGCACGTACACGGCGGCGGGGAGATGCTTGTTAGTGTTGACTCGAGTGAAACTCGAGTTTGATTACCAGTTATTTCGGGTTTTTGCTCTGGGTCGTATGTGAGTTTGCTTACTGTAGTTTATAACTTAAACCCTTTAAAATAAAAATAAAAATAACAGAAGAGAAAAGAGCTGTAGAAGGAGAAGAGAGTGTAGATGATTGACGCGGGAAAGTTCAGGGTTCGCTCGAGTTTTGCACGAGCTTTGTGCGTTGGTTTCTCGGGTTTTAATTTTTTCCAGAGGATTTGCTAATTTTAATATTTGTTGAAAAGGGTTTATAAGTTAAGTATCATTTAAAGTTATAATGTTGACAAATTGTTTTAAGCCAAGATGAACTTTAAAGCTTTACTTAAACAAGGATGAGTAATTAATTTAAATCAAAGTTAATTAAGAATGTAATAAATTTTATAATTAAGTGTTAATAAGTAGTTCAAAATTTAATCAAATTTGTAATTAAAGATTTTAAAAATAATCTTGTGTTAACCCATGTGTAATTAGGAATTTCATTAATCATTGGAAGTTAATAACTTAACAAATCGTAGTTAACTAGTTAATTAAATAATTAATTAAGGATGAAACGATTAAGTTAATTAATAATTAATGATCAATTAAGAAATTAGTAATAATTAAATGTGTAAATGAGTTTTATGAATCAATAATTAAGGTTATTGATTAATAATTAATTAATTAATTAAGTGAATAATTAATAAGTAATTAATGAATTGAAATAAGTTAATTAATTAGTAATTTATTAAGATAGAATAAAATATAGTTTATTCTTAAGCAAGTAAGTAAGTTTAAAATAAATCAAACTAAATGTTGATATGAATCGATGATTCTATTTGCTTGACTCTGATGTTTATCTATATCCTGTGATGTTCTGTGATATTCTGGATATATTTGTGATGACTATGTATGATTTATTTATGTTTAATTGCTATGTGAATTCAATTGTTGAATTTAAACTGTATAAGTTAATTAGACAACTTGGCCTTTAAAATGGCGTTTGGATTTCGATGAGACCGGGATCGGGTATCAATTTGATAGTTCGAAAACCACATCGATCCAAATTAAACGTTAGGTCGTGTAATCTCAAGTGAAGATCGAGATGGTGTTTTCAGAATGCAAGGGTTATCGTCGTTAACTCTGAGGGTGATTCCAAAATGAGTGTAACGAGATAATGCCTTCAGTTTCGTTCGAACCCGGAATGAACTTGTATGGATTGAATGCTTTCAGCACATCGTCAGGCGGACGATGAGCATTCTAAGAGATATGTTCTATAAAGGTAAACGCAGCCTCAAGCCTCATCAACCGGGAATGGCTAAAACAGGGGATGTGCAGCAAGTTTAGGTGGGTCATGCCCAAGCAGGATGAGGTATACCCCTGTCTAGATGTCCCTTTTATTCGGCTGTGTGGGCGGTTGGTCTGCAGCCAACTACGGGGTTATCTTGTTCGGAACTGTTCAGTAAGGAATGATTCCGGCCTTGTGTTGCAGGGGAGTTAGGGTGGCTCCTCGGTATGGTGATCTAGGCCACGTACTGTGACGGACGGTACCCCAGTAGCCCTGCCATTGTATGGGATCCAATTTCCAATAAGCGCTGTACGTTTTGATTATGCCCAACTACGTTGGAATGTGAGATGTAAGCATTTCAGCTATTTCTATATTTTACTTGAAAACCCTAGACACTATTATAATATCACTGAATTTCCTATAAAATGTTTTGGTTAGCGTAAGGTAAAATCTTACCCGTATTTATTTGTGGGAAGTCTTACGTGATACCTTTGTTTCAAATGATTTTCAAAGTTAAACAACTTTAACCCCTTTACTCATACCAGACCCATGTCTGACCCGGAGTTCATATTTTTTTTTTCATAGACTCTTGGGTACTCAAATTTTTATGAGTATCCAAGTGATAGGTAATCGGAGTATAGAGTTTTCTGGAGGAGTTGGAGCAGAAGACCAGACGTATGTAGCTATCTATATAGTTCCGCTGTGTTAGTTAGTTTATGATATTTGAGATGTATGTTCGGACAGATATGTATATGATAGTCATGTTGTATGATATTGTATAACTCTGATGTATATATAACTATGTAATAGTTACGTTGATGTATTATATTTGATGTTGTTATTCTTTCTTTCTATTCTTTTCTATTTCTATCCCTTTCTTTCTTATTGATGACACGTCTTTCTGGAGTTAGAAAGTCGGGTCGTCACATATGGATATTTGATTATGAATTATTGAAGGAAGAAATAAATAATTGGGTTTAAAAATTTATTTCGGCTGTTATATAAAGGATTTTGGGTCCAATACACACACACACAGATATATATATATATATATATATATATATATATATGTTAGATAACATAGTAAAATTGAATTATGATGATTTTTTGGGAATTTTTCCTAACTAATTTACTAGGGAAATTAAATTAACTTTGTTGGAGGGCTTGAATGTCTTAATTGTTTTGCTAAAGGGAAGGGCTTCTTTGCTAATTATTTTTAATTAATTCTGGATGAATTCAGCAGTCTTTGAGAAAACACTTTGGTAAATTCTTTAGCAACCAATCATATTTTTACAAATCAGTTAGTTAGTTGAAAAGCATTTACTTAAAAGGCAACGACACAGTTTTGTAAAGATTTAGTATTTTGCCACTTCCTATAGCAACCTTTTGACCCATACTTCTGCCCCCAACCAAGTCGAAACCAATACATGGTATCAATACTTTAGTATGTAGTGGATTGGAGAAAAGCAGAAGGTATAGAGTCGAAACCATGCTTTTGAAGGGGGTCAAGGCCATTTTAAATAGCTTTCGAAGGTCTTTGTTTTGCTATAAAAAAAGATGTCGCTTGCCTTGATTTCAAAGAGATGCTTTCAAAAGGGTTAAATATATCTTTCAAAGAGGTTGCCACCTTAAAATGATAGCTTTCAAATGATTTACCACGTTTTTTATTTTAAAATGGAGTTTTCGAAAGGTTAGTTTGAACCTAGTCGAAACCATTCTGCCGTCTTCATACTTTTGAATAGGTTGAAGTTGCAATGACTTCGAAAGGGAAGCTTTTGTTGTATAAATATAACAAGCTGCTTCTTAATGCTTTTTAAAGTGCTTCAGTAGCCATTTATACTAAAGGTTTCGAAGGCAATGGCTTCGAAAGGTATTTTGAAGCTATCCTTCCAATTGTTTTACTTAAAGACTAATGCTTTCGAAAGGATGGTTCCAAAGCCATCTGTTTTCCAAAAACTCTCTTACTTGAAGGTTAATGGTTTTGAAAGGGTTACTTTCGTTTATATTCACTTTGACCCAAAAGTTATTTTTAAGGATAAACCGAATGGTTTTGAAAGAGTTACTTTCAAATGGTTTCGAAGCTATGCTTCAACAAGTTGAAAAGATATGCTTTAAAACTTTTGAAAGGAATGTTCTAATGGTTTCGAAAGGAAGGTTTTGATGCTTTCGAAAGAGATGCTTTAAAGCATTTCGAAAGGCATATTTTTAGTGTTTTGAAAAGAAGATTTGAATGCTTTCGAAAGATATATTCTAATGGTTTCGAAAGTAAAGGTCTAAGTTTTGGAAAGCCTTAGTTTTCAAAACGAAGAATCCAATCTCATTTTTAAAAGGAAAAACCATGGCAATATAAAAGAGCTTTGAAATGGTTTCTAATTTTGGAGTTTTTGAAAAATCTTTCCTTGATAAAAATAATGGGTTAAAGGTATTAACCATGTTTCATGTGGAAATGATTTCAAGGATATTAAATCATAAATACTGGTATTGTTATGTTATTATATGTGCTTCTTCTATAAACATATTCACTATATAGTGGAACCATAACTGTATCTTGGGGAGTAAGGACAGAATAACCAGCTAGGTTGATCCAATAGTGAATATAAATTGAGTTAAATCCTGAATGAGTAAAGTTGCATCTAAGAGGTCAGGAAGAGCAGAAAATAGGATGCCCAAGGACTGATCAAGAAGTTGTTAGTTTAGACGGGTTTATAGTAAACCCATGAAAACTATGTTTGGAGAGAGTTATTGGTAGGGGTCAATAGGTTCGTTGTGATCCCATGAAAACTATATCCAGATAAAGTTATTAATAGAGACCAATAGGTTCATAGTCAACTCATGAAAACTATGATATAAGAGAAGCAATTGGAGATACTAATAGGTTCAAAGAGAACCCATGAAATACTGAAGTTATTGGCACGTTCCAATAT
The DNA here is from genome assembly GCA_030765085.1 of Allium cepa. Taxonomy (NCBI): domain Eukaryota; kingdom Viridiplantae; phylum Streptophyta; class Magnoliopsida; order Asparagales; family Amaryllidaceae; genus Allium; species Allium cepa. The sequence continues at coordinate 112,990,329 of CM060932.1, forward strand.
GTTCTTAGTGATCATATGAAAACTATGAAACCGGATAGGCAGTCCATAAGCTTTGAATATGTTATTAGTTATCCCATGAAAACTAAAGAGTTAAAAGTGACCCTAGAAACTATAGTTGAGACAGATAGTCAAATGAATGGGGATGGGAAATCTAGGATGTTTTGCTGTTTGTATATCACCATGATATTTCAAATTGTAATGTTTTTAACCATTGTGGATGTAGAAGCATGATATATGGTTATTATAAATTTTTGGGTAAGATACTAGTGAGGAGAAAACTCTTTCTACTAAATGGCATAGTCTCGCTAGATATCTAAATGATTCATGATGCTAGGTTATTATTCATACCAGTCTTTATGTCTAACTCGAAATTTATGTTTTCCATTTAAACTCTCGGTTCTCAATTGATTTTAAGTAGATTGAGTGTTGAGGTTTTCAGGTTCTCCTCTAGATAAATAAGCTCTTGGAGACAAGAAGAAGGCAAGCTAGCTAATAGGAGTTCTTTTTATTTGATTCCGCTGTGTTTTGATGTAAAGGCAAGGTTGTTTAATTTTCTATATTTAGACTCTAATCATCCAAGGGGGCATCTTCATATATCACTCTTGGCATAGTTTGTAATAATCATATTTTCTCTAAATAGTGTTCTCGTATTTAGGATTATGTAATGAATTTGAAATATGATTGAAATGGAATGAGAAATTTGTTTAATGGTTTTAAATTTTTTCCATCTCCACGTGTTTCTGTTATATCAATGTATCTAACTTTATCGCATTTGGTCACCGAGAATTAATAACCACGGAGGACTGCAACATCCGTATAGTTTTGGGCCTCTAAGGTAGGGATGTTACACAAAGAAACTACAAACCTCCAAAATAGTCTTGGCTCTCCTCCGTCCAATCATAGATTCTACCTTCGAATGTTCTACGGCTAAGCCTTTCTCTAAAATAACATGGCCGAAAAACTTATCTTCCCTTCTCCAAAATAGCATCTAAAATATTTTGTCTTTAGCTTATGTTGGCTCAATGCCTCCAACAGAAGTCTTAGCTGAACCATATATGCCTTCTCATCTTTTGAGTACACTAAGATGTAATCTATAGATAGCCACTCATATCGTTTTAAAGAGTTCCAGACATTGAAAAGTACAATCTAGTACCAATTAGTACATCTATTACTGCAGCATGTCTGCCATAAGCATGCCTACTCTTGTAACATGCCACCTTTCTTGATATAAAGCATATACCAATACGGTATCACAACTGGCATGCATATTGGTTACATATTCCAACCACCTTTCCAGTTGTCTTCCATCAATCCATTTGACCAGATCTACGATTAGGGGTGATTCTTTCTTGTTTGTAGCATAATCTCGGCCATCCATCTATCTACATCAATTGCTATAAATACTCCTTGCCATACAAAATGGGTTGAAAACTGGTTGAATTTTTTCTAATCTCTAAGATCAGAATTCAGCTTCCAACAAGCAAAGACCTTAAAGCTCTTAAGTTTTGTAGTATGGTAAGCTTAAGTACTAATTTTGTAGTATTCTTTTGTAATTCTTTGTATTTGTAAGAGATAAACATAGTAAGAGATTTTCATAATGGATGTAGGCAAGCTTTTGTTGAACCACTCTACACCTTTCATTGCTTGCTTTATTTTACTCATTTACTCTTCATTTTTTCCTTCTTAAGCCTAGCATTAGTAAGTAACTTTTGCTATGCATTTTTTTTAATTCTAGGGATGGCTAAATATTAGTCAACAGTGCCCACTCGATGTCCCTAACAACCTTGGGTAATGCACTGCCTAACGCTTGGAAAATATTATGTACTCTATTCTCAATGGATGAATCAGTATCTTTTCTCAAAACATCTCAACTAGGAATATTTAAAGTAATATATGATTTAATGTGATAAATCTCCCATGATTATAGCGCATTATAATTTCTATCACATAACATATTATTTAAGGGTTTTCTATTTAGTATGCTTTGAATTATTTAATTAATTATATTACAATTTAACAAAGTATATTATAAAAATCAAACACCATTACTATGAACAATATTGGTTATCGAGCTATATATATAATAAATTACATAATTGCAACTAGGGAATACCCTTAAATCTATCATTATAAACATATTATTCTTCTTTAGCGGAGTGTAAATAAAGGACATCCCATATTTTGATAGCATGACAAATTGAGCAACATACTCTAAAAAGGACAAGTTGTCTAATTTCATATCAACGAATCTTCTAAATAGCACCGACTTCTGAACTACCAGTATAAACTTTTCCTCAAATTTAGCTTTGAACTAAGCCTGAGTAAAGTGGTACTCAAGAGTAGCAGCTCTAAGGGCATTCCAACTACCCATCACCCTTCCTCGTAGTTGTTTATAAACCAACTTCCTCTTCATCGTATCCTCAACCTCAAGCTCACCGAAGATGCGTTCATAGATATCAAGCGAATCCTATACTTTAGTAGCTAATTCTGTTCCAAGAAATGTCCCAATACTAAAGAAGTCCTTATCCAATTTGGAAAAATCAGCCTTTGGCGCCTACACTACAGCACCATCACTTACTTGACCATGAGCTCCTCTTTGGGGATTCTGCATTATTTTCATCATCATGGTATTGAACATCTTCTACATATTGGGGCTCATAGGTGTCTCATTGCCTGCACAAGTCTCAACTCAAGATATGGAGTTTGCAGCCATGTTGCTTGTATGCCTGCTCATTCTTACAATATGTAATAAGAATGATCAGTCTTTCATAATGGAATACTAGCATAATTGGTACTCACACATGCAGCGTGACTTACTACTATATAGTTTTAAGATCAATATAATAAGTATGTTCTCTAATATATCGCTCGATCAATTCTAGAGTTATAACTCTTCTCTAGCTCTAGTAGTTCCTAGTATCAATTTAGACTCTAGCGACAAGACCTAAGCTTGAAATTGTTTAACCTAAGCTCAATACCAAATATACCTAAATAGTGCATTGCAACGGTATCTGATAGATATGGAGTGGAGATTAGGGGTGAAGTAACTTGTAACGACCCGTAAATTTTAAACGGTTTTAATAACTTAATTAACTGAATTTTGTGAAATTTTAAATAATTGAATTTGGAAATAAAAATTTGATATTTGAATTACGTCGATTAAAACATAGCAAATGGTAAATTTTCATCTGTTAATATGAAAGTTTGTTTTATTATGTAATTTTATTTAAATTTAAATCAGTTAACATTAGATGATGATAAAATGTTTTCCAAACCTGAATATTTTTCCATAACAAATTTGTAAACCATCTTCTGAGTAAGATGTCGTATTTCTTTTCACCTAATTTGAACTACTATTGCTCCTTCTATCTTATTTTCAACAAATTAGCAGCATTTTTGATATCGATTATCGACTTTTGATAGGGTGATCAGACTACTGATATCTATATACCATTTTGATCGTTTCGTCATGCTCGAATAAATCTAAAAACCAGAAATAGGCTCGAATACGGATCTCAATAGCTCTCTTGGGAGGTAAACCAGAAACAGGCTCGGATAAATCTGAAAAGTCGCAGACGATAGGAATACGGGATACATCGTCATCATTATCTCGAGAATCAAGAGAAAATAAAGAAGCCATGGAATCACAATCGGAATCACGAAGCGAAAGGGATAATTGATCAGAAGAATCAGGATGTCGAATAAATAAGACTCGTTCCAAACATAAAATCCTGGCCTCGTATCGAACTAGCCAGCCCATTCCCAATATCATATCAAATCCAAGAAAAGGAGTAACGTGTAGATTCGCATGGAAAGAAAAGCCACAAATCAAAATCTCAACATCATCACAAAGCAAACTAAGAGTTTCATATCCTCCGATAGGATTTGCAATCCGTAAAGAAGTAAACATGCAAGAAACATCTAACTGCAAAGCATCAACGAGTTCTTTCGATACGAATGAGTGAGATGCACCCGTATCGAAAAGCACTCGAATATAACGATCATGGAATAAAATAGAGCCCTCTAAAACAGAAGAGGAAGTACCTCTAGACTGAGCAGCACCTCCAGAGGTAGTAGCCACACCAAGATGACCCTGACGAGAACCCTTCCCCTTTTTGGGACAAGCTGACACTAAATGTCCTTCCTTCTTACAATATAGACAACGCTTAGGCCTGGGACACTCCCTCACTGGATGGTCAGGTGCACCACAATTGTAGCATGCAAAAGGCTTAGTTGAAGGAGTGGACTGAGACTGAGAAGAAGATCCCCTCTGTTTCTTCTTCTTACTGGGATGGAACGGCTTTGGCTTGCGGAAAAACTTCTTCTTATTCGGGTTCCCTCGAACATTACCCTCATTATCACTATCTTTATCCTTCTCGACCGCTTCAAGATGAAGGGCCGCATCCACATGCTTTTCAAAGGTAAGCTCAAGGCGAAGCATGAGGGACTTCTTCAGATATTTCTTAAGCCCGGAGACGAACTTAAGATTCTTCTTAAGGGGTAGAGATGTGCTCGAGACCATACTTAGACAAGGCTTCAAAGGATGCAACATATTCAGAAACGGTCGACTTTCCTTGTTTGAAATCAAGGAAACGTCGAGCAAGAATAGCCTTCTCGGATTCTGGAACAAACTTGAGTTCGAATCTCTCACGGAATTGATCCCACTCTAGAGTGGACTCAACAATCTCAGCAATAAGAAGATCATACCAATGTAAAGCTCGTTCCTGTAACATACTAGATGCTACAAGGACTCGGTGATGACTAGAGATCTCCATACGACTAAAGATACCCTCACAAGAACTGAGCCATGCCTCAACCTCTAAAATAGTCTCGGTGCCTTTAAAGATCTTGCCACCAAGATGTGTGAAGTCGCTACACATGCGTGCAAATGCGAATTTGCGCGGAGGAGAAGAGTGAGCTGGAGTGGGAGGCTGAGTGCTCCGAATGAGCTCAAGGATCTGGTCAGTAGACATATATACGCCTTCAGGACGAGAACCGCTGGACCGTCCCGTCGCCGAAGAGCGTCCTCTACCTCTAAGCGACATAGCTGAAAGATAAGATAAGATAGGATTATTCATAGGGTAAATAGATATATTAGCAATTCAAGTGCATAAGTTAAGGAATACCACGGAACATAATTAACATTCCTAGACATATTCCTTTCTTTCTACCCCAAAGGAATTAAAAAGGGACACGAATCAAAACAAGGATAGGGGCAAGGCAAGGTCACGGTGAAACCGATCATGATTAAGGTATGATGTATATGGATGTATTATATCTGATGTATGGTATCTCGTATGCTATTATGTATATATTACATTATATTCTGAAACAATGCTCTGATACCAAGCTGTGACGCCCCACCCCGAGACCTGCATTAGTAAAGAGAATTACTAAGTAATTCAGTCTACTAATGTAGAGAATAGGGCTGGGCGACCATCATAGTAATACATTAGCTAAGAGCTTAGCATGTCAATCATGCCTTGATTTTTTTTCCATTACCTCATAAGTGGTAGACATGCTTAGTCCCTAACTAACGCACACTATGGTGGATTCAGACCATTTCAAAAATAACGTAATATACATGCAGAAAGAAAACATCAGTCACAGAACAGCAAACCCAGATCAGAGTATGTATATATATATATATATATATATATATAAATACATACATCACCATACATCTCCATAATAATACATCATATATAAGTAGCAAGGACTACCGAATCACATATACACCCATCCCACAAAATAACATAAAATAAGACACATAAAAGAAGATGACTCAAAACGACATCCAAGCCAAAATGGTAGGTCCAACAAGAGCGAACTAGCTGATCCAAGAAATGAAGCAATCCAAACTAACCTTCAACTCGGTCTGACCCGAGTGACAAACACACGGGTCAGGCAAGCTAAACTTATCAGTAGTAAGGATCTCAATAACAAGCGGAATGGTGAGATTCACTCCGTTGTTGCCAACGAAACGATATGTTATTCATCATATCATTCATAAGAAAGGGGCATCGGGGATTCATCTATGTATTTCAAAGGAATTCAATAAGTAACATGCATATGGTTTCTCTTAAGGACATCTCTAAATAAGGTGGATAAGGAATGAGAACCATATAATAAATTCATAAAGAAACATCAAATCATCATAATCTACCATAAGAACTCAATAAGAGTTAAAGGCAATCATAATCGAAATCACCATATAGCTTAATATAAATGTAGCCCATTTCATACTCAAGGCCGTATTCAAATAACAACATCACGAGAAGGTGAAATCGAACATAGAAAACTTCATAGAAAATTGCACGTGCTTTTCATCTTGACTAGTACTACTATTATTTGGTTCCATACATCGTGATGAATTGGGGTCATTAACATCTTAGCATCGTGATCATCTTGATTGACTATAGTCGAATATCGCGATGACACCCAAATCATAAAATCTGAGCAAACATCATGATGATTGGAATCTAGAAATGACATCAAGAACATCGTAACGATTCCAATCTTATACTCGGTTTGTAGTACTAATAACATCTTCAATGTGTCACAACATCTCGAATAGGAACCCAATGGGTGTTAATGTACGTCCCATACCATACATTCGCACCTATTGGTTTACTAATCGTCAGTCGATGCCACATTAGAAAACATTCATAAAAACCCAAATCAAACATACATCGCCTCGTCTCATTGGTGAGTGTAAAGTACCCAACTCATCGTTTCTCATACTTCGATGAGTTTAAAGTGACATCAAAACTTGTCTCATTTCATCGACAAGTAAAAGTCCATCTCAAACATCACAACCATCATCAATTCATCATAACAGCCTCGCATCATGTCCTCGGCAGGTAAAAATATCAACATCTCTTAATATCTTATTTTTATATGCTGAAAATCATCCAAATAGGCTATAATATATTTAGAATAATTTTATAAAGAAAACAGGATTTTTAACCAATTTTTAGAGATTTTTAAATAAGTTATATAAGGAAAATCCGTTCATTAAATAGATTTTCTATTTATAAAATACTTAAAAAAAATTGCTTAAAAGCCCTTTAAAATGTCTTAAAAACATTTATTTAATCAACCATAATTTATAAAGAATTTACATAATTTATTCGAAATCAAAAATCAATTAAAACCACCGAATTTTTCAAATATCGACATTTATCGATATTTAGATTGATACAGAATTTAAATAAAATTTAAATTCTTAAAATTTTCAAAACAAGCCAATCATGGTCGGATAAAAGATTTAGACAGTCATCATCAACTAATTCATACAATATTCAGAATCATCGAAATATGTAGTGAAACGGTTAACGGAAGTACTATTAGAAGCAAAAGAAAATCAACCAAGAAACTGAGTTTTTGGCTAACTTTGGACTGTCTTTTGGGTTATTAAAACAACCCAGATTTCAGCGATATTATGCTGCGTTATACAACCACATGATGAGAATAACATATCCAAAATTTGGAGCAATTCGCTACAAAATGAAAGAGTTATGATTTTTCAAACATAGCTCTTTTCAGCAAGCATAAAAAAATAAGATTTTTAGCTGTTTTGAAATAAGAATTATCTATAACAAAATTGCTCATAATTACATGAAAATTTTCATAAATATTGTGCAACTAATCTTCTGCAACATATCAAAAACTGAGATTAATTTGCTAAGAATTGAAAAAGATATGATTTTTCTAATATGACCTATTTTCGGCCAATACACAGAGGTCAGTTTTTGGCCATTTTCAAGCAATAGTTTCCTATAGCAATATAACTCAAAATTAATCGAAAATTTCCAGAAATGCAGAGTTCCCCGACTACAACAACCTATCAAAAACTGAGATTAATTTGCTAAGAATTGAAAAGGATATGATTTTTATAATATGACCTATTTTCGGCCAATACACAGAGGTCGGTTTTTGACCAATTTCAAGCAATAGTTTCCTATAGCAAAATATATCAAAATTAAATGAAAATTTCCAAAAATGCAGAGTACCCAGTCTACAACAACATATCAAAAACTGAGATTAATATGCTAAGAATTGAAAAAGATATGATTTTTCTAATATGACCTATTTTCGGCCAATACATAGAGGTCAGTTTTTGGCCATTTTCAAGCACAAATTTTTCAAACCATACCAACTCCAAATTCATTGAAAATTTCAAGTAACACTTCACAATCCAAGTACTAAAACATGTGAAAAATTTAGACTCAAATAATGTAAATTGGAGAAGAAACGAATTTTTGAACATAGGGCTTTTTCAGCCAGCAAAACAGAAAACAAAGTAGATAAATATAGCAATTCCATCAACAAATTGATAGCAAAGTTCGATTTTTTTTTAGCTTGCTGTAAGAAACCCTCACCTTACTTATAGAATATTTTTGGCAAGATAAGGCAGTGATTTGGGAGAAATTTGTGATCTTTGGTGAGGATGGAAGCCCTAAGAACCTGAAAAAACATGAAAACAAACATGCAAGACAACAAAAGCAAATTATAAGCCAATTCACATCTCTAGTTCTCAGACTATGATGAAAACTATTTGGTATTGGAAAGAGATTGCCTTTCTATTCTTAATTTAGATGATTTCTCTTTGAGATTTGCTGAAAATTGGGTGGAAATTTGATTTACTTTGAGGAAGCCATTATTTTCTCTTATTGTTTTTACTGTATGAATGTTTTAAGAAGAAGGAGATACAATTCACGTACATCTTTTTTCTCACCAAAAGGATCTAGAGAATGAGCTTTGGATCCCATCCAAACCCTCTAAATCCCAAATGAATCATTAAGAGATAAAAACAAAGTTGTGTAAATATTTCGACTTAATTTAATACTATATGCATATAACAACTCATTTTCAAGCCAAATAAAATGCACACACTAATTTGTTTTGAAATAAAATAGTTATTGTCACCAAAAAATGAAATTTATTTTAACAATAAAAATATAATTTTTAACAATAAATCTTCATTTTGAATAGTATTTTACAATTTGCACAATTTTAGTGTAAAAACACTATTTTTAAAATATAACCTGATCAAAATTATTCTCTTAGTCAAATAAATTGTAATAAATCATTCTAACACTTTTAATACGACAAAATAATATTTTCACACAAGATTTCATCTTTATTTTAATAAAAGACATGTTTTCTTTATATTTTTCTCTCTTATATTCGATAAAAAGGATAATATTAGCAATAATTACCAATATTATCACATTGACTTAATTAAAATACAATAAATGACTAATTTCACTCCAATACCTCAAAATAAAGTTTTCAAAACTTTATTTCCATCAATTTGAATTTATTTTTATAATTAAATGTTGAAATACATCACTTGGTAAATTTATTAGCTGAAATTTTCCTAAATTCCAATATTTTCCATTTTATTTTACCAAAACACCAAACAATGAATTTTAAACCCAATATTTAACTCCATACGTATTGTTTACACAATTTAAACCAAATTTATTTCACCATTACATTCTATTTACCATATTAAATTATAACTATCATTATAATTTAATATCATCAGTAATCTCCAATACCAGGGTTGTTACAGACTCCCCCTCTTATAAAAATTGCGTCCTCGCAATTTCTAGAGGAAATCTGTATTCAACATAATTTATTTCATCATACAAAGGAATTTAGATAGATTGAATGAGAAATTCTTACCATCAAAGTGAGAAGATAAGAAACCAGGATACGATCGCTCAATGAATTCTATGGTTTCCCAAGTGCAGTCATTGGGATTATCGGACCATTGAATCTTCACGAGCAGGACACTTTTGTTCCGAAGACGTCTAGTCTCCGAAGCAAGAACCCTCAAAGGATGCTGCACATAAGACAGATCAGGAGAGACTACCAACTTCTCTAAAGCACGAGAATCGAACACAGAATCTGAATCTCGTAGACACTTCCTTGACTGAGAGACGTGGAATACGTCGTGAACTCCAGAAAACTGATCGGGAAGTGCTACATGATATGCAACAGGACCGATACGCTCTGTAATAGGAAATGGCCCAATATAGCGTGGTGCCAATTTCCCGGTCTGACTAAAGCGTACCACTACTTTCAGAGTAAAAGCTCGAATAAAAACAAGGTCACCCAAGGAGAATTCAAGAGGCCTCCTACGGTTGTCCGCATAGGATTTCTGGCGACTCTGTGCCTCTTTCATTCTCTCACGAATAAGATGGATCTTTTCAGATGATTCCCGAATAGATTCGGGCCCTAAAATTAGCTTTTCTCCCGACTCAAGCCAACAAGATGGAGAACGACATGGCCTTCCATATAAGGCTTCAAAAGGAGCCATGTTGATAGAAGATTGGTAGCTATTATTATAAGCAAACTCAATGAGAGGAAGATGATCCTTCCAGCTACCACCAAAATCCAAGATACAAGCACGAAGTAAGTCTTCCAAAATACGGTTTACTCGTTCAGTCTGTCCATCAGACTATGGGTGATAAGCTGTGCTAAGATTAAGCCTCGTGCCTAAAGCTTGCTAGAGACTCTGCCAAAAGTGACTCGTGAAAGAGGATCACGATCACACACAATAGATGAAGGGATACCGTGCAATCGCACGATCTCCTTAATATATAGCTTCGATAAAAGAGATGTCGTCCTATTCGACTTAATAGGAATAAATTATGTGGACTTGGTGAGACGGTCCACAACAACCCAAATACTGCTATGGCCTGACCTCGAACGAGGTAAGCCATCAATGAAATCCATCGAAATTTGATCCCATTTCCACAACGGAACCTCTAAAGGCTGAAGAAGACCGGATGACCGCTGATGCTCGGCCCTAATAAGCTGACAAGTTATGCAATTACCCACATAACTTGCGACATCACGCTTCATGCCTTCCCAATAATAAAGGCGATGCATATCGGCATACATCTTGCTGCTGCCAGGATGAATAGTATACTTAGAACGATGACAATCATCAAGAATGTCACGCCTAAGTGATGAATCAGAAGGTACAACAATACGGTCCTTCAAACGAAGGCAACCGTGAGAATCAATACTGAAATCCCTCTTCTCATCATCATGGGATTCAGATTCACAAAGACGGATAAGGCGCAACATCTTAGGATCACGCCGTTGAGCCTTGGAAATACGGTCAAAAAGAGAAGGTTGAGCTTCCATACTAAATAATAAGACAGGTGAATCGAAAGAAGAAGCTCGATCACGAATATCACAATAAGATAAAGTTTCAAGAACGTCCCATTCGGCTAACATCATAGAAACAACAGCCGAATGCTTACGACTAAGCGCATCAGCCACACGATTACCCTTTTCCGGGGTATACTGAATATCAAAATCATATGACGCCAGAAACTCAAGCCAACGCTGCTGCCTCATATTGAGCTCCTTCTGAGAGAATAGATATTTTAAAGACTTATGGTCGGTAAAAAGAACGAAGTGCTCTCCCAAAAGGTAATGACGCCAAATCTTCAAAGCGAAGACAATGGCTGCAAGCTCTAAATCATGAGTAGCGTACCGAACCTCATTCGGACGCAACTGCCTAGAAGCATAGGCCACAACACGATCTCTCTGCATCAAAACAGCACCGAGGCCACTATGACTGGCAACGGTATAAATGATAAGATCTTGGTTCCCTTCAGGAACCACAAGGACGGGAGCATTAGTGAGAAGCTCTTTCAATTTCTGAAAAGAAGCCTCACACTTATCAGACCAAATGAATCGAACACCTTTCCTCGTAAGGCTAGTCAGTGGGAGCACGATACGGGAAAAGTCTTTGATGAAACGGCGGTAATAACCAGCCAAACCCAGAAAACTATGAATCTCGTGAACATTCTCAGGCCTCTTCCAACTCTGAATAGCCTCGATCTAGAAGGATCAACGGAAATACCTTCTGAAGATACTACATGGCCTAAGAACTTCACTTGCTTTTCCCAGAAGTGACACTTAGAAAGTTTTGCTTTGAGTTGATGCTTTCGGAGAGTACTCAAAACAATTCTAAGTTGTCGAGCATGGTCCTCTTCAAACTTCGAATATACTAGAATGTCATCAATAAAAACAAGCACGAACTTATCGAGATATTCCCAGAATACTCGATTCATAAGATCGACAAAATAGACAGGTGCGTTCGTTAATCCGAACGGCATGACGAGCCACTCATAAGAACCGTAGCGAGTGCGGAATGCAGTGAGAGGAATACTATCTTCCGCAACTCGGAGCTGATGAAAACCAGTGGCAAGGTCTAACTGTGAAAAGACCTTAGCACCACTTAATTGATCGAACATGTCGTCGATCCTCGGTAAAGGGTAACAATTCTTGATGGTTAACTCATTAAGCTTGTGATAGTCGACGCAAATCCTAAGAGTCCCATCGGACTTCTTCACGAATACTACCGCGGCTCCCCATGGTGAAGAACTAGAACGAATGAAATGCTTGGCTTCAAGCTCGAGAAGTTTTTTTTTGAGTTCCTCATTCTCTCGTGTAGACATCCTCGTGGGAGGACGACTAACTGGCTGCGCGCCGGGAATAAGATCGATACGGAACTCAATAGCTCTCTTAGGAGGTAAACCAGAAACAGGCTCGAATAAATCTGAAAAGTCGCAGACGATAGGAATACGGGATACATCGTCATCATTATCTCGAGAATCAAGAGAAAATAAAGAAGCCATGGAATCACAATCGGAATCACGAAGCGAAAGGGATAACTGATCATAAGAATCAGGATGTCGCATAAATAAGACTCGTTCCAAACATAAAATCCTGGCCTCGTATCGAACTAGCCAGTCCATTCCCAATATCATATCAAATCCAAGAAAAGGAATAACGTGCAGATTCGCACGGAAAAAAAAGCCACAAATCAAAATCTCAACATCATCACAAAGCAAACTAAGAGTTTCATATCCTCCGATAGGATTCGCAATCCATAAAGAAGTAAGCATGCAAGAAACATCTAACTGCAAAGCATCAATGAGTTCTTTCGATATGAATGAGTGAGAAGCACCCGTATCGAAAAGCACTCGAATATAACGATCATGGAATAAAATAGAGCCCTCTAAAACAGAAGAGGAAGTACCTCTAGACTGATCAGCACCTCCAGAGGTAGTAGCCACACCAAGATGACCCTGACGAGAACCCTTCTCCATTTTGGGACAAGCTGACACTAAATGTCCTTCCTTCTTACAATATAGACAACGCTTAGGCCTGGGACACTCCCTCACTGGATGGTCAGGTGCACCACAATTGTAGCATGCAAAAGGCTTAGTTGAAGGAGTGGACTGAGACTGAGAAGAAGATCCCCTCTGTTTCTTCTTCTTACTGGGATGGAACGGCTTCGGCTTGCGGAAAAACTTCTTCTTATTCAGGTTCCCTCGAACATTACCCTCATCATCACTATCTTTCTCCTTCTCGACCGCTTCAAGCTGAAGGGCCGCATCCACAAGCTTTTCAAAGGTAAGCTCAAGGCGAAGCATGAGGGACTTCTTCAGATATTTCTTAAGCCCGGAGACGAACTTAAGATTCTTCTTATAAGGGGTAGAGATGTGCTCGAGACCATACTTAGACAAGGCTTCAAAGGATTCCACATATTCAGAAACGGTCGACTTTCCTTGTTTGAAATCAAGGAAACGTCGAGCAAGAATGGCCTTCTCGGATTCTGGAACAAACTTGAGTTCGAATCTCTCATGGAACTGATCCCACTCTAGAGTGGACTCATCAATCTCAGCAATAAGAAGATCATACCAATGTAAAGCTCGTTCCTGTAACATACTAGATGCTACAAGGACTCGGTGATGACTAGAGATCTCCATACGACTAAAGATACGCTCACAAGAACTGAGCCATGCCTCAACCTCTAAAACAGTCTTGGTGCCTTTAAAGATCTTGCCACCAAGATGTGTGAAGTCGCTACACATGCGTGCAAATGCGGATTTGCGTGGAGGAGAAGAGTGAGCTGGAGCGGGAGGCTAAGTGCTCCGAATAAGCTCAAGGATCTGGTCAGTAGACATATATACGCCTTCAGGACGAGAACCGCTGGACGGTCCCGCCGCCGAAGAGCGTCCTCTACCTCTAAGCGACATAGCTGAAAGATAAGATAAGATAGGATTATTCACAGGGTAAATAGATATATTAGAAATTCAAGTGCATAAGTTAAGGAATACTACGGAACATAATTAACATTCCTAGACATGTTCCTTTCTTTCCACCCCAAAGGAATTAAAAAGGGACACGAATCAAAACAAGGATAGGGGCAAGGCAAGGTCAAGATGAAACCGATCATGATTAAGGTATGATGTATATGGATGTATTATATCTGATGTATGGTATCTCGTATGTTGTTCTGTATATATTACATTATATTCTGAAACAATGCTCTGATACCAAGCTGTGACGCCCCACCCCGAGACCTGCATTAGTAAAGAGAATTACTAAGTAATTATGTCTACTAATGTAGAGAATAGGGCTGGTTAAGGGCGACCATCATAGTAATACATTAGCTAAGAGCTAAGCATGTCAATCATGTCTTGATTTTTTTTCCATTACCTCATAAGTGGTAGACACGCTTAGTCCCTAACTAATGCACACTATGGTGGATTCGGACCATTTCAGAAATAATGTAATATACATGCAGAAAGAAAACATCAGTCACAGAACAGCAAACCCAGATCAGAGTATATATATATATATATACATATATATATATATATATATAAATACATACATCACCATACATCTCCATAATAATACATCATATATAAGTAGCATGGACTACCGAATCACATATACACCCATCCCACAAAATAACATAAAATAAGACACATAAAAGCAGACGACTCAAAACGACATCCAAGCCAAAATGATAAGTCCAACAAGAGCGAACTAGCTGATCCAAGAAATAAAGCAATCCAAACTAACCTGCAACTCGATCTGACCCGAGTGAAAAACACACGGGTCAGGCAAGCTAAACTTATCAGTAGTAAGGATCTCAACAACAAGCGGAATGGTGAGATTCACTCCATTGTTGCCAACGGAACGACATGTTATTCATCATATCATTCATAAGAAAGGGGCATCGGGGATTCATCTATGTATTTCAAAGGAATTCAATAAGTAACATGCATATGGTTTCTCTTAAGGGCATCTCTAAATAAGGTGGATAAGGAATGAGAACCATATAATAAATTCATAAAGAAACATCAAATCGTCATAATCTACCATAAGAACTCAATAAGAGTTAAAGGCAATCATAATCGAAATCACCATATAGCTTAATATAAATGTAGCCCATTTCATACTCAAGGCCGTATTCAAATAACAACATCACAAAAAGGTGAAATCGAACATAGAAAACTTCATAGAAAATTGCACGTGCTTTTCATCTTGACTAGTACTACTATTATTTGGTACCATACATCGTGATGAATTGGGGTCATTAACATCTAGGCATCGTGATCATCTTGATTGACTATAGTCGAATATCGCGATGACACCCAAATCATAAAATCCGAGCAAACATCATGATGATTGGAATCTAGAAATGACATCAAGAACATCGTAATGATTCCAATCTTATACTCGGTTTGTAGTACTAATAACATCTTGAATGTGTCACAACATCTCGAATAGGAACCCAATGGGTGTTAATGTACGTCTCATACCATACATTCGCACCTATTGGTTTACTAATCGTCGGTCGATGCCACATTAGAAAACATTCATTAAAACCCAAATCAAACATGCATCGCCTCGTCTCATTGGCGAGTGTAAAGTACCCAACTCATCGTTTCTCATACTTCGATGAGTTTAAAGTGACATCAAAACTTGTCTCGTTTCATCGACAAGTAAAAGTCCATCTCAAACATCACAACCATCATCAATTCATCATAACAGCCCCGCCTCATGTCCTCGGCAGGTAAAAATATCAACATCTCTTAATATCTTATTTTTATATGCTGAAAATCATCCAAATAGGCTATAATATATTTAGAATAATTTTATAAAGAAAGCAGGATTTTTAACCAATTTTTAGAGATTTTTAAATAAGTTATATAAGGAAAATCCGTTCATTAAATAGATTTTCTATTTATAAAATACTTAAAAAAAATAATTGCTTAAAAGCCCTTTAAAATGTCTTAAAAACATTTATTTAATCAACCATAATTTATAAAGAATTTACATAAATTTATTCGAAATCAAAAGTCAATTAAAACCAACGAATTTTTCAAATATCGACATTTATCGATATTTAAATTGATACGGAATTTAAATAAAATGTAAATTCTTAAAATTTTCAAAACAAGCCAATCATGGTCGGATAAAAGATTTAAACAGTCATCATCAACTAATTCATACAATATTCAGAATCATCGAAATATGTAGTGAAACGGTTAACGGAAGTACTATTAGAAGCAAAAGAAAATCAACCAAGAAACTGAGTTTTTGGCTGACTTTGGACAGTCGTTTGGGTTATCAAAACAACCCAGATTTCAACGATATTTTGCTACATTATACGACCACATGATGACAATAACATATCCAAAATTTGGAGCAATTCACTACAAAATGAAAGTGTTATGATTTTTCAAACATAGCTCTTTTCAGCAAGCATAAAAAAACAAGATTTTTAGCTGTTTTGAAATAAGGATTATCTATAACAAATTTGCTCCTAATTTCATGAAAATTTTCATAAACATTGTGCAAACTAATCTTCTTAAACATATCAAAAACTGAGATTAATTTGCAAAGAATTGAAAACGATATGATTTTTCTAATATGACATATTTTCGGCCAATACACAGAGGTTAGTTTTTGGCCATTTTCAAGCACAAAATTTCCAAACCAAACCAACTCTAAATTCATTGAAAATTTCCAGTAACACTGCTCAATCCAAGTACTAAAACATGTGAAAAATTCAGACTCAAATAATGTAAATTGGAGAAGAAAAGAATTTTTCAACATAGGGCTTTTTCAGCCAGCAAAACAGAAAACAAAGTAGATAAATAGAGCAATTCCATCAACAAATTGATAGCAAAGTTCGATTTTCTTTTTGGCTTGTTGTAATAAACCCTTACCTTATAGAATGTTTTTGGCAAGATAAGGCAGTGATTTGGGAAAAAATTGTGATCTTTGGTGAGGATGGAAGCCCTAAGAACCTGAAAAAACATGAAAACAAACATGCAAGACAACAAAAGCAAATTATAAGCCAATTCACATCTCAAGTTCTCAGATTATGATGAAAACTATTTGGTATTGGAAAGATATTACCTTTCTATTCTTAATTTAGATGATTTCTCTTTGAGATTTGCTGAAAAGTGGGTGGAAATTTGATTTACTTTGAGGAAGCCATTATTTTCTCTTATTGTTTTTACTGTATGAATGTTTTTAGAAGAAGAAGATATAATTCACGTACAGCTCTTTTCTCACCAAAAGGATCTTGAGAATGGGCTTTGGATCCCATCCAAACCCTCTAAAGCCCAAATGAATCATTAAGAGATAAAAACAAAGTTGTGTAAATATTTCCACTTAATTTAATACTATATGCATATAACAACTCATTTTCAAGTCAAATAAAATGCACACACTAATTTGTTTTGAAATAAAATAATTATTGTCACCAAAAAATGAAATCTATTTTAACAATAAAAATATAATTTTTAACAGTAAATCTCCATTTTGAATAGTATTTTACAATTTGGACAATTTTAGTGTAAAAACAATATTTTTAAAATATAACCTGATCAAAATTATTCTCTTAGTCAAATAAATTGTAATAAATCATTCTAACACTTTTAATACGACAAAATAATATTTTCACACAAGATTTCATCTTTCATTTTAATAAAAGACATGTTTTCTTCATATTTTTCTCTCTTATATTCGATAAAAAGGATAATATTAGCAATAATTACCAATATTATCACATTGACTTAATTAAAATACAATAAATGACTAATTTCACTCCAATACCTCAAAATAAAGTTTTCAAAACTTTATTTCCATCAATTTGAATTTATTTTTATAATTAAATGTTGAAATACATCACTTGGTAAATTTATTAGCTCAAATTTTCCTAAATTCCAATATTTTCCATTTTATTTTACCAAAACACCAAACAATGAATTTTAAACCCAATATTTTACTCCATACGTATTGTTTACACAATTTAAACCAAATTTATTTCACCATTACATTCTATTTACCATATTAAATTATAACTATCATTATAATTTAATATTATCAGTAATCTCCAATACCATACCAACTCCAAATTCATTGAAAATTTCAAGTAACACTTCACAATCCAAGTACTAAAACATGTGAAAAATTCAGACAAATAATGTAAATTGGAGAAGAAACGAATTTTTCAACATAGGGCTTTTTCAGCCAGCAAAACAGAAAACAAAGTAGATAAATAGAGCAATTCCATCAACAAATTGATAGCAAAGTTCGATTTTTTTTTTTAGCTTGCTATAAGAAACCCTCACCTTACTTATAGAATATTTTTGGCAAGATAAGGCAGTGATTTGGGAGAAATTTGTGATCTTTGGTGAGGATGGAAGCCCTAAGAACCTGAAAAAACATGAAAACAAACATGCAAGACAACAAAAGCAAATTATAAGCCAATTCACATCTCTAGTTCTCAGACTATGATGAAAACTATTTGGTATTGGAAAGAGATTACCTTTCTATTCTTAATTTAGATGATTTCTTTTTGAGATTTGCTGAAAATTGGGTGGAAATTTGATTTACTTTGAGGAAGCCATTATTTTCTCTTATTGTTTTTACTGTATGAATGTTTTAAGAAGAAGGAGATACAATTCACGTACAGCTTTTTTCTCACCAAAAGGATCTAGAGAATGAGCTTTGGATCCCATCCAAACCCACTAAAGCCCAAATGAATCATTAAGAGATAAAAACAAAGTTGTGTAAATATTTCCACTTAATTTAATACTATATGCATATAACAACTCATTTTCAAGCCAAATAAAATGCACACACTAATTTGTTTTGAAATAAAATAGTTATTGTCACCAAAAAATGAAATCTATTTTAAAAATAAAAATATAATTTTTAACAATAAATCTTCATTTTGAATAGTATTTTACAATTTGCACAATTTTAGTGTAAAAACACTATTTTTAAAATATAACCTAATCAAAATTATTCTCTTAGTCAAATAAATTGTAATAAATCATTCTAACACTTTTAATACGACAAAATAATATTTTCACACAAGATTTCATCTTTATTTTAATAAAAGACATGTTTTCTTCATATTTTTCTCTCTTATATTCGATAAAAAGGATAATATTAGCAATAATTACCAATATTATCACATTGACTTAATTAAAATACAATAAATGACTAATTTCACTCCAATACCTCAAAATAAAGTTTTCAAAACTTTATTTCCATCAATTTGAATTTATTTTTATAATTAAATGTTGAAATACATCGCTTGGTAAATTTATTAGCTCAAATTTTCCTAAATTCCAATATTTTCCATTTTATCTTACCAAAACACCAAACAATGAATTTTAAACCCAATTAACTCCATATGTATTGTTTACACAATTTAAACCAAATTCATTTCACCATTACATTCTATTTACCATATTAAATTATAATTATCATTATAATTTAATATCATCAGTAATCTCCAATACCAGGGTTGTTACATCACCGCTCCCCTCTACGCGCAAGTCCCGGCCTCATCTCGTGCAACCCTGCCTCTCTCTTCCGTCGGCCACCTCCTCAGCCGTGAACCTTGCTACCTTCTCCACCCTATTCGCCTCCATGGCCTAGCCTTCCTCCTTGATGGGCAAGTAGCATATATACATATATATATGCTTATATATCTAATTATTTGTATATATATTGTTTGTATATAGTTAAATTTATACTGTTAGCTATATATATAATGTTGTTTTAAGTATATTGTATTTGCAGCTTTCGTATGTAATAAGTACGTATATATATATATACATATATATATAGTATAATAATATTTCAATCTTGTTGTATATAGGTAATATATATATATTTGTTGGTATATATATAAGTATTAGGTTGTTGAGTATATTTGTTTATATATTTTCTGTTAGATTATATGTATAAATATATGTTAGTTTATATTTAATATACCTGAGTTTGGTTTGAATATATATATATATATATATATATATATATATATATATTAGTTTATATATATATTGTTAGTCTACATATGTTGCTAGTTATATTTTAAGTTACGTATTATATATATTTGTTTATATTTACAGTATATATATGTCTTTATTATGTATGTAGTATAGTTTATTATGTTAGCTTATGAATAAATATATATGTTAGTCTTTGCATTGTTTATATCAGTATCATATCTTTTGATTGCTGTTTTTATATTAGTTATATATATAAGCATACGCATGTATGCAGATTTTGATAGAATATGTTTATTTGCAAAATTTTAAATATATTGAGTTATACTTGATTTTAATTATATTTTATGTGACAACCCAGAATTTTTGAACATCTGATAAGTGATAATTAGCTAATTTATTCTGTTGAACAGATAAAATTCTGATATCTGGAAGTATAAATAAATTTGAATCTATAATAAATTTTGAAATATAAATATCTACAAATAATAAAATTTTACAGTAAAATTGTATATATATATATATAATAGATATATTCAAAATTCCATAATGTTGGAAATGTTAAGTGTGTGTATATATAAGGTCATTGAGAAATAGTAAAGATATTAATATAATTCAAACAATTTAAAATGCAATAATCTCCTTTATTTATTATTTAGAAATTTAGAAATTGTTATTTTCAAACAAAATAAATGTGTATTGTTTTAAATATAGATGTAAATAGATTTTGAGTTATAATAATTATTTACTAAATTCATGTATGTTTGATTTTTCTTATGTGTATATAAGTAGTTCTATATTATTTTCTTTAAAAGATTTTAAAGTTAAGAGAAATGTATTAATGTAAAAATGTAAATATAAAATTAAATAAAACATAAAGCACTAAAATAAAAAGAAAAGACTAATATTTAAAATAGGATTTAATAAAGTTTATACTTTCTTTAATATAAGTATTAAACAAAAAAAATATAAGTATGATATAAAAACACATATAAAATAAATAGCAAATTTAATTTAAAATTTTTATTAAGACATTTGTAAGCCTTATAATGCATGAATTAACAATTGTAACTTGAGTTATCATGCAATGTAACGTGTGGCACTTTTATTTTTTATTTCTTTAAAAAATTTGATTGTAAAACAAAGGAAGAAGCCTGTAAAAAAAAATTACAAACCCAAAAACTGAAGTATGAAACAAATATTCAAAACAGAAATTCAAGGAAATCTTTCCACAAATTCAAGGAATGCAAGCTAAAGCTATTTCATCTTAGATCAGATTCACATTCAACAATTAAAGCATTTGTCAAAATCTTTTCCAGACTTCAAAATTCTGCTCTCTGTTTAGCAAATTCCTGTGAGTAAACAGATCTTGTTTCTTCTATTTTCCGAATTGCCCGTGAGTAAAACATCAATTTTAAATCTGTTACCTTCTGATACTTGTGGAATAATAATGTAAAAAAATGCTTGCATGGATGAAAATTGTTGAAGTATAGATGAAATTTTTGTGAATATACATATGTGTATGTCAGGGTATGGAAATCTGGCCTCTGTTTAGTTTCAATTAAAAAAAATTCATATCTCAATATATAAATATTAACAGGTTATAATCTTTAAATGAAATTTGATTGTTTTTACCTAATTCGACTTTTAAAAATATTATTAAATTAAATATAGCAGAAAATCTCACTGAAAAAATGAAATGATCAGAGAAATAAATTCATGTCTGGAAAATAAATTGTTTTAAATCTATGTTTTGGTTATATAGGTGGATTTGTTTTTAAAAGGGGTGAATTTTGGTGAAAGATTTATGATTTTTAAGTTTGTATTTATGGAGGGGTTGCGAGTCGAACAGAAAAGGTGTAATAACCCGTAGACTTAACCGGTTTTAATAACATTATTAATTAAAATTTTGTGGAATTTTAAACGATAAAATTTTGAAAAAAAATGATATTTGGAATGCGTCTAGTTAAACGTAGCAACTGGTAAATTTTCGTCCGAAAATATGAAGTTTATTTTCGTGCGTAAATTTATTTCAATTTAATCGGTTAAGAATTATTGAAAATAAAATGTTTTCGAAACCTAAATATTTTTACATAGAAAAATCCTAAATCGTCTTCTGAGCAAGACGTCATTTTTCGTTTTTTCCAAATTCGGACTTCTTTGGCTCCGTCGATCTTATTTTTCTACATTTTTGCTGCATTTTTCGCTTGCGAAAAACTCGAATTTTCATAATTCAATCGTACCACTGATATCTGTATATCATTTTGATTGCCTCGTTGTGTTGATCCCTGCAATCTATTCGTTTTTGTGTATCGTCGTGCAATATACGACGAAATCGGTGAACGACGTACCATATCGGTTCCGCAATCAAACCTTTTGGTCTATTCTGTCCCTTCATTGTCCATTGTTTAATTTCAGTGGTCACTGCATTTAACATTTTCAGAAACCATCATTTGTGACCTTTCAAATCATACGTTTCTATTCATATGTTTCTAATTTTAGAAATCCTCCGATACTACTCTGTCCCTTCATTTGTGACCTTTCTATTCACTTCCATTTTCTTTCCCTCTAGGGTAACTCACGCACACAGCCTCCATTCATCTTCCCTCCCTCGGACCCTCTTTCCCCTACCTTCGCCTCGGCCAATGACTGCTCCTCCTCCATACTTTGCCACGTCGGCCATCACTTCAGCACCAGCCGCCACCTTCCCCTATGCCTCTCGTTTTCCCACCTCCGCCATTCACGTGGAAATCCTGCCTCCGCCCTCTGACCTACGCGCGCACCACCTCGCAGCCTCCGAGCCCACCCAGTCACCGACCAGCACACTCCAAGCCAGAACCGAATGCACATAGCCTTTTCCATCTCCACTTTCACTCGCGTGAATCCCTCCTCCCGCTCTTGCTCGATAGGCTGGTGTGAACTCGGTCGTTTTCTTTTCTCTCCTCAGCTGTGTACTCAGATAAGGTATTATAGGTATATATTTGTATATATTCGTATATATTCATATATATATATATATATATATATATATATATATATATATATTCTCGTGCTACTAATGTTTACAAGTATGCTGTTATGTGCGTCGCATGCATTACATGATGTTCATACATATATTCCTCTATACTAGTTGCATACGAAAATATTCAAATATATGAAGGTTTTGCAAACTATTTCACATATAAACTATTGTTGCATATATATATTATTGACTAAGCAAATATTTACCTATCTGCATGTAGGAAAAGTTTTATATATAGTTTATATATAATATGTTGTCAATATGTTAATGTGTGTGTATATATATATTTTAATAACATATATTTCTAAATTTTATAATATAGAGTATACTGGTTTGCATTTATGTTCTGTTCTATATCAATTGTATAGTATGTTATACTTAGATTTTCAATTTTTTATTAATTACTGTTTAAAATATACACATTATAAGTTTATATATATATGAGAACAGAGTACCTGAGCCTATAAAAGTGGTTATGTTGTATAAGTTACATAAATAGTATACAATCTGTTGGTTAAATACATATATTTATGTATGAGGTCATAAAAGTTGTATTATTTGATTGTCAGAAGATATATTTTGTTGTGTGGACTACATGAAAAGTTTTATAATATATCATCTTGTGTATATATATTTTAAATGGGATTCATGTCAGTTATGGTGGCTGTATACTTTGAAAATTATGATATATCTTTTTACTATACTGTATATATTAGGTATGTGATATATTGATTTTTAAATTGTATGCCCAGTTTATATATATATTTTGTTATGCTATATTACATGTTGGTTTATCATTTTTGAAAACAGATTGTATGTGTATTTTATAAGCATGGTTATAATATTCGTTTTTCTCTGTCAGCTTTTATAAAATATATACACGCATATAATATGTTCTGTTAGTCCACATGCCTATATAGTTACATTTTTGCATTAGCATGTAAAGTAGCCTGTGCATATACATATATTGGTTATATATATTATGTTAAATTATTTACTTAAGTTATGCAGTATGTTGAAGCAGTTTTAATAACGTTTATATATTAGTATTTATATATAAAGGGTATAAGATTCATAACGTTCATACATATATACCTACGTCTGTTGTTTAGTTGCAAATTACATATAGTTTATATATATAGTTAAAGTGTATATTTGTTTACATGTTAACATTTGTTGTTACATATATATTAATCTACACATGCGTATTTTGTTCTATATTTTTATAAACACTGGTCCGCATTTATGTTGACAAATAGCTCGCATAGATATATTGGTTGTTGTATGATTTTTAGTTAGCTTATATGTATGTATGTATGTATGTATGTATATATATGAGTCTAGAATATATAATTGTGATGGCTTGTATATATATTGGTGTATAACCAATATAGTCTGCATAAAAAATAACCTGCAATTTGTACATATATAGCTGTTCGGTCTATATCAAGCTAATTGTAGTTCTTGATTTCCAATTTATCAGCTTTGTTCATCCAATTTTGTGTCAATCTTGCTTTGGATCTTGCTTGCAATTCGTAACTTAACTTCTTTATCTTTCTCTCTAGCCTCGAAAGGTGAGCAATCACTCACGATTAATTTTCTTTTATTTATTAAATTTGATTTCAACTGAAACGACAATTGAAATATGTGACTGTTAATTGTTTACACTGTTATATATGTTATTACCTGTATCAGTTCACCTGTGACATCTGACACCATTATCTGTTAATTATACGATGATAATCCCGTTTGGTTGATAATTGACTGATTTTTGTTTTTTATATTGGATGTTACATTGTAATGAATAAAGTGATAAATATTATGCAATTGAATTTGACGTAGGATAGTTAAAAAAAATTGAATCGACATATGTGTTGAATTTGATTAGTTAAATTTGTATAATATGACCCCTTAAATGTTTCATTATTTGACACGTAGAAAATAGTTAATTACCCTTAAACCATTTGAATTTATGTTGCATTAATTGATGAAGTATGAAATTGAATAATTGATGTCAAGTAGAACCGTACAGAATAATTAGTGTAATAATCTTTAATCTACATGAAACGATAGTGTTGATTCTAGAAATAATTATATTAATTTGGACAAACAACAATGTAAATTAATACGATTATTTCGGGATTATTTGAATTAATTATTGTATTTTTATTGATGTTTGCTATTGCTTGTTTATTTACTTTGACACCATCCCAGTTATCACACTGCAAGTTCCCTTTGCTATGCTTTGATTTTTGAATTGAAATGGAATCGGGTTGAAATGATAAATACCCAAATGAATTTGACTTAGGATAGAAAATTAAATAAACTCGATTGGTCAATAATTGAATTTAAAAATAAAATAAAGATTTTAGTTGAATGAATAATAAGATTTGAAATGAAGTTGGAATTTGAATTTTAATGAAAGGAAAATGTTAATATTTAAAAATCTGAAACAAAATATTAATAAAGTAATTGATGAAAGAATGTTGTTTAGTTTAAGAAATGATTGAATTAAGTTATGAAATTATTTAATAATTAAGTTTTGGAATTATTTAATAATTAAGTTTGGAATTATTTAATAATTAAGATTCAATTATTTAATAATAAGGTTTTGGAATTTATTTGATAATTAAATTTTGAAATTATTAATTAAGTTTTGAAATTATTTAATAATTAAATAAAGATGAATTATTTGAGAATTAAATAAAAATTTGAATTCTTTGATAGGAGAAATTGAACCTTTGATTAAGTGAATTTGAACTTCGTTAATAAATGAAATTGGTTTCTTTATTTATTAAGTTTTGGAAAATTATTTACGTAAGTTAATAAGTGAAATTGAACTTCTTGAATATGTGAAATATAGTTTCTTTATTAATTGAGTTTTGAAATTTATAACTAAGTAAATAAATAAGTGAAATTGAATTTCCTTAACAAGAAATAAAATGCGATTTATTGAAATTAATGTAAGACTTGTAATTTAATGAATTTGATTTGTCGAATCCAATTTAATTAAATTTGTAAGCTTTGTTAATGAAGTTGAACTTAAGTGATTGATTTAATGAATTGGCAATTTAATAGAAATTTTTTTGAATGATAAATTTACTTAACGAATATTGAATGTAATCGATAAATGAATTTAAAATTGATTTGAATGTTAAATTGAATTTATTTAAATGATTACGAGATGAAACGTATATACGAACTTTAATCATTATTTGAATTGTTTAGATAAAAATTGAAATTGAATTATAAGATTTTGTAATGGTAATTTGAAAGTTTGAAACGTAAATCATGGAAATTGATTTAGGAAGACAAATGAAATGTTGATTTAAAAATTCTAATTAAAATTGAATTTGATTTGGTTTGAAATTTATTAAACGACCAATCGGTTAATAATTACGAAAGTTATTAAAGAGACCGAAATCGGTTATGGACATACTCTCTGTCTAAACCGAAAACCACTTTAATAACTATACGCGGAGTGTGATCCAGAATGAAGTGGTTGGAATGATGTACGTGATGACTGAAGAAAGAGAACGATAATGGATAGCCTTGACACTTGTGTCAAATTGGAAATGACTAAAACAAGAGCGATGCCGGGCCAAATGGGGTTAGCCACCTCGAGCGAACACACTTCTTCGTAAACTACTCATTACTTGTTATTGATTGGTGCACCCTCGAAATTTTGGGAGTGTTGTTTCGCGGTGTTGCGATCGTTGCGGCGATGCGTTTTCACCAGTCCGAATCAGGCAAACGGTAGTTTACTACCTTGGGTATTGCCTCATGTGCCTTGTCATACTTGTATCCCGATATACGCGATCACTACGAATTTGTTTTGTGTTATACCTATGGAGTACTCCCTGATAGCCCACTAGTTTACGGTGGAGTTTACAGTGCTGTATAGACTATAACGCTTATATAAAATGTTTTAAGGGGGATAATGGTAACGCCTTAATACAATTGGGATATTTTATATTACTGATAGACATTATCTACATAGCGTACACTATTACATAGTAGATAGTTTAACGGATCCTTAGAGGATGGTTATTCCAACATCCTTTGAGTTATTTGTATTTCAATTGTTATTTCACTTGAGTTGGATTTATTGATATAAGAATGTTAATCCTGACTCGAGTGTTTTGTATTAAGGGGGATAACCAGTATTCGAGACTCACCTTTGGAGTTGGAGCTTCGCTTGGAGATCCAGCTATCTATCCAGCTTTTAGATATTCAGTTGATTCAGTGATGTATTCTGAT
Organism: Allium cepa; assembly: GCA_030765085.1. Lineage (NCBI taxonomy): Eukaryota > Viridiplantae > Streptophyta > Magnoliopsida > Asparagales > Amaryllidaceae > Allium > Allium cepa. Next base: position 113,017,770 of record CM060932.1, read on the forward strand.
TCTTGTATTTGACTATTGTATTCGAGACTTCTGTTTTAATTTATTTAACTCTATTATATATATAGTATCTTCATGAACTACTATCTTTTGCTTCCGCTACATATTGTTACTCTATGTCTGTGATTCTGTGATTATTTATTCACTGTACATGTTTGGTTTTGCCAAATTTAAATTAACAGTTCGGTATTTTGAATTATTCAATTCCGACATGTGCGGATGCGAATAGCTCGAAATAGCGGTTCGTTATAGTTGGTATCAGAGCTTTGGTAGCTCTAGGAAAAACTTAGCATGTAGGGTAAATGTGTTTACAGAATCACTCTCATTCGAGTTTCAATCTCTTCCTTTTGACTTGATTCCTTTGAATTTTGGAACGTTCCCTACGGTTCCAGAATTCATTAGTGTCCCTCACTATTCGTCTTCTTCCCATTCTGGAGCATCCCATAACTCCACTTCGAATGACCCTATAATGAATCGGCGGTCTCGCCAAACTTCGAATGACTTGTAAAAGGTGAAACTCTTTTACAGTAGACATCGATTTACCGGAGATTTCTGTATCCTCGGTTTATGATGCTATCTATCTCCTGCTATGCCTGAATTCTATTTCTTGAGATCGAATGTTGATTTACCTCGGAATTCTGCATCAATCTTATTCTTGAAGTTACGGTCGACCCGGTTAAGGTTTCCCATGAATTAAATAGGCTTATCCATCTCCCGATCCTATTAATTGAATCATCTTATCTTTTCTTTCAAACTTATATTCGAATCAAAATTCTCTTTAATTTGATTTCTATCAAATTTGAATCTCTATACTTGTTTTGAAATCCATCATTGTACCATCGAGTGAGGAAGTGTATTTGAAATTTAATATTAAAAATGTTTTATATATTGTGTTGTTTGAGTTGTTGATGTTGATTTGGGTTTCCGATCGATTCGTCTGATCAACGCTATCAATAGGATTTCCAAAACACTTGAACGGAGCAAATGGACACAATATTGTTTTCAAATGTGGTAGATAAGATAATTTTGTATGATTATATTATATATAAGTATAATTTTTTTGAAATTAAATTGTTAATGAATTTGTTGTCAGAAATGATAATATGTGATTTTCATTTATTGTTTTATAAATCATTAACTATTGCATAATACAAATAAATGAATTTATAAAATTTAGTTATAAATTGATTTGGAATTTGAAGCGAATTTAAATTAGAATTTGAGAATTTAATTTTCGATAATTTTGAACTATGGTTTTAAAGTTTTAATGTGCATATTATTTAAATATTTTCAAATAGAAACCGTTTCAAAGAATTTTAACAGTTTAAATTAGAGCTCTCCTCTTTTATCGCTGGAAAATAATCTCGGTGATGACGGCCGCATCATCGACATTTATTTTCGAGTTTCGAAGTGGAGAGACTATTCCGTAGCTTTGCTACGGTTTGTTTTGAAAAAATAATTTGATTTGATTTTCTTAACATGACTTGATTTGTATATATATTTATTTTATCTCTAAGTTGTTTGAAGCTAATCGGAAATTAATTCTTAAAATTTTGATCTAAGGATGATTTTCAATTATAAATGAAGCAAAATTCTTCTTATATAAATACTCAACTTGAAATAACTGAATTGTAAAATTTTATTTGGATAATACTAAATTACATTATATATACAACTTACCTAAATTTTCAAAAAGTTAACTATGTAATTGAATATTATACAGTAGAAAATTGATATCAAAAGAATTTTTAAATAAATTTGAGTAGTTATAATAAATGTAAATATACTTAACGTGATAAGATATATTAAGTAGAATAAATTAAATAATAATTTGGAATAAAGAAGAATTAAATTTGTCGAATAAGTATGATCATAAAAATGACTATTCAAATTTATGATCTTTGAAATTGTTAATTTAAGAAAATTGAATAATATACAATATAAATTGTCTTTATAAATAAAATGTGAGTGCGTATAATAAATGTTATTCACTTAAATTTTAATTATAAAATGTTATAGAGATGAATAGAATAATAAGTTAAATAAATAATAAATGTGATGAATAAAATAAAATTTTGTGTTGAAAGTTAATAAATTGAATATAATCAACTTAATGGAGTATCTTGAATTAATTGAATTTAAATTGAATTTCATTTGAAAGGATCCTTTTGTACCTAACATTAATATATGTGAATCAAATCAATTTAATGAAAATCTTGAATTTAAAAACAAATTGTGAATATAAATTATTTAAATTGAAATTTGTATGGTTTAAATTAATTGTTTATTATGTAACTCAAGTCAATTTTCTTTTGGTTGTCTCTATTCTCCTACTTTCTTCCTTTTCGAGGACGAAAAGTTTTGAGTGGGGGAGAGTGTAACAACCCGTAGATTTAACCGGTTTTAATAATGTTATTAATTAAAATTTTATGGAATTTTAAACGATAAAATTTTGAAAAAAATATTGATATTTGGAATGCGTCTAGTTAAACATAGCAACTGGTAAATTTGCGTCCGAATATATGAAGTTTATTTTCGTGCGTAAATTTATTTCAATTTAATCGGTTAAGAATTGTTGAAAATAAAATGTTTTCGAAACCTAAATATTTTTACAAAGAAAAATTCTAAATCGTCTTCTGAGCAAGACGTCATTTTTCGTTTTTCCAAATTTGGACTTCTTTGGCTCCGTCGATCTTATTTTTCTACGTTTTTGCTGCATTTTCCGCTTGCGAAAAACTCGAATTTTCATAATTCAATCGTACCACTGATATTTGTATACCGTTTTGATTGCCTCGTTGTGCTGATCCCTGCAATCTATTCGTTTTTGTGTATCGCCATTCAATATATGACGAAATCGGTGAAACAACCTACCATATCGGTTCCGCATTCAAACCTTTTGGTCTAATCTGTCCCTTCATTGTCCACTGTTTAATTTCAATGGTCACTGCATTTAGCATTTTCAGAAATCATCATTTGTGACCTTTCAATTCATACATTTCTAATTTTAGAAATCCTCCAATACTACTTTGTCCCTTCATTTGTGACCTTTCTATTCACTTCCATTTTCTTTCCCTCTAGGGTAACTCACGCACACAGCCTCCATTCATCTTCCCTCCCTCAGACCCTCTTTCCCCTACCTTCGCCTTGGCCAATGACTGCTCCTCCTCCATACTTTGCTACGTCGGCCATCACTTCAGCACTAGCCGCCACCTTCCCCTATGCCTCTCGTTTTCCCACCTCCGCCGTTCACGTGGAAATCCTCCCTCCGCCCGCTGACCTATGCACGCACCACCTCGCAGCCTCCGAGCCCACCCAGTCACCGACCAGCACATCCAAGCCAGAACCGAATGCACATAGCCTTTTCCATCTCCACTTTCCCTCGCGTGAATCCCCTCCTCCCGCTCTTGCTCGATAGGCTGGTGTGAACTCGGTCGTTTTCTTTTCTCTCCTCAGCTGTGTACTCAGATAAGGTATTATATGTATATATTCATATATATTCATATATATATATATATATATTCTCGTGCTACTAATGTTTGCAAGCATGCTGTTATGAAAAGAGTTTATATATATGCATCGCATGCGTTACATGATGTTCATACATATATTCCTCTATACTAGTTGCATACGAAAATATTCAAATATATGAAGGTTTTGCAAACTATTTCACATATAAACTATTGTTGCATATATATATATTATTGAGTAAGCAAATATTTACCTGTCTGCATGTAGGAAAAGTTTTATATATAGTTTATATATATAATATGTTATCAATATGTTAATGTGTGTGTGTGTGTATATATATATATATATATATATATATATTTTAATAACATATATTTCTAAATTTTATAATATAGAGTATACTGGTTTGCATTTATGTTCTGTTCTATATCAATTGTATAGTATGTTATACTTAGATTTTCAATTTTTTTTAATTACTGTTTAAAGTATACACATTGTAAGTTTATATATATATATGAGATCTGAGTACCTGAGCCTATGAAAGTGGTTATGTTGTATAAGTTATATAAAGAGTATATAATCTTTTGGTTAAATACATATATTTATGTATAAGGTCATAAAAGTTGTAGTATTTGATTGTCAGAAGATATATTTTGTTGTGTGCACTATATGAAAAGTTTTATAATATATCATCTTGTGTATATATATTTTAAATGGGATTCATGTCAGTTATGGTGGCTATATACTTTGAAAATTATGATATGTCTTTTTACTATACTATATGTATTAGGTATGTGATATATTGATTTTTAAATTGTATGCCCAGTTTATATATATTTTCTTATGCTATATTACACATTGGTTTGTCATTTTTGAAAACAGATTGTATGTGTATTTTATAAGCATAGCTATACTATGTGTTTTGCTCTATCAGCTTTTATAAAATATATATACGCATATAATATGTGATGTTAGTCTACATGCCTATATAGTTACATTTTTGCATCAGCATGTAAAGTAGCCTGTGCATATACATATATTGGTTATATATATTATGTTAAATTATTTACTTAAGTTATGCAATATTTTGAAGCAGTTTTAATAACGTTTATATATTAGTATTTATATATAAAGGGTATAAGATTCATAACTTTCATACATATATACCTACGTCTGTTGTTTGGTTGCAAATTACATATAGTTTATATATATATTTAAAGTGTATATTTGTTTACATGTTAGCATTTGCTGTTACATATATATTAATCTACACATGCGTATTTTGTTTTATATTCTTATAAACAGTGGTCCGCATTTATGTTGACAAATAGCTCGCATAGATATATTGGTTGTTGTATGATTTTTAGTTAGCTTATATGTATGTATATATAAGTCTAGAATATATAATTGTGATGGCCTGTATATATATTGGTGTATAACCAATATAGTCTGCATAAATAATAACCTGCAATTTGTACATATATAGTTGTAATTTCATATTTGTAGTGTTTGCATGAATTTTATTTTATAACAGTATGGTATTGTATGTCTTGTTACAGATATATTATGATTAAATATATTATATATGTGCTTATTTATTTTAATATTTATCTTCAATTTAAATATCGATTTCAAGGAAATAATTATAATATATATATATATATATATATATATATATATATATATTTATATATATATCCCGTTTCTGTCTATATCAAGCTAATTGTAGTTCTTGATTTCTAGTTTATCAGCTTTGTCCGTCCAATTTCGTGTCAATCTTGCTTTGGATCTTGCTTGCAATTCGTAACTGAACTTCTTTGTCTATCTCTCTAGCCACGAAAGGTGAGCAATCACTCATGATTAATGTTCTTTTATTTATTAAATTTGATTTCAATTGAAACGACAACTGAAATATGTGACTGTTAATTGTTTACACTATTATATATGTTATTACCTGTATCAGTTCACCTGTGACATCTGACACCATTATCTGTTAATTATACGATGATAATACCATTTGGTTGATAATTGATTGATTGTTGTTTTTTATATTGAATGTTAAATTGTAATGAATAAAGTGATAAATATTATGCAATTGAATTTGACGTAGGATAGTTAACAAAAATTTGAATCGACATATGTGTTGAATTTGATTAGTTAAATTTGTATAATATGACAACTTAAATGTTTAATTATTTGACATGTAGAAAATAGTTAATTACCCTTAAATCATTTGAATCTATGTTGTATTAATTGATGAAGTATGAAATTGAATAATTGATGTCAAGTAGAACCGTATAGAATAATTAGTGTAATAATCTTTAATCTACATGAAATGATAGTGTAGATTCTAGAAATAATTATATTAATTTGGACAAACAACAATGTAAATTAATATGACTATTTCAGGATTATTTGAATTAATTATTGTATTGTTATTGATGTTTGCTATTGCTTGTTTATTTACTTTGACACCATCTCAGTTATCACACTACAAGTTCCCTTTGCTATGCTTTGATTTTTGAATTGAAATGGAATCGGGTTGAAATGATAAATACCCAAATGAATTTGACTTAGGATAGAAAATTAAATAAACTCGATTGGTCAATAATTGAATTTAAAAATAAAATAAAGATTTTATTTGAATGAATAATAAGATTTGAAAGGAAGTTGGAATTTGAATTTTAATGAAAGGAAAATGTTAATATTTAAAAATCTGAAACAAAATATTAATAAGTAATTGATGAAAGAACGTTGTTTAATTTAGGAAATGACTGAATTAAGTTATGAAATTATTTAATAATTAAGTTTTGGAATTATTTAATAATTAAGTTTGGAATTATTTAATAATTAAGAGTGGAATTATTTAATAATAAGGTTTTGGAATTTATTTGATAATTAAATTTTGAATTATTAATTAAGTTTTGAAATTGTTTAATAATTAAATAAAGATGAATTATTTGAGAATTAAATAAAAATTTGAATTCTTTGATAAGAGAAATTGAACCTTTGATTAAGTGAATTTGAACTTCGTTAATAAATGAAATTGGGTTTCTTTATTTATTAAGTTTTGGAAAATTATTTACGTAGGTTAATAAGTGAAATTGAACTTCTTGAATATATGAAATATAGTTTCTTTATTAATTGAGTTTTGAAATTTATAACTAAGTAAATAAATAAGTGAAATTGAATTTCCTTAACAAGAAATAAAATGTGATTTATTAAAGTTAATGTAAGACTTGTAATTTAATGAATTTGATTTGTCGAATCCAATTTAATTAAATTTGTAAGCTTTGTTAATGAAGTTGAACTTAAGTAATTGATTTAATGAATTGGCAATTTAATAGAAATTGTTTTGAATGATAAATTTACTTAATGAATATTGAATGTAATCGATAAATGAATTTAAAATTGATTTGAATGTTAAATTGAATTTATTTAAATGATTACGGGATGAAACGTATATATGAACTTTAATCAATATTTGAATTGTTCAAATAAAAATTGAAATTGAATTATAAGATTTTGTAATGGTAATTTGAAAGTTTGAAACGTAAATCATGGAAATTGATTTAGGAAGACAAATGAAATGTTGATTTACAAATTCTAATTAAAATTGAATTTGATTTGGTTTGAAATTTATTAAACGACTAATCGGTTAATAATTACGAAAGTTATTAAAGAGACCGGAATCGGTTATGGACATACTCTCTGTCTAAACCGAAAACCACTTTAATAACTATACGTGGAGTGTGATCTAGAATGAAGTGGTTGGAATGATGTACGTGATGACCGAAGAAAGAGAACGATAATGGATAGCCTTGACACTTGTGTCAAATTGGAAATGACTAAAACAGGAGCCGTGCCGGGCCAAATAGGGTTAGCCACCTCGAGCGAACACACTTTTTCGTAAACTACTCATTACTTGTTATTGATTGGTGCACCCTCGAAATTTTGGGAGTGTTGTTTCGCGGTGTTGCGATCGTTGCGCGATGCGTTTTCACCAGTCCGGATCAGGCAAATGGTAGTTTCACTACCTTGGGTATTGCCTCATGTGCCTTATCATATTTGTATCCCGATATACGCGATCACTGCGATTTTGTTTTTGCTATACCTATGGAGTACTCCCTGATAGCCCACTAGTTTACAGTGGAGTTTACAGTGCTGTATAGACTATAACGCTTATATAAAATGTGTTAAGGGGGATAATGGTAACACCTTAACACTATTTTGACATTTTATATTACTGATAGACATTATCTACTTAGCGTACACTATTACATAGTAGATAGTTTAACGGATCCTTAGAGGATGGTTATTCCAACATCCTTTGAGTTATTTGTATTTCAATTGTTATTTCACTTGAGTTGGATTTATTGATATAAGAATGTTAATGCTGACTCGAGTGTTTTGTGTTTTGCTTTACGCTCGGGTCAGACTGAGTGTACCAGTATTCGAGACTCACCTTTGGAGTTGGAGCTTTGCTTGGAGATTCAGCTATCTATCCAGCTTTTAAATATTCAGTTGATTCAGTGATGTATTCTGATTCTTGTATTTGACTATTGTATTCGAGACTTCTATTGTAATTTATTTAACTGTGTTATATATATAGTAGCTTCATGAACTACTATCTTTTGCTTCCGCTGCATATTATTACTCTGTGTCTGTGATTCTGTGATTATTTATTCACTGTATATGTTCAGTTTTGCCAAATTTAAATTAACAATTCGGTAATTTGAATTATTCAAGTCCGACATGTGCGGATGCGAATAGCTCAAAATAGCGGGTCGTTACAAAAAGGGTTTTCTTCGATTTCTTACGATCTGTGAGGAAATCGTGAGTCAAGTCTTTTCTGAGGCTAGTTGTTTGGACGTTGGCCATGGTAAAAATGGTATTCGATTTTTCTTATTTGTGGATCATCGGGGCGAGATGACTTTAGGGTTTGGGAATTCTTTTGGGAATGGATCAGTCTCAACTTAATGTTGACGACGTGGGATCACTAGGAGTGTGCGGTCATTGTGGGAAAGAAGGAGCGAGTGGTGGTGAAGCCATAGACAAATTTTGGGGACTGATGATGGTGGGTGGCGTCGTAGCAAGGTATTTATGGAAGCATGGTGGTACCAGTTCCTTTTGTTGGTAATTCGAATTCTTTAATCAAGGGTAGCGTGTGATTCTAGGAAGTGGAGCGAGGAGGGGAGGCCATAGGCGAGGTGAGGGGTTGATCGGCAGCATGGATTTCTCGCCAGAAAATGTGTACATGTGCACCTGTTGATGCACAGACGTTAGGATTGGATGTAAGGAGAGAAGAAGGAAGAACAGAAGGGAGGAAGAAGTTGTTGGTTAGGCCGTGTGTTCTTACTTTAGGCCAGTCAGGTTTTATGATGGGCTGGACTCGGTTAAAAACTATTTCTTCGATCAATATTCTTTGCATAATGAATGTTTTTAAATATCTGTTGTAAGAAAATTTTCTGTTTTATTTTACTTAACTTGGTTTAGTTAATTCTTAAATCTAATGATTTAATACAATAGATAATTAAGAGAAAAATGTTTTAAATTTATGTGTTAATGTTAACTAATAAGTTAATAAAGGCAAATGGTTTATCTTAAAAATAATTAAGGTTGTTGGAAAATAAAGATTAATTAGATAAATGAAGTAATTAAAGAGTGATTAATTTAATTAATTAGTAGATAAAGATTAATTAATCTGTAAATAAGGATTAAAGGTTAATTAACTTGTAATTAAGGATTAATTAACTAGAAATTAAGGATTAATTTGTAATTAGGGTTATAAATTAATTAATTAAAGGTTGATAAATTGGTGATTAGAGATTATTAATGGAAGTAATTGAAGATTAATGTGACGACCCGGATTTTCGGACCAGTTAAAATTGCCGAAAAATCCGTCCGTTCTAAAACTATTAATGAAAATTACCAACTTACTACGCCATATTTGATAAATATTCAACATTATTAAATGTATAGGATAAAATTTTAATTTTACAAGTTATCAGAGTAATCAACTTAATCTACTAGGTGTGATTATATACAAACCAAATACAAATAAATCTAACGCTGCACAACTTAAATAAGAGAGACAGCGATAGCCATTCCTACTAACTCAATAAACATGTCAAATGCGGAATAAAATACTAAGCAGGAAAAATAAAATGACACGAGATAAACAACAACCATTAACATATAAACATGAAAATGTTATATTATTTTAGGGGCTGCATCACTACCACTTGTGACTGCCTACGTACCCCTATCTAATTGGGTACCCAATTAGATACAGGATCAAGCCAACGTAGTTCTCCTACCGCAAATAGGACTCATGGAGCCTACGATTCAACAAACAAATATGCAATTCCCAAAACTATTCACTTAGGCCTAATCTTTAAATTTAGATTTTCAAATCTAATTACCTTTACTGAAATTATCTCTTTGGACTTTATTCTCGAATTCTTATTTCAAAACTTTTGATTATATATATATATATATATCCTTTATATTCAAATTATACTTTACTTCAGGATCTTAAAACAAATCACTTTTGAAAAGTTTATTTGGAAATCCCAAATACTGTAATAAAACATATCAAACCATATGCAACCAGATCGGGAGGTTTCTCCCAATAACAAGGCAACTGAGTCCCAGCCTTAATGCAATCGATAAATAAGTATATCCCTCTATTCTAAGAGCGGACTATACCAAAAACACATGCCCACCTTTTTAGTTACGGGTTACCCGAATCATTGGCAACATAACAAATAATTTTATGTCCCGAAGCGATAAATCCTGACACTAATACTCACAAGAATTTCAAATCTATAATAATATTCATTTTCCAAATCTGTTCAAAAATCATCTTAAAACCATCAGGTTTAGTCCTCGAAATTCTTCCTGTTTTATAAAACACTTTTATAAAACCATTCATTATATAAATCACTTTTATATAATATAACTTCAAAATATTCATTACCAAACATTTCTATTACTTTTAAAGGGAAAACTTTTCATAACAATTCTATTTGAATACTAATTTTCAAAACAATTCATTAAATTGAAGTGAACCAAATATTACCGCCAAACACCTTATAGTCAAATTGTGAAATAAATCACAAGGTGTTAGCCTACAATTATTTTCTACCCAGCCCATGCATATAGATAATAAATTGCTCATAAACTGGTCAAACAAATTCAACAATCAACAATAATAATCGGTGCTCATAAACTGGTCGAGCAAAGTCAATAATCAATAAATAATAATCAATGCTCGTAAACTGGTCGAGCCTAATTCAAACAATCAATCAACGAAATAAACGCAATAATAAACGATAAACAATGCTTCATTCTATCAAATATTTATAACACTTTAACGGTTTGATATTTATTTTGGAACATCTAGGCTTTCCCTTCGACATGTTTCGTCCCTCGCCCAAATCTCCTTGGATCTCACAGACGAAACACATGTACTAGTCGTTTCTGCGTACCCCATTCAATATTTAAATTCTAAATTTTAAATTACTTAATTAACCTTCCAAACATAATAGCGAGCAAGGAAATCAACTATTGTTTTAGAAAACAAAGTAAACAAGCATTCAACAAGGGTTTTCAAACAACTTAACACTTAAAGTTCTTTCAACATAGCAATGGTTTTAATGAACATAAAATAAGAAATAACTTACTTTGGATTCCACTCCTTCAAACTTTAAGGCAAGGAACTTAAGATCTAACGCATACTTCCTACCATGCTTCGAAACCAAATAAATATAACCTCGAATTCCTCCTTCCTAATGCTTGGCCAAGGCTTGAGATGGAAGTTGGCCGAAAGTATAAAGAAGAAGTGGTGGAGCTTTGAACTTGAATTCTCAAAATTAGACCCAAAAAATAGATCATATTCTCTCTTGTTTTTGACTCTTTTACTCTCAAAATTTGAAAAACTTATTAACTGTTGCAAATTCCTTTTTATTGAATTTGAAAAAAAGAACCATTTGAATCCAAGTTGTTTTGAAGGAGATATGTTCAAAATAAAAGAGCTATTATCGGATTCGTAAAAATAAAGCATGAAAATGCACTGTAAAGAATTAAGTTTCAGGTATAACAAACCTCAAAAATGGAAAAAGTGATCAAAATAAAAGTTGTATCCACTGAAATTTCATATGGTTTTAAAAAAAATTCTAAATTTGGATCTGTTATGATCAAAACAAAATGGCATATTTTCTGGCTTAAAAACTGGACCAGAAAATGCACTAGAAATAAATGGAATTTTAACCTATTTATGCTAAGAAGTGAACAAAGTGGTCAAATAAAAGTTGTAGACATTGAAAAAAATACATGATTTCAAAAAAAAAAAATACAATTCAATTCTTTTTTGATGAAGTTATGGCCGAGAGAAGAAGAGGTAAAATGTGGAGAAAAGAGGAGTTTGATTTGAAGAGAATAAACATTGATTTCTTTTGAATATTTTGAAAATGTTTTGGCATTATTTTTTTTTAATTTTTTTATATGGCATGGAAGCCATTAAAGAGAAGAATATGAAGATGAAGAAGCTTGAGGAAAGAAGAAGAAAAACGTGAATGAAAGTGAAGAAGGAGGTAAATATTTATAGATAAAGAAAGAAGTGGTAATTTACCAAAATAACCTCTTACCAAATTACCAAACTAACCTTACTTCAACTTAAAGCAATCTCTACTTTTTCAATACTTAACATCATCTTTCACATCCTTACTTTATGTCTTAGTCACTTAAAGATTGAGTAAAGAATATCATAATTATGTTGGCTTTGATTTGATGTGATTTGATGTTTACTTTTTCTTACTTTTGTTAATTCTTATTTACTTTTACTAATGACTTCTAGAAGTTTTCTAATATAATTTAGTAAAAGTAAACATGTTTAGTGAATTAATTAATACTTATACTATTTGAATATATGTTTCTATATAAGAAAATAAAGATGCGACGACGTTGCGACAACTTTTAATCGACAAAACGTCGTTTTTCGACAAAATGTTTTACGGTCATATTTTGACGTTTTAGTTAAACTATTTATTTATGTAAACCAAATTTAAAAATAAATTTGTATAATGCTATTTAAAAATACAAACACTCATAAATTAATTAAAATAATTTATTTAACCATTGAAACATACTTTTCTGAAATTCGCATTTTGTCACTTTTGTCGATATAGGCAAATGTTACTATTTTTATGTTTGTTTCTACTTCTAAATCCTATCGAATATTATTTAAATCATAAAACCTTTTATATTTTATATTTAAAATCACTCCAAATACTATATTTTCAAGTGGTCAAATTCTGGGTCGTTACAATTAATTAATTAAATAATAATTACTAAAAAAAATATAATAATAATAATTACTTAATGTAAGTAATTAAAGGGAATTACTTAATAGGAGTAAATAAGGATTAATTACTTTATGTAATTAATTAAAGGATTGATTAATTAAGGAAATTAATTAAGGGTTAGTAAATTAATAAGTATGATTGATTACTTGGTAATTGGGAATTAATTAATGTAAGTAATAAAAGTAAGAATTTATTAATAAAGGAAATTAAATTAAGAGTTAGCAAATTAATGAAGGATAGTTAATCAATGTAAGTGATTATAGAATGATTCTTTTGAGTAATCAATTAGGGATGTGATTAATGTGAATGGGTGGAGGTTAATTAATTTGTGTAATTAATTAAGAGTTAATTACTTAATATAATTAAAGGATAATTAATCAAGGGTGGTTAATTTAGGTAATAATTAAGGGATGATCAATTAATGGCTTATAATTAATTAATGTTAAGTAAGCAGGATAAAATGAGATTTATGTAATTAATTAAATAAATTAGAAATGGTGTGACTAATTTATCTTGCTTATAGATGATTGAATGATATTGAATACCGTAGATTGTTTGTTATTCCTTATATGTGATTGTGATGCTATATGATATAAAATGTTTTTTGTAATATGATATGTTGGGTTGAACAGTGTTAATGTGGTTATCTATCTATGATTAATTGCTGTGGGAAAAGTGACATCTTTTATTTAAAGTTGAATTGTATTTCACTTGAATAATTTGGGTTAAGATGGTATTTAACTCAAAGAGACCGGGGTGTGGTATTAATACATATCCGAAACCACTTTGATTTGTAACCTATAAAATTCTATATAAATTTGATATGAGAAAACAGTAGGCTAGAATGGAATGATTTAAGTGAATTGGACCATTTAATCTAAGTTTGATACTTAGAGATTAATATGGGAAATAAGTGTTGTCAATCACAAATTATGAATTGGTAAATTGATACGAGTTACCTCGGGTTTAAATATATTTTATGCATTAGTATTTCTTGTTAGATGGGTTTACTCACGCAGGTTTCTAGCCTGACCCGGGTGTTACTTTGATGTAATGCTCGAGGCAGACCGAGTATTACAGATTTTCAGGTAAGGACGTTCTGGAGCTCAAGAGGCGAGTTGGATGGCAGGAACGTATGGAGTGTTTTCCCTATGATATATATATTGTTATTTATCTGGGACAAATTATTTTAACTTTCATATGTTTGTGTAAATGTTGTAACTTGATGTATAAAATGTAACTGACTGATACAGCTTTCTTTGTGTAGAGAATATTATTTGATATTATATTTTATCCGCTGTGAATGTGAGATTCTGAGTTTGGTTTTCTTTTTCTTCTTCCTCTTTCTTTTTCTTCTTTTCCTAACTATCTAGAATATTTGGGATTGAAATTTTCGGGTCGTTACATTTGGTATCAGAGCTGAAGGTTAAGCGAGAACCTTGGCTCTAGTGGGATTACTCATTAAGGATAGTGTCAATGGTACCCAAGAATGAGTTGAGTGTATACATACATACATACACACACATATATATATATGTATATGTATATATGAAAGCGTACGTGTTATTTTCTTATATAAATGATTTTAAAAGTAAATGATTTTATATAAGATTATAATTTGATATATAAAGCAATATTTCTTTCTAATAAATATTTAGGTAATTGGTTGTTAAATTATTGGAATTAAATTAAGTGGTAGTAGAAATAGAACCAAAATTGAAACTAAATAAAGATAGGTTTGAAATAGATTCAAACTTAAATCTTGAATTCGGGAAGGAGTTTCAGAATAAGATAATAATGAATTGGTTTCCAGATATGATAATCTTGGTTATTATCATAAATGATTGTTGTATTTATTAATGAAATGTGTGTTAATGAGTAAGAAAAATGAAATATTTTAAGGAAGTAAAACATTTGGGTAAGCATGACTCATAAATTGGAACTGAAGATGATTTAAATTGTGAAGTTTTAAAATCTAGGTCCAGAAATTTGAAATTTGTTTCAAAGTGATAAAGAAATAATACATAATATTATTTAATGTATTTGAATGAAAGGGTCCTATTTCAAACAAGAGTTGTTTGAAAATTTAAAGAAATTTGTTTTGAATTAAAAGTCAAGGTGGTTTAAATTTTAAAATTTGGCTTGATGGGCCAAGAAGTAAATATGTATATATGTGTGGATATACCTAATATCAAAGATGGTTTGAAATAAACTCTAATGGTTGAGTTTTAAATTTGGAATGAGATGTGATACCCAAAAGTGATAAGTTTTTGAACTTATAATTGGGAAGATTATTAATGTGAAGTTTTAAATTTGAAATGGGAATCCAAATTGGGTTAGGTTGGCTGGATTAAGTAAATTGAGTTTAACTTTGGAAAGGTTAAATAATTTAACAAGCAACCTGAATTGAAAATTTCAAGATGAAATTGGGATCTAACTTGGGAAGTTAAATGGTTAATTTGAAT
The DNA here is from genome assembly GCA_030765085.1 of Allium cepa. Lineage (NCBI taxonomy): Eukaryota > Viridiplantae > Streptophyta > Magnoliopsida > Asparagales > Amaryllidaceae > Allium > Allium cepa. Next base: position 113,033,068 of record CM060932.1, read on the forward strand.
TGGGAGTTTGTGTGATCTCAAAATGGGTTTGAGATCTAGAAATTGGAAATGGATGGATGTTTTTAAAATAATTTGAATGATACCATCCTGTTGTTATTAATAATCTTTAAGCTGAAATTGGATTTGTTTAAATGAATGAAGAAATGGGGTGTGGTAATATATCCATTATTAAGATAAAATGGAATCATTTTGGACTTAAGATTTGAATGTTTAAGATAAAACTTCAAAGGTTTGGTTTTAAAATTTAAATTTGTTGATAAATTGAATTTCAAAGATTTAGTTGTTTAAAAAGGACTTGAATTATTATTTGAACTTTGAAATAGGTTAAAAATGGAATTTGGATTCAGAATTAAATGGTTTAAAGATATAAGTTGATTTGATCAACATTTAAAAATTTAACTTGAATTTATATAATTCGGGATGGTTTAAATTTGAAATTTGAATTGAATTAGTTCAAATTGAATTTGATTTGAATTAATTGGAATTGTGTTTGAAGATGGATAAGTTTAAAAATTCAAATGGAAAATTTGAATTAGATTAATTGAAATGAAATTGAAGTTGAAAGAGTTCAAATTCAAATGGGAATTGGGATTAATTCAAACTGGAATTGATATGAATTGAAATTGGTTCAATTTGAAATTTATTTGAATTAATTGAAATTGTGATTAAAGTTGAATAGGTAAAAATCAAATGGATTTTGATTTGAATTTGGAAAGAAATTGAGGACTAATTCAACTTGAATTGGAGTTAAATCAATTTCAATGGAAACTGGAGTTATTTAAATTGGAATTGAGTCAATTTAAATGGCAATAGAAATTTAAATTGAATTGATTGGAAGTGGAGGTTGCGAATTGAACAGTTTGACTCTGGACTATTTTCAAAATAAATTATTTTAATATAAATCTATTTTTCCAAACTACTTACTATACAACTTTTCTTTTTAAACCTAAAACTATCTTATACTTGTTTTACAATTATTTTTGGAACTATTTAACAATTTTTCAATTGTTTTATAAACTAATTACGGTTTTTCAACTATTTTACAAATTAATTACTATTCTACAAATATTTTGCAATTATTTAAAATTTCTACAACTATTTTACAATTACTTAACTATTTTACAGCTATTTTGCAACTAATAATTATTTTTCAACTACTTATCTATTTTTCAAGCTATTTTCTAAACTCAAGCTAGTTAGAGTACAAACTATTTATAATTAAAGTAATAATCCATTTGGGATTGAAGAAATTGTGGATAAGTGAATAGAACTAAAGGAAATGTAAATAGAAAAGGAGATTGATTTGGCTAATAACCAATAAAGATAAGTACGTAGGATGTATGTATATTATTCTATTCGCATAGTGATTTGATCCAGATTTGAGCACAGAATTTCAAGATGGTTATATCGATCTGAGTTGGGATTTTTCACTCGATTTTCGACGATGAATCTGGATATGGATTGTTGATTGGTTCTGGATATTCTCTATCATAGTTATGACTATGCAAGGAGAATGACGGTTTCTGATCAAGAAACCAGATTTGAGTCCGCACTAGGAAGTCGGGTGGACGATACTAGTTCGGAAGTGAAATTGTGTGATCGAGTGAGCGATCAGATTGGTATAGCGTACGGATGATATGTGTACATCGTACGGGTTGAATGAAATTAATACTGGGAATTTGTGGATAAGAACTGTAAAATAGTTTTTGAAAGTATATTTTGTGAAATATATGATGGAATAAAGTGGAAATTGGATATTTCTATGGTAGAAATTTACTCTATGGAAGTAAGTAATTGGGTAAGTGACTTTATAGAGTAATCAAATTTGAATATTTGATTTGGAATAAACAAATTTTTATATCTTTGTTATATAAGATAAATCTTCCCTTGTCGAATCTATTGCCGGAAGGAAAGGATTTTTGAAAGTGTTTGAAGTATAAAAAGGAATTTATACAAGTTTGAAATGATCCAAAGATTTTTAAAGTTATATATATATAAAAAGGATTTTATGAGAATGATTTTGGGAAAGGTTTTTGGAACCTTTGGATTTGGAAAGGCATTTGATTTTTAGGAAAAATCAATATTGGATTTGGAAAGCCTAGCTTGAGAATTATTGATTTTGGGATAATCGATTTTGAGAAAGGAGATTTATATGGGATTCATACTAGGTGTATGATTTGGAAAATACTATATGTGTATAGTATAAAGTGTTTTGAAAATGGATCTGGAGAAAAAGGCGCTCCCTTGAAATGAACTTCTCAGGAGTGCCATAGGGTGGTACTGCCTTGAACCCTAAGGGGGGGTTGTAAAGTTGATCCTGTAAAGAGTCCGGACAAAACTAGTTCCTGAGGATTTTATGTAGTGTGTAGCGAAAGTTGAGGGCGTTGATGCCTACAGAGGCATTTGGGTTATGATGTGACGACGGTTTAACTCGATGTCACTGCGATCTACTACAGACCATAGCGAAAGTCGTGTGTGCCGTTGAGAGCCAACAGTCTACGTTTGATTTTATATCGGTAGACTGTGACCTATGGTGACATAGCGAAAGTCGTGTGTGTCATTGAGAGCCAATAGTCTACGTTTGATTTTACATCGGTAGACTGCGACCTATGTGGGAGTGGAGAAGTTTCATTCTTTTGGCAGCAAAATTCGAGGGCGCTGAGGCCTACAGCTATATGGTTTTTTGATGTGATAGCAACGCAACCCCGGTTGTAGCTACGATCTGTAGCGGGTTCCATAGCGTAATCGAGGGGCGCGGAGGCCTACAGTTATCTATGGATTTTGCCGGGATGGCAACGTAACCATCGGGTTAACTGCGACCGTGGATGGGGGTGATGATTTCCAGAGCATTCTCACCAAAGATAATATTTCCTCGATTTCAAAATGTTTTCTATATTTTCAATAAAATTATTTTCCAAGTATTTTCACTGGGAGTTGAAATCGGGTCTGCTAACTACTTACAGATTTTCAGTCTTACGCCTGATTAACGTATGACCGAATTTCTGTGAGAACGAGGACGGACTTGTTGAAACATCGAGTTATAAAAGTATTTTTATAAAAACCATTTTAGTAATAATATATAGATTTTTTTAAAGTGTTTTAAAAATGATCAAAAAGTGATTTAACTGATACTAATTATTTTAGTAAATTCTGGCTTCGTTCCTTTTCAGGGACGAAAAGATTCAAAGAGAGGAAGAATGTTAAGAATTTTTGAACATCTGATAAGTGATAATTAGCTGGTTTTTTCTGTTGAACAGATAAAATTCTAATATCTGGGAGTATAAATAAATTTGAATCTATAATAAATTTTGAAATATAAATATCTAAAAATAATAAAATATTATAATAAATCAATATATATGTATAATAGATATATTCAAAATTCTATAATGTTGGAAATCTTAAGTTTGCGTATATATATAAGGTCATTGAGAAATAGTAAAGATATTAATATAATTCAAATAATTTAAAATGCAATAATCTCCTTTATTTATTATTTAAAAATTTGTAAATTGTTATTTTCAAACAAAATAAATGTGTTTTGTTTTAAATATAGATGTAAACAGATTTTGAATTATAATAATTATTCACTAAATTCATGCATGTTTGATTTTTTTTATGTGTATATAAGTAGTTCTATATTATTATTATTTAAAAGATTTTACAAATAAGTTAAGAGAAATGTATTAATGTAAAAATGTAAACATAAATTAAACAAAACATAAAGCACTAAAATAAAAGGAAAAGACTAATATTTAAAATAGGATTTAATAAGGTTTATACTTTCTTTAATATAAGTATTAAACATAAAAATATAAGTATGATATAAAAACACATATAAAATAAATAGCAAATTTAATTTAAAAATTTTATTAAGACATTTGTAAGCCTTATAATACATGGATTAACAATTGTAACTTGAGTTGGCATGCAATGTAACATGTGGCACTTTTTTTTCTTTAACATTTTTTAATGTAAAACAAAGGAAGAAGCTGTAAAAAAAATTTACAAACCCAAAAACTAAAGTCTGAAACAAATATTCAAAACAGAAATTCAGGGAAATCTTTCCAAAAATTCAAGGAATGTAAGCTAAAGCAATTTCATCTCAGATCAGATTCACATTCAACAATCAAAGCATTTATCAAAATCTTTTCCAGACTTCAAAATTCTGCTCTCTGTTTAGCAAATTCCAGTGACTAAACAGATCTTGTTTCTTCTATTTTCCAAATTGCCTGTAAGTAAAACATCAATTTTAAATCTATTACCTTCTGATACTTGTGGAATGATAATGTGAAAAATGATTGCATGGATGAAAATTGTTGAAGTATAGATGAAATCTTTGTGAATATACATATGTGTATGTCAGGGTATGGAAACTGGCCTTTGTTTAGTTTCAATTAAAAAAATTCATATCTCAATATATAAATAGTAACAGGTTATGATCTTTAAATGAAATTTGATTTTTTTACCTAATTCGACTTTTACAAATATTATTAAAGTAAATATAGCAGAAAATCTCACTGAAAAAAATGAACAGAGAAATAAATTCATGTCTGGAAAATAAATTGTTTTAAATCCATGTTTTGATTATATAGTTGGATTTCTTTTTAAAAGAGGTGAATTTTGGTGAAAGATTTATGATTTTTAATTTTGTATTTATGGAGGGGTTGTGATTTGTACAGAAAAGGGGTTTTCTTCGATTTCGTACGATTGTTGGGGAAATCGTGAGTCGAGTCTTTTCTGAAGCTAGTTGGTTGGACGTTGGCCATGGTAAAAATGGTATTCGATTTTTCTGATTTATGGGTCGTCGAGGCGAGATGACTTTAGGGTTTGGGCATTTGTTTGGGAATGGATCTGTCTCGACTTAATGTCGACGACGTGGGATCACTAGGTGTGTGCAGTCATTGCGGGAAAGAAGGAGCGAGTGGTGGCGAAGCCGCAGACAAATTTTAGGGACCGGTGATGGTGGGTGGCGTCGTAGGAAGGTATTTATGGAAGCACGGTGGTACCAATTCCTTTTGTTGGGTATTCCAATTCTTTAATCAAGGGTAGCGTGTGATTTTAGGAAGTGGAACGAGGTGGGGTGGCCATAGGCGAGGTGAGGGGTTGATCGACAGTATGGGTTTCTTGCCAAAAAACGTGTACATGTGCACGCGTTGATGCATAAACGTTAGGATTGGACGTAAGGAGAGAAGAATGAAGAACAGAAGGGTGGAAGAAGTTGTTGGATGGGACGTGTGTTCTTATATTGGGCCAGTCAGGTTTTATGATGGGCTGGACTCGGTTAAAAACTATTTCCTCAATCAATATTCTTTGCATAATGAATGTTTTTAAATATCTATTGTAAGAAAATTTTCTGATTTATTTTACTTAACTCGGTTTAGTTAATTCTTAAATTTAATGATTTAATCAAATAGATAATTAAGAGATAAATGTTTTAAATTTATGTGTTAATGCTTATTAAGAAGTTAATAAAGATAATAGGTTTATCTTAAAAATAATTAAGGTTGTTGGAAAATAAAGATTAATTAGATAAATGAAGTAATTAAAGAGTAATTAATTAATTTAATTAATTAATTAGTAGTTAAAGATTAATTAATCTGTGAATAAGGATTAAAGGTTAATTAACTTGTAATTAAGGATTAATTAACTGGAAATTAGGGATTAATTTGTAATTAGGGGTTATAAATTAATTAATTAAAGGTTGATAATTAGTGATTAGAGATTATTAATGGAAGTAACTGAAGATTAATTACTTAAATAATAGTTACTAAAAAATATAATAATAATAATTACTTAATGTAAGTAATTAAAGGGAGTTACTTAATGGGAGTACTGAAGGATTAATTACTTTGTGTAATTAATTAAAGGATTGATTAATTAAGGAAATTAATTTAAGGTTAGTAAATTAATAAGTATGATTAATCAATTAGTAATTGGGAATTAATTAATGTAAGTAATAAAAGTAAGAATTTATTAATAAAGGAAATTAAATTAAGAGTTAGCAGATTAACAAACGATAGTTAATCAATGCAAGTGATTATAGAATGATTATTTTGAGTAATTAATTAGGGAAGTGATTAATGTGAATGGGTGGAGATTAATTAATTTGTGTAATTAATTAAGAGTTAATTACTTACTATAATTAAAGGATAATTAATCAATGGTGGTTAATTTAGGTAATAATTAAGGGATGATTAATTAATGGCTTAAATTAATTAATGTTAAGTAAGCAGGATAAATGGTGATTTAAGTAATTAATTAAATAAATTAGAAATGGTGTGACTAATTTATCTTGCTTACGGATGATTGAATGATATTGAATACCTTAGATTGTTTGTTATTCCTGATATGTGATTGTGATGCTATATGATATAAAATGTTTTTTGCAATATGATATGTTGGGTTGAACAGTGTTAGTGTGGTTATCTATCTATGATTAATTGCTGTGGGAAAAGTGACATCTTTTATTTAAAGTTGAATTGTATTTCAGTTGAATAATTTGGGTTAAGATGGTATTTAACTCGGAGAGACCGGGGTCGGGTATTAATACATATCCGAAACCACTTCGATTTGTAATCTATAAAATTCTTTATAGATCTGATATGAGAAAACAATAGGCTGGAATGGAATGATTTAAGTGAATTGGACTATTTAATCTAAGTTTGATACTTAGAGATTAATGTAGGAAATAAGTGTTGTCAATCACAAATTGTGAATTGGTAAATTGATACGAGTTACCCCGGGTTTTAAGTATATTTTATGCATTAGTATTTCTTGTTAAATGGGTATACTCACGCTGGTTTCCAGCCTGACCCAGGTGTTACTTTGATGTAATGCTTGGGTCAGACAGAGTATTACAGATTTTCAGGTAAGGGCGTTCTGGAGCTCAGGAGGCGAGCTCGATGGCCGGAACGTATGGAGTGTTTTCCCTATGATATATTGTTATTTATCTGAGACAAATTATTTTAACTGTCCTATGTTTGTGTAAATTTTGTAACTCTGACGCATAAAATGTAATTGACTGATACAGCTTTCTTTGTGTGAAGAATATTATTTGATATTATATTTTATCCGCTGCAAATGTGAGATTCTGAATTTGGTTTTCTATTTCTTCTTCCTCTTTCTTTTTCTTCTTTTCCTAACTATCTGGAATTTTCGAGACTGAAATTTCCGGGTTGTTATATTTTATATAGGGGTTTTGACCTTTGAAACATATATATCTGTTTCATATATATAAATAATACGCATAGTAGTTTCAGTGTTGAGTTTTATAATATATTTTTTATATATTAGTTTATATATATATACACACTAGATCTTGCAAATATTTATGTAAGTTTTGCCTGCTCATTTTTTTCCAGTTCTAAATTTTCTTCTATTTTGGAATTTGTATAGATTGCAGATCAAAGGAGAATATGAAGTTATATAGATATGTATTATATATAAACATTTAGTTTACTATGTGTAAAAAGATTTTATGTTGATTTTTAATATGTATACATAAATATATTATTTTAATAAGGGTTGGTTAAATTATATACATGTTGAAAATAAATATATATATCTATATATGTATTATTTTAATTATATGCTTGATTTATATATATATATATGTTTTAATTTAAAACAATGATTTTTAATTATATATATTATTTTAATATATTTTTAAATTAAATTTTGATTTCATGGAAATAATAATAATTAAATATATATATATATATGTTTTTTGCTGTTTCTATCAAATTGTTCTAATTGTTCCATCGATTCCTTATCTGTCAGCTTTGCTCGTCAAATTCGCGTTCAATCTTTTTTTTCTTGGGAATTTATGCTTGGATTCGTGACTCATCTTTAACGTTCTTTTATTCATTATATTTGATTTCGATTGAAACAACAATTGAAATACGTTGCGGTTAGTTATTTACTTTGCTATATATATGCTATTATCTGTTTCTATTCGCCTGTGACATCTGACACCATGATATGTTATTTATATTTTATTTTTTATTGATTATATATGTCTGATGTTGATGTGTTATATTACTATCATCATTGTTCTCACTCTACAAGTTCCCTGTTAGTATAGAATTCCCTATGGGTTGAAATGATACATACCCGAACGATCTTTAGAATATGAGAAAATCGTAATGGGTTGAAATTATAAACCCAAGTGATTTTCATTGAATTAAATGTAGGATTGCGGGTTGAAATGATATATACCCATATATATTTAAATTACGGATTGAAATGATAAACATCCATGTCACTTGACCATAGTATGGAAAATTATATACAGACACTGCTAGTTTATATATAAATATTTTGAAAATGATTTCTATGGTTTTGGAAATAAATATATGGTTTTAATAAATATTGAATTTAACATATTATATACAAATATATTTTTATAAAGATCTAAATGTTACATTTTTAATATTTTATTTTTGAAAACTTTATAGTTATAGGTTAATTTTGAAATCATAATTATTAGGAATTTACCTATAATTTCACTATTTTTAAAAAATATAAAGAGATTTCATATATAAATAAATTTAATAATATGTCTAGGTAATTATTTAAAATTATATTTCAAGGACAGATTTTATAATAATTTTTAATAAATTGAGGATGGAAAGATAAATTTGAAATTGATTTAAAATTATATTTATTTAAGAATTATACTTAATTAAGTTTGATTTGAAATTATTAAAATTGAGGTTTTAAAGATATGATTTTATACTTGATTTTGATTAAAGTGATTTAAATGAATATTTTCAAATTTACATAAATTGAAATGGGATATTTAGTTTATTTACATATGTAGTTTATTTAAATGTTAACAAAATGATTAAGTAAATATTTCAAAACTAAATAATAACAAAGTGTATTTGAGATATAAATGAAATTATCAAATTTAGCTTTGAAATATGGAATGTTTTAAGCTTTGAAAATATTGAAATTGAAATGGCTTATTTTGTGGTTCAAATCTGTATTTGAAATCGATATAATTTGAAAGGGTTTATTGAGAAACTGGATTGAATTGAAATTGATGAATTGAGATTGAATTAAATTTGAATTTTCGAATTCGAGTTGATTTGAATCGATTTGTGAAATTGAGAAAGCTATTTTATTATGTAAAGTATTTTTAAATTAAATTAAAACTATTTATATATATTACCTTATAAATTTGTAATATAGACTATTTAATAAACTAATTATTTTAATATAAATTATTTTTAATATAAACTATTTTAGTATACTAATTATTTTAATATAAACTATTTTAACTTATAAATATTTTTATATAAACTATTTTATTTTATAAACTATTTTATTATATATTTTATTTTTAATATCTAAACTGTTTAAGAGGAAAGTGTTATTGATTTCAAAGTGTTATGAATTTCAAAGTATTATATTTTCCAAGTGCTATAATTCGAAAGTGTTATAATTTCGAAAGGGTTATAAATTTGGAAAGTGTTATGATTTGGAAATGAATATTATTTTAAGTAAGAAATGGTATCATATTGATATGGATTTGAAATGCATATGATATTTTGGTTTTGAAGTATGATATTTTGAAATGACCACGGTGTTATAATAACGATGGGTTGTTAAAGAGACCGGGATCGGTTATTGTCATACTCTCTGCGAATATCGAAAACCACTTTAACAACTGTGCACGCGGTGGAGATTCCAGAATCAAGTAGGATGGTGGTGACAATTCTACTTGAGGCATATACATGGATCTGACTCCCGTGAGTTAGCTTAAGGTGGCTAAAACAGGAGCAATCGACGGGCCAAGTGAGGTAGCTTGAAGTGTGGCTCACTTCTTCGATACCGTTCTATTACTTTGTGATTGATTGGGTGCACCCTCGGATTTGGAAGTGTGGCTCGAGGTGGGCAATAGTTGCGGCTATGCATTGCCACCAGCGCAGAAGTGTAATTGGTATATCTACCATGGCATTGCCTTGTTGTGCCGTGTCACCTACCCTATCGAGACCACTACGAGTTTGTTTTGTGTCATACCTATGGAGTGCCATCTGGTAGCCTGCAGATCAGGAGGTATTACGGTACTATATAGACTATTGGCACTATAAAATGTGTTAAGGGGGATATGGGTAACGCCTTAACGCTATTTTAATAGTTTACTAATAGTGTATATTACTACGAAGTAGATAGTTCCACGTATCCTTAGAGGATGGTTATCCCAAACATCCTTTAAGTTACTTGTATTTCAGTTGATATTTCACTTGAGTTAGATTTATTGATATAAGAATGTTAATCCAGACTCGAGTGTTTTGTGTTTTGCTTTACGCTTGGGTCGGACTGAGTGTCACATCATCTGAGACTCACCTTTGGAGTAGGAGTTTCGATTGGAGATCCATCTATCTATTCAGCTTGCAGTTATTCAGTTGACTACTGTGATATATTCTTGTCTTGTATTTGACTATTGTAGTGAGACTTCTATATATTCGAGACTTCTGTTGTATCTTGTTTTAACTTTGTTATATATATATATATATATATATATATATTAGCTTCATGAACTACTATTCATTTGTTTCCTTTGCTTATTATTGTAATACTCTGTGTCTATGATTCTGTGATTGATTTATTTACTGTATATGTTGAGTTTTGCCAAATATAAATTAATAATCTGATATTTTGAGCAATTCGAGTCCGACATAATTGTCTGTTTATGCAATTGGCGGGTGCAGCATGATAGGGGGTTCTCGCTTCTTGGTTTGGTAGCAAACGGTTGACTCTTACTCCTATATGTCCCTACGGGTTTGGTGCAGTCGAGTGGCTGGACGTAAAAGCATAACACAAGTACCAATGTATGCTAAGGTGGGCATTACCCCACTTCCATTTGGGATGTTACATGTGGTATTAGAGCTTTGGATTTAGGCAAAACTTGGCATATGTAGTAGATTTAATTGCAGAATTACCTTCGTTCGAGCTTGAATCTCTTCCTCTTTGATTCGGGTGCTCTTTGAATTTTAGAACATTCCTTATTTTGAAATCCATCCTTGTCTTTCCTATTCATGTTCTTTTGAATCTGGAGTATCCCATAACTCCACTCCTGATGATCTCTATAATGAATCGGCGGTCTCGCCACTCTTAGAATTATTTGTAAAGGGGTGAAACTCCTTTACAACAGCATTAATTCGTGAAGATTTCTTTATCATCGGTCTAGATATTGCTATCTCTTGCTATGTCCGAATTCTATCTATCATGATCGAAGGTCGATTTGCCTTAGAATTCTACATCGATCTTATTCTCGAAGTCTCGGTTTACCCGATTAAGGTTGCTCGCGATTTATATAAGTATATCCATCTTTTCTCTTTTGCTATTTAATAATCTTACCTTCCTTTCGAGTTTATTTCCTAAGTTAGAATTTCGCGTTTATGAGGGACCCTCTGAATTCGTATCTCTATCCTTATTTTGAATTCATTCTTGTATCATCGAGTGAGGAAGTGTATTTGTAGTTTATATTACAATATTTCATAGTGTGTTGTCTGAGTTGTTATGTTAATTTGGGGTTTCGATGGATTCGTCCGATCAACGCTATCGATACGAATTTCAAAACACTTGAACAGAGCAAACCGACACAATAAATTTTGTATGATTATATTTTATATATGTAAGTAAAAAAATTCTGAAATTAAATTGTCAATTGAATTGGTCAATAGAAATGATAATATTTGATTTTTATTTATTGTTTTGTAAACCAGTGAGTATTGCCATATGATAAATAAATGAAATATAAAACATGGTTTATAAATTTATTTGAAATTGAAATAACTTTACATTAAGGATTTAAGAATTAAATTTCTGGTATTTTATAAAATTTTGTTTTAAACTTTATAATATATTATATAAAAGTATTTTCAAATAGAAATTGTTTCCGAAGAACTTTATAGCTTTAAATCAGTACTCTTTTGTTGTTGGAAAATAGTGTCGGTGATGACTGCAGCATCATCAACGTTATTTTTGAGTTTCAGAGTGGAGAGACCACTTAGTAGCTTTGCTATATTTTGTTTTGAAAAATATATTTGACTTGAATTTCTTAAGAATGATTTGATGTATAATATATAATTATATGATTATGGATTTGATTTGATATATATAATATATATAAGGATGCATTTATCATTAAATGGTTTAAATTGAAATCGAAAATTTAACTCTTAAATTCTTGAATAAATATTTAAACTTGAAACAATTAAATTGGGAAAATTTTACTTGTATAATACTCAATTGCATCCCAACATATAACTTACCTAAGTTATTCAAAGGTTAAATATGTAATTGAATGGTGTACAGTATAAATGATGTTAATGGAATATATAAAAAAAAGAGTGCTTATGATAAGTGTAAATATACTTAATATATGTGATAAGATATATTAAGTGGAATAAATTTAATAATAATTTGGAATAAAGAATAATTAAAGTCGTTGAATAAAATATGATTATAATAAATGACTATTCAAATTTATGATTTAGAAAGTGTTAACTGAGGATAATTGGATAATAAGATAATAAATAAATGAGATAAATTAAATAAATTTTGTTTTGAAGCAATTAATAAATTTGAAATTACATCAACTTAATGAAATAACTTGAATTTAAATCAATTAGTTGGATATAAACCAATTTAAAAATAAATGAAATTTATATGGTTTTAAATTAATTGTTTTATTATATATTTCAAATCTATTTTTCTTTTTGGTTATTTCTATTCTCCTACCTCGTTCCTTTTCGGGGACAAAAAGTGCTGGGGGAGAATGTAACAATCTGTATATTTTAAACGGTTTTAATAACTTAATTAACTGAATTTTGTGAAATTTTAAATAAATGAATTTGGAAACAAAAATTTGACATTTGGATTGCGTCCATTAAAATATAGCAAATGGTAAATTTTCATCTGTTGATATGAAAGTTTATTTTGTTGTGTAATTTTATTTAAATTTAAATCAAACAACATTAGATGATAATAAAATATTTTCCAAATCTGAATATTTTTCCATAATAAATTTCTAAATCATCTTCTGAGTGAGACGTCATATTTCGTTTTGCCAAATTTGAACTATTATTGCTCCATTTATCTTATTTGCGACAAATTAGCAGCATTTTCAGTATCGATTATCGACTTTTGATAGGATGATCGTACCACTGATATCTGTATACCGTTTTGATCATCTTGTCGTGTTGATCTCTGCAGTGTACTCATTTCTGTGTTTTGAAGTACGGTACACAGTGGAATCCGCAAAAACGGTAACTGTACCGGTACCTGCTTTATGCCTTTTTGATTTCTTTTGCCTCTCAAACTTCAGCCATGGAAATGAACAGCCACTGGGCATAAATATTTATTGAATTCAACGTTTGACTCTTGGTTGTTCCTATTTCACTTTATAATCAGGTTCGTTTTACTTGTATTTTTCTCTGCCACGTTCTTTTGTTCTGTTCATTAATAAAAAGAAAAAATGTGTACATAAGCTTCACTCATCTTCTTTTATTCATCTCTCTTCTTCATGTGTTCATCCCTTAAAAATATTTCCTTCTTCCCCTACTTGCCCCATGTCTTTCACCATACGCCACACTCCAACCAATATCCATACCAGAGAGCAACTGCACCTCACCCCTTCGGCCATCCAGCCTCTTCCTCCTCCACCTCACCGCCTTCACCACCCACACAACCGACCTCACCATCAGCATCACCGTTCCTCCCACTTGATCCGAGCTACCACCAGCTGACCTTCCTTTCCCATCAACCAATCACCTTGCTTTCCCACTTTGTCCCCGTGATCACCACTCATCGCTCCCCTCCACACGCAAGACCTGGCCTCATCTCTTGCAACCCTTCATCTCTCTTCCATCGGCCACCTCCTTAGCCATAAACCTTGCTGCCTTCTCCACCCTGTCCGCCTCCATGGCCTAGCCCTCCTCCTTGATAGGTAAGCAACATGTGTGTGTGTATATATATATATATGCTTATATATAATTATTTGTATATATATTGTTTATATATAGTTATATTTATACTGTTATCTATATATATATAATACTGTTTTGAGTATATTGTATTTGCATCTTTAATATATAAGAAGTATGTATATATATATAGTATAACAATATTTCAATCTTATTGTATATAGGTAATATATACACATATGTTGATAGATATAAGTATTAGGTTGTTGTGTATATTTGTTTATATATTTTCTGTTAGATTATATGTATAAATATATATTAGTTTATATATAATATACCTTAGTTTGGTTTAACTATATAAATTAGTTTATATACATGTCGTTAGTTTACATATGCTGCTAGTTATATTTTAAGTTACATATTATATATATTTGTTTATATTTACAGTATATGTATGTTTTTATTATGTTTGCAGTATAGTTTATTATGTTAACTTATGAATAAATATATATATGTTAGTCTTTACATTGTTTATATTAGTATCATTTCTTTTGGTTGCTGTTTTTATATTAGTTATGTATATAAAAGTATACGCATGTATGCAGATTTTGATAGATATATGTTTATTTGCAAAAAAAATATTGAGTTATACTTGATTTTAATTATATTTTATATAGGGGTTTTGACTTTTGAAACATATGTATCTGTTTCATATATACAAATATTACACATAGTAGTTTCAGTAATGAGTTTTATAAATATTTGTTATATATTAGTTTATATATATACACTAGCTCTTGCAAATATTTACGTAAGTTGTGCCTGCTCATTTTTTACTAGTTCCAAATTTACTTCTACTTTTGGAATTTGTATAGATTGCAGATCAAAGGAGAATATGATCTTATATAGATATGTATTACATATAAAGATTAACTTTTCTATGTGTAAAAAGATTTTATGTTGATTTTTTAATATGTATACATAAATATATTATTTTAATATGGGTTGGTTTAAATTATATACATGTTGATAACAAATATATATGTATTATTTTAATTATATGCTTGATTTATACATACATACATACATACATACATATATATATATATATGTTTTGATTTAAAAGAAGGATTTTTAATTATATATATGTTATTTCAATATATTTTTTAAATTAAATTTTGATTTCATTGAAATAATAATTATATATATATTGCTATTTCTATCAAATTGTTCTAATTGTTCCATCGATTCCTTATCCATCAGCTTTGCTCGTCAAATTCGAGTTCAACCTTGTTTTGCTTTGGAATTCATGCTTTGATTCGTAACTCATCTTCTTGTCTCTAGCCTCGATAGGTGAGCAATCACTCACGATTAACGTTCTAATATTTATTAAATTTGATTTCAATTGAAATGAAAATTGAAATATATCGTTGTTAGTTATTTACTTTGCTATATATATGTATTATCTGTATCTGTTCGCCTGTGACATCTAACACCATGATATGTTTTTTGTATTTTATCTGTTATTGATGATATATGCATGTTGTTGATATGTTATATTACTATCATCACGGTTCCCACTCTGCAAGTTCCTGTTAGTATAGAATTCCCAATGGGTTGAAATGATACATACCCAAACGATATTTAGAATATGAGAAAATCTTTATGAGTTAAAATGATAAACCCAAGCTATTTTCATTGAATTGAATTTGGGATTGAGGGTTGAAATAATATATGCCCATACATATTTAAATTACGGATTGAAATGATAAACAACCATATCACATGACCATAGGGTAGAAAATTATATACAGACACCGCTGGTCCATATATAAATATTTTGAAACTGATTTCTATGCTTTTGGAAAGTAAAATATGGTTTTAATTTTATTTTAAGATAATATATACAAATATATTTTTATAAAGATTTAAATTTTAGATTTTTAAAATTTTATGTTTTGAAATCTTTATAGCTATAGGTTAATTTTGAAATTATAAATTTTAAGAATTTACTTGTAATTTTATTATTTTTAAAATATATAAATAAATTTCATATATAAATAAATTTAATAATATGTTTAGGTAATTATTTAAAATTATATTTCAAGGACAGATTTTATAATAATTTTTAATAAATTGAGGTTGGAAAGATAAATTTGAGATTGATTTGAAATTATATTTATTTAACGATTATACTCAAATAAGTTTGATTTGAAATTATTGAAATTGAGATTTTAAAGATATGATTTTATGCTTGATTTTGATTAAAGTGATTTAAATGAATATTTTCAAATGTTACCGAAATGATTAAGTAAATAATTCAGAAACTAAATAATAGTAAAGTGAATTTGATATATAAACGAAATTATCAAATTTAGTTTTGAAATGTGGAATATTTAAAGCATTGAAATATATTGAAATTGAAATGGTTTATTTTGGGGTTCAAATCTGTATTTGAAATCGACATAATTTGAAAGGGTTTATTGAGAAATGAATTGAATTGAAATTGATGAATTGAGATTGAATTAAATTTGAATTTTTGAATTCAAGTTGATTTGAATCGATTTATGAAATTGAGGAAGCTATTTTATTATATAAAGTATTTTTAAATTATATTTAAAACTATTTATATATTTTACCTTATGAATTTTTAATATAAACTATTTAAATAAACTAATTATTTTAATATAAACTATTTTTAATATAAACTATTTTAATATACTAATTATTTTAGTATAAACTATTTTAACTTATAACTATTTTTATATAAACTACTTTATTTTATAAACTATTTTATTAATATCTAAACTGTTTAAGAGCAAAGTGTAATGGATTTCAAAGTGTTATGAATTTCAAACTATTATATTTTCCAAGTTTTATAATTCCAAAGTGTTATAATTTCGAAACGGTTATAAATTCGGAAAGTGTTATGATTTGGAAATGAATATTATTTTAAATAAGAAATGATATCTATTGATATGGCTTTGAAATGGATATGATATTTTGGTTTTGAAGTATGTTATTTTGAAATTACCACGATGTTATAATAACGATGGGTTGTTAAAGAGACCGAGATCGGTTATTGTCATACTCTCTGCCAATACCGAAAACCACTTTAACAAATGTGTACGCGGTGGAGATTCCACAATGAAGTAGGATGGTGGCGATGATTCTACTTGAGGTATATACGTGGACTTGACTCCCGTGAGTTAGCTTAAGGTGGCTAAAACAGGAGCAATCGACGGGCCAAGTAAGGTAGCTCCTCCGATCGGACACACTTCTTCGATACCATTCTATTACTTTGTGTTTGATTGGGTGCACCCTTAGATTTGGGAGTGTGGCTCGATGTGGGCGGTAGTTGAGGCTCTGCGTTACCACCAGCCTGGAAGTGTAATAGGTATATCTACCCTGGCATTGCCTTGTTGTGCGGTGTCACCTACCTTATCGAGACCACTACGAGTTTGTTTTGTGTCGTACCTATGGAGTGCCTTCTGGTAGCCTCCCGATCAAGAGATATTACGGTACTGTATAGACTCTTGGCACTATAAAATGTGTTAAGGGGGATATGGATAACGCCTTAACGCAATTTTAATAGTTTACTGATAGCGTATATTACTACATAGTAAATATTTCCACGGATCCTTAGTGGATGGTTATCCCAAACATCCTTTAAGTTACTTGTATCTCAGCTGATATTTCACTTGAGTTGGATTTATTGATATAAGAATGTTAGTCCTAACTCGAGTGTTTTGTGTTTTTCTTTACGCTCGTGTCTGACTGAGTGTCACAGCATTTAAGACTCGCCTTTGGAGTTGGAGCTTCACTTGGAGATCCATCTGTCTATTCAGCATGTAGTTATTTAGTTGACTTATGTGATATATTCTTAACTTGTATTTGACTATTATATTGAGACTTCTATGTATTCGAGACTTCAGTTGTATCTTGTTTTAACTTTGTTATATATATATAGTAACTTCATGAACTACTATTCATTTGTTTCCGCTGCTTATTATTGTAATGCTCTGTGTCTGTGATTCTCTGATTGATTTATTTACTGTATATGTTGAGTTTTGCCAAATATAAATTAACAATCAGATATTTTGAGCAATTCAATCCCGACATGTGTGGATGCGAATAGTTGAAAATATTAGGATGTTACATAACCAAAACCAAATACAATTTGTCGTATATATCATATTGCATAGGATAAAATATGGTAATCAACATTGATATAATACTAGTGAGATGGCAATATACTT
The DNA here is from genome assembly GCA_030765085.1 of Allium cepa. NCBI lineage: Eukaryota > Viridiplantae > Streptophyta > Magnoliopsida > Asparagales > Amaryllidaceae > Allium > Allium cepa. The sequence continues at coordinate 113,051,267 of CM060932.1, forward strand.
AGAATCAAAGTACATTAGATCCACCAAGTTATACAAAATAAGTGGAATAAATTTTTACATTAAACTAGGTAAACTCCAAAGGAAAACCGTCTTTAATAGAGAAATAGTACTAATAATAGCTCCATGGTAATGCATAGTGAAACAACAATAATAACTCCAAAATATAGTATATGAAAGTGTTAGCCACCTGGTCGTCCTCCACACAGATCCATGTGTTATCTTAGACATATTATTACTAATCTACTCATTTAAGAGTACTCGAGATAATAAGAAGAAAAGCTTAAAATCTCAAGTTAGATAATAGTCTGGTTAAGCGATCTGTAATCCTAAAACTGTAAAAATAGATATAGTTAATAGGAACGCAAGGTATGGAGAATCATACCTGACATGTCCCTGCATCCAACAAGTTACCACATATAATGGTAGATGCTAATCTATTATCATAAGGGTTTGCTACTTGTCAAAGTATAGTATGGGTGTCTAGGTACCTAAGTCAACAATACATAAACCATGTGATATCCGTAATAGAGCATTTAAAATATAGCATCCATCAAACAAACCTCACATCATTCACTCAAGTGTGTTGGATATATGATAACTCATACAACCATATCAACCGTTAGAGACTACTCAACGTATCAGTTTCTCAATGCTCGAATCCATGCCACCTTAAGGCTGGGAACTAGACCCACTTATCAAAAAGGTCTAGGGTATGCAGATCCATATCAACAAATCCATGGTCATTAATCGATAAATCCAGGTAAGAGTCCCTACATATCCCCTCTTTACAAGCACTAAAAGAAACCTTCAAGTTACCAACGACCCCTTAGCACACATCCCTATAGTATAAACACATCATGCGTCCTACTCCATAAGTCTACTTCAACAAACTTGTCTTCATTAGGTCCCTATAACTCCCATCATCGAGTCATTGAAGTTTGGAATATCTCTGGACACTTCTTAATAGTCATAGAATCACCCACATCAACCCTAAAGTTGTTTAACAAATCCTTGCTGAAGCCCAAAGTAACTAAGCTAAATCACTACATTGATCTTGCATCATCTCCTTCGTATGCTAGATCATCCGACTATGGTCGTATCTACTATTCCTCATCCATTCTGCCTATAGTCGATGGGGAATGCTTCCCTATATGCCTTCATCATTACACCAAATATAAGATGGTTTGATACCAACCGATACAGATGGGTACTTCCACACTTAGCCAAAAAAGGCTAAGTGTTTTAACTCCAAGCACCCCTAGGTAAACTCCTTTGCAAGACCAAAGTCTCTCTCATGTTTCCTACATCCAAGCCTAAAGTCAACATCAAATTCTCCAAGCTTCAATCATTCGACAACAACCATCATTCAGTTATAAGCCCCCTTGTGTTTCCTACTCTATGTCCCAATATAGACAATGCGACACCTCTATGCAAGTTCAAAAGTATATCTCCAAAGTGCACATTGCAAAATTTTCACCTATTTCTCCAAAGTGCACATTGGAAAAATATTCACCTTCTCGCTGAGCTAGTGGAATGCCCTAAGGAAAATTATGTAATTTGTTACATATATCTAACTTGATAACCAATCTTATTCATAATAAAGGTATTTTTTGATTAAATAGTGCATAATAAATGTATTTTATTTCTAATATGATGATATAGTTAATTAAATAATTAATTTAAGGTATATTAACAAGAAGCTAATTCAACATCGCTTAAGATGGTTTGGACATCTTCAACGAAGGCCGCCTTAGGCACCTGTGCATGCTGGAATTATAGGCCACGTCGAATGCCCAAAGAGAGGTAGAGGTCGAGCAAGATTGACATATATATATATATATATATCTTTATTTTTAATTTACTTAGTTGTTATTATTATTAATTTACTTGTTTGACTTTATTTTATTATTGTTATGTTGTTATTATGACTTTTAAATAGACTTTGTCATTTAGTTTTGGGTTCTATCTCTAGCCCACCCCAACTTTTTTGGATAATGGATTAGTTGTTGTTGTTGTTGTAGTTATAAAATGTTGTAACCATAAGAAATTTATCATACTGTATAATAACATACTGTTTTAAATATTCATAGTTGGATATTCCAAGAAAGGATATCGATACATCTGTTAAGACTAAAGTAAACGCACTTCAAATGTTAGGCAATGTATTACTTATGGTTATTGGGACACTAAGGGGTTATGCATCGATGGTTGTTGGATAAATATGGAATGACTCGTCCGAGGTTTCCTAATTATAATAAGGCAACAGGAAATCTTGAGTGGTAATATTACTCATTTCTCTTAACTTGAGACTACCATTGAACTTCAATGTGGAAACTCCACTTTGATTATAGTTAAATTGTGGCATGATGTCCATTAAACAACTACAATTAGGGCTGAGAATTCGTCTTCTCAGTTGTATGAAGTTAGTAGCATGGTCAAATCAAAACCAAAATCTCTAGCTAGAGTAGTACAGCTAACTATTATTGTTGAAACAAGGACTTTGTTTGTGGACTGATCAATTTGAATATGGATGATATTGGAATTCAACCGAAACTAAATCACATAAATCATAATGTGATGTAGTATTGGTGAAGAGAATTAGTCTAAATAATCTTATTAAACAGTACCGCTTTAAATCGTAAAATTATATTTTACCAATGAGATTTGTAAGTGATGAATTAAGTCAACCTGTCACATCACTAGATAAAGTGACGTGTGGGCACTAGTATTTGAATTTTTCAAATATTAATTGCTGCCTAAATTTTCACCCATGAGTCGCACAACCGAATCTATTCGGTCTTCAAAACACCGCTTGATTTAATTGACTTATAATAGTTAAAAATTAATTAAATTAATTAATATTTGTAGGGAATTAATTATTACTTTATTTATTGTATTGGATGTGTTTTGTAAAATGAAGTTGTCTCTCAAAATGTTTAGGGTACCATTAGTAGTTTATTAGATGCATCTACGTGTATATCGAAATACGATATCAATAACAATTTAAATCGAATAAATTGTTAATGAGTTGAGTGGGATTCTTTTCATTATGGACTCCAATCTAGGCGATAAGAAAGAGGGGTAAAATGGGCTGTTTGGATTTTGAATTGGTAAGATATATTAGTGCAGGATATTTTTCGAAATCTCCTTATATATTCAAATCAATAGCCTCCGCTTTCTGGTGATCTTTTTGCCTCCATCCTCCTCGCTCTTGGCCATATGCTACCTTCCCATATCCATCATTTTATTACCACTAACACAAGCAATCAATTAAATAAAAATAAAATCTTGTGTTTTCATGATTATCTCTTACAAAGAAGAGTGTAGATCTGTGAGATCAAAGAGGACAGTTCAAATCAAAGTATGTTTCTATAGCTTCATCTCAAGATATAATTCCAACATATACTATATAATCATATATTTGTGTAGATTATGTTATATCACCTTTTTATATGAATTATTGCCAGTTGTTCATATCATTATATTTTATATATTATATTATTTAATCTATGTATTTCACATGATCATTATAATAGTAATTGATCATAAATATACTATATATACATATGTAATAATGTTTCGATCAATATAAAAAAAATTAATATTATTATTTTGATATATATATATATATATATATATTATTGCTTGTTTAATTTAAAACTATGTTTATTCATTTTCAAATGTGTTATTAATAAATTAAACTAAAGAAAACTATTATGCAAATTATATTTATTCTTGGATTATAAAATAATTTTAATGAATATATATGTACATTATTTAAAATATAGCAAAGTAAAATTAGATAAATTATTTTTAATAGTTTGAATTTTAAATTATATATATATATTTAAATTTGAATCTTTCTTAATAAGTCGAATTTTAAATTTTAAATTTTAAACATGAATTTATAGACTTAGTCAAATCTATTTTTGTATAATTTTATAAATAATTTTAATTAAATTATTCGTAATTGATACATAAAAACACATTTATATTTGTTTGTTATGAAATATTTTTACTAGCAATTAATATACATACATACATATATATATATATATATATATAAAAGCTAAGTATATACATAGCAGATGTAAATTCCAACATCTACTTATGTATATATATAACCATAGACACCTCACGCGGTGTTGCACATTCACGTTATACACAATGAGTATATAATGATATAATCATTTACTATATATAAAATAATTTTAATTAAATCCACTATTAATTAAATCTAAAAATTAAATAAAATATGATTTTATTTAAATTAATTTGAATGTAACTAATTCTACCTTTAGCCTTCATATGCCCAATACATCCAAAATAAGAATTTTTTTTAAATCTACCATATTTATCTACTTTCGAATAGCATAGTTCCAACAATGGCATCGAAGCTCTAATGGTCTACGCGGACTAAATTAGGAACTTTACGATCAACTAATAGAACCTACTTGTATGATGGGTGTCTAGAATAGTAACGTCTAGGCTTGTAATTGAATAATCAAGTAATCTCCCTTTCCTTCCTTTTGGCTTGACCTAATGGGTGGAGTAGGTCCAAAAGATTGATCCAATTGTAAAGGCCCATATTAATTTGGGTATAGGGCCAATTTTTCAAAATATTATTTGAAAGTTAAAAAATCATTTTAAATTCAATATATAAAATAAATTTTATAAAGGTTATAAAAAGTTTTTGAAAAATTATTTTTGAAAAAAATACTTTTTTTAAAATTACCTAGTAATTTAATTTATTTGATTAATTAAATATATAATTGAATAGAAGTTAAAAAATTAAAATAAACATACATCTTAATATATATATATATGCTATTTGAATGTATATATATTTGTATATGGTCTTAAATTCCTTAAGGCAAAAAATAATTAAAAAATTTTAAAAATTTAATTTTTTAGTTTAATTTTTTATTAAATAAAATTATTATTTAATGAATTAATTAAATGTTAAGTAAAAAAATTATATGTATATATATAATACATAAAAGGATATATGTATATAAAACTATAAGTATTATAGTTAATATTCAACTTAAATTATTTAGGATTAATAAAAATAAAATTTTGAAGTTTTTAAAACTTTAATTATTTTGTTAATTTAATTAATAAATTAAAATTAGTTAAATTAAGTTTATTTAATAATATACATAAGAATAGTATATAAGTTAATTAAATTATAATCTACCATAAGTGAATTAATATATTTTTAGCAAAGCTAGTATGGTTTAATGAGCCCTTTTCCAAATTTATTTGAAATAAAATAACAATGGGCCATGAGCAACTGAAATGAAATGAATTAAACTTATATAATATAAATGCATAAAACTTAAGTAGAACTATAAGAAACCCAACTTAGGCTTAAGGAATGAATACATGCATATTGTATGTATATTGTGATTTATGATGTATGACACTTGAGTCACGAGGATATTTCTTAATAAACACATTGTTCCCTAAATCGATACTACCCATATGTATACCTATTAAAGATTAGGAATCTTTAATATATAAGTTATCCTCTACCATTTATATATTAATTAATTACTTGCATACTCTTTAGTTGCTTATATTCATTTAGTTAGCGATGTTATGTGTAATACTATTAATATATTGATTAGACGAGATAAGTACATGCACACATTTGTCGGTATTCCTCGAGGTAAGTGCATTTATACTTAGGTCATCGCGAAATAGTGGATATGAGTGTAACACCTCTTATTTTTGTTTAACATTATTCAGGAGACTTAATTAGATAGATTAAATAGAATAATGTGGGGGTAATAGGAAGAATGAGATTTGTTGATTTACTAGGTTATGCCTTAAGTAATCAATTAAAAAGATTGATTTGAACATAAAATATAAAGAAAGTAATGAGAGGTGCATAATGGGAATGTCTCCTTTCATTTCCCTAAACCCTTCCACTGTCATTCATTCTTATTTCATTTTACAAATCAAAAACAAAACATAAGAGAAGGCCAGCCATTAGTAAGTAAGAAAAGAAGAGGAAATCTAAAGAGAATCAAAGGAAAAGCTTAAGAGGATTAATCAACAACAAATATCAATCTCTCTTATCCAATCTAGGGTGAATAATAGTATCCATCTCATTTATTATGCTTATTTTCAGATCTATGAATGATTTTCGAATTGATTGTGGATATATGTATGCTTCGATTAATGGTTATCATTTTTGGATTGAACGATGATATATTGGAAAATTTATAGAATTATTTTAATAGGTTACAAAGGCAGAACCTATGTTTTTAATCTACAATTGATTTGAAATTCATACATGTTGTGTAAAACATTATTTTGGAGAAGGTTTTTTAATTTCATAAATTTTCAAGTTCATTTAATATTTTATGAATTTCCTAAGATGGAAAAGGATTTATTTCTAGTTTTAATTATTAAAAATTATTAAAAAATTAATGTTGGCCCAAAATTTTTATATGCGAAAGAAGATGTGAATTTTTATTTTGGTGCTTTTTAGGGATTTTTCCCAAATAGTCTTGATTTTCTATGAATTATTTTTGGTAGAAAGGCTATTAATTAGTGGTGTTAATTACAGGGGTTTGCTAATTATTTTGGAAAGGAAAAAGTTTATCCTCCAGCAAATTTCTTAAGAGGGAATGAAAAGTAATTTTTTTACCAATCATATTTTAACAAAGAGGCAAGAGTTGGTGAAAAGATTTGTCTTTAAAACGAAAAAAATCAGTTTTATATTTATTTACAAGAATGCTATAGTGTTAAACCTATAGGTTCAATACCCCCACTCCTTGCCCACGACATCTATGAAAGTCGATAACTGGAATAACTATTTGATAGTTATCCGAGGTATTGGATTTATAAACTCGACATCTATTTGGGATTATGCATGCAATATCTACTTTGTAGATATGTGTCAGCTCTTGTAGAGATTCGGCACTAAGTAATTTAGGGGATTTGGTATCTCTGGTTTATAAAGACTCAACATCATATAGTTTTGAGACTCGACACCATTCTTTTAAAAGGTTTGGCACCTTTTTTGTTTATGGTTTTGACCCTTTCAAGATTTTAAAGAACCGACACCTACGAGTTTTAGGCGCATGGACCCTAAATTTTTAAGGGTTTGATAACCTCGATTGTTTTACTTAAAACCTCTTATCTCCTATATTTTTGATACCTATTATAGCATAGCAGCTGTATTTTTATAAAATCAATATCTTTGTTTTATAGGCTCGAAAGCCCTACGATATGCAAACTAGAAAGCTATGTTTTAAACGTACGGTAGCATATGCATTATAGAAACTCGATAACAATATATCTTCAGCATTATGGTTATTTGTTTTAAAGACTCGATATAAAGGCTCGAACCCTATTTTAATGGTATAGATGCTGCATGTTAATAAATTGAATAGCTTTATTTAGTGGCTCGATGAGCCATATGTTTTGCTTGGAAACATCATTTTGATACCGAATGATTAAAAGAAGCTAATTAAAGATGATCGTATTTTGGTATATGATCCTAGCTAAGAAAAGAGGCTATGTTTTCCTTATTTTAAAGAATGATTTTAAGTGATTAATCATTTGTAAAGATAAATGTTTTCAAGTGGATAAATAGCCCCAGTTTTATAGAGATTTTGCCAAGAACAATATTACTTGAATTAAGTAATTTTTGATGACAATGACTGTTAATTGAAAATATTTAAATAAATAATTTTATATGTTCTTGTTAGCATATGATAAGTTATATTTATATGATTTGCATTGTCATACTCACACCATCATGACCGAGCATTATCTCTCCGGGTGTATGGACAGAAATTACCAATTATGTTGACCCAGTAGTGAGTATAGTCAAACTAGACTTCTGAGTGAGTAGAATTGCATCCAAGAGATCAGATAGATCAACATTGTGTTGGATGCCTCAAACTGATCAAAAGAATACTTGTTCACTCCAAATCGTAGAAGGCGGTAGGGTATTGGTTAACCGATGAAAACCAATAGTTCATGGTAATCCTAGAAAAACTATGATATATGCGATGGACAGTCCACATGATATATAAGATGAATAGTCTATATGATTCTTGATGGGTTCATAGTAACCCTAGGAAAACTATGATATGTATGATGGACAGTTCACATGATTCGAGATAGATAGTCCATATAATATATGAGATGGGTAGTCCACATGAGTTTAGACAAATATTCCATTTAATTTGAGACAGATGGTTCACATACTAGGGACAAATAGTCCATTTTATGAGATTAGGTAGATTGTGGGAGTGGATAATCCTATGAAGACAGATTAGTCAGACTTACCCACGCTGCATGCCTGCATTTGATTGTATTATGATGTTCTAACCAATCTGGTCAGAGATGCATGATTTATGATTGACATATTAGGACACTATTGAGGGGAAAACCTGTACCGCTTAGCGACATGGTCTTACTAGGTATCTATTTTGATTTGAGATGGCATACTATTAATCATGCCAGACTTTTTGTTTAACCCAAAGTTTTTTCCCCATAAACTCTCGAGTACTCATTTAAGTAAGCCGAAAGGAAGGTTTTTAGGTTTTAAGGATAGATGAATAAGCTTCTGGAAATGAGCAGAAGGCAAGGTAGCTTACATTAGGAGTTTATTTCCATTGTGTTGTTTAAAAATTATGTTTTGTTTGAATGGATGTAATGATAGGATTTATAACTGTCAAGAGTTAGACTCTGATCACCCAATGGGTCATCTTCATATGTTGCTCTCGGAGTATAATTGTAATTATTATTATATTTTCTCTGAACGTGGAATCGATAAGATTATGTAATGGGATGTAATGAATGTGAAAGTTATTAATGAAATGAGTTAATTTGTATTTTTCATATTCATATGCTCTTGGTGTTATAGATATAAGTAACTGATCCCATTTTTTAATCGGAAATTAATACTATGGATGACTGGGGCATCCATGGCGCTTAGTCTTGAGGCTTCAAAATGGTGGATGTTATAATGAGTGAATAGTCTCTTTCGATTTGTTGATATTCCTCGAGGTAATATTAGACGAGGACAAAGATCATGTGTTAGGAGTTTTCTATGATACAACTATTAATTCATTACCCATCGCATGTAGGCCTATGATTTGTTGATATTCCTCAAGGTCAGAATCCCAAGGCAAGCAAGTCCTAACAGCCACTAGAGAAATCGAAAGATTTCTATGTTTTCTCTTGTGGTTTTGAAAAATGTAAAAGTCTAGTCGGAGCTTATTAGATCAATGAAATAAAAACATTTAACCTATCTAATATTATAATAATATATGCAATACAAGTTAAAATAATATACTTAGACCAGTTTGTGCAATTAATGTAATTGATAAAATGTTTATCAGTTAAACTATATATACAAATGAAATGAATTAAGAATGGACATAGAAATATAAAATATACTTACCAATAAATCCTTTGGCATTTTGTTACTTCAATAACCATGTAAGTACCTAACTACACAACTTCTAGAATGTTGGTACCTTAATCACTTAGGTGTTTATTTGTTCAAGATCGTATATTATCTCCTATGAGTTTCAAACTCTAAAAGAAAAACTAGAATATGGATATTTGGTCCATATTCAATCACATATAAATATTATATGGTGAACAAACACGATTGGTAATGTACAAAACTTTAATGAAATTAGTTCATTCAAATAAGAAAGTAAACCATAATGTGAGATTATGTACTTAATTGATTGATTAGTATGAGGATCTTATTATGTTAGATATAACACAAGACCAAGAGCTACAAGATGTATTTTGGAATTTGATCACTGAAATTTAGTTTGATCAGTTTATGTAAATTGCAACTTATTTAACATCCTTAAATGTTTAGGACGACTAAATGCACTTATGTAAAGAATTTGTTACGATCTTGTAGTAAGGGTTTCCTTTTGAATGGTTTGACCATTTGAAAAGGAAAGTAAATGCATGAGAGAGTATGTAAATTAAGGTGCGGTTGGGATGAAGAGAGTGAACAATCAACTCTGCTTCATGAAGAGACATCAAAAATGAAAGTTTTATAAATACTAAATGATACTTAATATGGAATGAGAAACATGATTTCTATTCCAAATGTATTTTAAGACAGGAAATTATTTGCTATAAAAGTTATTTCTTCAAGTTTAAGATATTTGATCTAAAACTCTAGTTTGTGAAATAGTTATAGTAAATAAAATAAAATTATGTAGTATGTGGTTAAATGGAGCATTGCATTTCGTATGTTATTATGATAATAGTGGAAATAGTTGTAGCATACCATACAACACTTCGTAGTGGTCGCATCATGTTATGAAAAAATATTTTAGTAAATATGCCAAATATTACTTATGAAATAATAATTGTTCTCAGTATTGATTGAAAATAGACATGGTTTTATTTCAATATGAGTATTATTAATATTCGTAATAATATGAAACTATAATAGTGGTATTTGTTTTCATAATAAAATGATGCATCATAATATGCAAAAGCATCTAAAATTTTACAATTATTTTGATGTCATGGACTAAGCTATGGTTTCGATAAATAGTGCTTCATCATATAATGATGAATCATATAGTACTAATGAATTGTATCTCATAAGTTTAAGGATGAAGCACTTATTTAGTGGGATAAACAAAAGAGTTAATGAAATCTTCGGAATGATACATATAGATATATGCAATTCATAGTCTAATGATACCAAAACGGATTTTGGATCCACTTGCTTCGTTAAATTCATAGATGAATTATCATAGGAATGGACGTGCATATTTGACACAAAATTAGTGTACTAATGATAAGTTCATTGAATATAAAACAGAAGAAGAAAGACATAATGTGCAAAGGAAATAATAGAATTTGATTTGATTGAATGGGTAAGTGTATTGGAAAGGGTTCCAAAAGTACCTAAAAACAAATAAGATTCAACCTTAAAGGTCACTCCTCCCTATGATACATATTGTTGTATCAATAAGGAGTAATTGAACTTCGCTAGTGAAAGAACGATTAATGATGAGTGAAATTGAGTTAACTTCTTATTGTAAGGTCATGTACTTAAGAATAAGTACAAAAGGTTAAAGTTAATTTCATCTACAACATAGTTTGCAAGATCTTACAAGATAAGAGTTAATGAGAAACCCTATAGGTCAAGGAGTTAATAAGTTAAGAGAATCGAGAGGCAACACATAATACTTATTCATGAGGGTTCTTGGATGGACTACCTCGAAGGACTTTTGGACCGACTAGTATTGATTAATCAACTAATGTTATGAACATATATATTGTAAACTTGAAATAATTTGGTTTTATATATGGATAATTCATAAAATGTTTGTAAATACCTATTTCATTACATCGAAAAACAATTGTTGTTTCAAGAAACGCATATTTCATGAAGAATGTATTTATTTTAGAAATTATTAGTAGTAAAATGGATTTGGATATTGTCCAAAGATAAAACTGGTTATGAAGGATGAAATGAAATTAATCAAGCCTAAATAGACACAATACATTAGAATGTCTAATAAGAATTCTCACAGATTAAAGTGCAATTGTGAATTTCATGTCAATATCGAGAAAATAGAATTTCCTTTTATGTCAAGAAACAATTAAAAGTATTAACTTTATCATATGGCATGATAAGAAAATATGAAATGAATTCCAAGTATATTATCAAAATATGATTTTGATAGTTTTACCTGAAGGAATATTATCTATCAATTGCAAATTTTTCTTCGAGAAGAGGATGATTGCGGTTGGAATATAGTAAGCAATATTGATAAGTATAACAGCATAAATTTTAATTATTGAATTTAATGTAACTGATTCTTCATTCAATATGCTTAATTAGGATTTTATTCACAATATTATTGCCCAATTTTATTTTAAGTTTTGGTACATATAGGTTGAAATAGAAATTCTAAATAATGATTGAGATTATACTGTTTGCACGAAACAGCGAAAGTGTATCGAAGTCCGCAGGAGCAATATTGAGTTCATGGGTTTTAGGATATGATCCAAGAACCGATACGAAAGTATCATTCGATAAGTATCAGAGTTGAACAAATATTTTGATAGAAATATTAAATAGTTTGATTTTCTATCAAAATGCAGAGGAAGCATATATTTGTAAAAAAGAACTATAAAGGTACTGAAATATTTCTAAAACTATAAGTAAACCATAAACTTATGATTGTTAACAATGCACTCGTGCTAGAATCATCTTAGTTTGGTTGTTTAATTCTTGATATTGGATATGAAAATGACATCTTTTATGATTAGTATAAAAGGATGTTAGGATAATCCCTTATCGAATGATGAATATGAGATAGATTCCTTATGCCTTGGCAATAGCAATTATCACATATACTATGTAGTCTACTCTATCACATTTCACTTATGTACTTGGTACATCGAGCGATCACTACAAGAATTTTGATTTTTAGTAGCGCTTAAAAAACACTACTAAAAGTTTTAGCAGCGTTTTGATGAACGCTGTTATAAAGCCCGCGACTAAAAATACCTGATTTTTAGTTGCACTTATTTCAACGCTACCATAAATCGTTTTACTACATCGTTTATGAAACGCCACTAAATTCTTTTTTTGCAGCGTGTATAAAACGCTACCAAAAGGTTTTTGGACGCTACCAATAGAATTTCCAACTTTACCCCTACTTTACGGTTGTGTTTACTCACCACTATGTGAATTTTCATAGCATTTTTGAAATGCTACTAAAAGTTATTGATAATTTTGCACCATTTTTTCATGCTATTATTTCCTGTTGATGGTCTATTTTATTTCTACTATGTCAATCAACAATCACTCACATAATCATCGTATTCGAACAATTAAAAAAATATTAATCATATAATCAAATAAAATATCCATAACTATAGATTTTTTAATAAAATGACCAACATACAATGACCATTCGTATACAAATTTACACATCTAGTATTTATAAAATGTTATACCAAACCGGTGCTAACAAAACGCTTGATTATCCATAATTCTTTGTTGCATGCAGAAGTGAAAGCTAGCACCACAAAAGTTCAACATTGCTCTCTTCGAAAGTCCAATGCCTGCACAAGTGAAAGCACAACGTATAGATAAACAATTATGTTAATTCGTAGGACTACAAATCTGACATCAAACATCTACAACATTGTACAAGTGTATCATTCCCATCTATGTGTATGATATGAATTCCATAAGCCTGGCCTTTTACTACCACTCCATCACCTGCACAGTTCATTTATTATAAGTTATCTTGCAGCTTTCTGGTATGTGTAAAGAAGGAAAATATACAATAATGTAACTTAAGTTCAGTAAACATTTACTTCGAAATTGCTCTGTAGCAGGAGTGCTAATAGCTCAACCATTATTTCTGCAGAAGAATATGATTGGAACCCCCATCACAGAAGAAAAGTTCAAACAAGCATGAAAATCGCCCTATATTTATTGTTATTTGTTAAATTTTGTAATACCCCAAAGTGCTATTATAAAGCTAAGTTCTCAAAATTGTTCTTAAGCTAAAAACATGAAATTATGATGAGATACAACATGAAGTTTATGATTTTATATACTAATGATGCGCACAATTTTAATAAGAATTCGTAAGAATATCTGAATGATCAAAAGATCATCAACTAAGAATCTTCATAAGTGTTTGTTTTCTTATGAAACTTTGTTAACTTAATTTATTATTCTTATTATTATTTAAACTCAGTTAACTTAATTATATTATTATTATTATTATTATAAACTTGGTTAAATTTTATAAACCAAGTTATTTTATCATCATCATCGTTATTTATAACTATTTGTTAAATTAGTTATATTATTATTTATAAAATTTAGTTAACTTAAACTTAGTTAATTTTAATAAAACTTAGTTAATTTTAATAAAACTTAGTTAATTTTTATTAACTTGGTTAACTTAGTAAATTTATTATTATTATTACGAAAAATTAGTTATTTTAATTATAATATTATTATAATAAAATTATTAATTTTTATAAACATAGTTAGTTCATCATCATCATAATCATTGTTATTATTTATAAAACTTTGTTAAATTAGTTATATTATTATTTATAAAATTTATTTAGCTTAATCCCTGCAGTTACATAAATTTACTATAATATTTAGTTTTATCGATTATTGATTTTAGAAACATAATCCAAGAGACAAATGAAAAGAACGTGAATTATAATGCTAATAAAACTTCCATTATACGCATTACATTAAAATAATTTAAGGAGATTTTCTAATATATAGTTTAAACTATGAAGCATAAAAACTCTGGTTAACAAACAAATCAGATTAAGCTATACAGACCAAGAAATATCATTATTAAATCACTTATGTGATAAATGTTTAGAAGATGAATAAGATAGCATACTCATAGGCCAAATAGCGCTGATTGTTTGTGTAGCCAGCAGCTGAAAGAATCCAGGCTTCTTTCCTTTCTGAACAAGTCTTTCATAAACATCTACCAACAAATAAGCAAATATAAGAATTTAATCAACCAATCAACATGAATCAATATTTGCATTAAAAACATGATTTGAGATATGATATTTCAATAAAAATAATTGGCAGTAGTATCAGAAAAATTAAACTGAAAGTAGAAAAATAAAGCAGAATTATTCAAGACAAAGGGTTTTGATACCGGACCTGAACATAACATTACTCTACTTTAATCAGTGATGATTAAAGTTGTTCTCAAAGTTACATTATGTTGCAGCAAAGAGACTATGGAATGCAATGAAAGGACTGCACTATTCTTGTTTCGGCATGTGTACATGCATCATATGTCAACATTTCATAAATTTGCATTATGAGGTTTACGGTTCTACATAATTCTTATACAAGCACTGGTTTCACATTTGCAAATAAGCCATTTCTGCTAGTTGAAAACTGTCTGAAATGTCATTCAAGGGAACATCATATTGGTCCTTGTTTTATGGTTGATATTGAAAGTATGAATATCACATATCAGTTGGACTGTGATCTATATCTCAGCAATTATCGTAAAGCAGAAGAAGAAGAAAAGAAGAAGAAAATTGTTAAACTAGTTACATCTCAAACTGATGGCCTAACAAAGTATTCATGCTATGAAAACAACTTTTCAGGTTAAAAATTGCATTTATATTAGAAAGAATATTAGATGCTCACAATATCTTAGCCAAGTGCTGACTTGTATATTCCACTTAAGAGGTAACTGAGCTGCACTAGTTGCAAGCTCTATACCAAGAATATCAACATTTTTTGCATGCTCCCACTTGGGTTTACTAGACGAGACCAACCAGTAAAACCAAAGCCTGATACAACAATAGATGCTTTTGAAATTTACCAAATAAAATAATATTTCCAACGAGCAGTGAACCCTGACATGTATTGATAGAAAACTTTTTCCAAGGAATCCAATTCATAGTATGTGGGTTGGCTGAACCGATTAAGTCATGGAAACAGCATTGCAAATGAAATAAGGAGTTATTTGATGCTTGTAATAAATTATATGTAAACTAAATTAAAGAAATGCACTAAGCATATAACCATCACGTACATTAACTACACACTCTAATTTCTATTCCAAACTTATTTGATTTCAACATAAATCAAATAATCTGGTGCATGTTGTGTCTTTGAATGAGCGTGCTAAGATAATGCCATTAATAATAAATAAAGAGAAACAAGGGTATAAATCAGATACGAAAATAAATGTACATGAGTTTGCCAAATTAAGTGCATAATTCAATATATGCTTTATACTTGAAATTTTGTACTACAAATGCAGAAAACTTTAAAATATGACTACATTACTTGTAAAATATAAAACAATGTAAACCGGAATTATCTATGGTTTAAAGCATCACAATACTTTTGAACCAATGTATGGACCCAAGTAGTAAAATCAACATGCTACTACTATGCTATCCAAATTTGTAATGCCCAACTAATTGGTTAATTCATCATCATTATTATTTATAAAACTGTTAAAATAAATTGGAGCTCACATGCCACAACTTTTGGTTGCCCAAGAAAAACTTCAACCACCAATTACTTGGGCGTTGAAGAAAATTCCTTTGTTCTTTTAAGTTTGATCTTCTAACATTTGTATTTTATATTATAGATGATGTATCAGAAAATATACAATTGATATTAGTATGTAATTTTAGCCATCAATTTTATTAAATAGATAGATGTGTTTCCCCTATTAAATGTGTTGCCTAATGAAAAATCTTGTTTTGCTTGCTTTGTCACTGGCTCTATTTCTATAATGCAAAGATTTGCAAACCATATGTTTGCGGAAGTAGCGTTATTTCAATGCAAAGTGTGAAATTCTACATTCACGTATTTAAAAATAAACAAGTTTACAAATTGTATATTTATTGTATATAAACCAATGTAATTTTTCTCCAAATCATCTACTAAAATAAAATTAAACCTTCTTCTTCTCAAGTTATTGGTTAAGATTTGCATAAAATTTACCCTATAATCCATGAAGCAATTTATTTGTCCAAAGCAATGAGGTTTCCATGAGAAGTGCAAGAATCGGTCAGTAAATATCTTTGACAATTACCTCAAATATGTGTTAGAGGATCGAGGCATATTTCCTTAAAAAGGAAAGAAACAAAATGCATCTGCTATATTTTTGTTAACACAACAAGGTATCAAACCATCTTCGGACCAAAACTGAATTTCACTCTATACTACAAACTATTTCAAGCTATGATATTAACTTAAGAGATAAATGGTATCAGTAAGCAACATACCTAGGAGGCCAGTATAGTAAGAAAGCAAAACATCCGCGTGTTTGATCTTGAACATGGTATCAGGGGATGTTATGACGCTATACTCTTCCCATCCAGTCATTCCCCATACTTGATCACCAACCATGAAATCTGGATGTGCCGAATCAACCATTTTACCCACACCAAAACCGGTTAGGGGCTGCATGTCATAATATCAAGATTAACTCATTAGTGCAAACTATACCAGCATGCAACATGAGATTAAATCTTGTATATCTTTGTACTTGTTCCTTAACAACTTTTATCTAAACACCCCTTGTGTACTGTCACAAAACTTGAAACCAAATGAGCATACATGTACGAAATATAAAAACCCAAGGAATAAACCTAAGAGATAAATAATAAAGGTTACATGTAACAAAGGATACATACATGCTTCGGCTTATAATATGTATTCAGGTAAATCAAAGATTCAAAGACTTCACATCATCAACACACTCCATCACCTAAAACCATCTTCATTCCACAGCCTTCAACTACAATACAGCAACTATCCTTCTACAACACTAAAACTTCTGACAGTAACTCCACCCCATTTCCACCAAACTGCTCGACTACAACATCTCATTCCTTCACTACTACCTCATCAACATGAATCCATCAACCAAACATCCCAATCACAGCACCATAAACAAATCCAACCAATGAACACCTTCAACACCTCCACGCTTCAACACCATAAAACAAACAACAACTCCCCAGTGTCCAAGCAACAAAAACAATCGACCACTCCACTTCATCCATCCACTTCTGCCTACTTGCCTCACCATAAACAAAACTGCACCATATCAACATACACTTCCTTCTCCCAAACTGCTTTCTTCACCACTGCAAACAAACCCACAACCATAATTACAAATACAACAGTCCACATCAACCATAATTTCAAACTGCCTTCCACTTCAACCTGAAACTACCATCTCAAACTTCTGCATTTCCAAACTAGAACAGTTTGCATCGCTACAAGAAGTTTCAACTTTGCCTGCCACTGCAAGTTCAACTCTCATCTCCTCTACTCTGTAACCAAGCAGTCAACTTCTCCTCCAACCATCATTGACTTCTACAACATTCAACTTCCATCCGACATTCATCAAACTCAGCAACCCCCGTCTTCTTCTCCTTAAACAAACGATCACCTCCTACCCACCTGAATACTCTCACAACCACCAAGAACAGCTAACATCACTACAAGCTAACAGTTCATTGGTTTGCTAGATTGTCCTTTCAATGCTCTCGGTGCTCGCTTCGCCTGTTGATTAGGGAAAGAAACACATATACATAAATTTAAAGATTCAAAAATACAAACACATATGCTAGATTATTATCGATTATCAATATAAAATAAAGTTCAACTATTCAAATGGTGAACAATAGTCAAGGGACATAAACATATTCTCACCTTATATTTCTTAAGGTTTTACCCAATATGAGAATCGAACAAACAATGATTAAAGTGAACCATAGAAAACAAATTAACGGGGGTAGAAAATAAAGAAAAAGACAGTACCAATCAAGCATAAATTGCGTAGATCGATCCCAGTTCTTAATAGACACTGATTTAAACTTCTTCTTCCCCTTCTTGTTATCGACTTTCGACCCGTTCAGCTTCCGTCCAATCGGCCGCCGACTGTTGTGGTCTATGTGCACCATCCTTGCCGACCAGTGTAGCATCCATCCTGAATCTAATTCAAATCCCCTATTGACTCAACCCTTTAAAATGTTACACTACAGAAATGATTTTTGCACAAAATCGGCATAACCCAGGTAGTAGAATCACAAAATCAGATCGAAATAGTCGATCAAGTTGAAATATAAAACTCATACCTATTTAGGATTTATGTAGAAATCTTAAGAAATTAGACATGGTATCTGATTGAAATAGTGGATAAGGACGGAGAGGGCTGGCTTGACGATGAGGAT
This sequence comes from Allium cepa, assembly GCA_030765085.1. Classification (NCBI taxonomy): domain Eukaryota; kingdom Viridiplantae; phylum Streptophyta; class Magnoliopsida; order Asparagales; family Amaryllidaceae; genus Allium; species Allium cepa. The sequence goes on from CM060932.1 coordinate 113,070,023, forward strand.
GGAGGAATCGGAGCACGAGATAAAATTTGCTGAAGTGAAAAGGCTAAAAATATTTGAAGTATTGAAGAGGGATAAATGAAGGGTTAATTTTTTTTTCTACGTATTGTTGATGGAGGGAAACGTGACAGAACAAAGGCGAAAAAAAATTGGAGCAATGAAAATTTTACAAGGTGGGATGGACGTGAAATATTTGGTTGTGTAAATAACGTAGGATAAAATATTATTAGTTACACTTAGCAATAAACGTTACCACTTATTGCAACTAAAGACAGATTTGCATGTAGTGGAGTGCTAATCCTAACTAAGACACATGTATGGTAGTTTAGATTGTTTTCAAGTGTTTAAGGAAGACTATAAAATTATTTGTACAAACAATGAACTCCTTATGAAGGACTGCACAGACTCAATCATCATAAGTGATATCGAGCAGAGTATGTCAATTCTAAAATCATGTTCAATTTTAAGTTGAGAACAAAGTTGAAAATGTAACAAACAATAAGTAGTGGCTGATTCGTCTAAAGGACTAAGTATATCACCTTGGTTGGCACTACTAAAAAAGTATAAACAAATGCACAAATTTTATAACTGGGCTAGAGACAATTTCAAATATTGAAAATCACATAATATTGTTTGATGACAACAATGTCATGATGCAGTTCGTGAATGAACTTAGAGCTCACTACGAGTTGAGAAACACACTTTGAAAAGGTTCCATATGATAAAGGTGGTTTATAAACATTGGGGAGAGTTGATTGACAGAGTAGATACAATATAGCACATTCATCACTACGGGACTAGTTTAATCGGTTTTGAGAAAATCGATCGAAAGTAAAGGAATAAGGTTCTATAATGGACCTCAAGTGTACGTAGGAGATTGATAGAGTTAGGGATATGCCCAAGTGGCAGTTATATAATTTGTTACATATACGCAACTCGATAACCAATCTTATTCATAATAAAGGTATTCGATTTCTAATATATACTTTGTTAAATTGTGATATAATTAATTATGTAGTTAATTTAAGGTATATTGATTAGAAAATCCTTATTTAATATGTTACGTGATATTAGTTATAAAATGTTGTAATCATAAGAAATTTATCACATTATATAATAACATATTTTTTTAAATATTCTCGGTCAAGATGTTTTGAGAAAGGATATCGATACATCCATTGAGACCAAAGTATATAACGTTGTCTAAATGTTGAACAGTGCACTACTCATGTCTACACGGAGCACCAATGGGTTATGTGTTGATAATTATTGGATAACTATTGTGTATGATCGATTTCACCATAGAAGGGGGGTGAATAGGGTGATACTATTAATTATAAAAATTAATGCAAAAGTATATAAAATAATTTCAACACTGATAATAGAAGAATAATAGCAGCACAGATAATAGCAGAACATTAAAAGTAGAAAATAGAACATACAGATTTACCCAGCTTCGGCAAAACCCTGCCTACGTGCTACTCCCAAGGTTTCTACTAGAAATTAAGTAGTCAGACGCTTACACACATAAACTCGCGACACCCGCTATCGACTAACCTAACTATACGCTCAAAACCCTGCCACAACTCAGCTACTGAGTTGCGAATTCTCGAACTACACCATCGTAGTTCGTCCCCTAGCCACACGACTAGACATTTCAATAGTTTAAAAAGAAATACAAATTAAAATAACAATTAAAAACCTTAATTTTAAAACCCAAATAATAAAATAAAAGAAACCGGCTCAAATTAGAATTATCACTAAAATTTGCCGGCCCTTTTTCACTTTTATTTCTATAGTCTTCTTTGCTCTATAAAAATGACTACCTCGTTCCTTTGTTCGCTCGTTCCTTTTTCAATAATTAGGGCTTCGTGATGAAGTCGTCGGCTTTGTCGATTTGATTGTTGATGCTTCGAATCCTTTCTTCGATCAATTAGTTGATACATGGCTGCTTCAATTTAGTCGAGTTTGATGGTTGAAAATGGTATGTGATTTTACCTTTTCAATTTGCTTATGCTCGTACCCTGAATTTTGTCTTCAACTCGAATGATTTGAAAACACCGATGATGAATGGGTTAAATAGGGTTCAGTCCCCTATAGTTTTATTCAAATTAATTAATTTAAATTCATCAGTTAATTTAACTCGGCGATTCGATGTTGCTCAGATGTTGGTGATTTCTCTGACTTTGTCACTTCGTATATTTTTATTAGCTTGGTTACCACGGCTTTGACTTTATCTTGTTCGATCTTTTCCTTGGCATTATGTCTTTGATTTTGTGGCATTTAAACTTGACTTTGGTTCCGATCTTTATGCTATGACTCCGGCTTCCATGTCTTTATTCAAAACTGCATCCTGTCATTGTTTTGGCTTTGATTGAGTTCATCATGGTTTGCACTTTTTATATTTTCGGGCATAGCTTCGGGTTGCTCTGCTTGATCACAGTCACTTGTTCACTTTGTTGCATTTCATATTTCCTTGAGTTCGCACTTTATATCTGTGTGCTAGTTGCTATGCACATTGTATATTTTCATTTGAAGTCTATTGCTATATTTTGGTCATTGCATATCTATCTTGTTGAACTGTTGAGTTGTTGTCTTGGTGCCATTTTAGTATGGTTGCTTGTGTGGCCTTCTTTAGGTGTTGTTCATAAGTCTGCACTTGTATTCATGAGTTCATATGCATTTTCCTTGTTAGCTTGCATTCTGTTTGCATATGTTGACTTGAAGTTGCACTGTCCACATGAGTTCATATGCACTTTACTGTTGAACTTCATGTTGAGGCTGCAGTTGTACCATTTTGTTTTCACTTTAAGTTTACATGTGAGTATGCTTTGAGTCTGAAATGCTTGCAGGCTTAGAGTATTTGTACATTTGAGTCTTCATGTATATTTGAGTGTGGTCTGCCATGCTAATTACTGAGTTGTCCTTCTTTGCATTGTATTGTTGTCACATGTGGAAGCTGCTTGTTTTGTTTGCTGCCTTGTCAACACTTGCTGTTGGTCTTTACTTCAGTTTGGTTGCCACTGAACTTATCTGCATTTTGGTTCCCTTGCTTGAACTTTGTTTGGTTGGACCTATATATATATATATACATACATACATTCATATGTACAATCATATGTATATATGTTTAAGTGGTCTTGTCTGAAATTGTCTTTGAGGCCTTTTCTTCTAAGTTCAAGCTTGTGACTGGTCTGGTATACATGCGCACTGCTCACTGGTCTTGGTTTGTGATCCACTTTGTGTTGAGTTGCCTCATTACTTTTTGTGTTGGTTCATTACCTGTGCATGTCACTTTTCATTTTTTTTTTCACTTGAACTTCATGTTATTTTTGGAATTGCACCTGTGTTGCATCCAGCTTATAGCTAGGGTTTGACCTTGTGCTCGTGTCATGAATTTATTTGTATTGCACTTGAGTTGAACCCGGCTTTTGATTTGGTTTGACCTTGTGCTCACCTGTCCCTATAATTTTACCAAGTGTATATCGGTGTGCACGGCCTTGTGGCATGTATAGTTATACACCGTGCATGTCACAAGCTGTTCGTGTACGATGAATTCAAAATTAAATGATGACGAACAACCCAAATAACTAAGGCAAATAATATTTTCAAAATACATTTTATTTTACACTGCAAAAATATTTCTTTTTCAATTTTACTGCGTCAGTGTGTATTTTGCAGATAACTCAGATGCTGGATTCAGGTTGGAGCAAAGTCGAAGATAAAATACGAGAGAATGAGTGATATATAGTGAGGTGAAAATGAATGTATAGTGAAAAATGTGATGTGATTGAAATTGTAATGTAATTGAAATTTGTATATATACAGTAAGAGCACAACTTTGTACTATTCAAAATTGTTATAAATATTTGTTTGAATAAAATATCTGTTTGAATTTAAATTTTGTATTATTTATTTTATTCAACAAATATTTATTTAATTATGTGTAAAATAAAATAGTACATTAACAAATACATTTAAATGAATATATATATATATATATGTTTATTATCATCAAAAATCATATACTAGCATATTCAACATATCGAATGACCGCCTAAGAGTTTCATGTTGGTTAACAACAACTAGGTTAAACAAGAAATCTCGAGTGATGGTATTACATAATTCTCTCGATTTTAGAATAGTTTTAAACTTCAATATAGAAACTCCATTTTAATTAAAGTTAAATCATGGCATGATATCCATCAAACAGTCATAGTTGGTTCTAATATGAAACATTTGAAGTGAAAAACTATTTGACAGGGAAAATGTCTCATTGCTTGTATGAAGTTAGTATCATGGTCAACTCTAGCCCACTCAAAGTCAAAATCACTAGCTGGAGTGGTATGGCTAATAATAAATGTTTTTACTGAACCAAGGACTATTTATGGACTAACGAAGTTAAATATGGAAAATATTTTAATTTTGATCAAAACCAAATTTTGTAAATCCTAATGTGATATTATGATGACGTGGAGAATCGTTGTAAGCAATCATTGCTAAACAATACCTCTTTAAATTGTAAAATAAGATTTTACCGGTGATATTTGTAAGCGATGAATTAAGTCAAACCATTGCACTATTAATTAAGTAATGTGTCAAAACATTAATATTTGAATTGTTTAAATATTAATCGCATCCTAAATTCACACATATGAGTCGCACAACCAATTCTATTCAGCCTTCGAAACAACGCTTAATTTATTTGATTTATACTTGTTATAAATTAACTAATATTATGAAATATTAATTATTATTTTATTTATTGTATTAGATGTGTTTAGTACAATGGAATTACCGCTAGAAATGTTTGGGATACCGATAGTAATTTATTAGATGTGTATATAAACGTTGTATACGCGTATATCGATATAGGATATTGATAATAATTTAAATTGGATTTAAATTGAGTAAATTGTTAATGATTTAAGTGGGATTTAGACTATTAATGGGTTAAGTGAGGTTTTTAGTCCATTATGGACTCTGAGCCATGTGACAAGAAAGAGAGGGAAAATGGGCTATTGGGATTTCGAATTGGTAATAGATATTGATGTAAAAATTGGTTCATATATCTCCCTATATATTCAAATCAATAGCCTCCACTTTTTGGTGATCTTTTTTATCTCCATCCTCCTCATTCTTGGCAATGTGGTCCCTTCCTATCTCCATCATTTTATTACCACCAGCACATGCGATCAATCAAACACAATAAAATATTGTTTCTACATTCCTGTCTCTTGCAAAGGAGGGTATAGATCTATTAGATCAAAGGACTCTTTTAAGATCAAAGTGTGTTTCTATGGCTTCATCCCAAAGTATTATTCCAATATGCACTATAAATCATATATGTGTGTTGCTTATGTTATATCACCTTTTTCATATGTACTATTTCCAGTAGTTCATATCATCATAATTTATATGCATATATTATTTAATCTATGTGTTTCACATGATCATTATAATTGGTATTGATCATAAAAAATACTATATATATAGTAATGATTTTTTGACTGTTATAAAAAAAAATATTATTATTTTGGTATATACAAATGCATATAAATAACTATATTGTTTTTAATTCAAAATTATGTTTAATGATTTTAAAATATGTTATTGATAAATTAAGTTAAGGAAATTATCATGCATGTGTTTATTTAACATTTTACTTTCGAAAATTTAAAATAAAATAAAAACATTCTTTCAGTCGAATTAATTTTAAGAAATTATACATACACACACACATTATACATAACTATTCTTGTTCAAACTATGCTAATGTTAAATGATAAGACTATTTATTTATGGGTTAAGTAAAAAAATGATGTTGCAAAGTAGATTTACTTATATATAGATATATTTTTAATATGCATATTATATAATTACACACATATATACATCATTCAATTACTGTAACTAGTTCTATAAGTATTTTAAAATTTATTTATTTTAGAATTATAAATTTATTTTAATGAATATATGTTTATTATTTAAAATGTAGCAAAGTAAAATTAGATATTTTATTTTTGTTTGTTTGAATTTTAAATTACAGATCTAGATTTAAATTTGAATCTTGCATAGCAAGTCAAATTGGATATGTGAAGCCCACCACGAGACCCATAATAACAAAGAGCATTACAAAGCAAAACTATCTATTAATGTAGAGAATAGGGCTGGCTAGGAGCGACCATCCGTAAGATTTGTCTTAAACAAGTATTGAATACGTCAATTGGGTGCTCTAAAATTTTTTCTTTTACCTTTCTCAAGTGGATCGACATACTCATTAAATGTTAACGCAAAACTATGGTGGCTAACAGATCTATTAGAAAAAAATATAACAACAACAAAAACAACCAATCTCAGAATAGCAGTCACACATATATACACATATACAGGTACATCATAGTACACTACATAGTGATACACAAGTGGTGGTACATAGACCACATATATACATCGATTCAAAAAGAATATATACATATCAGAGTACGCAAAATAACTACAAGGCTACACAAAAGATGACTAGCATCCAAAAGAAAGCAAGATAATCCATAGCGGAAGTAGCGTAGCGGTAATCTATAGTAGATGTGTAACATGAAACAACCCGATATGACCCGAGTATATAAAATACATAGATCAGTCTAGCTTAAATAAACCGATTAGCACAATATAGTTGAAGTATAGGGATAAACGATAATATTTCGTCTCGAAAGAGAAGAACCAACATATATATATATATATATCAACTACTTCATATGAGATAATATCACTAAAACACATCATATGGAAGTTTCTTGAAAGAGGCAAGATCAACAACAACATCAATTAATCATAAATAATTGCCTTATATCATCGGCATCTATAGCAACCAATATAATGGCTTCCATCAACATCATAACTCCTAAATAGAAAATCACAAATCTCAAAAAGGCCAAAGGATGGCAACAAAAAATCACAATATGTATAACTCGATTAAGAGTTCAAATTCAAAATGTAATCACCATATAATAAATCCTCAAATGGCTCAAAGGCCCAATAATCGCAAAATAGCAAAAAAAATTGGAAATCACAAATAAATCAAGAAATAACACAAAAGATGGATCCATATCACAAATGGTAAGTTTAAGCTACGCCTGCACGTGCACAACACAAACGGTCGAAATCCGCAAAGTACTATTTCACAAATATGGCGCCTAAAATAAACGATTCAAAGGCCAAACAACCCAAAGGTCAAACGACTCGAAGGTCCAGTATTGGAAAATAACTCGAAGGTCCATAAAATGTGTCCCAGATAGAAACTTAAATAGTGACAACAATGCATCACATACCACACGTTCTTACTTATCAGTTTACTATAAGATCATCAATACCACACTAGTGTAACTTCAATAGAAAGAATCCAAAACTAACCGATATAGCAAACCTATGTGTCTCATACCACGTGGTTTGTCATATCGTTGAAATCACTTCCTCGTTCTCTCAAAGACTGCAAAAATGTGTATTTAATATAGAAAATACTTTGCTTCAAGAAAACTAGTTTTTCAAATAAATTTTTGAAATCGTTTGGAAATTATGGCTTTGAAACACTGTTTATTATAGAGAATATATATTTTAAATAGCTTCAAAAATAATTATAAATGTTTTAAAATATTTATTTCGAAAGCTATTTTATTTTAAAAATCATTCCAAAATTGGTTTAGAAAACACGTGCTTGGAAACAACAAAAATCACCGAAAATGCCATAAAATCGACATATAAAATCTACTCAAAAACACGTCAATACGAAGTACGGATCAGCCATAATGTTGGCTTACCTATTGATAGGCTTAAGCCCTTCAAAACACTTCAAAATATTACAGGAATTGGTCACAAAAATCGCTGGAAGAAGCAAAATAAACAAATCAGTGCACAGGAACAAAAAAACGACCTGAACTAATTTTGAAAGCAAGGGTCGACCTATATATAGCTTGTAACGACCCAGAATTTTTAATAATAAAAAAATTGAATATTTAATTAATTTTAAATATTAATAAGTGAATTTATAAGTCAAATAAATTTTTATTTGAATTTTTGGATTTAATTGGATTATTAAATCGATAATTTAATATGTGAAATTATGGAAATAATTGAAAATTGAGTTAAATATGATTGAAAATAATTTGGAAAATTTTATTTTATCATACTGGAGTTATAGAAATATTTTAGAACTTTTAAAATCGAATTAAAAGTTAATTTGTGAAAATTGAATATTTTAATATTTAATAATCGACTGTAAAATAGTCAATTTTTGAACAGTCTCAGAATTGAACGAAACCAGTTTCATTGGATCCGTAATAGTTAGTTATTACCGGATTTCAATTTTCGTGTCAATCGGAGTTATCGTTTGATCGTGGCAGCTCGAAACGCATTGAATTATTTTTAATTTAAATTTGGCGAGTCAAAATAGCCATTTTTCAAAAAGTCTCGGATTTCGACGAAACTAGTTTCATCGGATCCGTAATGTGATATTATTGTAAGGTTTCAAATTTCAAGTCAATTGGATTTACCGTTTGTCCGGTACAAATTAAAACGCCTAGAAATCGATTTAAATCGGTTTAATTCAAATTGAGCGTTTTCAGCCATAACTCGCACATACTTCCGAATTAGTTTCCGAAACCTGTTCCATTGTGTCCGGAACGCGGGATAAACCCTAGGAGCGTCAATTTCGGCGCGTAAATCGGAGTTCTGGAAAGCCGGATAAATAGTGTCGTTGATTTTCTATAAATAGGCATTAAAAATCACAAAAACAAGATAAAAAGAAACTAGGGTTTCTCAAGCGTTCGTGGCCGCCATATACAGTATCAATGGCCGAAATCTTCAATTCATCTTCCTCTAATATCTTCGAATCCACAAACAATTGACTGAAGCTTCCAACTAGAAAGTTATAGAGCACGTTGCGAACTTCAGATCCAACGGTGGAGATCATCATCGGAGCGGCGAGGTGGCCACGATTTGGTCGAGATGTCCCGTAGTTCGTGCACGTTTTCTGGAGTAAGGGAGCAACCGAGCTCCACGAAATCATGGCCGGTGGTGGCTCGTGTGGTGGCGCTTCAAGTGTTGGCGTTCGATCGATGCCAAAGTCGAGGAGTGGGTCGCGTGAATTTGCCCTAGGGGGGCGGCCGTGGGTTCCCTGATGCGTGAAGGGGAACGAGAGATAGAAGATGAGGTTGGCGGCCGCGATTGTGCAAAGGGAAATCAACGGCCCTGATTAGTCTAGGTTTAAAAATAAATAGTTTTGTAAACTAATTTATATTTAAATTGTGTAATGTTTAAATTAATGTAACTTCTTGCTGCGAGGTCGAAAACACACGAGAATTTTTGCGTTGGGATCGTATTGACGAGCTCTTCGCGATGGAGTTGGATTGGGAATTTTAGGAGCTAGCGAAAATTTCGGGTATAATTAAACGCGTGTTTAATTATATTCGAAATAAACGCGAAATCGGAGTTAAAGACCAAGGTGAGAATATCTCACTCAATCGAATAGATTTCGATTTTATTTTAAATAGTTAGATTAAAAATACTTGAATGCATGTTTGAATGATGACTGTAAATTATTGATTGTTAAAATAGACATTATGCGCCGTTAGTAAGCGGATGTTATTTATAAAAACATATACCGCGAATATTTCATAAACAGTGAAATTGGTATTATATATAATATCAATATATATATATTGGCATATGTATATATTGCAGTTGTTGATTTCCCGCATTTTTTGTTTAGCGGATGAGACCCTATTACGCCGTTATTAAGCGGATAATATTTATTAAAAACATGTACCGCGATAATTTCGTACTGGAGCGAAATTGGTATTGTGCTAATGTTTTTGGATGCAGGAAAACAGGTTGGAGGGATCCAACTGGATTCCTCAACAGTTTTTATTTTATTTCAGATATTTTGATATTTGATGGATTATCATATCGATATATGATATCGTTGTTAGTCGTGATTGACTATTTGGTGTGTAGCATCATTGGACCCAAATTTTGGGATTTAAAAATGATTTTTAAAAGTGATTTTGAGAATATACTATATTTTTGGAATTGATCCATTATAAATAAATAAACGTTATAATTTTTAAAGTTATAAAAATTATGGTTTTTGTGAAATATAGTTAAAAAGCTGATTTTTAGAAATACGATTAAAAGTCGATTTTTGAGAAATATGAACTAATGATTTTATAAAATAATTTAGATTGGATTTTTGAATATATGATAAAAGTTTAAATATAGGATTTATAAAATTTGATTATTTTATAAATCGAAATGATGAAATTATAAAGGAATTTAAAGACGTTTTAGAATAATAATATAAACTGATTTATATTTAGAGATTTATAAATGGATATTTATAAATTGAAATATAAAGTGAATTTCATAAATGAATGAAATTTATAGAATTATATAACGGTGAAGTTATAAATGGAATTTTATAAACAATAGGTTTATAAAATTTGTAAAGTTCAAAGGAACGATTTTTGCAAATAAATAAATTATAATTGTTGACTTATAATTTGGACTTTTGGTTTATAATTAAGATTATAAATCGAATAGGTAAATAAAGAAGATTTATAAAGGAAGTTGTTATGAAATAAATGGAAATGGAATTTATAAACGTTGTTTTATAAATTCGCAAACGACTTATTTTGATAAGTTAATTGTTATAACTTATAAATGGAGTTATATTCACGTTTTTAAACAGTGAATAATCCTTTAAAATAAAATGAATAGAAAGGATGAAATTTGTTAATGAAGTATATTCACGTTTTTGAATAGTGAATAACACGTTAAAGAAATTGTTTAGAATGTGAATGTTTTAAATAGAATTAAAACGATCTAACAATGTTTTAAAAGGAGTTGAGATTCGAAATCATAGATTTCAACATTTATTGTTGAAATAGACGTTTTCGAGAAATAAAAGGAAATGGTGGACTATAACACTGTTGTTATAGTAAATGATTTCCGAAAGGAAATGGGTTGTATAGTATCGGGATTTATATATCTATTTAATTTCGAATCCCTATACTAGTGATTTTGGGTTGTTGTAACGATGTTTTACGCAACATTCGTTTTGGCCCAAGTAAATATGTTTAAGTGAATAATTTCCTTAAAGAATGAAATATATACTTAATTCGATTTAAGTATATTGAATATTTTCTAAGTGTTGAAAATAAAAGAGATTTGTGAATTACTTATGAATAAATAAGTATGGAAATGTTTTCCAAAATGAAGTAAATAATTAGAATTTATCTTTTTGAGGATAAATTGAAATGGATTATTGAAATCGAATATGCATGAATATTTTGAAATATAAATTCATTATGGAATTTATATGTGAAAGTGAAATTTGTTTGAAAATAAATATTGATTTATTTTTTGAAGTGTTGAAATAATATATCTTGTAAAGATATTTTGGAAAATAAATAATTTGGAAAATTATTTGGAATCTGGTGATGTGTGCATATCCAGTGATAGTTCAATAGCCGACTATCAGTATTTCCCTTTGAATGGGTATTTGATGTGAATTGATTGAATTTGAATGCACACTTATTTTTGAATAAGCGCTCACTATTCGGGTTAACCGGGAAAGGACCATGGGGTCGTATAACCCATTCCGAATATGTGATACGTCGTTATGAATTGCATTTGAAGATCGGTGTTGAAGACCGAGTATTTGTGAAAACGATAGGATGACCTATTGATTGTCTCTGCACTGGGTAGCTCCTGGTATAGAGATCTCCTAAGTGATGGGAAATTCGATCGGGATTGTGAATACCCGTATTGCAAGGGCTTCGTAAGAAGTGCCTTCGGTTTTGTTCGAGCCTGGAACAGACTTGTATGGATTGTATGCCTGACATTACAATTTGAGATATAAAGCCGATTTCTTTCAAATATATTTCTGTTGGTGGCGGAGAATTTATTCTTTGCTTAACACCCTTCTTTTAGACGTACGAGCTCAAAGGTTATATAGTTGAAGTTATCAGCGATATATTCCCAGTTTGGTAATGTGACATGCTGAGTGATGCTGAAATGATCATTGTGTTGATTATTTGTGATAGGATCATTTATTTGATCGTCTATCCTTGTGATCATTGTGTTGATCATTTGTTGACCCAAAGCATGGCTTTTGTATAAAGTATGTTTTTGTGGACGTGAATTCGTCGAGCCTCACACCCCGTGAATGGTCAAAACAGGAAAGAAGCAGCAAGGTTATGAGGGGTAGCACCCTTTAGGATGTGTCCATTTCCTTCTGGAAAAGGGTAGTGTCATGGTATGGAGCCCAGATACTTACTCATGTTGAAAACACTTTATGATTGTGTGAATTGATTACGAGCGCTCGGTGATAAAGGTCCCAAAGGACCGGGGGATGGCATATTCGGTCAGTTGTTACTCAGTTAGGAGTAACCCGGCCTTGTGTTGGTAGAGATCCGGTTTGGTTCTCGGGGATGTCCATCCAGAGGCATTCTCATGTGGCAATGGGAAGTTCCTTGGCCTGACCATTTGTTGGAAATCCAAAGAAACAATACGATCTTGTACGGTATTAGTTGTAGAACCTGCTATTCACTTATGGTGGTCACCACTGTTTGGATAGTAGCTATAGTAGGCATACGATAATGGTCGTATGTTGGCTAAGATTTATATTCTACTTTCGAAATGAATTTTTCCTACACTATGCACTAATAATAATAATATCAAATATTATTTTAAATGCGTATCAAGCATCTTTGACTATCATAAGGAGAAATCTCCTCCGATTCTGCGTTTGCATGTGTGTGTGTGCGGGAGGCCTTATGGTAGTCTCATTTTTTTAAAAGCATTGCGAATTGATTAAAAATATTCCTCTATTTTGATTTTAAAGTTAAATAAACTGTTTTGAGTTCTCACACCAGTCACATGACTGACTTGGAGTTTATTGTTTTCCTTCCTAAACTCTGGGTGCCCACCAATTTCCACACGGGCAGTTAAGAGTTAGGTTTATCAGGATATTCTGGATATTCAGGAGTTGCTGGAGGCAAGCTGGATGGCATGGCATATTACTTATATAGTATTTCTTTTTTCCGCTGCACTGTTTCTTGTTGTATGTTGTTGTACACTCTGATGATATGATGTAATGAAATAAAATGTAATGTAATAACTGATATAGTTCTTTGTTTAAAGATTATTCATTTATTATTATATGTTGTTCCGCTGCGAATTGTGAGATTCTGATGTTGTTCTGTTGTTTCCTTTCTGTCCGTTCTATTTTTAAAATTCTTCTATCTTCTGTTTTTCTAATTCTCTGTTTCTAAAAAATTGTCTATCTTCTTTTCCCTCTATTTTTCTTTTTCTTTCTTCTTTTTCTCTCTTCTTTCTTTTCTTTTCTTTTTAAAACCCATAACATCTCGGTTTTCGGCCTTTGATTTCTCGGCAGTCGATAAAGTGAGTATCGATGTCGGTTTTTCGGAGAACAAAACTTTGTGACGTTACATTTGGTATCAGAGCTCTGATGGTTAAGCGACAACCATGGTTCTGTAGGGTATAATTCATTAGAGATAGAGTCAGTAGTACTCTAGAATGAGTTGAGTGTAATAATAGCTATGAGAGCGTATTTGTTAGTGAATATAAAATTGTTTTATATTGTGATGATTGGTTTATTGAGTGGCATATGAACTTTCGTCAGCGTGGTCCGCAAGACTATGCCGAAGGAGTTTCTAAACACTTGAATAGAACAATTCGACACAGTATTGTTTTAATTGGGTAAATGAAATAATTTTTTTTGCCTTGATTATATTTTATATATAAAGAAATAATTTTTCAAAATTATTAAATTGTATGTAAGTTGATTGTTAGGTTGTTTGAATAATCTAAATAAAAGAATAATTGTATAAGCAAAAGAATTATAAGAATTGAATTATAATTAAAGTGTTTACAATTGTGAAATAAACTTATATATATAAGAAGTGAAACTATATGAATATATTTATGAATATGAGTTGTAAGTAAAAATGAATATAAGCAAAGGAATTTGGTTGTATTATATATACATTGGTTGTTATATGGTTGTTAGTTGATTGTTTATAATTCATTAAGATTTAATGAAATTGAAAGCTATGAAATTGAATTTAAATTAGAAGTAAATAAATTTGAATAGAATTGAATGTGAATGGGATTTAATTAGTGAATGTTAACAAATTGAAACTAATTAGAATTGAGAATGAATGTTAGTAAATCCAATGTAAACAAATCAAATGTGATTTAAAGTGAAAACCCAAATTCATTGAATATGAATGAGAATATAAATGAATATTGATTGGTTATGGATGTAATTGGTTGATGGTTGAGTATATATTGCTATTGAATGCATTTGCTATATTATGTAGTTGTTATGTTGCTATATGTTGTATATTGAGATTATTGTATATGTGCATGATTCTCATGTTGTTTGTTGAGTTTAGTAGGTGCGGATCGCGTTTGCTTCGCATTTGGAGCTCGCTTTTGCGCTATATTAGCCGTATATGCTCGCTAATAAAATATAAGGTACATATCTCGGATTAAATATCGTACTTTTACACTTTTTTCCCTTCGGGATGCCTCATTACTTGATGAGATGTATATTTGTGATATATATACTGTCATTTTTTTTTCGGATCGAGCCGCGCAAAGGAGACTATGGCGAATTTTTCCGAAAATTTAAGGCGTTAGAAAAAATTTTGAGAAAATTTGGAAAAATTTTGAAAACTTTAAACTTTGATTTGGAATTGAAAGTTAAACAATAATAGTTGCTTTTGAAATGATAACTAAGTATGATTTGAAAACTTAGTAAAGATTTGTAAGAAGTTTAACTATGGATTTTGGAAAGTTAATAAATTCTGTAACCTTTCTTACTTGTAATTTCGAGGACGAAATTCTTTTAAGGGGGAAAGATTGTAACGACCCAGAATTTTTAATAATAAAAAAATTGAATATTTAATTAATTTTAAATATTAATAAGTGAATTTATAAGTCAAATAAATTTTTATTTGAATTTTTGGATTTAATTGGATTATTAAATCGATAATTTAATATGTGAAATTATGGAAATAATTGAAAATTGAGTTAAATATGATTGAAAATAATTTGGAAAATTTTATTTTATCATACTGGAGTTATAGAAATATTTTAGAACTTTTAAAATCGAATTAAAAGTTAATTTGTGAAAATTGAATATTTTAATATTTAATAATCGACTGTAAAATAGTCAATTTTTGAACAGTCTCAGAATTGAACGAAACCAGTTTCATTGGATCCGTAATAGTTAGTTATTACCGGATTTCAATTTTCGTGTCAATCGGAGTTATCGTTTGATCGTGGCAGCTCGAAACGCATTGAATTATTTTTAATTTAAATTTGGCGAGTCAAAATAGCCATTTTTCAAAAAGTCTCGGATTTCGACGAAACCAGTTTCATCGGATCCGTAATGTGATATTATTGTAAGGTTTCAAATTTCAAGTCAATTGGATTTACCGTTTGTCCGGTACAAATTAAAACGCCTAGAAATCGATTTAAATCGGTTTAATTCAAATTGAGCGTTTTCAGCCATAACTCGCACATACTTCCGAATTAGCTTCCGAAACCTGTTCCATTGTGTCCGGAACGCGGGATAAACCCTAGGAGCGTCAGTTTCGGCGCGTAAATCGGAGTTCTGGAAAGCCGGATAAATAGTGTCGTTGATTTTCTATAAATAGGCATTAAAAATCACAAAAACAAGATAAAAAGAAACTAGGGTTTCTCAAGCGTTCGTGGCCGCCATATACAGTATCAATGGCCGAAATCTTCAATTCATCTTCCTCTAATATCTTCGAATCCACAAACAATTGACTGAAGCTTCCAACTAGAAAGTTATAGAGCACGTTGCGAACTTCAGATCCAACGGTGGAGATCATCATCGGAGCGGCGAGGTGGCCACGATTTGGTCGAGATGTCCCGTAGTTCATGCACGTTTTCTGGAGTAAGGGAGCAACCGAGCTCCACGAAATCATGGCCGGTGGTGGCTCGTGTGGTGGCGCTTCAAGTGTTGGCGTTCGATCGATGCCAAAGTCGAGGAGTGGGTCGCGTGAATTTGCCCTAGGGGGGCGGCCGTGGGTTCCCTGATGCGTGAAGGGGAACGAGAGATAGAAGATGAGGTTGGCGGCCGCGATTGTGCAAAGGGAAATCAACGGCCCTGATTAGTCTAGGTTTAAAAATAAATAGTTTTGTAAATTAATTTATATTTAAATTGTGTAATGTTTAAATTAATGTAACTTCTTGCTGCGAGGTCGAAAACACACGAGAATTTTTGCGTTGGGATCGTATTGACGAGCTCTTCGCGATGGAGCTGGATTGGGAATTTTAGGAGCTAGCGAAAATTTCGGGTATAATTAAACGCGTGTTTAATTATATTCGAAATAAACGCGAAATCGGAGTTAAAGACCAAGGTGAGAATTTCTCACTCAATCGAATAGATTTCGATTTTATTTTAAATAGTTAGATTAAAAATACTTGAATGCATGTTTGAATGATGACTGTAAATTATTGATTGTTAAAATAGACATTATGCGCCGTTAGTAAGCGGATGTTATTTATAAAAACATATACCGCGAATATTTCATAAACAGTGAAATTGGTATTATATATAATATCAATATATATATATTGGCATATGTATATATTGCAGTTGTTGATTTCCCGCATTTTTTGTTTAGCGGATGAGACCCTATTACGCTGTTATTAAGCGGATAATATTTATTAAAAACATGTACCGCGATAATTTCGTACTGGAGCGAAATTGGTATTGTGCTAATGTTTTTGGATGCAGGAAAACAGGTTGGAGGGATCCAACTGGATTCCTCAACAGTTTTTATTTTATTTCAGATATTTTGATATTTGATGGATTATCATATCGATATATGATATCGTTGTTAGTCGTGATTGACTATTTGGTGTGTAGCATCATTGGACCCAAATTTTGGGATTTAAAAATGATTTTTAAAAGTGATTTTGAGAATATACTATATTTTTGGAATTGATCCATTATAAATAAATAAACGTTATAATTTTTAAAGTTATAAAAATTATGGTTTTTGTGAAATATAGTTAAAAAGCTGATTTTTAGAAATACGATTAAAAGTCGATTTTTGAGAAATATGAACTAATGATTTTATAAAATAATTTAGATTGGATTTTTGAATATATGATAAAAGTTTAAATATAGGATTTATAAAATTTGATTATTTTATAAATCGAAATGATGAAATTATAAAGGAATTTAAAGACGTTTTAGAATAATAATATAAACCGATTTATATTTAGAGATTTATAAATGGATATTTATAAATTGAAATATAAAGTGAATTTCATAAATGAATGAAATTTATAGAATTATATAACGGTGAAGTTATAAATGGAATTTTATAAACAATAGGTTTATAAAATTTGTAAAGTTCAAAGGAACGATTTTTGCAAATAAATAAATTATAAGTGTTGACTTATAATTTGGACTTTTGGTTTATAATTAAGATTATAAATCGAATAGGTAAATAAAGAAGATTTATAAAGGAAGTTGTTATGAAATAAATGGAAATGGAATTTATAAACGTTGTTTTATAAATTCGCAAACGACTTATTTTGATAAGTTAATTGTTATAACTTATAAATGGAGTTATATTCACGTTTTTAAACAGTGAATAATCCTTTAAAATAAAATGAATAGAAAGGATGAAATTTGTTAATGAAGTATATTCACGTTTTTGAATAGTGAATAACACGTTAAAGAAATTGTTTAGAATGTGAATGTTTTAAATAGAATTAAAACGATCTAACAATGTTTTAAAAGGAGTTGAGATTCGAAATCATAGATTTCAACATTTATTGTTGAAATAGACGTTTTCGAGAAATAAAAGGAAATGGTGGACTATAACACTGTTGTTATAGTAAATGATTTCCGAAAGGAAATGGGTTGTATAGTATCGGGATTTATATATCTATTTAATTTCGAATCCCTATACTAGTGATTTTGGGTTGTTGTAACGATGTTTTACGCAACATTCGTTTTGGCCCAAGTAAATATGTTTAAGTGAATAATTTCCTTAAAGAATGAAATATATACTTAATTCGATTTAAGTATATTGAATATTTTCTAAGTGTTGAAAATAAAAGAGATTTGTGAATTACTTATGAATAAATAAGTATGGAAATGTTTTCCAAAATGAAGTAAATAATTAGAATTTATCTTTTTGAGGATAAATTGAAATGGATTATTGAAATCGAATATGCATGAATATTTTGAAATATAAATTCATTATGGAATTTATATGTGAAAGTGAAATTTGTTTGAAAATAAATATTGATTTATTTTTTGAAGTGTTGAAATAATATATCTTGTAAAGATATTTTGGAAAATAAATAATTTGGAAAATTATTTGGAATCTGGTGATGTGTGCATATCCAGTGATAGTTCAATAGCCGACTATCAGTATTTCCCTTTGAATGGGTATTTGATGTGAATTGATTGAATTTGAATGCACACTTATTTTTGAATAAGCGCTCACTATTCGGGTTAACCGGGAAAGGACCATGGGGTCGTATAACCCATTCCGAATATGTGATACGTCGTTATGAATTGCATTTGAAGATCGGTGTTGAAGACCGAGTATTTGTGAAAACGATAGGATGACCTATCGATTGTCTCTGCACTGGGTAGCTCCTGGTATAGAGATCTCCTAAGTGATGGGAAATTCGATCGGGATTGTGAATACCCGTATTGCAAGGGCTTCGTAAGAAGTGCCTTCGGTTTTGTTCGAGCCTGGAACAGACTTGTATGGATTGTATGCCTGACATTACAATTTGAGATATAAAGCCGATTTCTTTCAAATATATTTCTGTTGGTGGCGGAGAATTTATTCTTTGCTTAACACCCTTCTTTGAGACGTACGAGCTCAAAGGTTATATAGTTGAAGTTATCAGCGATATATTCCCAGTTTGGTAATGTGACATGCTGAGTGATGCTGAAATGATCATTGTGTTGATTATTTGTGATAGGATCATTTATTTGATCGTCTATCCTTGTGATCATTGTGTTGATCATTTGTTGACCCAAAGCATGGCTTTTGTATAAAGTATGTTTTTGTGGACGTGAATTCGTCGAGCCTCACACCCCGTGAATGGTCAAAACAGGAAAGAAGCAGCAAGGTTATGAGGGGTAGCACCCTTTAGGATGTGTCCATTTCCTTCTGGAAAAGGGTAGTGTCATGGTATGGAGCCCAGATACTTACTCATGTTGAAAACACTTTATGATTGTGTGAATTGATTACGAGCGCTCGGTGATAAAGGTCCCAAAGGACCGGGGGATGGCATATTCGGTCAGTTGTTACTCAGTTAGGAGTAACCCGGCCCTGTGTTGGTAGAGATCCGGTTTGGTTCTCGGGGATGTCCATCCAGAGGCATTCTCATGTGGCAATGGGAAGTTCCTTGGCCTGACCATTTGTTGGAAATCCAAAGAAACAATACGATCTTGTACGGTATTAGTTGTAGAACCTGCTATTCACTTATGGTGGTCACCACTGTTTGGATAGTAGCTATAGTAGGCATACGATAATGGTCGTATGTTGGCTAAGATTTATATTCTACTTTCGAAATGAATTTTTCCTACACTATGCACTAATAATAATAATATCAAATATTATTTTAAATGCGTATCAAGCATCTTTGACTATCATAAGGAGAAATCTCCTCCGATTCTGCGTTTGCATGTGTGTGTGTGCGGGAGGCCTTATGGTAGTCTCATTTTTTTAAAAGCATTGCGAATTGATTAAAAATATTCCTCTATTTTGATTTTAAAGTTAAATAAACTGTTTTGAGTTCTCACACCAGTCACATGACTGACTTGGAGTTTATTGTTTTCCTTCCTAAACTCTGGGTGCCCACCAATTTCCACACGGGCAGTTAAGAGTTAGGTTTATCAGGATATTCTGGATATTCAGGAGTTGCTGGAGGCAAGCTGGATGGCATGGCATATTACTTATATAGTATTTCTTTTTTCCGCTGCACTGTTTCTTGTTGTATGTTGTTGTACACTCTGATGATATGATGTAATGAAATAAAATGTAATGTAATAACTGATATAGTTCTTTGTTTAAAGATTATTCATTTATTATTATATGTTGTTCCGCTGCGAATTGTGAGATTCTGATGTTGTTCTGTTGTTTCCTTTCTGTCCGTTCTATTTTTAAAATTCTTCTATCTTCTGTTTTTCTAATTCTCTGTTTCTAAAAAATTGTCTATCTTCTTTTCCCTCTATTTTTCTTTTTCTTTCTTCTTTTTCTCTCTTCTTTCTTTTCTTTTCTTTTTAAAACCCATAACATCTCGGTTTTCGGCCTTTGATTTCTCGACAGTCGATAAAGTGAGTATCGATGTCGGTTTTTCGGAGAACGAAACTTTGTGACGTTACATAGCTCAGGTCGACTCTAGTGTCGACCCCCAAAGTGCTTGGGTCGACTTGGAAGTCATGAATTCTACAGGCATTTTTGCCTATTCCACTTCCAACTTCGAGCACTGATTTCAAACACTTCCAGATTGAATCAAGCTATGAAATTTGACATGAACTACTATTAAACATGGTCTATAATCCGAACAAGATTTCAGTCATTACGGTACGAAACAAAAGAGATATGGGTCACAAAGTTGACCTTAGACAAGATTTTTACTGTAAACTAGAAATTCCAATATACGGTTTACAGTATATCAAAAGAACAATAGAAACTAAAACAAATTTTTACATGTAGATTGGTTTGGCTAGAAGAATGAGTTTCTATTCACCTTATTAAGATTTTTAGCGATTTGAATTGGAAGTAGCGGTCTTTTGGCTTTGGAAAATCTTCAAATACCTATAGAAGATGGAAAAGAGGACATGTAAGCATAAAACAAAAGTTGTAGCATAATGCTAATCTCAAATGGAATTTTATGAAATAGATTATGGTTGAAAGTGATTACCTGCTAAAAATCATTTTTTGCACTTTTCTTTCTTTAGTTTTTACTTATTTTTGGTTTAATTTTGTGGAGGAATAGAATTTACAGAGGAAGCCATTTTCTGTTTTTCTGATTTCTTTTAAGTAAGAGAAGGAAGTGAAGAAAGTACATGATGCATTTCCTCCCTCCGGATTATTCCACAAATGGGTTTTGGGCTTAACCCATTACTCTGAAAGCCTAAATGTTATTGCTTAGTTAAATTTTAACTAAGTTAATTTATGTTAACACATTATTTTCACAATTATTATATTTTATCAAATTAAAATCATCCAATGCTTATTTTTATCACAAATTTTCATAAAAAAGTTTCTAAAACTTTATTTCCAACATTATTTATATATTTATAACAAATGATATTGAATTAAATTCTTTTACTTCAATTATTTAATTAATTTACCACCAAAACATCGTATTTCCATTAATCTCAACTTATTACGAACCAAACCAACCCCATACCATTTTATTTACCAAAATCCATTGTTTATTTAAAATAAAAAAATTTCAACTAATTTTTCGTCTCTAATTTATTATATTCCTCCATTGTTAAATTATAACCACTATTATAATTTAATTTCACAAGTAATCACTAAAACCTGGGTTGTTACAGACTCCCTGCTTATATAAATTACATCCTCACAATTTTCTAGAGAAGATATGAATACAACACAATTTGCTTCATTAAGCAAATGAAAATAGATAGCTTGAATTTAAAATTCTCACCCTCAACACGAGATGATTGAAAACCAGGATAAGATCAATTGATAAATTCTCTTGTTTCCCATGTACAGTCATTGGGATTAGCGGACCATTGAATCTTCACGATCGGTACATTCTTATTTCGAAGGTGTTTCACCTCCAAAGCAAGAACACGGACATGATGTTGCACAATAGATAAATAGGGTGAGATCTCAAGCTCTTGCAAAATAGGAGGATCAATAACATAATCTGAATTATGAAGGCACTTTTGAAGCTGAGAGATGTAAAACACGTCATGAATACCAGAAAACTAGGCCGGAAGTGATACTCTATAAGCAACTGGGCCAATGCGCTCAGTAATAGGAAATGGTCCTATGAATCGAGGAGTCAATTTCCTTGTCCTACTGAAATGCATTACCCTCTTCAAGGGAGATACTCGAATATAAACAAGATCACCAATAGAGAATTCAAAAGGCTACCTACGGTTATCCGTATAGGATTTCTATCAACTTTGTGCCTCTTTCATTCTCTGACGAATAAGATCGATCTTCTCTGAAGCTTCACAAATAGAATCAAGGCCTAAAATCAGCTTTTCCTCGGATTACAACTAATAAGAAGGTGAACAACATAGCTTTCTATATAGGGCTTCAAAAGAAAACATACGATATTGGACTAAAAGCTATTGTTATAAGAGAACTCAACAAGCGATAGGTGGTCTTCCATACTACAACCAAAATCAAGAATGCATGCATGAAGTAGATCCTCAAGAATACGATTCACCCATTCAGTCGGTCCATCAGACTGTGGATGATAAGCTGTGCTGAATTTAATCTTTGTACCCAAAGCTTTCTTAAGACTTTGCCAGAAATTATTGGTGAAAAGTGGATCTCTATCATAAATGATCGAACTAGGAACACCATAAAGTCTCATGATCCCCTTAATATATAGCTTGGATGGATGAGAAGCTATCCTATTAGATTTCATAGGAATAAATGAGCGGATTTAGTCAATACATCCACAATAACGCAAACACTGTTATGGCCCGATCTCGAAATAAGTAGGCCATCCATAAAGTCCATAGAGACTTGATCCCATTTTCACAACGGGACCTTAAGAGGCTGAAGAAAACCACTGGGACGCTGATGTTCGGCTTTAATGAGTTGACAAGTCATGCAATTACTCAAATAACTTACAACATCAGGTCTTCCCAATAATACAAGCGTCTCATATCGGCATATATATTGCTACTTCTGGGATGAATAGTATACTTAGAATGATGACAATCATCAAGAATGTCCCGCTTAAGATCAAAAACACAAGGCACAATCAATTGGTTCTTCTTAGACGACAACCATGAATATCAATGCTGAAATCCCTAACTCATCATCACAGGATTCAAACTTACAAAGCTGAATAACGCATACAAGATCTGGAACTTTCCCCTAAGCCTCAGCAATAGGAATAAGCTAGGATGAGCTTCCAAACTAAATAATAAAATAGGAGAGTTTGAAGCTGGAGCATGATCATGAATTTCACAAAGAGATAGAGTCTCCAACATATCCCACTCAGCTAACATCATAGAAACAACAGCTGAGTGCTTGCGACTTTGCGCATCTACAACTCGATTCCCCTTTCCAAGAGTGTACCGGATATCCAAACATAAGAGGCTAGGAACTCGAGCCAATGTTGTTGCCGCATATTAAGCTCTTTATGGTTAAACAAATACTTCAATGATTTGTGATCGATATAAAGAATGAAGCGCTCACCCAAAAGATAATGATGCAAAATCTTCAAGGCAAAGACTATGGCGGCCAACTCTAAGCGTGGGTGGCATAGCGAACCTCATTCGGGCATAATTGCCTAGAAGCATAGGCAACCACTTGACTCTTTGTATAAGTGTGGCATCGAGACCACATCGACTAGCATTGGTGTACACAACAAGATCTTGATTCTCTTCGGGAACAACAAGGATAGGAGAATTAGTGAGAAGTTCTTTCAGTTTCTGAAAAGAAGCTTCACACTTATCAGACCAAACAAATCGAACGCTTTTTCTATTAAGGCTAGTAAGAGGAAGCACGATGCGAGAAAAGTCCTAGATGAATCGATGGTAATAACCCGCCAATCCAAGGAAACTGCGAATCTCAAAAACGTTCTCTGGTCTTTTCCAATTCTGAATGGCTTCTATCTTCAATGGTTCAACAAAAATACCATCAGAAGATACAATATGGCCAAGGAACTTCACCTTATTCTTCCAAAAGTGGCACTTAGAGAATTTGGCTTTAAGTTGGTGCTGATGAAGAGTACTCAAAACAATCCTAAAATGATAAACATGATCAGCTTCGGACTTAGAATAGATAAGATTATCATCAATGAATACAAGGACGAATTTATCGAGATATTCCCGAAATACTCGATTCGTAAGATTGACGAAATAAGCTGGAGCATTTGTTAAACCGAATGGCATAACGAGCCACTTATAAGAACCATACTGAGTGTGGAATGCGGTGACAGAAATGTTGTCCTTCGCCACTCGTAGCTGATGAAACCGGTGGCAAAGTCGAGCTGAGAAAAGACCTTAGCACTACTCAACTGATCGAACATGTCATCGATCCTAGGTAATGTATACTTGATCTTAATGGTTAACTCATTAAGCTTGCGATAATCGATTCAAATCCTAAGAGTACCATCAGATTTCTTAACAAAGATGACCGCGGCACCCCAAGGTGAAGAACTGGACTGAATGAATTGCATACTTCAAGCTCCAACAATTGCCTTTTGAGTTTCTCATTTTCCTTAGTGGACATCCTCGTAGGAGGACAACTAACATGCTGAGCACCAATAATGAGGTCAATATGGAACTCAATTGCCCGCTTGGGTGGCAAAACCAAAACAGGGTCAAATACATCAGCAAAATCGCAAACGACTAGAGTTCGAGATACGTCATCATCTCGAGACTCTAGAGAAAATAAAGATGCTTTAGAATCACAATCAACATTCTAAAGAACAAGAGATAATTGATCAACTAAATCAGGATGCCTAAGATATAGGATCCTTTTAGAGCATAGGATTTAGGCTTGATAACATGCAAGCCAATCCATCCCCAAAATCACGTCAAATACAAGATAGTGAATAACGTGCAGATTTGCATGGAAAGAAAAACCACAACGAATAATCTCAACATCAGTACAAAGCATACTAAGTGTTGCGGATCCTTCAACAGGATTCGCAATCCTCAAAGAAGTAATAAGGCAAGAAACAACCAATGGTATAACATCAACAAGTTCCTTCGATACGATTTAGTGTGAAGCACCCATATCAAAGAGAACTCGAATAGAATGGTCATGAAATAATTTAGAACCTTCGAGAATAGAAGGAGAAGTACCTCTGGGTTGAGAAGAATCACCAGAAGCATCCACCACATTAAGCTTACCGGACTTGACATTACTAGGTGCAATGGGACAAGATGAAACTTGATGTTCCTCTTTCTTGCAATAACGGCAAACATGAGGCTTGGGACAACCTCGAATCAAATGACCAAATGAGCCACAATTGAAACACCCCTTCTGACTAGGAAGTGCCCTACTGGGCTGAGAGCTAGAACCAACAGACTTCTTCTTCTTGCTTTGAGAAAACGACTTGGACTTCTGAAAAGGAAATTTCTTCTTGTTGGGGTTCTTACGAACCTCAGTTTCATCACTACTATCCCTTTCTTCTCGACTGCTTTGAGGTGAAGCACCAAGTCAACCAACTCCTTAAATGAAAGCTTAAGCTGAAGCATCAAATATTTCTTCAAATATTTCTTGAGGCTAGAAACAAACTTGAGATTCTTCTTATAAGAAGTGCTGGACAAGGCCTCGAGTGAAGAAACATACTCGAAAACTGAAGACTTCCCTTGCTTCAACTCAAGGAGGCGGTTGGCAAAGAGGGCTTTCTCGGACTTGGGAACAAATTTAAGTTCGAATCACTCTCTAAACTGGATCCAAGTAAGAGTAGACTCTTCAAGCTCAATAATAAGAAGCTCATACCAATCAAGTGCATGCCGTTGCAACATACTCGATGCTATAAGAACTTGGTGATGGTCGAAAAGATCCATGCAAGTAAAGATACGCTTGCATGTATGAAGCCATGCTTGGACCTCAAGAACAAACTCTGAGCCTTTGAAAGGCTTGCCTCCAAGATGAAAGAAATCACTACATATGCACAAAAAAGCAGACTTGCACGGAGGAGGCGAAGGGGTAGGAGCTGGAGGCTGAGTGCTCCTGAATAACTCCATGAACTGATCAGAAGACATGTAGAAGTCGTCTGGATGTGAGCCATTGGATGACCCAACATCAGAACGGTGACCTCTGCCTCTTCCAGCCATATGTTATAAGTATAAGATAAGATAAGGATGTTCATAGGGTAAGATATCATTAATTTAATTATGAAATACTATGGAATTAAAATGCATTCCTAGACGTATCCCCAACCTATATCTACCCCCAGAGATGTGGAAAGATTAAGGACATGATGATTAGGGAATATGTAACACCTACATTGTACTATGATGTAATGTAATATATGTTTTGTTCTGTGTTTATCATATTTTGTTCTGAACTCTGCTCTGATACCAAGCTATAATGCCCCACCCCTAGACACAAACTAACAAAGAGCATTACAGAGTAATAATGTCTATTAATGCAGAGAATAAGCTGGTAAGGAGCGACCGTCCGAAAGATTTGTCTTAAATAAGTATTGAATACGTCGATTGGGTGCTCAATTTTTTTTCTTTTAACTTTCTCAAGTGGATCGACATACTCAATAAATGTTCAACAAAACTATGGTAGCTAATGGATCTATCATAACAAAATAAAACAACAACAAATACAACAAATCTCAGAACAGCAATCACACATATATACACATGTATAGATACATCACATTACACTACATAGTGATACACAAGTGGTGGTACATAGACCGCATATATACATCCAGTCAAAAAGAATATATACATATCAGAGTACGCAAAATAACTACAAGGCTACACAAAAGATGACTAGCATCCAAAAGAAAGCAAGATAATCCATAGCGGAACCATCATAGCGGTAATCTATAATAGGTGTCTAACCTAAAACAACTCGGTCTGACCCGAGTATATAAAATACACGGGTCAGTCTAAGCTTAAATAAACAGATTAGCAAAAGATAGCTGAAGTATAGGGATAAAGGATAATTTCTTTTCTCGAAAGAGAAGAAGCGACATCAAATATATATATATACTACTTCATATGAGATAATATCACTAAAATACATCATATGGAAGTTTCTCAAAAGAGGCAAGATCAACAACAACATTAATTAATCACAAATAATGGCCTCATATCATCGGCATTTACAACAGCCAATATAACGGTTCCATCAACACCATAAATCCTAAATAGGAAAACACAAATCTCAAAAAGGCCAAAGGATGGCAATCACAAATCACAATATGTAGAACTCGGTTAAGAGTTCAAATTCCAAAATGTAATCACCATATAATAAATCCTCAAATGGCACAAAGGCCCAATAATCGCGAAATGGCGAAAACATTTGAAAATCAAAAATAAATCAAGAAATATCACAACAGATGGATCCATATCACAAATGGAAAGTCTAAGTTATGCCTGCACATGCACAACACAAACGGCTGAAGTCTGCCAAGTACTGTATCACAAAATATGACGCCTAAAATAAACGACCCGAAGCCCACAACCCAAAGGCCAATCGACCCAAAGGTACAGTATTGGTAAACGACCCGAAGGTCCATAAAATGTGTCACCAACTCCCAAATAATAAACCGAATAATGCAACAATGTGTCTCATACCACACGTTCTTACTAATCAGCTTACTACAAGATCATCAATACCAAATTGGTGTAGCTTCAGTGGAACGAATCCTGAATTAACCGATATAGAAAGCCTACGTATCCCATACCACATGGTTTGTCATATCGTTTAAATCACTTCCTTGTTCTCTCGAAGAGTGCAAAAATGTGTATTTTATACAGAAATATTTTGCTTCGAGAAAATTAGTTTTAAAAATAAATTTTCGAAATCGTTTGGAAATTATGGCTTTGAAACTCTCTTTAATATAGAGAATATACATTTTAAATAACTTCAAAAATAATTATAAATGTTGTAAAATGTTTATTTCGAAAGCTATTTTATTATAAAAATCATTTTGAAATTAGTTTAGAAAATACGTGCTTGAAAACAACAAAAATCGCTGAAAACGCCATCAAATCGCATGTGAAATCTACTCAAAAACACATCAATCTGGAGTATAGATCAACAATAATGCTGGCTTAACTATTGATAGGTTTAATCCCATCAAAACACTTCAAAATATTACAGGAATTGGTCACAAAAATCCCTCGAATAAGTAAAATAACCGAAACAGTGCACAGGAACACAAAAAAATGACCTGGACCAATTTTGAAAGCAAGCGTCGGCCTATATATGGCTCAGGTGGACCCTAGGTTCGACCCCTAGAGTTCCTGGGTTGACTTGGAAGTCGTGAATGCTATAGGAATTTTTGCATGTTCCACTTCCAACTTTGAGCACTGATTTCGGACACCTCCAGATTGAATAAGCTATAAAATTTGTGCAACTACTACTAAACATGGTCTATGATCCGAAAAAGGTTTCACATAACTCCAGTACGAAACTAAAGAGATATAGGGTCACAAAGTCGAACCTAGACAAGATTTTTACTGTAAATTAGAAATTCCAATATACAGTTTACAGTATATCAAAAGAACAACAGAAACAGAAATAAATTTTAAAGGTAGATTAGTTTGGCTAAAGGAGTGAGTTGCTACTCACCTTATTAAGATTTTTATGGATTTGAATTGCAAGCAGTGGTCTTTTGGCCTTGGAAAAACTTCAAATACCTGTAGAAGATGGAAAAGAGGGCATGCAAGCATATAACAAAAGTTACAGTATACTACTAATCTCAAAATGGAGGTTTTATGAAATAGATTATGTTTGAAAGTGATTACCTGCTAAAAATCTTTGTTTGCATTTTTCTTTCTTTAGTTTTTACTTACTTTTGGTTTAATTTTGTGGAGGAATAGAATTTACAAAGGAAGCCATTTTCTGCTTTTCTGATTTCTTTAAGGTAGGAGAAGGGAGTGAGAAATGTACGTACAGATGCATTTCCTCCCTCCAGATTATTCCATAAATGGGTTTTGGGCTTAACCCATTACTCTAAAGCCTAAATGTTAATACTTAGTTAAATTTTAACTAAGTTAATTTATGTTAACACTTTATTTTCACAATTATTATATTTTATCAAAATTAAATTATCCAATGCTTATTTTTTCACAAATTCTCATAACAAGGTTTCTAGAACTTTATTGCCAACATTATTTATTTATTTACAATAAATGATATTGAATTAAATTCTTTTACTTCACTTATTTAATTAATTTACCACCAAAATATCGTATTTCCATTAATCTCAATTTATTACCAACCAAACCAACCCAATACCATTTTATCTTACCAAAATCTATTGTTTATTTAAAATAAACAATTTCAATTAATTTTTCATCTCCAATTTATTTTATTCCTCCATTATTAAATTATAACCACTGTTATAATTTAATTTTACAGGTAATCACCAAAATCAAGGTTGTTACAGGATATTTTAAATTTTAAATTTGAATTTAGTGACTTAGTCAAATCTATTTCAGATGATTTTATAAATAATTTTAGTTAAATTTTTTGAAATTGATAAGTATACATATATATTTATTTATTATGAAACAATTTCACTAGCAATTAATATATATGTAAAAACCAAGTATATACATAGTAGATATAAATCCCACCATTTACTTGTGTATATATTTAACCGTGTACACATATGTTATGTTGCACATGCACGTTATACACATATGAGTATATAATGATATACTCATATACTATGTATAAATATTTTCAATTAAATTCATTGCTTAATCAAATCAAAAAATTATATAAAATAAAATTTTATTTAAATTAATTAGATTGGATCTAATTCTACCTTTAGACATCATAGGCCTAATAAATCAAAAATAAGACCTTATTTTTGAAATCTGCTCTATTTACCTACTTCCCGATTGGCCGAATTCCAACAACTCCGTCATTTAGCACTGACCCATATGGTTTGGTATCGAATGATTTGACTTAGCCCAAAAATTGGCTAAGCCAATTTAGGGCTCCCTATTTTGATTCCCCATGTCTTTAGTTGCTTCACTTTGTATAGATTCTCCAGATCTACATCAATGCACCCGTTTAAGCTCCGGCCAAACTTTGCTCTATCGATATGGATCTTCATCATTTTTGCACTTCACATTAAGTGATCCATTATATCGATCATCTTCATATACAAGATCTAACATAGAAGAAATCCCTAACTCTAAATCACCAACCACTCGATGTTTCATCCAGTACTATAGAGTTAGGGTTATGTCCTAGAGGCAATTATGTAATATTATATATATATATATATATATATATATATATATCTAACTTTATGACCAATCTTGTTCATAAAAAAGTATTTGTTTTCTATTATATACTGTGTTATATTGTGATATAATTAATTAGGTAACTAATTTAAAGTATATAAATAGAAAATCCTTAAATGACATGTTATGTGATAGTAATTCAATGTATTATAATCATGAGAAATACATTACACTAAATTAACATATTATTATTTCTAGTCAAGATGTTTTGAGAAAGAATATCAATTCATCCATTAAGACCAACGTACGCAATGCTCTCCAAATGTTAGGAAGTGTATAACTTATGGCTGTTATGGCACACCAAAGGTTTATGTACTAACAATTATTGGATAACTATAGAGTAAAATGCTTGAGATTTTTCTTTTGGTTAATATAATTGAGGTCAAATAAAGAATCTCGAAGTGATGATATTACATAATTCTCTTGACTTGAGAATACTATTGAACTTCACTATGGACACTCACTTTGATTATAGTTAAATCATAGAATGGCATCCATCAAATGACTATAGTTAGGTCTGAGTTAA
Organism: Allium cepa; assembly: GCA_030765085.1. Classification (NCBI taxonomy): domain Eukaryota; kingdom Viridiplantae; phylum Streptophyta; class Magnoliopsida; order Asparagales; family Amaryllidaceae; genus Allium; species Allium cepa. The sequence continues at coordinate 113,100,838 of CM060932.1, forward strand.
GGCATTGGAACTTAAACACTATTCAGTAGATAATTCTTCTCCTCGGTTACATGAGGTTAGTACCACGGACCACAGCCAACTGTAGTCAACTCAAAGTCAAAATCTTTGGCTAGAGTACTACAGTTAATAATAATTGTTATTATTGAACTAATGACATTATGTTTGGGCTAATCGAGTTGAAAGTGGATGATATTGGAATTTTGACCAAAACCAAATTCCATAAGTCCTAAAGTGATATACCTTTGAGTAAAAGAATTAGTGTAAATAATCGTAATTACCGTGTACCACTTATAATAGTAAATTTAGATTTTAGCGGAAAGATGTATAACCGATAAATTTGGCTCAAATGCCATACCACTAGTAAAGATGATGTATGAATGTTAGTATTTGAATTGTTCTATATTAATAGTAGACAGAATTTACACCTTTGATTCACAGAACCGTAACGATCAATTATCTAAAAAACCACATGATTTAATTAATTTATAAAATATTATAAATTAACTTAATTAATTAATATTTGATAAATATTTATTAATATTTAATTTATATGATGTTTGGGAGTTGTTTGTTTTTATTTGAATGCATATATAAAATTTATATTTGTGCATATCGATATATGATATTGGTATATTCTTAAACGAGTTTAAATAAAAGATAATTGCATGAATGGATTAAAGGAAATTATGTGTCATTTGATGGCAAGTAATTTTAGCCATACCATGTCAAGGGAGTGGAGTGGAGAGGGAAAAAATTAAAAGAATCGATTAGGAAAATTAAAAGAACAAGAAATATTTCACTCCTTCAATTAAAACAAATCCACTAATTCATTTGCTGTAGACATTCATTTTTATTCACTTTTCTCTTTTCTCCTCCTAACTTCCATGGTAGAAAATTCGATGAACATGTTCGAAAAAATTTATCAACTTCAAATCAAATGCGAATATCAAATACAACAAAGTAAGCAGTTAACCCTTCTTGTCACGACCCGAACCGGTGATTGAAAATCGACATCGAATACATCACTTGTATTCGTCTGCCGGAGATTCAAACGTCGAACTCCAGTTCGGATGGAGCTTATAACAACATTAGATGAATATAAACAGCGGAAACAAAATGAACATCATTGATCACAAAATAGATACAACTTTGATATAATATCCATTACAACATCAATCACCAATATTAGAGTGCTACATATATGAAACTACAATAAAACGACAACTCCACAGCGGAACAACAGAGACTTCAAAAAGCTTCCAACATACTTAACTTCGATAAGGCCTTCAAAAATCCAAGCACTTCGAAAGATTTCCAAATCCAAAAGATTCCCAAAATCAGATAGCTACCAAAAGACTTATACAATCAAAGCTAGATCCAAGACATGGATAACCTGCTTCTAGGCTGCCCGTGTGGAAATTATGGACACCCAGAGTTTAGGAAGGGAACAATAAACTCTGGGTTAGTCATGAGACTGGTATGAGTAAAAAAAAACAGTTGTTTGAAACAAAAATAGTTTATAAAAGATATCCAACATGCTTTTGGAAAATGAAACTACCATAAGACCATCCGCCACACACACATTGCAATCGCACTATTGAAGGAGATTTCTTCTTATGATAGTCAAACATGCTTGATACGAGAAAACTCTTTTGATATTATTATTATTATTAGTGCATAGTGTGGAAAACATTTCGAAAGTATAATATTAATCTTAGCCAGCATAGGTACCATTACTATGCCTACTATAGCTACCACCTGAGGTGGCAGGTTATACCACTAAAACTGTACAGGGCTCGTATTGGATGATTGGATTTCCAATAATGGTCGGGCAAAGGAACATCCTACACCAAATGTAACGCCTCTAGAGGGACGTCCTGAGAACCTAACTGGATCTCTGCCAACACAAGGCCAGGTTACCTCTGTAACTCGGTAACTACTGACACGAGTATGCCATCTCCCGATCGTTACCAACCTTTATCCGAGGTGCCTTTCAACCAACAACCACAAAACAATAAGTTTGCGGCAACCACATAAGTTAAGTATCTGGGCTCCATACCATGATACCACTTCTTACCCAGAAGAAAATGGACATACCCTCAAGGGGCGCTACCCCCAAATAACCTTGCTACAACGATTCCTGTTTCGACCATAACCAGGTTGTGAGGTTCGACGAAGTCTCGTCCACAAAGCTACGCTTTTCACAAAAGCCATGCTTCGATCAACAAATGATCAGCAGCACTCAGCATGCCACACTACCAAATTGGGATATATCACTGATAACCATCAACTACATAACCTCTGAGCTCGTACGTCTTAGAGAAGGGTGTCAAACTAAGAGAATAAATTCTCCGCCACCAACAGAAATGTATTTGAAAGAGATCAGCTTTATATCTCAAAGTGTAATGTCAGACATACAACCATACAAGTCTGTTTCAGGTTCGAACAGAACCGAAGGCACTTCCAAAGAAGCCCTTGCAATCCGGGCATCCACAATCTCGATCGGACTGCCCATCACATATGGAGATCTCTATACCGGAGCAACTCAGTGCAGAGTCATTCGATATGTTATCCTATCGTTCTCGAAGACACCCGGTCTTCACCACCGTCTTCAAATGCTATCCATTTCGTCGTATCACTATTCAGAATGGGTTATATGACACAAAGTCCACTCCCGGCTAAACTAAATAAGGAGCGCTCAATTTAAAAGCATGTGGATATATCAATCACAAAGATTCAACATTAATATTTGATGTGGGCTTCGGATAAACAACTGGAATCCGACTCCCTGTCGCATCGAAATTCAAATTTCGTTTTATGGCCAATGGGTTTTCACATTCACATAGAAATATATTCATCACAGATATCACAACTCAGCACAACGCAATTCATATTACATGGTATCACAATCACATATCAGGGGTATCAATCAACACACAACATTCAATAACAATCAATCATCTAAAATTAAGATGAATTAATCGTGCGATTACAATTAATTAACCACATAATTTTCATCACTAATTAACCTTAATTAATGATTAAATATTCTTAATATACATTAATTAGTCCTTAATTATTAACTAATTAACCTTAATCAACAATTAATTAACCATAATTATCATTTAATTAACCCTTAGTGATTAACTAATAGATTAATTAATTATCCTTAATTGTAAATTAGTTAGATCTTAATCACCTTCATTATTAATTATTCCTTAATTAATTACCTTAATTAATTAATCCTTAATTACAAATTAATTAACCTTTAATTAATAATTAATTGTCCTTTAATTAATTATTCATTAATTATTAAGTAATTATAAATCATTAATTATTTAACTACCATTAACAATATAATTAACTTACTTTTAAGTTAACAATTTAAAACATTTGATTAATTCCTTAATTACTTTGTTAAGTTTTATTTAAAATAAACTTTTAAAAATATAAGTTTAAAACATTCTTAAACTTAATCAATTTAAAATATTTTATTTCAAAACCCTTAAACTACACATTTCGACTTAATAAACAATCATCATTTTTAAAAAGAATAAATTTAGAAATTTATTTAACTTAGATTGTAAAAGTTTTCAAAACTGGAAATCTTAATACCCGAGACTCACTCGAGTGTCACCCCGGGCCAACCTCCATTTGCTTTGAGTTTCCCTCAAAACTTACCCGTGCATATTTTTTTTCAACTTAAAATTTGTTTAAGTATTAAACCCGGTGCCATTCAAAAATCTCCCGAAAGAAAACTCGAGCTAGTACATAAACTTCGCGAAGAATGCTCCGATTCATAGCCTTCTTCCTCCATCCTTCATACTGACACAACCAAAGATAGGTGCACGTTGCACACCGCTCCAATCAACTCTGGATGATGCTACGACCATCATCAAGTCAATGACAACCACCACGAATCACCAGACCACCCAGATCCCCTCATCGACGATGAATACTTGATCGAGCTATACGACCCAGACTGTAACGAAACCAGACCACCAGAAATTATCTCTTCCTTCCTCCTTTGACCATCAAAGGTCACGAGGTTCTGGTTAGAGCATTTCCTACTCCTCTTGCTTCGATTGGCACCGACGCGATCGGTTCCGGTTTACGATGAGACGCCAGCGGCGCAAATTCCGACCCTAACTAAAACGTGAGCTTAAACCCTAGTTTAGAAATTTCCCACCACCACGATGATTTATAAAATCGACCAATAATTTTTTGATGATCCCTGACCATCCACCAAGCTCCAAACACGATCACAAGTCCCATCAAAATGCCGACCATTAGAGTTTGGTGAAAAACGTGATTCCGTTCATCCTCGATTTTCTCAAAGGATAGTTCATTAAAAAATTTGATTTTTCTTTTAAAAACCATTAATTTCAAAAACATTTCGATTGATATGCTTGAAATCAAAAATTGTTATATTTGAATTTTCAAATATTTTAAGCTTGCCTGTATTTTTCAAATTTCCAGAGAAACTTTAATTTATTTTTGCTTAAATCTATTTTGAAGATTTGAATCATTTTAAAACTAAAAAAATTAGTTTAGATCCCATAGTTTAGTGTGGATCAGAGAAAGAGCAATTAAATTTTGAACAGGATTTTGAATTCCTAAACTTGGAACAGAGGCTTATTGTGCATGTAACTGACATGTACAAGCATGCATGTTCATATTTATACATATATAAAGCATAATTTTACTCCAGAAATATCTCATCACAACTTTACTTTGCATATTTAACATTTCATCGAGCTTAAAAATCAGATCAAGATAGTTTACTCACCTGAGTATTTTGAAAAGAGAAGAAAATTCTAGAAATTGTGTTTGATTTAAAATTCTGGATTCTTGAATCTGGAATTTGCTTGTTGTTGATATTTGATCTTGAAACTGAAATTATTGAATTGATAGCTTGCTGAGTTGAAATTTGTTTACAGGCTAGAGAAGATTTCCAGGCTTAAAACTTTGAATTACAAAAAGTGTTTAGTTTCCAGGTATTTCTTTGAGGTTTTAAAGTTTTTGAAGTTGCTTGATGATTTTTTTCTTTCTGGTTTGGGAATTTGTACAAGCTTTGTAAATGAAAATGAAGGTAAAAGAAATTAGAAGGGAGGAGATGTAGTGTTTTTATAGGCTTGTTTCTATTTTAATTAAATTTTCAAAAATAAAAACAAAGAAAATGACACTTATCTTAAATCATCAACACTTTTAGATTTATTCACTTATAATTCTAACTTATTAATATTTGTATCAAAATCTAACACTTATATTATTCATGCATAAATATTTTAAATAAATTTTTATATTAGTCTTTTCTTATTTATATAGTTACATTCTCTTTTTATATTTATACAACTTTAAAAGAAAATGCTTTAATACTAATTTCTACATTTATAAAATTGTACATATATATTAATATTTTGAATCCAAATATTTTTAAGACATTTTATACTTATTCCTTAAATTATATTTTTTTCTATTTTAAAAATACATTTCTCTTTTATTCAAATATATACAATTTAAAAGAAAATAGTTTGGAATTAATTATACATTAAATAAATTACCTATATATATTTTTAAAATCCAAATTATTTTATTAAGACATTTATTTAAAATTTTAAATTCAAGCTCAAATTCAAATTTGAATTATAATCCATTTATATATGTATAAATCAATACTAATTCTCTTTGTCTTGAAAAAATTTCAAATCAAATTCAAATTAAATCCCAGAAATTCAAATAAATCACTAATTTTAAATTGATAAAATTTAGGGATGTTACATATTCCTCCCTTAAGAAAATTTCATCCTCGAAATTTGAAAGAGAGAGAAAAAGACAAACAAAGAACATATGTATATATAAAAGATAGAGAAATGGCTTACCGATCAAGCCAGAATATCCACTCTACAACTGGGATAGGACTTTTTCATGCTATCCTCTGTTTCCCAATTACAGTCCTTTGGATCGCCTCTCCATTGCACTTTAACCAGTTTCACAATTTTGTTCCTCGGTTGCTTTTCATCATGATCAATGATATTTATCGGTTCTCTCTTTACTGCCAGATTTGGTGTGATCTCCAAATCTTGTTGAGCAGCTTCTTCAATAATACAATCTGGATCGTGCATATATTTCGAAGATGAGAAACGTGAAACACATCACGCACGCCAGATAACCAGCTGGGTAGATGCACTTGATATGCTAAAGGACCGATCCTCTCCAGAATAGGAAAAGAACCAATGTATCGTGGTGCCAGCTTACCTGTTTTCCCAAATATCAACACACCACGCATTGGAGACACATTTAGAAATACAGAATCTCCAACCTATAATTCTAAAGCTCTTCTCCTACGGTCGTAATAACTCTTCTGATGACTTTGAGCAGTTATTAACTTTTTTTCAAATAAAATCAACGTTTTCCGTAGCTTCTTTAATCATATCTGGTCCAAGGACGAGTCTATCACCTGACTCGATCCAGCATGCAAGTGATCGATACGGACGACCATATAAAGCTTCGAAAGGAGCCATTTCGATACTGGCCTGATAGCTATTGTTGTATGAGAATTCAAACAAATGCAAATAATTTTGCCATAAACCACCAAAATCGAGAATACAAGCACGCGAAAGGTCCTTTAATATTCGATTTATACTTTCAGTCTGCCCATCAGACTGCAGGTGATAAGCAGTACTGAAATTCAGTTTGGTTCCCAATGCAGCTTGAAATGTCTCCTAAAATCTACTAGTGAAGATCGGATCACGATCTCTCACTATACTGCTCGGTATACCGTGGAGACGAACAATATCTTTTATATATAGCTCTGCCAAACTTGTCGATGTTCGGGTGGATTTCACTGGGATGAAGTGAGCGGTTTTAGTCAGACGATCCCCTATAACCCAAATTGCTTCATTTCCTTTCTTTGTTCGTGGCAACCCGTCGATGAAATCCATCGATACTTGATCCCATTTCCACTTAGGTACTTCCAAAGGCTGAAGTAAACCCGCCATTTTCTTTTGATCACTTTTGATTTGCTGATAGGCAGTACAACGACTCAACAAATAGATATGTCCCTTTTCATTGTTTTCCACCAGAAAGTTCTTTTGATATCTCTATACATCTTATTAACTTCTGGATGGATACTGAGTTTAAACTTGTGACACTCATCCAAAACTTCACGTTTCAGATCCGGGATGTTTGGGACATACATCCTGCCTTTCAGTCTTACAACTTTACTTTCATCGACTTCAGAACTGGTATCTTTACCACAACGTATTCTTTCATAAATTTCATGAAGAAACTTGTCTTCTTTCTGCCTGCTAGCGACTAGCGACTTTCTCAAGAAGAGTAGGAGTGACAACAAGATGAGCAAGAATAGCGTGTTTCCTACTCAAAGCATCGGCAACTACATTGGCTTTACTAGGCGTATACAGAGTGTCTAGTTCATAAGATGCCAGAAATTCCAACCAATATTGTTGTCTCAGATTTAAATCCTTCTGGGAAAAGAGGTATTTCAGATATTTATGGTCGGTGAACAATTCGAATTTTTCACCTAAACAAGAAGGATTTATTAAGTTTAAATATTAAGTTAAGTTGAACTTTTTAAAAAAAATTGAGAAAGCTGAAAGAGATTCTTACCCATAAGATAATGTCGCCGGATTTTTAAGACGAAATTAACAGGCAAGAGCTCCAGATCATGTGTTGGGCGGTTTCTCTCATACGGACGTAATTGTCTAGGCATTAACTTTCTCATTCTGCATTAACACTGCACCCACACCATCACCATAAGCATCTATATAAACATATAAGACTTGGTTTCCATTGATAATATCGAGAGCAGGAGCTGCAGTCAATCTCCTTTTTAACTCCTGGAACGCTTCATCCCATTTCGGAGTCCGATCAAACTTGGCATTCTTCATTGTTAGCTTAGTCAACGGACTAGCTATCTTAGAAAAGCCTAAACAAACTTCCGGTAATATCCCGCTAAACCCAGAAAACTTCGAACTTCTTTTGGAGTTGTTGGTCGCTTCCAGTTAAGAATAGCGGAAACTTTGCTATGATCAACAGAAATTCCTTCTTCATTAACAATGTGCTCGAGAAATCTAACTTCCTTGACCCAAAAATGGCATTTGAAAATTTTGGCGAATAGAATATTCTTTCTCAATATCTCCAAAACAATTCGTAGATGCTCAGCATGCTCCTCTTCAGTTTTGGAATAGATTAGAATATCATCAATGAACACCAAAACAAATTTATTCAATACCTCTCGAAACACACGGGTCGTTAAATCTACGAAGTATGCGGGAGCATTTGTTAGTCCAAAAGGCATGACTAACCATTCATAGAAAACGTTTGGACCCCTGAAAGCAGTTAAGTGAACAAAATCTTCAACAATTTGTAGCTGATGGAATCCCTGGGCTAGATCCATCTTTGAAAAGAATCAAGCGCCATGCAGTTGATCGAATAGATCGTCGATTCTGGATAACGGAAATTTGTTTTTGAGAGTTAATTTGTTGATATCGTGGTAGTCCATGCACAATCTTAAGGATTCGTCAGATTTAGCCGCAAACACCACAGCTGAACCCCATTCGGAAACACTAGAATGAATTGATCCTTTCTCTAATAATTCACGAGTTTGCTTGACTAATTCTATCCTTTCCCCAGGTGCCACCCTGCGACTTGCATGAACGACAGGACGAGCATATGGAACTAAGTCAATTCTGAATCCAATTTTTCTGTGTGGAGGTAAAGATTTGACTTCTTCGAATAGGTCTGGAAATTTCCAAACAATAGGTATAGATTCCAGACTAGGTTCAGGATAACCCAAAGTATACATTAACTTATCCCTTTTCGGACTGGGGTCTTCACAAGAAATTTCAATGAAATCTCCAAATTTTGTTTTGACCAGAATCGTTCGATGGTTACAATCTAATTTGGCTTCGTATCTCATTAACCAATTCACTCCAAGTAATATTTCAAATTCGCTAAAGTCGAGAACATAAAGGTTGACAGGAAATTGATGGCAAGAATATGAGATAGGCACTTTCCTACAATATAAACAAAGATTTACAGGACCACCAACCGGATTCTTGACGCAAATGGGGTCATTGACAAATTTAGGTTCGAGTTTTAATTCATTCACGATTTGTTGGGAGATAAAGCTATGTAAAGCTCCGGTGTCAAACAAAACTCTAACAACTCTATCAAAAATGAGGAGATTACCTTCTAAAACTCCTTTTTCTTTATCGACCTTTGAAGTTGAGGGTTCATCTTTTATCGCGTTACATTTTTGCTACTTGTGCTTGTTTCTTTTTCGGGCAATTTTTAACTCCGTAACCTGGCTGGTGACAGCAATACCATCCCTTGGTTCTTTGACTTGTCTTCACAGGTTGATCTTTCTTTATTTGTTTCTTTGGCTTCTTGCAATCGTTTTCATAATGGTCTTTCTCCTGATAGTTGTAACAAGTAATATTTCTAACCGAGTTTTCCTGATTACTCCTCTTCTCCTTGCCTTGATTCGGCTTCTTCCCTTCGAATTTTCTTTTCTTCCAATTCGGATTGCTTGAACTCCCATTCTCTTCTGGAACTTTCTGCATATCTAGGGTAGCATATCGATAACCCATATCGATCAAGTCCGAAAAAGTTTCTTTTGCGTGGGCAGTCATCCTTTCGTGGTACTTCTTTTTCATTCCCCGAATAAATAATTCATTTTTCTTCAAGGGGTGTTCACCAGCTCTGGACCAAATCGAGACAATTCGTTGAATTTATTCAAATACTCCTCAAATGATAAACTTCCCTGCTTCAAATCCATGAACTCCTGGTACATTTGGGAGAAAACGGCAGATGGCATGTATTGCTGCTCAAACACTTCCTTAAAATCGTCTCCAAGTAAACTCATCTTTCGGCTCGTCCATAGTAACAATCTCCCACCAAGCTAGAGCTTCTTCTTGGAGTTGCCAAGAAGCCATCAGTCGCATTTTATCGTCTTCCAACTTCAGCCCTCTAAAAATTCTTTCGCACGATCAATCCAGGCTTGGGCTTCGACAATAGATTCCTTGCTAGTGACCGGCTTTCCACCAAGTCTCGAGAAACTTTTATATAGATCAGCCAGAATCGGCTAAGGTTGAGTAGGTATAGCTGCTATTGTAGGGATTTTACCAGGTGTAGTGGTATTTCCCTATCCCCTACCTTGTCCACTTCTTCCGCTCATTCTCACTATCTGTAAATAGTAAGAAAACTTTATTTAGGTATACGGACAAGATATCTTAGGGAATATCAACAGTTTAAAGAAATAGACCAAGAAATTTTAGGTTTTCGGTCTCTCGGGTTATACTCATTTTAGGATATACTTCACCCTATCTCTAATGAGCCACCTAATGTGTTATACTCCGTAGCTAAAGTTCTTACTCAACCTTTAGCTCGGATACCACTTGTCACAACCAAAAATCCGATGATTGAAAATCGACATCAAATACCTCACTTGTATTCGTCTACCAGAGATTCAAACGTCGAACTCCAGTTCGGATAGAGCTTATAACAACATTACATGAATATAAACAGCGGATACAAAATGAACATCATTGATCACAACACAAATACAACTTTGATACAATATTCATTACAACATCGATCACCAATATCAGAGTGCTACACATATGATACTACAATAAAACGACAACTCCAGAGCGGAACAACAGAGACTTCAAAAAGTATCCAACATACTTCACTTCGATAAGGCCTTCAAAACTCCAAGCACTTCGAAATATTTTCAAATCCAAAAGCTTTCCAAAATTAGATAGCTACCAAAAGACTTCTACAATCCAAGCTAGCTCCAAGACACAGATAACCTGCTTCTAGGCTGTCCCTGTTGAAATTATGGACATCCAGAGTTTAGGAAGGGAACAATAAACTCTGGGTCAGTCATGAGACTGGTATGAGTAAACAAAAACAGTTGTTTGAAACAAAAATAGTTTATAAAAGAAATCCAACATGCTTTTGGAAAATGAAACTACCATAAGACCTCACACCACACACACAATGCAATCGCACAATTGGAGGAGATTTCTTCTTATGATAGTCAAACATGCTTGATACGAGAAAACTCTTTTGATATTATTATTATTAGTGCATAGTGTGGAAAACATTTCGAAAGTATAATATTAATCTTAGCCTGCATAGATACCATAATACTATGCCTACTATAGCTACCACCTAAGGTGGCAGGTTATACCACTAAAACCGTACAGGGCTCGTAATGGATGATTGGATTTCCAACAATGGTCGGGAAAAGGAACTTCCAACACCAAATGGAACGCCTCCGGAGGGACGTCCTCGAGAACCTAACTGGATCTCTGCCAACACAAGGTCGGGTTACCTCTGTAAGTAGGTAACTATTGGCACGAGTATGCCATCTCCTGATCATTACCAACCTATATGTGAGGCGCCTTTCAACCAACAACTACAAAGCAATAAGTTTGCATCAACCACATAAGTTAAGTATCTGGGCTCCATACCATGATACCACTTCTTATCCAGAAGAAAATGGATATACCCTCAAGGGGCGCTACCCCCAAATAACCTTGCTGCAACGATTCCTATTTCGACCATAGGATTGTGAGGTTCGACAAAGTCTCGTCCATAAAGCTATGCTTTTCACAAAACCCATGCTTCGATCAACAAATGATCAGCAGCATTCAACATGCCACACTACCAAATTGGGAGTATATCGCTAATAACCATCAACTACATAACCTTTGAGCTCGTACGTCTCAGAGAAGGGTGTTAAGCTAAGAGAATAAATTCTCCGCCACCAGCAGAAATGTATTTGAATGAGATCAGCTTTATATCTCAAAGTGTAATGTCAGACATACAACCATACAAGTCTGTTTTGGATTCGAACGGAACCGAAGGCACTTCCAAAGAAGCCCTTGCAATCTGGGCATCCACAATCCCGATTGGACTCCCCATCACATATGGAGATCTCTATATCGGAGCAACTCAGTGCAGAGTCATTCGACAGGTTATCCTATCATTCTCGAAGACATCCGGTCTTCACCACCGTCTTCAAATGTTATCCATTTCGTCGTATCACTATTCGAAATAGATTATATGACACAAAGTCCTCTCCCGACTAAATCATATAGCGAGCACTCAATTTAAAAACACGTGGATATATCAATCATAAGGATTCATCATTAATATTCAATTTGTGTTTCGGATAACTAACTGGAATCCGACTCCCTGTCGCATCGAAATTCAAGTGCCGTTTTATGGGACAACGGGTTTTCACATTCACACAGAAATATATTCATCATAGATATTACAGCTCAGCGTAAAGCAATTCATATTACATGGTATCAAAATCACATATCAGGGGTATCAATCTACACACATCATTCAATAACAATGAATCATCTAAAATTAAGATGAATTAATCGTGTGACTATAATTAATTAACCACATAATTATCTTCACTAATTAACCTTAATTAGTGATTAAATATTCTTAATAATACACTAATTAGTCCTTAATTATTAATTAATTAATCTTAATTAACAATTAATTAACCTTAATTATCATTTAATTAACCCTTAATGATTAACTAATAGATTAATTAATTATCCTTAATTATAAATTAATTAGATCTTAGTCACCTTCATTATTAATTATTCCTTAATTAATTACCTTAATTAATTAATCCTTAATTACAAATTAATTATCCTTTAATTAATAATTAATTATCCTTTAATTAATTGTTCATTAATTATTAGGTAATTATAAATCATTAATTATTTAACTATCATTAACAATATAATTAATTTACTTTAAGTTAACAATTTAAAACATTTGATTAATTCCTTAATTATTTTGTTAAGTTTTATTTAAAATAAAATTTTTAAAAATATAAGTTTAAAACATTCTTAAACTTAATTAATTTAAAATATTTTATTTCAAAACCCTTAAACTACACATTTCGACTTAATAAACAATCATCATTTTTAAAAAAGAATAAATTTAGAAATTTATTTAACTTAGATTGTTAAAGTTTTTAAAACTGGAAATCTTAATACCCGAGACCCACTCGAGTGTCACCCCGAGCCAACCTCCATTTGGTTCGAGTTTCCCTCAAAACTAACCTGTGTATTTTTTTTCCAACTTAAAATTTATTTAAATATTAAACCCGGTGCCATTCAAAAATCTCGCGAACGAAAACTCGAGCTAGTACATAAACTTCTCGAGGAATGTTTCGATTCATAGCCTTCTTCCTCCATCCTTCATACTGACACAACTAAAGACGTGTGCATGCTGCACACCGCTTCGATCAACTTTGGACGATGCTACGACCATCATCAAGTCAATGACAACCACCACGAATCATCAGAACACCCAGATCCCCTGATCGACGACGAATACTTGATCGAGCTATACGACCCAGACTGTAATGAAACCAGACCACCAGAAATCATCTCATCCTTCCCCCTTCGACCATCAGAGGTCACGAGGTTCTGGTTAGAGCATTGCCTACTCCTCTTGCTTCGATTGGCACTGACGCGATCGATTCCGGTTTAACGACGAGACGCCGGCGACGCAAATTCTGAACCTAACTAAAACGTGAGCTTAAACCTTAATTTAGCAATTTTCGGTCTCTACGATGATTTATAAATTCGATCAATAATTTTCTGATTATCCCTGACCATCCACCAAGCTCTGAACACGATCACGAGTCCCATCACGTTGCTTATCACCAAAATTTGGTGAAAAACGTGATTCTGTTCATCCTCGATTTTCTCAGAGGATACTTCATTAAAAAAATTGATTTTTCTTTTTAAAATCATTAATTTCAAAAGTATTTCGATTGATATGCTTGAAATCAGAAATTATGATATTTGAATTTTCAAATATTTTAAGCTTGCCTGTATTTATCAAATTTCCAGAGAAACTTTAATTTATTTTCGCTTAAATCTATTTTGAAGATTTTAATCATGTTAAAACTAACAACTTTTTTTTAGATCCCATAGTTTAGTTTGGATCAGAGAAAGAGCAAGTAAATTTTGAACAGGATTTTGAATTCCTAGACCTAGAACATAGGCTTATTGTTCCTGTAACTGACATGCACAAGCATGCATGTTCATATTTATACATATATAAAACATAATTTTAATCCAGCAATATCTCATCACAACTTTACTTCACATATTTAACATTTCATCAAGTTTAAAAGTCATATCAAGATGGTTTACTCACCTGAGAATTTTGAAACATAGAAGAAAATTCTAGAAATTGTGTTTCATTTGAAAATCTGGATTCTTGAATCTAGAATTTGCTTGTTGTTGATACTTGATCTCGAATTTAAAAATCTGATGTTGATCTTGAAATTGAAATTATTGAATTGATAGCTTGCTGAGTTGAAATTTGTTTATAGGCTGGAGAAGATTTCCAGGCTTAAAACTTTGAATTACAAAAAGTGTTTAGTTTCCAGGTTTTTCTTTGATGATTTTTTGGTTTTAAAGTTTCTGAAGTTGCTTGATGGTATCTTTTCTTTCTAGTTTGAGAATTTGTATAAGCTTTGTAAATGAAAATGAAGGTAAAAGAAATTAGAAGGGAGTAGATGTAGTGTGTTTATAGGTTTATTTCTATTTTAATTAAATTTTCAAAAATAAAAACAAAGAAAATGACACTTGTCTTAAATCATCAACACTTGTAAATTTATTCACTTATAATTCTAACATTTGTTAATATTTGTGTTAAAATCTAACACTTGTATTATTCATGCATAAATATTTTAAATAAATTTTTATATTAGTCTTTTCTTATTTATATAATTACATTCTCATTTTATATTTATAAAACTTTAAAAGAAAATGCTTTAGTACTAATTTGTACATTTATAAAATTATACATATATATTAATATTTTGAATCCAAATATTTTTAAGACATTTTATACTTATTTCTTAAATTATTATTTTTTTCTATTATAAAAATACATTTCTCTTCTATTCAAATATATATAATTTAAAAGAAAATAGTTTGGAATTAATTGTATATTAAATAAATTACCTATATATAATTTTAAAATCCAAATTATTTTATTAAGACATTTATTTAAATTTTAAAATTCAAGGTCAAATTCAAATTTGAATTATAATCCATTTATATATATATATATAAAACAATGCTAATTCTATTTGTCTTGAAAAATTTCAAATCAAATTCAAATTAAATCCCAGAAATTCAAATAAATTACTAATTTTAAATTGATAAAATTTGGGGATGTTACACTACTATTGCAATGTTGGACGTGGATCTTGAAGATCTAAGGAGAAATCTTCAATTAATGTGTGAAATTTAGGTTACGTACTAAGGGAATTATCCAATTTCATTTTGATTATATATTGTATCATCTAATACAGTTTAAATCGCCTATCTTATACATCTTATTTGATTATATGTTACATCATGTTTGTATAGTTTAAATTCCATATCTTATACAATTAATTTATATATGCCTATGTTGTCCAATCTATTGTTTGCTGTTGTTTGTAACTTAATGTTCGATAATAAAAAAATCATATTTAAAACTAATTTTATTTAGTTGAAATAATTTTGTAACATATCACATATACAAATAGAAGTGAATTGCATAAAATAGTTACTTGAAATCATTTTATGAAATTGAATATAAGTTTCATGTATATGTGTTATTTCCAAAATATAAAATATATAAGGTTATTATTTACATACTTATATATATTACTTAAACTCAAAAATTATATAGGACTTTTATATAAAATTATAGGTCTAATTTTTTATTCTTCCTAAATCAAAACTAGTTTTCAAATTGTTAATTTTAAATTTAAAAACATATAAAGTTATAAGATTTATCTATGTATATATGTATGTGTGTTATTTTTGAATTTAATATACAGTTTATCATTATTTATGTATGTATATACATAGTTTCAATTCAAAAAAATTAAATGAATTTTGTTTAAAATCATAAATCTAATGTTGAATCCTTCTTAAGTCAAAACAAGATTTCAAAAATTATTTTTAAATTTCAAATGCATAAAACTTATCATAATTAATTTTAATATGTATAAGGATTTAAGTATTCAAATGTTGATTTGAACAATGAATGAACCACTAAAGGAAGAAAAAAGTACTCCACCATTCCCTCTTCTTAAATGCTTACTTAAACTAATTAATCGTCATGTTATAAATATAAGTAAACTCTTTTTCAATTAGTTGAAAATAATTTATAACTTGTTTTATGTAAGTATAAGTAAACTATATATATATATATATATGCATATTATTATTATAATTTTATATGTTTTCAAAATAAAACTATGAACAACAATGAATATATAAAAGGTGAATGTGTCTATTGTAGTGTAAATCCCAATATCTATGGACGTACGTACTAAATATTATTGAGCCTAGAAAGGGCACAACACCCGATGTCCTATAGTGATAATAAAATATAACATAGAATATATGAAAAACAATAAAAATAATAAGGTTTTATAAACTGTAGTTTTTATTGATTATAGAACTAAGAGTCACTAATACAAGGGTTTTATTGATCTTAAAACTTTGAAGACAAATAGTAGCTTCCTTATTGACTATAATAGAGGAGAGATTGAAGATGAAGAAGGTAATGATCCAAATGTCCTTCTCTAGTTGTTATAGGATCTATATTTATAGGGAAATCATCTAGTAGAACCGGAGGCCCACAAGATACCAAGTCCAGTTCTAGATCCAAGAATTTAGGAGGGGAAGCCCAAGCCCCCTGAGCGGTAAAATCAACTCGGTACCGACTAGGGGTGGTCGGTATCAATCTGATTTTTAGAAGGGGTACAGTCTCCTCTTCTCTCTTATAGCCTTCTATCTCTGATTTCTCATGTTTCAAGCACTTTTCCTTTGTTATTTTGTTGTTTCCTAGAGGTCCTGATATCACACGTAGTTTCTTCTTTAATTTAGAATTTCCTAGGAGGTATTTCCTTTCCCTTGAGAAATGTACTTTATGACAATCATTCAAGTAATATTTCAATGAACCATTGCTTAAGAGCCCATTCGAGCCCAAAAGAGTGGTCGGTACCAAGTGGTCCCCTCAACTCTAATTCCTTTGAAACTTCTTGAATCCACTTCTATAGTCCTTCCAAGCATGTTTCCCAAGTCCATGAATCATTTCATCTTCATCCTGATGTTCAGATTCGAATAAAAGTCTACTTGGTTAAAAAAAACAGGATAACACTTCCCCCTACAATATTCTTTCGTTGAAAACAGAGCTTGATTTGGAACAAGATAAGCGTTGACCATCATCTGTGTATATCCATTGGTTATCTAAGATTTGCTTCAAGCATTTTACTATTCCATGGATATCTATTCAAATTCTTAAGTAGTAGAATTGTCATTCTCTGCACTAAGGACAGGATCTGGACTTTGGAGATCATTCTATGTCTTAGCCATTTATCTAATGCTTATGCCTAACTTTTTCTCCAATTTTTTTCCAAAATTTCTTCTCGATACTGAATGAAATTCCCAGTACCAAGCTCTTTTTTTTAGTCTCCAATTTCTAAAAATATTTGATTCTTAGCTATTTTCTTTCTATCTTACATTTCATGATTGAATCTCTTTCTATCGAGCACTCGTAACTACTCTACCTTTGCTAGAATCGATCACCTTTACCTCACTCTAATCACTGCCATCATCTCTGGATTGTTGCCGCTTCCAGACGTTGGCTTTGACCGCAGCCATTGAACTAGCGGATCTCGTCATCAAATACTTTGATTTTATCATAAACTCGAATCTTGGTGAGCCAAGGTTAGCGGCACTTCCATGTCATGGCGATCAACGTCGGAGATGGTGATCTGGAGGGTGCTTATATGAGGTTCGTCAAAGTTTAGGCTAGGAGATCCTGTGGTACATCTCGAGTTTGACCTAAGAAGTATTTGGGTTCAACTTAGGGCATACTCGAGTTATTCCTGAGAAATTTTTGATAGCTCTAACCTCTAGCCTTTGAATTTTGAAGTGTCTTGACTAACCTTTATTAAGACATAACCAATCACATATCATTGTTAAAATGTTGATAGTATGGTTCTCTTCCTAAAGAACAGTCATATAATATGGTTTTTGACGTTCGGACGATTCCATCACCTATCATTTCCAATCACTTCAATTTTCGTGTTCCTATGAAAGAAAAACTTTCGGATCGCTATGGACAGCGGTTCCATTACCATTATTAGATGATAACGGGTATGTATAGTTTCATCGTGCTATGTGGCTCATTTTTCAAACACAAGCGAGTTATCTACATAGGTTGATCCATTCATGTATATGACAATGGACATGGGACTCTCATTGTATATGTTAACACTTCTCAATGTTCAAAATCCAGGTTGTCAGCACACGTCGACGTCCGTTGGAATCAGGACGTCGGTCATATAGGTTTTAATTTAAAATAGAATTCTAAAGTAAAACATACCTGACCATGTTGTATGTAAATTTTTTATATACTCCCAAATCCGGATCTACCACTGCTCAAACTATGACCTCTACGCCTTCGGACCTAAGCACTCAGTTACCACCAAACTTCAAAGAATGAACGTACCAGCGGAACCAATGCAAGATCTGCCTCCTCGTTTACGCCTCCTCCTTTAAATGAGTATATCTATTTAGGAGTTTTGAATAATGCGCCTCAATAGGTGCCAACAATAATTACACCCAAAATGCTCCAAAGCGTCGGCCGATAACATGGAATTACTAAAGATGATGTTCTACTTTCGACCTAGGGCCAATGAGCAAACAATCCTCTAGTGGGTGCTTGAAATAGATGCGTGTACTTATGCAATGTCCTACAACCTTTCATTTCATTCCTATGCATGATCCTTCGAGAGCTTAGATTGGTTGTATCTCAAATTCATCCCAATGCATATGCGCTTCTGAGGTCCTTATACATACTATTTTTGAACCGATTTCAGTGACCTCCTTACTTCAAGGAGTTAACCAACATTTTAAGCTTCAAGCATCAGCAAGACTTGATAACTTATATGATAATCAAGGCCTAGTGTTGATGTAAAGTCCTAGAGAAGCTTCATAGCAAATATTTGTATTTCAAGAACAAGTACTTCTTCGTCCGATTTCCATACGGCTTCAATGGGCCTTGGCTCTCTTGTACTAAGCCTCCTTTCTCTTCACTCTTTCTGCACTCAGATTTCTTCTGCCCAAGTTTTTTAATTTATGATCTAATTCCTTCGTAGATATTCGTACTCAAGACATAAGTGATGAGCATGCCAGAACCCTGAAATCTCTTCAAGAATTAACTTCTAACTTCATACCAGCGTGTACCTCCTAACAAATGAGAACCTTTGTCGGTGTGGTCTATTACATCTTGACCACTCCACTATTCCTGCAACTACACCATCGAGCAGTTCTAGAATGCATACCCGATCTTCTTCTTTCACTGGAACCTCTGGTGATAATTTTCACGGAAAAGTTGAAGATCCGTTGGGTACAAAAAACATCGACGAACCCGTAGATAGGGCAACATAACGGCTTGCCACTAGTGAATCCCATGGGAAGGGGATGAAGGAGATGGAATGCAAATGGTTCCTAAAGAAAGTGAAGATGAAGAAGAGTGGGAAAAGAAGAGGCGAGAGAAGAAGAAGAGAGTGCCAAGAGAGGAGATAGTGACTATAGTGTTAATCCAGAGAAAAATGAATCATGCGATGAGACATGTCTTGAAGGCATTAAGCTTCCTCCTCAGCCTTATTCAAAGCATATAATAATCAAATATCCCAAAAGACTTCAGAAACAAGCATGTCTCCAGTAACCGATGCGACTCCTCTAGCCAGATCTTTTGGAGACGTCTTCATCTCCTTGAATAACTTCGATATTTCCATTGGCAATCTCCTTAAGGACAGCTCTTTGAGCTTCAAGTTCTTACCTTGAGATATCCTACCTGAAGGTAGAGAGATTCCATCGTTACTCGCTTCCAAACACTGCCTGTAGAGTCTTAAAGGGTTCATCGTCACTCTATAATTCACTATGATAAGAACATGCATCTCTTGCATTCACTTGAATCCGAAAACTCTAAACTTATATGATCTTTATCTCATTTCAAGTATCATGACAAGGGACAGATATAGCAAGCTCCATACGACATTAACAAGTCAAGAGGATGCACTCCTGATCTATACCCATCTCGTTTTAGCTACTACTAAGATTATGAATCCAAAACGGAGAGAGCTAGAAGTAAAGAAAAGGAGCGAAAAGTGAAAGATGACACTGCACAGAAAGAGAGAGCAAGAAAAGGAAGGCCAAAGCAAGGCAACCTATTGATCTCAGCAAGAAGTACATGGACTCGCACGATCATCGTCTCCTCGTTCCAAAGGAATATCTATTCCTCTAACTTATATTCTTGCTCTATCGTCTCAAATGCAACATGCTTTTCCTGATCGGTGTTATGTTCGACCGTGACATCAAAAACATTCCAAAGGAAGAAGCAGACCAAAAGGTCCAGTGGATTCAGAAGCTCATGGGCCAAGACTACAAATGGAAAAGGCTCTGTTTTCCATCTCTAAGGTCAATTGAATCAACCATATGAACATTTAATCATTCAAGTCTAGGAAAATGACCGATGACAGCCTTATTGTGGGGTACAAAGAAGACTTGGAGAAGTTAAAGATAGATAAAGATGTTGTTTTAAGATTTGGGGCTCAAAGTAAAAGCCTGATGGATGAGATGAGGAAAGCCCACAACGACGCAGAAATCATGAGAAAAAACATGCTGACGACTGCCCACGATGACAACATTGCTTTAAAAATATAGATTGTTGAGAAGGACTTGGCCATCACTACAAAGGATGAAATTATCCGAGCCATGGAAAAAAATAAAAGAACAAGCAGCTGGGGTTCAAAAGCTCCATGCCAAAAATGAGAAACTTGCAAACGAGCTACTAATAGTAAAGATTGAAAAAGATATTGAAGTAGAGCATGCCATTGTTACATAAGATCTAAAAGCTCTTAAAGAGTAAAAGGAAAAGTGAGAGAATAATTAAACAATACTCTCTAGCATTTTCTTGCCAATGCGATTTAATATAAGAATCTAGAATGGCTAGGAAGAACATATGTTGTCATCGTTGCTGATGCTTGGAAAGAAGTGCTATGCCATGGCTAAACGATCGATGAAGGCCTCATCGAGGAAGAATTGATGGCCAAGTACCTTAACGTAGATGGTATAATGAAATTTGAAGAGAGAAAAGAAATTCTCACTGAAGAAGATGTTGTTGTTGTTGCTGCTATTGTTAAAGCCTCCACTGACCCAAGTTCATTAGGTCAAGCATAGTCTCCAACTCCAAAATCCCAGGAGCCATCGACGGATATTCCCATAACCAAGGAAGCTAGCTCTGAAGCTACCTAAATTATCCCAGCATCTATGGTAACCACTTCTATTGAATCCTATATTCCTCCCTTCATTGATCAACCAATCCAGCACTCGCTTGAAGAAGGTAAAATTTCTAAATCTTTCGCTTTGCAGTCAGCTTCGGGCGAAGGCATATCCCTTATTTCATCGATTTTTGAAAAATTCCAGCTCTTGCCTACATCCATCTATAATCTTTACCATTCTGTTTGTCAAATTGTAGGTCATCCACATTTTCCTCCTTCACCGTCGGCCACTCAAGGATAGGTGTTGCAGCAATATTTACTGCATTTACCTCCATCTTTATGGAACTTATTGATTTTGTTCCTCCTTCTAGCTTCGGCCCAGGGCCTGATTGTGAGAAGATAGCCGCTGTGGAGAACTTGGAGGACCTGACTCTATCCCTTGAGGAAGATGTTATTATCAGCAGCTATGCAGACCCAACTAACAAATTACCATGGCGGAGAGATTGAAAATTACCTTTCCAAGGTCAAGATCAAGACCGAGCTTGGAACTAAAAAATCTATCAGCTTTGCACCAACTAACCCGTCTACTAAATTTTTCCTAATCAAGTAGAAGCCCCTCAAGATCAAATCCAATGATGCTTCTATTGGAAAGTCTGATGAACCACTTGTTAAGATCAATGGAGAAACTATGCAGCCCAAAGGTGATACTCTCAAAGAGGGGAAAATAAAAGGCAGGCGAAAGAATAAGAGGCCATCCGGTGGTTCCAGCGGCAAGGGCAACAAGAAAGAAAAGAATAAGTAAGAGATTCCTAAGACTTGTGAGCGAGATTGTTTTTTATCGTGCATTCTATTTTTCCTTTTACCATAGATAGGACATGTTTGTGCAGGAATATCCCCCGCTACCTTTGTACATAAAAGCTCAAGTAATGATAAATCTCTAAGTTCTATAATTTTTGTCCGGATTTACTATTTCGTGCTTTTATATTATGTATATGCTTATGTACAACTGCCTCCATATATAATATAACTGCTTATGTTGTGATTCATCCATATTACACATGTCCTATGCAATGCTTTTATTTACTACAACTTTGAGCATATAAATAAAATCCAACAATTACCTTAATTATATTTCATTATTTATCCCTGTTTATAGCCACCAATGTGTTTCATTTGGTGAAGCTAAACCATGTGTTTAATTGACTGTGTGGTTATTTCTATTTATGTTAGGTCGAGTTTCCTTCGAACATCAACAAGTTAAAAATAATTCAAATTCTATGCTATTCCTTATCTTTGGGGAACAACGGTTTGAACATTTAACTCCTAACGTCCCTAATCTCATCGGAAAATGGGCATGATCGACGTTTTAATCATATGGGAAAATTATTCGGTTGCCCCTAGTCTGATTATGCTTTTCCAGTCTTGATCCTGAACCAAAGGAATTTGGTAGTGCCTCTCTTCAACCTTCGATGACTATCCTTGCTAATCTCGGCCAACCATGTCTTGTTAGACTGCAAAATGCAGCCGCGAAGGTTTTGATCGTAAATTAGTTCAAATATCTAAGAAATTGCACTTTGAATACCTGTCTTTAGGCATCCTCTTTTAGCCTCACCTATCTTCGGGCTTCGACTGAGTATCCATTGATCGTCCTCGACCAACCTTTGTTTAGCGTATCTTGCAAGGCTACAAGCATAGCCTTCGCGATATTAACCGCTTACCATTTTCTATCTTCAGAAAATGGTGCTTTAACTGTTCAATTTCGAGCATTCATTCTTGAGTTTCCTAATTCTAGGCAACAACCAATACCTGAAGGTTAGGGCCAAATTATCTGATTGACCCATGTGTTTAATCTCCTTAGTCCTAATCCTGGATTAATGGAGTTAGCACCTTAGGGTAAATTATCCAATCGACCTTTGAAATTGTACTCCTCGTCCTAAGCCAAAGGAGTTATTACCATTTTTGGGTTTGGAATAACAGGATCAAATTATTCGATCATCCCTTTTGATCTCCTTCTTCGCTCCTAATCCTAGACCGAAGTAAGTGGCACTTTCTTCGAGTACCTAAGCCCATACGGTTGAATTATTTGATCAACCCTTGAAAATATACTCCTCGGTCCTTATCCTTGAATATGGGAGTTTATACTTGACAGTCTTTTTGATCGCACATCATAGAAATTTCTCTTACAAGAACACAATGCCATTGGTTCCAGAAGCTAAATTTTATTCATAACCAAAATCATGGCAAGTCCTACCTTATTACATTGTCCCCAAAAACCTTGGTGGCTTATTTGCAAAAAATGAACTAAATAAAGCTAAACAAAATAGTCCCATAGTAAATCGCTATTCCATGCATGCAAGATTGAGATTCCATCGATAGTTGCTAGCTTGAACGTTCCATCTCCAAGCTTTGGCTCAATTGCATAAGGACCTTCCCAATGTGGATAAAGGCCCCCTACCTGGGGGAACTCATTTCAAAACAAGATCCCCTACCTTGAAAGTACAGTTACAAACATTGGTGCCAATGTGTTGTGCTACTCTTTTCCGATGAGCACCTACCCTTAATTTCGCTTCTTCCCTTTAGCCATCAACCTAATCGAGGGACTCAGGCAAGATATCCTCATTTACTTCTAGATCGTAATGCCTTTTACTATGAGAAGGGACTCCCGATTCTATCGAGATCGTAGCCTTTGATCTGCATACTAGAACGAATGGCGTGTGTCCTGTCGTAGACTTGTGAGTCATCTTATAAACCCATAATCTAAGTGGAAGCTCATAGAACCAGTTGCCCTTGTCTTTAGATAACCATTTCTTCAAGGTGTATTTGATGATTTTGTTCACTGCCTCAACTTGTCTATTCGCCTATAGATGTGCTACCATTGAAATGCTCTTCATGATCCTATACAATATGTAGAAATCCTTGAACTCGGTACTTTCAAACTGAGTTCCATTGTATGTTATAATATTCAGAGGTACTCTGAACCTACACATGATTTTCTTTATCATAAGGTTGATTACCTTTTTCGTTGTGATCATAACAAGCGGTTCCACTGTGGCCCACTTTATAAAGTAATCCATCGCAACTACTGCATATTTAGCTCCTTCTTTTTCCATCGGTGGCACTATGATAATATCAATTCTCCAAACCGCAAATGGCCCTAGGCTAACCATTTGTGTAACTCTATAGATGGGGCCCTTGGAATCTTCACAAATCTTTGGCAATAGTCGCATCGTTTGGTGTAATCAACTGCATCCTAATTTATTATTGGCCAAAAATATCTATAGTGAAGTACCTTTATCGCCAGTGTCGGCCTTTGGTATGGTCACCACAGCTACACACATTAGATTTCCATGAGGATTTTCCTAGCCTCATCGTTGGTTACATACTTGAGAAAGAGGATAAAGAATTCTCTCATATATGGCACTCCTTCTTACTTCATGAACCATACCGCTTTTCGAAGGATTTTCTTCTGTTCATTCCTGTCTCTCGGAAGAGTTTCCCTGAGAAAATATTCCTTGATCGGAGCCATCCATGACTCCTTTTCTTCCATGGTCTGTAAAAATTCACTCAATGCCCATCCGTCGATACCTGGAGCCATCAAAACCTCCACTAGAACCAAACCCATCATCTGCGCTTCCTTGGAACTAGCCAGTTTAGTAATGAATCAGTTTTTGCGTTCTCCTCTATGGGGATATGCATAATAGTATAATGCTCTATATCATCCAATAGCTCTAGTGCCTTTGTCTGATAAGGAGTGAGTCTCGTACCCTTAGCCTGATATTCCTTCCTCACTTGATAAACAACCAACTGGGAATCACCAAATATCTGCAACATCCGTATTTCCAGTTCCTTTGCTTTCCTTAACCTCGCTATTAATGCCCCGTACTTAGCTTTGTTATTAGCTGTGGGAATTCCAACTTCAGTGCATAACAAATTGATCATCCTTCCAGAGTTACAAGCACTACTCCTATACTTGAACAATATTCGTTTAAAGCTCCGTCCATAAATAATTTCTAATAAGGAAGTGTGACCATATCGTCCTCCTTTTCACCATCTCGTGCGGTAACTCAGTGATGAAGTCCGCAAATGCTTTCCCATTTATCGATCTTATCGGATGGTAAGTAATATCATATCGACTTAACTCTATGCTCCACGTCAACAACTTCCTCAAACTCTTGGGTTGGTGAAAAACCTGCTCCAAGGGCTTATCCGTCAATCATTTGAATGGATGAGCCTGAAATATGGTTGTAGCTTTCTTAGTGCAATTAACAAGTAATATTCAAGCTTTCCCAACCTTGGATGGTTCTTTTCAGCTCTAGCAAACCTCTTGCTAATATAATAAACCAGTCTTTGAATCAATGCCTCATCACGTACTAATGTTGTGCTTAATGTGTGAGAAGATATGTAACGGCCCATATTTCATATATAGGAGGATCGTAAAATATTTTTATTTTATTCATATGAGATTGTATTATTCTATAATTTCGGGATATCACTCTTAGGGACATTTTACACACTTATGATTTTTCCTTAATATCTAAATAACCATTTTGACTGTAGAGATCTTGTTTAGGCTATAACTTTTAAAAAGGTTGAATTAGGCTCTTAAACCAGTTTCATTGCTTCAGGATGATGGTTTTTCATTCCGTAAAGTGGTCGTCGTAGAGAAACGGACTTACAGATTGAAATTTATGCATGTTTTAAGTTTTTAAAGCTGATGGCCAGAATTAATATGTAATTAGTGAAGCCCATTAGTCTAATTAGAGAATACTATGTATCGAGGGCTGAAGAATCAAATTAAAACTTTTTCCTCTCACTTCAAATTAGATCTATACCCTAATTAGCTCTAGATCCATCCTAATTTTATTGAAAATCACCTAAATTTCTCTCTAAATCAAACTATATTGTGGATTAGAGATTTGATCATCAACTAGAGGATAGAGATCATCGATTTGCTTGATTTATAGTGAATTCCATTGCTATTTGGATTGGATATACATTCATATTGGTTGAATTTGGTGAGTGGTTTATGCCTTCTCTCTATACTATGCATGTTTACATGGTAGAATCATAGAATTTAGCATATTTTAAATCGTTTTTTAGTCCTTGAGAAGGATGGTTTTGATGAAAACAGCCTTAGGACTTATTATAAAATATAAATACTAACATTATAGTTTAGATATACATCTATATGCAGGATATAAACACGCAGGTACCAAGAATCTGTACAGTATAGAGATACAAGACTGATGAATTTAAAGATTGAAGTTATCAAGATTGAAGACTCATGAGTATCAAGATATTAAGAGTTCAAGATTTCAAAGTACAAGATAAGTATTGAGTCTAGAATTATGTTAAAATTCTTGAAAGCACTTACATCTTTATTTGAAATTTATTCGTGGAATGGAATCCACTTCGAGCCTGTTAAAGGGATGGAACCCACGACAATATCTAGTGGAACATATAGAGGTCCTATTTTGATATCCACTAATTTTATAAAAATGCTTTTCTAAAATATCTCTTATTTAAAAAAATGTTTTTCAAGACCTTCTTTTCAGAAAGACATCTCTCCTGTTTGAAATACTTTAGCCCCAAAATTATCGTTATCATTTTTAATATTTTGATTTCAAAATTGTCCTTGATTTTAAACTATCTCTTGTTTTAATATATAGCTTTTAAAATATTTATATACTCGGATTTTAAATCACTTTATAGATTAAGATTATATATTAAAAATTACTTTCTAAACTCTTTTATATACTTAAACTATATTCAAGTATATTTATAAAAGTTTAGAAATTGTTTTGAAAAATTATAGAAACCAATTTTAATAAGAAAATCAAAATCGCCATTTTTGCCTAGAGCATGTCGACATACTCCTACCCCCCATATCGACATGGTGCCCAATAATATTCAAATTCAAATTTTCAAAAGAAGTGTCTCTTCGTCGTATCCTTTCATAATAGATATGGTTGTTGATCTTCTATAGATACTAGCAGTTCTAAATGAATTTTTAATCAGATTTCAGTTATTTTTCTCTCCACTTCATCTTCCACGTTTATTCTAAAGAATCCCAAAACTATACTCTACTTAAATACCAAGCGATTCAAACTTGAATATCTCTTGTTTGATTCTCTTCCACTCTCTCCACAAGATCTCGGTGCTATTCAAAGTTATAGGATTATTTGTAAATCAAACTGTTGAGCAAAAGGTGCGGTTGAGCATTAAAATCAATTGAGTGTGATTATTGCCTCGAAAATCAATTAGGTGATCTTGTGGCCTAGTAAATCAAGAGAGTTTGCCCCAGACTCGAATACAGGAGGGTGTACCTCATGGCCTGGAAATCGAGGGTGTAATCTGGAAGATTATTTTGAAACGAAATCCGTACAATTATGCAGGACTGGATGCAAGGTAACTCCGAACCAGTATAAAATCCTAGTGTATTCTTTCCTTTACTGCTTTCACTTATTATTTTGCATCTATATCTAATTCTGTGATTATATCTGCATCTGTGTATGGCATTTGCTAGTGATTAAATTACATAAGTTTCAAAAAGATTTATTAAATCCACAAAACACTATTCACCCCTCCTCCCCCCCTCTAGTGTTATTCTAGCCTTAAGATCCGTAATCCGCATTTCTAACATTTTTTTGGTCATAAAACCTTTTCCAACTTTAATTACATGTTAAACTATGTACATGATTTAGAATGATTAGCAATCACCCTTGTTCATGCTCATATATTCATGTTATATGTAGATCTATGTTAGAAATGGACTTGTTTGTCTTATTTTGATGGATTGCATGTTTGATTAGATGAAATTGTTTGTTATTCTATATTAGATGACATGATTTAATGTTGTTCATTAGTGTTTTGATCACATAGAAAGTTAGGTCGGAGAATTGAGCAAATTGGTGGCAAAGTTGGTTGAAATTGGACAAAACTTGGAAGGAAGGCTCTGGAGTATTGGAAGAGCTCATGGTTCAAGGAGAAAGTTCCAATTCATTAACTACACAAGTCGGCAATGAGTTGAGAGGTCGACATCAACGTATGTAGTTTGGTTCATCATGATGGCGAATTTGGAAAGAGCAAGGATGTTGCTAGTAGAGGTTGCCTGAAGTGATGGACAGGTGATTGGCTAAGTGTTGGAGGCTACGACGACTTGTTTCTAGTATACGAAGTAAGGTGCTTTGAAGAGAGAACTTGTTATGTGACGAATTTGTTTGTGATGAGAAGTCGAGGTCAAAGCTTTCGAGTATGGAGTACTAGAAGCAAGAAAGGAGTGGAAGAAAACTTAGCTATGATTGGCTAAGTATAGAGCTTGGGGCTGACATGAGAGGTCGGTAAAAACTTCTAGGGTTAGGTCCAAATAGGATGAAACTTCTAGGAGGTGAAATAGAAGTCATGTAGATTGTGCTGGTGGTATCGGCTCATTCATATCAGGTTGGATGACAATATAACTATATAATAAAAAGCTATGGTCTTTGGATGTTGGTTCATAGGGAGTATGTTCCAAAGATGATGGCTCGCAAAGGGGGTGGGCCTTAAGATCAGGGATGTGAAATGGTTCCTGGTAAATAATGGAAACTAGATTGATAAAGAAGGGCTCGGTATCCAAAGGAAGTAATGGAGAGCTCGGGCTATATGTGCTAAGTAATCGTTGATGCTCAAAATGTTTTCTGATGTACTTGAAGTAGGAATATTATAAGTAGGGATGCCCATGGGTTAATAAAGGGACCTATGGCTTTGGGTCTAGCATCCAGCTTTAGACTACAAGACACATATCCAGCTTTGGACTACAAGATATGAGAGTACAACGGAGAATCACGATTTCCATTAGTCCCTAGCAGAAAGGAGGCTATACGAGCTATCATATATTCAAAGCATATAAAGTGATAGTTAGGATTGTTTTATGAATTCCATGGATGTTATGATTGCTTTAGTAACTCTCTTTAGTAGGTTATCACTTATAGGTATCAAGGGAAATAGGTATTGGAGATAGGAATACCTGGAAGACTGATATCCTTTATCTGTTTTATGGTATATCTTTATGATATTATAGAGTAGCATATTATCAAGGGAAATACGTAAGCTTATACGATTCAAATAATATTAGATAGAATTTGAAAAGAGAAGTATACAAAAAATAGTAACATTTTCCTATATCGACAAAAGTGACAAAATGCTGATTTCAGAAAAGTAAGTTTCAATGGTTAAATAAATTATTGTACTTTATTTATAGGTGTTTATTTTTTTTTACATAACATTATACAAATTTATTTTTAAATATGGTTTACATAAATAAATATTTAACTAAAACGTCAAAATATGACCTTAAAATATTTTGTCGAAAATCAACGTTTTATCGATTAAAAGTTTTTGCAACGTCGTCGCACCTTTATTTTCTTATATAGGAACATATATTCAAATAGTATAAGTATTAATTAATTCACTAATCAGGTTTACTTTTACTAAACATACTTAGAAAATTCTAGAATATAATTAAGAAAAAATAAGCACAAAAAGACAAACATGTCATTTCAAAGCAAAAGGTAAACAACAAACCAACCAAACACAATTATAATATTCCTTACTTACTTCTTAAGTTAAAATGACATAAAGTAATGATTTAAAATGTGATATTAAGTGTTGAAAAAATAAGATTTCCTAAAAAGTAAGCAAAAGGTATTTTGGTCTTTTTACAAAATATTATTTTGATCCAAAATAATTTCTATAATAAGCTTCCACTTTCTCACTTTTTTTTTACTTCTTCTTCTTTTTCAAGCTTTTCTTCTATTCTCTAATGGCTTCTTCTCTTCTCTTTCCTTACAAACTTTTCTTAAAACCATATTAAATAAACTCTAAACACCACCAAACTTTTCGAAAAACCTTAGAATACCACTAAAACATAGTTTAGCATCTAAAAATAGAAGAATTTATGGAGGAGCGGTTGGAAACCATGGAGGCCGAGTACATCAAGAAGGAGGAGCAAGTTCAAGGAGCTCCAGAGCAAGAAAAAGAGAAGGAGGTGCTGTCGGAATCAAAAGGAAAGTCTACGAAAAAGTTTGGTGGAGTGGAACTAATGGTGAGTACTCAAATATTAGTTTTATTTTGATAAAACTAAAGTTGATAATACACATGTTAAATTAGGAATTAATATGTTGAATATTGGTTGATATGGATGATAACTTGGTTTGATAAATGATAAGAGAAATGGTTAGTAAGTATAGTTAATTCAATGGAAATTAAATCCATACAAATGTGTGTGGAAATTATTTAGCCTCTTAACCATTTCAGAATATCTAAAAAAAGATGGAAAAATATATTATAGTAACATAATATTATAATATGAAACGAAATGAAAAATGAGTTTGAAATGATGAAAATATTGTTTTAAATAAGTTAAAGTAGCTTAAATATGGTTTAAAACAAAGTTGAAGTGTTGCGGACAAATTTCAAAGCAATTCACAAAATTGGTCAAAATCAAGCTCGTCGTGTAGCGATTGTTCGTAAATTTTGACCGTAACTTCAAATTAATGTAGATAATGATTTATAAGTCAGATTTCTTTGAAATAAAAATTCTTTGGTTCACAATGATAATTTTTTCCAACGAAGAAAGAAAATCAAGGTTTTGTTAAGTAGATTTTGAAATATATCCAAAACAATTTTTTAAAAACATCACGGTTTTGCACCTCGGAATCTAAAATGGGATTTCTTCATAAATGATATTTTTAAATGTTTTAAAAATATGAAATAAATTTGATAAATCTATTAAAATGGTTTAAAAGAGATTTGGAATGGAAAATATGAATTTCAAATATTAAAAAGTTGTTTAAATTAAATAAGCTTATATAGCACTTTCCGCGGCACTTTTATGCTTCGAATTCTATGACCTTTTGAATATGAGTTTAAACTTAACAATTCTTTCCTAAATATTTTGTGAATGATTTTAAAGAATAATTAAGTAATTTAAAGGTGGTATGGAAGTTTTAATAATATTTTGAATAAATGGTTAAGAGGAATTGTTTATACCACTTAAACAAAAAGTGAAGAATATTGAATGTAACAACAAATTGAGTATGCAAAAACAACTAGTACATTTGTCCCGCCTGTGAGATCTAGAAAGATAAAACAAGGTGTTTAACTAGGGTTAGGGATGGAGCAACTAGTGCCCTGAACTTACATGGCCTATGTTTTCTTTTTTTAGGCGAGGAGTGGAATAGATCGAAAGGAAAGCCTGAATGCTCTATAAAGATCATATTTAAGTTTTTCCAAAATAAAAAAAAAGAAACAAATTCTTTGAATGTTAATTAACCACTTTACATATTTTAATCGATGATTAGCACGAAGGAACCAAGATTGGATTTGGGTGATTCCTATTCGAAGAACGGGATTGAATTTGTGTAATTCCTATCCGAAAACCCCTTCATACTAATTTTCAAAATAAAACATATTGAAGACAAAGATCACTGAAGACAAAGATCTTCATGATGTAGGATTACTTGCCATTGATCCCTGAAGGTGAAATTTACCATATCTAAGGTGGCAGTAGTGCTCTGTTATGAAAATCTTTGATTTGCAAGAATATGATTTGAAGTTATGAAGAAATCTTTGATTGAGATTTAATGAATGATTGGGGAATATTTTCCCTAACTTAAAAGTTATAATTTGAATATAAGAAATCATTGATTAAGATTTTATGAATGATTTGGAAAAGTTTTCCTAAGTAAAAGCAAAAATGATTTGGAATTATTCCAGGATTTAAGAAACGTTTAAATAAACCAAATGATTGATAAATGAGGTTTAATGATTCCATATACATTTGAAAAGAAAATGGAATAACTTGAAAAGAAAATATCTAAGAAAGATATTTGATTTAAATAAAAGATGGAATAATTGATTGATTATTAATATCCTCGTACGAACTTAACATTTTTAAAGCGATGATTGGCTTCTAAAGGACCGGGGTCGGATTTGGGTGATCCCTATCCGAAAACTAGTTCGAACCAATGCATACGTTCGAAAGTGAAGACATGTTGAAGATGATGATTATTGAAGACCGTGGATCTTCATAGCGTGAGGACTGTTTGTTGACATGCTCTGGGTCGCTTCCATTATAGAGTTATTTATAGCAGTGGTCTCCTTATTGTGTAGATTTTTTTTGAATTGTAAGGGCTTCTCACCTAGTAATGGCCGAGGAAAATGCCTTCGGTTTCGTTCAATCCAAGAACGAACTTGTATGGACGAATGTCTGACATTGCATTTCTGAGACATAACATTTGACTTTTACAAATTACACTACTTGTGGAGGTTAAGGGAACTTCTCTTAGCTTAACACCCTTCTTTGAGACATACGAGCTCAGAGGTTGTATGCTTGTGGGAGTCAAATAGGGATCAAAGGAATGACAGTGTTGCATTAAAAGTGGAACCTGTTATGATCAAAGCGTGGTTTTGTATGAAAACCATGGTTTTGAAGAAATTGAGCATAGCCTCATTAGCCTCATATCCCAGAAGATGATATAGGAGACTATGTGGTCTGATATGCACAAATTCGGAATAAGTGAGTATGTATGGTGGTGTCCAATACGTTGGGCCCTTTGGGGGTACGTCCCTCAAGGCATTTATTACCCTATTTAAATAAAGTGGTTAGCTTTAGAAAAGAAGGGAACTACCAGTTATCAATGGTAGTATAACAAGTACAGCTCCAAGTGACTAGTTGGAGAAAAGCGATTAAGGCATTGTGGGAACAATGTTTGTTAGGCGTGGATCGAAGAAAAGGCCACTAGTTCCCTATCATATTGGAAATCCAATCCCAATAGGAGCTTTACGATTTTGATTGTATTCCCGAAATAGCTGTAATGACTAGTAAACATTTCAGCTACCACTTTTTCGTATCATATATTACGTTCGGTATATTCCATTAACTTGGTCTGGATATATTACCTTAGACATAGTCCGGATATTGATACCTTATTTGATTAAGTTTATTTGAAAGGTGTTTACAAAAGAATGCCATTAAAAATAATATCAAGTGCATTTTGGTATAAAAGTGTTTTGGTTATCATAAGGAAAATACCCGTCCATATTTATGTGTGTACATGGTCTTATGAGATACCCTTCTTTTCAAAGGTTTTGATATCATCGTCATGATCTATGCATTTAAAATTTCGAGTATCTCACGTTGGTTTATCAAACCTGATTTGCGTATTTTTAATACTCGAGTCAGATCCGAGTAGTTTCATGTTGAATTGAAGACGGTTGGAGTTTCCAAAGGACAGTTGGAGATCTTCATCATCGTATCGACGTATTCTATTATCCTCTTTGCTTGGTGAGGTTCGTACATGATAGGGTGTTCTCGCTTTGTGAACAATGACGAAGCTTAGAATCTTACCCCTATATGTCCTTAGTGTGAATAGGTTGGTTGATAGTCGAGTGGCTTGCCGTAAAAGCAGATTCGAGGTACCACTTGTAGTGACCTCCATGTTGAAAAGCAGGAGTGCCCCCATGTTGAAAAGCAAAGGGTAGTGAGATGGTTGAAAAGTCTACCGATGCGGGTCCAAAAACCCGTTCGTTACATTTGGTATCAGAGATGAAGGTTAAGCGAGAACCTTGGCTTTGGTTAGATAAAGATTCATCAGAGATAGGGTTAGTAATACCCTAGGATGAGTGACTCATTAGAGATAGGGTTAGTAACACCCTAGAATGTGTTTGAGTGTATTACATATGAGCGTGTATTTGATATTTGATGTAAAATTGTTTTATGTTGATTTATCTGTTGAGTGATTTATGGATTCTGATCGATGTGTCTGATCACCGTTATCGATAAGGGTTCCTAAATATTTAAACAAGATGAACCGACACACTTATTTTGAAAAATTTAGTAAATGAAATAATTATACCTAGATTATATTTTATATATTTTGAAAAGTTGTATAGTCAGAAATTAGGATTAGTATATGAATATCTTGTGATAAGGTAACTAAGACCTTTAATACTTATTCCAAAATAATAAGTTAAGAAATGATAATGTCAAGTTACTATCATAAATTAATCAATTGTTTGATTTAAAAGTTTAAGTACAAACACCTTGTGAATTAAGTTTCACGATTTGAGTATAAGGTGTTCGATAATAAGATTGTTTAAGGAATGAACATATAAGAAAAAAATGTTTTAAACAATAGTAAACGATTGTTTGAAAGATAAATATAAAAGGAATGAGAATTTAAATTCGAGTAAAAGAGTTGTGGAAATTGAAATGAAGTTAACTAATATAAGATAAAATGAAATTATAAAATAGGTTTTATAAAGTAATCTCTAAAGGATTTTGAAAATGGTATTATTTCAAATAAAAAGTGGTATCTTATGATAAATAATTCGATTGGCTCGAAAATAAATTAAAAATTGGCAAGTGATGTGTTTAGATGGTAAGCACTTCTCTTAAGTATTACTCTTCTTGTTAAAAGGATATATGATACTATTGGTAATGCACAGTTCCTTGGCATTATTTTGGAGTTACTCGATCCAATAATTTTCCTAAGTTAAAGAAATAATGAGAATTATTGATTAGTAATTTTTATAAAAACAAGATAAATTTAGATCGCTAATTGATAAGATAAAAATAAATTTCCGATGATTTTGGAGAATCGAAAATTTCTGAATCATACATAACACAAAGTTAAGAAATTGATAAAAGAGTGTGAAATAATTTGAGTAAATGAAATAAGATAGGGATAATTTATAAATCTGATTTATAAAGAAAAAAAAAGAGATTTAAGAGTTTGAAGATTTAAATACAGGTGATTTTAAAATCTTTTTTTCAAAGCTAGAAAAATAATAATAATGACTATAACCTAGAAAATGTTTTATTAACGAATTCCAGCATTAATTAAGGATTTGGGATTAGGTCTTTAAAAGTGATTGATTTACATAAGTTATAAGATGAAATAAACTTAAATAATAGTTTTACAAAATGATAAAAATATTTGGAAATAAATAATTAAAGGAATTATATAAAGAAGCACCTTTAGAAAATGTTTAAACTTAAGATAAAGTTTGTATGAAAGTTTTGAGAGTTAATAAATGTACATATTATATGTAGATCATTTCATCACACAAATTTTGACCTAAGATTCGAGTTTGGAATTTTGAGGTGTTTACACTAGTTCGAAAAAGGGTTTATCACTCGATTCTTGGCGGTGAACATTGATGTGGGTTTGTGGTTAGATACTTGAGTTTTCTATCATAGTTGAGCACTATGCAAGGAAAGCAAAGGTTTCTTAGCAAAGAGCTTAATTAGTCCGCACTAGAGGATCGAAGGATCGATACTAGTTAAAATTGTGTATTCGAATAGGAGATCGAATAAGATATTTGATACTGATGATCTGTGTATGTTATATGGAATTAAGTTTAAAGATAAATGGTTTGGGCAAACTTTTATTTTGGGTAAGTTCGAGGACGAAATTCTTTTAAGTATGGGGAGAATGTAACGACGCAGAATTTGACCACTTTAAAATATACTATTTAGAGTGATTTTAAATACAAAATAGGTAAGGTTATATGATATAAATAATATTAGATAGGATTTTAAAAGAGAATTATACATAAAAATAGTAACATTTGCCTATATCGACAAAAGTGACAAAATGTCGATTTCAGAAAAGTAAGTTTCAATGGTTAAATAATTTACTTTAATTTATTTTATATTTTTAAATAACATTATATAAATTTACTTTTAAATTTGGTTTACATAAATAAATAGTTTAACTAAAACGTCAAAATATGATCGTAAAACATTTTCTCGAAAATCAACGTTTTGTCGATTATAAGTTGTCGCAACGTCGTCGCACCTTTATTTTCTTATATAGGAACATATATTCAAATAGTATAAGTATTAATTAATTCACTAATCAAGTTTACTGCTACTGAACATACTTAGAAATTTCTAGAATATAATTAAGAAAAGGTAAGCACAAAATGATAAATATGTCATTTCAAAGCAAAAGGTAAACATCAAATCAAACCAAACATAATTATTATATTCCTTACTTCTTAAGTGAAAATAACATAAAGTAATGATTTGAAAGGTGATGTTAAGTGTTGAAAAAATAAGGTTGCTTAAAATGTAAGTAGAGGGTATTTTGGTCTTTTTACAAAATATTATTTTAATCAAAAACTGTTTCTATAAATAAGTATCCACTTTCTCACTTTTTTTCACTTCTTCTTCTTCCTTTTTCGAGCTTTTCTTCCACTCTCTAATGGCTTCTTCTCTTCTCATTCCTTACTAACTTTTTTTTTAAATCATATTAAATCAACTCCAAACACCATCAAACTTTGCCAAAGACCTTAGAATACCAATAAAACATGGGTTAGCATCTAAAAATGAAAGAAATGATGGAGAAGAGGATGGAACCCATGGAGGCCGAGCATATCAAGAAGGAGGAGCAAGTTCAAGGTGCTTTGGAGCAAGAAAAAGAGAGGGAGGTGCTATCGAAATCAAAAGGAAAGTCTATGAAAAAATTTGGTGGAGTGGAACTAATGGTGAGTACTCAAATCTTAGTTTTATTTTAATAAAACTTAAGTTGACAATACACATGTTAAATTAGAAAGTAATATGTTGAATATTGGTTGATATTATGGTTGATTGTATGTTTGTGGTATGGATGATAACTTGGTTTGATAAATGATAAGAGAAATGATTAACAAGTATAGTTAATTCAATAGAAATTAAATTCATACGAATATGTGTGTAAATTATTTAGCCTCTTAATGTTTTCAAAATATCTAAAAAAAGATTAGAAATGATATTGTAGAAACATAATATTATAATATGAAATGAAATGAAAAATGAGTTTGAAAGATGAAAATATTGTTTTAAATAAGTTAAAATAGTTTAAATATGGTTTAAAACAAATTTGAAGTGTCTCGGACAAGTTCCGAAGCAATTCACAAAATTGGTCAAAATCGAGCTCATCTCGTAGCGGCAGTTCGTAAATTTCGACCCGTAACTTCAAATTAATGTAGAGAATGATTTATAAATCGGATTTCTTCGAGTTAAAAATTCTTTGGTTCACCATGATAATAGCTTTCCAACGAAGAAACAAAATCAAGGTTTCATTAAGTAGATTTTGAAATATGTCCAAAACAATTTTCTAAAAACATCGCGGTTTTGCAATTCGGAATCCAAAAAGGGATTTCTTTATAAATGATATTTTTAAATAGTTTAAAAGTATGAAATAAATTTGATAAATCTATTAAAATGGTTTAAAAGAGATTTGGAATGGAAAATATGAATTTTCAAATATTAAAAAGTTGTTTAAATCAAATAAACTTATATAGCACTTTCCGCAGCACATTTATGCTGCGAATTCTATGACCTTTTGAATATGAGTTTAAACTTAACAATTCTTTCCTAAATATCTTGTGAATGATTTTAAAGAATAATTAAGTGATTTAAAGATGTTATGGAAGTTTTAATAAGAGTTTGAATAAATGGTTAAGAGGAATTGTTTATACCACTTAAACAAAAAGTGAAGAATATAGAATGTAATAACAAATTGAGTATGCAAAAACAACTAGTACATTTTCCTTGCTTGTGAGATCTGGAAAGATAGAATAAGATGTTTAACTAAGGTTAGGGATGGAGCAACCAGTGCCCTGAACATACCTAGCCTATGTTTCTCTTTTTAGGCGAGGGGTGGAATAGGTCGAAAGGAAAGCCCGAATGCTCTAAGTTTTCCCAAGATAAAAGAAAAGAAACAAATTCATTGAATGTTAATTAACCACTTTACATCTTTTTATCGATGATTAGCACAGAGGAACCGGGATCAGATTTTGGTGACTCCTATCCGAAAAACCCTTCAAACTAATTTTCAAAATAAAACACACTGAAGACAAAATCTTCATGATGTAGGATTACTTGCCATTAGTCCCTGGAGGTGAAATTTTCCATATCTAAGATGGCAGCAGTGCCCTGTTATGAAAATCTTCGATTTGCAAGAATATTATCTAAAGTTAAGAAGAAATCTTTGATTAAGATTTAGTTAATGATTTGGGAATATTTTCCCTAAGTTAAAAGTTATAACTTGAATATAAGAAATCATTGATTAAGATTTAATGAATGATATGGAAAAGTTTTCCTAAGTAAAAGCGAAAATGATTTGGAATTATTCCAGGATTTAAGAAAGGTTTAAATAAACCAAATGATTTGATAAATGAGCTTTAATGATTCAATATACATTTGAAAATAAAATGGAGTAACTTGAAAAGAATATATCTAAGAAATATATTTGATTTAAATAAAAATGAAAGAATTGATTTGTAACGACTTAGAAATTTCGATCCCGAAATTTCCAGATAGTTAGAGAAAAGAAGAAAGAGAAAGAAGAAGAAACAGGAAACTCAAACTCAGAATCTCACATTCGCAGCGGATAAAATATAATATCACATAAATAATAGTTTTACAAAGGAAAACTGGTCAGTACATCTACATTTTTATACATCAGAGTTACAATCAATACGCAACACTGGACGGTTTAAGACAACATGTCCTAACTATACAATAATATATCACAATGATAAAATACTCCATACGTTCCAGCCATCCAGCGCGCCTCCTGAGCTCCAGAACGTCCTTACCTGAAAATCTACAATACTCGGTCTGACCCGAGCATTACATCAAACTAACACCCGGGTCAGGCTGGAAACCAGCGTGAGTAAACCCATCCAACAAGAAATACCAATGCATACAACTTATATAAACCCGGGGTAACTTACATCAATTTACAACTCCTCAAGTTGTTATAGACATCACCTATTCCACATATCCATTTCTAAGCACCACAACTTAGAATAAATGGTCCAACCCCCTTAAATCTTTCCATTACAGCTTATTGATTTCTCCTATCATTTTATAAAGGATCGAAGTGGTTTCGGGTATTTCTAATACCCGACCCCGGTCTCTTTGAAACCATTGTCAACTTGACTTAAATTATTCAAGCGAAATACAATTCCACTTTTAATACAGGATGCCACAGTAATTCATTATCAATATATAACCATAACTTCTCAATTTAAATCAAACATATCTTATCACATAGCATCACAAACTACATATTAGGAATAACAATTAATCAAAGGCTTTCAATATCATTCTATTTATCTTTTAATTACATTTAAGTAATTAACCCTTAATTTGATTTCACATATTAAATATTCTTAACCCAATACAGTAATTATCCTTTAATTACTTTATTAATTAATCACTAACCATGATTATTAATCACTCTTGATTAATGACAACAGTAATTAACTACCCTTAATTACTTCATCAAATAAATTAATTACTCCTTAATTAATTATCTCTAATTAATCCTTCGATTAATTATACAAGGTAATTTAATCCAAATTTCCCTCATTAATAAATCACTTATTCAATTAATTACACCCAGTAATTATCCATTAATTACTTACCTAAATAGTTTATTTATCAAATCAACAAGTGATTATCTTCAATTAATAAACTGAATTAATTAGCTTAAACTAATCAGATTAAATACAATTAATTACAATGAGTAATTAATCCTTTAATTACATCCATTTAGTAATTATACTCTAATTACTTTATTAAGTAATCCCCATTTAATTAATCACATCAAGTAATTATCCATTTATTACTTCTCTAAGTAATCCTACTCAATTAATTTATAATTAAATGATTATCTTTAATTAATTATGCTAATTAATTAAGATTAATCACCTTAATTAATTTATCAATCGATCATCACCCAAACTCTAGTTAATGATTCATCTCTTAATTACATTCATTAACTATCCACTAATTACCCCATTAAATAATTATTCTTAATTACAATAAGTAAATAATAATTTTATTAATTACTCTTAATTTATCTCAACCTTAGTTAATTAAAACGAATTCTATATCAAACTTAAACTTCATTTGTAACATTAAACATTATTTGAAATTTGGAATTAATTACAAAATCAATTCTGATATAATTATTTAATTAAGACAAATTTAAAACATTTGATTTAAAGTTAAACTTGAAAACTTGTTCAAATAATTTATTTAGAACTTAGTTTATTTTTCCTTAACCTAGAAACATTTTCACAGATCCAAAACCTTTCCTGTACAACAAAAATTGGACCATCATTAGAACCCGAGCCCAAAACCCTTCAAACCCGATCCAAACACGGGACACAACCCTCCTCTCCTACTTCGAGCGAAAACCTAACTCCTTCGTGTTAAACCCGAGAAAAATACATTACCCCCAAACTCTCTTTCCAGATGCACGAAACATGCACATCCACATGCACATTGCCACCGGTCGCCGATGATCTTCGCCCTACCCTCAGACGAGTCGATAACAAACACGACAACTCCATGAGACCGACCCATCGCATCAATTTGCTGTAAATTCAAAAACGTCCCTAACACCCATCAACCTGGGACAACCCCACCGAAAAATTCGACCATCACCGGCGATTAAGCACTCGAGAATCCTCACCATTCTCTTCATTGCTTCATCACACCCTCCAGCACCCACGGCTCATCACACGATTGATTTCGATCGCCCCTAGGCATCGAGAAACTCCTCAGAACGACGACAACACAACCAAGCAGCAAAACCCTATTTCACCTTACTCCGGCCACCACGGCCCAATATAAAATACAACCCTATTTTTCCCTAACTCGACGTTCACCAATCAAGCTCCTACCAAAGCCCCGACCTCCAAAGCTTCACTAATCGCCGGAATTTACTCGAAACCCAATAACCGATCAACCCCAATTTGCAAGCCACAAACTAAACTAAAATTAGTGATATGATTACTAAAATTCATGGTTTGGTATTTCGAACTCAAATATATACTTAAATCTGAAAATTACATTGAGTAAATTTTGACCAAAATTAAGATTTCACTGTAAATCTTAAATTTCCAAACCAAAGGTTGATTCTAAATCCCTGTAATTGTTTCTAGGTGAAAGGTTATATGGTTACAAACAACTTTCATTCACAAATCACAAATTAATTCGAATTAAAAATTGAGATATTGAATTTATCAAGAAATTTAAACCTGTAGTTACCAACAGAGTCTATATTTTTAATTTTATTTTTTTCTAAAAAATCACACAGGCATTCAATAATCACACATATAACATGTCTCTATTCCATCCAAATTTACAGGCATTCATCTGATATCCCAGCACATCATACACATGTATTCATACATTCATACCCATAACATAAGCAGCTATATTTTCACACAATTCATCATAAGCAACAGGTTTAAATCATAGGTTTTAATTTGATTTTAAAAATGAAATTTGCTCACCTTACAGAGAACGGTACTTTTATAAGATCTGAAAACTTGTTTGATGTTGAAGCTGATGTTTGATCTGGTACTAGATGATTTGAGACAGTTCGATTTTAGTTCCTGCCTTAGTTACTCCAGTCTTGGGTTTGAACTATCATGCTTAGCTTCCAGGATTGAGATTACCAGTTTAATATTTCTTTGAAATGTTTTTGTTTTGAATCTGGTTTCTCAAGTTGATTTTTATTATATTTTCTTTTTTCTTTTTCTTTTGTTTCGTGGGAGAAGAAATTCAGAAAATTGAATGTAAAAAACTCGAAAGGGTTTTCTTTCTAATCACTAGAATTAAATTATTAAATTTTTAAAGAAACAAAAATTGCCACTTGTAATTTTTGAGCTAACACATGTAAGTTAAGTTTGTTAAAACACATTGTTAATGCATGAGTTTAAAACTTAACAAGTGTCATAAACAAGAAAATTTATGTTTAAACCCTTTGTATTATTAAATTTATAAATTTATCTTAAATCCTTATGTTATTAAAATTTACATTTGTTCATTCACTATAGTTTATTAATCAACATTTGTCATAATGAAGCCTTAATATACATACATTTGTAATTAAGTAACTTATATTTGGTTTTAAAATGTTAGTAAAATTCATTACTTAATTTATTTATGTAAATGTATATATGAATTTCTTTTTAAAGAAAATGCAATAAAACAAATTATATATATACTTATTTTACAAGTGTATTTACCTAGAGTTTATGATTTTTTTTTAAATGATTTATGAAACTTATATGTATCTATTTTTATTAAGTAAAAACATTGTTTTAATTCATATAAATAAATATTTTTAAGAAAACAATGTAAAACCAAAAGAAATAAAATCATATATACTATATTTTAAATCCAAAATATATATTTAAGATATATATATATTCTTTGAAATTCCATATCAAACCCAAATTCAAATTAAATTTCAAATCAATTTTATACATACATATATTTAAACAAATACAATTTCAACTTGTATATATACTAATTCTATCTATGTATATATATATTGTGACGCCCCACCTCTATGCTCACAATAATAATGAGTATTAAAAGAAATACTGTCTGTTATTATGAAGAATAAGGCTGGATAGGAGCGGCCATCCGTAGTTGGCCTTACACTAGTATTGGTTATCTCGATAGGAGTGGTATATATTTTTAATTTTCATCTCTTATTATTTACTCCCATCGACATACCCAATTCTAGTATAAAATGAACTACGATGGTTCATAATAGTTTAGGACAATATATATAATAATAACACAGATAAAGTAAATGCGGAACACAATATAACAGAAAGTCTCATATATATATAACTGATGTCAGTTGATATACATGTGATACAATACATATGATACAACTACACTGTCGACTCTGGAAGTTACATATACAAGTACATTATCGTGAATAATATACATGAATATACACCATCCTATACAAATTCACTGACTACTAAAATGACAACGACTACTCCAAAAGATATGAAGAGACTTCATAGCACTAGCAGCAATCCAAAGTAAGATATCAACAACCTGTAAATACTCGGTCTGACCCGAGTATTAAATTCAAAAGAAAATAATACACGGGTCAGTCTAATTCAAACTCAGTTATTAGTGCACAGAAGCAATAATAATTAAATATGAATAGATGACAGTCAAAGTAAATTCACCTATCCGATTCTTTAACAAGAAACGGATAGCGGTGAATATAACACATAATAGTGTTAAACAACAAATCAGCAGATCCAAATCATCAACAGAGATAAGTGAAAAGAATATCAATGAAGATAATTTAGAAAACATCAGAATTGCCTAAATGGCAATTAACAACAAAATCTAATTATTAAATAAATAATTAGAAACTTAGAATCTAATTTTCAAAAAGATAATTAGACAACATCAAAATGATCGAATCAAATCAAATACATTATCAAAATATTGACTAAACAACATGAAACAAATCCAGCAGTTGAAAACATCCATTGAACATCAATCTGGTAGGGCTGCCGTACACGCACGCGTGCACAGCCTCGCCACATAAAAATGTTAAAACCGTGTGGCTGCAGTACACGCACGCGTGTACTGCCTCGCCACAACTGAATATAAAATATGCAAAAATCAGGAAATGCACCGTAAAAGGCACAAACGAGAATAAGGTCAAATCCGAGCTATATGCTGGATTCAACTCAAGTGTAGTCAGAAAACAATCCATTTGCATCGATGCAATGCGAACCAACAAGGGAAAAAAACTGCATATAAAACTAAACTGCAGTCACCACAAGTGTTCAAGGGCAACTGCAGACAAGGAACTACAGCCACCACATGCACACAAGGGACAGCTGTGCATCAACAAATCAAAATAGCATCAAAGCACTTAAATTAAGTGTTATACAGTGATCAAACAGACTGCAAGATGTATGCAACATGAGGCATGAACC
Organism: Allium cepa; assembly: GCA_030765085.1. Classification (NCBI taxonomy): domain Eukaryota; kingdom Viridiplantae; phylum Streptophyta; class Magnoliopsida; order Asparagales; family Amaryllidaceae; genus Allium; species Allium cepa. The sequence continues at coordinate 113,145,041 of CM060932.1, forward strand.
CACTGTTTGAACATGTACAAGTTAAAGAGAGAGTAGTGAAACTACAATTACCAAGAATATGGCAATACTGCAAGTATGCTGCTTTTAGAGGAGGGAAAACAACCGACAGTACACTAAAATGGTTCAGGCTAAAGAAGGAAGCATATAAGCAACCTGAACCATAGGGTATGCAAACACTACAGGGAGGATATAACTCAAGTCTATACTTGAGCGTGCAATTAAAATATGCAGTGGCCACGAATACACAGTCACCACGAAACAAATCTACTGCAGACAGAAGTGAACACACACAAAAATGTGCATTGTCTTAACAATTCAACAATTTAACTCAGGTGCAACATGGAACTGCAGACCTACCTGGTTAATAATGCAATTGACTTGGGGCCCACTGCAAAAGATACGACATGTACACGATAGTGAATCTGAACAGAGCAAATATCATACTCGAGAGCAAAGGCCATAAAACCACTCAATTCAACATGCCAAAAGTGATACAAATAGAACTCAAACCAAACTACAAAGACCAAGAGTAGTTCAGGTATAATGCAACAGTGTGATGTTGCAAGAACAGTGAATAGAAATGGACGACTAATGAACTCTATACATATACATATGTATTGAAGGCCAGTAACATAGAAATGGTTAGTACTGCAGCCAACATATGTAGGTGCATACTCAGTACAAGCTCAAAATGAATGAAACTTCAATGAAACAGGCTACAGGTACAAGGCCGAATCCAACATATCAGTAACAACAATCACAACTAAGTGCACTTATAAACAGTGGCATGAAGAAACAGAGCAAACAATTAAACCAAGTCAAAACAAGGCCAATGCAGTCTCAATTCAAATCAATGCAGAAGTTTCAAGCTGAGCAAGACAGTGGCCGAATCCATCAGAAGAATGAATGTGAGATTCTTATCTCAAAATATTTTTCACAGAAAAACCAAGTTTAAGGCCGATGTCACAGAGAATTCAAAGCAACTATTAAATGCCGAAATCATACTAGTAGTGATAATGCAAACTCACTTAATTCTAAACAAACGAAATTCAAAATCAAGTGTCAAAGAATTCAACACCATAATAACCAAGCAAACTCAAAGCAAGCCGTAGAAATCAAGAAATCACGAATATACTAAGGGTTGAATTAGAAGCGTGAGTGAAAAATCACTCACCTAATCACCGAAGAGCACAAGAGATGCCAGATCCATAGCCGCGCGACCAAGCTCGAAGCGAAGCAAACCTCGAACTCGAACTAAGAAGGGAAGTAGCGAATCGATGAATCGTGCGAAGTAAAACCCTAACTTTTGAAAAAGAGGAACGAACGAGCCGCCATGATTTCGTTCGTATGTTTTGTTTTAGGGTTATTGAAACGAGAATCAAGGGAGGGATCGGTTTTTCCTTTTGATATAACCCAACTCAAAGATATAAACATGGGCCGATAATAAATATCAAAGTCTACATATCATTCCCCAAATTCTAAAAGAATTTCAATCCGATTAAAAACTCCCACTATCACTTAGTTAGCACATTAATCGTTTAATAACGATTATAAATTTTTCACAAATTCCCAGGTTGTTACAGACTCCCCTCCTTATAAAAATTGCGTCCCCGCAATTTTCATAATTAAGGTCCCCAGTAACAATTATTTTTCTAACATAAACTGGTTAGGCTAGAAGAATAAAGGTCGAGAATACAAATGCCAAAGAAATCTTTTAATTTCATAAAGAGATTCACCAATTTTCAACAAAATCTACTATCCAATAGACAATCAGAAAACAACATAACTGGATAAGTGCAATTATCAGTAGTATTCAATTATCAATTAGAATACAAAAATCACAAAACATCAATACCTAATTATCGATACGATAATCAGAATTCAATTCAACAAATATTTAATTACCAAAAACGCTAATTAAATCTCAAATCAACAAATATTTAATTATCTCAAGCGATAATCAAATTTCAATTTAACAAATATTCAATTATCAAAAATGATAACCAAATCAACAAATATCCGATTATCAAAAACGATAATCAAATCAATAAATATTTGATTATCAAAAACGATAATCAAATCAATAAATATTCGATTATCAAAAACGATAATCAAATCAATAAATATTCGATTATCAAAAACGATAATCAAATCAACAAATATCCGATTATCAAAAACGATAATCAAATCAACAAATATCCGATTATCAAAAACGATAATCAAATCAACAAATATCCGATTATCAAAAACGATAATCAAATCAACAAATATCCGATTATCAAAAACGATAATCAAATCAATAAATATCCGATTATCAAAAACGATAATCAAATCAATAAATATTCGATTATCAAAAACGATAATCAAATCATCAAATATTCGATTATCAAAAATGATAATCAAATCTCAAATCAACAATTATTCGATTATCAAAAACGATAATCAAATCAACAAATATTCGATTATCAAAAACGATAATCAAATCAACAAATATTCGATTATCAAAAACGATAATCAAATTTCAAATCAGCAAATATTTGATTATCTCAGGCGATAATCAAATCTCAAATCAGCAAATATTTGATTATCTCAGGCGATAATCAAATCTCAAATCAGCAAATATTTGATTATCTCAGGCGATAATCAAATCTCAAATCAACAAATATTTAATTATCAAAGACGATAATCAAATCTCAAATCAACAAATATTTAATTATCAAAGAAGATAATTAAATCTCAAATCAACAAATATTTAATTATCAAAGACGATAATTAAATCTCAAATCAACAAATATTTAATTATCAAAGACGATAATTAAATCTCAAATCAACAAATATTTAATTATCAAAGACGATAATTAAATCTCAAATCAACAAATATTTAATTATCAAAGACGATAATTAAATCTCAAATCAACAAATATTTAATTATCAAAGACGATAATTAAATCTCAAATCAACAAATATTCGATTATCAAAAACGATAATCAAATCAACAAATATTCGATTATCAAAGACGATAATCAAATCTCAAATCAACAAATATTTAATTATCAAAGATGATAATTAAATCTCAAATCAATAAATATTTAATTATCAAAGATGATAATTAAATCTCAAATATCTAATTATCACAAGCGATAATCAGAAACAACAAATATCTGATTATCAAAAACGATAATCAGAACTCATAACATCAAATATCTAATTATCACAAGCGATAATCAAAAACAACAAATATCTGATTATCAAAAACGATAATCAGAACTCATAACATCAAATATCTAATTACCTGCAGATAATTAGACAACATCATAAAAGTGGATCGATCCCATCATATGGCGAGTCTAAGCTACGCCGCACGTGCAACATCATAATGGCCGAAGCCTACCAAGTACCCATCATAATTTTGGCGCCCATCATATGACCCGAAGGTCCAACATATGACCCGAAGGTCTGGTACTGGTATTTGACCCGAAGGTCCATCATAGTGGCTCGAAAGCACATGAAAATCATCATATATCCAATTAACGAGTCCGGAATTAACCGAAATAGCAAACGCACATGTCCCATACCACGTGTTTTACTAAATCGTTTGATTCTCTTCATCGTTTCCTTGAACGTGTAAAATCATCAAAATCATCAAACAGCATATGTTTCAATTAACGAGTCCGGTATTAACCGAAATAGTAAAAGTGTGATTCCATACTCCGCACTTTTGCTACATCGTTTAAATCTCTTCATCGTTTCCTTGAAAGTGCAAATTGTGTATTCCAAAAATAACATTTCACATTCTCAAACGGACAAGTCCGGAATTAAGCGAATCAGTAAAAGAAAGGGGTCATAATCCTCGATTTTTCTGAAACGTTTAAGTCACTTTCTCATTCTTCTGAAAACGCAAACTGTAAAAATTCTGAAAACAATTTCATTTATTTCATAAAAGTAATAATTTACATTCTCAAACGAATAAGTCCGGAATTAAGTGAATCAGTAAAAGAAAGGGTTCATAGTCCTCGATTTTGCTGAATCATTTAAATCTCTTTCTCATTCTTTTGAAAACGTAAACTGAAAAATTTTGAAAACAATTTTTATTTTAACACGCTTTTTATAATCACGTGATTAAATCAGCAACATAAGTAGCAATTTCAACAAGAAAATGGTACTTCTCAAAACAACATAAAACTAATCTCAAAATCAGCATTGCGGGATAGCCGCTTGAAAATCCACTTTAAAATTTGACAGTTACTGAAGTCAAGGCGACAGTAGTTTTTAAATGTCAAAATCTCATCAAAATAATTCACATCGAAATACAACATTAGTGAATTTTCATTCATTAAAAATGTCAACAAAACACCGTACTTCAAAAATTTAGCACAAGTGTTAAAATCCCGTTATAATAATAACGGCAACAAAATACGTTTCATAACCAAACATCGGTTCAACGTAAAATTAATATAGTAACGTGCAACTCATGTTTGCACGCACACTACAAAATGAACAAAGAAATCATTCGAATATATCTTCAATGAAGATATTTTAAAACAGCAGAAATCTAATCAGATATAATTAGCATCAAAGAAAACCAGTAAGAAATTTCAACAAATCAAATCCACTGGTTAAACAACATAATGAAATTAATTTCATTTTCATATTTTGATTTTTTTTAAATCAAAATAATTACCAGTCGTACTCGGCGAAGCAGTCACACTGTTTTCGCTGCGCACTCTGATAAACAAAGCACAAATCAATCAATCATCAAAACCCAAATCAACTTTTATTTTTAAATAAAGCTATAAAAAAAATTATCAAAATTTCAAAACTTTAGTTTTGACTCAAAGCACATATAAAACATCGACTAATAGTTGTAACACATGTTCCATCTAAGTTATGTTTTATATTATGTCCATAAACCCCAAGCTCTGATACCAACTGTGACGCCCCACCTCTATGCTCACAATAATAAAGAGTATTAAAAGAAATACTGTCTGTTATTATGAAGAATAAGGCTGGGTAGGAGCGGCCATCCGTAGTTGGCCTTACACTAGTATTGGTTATCTCGATAGGAGTGGTATATATTTTTAATTTTCATCTCTTATTATTTACTCCCATCGACATACCCAATTCTAGTATAAAATGAACTACGATGGTTCATAATAGTTTAGGACAATATATATAATAATAACACAGATAAAGTAAATGCGGAACGCAATATAACAGAAAGTCTCATATATATATAACTGATGTCAGTTGATATACATGTGATACAATACATATGATACAACTACACTGTCGACTCTGGAAGTTACATATACAAGTACATTATCGTGAATAATATACATGAATATACACCATCCTATACAAATTCACTGACTACTAAAATGACAACGACTACTCCAAAAGATATGAAGAGACTTCATAGCACTAGCAGCAATCCAAAGTAAGATATCAACAACCTGTAAATACTCGGTCTGACCCGAGTATTAAATTCAAAAGAAAATAATACACGGGTCAGTCTAATTCAAACTTAGTTATTAGTGCACAGAAGCAATAATAATTAAATATGAATAGATGACAGTCAAAGTAAATTCACCTATCCGATTCTTTAACAAGAATCGGATAGCGGTGAATATAACACATAATAGTGTTAAACAACAAATCAGCAGATCCAAATCATCAACAGAGATAAGTGAAAAGAATATCAATGAAGATAATTTAGAAAACATCAGAATTGCCTAAATGGCAATTAACAACAAATTCTAATTATTAAATAAATAATTAGAAACTTAGAATCTAATTTTCAAAAAGATAATTAGACAACATCAAAATGATCGAATCAAATCAAATACATTATCAAAATATTGACTAAACAACATGAAACAAATCCAGCAGTTGAAAACATCCATTGAACATCAATCTGGTAGGGCTGCCGTACACGCACGCGTGCACAGCCTCGCCACATAAAAATGTTAAAACCGTGTGGCTGCAGTACACGCACGCGTGTACTGCCTCGCCACAACTGAATATAAAATATGCAAAAATCAGGAAATGCACCGTAAAAGGCACAAACGAGAATAAGGTCAAATCCGAGCTATATGTTGGATTCAACTCAAGTGTAGTCAGAAAACAATCCATTTGCATCGATGCAATGCGAACCAACAAGGGAAAAAAACTGCATATAAAACTAAACTGCAGTCACCACAAGTGTTCAAGGGCAACTGCAGACAAGGAACTACAGCCACCACATGCACACAAGGGACAGCTGTGCATCAACAAATCAAAATAGCATCAAAGCACTTAAATTAAGTGTTATACAGTGATCAAACAGACTGCAAGATGTATGCAACATGAGGCATGAACCCACTGTTTGAACATGTACAAGTTAAAGAGAGAGTAGTGAAACTACAATTACCAAGAATATGGCAATACTGCAAGTATGCTGCTTTTAGAGGAGGGAAAACAACCGACAGTACACTAAAATGGTTCAGGCTAAAGAAGGAAGCATATAAGCAACCTGAACCATAGGGTATGCAAACACTACAGGGAGGATATAACTCAAGTCTATACTTGAGCGTGCAATTAAAATATGCAGTGGCCACGAATACACAGTCACCACGAAACAAATCTACTGCAGACAGAAGTGAACACACACAAAAATGTGCATTGTCTTAACAATTCAACAATTTAACTCAGGTGCAACATGGAACTGCAGACCTACCTGGTTAATAATGCAATTGACTTGGGGCCCACTGCAAAAGATACGACATGTACACGATAGTGAATCTGAACAGAGCAAATATCATACTCGAGAGCAAAGGCCATAAAACCACTCAATTCAACATGCCAAAAGTGATACAAATAGAACTCAAACCAAACTACAAAGACCAAGAGTAGTTCAGGTATAATGCAACAGTGTGATGTTGCAAGAACAGTGAATAGAAATGGACGACTAATGAACTCTATACATATACATATGTATTGAAGGCCAGTAACATAGAAATGGTTAGTACTGCAGCCAACATATGTAGGTGCATACTCAGTACAAGCTCAAAATGAATGAAACTTCAATGAAACAGGCTACAGGTACAAGGCCGAATCCAACATATCAGTAACAACAATCACAACTAAGTGCACTTATAAACAGTGGCATGAAGAAACAGAGCAAACAATTAAACCAAGTCAAAACAAGGCCAATGCAGTCTCAATTCAAATCAATGCAGAAGTTTCAAGCTGAGCAAGACAGTGGCCGAATCCATCAGAAGAATGAATGTGAGATTCTTATCTCAAAATATTTTTCACAGAAAAACCAAGTTTAAGGCCGATGTCACAGAGAATTCAAAGCAACTGTTAAATGCCGAAATCATACTAGTAGTGATAATGCAAACTCACTTAATTCTAAACAAACGAAATTCAAAATCAAGTGTCAAAGAATTCAACACCATAATAACCAAGCAAACTCAAAGCAAGCCGTAGAAATCAAGAAATCACGAATATACTAAGGGTTGAATTAGAAGCGTGAGTGACAAATCACTCACCTAATCACCGAAGAGCACAAGAGATGCCAGATCCATAGCCGCGCGACCAAGCTCGAAGCGAAGCAAACCTCGAACTTGAACTAAGAAGGGAAGTAGCGAATCGATGAATCGTGCGAAGTAAAACCCTAATTTTTGAAAAAGAGGAACGAACGAGCCGCCATGATTTCGTTCGTATGTTTTGTTTTAGGGTTATTGAAACGAGAATCAAGGGAGGGATCGGTTTTTCCTTTTGATATAACCCAACTCAAAGATATAAACATGGGCCAATAATAAATATCAAAGTCTACATATCATTCCCCAAATTCTAAAAGAATTTCAATCCGATTAAAAACTCCCACTATCACTTAGTTAGCCCATTAATCGTTTAATAACGATTATAAATTTTTCACAAATTCCCAGGTTGTTACATATATATAACACAATTAAAAATATAAATATCTATTTATTTGATCAGATTCATTTGTTCTACTTATAAATTCAGTATTCCTACTACTTAACCCAATTATATGATTAATTCAATGCCCAGAAATCCGGGTTATTACATTCCTCCCCACTTTGAATCTTTTCGTCCTCGAAAAGGAACGAAACTAGAATTTTTAAATTGCTTAAAATCAGATAAAATATTCTTTGATCATTTTAAAACACTTTTAAAATCTGTAATTCTGCCAAAATAGTTTTATAAAAATACTTTTTATAAACTCGATGTTTCAACACGTCCATTCTCGTTCTCACAGAAATTCAGTCATACGTTGATCAGGCGTAAGACTGAAAATCTACAAGTGCTTGGAAGACCCGTTTTCAACACCCAGTGAAAATACTTTGAAAATAATTTTATTGAAAATATTGAAAGCGTTTTGAAATCGAGGAAATATCTTTGGTGACAATGCTCTGGAAATCATCACCCCATCCATGGTCGCAGTTAACCCGATGGTTACGTTGTCATCCCGACAAAATCCATAGATAACTGTAGGCCTCCGCGCCCCTCGATTACACCATGGAACCCGCTACAGATCGTAGCTACAACTGGGGTTACGTAGCTATCACAGCAAAAACCCATATAACTGTAGGCATCAGTGCCCTCGAATTTCGCTGCCAAAAGAATGAAACTTCTCCACTCCACTTGACCATAGATCGCAGTCTACCGATTTGCGTTGCCTTCCCGGCAAAATCAAGTGTAGACCGTTGGCACTCATCCTCCACACGATTTTCGCTATGGTCCCAGAGTAGATCGCAGTGACATCGAGTTACACTGTCGTCACAGCATAACCCAAATGCCCCTGTAGGCATCAGCGCCCTCGACTTTCGCTACCCAATAATCCTCAGGAACTAGTTTGTCCGGACTCCTCACAGGATCAACTTTAGAACCCCTCCCATGAGGCTCAAGGCAGCACCACCCAGTGGCACTCCTGAGAAGTTCATTTCAAGGGAGCGCCTCTTTCCCCAGAGCCATCATTAAAACACTTTATGCTATACATATATAGTATCTTTAAATCATACAACTAGTATGATCTCATATAAAGCTCCTTTACACAAAATCGATTATTCCAAAATCAATGATTCTCAAACTAGGCTTTCCAAATTTAATATTGATTTTACCCAAAAATCAAAAGCCTTTCCAAATCCATAGGTTCCCAAAATCTTTTCCAAAATTCTCATAAGATATATATATATATATATATATATATATATTCAAATATATAAAATCTTTAAAACTTTGGATCATTTCAAACTTGTATAAAACTCCTTTATACTTCAAACACCTCCAAAAACCATTTTCTTCTGGCAAAAGATTCCTCAAGGGGAGTTTTATCTTATATGAAAAAGATATATAACATTGTTTATTCAAAATGAAATATTCAAATTTGATTACTCTTTTCAATATCAATTTCATTCAAATTCGTACGATGTACACATATCATTCGTACGCCATACCAATCTGATCGCTCAGTCGATCACATAATTTCACTTCCGAACTAGTATAGTCCACCCGATTTCCTAGTGCGGACTCAAGTTTGGTTTCTTGATCAGAAACCGTCATTCTCCTTACATAGCTTAACTATGATAGAGAATACCCAGAACCAATCAACAATCCATATCCAGGTTCGCCGTCGAAAATCGAGTAAAAAAAATCCACTCGGATCGATATAACCATCTCGAAATTATGTGCTCGAATCTGGATCAAATCACTATGCGAATAGAATAACATACGTACACCCTACATATTTATCTTTATTGGTTATTAGCCAAGTCAATTACATTTCTATTCACATTCACTTTAATTTTCATTCATTTACTCACAATTGCTTCAATCTATTTGGATTATCACCTCTATTCTTATCTCGATTGGGTATTTAACCAATAACAGTTTGAACTCCGACCAGTTTATTTAGAAAATAGCTTGAAATTTTTAAAATAGATAAGTAGTTGGAAAATAATTACTAGTTTGTAAAATAGGTGTAAAATAGTTAGAAAATAGTTAAAATAATTATAGAAATTTAAATAATTGCAAAATAATAGTAAGATAGTAATTAGCTTTGTAAAATAGTTGAAATATAGTAATTAGTTTATAAACAGTTGGAAAATTGTTAAACAGTTTCAAAAATAATTGTAAAACAAGTATAAGATAGTTTGGATTTTTAAAAGAAAGGTTGTATATATAATAAATAGCTTGGAAAAATAGGTTTATATTAAAAAAAATTATATTAAAAATAGTCCAGAGTCAAAACTGTTCACTTCCCAATCTTCATTCTCAATCAATTCAATTTAAATTTCCTCTTCCATTTAAATTGACCCAATTCCAATTTAAATAACTTCAATTGCCATTGAAATTGATTCAACACCAAATCAAGTTGAATTATCCTCAGTTTCTTTTCAAATTTAACTTTATTCAACTTTGATCGCAAATTCTTCTAATTCAGATAAATTTCAATTGAACTAGTCCCAATTTCAACTCCAGTTTGAATTAATTCCAATTTCAAACTCCATTTTCAAATCAAGTTGAATTATTCTTGATTTCTTTCCAAATTCAATTCAAATTCCATTTGAATTTTATACTTATTCAACTTTAATTACAATTCTAAATTATTCAAATCAATTCAGAGTAATTTCAAATTGAACCCACTTCAATTTCAAATTGTTTCAAATTAATCCAATTCAAATTTTCCGTTTGAACTTTATACTTATACATCTTCAATCACAATTTCAATTAATTCAAATCAAATTCAATTTGAACTAATTCAAATTCAAATTTAAACCATCTCGAATTATATAAATTCGAGTTAATACTTCAATTGTTGATTTAATTCCTTTAAATCAATTTACCTTTTAATCCCAACAATGGATTACCATATTCCATTTCTCATTCATTTAAACAAATCCAATTCACAACTTAAAGATTTTTAACAACAATAGGATGATATTATCTAATTTATTTTAAAACATCCATTCATTTTAAATTTCCAGATCTCAAACCCAATTTGAGATCACTCAAGCTCTCAATTAAAGTCAACCATTTAACTCTCCATGTTAAACCCCAATTTCATCTTGAAATTTCCAAATCATGTTGATCATTCTAACTTATTTAACTTTTTCCCAAGTTAAACTCAATTCACTTGATCCAGTCAACCTCACCCAATTTGAACTTCCTTTTCAAATTTTAAACTTCACATAAATAATCTTCCCACTTATTAAGTTCAAAAACTTATCACCTTGGGTATCACATCTTATTCCAAACTCAAAACTCACCATTTAGAGTTTATTTCCAACCACCTTTGATATTATGTATATCCACATGTATACATATTAATTTCTTTTACATACCAAGTTATACTTTAAAATTTTAAACCACCTTTGGTTTTAATTCAAAACAAATTTCTTTTAAATTCTCAAACAACTCTTGTTTGAAATAGAACCATTTCATTCAAATGCTTTAAATAATATTATCTGTTATTTCTTTAAATTAATTACATCATTAATTAATCACATTCGGTAATTAACTTATTTCTTAATTACCTTCATTAAGTGATTGTCCCTTAAATTACTTACCTCTAGTTACTTCATTAAGTAACTCCCTCTTTATTTATCATTTCCAATTATTATCCATTAATTAATCTCATTAAATGAAGTATAATTAATTACATAAATTAATTGATTATCCTTATCCTGAAACCTCTCCCAATTTCAAGATTTAATTTCAGTTTGAATCCATTTCAAACTTGTCTTTAATTTAATTTCAGTTTGGTTGTAATTCTATTACCACTTAATTCTTATTATTACTTTTAATTTAATTAATACTAATACCAATTTCCTTAATATAATAGATAATCTATTTCTTATATAAGATTCATTTACCATTGAAATCATTTAAAAACCTTTATACAAGAAAATAACAAGTACGCTCTCTCATATTTATATACTCAACTCATCCTAGGGTACCACTTACCCTATCCTTAATGAGTAATCCCACCAGAGCCAAGGTTCTCGCTTAACTTTCGCTCTGATACCAAATGTAACGACCCGGAAATTTCGATCCCGAAATTTCCAGATAGTTAGAGAAAAGAAGAAAGAGAAAGAAGAAGAAACAGGAAACTCAAACTCAGAATCTCACATTTGCAGCGGATAAAATATAATATCACATAAATAATAGTTTTACAAAGGAAAACTGGTCAGTACATCTACATTTTTATACATCAGAGTTACAATCAATACACAACAATGGACAGTTTAAGACAACATGTCCTAACTATACAATAATATATCATAATGATAAAATACTCCATACGTTCCAGCCATCCAGCTCGCCTCCTGAGCTCCAGAACGTCCTTACCTGAAAATCTGTAATACTCGGTCTGACCCGAGCATTACATCAAAGTAACACCCGGGTCAGGATGGAAACCAGCGTGAGTAAACCCATCAAACAAGAAATACCAATGCGTACAACTTATATAAACCCTGGGTAACTTACATCAATTTACAACTCCTCAAGTTGTTATAGACATCACATATTCCACATATCCATTTCTAAGCACCACAACTTAGAATAAATGGTCCAACCCCCTTAAATCTTTCTATTACAGCTTAAAGATTTCTCCTATCATTTTATAAAGGATCGAAGTGGTTTCGGGTATTTCTAATACCCGACTCCGGTCTCTTTGAAACCATTGTCAACTTAACTTAAATTATTCAAGTGAAATACAATTCCACTTTTAATACAGGATGCCACAGTAATTCTATCAATATATAACCATAACTTCTCAATTTAAATCAAACATATCTTATCACATAGCATCACAAACTACATATTAGGAATAACAATTAATCAAAGGCTTTCAATATTATTCTATTTATCTTTTAATTACATTTAAGTAATTAACCCTCAATTTGATTTCACATATTAAATATCCTTAACCCAATACAGTAATTATCCTTTAATTACTTTATTAATTAATCACTAACCATAATTATTAATCACTCTTGATTAATAACAACAGTAATTAACTACCCTTAATTACTTCATCAAATAAATAAATTACTCCTTAATTAATTATCTCTATTTAATCCTTTGATTAATTATACAAGGTAATTTAAGCCAAATTTCCCTCATTAATAAATCACTTATTCAATTAATTACATCCAGTAATTATCCATTAATTACTTACCTAAATAGTTTATTTATCAAATCAACAAGTGATTATCTTCAATTAATTAAACTGAAATAATTAGCTTAAACTAATCAGATTAAATACAATTAATTACAATGAGTAATTAATCCTTTAATTACATCCATTTAGTAATTATACTCTAATTACTTTATTAAGTAATCCCCATTTAATTAATCACATCAAGTAATTATCCATTTATTACTTCTCTAAGTAATCCTACTCAATTAATTTATAATTAAATGATTATCTTTAATTAATTATGCTAATTAATTAAGATTAATCACCTTAATTAATTTATCAATCGATCATCACCCAAACTCTAGTTAATGATTCATCTCTTAATTACATTCATTAACTATCCACTAATTACCCCATTAAATAATGATTCTTAATTACAATAAGTAAATAATAATTTTGTTAATTACTCTTAATTTATCTCAACCTTAGTTAATAAAAACGAATTCTATATCAAACTTAAACTTCATTTGTAACATTAAACATTATTTGAAATTTGGAATTAATTACAAAATCAATTCTGATATAATTATTTAATTAAGACAAATTTAAAACATTTGATTTAAAGTTAAACTTGAAAACTTGTTCAAATAATTTATTTAGAACTTAGTTTATTTTGCTTTAACCTAGAAACATTTTCACAGATCCAAAACCTTTTCTGTACAACAGAAATTGGACCATCATTAGAACCCGAGCCCAAAACCCTTCAAACCCGATCCAAACACGGGACACAGCCCTCCTCTCCTACTTCGAGCGAAAACCTAACTCCTGCGTGTTAAACCCGAGAAAAAAACATTACCCCCAAACTCTCTTTCCAGATGCACGAAACGTGCACATCCACATGCACATTGCCACTGGTCGCCGATGATCTTCGCCCTACCCTCAGACGAGTTGATAACAAACACGACAACTCCACGAGACCGACCCATCGCATCAATTTGCTGTAAATTCAAAAACGTCCCTAACACCCATCAACCTGGGACAACCCCACCGAAAAATTCGACCATCACCGGCGATTAAGCACTCGAGAATCCTCACCATTCTCTTCATTGCTTCATCACACCCTCCAGCACCCACGGCTCATCACACAATAGATTTCGATCGCCCCTAGGCATCGAGAAACTCCTCAGAACGACGACGACACAACCAAGCAGCAAAACCCTATTTCACCTTACTCCGGCCACCACGTCCCAATATAAAATACAACCCTATTTTCCCTAACTCGACATTCACTAATCAAGCTCCTACCAAAGCCCCGACCTCCAAAGCTTCACCAGTCGCCGGAATTTACTCGAAACCCAAGAATCGATCAACCCCAATTTGCAAGCCACAAACTAAACTAAAAATCGTGATATGATTACTAAAATTCATGGTTTGGTATTTCGAACTCAAATATATACTTAAATCTGAAAATTACATTGAGTAAATTTTGACCAAAATTAAGATTTCACTGTAAATCTTAAATTTCCAAACCAAAGGTTGATTCTAAATCCCTGTAATTGTTTCTAGGTGAAAGGTTATATGGTTACAAACAACTTTCATTCACAAATCACAAATTAATTCGAATTCAAAATTGAGATATTGAATTTATCAAGAAATTCAAACCTGTAGTTACCAACAGAGTCTATATTTTTATTTTATTTTTTTTCTAAAAAATCACACAGGCATTCAATAATCACATATATAACATGTCTCTATTCCATCCAAATTTACAGGCATTCATCTGATATCCCAGCACATCATACACATGTATTCATGCATTCATACCAATAACACAAGCAGCTATATTTTCACACAATTCATCATAAGCAACAGGTTTAAATCATAGGTTTTAATTTGATTTTAAAAATGAAATTTACTCACCTTACAGAGAACGGTACTTTTATAAGATCTGAAAACTTGTTTGATGTTGAAGCTGATGTTTGATCTGGTACTAGATGATTTGAGACAGTTTGATTTTAGTTCCTGCCTTGGTTACTCCAGTTTTGGGTTTGGACTATCATGCTTAGCTTCCAGGATTGAGATTACCAGTTTAATATTTCTTTGAAATGTTTTTGTTTTGAATCTGGTTTCTCAAGTTGATTTTTATTTTATTTTATTTTTTCTTTTTCTTTTGTTTGGTGGGAGAAGAAATTCAGAAAAATGAATTTAAAAAACTGGAAAGGGTTTTCTTTCTAATCACTAGAATTAAATTATTAAATTTTTAAAGAAACAAAAATTGCCACTTGTAATTTTTGAGCTAACACATGTAAGTTAAGTAATACTTGTTAAAACACATTGTTAATGCATGAGTTTAAAACTTAACAAGTGTCATAAATAAGAAAATTTATGTTTAAACCCTTTGTATTATTAAATTTATAAATTTATCTTAAATCCTTATGTTATTAAAATTTACATTTGTTCATTCACTATAGTTTATTAATCAACATTTGTTATAATGAAGCCTTAATATACATACACTTGTAATTAAGTAACTTATATTTGGTTTTAAAATGTTAGTAAAAGTCATTACTTAATTTATTTATGTAAATGTATATATGAATTTCTTTTTAAAGAAAATGCAATAAAACAAATTATATATATGCTTATTTTACAAGTGTATTTAACTAGAGTTTATGATTTTTTTTAAATGATTTATGAAACTTATATGTATCTATTTTTATTAAGTAAAAACATTGTTTTAATTCATATAAATAGATATTTTTAAGAAAACAATGTGAAACCAAAAGAAATAAAATCATGTATACTGTATTTTAAATCCAAAATATATATTAATGATATATATCTATTCTTTGAAATTCCATATCAAACCCAAATTCAAATTAAATTTCAAATCAATTTTATACATACATATATTTAAACAAATACAATTTCAACTTGTATATATACTAATTCTATCTATGTATATATATAACACAATTAAAAATATAAATATGTATTTATTTGATCAGATTCATTTGTTCTACTTATAAATTCAGTATTTCTACTACTTAACCCAATTATATGATTAATTCAATGCCCAGAAATCCGGGTTATTACATGATTGACGATTGTTATCCACATATGAACTTAACATTTTTAAAGCGATGGTTGGCTTCGAAGGAACCGGGGTCGAATTTGGGTGATCTCTATCTGAAAACCACTTTGAACCAATGTATACGTTTGAGAGTGAAGACATGTTGAAGATGATGATTATTGAATACCGTAGATCTTCATAGCATGAGAATTGCTTGTTGACATACTCTGGGTCGCTCCCATTATAGAGTTATTTATAGCAGTGGTCGAATCTGAGACATAATGTTTGACTTTTACAAATGTACATCTGCTTGGTGGCAGAGAAGGCAACTTCTCTTAGCTTAACACCCTTCTTTGAGACATACGAGCTCAGAGGTTGTATGCTTGTGGGAGTCAAATAGTGGTCAAAGGAATGATAGTGTGGCATTCAAAGTGGAACCTGTTATGATCAAAGCATGGTTTTGTATGAAAAGTGTGGATTTTAAGAAATTGATCATAGACTCATTAGCCTCACATCCCGAAAGATGATATGGGATGCTATGTGGTCTGACAGACACATATTCGGAGTAAGTGAGTATGTATGGTGGTGTCCAATACGTTGGGCCCTTTGGGGGATACGTCCCTCAAGGCATTTATTGCTCCATTTAGATAAAGTGGTTGGCTTGAGAAAAGCATGGAACTGCCGGTTATCGGTGGTAGTATAGCAAGTACAGTTCCAAGTGACTAGTTTGAGAAAAGCATTTAAGGCACCGTAGGAACTATGTTTGTTATGCGTGGATAGAAGAAAAGGACACTAGTACCCTACCATGTTGGAAATCCAATCCCAATACAAGCTTTACAGTTTTGATTGTATTCTCAAAATAGCTGTAATGACTTGCAAACATTTCAACTACCCCTTTTTGGTACCATATATTTTTCGTTCGGTATATTCCGTTGACCTAGTCTGGATATGTTACCTTAGACTTAGTCCAGATATTGATACCTTATTTGAATGAGTTTATTTAAAAGGTGTTTTCAAAAGAATGTCAGTAAAAATAGTATCAAGTGTATTTTGGTATAAAAGTGTTTTAGTTATCATAAGGAAAAAACCCGTCTGTGTTTATGTGTGGGCATGGTCTTATGAGATACCCTTCTTTTTCAAAGTTTTTGAAATCATCGTCATGATCTATGCATTTTAAATTTCGGGTATGTCACGCTGGTTTATCAAGCCTGATCTGGGTATTTTTAATACTTGGGTCAGATCCGAGTAGTTTCTATTTGAGTTGAAGATAGTTGTAGTTTTCGGAGGAGAGCTGGAGACATTCATCATCGTATGGACGTATTCTATTATCCGCTTTGCTTAGTGAGTTTCGTACATGATAGGGGGTTCACGCTTTGTGAACAGTGACGAAGCTTAGACTCTTACCCCTATATGTCCTTAGTGTGAAAGGGTTGGTTGATAGTCGAGAGGCTTGCCGTAAAAGCAGATTCGAGGTGCCACTTGTAGTCACCTCCATGTTGAAAAGCAGGAGTGCCCCCATGTTGAAAAGCAGAAGGGTAGCAGGATGGTTGAAAAGCGTACCGAGGTGGGTCTGAAAAACCCGTTTGTTACAGCTCGGTATCCAAGTGAAGTAATGGAGGGCTCGGGTTGTATGTCCTAAGGAATTGTTGATGCTCAGAGTGTTTTTTGTTATACTTGAAGTAGGAGTATTGTAAGCTAGGATGCCCATGAGTTAATAAAGGGAACTGTGGCTTTTGGTCTAAAATCCAGCTTTAGGCTGCAAGACACTATCCAGCTTTGAACTACAAGATATGAGAGTACAATGGAGAATCACTATTTCCATTAGTCCTTGGTAGAAAGGAGGCTATACGAGCTATCATATATTCAGAGCATATAGAGTTATAGTTAGGATTGTTTGATGAAAGCTATGGATGTTGTGATTGCTTTGGTTGTTCTCTTTTTTAGGCTATCGCTTATAGGTATCAAAGGAAATAGATATTGGATATAGGAATACCTATAAGACTGATATCCTCTATCTGTTTTGTGGTATACCTTTATGATGTTATAGAGTAGCATATTATAATGTTGTGTGCTAACTCATTGGTTGCAAGGACAGGTCAGGTATAGTTCATGTATCCGTACCATATTCACCTGTTTAGTATTTTGAGACTCATTTAATGTTTACACCAGACTATTGTCTGACCCAAAGTTTTATGCTTTGCCTCTTATTATCTTTGATACTCTTAAATGAGTAGACTAGATAACAAGTCTAGGTGATGTAGTAGCTCTTCGAAGGACGAGCTGGATGGAGCTATCTCATACTATGAACATATACGGAATCTACTCCTATTCCGCTGAGCAATGTTATGGAACCCGTGACAATGTTTTCTTGTTATTATTTGTATTATAGATAGTTTTTAGTTCGTTTCTGTTGTATAAACTCTACCTTTGATATATAACTCTATGGATATTATACTCTGGTGATGATGGTCTTTTCACATTGTTATTACTATCTCTATTGTTATATCCATGATATTATATTTTATCCATGAATCGTGAGATATGACAGGTTATATGTTATATAGGTTCATTTTAAACTTTGACAATCATCCTATATCGGCTGGAAGTGACAGCAGCGCGCTAGTTATATACTACTGGTATCGATGGTTTAGAGCGGTAGCCACAAGGCACATCCAAATAAATGAACAGATCCTCTTCACCCAAAGGTTTGGATGGAACCAGTGGTGTCTCCATGTGCCTCAACAGCTCCTTGAAAGTGTTCTGACAATCTTGATTTCATTCAAAATTCTTCTTCTTTTATTTAAGGGCATTGAAATATGGTATGCACTTATCCTTTGCCCTTGAGATGAACCGACTCAAGGCAGCAATCTTCCTATTCAAGCTTTGTAACTACCTTTTCATGGTCGAGACCCTCACACTCCTTAAGGCATCAATTTACTACGGATTAGCTTCAATGCCCTTCACATTCACAATAAATCTAAGATATTTTCTCGACGCAACACCAAAAGAATATTTCAATGGATTTAAATACATTCCATACTTTCGTAAGAATTCGAACATCTCTAAAAGATCATTCAAATGGTTTTGTGATAGCCATGACTTCATAAGCATATCATCAACTTCCATTGTTCATTCAATTTAATTCCTGAACATACAGTTCACCAATCTTTGATATGTGGCTCCAGCGTTCTTTAGACTGAATGACATTACTCAATAACAGTACAATCCCAAATCCGTTATAAAGGTAGTATGCTCCTGATCCAGTATATGCATTAATACCTGATTATAGCTTAAAAATGATGTATAAATGAGGGAAAATAATGCATGTAGTCATGTCTACTAGTTTGTTAATCGTGGTCAAAGGAAAGCTATCCTTCGGTAACACTTTACTCAAATCTGAATAATCAATACACGTCTGCTATTTTCATCTGACTTCTTGACCAACATGTGTTTTGATGCCCACTTCTGGTACAAAGCATCATTGATAAAGCCATTCACTATTAGCCTATCCACTTCCTTCTTTAATGTAGCAGATCACTCCGGATCCAAACTATGCCTATTCTACTTTACCAGTGGGTACTTTGGATCCACATTCAGTGTGTGACACGCTACCTCCGATGATATCCCGTACATATTCGAATGTGTCCAAGCAAATACATCGAAATTCCCTTGAAGTAAATTAACTAATTCCTTCCTCAGTCAGCGCTGAGCTAAAATCCTATTTTAAGAGCTTGACTAGACCGTCAGTTCAGCTGGTGCCGCCCGCACTTCCTCTAACTTCTTCCTAGGATCTATAGACTTATCGAACCTACTTTGATCCCTGAGCCAGGGATTGTGCTTTAGTTACTATTCTTTGAAATTATTAATTCAAAGGGCCTTCTCCACATTATTAATTTTCTCCTATCTCTTTGCTTCCCTCGGCTCCATGACAAAGTATTCCCTTTCCATACTCTGGTCTCCCCTTATTGATCCGACTCCATTCTCTATGGGGAACTTCATCATTAAGCACTAAGAAGACGGTAATATTATAAAATTAGCTAGGGTTGATCAGCTCAAAAAGGAGTTATATGTTGAGTATTCATCCACAATGACAAACTTTTGAATTTATACAACCCTGCGATCTCCATCACCTAATTCCATGGGCAAGTCAACCATTCTGATCAGTTGTTTCGCTTTGCCTATAAACCTTTGAATCTTGGTTTTACAAGCTAGTGCCTCCTTTATATTAATCATCATCTTCTCAATTGTTCTCTTGAACAGAATGTTTACAGAACTTCCATGGTCCACTAGGACTCGATGTACAGTTGTCGGTCCAATAACATCTATTATCACCATGCGGTCGAAAGTTGATGCTTTGACTCTATCAGCTTCCTTATTCTTAAAAACTATATCATCCAATAACATTCTTTGTTACTTAGCCAAAGTTCTGTCTTCTATGGCAAAATAGCCTTCTTGTGGTGGTTGATCTAATGAGCTCGCATATCGTTCCATTTCCTTTCATCTTTTCTCTGCTGGATGAGGCCCTCCAATTATGGTATTTATGACTAACCTTCCATTAATATGCCTAGGCCCTTCTCCATTGGATCCAGGCTGGTTCCCTTGGACATTTAGCCCTTAGGTTCTAACATTTTTTCCACCATCCTATGGATCTCTAGCATACTGTTGCAGCTTTTCTTCTTTATCAGTTCCCTAATAAAGTCCCATAGATGTCGACACTCATTTATATTGCCTTTATGAATCACATGGAAACGACAGTACTTGCCCGAGCGCCTTTCTGCCTTGGTTGCCTTCTTCCTAGGTAGCCTTTTATATTATTATGTTTCTTGTGTAGCAAGGTATGTATTCTCCATTGTGTCGTTTAAAGGTGTATACTCATTAGGCCTCATATTCCTTAGGCGTTTCTTTGCTTCATTTTGCTTACAATCTGTTAATCCACCTTTTTCTAAGGCAGTGTAGAGGAGGATTTAACCCAAAAGACTCCATGATTAGCAAGGCCAATGAGTACAAAGCGATGATTGTAGGGCCCGGAAATCAGGTACAGATAATATCAAGTCACGATTGAATGGAATTGATAGATATGCAAGGTAGAATGTTCGAGGTATGAAAGATGGTTTAGTGCATAAGAGGGATCAGCATAGATTGGCTCCAACAAGAGGGATCGGCATACTTCAAAGTACAAAAGCATTCGTGTGGAAAATAATCAATATCTCAATATCTACAAGTTCAATGCTTATGAAACTTTATGAGAAAGATGTGGGGACCCAAGGGAGACTACCCTTAGGGATCGCATATCATTTGGATAATGAAAGAGGGATCGGTTCTTATCCCTCTTAAGGGTCGGCTAAACCCAACTTCATAGCAAAGATCGATCAATATCTCTACATCTAAACATCCAATTGACATGAAACTTGGATAGGAAGCTAGTTAGAACATGTGGTACACCCCATAGGGATCACATAGCATTTGGAGAAAGTTGGACAGATAAGTACCAATCCCCCTATAGGGATCGGCTATAATCAGCATTAAAACCAATTGCAACAAAGATTGCTCAATAACTCGAGATCTACTAATCCAATTAGCATGAAACTTGAAGCTATACATAATATAACATGGAGAAGCTCCCCAAGGGATCGCATGTCATTTAGGAAGAATGGAGGGATCGGTTCCTATCCCTTTAGAGGGATTGGTAGAAAATAGAATTCAAGTAACATCACCTCAAGGAAATCAAGATATCTTAGAAACCGGAAGTTGAAATGGCACAAAATATGGAGGGAAAGTATCTAACATCATGGGGAACCACCTAGAGGGATCGTACCCCATTTGGAAACCAAAATAGGGATTGGTATCAATCCCTATTGTGGGCCCTAATGGGCATAGAAATTTCTAGGTGGCTTTGTCTCTCGAACCTTCTATCTAAGTTTCAGCCTGATTCATGCATGTCTTCCCCTATAAATACAACAGGCATGGCATCAGAAAAGGGATCTTCTTTCTGCTTCTCTTTATCTTCAAGTTAGGCTACATTCTGTCAGTTTTATTATTGGATTTTGAGTTGTAACTGTAAACAAACTTCGGTATAATAAAAAGGATTATTCGAGAGTGGATGTAGGTTAGAGTAGTTGAACCACTATAAATATTGTCCTCTTTTACTTTCTTTTTTATTATTTTAATTTTTTTCTTGATCTATTTCTTGTTATATTTCTATGATTGAATTGGATATTGGATCTTTTGCATAACTGGGTGTTGGTGGCCAATTTTGATGCCAACATTTTGGTGCTTTCACTGAGAAGACATGCACCCGCGGATTTGGAAGCTAGGTGCTTAGATTTTGAAACTTGGATACTTGAATTTAAGAAGCAATGGCTAAGCAATCGACAAGAAGAGCGCTATTAGAAAGGAAGCACCATGGAGGGAGTTAGGAGGCTTCCTCGGGAGCTAGAGCTAATCAACCATGTATATACATCACCAGGGATGAGATGGAAACGATGATGGATGCTATGCAAAAGAGGATGCTGAAAAGATAGGAGGAGATGATGTAGAATTTACTCCAATAGATTAGATAAGTTAGAGCACGAAATCAAGGAGTTGAAGCAGCAAGAATCGCTAGAAATCAGAACCGAGAACATGGAAATGGAGCCAATGCACAAAGAAATAGAACAAAGTAGCCAAAGCAATCTCTTACCATCCTTGAGGGATCAGCACCGGTCTCTCCAGAGGGTTCGTTACCGATCCCAAAGCTAGAGGACATGCCCCCAGGTCTGGTTGATTGTGATGTTGGAGGACCAATGATCAATCCAATGGAGCTTGGTGCGAATCGGAATTTGTATGATTTTCCAAAGGAATACGTTCCAAAATTCCCTCGTAGAGGGCAGCTTGGACATGATGATAGAAGACTACCATTGGAAGACAATAACAGGTTTACATAGATAATAAAGCGAGCTATGCATGAAGGATTAGTGAACAGGGATCTGGAGGATGTACATAGAAGTCCATTTGCTCCAAATATCAAGAATGCTAGGAATCCACCAGAATTCAAACTACCAACACTGGAAGCTTATGATGGAAACTCAGATCCAACCATGCATATGATGAGGTATATACGGCACACGGAAGTACTGGGGGCATCGAAAGAAGTCTTGGCACTATGCTTCCCCTTGTACTTAAAGGATGTAGCTGCGCTATGGTTTAGACAGTTGGAAAGCAGTTCAATAGCACAGATGAAATTGGTCAAAAGATTTATGAAGCAATTTCGGGTTCACATTATAAGACCCAAGAATATAATGACATTGATGTCGGTAAAGCAGTGGGCAGAAGAATTATTTAAGTATTTTTTAACCAGGTTCAATGCGGCGATTGTTTTTGGTGGATCGACCAGAAACATCGATGGTTTTAGTGGCGGTGTGTCAGGAGTTGCAGATAATTCATATTTTAAGATATCACTAATGTGGGATCCACCGATGGATCTCAGGGAATTCTACCATGAAGCAAAGAGGTTTCTACGATAAGAAGAAGCGAAAGCTGATAAAAAAGGTAATGGAAGTTAATACGGTATGGGGTGAAGAACCACCTAGTGAAAGCTTAGGAAGGACAAGGATAAACAGAACGTGGATAATAGCTTCGATGCATCGAAGCAACAGAGGAGAGAACTCAATTTCTCTTCTTACTTGAAGTTGAATGAAACCCTAGAATGGATATATCTAGATATTCGAGGGCATCTTCCATATCGGAGGCCGACAAGGAGGGAACCCTTCGAACACGAACGAACATCAGGAAAGCGCTTCTTACTCCATGAGCTAGATGGGCACAATACAAATGACTGCAGACATTTGAAGGATATCATTGAGGAACACGTGAGGAACAGTTAATTACAATAATATGTAAGGACTCGGGCTGCAGCGGTGGAACAAGAGCAGCCGTCATCCACCTCGAATGAAAATAGTACTGGGCCAAGGCATCATCATCAACTTGTCATCAATTGATCGGGATAACATAGAATAAGTAGAACTGGAATAAGCTTTATCTTTTTTTTCAAAATTTGAACTGATTAAAGAGAATGAGAGATAGGTATGAAAATGTTTATATTATCTTTTGTTAATTATTTTGAAAAACAAAAAGATATAAAAGACACTTGTATAATTTATTAACACTTGTCATAATCCTCAAATAATTTGCTAACACATGTTATTAGAGATGTTTATAACTTAACACATGTAAGTTTACATGCATTAATTAAATTTTTAATGTTTATAAAGCTTAAAAAATAAATTTCCTAATTTATAAATACATATATAAATAAATTCCTTTAAAAAGAAAATAATATAAAACAATTTATGTTTTAAATAAAATTATATAAAATAAATTTTAAAACCAAAGTATAATTTAAGATATATATCTATCTTTTGAATTTCAAATTTGAATATCCAAATTCAAATTCAATTTCAAATCCAATTTAAAAGTCAATTTGATATGTATGCGTGTATATATATATATATATTTAAACAACCCAAATTCAATTTGTATATTATAATTTCATTAAAATCTAAATATATATACAATATATTATTATTGTTTTAAAATTACAAATTACAAATTTTCAATGATTTATAATGGGGATTATCACATTCAAATTTGCTTGAAATTCTTGGGATATCACATTTCTCCCCCTTTAGAATCTTTTCGTCCTCAAAAAGGAACGAAACCAGAATTTATTAAAATGCTTAATATCAAAAAAATTACTCTTTAATCTTTAAAACACTTTAAAATCTATATAATATTACCAAAATAGTTTTATAAATATTATTTTTTATAACTCGATGTTTCAACAAGTCCATTCTCGTTCTCATAGAAATTCGGTCATACGTTGATCAGGCGTAGGACTAAAAATCTACAGGTACTTGGTAAACCCGTTTTCAACACCCAGCGAAAATACTTGGAAAATATTTTATTGAAAATATAGAAAACAATTTTGAAAATAGAGGAAACATCTTTTTGTGAGAATGCTCTGGAAATCATCACCCCCATCCATGGTCACAGTTAACCCGATGGTTACGTTGTCATCTCGACAAAATCCATAGATAACTGTAGACCTTCGCTCCCCTCGATTACGCCATGGAACTGGCTACAGATCGTAGCTACATCTGGGGTTACGTTGCTATCATAGAAAAAACCCATATAACTGTAGGCATCAGCGCCCTCGATTTTCGCTGCCAAAAGAATGAAACTTCTCCACTCCCACATAGATCGTAGACTACAACAGTCAATCCCCCATGTAGCCTAGGCTCTCATAGCCTCTCGACTTTCGCTATGTCTTCATAGATCGCAGTCTACCGATGTTACATTGCCATCCTGGCAAAATCAAACGTAGACCGTTGACTCTCAGCAGCACACACAACTTCCGCTATGGTCCGCAGTAGATCGCAGTGACATCGAGCTACACTGTCGTCACAGCATAACCCAATGTCTCTGTAGGCATCAGCGCCCTCGACTTTCGCTACCCACTACACATAATCCTCAGGAACTAGTTTATCTGGACTCATCACAGGATCAACTTTAGAACCCCCGCCCCATTAGGGCTCAAGGCAGTACAACCTTGTGGCGCTCCTGAGAAGTTCATTCCAAGGGAGCACCTTTTTCTCCAGAGCCATTTTCGAAATACTTTATACTATACACATATAGTATCTTCCAAATCATACACCTAGTATGAATCCCATATGAATCTCATTTCTCAAAATCGATTATCCCAAAATCGATAATTTTTAAACTAGGCTTTCCAATTTGCAAAATTGGTTTTTTCCCCAAAAATCAAAAGCCTTTCCAAAATCCATAGGTTCCAGAAACCTTCCTCAAAATCATTCTCATAAGAACCTTTATATATATATATATAACTTTGAAAATCCTTGGATCATTTCATACTTGTATAAATTCCCTTCTTATACTTCAAATATTTTCAAAAACCCTTTTCTTCTGGTAATAGATTCAACAAGGGGAGATTTATCTTATATATATAACAAAGATATATAACTTTGTTAATTTCAAATCAATATTCAAATTTGATTACTCTATAAAGTCACTTACCATATTACTTACTTCCATAAAGTAAATTTCTACTATAGAAATATCCAATTTTCACTTTATTTCATTATATATTTCACAAAATATACCTTTCATTTCAAGAACCATTTATTAATCAAATATACCATTCCATTTCAAAAATCATCTTTCAGTTCTTATCCAAAATTTTCAATGTCAATCTCATTCAAACCCGTACGATGCACACATATCATACGTACGCAGTATCAATATGATCGCTCAATCGATCACACAATTTCTCTTCCGAACTAGTATCGTCCACCCGATTTCCTAGTGCGGACTCAGATCTGGTTTCTTGATCAGAAACTGTCATTCTCCTTGCATAGCCATAACTTTGAAAGAGAATATCCATAACCAATCAAAAATCCATATCCAGGTTCGTCGTCGAAAATCGAGTGAAAAATCCCAACTCGGATAGATGTACTATCTCGAAATTCTGTGCTCGAATCTAGATCAAATCACTATGCGAATAGAATAATATACATACATCCTACATATTTATCTTTATTGATTATTAGCTAAATCAAGTCTCTTTCTATTCACATTCACTTTAATTTTCATTCACTTATTCACAATTGCTTCAAACCCATTTGGATTATCACCTTAATTCTTATCTAAATTAGGTATTTAATCATAAAAAGTTTGAACTCTGACTAGCTTAAATTTAGAAAATAATTTGAAAAGTTTAAAATATATAAGTAGTTATAAAATAATTATTAGTTTGTAAAATAGTTGTAAAATAGTTAAGTAATTGTAAATAGTTGGAAAATAGCTATAGAAATTTTAAATAATTGCAGAATAGTTGTAAAATAGAAATTAGTTGTAAAGTAGTTGAAAAATAATGATTAGTTTATAAAACAGTTGTAAAATAGTTAATTTCAGAAGTAGTTATAAAATAAGTATAAGATAGTTTGATTTTGAAAAGAAAGGTTGAACAGTAATAGCTTGGAAAAATAGGTTTATATTAAAACAATTTATTTTGAAAATAGTCCGGAGCCAATAACTTCCAAACCTTCATTCCCATCAATTCCATTTAAATTTCCACTTCCTCTTGAATTGACTCAATTTCAATTCAATTTAAATAAGTTCAATTCCCATTCCAAATTTAAACTTTATTCAACTTCGCTTTCAATTCCAATCTTCATTAAATTTGTTCAATCCCAATTCAAGTTGAATTAACCTCAATTCTTTCCAGATTCAAATCAAATTTCATTCGAATTTAAAAATATTCAACTTTAATCACAAATCCATATTACTTAAATCCAATTTTAATTTGAACTAATTTCAAATTCAGTCTCACTTTAAATCATCTTGAATTATATAAATTCGAGCTAAATTTTTAAATGTCGATTTAATTCCTTTAAATCAAATTAACCTTTACTTCTTCATAAACTTATTTCTAGGTTCAAATCGTAGTTCAAACCCTTTTTAAACAACTCAATCTTTGAAATCCAATTTATTGCCCAATTTCAGTTTTTGAAACCAATCCTTAACAATTTAAATTTCCAAGTTCCTTTTGAATATTTAAATCTTAATTTCAAAGTAATTTCATCTCCTTAATTTCAAATTAAAGTTTAATTTCACTTTTATTTCAAAAAAATGGATATATTACCACACTCCATTTCTTCATTCATTTAAACAAATCCAATTCAAAATTTCCATTTGAGTTTTAAACTTATCCATCTTCAATCATAATTCCAACTAATTCAAATAAATTTCAAACTGAACCAATTTCAGTTCATTTCAGTTCCAGTTTGAATTAATCCCATTCAAATTTAAAACTTCAGATTTATAACCTTTCCACTTATAAGTTCAAAACTTATATTACTTTGGGTTATCACACTTCATGGAAAATCAAAACTCAACCCTTTAGAGTTCATTTCAAATCACCTTTGATCCTTTACACACCAAGTCATCTTTAAATTTTAAACCACCTTTGGTTTCTAATTCAAAACAAATTCCTTTAAATTTTCAAACAACTCTTGTTTAAAACAGGACCCTTCATTCAAATACGTTAAATAACATTATTTATTATTCCTTTATCACTTTGAGACAATTTTCAAATTCTGGACCCAGATTTAAAACTTCACAAATTAGATCATCTTCAATTCCAATTTATAAGTCATACTTACCTAAATGTTTTACTTCCCTAAAACATTACATTTTACTTGCTCATCAATACACATTTTATTATTAAACACAACAATTATTTATGATAATAACCAAAATGATCATATCTGGAAACCAGTTCATTATTATCTTATTCTGAAACTCTTCTCCATATTCAAGATTTTAATTTCAGTCTGAATCCATTTCAAACTTATTTTTATTCAATTTAAATTTTGGTTGTATTATTATTACCAATTATATTTAATTCCAATGATTTAATAAACAATAACCTTAATATTTATTTAGAAGAAATATTACTTTATATATCAAAATATAATCTTATATAAAAAATTACTTATTTTTTTAAACCATTTAAAATCATTATATAAGAAATAACAAGTACGCTCTCATATATATATATATATATATATAGACACACACACACGCACACTCAACTCATTCTAGGGTTCCACTTACCCTATCCTTAATGAGTATTTCCTACAAGAGCCAAGGTTCTCGCTTAACCTTCAGCTCTGATACCAAATGTAACGACCTAGAATTTTCAATCCTGAAATCCAGATAGTAGGGAAAAGAAGGAAAGAGAAAGAAGAAGAAACAGAAACAAAACTCAGATTCTCACATTCGTAGCGGATAAAATATAATATCACATAAAATAACAATTATATAAGGGTAAAACTGTATTAGTTAATTACGTCATTACATCAGAGTTAAAATATTTACATAAACATTAGACAGTTAAAATCAACATATCAAAGATAACTACAATAATATACACAGCGGAAACACTCCATATGTTCTTGCCATCCAGCTCGCCTCCTAAGCTCTAGAACGTCCTTACCTGAAAATCAGTAATACACGGTCTGACCCGAGCATTATATCAAAGTACCACCTGGGTCAAGATGGAAACCAGCATGAGTAAACCCATCTAACAAGAAATACTAATGCATAAAATATACTTAAAACCCGGGGTAACTCGTTCATCACTGCAAGATCACAACTTGCTACAGCCAACACTTATATTCACGATCAATCCCAAAGTACCTTTACTTGGTTTTTTAATGGCCCAGTCATTTAAATTTTTCCATTTCAGCTATTGATTCCACATATCAAACTATTAAGAATCATTGTAGGTTACAAATCGAAGTGGGTTTGGGTATTTACTAATACCTGACGTCGGTCTCTTCAAATTCAACACCACCTTATCCCAAGTTATTTAAATGAAATACAATTCAAACTTTAAGTACATGATGCCACTTTTACTTAGTAATCCACTGTCAATAGGCAACCACATTATCACTGTTCAAACCAGACATATCATATCACAAACATTTCATATCAGAAATATCAACCAATCATTCATAAGCAAGATTAACTATTCACACTATTTCTAATTAATTTAAATAAATTAAATTAATTACTTCAAACACCCCTTTTTAAATCCTGCTTAATTAATCATTAATTAATTACAAACAAAATAATTAATGATTCTTTAATTATTATCTAAATTAATCATCCTTTAATTAATCATCCCTTAATTTTAAGTAATTAATCTTTAATTAATTACATAAATTAATTATCCTTTAACTATTCACATAGATTAACCTTTAATTATTCCCATTAATTAAATAATGAATGTAACAACCAGGTATTTTCAACCATTCGCATCTGCACATGTCGGACTTGAATTGCTCAAAATACCGCGTTGTAAATAAAATTTGGCAAATCTCAGAATATACAGTAAATAAAATCACAGATCACAGACACAGAGTAATAATAGTGCAGCGGAAGTAAAAGAAATAGTAGTTCATGAAGCTACTATGTAATATATCAGAGTTACATAAGATACAATAGAAGAAATAAAGTACAAAAGAAGTCTCAAGATATTAACCAAGTACAAAATGAATACAACACTAGGATCAACAGGATAACTGGAAGTGAAACAGACAAAACTGGAAAAGCAGATAATCTCCAACGATTCCAATCTCCAGAATGTGAAAATCCAAATCTGTGAATACTCAGGTTGACCCAAGCGTAAATAAAATACAAACACTCGAGTCAGGACATACATACTTATACAATGTAAACCAACTCAAGTGAACTGTAGTAAAAGTACAAGTAACTTAAAGGATGCTTGGGACCGCCCATCCACTAAGGATCCATCAAACTATTTACTATGTAGTAATATTGCTCTATTATAATAATGTCTAATAGTAAAATAAACTTACTTTTAAATAGCGTTAAGGAGTGACCCAATATTCCCCTTAACACAAATAATTTCAATAGTCTATACAGTACCTGCATATCTCCTGATCGAGAGACTACGAGAAAATACTGCATAGGTACGACACAAATAGAAACTCGTAGTAAAGGCTCGATATGGTAGGTGACACGGCACACAAGGCAATGCCAGGGTAGATAAACCAATTACGCACACGGGCTGGTGGTAACGCAGCAGCCACATACGCCCACCTCGGAACACATTCCCAAAATCGGAGGGGCGCCCAAACAATCACAAAAGCAATAGACTGGTATCGAAGAAATGTGTCCGACCAAAGGAGCTACCCCTTTTGGCCCGAGATCGCTTATGTTTTAGCCACCTTATGCCAACTCACGGGAGTTGGGTCCACGTAATATACCTCAAGAACGTCGCCACCATCCTATTGTCAAAGTGGTTTTCGGTATCGACAGAGAGTATGCCCATATCCGATCCCGGTCTCTTTGCCAACCAATCGTTATTATAACCCGTGGTTATAACTTTAAAATAATATTTTATACTTAAAATATAGATATCATTTCAATCCAAATCTTTATCAAATAAAGATTAAACCATTTCCAAAACCATTTCAATATATCAACATACCATATCTTTCAAATTCAAATATTTATCAAAATAAATATCAAGTCATTTCTAACCATTTCAATATATTAAATTATTATATCTTTCAAAACTTCCTTCCAAATCATTTTATTATATTAAAATATCATAACTTTTTAAAGCTTCATTTCCAAAATATCATATCTTTCAGAACTTCTTTTCAAATCATTTTAATATCAAAACATCATATCTTTCAAAACCACATTTCAAATCATTTTAATATATCAAAATATCATATCTTTCAAAACCACATTTCAAACCATTTTAATATATCAAAATATTATATCTTTTCAAAACCACATTTCAAATCATTTTAATATATCAAAATATCATATCTTTTCAAAACCACATTTCAAATCATTTTAATATATCAAAATATCATATCTTTTCAAAGCTTCAATTTCAAATCATCGTATAAGTTCAAATCCAAATATTCAACTTTAAATACCCTTTAAATTCAAAGTTATCATTCATTTATTATCATTCCAAATCACCTCTTAAATAACTTATATTTTAATCAAAATAATTCATTTAAACCATTTAAAATTTAAGTTTATATACTTTCAAATCAAGTATTCACTTTCCAAAGTTTAAACCATTATGAGTTCATTTACTAAGTTAAAACCATAACGTTGAAAATTTCAACCTTTCACAGTATTCAGAAAAAGCTGCTGAAAGTTATACTTAAAAACGTTTCAATTTAAACCATTTAAACATTACAAAAAAATATTTTACATTCAAATATGTTCATTAAAATACTCTTTTAATTAATGATTTTTTTTAAAGCAACATTTTATAATTAAATCAAATTTCACAAATCACCTTAATAAATTCAAGTGCAAACTTTCCCATTTTTACATTTAACACTTTATTAACATTTACATTTTCAAATTATCATTTCACAAATTAAAATAAATTTCCAATTTATTTAATTAACTTAAACCCTTAATTAAAACCAAATTCACATTTGCAGGTCAAGTTCATTTTAAAGTTTCACTTTTAAGCGTTCATTCATTTAACCATTTTAATACACAGAAAAATCAATAATACATTATTAATTCATTTAAAATAATTTAATCAAATCATCGTATTTACCATTTTCCAAATATAATTAAATTTCTATTTCATTTATATAACTTAAAATCCCCTTTTTAAACCAAAACCCAAATTTTCAGACTTTAAGTTATATTTCAATAACTCAACTTAACCATTTATTTATTTAACATTTTCCACGTATACAAAAATCATAAATCCTTTATTTAAAACACTTAAAAATCTATTTAAATAAAATTATCATAAATTTACATTTAAACCACTTAAAATTTTATTTATATAACTTAATTTCATTTTAAAAGCCAAAGTCCAAATTTCCAAATTTAAGATATATTTCAAAAATTCACTTTTTACCATTCATTTGAATTACATTTTTTTTAACTTCTAGAAAAATCCAAAATTTCTTTATTTAAACATTAAAAATCCAATTTAAATCAAATTTCATAATTTTTCACTTTTAAAAATATTTAGAATATTCAAAATACTTTATAAAATATAACCACGGGCCTGTATATAGTTTTCTAACATAGGTCAAGTGATACGGATATATATCATTTCAATCCGTAGTTTAAAAAGAAAAATCCAGGTTCTATCATTTCAAACCCGCAATCCCAAGTAAAAATAAAATAAATAAAAACCGTTCAGGCCTATCATTTCAGCCCATAACTATTTTTCTCTATTCTAAAGTCCGTTCGGGTATGTATCATTTCAACCCATAGTGATTCTAATCTACAGGGAACTTGCAGTGTGATAAACATATATAAATGAACAGTTAACAACATATATAAATAACAGATGATATGACATGAAATTTAACAGGTTCAACATCATATATAAATAATCATAGGAAGTTATAACATCATATATTTTTCTCTACACATTCAGTTGTTATTGTTTCACAACTGCATAAGTATAAATGTCGTGTGAGCTTTACTCACCTCAAAATGCTGGAGATTGCAATACAACTGAAATAACGGAATCAAGAGAAAAATGACAAGCCTACGGACTTGAGTGGAGAGCAAATCCAAGCTAAAGATCTTGTGTTACAACCCAAAAAAAATAGAATAAAATTATAATTCAACACAACATTGAAATGGAACAGCTTTGAATTGAAAAGCAATACGAATACACAACTTTTTGCCTTGCTTTCTACACTTGCTAGCATGGCTTAGGGGATGTTTTGGTTCAGGTTTGGACATGATTTGGCTCAGGTTTGAACATAGGAAATGCATGGCATGAAGGCTAGACATGTAGAGGAAGTTATAAGGTAGGAATGTGAAGGGGTTTAGGCAACATAGGTGGGTTTTGGTCACTTTTGGCTCGGTCTATGTCCCATCTAGGTTCGGCCATTTCAGGTACAGGTCTAGACAGAGGTAGGAGGTGATGGTTAGGGGTGTGTCAAGGTGGTGGTGGAGCAATAGGAGGTGGCCAAGGTCATCTAAGGTGATGGTGATGAAGACTAGGTGGCTAGGCATGCTTTTTAAGGAGTTTTTGCAGTGTTTTTGGGATTTTGCATCATGGGATGGTCATGGCACTTGCTGGTCAGAGGAGGAAGGATTTTAGCCGTGTATGATGTGGGGAAGGAAGTGGTGGTGGTTGATGGAGGAGATGCTGGAGGTGTTAGGCCAAGCAAAGCAAGAGAACAAGGCAAAAACATAGAAAAAGAAGAAGAAAAGTAGAAAAATGAAGAAGGCCATTACCATTTTCTCTTAGCCGTGAAATGTAATGAGATGAAAATGTTTTTTTCACGTGAATATGGAATGAGAAATCACGGCTATCATAAAAAAATGTACGGCCAAAAGTAAATGAGGAAACGGTAAAAGAAAATGAGGAGTCAAGCACTTGACAAGTCATAGGAAAAGGAAGAGACTTGTCTCTTCAATTTACCTTTTCTCCTAAATAAAATATAACAAAATAATTTCAGTAAATACATTTAAAAACCGAAACCAAGTGAAATAATATGAAAATAAATAATAAAATTTAAAGAAAATAGAAAAGAATAAAAGAAGTTGCTTAAAAATCCAAAACAGTGTCCAGAAATTACAATTAAATCACCACTGACTTTGGAAAATTATCCACTTCATTTTAAAAATATTATGAAGTAAAATTTTGAAACAAAATAATTTATTTATCATTTCTAAAATAAAATAAGTAATTAAATTGGAGAAAAATAAAAAAAGAACTAAAGAAATTGTTTAAAAATTGAAAACAGGGCATGAAAATTACAAATAAAATATCACTAGCCTTATAAAATTTCTCTATCATTTTAAAACAAATAATAAGTCAAGTAAATAAAATAAATGAGAAAAAATAAAGTGGGAATGAGAAGAAAATAAGTTCTTAAGAAAATATAAAAATGAATAAAGAATTTTTTTACTAATTTGAAACTAGAAATTAAAAATTATAAACAGAATACAACTAACATTGGAAAATATCAATTACACTTTTAAAATGTTTGAAAACCAAAATATTTACATAACATGTTATTTTACCCATATAAATATAAATTAGAACATTACATGACCAAATAAAATATTATTTATATAATGTAAAATAACTGTTTTGTTAAATACAGCAAATTACGGCATAACTTTCACATAATAAATCAGATTTCAATGAAACGTAAAGTAGTGTTCTTAAAATTTTATTTACTTTCATAATAAGAGATAAAATTTAAATTTTCAAACTTTCAAATTTTTAAATTTAAAAGTCAAAGTTGACCATATTGTCAAAAAACATTTTTTTTGTAAAATATTCTATTTAATCATGTTTGGAATTCTAATTCACATCAAAATCAAAGGATATATTTGAAATAACAAAATTATCTAAATTAAATAAATAAAATAAAGTTAAATCAAAATTCAATTAAAATAATTGAAATATACAATTAAAAATAATCACAAAATACAGGGTTGTTACACTCTCCCCCACTCAAAACTTTTCGTCCCCGAAAAGGAATGAGGAACGGGAAAGCACAGAAAAGATAGAAATGAAATAAGATTAAGACAAGTTGACAATAAGATTGAGATTATACCCGATTATTGTTGTTATAGGTAAGTTTAAGAAGGTGGAGGTGATCTTCCCAAGATTCTCCAGAATCAGAAACAAAAGCATGAAAAATGGTGGATTCAAAATGAGTAACAAAGATTATAGAAAGATTTCTAAACAGAAAGATTATGGAAAGACGCCTATAACAGTCTATAGCAAGATAAGGGAACTAAGAACAACCAAAAGATAGTTTGAAAAACAAAATAAGATAATAAGTTAGAAACCATGGAAATTTCAACTTAAATTGATAATTAATTTTACACCAGTTAAATAAACCTTAACTATCTCTAATTTCAATATCTTATCATCCAATTTTCTTAAATTAACACTTTCTAAAATCATGGATTTAAGGAAAAATCATTTGTTATAGTCAAAATGTACTTAATAAATTTTATTCTCCCTTATTCCTAATTAAAATTAAATTTATTCCTCTCAATATTTTTTTCCTATGTTAAGTATGTTTACACTTATTATAATTTTTTTAACTTATTCTTAGTTCTTTCAACATCATTTTATATTGTAAATTATTCAATTTACTCTTTTATTCTATTTACCTCTATTAATCTTTTTATAAAAAAAATTAAGTGTATAACATTTATTATAATCACTCAAATTTTTATTTATAAAATCTTTCTATATTGTATATTATCCAATTACATTGCTAACTTCTGTATAATTTGGGTAAGTTATATTTGAATGCAATTCTATTATACAAATGAAACTTTCCAATTAAATCATTTCATGCTTGAATATTCATCCAAAATTTTGATTTTTTTTATAATTGAAATTATTCTTTAAAATAAAATTTAAGAATTAAATTTTCGATTTCCTTCAAACCATTTTGAGATAAATAAATACACACATACTATATATATATATATATATATATATATATATATTATAAATCAAGTCATATTTTAGAAATTCAAATCAATTTTTTTTTCCAAAACAAAGCTGTAGCAAGACTACAGAGCGGTCTCTTCACTTCGAAACTCGAAAATGAATGTCGATGATGCCACGGTCATCACCGAAGTTATTTTCCAACGGCAAATAGAAGAGCACTAATTTTAAACTTTAAAATTCCTTGGAAACAAATTTCTATTAGAAAATACTTTAAATAATATACTTTAAAACTTAAACACGAGGTTTGAAACAATCGAAAATTAAATTCTCAATTTCTTGTTTTAAATTCATTTCAGTTCCCAAATCAATTTATAAACAACTAGTTATAAATTCATTTATAGAACAATAAATGATAAATCAAGTATTATCATTTCAAATAATAAATTTAAATCAATTTATTAAGTTCCATAAATTTACTTATATCAAAATTTATTTCATTAACCAAATTTAAAGTAGTATTGTGTCAGTTTGTTCTGTCAAAGTGTTTTAGAAATCCTATCGATAGGATTGATCAGACGAATCGATCGAAAACCCAAATCAACATCCACAACTCAAACAACATAATAAAACAAAACATAGATTAATAAGTACAATTCAAAATGTTTGGAAGATAGATTGGAAACAAAAGATAAGATGATTGAATAACAAAATAGGGAGGTGGATAAGCTTAAATAAATCGCGGGCAACCTTAACAGGATCAACCGTGACTTAAAGAATAAATCAATGTGGATTTTTCTGGGGTAAATCTACATTCGATCTCAAGAAATAGAGTTAGGAATAATAAAAGATATTAGCATCTAAACCAAGGATAGATATAAATCTCTGGTGAATCGATGCTAACTGTAAAGGAGTTTCTCCATTTACAAATGAATTTTTGAGATTGGCGGGACCGCCAATTCACTATAAAGCTCATTCGAAGTGGAGTTATGGAATACTCCAGAATCAAAAGGAGATGAATAGTGAGGGACACGAATGAATTTTGGAACCGCAGGGAACGTTCCAAAATTCAAATGAAATTTGAATCAAAGAGGAAGAGATTCAAGTTTGGATGAAAGTGATTCTGTAAATACATTCACTCCATATGCTGAGTTTTGCCTAGAGCTA
The DNA here is from genome assembly GCA_030765085.1 of Allium cepa. NCBI lineage: Eukaryota > Viridiplantae > Streptophyta > Magnoliopsida > Asparagales > Amaryllidaceae > Allium > Allium cepa. The sequence goes on from CM060932.1 coordinate 113,182,463, forward strand.
CCAAAGCTCTGATACCAAATGTAACAACCAGGTATTTTCACCCATTCGCATCCGCACATGTCGGACTTGAATTTGGTCAAAATACCGCGTTGTAAATAAAATTTGGCAAATCTCAGAATATACAGTAAATAAAATCACAGATCATAGACACAGAGTATTAATAGTGCAGCGGAAGTAAAAGAAATAGTAGTTCATGAAGCTACTAAGTAATATATCAGAGTTACATAAGATACAATAGAAGAAATAAAGTACAAAAGAAGTTTCAAGATAATAACCAAGTACAAAATGAATACAACACTGAGATCAACAGGATAGCTGGAAGTGAAACAGATAAAACTGGACAAGCAGATAATCTCCAGCGATTCTAATCTCCAGAATATGGAAATCCAAATCTGTGAATACTCAAGCTGACCCGAGCGTAAATATAATACAAACACTCGAGTCAGGACATACATACTTATACAATGTAAACCAACTCAAGTGAACTGTAGTAAAAGTACAAGTAACTTGAAGGATGCTTGGGACCGCCCATCCTCTAAGAATCCGTCAAACTATTCACTATGTAGTAATGTTGCGCTATTATAATAATGTCTAATACTAAAATAAACTTACTTTTAAATAGCGTTAAGGAGTGACCCAATATTCCCCTTAACACAAATAATGCCAATAGTCTATACAGTACCTGCATATCTCCTGATCGGGAAACTACGAGAAGATACTACATAGGTACGACACAAATAGAAACTCGTAGTAAAGGCTCGATATGGTAGGTGACACGACACACAAGGCAATGCCAGGGAAGATATACCAATTACGCACACGGGCTGGTGGTAACGCAGCAGCCACATTCGCCCACCTCCGAACACATTCCCAAAATCGAAGGGGCGTCCAAATAATCACAAAAGCAATAGAATAGTATCGAAGAAATGTGTCCGACCAGAGGAGCTACCCCTTTTGGCCCGAGATCGCTCCTGTTTTAGCCACCTTATGCCAACTCACGGGAGTTGGGTCCACGTAATATACCTCAAGAACATCGCCACCATCCTACTTCATTCTGGAATCTCCACCGCGTAAACGGTTAGTCAAAGTGGTTTTCGGTATCGACAGAGAGTATGCCCATATCCGATCCTGGTCTCTTTGCCAACCATTCGTTATTATAACCCATGGTTATAACTTTAAAATAATATTTTATACTTAAAATATAGATATCATTTCAATCCAAATCTTTATCAAATAAAGATTAAACCATTTTCAAAACCATTTTAATATATCAACATACCATATCTTTCAAATTCAAATATTTATCAAAATAAATATCAAGTCATTTCTAACCATTTTAATATATTAAATTATTATATCTTTCAAAACTTCCTTCCAAATCATTTTATTATATTAAAATATCACAACTTTTTAAAGCTTCATTTCCAAAATATCATATCTTTCAGAACTTCTTTTCAAATCATTTTAATATCAAAACATCATATCTTTCAAAACCACATTTCAAATCATTTTAATATATCAAAATATCATATCTTTCAAAACCACATTTCAAATCATTTTAATATGTCAAAATATCATATCTTTTCAAAACCACATTTCAAATCATTTTAATATATCAAAATATCATATCTTTTCAAAGCTTCAATTTCAAATCATCGTATAAGTTCAAATCCAAATATTCAACTTTAAATACCCTTTAAATTCAAAGATATCATTCATTTATTATCATTCCAAATCACCTCTTAAATTACTTATATTTTAATCAAAATAATTCATTTAAACCATTTAAAATTTAAGTTTATATACTTTCAAATCAAGTATTCACTTTCCAAAGTTTAAACCATTATGAGTTCATTTACTAAGTTAAAACCATAACGTTGAAAATTTCAACCTTTCACGGTATTCAGAAAAAGCTGCTGAAAATTATACTTGAAACGTTTCAATTTAAACTATTTAAACATTATAAAAATATATTTTACATTCAAAGATGTTCATTAAAATACTCTTTTAATTAATGATTTTTTTTATAAAGCAAAATTTTATAATTAAATCAAATTTCACAAATCACCTTAATAAATTCAAGTGCAAACTTTCCCATTTTTACATTTAACACTTTATTAACATTTACATTTTCAAATTATCATTTCACAAATTAAAATAAATTTCCAATTTATTTAATTAACTTAAACCCTTAATTAAAACCAAATTCACATTTCTAGGTCAAGTTCATTTTAAAATTTCACTTTTAAGCGTTCATTCATTTAACCATTTTAATACATAGAAAAATCAATAATACTTTATTAATTAATTTAAACTCAAATTTAATCAAATCATCATATTTACCCTTTTCCAAATATAATTAAATTTCTATTTCATTTATATAACTTAAAATTCCCTTTTTAAACCAAAACCCAAATTTCCAGAGTTTAAGTTATATTTCAATAATTCAACTTAACCATTTATTTATTTAACATTTTCCACTTATACAAAAATCCTAAATCCTTTATTTAAAATACCTAAAAATCTATTTCAATCAAATTATCATAAATTTACATTTAAACCACTTAAAATTTTATTTATATAACTTAAATGTCATTTTAAAAGCCAAAGTCCAAATTTCCAAATTTAAGTTATATTTCAAAAATTCACTTTTTACCATTCATTTGAATTACATTTTTTTAACTTCTAGAAAAATCCAAAATTTCTTTATTTAAACATTAAAAATCCAATTTAAATCAAATTTCATAATTTTTCACTTTTAAAAATATTTAAAATATTCAAAATACTTTATAAAAAATAACCACGGGCCTGTATATAGTTTTCTAACCTAGGTCAAGTGATGCGGATATATATCATTTCAATCCACAGTTTAAAAAGAAAAATCCGGTTTCTATCATTTCAAACCCGTTATCCCAAGTTAAAATAAAATAAATAAAAACCGTTCAGGCCTATCATTTCAGCCCATAATGATTTTACCCTATTCTAAAGTATGTTCAAGTATGTATCATTTCAACCCATAGTGATTCTAATCTACAGGGAACTTGCAGTGTGATAAACATATATAAATGAACAGTTAACAACATATATAAATAAAAGATGATATGACATGAAGTTTAACAGGTTTAACATCATATATGAATAATCATAGACAGTTATAACATCATATATTTTTCTCTACACATTCAGTTGTTGTTGTTTCACAACTGCATAAGTATAAATGTCGTGTGAGCTTTACTCACCTCAAAATGCTGAAGATTGCAATAAAACTAAAATCACGGAATCAAAAGCAAAATGACAAGCCTATGGACTTGATTGGAGAGCGAATCCAAGATAAAGATCTTGTGTTACAACCCAAACAAAATAGAATAAAATTATAATTCAACACAGCATTGAAATGGAACAGCTTTGAATTGAAAAGCAATACGAATACACAACTTTTTGCCTTGCTTTCTACACTTGCTAGCACGGCTTAGGGGATGTTTTGGTTCAGGTTTGGACATGCTTTTGCTCAGGTTTGAACATAGGAAATGCATGGCATGAAGGCCAGACACGTAGAGGAAGTTACAAGGTAGGAATGTGAAGGGGTTTAGGCAACATAGATGGGTTTTGGTCACTTTTGGCTCGGTCTATGTCCCATCTAGGTTCGTCCATTTCAGATACGGGTCTGGAAAGAGGTAGGTGGTGATGGTTAGGGGTGTTTCAAGGTGATGGTGGAGCAATAGGAGCTGGCCAAGGTCATCTAAGGTGATGTTGATGAAGACTAGGTGGCTAGGCATGCTTTTTAAGGAGTTTTTGCATTGTTTTGTGGATTTTGCATCATGGGATGGTCATGGCACTTGCTGGTCAGAGAAGGAAGGATTTTAGCTTTGTATGATGTGGAGAAGGAAGTGGTGGTGGTCGGTGGAGGAGATGGTGGAGGTCTTAGGCCAAGCAAAGCAAGAGAACAAGGTAAAAACATAGAAAAAGAAGAAGAAAAGTGGAAAAATGAAGAAGGTCATTACCATTTTCTCTTAGCCGTGAAATGTAATGAGATGAAAATGTTTTTTTTCATGTGAAAAAGGAATGAGAACTCACGGCTATCATAAAAAAATGTATGGCCAAAAGTAAATGAGGAAACGGTAAAAGAAAATGAGGAGTCAAACACTTGGAAAGTCATAGGAAAAGGAAGAGACTTGTCTCTTCAATTTACCTTTTCTCTCAAATCAAATATAACAAAATAATTTCAGTAAATACATTTAAAAACCGAAATAAAGTGAAATAATATGAAAATAAATAATAAAATTTAAAGAAAAAAGAAAAGAATAAAAGAAGTTGCTTAAAAATTCAAAACAGTGTCCAGAAATTACAATTAAATCATCATTGACTTTGGAAAATTATCCACTTCATTTTAAAAATATTATGAAGTAAAATTTTGAAATAGAATAATTTATTTATCATTTCTAAAATAAAATAAATAATTAAATTGGTGAAAAATAGAAAAAGAACTAAAGAAATTGTTTAAAAATTGAAAACAGGGCATGAAAATTACAAATAAAATATCACTAGCCTTATAAAATTTCTCTATCACTTTAAAACAAATAAGAAGTCAAGTAAATAAAATAAATGAGAAAAAATAAAGTGGGAATGAGAAGAAAATAAGTTCTTAAGAAAATATAAAAATGAATAAAGAATTTCTTTAATAAATTGAAACTAGAAATTAAAAATTATAAACAGAATACAACCGACATTGGAAAATATCAATTACACTTTTAAAAATGTTTGAAAACCAACATATATACATAACATGTTATTTTACCCATATAAATATAAATTAGAACATTACATGACCAAATAAAATATTAGTTATATAATGTAAAATAACTATTTTGTTAAATACAGCAAATTACACACAATAGTTAAAAAGGCATAACTTTCACATAACAAATTAGATTTCGATGAAATGAAAAGCAGTGTTCTTATAATTTTATTTACTTTCATAATAAAAGATAAAATTCAAATTTTCAAACTTTCAAATTTTTAAATTTAAAAGTCAAAGTTGACCATATTGACAAAAATACATTTTTTTTGTAAAATATTCTATTTAATCATGTTTGAAATTTTAATTCACATCAAAATCAAAGGTTATATTTGAAATAACAAAATAAAATAAATAAAATAAAGTTAAATCAAAATTCAATTAAAATAATTGAAATATACAATTAAAAATAATCACAAAATATAGGGTTGTTACACTGAACCTCTAATTACTTTCATTAATTACTCTTAATTAATTACATTTAGTGATTAACTATCCTTTAATAGATTACATTAATTAAATCTTTAATTAATCACATTAAGTAATTAATTCTTAATTACTTCTATAAAGTAAATATTTTTTTAGTAATTATTCATTAATTACTTATCCTACGTAATCACTTATGTAATTAATACTTAATCAGTTTCACAAACGATTATCTTTAAATTTATTAATCCAATTCATTTCCTTCAAATTAATTTCTATTAATTAATTATTTCTAGATCACTAGTTAATAATTCTTCCCTTAATTATATTCATTAAGTGATTAATAATTAATTTTACTAATTAATTATTCTATATTAATCACCATCTCAATTGAATAAAGATAAATCCTTATTTATCATAAGCTTTCTTAAATTTAAACAAATTCATCGGCCCGAAGCCCACAACCCAAAAATAACATCTCGCACTTGGCAAAACACCGGACACCAACCCAACCTTAATTGGATCGAAGCCCAAAACAAGAAATCATCGGGCCGCACCCGAAGCCAATGAAACACAAGCATCTCCATCCTTCTTCCTCATCCCTTCTGTGCTCCAGGAAAAACGCTCAAAAAAACGACGCTACGAAATCGAAAAGAACGGCTCTGATCAATCTCATCAACTGCCACTCGAACGTTGACGCATATGAACGCACCGACCCAATTTTCGATCTTAAGCTCGAAATACCTTGCCTGGATCGCATGTGCACAGTGACATACGTGCACGTGCACACTCTTGCGGTCGATCAATTCGTTGTCGCACCAATGTCGACGAACCTCCTTTCACTTCCGACCACGATTGCCTCGTCGCTTAATCCAGAAATTCACTTGATCGAAATTCGATCTAATCCCCCAAACTTCCTAAACCCAGAAAAACTACCCTACCCACAAATCGTCCCACCACGTCGTCAATCGACCACTTTCTCGCATGCACCTTAACTCTGACGATAGCCCATCAATGCGACTACCTTCGAGCCCAACCATACGAACTCCGGTCGCCTGTACACTCTTCAAAATCGCCGTGAGTCGATCATGGCCGAAGCTACCCTAAAACCCTAGAATCCCCTCACTCTTCCACCTCAATGCTCGGTAAATCTTAACTCCATTTTTCCTTTAACCTCAGTCACCTAAGCGTTCTCCGACCCAATCCCTTGAGCTTGTAAGCTTCGCGATTGCCAGAATTTACCCATCGACCCAAATCTATTCAACATCCCTTAGCTCCTCATCCACTTAATTAAAATACAAAAGGACTCCACCTAAATTTATCATTTTGGACATAGATTTCAGATATACAAGTGAAAATTTGAATTTCCCTGATTGAATTTTCTTGAAAAATTGATTATCCACTATAATCTATAACTATCCAGATGATAACTTAATAATTGATATCGAGACTATTTTTAAAAATAAGATTTCATTAATACAAACACATTTCCTTTCTACAATATAACCTATAATTGCTTTAGTGAAGAGAGATGGATTTATGGGTGGTTGTTTGGGTCAGTAAATCAAAAACAAAAGTTTAAAAAAAATCTAAACTCAAACATGCATATAACATATACACAACAACCATAAACTGATACACATTCACACATTCATACAGTCATCCTTCAAATCATATCCACATGCATCAGGTAAAAAAAATAGTTTACTCACCTGTTTTCTAGAAACAGAGAACGGCTCATAATTTCCCCTGGAACCAAACTATTTTGATTTGATTGCTGATCTTCATTTGAATTTTAATCTTGATTTGATCTTTAGGTTTGAAACAATTGAATGATTATTATTTTCTTTGATTTGGTTTTGTAGTTGATATTTTTGAGATGATCAGGCCTATGCTTTGCTCTAAAAATGATGATCTAAATCTGAGGCTTTGATTTGAATTCTTTTTGAACAGGTTGATGATCAGATTGAAACAGATTATGATCTGGCTTATATTTTATTTTATCTTTTTTTTTCAAAATTTGAACTGATTAAAGAGAATGAGAGATAGGTATGAAAATGTTTATATTATCTTTTATTAATTATTTTGAAAAATAAAAAGATATAAAAGACACTTGTACAATTTTATTAACACTTGTCATAATCCTTAAATAATTTGCTAACACATGTTATTAGAGATGTTTATAACTTAACAATGTAACTTTACACGCATTAATTAATTTTTTAATGTTTATAAAGCTTTAAAAAATAGATTTCCTAATTTATAAATACATATATAAATAAATTCCTTTAAAAAGAAAATAATATAAAGCAATTTATGTTTTAATTAAAATCATATAAAATACATTTTAAAACCAAAGTACAATTTAAGATATATATCTATCTTTTGAATTTCAAATTTAAATATCCAAATTCAAATCCAATTTAAAAGTCAATTTGATATATATATATATATATATATATATATATATATATATATATATATATATATATATTTAAACAAACCCAAATTAAATTTGTATATAATAATTTCATTAAAATCTAAATATATACAATATATTATTACTGTTTTAAAATAACAAATTACAAATTTTTAATAATTTATAGTGGGGATTATCACATTCAAATTTACTTGAAATTCCTGGGATATCACACTTTTTGATATTTTTAGTTTTGTTCTTCATTTATTTTTCTTTGTATTTCTTTAATTGGATTGGATATTAGAGCCTTTGCATAATTGGGTGTGGGGGCCAATTTTGACGCCAACACCACCAGAGCCCTATTTCCTTTTCTTTTGATTATTCGAATTTCCAAAATTAACTACCACATTATCGAAGCTTTCTCCGGTTAATGTAATCACTACATTGCTCTGCATTACTTCCTTCTACTATCCACCATCAACCTGTCTGACTTGTCGACTTGCTTCCTCCAAATGAAAGAACTGATTGGTCATTGGTGGAATCCCGTTAATTGTTTCATCTTCAACAATTTTGCTAAAGTCCACGTTTGGATGTATGCCTTGAACCAAAGCTATAAAAACTAAATCTTCCTTTGGATTACTCATCTCCATAATTGCAATATTGAACCTATTCAAGAAGTTCTTCAATGACTCCTTAGGTCCTTGGAAAGACTCGGCAAGGATATCATATCCTTAGGCCAAGCAGCATGAAGCTGGATCTATTTTAAGAATCTCTTTGCTAACTCATTAAAAGTTGATATGGATCTCAGTGTGAGCTTAGTTAACTCATTGATCCAACATCTTCTAAGAAAATATAAAAATACCTACATCAAACCACATCCATTTCCCTGGCACTATTCATGTTCCATTCATACTTCAACAAATGCTAATTGGGATTGGTGGTCTAGTACGATGGCATTGTCGACATTTTAAACTCCTACGATACTACTCTCTTAGAATGTACTCCATAAATGGAGTTCTGCTTGACATAGAAACCCCATTCCTCATTCTGTCTTAACTTATCCTCTTCTACCAACTGCTTAACCATATCTGTTATGTACTCCTCACTTGCCTTGAACTCTGAAGGTCGACCGTCAAGAGCTATGCTAATTATTTGACTCTGCAAACGGTCTCGGGAAAACCAGTACTGGTTACCCGTTGATGTAGATTATTTAGTCTCTGGAAGAACCACTCCTTTAGGTTCTTTCTATCTCCCGACTGGCTCTGTAGTGGTTGTTTGCACACCAACATCACGAACAGCAACATCAAGCTCGTAATCATCACTTTTGTGTTACAGATCAACCTCTAAATTAGATAAGTCTATGGCCTCTACTTCTTATCCCTTAAAATGTATAAATTCTACTTGGTACCAACTTGATTTTAATCAGTATTGAGTAGAATTCTTTTGGGGGGGTGCTCCTCGACTTTTTCCAACAGCTCTAGTAGCCATTTCCTTTTGTTTTTGTTTTCCATCTTGCCTATTCTGATAAAAAACAGAGGATTTCTCCTCTTTAGATTCAGCAAGTGAAACTTCCCTCCTACTCCTTCTGGTCCTTTATGGCTATTGGGTCAGCAGAGCTATGCTGGCATCCATATTTTCCATTAAAGCCCACTGACATCTTTTGATTCAGCTTTTGCATCATTTTGTCAAAGTCCACTCCAGTAACCAACTTTTAAGGAGAAGATGGTCCGAGCAATGCCTGCTGGTTGCTAGCTTCCATGTGATGAGAATTTCCTTCATCTCCAACCATTACTCCTAATTACCTTCTAGATCTCCATGGTACCATTAATTCCGGTATGTTAATTCCTCAAATCCTGAATGAAAATCTTTTGGATCTAACCTCTGTATTCTCCAATCCAAAATAGAAAGCTAGATCGTCTACGATTGATTTCAATTCTCAGTAAAAGCACTAAAATGTTGAGCCTAGAAATGGCATAAATCCCAAAGTCCAATAGAGATAATAAAATCTAATGGAGAGTATATGAAAAATAGTAAGAACAACAAGGTTTTTAAAATGGTTCGGCAATTTATAGCGTAGGTCCATTATAGTTTGCTGATTACAAATTTGAGATCATTAGTACAAGGATTTCACTAATCTAAAGACTTTGAACGGAAAATAGTTGCTTCCTTGGTGACTATAATGGAAGAGAGATAGAAGATGAAGAAGATAATAATCCAAAAGTCCTACTCAAGTTGATATAGGATTTTTATTTATAGGGAAATCATCCAGTAGAACCAAAGGCCTATGAGATACCAAGCCTAGATCTAGATCGAAGAATGTAGGAGGGGAACCCCGAGTTTCCTGAGCAATGAAATTAATTCGGTGCGACCAGTGGTGGTCGGTACCAAGCTAATTTTTGGAGGGGGTATTATCCCCTCATCTTTCCTTTGGTCTTCTATCTTTGATTCATCATGTTTCAAGCACTTTTCCTTTGAGGTTATATTATTTCCAGAAGGTATAGGTATCATCTGTACTTGTCTTCTTTAATCCAGAACTTCTTGGATTGTTCGCCTCTTCCTCGATAAATATACTTTAAAATGATCATTCAAGCCATATCCCCATATATTTGAATCCTCTGCAGACACCTCCGAAGATTCCTTTACCTCCTGTCACTCTTTTGGACACCTGGCTAACGATTGCTTGCACTCTGAAGCCTCTGCAGCTGCTCCGAAGATTCCTTTACCTCGCCTCCCGCGTAGGATTTGGGTTCCATGGCCCCTGCCTCTCAGATTACCCCTCCTCCTGCTGTTCAATTATCTGATTAAAGTCTGCCTCCTTTGCCTTGTGCTAAGCCTGTCTCTTCTCCTGATTCTGTGGTCCCTTGTGACGTTGCTGCTCCTATCCCGTCCTCGTCGCGGTTGCCTGTTGTTTGGGGTGAGTCCGAGCGGTGTTGGGTTGATCTCAAATCTGATATGAGATTTAACCCTGTGGATGGATCCTTCTTTATATTTGTCTCCGATGATTATCTGGACCTTAGATGCCTTCACTACAAACCGTCTGGTGATTCCTTAGTTCTCGATTTGGACGGTTTGTATGCGAGTTTGAATTCTGTTATGCTAGCTGATACTTCCTAGGATCGTTCGTTTATCTACTCTTCTGATGTTATGGGTTATGATCCTTGTCTTGCTATCCTTTTTTGTCCCTTTGCTAGTCTTTGTGGGAATGTCCCTTTGGTATCTTCTTAGGTGTCTGTGGATGATGGTGACTCTTCCTCTTCGGAGGAGTCCTAGTCTTAGTGATATTTTTAGTTACTGTGACATAGTTGTCGCGTACCTATGCTGTATTTTCCTTTTTTCTTAGTAGTTAAGGTGTTTTCACCTTACTCATGTACTTCAACTTTTATTACGTTCCTAATAAAAAGTGGACGGTCCACTATAAAACCGGCTGGCCTTGCCAAAAAATAAAGTCAAACTTATTATTAAACTTATTTTATACTTTGACCCAATTTTATACATAGCTTAGAACCAAGAATTTAACTATATGTAAAATAACATTTATAAAATTTTCAAATCAATATCTCATAAAACCAAATATTTCTTTACCAAACCATAGAAATCATTTCAAAATATTTATATATATATATATATATATATATATATACCATGGTGTCTGTATATAATTTTCTACCCTATGGTCAAGTGATATGGATATTTATCATTTCAATCCGTAATTTAAAATATAAATACGGTTATATATCATTTCAAACCGCTATCCTGAATGAAATAAAAATCCATACAACTTGCAGTTTATAACAATATAACATACAACATCCATTCATCCAATATCAATCATCAACCATTTATTACAATCATCATCCAATTAAATCAATAACATCAATATAAACAGATAATAAACAACAGGTATTTACTGGCAGTTTATATAAATTAAATAAAAATTTAATTCAATAAAATCAATTTAACTGAGAAGATGATTAAAAATATACCAACAGTCATAAATAAATTTCTAATCACACCAAAAATTAATTTATCACACATAAGAAAATTTAGAAGTTGTGGGTGGGTTAAAACACTCACCTTTTTGAATCTAAATTGAATTTAAATCCAATTTAAACCAAAAATTCAAACTATCTCAGAATTTATCCAAACAAGCGCCAAAATTTCCGGAATTCCAATACGAACCTAGCGGAGAAAATCGCGCGTGAAACAGACCTCGTATACGAAAGTTACGTGCATTAGAATGATTGGAATTGAAATTAAAAATAAAATAAAATAACAAAACAACTCACCACAGCCACGTCATCTTCCCCTGCGCGTCCCAAAAGCACGAAGAGCTCCGTTATTCGATTCTTCACGCACGCCCTCACCTGACACGCGCGCTACCAAAGGCCGTCGCACGAGCTCCAACCACCGGCCACGGCTAAGGCCTCGTGACCCCCCTTGTGACACCACGAGATCAGTCGTCGCAGCCGGAAATAGGGTAGTCGCCGCTGGCAATTGCAACCCTAATTGAATTAAATGCGTCGATTTGACCGTCGATTCAACGAACCACCAACTCCGATGCGCTGTGCTCGCCACTCTCCACACCCCAGTATCATCGATTCGATGATCAGAGGAAGATGATCGAACCATGATGAACGGCTGAAAATGGTTCTTCGATTTCTGGCCAAACAGTGACCCAAATTGGAAAACGAATTATAGATCTGAGATGCGCTCGTCTAGAGCTTCAGATCGATATAAAATTTGATAGTACTTGAGGAGTTTGAAATTTTGGTTTTGAATTTGATTTGAAATTGCAATTGGAATTTTGGTTGTCTGCCATTGGAATGAGAAGGAGAAAATGGAATTATACGTATAGAATACTGACCATAAGAAATAGGCTAGGGTTTATAACAGGGTATATATAGGCAAGCTGAAATTAAAATGGATGGATATGATTTATTTATAAGTTGAACGATAAAATGGCCCAGAAGCCCAAATTCGACTCCGGAACGAAATTGGGTCGTCCCATATATCAAAATAGATGTTTTTGAATATTTTAAAATCAACGGAACAGGTTTCAAGTCCAAATTCCACTGTATGAAGAAGTTATGCTAAAATCAAGTTATTTCAAATTGATTTCAATTTAATTTATTTCAAGGCGTTTCGAGTCCGTACGATCAAACGACAAGTCCGATCATTACGAAACTTGAAATCCTACAATAATTTACTGTTACGGATCCGATGAAACTGATTTCATCGAAATCCGAGTTAGTGTCCAAAATGGCTATTTTCCAGTTAATTAATTAAAAAAATATTAAATTAAAAAAATCAAATCTTAAATTCCAATTCCAAAATTTAATTTTTTTATCATTTTTGATTCCTTACACCATTACCATCCTTTAGACAATTCAGATATCAATTTAAAGTTAATAAATTTACCCATTACCGTATTTAGTTTCAATTTTAATAAACTTATTAATTATCAATTGAAATATCAATAAATCCATTTATTTGATTTAAAATCTTGCTATTCAATAAATTAACATCTTATGGATATAATTAACATTGATTTATATTACATTTCATTGATGTATGTTTCATTTCATATTAATTCTCATTAACGTAATATTTTATTTCATTTAATTTCAATAACCCATTTATTACAACTCAAAGTCCAATAAATTTATCAAACATGAATTTCAATTGTTTTCATTCAATCAATTGTCATATTATGGATAGAGTTTACATTGGTTACTTCTTATTGAATTAACAATCTTCAAATGACAAATTAAATCTACCCTAACTGCACTAATTAAGTCAATTAACTGAACTGATTTCAAATTAAATTTTATGAACTAAACAAATAGGTAACTTATAACAATTGTTACCATTAAACTTAAATTACCTTTAAGTTTATTACTTTCTGACAAATATTATATTACTTCCAGAACATTGATTTTATTCAATTAACATGTATTATAATTTAAATTCATTAATTAATTCAATGCTTACATTTGTTTTCTTATATTCAATTTGTAGCTAAGTATAACATCTACATTATTTCCAATTTACTAATTACCATCCATTATACCGTACAATTGTTCGATTTATTGGGATTGCGCTAAATTAGTTATTTATCAACTTGCTTTAACCTTGTTACCTTAATTTACGTTCAGTTACTATTAAGCAATATGTTATTTCATTGGTTAATTCAACACTTACTTTTTTTACACATTTTCTATTTTGTAACCAAGTGCAACAATTTACACTATTACATTATTGGGATTTCACTCCAATTGTCAAAATTTAATTTTAATTACCATTTCCACACTTCATTTCTAGCATTCACTTCATTTTATATTATAAAGTTTTTATTTCTTTCGAGATTTAACTACAAAAATCTTATTATATTAACCAATTTAGTTATCGAAAGTTACGGGTCGTTACACTACTCGTCTTCACACTTACGAGGATAAGGTTGAGAGACTCATGCATGAAAAACACACTTTCGTTTAGGAGGTTGAGAAATTAAAGAGCAAGATTCAGCCTCTCAAAGGAGCTAACAAGGTGCTCGATCATGTACTGAAAATTCAAATCGATTCGATTGATGATGCGAATACTATTCACAAGAAATAGGAGGTCTTTAAACAAATTTTGAATGTAGTAATTTATCATATAACTGATTCTTCTTCGGTTGCTAAAGATTTAAGAAAACTGGCCCAAGATTTTAGCTCTTAACAAAGAATTATGTATAAAAAAAAATTTGCAAGCAAAATAAAGCTTTATTATTCTTCTAGGCTAGCTGGTTTTTGAATGGTTGTACACTAATACAATTAAGCGCAGGTGACCCGGGCATGTCTCAAATCAACCATAGGCCAACACAAGCCCAAAAAACAAAAACAAAAGAGCAAAGAAATAAACATGAAATGAATATTACCCTAACTCTCATGATTAAGAATCAAGACCTTATCTATCTCAAAATCAAATCTACAACCACATATGCATGCCTAATATCGTAGAACAGATCTAGCATGAAAGAGTGAACGTTAGTAAAGATACGAGCATTCAGTTCGTTCCAAATGATGATGATGAATTTCTCCGGCAGGAGAATTAATTTGGTACTATGCCGGGACTTTCGCCTGGAATGTTCAAATATCCATTTCCATTCTTTTATGTTATTAGCTGTGTATGTAGTGCATCCTTCCAGCCGCAAAATTCTATTCCGGATCGTACTAATATAGCTGCAGTCCATGAAAATATGGCGGGCTGATTCAACATGTGAGTTACAGAAACAACATGCAGTAACAGTGATGAAGCCACAGCCTAATAGTTTGTCTTGAGTGAGACATGAACTGTGAATTATTTTCCAAAGCATAAATTTTTTTTTTTCTATGCCCGGCTTATTCCATATACATTTGTGCCAAAGATATATGGAGCTATTATGTAACTTGATGAAGGCCTTATACATAGAAGATATAGAGTGTTTAGACATCCAAACCAGTTGTGTTTCATATTATATCAATTTCATATTCGAAAGAGTGTTCTACAGAGACCGAACTGGAGTACAGCTAGTGTATGGGATAGTTGTATAACCCCAGTGGATATAGTTGATAATCAGAGCTGCATCGGGGATCCTCGAGGACATTTTTTAGCTAAATGAGAGCACAGTATTGAGAATCAAGCCGTCCATAGCCCAAGGGTATACCAAAAAGAATGTTTACTAGCAAGAAGAATAGAGTATCTAATAAATGGCAGCACTTTCGATCCTAAATTCAGTAGAGATTTAAAAAACTAACTTAGAGTAGTTAGGAATTGCCATAGTCCGGAAGTGATTGCCTTAATATGGAATTTATGAATCCATTTAACCCAGATAGAATCATGTTCAGAGAGCAAGGCATGCAAATGTTTAGTACCAGCGGCCTTATTCTAGATGGATAAGCTCAGAATGCCAAGGCTGCCAAAGTATTTAGGAACATTAATTTTTTTTAAAGCAATGAGGAAAGGCTTCTTAGAAAAGTAGTCACCAGACTATGGAAAATGGTTAAATGCATTATTTATCATGAATATGAGCTTCTACGAGAGAATAAAAATAGTAGAAAAATACGAGGCCATGGCCACATCAATAGAGTTTATAACAGTTAAATGACCAGCCTAGGAAAGAAGGTGAGACGGTCATATGTTGAGACTTTTGATGAATGATTCAAACATAGGCAAACATTGGTTTGTAGAAATTCTAGAGGATGTAAGTGGAATTCCCAAGTATACAGTGTTAGCTGGCATATAATGAAGAGTGGAGAGGAATGTGATACATCTACTATTTGCATCATTCAGTCTTACAATTAGAATGTAGGATTTTTCCTGGTTGATCTTCAGACTAGTAGCATATTTGAAGGATTCCAAGTAGTTTAGGATTGTCGAAATAGAACCATGGTCTGGCTAAGATAATGAAGTCGTCGGCAAATTGTAACAGATAAATCTTGGATAGTACATTTTGGGTTCAGCTTTAATTATTTAACATTTGCTTGATGCATAAGCATTCTAGTAAATAACTCAAATATGAAGAGATATAGGGAGACAGATCTCCCTATCTAATTCCATGACCAGTAGAAAAGCATCCGGAAGCCTCCATTGAGGATAATAGAAAAGTATGGGGTACTGATGCACGTGTGGATCCAAGCAACCATGGTTTCAGGGAAATTAATTTTTAGAAGAATAACAAGAATAGACTTCCAATAAAGTGAATCGAATGCCTTTTGTATATCCAGTTGAAGTATACATCTAGGAGATATATTTTGAGTATTGTATCCTTTAAGAAGCTTATGGGTGAGTAAAATATTGTCAGATATTTTCCTGTTGGGAAGGAATGCAGTTTGGTTGGGAGAGATGATTCTTAAGAGGATTGGCTTCAATCTAGATGATATGATTTTCATGATACATTTATAGATGACATTGTAGCAAGCTAGAGGCCAAAAGTGATAAATAGAGGTTGGATTATCTATTTTAGGAATCATAGCCAGGTTCTTCGAGTTGATACCATCAAGTAACTTGTTGGTGGAGAAGTAGTTGGTAGCTTTATTAAAAGTAAGGCCAATCGTGTTCCAAGCATGTTGGAAAAAGTGGACATTAAGGCCATCAGGGCCACTTGAGCTGTTAGAGTTGAGACTAAAGAGAGTTCGGTGTATTTCAGCATTAGTGATCACATAGGTGAGAGAGAAAGATTTAGTAAGATTAATAGCAGGGAGATCAGCATCCATAATTGGAGAGAGGTCAATGTCTTCATCAACTGACTTATTGAAATTATTGTTAAATAGGTTGTAATACTTCATGGATTCCATTGGGATCATTTTGAATATTACCATCCATATCAATAATAGAGTGCAGTTTAGATTTAGCATGCTTCAACTTTAGAGACTTATGAAAGAAAGCAGTACTACAATCTCCAGAGAAGAAAAAGTCTTTTCCTAATTTCTGTGTTATAGTATCCAGCTCATATTGTAAATGTCTTTTAAGAAGGTCGGTAAGGCTATGTTCCACTATAGATAGATGGGTATCTATGGGGTTATCGACCTTTTGTTGTTGTATTTCCTTAAGCCGCTTCCTAATAGTAGATATAATTTTATTCTCTTCACAATTCTTCAATTTAGCCCATTTTTTCAAAGCAAATTTAATATTCTTTAGCTTAGACTATTATATGTACATTGGATTGCCATATTCCACTTTGTTCCAAGCCTGCAAAATAATAGACTCGTATTCATAGTTATTAGTCCAAGTATTAAATTTTTTAAAGGAGGTGCTCTTTTTTATTTGGTTTCTGCCCTTCCAGGTAAGGATAAGAGGACTGTGATCATAAATGGCATGGGGGCTGATATTTGTGTACAAAGAAGGCCAAAAGGAGATAGCATCAATGTGAGCAAAGGCATGATCAATCTTATAAAAGTTTATTTTTCCGTATTTGCTTTTATTATTCCATGTATATCCTAATTCCTAAACCACAATAATTTAGTTCACATAGAGAGATTAGAAAAGGGTGTTGTTAAGCGGGGTAATGTCACTTAAGGAAAGCAGAGAGCCACCCATTTTATGACCGGATTTAAACATACAGTTAAAACCACTTAAGCAAATCCAGACTGAGTTGCAAGGAGGAGGAGAAGGATGGAGTTGTGAAGAGCTTGTCTAGAAGTAGGAAGATTTATAAGATAAATAAAGGTAACTTAAAAAGAGATGTTAGAAGCAAAAATGGGGCAACATGGAAATGGATATATTGAGGATGATATGAAATAACTGAAACAGAAATGATGAGAGGATTCCACATCACCAAAATTCTACCGTAATAGGCTATATCAAGATTATCAACCAGTGCTAGCCGGTGTTAATGAAATAGGCGATTTTTTTAGTAAGAGAGGGGTTAGGTTTAGTCTTGAGAATACCTATCATGTCCATTTATTGAGTGTGTATCGGTTTTTTGATTTCCCATCGTTTTATTTGTTGATGAGCTTCATGAATATTCCATGAGGCTACACTGTCAAGCATTTTTGTGTTTTTTAATTTCCAGAAGCCTTAAGTCTAGCGGTCGAGCTCGAGGTATTATCAGAATCGTGACGGGATGAGATGGAGTGTTCTTTAAAAAGGTGTGATTTTATTTGTAAACTTTTTAATTGGACTTACTTGTTATCCAATCATTTATTCCCCTAATTCTTGTAGATAATGTATTAACTGTTAAATAAACTCACAACCGAATGGTTGATATTTCGAATTCTATTCTTTGCCTTTGCCTGAGACTTGCGATTAGCATCTCAGTTTTAGCCTACTGCTTTTTAGCTGTTATTTCGAACATAAAACTGTTTTCTTATGTTTCAAGCTTTTGATAAATAAGCCAGTAATCTATTTGTTAAAAGAATTAGAATCCATGTTAATTCAGCATTCAGAATCTTAGTTGGTATGAAGACTATAAATTTTTATCTTGATGTAAGAGTTTGTTTCTTCATTATTAGACATCCAATAGTTTGCTTAATAACGAAGATTCCATAATAGGCAATAATTTTGATTGAATCATGAACGGGGGACCAAAGAACTATCTGGCGTAATAATTTGAATAAAAGTCCAGAAAATCATCTGTAAATAATGGCACTGGAATTGCAGCCTAGAAAATTATTTGGCGATTATTATAATCTAAATAGACAACCATAAAATTATCCAATAACGATAACCTAAACAGTAGACCAAAAATCCATTCTGACAACAATAATCTGAATAGGAGACCGGAAAATTATCCGGTAATGATAATCTGAATAGTAGGCCATAAATCCATTCTAGTGATAATAATCTAAATAGAAGACCGAAAAATTATCTGGTAATAATAATATGAATAGTAGGCCAGAAATCCATTATGGCAATAATAATCCGAATTGAGACTAGAAAATCCATCTGGCAATAATATGAATAGAAGACCAAAAAACCATCAAGCAACAAAATGAATGAAAGATCGAAAAATCCATATAGCAATAATATGAATGGAAGACCAAAAAACCCACATGGCAATAAATATCTAAATAAAAGATCAGAAAATTCATATGGCAATAATATTTTCTTTTGCGTTAATAGAGACTTCCATCTTTCTTTGAATCATGACAGCTTATATTTGATAGATCTTCATCTACAAAATTGCTTGATTTCTGCTTTGGAGCATAAACATTTCACTTCGATTGATCGTGCTCCCGAAGATTGATTTTGTATTGGAGCACAAGTGACTCATTTTCAATTGATCTTCCTCTAGAAGACCGCCTTAATCCTTTTGGATTGCGTTTGATTTACTTTTGTATTTGATCTTCCTCTACAAGATTGCCTCTTACTACCCTTCGGGTAGTGATTTAGGCTTTGATTGATTTCTTTGTTACCATCTCCAGGTAATGATCTCAACTTGGATCGCACCATTTATCGCAGTCTTAGATGATGATTTAGGTCTTTTGTCCAGTTTGTTTAGTTAGCTATCTTAAGTAGAACTAAAGACTTACCCGACCTCCCTCTAGGAAGCGTTTCAGTCAGGCCTTATAGGCCGCACTAAAGGTTGGTTTGGTGCTTTGGTCAGGATATCTTAGGCCGGACCAAAGACTTACTCCATCCTCCCTCTAGGAGGTGCTCCAACCAGGTTACATAGACGGGACCAAAGGCTTATTGATGCTTTGACCAAACCATTCTGGTGAGACCAAAGGCTTACTCTAATCTCCCTCTAAGATGTGCTTTGACCAGGCCCTTGTGGCGGGATCAAAGGCTTTATTCGCCCCTTATTACCTTTTAGGTAAGATTTAGGCTTTTCCTTTTATGCGTCCTTTCCATCAAGAATTTCACTTTATTGAAGATTTTCATAACCATGTCTAACAAACTCATCGAGTTTTCCTTTCTTAAGAAATCTCCAATCATTCCCTTTAAGGCCTAATATTGATTTGTTTCATGTCCATTTTCTTGATGACATTGATAATAAGCACATCCAAGGTTCCTTTCATTTTTAGGTGGCTTTTATTTGAAAGCTTAAAATTCAGCATTCTCTCGATTAAAAGAAAGATATGTTCGTAAGAAGTGGTGAGAGGATGGATCCAACAATGCTTAGGAATAGCTCCTTTTGTTCCCATTTAGACTTCGTGTAGCATTGGATAAGATTATCCACAATCTTTCTCTTCTAGGCTTTGATTGGATTAGGAGGATAATCTATTACTCTTTTTCATTTTAGGGCAAACTTATCAACATCATTCATTTTTCATGTTCGAAGACTGTCCCCTTTGACTGCACTATATGGCTTTATCTTTAAGAAGCAGCTATCCTTCTTCAGAAACTCTTCTCCTAATGCAAAGATTGGGGTCGGTCCTATATGGGATAGGTTCAAGCTCCATTTATCTAGATCATAAGGAGTTACTTTCCTTCTCTTATCATCCAAAATTTACAGTGCTAAGAACCTTAATACTTTCTCCTCAAAAAGTCAAGGATCATTAGTGATTTGGTGGGTTAGCCTAGTTACTTGAGGCTCGGAAGATCCTTGTTTGAAGATAGTCATTATCCAAATGAGGTTAGATGGGGTTTGGAATGGTTTCTTAATAGGATGTGCTTGGTAGGGATAAAATCTTTAAGCACCATATATGCAGGTCAAGGGTAGTTCCATATATGGGTTAAACGGAGATGGAGGTTCGAGCCCTCCTTCTAGCGTTAGAATATTAACGAATTTCTTCGTTAACCCCAAAAAGTGCAAGGAAAGTGATATTTGGTTGAATAAAGACTTTAGTAATCCTAGGTTAGCTTACTAGGAAGGCACATGCTCCATGTTGAATTCATGTTAGTCTTGAAGTCATGAGTGTTTTGAAAATTCAAAACAGGTTAGAATTGAAATCACCGGTGCTTGACAATTCGAAACAAGTCATGATTCAAGGATTCTTATTTCAACTTGTTGGACGTATACTTCCAATGGCAAAGTAAAAGTCGTGTCAAAATCATAAGAATCATAAGTCATAATTCATGTCTCTTTATTCATCAATGCGATTACGAAAGTACAAGCCCTTATTTTCAATGAGGGCTGCAAGATTATAATTAGCACCAAATCCCTAAATTGATTTAGGCTTACAAACATTAAAAAAAATGTAAGAATGAGAAAAGAGAGAACCTTCTGCTCCTTTATGCCTCTAGGTTTGTATTTATAGGAGTAGAGAGGAACGGCATGGCTGCCAAATGTCATTCTGATATGCTTAGTTTTTTTGCATCATTGGCCATCCTGATGGCACTTGGCTTCATGTTTTGTATTGAAATTTTCGACATTCCATTTGGCATTAATGATTTACGACATCGTGCCAAGCATTCGACATTCATACATGCCTTAATAACCTTCGAAATCACTTCAGAAAAGAGAGACTTACGACATCCCTTACTGAATGGGTGACATGTGGCACTTGCTTTCACCTGATGGTTTACAACATCCATCTTATGTGTTTCCCAGCTTGATGAAGTATGCCATCAATAAGATGCGGTATTGATGATAAATGACATTATAGAGAAGCGGCAATGCATGAGAGGCGATATTAAAGAGAGGCGGCATTGCTATAGTGTGACATGCATTTTGTACATTGTTAGTAGGCGGCAACCTCACACATGTGGTTTCTTAAGACCCAAAACCCTTCAATTTACTATCATTCAACATTAGTTACGGACGACATGCGGCATCAATGAGATGTGGCATTGATGATATATCATGTCTTAATCATATTGATGGCTTATGATATGCTATCTTTTGATATTACTGCCTCGATGAAGTATAGTGTTGGTTATATATGATATCATTTATTGGCCATATGCAATATGGGCGAGATGCGATATTCAAGATACACGACATCTCTAATCGCACTAATGACTTGCGGCATTACTCTTCATATTGTTGGTATGCCATCCCTTACTTATATCGACGAGATGCGACATTATTTATCATATTGGTGAAGTGCGGAGTAGATGGTATGCGTCATCATTAAAGGTTTTCATACTAATGAAGTATGGAATCCCATATCGCATAGACGATGTGCGATATTCCTTAAGGTGTGGTACTGTTTGCAATAGGTTCAACATTAACTATTCTTATATTGGTACGAGATACTGCTAATGGTGTGATATTCTTTGGTTCTGACATCCTTGTTATCACATGCCTTTAGAATCTAGAATGGCAGTAACATAGCCTATTTTGTAGAATTGACTGTCCACAAGAAAATATGCATGAAATCAACCAAAATTCATTTTAAATCATTTGAAATTCGCTAATAAATTGTAATAACCCACCTTTTTGGACAGTTTAAATCGACAATAAACCACACATGTCAAACTCAAATCATTTAAAAGGGAGGATTGTTAATGAGGTAAATGAAGAAAATAAGAGAAAAGAAGAAAAACAAAACATAAAAACTCACAGCGGAATGATAAAATATAATAATTAAATAAACAGTTCATGAAGCTATTTTACAAATACATTTGATTACACTTTTACACTACAATCAGAGTTATACATACAGAAGATATAATAAGATAATGCAGTGGAACAACATGATGCAGTGGAATAAATATAATATATAGTATACAAATCTCCATCTTCGTCCTCCGGAAAGATAGTCTTCAATGTGCTGAAATACTCAGGCTGACCCCAGCGTAATGAAAAAAAACACTAGAGTCAGAACTAAAAGATCTTATTAAGTAAATATGAGTGTAACGGCTTCAAAGATGTTTATGGGGTTTTACATCTCTTATTCAGTGTCTAATGTGCGTACAATAACTAAGAGATGTTCGGGATTCCGTCTCCTATGGATCTGTTAAACAACCTACATATATAATACCATACGGTATTATAATATTTCTACAGTACAGTAAAGTATTAAAATACCTTTAAGGCGTTACACATATACCTATTAACACATTTTTATATAAATACCGGAGTCTATACAGATACTGTAAGCTCCACCAAATCAATGGGATACTCTGGGAGCACTCTATAGGTATGATACAAACCAAAGTCGTAGTGGGCTCAATTAGGATAAATATGACGAGGCACATGAGGCAATGCCTTGGGTAGGATACTATAGTTTTGCAGAACCAAGCAGGTGGTAACGTATAGCAGCTACTACCGTCCAACTCGAGACACACTCCCATAATTAAATAAAAGGGTGGCCACAAAATCAAATCATAAAGTAATTGATACGGTTTTGAAGAAGCATGCTCGATAGAGGGAGCGACCCCACTTGGCCCAGGTATAGCTCCTGTTTAGTCATTTTAATTATGACTTGAAAGTCAAGGCTAACCGTCATTATTCTCTTACTTCATTCTAGTAGCGTTCGCCAAACCATCCTACTTCATTCTGGATTATCCACCATGTGCATAGTTGTTAAAGTAATTTTCGATATTGGCAAAGAGTATGACAATATCTGATCTCGGTCTCTTTAACAATCAAATGCTTATTTCACACAGGTTAGTCCTTTTACATTTCCAAAACCGATTCATAATTGATATCAAAATATCATATTCAATTCAAAGTATCCCTTATTTCAAAACCATCATATTTACTCAAAATATATCATTTCACTTGAAAATATTATTTCGAATTCCACGTAGGTTATAACATCATTTAACCATATTCGCCTACAAATCAAGGATTTAAATATAAACAATTCAACCTTGCATGGTTTAAATTTGAGAAAAATAGTTTGGTAGTTATAAATGGTTTAAATAGTTTAAAATGGTTAAAAATAGTTTAAATAGTTTAAAATAGTTTTAGTAATTTAAAATAGTTTTATGAGTTTAAATTAGTTTTAAAATTTTAAATTAGTTTAAGGACTTTAAAATAATTAAAATAGTAAATATAAAATGGTTTGATTATTGGAAATCGTTTATATAGTAAATAGTTTTGAAAATCTAAATAATCTGAATTTAAAATAATAAATTTTTAAATAGTTTATATTAAAATAATTTACTTTGAAAATAATATCAAATCAACCCGTTTCTTCCATTTTAACAAATCTGAACCATATCCAGATTTTAAATCAACAAAACTTATTTTAATCCTTTAATTTAAATGACTTAGATTCGATTTAGTTCTAAATCAATGTGATTTAAATTTTAATTTCCAAAACATTCATTTTTAACTTCAATTTCGAATCAACAATACAAATCAATGATTTAAATTCAGTTCCATTCTTATATAAAACCATTTCAATTCATATCAATTTTAATTTACTTATTTAAACCACTTAAATCAAATTTAACTTCATTGTTAAATTTGAGATACAAATTTTAAAAATAATTTAAATTTTCGAATTAAAGTCATATATCGATTTTAACTTTACATTTCCCAATTTAATTCTTAAACAGTTTCTTTTCAACCATTTCAAATTTCAACTTTCAAAGCTTGAATTAGAAAACAAATAAATTCATATAAATCTAAAATTTATTTCCTTTAAAACAATAACATTAATCAAAATCCATATTCAAGATTTTTAAACCATTTAATTTAACCAATGCGGTGTCGTATATAATTTTTTATCCTATGGCAAAGTGGTGCCAATATATATCATTTCAACCTGCAAAAAGTTTGAATTTCTTGATATATATCATTTCAACCCATATCCCAGATCACAAATTTCCAAATCCATAAAATCACTCAGGTTTATCATTTCAACCCATAATGATCTTCCATAATCTATAAGATCGTTTGGGTATGTATCATTTCAACTCATAGGGATTTTACTAACAATAACTAAGAGACCTTGCAGTGTGATAACAATATATAAAATAAACATAACATCAAATCATCCAAAATGTCAACAATTAAGCATCCATCACAATCATTGTTCATATCAACCAATAAATCACAACAATTAATTGGTTACCATCATTAGGTATTAACTAGCAATTCAATTCCAATATTAATTTAATTGGCAATTAAATTCAATATAAATTCAAATTAAATTTGAATGACAATTTAAATATACCAAACAACAATCAATACAAAAATTAATCGCATCATAAATCTAATTTAACAAACATAAGATGGTTTAGTATCGTGAGTGGGTTAAAACACTCCCCTTTGATTTACAGTCGATTTAAAATCCAATTAAAACCCAAAAATTGGACAGTCTTAGAATTCAGCCAAACTAGTTCTATATTGTTAGAAATTTCGATACTATCGCAATGGCGAAAACAACGTTCAAATCCGAACTCGTATGCAAAAGTTATGTGAGTTAGAAGTTTAAAATTTTAAATTAAATTAAAATAAGCAAAAAAGGTATAATCACAATTATCACATTCTCTAGCCTTACGCAACAGAGCACGAAACCCTACCCACACATAACAGCCACCCGATTATTGATCGACCAAACACTGCAATTCATCACACCTCAGCCAAGATCAGACATCGCTGCTTCCTCCATCGGCATGCCGCCCTCTCAAGTGCATCACGACCCTACGCGACACCTCGGGTCGACGATGAAACTCCAGCCCCTGCCTCCATAAACAAACCCTAATCGAATTATTCCCATCGATTTGACCATCATTTCTCCAAACGAACAATTCAGATGAACTCCCCATGCCAATCTTTATACGACTATACCCTTGAATCGATGCATCGTCGCCGTTCATCAACCACCAAAACGGATGGCCAAGAATGTTTTGGTCATTTCTAGACAAACCAAAATTTGATTGCAAAAACGAACAGCGGTTGGAGATTACACTCATCGAGATCTTTTCAACGATATAAAATTTGCTATGGTTTGGAGAGTTTGAATTTTGAAATTGATTTTTTTTTTAATTGAAATTAAGGTTTTGAAATTGGGAATTAGGTTTTGATGTTCTGTCATTTGAGAAAAAGGAACATATGAGAAGTAAAGATACATACAGAAAAATGAAATGAGAAATAGTTAGGCTTTATAACCTCCTATATATAAGCAGATAGATAAGAAAGAATGAATATATCGAACTGGATCGAATAACACGACCCGAAAAGCCCGTTCCATTTACGAAACAATAGTATGTCATCAAATATATTGAAATATAGGTTTTTGATATTTTTAAACTCAACGGAACTAGTTTCAAACCCCAATTCCACCGTATAAAGAAATTAACTTTCAAAATCAGATTATATACATTTAAATCCTTTTAATTGACTTTTACGCGTTTTGTGCAACACGATCAAACGGTAAGTCCGATCGCTACGAAACTTAAAATCCTATAATAATTCACTGTTACGGATCCGATGAAACTGGTTTCATCGAAATCCGAGACAATGGCCAAAATGGCTACTTCCATGATAATTAAATAAATTATTATTAAATTAATTTAATCATCTTCAAATTCAATTTTAAAGATTAACAATTTTATCATTCTTGGTTACATAGGAATTAATAATCTTTTAAAATAAATTTTCAATGTCAAATTCAATATTTAAATATTACACAAATTTCAGCGTTCAATTACAATTGTAATAAAACCCAGTTAATTATAATTTAATTTCAATCAAATTCTTTTATTTCGATTCACATTATTATCTTATGAATATAATTAACACTAGTTTGCATTTTGTTACATTCATATTCTACAGTTATCTTCTTTTACCGTATTAATAATAATATTTCAATTTCATTAATTCCATTAATACTAATTTATCCTTATTTACAATTATGGCCAAACTAACTTTACAAAAATTCAATTGATTGAAATTACATTAAAATAGTTGTCAATAACATTTACTGGCATTATTAAATCGTATTAAAATTATTTTTCCTATTAATAATTCATAAATTTTAATATCTCAAATATTAAATTCTAAAATCTTATTAAATTTAATGGTTTTAATTATAAAAAAATTGCCGGTCGTTACACTCTTCCCCACTCAAAACTTTTTGTCCTCGAAAAGGAACAAGGAGGAATTAAGAAGCTAATATATTTCTATTCAAGTTAATCAATTTATAAACAATTAATTTATAAAATAAAATTTGAAAATAACCCAACTTTTACAAAATTTTCTAAGTCATAAATTTTTGAAAAATTTCAGTAGAGTTTTCTTTATACGTATAGGTCCGGAAAATAATAATATCAACAATTACAAGGGATAGTTTGTGATGTAGCACGATCTACAGAAGTTCAGAGGTTAGATCATTCACAAAATAATGAAGCTTCGGTTCAATCTCTTAAGTCGTGCACGAGTCAAGAGGTTTCGGTTTTAACTCGTAAGTCGTGCACGAGTCAACTTAAGGAATCACGTGAGGAAGGAATACGAGCTAGTGAAGAGGGCATAAGTCGTCTACGACTTAACAAAGCTTGGAGGAAAGAGCTACGGCTTAACAAGAAAGAAGAGAAGGAGTTACGACTTAGCAGGAATTTGAGGTGTGCGAGTGAGATGAGTCGTACACGACTCAACGACTCATCCATAAGTCGTGTACGAGTTAACAAGAGCAGAGAAGTGGAAGAAGATGAGTCGTACGGAGTTGACTCGGTTGAAAGGATATACCGCAAGTAAGCTTGGGAGCTTGAGTCGTTGGAAGTATGTTGAGTCGTGACATTTGTTGAGTCGTATGTCGTACACATTGTGATTGTTTTGTTGAGTCGTAAGTCGTCCAGGGACATTATGTTCGTAAGCCGTTGTTCTTGAGTCGTTTTCTCTTGAGTCGTGTAAACTGTGTTGTTTGTTGAGTCATATCTTACTGAGTCGTCTGAGTTGTAATCTGTTTGTCTCGTTTATTTGATGAGTCGTATGTCATTTATATCTGATGAGTCGTGTCGTATGATAAGTCGTGTGATGTACTTCGGTCTGTTGTGTTGTTAAGTCGGTGACGACTAATGATGAGTCGGGGTTCATGAGTCGGCAACGGCTTATGGAGACAGTTGTAAATGCTATAAATAGCCGTGTGTGTCATTTTGTAAGGGGTTGATTTTTGAATAAAATTTCTTGTTGATTGCTGTGTGCTTTCTTCTAAAATTGGTAGTTGAGTGTAATCTCCTATCTCCTCTTTCGGTTAATCGAGTGCGCTCGATTCAACGATCGTAGAAGCCGATTCACGGAATCTAGTGCGCTAGATCAACGTGCGAAGAATCGTAGATCTTTGAACACGGTATAGTGCGTTATCAACGTGTTTGAGATAGCTAGAATTCGGTATCTTCGGATCAACGAATTTGGGCATTTTGGTATTCATCAATCCACCGATTGCTACTTTCACCGATTAAAGTTTATTTTGATTAATCCGCTGCGTCAGTTTGGCTCACATCCCTGCTAAGTTTCAAAATAGAAAATACATCCTCCCCAAACTAAATTTACATTTCCAGTCCCTGTTTTCAATCCCACGTGCGTAAAAAGAACCAAATACCCTTTACGTTTTTAATATTTCAAACGTGTATAATTTTCTGCAGAAACATCGGATCAACGTACCTTTTGCACCAAAAAACCAAAAAAATTATGATCTTTAAAATGAGATCCATTGTTGATACCAAAAAACCATATTTGTGGTAAGACTGCAATTATTTCATATATTTGCAGAGAATTCTGCAATTTTTTAAACATCATCGATTTTTCTTCAAATGTCAGCAATTATTCCATATAATTACAAACTTTTATGCAATTATATAGAATTATTGCAGACTTTTATGCAATTATTTCATTTAAGTGCATACTTTTATGCAATTACGTCGAATAATTGCAGAAAACTCTGCAATTATTCCAAGTAATTACAGAATTATCTGCAATCATACCGTATAATTGCATACATTTCTGCAATCATACCGTATAATTGCAGACATTTCTGCAATAATTGCATATAATTGCAGACATTTCTGCAATTATTGCAGAGATTTATATAATTATTGCATATATAATTGCAGACATTTCTACAATTATTGCATATAATTGCTGGATCTCTGCAACTATACCATATAATTGCAAATATTTCTGCAATTATTGTATATAATTGCCGACATATATGCAATTATTGCATATCATTGCTGAATGTCTGCAACTATACCATATAATTGCAGACATTTCCGCAATTATTGCGTATAATTGCGGAATTGTCTGCAATAATTGCAGAATGTATGAATTATTGCATATAATTGCAGAATTGTCTGCAATCATACCATATGTTGTTTTTACATATGCACAATTTCACTCATTGGAAAGATAATAAAATTTGTGATTTAATGGTGAAAACAGTTTGTTCATCCGTCGTTTCTACAAAAAATTATTGCGCTATAAAGATTGATAATTAAATGAGGTGCAAAATTTAATTATGCATGTGACAATAGCATGCACGTATGAAGAATGCAATGGAATAAAGGGTATTTTAGGAAAGAAATTTGAAGTATTTGAAAATAATGATGTAATTTAATCTTTTTTTGGGAAAGATGTTTTGTGTATGAAGTTTGATTCTAGGGATGTGTCTCTTATTTTCACTAATTACAATATATATATATATATATATATATATATATATATATATCATATTTCAATAATAAAATATCCAAAACCATAGGAAAACAATAAAATATCATTGCAAAACCGTAATCTGAAAACGTACATGTTTGTCGGGCAAACGAACTTTATTTATGAAACCAAAAACAGTAGTTATTACTTCCATAAACCTGCATTTCACTTATATAATCCAAAATAGAGAGAATTATGTACAAGAGAAATTTTTAATTGTTCCAATTAGTAACAAAAGCAAATCAACACAAACATATGTAAACATAACAATACGACCATCATATGCAACAAAGGAATCAATCATACATCCACAACAATCAAAACTAATGGTTTGTTCATGTTCAGAAACTATTCGTCGTACAAGGATGATAAATGAACTAATAAGTGTACCTTATGCTCAACGGCCTTAGATAATTGCTTAATAGATTTTTCATACAACCTAAACAATTTGAAGTATCATTTCCCAACTTCCCATAAACCAAAAAAACAAAGAATTTTAAATATTATTTAAGTTTATTCTATTGGTTCCTTTTCACATTATCAACCTCAGATTTATTTTAAATTCTCATTTATTCATACAATGACATCCTTTATTAGTTTACATTCATTTACTTACATAAATTATTTCACATTCAATATCCGAAGTCGTCAATAAATCAATTCTTGAAACATTATATAAATTTCCTTGTAATTTAATTCACATTCGTTTACTTATATAACTTGATTTCCATTTAATATGAACATTCATGAATAAAACATTTCATACCTAAATGTTTCTACCTTTTAATTCACATTTATCCTTTCATTTATAGAGTCAACTAATAATAAACTTATTTATCAATCATTACAGTCATTTGTTAAGTTTATAAATATTTGTTAGATAATATTCGATTTTTACTATTTAATCTAGTTATTAGCATTTCAAAACATTAACTTATGCTTATAACATTTCTCGTACATCAAAATTCTTATTTATAGAAATAATTCAATTTGAACACTTTCATTACTTAAGTTTTACTTGTATATATTCTATTACATATTTCTATTTAACATTACAGCTTTTTAAATATTTCTGGTAAGTTTTATATATATATATATATATATATATATATATTAAGAATGTAATAGAATGTTACACAAGTTTATCTTATTCATTTTAGTTAACAAAATGTTCAATAATTACATATTCTAAATTTTCATATCTTTTGATTTACAAGTTACAAATTTCCAATTTCTTATATATTTCATTAATCACTTAGCATATAATTTCTTGTTTTTCATTTTGGAAGTTTCCAACTATTAAATTAGTTAAGATTTCATTACATTATAATAATTGAAATCCCTAATTTATAAAAACTTAAGAACTAAATGTTATGTTCATTTCAAATCATTTCGAAATAATATATATTCATATCTTTTATATATCAAATTATATTTAGAAATTTAAAATTAAGATTTTCTTATCAAAACAAATGTGTAGTAAAGCTACTGCAATGACCTTTCCACTTTGAAACTCGAAAATGAATGTCGACGATGCGGCCATCATCACCGAAATTATTTTCCAACAACAAGAGAGGGGAGTAAAGAACTTATTTCCTTTCAAAATTCTTTTAAAACATTTCTATCAAATCACATTGAGAATATTTATTCAAAAATACTTCCAAATAGTACTAATATTATATTCAAAAAAATTATTTGAAAACAAATTTCACAACCCTGTAACTTAAGTTCTCAAATTTCCAATTAAATTCATTTTATTTGTAAATCCTGTTTTATAAACCACATTTATAAGATCTCACTTCTTAACAAACAAATATATCACATACAACTAGTTATAAAATTATTCTTTTATATATAAAATATAATACTAGGTAAAATTATTTCATTTACCTATATTTCAAAAACAATATTGTGTCGGTCAACCCTACTAAGTGTTTAGAAATCTCTATCGACGCCATAGCGTCCTATGTACCGACTAGAATTTAAAAATACTAAACGGAACAAATTAACACAATATAAAAACATTTTTATAACATTAAAAAATACGCTCTCATATATATACACTCAGATAAACTCATTATAGGTTATTACTATCCTATCTCTAATAAGTTAGACCCCACAAAGCTAAGCTTATCGCTAAACCAAAGCTTTGATACCAACTGTAACGACATAACTTTTTGGATGGTTTAAATCAACAATATACTACACATGTCATTTGATTACACTTTTACAATACGATCAGAGTTACACATACAACAGGTCTAATAAGATAATGCAGTAGGACAACATGATGTAGTGAAATAAATATAATATATAGTATACAAATCTTCGTCTTCGTCCTCCAGAAAGATTAGTCTTCAATGTGCTAAAATACTCAAGTTGACCCGGGCGTAATGAAAAACAAAACACTCGAGTCGGAAATATAAGATCTTTTGTAAGTTAAATCAAAATAAGTAAATATGAGTGTAACGGCTTTAGAGATGTTTATGAGGTTTTACATCTCATATCCAATGTCTAACGTGCGTGCAATAACTTAAAAGACGTTTGGGATCCCATCTCCTAAGGATCTGTTAAACTATCTACATATATAATACTATACGCTATTATAATATGTCTACAGTAAGTAAAGTATTAAAATAGCGTTAAGCTGTTACCTATATCCCTATTAACACATTTTATTATAAATACCGTAGTCTATACAGATACAGTAAGCTCCACCAAATCGGTGGGATACTCAAGGAGCACTCTATAGGTATGATACAAACCAAACTCATAGTGGGTTTGATTAGGATAAATATGACAAGGCACATAAGGCAATGCCTATGGTAGGATACTACCGTTTTTTAGAACCAGACTGGTGGTAATGCATAGTAGCTACTACTGCCCACCTCGGACACACTCCCATAATCAAATCAAAGGGTGGCCTCTAAATCAAATCACAAAGTAATAGATATGGATTCGAAGAAGCATCCACAATAGGGGGAGCGACCCCACTTGGCCTAGATATAGCACCTGTTTAGTCATTTTAATTATGAACCGAAAGTCAAGGCTATCTATCATCGTTCTCTTACTTCTTTCCAGTGGTGTTCGCCAAACGATCCTACTTCATTTTGGATTCTCCACCACGTGCATAGTTTTTAAAGTGATTTTCAATATTGGCAGAGAGTATGACACTATCCGACCCCGGTCTCTTTAACAACCAAACGCTTATTTCACACCTCTTTTGCTTTTCCAAAAAGGATTCATAATTGATAGAAAAATATCATATTCAATTCAAAATATCCCTCATTTCAAAACCATCATATTTACTCAAAATATGACATTTCACTATAATATATTATTTCAAATTCCAACGTAGGTTATAACATCATTTAACCATATTCGCCTTTAAATCAAGGATTTAAATATAAATAATTCAACCTTGCACGGTTTAAATTTTAGAAAAATAGATTGGTATTTATAAATAGTTTAAAATAGTTTTAATAATTTAAAATAGTTTTATGAGTTTAAATTAGTTTAAGGATTTTAAAACGGTTAAAATACTAAATATAAAATGGTTTGATAATTGGAAATGGTTTATATAGTAAATAGTTTTGAAAATATAAATAATCTGAATTTTAAAATATTAGATTTTAAACAGTTTATATTAAAATAATTTACTTTGAAAATAGTATCAAATCAAACTGTTTCTTCCATTTCAACAAATCTGGACTATATCTAGATTTCAAATCAACAAAACTTATTTTTAATCTTTCAGCTCAAATGACTCAGTTTCGATTTAGTTCCAAATCAATGTGATTTAAATTTCAATTCGAAGTAACTTCTATAGGATCGATTTCACCCTAGAGGGGGGGTGAATAGGGTGATAGTGTTAATTATAAAAATTAATTGCGGAAGCTTATTATTTCAACACAGATCACAGATTAATAGCGGCACGGAAAAATAGCAGAATAATAAAATGCAGAAATAGAACGACACAGAATTTATCCAGCTTCGGCAAAACCCTGCATACGTGCTTTCCCCAAGGTTTCTATTAGAAATTAGACAGTCAGACGCTTACACACGTAAACTCGCGACACTCGCTATCGACTAAACCTAACTCTACGCTCAAAACCCTGCCACAACTCAGCCACTGAGTTGCGAATTCTCAAACTACGCCACGTAATTTGTCACCTAGTTACACGACTAGTAAATACAACGGTTTAAAAAGAAAATTACAAATTAAAAACAATTAAAATAACCCTAATTTAAAAAATTAAAACCCCTTTATAATTTTTAAAAGAAGAAACTCTTAATATAGAAGAGGCCGGCCCTTTTTATTTCGACCCGTTCCACTTTGCTTTGTTTGTTTCTGTGAATATGGTGGCCGATCCTCTTTCTACAAAAATTAGGGTTTTCGTCCTTGATCCAAATTAGGCTTTGCGAAGAGCCATCTTTAAATTGATCGAATCAGTGATTATTCGCGTGTAGCCTTGATCGATCGTTTTCCTTGTTGCTCACGTCGGCTGCTTCGTTGATCGGGTTCTTTCCTTGCTTCGGTATGTAATTTATGCTTTTTGTGCTTTAATGTTTTCGTACTTGAACTCGATGGATATTGTCGATGATGATTATTGCAATTTATAGAGATTAAATCCCTGTATTTGCGTTCGTCTGGAGTTAGTTGAATTTGTCAATTGATATAGCTCGGCCGTTCGATATTGATTGAATGTTGATGATTTCTGACTTTGTAAATTCGTATATTTTTGGTTACTTGATATTCACGGCTTTGATTTTGAAATTGCGATCTATTTGGTCAAAACGGAATTTTGATTTATTTTCGTGATGACCACGGTTTCGACTCCGTTCCTTTTTCTATTGACTTGTTTGATTAAAAACATGGCTTTGACTTGGTTACACACGGCTATGTACATGAATTTTTGTATCACTGTAACCTGTACGGTTGCCTGACCTTTGTTGCCTCTGTTCATTGTTTAGCTCGGCTAGATCACTTGTTGGCATTTGGTTGTAGTTGGTCTGACCTTAACTTTACTTGAGCATCAACTGGTCTCTGATCTTTTGTTCAGTGTAGTCATTGTATACACGATGGATATTTACTTGGTTGAAACTGGTCACTCATGTTGTAAGTGATTTGTGCATTTGGTTTGAGTCACTGATTTATGCATTGAGTTGCATCGCTGGTCTTTGCATTGTGTAGTTGCCATATCTTGTGCTCGAGCTCTTTGCACGCTGATGCATTATGGAGTTGGTCTTGTTGCAGTTTGGCTTTGTGTACATGTATATAGTTATGTAGCTTCACTTGCATTTGTATTATGATTCATTTGTTCTTCTGTACAGCACCTTTTCTTTGTTTTTCATTAAGGTCTGCATCTCTGATCTGGAAGCTTCACTATTTCATCTGATAGTTGAGTTTGTTCATTTTCTTTTGGTTACTTTGGTTACTGGTTCATATCTTGTAATTGTAGACTAGCTTGCACACTTTGAACTACTTCATACCGGTAGCATTCATTAGCTCATGTGTTTCCATTGTTTATGTATTTGTGATACTCTGGTTTTGTATCACTTGATTTACAGTGCATTGTTGCTTTTGTATACTTGTGTGGTGGTGCACTTGCTTTGTGATTCTGTTGGACCTAGTTGTCCTATCTGCAGTGCACTGTCCACTATTCTATATGTTTGCTTCATGCTTCATTGTTATCTGGTAGCTCTCGAGTCTGTTGGCACTGGTTCGTGTATATGAGCAGTTTTACTTTGTTTTGGTTTATTTTGATTTTGGTCGAGGCTTTGCATTTGAGTTGAGTCATGGCAGCAATGGCTTGACCTTTGCATTTTGTTTGTTGTTTTGTGCCTTCTTGAATTTGTGTAGATTGTGCATTACACTTGAGTTGAATCCAGTTTCACAACTCGGGTTTGACCTTGTGCTGAAGTCGAGATTTTATTTATGTTGCACCTGAGTTGAACCCGTCTTTTTATTTGGGTTTGACCTTGTGCTCACCTGTCCTGTAGCATTAACAAGTGTATATTGGTGTGCACGGCCTTGTGGCATATACAGTGATACACTGTGTATGTCACAAGTTGTTCGTGTATGAAGGATTCAAAATTAAATGATGACGAACAACCCAAATAACTGAGGCAAATATCATTTTCAAAATTCACATTTTATTTTATATTGCAAAAGTATTTCTTTTTCAATTTTACTAAGTTAGTGAATATTTTTGCAGATTGCTCAGATACTGGATTCTAACTGGAATGAAGTTGAAGATAAAATACGAGTGTGAGTGATATGTAGTGAGGAATTTATGTAAATTAAATTGTGATGTAATTAGAATCAAAATTGTATGTGTATAGTGAGAGCTTGAATTTGTACTATTCAAAATTGTAATAAATATTTGTTTGAATAAAATTTCTGTTTCAATTCAAATTCTGTGTTATTTAATTTTATTCAACAAATATTTATTTAATCTATGAAAAATAAAATAGTACATTAACAAATACATTTAAACGAATGTATATATGTTTATTATCATCAAACAAAAATCATATAAGCGCATATTCAACAATCTCCCCTTTTTGATGATAACAAACATATATTTAAGATCTTGAATATGTTAAATGTATTTGATCATTCATATGCTCTAATTGCTCCCCCTATTTAAATGCTTCCTCTCTACGCAAAGCTCCCCCTACATATATGCATACAAATAAAAATATGCAAATGAGCCTAGATGCAAATGGAAAATATTTGACCTTTCCTTGATTTTATTTGACAAAATCTTAACTTTTCTCTCCCCCTTTTGTTATCAGCAAAGGAGTAATAGTGTTAGAGAAAATAGAGATAAAGTGATCGATATTAATTCAACATTAAAACTCAATTGAATATAAATATTAAATTTCAATAAAAAATCAAACAAAAATCATAAATATTTTGTTAGGCGCATATTCCACTTTTAGAATGATGGGAATTATGTCATCATATAAAACCATACAGTTGTGTCTATTTGTGGTATATTTATATCGGGAATTTGAATATCTACTAACCATGCATAACCGTTAGGACTTTTAAATGAGATTAGTAGTATTCCAATTTTATTTTTAAAAAAATGAATTCAAGTATCTTCTAACCACGCATAACCGTGAGGACTTTTAAATGGGATTAGAATCAACTTGTTTATTTAAAAATCAACTTTTGATATGTGTTCCATACATGCATAACCGTGAGGACTTTTAAATGAGCATGGAAGCACATAACAAATTCCAAGTAATTCACTCATGCATAACCGTGATGACTTTTAAATAAGAGTGAATACATTGGTATTTATTTATTATTACTATATTTTTTTTAAGAAAAAAATGTCAAATGAAAAATGAACGATTCTTGCTTAAAATACCACATATCGACAAACTATATAGAATTTTGATGAGTGATGGTTGTTAGAAATATGATAGAGATAGAGATGGTCATGGAATTTTTACCAACAAATAGTTTTATAACTCTTGTTTAAATTTCTAAAGAAATTTACAAATTATACTGTCTCGAGTCATAATATATGATCAATATTAGCACTCATCACTCTTTCAATCACTATTCATCTTTTTGATAATCATAGGGAGTCAGATTAATCAAAATAGTCATTTAAAATCAAATTCAAAAATAATTATAAAATCAATTTTTCAAAAATGACTAATCTGAAAATATGGTCAAAAATGATTTTCTCGACGGGGTTTTATAAGAAAATTTTCTGCTATTTGAAAATTATTTGAAATGAAAAATATGCAGATTTTTTTTTTGAAAAACGATGCAGTTACTAAATGTCTCAAAAATCACGTTCAACTAGTAATTTTTCTATCAACTAGATTACCAGTGTAATCTGCATTAGAATTTTTTTTTCACTCAAAATTATCATTAATTGAATTTGATCATTCAAAACATGAAGTGTGCACCAAAAAAATCCAAACTCAATATTAACAACAATTTAAATGACATTCTTTTGAGTTTGAATTGAAGCCGTGTAAATAATCAGAAAACCGTGAATATTGAGTTAGCTGTATTATAACCAATTGTATTAACATCCAACAAAAAACACTATTATTAATCCAAATGATATATATGAAGTAATTCAAAGAATCTAGAGATTTTTATAGTGTTTTTGGCATAAGAATATAATTGGCCAACTATTTTGAATAAGTCAGAATCATCATCTTTTCATCATCACATTATTGGTTGATTTAATTCAGAATATGGTGCAGATTATCACATTTAATATATCGTAAATATACCTTTACCTGTTTTACCTTTACGATATTTTTCATGATTGCCCATTGTGATTCTGTCACCTTTGTACTAGGCTAAGGAACTTTGCTTTGTCGCCCGTTGTGTTTCTGGAATAGCCAAAATCCAGAGAACACTGTTGTTGTTCCTTAGCCTGCCACCACACCTACATGATGAAAGATTTTTGTGACCTATTTGTTTTTATAGGTCCATTATCATTAGTGGCAGAATATTCAGAAAAATAATTTTGTGGAGACCCAAAACTATTTATAATTGTTCTCTTCGGCACCCAAATTTGTTTAACTTTGAGAGATTTTATATTTGTGCCTTTTGGAACCCAAATCGGTATAGTTTTCACATGTTTGGGTCTATACCAACAATTATTGTGATTGTGTCCATATTTTCTACAAATTGTGCACATAGAGTTGACTTGATTAATATTGCTTTCAACAATTTTCGATTTATTATATCCAAGTCCTTGTCTAACCGTATTAACAGTTTGCTTTCCTAATAGCATATTCAACGATTTTTCACTTTTTGAAAATTTATCTAAAGTCATTGACAATAGTTGGACTTGTGTTTTGAGAGATTCATTTTCGTTTAACAATTGGTTGCACTTTTTAATAGAATTCTCTCTCCTAGTATTTTCATTCTCTTTTAAAACCAGAGTTCATTTTTAAGTGATGTTATATTGATTTCTGATTTTTTAATTTCATCTTCGAATGTTGGACACTTATCACACTTAGGGATCCTTCTTTGATAGTTTTTAACTAATTGATCAAGTTGTTCATTTAATTCTATCAAAGTGTCTTTTTGTGATTCAAGTTTAGCGTATTTTTCCCTAAGTCGTTCAAAACAGCCATTTACTTCGCGGAAATAAATAAGTAATTCAGAGTGAGTGAGTTTTGATACCTCGCTTGGCTCATCATCGTCGCTATCAGTTATATTTCCATGAAGGCACATATCTGCTTTCTTACTCTCACTGCTAGTACTTTGATTATCTTCATCACTTGTATTCCACGTGGCTGTAGCATTTCTCCGTTTTGATTTCTTTTCAAAATCGCGTTGAAAATAGGGATAATTGGGCTTGATATCACAGTGTTTGTTGGAAATGATCTTGTGTTCTTCCGAGTTGTCTAGTGCTTTAATTATTCTGCTTTTTAATTTTTGATTTAGAGCTGGATTTCCATATTTGTGGTTCCACCTTTTGAATTTCTTCATTATTAATGCCAGCTCAGCTGCTCCATCATCATCATCCTCATCACAACTGCTTTTTACCAATCCTGTTAAGCACATCTCTTTAACTTAGTCGGTTATGGAGGATTTCTCATTGCTATTGACTTTTGCATCATATATTGCATTGAAAGTATACCAGATTTCCTGTGCATTTTCACAATGAGAAATGAAATTAAAATTATCTTGATTAATATGAGAATATAATATATGCATAGCAAGAGCATTAATCGAGACAATTTTCTTATCTGTTATATCACTCCCATTTTCAATAATATCCCAACATTTTATATTAACAGATTTTAAATAAAATTCCATTTTCAATTTCCAATTCAAAAAATCTATTCCATCGAAAATAGAAGGAATAATATTGGAACGACCCTCAACACAAGTATTATTAAAAGAAGCCATTTTAAAAATTCAAATTTTTAAAACAAAAACTGATTTTTGAAACACGAATTTTAAAACAAAAATTGACTTCTATTCCTAGCTCCAATACCACTTGTAGTATCGATTTCACCCTAGAGGGGGGTTGAATAGGGTGATAGTGTTAATTATAAAAATTAATTGCGGAAGCTTATTATTTCAACACAGATCACATAATAATAGCAGCACAGAAAAATAGCAGAATAATAAAATGCAGAAATAGAATGACACAGAATTTATCCAGCTTCAGCAAAACCCTACCTACGTCTTGCCCCCATGGTTTCTACTAGAAATTAGATAGTCAGACGCTTACACACGTAAACTCGCGACACCCGCTATCGACTAAACCTAACTCTACGCTCAAAACTCTGTCACAACTCAGCCATTGAGTTGCGAATTCTCAAACTACGCCACGTAGTTTGTCCCCTAGTCACACGACTAGTAAATACAATGGTTTAAAAAGAAAATTACAAATTAAAAACAATTAAAATAACCCTAATTTAAAAAATTAAAACCCCTTTATAATTTCTAAAAGAAGAAACTCTTAATATAGAAGAGGCTGGCCCTTTTTATTTCGACACGTTCCTCTTTGCTTTGTTTGTTTCTGTGAATATGGCGGCCGATCCTCTTTCTACAGAAATTAGGGTTTTCGTCCTTGATCCAAATTAGGGCTTTGCGAAGAGCCGTCTTTAAATTGATCGAATCAGTGATTATTCGCGTGTAGCCTTGATCGATCGTTTGTTGCTCACTTCGGCTGCTTCGTTGATCGAGTTCTTTCCTTTTTCGGTATGTAATTTATGCTTTTTGTGCTTTAGTGTTTTCGTACTTGAACTCGATGGATATTGCCGATGATGACTATTGCAATTTATAGAGATTGAATCCCTGTATTTGCGTTCGTCTGGAGTTAGTTGAATTTATCAATTGATATCGCTCGGCCGTTCGATATTGATTGAATGTTAATGATGATTTCTGACTTTGTCAATTCGTATATTTTTGGTTACTTGATATTCATGGCTTTGATTTTGAAATTGCGATCTATTTGGTCAAAACGGAATTTTGATTTCTTTTCGTGATGACCACGGCTTCGACTCCGTTCCTTTTTCTGTTGACTTGTTTGATTAAAAACACGGCTTTGACTTGGTTACACACGGCTATGTACATGAATTTTTTTATCACTGTAACCTGTACTGTTGCCTGACCTTTGTTGCCTCTGTTCATTGTTTAGCTCGGCTAGATCACTTGTTAGCATTTGGTTGTAGTTGGTCTGACCTTAACTTTACTTGAGCATCAACTGGTCTCTGATCTTTTGTTCGGTGTAGTCATTGTATACACGATGGATATTTACTTGGTTGAAACTGGTCACTCATGTTGTAAATGATTTGTGCATTTGGTTTGAGTCATTGATATATGCATTGAGTTGCATCACTGGTCTTTGCATTGTGTAGTTGCCATATCTTGTGCTCGAGCTCTTTGCACGCTGATGCATTCTGGAGTTGGTCTTGTTGCAGTTTGGCTTTGTGTACATGTATATAGTTGTGTAGCTTCACTTGCATTTGTATTCTGATTCATTTGTTCTTCTGTACAACACCTTTTCTTTGTTTTTCATTAAGGTCTGCATCTCTGATCTGGAAGCTTCACTATTTCATCTGATAGTTGAGTTTGTGCATTTTATTTGTGGTTACTTTGGTTACTGGTTCATATCTTGTAATTGTAGACTAGCTTGCACACTTTGAACTACTTCATACCGGTAGCATTCATTAGCTCATGTGTTTCCATTGTTTATGTATTTGTGATACTCTGGTTTTGTATCACTTGATTTACAGTGCATTGTTGCTTGTGTATACTTGTGTGGTGGTGCACTTGCTTTGTGATTCTGTTGGACCTAGTTGTCCTATCTGCAGTGCACTGTCCACTATTCTATATGTTTGCTTCATGCTTCATTGTTATCTGGTAGCTCTCGAGTCTGTTGGCACTGGTTCGTGTATATGAGCAGTTTTACTTTGTTTTGGTTTATTTTGATTTTGGTCGAGGCTTTGCATTTGAGTTGAGTCATGGCAGCAATG
The DNA here is from genome assembly GCA_030765085.1 of Allium cepa. Classification (NCBI taxonomy): domain Eukaryota; kingdom Viridiplantae; phylum Streptophyta; class Magnoliopsida; order Asparagales; family Amaryllidaceae; genus Allium; species Allium cepa. The sequence continues at coordinate 113,224,043 of CM060932.1, forward strand.
GATTGACCTTTGCATTTTGTTTGTTGTTTGGTGCCTTCTTGAATTTGTGTAGGATGTGCATTACACTTGAGGTGAATCCAGTTTCACAAATCGGGTTTGACCTTGTGCTGAAGTCGAGATTTTATTTATGTTGCACCTGAGTTGAACCCGTCTTTTTATTTGGGTTTGACCTTGTGCTCACCTTTCCTGTAGCATTATCAAGTGTATATTGGTGTGCACGGCCTTATGGCATATACAGTGATACACTGTGTGTGTCACAAGTTGTTCGTGTATAATGAATTCAAAATTAAATGATGACGAACAACCCAAATAACTGAGGCAAATATCATTTTCAAAATTAACATTTTATTTTATATTGCAAAAATATTTCTTTTTCAATTTTACTGCGTTAGTGAATATTTTTGCAGATTGCTCAGATACTGGATTCTAACTGGAATGAAGTTGAAGATAAAATAAGAGTGTGAGTGATATGTAGTGAGGAATTTATGTAAATTAAATTGTGATGTAATTAGAATCAAAATTGTATATGTATAGTGAGAGCTTGAATTTGTACTATTCAAAATTGTAATAAATATTTGTTTGAATAAAATTTCTATTTGAATTCAAATTCTGTGTTATTTAATTTTATTCTGCAAATATTTATTTAATCTATGAAAAATAAAATAGTACATTAACAAATACATTTAAACGAATGTATATATGTTTATTATCATCAAACAAAAATCATATAAGCGCATATTCAACAACTTCAATTTATGAAACGTTCATTTTTAACTTCAATTTCGATTCAGCAATTCAAATCAATGATTTAAATTCAATTCCATTCTTATTTAAAACCATTTCAATTCATATCAATTTCAAACCCAATTTCAATTTACTTATTTAAACCACTTAAATCAAATTTAACTTCATTGCTAAATTTAAGATCCAAATTTTCAAAATAATTCAAATTTTTGAATTGTAGTCATATATCGATTTTAAGTTTATATTTCCCAATTTAAGTCTTAAATAATATCTTTTTAACCATTTCAAATTTCGACTTTCAAAGCTTGAATTAGAAAAAAAATAATTCATGTAAATCTAGAATTTATTTCCTTTAAAACAACAACATTGATCAAAATCCAAATTCAAGATTGTTAAACCAATTAATTTAACCAATCCGGTGTCCGTATATAATTTTCTATCCTATGGCAAAGTGATACAGATATATATTACTTCAACCAGTAATAAATTTAAATTTCTGGATATATATTATTTCAACTTGTATCCCGAATCACAAATTTCCAAATCCATAAAATCGCTTAGGTATATCATTTCAACCCATAACAATTTTTTCATAATCTACAAGATCGTTCGGGTACATATCATTTCAACCCAAAGAGATTTTTCTAACAATAACTAAGAGAACTTGTAGTGTGATAACAATATACAAAATAAACATAACATCAAATCATCCAAAATGTCAACAATTAAGCATCCATCACAATCATCATTCAAAGCAACTAATAAATCATAACAATTAACCAGTTACCATTATCAGGTGTAACTAGCAAATCAATTCCAATAGTAGTTCGATTAGCAATTAAATTCAATATAAATTGGAATTAAATTTGAATAAAAATTTAAATATACCAAACAACAATCAAAAAATTCTAATCACATCATAAATTTAATTTAACGAATATAAGATGGTTTAGTATTCGTGAGTGGATTAAAACACTTACCTTTGATTTATAGTCGATTTAAAATCCAACTAAAACTCAAAAATTGAATAGTCTCAAAATGCAGCCAAACTAGTTTCATATTGTCCTAAATTTTTATACGGTTGCAATGGTAAAAACCACGTCCAAATCCGAGATCGTATCCAAAAGTTATGTGAGTTAGAAGTTTAAAATTTTAAATTAAATTAAAATAAGCAAAAAGGGTAAATCCTAATTACCGCCTTCTCTAGCCTTACGCAACAGAGCACAAAACCCTACCCACATATAACAGCCACATGTTTAGTGATTGACCAAACGCCGCCGTTCATCACGCCTTAGCCAAGATCAAACGTCGTTGCCTCCTCCCTCGGCCTGCCGCCCTCTCGAGTACCTCGTGACCCCACGCGGCACCTCAAGTCGACGATGAAACTCCAGCCACCACCCCCAAGAACAAACCCTAATTGAATTATTCCAACCGATCTAACCCTCATTTCTCCAAACGAACAACCTAGATGAACTCTCAATGCCAATCTCTACACGACTGTACCCTTGAATCGATGCATCGTCGTCGTTCATCAACCATCAAAACGGATGGCCGAGAATGTTTTGGTTATTTCTGGACAAACCAAAACTTGATTGCAAAAACAAACAACAGATGGAGATTATGCTCATCAACAGCTTTCCAATGATATAAAATGTTTTATGGTTTGGAGAGTTTGGATTTTGAATTAGGGTTTTGAAATTGGGAATTAGGTTTTGATGTTCTGTCATTTGAGAAAGAGGAGCATATGAGAAGTAAAAGTACATATAGAAAAATGAAATAAGACACAATTAGGGTTTATAACAGCCTATATATAGGCAGTTATGAATAAGAAAGAATGGACATATCGAATTGGTTCGAAACGATAACACGACCCGAAAAGCCCGTTCCATTATCGAAACGAAACTAGGTCATCCAGTATATCGAAATATTGGTTTTCAATAATTTTAAAATCAATGGAACTAGTTTCAAACCGTAATTCTATTGTATAAAGAAGTTAGCTTTCTAAATCAGATTATATTCATTTAAATCCTTTTAATTAATTTCTACGCGTTTCGAGCCCGCATAATCAAACGATAATTCCGATCGCTATGAAACTTGAATCCTATAATGATTCACTATTACGGATCCGATGAAACTAGTTTCGTCGAAATCCAAGACAGTGGCCAAAATGGCTACTTCCACGTTAATTAAACAAATTATTATTAAATTAACTAATTACTTTCAAATTCAATTAACAATTTTATCATTCTTGGTTACATAGAAATTAATAATCTTTTAAAATAAATTTTCCATGTCAAATTCAATATTTAAATATTACACAAATTTCATCGTTCAATTACAACTATAATAAAACCCAGTTAATTATATTTTAATTTCAATCAAATTCTTTTATTTCGATTCACATTCTTATTATTAAATCACTATTATCTTATGAATATAATTAACACTAGTTTACATTTTATTACATTCATATTCTACTGTTATCGTATTTTACCATATTAATATAAATATTTCAATTTCACTAATTCCATTAATTACCAATTTAATTCCTTATTTACAATTATGGTCAAATTAACTTAACAAAATTTCAATTGATTGAAATTACATTAAAATTGTTGTCAGTAACACTCAACCAACATTATTAAATCATATTCAAATTATTTTTCCCATTAATAAGTCATAAATTTTAATTTCTCAAAATTAAATTCTAAAATCTTATTAAATATAATAGGTTTAATTATCAAAAATTATGGGTCATTACATAAATCATGGTTAAGTTCAGATCTAGTCAAAACCACATTTTTTAGTATTGAAAATATTTTAAAGACATCAATTAAATTTATATTAACATCTATAGTAAAGTGGGAGATATAAACCACTCACCTAGGGTGTAGAATTAACCTAAAATCACCGAAAGCAAGTAGATCTGATTCAAAAACAGTTGCACGGATCCTAAAGCTATAGTTTTTGAGAGCCCTTAAATTCCTTGCTAATCTTTATGCTAAGAACCCTCTAATTAATTGACTTAGGCTAGTTTAATTAGGAAAATGATGGAGTTTCGTTGGAATTAGATCTAATGGAGGCTGTGAGATGTTTAGAGAAGAGATAATTGTTGTTGTGGAGGTTGCTGTTAACCCTAATTCCAAAATCATTAGCATGCCTAATAATGAGTTTCGATTATCTACCCACTAATCTGGCTAAAAACCACCTGTAATTAAAATAGTTATATCTCCTAAATTGTAAGTCCAAAAATCATGACCACTCCACGGAAGGAGAAGCTATCATATCATTTATTTGGAAGTGGTATCAGACCCTATTTTAGGTCTTATCAAAAGTTGTAGTCCTTGTAAGATTTACAGTCTAGAACCATCTAGTATTTTTTCTACAGGTCAAACATATCGATATTTAACATTCTCCAAAGTTACATTGAATTTGAACCGAACTTGGATTTTAAAAATAATATTTTTACAATCAGCTAATGCCTAAAAATGTAAGCCATTACATATCGATATCTCATTCTCGATGCATCTTGACTAGGAACATTTATGGATAAATATTTACTTTATATGATCCAGTAGAATGGTTACAAATTCAAGTATCACTAGCTCAAGGGATAAGATCTCTAGGCAGTTGTTCTTGAGATCCTGGGTTTGGTTCCCCCAAAACAACAAAATGAGTGCTCTGCTTAAATTAAGGTACTTTTCTTTTTGCAAAATGGGCGACTAAGTTCGCGTCTGTGTCGGACGCGTCCGAAGCGTCCGACGGATCGACATGGGCATACCACTCCACAGCCCAGTTCTCAGGAACAGTTCAAAATGAATCTTTCGTTACCCGGTCTATTTCCTTCCCTATTTTACACCTCGTGCCCCTTCTCCATGCCCATTTCATGTGCAAAAGAGAATACAGTCTCATTTCGCGAACCAACCCCTTTTCCTTTCCCGTGCCCATTTCTTTTGCCTTTTTCAGTTCAAAAAAGAACAGTACCTAAGTATCAATTTTGTTATCAAAAAAATACAACGGTTAAGAACGCATTCATCACTGCAAGCGACTAAATACGTAACCTAGGGATTTTAACAATTGAATATATCCCAATATGATAATATATACAACATAAAATAAAACCAAAAGCTTACTTTATCTTAAACAAATTCGTTATAAGAATTAAGTTATATAATCAAAATTGCATAATTACACCCTAAGGCATGCCCATAATTCTATCATATATGTGTGTATGTGTGTATATGTACGCATGCATGCATGTATGCATATGCATGTATGTAGGCCGAACTAAAATACAAAAATTTTGTGTATGTATATATATATGTGTGTGTGTGCATATGTGTGTATATGTGTGTATTATATGTATATATGTACACACTACCTACATATTTAAAATACGTTTATATGTTATACTTAAATATAAATTAATATATACATATAATTATGGAGAAATATATTATATAGTCGAGGGAAATGTGTTTATATATCTAATATACATGGAATAGTTACCTCTTCAATCTAGCCAGTTATTGGCACATGTATTTGCACCCATTTTCCTTTTTGGAGTATGCCTTCTTTCTCCTCCTATCTTAGTTTACAACGCTAGCTATGGACTCCATCTTCTATCTAACGAAAGCTAGGGTTGATATGTTCAAAAGTATAACAAGAATAAGAGAAGAGAGGCTTGTTTATAGCCTCAAAATGATTATAGAATATCTAACATATTATCCTCTCTTTTCCCTTGCTTTCCTCTTCATCTGATATCTAGTCAAAGAAAAAACATGAATTCTTATCCACGTTCATTGATGGTTTATGCCTATTAATACAAATAGTTTATATGTTTTAGGCCTAATTAATACCTATTATTAATTGTTTAAATATTTATTTTATTCGATTTATTTAAGTAAATCAATATATAATATCTACGTATTATTTTTCTTATTTTTTATGCCTTAAATAAATAAGTAAAAAGCATAAAAAATTAATATATCATTTATATTAATTTCATCAATTTCTATTTATAACTTTTGTAGATTAATTCGATTAAGTTAAATTCGAAAATATGCTGATAAATATTATTGTGAGACTTCTGGTGTAAACTCAACACTTATTATATCTGAAAAACTATTAAAGTTTGCATGAACTTGCCAATGCACAGTAATGGCATGAGATTTGTTTTTTACAAATCAGTTATGTGAAATCCAATTTCTAATCTATTAAACCTGCATCTTAAATAACAATATACTGTGCAAGTTTTATGTTCATCGTCACGGTATCATTGAGATATCTAGAGTTTGGTCAATGATCAAAAAGCTCTGATAATATTCATAGGTAATTTTGTAGTATAACTTCAAAGCCCTTGCTCAATTTGATAATATTTTTCGATTAATTAGTTTACTTTGGCTAAAAAATTTGACTTTTAGTTGACTGCCACTTACGGTGATATTGATCTTCTATAGTGAAGGAGACAGATCTTGTAGCACCCCATAATTAATTAATCAATTAACTAACGAATTAGTTATGTAAATGAAGAGTTAAGGAGTTAAATTATGAAGTTAATTAATATAATGTATCAAGTATTTAGGTACGCATTTACTTATTAAAAGGAGTGTCTAACAAAGCCAATTTTGAATGATATAAATAAGGAAGGGGAATGGTGGGTCTATGGCCCATAGAAGTGAATAATACAAATCATTTCAGTCCTATACAATTCATTACTCACTCAAACTAAAAATAAAAGCTTGAGCTCATTAATATAGATTGCGACCTAGGGAGAAAGAAGAAAAAAAAGAAGATTTGAAGCTAAGGAAATTAGAGACATCATTAACTAAGGAATCTATGTAAATAATATATTCTTTGACATTTTTTCTTTCATAAATCCCTCATAACTATGTTTATAATGAATATTTCTTATACTTTTTGTAATCTAGATGCTCCAAAAATTTAATATGATGTTGAAAATAGTTTTTGAAGATGAGCTTTGATTTATAGAATTTTTCCTTAGGTAAATAAATTGGTATGAATTAATTCAGTGTCGTATAATGGAGAAAATTGTTGGAAGTGAGGAGTTTTGAGTAATTGTACATAAATAAACCATGATTAACATTTTCTATGATTTTTTGGAAACCAAATAAGTAATTTTCGAAAGAGTATAGACTTGGCCGAATGGCCATAATAGGGAGCTGGAAAACAGTTAATTAAGACCAAAACGTAATTAATTAAGACCGACAGGCAATTAGTTGGGGCAGAAGGTAATTTAATTAAACAAAGTGTTAAATAATTGGTTAATAGAACAGATCCATAAATTATGATGAACGCGTAAGGAAAGTACATCAAAGTCATAATAAAGGAGTAATTCAAATGAATCAATATTTGACATGTGTAAAGTGATCGTTAGAGGTAAAGAGGGTGGTTCCCAATATGCACCAAGAGGCAGTACCAAAGGATGTGGAACTGAACTGAAAGTAAAATCAAACCAGAATCTTAAGTATAAGTACTTAAATAAAAAAAATAAGAAGTATTATGTTACAAGCTAAGATTAATTAGCCTATAAAAATAGCCGAGGGATGAAGGTGACCAAGGGCTAAGGAGGAATTAAGGGTAAAAAAGGAGGTTTAGGAATTTAAATATTAAAATCCATAAGTCGCCAAAGATAGAACTAAAGCGAACTCTCTTAGACAAGACTAAAGGTAGTGATTACCATGAGTAGTGTGACTCTCAGAAAAGATTATAAACCAAAACTAGTGGCTTCTGAAGTTTGAAATGTAAGATAGTGATAGAGTTAAGGATATTTCCTATGAGCAATTATGTAATTTGTTATATATATCTAATTCGATAACCAACCTTGTTCATAATAAAAAAATTTCCTTATATTATATACTTGTTATGTTATAAAATAATTAATTAAGTAATTAGTTTAAAGTAATTAGTTTATAAATTATTACATAGAAAATCCATAAATGATATGTTATGTGATAGTAATTAGAATGTGTTATATGATAGAGTTAAGGGTATGTCGTAGGGGCAATTATGTAATTGCTACATATATCAAACTCGATAACCAATCTTGTTCAAAACAAAAGGTGTTTTCCTTCTATTATATATTTGATATAATGTGTTACATTAATTAATTATTTTAATTAAAAGTAAATTTAATAGAAAATTAATAAATGCTATGTTTTGTGATAGTAGTTACAAGAACTTGTAATTATAAGTAATTTATCACAATTAAAATAAAATATACCAATTTAAATGTTTTCAGTCAAGATGTATAGAGACTAGATATTGATGCATCTGTTGAGACTAGAGTGCATAACACTCTCCAAATGTTAGGCAGTGTATTACTAATAGCTGCTGGAGGCACCAAGGGTTACGTACTGATAGTTATTGGGTAATTATGGAATGACTCACTCGATATTTTTATTGGTTAATGTAACTAAGGTCAAACAAAAAATACTGATGTGACAGATTTAAACGGTTCTCTCGACTTAAGAATACTATACATCTTTAATACAAAAGCTTAGCTTTGGTTAATATCAAATCATGGCATGACATCAATAACGACCCGCTATTTTGGACTATTTGCATCCGCAAATGTCGGACTTGAATAATTCAAAATACCGAATTGTTAATTTAAATTTGGCAAAACTGAACATATACAGTAAATAAATAATCACAGATCACAGACACAGAGTAATAAATGCAGCGGAAACAAAAGATAGTAGTTCACGAAGCTACTATATACATATCAGAGAAAAAGAAGGTACAATAGAAGTCTCGAATACAATAGTCAAATACAAGAATCAGAATACAGCACTAGAATCAACTGAATATCTAAAGGCTGGATAAATAGCTGGATCTCCAAGCGAAGCTCCAACTCCAAAGGTGAGTCTCGAATACGTACACTTAGTCTGACCCGAGCGTAAAGCAAAACACAAAACACTCGAGTCGGGATTAACATTTTTATATCAATAAATCCAACTCAAGTGAAATAACAACTGAAATACAATGACTCAAAGGATGTTTGGGATAACCATCATCTAAGGATCCGTTAAACTATCTACTATATAGTAGTATACGCTAAATAGATAATGCCTATCAATAATATAAAGTATCAAAATAGTGTTAAGGCATTACCATTATCCCCCTTAACACATTTTATATAAGTGTCATAGTCTATATAGCACTGTAAACTTCACCGTAAACTAGTGGGATATCCAAGAGTACTCCATAGGTATAACACACAAAAAATTCGTAGTGGTCGCTTATATAGGGATACAAGTATGACAAGGCACATGAGGCAATACCCAAGGTAGTAAACTACTGTTTGCATGATCCGGACTGGTGAGAACGCATCGCCGCAACGATCGCAACACCGCGAAACAACACTTCCAAAATTTCGAGGGCACACACCAATCAATAAAAAGTAATGAGTAGCTTACGAAGAAGTGTGTTCGATCGAGGTGGCTTGTAACGACCCATAAAATTTTAGCAATTTTTAATTGGTATTTAACGTATTGAATTGGATTTTGAGAAATTATTAATAATAAAATTTTGAAAAATAAAATAAAATATGTTATGTATATTAATGATTTGTAGTACGAGCTGTGTACATATATTTTAAAGTTTGGTTGTGGTTATACCTATAAGATCTAGTACAAAAACTTTATAAACTATTATTTATACTATAATATAAGTTAAGTTTGATGTAAATTTGGTAGCATAGTTCATTTCTATTGGGTATAAATATCAATAGCGTGGGTAATAAATTTACGGTCTCCTTTTGCTTTTCAGCAAGGTGTGTAAATTTTAAGTATGTTGAGTACGTTCCATATATAGTTATTTTGGAAAACCACTGTATATGTATGATGGTCTATTTGAAGTGTATATATAGTAAAGCGTATTTATACCAAGTTTTATTTAATTTATATGTGTTATAATAGCTATATATATATGTTAGTCTTGATACTAGTATATAGTTTTACTGAAGTTTGATTTCTAGTCATGTTAAATATATATATATATATATTTGATTTTGGGTTTTTGTGTCACCATTTCCAGTTTATTTTAGTGCATATTTAGTATATCTATACATATGTCGTCAGCTATAAATACGATAGTTAAGGGTTTCATATATCATATGAACCAAAGAAGAAGAGAAGTATATACTATATTTAACTACATATATGAAGTATATGTTTTAAGGGTTGATTTAAGGTCTGCATTAAAAAAAGTAGTTGTGATTACCATTATTTCATATTGTACCTTCTATATTCCTGACTGACTTTCAGCGTTCATTCATTCATTTTTAATTGTGGGTTTTTCTTTTCTCTCTCTTTTCTTATAAATAATTGTACGCATTCATCTCTTTCCCTTTCTTATATTTTGTCCCTTCATCATCTTTTAGCCGTTAATTTTGTTTCGAAAATCAAGAAAATTTGTATACGTTTTATTCTTTTTGAACGTTTAGTAATAAAGATAAATCTGCATAGTATAATCAGATATGAATTGAGATCTAGGAAATAAATAAATATAAAAACGTATAACATGCCACTAATAATAATTTGCTTTAATAGCTTCTCAATTAGCGTACAGCTGTTTCCATCCCATGCCATGTCAAAAGTTTGAAACGTAATAAATGCTATATGATTATTTCGCATTTATTTTTTTTCTTTTTTTTCTTTTTTTTTTCCTTTATTATTTCCTGTACGTTTTCATTCCAATCTAAATTATAACTTTTTGATTTCCATGCCTTTTCGGATCTCAAACGCGCAGCCCAAGGAATATTTCTTTAATAATTTTCCTAAAAATCAGCTTTTGGCCGTTTTATTGCATTGATTTCAAATTGTGCCCGTTTGTTTTTCTCATTCCTCTCATACGTTACCACCTTTATTTATGCTCGGGACACAGCTCATTTTTTTTCCTTCGTTCCCTTTCTTTTATTTGCTTCCTTCGTTTCCATCGGTTCAATTATATAGATTTTTATATTCGTTGCACGTTTACATTCATTTATTTTGACCAGTCCTTTCCTTTGTTATTCCCCTAATTTTGTGCGTTACTTTACCATAACCAATGCTCCGTATTTATTCGCTTTAATCTTTTCAGCTGAATTTGACCATTACTATTCAAATCAATTCATATTTATTGTATACGTTTCGTATGCAACGGTTCTTTTCTTTATTTATTTTGCCTTTATAACCTTGTTTGACTTCGTTTCTTTCATATTGCAAACTGCTGTCACTTCCAATCTCATTCCTCATTTTAAGTTTTCTTCCTCCTCCTTCTTCCATTTTTCTTTCTACAGATCCACCTATTTTCTCCCTTCTTTTACCGTGCTTCCACCTCCCATCGCTTCGTCACCCACCACATCCAACTCATCCCTCTCCCTCCGCGTTTTTCTCTCCTCCTCTCATGCACATATCTCTCTACACGTGTTGTCATCGCCTGCATGCTCAGCCATCCTCAGAGCCTTCACCATCAACAATCATGCCACACGTTATCTTTGAGTAATAGGTTAGCATATATTTATAATATATATGTGTTATTGTATATTTTCTATAAGTCTGTATTTGGAATATGTGATCTGTCCTACATGATTTTAAATTCATGTTAGTTATGTATCATATGGTATTATATATATGAGTTCATAAGAGTATTCTTTTTTTTTTTTTCTTTTTTTTTTTTCGTTCATAGTGTGTATGATATTATACTATGTATAGAGATTTGATAACTTGATTGTTTTATACTTTATGTGTCACGTTGGTATTCAATTTTAAAAGTTTGAAGGTTATATATTAGTTAATATATAGTTTAATATATGTCAGTAATGTATATCTATGCAGTAATATTGTATGTATTATAGCAAAGTAAGTTTTTTTTTTTTTTTTTTGATTTAAGATATCATATATACATCTTATAAATATAGTATGGTTCCAAGTATGAAATGTTTGCAGTTTTCAGATTCTATATAATATAAAATTTTGTTCGCATGTTATAAAATTTGATAAGTGTATATATAAATATTATATAAAAAGTTAGTACATATATAAAACGTAAAGCATACTCATCTTATCAGTCGATTGTATATGTATTTAAATATATGATATGTTTAAAGCTATGTATTTTGTGAATAACTGGTTATAAGTATATATATACACATTTGATTTAAAGTTATAAAGGTATGCATATTGTGAATTAGACTATATTAATGGTTAGCTTACAAATATTTATATAGTTTTATAGGGAAGTACGAGCTATGTGGGTTATATTTTTAGCAAGCGTATTGTTACCACTTTAAAATGGGTGAAGTTTTACAGTTTACGGTCTATTTGTGTAAGTGTGTAATGTATGTTTAATTTAATAAAGTTATGATAGTTTTGTATAAAATGTTTAACTATTTATATATCTGATATAATGATAGTTTCATATCTGATATAGCTTATATATTATAAAGTTACAGGATACGCTAGTTTTATACGCTAGTTAATATATATATTTAATAATTGACTAAAATGTTTTCAGTGTGAGTTTACTTTTTTTTTAGTGTTGGATTTTATACGGCATAGTATGTATACTTGTTCACAGTCTATATAAGTATATGAGTGCATGTGTCATTATAAGTATTTTGTTGTTTATAAATCTCGAGACATATATATGCGTTTAGGTGTTTGTTTCAGACTTACGTAATATATATATATAACCGAATATAGGCTATGCATTTGGAATTTCTATATATACATTTTTATTATGAACATATATAGGTTGCTTTCATGGGGTTTTTAAATAATATATATTACAATAAGTGGTTATATTGTTTTTATAATAATTATTGACTATAAAATATAATACAATGGTTTTTTTGGACGAATTATGTTTAAATTACATATAGGTATATATAGATTTTAAATATACATTTTTAATTTGAAAATTGGTTTTGGGATAATTAATATCATAATAATTTATATTTTTTTCTGTAATATCAAAATTGATTCGATTCATTCTCATCGATTTCCCATTATCAGCCTTGTCCGTCGTGCCTATTTTCTACATCAAATCTTGTCCATCCAGCGTTGCTTTGGATTTCATAGCTCATTTCATCATCATATATCTCTAGCCTCGAAAGGTGAGCAATCACTCACGATTAACGTTCTTTTATTTATTAAATTTGATTTCAATTGAAATGACAATTGAAATATGCTGCTGTAGTTATTTAAATTGTTATATTTATGCTATTATCTGTAATAGTTCACTTATGGGATATGACACCATATCCTATTGTTTATATTTATTTTGATGATATATACCTGTTGTTATTATTATTATTTTCATATCTGCTATCACTCTGCAAGTTCCCTGTTAGTATAAAAATCACTATGGGTTGAAATGATACATACCCGAACGGACTTTAGAAATAGGAGAAAATCGTTATGGGTTGAAATGATAAATCCAAACGATTTTCATTTAAATTGAATTTGGGATTACGGGTTGAAATGATATCCACCCGTATATATTTAGTGTACGGATTGAAATGATAAATATCCGTAGCATTTGACTATATGATAGGAAATATATACCGACACCGTTGGTCCATATAAATAATTTAAAGATAAATTTCTACAGTTTGAAAAGAAACATATGTGAATTAATAAATATTGGTTCTTAAAATATTATATATAAATGGAAACTTTATATATAAATTTAATAATATTTTAGACTGATTTAATTCATAAAATATGTTTAAGTATTATTTAAGATTTATATTTCAAATTTTACCGTGTAAAGAATTTTAATAATTAAGATTGGGAGATAAATTTGGTTTATTAAAAATGGTATTCAAATGAAGATTTATTTAATTAAATCAATTTGAATTTATTGAATGGGAAATTTAAGGGTATGATTTTGTAACTGGATTTTTGTTTTAAGTGATTTATTGAATGTTTCATGTTTAAATAAATTAAAGAAAATATTGAGTAAAAGGGTAATTTCAGGTTTACTTAAATGATGTTGAATCTAAGGAGGAAATATTTCAAGGCTAAATAATAATTTGATTAAATCAAGATCTTATGAAACTGTAAAAATTGAACTTTGGGAATGTAGAATATTAAATCTTTGAACTATACTAGAATATAAATGGGTGTTTCAGATCTGTATTTGAATCGATATAAGTTGAATTTATTATTTAGAAAACTAAATTGAATAAAGTTTAGTTTGAAACGTTGATTACTTAAAGTTTTGAAATATATTGAAATATAAAGGGTATTTGGTGATTTCAAATCCGAACTTGAGATCAATAAAATTGAAATGGTTATTTTAGAAATTGAGTTGAATTCAAATTGATAAATTGAGATTGAAAAAGATTTAAATGGGAAGGTCGGGTTGATGTTAAACGATTGGTTAAGTTGAGGGAATTGAAATTTCTTTACTGAATAAATTATTTAATATATATAAATACTATTTGGGAAGTATAGAGATTTTTGAAGTGAAAATGATAGTTGGTTTTGAAGTATAAATTAAGTTGGAAGACTACGGTGTTATAGTGTATATTTCTATCTTATAGATAGTTCCATGGACCCTTAGAGGATGGTTATCCCAAACATCCTCTAAGTTAATTATATTTTAGTTGATATTTCACTTGAGTTAGATTTATAGATATAAGAATGTTAATCCTGACTCGAGTGTTTTGTGTTTTGCTTTACGCTCGGGTCAGACTGAGAGATACAGCATTTGAGACTCATCTTCGAAGTTGGAGCTTTGCTTGAAGATCCAGCTATCTATCCCTTCAGTCATCCAGTTGATTGGTTCAGAGAAGCCATCTGTTGCATTGGAGACTTCATGGCATTTGAACTATTCGGTTGTATTTTATTTCTAACTTTAATGTATATAGTAGCTTCATGAACTACTATTTTTATCTATTCCGCTGCATTGTATTACTCTGTGTAAGTGATCTATGATTGATTTATTTACTGTATATTTTAAGTTTTGCCAAATTTTTATTAACAATTCGGTATTTTGAATTATTCAAGTCGGACATGTACGGTTTTATTGTCGATTTGAATGGTCCAAAATAGCGGGCTGTTACAGTTGGTATCAGAGCTTTGGCTCTAGGCAAAACTTAGCATATATGGTAAATTTATTTACAGAATCACTTTCGTTCGAGTTGAATCTCTTCCTTTTTGACTCAATTTCCTTTGAGTTTTGGAATGTCCCTCGGTTTCGAAATTCATTCTGTCTCTCCCTATTTATATTCGTTTGATTCTGGAGTATCCCATAACTCCATTGAATGATTTGTAAAGGGGGTGAAAACTCCTTTTCAATTGGCATTGACTCACCGAAGATTCCTGTATCCTCGGTTTACGATGCTGATATATCTTGTTATGCCGAATTCTATATCTCCGACGATTGAATGTCGAATTGCCTCAGAATTCTACACCGATCTAATTTTGGAATCACGGTTGACAGGTAAAGGTCGCCCGCGATTTATAGAAGTATATCCATCTTCTATTTTGTAACTTAATTATCTCATCTTCGATCGAGTCTATCTTCGAATCAGGATTCTATTGATTAGAGTTCCTTTAAATTAAATCTCTATCTTTGTTTTGAAATCCATCCTTAAATCATCCTTTGAAAATCGGGTTTTGTTTGTATTTTAGAAATTGTTTATACCGAAATTATTATTTTGATAACTATGATTTTATTCTATATATATAAAGAAAATGTTTTCGGTAGAGATTATATACCTATATATAAAGCAAATAAGAAATGTTATTCTATATAAAAAGGGTTTTGAAAGGATTTGAAATTTTGAAAAAATTATAAGAAATTGATTTATATAAAAATGATTTATAATTGAAGTGTTAAATTTGAAATTCGAGAATTGAATTCCGGTATTTTGAAATTGGTTTTAAGATTTTGGAAATTATATATAAATAATACGATTTAAAAGTATTTTTCCGAATAAGAAATATTTTAAATGAATTCAAATGAATTCCAATAATTTTGAAGAAATTTCAAAGAAGTTTTCAAGAAAATAGAAGTCCAGAACTCACTTATGTCGCTGGAGAATAATTTCGGTGATGAGTGCACGCATCATCGACATTGATTTTCGAGTTTCAGAGCGGGGGAGAGGCCACTTTAATAGCTTCGCTATGCGAGTGATTTTGTAAAACCGTTTTTGATTTCAAATTCCGAAGTATAATTTGATATTTTCGAAAGATATATGTATATATTTGAAACAATTTGAAGTAAGACCGGTGTTCAGTCCTCGAGTTTTTGATTTGACTTAGAATAACTCTATTTATAAAAATTGATTTCCATCTCTTGGATTTGAAATTGATTTTCACCGACTATTTTGAAGGTTCGAGCACTTCCAAATCAAGGTTTAAAGGTTTAAAAACCAAGATATTTCGAAAGGTATAAAATATTTGATAAAGTATGCAAGTTTTGTTGTATGAGGTTAAACCTTTTATTAAGTAAGAGAATATGGCTATTTTAATTATACTAATATGGAATTTAGTTTTTAAATGTTTTGAAAGAATTTTAGTTTTAAATAATGGTTTTCAAAAAGGTAAATTGGATATTTCAAATCGAAGTAAATAGTTTAAAGGTTTTAAAGGGATAATTATAAATTTGGAAACCATTTTGAATATAATTGATTTTGAGAAAAATATTTGGTTTTGAAAATTAAATTGAAAAAAAAAAACCCAGTACTTATATGGTGATTTTGGAAATGAATTTGTTTGACTTGAATTATTTTAATTTGGAAACTGGGATAATTTTCTACACCTATTATTTTGGGAACTTTGAAATTCAGACATTTAATTTGGAAGAAAATTTGGTGAAATCATATATGATTTTGAAACTGAATTGGTATTGAAATAATTTGAAATTGAGAACCTTAGATTACTAAGCACTTGATTTGGGAGTGGTCGAACTTATATAAAATGGATTGTATAAGTATGAGGTTGATTTGAAATCTATTGATTTGAAAGGTACTCAATTTGGAAAGAGATTTTATTTAATCGAAATCTATATAAGTATGATTTGATCTACTATTGATTTGGAAAGTATTCGATTTGAGAAAGGAATCCTATATATATGGACTTTATATAAGTACAATATTTGAAAGTGATTTGAAAAGGTACTATATGATATATATTTTCGAAGTAAAGATATGGAAAGTGCCTTCTGCTTGATATCCGCTTTGTGGCCACATCGTGGATTCATTCTATCGATATTATTCTCTCTGATTTTCGGTTTTCCGGATGTAATACTCGAGTGTTTCCCACCGTGGCGTAACCCATGGTTTTTTTTCTCTCGTGAATGCACAGCGCAATTGCCTGGCTGAGTCTTGCCTAGGGGTATGGATTGTTTCCTGGGGGATCCAGGCGTAACCATTGTGTATCCTGCAATCTGTGTAGGTCGCGAATAGTAGCGCAAGTGCCTGGCTGAGTCTTGCCTAGGGGTACGGATTGTTTCCTGGGGGATCCAGGCGTAACCATTGTGTATCCTGCGAACCATGATCGGACAAAGGTTTTGGTTTGGTTGTTTTGTTTGGATTGTACTTTCCATATCGGTTTTTAAAGTTTTTTTCAAGTATTTTCACTGGTTGTTAAAACAGGTCTACTAAGTACTTGAAGAATTCTAGCTTTGCGCCTGATCAACGCATGGCCAGAGTCTGCAAGAACGAGGATAAACTTGTTGAAACATCGAGTTATAAAAATATTTTTGAAAGAAAAGATTTATTTCGATATAAAAGGTATTTATTATAAAAGTATTTCCAACAAAGAAATTTTGTGTTAATATTTGAAATTGAAACTCTCATGGTGTGAAATGTACGATTCTTGCCTGATTCTATTCTTTTGAATCTACCTTATCTGCCCTGCTTTATTTATTCAACTATATTCTCTTTTCCGAATCTATCTTCTTTCCTTCTTTCCTTCTTTTGAATATATCCTTTAAAACATTGTTTATTTATATTCTACCTGGTTTAATAAGAGAGAAAAATTAGTGTTTTATAAATAATTGATCTCATAATTAATTGAATGGATTTGATAAAATGAGTAATCTATTAAATATTAATCAATTTAAATAATAACAAAAGAAAAAGTATATGGTTTTAAATAAATTTTTTTTAATTTGTTTTTCAAAGTCTAAATTTTTCATCTGGTTGTTTCTATTCTCCTACTTTATTCCTTTTCGGGGACGAAAAGTTTTGAGTGGGGGAGAGTGTAACGACCCATAAAATTTTAGCAATTTTTAATTGGTATTTAACGTATTGAATTGGATTTTGAGAAATTATTAATAATAAAATTTTGAAAAAAAAAATAAAATATGTTATGTATATTAATGATTTGTAGTACGAGCTGTGTACATATATTTTAAAGTTTGGTTGTGGTTATACCTATAAGATCTAGTACAAAAACTTTATAAACTATTATTTATACTATAATATAAGTTAAGTTTGATGTAAATTTGGTAGCATAGTTCATTTCTATTGGGTATAAATATCAATAGCGTGGGTAATAAATTTACGGTCTCCTTTTGCTTTTCAGCAAGGTGTGTAAATTTTAAGTATGTTGAGTACGTTCCATATATAGTTATTTTGGAAAACCACTGTATATGTATGATGGTCTATTTGAAGTGTATATATAGTAAAGCGTATTTATACCAAGTTTTATTTAATTTATATGTGTTATAATAGCTATATATATATGTTAGTCTTGATACTAGTATATAGTTTTACTGAAGTTTGATTTCTAGTCATGTTAAATATATATATATATTTGATTTTGGGTTTTTGTGTCACCATTTCCAGTTTATTTTAGTGCATATTTAGTATATCTATACATATGTCGTCAGCTATAAATACGATAGTTAAGGGTTTCATATATCATATGAACCAAAGAAGAAGAGAAGTATATACTATATTTAACTACATATATGAAGTATATGTTTTAAGGGTTGATTTAAGGTCTGCATTAAAAAAAGTAGTTGTGATTACCATTATTTCATATTGTACCTTCTATATTCCTGACTGACTTTCAACGTTCATTCATTCATTTTTAATTGTGGGTTTTTCTTTTCTCTCTCTTTTCTTATAAATAATTGTACGCATTCATCTCTTTCCCTTTCTTATATTTTGTCCCTTCATCATCTTTTAGCCGTTAATTTTGTTTCGAAAATCAAGAAAATTTGTATACGTTTTATTCTTTTTGAACGTTTAGTAATAAAGATAAATCTGCATAGTATAATCAGATATGAATTGAGATCTAGGAAATAAATAAATATAAAAACGTATAACATGCCACTAATAATAAATTGCTTTAATAGCTTCTCAATTAGCGTACAGCTGTTTCCATCCCATGCCATGTCAAAAGTTTGAAACGTAATAAATGCTATATGATTATTTCGCATTTATTTTTTTTCTTTTTTTCTTTTTTCTTTTTTTTTTCCTTTATTATTTCCTGTACGTTTTCATTCCAATCTAAATTATAACTTTTTGATTTCCATGCCTTTTCGGATCTCAAACGCGCAGCCCAAGGAATATTTCTTTAATAATTTTCCTAAAAATCAGCTTTTGGCCGTTTTATTGCATTGATTTCAAATTGTGCCCGTTTGTTTTTCTCATTCCTCTCATACGTTACCACCTTTATTTATGCTCGGGACACAGCTCATTTTTTTTCCTTCGTTCCCTTTCTTTTATTTGCTTCCTTCGTTTCCATCGGTTCAATTATATAGATTTTTATATTCGTTGCACGTTTACATTCATTTATTTTGACCAGTCCTTTCCTTTGTTATTCCCCTAATTTTGTGCGTTACTTTACCATAACCAATGCTCCGTATTTATTCGCTTTAATCTTTTCAGCTGAATTTGACCATTACTATTCAAATCAATTCATATTTATTGTATACGTTTCGTATGCAACGGTTCTTTTCTTTATTTATTTTGCCTTTATAACCTTGTTTGACTTCGTTTCTTTCATATTGCAAACTGCTGTCACTTCCAATCTCATTCCTCATTTTAAGTTTTCTTCCTCCTCCTTCTTCCATTTTTCTTTCTACAGATCCACCTATTTTCTCCCTTCTTTTACCGTGCTTCCACCTCCCATCGCTTCGTCACCCACCACATCCAACTCATCCCTCTCCCTCCGCGTTTTTCTCTCCTCCTCTCATGCACATATCTCTCTACACGTGTTGTCATCGCCTGCATGCTCAGCCATCCTCAGAGCCTTCACCATCAACAATCATGCCACACGTTATCTTTGAGTAATAGGTTAGCATATATTTATAATATATATGTGTTATTGTATATTTTCTATAAGTCTGTATTTGGAATATGTGATCTGTCCTACATGATTTTAAATTCATGTTAGTTATGTATCATATGGTATTATATATATGAGTTCATAACAGTATTCTTTTTTTTTTCTTTTTTTTTTCGTTCATAGTGTGTATGATATTATACTATGTATAGAGATTTGATAACTTGATTGTTTTATACTTTATGTGTCACGTTGGTATTCAATTTTAAAAGTTTGAAGGTTATATATTAGTTAATATATAGTTTAATATATGTCAGTAATGTATATCTATGCAGTAATATTGTATGTATTATAGCAAAGTAAGTTTTTTTTTTTTTGATTTAAGATATCATATATACATCTTATAAATATAGTATGGTTCCAAGTATGAAATGTTTGCAGTTTTCAGATTCTATATAATATAAAATTTTGTTCGCATGTTATAAAATTTGATAAGTGTATATATAAATATTATATAAAAAGTTAGTACATATATAAAACGTAAAGCATACTCATCTTATCAGTCGATTGTATATGTATTTAAATATATGATATGTTTAAAGCTATGTATTTTGTGAATAACTGGTTATAAGTATATATATACACATTTGATTTAAAGTTATAAAGGTATGCATATTGTGAATTAGACTATATTAATGGTTAGCTTACAAATATTTATATAGTTTTATAGGGAAGTACGAGCTATGTGGGTTATATTTTTAGCAAGCGTATTGTTACCACTTTAAAATGGGTGAAGTTTTACAGTTTACGGTCTATTTGTGTAAGTGTGTAATGTATGTTTAATTTAATAAAGTTATGATAGTTTTGTATAAAATGTTTAACTATTTATATATCTGATATAATGATAGTTTCATATCTGATATAGCTTATATATTATAAAGTTACAGGATACGCTAGTTTTATACGCTAGTTAATATATATATTTAATAATTGACTAAAATGTTTTCAGTGTGAGTTTACTTTTTTTTTAGTGTTGGATTTTATACGGCATAGTATGTATACTTGTTCACAGTCTATATAAGTATATGAGTGCATGTGTCATTATAAGTATTTTGTTGTTTATAAATCTCGAGACATATATATGCGTTTAGGTGTTTGTTTCAGACTTACGTAATATATATATATATAACCGAATATAGGCTATGCATTTGGAATTTCTATATATACATTTTTATTATGAACATATATAGGTTGCTTTCATGGGGTTTTTAAGTAATATATATTACAATAAGTGGTTATATTGTTTTTATAATAATTATTGACTATAAAATATAATACAATGGTTTTTTTGGACGAATTATGTTTAAATTACATATAGGTATATATAGATTTTAAATATACATTTTTAATTTGAAAATTGGTTTTGGGAGAATTAATATCATAATAATTTATATTTTTTTCTGTAATATCAAAATTGATTCGATTCATTCTCATCGATTTCCCATTATCAGCCTTGTCCGTCGTGCCTATTTTCTACATCAAATCTTGTCCATCCAGCGTTGCTTTGGATTTCATAGCTCATTTCATCATCATATATCTCTAGCCTCGAAAGGTGAGCAATCACTCACGATTAACGTTCTTTTATTTATTAAATTTGATTTCAATTGAAATGACAATTGAAATATGCTGCTGTAGTTATTTAAATTGTTATATTTATGCTATTATCTGTAATAGTTCACTTATGGGATATGACACCATATCCTATTGTTTATATTTATTTTGATGATATATACCTGTTGTTATTATTATTATTTTCATATCTGCTATCACTCTGCAAGTTCCCTGTTAGTATAAAAATCACTATGGGTTGAAATGATACATACCCGAACGGACTTTAGAAATAGGAGAAAATCGTTATGGGTTGAAATGATAAATCCAAACGATTTTCATTTAAATTGAATTTGGGATTACGGGTTGAAATGATATCCACCCGTATATATTTAGTGTACGGATTGAAATGATAAATATCCGTAGCATTTGACTATATGATAGGAAATATATACCGACACCGTTGGTCCATATAAATAATTTAAAGATAAATTTCTACAGTTTGAAAAGAAACATATGTGAATTAATAAATATTGGTTCTTAAAATATTATATATAAATGGAAACTTTATATATAAATTTAATAATATTTTAGACTGATTTAATTCATAAAATATGTTTAAGTATTATTTAAGATTTATATTTCAAATTTTACCGTGTAAAGAATTTTAATAATTAAGATTGGGAGATAAATTTGGTTTATTAAAAATGGTATTCAAATGAAGATTTATTTAATTAAATCAATTTGAATTTATTGAATGGGAAATTTAAGGGTATGATTTTGTAACTGGATTTTTGTTTTAAGTGATTTATTGAATGTTTCATGTTTAAATAAATTAAAGAAAATATTGAGTAAAAGGGTAATTTCAGGTTTACTTAAATGATGTTGAATCTAAGGAGGAAATATTTCAAGGCTAAATAATAATTTGATTAAATCAAGATCTTATGAAACTGTAAAAATTGAACTTTGGGAATGTAGAATATTAAATCTTTGAACTATACTAGAATATAAATGGGTGTTTCAGATCTGTATTTGAATCGATATAAGTTGAATTTATTATTTAGAAAACTAAATTGAATAAAATTTAGTTTGAAACGTTGATTACTTAAAGTTTTGAAATATATTGAAATATAAAGGGTATTTGGTGATTTCAAATCCGAACTTGAGATCAATAAAATTGAAATGGTTATTTTAGAAATTGAGTTGAATTCAAATTGATAAATTGAGATTGAAAAAGATTTAAATGGGAAGGTCGGGTTGATGTTAAACGATTGGTTAAGTTGAGGGAATTGAAATTTCTTTACTGAATAAATTATTTAATATATATAAATACTATTTGGGAAGTATAGAGATTTTTGAAGTGAAAATGATAGTTGGTTTTGAAGTATAAATTAAGTTGGAAGACTACGGTGTTATAGTGTATATTTCTATCTTATAGATAGTTCCATGGACCCTTAGAGGATGGTTATCCCAAACATCCTCTAAGTTAATTATATTTTAGTTGATATTTCACTTGAGTTAGATTTATAGATATAAGAATGTTAATCCTGACTCGAGTGTTTTGTGTTTTGCTTTACGCTCGGGTCAGACTGAGAGATACAGCATTTGAGACTCATCTTCGAAGTTGGAGCTTTGCTTGAAGATCCAGCTATCTATCCCTTCAGTCATCCAGTTGATTGGTTCAGAGAAGCCATCTGTTGCATTGGAGACTTCATGGCATTTGAACTATTCGGTTGTATTTTATTTCTAACTTTAATGTATATAGTAGCTTCATGAACTACTATTTTTATCTATTCCGCTGCATTGTATTACTCTGTGTAAGTGATCTATGATTGATTTATTTACTGTATATTTTAAGTTTTGCCAAATTTTTATTAACAATTCGGTATTTTGAATTATTCAAGTCGGACATGTACGGTTTTATTGTCGATTTGAATGGTCCAAAATAGCGGGCTGTTACATGGCTAAACCTATTTGGCCCGGCACGGCTCCTGTTTTAGTCATTTCCAACTTGACACAAGTGTCAAGGCTATCCTCTCTTTCTTCAGTCATCAACGTACATCATCCCAACCACTTCATTCTGGATCACACTCCGCTTATAGTTATTAAAGTGGTTTTCGGTTTAGACAGAAAGTATGTCCATAACCGATTCTGGTTTCTTTAATAACTTTCGTAATTATTACACTGATTGGTCGTTTAATATATTTCAAAACCAAATCAAATTCAATTTCAATTAAAATTTGTAAACCAATATTTCATTTGTATTTCTAAATCAATTTCCAAAATTACGTTTCAAAATTTCCAAATTACCGTTCCAAAATCTTATAATTCAATTTCAATATTTTATTTAAAACAATTCAAATAGTGATTCAAGTTCGTATATAAGTTTCATTCCGCAATCATTTAAATTAATTTAATTTAATGTTCAAATCAATTTTAATTCATTGATCAATTTCATTCAATATTCGTTAATTTTTTTTATCATTCAAAACAATTTCTATTTAATTTCCAATTCATTAAATCAATTACTTAAGTTCAACTACATTATATCAAAACTTACAAATTGAATTAAATTAGAATCGTCAAATCAAATTCTTTAAATTTCAAGTATTATCTTAATTTCAATAAATCTCATTTCATTTCTTGGTAAAGAAATACAATTTCACTTATTTATTTACTTAATTACAAATTTCAAATCTCAATTAATAAAGAAACTCAATTTCACTTATCCAAGAAGTTCAATTTCATTTATTAAAGAATTCAATTTTATTTAATTATTGAATAATTCAATCTTATTTAATTATTAAATAATTTAAAAACTTAATTATTATATAATTTCAAAACTTAATTATTAATAAAATTTCAAACTTAGTTATTAGATAATTAAATTTAAAACAACGTTCTTTCATCAACTACTATATTAATATTTTATTTCAGATTAATTAATATTAACCTTTTCTTTTTATTAAATTTCAAATTCCAACTTCATTTCAAAACTCTATTATTTATTCAAATAAAATCTTTATTTTACTTTTAAATCAAATTATTGACCAGTCGGGTTTTTATTTAATTTTTTATCCTAAGTCAAAGTTTTATTTGGGTATTTATCATTTCAACTCGATTCCATGTTAATTAAAAAAATCAAAGCATAGCAAAGGGGACTTGCAGTGTGATAACTGGGACGGTGTCAAAGTAAATAAACAAGCAATAGCAACCATCAATAACAATCCAATAATTTATTTAAATAATCCTGAAATAATCGTATTAATTTACATTTGTTGTTTATGCAAATTAATATAATTATTTCTAGAATCTACACTATCATGTAGATTAAAGATTATTACACTATTATTAATACGGTTCTTCACTTGATATCAATTATTCAATTTCATACTGCATCAATTTAAACAACCTACATTTAAATGGTTCAAGGTGTAGTTAACACTATTTCTACGTGTCAATTTATTTAAAATTTAAAGGGGTCATATTATACAATTTAACTAATCAAATTCAACCCATATATCAGATTTAAATTATTAACTATCCTATATCAAATTCAATTGCATATTAATTATCACCTTAAACGTTAACAATTTATCGCCAAATTTAAACATCAAAAATCAATCAATTATCAACCAAACTGGATTATTGTCGTATAAATAACAGATAACGGTGTCAAATGTCACAGGTGAACTGATACAGGTATTACATATATATAACAGTGTAAATAACTAACAGCAGCATATTTCAATTGTTGTTTCAATTGAAATCAAATTTAATAAATAAAAGAACATTAATCGTGAGTGATTACTCACCTTTCGAGACTAGAGAGATGAACGAGAATCAGATGAATTACGAATCCAGGCGCAAATTTCAAAGCAAAGCACGATGGATACAAGTTCGACGATCAAAGCTGACAAATAGGAATTTGACAAAATCGAATCAGAATCCGTTTGATATAGACTGATATAAATTATATACCATTTTATCATATTACCTTCTTAAATCATTGCTAAATTAAAATACATATGAAAAATCTATATATATATATATATATACATACCTTTTAAAAAAAAAATACTAACATACATAACTAACACATAACCTTAAATACAACTAACAGTTACATATATATGAACGTATCCAATATATGAATATGTACTCACTGACCAATATATGCAGCAGTAATAAAAAAAATATAAACTGGACATCGAAATGCCTATGTACATATTGTAGTCTAAAACTCTATACAAAATATATAATATAACTAACAGTTAAATCATATATAATATAACTTATACTGTAACATCTTGAAGAATAGTTCATATATATTATAATAAAACTTTATAATGCTCGTACAACTGTATTATAATATAACTTTATAACACACGTACAACATATATATAACATATAATACTAATACCCTGACGTACCTATCATGCTTAAACAATGAATACTATATAACTTATATAATCCAAAACAAATATACAATACATATATTCATATAAAGCAAGAGCTGTTGGAGGAAGAGTGTAAAAAATACCATACTTATTTGTATAACCCATAACTATATTATAACTTAGATATATAGATCTGTTAACAGCTAAATACACATAAATTCAACAGTAGATGAAACTAGAAATACAAATTATCCATAATATATATCTAACAGCAATTGAAAACATATATATAAAACAACTTGTATATACTAACCAATATGTAAACATCTTTATAAATATGCTTACACGTGCAATCGAAGAGAGGAGAGAGCAAAGCGGCAGGCTCAGGAGGTTCGACCCTGGCATAGGTCGGTGCATGGACGTGCACTCGGCTCGTGTGGTGGTTACCAGAGCCTGCACGCTTGTTGGCGAGGTTGAAGGACTGTTCGGCTAAAATGAAGTGGCTTCGTTGTACTCTACAAGTGACGGCTTGGCTGAGGTGTTGCCAGTAAAGTGGAGGAGAGGCTGTTCACGGTGGAAGAAACGTGGAGGAAACAAAGCTATGGTGGAGGGTATTGGTGGCGACAAGGTTGCCTGGTGAGGTCGAGATAGTGGGCGTGGCCACGGGCTTTACGGTGGGAGGAGGTTGCGGTGAATGGTAAGGCAGAGAGTGGGGCGAACTTGATCACGTGATGAGCTGTGCTGGCGAAGACATGCGTGGTGAAGGAGGCAAGCGGAGGAGGTGGAAAACACGGCTGTGCTCATGTGGTTCATGGTTGACGTGGCCATTGCCATGGGGCGGGGGAGTGAGAGTGGTTGCCGGAGAGAGGGGTGTTAGCATCGGTGGAGAGGTTTGATTGTGGTGACGCGGTGGGAAGGGACAGCGAAGAGCAAGAGGAAAAGTGAAGGGAAGGAGAAATGCTCAGGCCAAATTTTCATTGCTGACCAAAAGAAAAGAAAAGAGAGGAAGAAAAAGAAACATATGAACCAGAATATGAAACGAAACAACATTCAAATAAAATAGTAGAATGAACCGACGAAATAAATTCAACTAACACTAATGACTATAGGGAATAGAAAGGTTTCATGTTAATTTCTAAATCATACTGAATGCAGTAAGCATTGGAATCATCTGGTGAATATAAACGGTCACAAAAGGCCAAAAATAAAGATAAAGATTTAAATACCGATATGGAAGGCGTTTCGTAAAGTGTAATGTACACTGGACTTCGAATTTGACGATCGAATATACCGTAGAGGTCAGCATGATGAGACGATTGAAACGGTATACAAGTATCAGTGATATGATCGAATTATAAAAATTCGAATTTTCTACTATCGGAAAATGCAAGAAAAACGCAGAAAAATAAAATCGACGGAGCTAAAGAAGTCCGAATTTGGAAAAACGAAAAATGACGCCTTGCTCAGAAGATGATTTAGAATTTTTCTATGTAAAAATATTTAGGTTTCGAAAACATTTTATTTTCGACAATTCTTTACTGATTATTTTGAAATAAAATTACACGCGAAATAAACTTTCATATTTTCGGATGAAAATTTATCGACTGCTATGTTTAACTAGACGCATTTCAAATATTAAATTTTTATTTCAAAATTTTATTATTTAGAATTTCACAAAATTCAATAAATCACATTATTAAAGCAGTTAAAAATTTACGGGTCGTTACACTCTCCCCCACTCAAAACTTTTCATCCCCGAAAAGGAAGGAGGTAGGAGAATAGAAACAAGCAGAAAGAAAATAGATCGAAAACAGAGTAAAACAATTAATTCAAATCATATAAATTTCAATTTACCTTAATTAATACTCAATATTTGATTTAAAATTCAAGGTATTTCAATAAGTTGATTTAATTTAAGACCCTTTTAATTTCTCACCACAACGCATCAGTGATTTTAAACTTTGGGGACAAGGAAACTATGTTTGCCCTGGCCTTTGGTTAAGCCGGTTTTATAAGTGGTCGTGCACTATGTCTCATTATTGTGGCCGCTGGGATTCGAACCGGTGCCACTACAACCACATGTAGCAACTCCACTATGTCTTAACCACTAGACCACTAGAACTTGACATAAACTTTGGGGCCAAGGAAACTATGTTTGCCCTGGCCTTTGGTTAAGCTGGTTTTATAAGTGGCCGTGCACTATGTCTCATTATTGTGGCCGCTGGGATTCGAACCGGTGCCACTACAACCACATGTAGCAACTCCACTATGTCTTAACCACTAGACCACTAGAACTTGACATCCAAAATAACGTCCAAAATAACGGATATATCGGCTATATCGGCCATCTCTTTACCATCTTCTTCTTCTCCCTGCCTTCCTCTTCCACCCCATTCTTTGACTATCAATACCCCTCCTGCTCTCATCCCTCCGCCTCCTCTCCCTGCTGTTCCCCCAGACCCTTCTCTACCAGCTTCTCTCTCCCCTATCTTGCCTTCTCCTTGTCCTCCTCTTCAACCTCGTTGCCTTCATGGTCATCTCTGTTTGCAACTAAACCAAGGAAGCTGGATCCTATATTCCTACGGATTATAATCTTGATTATCAAGGATCACCGCTTCCTCCCCCTGACGTTCTGGTGTCGGAAGGTAAGAGCTTTTGGGAAGGGTATTTAGTTGGATTTTTTCTTGGTGTTCCAGTAAATTACATGGCAGTGGTAACTCATTTTAAAAAATCTTGGAAACTGAAAGGATCCTATGACATCAAATCTGATGGTGCTAATTACTTTTTCAAGTTTAGTTGTGATGAGGACAAGCAAAATGTTCTTCGTTCTGACCCTACGTTTATACGTGGGCAAATGTTTGTTATCACAACTTGGAAGCCAGTGTTTGGCTCAATTCAATCTTTAGTGAGATCTGTTCCTATATGGATACATCTTTACAATATACCCCATATAGCTTGGACTCTTGTTGGCATTAATTGGATTGCCTGTCATCTGGGGAAATTGGTTTGCTTCAATGAAGCTATGGAAAAGCGTGAGAGATTGGAATATGCTAAATTTTTAGTTGAAATAACTCCTGATAAAGAGTTACCTGAATTTTTGCTGATAGGAGATGGTGAGGAGACTTGTCAAAAAGTATACATTGAGTATTCATGGAGGCCTCTGATTTGCACGTCTTGTAAAGTGTTTGGTCATTCCACGAAAAACTGTGATTTGGGAAAAAATAGTGTTGAAGAGAAAGTTAGCATTGAAAAAGAAAATTGGGAAAAACAATCTGAACCCACAGGGAAAAGTAGGACTACTGTCCCCAGGAAATATTTAGTGGATAATATGAAGAATAAGCAACAAAAATGGAAACCCAAAGCTTCTCAAGTGAAACTAAAAGTGGTGGAACCAAATAAGGGTAAAATGATTACAAAGAGAGATTTAAATAAGGACAAAAATAAAAAATCATTTGAGGCTACCAAAGATAGACAGTTACAGGGTGTAACACATGATCCTATTGAAACAAATAATGCCTTTGCCATTCTATCTGATGTTGAAGAAGGAGAATATATAGTAGAGAACATGGTAACAATTGGAAACATGCAAGTTGAAACAAGTAATAATATACAACAGCAGTGTAAAGACAAAACAATTAATTTCATTAGTACTCAGAAGCATCATGTTCAACCTGAAACATGTTATTACAACCAGCAGCAGGATACAAATCATAGTACACACAATGAAAAGGAGGCAACAGTACATACTGCAGTTGATAATTCAACTATGAATAATAGTCATACAATCAGTCCTTATGCTAATTTAAAGCCTCCGCATGAAATACCACTATTTACTCCAACAAATGATAACAATGCTATATCTGATTCTGGAACTTCTTCAGAATCTGATTTTTGTTCTGAAGATGATTTAAATGGAGGCTATGAATATAATCACGAGCAAATTTTAGCCAAGCTCAATCCAAAGAACTCCAAAAAAGGTAAAAAGAAAGCCTCTGCTAAGAAACAGGGACAACAAAGAGTTACAAGGCAATCTGCCAAAAAAACAAAAATAAATTAGTGATGATAGATAATATAGGATTTTGGAATATTCGTGGTGGGCATGATGAAGCCAAAATATATGAAATTAGGCAACTCATTAAAGGCAATAAACTGGGAATTATAT
Organism: Allium cepa; assembly: GCA_030765085.1. Taxonomy (NCBI): domain Eukaryota; kingdom Viridiplantae; phylum Streptophyta; class Magnoliopsida; order Asparagales; family Amaryllidaceae; genus Allium; species Allium cepa. Next base: position 113,254,216 of record CM060932.1, read on the forward strand.
GCATCAGTGAAACTAAATATTCTGAAGAAGAAACTATGATATATGCTAAATGCATTGCACCTGGATGGGAATTTATCCACAATCATATTGCAGCCCCTTTTGGTCGTCTTTTGATATTGTGGAACTCCAGAGTTTACAATATTAATGCTTCTGATATACACAGACAATTCATCCACTGCAATATTGAACATTTACCAACTAATTTCAAATTCAACACTACCTTTGTGTATGCAGATAACATGAAAGCTAATAGGCAATTCTTTCTTGATTTACTTCCTTCTCTGCATTCTACCAGTCCTTGGATTTGCTTAGGTGACTTTAATTGCATGCAAAACTCTGATGATAAGATGGGTGGGTTGCTGTTGTCCTTGGGTGATGTTGCTCCTCTTAATAATGCCATCCTACTTTCTCAACTTCATGAAGTTCCTAAATCTGGTGTCCATTATACGTGGAATAACTGCATCAGATCTGGTATTAAAACCTTTTGCAAATTAGATCGTTCTTACTTTGATACATATGCTTTCAATGCTTGGCCTTCTCTTATTTCTTTTTTCCCTACTCCATCTCTTTCTGATCATAGTCCTATCATTTTGGACTGGGGAGATAGAAATAATAAAGGTCCTTCTACTTTTAATTTCTTCAATTGCTGGATTTCTGATCCAGATTTTTTTCCATTGATTGAACATGTTTGGGCCTCTACCAAATTTGGCAATCCAATGTATATCCTGCAATCAAAACTTAAAGATTGTAAAACTGCTATTAAAGCTTGGTCATTAAATAAGTTTGGTTCTGGTAACCTAAGGTCTGCAAAATTAAGCACTGAACTTAATGATACTCATTTACTATTGCAGTCTGATCCCAGTAATTCAATGCTTTCTGATAATGTTCATGAACTAACCAAAAACTTGAAATTAGCTATCAATCTGAGCTCCTTATGCTCCGTGAAAAAAAATAAACAAAAATGGGATATAGAAGGAGATAGAAATACTAAAACTTTTCATAATTCATTGAAACTTAAAAGGAATTCTGCCTTAATTCACTCTATTAAGGATATGCATGGTTTTGAAGCTAACACTCATTCTAGTATAAAGAACTCCTTCCTTAATTATTATAAGCATCTTTTTGATCACTCTGATTCTGTTGTTAATCTTCATGTCCTTAATGATTTGCCCTTAAATTTTATCACTAATGAAAAAGCTGGTACTTTAATTAAACTTATTACTCCTGAAGAAATTCATGCAACTATCTTAAAAATGAAACCCTCTAGCTCTCCTGGCCCTGATGGGTTCTCTGCTATGTTTTTCCAAAAATGCTGGCATATTGTGAATCATGATTTTTGTAAAGCTATTCAACACATTTTCAAAACCAACACCTTACTGAATGGTATTAATCATACTAAACTTGCCCTTATCCCCAAAGTTAACCTTCCCCAATCTGTTTCTGAATTCAGACCCATTGCTTGTTGCAATGTCATATATAAATGTATTGCTAAAATTATTTCAGCTCGTATGAGAATTTGCCTTGCAGATGTTATATCTCCTAATCAAAACGGTTTCATACCTGGGAGAACTATCACTGATAATATTTTTCTTTCTCAAGATCTCATAAAGGGTTACAATAGAAAAAATATCTCTCATAGATGCTTCCTGAAACTTGATATTCATAAAGCCTATGACTCTATTAGATGGGAGGCTATCATTTCAATTATGTCAAGGATGAACTTTCCCCTTCCATTTTTAGCTTGGATATACACGTGTATTTCTACTGTTCATGTGTCACTATCTCTTAATGGCGAATCTTTTGGATATTTCAAAACTCAAAAGGGTATAAGGCAAGGGGATCCTATCTCTTCTTCTCTTTTCATTATAGTTATGGAAGTTCTGACTAACCTGGTTAGTTTAGAATGCAAAAATAAAACTATTGACTTTCATCCTAAATGTCAAAAACATCAAATCTCCACTTTAATGTTTGCTGATGATCTCTTGCTCTTTACTAAACCTAATAGCAAATCCATCACCAGGGTGTTCTTTATTCTTCAAAAATTCAAACAGATGACTGGTCTCCGCATAAATAAAATTAAATCTCATATAAATATTGCTGGGGTTACTGATAGCAATTACCAAAACAATCTTTTGATTTCTGGTCTGCAGGTCATGGATCAGAATGCCATTTACGTCGGTGCCCCTATGTGTAAGTCCAGAATTACTAATGCGTAATGCCTTCCTTTATTCGAAAAAATAACAACTAGACTTAAAAATTATAATGCTAATAATCTCTCACAAGTAGGCAGGCTTGTGATCCTAAAAAGCATTGCCACTTCTATGTGTGCATATTATTTTAGGCTTTTCATCATCCCTTATAAACTTATTGACATGTTAAATAGGGCCTTTAATCATTTCATGTGGCATGGTAATATCTACTCCACTAAACTCATACCGATTGCATATATGGGGGCTTAGGTATCATTAATCTTAAAATATGGAACATTGCCACTGCTTCTCAACATGTCAACAGATTACTTAGTAATTCTAAGGGTTTGTGGGAAGTATGGAATAGAATGTACAACCTCAAAGGTGGCAACTATTGTACTATGGATGTTAATAAAGATGCTAGCTTCCTTTGGAAAAGACTTATGAAGAATAGAAGTCATTACCTGCCTATGGTGCAATGCAGCACTAACAATTCCTTTTGGTATTCCCCATGGAGTGCTCCAGGTATGATTCTTGCCCAATTGATTGATTATAACCTCATTTTTAACTCTGGTATACCTCATAATGCTAATGCTGATGCCTTTATTGTTAATGAGGAGCTTCTTTTGCCACATGTCAGTTCTCCCACGTTGAACAACCTCTGGTCCTCTATTGTTGCTTCATTTAAGAATGTGGATCAACCGGGGCTGAAATGGAATGACAAACAACACAGTACTTCATTGGTTTACAAAGCTATAATTCAACAGTATCACACTTCTCCTTTTCCTTGGCATGCTCGCATATGGAAGACTGGTTCGTTACCTAAGCACAACCTCCTCCTCTGGAAATGCCTGATGAATGCTCTTCATACTCAGGACAATCTTGTCAAAAGGCAATTTATCAACCACTCTGTGTGCATTCTTTGTAATCGAGCTTCAGAAAATGTTGGGCACTTATTTTTAAACTGTTTATTTTCCTTCAATCTTTGGAAACGGGTTCTTCTTCATATTCATGAGCGGCCTCCGTTCAGAGATTACTACCTCGAATGGGTTCGTATCTTTCAGCAAACCAGGTGGAAAACTGTTTCTTCCACTCGTCTTCTCCGATACCTCAAGCTAACTATAGCGGCGATTTGGGAGGAAAGGAATTCGCGTAGATTCTTGCAGTCTTCCTCTACGATTTCCGCTCTTATTTTCAAAATTTTGCAGTGATGTGTCGCTGTTTTATTCGTCAAGTTTGTAATGTTGTAACTGTTCATGCGTTGTAGCGTTTTATCTTTGTAATTTGTTTTGGTTCAATAAATTGTGGACTGTCCACTATAAAAACAGGCTGGCTTTGCCAAAAAAATAATAATAAGTTGATTTAATTTCAATTTGTTAATATTTGATACCAAAAGATTTCTTCAAAACAAAATTTTATTTTATTTACCTCATTTATTCATTGTTTTATTATCCAATTATCCTCTATTAACAATTTTCTAAAATAATAAATTTTGAATAATCATTTATTATAATCATATTTTATTTAACAAATATAATTCTTCTTTGTTCCAAATTATTATTAAATTTACTCCACTTAATATCCTATCACATATATTAAGTATATTTATGCTTATAATTACCACTTAGTCTATTTATAAATTCCTTTAACATCATTTTATACTGTATAATATTCAATTACAAAGTTAACTTTTGAAAATTTTAAAGTAAGTTATATTTAATGCAATTGAGTGTTATCCAAGTAAAATTTCTAATTCAATTTTTTTCAGCTTTAAATATTTATTCAAAATTTTTGACTTCATTTTATAATTGAAAACATCTTTTAACATAAATTTAAGAATTAAATTTTCGATTTCACTTCAAACCATTAGAGATAAATATACAAATATATATAAATCAAATCAAATGTATAGATATATATTTGTATTATAAATCAAGTCATACTTCAACAATTCAAATCAATTTAAATCCCCAAAATAAAAGTGTAGCAAAGCTACAGAATGGTCTATCCACTTTGAAACTCGAAAATGAATGTCGATGATGCGGCCGTCATCACGGAAATTATTTTCCAACGACGATGGAGGAGAGCACTGATTTGAATATTTTAAATTCTTTGAAATGATTTCAATTGAAAATAATTTAAATACCACTTTAAAACTTTCAAATCAAAGTTTGAAATCACTGAAAATTAAATTCTCAAATTCTAATTTAAATCCATTTCAATTCTTAATTAAAATTTTAAACCATATTCAATAATTTCATTTATTTATCATATTGGAATAGTCTATGGTTTACAAAAACAATAAATAAAAATCAAATATTTCCATTTTGTTGACCCATTCATTTAACGATTTAGAAAATTTACTTATATATAATATATAATCACACAAAATTTATTTTATTTACCAAACTTGAAAACAATATTATGTCAGTTTGCTCTGCTCAAGTGTTTTGGAAATCCTATCGATAGCGTTGATTAGACGAATCGGTCGAAAACCCAAATCAACATCAACAACTCAAACAACACAATATATAAAAATATATAATATTTTTAATATTAATACACAAATACACTTCCTTGTTCGACGATACATGAATGGATTTTCGAAGCAAGGACAGAGATTCAAATTGATGGACTCAAATCAAAGAGAATTTTGATTCGAAGATAGGTATGAAACAAAGATGAGATAATTAAATAACAAATTAGGGAGATGGATAAGTTTATAAAAATCGCGGGCAACCTTAACCGGATCGTCCGTGACTTCAAGAATAAGATCAATGCAGAATTCCGATACAAATCGACATTTGATCTCAAGAAATAGAATTTCAGGCATAGCAGGTGATAGATAACATCGTAAATTGATGATACAGAAATATCCGGTAAATCAATTCCAATTGTAAAGGAGTTTTACCCATTTACAAATCATTCAAAGATTGACGAGACTGTCGATTCATTATAAAGATCATTCGAAGTGGAGTTACGGGATACTCCAGAATTAAAAGAAGATGAATAGTGAGGGACACGAATGAATTTTTGGAACCGCAGGGAATGTTCCAAAATTCAAATGAATCGAGTCAAAAGGAAAAGATTCAACTCAAATGGAAGTGATTCTGTAAATACATTTACCCTATATGCTGAGTTTTGCCTAGAGCTACCAAAGCTCTGATACCAACTGTAACGACCTGCTATTTTGGACTATTTACATCCGCACATGTCGGACTTGAATAATTCAAAATACCGAATTGTTAATTTAAATGTGGCAACACTGAACATATACAGTAAATAAATAATCACATATCACAGACATAGAGTAATAAATGCAGCGGAAATAAAATATAGTAGTTCATGAAGCTACTATATACATATCAGAGAAAAATAAGGTACAATAGAAGTCTCGAATACAATAGTCAAATACAAGAATCAGAATACAACACTAGAATCAACTGAATATCTGAAGGCTGGATAAATAGCTGGATCTCCAAGCGAAGCTCCAACTCCAAAGGTGAGTCTTGAATACTGGTACACTCAGTCTGACCCGAGCGTAAAGCAAAACACAAAACACTCGAGTCAGGATTAGCATTCTTATATCAATAAATCCAACTCAAGTGAAATAACAACTGAAATACAATAACTCAAAGGATGTTTGAGATAACCATCCTCTAAGGATCCGTTAAACTATCTACTATGTAGTAGTATACGCTAAATAGATAATGCCTATCAGTAATATAAAGTATCAAAATAGTGTAAAGGCGTTACCATTATCTCCCTTAACACATTTTATATAAGTGTCATAGTCTATACAGCACTGTAAACTCCACCATAAACTAGAGGGATATCAGGGAGTACTCCATAGGTATAACAAAAAACAAATTCGTAGTGGTCACGTATACAGGGATACAAGTATGACAAGGCACATGAGGCAATACCCAAGGTAGTGAAACTACCATTTGCCTTATCCGGACTAGTGAGAACGCATCGCCGCAACGATCGTAACACCGCGAAACAACACTTCCAAAATTTCGAGGGTGCACACCAATCAATAACAAGTAATGAGTAGTTTACGAAGAAGTGTGTTCGCTCGAGGTGGCTAACCCCATTTGGCCCGGCACGGCTCCTGTTTTAGTCATTTCCAATTTGACACAAGTGTCAAGGCTATCCATTATCGTTCTCTTTCTTCAGTCATCAACGTACATCATTCCAACCACTTCACTCTGGATCACACTCCGGTATAATTATTAAAGTGGTTTTCGGTTTAGACAGAGAGTATGTCCATAACCGATTCCTGTTTCTTTAATAACTTTCGTAATTATTACACCGATTGGTCGTTTGTATATTTCAAAACCAAATCAAATTCAATTTCAATTAGAATTTGTAAACCAACATTTCATTTGTCTTTCTAAATCAATTTTCAAGATTTACGTTTCAATACCATTCTAAAATCTTATAATTCAATTTCAATTTTTTATTTAAAACAATTCTAATATTGATTCAAGTTCGTATATAAGTTTTATTCCGTAATCATTTAAATTAATTTAATTTAACAATCAAATCAATTTTAATACATTGATCGATTTCATTCAATATTCGTTAAAAAAAATTATCATTCAAAACAATTTCTATTTAATTTCCAATTCATTAAATCAATTACTTAAGTTCAACTCCATTATATCAAAACTTACAAATTGAATTAAATTAGATTCGTCAAATCAAATTCTTTAAATTTCAAGTCTTACCTTAATTTCAATAAATCTCATTTCATTTCTTGGTAAAGAAATACAATTTCACTTATTTATTTACTTAGTTACAAATTTCAAAACTCAATTAATAAAGAAACTCAATTTCACTTATCCACGAAGTTCAATTTCATTTATTAAAGAATTCAATTTTATTTAATTATTGAATAATTCAATCTTATTTAATTATTAAATAATTTAAAAACTTAATTATTAAATAATTTCAAAACTTAATTATTAAATAATTTCAAACTTAATTATTAGATAATTAAATTTAAAACAACGTTCTTTCATCAACTACTATATTAATATTTTATTTCAGATTAATTAATGTTAACCTTTTCTTTTTATTAAATTTCAAATTCCAACTTCATTTCAAAACTTTATTCTTTATTCAAATAAAATCTTTATTTTATTTTTAAATCAAATTATTGATCAATCGGGTTTTTATTTAATTTTCTATCCTAAGTCAAAGTTTTATTTGGGTATTTATCATTTCAACCCGATTCCATTTCAATTAAAAAAAATCAAAGCATAGCAAAGGGGACTTGCAGTGTGATAACTGAGACGGTGTCAAAGTAAATAAACAAGCAATAGCAACCATCAATAACAGTCCAATAATTTATTTAAATAATCCTGAAATAGTCGTATTAATTTACATTTTGTTGTTTATGCAAATTAATATAATTATTTCTAGAATCTACACTATCATTTCATATAGATTAAAGATTATTACACCATTATTAATACGGTTCTTCACTTGATATTAATTATTCAATTTCATACTGCATCAATTTAAACAACATACATTTAAATGGTTCAAGGTGTAGTTAACACTATTTCTACGTGTTAATTTATTTAACATTTAAAGGGGTCATATTATACAATTTAACTAATCAAATTCAACCCATATATCAGATTTAAATTATTAACTATCCTATATCAAATTCAATTGCATATTAATTATCACCTTAAACGTTAACAATTTATCGCCAAATTTAAACATCAAAAATCAATCAATTATCAACCAAACTGGATTATTATCGTATAAATAACAGATAACGGTGTCAAATGTCACAGGTGAACTGATACAGGTATTACATATATATAACAGTGTAAATAACTAACAGTAGCATATTTCAATTGTCGTTTCAATTGAAATCAAATTTAATAAATAAAAGAACATTAATCGTGAGTGATTGCTCACCTTTCGAGGCTAGAGAGATGAACGAGAATCAGATGAATTACGAATCCAGGCGCAAATTTCGAAGCAAAGCACGATGGATACGAGTTCGACGATCAAAGCTGACAAATAGGAATTTGACAAAATCGAATCAGAATCCGTTTGATATAGACTGATATAAATTATATACCATTTTATCATATTACCTTCTTAAATCATTGCTAAATTAAAATACATATGAAAAATCTATATATATACATACCTTTTAAAAAAAATACTAACATACATAACTAACACATAACCTTAAATACAACTAACAATTACATATATATATATATATATATATATATATGAAAACTGTATATCGAAATGCCTATGTACATGTTATAGTCTAAAACTCTACACAAAATAAATAATATAAATAACAGTCAAATCATATATAATGTAACTTATACTGTAAAATCTTGAAGCACAGTTCATATATATTATAATAAAACTTTATAATGCTCATGCAACTGTATTATAATATAACTTTATAACACACGTACAACATATATATAACAGATAATACTAATACCCTGACGTACCTATCATACTTAAACAATATATACTATATAACTTATATAATCCAAAACAAATATACAATACATATATTCATATAAAGCAAGAGCTGTTGGAAGAAGAGTGTAAAAAATACCATAGTTATTTGTATAACCCAAAACTATATTATGACTTAGTTAGATATATAGATGTGTTAACTGCTAAATACATATAAATTCAACAGTAGATGAAACTTGAAATACAAATTGTCTGTAATATATATCTAACAGCAATTGAAAACATATATATAAAACAACTCTGTATATACTAACCAATATATAAACATCTTTATAAATATGCTTACACGTGCAATCGAAGAGAGGAGAGACCAAAGCGGCAGGCATAAGAGGTTCGACCCTGGCATAGGTCGGTGCGTGGATGTGCGCTCGGCTCATGAGGTGGTTACCAGAGCCTGCACGCTTGCTGGCGAGGTTAAAGGACTGTTCGGCTAAAAGAAAGTTGCTTGGTTGTACTCTACAAGTGACGGCTTGGCTGAGGTGTTGCCAGCAAAGTGGAGGAGAGGCTATTCACGGAGGAAGAAACGTGGAGGAAACAAAGCTATGGTGGAGGGTATTGGTGGCGACAAGGTTGCCTGGTGAGGCCGAGATAGTGGGCGCGGCCACGGGCTTTGCGGTGGGAGGAGGTTGCGGTGAATGGTAAGGTAGAGGGTGGGGCGAACTTGATCACATGATGAGCTGCGCTGGCGAAGACATGCGTGGTGAAGGAGGCAAGCGGAGGAGGTGGAAAACACAGCTGTGCTCGATTGGTTCATGGTTGATGTGGCCATTTCCATGGGGCGGAGGAGTGAGAGTGGTTGCCGGAGAGAGGGGTGTTTGCATCAGTGGACAGGTTTGATTGTGGTGACGCGGTGGGAAGGGACAGCGAAGAGCAAGAGGAAAAGTGAAGGGAAGGAGAAATGCTCAGGACAAATTTTCATTGCGGACCCAAAAAAAAGAAAGAGAGGAAGAAAAAGAAACATATGAACCTGAATATGAAACGAAACATCATTCAAATAAAATAGTAGAATGAACGGATGAAATAAATTCAACTAACACTAATGACTATAGGGAATAGAAAGGTTGCATGTTAGTTTCTATATCATATGGAATGCAGTGAGCATTGGAATCATCCGGTGAATATAAATGGTCACAGAAGGCCAAAAATAAAAATAAAGATTTAAATACCGATACGAAAGGCGTTTCGCAAAGTGTAACGTACACTGGACTCCGAATTTGACGATCGAATATACTGTAGAAGTCAGCACGACGAGTTGATCGAAACGGTATACAAGTATCAGTGATATGATCGAATTATAAAAATTCGAATTTTCTACTAGCGGAAAATGCAAGAAAAACACAGAAAAATAAGATCGACGGAGCTAAAGAAGTCCGAATTTGGAAAAACGAAAAATGTCGTCTTGTTCAGAAGATAATTTAGAATTTTTCTATGTAAAAATATTTAGGTTTCGAAAACATTTTATTTTCGACAATTCTTAACTGATTATTTTGAAATAAAATTACACACGAAATAAACTTTCATATTTTCGGATGAAAATTTACCGGTTGCTATGTTTAACTAGACGCATTTCAAATATTAAATTTTTATTTCAAAATTTTATTATTTAAAGTTTCACAAAATTCAATAAATCACATTATTAAAACAGTTAAAAATTTACGGGTCGTTACACTCTGGATCAAGTGACTATAGCTGGGTCGAGTTGAAGTATGAGAAGTGAACACTATTCAAGAGAGGATTCATCTCCTCAGTTATATGAGGTAAATATCACGGTCAACTAAAGTCAACTCAAAGTCAAAGTCTTTGGGAAGAGCATTTCGGTTAATAATAATTGTTATTATTGAACCAAGGACTTTGTGTTTGGACTATAAAGTTGAATATGGATGATATTGGAATTTTGACCATTGCCAAATTCCATCGGTCCAAAGTGATATAGTTTTAACGAAGAGAATTTGTGTAAATAAAAGTCACAAAGGGGTAACACTTAACAAAGTAATATTAGATTTTTACCTTAACCAAGTAAGCGACAAATTTGGCCAAAATGTCACACCACCTACTAAGTGACGTGCGGACGTTAATATTTGAATAGTTCGATATTAATCACGGACCAAATTTACACCCAACGAGTCACACAACCGAAATGATGAATTCTTCTTTGACTAATCGATCAAATTAATAGCAGTTGTTATAAATTAATTAAATTAATTAATATTTATAAAAAATTAATTATAAAATTTGATTCCGACTTGATCAATAAATATTATTAAGTATAATTATTATAGCTATAAATATATCAATCGATATACGACGTCGATAAGCATTAGATTGGATTTAATTGCAAAATATTTGTTCTATCCTTAAATGGGTTTAAAGCCTGTGATAAAGGATAAATAATTTTTCAGCAACATATGGTGATGGCGACTAGAAATAGGCTAGAGTGGTTTGATAACAGATGGCTAGGATTAAAGGAGATTGAGTGAAAAGATGAGATTCTAAAGTCTCTCCTTTCCTTCCTCTATTTAAACATCTCTTCCTACATTTAATATGGATCTTTTGGAGACTCCATCCCCATACATTGCTGGCCAATCTCCTCCTCACATCTCTCTATTTCCTAGGCTCAAATCAAATCAATTCAATGGTCTTTGATTTTTGGTGGTCAATGGTTCAAGGATTAGCGCTCTTTTGGATTAGAAATTGTTTCAAGAAGAACACATCATCATTTTAAGGTGTACTCCAAGGAATTGAAGTGAGGTATGTTTATGATCAAAATATAACTATAATTGTTTAAATACAATGTTTTATTATATGTGTGTATGTATATGTGTGCGTGTGTGCGTCTATATTAGTTAGAGATGATCCTGATATGCAAGTGATATTGTCATAAACTTGTTTTAATTGTATGTATATACTTATAAAAAAATTAGTATATTCATATCTATAATGGTATGGCTAAAAAATAAAAAACACAATTTTTATTATTAGTTACTGATATATACACATATATTATAAATATATGCATATATATAGTTTATAATTTAATTACTTTATTGTACTTTATATAAATATGTTATATAAATTTTATATATAGTTTATTATACATATATTATTTTTGGTTGTAATCAAATGATATATATATTATTCAAATATCATTGATGTCATTTAGTTACATAAATTAAATAAATGTGTGTATATATATATATTATAAAATTATGTTTCATAAAATAATATTATTACAGAATATATACTCGTCAGAAAAAAATTAATTACTTAAAAATACTTTAAATATAACCTGAAAATCAATAATTAATTAAAAATCATTTTAAATCATAAAATTATGAAATAAATTTTCTAGGTACAAAATAACATTTCAAAATTTATTAGAAATTTAAATTTCAATATTATGTTTCAAATTATTTTATATTAATATTTTGAATTAAAAATGTATGGAATCAATTAAAAATAATATATAAATTTAAAAAATTGAGTTATGCGCAAGACTAGGTAAATGTACATTTTTATTAAAAATATTTTGTATACTTATAAGTATTAATTTATAATTTTGATATTTTATTATACATTTATAAACAAGCGATTAATACTATAAATATATATATTAAATAAATTATTTACATATGTGTTTCTATTTTTCAGTTTGTTAGTAAATTTGTTTTATTAATTATTTATGTATGAACTTCCATTTCAGCATATTATATATAGAAATTAATGAGAAAATCACCATGGATGCAATGGTGCAACTTCCGTAACCAAATTCTGACATTTATAAAATTTTAATTTCTGATCTTTTTTTAATTATTTAATTTCTTATTAAATTTTACGAGGTGTTACATTCTTCCCCTTAAAAAGGATCCCCCTCCCCCCGAAATCACTAAGGGTGGATTGCTTAACGCGCACTCAAAAACCATGTTATGTAACCAATTATCTATAATAATCTATACAACTGTCTACTCAATCAAAAATACAATGTGATTATGTATGCAATATAATATAGGTAAGCCTAATCCTAAGTGAATGCAAGGTCGTGACATATAGGCATGTATGCAAGCGTCCTAAATATATATAAAATTCTATATGAGTGTAAAAATAAAAGAAAAAATTGGCAATCATCTCCTACCATCCTAGCAAACATGATGCAAACAAATACCTATTATTTTGGAGAGAAAAGTTTGCCAGTGAAAAGCTTAGGATGAAAGACATTCATCTTTTCTTTGGTTTTCCACGTGCTTTTCACTGGGTTATCTTCCCCTTCTACATGGACCAACCCAATTTTGTTTTTTTACAAAGTCTCTTAATACCGTACGCCACAATGCGTGTGGTGGTACAGGGCGATCGACTCTGCCTTAACATTAATTAACTGATCAGGCTCACTACAGAGGCAATGTCATGCAGACATTCCCTCAAGTATGGAACATGAAAGACGTTATGGAAGCACCACCCAATAAGGCAGTTTCCCCACCCTCTCTAAAAAAGGGAAAGGCCCAACGAACCTAAGCACCAACTTCCTAGACGTATCAAACATCATAACCTTTCTAAGAGGGAAAACCTTAACGAATACGATGTCCCCAACTAAAGACTTTAATTGCTATATTTGCCTATCGGGATAGGACTCTTGACGGTCCTATGCGGCCTTCATTCACCGCCTAAACACTTCTACCTTCTCCACGGTCCTTCAAAATCAATGTTGCAAGCTCTCAACAAATCTTTTAAAGTTCTCATTCACCCTTTCCTTCCATCCGTTGGTCTGCGGTTGGTAAGTGATGCTAAGATCTAAAGTCGTTTCCTAAGCAGATTGCAAACTCCTCCAAAATTTCCTAGCGAAAAAAGGGATTTTATCGTTAACAATTCTATTTGGAACTCCATATAGTTGCATCACTTCTTGACACAAATTTATTGCTAGAGATGTTGTAGTCCTATTGCTTCCAATGGAAGTAAAATGAGCCAATCTAGTATGACCTAAATAGCATCACTGCCTCTAGGCAACCCATCTATAGAGTCCATCGATATATGCTCCCATATCCATGTCGAAACCTCCAATGATAATAACAATTCTCCGAGCTTGCCTTGCTTAGCCTTAATCCTTTGGCACGTCAAACATCTAGAAACTTATTCAGCGATTCTCTCTTTATCCTTGACTAATTAGAAAATTCTCATAATATCCCTATACATCTTCTCACATTCGGTTAACTAGTGAAACACCACAAGCTTTAGGATTAAAGCATCCTAACCTAACTTCCCTACCAACTTTCAGTTTTAACCTTAGTTTCTCGCTAGTTAAGTGTCCTTATGAAATTTACATATTTACGATGTTCCTCAATATATACATTTATTTAGTTGTCTAATCCTATCCATAAAATCAACACAGTAATAAAACAAGAACGTGTCATATACCATATCAAACACTTTTTCCAAGGGAGATAACTTGCGATTTCAACCCAAAAACTCTAAAAGAAAATTTTGCTAGAAGCTGCCCTTAATCATTAACTGGTGTTAAAGATGTTTAGGTCCTAATGCTTCTTAGAAACTTTGTAGGATCGTAATGACCCTAGAGGGGGGGTGAATAGGGTGATACTAATAATATTAAAAATTAATGCGCAAATAAAAATCAATCATAGATAATAAAACAAAAGGATAATGCAGAAGAGATCACATACAAATTTACCCCCTTCGGCAAAATCCTGCGTACGTGCAGCCCCTAAAGTTTATACTAGAAATCAAGTAGCCAGATGCTTACACACGTAAACTTGCAACACCCGCTAATGACTAACATAATTCTACGCTCAAAACCCTGCCACAACTCAGCCATTGAGTTACGAATTATCGAACTACACCACTGTAGTTCACAACCAAGTAACACGACTAGAAAGTTACATAATTTAAAAAAGGACACTTACAAAATAAAAAATTAACAAAACTAAACCTTATTAAACAAACTTAAGCCCAATATAATTTAAATAACACCGGCGCAATTAAAATAAGAATAGAGAAGTTCGTCCCCTTTTCTCTTTTATTTTGCGGCCGCTTGTTTCTCTTTGTTCATGTCGTCTCGTTTCTTTTTCGTTCCTCTTCAAAATCTAGGGTTTTGAAATTGAAGCCACCGCCTTGATGTTGTGATCGATTGAAGTATGCTTTTGAGTCAATTTTCTTTGTCAATCACTCCTGGCTTTGATATTCTCTCGGTGGCTTCCAAGATTGAGTTCGAAACTGTGAATTTGGTATGTGATTTTGTCATATAATTTTTCTGTTGCAGTTTCTTGTTTTTGAACTCAATTCGAGTTATTAATTTGTGACTGAATTTGTATCTTGCTCTGGTTTTGCTTGAACTCGAATGAATTTCTGCCTATGATGATTATTGGGTATTTATAGGGATTGAATCCCTAAAATTACGTTCGTATATTTCTTATTTGAATTATTCGTGAATTTATTTGGCCGTGATTTTTTAATCAAACGATGGTATTTATTTTTGACTTGTTCATGTCTTCTATAACTTCGGCACTTCAAATTCTTGAGATAATTGACTTGGTTAATTCATGTTCATCATATTATCTACTATGAGATAAAAATTGACTTCGACATTTAAATATTTGAGATAATCTGGACTTTGACTTGTTTAATTCCTTTCTGCTATCACCTGTTCATATGATTGATTTCACTGCAACATTAAACTGGGTTGTAACTACATGCTTTCCTTGATTTTCTTCGAACTGCTTTCAGGTTAATAACTGTTTGATATTTCTTTTGAAACTTCGACTGCATGCTTTTTGGTCCCTTGTCTTGTGTTGCATTGAATTGGGTCTGTTGAGTATTCATCATTGTCTCCTTTGAAAATGATTCACGTGGAATGAAGCTTTATTCTTTTACATGTGCATTTGCAGTTTGGTTGTCCTCATGTGTACTCTGGTCTCTTTGCTTTGAGTTGAATTCTCTGTTGTTTTGAGTCATTACAATTAAGTCTTGCATTTGCTTCAAGTTACATTTGCAGTTAAATTCTTTGTTGCATTGTATTGAACTGGGGTCTGACGTTACTGTGTTGTAGATTTGAGCATTTTTCATGTTGTACTGATTCACAATTTTGAGTATGCACCATATGTTGAAATTGAGTATGTCTTTGGTCATTGCATTGCTCTGGTTCCATTAAGTTCACCATTGTCCTTGTTCATATTTGAGTTTGTTGTACTGAGTCTGGTTGCAGTATTGCTTTGTATGCATGTACATTTGTTAATTTAGTTCAAATCATGCTTCCTCTTTTGTTGCATATGTGTATACATGTGCTAGTTGCTGCATGCACCTCTTTGGTCTGGTCTGTGATTGTTATGGATGCTCTATCCTCAATTCTGGTTGTCCATGCCTGCACTTGATCTTTGATTTTGACATGCACATATTCGTGTATATGTATGCATTGTCCATGTGTGCTAGCTTGTTGAATGTAGTTGGTTTTGTTACTGTGATGCACTGGGTGATTTGTTGACCTGGTTGTATTGCAATTTGGTCTGGACTTCATATTAATCTACATCTCTCTAGTCTGTTTGGTTCCAATCCTTGTTACCCTTGCATTGTATTCTTTGTTGAAGTGCTTGAACATTTTGTTTCGAATTCTAGTTCAATCTGGACTGATTGTGTACATTTGAGTCCAGCCATTGTATTGAACCTTTATTCAGGTTTTGGGTTTGACCTTGAGCTCACCTGTCCCTGCGATTTTAACAAGCAAGTGCAGATATTTCAGATGTTGGATTCAGTATGGAACAGAGTTGAAGATAAAAATACAAGTGTTGAGTGACTATGTAGCGAGGTTTAAATTGTAAAGTGAAATTTCTTTTTGTAATTGAAATTGAATTGTAATTGAAAATTGTAAATGTATAGTGAGAGCTTAAATTTGTACTATTTGAATTCATAATAAAATATTTGTTTGAATAAAATATCTGCGTTATTTATTTTATCCAACAAACATTTATTTAATTATGTGGAAAAAAATAGTACAATAAAAAATGCATTTAAACGAATATATATGTTTATTATCATCAAACAAATCATATACTAGCATATTCTACAATCTCCCACTTTTGATGATAACAAACATATATTAAGATTTTGAATTTATTAAATGTATATGCTCGTTGAAGAATTCTAGATTCTCCCTCTATCTGAAAGCTCCCTCTCTACAACAAAGCTCCACCTTCATATATGCATGAAAATAAATTAAAAAAAAGGCCAATGAACCTAGATGGGAATATGAAAATAAAAAATAAAATATTTGAACTTTATTTGCTAAAATCTTAATTTTTCTCTCCCTTTTGTTATCAGCAAAAGCGTAATAGTGTTAGAAAAATAGGGATAAAGTGATAGATATTAATACAACATTAATACCTAACCGAGTATAAATATTAAATTTCAATAAAAAATCCAATAAAAATCATAAATACTCTGTTAGGTGCATATTCCACTTTAGAGTGATGAGGGTGATGTCGGTATATAAAACCATACAGTTGTATCTATTTATGGTATGTTTATGACAGAAATTTGAATACCTACTAATCATGCATAACCGTTAGGACTTTAAAATGAGATTGGTAGTGTTCCCATTTTCTTAAAATAAAAATAAATTTCAAGTATCTTGTAACCACGCATAACCGTGAGGGATTTTAAATGGAATTACAATCAACTGGTCTACTTAATAATCAATTTTGATGTGTGTTCCATACATGCATAATCGTGAGGACTTTTAAATGAGCATTAAAGCACATAATCAGAGATTCCAAGTTATTCACCCATGCTTAACCATGAGGACTTTTAAATGAGAGTAAATACTTTGGATATTTTCATTGCTAATTAAATTTAAAAAATGAATAATTTCCCATTTAAAATACCACAATTTGACATACTATATTGGATTTTGATGAGTGATGGTCGTTAGAAATATGATAGAAATAGAGATGGTCATGGAAATTTTACTAATCAAAGTTATTACAAATTTTGTTTAAATTTTAAAGAAATTTACGACATATACTGTCTCTAGTCAAAATGTATGATTAATATCAACACTCATCATTTTTTTTCAATCACTGTTTATCTTTTTGATAATTAATATGGAGTCAGATTAGTTAATGTAGTCATTTAAGATCAAATCCAAAAATATAAAATCAAATTTCTAAAATTCCTAATCTGAGACGAAGTTGAAAAAACTATTTTCTCAAAGGGGCTTTGTAAAAATGTCTGCCAATTAAAAATCAATTAAATGAAAATTATGCAGTTATTTTATTTGGAAATGTGATGCAACTAATGAATGTCTCAACATAAAACACGTTCCACTAGTAATTTTTATATCAACTAGACTACCAGCACAATCTGCATCTAAATACTCCTTTAAATCAAAGTTATCATAAGTTGAATACCATAGACCAAACCGTGAAGTGTGCAACAATACCTTATAATCATTTTACAACTTTTAAAATGAGATTCATTTGGATTTGATTGAAAACGTGCACATAAACAACTAGTGAACATAATGTCAGATCTAGAAGTAGTAAGGTAAATAAATATATCTATGTGTATCTAGAGTATTCATCAATCAATACAAAATAACATCTCTTATCACCTAAACTTGCAATATCATTGGTTCAAATAAATCTATATGAAATAGTTCAAGGATGAAAAGATGATTGGTCAACATTTTTGCACAAATAAGAAAAAAATCAACATTTATTTCCTTATCACATAATTGGCTGATTGAAATTAAATTATGGTGTAGATATTTAACATATAATATATCGTTCGAGATAAATGTACCGTTACCTATTTTACCTTTACCGGTAATTTTTCGTTGTTACCCATTGTGACTCTGCCACCTTTGTACTAGACTAAGAAACTTTGATTTGTCGTCCGTCATATGCCTGGAATAGCCAAAATCCAGGTAACATTGTTGTTGTTCCTTAGCCTGCCACCACAACTACACGAGAAAAGATTTTTGTGACCTATTTGTTTTTACGGGCTATGGTTGTTAGTGACAAAAGATTTTGAAAAATATGTTTGTGTAGACCCAAAACAATTTATATTTGTTCCTTTCGGCACTCAGATTTGTTTGACTTTAAGGAATTTTACATTCTTTCCTTTGGGAACTCTAACTGGAATGATTTTCCTGTGTTTGGGTCTATACCAGCACTTATTTTGATTATGTCCAAATTTTCTACAAAACGTGCACTTGGAGTTGACATGATCATTTTCACTTCTAACTCTTTCAGATTGGGTATACTCAAGTCCTTGTCTAACAATATTAAAAGTTTGTTTCCCTAATAGCATATTTAGTGATCTTTATCCTTTGGAGAATTTTCCTAAAGTTGTAGACAATAGTTGGACTTATGATTTGAGAGATTCGTTTTCATTTAATAACAAAGTGAACTTCTTAATAGAATTTTATCTCCTTGTATTTACACTTCCTTTCAAAAACAGAATTTCATTTTCAAGCGATTTAATTTTAATTTCTGATTTTTTAATCTCTTCTTCAAATGATGGACACTTATCACACTTAGGGCTCTTGTTTCGATAGCTTTTAACCAATTGGCCAAATTGCTTATTTAGTTCTATCAAACTATTTTTTGTGATTCAAGTTTAGCGTACTTCTCCTAAATCTTTCAAACCAGCCATTCACTTCATGAAAATATATAAATAATTTTGAATGAGTAAGTTTTGATACCTCGCTGGGCTCGTCGTCATCGCTGTCAGTTGTTTTTCCTTAAAGACACGGATTTCCTTTTTCACTCTCACTACTAGTGCTTTCATCTTTATCTTCATCACTTTCATCCAAAGTGGCTGCAAAACTTCTCCTCTTCGGTTTCTCTCCATTACGGAGTCGATTTTGAGGACAATTGGCCTTGATATGACCGGGTTTATTGCAGTAGTGACAGATGATCTCCTGCTCTTCTGAGTCGTCTAGAGCTTTGCCATTCTGCTTTTCAGTTGTTGATTTAAAGTTGGATTTCCATACTTGTGATTCCACTTTTGAATATCTTTATTATCAGCGCCAGTTCTACTGCACCACCACACCATCATCATCTTCACTTTTAGTTGTTCCTTTGAGAGCTATTGATTTCTTTTGAGTATCTCCTCCTTTATGTTCTTCCTTGAATTTCATTTCTACTCATAAGTGGTGAGATTTC
Source organism: Allium cepa (assembly GCA_030765085.1). Lineage (NCBI taxonomy): Eukaryota > Viridiplantae > Streptophyta > Magnoliopsida > Asparagales > Amaryllidaceae > Allium > Allium cepa. The sequence continues at coordinate 113,274,101 of CM060932.1, forward strand.
TAATGAGCTTTTCAACTTTAACTTGTTTCAAATCCTTTGACTCTTGAATGGCAGTAACTTTTGCTTCAAAATTACGTGGAAGGACTATGAGGATTTTTCGGACTATTTACAATTCTGTGTATGGTTTTCCGAAAGCTTTTGATTTGTAAACGAGATAGAAAGTCGTCCATACATCCCTTTAACATTTTCATCTGTGGCCATTGTGACGTTCTCGTATTCGCTACTAAGCATGGCAAGGCAAGATTCTTTGACTTGGGAGGTTCTTCATAAGAACTTTAAGTGTGTGCCAAATTTTCGGCGTAGTTAGACAATGTGATACACGATTAAATTTAATTTGATCTATTGAACAAGTAATAGAATTCATAGCTTTAGCGTTAGCATTCTGCAGTTTATTTTCAAGATCTGTCCATTGATCCATCGGTTTTTCAATTTCTTGATTATACACCACTACAGTTGGTGTCGTATATCCTATCTCAACAATATTCCATGCATCTATGGTTTTCAGAAAAAATTTCATTCTATTTTACCAATAAGCATATTCACCATTGAATACGAGTGGTCTAATTATGGACCGACCCTTAGCAAAAGCATTATTAAAAGAAGCCATTTCAAAAATGAAGTTTTTAAAACAAAAATTTGTTTTTGAAAAATCAAACTTTTAAAACAAAAAAGGGTATTTGTTCCCAGCTCTGATACCACTTGTAGGATTGTATTCACCCTAGGAGGGTGAACAGGGTGATACTAATGATACTAAAAATTAATGCGGAAATAAAAAGAAATCACAGATAATAAAACAGAAAGATAATGCAAAAGAGATCACACACAAATTTATCTAGCTTAGGCAAAACTCTACCTATGTGCTACCCCAATGTTTCTACTAGAAATTAAGTAGTCAGACACTTACATATGTAAACTTGCGACACTCGCTAATGACTAAGCTCACTCTACGCTCAAATCCCTGCCACAACTAAGCCACGGAGTTGCGAATTCTAGAATTACACCACCGTAGTTCGTAACCTAGTCACACGACTAGAGAGTTACACAGTTTTAAAAAGAAAAATTACAAAATAAAAAATTAACAAAACTAAACCTTATTAAAAAAAATTAAGCCCAATATAATTTAAATAACACCATCCCAATTAAAATAAGAATGGAGAAGTTCGTCCCTTTTTCCCTTTTATTTTGTGGCCGCTTATTTCTCTTCGTTCATGCCGTCTCGTTTCTTTTTCGTTCCTCTTCAAAATTTAGGGTTTTGAAATTGAAGCCGCCACCTTGATGTTGTGATTGATTGAAGTATGCTTTTGAGTTGAATTGCTTTGTCAATCTGACGCAGCGGATTAACAAACTTGACGTGCTATTAATGTTTGATACAAATTGATGCAAATTTCTTCCTCACGAAATGATTCGTGTCAAGTAAACAAAGATAAATGCCTAAATCCGTTGATCTCTCGAGATATCGGATTCTAGCTATCTTCAACACGTTGATCGCGCACAATGTCGCGTTAAAAGATCTACGATTCTTCGACGTTGATCTTGCGCACGAGATTCCGTGAATCGACTTCAAATTCGTTGATTCGAGTGCACTCGAATAACCGAAGATGGAGAAAGGAGCTCACACTCAACTTCCAATTTTTAAAGAGGCACAAAGCTCTCAACAAAATTTTATTCAAAAATCAACCTACTTTACAACTAGCAACACACCTATTTACAGAAATTTTACAACACATAGCCGACCTAACATCAGCGACCTACGACCTAAGCAACTTACAACATTACACAGGCGACTCAACCACTTTCGACCCATGACCTAACAAACAACATACATGCGACTTATCAAACAGTACAATACAAACGTCTTAAGAAAATAAAATACAAGCAACTTATCAAACCATGCGACCTAAGAAAGTAACGACCTAAACAAGCACGTCAGCAGGAAGCTTGGGCGATCTATCATCTTGAGCGACATAAGGAAATCTCAGTGACCTATATTCTGGGCGACTTAAGGAAATGCGCGGTATAAACTATAAAGTGAGCGACTTAAAAATCAGAGCGACTTAAGGTCAACGACCTATCCATGGAGCGACATAAGAATGGAGCGACTTAACATGATCAAGCGACCTAACCCTTTAGGTCGTAGCTCGTTAGGTCGTGGCACGCTGGCGACCTAAAGAAATGTGGTAGTAGTGCTTTGGCGCGACTCGCTAGGTCGCTTCTTTGGTTGGTTGAACGACTTAACTCGCTAGGTCGCGGCCGACTTAAGGCCAGACATTCGTCCCCTGGTTGACTCGCTAATTTGATAGGTCACGACCGACCTATGGCATGCGACTTACGTACATGGTGCGCTGCATCATCCTTCCTGGGTTGGAAAGAATTCGACCCCGAATTCACACTCTCCTCTTCTTCAACACACTTATCCCCATGATATGGAATCAAGTGTTTGACGTTGAAAATGTCTGCAGTATGGATATGATCCGGCAATCTCAATTGATAGGCATTCTCATTGATCTTCTTCAAGATTTCTACTAGACCAATCTTTCGAGCTTTCAATTTGTTGTAAGTTTCAACTGGAAAACGATCTTTCGTCAATACTGCGTAAACAAAATCACCTCTTTGAAGTCCACACTTCTTCGCTTCTTATCTGCCAGTTGCTTATACTTCTCATTTGACTTAAGCAATCATTCATAAACAATCCTGTGACACTCCTGCAACTCATTCACGAAATCACAAGTTCGTTTAACAACCCCTTTCTGACGTGGAATTGTCGACAAATCCAACGGTCCCTTCGAAATTGCTGAATATACTACTTGAAATGGACCGAATCCAGTACTTTGATTAACGGCATGATTATGTGCGAATTCTGCCTGACATAATTTCACATCCCAGCTCTACAAATTATCCTTCACAAGACATCTCAACAAGTTTCCCAAAGATCTGTTCACCACTTCCGTTTGCCCATCCGTTTGTGGATGATAGGCGCTACTAAAATTCAGCTTAGTCCCAACCATCTTCCACAGACTCAACCAAAAATGACTTAGAAATCGAGTATCCCGGTCAGAAACAATGGTCTCAGGTAGCCCATGTATTCGATAAACCTCTTTAAAGAACAATTGAGCAACACAGACTGCATCGGCGGTCTTTTTACAAGCTATGAAATATGTCATCTTTGAAAATCTATCCACCACAACATATATAGAATCATTCCCTCGTTGAGTTCTTGGAAAACCCAAAACAAAATCCATGCTATCATCAACCCATGGTCTAGTAGGCACGGGCAATGGCATATACAATCCCGCATTCGTAGCTGTCCTTTTGGAAACTTGACATATATGACATCTCTACACAAATCTTTCGACTTCTTTCCTCATGGAAGGCCAAAAATATGATTGAGAAATCAACTACAAGGTATGATCTCTTCCTACATGACCTTCTTCATGCAATTCCTTCACAATCTTCATTCGCAAACTGCACTCTGGTATACACAACCGATTTCCTTTGAATAGAAAACCATCTACCAACACATACTCATCTGTCTTCCCTTTCTCGACTTCATCTACAATCTTAGCAAAGTAAGGATCCTCAACAAACAATTCTAGAAATACATCAAACCCCGTCACTTCAACTCTCATCGTAGTCAACAAACGATTTCTTCTACTCAATGCGTCTGCCACACGATTGGTAACTCTCGACTATGCTTTACAACAAATGTAAACTGTTGCAAGTACGCGATCCATGAAGCATGTCTGGCTGCAATCTTATCCTGTCCCTGCAAGTGTTTCAATGCTTCATGATCAGTATACAACACAAACTCTTTATAAAACAAGTAGTGTCTCCAATGCTTTATGGCTTGGACAATAGCATAGAACTCCAAGTCATAGGTACTGTATCTTGTCTTGGCTCCAGAAAGTTTCTCGCTAAAATAAGCAATTGGACACCCCTTTTGACTTAACACCCCACCAATTCCAACTTTAGACGCATCAATATTCAGCTCAAAGAGTAACTGAAAGTCTGGGTATCTAAGAATCGGTGTTGTAGTCAAAAGTGTCTTGATCTGTTAGAAAGCAGAATCAGCCTCTTCAGTCCACACAAACTGCTTTCCTTTCATACAATCTGTCACTGGTGCCATCACGCTACTGAAATGTGGAATAAACCTTCGGTAGAATGGTGCTAAACCATGGAAACTTCTCACTTCAGTTACAGTCCTGGGTTGTGGCCAATCCTTGATTGCTTCAACTTTACCTTGATCCACATGAATATCTTCCTTGGACAACACATGTCCCAAGAACAAAATACTGTGTGTCATGAACATACACTTCTTTGTTGCTACGTAAAATTGCTCCCTGACGAAGTATCATCAACACTTCTCGCAAGTGTTGTAGATGTTCTTCTGTTCTTCCACTGTATATCAATATATCATCAAAGTATACCACCACGAACTTTCCAATAAATGGTCGAAAGATCTGATTCATCACTCGCATAAAAGTACTAGGTGCATTCGAAAGACCAAATGGCATGACCAGCCATTCATACAACCCCTCCCGTGTCCTGAAGGATGTCTTCCATTCATCCCCTGGTCGAATTCGAATCTGACGATACCCACTCTTCAGATCAATCTTTGAAAAGATAGCAGCTCCTCTCAACTGATCTAACAAATCGTCCAATCTTGGCATAGAAAATCTGTACCTCACTGTAATCTTGTTTAGTGCTCGACTATCTGTACACATTCTCCAAGTTCCATCCTTCTTTGGCACTAACAAGGCTAGTACTGCACAAGGACTTAAATTTTCTTGTACGCGCCCTTGTTCAAGTAACTTCTCCACCTGCCTTCTCAACTCTTCGTGCTCCTTTGACTCATTTTATAATGTGGTCTATGTGGTAACACAGTTCCTGGAACAAGATCAATATGATGTTGTATGTCTCTCAACGGTGGAAACTCTTTTGGTAATTCTTCAGGAAATACATCTTCAAATTCCTTCAACACTGCTTAAATTCCTCAGGAATTTCAACCACGTCACTACTTTCACGTCCAATCAACAGAAATACTTCAGGCCCATCCTCTACTTCTTTGAAAAACTCCTTCAAAGATAACAGAGTCTTTAGTTCCTCGATTTCCTCCAACTTGCTTTCACTTTGTTGTCGCTTTTTAGGAACTAAAGTGATTCTAGTGCCATCGAACATGAAACTATAGCAGTTAGTCCTACCATCGTGTTGTACGACTCTACCAAATTGCCATGGTCTTCCCAACAATAAATGACATACATCTGTATCCACCACGTCACACCAAATTTCATTCTTATACTTCTTTCCGATGGAAAAAGTTACACAAGCTCTTCGACTAACCTTCACTTCCCCACCTTTCTCAACCAAGACAACTTGTAGGGTTTGGGATGCTTCTCAATCTTTAAAGCTAACTTCTTTATAGCTTCTGTAGAGATGATGTTATCACAACTTCCTACATCGATAACAAACTTACAAACCTTTCCCAAAATAGTGCACGTCGACTGAAAAATATTAATCCTCAACCAGCTAGTTTCCTCTTCCTGCTTTGGCGTCAAGCAAGATCTCCTCATCATTAAAGAATTTCCCTCATCTCCCGTCAGTAATTCTTCTTCCTCCTCAACTTGTGGTGAATTGGAACATTCTATTTCTGCATCCTCATCCTCAAGCTCAGCAACCATCACTCGCTTCTTAGGCCTCGGGAATTCATTGCTCTTATGACCAAACTCCTGACAGTTATAACACTTGAAATTATTGTTGACCTTGGTCTTAGCAACTTCATTGACAACCGGTTTACTAACAGCCTTGGAAACATTAGTATTGCTACTAGACCCCTTCACTTGATTGATCGAGCTTGTAAGCGTACCACCTCCTCTTCTACCTTGCTTCTCCCAAGCTAGAGCCTTCCGGTGTGCTTCAGCAACGGATCTTGGATCAAACATATTTACCATATCCTGAATTTGCATTCTCAATCCTCCAACAAATCTAGATGTCAACTATTCCTCTGTCTCCATGATATCGTTTCTAGCAATCAATTGATAAAACTCATCTGCATAATCATTTACCGACTTTGTCCCTAGTCTCAAATTCTGCAAGCGTTGATACATAAGAGACTCATAATTATAAGGCAAGAAAGTAGTCTTCATTAACTTCTTCATCTTTTCCCATGAAACAATCTTCTACTTTCCCATTCTTTCCCATGTAAGTTTAGTTTGTTGCCACCATGCCATAGCTCTACCCCTCAATCGTGTGGCAACCAACTTAACTCTACGATGCTCGGGTACTTCCTTGAAGTCAAAAATTTCTTCAACATTTGATAACCAATCCAGAAACTCTTCCGCTATCATTCCCCCTTTAAATTCTGGAATCTCTATTTTTATCCCCGACTCCCATCGATGATCATCTTCGTAATCTCTATTTCGACTTCGTCCTTGGCCATGGTTTCGACAAAAGCTACTATCACCATCATTGGATTCCTCCAAATCTGACGTATGTCGATGTCGATTCTGACCATCAACATTTCTGCTACCACGCACGTCTCTTTCTCCCGAAACTGAATGTGAAACTCTGTTTCCACTATGGTGCGAAACTGGTGAAGTTCTCCTTTGACTTTGATTCATGTCTCTCATCAACTTCTCTAACTTTCCAATACCTTCATCAAACCTTTCATTGATACGTTGCTCCATTTGCTCAGCTTCTTGTCTTCGATACACATCTTCAACATTTTGAAATCGATTAGCATGTCTCGAAGGCATAATCTTTAAACAATCTCGGATCCAACACAAATACTACTTTAACTCGGCTCGGCTTTGAACTTAGCTCGACTCAGCTTTGAACTTAGCTTCGACTTAGCACTTCAAGCTCTTCAAGCTTTGATACCAAACTGACGCAGCGGATTAACAAACTTGACGTGCTATTAATATTTGATACAAATTGATGCAAATTTCTTCCTCACGAAATGATTTGTGTCAAGTAAACAAAGATAAATGCCCAAATCCGTTGATCTCTCGAGATACCGGATTCTAGCTATCTTCAACACATTGATCGCGCACGATGCCGCGTTAAAAGATCTACGATTCTTCAACGTTGATCTCGCGCACGAGATTCCGTGAATCGACTTCAAATTCGTTGATTCGAGCACACTCGAATAACCAAAGATGGAGAAAGGAGCTCACACTCAACTTCCAATTTTTAAAGAGGCACAAAGCTCTCAACAAAATTTTATTCAAAAATCAACCTACTTTACAACTGGCAACACACCTATTTATAGAGATTTTACAACACATAGCCGACCTAACATCAGCGACCTACGACCTAAACAACTACAACATTACACAGGCGACTCAACCACTTTCGACCCACGACCTAACAAACAACATACATGCGACTTATCAAACAGTACGATACAAACGAATTAAGAAAATAAAATACAAGCGACTTATCAAACCATGCGATCTAAGAAAGTAACGACCTAAACAAGCACGTCAGCAGGAAGCTTGGGCGATCTATCATCTTGAGAGACATAAGGAAATCTCAGCGACCTGTCTTCTGGGCAACTTAAGGAAATGCGCGGTATAAAGTATAAAGTGAGCAACTTAAAAATCAGAGCGACTTAAGGTCAGCGACCTATCCATGGAGCGACATAAGAATGGAGCGACTTAACATGATCAAGCGACCTAACCCTTTAGGTCGTAGCTCGTTAGGTCGTGGCATGCTGGCGACCTAAAGAAATGTGGTAGTAGTGCTTTGGCGCGACTCGCTAGGTCGCTTCTTTGGTTGGTTGAACGACTTAACTCGCTAGGTCGCGGCCGACTTAAGGCCAGGCATTCGTCCCCTGGTTGACTCGCTAATTCGATAGGTCGCGACCGACCTATGGCATGAGACTTACATACATGGTGCGCTGCATCACAATCGCTCCTGGCTTTGATTTGCCCTTGGTGGCTTTTAAGGTTGAGTTCGAAACTGTGAATTTGGTATGTGATTTTTGTCGTATAATTATTCTATTGCAGTTGCTTGTTTTTGAATTCGATTCAAGTTATTGATTTGTGATTGAATTTGTATCTTGCTTTGGTTTTGCTTGAACTCGAATGAATTTCTTCCTATGATGATTACTGGGTATTTATAGGGATTGAATCCCTAAAATAACGTTCATATATTTCTCATTAGAATTCTTCGTGAATTTACTTGGCCGTGATTTTTTAATCGAACAATGGTATTTATTTTTGACTTATTCATGTCTTCTATAGCTTTGACACTTTTAATTCTTGAGATAATTGACTTGGTTAATTCGTGTTCATCATATTATCTACTGCGAGATAAAAATTGACTTCGGCGTTTAAATATTTGAGATACTCTGGACTTTGACTTGTTTAATTCCTTTCTGCTATCACTTGTTCATCCGATTGATTCCATTGCAACATTAAATTGGGTTGATCGAACTACATGCTTTCCTTGATTTTGTTCGAACTGCTTTTAGGTTAATAATTTTTGATTATTTCTTTTGTAACTTCGATTGCACGCTTTTTGGTCCCTTGTATTGTGTTACATTGAACTGGGTCTATTGAATTGCTTATATTCATCGCTGTCTCCTTTGAAATGATTCATGTCGTATGAAGCTTTATTCTTTTACATGTGCATTTGCAGTCTAGTTGTCCTCATGTGTACTTGGTCTCTTTGCTTTGAGTTGAATTCTCTGTTGCTTCGAGTCATTACAAGTAAGTCTTACATTTGCTTCAAGTTACATTTGTAGTTATATTCTCTATTGCATTGTATTGAACTAGGGTATGACATAATTGTGTTGCAGATTTGAGCATGTTTCATGTTGTACTAGTTCACAATTTTAAGTATGCACCATATGTTGAAATTGAGTATGTCTTTGGTCATTGCATTGCTCTAGTTCCATTAAGTTCACCATTGTCCATGTTCATACTTGAGTTTTTTGAACTGAGTCTGGTTGCAGTATTGCTTTGTATGCATGTACATTTGTTAATTTAGTTCAAATCATATTTCCTCTTTTGTTGCATATGTGTATACATGTATTGATTACTGCATGCACATCTTTGGTCTGGTCTATGATTGATATGGCTGCTTTGTCCTCGATTCTGGTTATTCATGCATGCGCTTGATCATTGATTTTGAGAGGACTATATTCATGTATATACATGCATTGTCCATGTGTGCCAGCTTGCTGAATGTGGTTGGTTTTGCTACCGCGCTGCACTGGGTGATTTGGTGACCTAGTTGTATTGAAATTTGGTCTGGACTTCATATTAATCTACATCTCTCTAGTCTGGTTGGTTCCAATCCTTGTTAGCCTGCATTGTATTCTCTGTTGAAGTGATTGAACATTTATTTTTGAATTATGGTTCAATTTGGACTGATTATGTACCTTTGAGTCCAGCCATTGTTTGAACCTTTATTCATGTTGGTTGACCATTAACTCTCATACTTGACCATTCTATTTTATTTTTGTATTTATAACGACCCTTGAATTTCGATAATTAAAATTGGTTAAATTTATAAGACTTTGTAATTAAATATGGAAGAAATGAAAATCTTATAATTTATATTGGAGCGAATGTTAGAAATTAAATGTTGCAATGGCAAATAAAAATAATTCTTGACAATTGGAATAAAATCCCAATAAAGAAATAGTGGAAAACATTATAATTTGTTAATTTAATATGATTGTGTAATTAATACCGAAGAAATAAAATTGGAAATAGTATTAATGAAATAATAACTAAAATGAATTGCAACTATATAAATGTAAGTTAATTCTTAATAACTTGGATGTAATTACAATAAGTGAAACAATGTAAAGGATATAACTTGGTTACAAAATTTATATACGGAAGTGGATGTAAATATGAATTAATTAGTGAGATAATAGATAGTTAACGGTAATTGAATAAAATCAATTTTATGTAAGAATTGTAACATTTGTTTGTGAATAGTGAATTCATATGTGTAATTAAAAGTTATGATAACGATGGTTATAAGTTACATGTTTAATTGGTCTGTAAAAATTAAATGGAGAATCAATTAGAATTGAATGAACTTTAATACTACATTTGCAAGTTTAAGACAATAACGGAGACTGTGAACGTAACGAAATGAATAAGAAATGCTAATTTTATTCATAAAATAATAGTTGATGTAATACAAGAATGGAACCAAGATGAAATGAATAATGTGATTTAAAATCTAAATTTGTGTGCATTAATTTAGAATGGGATATAAAAGGTAAATTAATAATTTAAAATATTGACATTACCTTTAAGATGGTAAATTTATAATTGATTCATAATAAGGAAAATAAGGAAAGATTCAAATGAATGGATTTATCTGGATAGCAATTGACAATTAATGAATTTATATAAAATAGCAAGTTTGATTGATTGGATAAAAACCAATAACTCTGTAAATAACTATAATATTGGAGTGGAAATAATAAACTTATAAATGTGTGATTAAGAGTTTTGACAACAATTATTATGAGTTATATACATATTTAGTTCATTCAATTGAATTGGAAATAGTTGCAATAAATCTGAATTAAATGTTACGTTAATGTAATTTAGGATAATAAGTGGGAATAACGTAAATTTTATTCATAATATGATAATTAGTTGAATTAAAAGAACAGAAGGCAGAATTTATTAATATAATGGAATTTAAAGTTAAATAATTAGATTAATTGCAAATGAGTGGAGTTAAATATTAAATTTTTTTCATTATTTGAAATTAAGATGGAATGTGAGGATATTAATGTAATAGTTTGAATCCAATGTTAAATCCTTTTATTTGATAATAATAAATGGAATAATTATTAATTTATTAATTAAATGTGATTTTGGGAATTAATTTATAATTTCTGAATTTAACAAAATTGTAATTTAACGCTGAAATTGATGATTGAATCAACATTTAAGTGACATCTAAATTTGTTTAAAATTTGTGTAAATGATTGGGAAATATAAAAATATAAGAATTGTCAATTTTAGAATTGAAATTGGAAATTTGATTTAATTAATTAATTATTAATTTATTTAATTAATTGAAAATAGCCATTTGGCCACTGACTCGGATTTCGACGAAACCAATTTCATCGGATCCGTAACGGTGAATTATTGTAGGATTTCAAGTTTCGTAGCGATCTGACCTGTCATTTGATCGTACGAACGTGAAACGCCTTGAAATCAATTGAAATCAATTTGAATTAATTTGATTTTGGTATAACTTCTCCATACGATGAAATTTGGACTTGAAACTTTTTCCATTGTGTTTAAAATATTTTAAAACATCTATTTTGACATACAGGTTTATCCAATTTCGTTCCGGAGTCAGAATGGGCTTTTCAGGCCACTTTATCATTTAACGCATATACCAATCTGATCCATCTATTCTTTTTCAACCTTATCTATAAATACTCTGTTATAAACCCTAATTTTCCTCATTCTCCTTTGTCTGTGCGTATAATTTCTTTCACCTCCTTAGTTCAATGGCAGACAAACACATAATTCCAACTGCAATTCCAAATCAAAGCCAAAATTCAAACTCCTCAAAAAAAATTGAAAAAAATATATATCAAAGATCTCATCGTTATGAATCTACGTCTGGTGTTCGTTTGTCAAAATTTTGCTTCAATCAATCGGAAATCGCGGTCAAAATCAAATTGGGCGTTTTTGTTTTCGACATCAATTGACGAAGGAATATGGGTTTTGAAGAGGGCAGCGTGGGGAGTCGATTGCTGGTGGTCTCGTGTCCTAAAAACAGCGAAAATGGTCGAAATTGGCGAACTATGGTTCAAAAACCCTAGCTTCCAGGTGGCGGCGCGCGGCGTCTGAGGTGGCGCAGGTGGGTGTTGACGTGGTGGTGCGTCGGCCCAGGGAATGGCGATGGCCGCCGTTGCGTGCATCGTTAGGGTTTCGCGCACAGGAAAAAAAATAAAATGAAGAGGCTTCGTTCGGTCGCGAGCTGTGTAGTTCAAGTGTGCGTTCTAGTGAAGATGCTTGCTTGGCATTATTTTCGGGTGAGCGTTGTTTTTCTTATTTTTAATTTTAAATTTTGATTTCAAACCTTTTAATTCGAATATCTTTCGCGTACGATATCCGATTTACGCACAGTTTCTTTTGTAGGATCATTTTCAAATTCTGGACATTTTGACGCTTGTTTGGACAAATTCTGAGACCGTTCAATTTTTGAGTTTAAATTGGATTTGAATTCAATTTAAATTCAAAATGTGAGTGTTTTAACCCACTCACAACTTCTAAAATTTCTTATGTTTGTTAAATTAATTTTGATGTGATTAGAAAATTTATTTATGACTATTAGGCATATTTTAAATCATCATCTCAGTTAAATTATTTTTTGATTGCACATAAATTTTCAGTTAAATTTAATTTATTGAATTAAATTATTATTAAATTTATTGTTGCATATAAACTGCCAGTTAGTTTATTATCTAATTTATTATTAAATATAAACTGACAGCAAATACCTGTTGTTTATTATCTGTTTATATTGGTGTATTGATTTAATTGGATGATGATTGTGAAAAGGTTGATGGTTGATATTGGATGAATGGATGCTGTATGTTATATTGTTATAAACTATAAGTGGTATGCATTTTATTTCATTCGGGATTGCGGTTTGAAATGATATACAATCGTATTTTTATTAAATTACGGATTGAAATGATAAATATCCGTATCACTTGACCATAGGATAGAAAATTATATACAGACACCGCGGTTTATATATATAATTATTTTGAAATGATTTCTATGGTTTTGGAAAGGAATATACAGTTTAATAAATATTAATTTTTGGTGTTATATAAATGTTATTATATATATAGCTAAATTCTTGGATTTAAGCTATGTATAAAATTGTTTAATAAAGATGAGTTTAATAATGGAGTTTGAATGTTTTATATTATGTGGTTAAGTACCTATTTAAGATATTGTATATATAGAGTTTTTAAATGACTTAAATGAAATTTAAGTTGGAAGATAAATATGAAATTGGTTTAAATTGAATTATTTAAGAATTGTACTTGAATAAATTTGATTTTTAATTTTATAAAAATGGAGATTTTAAAGGGTGTGATTCTTATAACTTGATTTGGTTTAAAATGATTTAAATGAATATAAAGTTGAGACAAATGAATACATGAAGTTAAATAAATTGAAAGAATATCCAGTTGTTTGAAGTTAAAAGTTTTACTTAAATTCTATTGGATTTATCAAGTAAACATTTCAAATCTAAATAATAGCAATTGAATTTGATATATATTGGATTATCAAAGAATTAGTTTTGAAATGGTGGGATACTTAAAGCTTTGAAATATATGGAAATTTGAAATGGTTTATTTGGAGGTTCAAATCGAAATTTGGAATTTATTTGTGAAATTAAAGAAGTTATTTTATTTTATATAAAGTAATTTAATATTTAAACCATTTAAGTATTTGAAGTTATGTTTCAAAGCTATGGGTTCAAGATATATAGATTTGGAAGTGCTATGATTTTTGAAAAAGGATATATTTGAAATAAAATGATATCGTGTTTATTTGGGTTTTAAATAGAAATGATATCGTATTTATATGGTTTTGAAATGGATATTATATTCTGGTTTTAAAATATAAATTATTTTGAAATAACCGCGGTGTTATAACAACGATTGGTTGTTGAAGAGACCGGGATCGGAAGTTGTCATACTCTCTGCCAACTCCGAAAACCACTTTAACAACCGTGTACGCGGTGGAGATTCCAGAATGAAGTAGGATGGTGGCGGCGTTTCCTTTGAGGTAAATACGTGGACCCGACTCCCGTGAGTTGGCATAAGGTGGCTAAAACAGAAGCGATCGACGGGTTAAGAAGGTAGCACCTTTTATCGGACACATTCCTTCGATATTATACTCTAATTTTGGATTTATTTGGTGGACACTTTTGATTTTTTTTTGGGGGGTGTGACTCGAGGTGGGCGGTAGCTGTGGCTATGCGTTACCACCGACCCGGAAGCATAATTAGTATATCTACCCTGACATTGCCTAGTTGTGACGTGTCACCTACCCTAGCGCGCCTTATATGATTTTTTTTTGTACCATACCTATGGAGTGCCCTCTGACAACGTCCAGTATGGGGGAGATTACGGTACTGTATAGACTATGGGAATATACTATGTGTTAAGGGGAATATTGGGTCACTCCTTAACGCTATTTTAAAGTAAGTTTATTTTACTATAGACACTACTATAATAGCGAAATATTACTATATAGTAAATAGTTTAACGGATCCTTAGGAGATGTGAATCCCGAGCATCTTTTAAGTTGCTGCACTCAAATTTATTTCTGTTGATTTAACTTGCATAAGATCTTTTAGTTCTTATTCGAGTGTTTTGTCTTTTCAATCTGCTCGGGTCAGCCTGAGCATTTCAGGATTTCGAAGACTTTATCATTGAAGGACGAAGACGAAGATTTGTATACTATTACTTATTTTATTCCACTGCATCACATTGTTCCGCTGCATTATTACTAATATTCTCTTGTATGTGTACCTCTGATATGTGTTGTATAAGCATAATCAAATATTTTGTAAAACAGCTTCATAAACTGTATATTTGATTATTATATTTTATTGTTCCACTGCAAGATTCTATTTTGTTTTTCTTTCTCTGCTTTTTCTTATTTACCCCATAACAATCCACCCTTCTGTATGGTTTAAGTCTGACGTGTGTGCTTTATCGTTGATTTAAATCGTTCGGAATGGCACGGCCCATTACATCTGGTATCAGAGCTTTGGTTTAGCGATAAACCTTAGCTTTGTAGGGTCTGACTCTTTATTAATAGGGTAGTAATACCCTATGGGAGTCGTTGAGCGTATATATGAGAGAGCGTATTTTTTAGTGTTATAAAAAGGTTTTAATATTGTGTCAATTTGTTCCGTTTTGTATTTATAAATTCTAGTTGGTGCATGGGACACTATGACATCAATAGGGATTCCTAAACACTTAATAGGACATACCGACAAAATATTTGTTTTTATTATAGGTGAATGAAATAATTTTGCCTATTATATTTTCCATATATAAAATAAATTTTTATAAATGATATATATTTGGTTGCAATATATTGGTTGTTAGGTAATGAAATTTTAAATAATAGTGGAAATAAGACTGAAAATAATAAAGAAAATGAAATTGGAAATTTAGAACTTAAGTTCTGGGCTTTTGAAAATTTCTTTAGAATAATTTTGGAATATAATAGTATTGTTTATAAGTATTTTTTAATATAAATATTTCAATATAATTGGGAAGAATTGTTTTAAAGAAGATTTCGGAAAAATAAGTTCTATACTTCCCTCTCTGTCGCTGGAAAATAATTTCAGTGATGAGTGCACGCATCATCGACATTCATTTTCGAGTTTCAAAGTGGGAAGGCCACTGTAGTAGTTTTACTATGGATTTATTTTGATAACCAAATATAAATTTTAATTGTTTTAAATATAATTTGATATATAAGTTGTAAGTATACATTTATCTATTATTTTAAATTGATTTGAAATTTAACCCGGTATTTAGTACTTAAGTTTCCGTTAATTAATAGTTTCAATTATTGTAGTGAAATGGGTTGTAACTAATTAATAATTGAAACCTAAAAATAAAATAATAGATTTAATGCTAAGTTATAAAGGAAATTAAAAGAAGGTTGAAATTGTAACCTATAAAACAAAAGATGAAATTTATTGAACAATGAATTAATTAAAAGAAATAAAATAAACTTGTGTAACTTTTAATTGCATTCTTAAAAGCATATAGATAAAACTTACCAAATAATAAAAGTTACAATGTTTAATAAGAAACTGTAATAGAATATTATACAAGTAAAAATTTGAAGTGATGAAAGTATTCAATGAAATCCTTTAATAAATAAGAGTTGACGATATATTATGATAACTTAAGTTATAATTGAAATTTTACTATAAGTAAATATAATTAAAGGTAAGTATTATAAATAGATGATTATAAACTTAGGTAAATAAAAATGAAAATGCTAAGAAATTGAATGGGACATGAATACTATTGATAAATGAATGTAAATAAATGAGGTTATGCAATAATAAATGGATGAATAATTATAATGCAAATAAAATAAACTTACATGACCTGAATAAATGAAAATGAATAATTGTAAGTAATAAAGGAAATTTATAATAATAAGCTTGATTTATTATTTGAAATTGTTGTTTGTTTGGTTTATGGTTGTTTGGGCAAGGATATTCTAAAATTGTTTGGGTGAATAAATAATCTATTTAGCTTCATCAGAGGCTGTTGAGTAAATGGTGCGCTTAGTAGTTTATTTTTCATCCTGTACAATTTGAAGTTTGAACTCGAACAACTATTTGTTTTGTTGATATGAATAAATGATTGATTTGTGATGATTTTATGTGATGGTTATATGCCTTGACGCAGTGATTGTTGTTTGTATTGATTGTTTGTTTATGGTTGAAACAACTTTAAATATTTCATTCTATATAATTATTAACTCTTTTTAGATTATATAAGTGAAATACAGGTTATGGAAGCAATTGCTACTGCTTTTGGTTTCATAAATTAAGCGTTATTGCCCGACAAATAGGTACGTTCTCGGATTACGGCTTATAGCGTTATTATATTGTTTTCCCGTGTTGGGATATATATTATTTTGGAAAATATATGTTGTATATTGTTATATTTGATATTATATTTTCTCCCGAGCCTATCCAGACAAAGGAGACGCTGCCGAAATTTTCCGTAAATTTTGAACTTAGAAAATATTTTGAAAATGTTTTCCAACTTTATTAATTTAAGTATAAAAAGATCTAATGGTTATAAATCTGTATATTTTATTTAAAGGTAATTAATTTTGTAAATTTAATTGTTTATAATTTTAATGTTTTAAGTAAGATATATTATTCTCCTAATTCTTCTTTTCCATTCTTTTTCCTTTTCGGGGACGAAAAGTTTTGAGTGGGGAAGAGTGTAACGACCCTCAAATTTCGATAATTAAAATTGGTTAAATTTATAAGATTTTGTAATTAAATGTAGAAGAAATGAAAATCTTATAATTTATATTGGAGCGAATGTTAGAAATTAAATGCTGCAATGGTAAATAAAAATAATTCTTGACAATTGGAATAAAATCCCAATAAAGAAATAGTGGAAAACATTATAATTTGTTAATTTAATATGATTGTGTAATTAATGCTGAAGAAATAAAATTGGAAATAGTATTAATGAAATAATAACTAAAATGAATTGCAACTGTATAAATGTAAGTTAATTCTTAATAACTTGAATGTAATTACAATAAGTGAAACAATGTAAAGGATATAACTTGGTTACAAAATTTATATACGGAAGTGGATGTAAATATGAACTAATTAGTGAGATAATAGATAGTTAACGGTAATTGAATAAAATCGACTTTATGCAAGAATTGTAACATTTGTTTGTGAATAGTGAATTCATATGTGTAATTAAAAGTTATGATAACGATGGTTATAAGTTACTTGTTTAATTGGTCTATAAAATTTAAATGGGGAATCAATTAGAATTGAATGAACTTTAATACTACATTTGCAAGTTTAAGACAATAACGAAGACTGTGAACGTAACGAAATGAATAAGAAATGCTAATTTTATTCATAAAATAATAGTTGATGTAATAAAAGAATGGAACCAAGATGAAATGAATAATGTGATTTAAAATCTAAATTTGTGTGCATTAATTTAGAATGGGATATAAAAGGTAAATTAATAATTTAAAATATTGACATTACCTTTAAGATGGTAAATTTATAATTGATTCATAATAAGGAAAATAAGGAAAGATTCAAATGAATGGATTTATCTGGATAGCAATTGACAATTAATGAATTTATATAAAATAGTAAGTTATGATTGATTGAATAAAAACCCATAACTCTGTAAATAACTATAATATTGGAGTGGAAATAATAAACTTATAAACGTGTGATTAAGAGTTTTGACAACAATTATTATGAGTTATATACATATTTAGTTCATTCAATTGAATTGGAAGTAATTGCAATAAATCTGAATTAAATGTTACGTTAATGTAATTTAGGATAATAAGTGGGAATAACATAAATTTTATTCATAATATGATAATTAGTTGAATTAAAAGAACAGAAGGAAGAATTTATTAATATAATATAATTTAAAGTTAAATAATTAGATTAATTGCAAATGAGTGGAGTTAAATATTAATTTTTTTTCATTATTTGAAATTAAGATGGAATGTGAGGATATTAATGTAATAGATTGAATCCAATGTTAAATCCTTTTATTTGACAATAATAAATGGAATAATTATTGATTTATTTAATTAAATGTGATTTTGGGAATTAATGTATAATTTCTGAATTTAACGAAATTGTAATTTAACACTGAAATTGATGATTGAATCAACATTTAAGTGACATCTAAATTTTTTTAAAATTTGTGTAAATGACTGGGAAATATAAAAATGATAAGAATTGTCAATTTTAGAATTGAAATTGAAAATTTGATTTAATTAATTAATTATTAATTTATTTAATTGATGGAAAAATAGCCATTTGGCCACTGACTCGGATTTTGACAAAACTGGTTTCATCGGATCCGTAACGGTGAATTATTATAGGATTTCAAGTTTCGAAGCGATCGGACCTGTCGTTTGATTGTACGAACGTGAAACGCCTTGAAATTAATGAAATTGAAATCAATTGAAATCAATTTGAAATAATTTGATTTTGGCATAACTTCTCCATACGATGAAATTTGGACTTGAAACCTTTTCCATTGCATTTAAAATATTTTAAAACATCTATTTTGATATACGGGTTGACCCAATTTCGTTCCGGAGTCAGAACGGGCTTTTCGGGCCACTTTATCGTTTAACGCGTATACCAATCTGATCCATCTATTCTTTTTCAACATTGTCTATAAATACTCTGTTATAAACCCTAATTTCCCTCATTCACATTTGTCTGTGCATACAATTTCTTTCACCTCCTTAGTTCAATGGCAGACAAACACCTAATTCCAACTGCAATTCAAAATCAAAGCTAAAATTCAAACTCCTCAGAAAAATTTGAAAAATATATATATCGAAGATCTCATCGTTATGAATCTACTTCTCGTGTTCGTTTGTCAAAATTTTTCTTCAATCAATCGGAAATCGCGGTCAAAGTTGAATTGGGCGTTTTTGTTTTCGACATCAATTGACGAAACTGGAATATGGGTTTTGAAGAGGGCAGCGTGGGGAGTCGGTTGCCAGTGGTCTCGTGTCCTAAAAACACCGGAGGCGGTCGAAATTGGCGAACTAGGGTTCGAAAACCCTAGCTTCCAGGCGGCGGCGCGCGGCGTCTGAGGTGGCGCAGGTGGGTGTTGACGTGGTGGTGCGTCGACCCTGGGCATGGCGATGGCCGCCGTTGCGTGCGTCATTAGGGTTTCACGCACAGGAAAAAAAATGAAGAGTCTTCATTTGGTCGCGAGCTGTGTAGTTCACAGGTGCGTTCTAGTGAAGATGCTTGCGTGGCATTATTTTCGGGTGAGCTTTGTTTTTCTTATTTTTAATTTTTAATTTTGATTTCAAACCTTTTAATTCGAATATCTTTCGCGTATGATATCCGATTTACGCACAGTTTCTTTTGTTAGGATCGTTTTCAAATTCTGAACATTTTGACGCTAGTATGGACAAATTCTGAGACCGTTCAATTTTTGGGTTTAAATTGGATTTGAATTCAATTTAAATTCAAAAGGTGAGTGTTTTAACCCACTCACAACTTCTAAAATGTCTTATGTTTGTTGAATTAATTTTTGATGTGATTAGAAAATTTATTTATGACTATTAGGCATATTTTAAATCATCATCTCAGTTAAATTATTTTTTGATTTAGTATTGCATATAAATTTCCAGTTAAATTTAATTTATTGAATTAAATTGTTATAAAATTTATTATTGCATATAAACTGCCAGTTAGTTTATTATCTAATTTATTATTGAATATAAACTGACAGCAAATACCTGTTGTTTATTATCTGCTTATATTGCTGTATTGATTTAATTGGATGATGATTGTAAAATGGTTGATGGTTGATATTGGATGAATGGATGTTGTATGTTATATTGTTATAAACTGTAAGTGGTATGCATTTTATTTCATTCGAGATTGCGGTTTGAAATGATATACAACCGTATTTTTATTTTAAATTACGGATTGAAATGAAAAATATCTGTATCACTTGACCATAGAATAGAAAATTATATACAGACACTTCGGTCTATATATATATATATATATAATTATTTTGAAATGATTTCTATGGTTTTGGAAAGGAATATACAATTTAATAAATATTAATTTTTGGTGTTATATAAATGTTATTATATATATATATATAGCTAAATTCTTGGATTTAAGCTATGTATATTTTTTTTAATAAAGATGAGTTTAATAATGGAGTTTGATTGTTTTATATTACGTGGTTAAGTACCTATTTAAGATATTGTATATATAGAGTTTTTAAATGACTTAAATGAAATTTAAGTTGGAAAATAAATATGAAATTGGTTTAAATTGAACTATTTAAGAATTGTACTTGAATAAATTTGATTTGTAATTTAAATATAAAAAAATGGAGATTTTAAAGGGTACGATTCTTATAACTTGATTTGGTTTAAAATGATTTAAATGAATATAAAGTTGAGACAAATGAATACATCAAGTTAAATAAATTGAAAAAATATCCAGTTGTTTGAAGTTAAAAGTTTTACTTAAATTATATTGGATTTATTAAGTAAACATTTCAAATCTAAATAATAGCAATTGAATTTGATATATATGGGATTATCAAAGAATTAGTTTTGAAATGGTGGGATACTTAAAGCTTTGAAATATATGGAAATTTGAAATGGTTTATGTGGAGGTTCAAATCGGAATTTGGAATTTATTTGTTAAATTAAAGAAGATATTTTATTTTATATAAAGCAATTTAATATTTAAACCATTTAAGTATTTGAAGTTATGTTTCAAAGCTATGGGTTCAAGATATATTGATTTGGAAGTGCTATGATTTTTGAAAAAGGATGTATTTGAAATAAAATGATATCATATTTATTTGGGTTTTAAATAGAAATGATATCGTATTTATATGGTTTTAAAATAGATATTATATTCTGGTTTTAAAGTATAAATTATTTTGAAATAACCGCAGTGTTATAATAACGTTTGGTTGTTGAAGAGACCGGGATCGAAAGTTGTCATACTCTCTGCCAACTACGAAAACCACTTTAACAACCGTGTACGCGGTGGAGATTCCAGAATGAAGTAGGATGGTGGCTGCGTTTCCTTTGGGGTAAATACGTGGACCCGACTCCCGTGAGTTGGCATAAGGTGGCTAAAACAAGAACGATCGACGGGTTAAGAAGGTAGCACTATTTATCGGACACATCCCTTCGATATTATACTCTGACTTTGGATTTATTCGGTGGCCACTTTTGATTTTCTTTTTGGGTGTGTGGCTCGAGGTGGGCGGTAGCTGCGGCTATGCGTTACCACCGACCCGAAAGCGTAATTGGTATATCTACCCTGGTATTGCCTAGTTGTGCCATGTCACCAACCCTAGCGCGCCTTATACGATTTTGTTTTGTACTATACCTATGGAGTGTCCTCTTATGACGCCTAGTACGGGGGAGATTACGGTACCGTATAGACTATGGGAATATATTATGTGTTAAGGGGAATATTGGGTCACTCCTTAACACTATTTTAAAGTTATTTTATTTTACTATAGACACTATAATAATAGCGAAATATTACTATATAGTAAATAGTTTAACGGATCCTTAGGAGATGTGAATCCCGAGAATCTTTTAAGTTACTGCACTCATATTTATTTCTGTTGATTTAACTTACATAAGATCTTTTAGTTCTGACTTGAGTGTTTTGTCTTTTCAATTCGCTAGGGTTAGCCTGAGCATTTCAGGATTTCGAAGACTTTATCTTTGGAGGACGAAGACGAAGATTTGTATGCTATTACTTATTTTATTCCACTACATCACATTGTTCCGTTGCATTATTATTAATATTCTCTGGTATGTATAACTCTGATATGTGTTGTATAAGTATAATCAAATATTTTGTAAAACAGCTTTATGAACTGTATATTTGATTATTATATTTAATCGTTCCGCTGCAAGATTCTATTTTGTTTTTCTTTCTTTGCTTTTTCTTATTTACCCCATAACAATCCGCCCTTCTGTATGGTTTAAGTCTGACGTGTGTGGTTTATCGTCGATTTAAATCATGCAAAATGGCGCGGCCCGTTACAGTATTGCTCCTGAGTTGAATCTGGCCTCGATTTGGGTTTGACCTTGTGCTTACATGTCCCAACGATTTTAATAAGCAAGTGTATATCAGTGTGCACGGCCTTGTGGCATGTACAGTGATACACTGTGCATATCACAAGTTATTCGTGTATTATGATTTAAAAGAATACGATGATGAAAAACCCAAATAACTAAGGCAAAAAATATTTTCAAACACATACTTCGTTGTACACTGCAAAAATATTTCTTTTTCAATTTTACCGCGTCGGTGTTGATTTTGCAGATAGTTCAAATGCTGGATTCAGACCGGAATAGAGTTAAAGATAAAAATACGAGTGTTGAGTGACTACGTAGTGAGGTTTAAATTGTAAAGTGAAAATTTAATTTTGTAATTGGAATTGAATTGTAATTTAAAACGTGTAAATGTATAGTGAGAGCTTAAATTTGTACTATCCGAATTTGTAATAAAATATTTATGTTATTTATATATCCGACAAATATTTATTTAATTATGTGAAAAATAAAATAGTATAATAACAAATACATTTAAATGAATATATATATATACACACACACACATATGTTTATTGTCATCAAACAAAAATCATGCACTAACATATTCTACAAATTTAAGATCGACATTCCTAGAATGTCATTTCACCATTATCCACCTTCCTTAATTCCCTTCTAAGTTCTAACAAATATCTACTACCCATAAAAATTGGTCGTTAATGTCAAAACTGACAGTCTCTAATCAATCATTATTTAATCGCTTTTATCCATTTATTGATTTAAAATTCACCTATTATGAGTATTCAATTCCCCTATAAATACCATATTAGATTCCTTAATCAACCCCCTATTTAATTCCTTTTTATTCTCATCAATTACAAATTTACTTTCCATTAAGTCTATAATTAATGTCCATAAATCCTACTCACATAATTACTACTTTGTTTACAACTAATACGAATGCCATTGTAAATTACGCTTTTATATGTTTCTTATTTCTAATCATCAATTTCTAAGTTATAACATTCTTTTTCATATTTTACTTTATCAGAGTCATCCTTCCAAAAAGGATTATCGTTATAATTTCCCATAAATTAAACATAAGTGATAATTTTGCTTTGCTTTACAAGGATTAATTCTTTCTTTTTTATCGAAATAGACAGTGTAAACTATGGAGAAGAATATCCATATCTTTCATATCACTTTCCCCTTTGGCATATCTTTTGTAAATTCAAACGCTGCTCTTTTATACATTTAAGGAGTTAGATAATTAATGGAAATTACACGGAACTCGCTCCCAATACATCAAAATATAGAAATTCACATTCCAAAGGCAACTTAACACAACCCCAATTATAGATCTGGAATATCTTTACAACATTACCAACATTCTACAAGTAAATGCCTGAGACTCATTTAAAATTTTCAGATCAGGTTGTGCATACTATTCTTATTCTATTCATATCATAACACTTTTAATCCTTCCTTACTTAGATAGTGATCCCTATCTATTTCATAAATATAAACTTAGAAATCCACATTACGCTAGTATGCGACATTTGAAATTCAAATTTTCAAAATAATTTCCACATCTCAAAAGAAAACCTTTAAGCATATTTTCCAATTTATAAAAACAGTTTGGGCAATTGAATTCCCAAAAACATCTAAACATCGTATTTTATTTTATTCCATATATGCCCATTTAATTTTATTAATTATTTGGACAAAACCTTCCAGAGATATTTGAACCCTATTTTTCACAATTTTCAAAACATTTGCAACTTTATTCCTAAACCCAAATTCAAAAGTTGCTTAGCAAAGTAATTTCCCTTCTCAAAAATTTATCTGCTTAAAAGTAGGATTTTCAACCCAAAACATTTAAAGCTCAATTATCGGGCCAAGCTATCATTAAAAAAAGGATTGCTTAATTCCAAAAAAAGAGCAAGAAATTTTCCCTTTTCAAAAACACTCTTCATCAATGATTTATTCCCTTAAAAATTGGTTTTTTAATTCAAAACATTCAAAAACATCTTCTATAACTTTAAACAGTGAAAAGTGGAGTAGACAAAGATAACTTACATCCTATTATTTTTCTATCCTATTTTCATCACTTCTCTCCTACTTTATCTAACTAGTTTACTAACCATATTTTATAAGTTCATATACTATTCCTATCCAAATCTTCCAATATTGTCTCTATTTATGTTCCTCCTATTTAAATGGCTTCTACATCATTCTAGTCAAGTTCCATTCCATTTAAAAAGAAGAATTTTTAAAGAATTCCAAATTAATAAAATAGGAAAAATCATCAAGTCTCACTTACGCTTTATTTTACATTTATTTCAAAAAGAAAAATCTCTTTATCGAAAATCTTAACTTTTAACCCGACCAAAATTTTAAACTAAGAGTTTCAAAAATGAAAAACTCTTTATACCTAAACTTTTTATTTACAAACTTTTGCCTTAACAAAATTTCTAATTTATGAATTTTAAATTTCTCATTTTTCTTTCAAAATAACAACTTCTCAATAAACCTTTTGAAAAACTTATTCAAAACACTTAAAGGAAACTTCCTAAAATCATTTTTATCAAATTCTTTTACATAGGTTTGGATTTTAGAAATTAACTTTAGTTTTCCATTATATTTGATTTTCTTCCTCTAACATTCCTTACTTTTGGATGCTTATAACTATACTGTTTAATAATATATAATTACTACCCAACATATTTATGCTATTTCTATAAATGTTGATTGTCCGTAATAAATGATTATTATTCTAACTAGACAATTCCTAAAGACGTTTATTTATTTATTCCAATCTTTCCTATTATCTTTCCATAATTTCCCTTATAATCTCTTTAATCAATCCATTCATATCCTTATTAAATTCATATAACTCCCTTTACATTTATTTGTCTTATTAATCTTAGAGTTATAGTCTCTTCAAAAAACATTCCTATCAATACGATCTCTGCCCCGTAGGTAATCGGGGTAGGCGTATAATTTCAATTCTATTTATTTTTCCAACCCATAACCGTCTTGTCCATCCTTCCAAAATGTGGTTGTGACTACTTCTATAGTTGGAATTTATAGAGTAAGTCCTAATTAAGTATACATATTTATATGTAGTATGGTTTTTTAAAAACATATCCAAAAATAGCAAATACGCCTCTCATACGCAATACGCATATCTATCCCCAATAATTGGGCAACCTAAGATTTAATACCAAGTGCAACAACCCACTCCTAAATGGGCCTAACTTTCAATCCAATAAAAGCCTATTGATCCTTAAAACCATCTCAAAGTAAGCTGTTAGGTTGATGAAGTCAAAATAATACACAGTACATAGAGCTATCTATATATACTTTCAGAATCTCACAACCAAATGAATAAAATATAATATTAGAAACAAGTACCCATTTTATAAAGAAAACCATTTCAGAAACATAACATGTTAAATATTACAACATGTTTACATAAAGCCTCCATAGTACAATATTCCAAAATAACATAACTGTTTGAACCGGGTATAGTAAAAATATATAAAAGCATAAATAGATAGATAACTGCCACAAGTCTTCACCTCCACTTTTGTTCCTAAAATTAGCATTCTTTTCTGACCTATGTATTATAATAAGGAGTGGATTAGAACAACAAATTCCAGTAAAATGAAAATCTCAAGCTTTACCGTAATTGTATTTGGGCAGTATTTTTTAAATAAGAAGTATATCTTACGTATTTAAACTATACCATACTAATAACTTAACTGTAACCCTAAAGGCCTTTCGAGTCCACTTCCAAAATTAATGCAACTATCATTTACAATGCAAGAGAAAGCATCCAAATCACTTAATACCTTTTATTGGGTATTAAGCAAACTCTAACTATTTAATGCCTATAAAATAGGCAGATCCCCGTCATTTAATACCTAACCCATTTACTGTCCATTTTCAAATTCTAACGCAACCATCGTTAACGATGCAAGAGAGAGAGCCTTCAAACCACTTAATACCTTTTTATCAGGAGTTAGATAGACTCTAACTATTTAATACCTATAAAAAAAGGAATGTCCTCATCATTTATAACCTAACCCAAGGCTGGTCCCCACGTAGTTCTCACTAGCTCACATCTTAAGAAATCCCATTAGGTTACTTAATTCTTTAATAAAAGAGTCAGACCTTACCGTAGCCACTTAATACCTCTAACCTGAAGCGGACCCTTTCTAAAGATTTCATATATCGTATCAATAGTGTAACTTATGACCCGTAACCAAATCGTGACATCTCAGATTCATCCGACTATCCGTATATAATGATAGCCAGGTTAGCTGCGCATATTTACCATATAGAATTAGGACTAAATTCACGTCCACTAGCGTTGTTTATTATAGGCGTCCTACATCAGTCCGCAAAGCCACAATGCTTGTAGCCAGACTTAACTGGGCAGACTTCTATGTAACTTTGGACTGACCTCGCGTCCTTATAACTTAGTCATACTTTATATTTATAACCTTTGTATACATATAGCATCCTACATGACCTATAGTTGAGGCCATATAAGGTAACCCCTTATTATGCCTCTAATTAAGGATTAATTCCCCAATTTACATTAACTATTTTTCTACAAATTAATATTATCTAATTATTCTAATAACACTAATCATTATGCTCAATACATCATAATTAATACATTATTAATTTTAATAATCAATGCGTAAATATTATATGTATATATGTATGTGTGTGTCTGTGTGCACGAGATTCGAATAAATTATCTCTAATCACACGAGAAAAAACGCTAATTAATTTAAATGTTAAACTCATACAAGCCCCAAACTCCAAATAAAATTATAGCTAAACTCCTTAGCTAACAACGGATTATATACAAAAACGAATAATACCAAACTGATCTCATATTAATATAATAGAATTAACTACTCTATCTCAAGGAACAAACCTTACAATTTAAACCTTTCATACCTATTCAACTTTTGCACTTACCACCTAGGAATGAAAAAAGGGATTCATGCTTATTTAATGTACAGAAATAAGCGGTGCAAACTATGAATAACCAAAATCATACTTTGCAATTTATTTCTCACTTTATTTATTTTTAGAATCCTTTAACATTACAAGAGAAATCCAAAGAGATGAAGTGGAATAAATTATGAATTGCTTAATCTCAAACACAGATCTGATTCTACCAAAAATAATTGAAATTCCAACAAATTCAAACATTGACATTTATTTAGGGAAAATTTAGGGATGTTGGATGTTATGTTTTCATTTACTAAAATTTTCCAAGACATACATCAGATCCAAATAAATACTATTCAATTACAAAATCGTGAAAAACTTAATATTTCCATTCACAGAGAATTGTTTGCTTCCAACTGAATTTGATTCCACCATACCTAGTTCCCATTAGATCTGCCTTTTTTGGAATATACAACAAAGTGAATTGTGTGTGTGTGTGTGTATAAACATGTATACAAATTAGATTTAGAATCAGAAACTAGAGAGGAATAAAATTAGAAATCACAAGAAATAAACATCTAAACCTCTTACCTAAAAATCCTAACTGATTCTGAAATCTAAAGACAAAGAAGAAGAAGGTGGGATTTGATTTACACCACTCGTAATTCTCTGTTAGATCTTCCTTTTTTGAATATACCACAAATAGATTTTATAAAGATTATATTTAAATTCAGAAACTAGAGAGGAGAAGAATTGAGAATTTAATTAAATTGGAGATCTACATTTCTAGCCCGAAATTAATTTTTTGAAAACCTAAGGGGAAAGATTTTGATAGAGCTTCACTGACGAGACCAAAATTTTATGAAGAAAAGTGGGGGTCTAGAGTCCTATTTATAGAGGCAAGAAGGAACCAGAAACGTCGAATTAAAATAATACGATCCAGACCATTCACGGCCTAGAAAAAACCTAGCCATCGCTATAATAATCGGTCGACTGTTACCTACAAGCGGTTTACCGCTTGCTTGAGGGCGGTCGACTAGTCTTCATTCGATGACCGTATAAAATTTGTTTATGTTTCTTATTATTTACCACTTAATTTAATTATATTAATTACTCAGTTAATCATATGTTAATCCATGTTAATTCAAACTATCTCAGACAATATTTTAAAATTCAAATATTTAAATTTTAAATTCGAAAACTTCAAACGCCCATAACTCCTCCGTTTGATCTTTGATTTCAACATACTATATATGGAATTGATCAAAAAATCGCTACGGACGCAATGGTGCAACTTCTGCAATCAAATTCCAAAATTTATAAATTTTCATTTTTAATCTTAGCTTAATTATTTGTTAAATTTTACGAGGTGTTAAACATTTTTTAAATGTTTCAAATGATCCAGTATGTAACCTTTTAGTGTCTCTGATGGTCTTGAGTAATTCCTTGTCCATCATATGAAGGACATTACGTACACTAGTCTCAGCGGATATATCTATACCATTTTCTCAACACATCTTGATTAGGAACATTCTAAGGACTATTTAAAAATTTGATTCAGTACTCATGTGTACAGACATATTTACAACTGCAATCAATCAAATACTTTTTCTAAGGATTTTTCACTTGTATATATATATCTAATATATTCATATCATTATTTAAATTATAACATAACAATACATAAATAGAAAATAATACCAAAGCTACTTTACTTCTAACAAGATCACAAGTGTTAAGTTATGTAACAAATACGTAATTGCCTCTAAGGTACACCCTTAATTCTATCTTGAACAACATACACAACTAAAAAGGAATTTCTACACAAATCCCGTCAAACATCAGCATATCAAAACCAAAGTCAATCAGCCCTAAATTATAATTTATTGACAAAAAAGACCCAAATTAACATATATCTCATATGTTAATAATAAAATAACACCATAATTGATAATGGTGTTGTGGTTGTAATAGTTGACGACTAAGGAGGCCGTTGACGATGGTGGTGAAGGAAGATATGATGACTATTGTGATAAAATGAAATGAATGCTAAAATAATGAGGATGAAATTGGATGACGAAAATGAAACGAGGAAATGATGACGAAGATGGCCAAAGATGCAGTGGATTTGAATGTAAGGATGTCCCAACTTGTAATGATATTTCTGTATAGCACTATGTGAAATGATCCTTTTTTGTTTAAGTAGATGAAAGTACATATAACGCTATTTACAATATCACCCTATTAGCTATAATTTTGTAAAGACATTATATATTTAATATAGCTTTTTGACTTATGGATTTTGGTTGTATTGTTATTTTTTAATTTCATTCGCAATTTGTGTTAACTTTTAATGTAATTGATTAGTATGATGATTTCTAGTAATCATTAATGTGTAGCGTTTTTCATAACAGTTTATAACACTATATTCATCTATGATGGCATCTCTAAATAACATTAAGTATCTAGTTTTTTTTCAAAGTTATTTCATGTAGCATCTCAACTCATAGACTTACATATTATCATTTGTACCTTATCAACTTCTTTAACATTATAAAATTTTAATTAGTTTTATTTTCGTATATTGTTATATTCACATAACATTTCGTAGCTCGTTTTGTTAAACTTGCGACTCCTATATTCATTGAACATTTTGTGGTTGTTACCGATTAAATTTTTGTATATTATCATTGTTATATATTTTTCTTCTACATGCTTTTGAAAATTTTGGAAGTGAAGATTGACAAGGAAAAGATGGTGCGTCGAAGTGTGGTAAGATGTAGTAAGGTGCCGTTCGTAGTCACATTTTGGCAAGCTCCTGTTGGGGACGCGTCCGACGTGTCGGACGCTGCAACGAGATTAGCCCCGTTATTGGCTCTATTGTGTGAATGATGGAAGAAGATGCATTGACGTCCGACGCATCAGACATGTTGGACTCATCCCCAACTGATGATATCAAGAACGGTTGATTTCTTTTATCTATTCGTCTTTCTCTTTAAATACTCTGCTCAAATCTCCAAACGCATACTCCGTTCACTCAACTTTTCCGCTCAAATGACCCGTTCAAATGTTCTGTTACTGTTTTCTGCAAACGCACCCTAAGTAGGAAACGAGTCATCGATTGCGAATGATTATGGTGGATGGTGGGAAGAAAAAAAGGGAAAAAAAATGAGACGATGGAAAGAAGGAGAAAATGGAAAAAAATGAGAGTACGTGAAAGATGATTTTCAAGAAGAAGAATAATTTGATATATGATCAATCCACAACAACGATCCGGTCTCGAAAAAATTTCTTTCATTATTTGGCGGTACATGTGAGAAGCCATTTCGCTTGAAAGGCCGAGTTTTTGAGTGCGAGAGAACGAATGGCAAGACAAGACGCACGCTTCCCCTAACTCCCACATCGTCCCGCACCCTTAATTTCGGCCTTCTAGCAATAAAACAAAAGGCTCTCCCACCGGAACAATGCACTTGTTCTTATCGCTGGACGTCGTGCGCATAGTACGTGCC
Source organism: Allium cepa (assembly GCA_030765085.1). Lineage (NCBI taxonomy): Eukaryota > Viridiplantae > Streptophyta > Magnoliopsida > Asparagales > Amaryllidaceae > Allium > Allium cepa. The sequence continues at coordinate 113,304,972 of CM060932.1, forward strand.
TCTTCCCTCTCCTTGTTGCTCCCAAAGCAATTTAGGATCTTCATTGATATCGGAAGAAAATGGAGATAGTAGATTTGCCGATTTCTCCTACAAATCGGTCGAAGCTGGTCTCTGCTGGATACACCACTTTACATTCCCTCTCTTCTATCTCTCCATCACAACTAGCTAACAGTACTTCCTCTTTCTAAAAACCCTAAAAAAACTGCGTTCAAATCTACTACTTTTCAATCAAGTATTTGCACGTTTGAGTCGTGGTTTGGATCTGTAGCCACATATTTTTGGTTATAATTGTTAATTTTTTTACTAATTTAAACCATCCATCAATATTGAATGACATAATATCTGTTGAACAGAAATAAATGTTGCACTAGATGAAGCAATGGATATTCTGAACGCTGTGGCAGTAAGAAATTCTACTCTAAAGCTGGAGAACATCCATTCGCTTTTCAATGGTAAAAGCAATTTATATATGTTATGCTTCGATTAGCATTTAATCTCAGTCTGCATACTGATTATCTCCGGTGCAGAATCTATCTGTCTACCCGTTATATATAATGAAAAATGAGTGTTGGTTTTCAATTCACCCTTTTATTCCTTTTATCTTCCAACGCCACATATCACCCATTTGTTATTGTCGTATTTGTATGCAGTATTTATTATTTGTCTTTTTGTATAGTCCTTTCTTGTACTGGTTTCCACTTAGTTAAATCGTTCTCTTTTTTCTTTTAATATTTCATGGACATTTCTAATTACATGCAACAACTTTATGTTTCCTCCCCCTCTTGCTTTTACTATAAATTTCACTATCTTATATATGTATATGTGTACACACATATATACACATACATATAGTGTCCTTTTCTTGCTTTCTTTTTCCTTTGAACACAACTTGATTTTAAGTCATTGAGTTGCACCTTTTAATATCCTAAAACTTCAAATCCAAACCTTCGGCTGACTTAATAAACTCGCATAAAATCAAGCTTTGAACCTTCAAATAAAAGATAATTCCACTCAATTTGTATTTCAATGTCTCCATCAATAAATAATGGGTGCTACCATGCAGACCTAATTTTCTCACCCGCCTCTTTTATCATTCACTAATATTTTAATATTTCTCTCATTCTTATACAATCACTGCTCATTTTATTAATATTTTTTTAAAAGCATCCACTCTTTATCGTTCTAAAAATATGACCATAAACAACAATCGTGAACTCGGATCTTATCAACTCAAATTATTTTTCTTACAACTTCCATCAATTCGAAATTTGATTAGAACTTTATTGTTTATTTGGTAATTTTTGGAACTTAATATGATAGGATGTTAGATGATTTCATTTGAAATCTTTTTCCAAGTGATAAAAATTGAAGATATGATAATGACAACCTATAAAGTAGCTTTGCTCAAGGTTATAAATAAATTCGAATTGAGATTCATTGTAAAGTTTGTAAGAATTTAAATCTTTTAGATTAACAACGATGGGTGTTTAAAGTAGTTTTATTTATTTATTTTTAAATTTATCTTTAAGCGGCATTAAAGAGCGTATCAGGGGATGTATATAGTAGCACCCCAAATAATTTAGTTAATTTATGAATGATTTAAGACTATAGCATAATAATTGTCAAGTTAGTTTAATACATTTGAGTTATGTTCCATCTTATTTGTCTAATTTTCAGTTGAAATGTATTGGACTAATTATAAGACTTGATGATATTGATAGGATTTTAGGAAGATTCACGTTTTATCAAATTAAACATCATTACTTCTATATTCTGCTCCATCTCTTAGATTAGCAGGTGGCACAAGCAATTTTGGTAAAAACTTAAATTTTGTAAAAAAGGCCTCTTTGATTTCTTTATGGAAGTTAATTATATATTAATTTTTCCTTACTGTTGATTGAAATAATGAATTTTATTTTATTATAGTTTTGATTGATACTTTTAATGTTGTTCGGTATCTTCTATATTACAGAAAATAATTCTTAAATTACTGATATTTTCACGTGTCTCACAAAGTATGACATATGCGTAAAAAAAGATCAACGTTATAGTTTTGGATTGGTATATAAAGGATTATTATCATATGGATCTTTTGGAACAATTAAGAAGCTTCAATATTGTTCAATCAAAATGTTATTAAAGAGAGAATTAAATTTTCTTAAAAATATATCAAACTATGTTAGGTTACAAAGTTATAATGCAAAAAAATAACGTAATAATACTAGATACTCTTTGTTAAAAATGACATAACTACAAAATTGTTTCCTTTGAAATATTTAGTACATTATGAATTGGTTGCAAAAGCATATTTGGAACAAATACTAAGGTCTTACTATGATAACTACAAGTACTATTTTGAGCTTGATGTGCATGGGTATTGTATGAGTTATGCACTACCGAGTCGACTATAATATGCTAAAATATTTGTATCGTACAAGATGCACAAAGTGCTGTTATAAGCATGATGATTATAATTGCACCATTATATATGAATTATTGAACCAATGCAACACAAGATGAATAAAATTATCTTCCATTTGGCATTAAATTTTTAATCGGTGTAGAACATTGCTTAGGTGTGCATTTTCTTAACGTGGTTAATTAATGCGGTGTGAATCGATCTCATGATCACTAGAAAAATAGTTAGAGAAATACAATTGTCCCATAGGGGACATCCATGTTGAGTATGCATCTTATGAACAAGTATTTATTATATTAATTTCAAGTTCAGATAATTATCATCAAAAGAATGACTAAAACAAGCCTATAATTTTATCATTTACTCAATGTAAACGTAAGAGAATCATAACTCTCTATTTCATATGAGAGCCAAACAAATATGGTATGGATTTAAGTAGGCCGTTTGGGCCATGACCTCTATACTTACTGTTAGAGAGATTTATGTTAGCAAGTAAACATCTAAGAAGATAGGCTTAAACAATAAGTGATCACTTCATTGCATAATAGATTTTCTACGAAGGAAGCCATTTGTTCAATTTCTTGTCATTTTACTGCGTTATTGCTGATAAAGTAGCCCTTTTATGTTGTAAAGTACATACTTGTTTTTCAATATTTTATTTATTTTTACACAGAATATAATCGAAGTGACATATACCGGAGGGAGGAAAGTGCAATGCAAAGCTTAATAACCTTCTTTATGTTTTCATGGTACCGTAGTCATGACTACGAAAGGACCAACTAGCATTATTAGATTTATAACATCAAAATTGATAAAATAATAGTAAAATAGATGTTTTCTATGATACAACGTAAAAAATCCAAATAATTAACCTTTTGTATATCTAAAAAGTGAGATGAGAATCATTAGCATCTAACTTATGCAAAAAATCGTGTAGATATAATTAATCTTCTTAGTTCTTGGATTATTTTTGGGTTTTGTGTAGTTACGGGTATTTAAGCTTTATTGTTCTATGTTGGATCTAAGTAATAATTGATCTAAGTAATAATTATTACTCACTAAAAAATGCTTCAAGGAAGTTGTTCTAAATGAAACTATGCCTATTTACCTAAATCATACTTCTACCATGTAAAGAAAGTATTAAGTGGACATGTTGCATGATTCTATTTTTGTATCCACGTCACTTTGAAGAACATCGAACTATGAAATATAAGTTCTGTAACATGGATTGAAAATAAATTCAATTTAAAAAAGGAAGTGTAAAAAGAAAAGAATATCGATTGAAATACTTATAGCAAAAGAATATTGATTGAAATAGTTATAGCCATTTGATAATAAATATATTGAATGAAATGCTACATTTCATTTTATTTGTTTGTTTTTCCAAAGGTTCAAATCAAGAATAATATGCGTGAAATAATGATGGACAACCTGAACATTTGCTTGATACAGAAAGCCAACAACTATATATCATCATAAACAAAGGAAAAAAGATAGAATGTACACTGAAAAAATGTAGCCGCAATCCTTATGCGTAGCATGAGTTTGCACTAGTTAATACTAAAACATCAAAACACCCATTTGACTACTGCTACACTATTTTGATGTTCCATTTGGTCTTTTGACACATCACATAATCCAACCCAGATGATAAAATTATACAGTTGTATTGAGATAGAAGTATCCAAAGTACAAAAGTATACATACAACTCAGCCAAATACATTTATTTTTAATTATACCTACTCTATCTACTAAAATGGGAAAATTTATCAATTTAGCTTCTGCTTTATAATGATTTCATTTTTAGCATCAAATTTCTTTTGTAGAAGTTTCAAAAAATCGTACTTTGTTTGCTTTTTTTTTTTGGTGTCTCGCATTTCCACTTTACTAAATAATCAAATTTGATACAAAAACTTAGATAATTAAAATTGAATCTCCGTTTAATGTTAAGATTGGAGTGAGATATTTTGTGTTTTGGGGTATCAAAATGGAAATTATGGCATTTGATCCCTAATCTGATGTCTCCAATAGTAGTCGCTTTTATACACATGTATCTTTGAGATAGCTATATATGTAAGTTTGTATGCTATGATTTACAAAAGCATAATAAGGATTAAGGAGGCAAACCCTTTAGCGAGCCCTAAATTAATGTTGAATGTTTCATCCATGATTAGCTATTATTATATGTTATGTTATATTTGGGTGCATCGAGTTAAGTGAAGTTGGACATGCAGTCGTGTCCTGATTGTTTCGGTTCATATTATTTGTTTGCAACGGTATGATCCATGGTAAAAAGATTATGTAACTTATTTCTAACTGTTTTCTCCAAGAAGGTACATATAATTGTGGAACTGAGATTGTGGAATCATGAAATATCTAGATATTAAACTTGCGGTAAATATTCATAGCCTCACGCACATTAAATATTTAAAGATAAGCTTATTTTGCACAATTCCAAGAGGGTTTAATGCTTATAGCGGTTTTCCCAGTCATGGACACACCATAGGAGTCAGTTTTCTTATTTTACTAAATAGCATCTAATTGCAGCCTTTGAACATAAGTGGAACTACGTAATCAGTTTTTATTTTATTTTATTTTATTTTGTACACAATGGAATTTCATTATACGCACTTGTAACTAAATCTATAACATAAATAATTGTAGATTGTTTGTGTGACATGTCATTTAGTTAAGCATATATGTATGTATATACGTATGTTCTCTCCCAGGTGCCCAAACTGCTTGGGATATGCTATCTGAAGAACAAACTTTAAGACACATCCGCACAAGCTGTGAAGAACTGGATAATATACTTGGAGGTGGCATACATTGCAAAGAAGTTACTGAAGTTGGTATATGCCTCCCTATAAAATTGTTGTTCCTAATTTGCTTGTTTACAATGAAAATTAGTGCTATGATTAATTTTCTCTTCGATGCAAGAAACATATACATATATCCACCAATGTAAAACAACTCTATATATTATATGATCGTGAAAAAGACTGTTAGGTTGACTCGTGTAATGTTGTGTATATGCCTGTGAGCCATTTTACCTTTTTGCTATGATTTATGTGCTATAAGGGCACTATTTATTCCTGTTTGTTTCTCAATAGAAGTAATATGCATATATATACCTAATTTATGTTTATCGTTTGGCAGGTGGAGTTCCTGGTATTGGTAAAACACAGTTGGGGTACGACTAACTTTAGGTGTGAAAAACCCTTATGAAATTTGAAATTTATTGATGCTTTTATGTATAAAGGATGCAACTTGCGGTCAATGTCCAGATTCCAGACTATTATGGTGGTCTGGGTGGAAAAGCAATTTATATAGGTAGATGTGTGAACCATTCACTGGTTTAGCGTTCATGATTTATAGATCGTTGGGCTCAACTTTTTTGAAACATGATGGCTTTAGATACTGAAGGAAGTTTCATGGCTGAACGTGCTTATCAGATTGCTGAAGCATGCATTGAAGATATTCATGAGTTTTTTTTGCATCATCGAAAAAGCTCCCAAAATTGGCAGAAAGAAATGAATCCTGACAATTTTCTGGCAAATATATTTTATTTCCGAATCTGTAGTTCTACAGAGCAATGTGCTTTAGTGGACCACCTAAACACCTTCCTAACAGATCATAACGATGTAAGTTTTAGTTCAGTACTTATTTTATGGAAAACCAATATAAATTATGTAAATTGCATGATTGTATTTGTCTATAATCTACCTTCTACCAGAATACTTGTCAGTTGGTTGGTAACGATTTGATACCTGGACACACCTTTATGTTAGATGAATAGTGACAGTTGAATTTGGTTACACAAGCGCGCGCACACAAGTGTAGGTGCATAGTGCAGTAATCACATGGAGGGAAAAAATAAATGAATGAAGACTGTCCTTGATCTATTAATGATCTAAAAGGTCAACCACACTTAAATTTTGAATTTTGTTAATGAAAGATTTTTTTTTTCCTACTGGACTTTGCATAGGTACTTCAAAACCTGCACACCTGAAATTCATTATGCTTCTTCTGTTTGCCTCTGATGTATATAGAAGCCATCTACATCTTAGATGATAATCTCTAAATGTTAAATTACATTGCCTTTATCTTGTTGCTTGTCTTATTTAGACCTCTACATATGATATCATAACCACTTTGTAGAATTAAATTTTGTAGTCATCATCGATACTTTCATGTGAGTAAGTTTAGTTTGTGTTGGTCCAAATATTTGTTGAGGGTAACTGTGAGTTGATATATTAACCTAATGTTGCAAAATTAGCTTTATGTGTTTCATTGTCTTTCTCATTGCATGTTATGCAAATGTGTTGTATTTCCTTTCAAATATTTAATATTGTTGCTATATTTAGGTTTTACTTTGCCATTTATGTATTTCTGTTTTCTCCACAGGTCAAGATAATCATCATTGACAGTATAAGTTTTCATTTGCGTCAAGATTTTGATGATTTAGGTGCAAGGACTAGGCTAATCGGCGAGCATTCCCTGAAACTGATGAAGCTTGCCAAAAAATTTAGCCTGGCTGTAAGCAACTATTTTTTCTTCAGATTGTACAAGTACTCATTATCGACTGAAACTGAGTGAGGTGGAGCCTGGGCGCAACGGTTAAGTCACCTGCATGGTGATTTGGGCGTCCAGGTTTGAGTCTGGAAACGGCCTCTTCGCAATGCGAAAGAAAGGCTGCGTACATTATCGACCTCCCCAGAGTCCGCTATCCTGTGGGTGCCTCGTCCATTGGGTTTCACATTTTATTGTACGAGTACTCATTATATTTGCAAGGTCAATTGCTTGTAAAATTCCAAGACTTATATTTATTTGCAATTTCCTTTATGAAACCTAGTTGGATATTTGAAAGTTAGATAAAGAAAATCTGTATTAATAGGTGGAATAGAAACACAATCTTTTGGTTGACCGTGAAGTTTCAAAAATACCCTTGTAAACAAATAAGAGATCAAGAGTTTGAAACCCACCGTGAACAAAAATTAACATCTATTTTCAAATGGAAAATTTAAAACATAAAAAGGTTACAAGTTCAAACCCTACAATGACAAAAATTACATTTTTTTAATATATTTTTAGGTTTATCTCTATCAGACAACATAGAAATTTTAAATTTGATAATTTTATAAGTGGCTTCTATATGCACGTGCGTTGCACGTGCCGAAAAATCTCGTGCTACGTGAACCATGTCTTGGGAATATTTTAGTATATGGTATATTTGAAACTCTTACATGACTTGTAAATGAATTATCCTAGGTTCTGAATATGGCTAAATTTATGCTCAATTAACAATATTAATTTTTGATACAAACTGATTTCACAAAAATAAAGGGTACATTCGCAGTCTTTCACAGCCCTTTCTCTACGTCGGACCCATCCCACACTGCCTGACGCAGCAGACACATCCTACTTTTTAAATTGGGTTGTGCTCCTACTCCCATGAAGGCAGGAAATTGGTACGTCGGCATTGGGAGCGTCTGGTGCAAGGGACGCGTCTGATGCCAACAATCACTTTTTTTAGGAAATTCGAAATTATTTTATAGCTACACCTTCTCTAGTCTCTTACCACCTTACAGAAGAGCATCAAAAAAAACTGACAAAAAAAAATGTTTACAAAATCACGTATCGTGCAAAAGTCCTATTGTTTAATCACATCAAGCTAATATTACTTTACTAAAAATGTGTTTTCGAGACGTACGTGGCGTACGGCAAATAAAGAAAGTTTACAAAAACAATACCAGAGTAGTACAATCAAATCAAAGCGACCATCTAGATGAAGTATCAGTATACGACACTCAAATACGACACAAATACAAAGGTCTTTGGAATGAATGGATTAAATGGAAAAGTCATTGCAATAAAACGAGGACTAGTTGGGATACTGCAAAAGAAACTATTTGTAACAATGGAGAATGGTGGTGCGGTTGTGTGGAAGTATGTTTAGATTTACGTCGTATTTGAGTTTTAAGTCAACATATCTTATTATAAAATTTTGTGATCTTTTGTCTTCTAGGAGTTTAGACAATCTGTTTTGAAGCATCAAAGAGGACTGATTAAATACATAGAACTGATGCAAGTTTTATTTTGAGTTACGAACGGAACTGGAGAACGCACCCACCCTAATATAGTTGTGCCAATCCCCTCTGGCTGTACCTTAGTTTAATTGGACTTGTGGTATCAATGATTCTTTGGTCCTCTTCGTACAAGCAAATGTGTGCGCGTGTTTGTTATCAAGTGCTTAAATTTATTTTTATAATTTATGAATGAATAATAATTTATTTTGACCAGCACCATTGTCTCGGTGGTTAGCCGCTTCAACTTTGATGCGAAAGGTCACATGTGCGAAACTTACGTAGCGTGATTCGAACATATATTAGCATGTGGTATATTATATACTACCTAAGATCTGTAACATTAATATGTAATACCATCTAAGTATCCAATTAAAAAAACGTTAGAACCGAACTCTTTAAAGTTAAGTGTTTATATTGTATATATTTACAGTTTTTGAGTAATTGTTAACTTTTATGCAGTAATCATAAATTAATACTAACAAAGCAATAATAACTGTCAATGTTTATTATGCCTCATCGTTTTGAGGCTTATGTCCCGCTCCGCAAGCAAAATAATGCCTCATGCATGCTTTTTGCGTTTTAAACCTTTGATATGTATTTGCATGTGTGTGTCTATGTATGCATGTATGTGTGCTGCATACATGCATACACACACACATTATGTGTGTACATGTATGTATGTGTGTATGTCCATGTATTTCCACGTCTTCACCGTTTAGAGCTACACAATTCAAAATCAATGAAATTTTGAAGATGTTCAATTCGAAAATTTCATTATGTGCAAAATGTTTTTTAAACGTCGATTTCAAATATATATGGGCATGTATGTGCCATTCTTTGAAATATTCACAAATGTTCACTGATGTAGGATACCTCTTATTGGTGGGAATCTCCTATATTGGTAGTAAGATATTTGCATGTATAGTCGTATACCTTGGATTCGTATCTCTGAGAAATACCACCATTTTCAAAATAAATATATTAGGAAATATGTAAGAATTTGTCACCCTTCTAGTAATTGCTGGGTTTTTCTTTTCTTTTCTTTTTTTCCTTTATTTTATGTGAAAACTTAATTAAAATTTTCTGGATAATATGTAAGCAAGAAATCTATTTTCATAAACTATGGACCTTTGGACATAAAAATTATATTTCAGTTTCGAAGTATGGAGGTTGGATGATCAAAGAGATGGATAACTTAAAACTGAACTGGAAGAAACAAATTTAGTTTGTAATAAAAAAAGTCTTCCATATATCTCAAGTGGCTAACTGTTAGCTGTTTTATTTAAGTGGAAATACTTTTGATTGTCATTTGATCATAGATTTACATATTTTTACCCTTTTTTCTAGCGTCTCCTTCATATCTTTTGTTCTTTCCTAAATGTTTCAACACTTCAAGTACAGTAAGAATATGCTAGTTTATGTTGTATTATTCATCTCATTCATATTTCTGTTTCAACAAAAAACTTATATTGCATGTTCTTAATTCTTCTCTTTCAGGTTGTTTTGTTGAATCAATCGACCATCAAGTTCAGTGAAGGCGCTTATGAATTGACTCTCGCTCTAGGTATCCATTTATCATCCTTTTCTTCTCACCCATCTAGGATTCAGTATATTAACAGTATTTTCAAATGTAAATATTTCATGTTTAATCTTAAAATGTTTGTTTTCCCCTTATATTACCTCATCTGGTTTATGTTTTCTGGGCTATAAAGTCGGATATATAAGTGTATACTCACATTCCATTATAACCTGTGCACAACTTGAACTAATTTTGAAATCTGTTGTGGCGTCCAGATTCTCCTTAAATAGTGGTAACTGGTAGCTTGGGGTTGTCATCAGACTCAGCACCTGTTGAGGCTTATATTGTATCCTAATTATAACTTCTTAAGCTGATAACTGATATAAAACACAAATACATAGTCCTAAATCAAACCTTATCTTTCATATTTTGTACTTTCAGGTGAGAGTTGGTGTCATTCATGTACTAATAGAATTGTTTTGGAATGGAATGGCAACGAGAGACGTGCCTTTCTCAAGAAATCACCTTCTCTGAAAGAAGCCTCTGCACCTTATACAATTACAAGCAAAGGAATCAGAAGTTCAAATCCTAATAATAAACGCCAGAGAATGACTTGATCAAATTCTGCGTTCATTGTTTATATTTTCACCTGTTAAATTAATGCAAGATAATCCAACTTCAGCATCAGTTTAGGTAAATATTTCATGTATGATTAATGTACCCTTAAAATGTTAAATTAGACCAACCATTATTGTTTGTTCAATACTTGGTATTATGAATTCAATCAAATCTGCTAACTGATTCATAACTTTGTTCTGGTTAAAACCATGGTAGAGAATTTGTGGTATTACGTGCCAGGTGCGCACTCTGCACCCATGAGCAATTATGATCCTGACCAAGAACCGCATTTATTAGTCTTAACCATGAATTCACTTATAAATTGGTGCTGTAATTTATGATTCAGCTATTTAAATATTTGATAGTCTAATGTTGTTGACTTTGTTGATGTCTATGCAAGGGGATTCATTCCAACTTATATGTTAAACAAATATTTGGATTGATATAATTTGAACCACGTTGATTTTGAGTCTCGTGTAAACGACGTAATGCTTGTTTTTACCTTACTTCTTACCAAAGGGTATGAACAAGCTGATTATCTCACTGATCTCTGTTTTAAAGATGTTTTATTTTATATAGGGAATAATAAAAAATGCGATGTCACAAGAGAAATGACCCCTGTGCAATTGTTTAAAGGTTTCAAACTCGTACTTTGATGATTCCTATGTAAGCTATTCCTTTTCATCAACTTGATTATATAAAATATCGTATGATGTGGACTTCAACCGAAAGTGAGAGAGATGCTCAACGTGTAAAGACAATAATTCATATTAATCAAGCAAATTATCTCTTGGTGTCATAATTGGTGCAAAAACTGATTAATAAACTTGGATCAAATAAGCAAGATATTAATAACTGAACTTACAGATCAGGAGTTTGAGATACTAGGCCTTCAAGCAGCACAAGTTTAGTGCTTAAATTTAACAGAATGAGTGAATGATACTTCCAACAGTTTATGGAGTGCTTCATATTAATATTAGCGATTAAGAATAAAATTCGACTTGTGTTTCTGATAACTAAAATATGAGCAGGTGGCTATGTTATGCTTGCTTGAAGACACAAAACTACAAAAAAACACATAAGATGAGCCCGTTGTTTTGTAGATGTCCAAGTTCAAATAACTGCCTCAATGTTTCCGTTCACTCCAACTACATGTACTACACCATAAAATCAATTCTACTGCCAAGCCCACAATAAATCGAGCAATGTCTATTTCTCATCCACGTTCGTATAGTGGGGCGGGTACGTTAGTGCCGAGTTAAACCTAAATTCATCATCACCATGAACTGCTACCGCGTGTGTATCGAAGTAGGAATAAGATACCGTGAGGATCTGCAAGAACACGAGAATGAAATGCACAATGAAGAAGTAACGCGATGATAACAAGGGAATCACCAATAACAACATAAGCACCACCACCACCAATGACGCGAGAACAAGAGGTAGAAGCCAATCTCATTCAGATGTGGGTATGCAGCTCCTACTGGGGATGTGGATACATAGCTCTGACCACTATCATAAGAATTGATACTGACTGCTTGATGTCTCTAAGTGACTCTGGATTTTCACAATGGATCGATGCACGGCTACCTCGAAAAGTTGTTAAATATGTTATTGAACTTGAAAAGAAGATATCATCGTTACATAATCAGCTTAGTGCACAAAAGAGTCAAGTATGTCGTCCAAATCGATGTAATAATTAGAAGAGATTAGTTAGACGAAGCAACTAATTTATGATGATGAACTTATCTTTTATATCGATTTATTTTTACTACTTCATATCTGTGTATTAGTACTATTTTATCTATATCTAATTTTGTGTTCGTTCATCATTGGTTAGATAATTTGTCTTCCATACGACAATGTACATGTTGAATCAAGTACATTGACAGCGGGATTAAATGAGTGAATTTTGAATTTTTGACCTTTTTTTAATTTGCACAAAATCTTATTTTGTGTTTATAACAACAATATTTATTTATACCAAGTCAAATTTAGTGTTTATTAATAAAAGGATTTGAGAAATATTTTAATTTTGTTTAATGTTTATTTATTTGATATTATTAAATAATAGTATATTATTATTTATATTATTTAAAACTTAAATTAATTAATTTAATTTTACTTCAATTTTATCTTTTAATATTTTGTGATGTTCATTTTCAAAATACAAACATCATACGCGCACACACACATAATGTATAATTTAATCGGGGTAATATGAGAATATGTGTAAAATTGACTATTGTAAACAAGGTTTAAGGTTTCGACCGGAACACCGAGATTTTTGTCGTTTCGTTTAGGTTTCGTAGGGACCAAAACAAAACCAGGCTGAAATTCTCGTTCAATAATAAACCATCGAACTTCAAATTTTACAAAAAGGAAAATTTCGAAATAAGTATTAATTTGAGTTTCAAATATATGAATATCAAATTTTCAATTGCAACTCAGAAAATATATAAATTCACAAAACATGTGTGTGGTGTAACTAAAAAAGTTGACAACAAAATAATAAATAAACATTTTTTAATGTATTGTAAATATTTATAAATCAGTATTGTTTTATTATATCTTATTTTTTAGATAAAAATAAATTATACATTTTGTTTCAATAGATTAAACAGACTTATGTGTATTTATATGTAAGATAAATAATAATATCCGAAACAGAAACTGGAATTGAAATTCTCAAAATTTTGCGAATTACATCGAAATTTCAAAAATTACGAAAGACCAAAACCGAGATCTTGAATCTTGATTGTAACATCCGGTTAATAAGTGTAGAGGTGATAACCGAAGAAACCAAGTCCGTCGGAAGCGGGTGAAATAAGCAGATTTTTTTTTCTTCCTATTTTAGATCTATTTGACCTATGAAATATAAAGAGTTTATTAGATCTAATCTAATATAGTTTTAAATAAAATCTTATTTTATTTATTCTGGTTGGAAAAGGAGTCTTAATTTTATTTATTTTTATATGAGATTTATATAAAATAAAGCATATAAAATATATTTTTATGTGCATATGCGTGTAATAATTAATTGTTAAAGTTAATTTAGAGAAGGAAACCTTTCGTTTTTCTCTCTAAAACTTAATCATTTGGGGAAATATGCAAGTGCAATATACAAACAGTGTACATGACTAATATGACCTTATATTTGTTGGAATTTACACCGCAACAGACCCATTTGTTTTTTATATGGTGTGTTGCTAAAAGCACACAAAAATGTGCTTTCTAATACCATTACTAAAGAGCACCATTCATAATTAAATTATGTGCTGCTTAATACCAAAAAACATAAAAATGAGGCACCCAAATCATTTAAATTCTAACTCACATTGTTCTTCTTCTTCAACCAAAACCCTTGGCATAATTACCTCATTTGCATCCTTAGGATACCCTGCATTCATTTTATAATTTGAATTATTCAAGATCTATGTCTCCTATCAATCAACTCACAAAATTAGCAACAAATCCTAAACATTATTTTTAAATACAATAAAAAGAGCCAAAAAATATCGGTTGACAAATTAAAATAACAAACAAATTTTTTTTTAATCAAATATCCTTCTATAAAGTATTGATTATTTGGTATATTATTTGTCATTTTTGATATTCATCTTCCTCCTTAGAATAGTGATCTTTGTTAATGGATTAGTCATCTAAAATTAATCAAATTCTGTAATGAAATTTAGGATTTAAGGGTTGTTAAAATTCAGGAGCCGAGATTTTTAATGTAGATATAATGGTTTTTTAGTATGTAAAGCATTCAATGATTAATGGCTATTTGGACAAAAAGAAGAGGTATTAAGGTGCGTGTTTATTTATTAAACATGATTAGTTAAATATGGTATTAGAAAGCACATTGCTAGGTGCTTTTAGCAACGCACTTTATATATGTCTTTGTTTTCTACAATTTATTTTTTATTTTTTGAAAATAAGTAAGATTTTTATTAAGGCATTTTCAGCCCAGAATGTGAGGCCCAAATGCTGGCCCAAATCAGTCATACAAAGTAAGCCAGGTAAAACAACATATCATTCGAACTTTCCAAAAAGAAAACACCCGAACATTTGCTCATTCTTCTCTTAAGCTATATTCATGGCGGCTGGAACGGAACAAAGTAGCTGGTACTTGGGATATCTCCTCATGAATAGCTCTGATCCTCTTCTTCAGTTTGAGCTGAATCTCGTTCCAGTAAGGTAGGTGTCCAGTTTTTTATTCTTCTTTGCACCAGGCGCATGTCACTTATAGCTAGTTTGCTGACCTCAAGATAATTTCTTTGTTTGTTCTGGAACAAACGGCGGTTTCTCTCCTTCCACACATTCCAAACAGTTACAGTGATAGCCATGCTACTCAGTTTGGCTTCCAGGTCTTCGCCATGCCCCTTCTGACTCAGGTAGTTGATTTCATCCTCTAATAGAGTTGACTGAAATGATGAATTTATTGAGATTTTACACAATTTTCACACCTCTGTCGAGAATTTGCAGGAAAATAAAAGATGTTCATGAGTTTCCTCTTCTTGATTACATAATACACATATTTTATCTGTTATAATCCCCCATTTTGAAAGTCTATCCCTTGTGGGAAATCTTCTGAGAATAACTTTATAAGAAGTAAAGGCCATTTTTGGACTATTAACACGATTCCAAATAATTTTGCTCCATACAACTTTATTGTCTCTATGTCTTACCTCATTCCATGCGGATTAAGTGGTAAATTCACTACCAGTAGGCTTCCACATCCAGATATCATTGTCTCTACCATTAAATATTGGCATAAATTGAATTTTTTGCTTAATTTCTTGATTCATTGGTAACAAGGAACAATTCCAACCATTATTGTTTTTTGTTTCTATCACTTTTTTATCCGGGCATCCATAACCAGAAAAGGTGTTAAGCTCTAAGATGTCAATCAAGGATTCGCCTTGAATCCAAGGACACTTCCACAAGTCGGTCTCCCTGCCTCTGGCAATTTCTCTTGTACAGCATGAGGCTAGTTGTGGCGACCCGGAACTTTTGGATAATTTAATTGGGATGTTTAATTGATTTTAATATTTAAAATTTCGTTTGTAACTTAAATTTCAAATATCACCATTATTTGGAAATTTAATTATTGGATTTAATTACTAGAAATTGGGTAAAATGTTGAATCTGGAGTTTTAAGCCTATTAAAAATAATTTGAAGACTTGTAAAATTTATATTGGTAATACTAAAGATAGTAAAAGTGTTGAAATTGAATTTGAGAATGTTTTGTTAAGTTTTGAAAATATATCATTTAAATCGAAATTTAAAAATAGCCTTCCGAGGCACAGTCTCGGAATTTGACGAAACCTGTTTCATTGGATCTGTAATATTGTATTATTATCGAATTTCAATTTTCGTAGTGTTTGGAGTTGTTGTGTGAGCGTATGATATATAAACGCGTTTAATTTATATCGAAAATTTAATATAATAACTGGATCCAAAAAGCTATCTTCTCCATACGATTGAATTTGGACTCGAAACTATTTCCACTGCGTTCGAAATAAGGGTATAACATTATAAACGCCTAGAGGCACGTCTCAATAGGAGGTCACGTTTTTAAGTTGCGTTTATCGGAACGGTTTAGATTTGAATTTAAATTGAATATTTATACTAGTCAACTGCAGTTGAAATTATCTCACATCAACCATTTTCTAGTCCTTTCCAAAGCACTGTAGCAAGTTGAGTGAAGCATGATAACATCTATTCCTGTCCACCATTCCCATCTTAAAACAATCTTCCTTTGCAGTTTTTTTCAGAAAAAAATCGAGTATCTTAGAAGAAAAAATGGCTGCTAATAAAAAAAATTCCTCCTCTCTTTCGTTTAATCCCCAAAACTTATTCGACCCAAAAAAAAAGAAATCGAACTCAATTAAAAAAATGGAAGCTTGAATTCGAATTCACGGCAAATCGAAAAGTGTATGCTCGCGTCCTCTCGTAATCTAACGTCGATCGATCACGAGCAGTGGCCTAGGGTTTGGGAATCGGGGAGGATCGAGGCGAAGGCGGCGGCATCTCGAGGTGGCCGAAGTCGAGTCATATCATTTTTAGGGGAAGAGTGCTCTCGTAGGGGAGCTGGTAGGTGAAGCAGTGCAGTGGCCGACGTCGATTCTCGTGATGATGGAGTTTTTGGTCAACTCTGGGTGCACTCGAGATCGTGGGACGAAGGCGATACTTGTGGGCTCGAAATTTTGGCCTTCGATCATCATGAGATCATCGCGTGCGGTAGGGGGCACGGTCAGGGCTATCGCGTTTGCATGGGCGCTCGACGATAGTAAGGTAACGATTCCTTTTTTCTTATAAGATTTAAATTTGTTAAGGAATAGGAAAAAAAATAATAGCAGAGATTTTTTTTTTAAAAAAAAAGAAGAAAAGAAAAGAAAGAACGGCAGAAATATTTATATTGTTTACTGAAAGAAGAAAAAGAAATATACATGTTTTAAAATTGCAATTACATTTGAAATAATGTGTTATCCCGCCTTTTTGAGCAAGACTGTGATATCAAAAGATCGACCGAGAAAACCTAAGATAGCTCGTCTCAAAGATTGGTCAATTCAGCATCTCAATAAGGCAAGTTCTGTTGAAAAATTTCTCATCTAAGATCCCCTACGGAGGGGGGGTCCAGGGGGGTGCCAACCCCCCAAGGTGGGGGTGCGGGGGCAACGCCACCGCTACGGTGTTCGACCTGACCGGTCAGGTCGCAGGGGTCCAGGGGGCAGCGCCCCCGGCGGGGTGCCGGGCAGCGCCCCGTCCAAAACGGTATGCGACCTAGGGCATGGAATATCTAACGAGTTAAAGCGACTCAACCATTTCAAAAGCTACAGTAGCCCCGCGACCTAAAAACTCCAGCGGGTTAACAGAACAAAGGTCAAGCGACCTACATCACAACGACCTAAGAAGGTACAAGACCCGGTGCGACCGAACGACTCAAGTATGCAGCGACCTACAACATTTAGCGACCTAACGGGTTAGCAGGGAAGCGACCTATAACATTCAACGTCCTTACGACCTACTGATTAAATGACCCAACGACCTAATAACTACTCAGTTAGGTCGCAATACCCTTAGATCGCCACTCTTTTAGGTCGCGCATTGCCCCTTCGAAGATAGGTCGCTTGCGACCTAAGCATTTTCCTGCCTCTCCTACTAAGTCGCTCACGACCTATCCAAACCGAGGCAACTCCAAAACCTTAACCCCTAGGTCGCCCACGACCTAATGATTTCTGATGCCTTCATTCCTTAGGTCGCGGCCCCTCATTAGGTCGCTCCATGCCTTCACCCAGTAGGTCATAATTCCTTAAGCCGTAGCTCCCTATGTCGCAACACCATCTCTTGCCGCTTCTTAGGTCGCCAACCCCTATGCCACGACCTACGACCTACCTTAGGTCGCGCGTGCCGACCTAACTCCAGCAAATCACCTATAAATACGGCATGAACTCCAACTAGAGAGGAACTTTTCGGATGGAAAGAGGACGATACTCTGCAGTTTTCTCCACTCTTTCAACACCTCAATCATTGAAGATTCTTCATCAAGAGATCTCCTTCATTCAAGAGAGATTCGAAGAGCAATTCATCATCAAAGTTCTAACTTCTTTCTCCGATCGTGTTGTGATTGTAAGATCGTGTTGTAAAGATGTTGTAATCGAAAGATCGTGCTGTAAAAGTGCTGTAAAAGTGCTGTAATCTCGTAAAAGTGTGTACAAAGAAGATAATGGAGAATGTAAAGTGGATGTAGGCTTACTAGAAGCCGAACCACTATAAAAATCTCTGTCTCTTTACTTTTCTGCAGTTTTTCTTTTTACTTTGTTTCCCGTATAAACGGGTGGTGCTTTCACTTCATCACAGGATACACCGGGTGTTAGCGTTAAACCATTTTTATCGTTAACATAATGTATTGGTGATAAACGGTTTAAGTAACTCATTAATTATTTTGGATACTAGGAAAATTAGTTATCATAGGAAAATTTATTTAAAAATTTAAATTACTGGTTTAAATTAAAGTACTAGTTAATTAAAATTATTTGGAAGGATAATTGATGGGTCGGTTATTTAAAAATGTTAATAAATTGTTTGACTAATTCAAATATTAATAAATTATATAATGATTGTACAAGGTCTGAATCTTGAAGAAACAAGCTGGTTGGTTTGGATTGCAATTAAAAACAAAGGTGAGTTAATCTCACTCATGTGGGTTCAATTTAAATTTAAATGGTTAAATTCGAATAATTGGTTGGATGGTTGAATTGATTTGATATGCTATATTATATATAGTAGTATATAGTCTATGTTGGGTGATTGATTTCACGCATTATTTAGCGGATGAGACCCTATGCGCCGCATAATAGCGGATGATATTATATAAATCCCATATACCGCGATATTCCACCTCAAGTTGGAATTGGTATTGTGCTAACATCTGTGGATGCCGGAAAACAGGTTGGAGGGATCCAACTGGATTCCTCAAAATTATTTAGTTTGTTTAATATTCTGTGTTATGAATATTTGATATTCTGTGATGAATTATATTGATAGTTGGAATATTGAATGCTATAATTTGCTTGAATATATTTCGGTACGCTGAGTTATCAAAATATATAGAATTGGATTTTTGAAAGAAGTATAAGAGTGAATTTAGGAAGTGAAATAATTATAGAATAAAAAACATAAGAATGAATTGGAAAGAAATAAAAGTGATTTTTTAAAAAATGAAGTTAAATTATAAAGTAGAGATTTAAAACAAGTTTTAAATCAAAGTTAAATTTGGAATTCAAGTTAGTGAATCTCAGTTTTTAAACAAATAAAGTTTTTAAATTTAAATTGTTTTAACAACTTGAATGTTAAAGTGCATTTTTAAATTGATTTGAATTTAAAATTGAATTTGGTTTTAAATTCCTTTAAACTTCTTTTATAAAATGAGTGATTAATTTATTTAATGAAGAAAATAAAAAGGTAGTTAAGTACTAGTTGAGAGTAATTAGGAGTGGTCAATATTTGTGGTTTAATTAATGATTAATTACTTAATGTAATTAATTTAGTTTAGGATAAACTAAAATGTAATTAGGAATCATTAATTTATATAATTAATGATGTAATTATAGATTGATTAATTAAGATTAATTAATCAATAATAAGTGATTTATGAGTAATTAATTAATATAAGTAATTAAGAAGTAATATAGTTAACCATAGTTAATTAATTTGTGAAGTAATTAAAGATTAATTACTGTTTTTGGTTAAGAATAATTAATTTGTGTAATTAACTGAAGATAATTACTTGAATGTAATTGAAGGATAATTAATCTAGGGTGATTAATTGAGATGTATAACTAAGGGATGATTAATTAATTGATTTGAAATTAATTAATGTCAAGTGAAGGAATCTAAGTGATTGAGGTTAGTAATTCAATTAGAAGTGATTAAATTTATTTTGAAAGTGATTAAGTTTGCTTATGGATGATAGAATTGTATTGGTGCCTTATATTCCATAAGTGATTGATTAAATTGATACGAGTTAGCCCGGGTTTCATATAAGTTGTATGCTTTGTATTCCATGTTAGATGGGTTTACTCACGTTGGTTTCCAGCCTGACCCGGGTGTTACTTTGATGTGATGCTCGGGTCAGACTGAGTATTACAGATTTTCAGGTAAGGACGTTCTGGAGCTCAAGAGGCGAGCTGGATGGCAAGAACGTATGGAGTGTTTCCACTGTATTATATTGTTGTATATCTGAGACATGATGATTGTGTATATCCAGTGTCTGTATATATGTGTAACTCTGATGTATTATAAATGTATTTGACAGATACAGAATTCTTTTGTAAACTGTTATTATTTGATATGATATTATGATCCGCTGCGAATGTGAGAATCTTTGTTGTGTTTCTTCTTCTTCTTCTATCCTTTTCTTCTTCCTCCTAACTATCTGGAATTTTCAGGATCGAAAATTTTGGGTCGTTACAGTTGGTATCAGAGCTGAAGGTTAAGTGAGAACCTTGGCTCTAGTGGGGTTACTCATTAAGGATAGGGTCAATGGTACCCTAGAATGAGTTGAGTGTATATATATGTGAGAGCGTACTTGTTATTTTCTTATGTAAAGATTTTAAATGATTTTATATAATAATATATTTTGATATATAAAGCAATATTTCCTTTTAATAAATATTAAGGTGATTGGTTGTTAAATTAATGGAATTAAATTAAGAAGTAATATAATACAACCAAACTGAAATTGAATAAAGATAAGTTTGAAAAGGATTCAAAATGAAATTGAAATCTTGAAGTGGGGAAGAGTTTCAGAACAAGATGATAATGAATGGTTTCAGATATGATAATCTTGGTTATTATCATAAATGATTGTTGTGTTTAATAATTAATGAGTAAGTAAAATGAAATGTTTTAGAGAAGTAAAACATTTAGGCAAGTATGACTTATAAATTGGAATTGAAGTTGATCTGAATTGTAGAGTTTTAAATCCGGGTCCAGAATTTGAAAATTTTGTTTCAAAAGTAATTAAGAAATAATAAATAATGTTATTTAATATTATTTGAATGATAGAGCTTGATTCAACAAGAGTCGTTTGAAAATTTAAAAGGAATTTTTTGAATTCAAAACTAAAGGTGGTTTAAAATTTAAAAGTAACTTTGTGTGTGAAGGAAATAAATATGAAATAAACTCTAAGGTTGAGTTTTGAATTTTCCTTGGAATGTGATGTGAAACCCAAAGTGAAGTAAGTTTTAAACTTAAGTGGGAAGATTATTAATCTGAAGTAAAAAATTTGAATGGAAATTAAAATTGTGTAAATTTAATTTAAATTAATTAGAATTGTGTTTGAAGATGGATATGTTTAAAAATTCAAATGGAAATTGAAGTTATTTAAATTGGAATTGAGTCAATCTAAATGGAAGTGGAAATTTAAATTGAATTGATGAGAATGGAGATTTGGAAATTGAACAGTTTGGTTCTGGACTATTTTCAAAATAAATCATTTTAATATAAATCTATTTTTCCAAACTATGTACTATACAACTTTACTTTTTAAAACTAAAACTATCTTATACTTGTTTTACAATTATTTTTCAAACTATTTAACAATTTTTCGACTGTTTTATAAACCAATTACTATTTTCCAACTATTTTACAAATTAATTACCATTCTACAACTGTTTTGCAATTATAAAAATTTCTATAATTATTTGATTATTTCCAATTACTTTATACTTAACTATTTTATAGCTATGTTATAAACTAACAAT
Organism: Allium cepa; assembly: GCA_030765085.1. Taxonomy (NCBI): domain Eukaryota; kingdom Viridiplantae; phylum Streptophyta; class Magnoliopsida; order Asparagales; family Amaryllidaceae; genus Allium; species Allium cepa. The sequence goes on from CM060932.1 coordinate 113,326,892, forward strand.
TATTTTTCAACGACTTATCTATTTTAAACTTTTCAAGCTATTTCCTGAATTTAAGCTGGACAGAGTTCAAACTGTTTATGATTGAATATCCATTTGGGATAAGGATTAAAGTGATAATCCAATGAAATTGAAACAATTGTGATTATGTGGATAGAAATTAAAGGAAATGTGGATAGAAAGAGAAATTGATTTAGTTGATAATCAATGAAGATAAATACGTAGGATGTACGTATATTATTCTATTCGCATAGTAATTTGATCCATATTCGAGCACAGAATTTCGAGATAGTTTATCGATCCGAGTTGGAATTTTTTTCACTCGATTTTCGATGGCAAGCCTGGATATGGATTGTTGATTGGTTCTGGATATTCTCTATCATAGTTATGGCTATGAAAGGAGAATGACGGTTTCTGGTCAAGAAGCCAGATCTGAGTCCGCACTAGGAAGTCGGGTGGATAATACTAGTTCGGAAGTGAAATTGTGTGATCGAATGAGCGATCAGATTGGTATAGCGTATGGATGATAAGTGTACATCGTACGGATTTGAATGAAATTGATATTGAAAATTTGTGAATAAGAAATGTGAAATGATTTCTTTTGAAATGAAAGTATATTTTGCGAAATATATAATGGATAAAAGTGAAAGTTGGACGTTTTTATGATGATAAGTAAGATGGAAACAACTTTATAAAAAAAAGAGTAATTAAATTTGAATATTTGATTTGGAATACACAAAGTTATATATCTTTGTTATATAAGATAAATCTCCCCTTGTTGAATCTATTGCTGGAAGGAAAGAATTTTTGAAGATATTTGAAGTATAAAAGGAGTTTTATACAAGTTTGAAATGATCTAAAGTTTTTTTTATATATCTATATATATATATATATATAAAGGATCTTATGAGGATTTTGGAAAAAGGTTTTGGGAACCTTTGGATTTGGAAAGGCTTTTGATTTTTGGGTAAAATCAATATTGGAATATGGAAAGCCTAGTTTGAGAATTATCGATTTTGGGATAATCGATTTTGAGAAAAGGTGATTTATATGAGATTCATACTAGGTGTATGATTTGGAAGATACTATATGTGTATAGTATAAAGTGTTTCGATAATGGCTCTGGGGAAAAAGGCGCTCCCTTGAAATGAACTTCTCAGGAGTGCCACAGGATGGTACTTCCTTGAACCCTAAGGGGGGGTTCTAAAGTTGATCCTGTGAGGAGTCCGGACGAAACTAGTTCCTGAGGATTATGAGTAGTGCGTAGCGAAAGTCGAGGGCGCTGATGCCTACAGAGGCATTTGGGTTATGCTGTGACGACAGTGTAACTCGATATCACTGTGATCTACTGCAAACCATAGCGGAAGTCGTGTGTGCCACTGAGAGCCAACGATCTACATTTGATTTTATATCGGTAGACTGCGACCTATGGTAACATAGCGAAAGTCATGTATGCCGCTGAGATCCAACAGTCTACATTTGATTTTACAACGGTAGACTGTGACCTATGTGGGAGTGGAGAAGTTTCATTTTTGACAGCGAAAATCGAGGATGCTGATTCCTACAGTTACATGGACTTTTGCTGCGATGGCAACGTAACCCTGGAATGTAACTTTGATCTGTTGTGGGTTCCATGGCGTAATCGAGGGGCGTAATCGAGGGGCGCGGAGTGCCTACAGTTACATGGACTTTTGCTGCGATGACAACATAACCCAGGATATAACTGCGACCATGGATGGGGGTGATGATTTCCAGAGCATTCTCACCAAAGATATTTTCTCTGTCTTTTAAAAAAATGTTTTCGATATTTTCAATAAAATTATTTTCCAAGTATTTTCACTGGATGTTGAAAATGGGTCTGCTAGATACTTATAGATTTTCAGTCCTACGCCTGATCAACGTATGATCGGATTTCTGTGAGAACAAGGATGGATTGGTTGAGACATTGAGTTATAAGAAGTATTTTTATAAAAACCTATTTTAATAGTATTATGTGAATTTAAAAGTATTTCCAAAATTTTAAAATAAAAGAGTAAGCCACTATTCGAGAAGAGTTTATAAACACCTGACACAATAAATTGACACAATATTGTTTTTAAGGTGGGTGAATGAAATAATTTTACCCAAATATATTTTGATATAAAAGAAATATTTTCTTAAATTGTTGTATAACTTGGAAGTTTGGATGATAATATTTTAAACAAATAAGATTATAAAAATTGAAATGACTTGTTAATCAAATGGGAATTTGTATGAGTAAATTTTACCAATAAATAAATTTAATTTGAAAAACAAATTAAATTAAATTGTGGAAAATTTAATGGATGATTGGAAGAAATAACAGTGAATCTTGAATGTGATTGGAATGGGAAAATAAAAATTAAATTTGGAATGAGAAATAAAATTAATTAGAATTAAATTAACTTAAGCAAAGTTAATAATAATGAATTGGATTTAAAGTAAGTTGAAAGGAAATGGAATGAAGTTTAAAATAAATTGAGTCGGAATCAATTTAAATTGGCTATAAAACTTAAGTAATTATTTATTCACATGGATATCATCAAATTACACAGAATGAATTGTCATTGACGTAAACGAAGGTAATTAAAATTCTACGAGTTGAGAAAGATTAAATAAATTGGTTTTAAGATCAATTGAAGTGAATATGAGTTTGTTTTGCTTAAAAATGAATTGAATGTAAGAAATTGAGTTGTAAACCATTTAAATTGAATGAAGTTGTATATGAATTGGTTGTAAACAATTAAAATTAATGTCGGAACCCTATAAGTTGCTTATAAATGTTGTTTAACCTGCATTGCTTATAGAAACTCGTATGTTTACTAGTTAAATATGTAAAATGTTGTTAAGTTACATGATTTTGGCACTTACATATTTAAATTGAGTAAGTACAGGTACCGGAAAGTCGTTTGGCTGGATTTGGACGTGCTAATTGCTAAATTAATAAGCCGCTTGCTTAAAATGCTAAATAAAGGTACGCCTACGCAATAAAAATAGGAAATATGAACTATTTTTGTTTTTCCAACCGGGTGGGTCGATGTATATATATTTATATCTCTTGTCAAATTGCAAAAGCTCCTTGTACAAAGGAGACTCTGCCAAATAATTTCGATGATTTTGGGAGTTAGAAAAAAATTTGTTAGCGACAAAACGATTTCAAATTGAAATAAATTAGTGGATGAAACTAATTTAAAATAATGATATCATTCAGTTACAAATGGAAGATAAAAATTCAATATTCAGGGTTGAAGATAAATTGAATTCATATGGAAATGGGAAAACTAATCTGAATAAATGTAGATATGAAAACTTCTTTAGGGAAATGTGTAAAATGATTTTAAAAGCTATGATTGGATATTATTGCTAAGTAGGATATGCAGGTATTATAAAGCGAAAGGAAAATTGGTTTTGATTTCAGAAGATAAATTTGAATTGCTCGACAAAAAGGTATGTGTTTAAATTTCTGCATGAAATTTGATTGGGTTTTTTTATCTAGCCACTTGTCATTTTGTTTTCTTTTGGAATTTGGGAGCCCGTAGAGGCATTTTGTAGTTGTACCGAGCTAGCCGCATAAAGGAGACACTGGCGAAATTTTTCGGAAATTTAGGGCGTTAGAAAAATTTATTCAAAATTTGGTTTTAGATTCGAATTTGAATTATTAAGTAAATAATATTATTGTGACTTATGGATAGGTTTGGAAAATTAGCAAGATGGATTGTGTGTCTTTAATAAAGATTGTTTGGTTATTGTTAAAAAAAACTGTCTGGTTTTGGAAAAATAGTAATGGGTATTGAATCATTCTTCTTAACTAGCAATTTCAGGGACGAAATTCTTTTAAGGGGGAGGACTGTGACGACCCAGAATTTTGGACAATTTAATTGGGATATTTAATTGATTTTAATATTTAAAAGTTAGTTTGTAACTTAAATTTCAAATATCACCATTATTTGGAAATTTAATTATTGGATTTAATTACTGGAAATTGGGTAAAATGTTGAATCTGGAGTTTTAAGCCTATTAAAAATAATTTGAAGACTTGTAAAATTTATATTGGTAATACTGAAGATAGTAAAAGTGTTGAAATTGAATTTGGAAATGTTTTGTTAAGTTTTGAAAATATATCGTTTAAATCGATATTTAAAAATAGCCTTCCGAGGCACAGTCTCGGAATTTGACGAAACCAGTTTCATTGGATACGTACTATTGTATTATTATGGGATTTCAATTTTCATAGTGTTTGGAGTTGTTGTGTGCACGTACGATATATAAACGCGCTGAATTTATACCGAAAATTTAATATAATAACTGGATCCGAAAAGCTGTCTTCTCCATACGATTGAATTTGGACTCGAAATATTTTCCATTGTATTCGGAATAGGGGCATAACACTATAAACGCCTAGCGGCATGCCTCAATTGGAGGTCACGTTTTAAGTTGCGTTTATCGGAACGGTTTGGATTTGAAATTAAATTGAATATTTATACTAGTCAACTGCAGTTGAAATTATCTCACATCAACCCTTTTCCAGTCCTTTCCAAAGCACTGTAGCAAGTTGAGTGAAGCACGATAACATCTATTCCTGTCCCCCATTCCCATCTTAAAACAATCTTCCTCTGCAATTCTTTTCAAAAAAAAATCGAGCATCTCAGAAGAAAAAATAACTGCTAATAATAAAAAATAAATTCCCCCTCTCTTTCGTTCAATCCCCGAAACTTATTCGACCCAAAAACAAAAGAAATCGAACTCAATTAAAAAAAATAAAAGCTCGAATTCGAATTCACGACAAATCGAAAAGGGTATGGTCGCGTCCTCTCATAGTCTAACGTCGATCGATCACGAGTAGTGGCCTTGGGTTTGGGAATCGGGGAGGATCGAGGCGAAGACGGCGGCGTCTCGAGGTGGCCGAAGTCGAGTCGTATCATTTTTAGGGGAAGAGCGCTCTCGTAGGGGAGCTGGTAGGTGAAGCAGTGCAGTGGCCGACGTTGATTCTCGTGATGATGGAGTCTTTGGTCAACTCTGGGTGCACTCGAGATCGTGGGACGAAGGCGATACTTGTGGGCTTGAAATTTTGGCGTTCGATCATCATGAGATCATCGCGTGCGGCAGGGAGGCACAGTCAGGGCTATCGTGTTTGCGTGGGCGCTCGACGATAGTAAGGTAACGATTCCTTTTTTCTTATAAGATTTAAATTTTTTAAGGAATAGGAAAAAAATAGTAGCAAGGATTTTTTTAAAAAAAAAAGAAGAAGAAAAGAAAAGTAAGAACAGCAGAAATATTTATATTGTTTACTGAAAGAAGAAAAAGAAATATACATGTTTTAAAATTGCAATTACATTTGAAATAATGTATTAGTGATAAGCGGTTTAAGTAACTCATTTAATTATTTTGGATACTAGGAAAATTAGTTATCATAGGAAAATTTATTTAAAAATTTAAATTACTGGTTTAAATTAAAATACTAGTTAATTAAACTTATTTGGTAGGATAATTGATGGCTCGGTTATTTAAAAATGTTAATAAATTGTTTGACTAATTCAAATATTAATAAATTATATAATGATTGTACAAGGTCTGAATCTTGAAGAAACAAGCTGGTTGGTTTGGACTGCAATTAAAAACAAAGGTGAGTTAACCTCACTCATCTGGGTTCAATTTAAATTTAAATGGTTAAATTTAAATAATTGGTTGGATGGTTGAATTGATTTGATGTGCTATATTATATATAGTAGTATATAGTATATGTTGGGTGATTGATTTCCCGCATTATTTAGCGGAAGAGACCCTATGCGCCGCATAATAGCGGATGATATTATATAAATCCCATATACCGCGATATTCCACCTCAAAGTGGAATTGGTATTGTGCTAACATCTGTGGATGCAGGAAAACGGGTTGGAGGGATCCAACTGGATTCCTCAAAATTATTTAGATTGTTTAATATTCTGTGATGAATTATATTGTGATTTGGAATATTGAATGCTATAGTTTGCTTGAATATATTCCCGTACACTAAGTTATCAAAATATATAGAATTGGATTTTTGAAAGAAATATAAGAGTGAATTTAGGAAGTGAAATAATTATAGAATAAAAAAAATAAGAATGAATTGGAAAGAAATAAAAGTGATTTTTAAAAAAATGAAGTTAAATTATAAAGTAGAGATTTAAAACAAGTTTTAAATCAAAGTTGAATTTGGAATTCAAGTTAGTGAATCTCAGTTTTTAAACAAATAAAGTTTTTATTTAAATTGTTTTAACAGCTTGAATGTTAAAGTGCATTTTAAATTGATTTGAATTTAAAATTGAATTTGGTTTTAAATTACTTTAAACTTCTTTTATAAAATGAGTGATTAATTTATTTAATGAAGAAAATAAAAAGGTAGTTAAGTACTGGTTGAGAGGAATCAGGAGTGATTAATATTTGTAGTTTAATTAATGATTAATTACTTAATGTAATTAATTTAGATTAGGATAAATTAAAATGTAATTAGAAATCATTAATTTATATAGTTAATGATGTAATTAAAGATTGATTAATTAAGATTAATTATTCAATAATATGTGATTTATGAGTAATTAATTAATATAAGTAATTAAGAAGTAATGTAGTTAACCATAGTTAATTAATTTGTGAAGTAATTAAATATTAATTACTGTTTTTGGTTAAGAATAATTAATTTGTGTAATTAATTAAAGATAATTACTTGAATGTAATTGAAGGATAATTAATCCAGGGTGATTAATTGAGATGTATAATTAAGGGATGATTAATTAATTGATTTGAAATCAATTCATGTCACGTGAAGGAATCTAAGTGATTGAGGTTAGTAATTCAATTAGAAGTGATTAAATTTATTTTGGAAGTGATTAAGTTTGCTTATGGATGATAGAATGGTATTGGATACCTTGTATTCCATAAGTGATTGATTAAATTGATACGAGTTACCCCGGGTTTCATATAAGTTGTATTCTTTGTATTCCATGTTAGATTGGTTTACTCACGCTGGTTTCCAGCCTGACCCGGGTGTTACTTTGATGTAATGCTCGGGTTAGACCGAGTATTACAGATTTTCAGGTAAGGACGTTCTGGAGCTCATGAGGCGAGCTGGATGGCAAGAACGTATGGAGTGTTTCCGCTGTATTATATTGTTGTATATCTGAGACATGATGATTGTGTATATCTAGTGTCTGTATATATGTGTAACTCTGATGTATTATAAATGCATTTGACAGATAAAGAATTCTTTTGTAAACTATATATATATATATATATATATATATGAGAGCGTACTTGTTATTTTCTTATATAAAGATTTCAAATGATTTTATATAAGAATATATTTTGATATATATATATATATATATATATATATATATATATATATATATAAAGCAATATTTCTTACTAATAAATGTTAAGGTAATTGGTTGTTAAATTATTGGAATTAAATTAAGAGGTAACAGAAATACAACCAAACCGAAATTGAGTGAAGATTAGTTTGAAATGGATTCAAACTGAAATTAAAATCTTGAATTTGGAAAAGAGTTTTCAAAATAAGATAATAATGAATTGGTTTCCTTGATTGTTGTGTTTAATAATAAAATTTGTATTAATGAGCATGCAATGAAATGTTTTAGGGAAGTAAAACATTTGGGTAAGTATGAGTTATAAATTGGAACTGAGTCAATTTAAATGGAAGTGGAATTTTAAATTGAAATGTTTGGAAATGGAGGTTGGAAATTGAACAGTTGACCCTGGACTATTTTCAAAAATAAATTGTTTTAATATAAATCTATTTTTCCAAACTATGTACTATACAACTTTTCTTTTTAAACCTAAAACTATCTTGTTTACAATTATTTTTGAAACTATTTAACAAATTTTCAACTGTTTTATAAACTAATTACTATTTTTCAACTATTTTACAAATTAATTACTATTTTACAACTATTTTGCAATTATCTAAAATTTCTGAAACTATTTAATTATTTTCCAACTATTTTACAATTACTTAACTATTTTACAGCTATTTTACAAACTATTAATTGTTTTTCAACTACTTATCTATTTTTAAACTTTTCAAGCTATTCTAAATTTAAGCTGGATAGAGTTTAAACTATTTATGATTAAATATCCATTTGAGATAAGAATTGAGGTGATAATCCAAATGGGATTGAAGCAGTGGTGAATAAATGAATAAGAACGTAAGGGAATGTAAATAGAAAAGGAGATTGATTTAGTTAATAATCAATGAAGATAAATACGTAGGATGTACGTATATTATTCTATTCGCATAGTGATTTGATCCAGATTCGAGCATAAAATTTCGAGATAGTTTATCGATCCGAGTTGGGATTTTTCACTCGATTTTCGATGGCGAACCTGGATACGGATTGTTGATTGGTTCTAGATATTCTCTATCATAGTTATGGCTATGCAAGAAGAATGACGGTTTCTGATCAAGAAACCAGATCTGAGTCCGCACTAGAAAGCCGGGTGGACGATACTAGTTCAGAATGTAATTGTGTGATCGAGTGAGCAATCAGATTGGTATGGCGTACGGATGATATGTGTACATCGTACGGGTTTGAATGAAATTGATATTGAAAATTTGTGAATAAGAAATGTGAAATGATTTCTTTTGAAATGAAAGTAATTTTTTGTGAAATATACAGTGGATAAAAGTGAAAGTTGGATATTTTTATGATGATAAGTAAGATGGAAACAATTTTATAAAAAGAGTAATCAAATTTTATTATTTGATTTTGAATAAACAAAGTTATATATCTTTGTTATATAAGATAAATCTCCCCTTGTTGAATCTATTGCCGAAAGAAAAGGATTTTGAAGGTGTTTGAAGTATAAAAGGAGTTTTATACAAGTTTGAAATGATCCAAAGTTTTAATAAAATATATATATATATATATATATATATATATATAAAGGATCTTATGAGGATTTTGGAAAAAGGTTTGGGAACTTTGGATTTGGAAAGGCTTTTGATTTTTGGGTAAAATCAATATTGGAATTTGGAAAGCCTAGTTTGAGAATTTTCGATTTTGGGATAATCGATTTTGAGAAAAGGAAATTTATATGAGATTCATACTAGGTGTACGATTTGGAAGGTACTATATGTGTATAGTATAAAGTGTTTTGGAAATGGCTCTGGAGAAAAAGGCGCTCCCTTGAAATGAACTTCTCAGGAGTGCCACAGGACGGTACTACCTTGAACCCTAAGGGGGGTTCTAAAGTTGATCCTGTGAGGAGTCCGGACAAAACTAGTTCTTGAGGATTATGAGTAGTGTGCAGCGAAAGTCGACGGCGCTGATGCCTACAGAGGCATTTGGGTTATGCTGTGACGACAGTGTAACTCGATGTCACTATAACGACCCGTAAATTTTAATAAATGAATTGGTTAATTTAATTGGATCTTTGTAATTAAATTGAGAAAGAAAAAAAATTTATAATTTATAATGAAGCAAACGTTAAAAAGGAAATGTAGCAATGGTAAATTAAATAGGATTTTGTGATTTAATATTTGGAGAAATAAATTTTTGTAACTTATTAATGAAATAATAAGTAAATTAAAACGTAACAATGCCAATTAAGGTTAATAATTTATAAAATAACGGAAAGTGTGAGTGTAAATAGAATAGAAACGTAAGCTTATTATAAGGTTGTAATTGGTGTATTAAAAAGCATGAGACCAAGTAAGTAAATTTATTGGGAATATTAAATGTAATTGGATGTAGATTTATGTAATAACGTTAATGCAAATTATGTAAATAAATGTAAGTATTGTATGAATATATGAATTAATGTCTGATTTAGGGTAATAGAATGAATTCATATGATGTAAGCAATTATAATAAATAATGAAATAATAACTGGGATGGAATATAACAACGAAGTTAATTAAAGCTGAATTGTGTAAATTGAATGAAATTGCAATAAATGAAATAATGGAAAATGGTATAACTGGGTTATAGGATGATGAAAGGTAATAAGTAATTAATTCAATGCAATCCAAATTAATTAAAATGACTGTTTAGGTTATAATTGATTGTAAATAGGAATATTTGGAAATAAATTGACTATGAGAAAACAAAGGCAATTAGTGAATTAATTAATGAATTCATAAAAATAAATAGTAATGAAATAAAATCAATGTCCTGTAGGTGATTATAATATTGTTTGGAATTGAGAACTTATAAAGTATGAAACCAAGTAAATAATTAATGGAGAATATAAATAATAATTAATGTACATATTTGGCAAATACAATAAAATTGGAATAAAATGTTATGCAATTGAAATAAATATGAAAATAGAAATGGAATAAAATTAGCGTTATATATGGAATTTTAATCTGGATTGATAAGTAACGAACGTATAAGAGCAATTAAAAAGCAAGAAGGTGGAAACTAATATAGGTTGCTTGTTTATTTAATGTGTTAAATAAAATTTGGCAATCAATTGTAATAAAATCTAAATTTAACGTTTTGTTAATATAAATGAAAGTAATAATCAGAAATAATGTCAATTTTGTTTATAAAATGACAGTTGGTTGAATAAAAGGAATGCAAAATAAAGTTGTCAAAATATTGGAATCTAATGTATGATAATAGGATTGATTGCAATTAAATGAAATTAACTATTTAATATTACGTTAATTGAAATTTAGATGAATTATGAGAAAATCTTAAGGTAATAGTTTGTAAATCCAATGTTAATTTTATCCATTTGATAATAATGAACTGAATAATAGAATGAAAGTGAATTTAATATATTTTTTGGAAATTTAATTTAACAATTTGAATATAATGAAATTGAAAATTTAACACTGCAATTGATAGATTAATCAACGATAAAAATTTAGATGGATTATGAGAAAATCTTAAGGTAATAGTTTGTAAATCCAATGTTAATTTTATCCGTTTGATAATAATGAATTGAATAATAGAATGAAAGTGAATTTAATAGATTTTTTTGGAAATTTAATTTATAAATTTGAATATAATGAAATTGAAAATTTAACACTGCAATTGATAGATTAATCAACAATAAATTGACATCTAAATTTGTTTAAATCATTGTAAATGATTAAGAAGTTAAAAATGTTGAAATTTGTCAATTATCGAAATAAAATTGAAATTTTGATTTAATTAATTAATTATTAATTTATTTAATTAATGGAAAAATAGCCATTTTGACGAAACCAATTTCATCGGATCCGTAACGGTGAATTATTGTAGGATTTCAAGTTTCATAGCGATCGGACTTGTCGTTTGATCGTACGGGCTCGAAACGCTTTGAAATAAATGAAATTGAAATCAATTTGAAAAATATTGATTTTAGCATAACTTCTTCATACGATGGAATTTGGACTTGAAACTTGTTCCATCGCGTTTAAAATATTTTAAAACATCCATTTTGATACGGGTTGACCCGATCTCGTTCCGGAGTCAGAACGGGCTTTTCGGGCCATTTATCGTTCAGCGCGTTTATCCATCTGGTCCATCTATTCTTTTTCAACCTTGTCTATAAATACCCGGTCATAAACCCTAGCCTCTCTAATTCTCATTTGTCTGGACATACAATTCAGCTATTCCTCCTCCACAATGGCAGACAATAAAATTCCAGATCCAAATTGAAATTTCAAACCAAATCCGAAGCCAAAATTTCCAACTCCTCAAAAAAATTCAGAAAAAATATATATCGAAGCTCTCGAAGAGCGTAATTTTATGGTGTGATTCGTTTTACAAATCGGTACACCATTTGTCCAGAATTCACGAATCAATTCTCGGCCATCCATCGCGTTGAGATTTATTCTGCCTGATCGACAAATTGGTGGTACTATTGGGTGGAGATCGGCGAGGGGAGTCCATCGGCATTATTCGTTCGTAAAGTTCACGGCTTGATTGAGCGTTAAAATTGGATTAGGGTTTAATTGGGCTTGGCGGCGGCTGCATATTTTGGCGATCGGAGGCGAAGTGGTGGGGGTTGGCAGGAGCGGCTCGTCGAGATGGAGAGATTGGTGGTGGTCGGCGGCGCTATAATGGTCGGCGGCGGCGGCAGGAGAAATTGTTGGTCAAAAATATTGAAGTGGCGGCTGTGTGACGCCCCACCTCTATGCTCACAATAACAAAGATTATTATAAGGAATAACGTCTGCTATTGCGAAGAATAAGGCTTGTTAGAAGCGACCATCCATAAGTTATGCCTTAGACGAGTATTGATTACATCGATGGGAGTTGTGAAAATTACTTCCAAAGATATAATTTCAATTCAAATATAAAACGAAACTATAGTGGCTAAAGAAAAATCCAGAACAACTCATAATAACAACGACACTGATAGTATAATCACATCAGAACAGAAATATCATATATATAGCAGAAGACAAGTCTGGAATACATGCTACAACAATCGATAGTTCACATGAACCAAATGTGCATATACATATACATCAATATACATAAGACGAGGATAAAATAACCAAAAGAACTCCTCGGAGGCTAGACAAAAGATGATGCGAAATCCCAAAACCTGAAGCAGCTATAGAATCAGAGATAGCGACTATCCTGAAATAACTCGCTATCTCTGATTCTGTAGCAGCTTCAGGTTTTGGGATTTCGCATCATCTTTTGTCTAGCCTCTGAGGAGTTCTTTTGGTTATTTGATCCTTGTCTTATGTATGTTGATGTATATGTATATGTAGATTTGGTTCATGTGAACTATCGATTGTTGTAGCATGTATTCCAGACTTGTCTTCCTCTATATATCTGATATTTCTGTTCTGGTGTGATTATACTATCAGTGTCGTTGTTATTATGAGTTGTTCTGGATTTTTCTTTAGCCACTGTAGTTTCGTTTTAGATTTGGATTGAATTTATATCTTTGGGAGTAATTTTCACAACTCCTATCGATGTAATCAACACTCGTCTAAGGCATAACTTATGGATGGTCGCTTCTAACAAGCCTTATTCTTCGCAATAGCAGATGTTATTCCTTATAATAACCTTTGGTATTGTGAACATAGAGGTGGGACGTCACAGGCTGTGTTGGTGTTCGTGCTTCGGTGGGGTTCGATTTGGGAGAAAGAGCACACGTGATGACGTGGCTGCTGGGGGTCTGGCTCGCTTGTTTTTTTATTTTATTTTTTATTTTGATTACAATCATCCTAACGCGAATATCTTTCACGTATTATATCTGATTTATGCGCGGTTTCTTTTGTTAGGATCGTATTGAAATTGCGGACATTTTGGCGCTTGTTTGGATGGATTTTGAGACTGTTCAATTTTTGGGTTTAAATTGGATTTGAATTCAATTTAAATTCAAAAGGTGAGTGTTTTAACCCACTCACAACTTCCAAAATTTCTTATGTTTGATAAATTAATTTATGTTGTGATTATGCATTTATTTCTGGCTGTTTCGTATATTTTTAATCATCATCTCAGTTAATTGCATTTATTGAAATTAAATCGTTATTTATTTTATTATTGAATATAACTGCCAGTTAATTACCTGTTATATATTATCAGTTATATATTGATATTTATTTATTGTTTTGTATGATGATTATGATGGATGTATGATTTTATGATGGATGAATGGATATTTTATTTATATCATCATAATCTGCAAGTTGTTATGCATTTATTTTGATTCGGGATTGCGGTTTGAAATGATATACAACCGCATTTTTATTTTTAAATTGCGGATTGAAATGATAAATATCCGTATCACTTGACCATAGGATAGAAAATTATATACACGCAACGCGGTATATATATAAAATTATTTTGAAATGATTTTATGGTTTTGTAAAGAAATATGTGGGCCATACAGATATTGATTTTAGATGTTATATAAATGCTATTTTATTATTGATCTAGCTATGTATAAAAAAAAATTGAATTATAAAATAAGCTAAATAATAAAGTTTGATTTCTTTTATATAATATGATTAAGTATTTATTAAAATTCTATTGTATATATAGAGTTATGACGACTTAAATAAAATTGAGGTTGGAAGATAAATATGAATTTGATTTGAATTAAAGTATTTAAGAATTATCCTCAAATAAAATTGATTTGAAATTCAAATAAATTTGAGATTTTAAAAGGTATGATTTTTATAACTCGATTTTGGTTTTGAGGTCTTAAATGAATATCAAGTCAATTTTAATGAATATTATCAAGTTAATTAAATTGAAAGAATATCCTGTTATTTGGAGTTTAAAGGTTTTACTTAAATGATATTTGATTTATTAAGTAAACATTTCAAATCTAGATAATAGTAATTGAATTTGATATATATGAAATTATCAAAGAATTCAGTTTGAAATGGTAGAATATTTTAAGCTTTGAAATATATGGAAATTGAAATGGTTTATTTGGGAATTGCTATGATACCCCGGGGGTGGGTAGGAGCGAGTCGAGTCCGTATCGCCGCGGAGCAACTGCAGCGTCCGGATATGATCTATCTACTCGGCAATTCATCCGGTGACTTCACGGTCGCCAAAGAAGCCCCAAGAAGCATCAAACATTTCCGATGAGATCCATGGAGCTATTCTGAGATAGCAAGCACTAGCTCCTGGTGCGACTTCATAAAAAGCAAACCTATATTTGGAATTTATTTGTGAAATTTAAAAAGCTATTTTATTATATAAAGTGGTTTAATATTTAAACCATTTAAGTATTAGAAATTTTGTTTCAAAGCTATGGGATTTAAGATACATATATATTTAAAAGTATTATGATTTTGGAAAAAAGGTTATATTTAAAATAAAAATGATATCATATTGATTTGGGGTTTTAAAAATAGAAATGATATCGTATTTATATGGTTCTGAAAGGGATATTATATTTTGGTTTTAAAGTATAAATTATTTTGAAATAACCACGGCGTTATAATAACGTTTGGTTGCTAAAGAGACCGGGATCGGAAGTTGTCATACTCTCTGCCAACTCCGAAAACCACTTTAACAACCGTGTACGCGGTAGAGATTTCAGAATGAAGTAGGATGGTGGCGGCGTTTTCTTTGAGGTAAATACGTGGACCCAACTCCCGTGAGTTGGCATAAGGTGGCTAAAACATGGGCGATTGACGGGCAAATGAGGTAGCACCTTTGATCGGACACATCCCTTCGATATTATACTTTGACTTTTGGATTGATTCGGTGGCCACTTTTGATTTTTTATTTGGGGGTGTGGCTCGAGGTGGGCGGTAGCTGCGCGCTACGCGTTACCACCGGCCCGGAAGCGTAATTGGTATATCTACCCCGGCATTGCCTAGTTGTGCCATGTCACCTACTCTATTGCGCCTTGTACGAGTTTCTATTTGTGTCGTACCTATGGAGTATCCTCTGGTAGCCCCCTGATCAGGAGGTATTACGGTACTGTATAGACTATTGACATTATTACGTGTTAAGGTGGAAAATGTAAAGCCTTAACGCTATTTAAAAGTAAGTTTATTTTACTAATAGACACTATTATAATAGCGAAATATTACTACATAGTAAATAGTTTAACGGATCCTAAGGAGATGTGAATCCCTAGCATCTCTTAAGTTACTGCACTCATATTTATTTCTGTTGATTTAACTTACATAAGATCATTTAGTTCTGACTCGAGTGTTTTGTCTTTTCAATTCGCTTGGGTCAGCCTGAGCGTTTCAGGATTTGAAGATTTTATTCTGGAGGACGAAGACGAAGATCTGTAGTACTATTATCTACTATATTATCCCACTACACCATTGTTGCGCTGTATTAATTATTATTCTCTGGTATGTGCAACTCTGATATGTGTTGTATAAGTAAAATCGAATATTTTGTAAACAGCTTCATGAACTGCATATTTGATTATTATATTTTATCGTTCCGTTGCAAGATTCTATTTTGTTTTTCTTTCTCTGCTTTTTCTTATTTACCCCATAACAATCCGCCCTTTTGTATGGTTTAAGTATGACGTGTGTGGTTTATCGTCGATTTAAAGCGTGCGAAAAAGGTGGGACGTTACAGTCACTGCGATTTACTGCAGACCATAGCGAAAGTCGTGTGTGCCACTGAGAGACAACAGTCTGCGTTTGATTTTATATCGGTAGACTGCGACCTATGGTAACATAGCGAAAGTCGTGTGTGCCTTTGAGAGCCAACAGTCTGCGTTTGATTTTACATCGGTAGACCGCGACCTATGTGGGAGTGGAGAAGTTTCATTTTCGACAGTGAAAATCGAGGGAGCTGATGCCTACAGTTACATGGACTTTTGCTGCGATGGCAACGTAGCCCTAGAATGTAACTGCGATTTGTTGTGGGTTCCATGGTATAATCTAGGGGTGCAGAGTGCCTACAGTTACATGGACTTTTGCTGCGATGGCAACGTAACCCTGGAATGTAACAGCGACCATGGATGGGGGTGATGATTTCCAGAGCATTTTCACAAAGATATTTCCTCTATTTTCAAAAACTGTTTTCTATATTTTCAATAAAATTATTTTCCTAAGTATTTTCACTGGGTGTTGAAACGGATTTACCAAGTACTTATAGATTTTCAGTCCTGCGCCTGATCAACGTATGACCGAATTTCTGTGAGAACAAGGATGGACTGGTTGAGACATCGAGTTTTAAGAAGTATTTTTATAAAAAGCTATTTTAATAATATCATGTGAATTTAAAAGTATTTATAAAATTTTAAAATAAAATTGTTGGAATTTTGGAAAATGAAAGAAAATCTAAACTGGAATTATGAAAGAAAAAAATTTGAACTCAGGAAAATTTAATGAAGTGATTTTTGTAATAAAAATCGAATATTGATATAAAAGTTGGAAGTAAGCTAATTAGCTAAATAAATTATTTGATAGAGTATGTTAATAAAATTTAACTCGGTTAAATAAAATGGATTGTAAGTTAATAATGGAGTTCGGAGATAAACTCGAATTATAATAGAATTCGACTTGGATTGATAATGAATTAAAATAAGTGGAGATGTTGTATAAAAATAAAACGGAATTGGATTATAATAGAAATGATTTGAGTTACAAATAAAATCCAATTTGAGTATAAGTGAGTTAAGTATGTGCTTGGATATTATTGTGATAAATTGAGAAGGTGAATTAAAATAAAATGGATGGGCTAACTAAATTAAATGGAAGTGAACTTAAGTTTGAAGTTGGAATAAATTGAATAAATTAACTTAAGTTAAGAATAATGAAAAGCTCGACTTCGAGTAAGAATGGAAGACCATTAAATAAAAGCTCCTCCATACAAAAGAGACTGCCAAAATTTTTCGAAAATTTTGGGAGTTAGAAATTTTTTGGAAATTTTTTTTAACGACAAAATGATTTCCAATTGGAAATTGAAACTATTGTTTAGTTGGAACTTAAGGATTGGTGTTGTGGCTTACAGAATTAAATTGACAGAACGGATGTCTGGAACTCATAATGTATTTCATGTATCCCTCTAAGGAAATTTGTCCATGACCCATTACTGGTTGTAGAACCAGTAATCCAGGAAGATTTGGAGGTCGAGCCAAACTTGACTATGGTCAGGAACCCTGTTCAGATTGTTGGTCGAGACGAGAGGCAACTCAGGAGCAAAATTGTGAAGCTTGTCAAAGTGCAGTGGAGCGAGGATCCAAGAGATTGTACTTGGGAAACTCTGGATAGTTTTAGGAAAGCCTATCCAAATTTGTGTCCGGATAGCTAGGGATGTTTGTTAGGATAAACTGTTTGATTATTTGTTAATGTATGAATGATATGTATGTTTGGATTGATGATATAAAGGCTTTTGAATTATCTTTTGCTTTAAATTTCGGGGACGAAATTCTTTTAAGGGGGGAGGAATGTGACAACCCGGGATTTTGGCAATATTATTTTAACAAGTATATAATCTAATTAAATAAAATACAAGCTTATCATTTTAAAAATAAATAAGATTTTTGGACAATAAGCATTTATTTATTTATATATATATATATGTATTTTGGAAGAAATCTATGATTTGAAAATTCAAAATAAAGCCTTTCAAAAATATTTAAAATAAAATTAATCTTACCAATATTAAATATAAGTATAAGAATATATGAATATTTATTTAAGTGTTTGATAGTAAGATTAAAATAGAAATGAAAGTCAGGGTTTATGTTAGAAATAAGTATATAAGTGGGTTTGTGTATATGCAACATAAGTTAAAAACTATAAAAAAAAATAACCATAACAATTTTTATCAAGCACAGAGGTATAAAACAAACCAGACAAGTAGGTATGTAAATTTTGTATAAGCAATGCAAGAAGGAAAAAAAGCATCAACATACAAAATCAATAGCTGTAAATAGGAAAGCAAACATTGTATTTAATGATATTACCTCAAGCACAAAAACAAGGTCATTTCGAAATAGTCAAAAATCATTTCAGTTCAAAAAAATGAAAATCTTGCTGGTCAAAGAAAATATCTCTGGCCCAAAGGAAACAAGTTGTACTAGAAAATTATCCCCTGTACAAAACCTTTCCTCTATTTATATATACAATACTTCTTGTTCTAGTTCGTTCAAAAACATAGCAAACCAGAAAAAACAAGAAAAAGGTAAGCATCATCATTTTACAAACTTAAACAACAATCAGGCAAGAAGATTTAAAGAAAATCAAGTAGCAGCTTCCAGAATTTATTTTCTGTTCAAAACACTTTCAGGTGAGTAAACACAATTTTTAAAGACTTAAGTATAATTAAATCTGTGTATATGATACATGAATAATATTGTGCTTTGCTTATGTATTTTCTTTTAAGTTTTAACTCTGTATATATCCATATGATTATACTGTGTATTTTTGTTATGACCTGTTCTTCTTGTTTCTGGTTACAGAGTAAAGTAAACTAGAAAAAAATTAAATACATCTTCATACAAACATTATTAAGCTTAGGGTTTCAAACAAAATAAGTTTGTTTAAACTTAAATTAGGGTCTAAAAACTGTTTTGAGCATGATGGTGATGTATTGCCTTTGAAAATTTAGTTTTACACAGCAAAATTAAATTTGTGTTAAATTCGAGTGTTATGAATTGTTAATTCAATTATATAACTTGAATCAACATTCGAAAATAGGATTTTTAAAACTAAAATGGAAATATTTAGTTAAGTATACTATGAGCAGTTCGTAGTTGAACAAAAAATATGTTTTAATCAATTTCTGGCGACCGGAGTTATACTGGATGTTGTAACTTTACACGAAGCTAGATTGGCTAACGTCGAAGTTAGAAAAAATGGTGGCAAGTGTTCCAGTTCGTCGTAGCGACGGTGGGAGGTAAATTTAGTTTCTAACCCTAGTTTTTTCGAGGCTTGAAAAATTGGTCGTGGTGGATCCTTGGATGCATCGAGCTGCAAGTGAATTTGGGTAGTGATTGCGTGGAGGCTAGTGGTGTCATAGCCGGAGTTTCGAGACTTCAAGAGGTTGGCGTCGCCTGAACGAGGTGATTGATGGTCGGTGTATTTTTGTCAGGAAGCTCGAAACTGTCGTTTTGCGTTCTCGTGTTTCATCAGAATGACACAGCGGAGCGTGGTGGGCCCATAACCCACAGGTCCCGGGATCGAAACTTGGCTCTGATACCAACTGTCTCGACCCGAAATTTTCGATCCTGAAAATTTCATATAGTTAGGAAAAAGAAGAAAGAGATAGAAGAAGAAGAAGAAACACCACAAAGATTCTCACATTCGCAGCAGATGAAAATATAATATCAAATAATAACAGTTTACAAAAGAATTCGGTATCTGCCAAATACATTTATAATACATCAGAGTTACACATATATACAGACATTGGATATACACAATCATCATGTCTCAGATATACAACAATATAATACAGCGGAAACACCCCGTACGTTCTTGTCACTCAGCCCGCCTCTTGAGCTCCTTAACGTCCTTACCTGAAATCTGAAATACTCGGTCTAACCCGAGCATTACATCAAAGTAACACCCGAGTCAGGCCGGAAACCAGCGTGAGCAAACCCATCTACATGGAATACGAAGCATACAACTTATATAAAACCCGGGGTAACTCGTATCAATTTACAAATTCACAATTTGTTATAGACATCACTTACTTCACACGTCAATTTTCTAAGTGTTAAAATTTAGATTAAGTAGTCCAATTCACTTAAATCATTTCATTCTAGCCTATTGATTTCACATATCAATCTATAAAAAGTCGAAGTGGTTTCGGGTATTTTCTAATACCCGACCCCTGTCTTTTCGAGTCTCATGTCATCCTAACCTAAAATATCCAAATGAAATAAACTTCAAATTTTAAATACAAGATGTCCCTTTACACAACAATTCGTCATTGATAGATAACCATAAAATCATGTCCGCCCAAACATATGATACTACAAAACATTTCATATCAGAGATATCAACTCATTCAAGGCGTCCAATACCATTCAATCATCCATAAGCAAACCTAATCACTTCCAAAATTAATTTAATTAATTCTAATTGAATTACTAACCTCAATCACTTAGATTCCTTCACTTGACATTAATTAATTTCAAATCCATTAATTAAACATCCCTTAATTATCCATCTTAATTAATCACCCTGGATTAATTATCCTTCAATTACATTCAAGTAATTATCTTTAATTAATTACACAAATTAATTATTCTTAACCAAAAACAGTAATTAATCTTTAATTACTTCACAAATTAATTATCTATAATTAAATACATTAATCCTTAATTACTTATATTAATTTATTTCTCATAAATCACTTATTATTAATTAATTAATCTTAATTAATCAACCTTTAATTACATCATTGATTATATAAATTAATGATTTATAATTACACTTTAATTTATCCTAATCTAAATTAATTGCATTAAGTAATTAATCATTAATTAAACCACAAATATTGATCACTCTTGATTAATCTTAACCTGTAATTAACTACCATTTTATTTACTTCATTAAATAAATTAATTACTCATTTTATAAAAGAAGTTTAAAGGAATTTAAAACCAAATTTATTTTCAAATTCAAATCAATTTAAAAATGCACTTTAACATTCAAGTTGTTAAAACAATTTAAATTTAAAAACTTTATTTGTTTAAAAACTGAAATTCACTAACTTGAATACCAGATTTAATTTTTGATTTAAAACTTGTTTTAAATCTCTACTTTACAATTTAACTTCAGTTTTTTAAAAAATCACTTTTATTTCTTTCCAATTCATTCTTATTTTTATTCTATAATTATTTCACTTCCAAATTTTACTCTTACATTTCTTTTCAAAAATCCAATTCTATATATTTTGATAACCCACTGTACCAGAATATCCAATCAAACCATGGTAACCAATATTCTAATTATCATTATAATTCATCATAGCATATCAAACATTCATAACACATAATATTAAACAATCTAAATAATTTTGAGGGATCCAGTTGGATCCCTCAAACCTGTTTTCCTACATCCACGGGCGTTAGCACAATACCAATTTCACATCGAGGTGGAATATCCGGTATATGGGATTTATATAATATCATCCGCTATATAATATCATCCGCTATTATGTGGCACAAAGGGTCTCATTCGCTATATAATGCGGGAAATCAATCACTCCAATATATACTATGTATTACTATATAATATGCCACATCAATCAATTCAATTATTCAACCGATTATTTAAATTTAACCATTTAAATTTAAATAAAAATCCAGAAGAGTGAGATTAACTCACCTTTTATTTTTCTGTTTGCAATCCATTCCAAACTGGCTTGCTTCCGTGATTTAAAACCTTGTATAAACATTATATTTATTAATAATTTAATTAACTTAATAATCAATTTCCATATAGAAATTTTAATTGGCAAATGATTTAATTAAACTATTAATTTCCCCTTTGATAAATTTAATTTACCCATACTTTTATTTAAGCTAATTTTTCCTATAATAAATAAATTTTTAAGTTACCAAAAATAAATTTAATAAGTTAATCTCCCAAATATTATTTAAAATAAACTAGTAAATAAAAATGTGTAAATGTATATTTATTTTATTTTACTTTCTTTAAAACTACATACAATTTAAAAACTTAAATTTATATCGATTCAAAAATCTAATTTTATATAAAACCTTTCAATTATTTTAAATCCTGTATCTTTTTTTCAAAATCCTTTCTATATAAAATCTTTTCTGTATTCAAACATAAAATTAAATTAAGACATGCATGTAAATATATACATTTATTTATTAAATTTAAACAGAATTACCTTATATTTTACTGCAATATTTTATTTACATACGTTTTTATACAAAAAATTAGCTACATTAAAATTGAAGAGAAGACTACCTCACGGCAACACAAGAAACCAGATCCACCTGACGATCGCCATCTCACTAACTCAAACGATGAACTCTACTTCGTGACACAGCGTCAGCCACCGCCTTCAAAGCCTCGTCCAATTCCTGCCTCGAGAACCGTGCGCCTCGAGAACTGTGCTCACGCATCCACCCAAAACCCAAATCGAGACCCCAGCTTCCATCGCGACAGCCACCTTGACGCGACTCCTCCTCCTATCGAAATAAAGTCGTGACCTTGCTTCGAAATCAAAGCTCGAACCCGATTTGATCGAAAAACAAACGAGCTCGGTCGCCACATCACAGTCGCTAGGTTGCGATGCGCTAACTCCCCCTTTCGAGCTGAACGAATTGATTGAACGAGTTTTGTTTTTTTATACGAAGATTTGATTTTGATTTTTGTACCGGAGAGAAATTCGGCCATTCGATTTGCTTTGATGGTGGAGAAAAGGAATAACGTGATTTAAAGGTAATTGGTTAGCATACTACCGAAGGTTAGGAGATGGATTTGACCATATTTTTTTATATCTTATAGTTAAATTATCTTACGTTATATATCACGAAAGTTTGAACCCCTATGGAGGCATGTCGCTTGACGTTTATAATGCTTTACCCGCATTCTGAACACAATGGAACGTGTTTCGGAGGCTAATTCGATCATATGCGCAAGTTACGGAAATAAACAATCAATTTTAAATTAAATCAATTAAAATAGTTTCTATGCATTTTGAGCTTCCAGGGTCAAACGACAGCTCCAATTGCTACGAAAATTGAAATCCGATAATAACTAACTATTACGGATCCAATGGAACTGGTTTCGTCGAATTCCGAGACTCTACCTCGGAAGGCTATTTTTAAACGTCAATTTAAACTTTATATTTTCAAAACTTAACAAAACATTCTCAAATTCAATTTCAACACTTTTACTATCCTCAGTATTATCAATATAAATTTTACAAACCCTTAAATTATTTTTATCAGGCTTAAAACTGAAGATTCAATAATTCACCCAATTTCAGTTTATTAAATCCAATAACTTAATTGCTAAATAATAATAATATTTGAATTCAAGTTAAAAATTAACTTTTAAATATTTGAAATCAATTAAATAGTCCAATTTAAATTATTAAAAATTCCGGGTCGTCACATTCCTCCCCTCTTAAAAGAATTTCATCCCCGAAATTGCTAGTTAAGAAGAATGATTCAATACCATTACTATTTTCCAAAACTAAACAGTTTTTAACAACAACCCAACAATCTTTATTAAAGACACACTATCCATCTTACTAACTTTCCAGACTTTTCCATAGTTTCCAAACAACTTTACTTATTCAACCATTCAAATTATAATTCAAAACCAAGTTTTAAATTTTCAAAATTTCTCAAAAATTTTCTAACTCCCTAAATTTTTGAAAAATTTCGCCAGCGTCACCTTTGCGCGGCTAGCTCGGTACAACTACAAAATGCCTCTACGGGCTTCCAAATTCCAAAAGAAAACAAAAGCCAAGTGGCTGGATCAAAAACCCAATCAAATTTCATACAGAAATTTAAACACATACCTTTTTGTCGAGCAATTCAAATTATCTTCTGAAATCAAAACTAATTTTCCTTTCCCCTTTATAATACCTGCATATCCTACTTAGAAATAATATCCAATCATAGCTTTTAAAATCATTTTATACATTTCCTTACAGAAGTTTTCATATCTACTTCTATTCAAATTAGTTTTCTCCATTTCCATATGAATTCAATTTATCTTCAATTCTGAATATTGAATTTTATCTTCCATTTATAGCTGATTCATAACATTATTTTAAATTAGTTTCATCCACTAATTTATTTTAATTTCCAATTTGAAATCGTTTTGGCGCTAACAAAAATTCTTTTCCCAAAAAATTTCTAACTCCCAAAATTTTCGGAAAATTTTGGCAGAGTCTCCTTTGTACGGAGGAGCTTTTTCAATTTGACAAGAGATATAAATATATATACATCGACCCACACGGTCGGAAAAACAAAACAATTCATATTTCTTATTTTTATTGCATAGGCGTACCTTTGTTTAGCATTTTTAAGCAAGCGGCTTATTATTTTAGCAATTACGCAACCAAATCTAGCCAAACGGCTTCTCGGTACCTATACTTACTCAATTCAAACATGCAAGTACTAAATATATGAAATTTATTAACATTTCACTTACTTTCAATAGCTAAACACTGCATTTCATTAAATTTTAATGGTTTACAACTCATTTTTTTTACATTCAATTTTTTTTAATCCAAACAAGCTCATATTCAATTCAGTTGATCTTAAAATCAATTTATTTAATCTCTATCAACTCATAGAAATTTAATTACCTTCGTTTACGTCAAACGACAATTCATTCTATGCAATTTGATGATATCTGTTTGCGCAAAAAATGGACAAACACCTCAAAGACGTACGATTTAGTTGATTATATGTTGTTTTCAATGATTTGGGTGAGTTATGCAAATATGTAAAAAGCAGGGACTGAACTGTAAAAGACACGCAGATTTATAGTGGTTCGGCCAGAACGTGCCTACGTCCACTTTATATGTTATTCTCCTCTTTTACTTCAGATTACAAGTACAAAGCTTTGTATACAAGTATGTGAATGTTGTTTTTAAGTTCCGTCCGTGCTTGAGCTCTCAAAGTTGTCCCCCATTGTTGTACCCCTGCCCCTCTATTTATAGAGTGAGGTTGGGGGCAGGGGTCTTGGATGTTTATAGCTGCTGGTGGGCCTGGGCTGAAGCAATCTGGCCTGGCACATCTGGTTCGGCGTTCCTTGGTTCGGCCGTGCTTGGAGAGAAGGATGGAGAAGCTTTGGTTCGGCGGTCACCTGGTTCGGTGTAGGGTGGTCCGGTGTTGGTTCTCGTCCGGTAGTGGGTTGTTGGAGTTGTGGTTCGGTGGCAGTTGGTTTGGCAGGACGGGGGAGACGAGTTGGTTTGGTATTGAAGGGGTGTACTTGGTTCGGCAGTGAGTTGGGAATGCCGAATGAACTTCTATATTTGGGAGTGCCGAATGAGCTCTTGTATTGGGAATGCCGGATGAACCAAGGCATCTTGAATGCCGAATGAGATTTCGCTCTACATTGCCGAATGAAACTTTAAACCTTTGATACCGAATGGACTTTTATACTTGAATCATGAGTGAAATCCCAGACTTATACACGCTTGCTGGTTGCTTCTTCTTGGTTCGGTCGTGGTGGAAATGCACACAACATTGATATTCCAGTTTTGACCAAAAATGGGATAACACTTTGCCCCCCAAAACATGCCTTGCGATAGGAAGGCGTGTTTTGTAATGCCATGAGCTGGATGTTCATATCCTGTTGATGTCCATGCGGTAGGAAGGCGTGTTTTGTAATGCCATGAGCTGGATGTTCATATCCTGTTGACAACCTGTAAAGAGCTTGATATTTTATATGGCCCCAAATGACGACCGTTCGGGATCGAGCTATTTGGGATGAAGCGCGGCCGTTCATGGTCAAGCGCCTAACTTCAAATGACGACCGTTCGCGATCGTGTCATTTGAGGTGAAGTGCGACCGTTCGCGGTCAAGCGTCTAAATCCATGCGACGATCGTTCGAGATCGAGTCATTTGCGGTGGAATGTGATCGTTCACGGTCAAGCGCTTTACTTCAATGACGACCGTTCGGGATCGAGCCATTCGAGGTAAATTGCGACCGAGCCCGGTCAGACGGTGGACCTCAAATGGCGACCGTTCGCGATCAAGCCACTTGGAGTGAAATTTGACCGTTCACGGCCGGTGCCGTTCGCGGCAAAAGATGAAATGGGACCGTTCGCGGTCAAGCGCCTTACTTCGGATGACGATCGTTCGAGATCGAGCCATTCGTGGTAAGGTGCGACTGTTGGCGGTCAGGGGGTGAACCTCAAATGGCGACCTTTCGCGATCGAGCCATTTGTGGCGAGATGAGTTGTGCCGTTCGAGGCGAGTTTGTGACTGTTCGAAGTCGGGTGCCGTTCGAGGCGAATTGTGACCGTTCGAGGTCGGGTGCCGTTCGAGGCGAGTTGTGACCGTTCGCGGTCGGGTGCCGTACGAGGCGAATTATGACCGTTCGAGGTCGGGTGCCGTTCGAGGCGAATTGTGACCGTTCGAGGTTGGGTGCCGTTCGAGGCGAATTGTGACCGTTCGAGGTCAGGTGCCGTTCGAGGCGAGTTGTGACCGTTCGCGGTCGGGTGCCGTTCGAGGCAAGAAAGTGTGCCCGGGAGGGCTTGGTATTATCAATGCCAGGGTCACGTTTGGGTGAGTTCCTGGATCGTTTATGTGCCTGTTGGAGGCGAATAAGTGTGCCCGTAGGGGCTTGGTATTGTTGATACCAGGTTCACGTTCGAGTGGGTCCCTGGATCGTTTGCCAGGTTTCATGTTCGGGGGAGTTTCTGAATCAAATACTTTGGCGGTTCATCACCATACAAGAGGTGCTTGTGAACCGTTCGCGATCCAACGGGCATACGAGTAAATTTGCAAATATCAAAGCAATAACCATACGAATTCCACAACAGGAATGTTCAAGTCAAGATCAAAGCAAGAGCAAGACGAGGATGTCAAAGCGTAAATTCTTACTATGGTGCGGTCAGTAGTCATTTAGAGCATGCCTATGGATCGTGCGCGATCGCTTACATGTGTAAATGATCTAACCGTGCTAGTGAGAGGTTTGCGACTTGTTCATCGCCTTCGACCTGCCCTCCAAGTTCAGGAGGGAATTTTACCCGCCCCCTAGATGAGCGTTCATTCCTTACCAGGTTTCTCAGAGGCCCCTATCTCTCTCTCTGGGATTGGATCAACATGCTCCAAGTGTGGTGCCCCCATGCAGGATCGATGCCTGATTAGCTTCTGAAGAAGCCTCTTGATTTTCCTCCATGTTCACATCTCTCTGGCCTTGGCCTTCTGCTTGATTGTCTTGCCATGACTCTTCCAATCTGAATCTCCAAACTCTCAAGTTCGAGTTCCAAGCGGTAGAATCCTTGAGTTCAATTCTCAGTGAAAGCACCAAAAATGTTTGCGCAAAAAATGGACAAACACCTCAAAGCCGCACGATTTAGTTGATTATATGTTATTTTCAATGATTTGGGTGAGTTATGCAAATATGTAAAATGCAGGGACTGAACTGTAAAAGACACGCAGATTTATAGTGGTTCGGCCAGAACGTGCCTACGTCCACTTTATATGTTATTCTCCTCTTTTACTTCAGATTACAAGTACAAAGCTTTGTATACAAGTATGTGAATGTTGTTTTTAAGTTCCGTCCGTGCTTGAGCTCTCAAACTTGTCCCCCATTGTTGTACCCCTGCCCCT
The DNA here is from genome assembly GCA_030765085.1 of Allium cepa. Classification (NCBI taxonomy): domain Eukaryota; kingdom Viridiplantae; phylum Streptophyta; class Magnoliopsida; order Asparagales; family Amaryllidaceae; genus Allium; species Allium cepa. The sequence continues at coordinate 113,354,599 of CM060932.1, forward strand.
CTATTTATAGAGTGAGGTTGGGGGCAGGGGTCTTGGATGTTTATAGCTGCTGGTGGGCCTGGGCTGAAGCAATCTGGCTTGGCACATCTGGTTCGACGTTCCTTGGTTCAGCCGTGCTTGGAGAGAAGGATGGAGAAGCTTTGGTTCGGCGGTCACCTGGTTCGGTGTAGGGTGGTCCGGTGTTGGTTCTCGTCCGGTAGTGGGTTGTTGGAGTTGTGGTTCGGTGGCAGTTGGTTTGGCAGGATGGGGGAGACGAGTTGGTTCGGTATTGAAGGGGTGTACTTGGTTCGGCAGTGAGTTGGGAATGCCGAATGAACTTCTATATTTGGGAGTGCCGAATGAGCTCTTGTATTGGGAATGCCGGATGAACCAAGGCATCTTGAATGCCGAATGAGATTTCGCTCTACATTGCCGAATGAAAATTTAAACCTTTGATACCGAATGGACTTTTATACTTGAATCATGAGTGAAATTCCATACTTATATACGCTTGCTGGCTGCTTCTTCTTGGTTCGGTCGTGGTGGAAATGCACACAACATTGATATTCCAGTTTTGACCAAAAATGGGATAACAATATCCATGTGAATAAATAATTACTTAAGTTTTATAACCAATTTAAATTGATTCCGACTAAATTTATATTTAATTCCTTCCATTTTAATTCATTCACAACCATTTTATTTAGCTCGACACATTCCATGCTTGTATACTACTAACCATTCCCAAATTAATTCAACCCAAGCTTTTATTCAATGGTCTACCTTTCCTACTTGAAGTCGAGCTTCTATAAATTTTAAACTTATGTTAATTTACTTTAATTTAGTCCAACTTCAAAACTTAAGCTCACTTCATTTGCAAAATAAATTTTCCTTTTCAATTTAACTTGGTTCTATTTCAATCAAATCTCATTTCAATCTACAAATTTATTTGATTAGTTATTATAAATTTAATTTCCAAATTCAATTTATTCACGACTCATTTAACTAATTACAAGGCCATTTTCAATTTATTTCTACCTCCCTGAACTAAATTTGCAATTCAAACCATTTCTGTTTCAATCCAACTTCCTTTTTATTCGATAATATTCCAATTGTATTCAGTTTATTTTAATCCAATTAAATTTTATTCCCAATCCCAATTTAATTTCTATTTTCCCATTTGATCATACAATTCATTCCAATCTTTATTTGTTTAAAATATTATCATCCAAACATCCAAGTTATATAACAATTTAAGAAAATATTTCTTTTATATCAAAATATATTTTGGGTAAAATTATTTCATTCACCCCCTTTTAAAAACAATACCGTGTCAATTTATCGTGTCAGGTGTTTATAAATTCTTCTTGAATAGCGGCTTACTCTTTTGTTTTAAAATTTTAGAAATACTTTTGAATTCACATAATACTAATAAAATAGCTTTTTATGAAAATACTTCTTATAACTCGATGTCTCAACCAGTCCATATTTGTTCTCACAGAAATTCGATCATACGTTGATAAGGCGTAGGACTGAAAATCTATAAGTACTTAGCACACCCATTTTTCAACATCAAGTGAAGATATTTTGGAAAATAATTTTATTGAAAATATAGAAAACAGTTTTGAAAATAGAGAAAATATCTTCGGTGAGAATGCTCTGGAAATCATCACCCCCATAGATGGTCGCAGTTACATCCTGGGTTACGTTGCCATCGCAGCAAAAGTCCATGTAACTGTAGGCACTCCCCGCCCCTCGATTACGCCATGGAACCCACAACAGATCGCAGTTACATTATAGGATTACGTTGCCATCACAGCAAAAGTCCAGAGTCAAAACTGTTCACTTCCGGCAATAGATCCAACAAGGGGAGATTTATCTTATATAACAAAGATATATAACTTTGTTTGTTCAAAATCAAATATTCAAATTTGATTACTCTATAAAGACACTTACCATTTTACTTACTTCCATGAAGTAAATTTTTACCATAGAAATATCCAATTTCCACTTTACTTCATCCCTGGTTTGTTGAAGTTTCTAATCAATTCATGTGCCATCAATGAGTTTTCAGAAATGCTTCTACATTTGATGAACGCACTTTGACAGTCTGATATAAGATCAGGTAAAATGAGTTTCATTCTGTTGCATAAAATCTTGCTTAGAATTTTGTATATCACGTTACAGCAAGCAATAGGTTGGTAGTCTTTAATTTTAGTTGGGTTATCTTTCTTAGGTATAAGGCATATGAATGTGTGATTGATTTCTTTTACAAATTTTCCACTCTAGAAAATATCTTGCATCGCTGATAAGATATCTTCTTTCAGGTCATCCCAGTGAACGAGGAAGAATTTGGATCCGAGTCCATCTGGCCCTGGGCTGGAGTCGACATGAATAGAACACAAGGCCTCCCGTACCTCGTTCTTAGAAATGTTCCTAGACAGCATACGTCTCCCTTTGGAATTTATCAACCTTCTGCATTGAATATCTGGCAAGTTGTTGTTAACTTCTCCATCGAACATTTCACTATAGTATTTTATAGCTTATTCTTCTATATCTGAGATGTTATTAAGAGCATTTCCATCTTGATCAGTAAGATGATAATTATTGTTAGTGTTGTTCCGGACTGCCATTTTCATATAGAAAAATTTACTGCACTCATCACCATTAGTTATCCATTTTTCTTTAGCTTTTTGTTTAAGTTCAATAGCTTTTATTCTAAGAGCCTCCTTTAACTTGTCTTGAGTTTGGTGATATTGTTTCCATGTGTCATCAGTAGGCTCACCTTTATCAAATATTGATAATATTTCTTCACATTGTTTTTGCAAAATACTGATCTGGTCACCTTCTTTAACTCTTTTTTTTATTCCATTCTCTTAAATTTATCCTAGCAGTCTTAAGGATCTGAACAAGTTTATAGTATTGAGTACCCTCCTCCCGAAGAGTGTTTTTGATGTGAATGGCCTCTGTATATCCTTCTATTTCATGCCAGTGGTTGGAATATCTAAAAGGCTTGCCTTTCTCAGTCAAGTTCTTCTCTTTTAAGCTTATAAGTATGGGACAATGATCACTAGTGGAGGGAGGAAGTACATCAACTCTAATATTAGATAGTTTGTTTATGCAATCAACATTAACAAGTGCTCTGTCAAGCTTGCAAGATATTTTCTTACGTTCCCCACTTCTCCATGTATATTTCAGGCCACAGTGGATGGGTTCTAGCAGTCCAGCTCCAATAATGCAATTGTTGAACTCTTCCAGTTGGGAAACTATGATGGTAAGACCCCCTTTTTTCTTCAGCTCTGAGAATAGAGTTAAAATCTACCATAAAAATCCAAGACTCATTATTCATTTTGCTAATATCTGTGATAGCTTTCCAAAGTTGAGTGTGATGGGAGGCTACATTGCTAGCATAAACACAACTTAGAATTAATTTAAGACCCCCCATATTGATGACACTTACAATTAAATGTTGGTCATCTTTAGCCCAAAGGTTGACATTCCAGATTTTTTTGTTCCATAGAAAAAGTATTCGAACTTTACCTCTAACATCATTATTATGAATGTAATTCCAATCGGTACATAGTGAGTCAGTAAAAAAATTAAGGTTGTCAGTACTAAGTTTATTTTCTAATATACTCAGGATGGAAGGAGAATAATTTCTCCTAAGATTTAAGAGGTCTAAACGGCTTGTATCGTTGTTCAGACCTCTTTCGTTCCAACTGATTATGGACATTTCGATATAGGAGGCCGACTCTTCGGTTTCATAGGAGACACCTCGCGACTTATGCTTGCCTTGTCTTTTGCCTCTATTTTCTTAAACTGATTTGTATATCCTTAGTTAGCTTTTATATATTTATTTTTGCTATCTTCCTCAAATTCAGATCCTAAATCCATTTTATCTAGTACAATATTATTAGTATCAGTCTCTTCCTCTGATGTTATAGATGTATTCTTTACTGTATTCTCATCCGGGCTATGGAGCAGTACATTATCCACCACCTCCTCATTCTATGAATGGACTGGAACCTGGACTACATCCTCTAGACCGACAGTACTTTCCACCTGGTCTTTAGTCTTCATACTTATTTGTTTCGTGTATATATTTATTTCTTCTATACTAGAGTCAGACTGTGTCTTATTTTGTTGTAAAGGAACAGTCTGACTATCTTCACTTGTAGGTTTTTGCCTCCATACTTGTTTGATAGGGGAGACACAATCTCACATTGATCCAATGTATGACCAAAGCATTTGCATTTGTTGCAGATAGGTGGGATGTGCTCATATTCTAGTTCCTGAATGCAAATATTTCCATTTCTATCTTTAGCCCTCACCTGTTTTTTAATAGTGTCACTTGCTTTGATTTCTACAAGGACTCTAGCATACTTTAGTCTTTTAACACGTCTAGTATAATCATCCATATCTAGGGGATTACCAATTAAACTCGCAATTTTACTGATCCCACGTGCATTCTATGGAGATAAATCTAAGTTCATCAATTTTACCCAAACTGGATGTGATTCTAGCATATCTCTCTCTAGTCTTAGGTTTGGTTCCCATTTTTTTAGCGAAGATAAGTTTACTGTCTATGAACCAGGGACCCCCATCCAAAACTTTCTTACAATTTGCTTCATTGCTAAATTTAATAAGATAAAAACCATTTTCCCTAGGAAAAACATCCCAAATACCCGAAGGTTTCCATTCTCGTTTAATATATGCATTAAGATGACTGTAATAAGGTTTCTTACCAGCAACATAAATGTATAATGAAGTACCCCATATACTTTTAGCAGATTTGAAAACCTCTTCATCTAGATCAGCGTAGCTCCTTCATCATTTTCCATAAAGTCAAATTATTGACCCCACCATCAATACACGTGTTACCAGCTATTGCATCTGCCTATGATCTGATGCCTTTCTTGAATTCTGGCTTATTGATACTAGGTCCCACCTGAACTGGAACCCTAGACCGCTTATTGAGACTAGGTCCCACCTGAACTGGAACCCTTGATTTAGGTCCCATTCTCTACAATTTATATACATACATACATACATACATACATATATATATATATATAAGCAAATAAGTGTTTAAGATTGAGTTTTATAGTTTTAGAGAAGTCCATTTTGTGAAATTCGAATTAAAATAGAACACACATACATATGTCCAAATGTAAATAATTGTAAACTATGTTCAATATTTAAAACAACATATGTATGTAAAGTTTATAATCTAGCATATATATATATATATTTAAAGTTAAAAAATCAAATCTAACTTTTAACTTCGGAAGAAATCAAATGGTGTATGATTTACATAAAAGTCCACTTATAGATTTCCAAATTGAAATAACTTTTACGCTTATGTAAACAACAATCAAACAAATTATATTCAAAACAACAACCATGCAGCATATGTATTCAATTTAAATGTGAGTTTGAATAATCAAAATTGTTTCCAATCAAAAATTGTTCACAATAGAAATCAATTAAAAGATCATCAAAATTGTCCTCGATCAATATTGTTTAAATAACCATGCAACGTATATATACCTACTTAAAAAGATTCTCAATCAAAATTGATTTATTAATCGAACAATAGTTTAAAAAACAACAAAATAGATTGGACAGCTTAGACACTTATAAATTCGTTGTAAAAATATTCAGATCTAAACTATGCAGACAATATGATAAAATGATCAAAAGAGATGAATGCACTAAAATATATCAATACAATGATCATACAATCAATTGTTGTGTAGTACAACAGGGGATGTAAATTAAATTAACATAATGAACATTTAATTAATTGAGGTGTGGCAAAAGCGGATCTAAATTATATTTCAAGATGATTATACTAACAAACGATATGTAGCATGTATAGAATCTACCATACGCACATGATTAATATATGATGACACTTCACTCAAAAAAATTTGAACGACACCTTAGGATGTAGCAAAAAATCTGCACATTGAAAGATAAACAAAGCTTCTAGATTTAATTGAACCAACCTCTGGATTTGCAAGAACTTAGAGACAACAACCACCTTTGTATTTATTTAATTTGATTTGATTTCATTTTGGGAATATATTTTTTTGATTAGAAGGCTATGTATTTTCGCCCGTGATTGGAAAGGCAGAGAGAGCGGAAGATAATGAGTTGTTTATTAAATCAGAGAATGAATAAAAGAAGATTCTGTTTTAAAGGAAACATTGAAAACTTTTAATTTGCTCCTTTAAAACTATCCAATTTAATTCCTCATTAAATCTCATCAAATCCTCTCCCCCTATCATGCATGATCGTCCATAAAAGGCAAGGTGGGCCTAATTTTTTTCCAAACTCAGCAATTGCTCTAGTTAAACCCAATTTATACATTCTATTGTTATCATACATTGATATGCTCGTATATGCACACACTTTATTAAATACAAATGGTATTCAAACAAATCAAATAAAATTTAATTGTTTGCACCAAAATTGGTCACAACACTCTTCGGGAGTCGTTGAAGAGATAATAGTGAAGAATGTAAATTCAAAACAGATATTATCTAACAAAAACTCTAATCAACAGTAAAGTAAATGCGTAGACAAGCGATTTATAGTGGTTCGGCGTGTTGCCTACGTCCACTTTGAAGTTTTTTGATGTTTTATTAATTCTCTTTCAATAATTACAAGTTGTTACAGCGATCAACAGTAAGTTACAACTGGAAATTCGAAATCAACAGCTAATTATGATGTAGGATGATGGAGATCTCGATCCGGCAGAGTCTGGGCGCTTGAGAGTCGAAGGCCCCTTTTTCTGTTGCCTCTGGGGCTCTATTTATAGGTGTAGGTTGCTGATATTTCGCTGAAAACTCGGGAGACCACTTCTGGCACGTGAAGGGGCCCACGCGCCCGGCCTCAGGAAATTTGGGCCCACTTTGGCATCGATTCGAACTCCATTCGAATCAATCAGAAAATCATCCAATCGAGGTGAAATTTGGTGTGGACATTCTTCAACATGTATGCAAGCTTCTGTGAAAATTTCGTAGCATTTGGATCAGTGGATTGAGAGATATGATGGATACGAAATGGGATTCATTGCGTGGCTGTTTGGTTCGAAACCATCCATTCGAATCGATGGTTTCGAATCGATGGTGGCACGCGCCTTCGTGGTGACGTGGAGCGTGAACTTCGAACCGATCCGGTCTTCACTCCGAGTTGACCGCTTCGACTCCATGTATCTCGGCGCATTCGAACCGATGAAAGACACGTCACCATGGCCATTTGACCCAGTGGATTCGAATGAAGCTTCTTAGATGGATTCGAACAGGGCTTCGTGGATGGGTTCGAATAAGGCTTCATGGATGAGTTCGAACATCTGATGCTTGATGGATTCGAACTTGCGTTCCTCTGATGGATACGAGCTTTGTGACTTCTCCATGGATACGAGGCCCATTGATACGAACTCAATGGATTCGAAGTTGATGGAGTCGAACCGAGGCACTCCGATGGGTTCGAGGTCCATCAATTCGAAGGTGATCGGTTCGAATGGTGTTCGATGATGGATTCGAAGACACCTACCATGATGGATTCGAAACCAGTGTTTTTCCCTTCAAATTGAATCGATCATAACTTGAGCGTATGAACTCGGATTGACTCGAAATTTGAGATGACGACTTCTATGATCTTTCTTGTCATGTCCTATCAATTGTAGCTCAATCTGGGCTCGGACAAAATTCAGTGATATCCATAGCGAAACGAAGTATGACCAATCTCTGAGACGAACTGTTCTCCGTCTTCGATCGATTTTTTGGTATCGCGGCTTTGCCAAAAAGCGGGATAACATTTTGCCCCCCAAAGTACGTCTTGTAGGAACATGACGTGCTTTGAATAGCTGCAATTTCTCTCTGAACAATCATTGCTCTCTTTTTTTTGTTGAGACTCGTACTCTGTATTGTTATAACCTTGCGTTGATATGATTGATTGCTGTATAATAGCGCTTAGCCGTTGGCTGTTGCATTTGTAACAAGATGAGTATTCGATCCCTGTAAATGTTTAAAATCGAATGTTAGTTCGACATATATGCACATATGTTAGTTTGACCCTTGTTAACGTCGTGCGTCCACGAGTCGTTGTCAGTTTTGTTTGCTATTGAATTTCGTATCGATTCTCTCTTGAACCGATTTGGAAATTTGGGTTGAGACAACGCTTGATGGTTGTTTTGAAAAAGTCCCTTCGTATCGATCCTCTCCTGAACCGATATAGAAGGTCGAAGGAAACGACTTTGGGTTGCGCGAATGTAATACTTCGAACCGATGTGTTGGAGCATTGATGGGTTCGAAATCTACATTCGTATGGATGGAGTACACTTGTGCTATGATGGGTACGAAACTGACATTCGAACCGATGTGAAAGGACGGTTACGAAATAGTAGTTCGTATCGATAGGAAATGATGGATACGAAATCGTCGTTCGTATCGGTAGGTTGTGGATGGAGTTGTGAACAGGGGCTTCGAATTGATGTGCCCACTATTTGTTTCGCATCGATGCGACTTGATGTTTTGCCATGTGCCTCATATCGATGAAATATGAGGTTAACCTCGAACCACAAGGCATTAAGCAAATGGTTTCGAATGGAGGTTTCGAACCGATCCACGCTTTGACTGGTTGCAACCGGTCAAGTTTACCGAAAGGGGAATCGTCTCGGTTGCTCTCAAAGCTCCATATAAATAGCAGCGGGCTTGCCACTTTTTCACTTTTTACCTTTTTACTCTTGCCTTGCGTTTACTGCATTCTGCATCGTCTCGAAGCTTCAGAGAAGAAGGCACTGTGTTACGTATTCGAACCATTCAATATCCAAGTCTTTAATTCCTCGAATCCATCACTCAAATTAGGTAATTAGCCTCGAATCCAAACGGCAAAGTTACTTTGAACCCATCCCTTCTTCATCGATTGTTCACTCTGGTGATTGGCAAAACCAGATTTGGTTTGGGAGGGCTTCGAAACCATATGGGGACTCGAGTTCGAAACGATGATGGCGGCATCATTTTTCCTTGGATTTCGCATCGATCCCTGTGATGACCTTATGGGGGTGACGCAGTTCGCACCGATTGACCATCTTGATGGGTCCATTCGAATCGATGGATTCGAATCCATCTGCTATCGGTTCGAAGTTCTCAACTTTATATCGATGCGAAGGGCATCGATTCAAACATGATCGATGTTAAGTTGAGGGTTTCCTGATCGGTACGAACCGGTTAACCAGGGATCGATTCGAAGCCATCCTTCCTTGATCGATTCGAACTTGACACCTGATCATCGATTCGAAGCGCGCCTTTCTGCATCGATTCGAAGTGATGTTTGAATGGGTTCGAATGAGTTCCCTGTGATCGGTTCGAACCCTCTACGATGGATACCAAAGTTTGACATTTTCTAAGCATAACTCCGACGAGCTTCATTCTTGCATATTTGGACTTGATAATTAAACTGCATACTTAACCACCTTCGAAGCTCGTCGATGGAACCATAACAACTTCTATCCAAATCAAATTCCATCATACAAACGGTTTAGTGATGACGGTCAGCGATGACGGTCATTGTAACTGGGCTTCGTAGCTTTGTCGTTTGCATATTTCCTTTAACTTTGCGATATTTATTCAAGTAATGCATGGCACTGTACAACATACATTCATACACTTTACACTGGGGAACACACGGGTCCTTTGTCGTCTAACGATGGTTTCTCATGAGTTAGCTAGTCATGGAACCTTCAAGTTTGCAACAGCAGGAGGTTCAAAGCACAGTTACTCTGAGACTAGAGGTTCCAGATATTGAACCTGAGATCATTGGTCCGGCCCCGGACGAACTTCCCAATGTGTCTTTCATTGCCAATCCGTCGGATTCTGTTCAATCCAATATTTTTGAAGATATGTTGGGGAGAATATGCCTAAGGCACGGCCTGTCACTGGATGACGTGCTATTGCCGGGGTCGAATGATAGACCACACAACCCGCCGGAGGGATATACAACATTTAATCGCCACGCGTGCGCGGCTGGGACGCTTCCACCGTTCAACGAGTACATAAGGGAAGTGTTGTCTTTTTTGAGGATCGCTCCATCTCAACTACACCCGAACGGATATGCTTCCGTAAATAGTTTATTCATCGTCTTCATGGAGTACCTTCATAGACCACCGATCCCGACCGAGATCAGATATCTATTTAATTTCAAAACTCGAGGTGATTACCCTTCCTTCACATTTCTGGAAGCAGTGAGGAATTGCCAAGTGGTCACTGTGTCCTGGACCAGGTTGAGTTATTACAGGACGGAATGGTTCTATGTCAGATGTCCTCCGGGGTTTGCCTGGCGATGGTTATTCAGACGTGAGTGTAGCTGAGTTTTCAAGTAATTACTAAGGCAATTGTGGTCAAAGTGAAACTTATGTTTTTTCCCCTTTTTTTTACAGCGACGATTCAGCGACCTAAGGGCGAACACTTTAAGGAGATGGTGCGAGTACTTCGAGAAGTCCCAAGTGAAGATAGGGATATCGAGTCGCTTTTGACCGATAGGAATCTCCGGACTTGCGGGTTGATTGAATGAGGGCAGAGCATAAAGTTTGACGGGGCATTAAGGACCGTTTCGAAGAAACGAGTCAAGCATAAGAAGCCCAAAGTTATTATAGCTGAGGAGGCTGATTCTGAAAGAACTCATACTGACGACGAGCCGTTGTTGGAGCCTACAGACGTGGTTCAGGATGTCGCAGAGCAAAGAAAAGGCAAGGCAGCCGTCGTCACATCAACTAAGAAGGGGAGATGGCAATCGGTTGTCACGACCTGATCCTCTCCCGGAGTTAGAATTTCGGAGATGTCTCCTCCGAGAACTGAAAGTCTTTATGAAGGTCTCGCCGATATTCCAATTCTGGATGATGTGTCCCTGCAGCATGATGCCGGATTGGAAGAACTTTCAGAAACTTTAGTTTTGAGCGAGTCTTTTCCCACTGGTGTGGCAGACACATCCGGTTGGTCGGGGGGTTGCACATTCATACATATTTCACAACACTGCATAACCTTTGACTATAAACCACCTGTATCGAAGAGTGATTAATCCTGCTTTATTTTTCTTTGCATATACCATGTCCGGGCGAGGTTCAATGTTAGGGAGTCACCGACACGCGCGCAAGTCTTCATATCATGGGTCGCGCAGACGAGAGGGGGACAAAGATTACGACCAGGGGCGCTCTGGGTACTGTGGTCAAGAAAGATATGATACAGATAGAGGCTATAAGCGCCGATCCCGATCGCGTACTCCTCCTCCCCCCAGAGATCCCATACAACCCCCTGCTCATGTCTCTCGTCCCTCCGAATCTTCACACTACATGTCAGCCTCTCAATCTTCTAGGCATGAATCCCGCCATTCTAGGAGCGAAACGATAACTGCTGTCGTTACAGAACAGCCCCTCGTGGAAATCTCAGGGTAAGGAGCAATCAAGCTTGCTCAGCTGAAGAGAGATTTCCCAAACATCTACTTCGACAATTATATCTTTCTTCCTCATTTAAAGAAAATCCCGGAGGAAGCTGAGCAATTGGTACATGACTACGTACACGACTTTTACGCTCAGTACAAAGCGTGGTCCAAAGCAGCTGACAAAGCGTCAGCATTGGCCTTTGAGCGTGGGGCCACCATCGAGAGATTGCAGGCTGAGTTAGCTCAAAAGAGCCATATTATTGAGGTGCTAAACACTGAAGCTGAATCCTCTCGGAAATCTGAAATGGAGGCTATCAAAAAAGCCAACGAAGCCCAAGCAACGATGGATAGGATGAAACGTGAGCATTATGCCACGGTAGAGGATATGGGGCATCGAAACACCCTGGTCAGTGCCGAGAGGGACGCAGCCCTGAAGGAGTGAAACGAGCTTAAGTCCAAATTTGCCGAAATCGCCAAGGATAGGGATGATGCAAATAACGTAGCCCGGGAGGCGTGTGAACAAGCCGTGATTCTCCAGACCGAACGGGATGCGGCAGTAGCCAAGGTCCAGGCGGTCGAGACGGAGGTTGAGGAGAAAGTTCAACAAGCGGAGGCCAGGCTGGAGGCCGATATTGAAGATTTTCTCATCACTTACAATGCCAATGTGTTGAGACACAGAAATTTGGCCTGGCTCCAAGATTACCCGGTACACCTCCGCAGCGCTTGGGGTCGATTGGTTGAGGAAGAAGAGGAAGCGCATCCGGATGAATCGGTCGACCGATTTGAACTCGAAAACCGATTGCTGACAGATGATGAGAAGAAGATCCTCCATGACGCTATTATTGCTCATGAGAAGGAGATGATTGGTGGCCGATCTCTGGAGGTTAGAGAGGGATCAGGTGTTGAGCATCACGCCATTGTTACTGAAATCACTGCTCCACCTTCATTAGAGCATGTATCTGTGGTTGGTTCACAATCTGTTCCTGCTTATGACCCAGAACAGCCGCGGTTATCTCCCATTCGGGAGCACGTCTCTGAGGCCGTCCAACGGTCAACGAGTCAAACTGAGGAAAGTACTTTGAACATATCTCAAATATGTTTCTATTAAAGTGTTTGTTTTGAAGTGATTACTAATAACTTCTTCTTATCTTTGCTTAGTGACTGGAGTTGCGCCGATTGCCGCGACCCAAGAACTAAGTAAAGGGGGTAAGGCCATCACCACTGAGATTACTACCGTAACAGCAGTATCAACTGAGGCGGCGCAGGGGAGCAGATTATCTCTTGATGAACAAATGGTGAGCGAGCTGCTCGGTGTGCAGGGTGGCTTCTCCACAGACCTGTCGTTCATCATTAGTGACCTCCCGCCAACCTCTAGCTCTTCAATGCAGACTGCGGATGCCCCCAGCCAGGCCAAAGCGACTCGTGACGAGGAAATTCTGGCCGAGATCAACGCCGAAATAGTGGCTGTGGGGCACAGTGGTAGTATTGGTGGCAGCACGGCAGCACATAGCTCAGCACCTGTAGGGATAGTGTCATCGGATGGCTCTATCCCCTCTTTCGTTACGGATCCAGTCCCTCCTACTCCTCCGGTGGAAAGCCTTCACGTGGATTCGAGCTCTGAGGAGGACATTGACATTATGCCCCCAGCCGAAGAGCAGCCACCGGAGAGGAAGCACTCCAAACGAAGGATCTCTGTCTCCAGCGAGTCCGAAGACGAACCGTCGATAAGGAGATCCAAAAAGAAGAAGTAGATGGGCCGTTTAAGCAGATTTTTTGGTAGATAGGTCGTGTATAGATGCAGGTTCGGCCCCTGCAAGTAGGAATTCTTTTTTGGAAGAACTTATTTGCATGTAAGTCCTTGTCTCTAGTTAGTTGAAATAAAATTCAGTTTCTTTGTTTCAATTCTCATTTCTTTTGTGCTTAAGTGTTTGTAGTGTTTAGCTTTTAGTCCGGTGTATTTGTGAAGTTCTTACCGTCAAGTAGAGTTCGTTTTATTTTCTAAGTCTGAAAATCTTGGTCATATGTTGTTATCGATGAATAAGTTGAACTTCAGACATTGTATCACTTTGGCTAGTGACTAACACTTAGCTTTCTTGCCCCCCAGTCTCGGGGAACAACATTTGTATTTTGGTGGTTGATCGCATTTACTGCAAATCTTTAGCACATGTCCACATTCTGGGGACTTAGGATAATCTGAGATCGATAATCCGGTTCGCATTCCGAGAATTTGAGAGTTATCTATATCTGTAACACGGTTCGCGTTCCGAGAACCTGGAATTGATGTTTATACTCCGCTTCACGCTCCGGGAACTCGGAGTTAGTATTTGTGCTTCAATTCGCAATCTGGGAATTCGGAGGTAGCATGTGTGCTTTGGTTCGCAATTGGGGAACTTGTAATCCATATTTATATTCCAATTCATGCTCTGAGAAGTTGGAGCCCGTTCATGCTCTGGGAACGAGTTATTGAATGTTTATACTCCAATTCACGCTCTGGGAAGTTGGAGTCCGTTCGCGCTCTGGGAACGAATTATTGAATGTTTATACTCCTATTCACGCTCTGGGAAGTTAGAGTCCGTTCGCGCTCTAGGAACAAGTTATTAAATGTTTATACTCCAATTCACGCTCTGGGAACGAATTATTGAATGTTTATACTCCAATTCACGCTCTGGGAAGTTGGAGTCCGTTCGTGCTCTGGGAACGAGTTATTGAATGTTTATACTCCAATTCACGCTTTGGGAAGTTGGAGTCCGTTCACGCTCTGGAAACGAGTTATTAAATGTTTATACTCCAAATCACGCTCTGGGAAGTTGGAGTCCGTTCGAGCTCTGGGAACGAATTATTGAATGTTTAAACTCCAATTCACGCTCTGGGAAGTTGGAGTCCGTTCGCGCTCTGGGAACGAATTATTGAATGTTTATACTCCAATTCACGCTCTGGGAAGTTGGGGTCCGTTCGCGCTCTGGGAACGAGTTATTGAATGTTTATACTCCAATTCACGCTCTGGGAAGTTGGAGTCCATTCGCGCTCTAGGAACGAGTTATTAAATGTTTATACTCCAATTCACGCTCTGGGAAGTTGGAGTCCGTTCGCGCTCTGGGAACGAATTATTGAATGTTTATACTCCAATTCATGCTCTGGGAAGTTGGAGTCCGTTCGCACTCTGGGAACGAGTTATTGAATGGACTGTCGTGTGTTGGTCCAGTTCAGCCTTTGATGTGTTGGCTTGCCCCCGAGCTGGGGTTTCACTTAGTGAGTGGCCGATCGTATCACAGTCACTCGCTATTTGAATAAATTCCATTGTTTGATGGAACTTAGCTCTTCGTGTGTCGTGATTATTGAATGTTGTATTCGGTGAATCACAGCTCTAGCTTGAAGAGATAGTATTTTATTGCTGAAATAAGAAAATATGGCAAAGTCAGTGCCTTATTACAAATTCAAATTTCAGAATGTAAAGGAAACTGCAAAGTATTCATAGATTGAATGAGCCTGTCATGTGTGACAGTGACGAGGATCTTCGTCGTTCCAGGCTCCTGAGTAAGTAGGTCCGCCACTGATGGCGCTTATCACCAATCTTCCACGGGGACAGGTCGGGTCCTCCTGTCTCGGTCGATTGGGTTCATTGTTTTGATTTGATGGGCCCGCTTCTCTGGGCTGCGGCGTCCGCACAAATTGTTCCAGCTTCCTTTCCCTGATCAGTTTTTCAACGAGATCCTGTAAGTGACGACACTTGTTCATATTGTGCCCGTAGCTTTCATGGAACCTGCAAAACTTTCCCGTCCGTATTTGTCTCTCTGACGACGGTCTTGGTGCAGGTTTTTGATATTGAACCGTATCACAGGTTTGTAAGTACAAGTCCTCCAGTGATGTATTCAGAGGAGTGTAACTGTAAAACATTGGGTCCTTGCGCTGCAGGCCAGGGTTTTAATCTCGTTTCCTGGTTTGATTCACGCTCTCTCTTCGCCGAGCTTGTTTGTTTCTAACGTTCAACTGAACTTTTCCGGAGCTCTCACCGGACTGTTTGATTGCAACATTGCTTTGGATCCCTTCCGTACTTGGCCCGGCATCGATTTGCTTCCTAGACTGTTTCGCATCTTCTCGTCTCAGGAATTGAGCCGCTTTGGCATGGAAACGGTCCAACGATGCGGGTGGTTTTCCAGCTAACCAGTTGCCAAACTCAGAATCGGGGTCGATCCCCTTAGTCAACTCCATAAGGATGGAGTTATCGTTTGGATTGCTGATCTCCGCACATGTAGTATGGAATCTCTCCAAGTATTTCCTGAGCATCTCTCCAGGAGCTTGGGTGACGCTGGACAGAGTGTTGACATCTTTTGGCCTTGCGACGTGCATGCGGAATTGCTCAACGAATTTTGTGGCTAACTGGTCGAATGAAGAGATGGATCGAGGTGGGAGTCGGGTGAACCACATGGTAGCGATGCCCCCCAAGGATATGGGGAAACTATGACATTTCACTGCATCGTCAGCCCTGGCAGCAGTCATTGACCATTTATATTTTAGAATATGTTGGTTGGGGTCGGAGTTTCCCTCGTACATGGGTAGAGTTGGCATTTGGAATCGCCGTGGGGGTTCAGTAGTAAGGATATCGTCCGTAAAAGGAGTGTGGCTTCGGGAGACTCCCCAATCGTCATTTGTGAATCCCTGGCTCTCACGGATCATCTGACGTATCATAGTTGAAAGATCCGGCATTTGCGCTGGAGTATGATCACGTTCTATACTTTGGGTTTGAACCGGATATCGTCGACGGTCCAAGTCTTGCCTTCTTGGCTCATAGTCCTCTGGGACGTATGGTTTAGGAGTACGTCCGCTGTGACGACGGTCCTGGTCCAACTGATCTTGGACGTCGACTCCTGGTTCAGCCGCAACGTTCGTGGTGCGGTATTCTGCGGTGT
This sequence comes from Allium cepa, assembly GCA_030765085.1. NCBI lineage: Eukaryota > Viridiplantae > Streptophyta > Magnoliopsida > Asparagales > Amaryllidaceae > Allium > Allium cepa. The sequence continues at coordinate 113,370,930 of CM060932.1, forward strand.
GGTGAGGGATGGCACCTCCTCGGGAGGAGGGTCCGGTTTGGAAACTGGCCGATGGACCAACCCTCAGTTGTCCAACGGTCAGTGTGGGTTGATCTCCAGCAGCTGGGATGCGACTCCCATCTAGCCGGGGTCGTGGAGATCGATCGTGATAATCAGAAGATGAAGAACTCTCGCTAGATGAGCGAGACGCGTGGTTTCTTGTGGATCTCTTTCGCTTCTGGCGATCCAGCTTGTTGATCAGCTCGGCATTAGCGCGTAGTTGTTCTGCCAGTTGTTGCCGACTTTGGGTCAGCTCTTGGAGTAGTAGCTGTAACTCTTGTTGGGTAACCGGACCTGATGGTTCCGAGTGCCCAGTAGCATCTTGATTAGGCGGAGCAGGATTCTGTCTATCCTGTTCTTCTTGATTGACAGCGTTAGAGGTGGTTCTCGTACTAACCATCTTGAAAGTTGAATTCCTTTCCTAGACCTTATGCAAATCTGAATAGAAGGGAAGGAACTTGGATTTGATGATCTGGATCTTTCTCTTAGATTTATTCAATCCGGTATCGATGACAGATCCAAAGAGCAGGAGAAAATCTGGGTTTTCTCGGTGAAAGCACCAAAGTGTTTGCACCAAAATTGGTCACAACACTCTTCGGGAGTCGTTGAAGAGATAATAGTGAAGAATGTAAATTCAAAACAGATATTATCTAACAAAAACTCCAATCAACAGTAAAGTAAATGCGTAGACAAGCGATTTATAGTGGTTCGGCGTGTTGCCTACGTCCACTGTGAAGTTTTTTGATGTTTTATTGATTCTCTTTCAATAATTACAAGTTTTTACAGCGATCAACAGCAAGTTACAACTGGAAATTCAAAATCAACAGCTAATTATGATGTAGGATGATGGAGATCTCGATCCGGCAGAGTCTGGGCGCTTGAGAGTCGAAGGCCCCTTTTTCTGTTGCCTCTGGGGCTCTATTTATAGGTGTAGGTTGCTGATATTTCGCTGAAAACTCGGGAGACCACTTCTGGCACATGAGGGGGCCCACGCGCCCGGTCTCAGGAAATTTGGGCCAACTTTGGCATCGATTCGAACTCCATTCGAATCGATCAGAAAATCATCCAATCGAGGTGAAATTTGGTGTGGACATTATTCAACATGTATGCAAGCTTCTGTGAAAATTTCGTAGCATTTGGATCAGTGGATTGAGAGATATGATGGATACGAAATGGGATCATTGCGTGGCTGTTTGGTTCGAAACCATCCATTCGAATCGATGGTGGCACGCGCCTTCGTGGTGACGTGGAGCGCGAACTTCAAACCGATCTGGTCTTCACTCCGAGTTGACCGCTTCGACTCCATGTATCTCGGCGCATTCGAACCGATGAAAGACACGTCACCATGGCCAGTTGACCCAGTGGATTCGAACGAAGCTTCTTAGATGGATTCGAACAGGGCTTCGTGGATGGGTTCGAATAAGACTTCATGGATGGGTTCGAACATCTGATGCTTGATGGATTCGAACTTGCGTTCCTCTGATGGATACGAGCTTTGTGACTTCTCCATGTATACGAACTCGATGGATTCGAAGTTGATGGAGTCGAACCGAGGCACTCCGATGGGTTCAAGGTCCATCAATTCGAAGGTGATCGGTTCGAATGGTGTTCGATGATGGATTCGAAGACACCTACCATGATGGATTCGAAACCAGTGTTTTTCCCTTCAAGTTGAATCGATCATAACTTGAGCGTATGAACTCGGATTGACTCGAAATTTGAGATGACGACTTCTATGATCTTTCTTGTCATGTCCTATCAATTGTAGCTCAATCTGGGCTCGAACAAAATTCAGTGATATCCATAGCGAAACGAAGTATGACCAATCTCTGAGACGAACTGTTCTCCGTCTTCGATCGATTTTTTGGTATCGCGGCTTTGCCAAAAAGCGGGATAACATTAATAATTAAGATTTCATAAATATTAGTTAATTTATAACGATTATAAATTATTTAAATCGTGTGGTTTTCTGGAGCATTCATCATTAAGGTTGTGCGACATTGCGACTCAAAGCTGTATAAATCCAGTCAGCGATTAATACCGAATAATTCGAATATTAATGTTCATACGTCACCTTAGCTACATGCGACATCTTGGCTAAGTTTATCGTTTACGTATCTTTTTTTGGTAAATTCAATTTTACTACTATAACGGTACATGGTAGTAACAATTACTTATACTAATTCTCCTCGTTGACACTATATTACATTAGGACTTATGCAATTTGGTTTTGGTCAAAATTTCAACATCATCCGCATACAACTTGCTTAGATCAAACATAAAATCTTTGATTCAATAATAACAATAATTACCAACCGTGCTGCTTTAAGGCCTCTAACTTTGAGTTGACTATAGTTGACCATTATACTAACCTCATATAACTGAGGAGACAAATTCTCTATTGAATAGAGTTTCACTTCCGATGCTTCAACTAAGATCCAACCATAGTCATTCAATGGAGGTCATGCCATGATTTAATTGTAATCAAAGTGGAGTGTCCACATTGAAGCTAAATGGTATTCTCTGGTCGAAAGAACCACGTAATATCGTCACTTTAAGATTCTCTATTTGACCTCAGTTATATTAACCAATAGAAAATTCTCGAGTGAGTCATTCCATAGTTATCTAATAACTTTATATATATATATATATATATATATATATATAACCTATTGGTAACTCCAGCAGGCATGAGTAATACATTATCTAATATTTGGGGAGTGTTACGAATTTTAGTCTCAGTAGATGCATCGATCTCCTATTTAGAAACTTCCTGATTATGAATTTTTAAAATAATATATTATTTTTAATATGATAAATTTTTCATGATTAAAACATATTGTAATTACTATCACATAATATATTATTTAGGGATTTTCTATTTAATATATTATAACAACCCGCTATCTACAACACCTCGATTCATGTATAAAATGATGCGGACATCGTGGATGTTGTTGATGGCGGATCGTTTGAAATGTATGAATGAAATTTCAAAGCTATCTACAATATTCTACGCTTTATGAAAATCATATTGGAAGGAGTAAAATATAGTAATCAATACAATTCCAAACAAATAAAAACAATAAAGTATCGAATAAAACTCTACCTACAACATCTCTTTATACCATTACTGAAAATAGTCCAATGTCTGAGGATAAATAAAATAAATAGTAGATAGCTAATAGACAAATAATTTCATGTCTCCATCATAACATTATGTCTCCATGTCACCACCAGTCCTCTCGATCGACTTATCATGTATAACTAAAAAGAAGAAAATGATAGAGGGGGTCAATGTACGTTTGGTGAGTAAAACACATCAAATAAGTGTATCATACTAAGAAGCTAGTAAAACAATACGTATGCTCGAAAATCATACCTTAATAGTGTCATCTACACTTAACAAGTCAGTTAAATACAATATAATACTATAGTGACATCATATGCTAAGATCTCACTAAAATCTATCGTATGCCAAATCATATGCACATGATTGAGCGCAAAGTCTCACTCGCTATGGCCAAACTGTATACTAAGGACACAGCTCCTCTAATCGTGTTTATGATGCCAAATTGAATACCAAGGACTCAGCTACTTGGACTATCGTATATTGAGTACTCATCTACCCGGACTATCGTATATTGAGTACTTAACTTCCTAGAGTATCATATATTGAGGATTCTAACTCCCTAGGCTGTTATATATTGAGGACTAAGCTCCTCGACCCATCGTATATTGAGGACTCGGCTCATTAGACTATCGTATATTGAGGACTAAGCTCTATTTTATATTGAGGACTCAGCTTCTCAGATTATTGTATACTAAGGTCAAGCCAATGCTAGTCGTTCGACTAATGTCAACGATAGTATTAGGTTGAAGCCCAAAATTCATCATCATTCCACCATTTATAAATATTGGATTGACCTCCAACCTTAAGCACAAAATCATATGACAAACTTGTCCAACTAAGATAATTTTCTAAATTATCTAAACACACAACAAACAATATACTAAAATGTTCCTCGTCTCGCCGTAATCCTGCAGCAGACTGCGTATGAAACGGAGTCCGCGCGAAAGACACAAGCATTTGAAGATAGAGAACTATTTATATTCTGATTATTGTATTTATTTACTTGTTTTTTTTTTCTTTTTTCTTTTTTAATGCTGCATGGCTATATGAACGTATCTTCCTCAACTTCGCCAAGTACCCCACCCATCGCCACATTTTTGGGCTTGTCACCGCCGCTATGATCACCTAGCCAACCATCTAATACCATTAACATCACCTACACCCCAAGCCGAGTTCACCTACACCTGTTAAATTAATACAAGATATCTCTTGTAGATCAAAGTAGATTGGCGACCACCTCGAGGACCTACTCGTTTTCTTATAGGCATTTATACTTCTTGATCGTTGTATCATCGCCATTTCACCGTTGGATCGAAACGGGCAGTTTACATTTGTCAAACTTCCAATGCATTTTCTGATCAATCCGTATACCCAATCGACGAACAAACTCCACCAACGTATTCGTGTCATTGAGAACTACAATTTTGATATATATGTCTAATTTGGAATATTTTTATATTTTACTCTTTTTAATTAGGGAGTGATAAACTTCGATTAATTACAATTAATAAAAACCGAGTTTTTTAATCATCTAGTCATGATATACTATATCCTAATCATGTTTATATAGAAAAAAAATTCACTTTTAAATTTTAAATTACATCATTTATAATGTGATTTACAATCATAAATAATGAATTACTATATCTTACTGATATATACCCAAATAGGATAAATCCTACTTACCGATTATTCGTTTATCCTCTCCGATCCGATGTGAATTCCGTTTTTTCTTTATTGTCCAAAAAATCTTTGCCTCCAAAACTCCAATTCTCGTGATGGCTTTGATTTATTTGCGTAGGTCACTTTGCGAGGACCGATTTCATATATTAGTTTGTTTAATTTGGATTCGATTTGGAGAATTTGTAATTGAATTTGTTTACTTTGGATTTAGTTTAGAAATTAGGGTTTTATAAGTGGAATCAAGATTTTTAGAGCAAAAAAATAAAGTTAGGTATGTATTTATAGGTTGAAAATACTAATACTTAGGCTCAAATTTCGTACTCGATATATTACGAAAAAACCACCAGGTTTGACTTCTTCCAATTTCTAGCACATTTAACCAAATTTAGCAAGTTATGCATTTATTCTGACTATAAACGACATTCCAGACATAATGGAATAGGTCGAAGCCAATTCTAACTTCCGTACGAATTTATTATTTTCATTTATGTAATATTATAATTTTATCCTTTTAATTTAAATTTTTAATTACATAAAATTACGGAGTGTTAAATTCTACTCTCTTAAAAGATTTCCGTCCTCGAAATTCTATGAGACGGATAATGCAACTTGCTTTATAGCATATAAACATAAAAAACAAACATATCTGCATCCATCTAGCATCCATCATACAACATAACCAAAGGCATATAGTACACATGATATATAAAAATTGAATGATACGATGTGAGATGAGTGAAAATGCTACTAAATTGACCTCCAATATGAATGCACATGTAGCGACAACCAATATGTATGTGAACATCCTAATATATGTGTGTGCCCAGTCACAACTTTATATGCATGTGAATCCATTTATCCATATGCAACATGCATGTCAAAGTGCAAGTAAATAACCACATTCACAAACATAACCAGCGCATGTATAAAGTAACAAAAAATTATATATGTATATATGTGTGTGTGTGTGTATATATATATATATATATATATATATATATATATATATATATATATATATATATATATATATATTAAGGGCGACGGATAATTCAGAATCAACATAGGATAGGTCCAGTCCTAGGGACAAATCAATAGGAAATGCTATTTTCTTATAGTTCTCTTTTTGACTTCTATGAAATGAAAGAGAGAGTAAGTTATACTGGGGGAGTCGGATATCAGAAAGAAGTGTTATCGAACGATTTCCTTCCATTCTTCCTAATATGGAATAATTCCACTTGAGTGAGTAATAAGCAATAGATGAACGAAACTTGGAACCAACGAAGGTAAACTGGAATAGGTCTTGTGCGTAATAGTTATACATCAGTAATAGGAAGAAGCCCCCTGGTTCATACTTCGCCCAATTAATATACTATCAATTTCAAAAATGTGATCTCCATATTCCTTTACTACAAAGCCTAAAAACTGCGTTTTGTTCTACAAAATCTTCTGACGCTTTATTCCCATTCAAATAAAGAACAGAGTTGGGGATGCGTCATTCGAGTCTCAAGTTTCCAAGTCTTTTGTCGATTCATCTTTGCAATTTGATTTTGATCTGGGATCTGTCAAGCAGGATCTAGAAATCCCTGAGTATTAGAGGAGATACCGAGGTTATATTTCATAGGCCGATTATATAATACAAAAATTTGGTAAGATTCCTGCAATTTTGGTTATAAGATTTGGGGAAAATTAGTGTAACAACCCACATTTATTCAAAGTTATATTTTTTGGGTTTTTATGATGCCAATAGGCACAAAAATTCCTAATTTACTTTCAAATGATAACTGCAATGAGTTTCTTAAGCATAACTGGTGAAGCCGAGAAGTATAGTTTCAATTCATATGCCGGTTCAAGTAAACTTTTAGGTGTTTCGGTTTAATTCGAGGAACACAACTCACTGCTACCTCCAAAAGCAAACAACTGCTTGTTAGCCTTAAAGTACCAAATCAAATTTGAGTAGGAATGCAATCTCTGGTTTATTAAAGGCACTGTATAAGATCTGGGTTCACATGGCAAACAATATTTTGGAATGGATTGAGATACACTCAAATAAACTACCGATAAGAACACCAAGGATTGCTGCCCAATTCACAATTTTAGAAATGTGAACCATGTTTTTATATTATTATCTCGATTATGTTCATGGAAATAAAGAGACAAAGTTTACTGTTGTCATTCACGACATACATTGCCGCCGATATTTTATTTCCACCATCAGCCAGAAAGGAATTTACTGGTTGTAAGTGACGATGAATTTCTTCATGGGCAGATGGGCTTTTCGGTCTTAGAAATGGTGAGTAGGGAATAGCAGTTTGGTCTGCGAAGGTGAAAATCACGTGATTTCGGGAACATGATTACTAATAACCACCCATGAGTGAAGGGACCAATTTAACTGGCATGTGATGAGTTCTGCTGGTTTTCTTCTGTGGGCAAAAAAGAATTGGTGTATTGGACCATATACTGGGCATAATATCACCATTTTATAACTAGGTATAACCAATGATATGCTAAGAAGGTATAGGTCAAATAACTTAGACAGATGCGGAAATTTAATCGAAGAATGCTATAGGCAACGTCTCAAGTAATTTGGTATTACGATATACAAGGGTGTATTTTATTTTATGTACTATGTAGGCCTGTTATTGCTAGACCATTTTATTTAATTGTACTATGTAATTATATAATAGCAATAAAAGGAACCCATTATTATATATAGTATAAATTAGAACACCTAGTTATAGGTATCCATCCTAGGTTCGATCGTGTGTGCACACACATAAAAGCCAACACGGCATAAAATAAACTAGTACAATTCAAACAATGTAACCATAGCAAACGAAATAAGCCATAAGTTTGAAAAACAGTGTAGTACTAATGTGATTGGATCTAAGGCTAATTTAATACTAGAAGAGGGAGGGGGTGAATAGTGTTTTATAACTTTTATGGAATTTTTTAACTTATTTCAAGATTTGAATCAAACGTAGAAATCAATCGCATATATATATATATATATATACATATATATATATAAACAGGCAATCACAAATATAAGTAAATGTAGTAAAAATAAACTAATGAGTTAGAGAGATGACACTAGGAGTTTTATATTGGTTCGGATTTCTCTTATATCATGTCCCGTACAATTTCTTGTACAGATTTCATTTCAATCGCCTATTTTAACCAAGTAGCAAGCAAATCAGAATACAATCTCGATTTTAAGGCTATGAGATGCACCCTTCTGTCTCACGAGTCTGGGGTGAACTCTCTTGATTTAATGGGCAATAAGATCACCTATTAAATTTAAACATGCTACTAAGCACACCCATCTTATTTAAACGTGCTACAAGCACAACTAAACAAATAAGAGTAGAGTTGTTGATTTTCAAATAAGAACAATTGTACTTGAAATACAAGATACCTTATAGCCCTTCTGATAGTAATTTGATATTTGAGTTCCTAGAGAACGCTTCCAAAATAGTAGATAGTTTGTAAAGAATCAATCTAGAAGAGTAAAATTGATTCTATGTAGATTATGAAGAAAATGGAAAGTAGTTTTCAAGAAATAGAATAAGAGTAAGGAGTAAGAAGAAAGTGAGAAAATTAATTGAAAAATTCGTTTGCACTCCTCTTTATATAGTGAATGAATAGAAGTATCCATTCATGAAGAGGTGTGCCTAAAAGATACTTCTCTTTAAAATTTAAAAAACAAACCAACAGTCATTATGTTAATATATCTAGGTGGGGTATGTCGACATACTCGTGTTAATTTCGAAAATTAATTTTTCTTTAAATTGTTTTCAAAATTCTATATTTTTATAAAATAGTTTTCAACATAATTTTTAAAAGTTTTTGAAAACAAAAACTTTTATAAAATATTTGTAAAAATATAGTTTTAATTTAAAATAATTTAATTTTGAATAGAATACCAAAGATAGGAAATTTGTGATAAAGATCAAAATCTGTCATTAGGGACTTTAACAATTTGTTCTAATAACTCATAATAAAATCTTGAACTCTTCAGGTCTTCTAAACACATGAGCCTTGATCACCATCTCTAAACCTTTATTCTTGGTCTCTATACTCATTAGTCTTCAAGTTAATCATTCTGTACCTGTGTAATAGTCTACAATATATATTATACAACTTGACAAAACATTAGCATATATATATATATATATATATATATATATATATATAATGGTTGTCATCAAAATAAACATCTGAAGTATTAATAATCTCCCATTTTCTGATGATGACAACCATTTAAATATTCCTGTAAATAAAATATAATATAACTCCCCTAAGTTAAATAACTCCTCCTTAATATATGCATGTGTTATATTTTATATTTTTCTCCTCCTTTACATCAAAAATGGATGAAAAAAACTACACTCCCCTTAAATGTGATATACTTTGAATTATGGAGTCAAAATTAATATTTAAATATTAAATCTTGGAGACTTTTAAAGTTGGGCACCAAGGGGTGATAGCAGCCCTGAACTCAGCTAGGGCCTGTTGGCCCAAGAAAGCGTTGTATGGTGAGTCAATATCAAATATAATTTACTACAATATCCACACTCTCAAGCGCCCAACTCCACTGGTAGATCCACTATCCCAGTGGGTATAGTCGCACTTCCATTGAAGCCATGAATACGAGACTGACAAGGCTTTAATTCTTTCGCTTCCATCTTCATTTGATCATAGGCTCGCTTAAACAGTATGTTCACTGAACTTCCACTATCCACTAAGATCCTCTCCATCCAAGTAGGACCTATCTGATATGAAATGATTAGTGGATCAACGGTCGGGGCTTCGACTCTGTCGGCATCCCTATCTCGAAATACGATGTCGTCTGTCATCATTTTCTGTTGTGTGGCCGAATCCCCATCTTCCAAATTACTGCAACATTTGAAGCTCGTATGCCTAATAGAGCTGGCATATGACTCCATTTTCCTCCAGCTCTGATTCGCTGGATGAGGACCACTACTAACAGTGTTATTCACTAACCTTCTGTTGGTACAAGTGAGTTCCTTTGGTCTAAACTGATTCGGTATTTGGTTTTGATTCGATGGGCCCGCATCTCTAGACTGCGACATCCAAATAAACTGCTCTAACTTTCTTTCTCGGGTCAACTTATCGATAATATCATGTAAATGATGGCACTTGTTCATGTTGTGGCCATAACTATCGTGAAATCTACAAAACTTCCCCGTTTTAATATGTTTCTTTGACGATTGCTTCAGAGCAAGTTTCTTATATTGGACGGTATTACAAGTTTGCAAGTACTCATTTTCCAAAGATGTATTTAAAGGAGTATAAGTATCAAACCTGGGAGCTCTACATCGCGGTCCACGATTCTGATCCCGCTTCCTACCTTGATTTCCATCGCCTTTCTGCTGATTCTATTTATTCTGTATATTTAACTGTACCTTTCCGGAATTCTCCCCGCTTTGTTTCACAGCGACATTGCTTTGGATTCCTTCTATACTGAGCCCTGTGTCATGCTTTTTCCTTGAATGTTTCACATCCTCTCTTCTTAAGAACTGAGGTGCCTGAATAGAAATAGTCCAATGATGCAGGAGGTTTTCTAGCCAACCAGTTACCAAATTCAGAATCGGTATCGATTCTCTTGGTCAGTGCCATCAGAATGTGCCGGTTAGGGTCAGTGCTTCCTTTATAAATAAGTAGAATCACCAAGGCGGTTCAGCGTAGAGGATGTCATCGGTGAAAGGGATATAACTCCAGGAGATTCCCCAGTCGTCATTAATAAGGCCTTGTCTTTCGTAGATCATCTGACGGATCATTGTCGGGATGTATGGCATTTGGATATTCTGAGCATGCTGAGCCAAGGTGTGATCGAGTTCCACAGTGCGGGGATGGGCAGGTTGCGGTCAACGGTCCATATCTTTGCTCCTTGTCTCTATGTCTTCAGGAACATAAGGCTCAGGAGTATAATCATGTTGGCGATGGTTCGGATCCGTTCGGTTTCGAGTGTTAGCTCCCAACTCAATAGCAGTGGCAGCAGCACGGTTGTCAGTAGTGTGATAAAGAACATCCCTCCTCCGGAGGAGTGTCCGGTCTAATGGCCGGTTGACGGGCCAACTCTTGGTTGCCCAAGATTCAAAGTGCGCTGATGTCTGGTAGCCTGTGTATAGCTTCCATCCATTCGTGGGCATGTGTATCTGTGATTGTAATCAGAAGAAGCTGAACTTTTAATGGATGAGTAGGAAGCATGATCCCTTCTGGATCTCCTTCCTCTTTCATGGTTCAGCTGATTGGTTAACTCCGCATTGGCACGGAGCTGCTAGATAAGCTGCTAGCGGCTTTGAGTCAGCTCTTGCATCAGTAGATGGAACTCCTCCCTGGTGACAGGGCCTTGTGGATTCGAAGGTCGTGCAGCATTCTGGTCTGCAGAGGGAAGTTGTGTCGGGTTTTGCCTATCCCATCCTTCCGGATCTGCAGTGGTTGAGGTAGTCCTGGTAGCAACCATGGTGAATAGTGAAGTTATCTCCTAGACATAGTGCAAATCTGAATAGGGTGGAAGAACTTCTAGGCTTGAGATCTAGATCTTCTCCTTAGATTCTTGCAATCCAATATCGGTAGTTGATCCAATGAGCAAGAGAAAAGCTGGGTTTTCTCAGTGAAAACACCAAAGTGTTTGTACCAAAATTGTGCACAACATTCTTTGAATGTGTTTGAAGAGATAAAATGAAGAAAGTAAATGTAAAATGAGGCAGATCTAACAAACATACCAATCAACAAGTAAGAAAAAGTACAGAAACACACGAATTTTAGAGTGGTTCGGCGTATGGCCTATGTCCACTATGAAATGATCGATGTTTATTGATTATAACTCACTAGTTACAAGTGGATTACAAAAGTACATCAAAGTGTAGCAGCAATTTCAGCAGAGTATCGACGTAGAGAGGCCAAAAGTCTTTTTTTTTGTTTAGGGTCACTATTTATAGGCGTAGGCAGCAAATACCTCACCCAGATCTCGGAAGACTTCTTCTCTCATGTGAGTGGGCCCACTGGATCGAGTTCAGGTGATTTCAACTCGATCTGGTAGCGATAAGAATTGAGTTCATATCGATACATAAATGGTCCTTTTGGGCCGAAATTGATCAGGTACATTCTTGAGGTTGTAGGCAAGCTCCTATGAAAATTTGGTAGCATTTGGACTTGTAGATCTTGAGTTATGATCAATGCAAGTTTGGATTTTCAGAATGCTTCCGAGCTCATATTGATGCCGTTCATATCGCTCTGATTCGTATCCATGCAGCACGTGTCGATCAGATGACCTGGCACTATATTCTAGGATCGATCCACTTTTCATACCGAGTGACCAAGTCTTCCTCTTGATCATGCTTTGTTCATATCGACCAGATATGTTTTCTCCGTAATGGTGATTATCACCTCATTTCATATCGATCATGGGATGCTGATTCGTATCCATGGCACTTGGTTGACTTCGTATTGATGGCCAATGAAGGTTTGTATCGATGGTTCTTACTTCGATTTGAACTGATACGAACTGATCCCTTTCGTATCGATATTGAGGATGACTTCGTATCGATGATTCCCACTCATATTCATATCGATATGTATTCGAGCATTTTGTATTGATGGAAGACTATTGTTTCGTATCGTTTGTAGGTCACATGATTTGTATCGATGTTGATCGACCGATATGAATTTTGTAGAGGACGAAAGATACGAGTTGTGGTTTAGTGGAAGTGATACGAAATGTCCCTAGGTGATGGATACAAATTGATTAGGTGTGATGGATACAAACCGATGGATGCTGGATTGATACGAAGGAGGCTTTCTGAAGGGATGGATATGAATTTGCATGGATACGAATGGTGATGATTCCCTTGAACTTGATCGATCAATATCTTATGCATACGAACTCCGATGGACTTAAAATTTGGAATGCTGGCTTTCATAGCTTTGCTTTTCGTACCATATTGATTGTAGCTTGATCCGGACTCGGACAGAATTCACTAGTATCCATAGTGAACGTGTGTATAACCGATCTTTGGAACGGACTGTCCTAGATTTCCAGTTAAGTTCTTGGTGTCACGACCTTGCCAAAAGGTGGGATAATAGCATAACCATAATCTAAGAGCATCTCTGTGAAGTAACAATCAACATGTAGGTGTACCATAAACCAAAAGAAACACATGTCATAACGCTATCTGATACCATTGTATAATGACACTCTTCATGAAAAAGTATAGTCGTCCTCTATCATATACTGTTTCATTCAATAATCTTCTACAATTCAATTTTTTAGAGGATCTTCACACTCAGCTATGCTCTCACGATTCATAACGTCTTATATGAGTGTATCCTAGCCTTAACATCAACATCTTGTCATTATATTTAACGTCTCTTTTCCATAACTCTATTGAAAAATATTTTGGCTTACTCTTATCTCAATTTAATATCAAAAAAGTTTTAGCCAAATCTCTTATCTCAAGTCGTCTTACGCTAAGCTTCTATAACTTAAATCATATTTAGAGTAAAATGGCACAAAATGATATTTTTCGTTATTAATGTGAAAAAATTCAATTCGGTACTCTGCCCTTCCAACTCGAGCGTTGATTGAAAATGCCACCAAATCTTTATTCAAATGTTTCCTTCATCCAAATCTTCCAACACTTCCCAAATCTATTACGTTCAATACTAGCAAGTCCTTAGCTTGCCGACATATTAACTATTCTTGCAAGTTCACTATAATTAATTCAACCTTTATGAGCTGTTTTATTCTTTTCTAACTCCAATACAAATCTCAAGTGAAAATATAAATAATTTTTTTTTACAATTCAGTTTTTAAATCCAAAATCTTTTATTTCTAACTTCTTTTTTCACAGTATTAGCAAATTTCAAGAACTATAAAGTCCTTTGCTAATTTTATTATACTTTAACAAAAATCATAACTTATTTTTTCAAATTAAGTTCTTTAAATTCTATTTAAACAAAATTTTAAAATGTTTTACTTTAGATGTTTTATATTAAATCATTTCATGTAAAATAATAAACTAATTGTTTTTCAACCTGATCATTTCGTATCCAGTCCTCCTAAATTAATATAATTTAAATTTCCAAAAATAATTTATTTTCAAAAATTCGTAAAAAAAAATTATTCAAAAATATTTAACTTCCAAAACCAAATTTTTTATAGCTTTATCAAGTCAATAATATTGCTCGATATATAATTAACTTTGGAACAATTTTGATTATTTTCTGAAATACTCATACTTTATTTTTACAACATTATTTTGATGGCTTTGATTTATTTGCGTAGGTATATTTAACTTCCAAAACCGAATTTTTTATAGCTTTATCAAGTCAATAATATTGCTCGATATATAATTAACTTTGGAACAATTTTGATTATTTTCTGAAATACTCATATTTTATTTTTACAACATTATTTTGATGGCTTTGATTTATTTCAAAATTAAGAACGTTCACAAAAGTGTAAAGGAAATGTAATAATTTAATTTTTTTTCCAAAACATAGTTGATATATCTTAAAGAAAGCCAATATGTGTTTTACTTACATTTAAATTTACTTTCAAAAGGTTCTTTGCCAAACGCAAAGTACATATCAAAATATAAGTGCAATAATATGCCTTGCAGTAAAAATAAAAACCTTTCAAATAGTTCTGAAAAATTACTTCTTATTAAATTTTCCATATTTGAAGGTTATTATTTTATACATTAAATAGACTTCAAGTTTTGTATTTTTCCATAAATCTCAAATGCTACTGGTTTTAACTTTTTAGGAAACATTTCAAATAATTTAATTGGAGTAGATCATAACTTATACAAATCCTACTACATCATGCAATCTAACCATGCTTTAAGTGCCTCCATTATGCCTTATCGATGTCACGTTATATTTTTTCCATTCTATAACGATGTAGTTTGTTCATAATGGATAGTTAATATAAAGATCCTCTACTAGTAATTCTTTAAGGAGCATGTTATATCAAATGTAATGTATTTACCTTTCACCCAAATCTATTTTTAATATTGAAATTTATTTATCTTGTTATTGTTTATTTCTATGAGAGATAAGCCAAGTACCACCTCTACGAGTCAAAAAATATGGGTGTGGTGGATAAATAAATAAATAATATAAATAATAGAAAGTTATAAATATGCTATCTCATATTCTCTAATTTAGTAAGAATCGCCTAACCAAAGCTCTGATACCAAATGTAACAACCCACAATCTACGACACCTCGATTCATGCATAAAATGACACTAACATCATGGATGTCGTCAACGGTGGGTTTTTTGAAGTAAAATATATAAAATAGATCATAGAGCTATCTACAATATTTCTATACTTTCTGAAACTTATAGCGAAAGGAGTAAAATATTATTTAATAGTGCAATCCAAGACAAACAAAAGCAGTAAAGTATCGAATAAAACTCTAACTACAACATCTCTTTATACGATTATTGAAAATAGTACAATATCTGAGAAGAAATAAAATAAATAATAAACGGCTCATAGATAAGTAGATGCATGTCTCCATTGCACCATCACCCATCCAAGTCTCCATCAATCTTTCTATCACCTATCAGATTATAACTAAAAAGGAAAGTGATTGAGCGGCTAGACATAAGTCTGGTGAGTGAAATGCATCATATAAATGTGCCATACTAATAAGCTAGTAAACCAACAATTATGCTCGAAAATAATACCCTAACTGTGTAACCTGCATCCAACATTAGCTAAATACAAATAATACTATAGTGACATCATATGCTATGGTCTCACTAAAATATCCTATGCCTAATCATATGCACATGGTTGAGACCAATGTCTCAACCCCCTATTGCCAAATCATTTACTAAAGACTCGGCTCCTCTAACCATGTTCGTGATGCCAAATCGAATAATAAGGATTCAGATCCTTGGACTATTGTATATTGAGGACCCACCTCCCTAGACTATCGTATATTGAGGATTCAGCTCCATGGACTATCGTATATTGAGGACCCAACTCTCTGGACTATCATATGTTGAGTACTCAGTTTCCAAGGCAATAGTATATTGAGAACTTAACTCCCCAAACTATTGTATATTAAGGATCCAGCTCCTCCAACTATCATATATCGAGGGCTCGATTCCTCGGACCATCATATATTGAGATCAAGTTCATGCTAGTCATTCACCTCATGGTCTAAGATACTATTGGTATTAAGTCCAAAACTCGTCATCGCCCCACCGTCTATGAAGCTATTAGATCAAGCCCCAACCCCTAATCGCAAATCCATATAACAAATTTTCCAACTAAGATAATTTTCTAAAATATATATAAATACAACAAATAATATACTAAATTTTTTATAGTCCCACCATGATCCTGATGCTGTCAACCCCGTGTTAAATGAAATCCATACGCGTAAGATACAAGTGTTTGAAAGTATAGAATTATTTAATCAATAACCTAATTATTATATTTTTATATTTATTTATTATTTCATTTTTCTTTTCTTTTTTTAATTCTGCATCGGCCATAGGAACATAACTTCCTCGACAACGCCAAATACCCCACCTACGACCACGTTTTTGGGCTTACCATCGCCACTAGGTGCCTAGCCAACCATCTGATTCCATCATCATCAACCTACACCCCTAGTCGAGTTCAACTACACTACCCACGTTATCCTCACCACACCAAAAGCCGACACCACCGTTGCTGACTTCCCCGCATTTTCCAAAATCTCTTGTCGATCGACGACCACCTCGTGGACCTACTGAATTCCTCTACATATCTATACTTTCCAATCGTTGTATCATTGTCGTTTCATCATTGGATCAAAACAAACGATCCACATTTATCAAACTTTTGATGCATTTTCTAATTAATTCATACGCCCAATCAACGAACAAACACTACCAGTTGATTCGCATCGTCGAGGATTACAATATATATATATATATATATATATATATATATATATAATTTGGAACACGTTTGTATTTTGCACTTTTTAATTAGAGAGTGATTGATTTGACTAATAACAATTAATTAAAATTAACTCTTTTAATCATCTAGCCATGGCATACTACACGCTAATCATGTTTATATATAAAAAATCATTTTTTTATTTTTAGCACATCATTATAATTTTATTTATGACCATAAGTGGTGAATTACTATATCTTACTAATATATACTCAAATAGAATGAATCATACTCACCGATTAGTCATGTGTTCTCTCCGATCCAATGTGAATCCTCTGTTTTCTTCATTTATAGAAATTTATTGCCTTCAAAACTCTAATTCTTGTAATGGATTTGATTTATTTGCATAGGTCGCTTTATGACAACCTATTTCATATATTGGTTTGTTTAACTTGGATTTGATTTGAGGAATTTGTAATTGAGTTTTTTTAATTTGGATTGATTTTGGAATTAGGATTTTATAAGTATAGGCATATTTCATACTCACTATATTCGTTTATTTAATTTGGACTTGATTTGAGGTTAGATTTTTAAAGTATTAAATTGAGCTAGGGATTTATTCATGAGCTGAAAATACTAATATTTGGGCTAAAAATTTCATATTCAATATTTTAAGAAAATGGCATTGGGTTTGACTTCTTCTATTTTTTTGTTCGCTTAACCAAATGTAGTAGGTTATATATGTTTTCTAACTGTAATCAGTATTCCAAACACAATGGATTAGGTTGCGGAGCCCAATTCCTACTTTTGTAAAAAATTACTATTTTGCCCTTTATGTAAAATTATAATTTTACCCATTTAATTTAATTATTTAATTACATAAAATTATGGCGGGTTATATATACTATAAATTAATAACATCGTAATATAAGTATATAATGGAAAGAAAACATATTTTATTTTGATCAGGATAGGTTATCCAGTTAAGTATATGCAATAAGTTACACATTTGCCTCTAGGGCATGCTCCTAACTTTATCGATCTTCCACTTGCAATTGGTATTAACTACAGAATCTTGTTTTAACTTCTTCGATCATTTTTCATAAAAAATAATCGAGCTAATCCTTCGGTGGACGAGTAAGCTATGTTATTTTAATTATCTACTCCGCCAATTAAATCCGTCGAACCCTAATATACTGCTTTTATCATATGGAACATTTTAGAGTATGTTTGTCGACTTCTAGTGAGTTGTAGGTTCTTCTGAGATTTGTATGACAACATTGTTACGATATAACAATGAAATAGGACTCTTAACATTTAGAATCACCCCTAGCTCGGTTATAAATTTATGCACTAATTTATACTTCTTTCATTATATTGTTATGAAAGGCGATGTACTTAGCATTTGATTGAATCGGGCACTACAAATTGTTTATAATGTTCAACTTAAAGTTTTTAACTTTAGATTGAACATGAATTTAGGATTGACATACCATACTTGATATCAGTTACGAAGTTTGAATCCGCCCACTCTTTCATAAGGAGTTTGTTGTTTCTATAAACAATTCTCTAGTATTTTGTAAGTACCCAAGAATCCTCTAAACCATCTTCCAGTAATCTTAATTCGGATTTGATAATTGCTTTATGTATCAAATACACAAGCGAAATGCGATATTGTGGACAACATAACATATATGATAATTCCTATTGCCAGTGCATAAGGAATTCATCCTACATGCTCCACTTTAGACATTTTAAATGGTGTCTATGTATATCATTTGGGGCATTTTCAACATCCTTGTACACTAATTATAAAAGATATCATTTTAATTCCATATCGAGAATGAAACAACAACTAAATTGATTTTAATATGGCTACATCATTAGTAATTGTAAATTTGCTATTTCCTTATAGTTTTGAAATAGTTATAGTGCTTTCTTATAAACATATGCTTCCTCTACATTTTGATTAAATTTCACAATGTTTGATTTTTCTATCAAAATTTGCTCAACCCTAATGCTTATTGAATGATACTTTCATATTAGTTTTTGGATCCTATCCAACAACCTACAAACTCAGAATCAATTCCACTGACTTCGAGATACTTTGGTTATTAAGCTCAAATAGCATATTATAAATTATTATTTAGAATTTCTACTTCAACATGCATATTCCAAAATGCAAAGTCATATCGAGCGAAGATTTTGCGATTAAAATCGAAATTAAGTTAGGTACATTGAATGATGGACCTGTTACGTTAACTTCAGCAATTGAAATTTACAATGTTATTCTTATCAACATTGCTTATTATATTCCAACTGCATCGATCTTCTTCTTAAAGACAAATTGTGATCGATGGATCATATCCCTTTGGGTACAACCATCAAAATCACTTTTCCATAATGGATTTGGAATCCATTCCAAATTTGCACATCACGCTATATGGTAGAGGCAATACTCTTAATGGCTTATTGAAAACTGAGGAAATTCTTTTCTTGACATCAATAATAAAATCATTGTTTCTCTTTAATGTGCAGAGTTCTTATTTGATATTCTAATTAGTTGTGTCCGTTTAGGCTTGGTCTGTTCATTTCATCCTTTGTAATCAGTTATATCTTTGGATCGTATCCAAATTCATTTTACCATCAATAATTTCTAAAAGAAATTCCTTCATCGTGAAGTTGGTGTTTCTTGAAACAACAATTGTTTCTTAGTACAACGAAATAGGTATTCATAAACATTTTATGGATTGGCTATATATACATATATACGCGTGTGTAAAAAATGATTTGGAATTAAGTTTATGAAACTTATGTTCATAACGTAAGCTGTTCAATCAATATTGATCGAACCCAATCTCATTTGGGGTTGTCCACACAAGATCCCCCACAAACAATTATTACATGCAATATCTCGACTCATACAACCTGTCAACTCTTTGACCTAGGACATGTAAGGTTGTCTCGTCAACTCTTATCTTGTGTGATTTTGTAAACTATGCTTTAGATGAATTGAATTTAGCCTTATGTTCTTGCTCTTAAATACACGATCTTACAGAAAAAAGTTTACTCAACTTCACTCATCATTAATCTTATTTTATCCAACAAACTTTGATTACTCCTTATCGATAGGTCATTATGCATCATAGGGAGGAGTGACTTTTGAGATCAAATTTTATTCATTTTAGGTATTTTTGGTACCTCTCCAATACACTCACCTATTCAATTAAATTGAATCTTTATTTTCTTTTGCACTTCATGTTATTTGCTTCTTTTTTATATTCTATGAACTTGTCATAGACACACAACATGTGTGTCAAATACATATGTTAAAGTCTGTGATAATTTGTCAATGAATTTAATAAAGTACATGGGACCGTTTAGTATCATTAGACTTATGACTGCATACAAATACATGTGTTAATCCTAAGGGTTCACTATCTCTTTTGTCGCTCCCACTGAATCGGTGCTTTGCCTATAATCGTTTGGGATACATTTCATCAACACCGTATGATTCATAATCATATAACTAAAGAATTATTCCTCAAAGTTATGGCTTAGTCCGTAATTCTAAAGTAATTTTTCTAATGCATCATTTAGTTATGATATCAAATACCGTTATTATAGTTTTATCTGATAACGAATATTCATAATATTGTTATTGAAATAAAACAATGCCTATTTTCAATCAATACTGAAAACAACTAGTATTTCATAAATAATATATTTAGGAAATAATTTGTTGTAACTTGATGCAACCACTAATAAGTGTTATATGTTATGCTCCCACTAATTCTACCATTACTATAATAGTGTATGAAATATGAAGCTCTATTCAACCACTTATCATGGAATTTTATTTCATAAATTGCAACTAGTTTACAGTCGAGAGCTTCAGATTAATTATCTTGGACTTAAAGATACAATATTTCATAGAAAATGTCTTTCTATATGAAAATACATTTGGAAAATAATAACATTTCTCATTCTATATTAAGTATCTTTTAGTATTTTATACAATTCTTGTTTCCAGTGTCTCTTCAAGAATTAGATGTGACCATTTGATCTCTTCATCCCAAATGTTTGTAAATTACATCCACTCTTATTAATTAGTTTTCCTTTCCAAATGGTTGAATCATTCAAAAGGAGCCCTTACTACAAGACCATGATGAATTCTTTACCAAAAAGTGCATTCAATCATCCTTAGCATTTAAATAAGTCGTACTTTACGTAAATTGGTCAGACTGACATTTCAATGATCAAATTTCTAAGTAAATCTTGTAACTTTTGGTCTAGTGCTAAACCTAACACAAAAGGATCCTTATTGTAATCAATCATATTGAGAACTTGTTCTCGCACTATGGTTTACTTGCTTATTTCAAATGAACTAATTTCATCGAAGTTTCATGGATCATGACTATTCATTAAATAACATTTATATGTGATTGATTATGGATCATATATCTATATTTTTGTATTGTCTTAGATTTAAAAACTAATAAAGACAATAAATTGTCTTGAGAAGATAAACACTTAAGCGATCGAGGTACGAATGTTTCAGTGGTTATACAAAATTAGCTCTTATCTTAAAGTGACAACATGCAAAAGATTTATTGGTAAGTATGTTTTATATTTCTATGTCAATACTTAATTTAGTTAATTTGTATATTTCAATTGATAAACATTTTATCAATGATACTAGTTATATAAATTTATCAAGTAAACCGGTTTAACTCGTATAGCATATATTCTTACAATATTAGGAAGGTTAAAATTAATATTTAGTTTTGTATGACACGTTTAAAATTCAATTTTTAAATAACTTTAACATTTTCGAAATTAAATATCTAGCAAAAAGTATAATTTTTTTATTAAAAGTCGCCAGCGACATATAAATTTTTTTTATTCAAATAATTTTGATCGAAGTTATTTAGTTTCATAAAATAATCAATTTTCAAATTTAAAACTAGTTTGTCTTTAGATAAAATATTATAAATAAAAAAAATGTTTTTTTGTTTTGAACTCTAGAAGTAATAAATAACATTTTTTAATATTATAATACACATATCATCAAAACTATTTTTTAGAAAACTAAAGCCAAAATTAATTTTATCTTTTGTATAATGTAAAACTAAAAATTATTTTCAAAGATTTAATGATTAAATTAATTATTTAAAAACATATATAAATAAATTCATACAAATATAAATATAGGACCAAATCATTTTTTATTAAACTGAAAAATTTATATGCATGTATTACATAAATATTTATGTGTTTTAGAAAGGATTTTGTTTATTTATTAATTAATACTATTTTTTAAGTTATCATAGCCGAAATTACAATGAGGGAGATGAGCTAGTATTAAAATTATTTTATATTTATATAATTTTAATATACATTTAACTAAAGATGTTACCTTCTCCTTTGTGATCATGTCGGTTGTCGAACAGGTCGGTTGTTTAGTTTTCTGCTCCATCTCCTTGGCTACGATTGCAATATCATTACCTTAGCTTCACTTTTGTCTAATGGGGGTAAGAGCTATGTTGATTGAGTGTATAAAAAAAGAGAATGGAGGTTATCTATTTATAAAATAGACAACTATATATCAAAACATCTGCATTCTCTCTCAAACCTTAGAGGACTAAGTCTCATTTCTCCCATCTCGTTATGGCTGACCACTATTGACATATACTTGGTCAAATCTTTTGATTGATTTCTGTTTGAATCGATTATTTGATTATATTGTTCAAATTACTTTTTTAGTTGAATGGATGTACAACTTTTATACATCGTTCTGATAGATTTTAAGCTTCAAATAAATAATTAAAAATGCTATAAAATTTAAATATAACATTTATGTTGATTTATTATTAACTTATAACATTGGTCAAATTTGAAAATAAATAACAACGCACGAGCATTATCAGAGATTGAGAAATCTAAAATCACAGTGGAAACAATAATATGATAAGAATATTGATTATAGCTACTACCTTGGAATTGATGGTATCTCTTAGATAGCAGATTGTCACATCGGCGTTGAGCATGAGAGAAAAGAAGACTTCTCCAACAACTAAATACATCAAGCTCCAATGACCTGTTCCTTTGAGTTGTAATGAGAAGGACATGTTGCTTGTAACATCCCCCACTTTGAGGCCTAAAAATGAATGTCGATGATGCTTTAGTCATCATCATAATTTTTTTATGTGATAAAATGGGATTAATCTTATTTCCAACAACATTAGGTAAATATAGCACAGCAGAATAAATTTCACTATATATAATTGCCTTTGCTTTCTTCATCTCAAATAGTACCCATAAATGTGTAAATAATAGTATCATGTCAGACATATGAAGATGCTGACGTGAACACTTAACTAGTTATCTAATATGGTTTTACAACAACGGAATTCAAAATAACTTTTATTATCTACTAAGCCTCCTTTATCGTCTTTGGAGCTTTTATTCGTCTTCCAAATGAAACATGGTCGATCCGAAAACTTAGCCAACTCGAATGAGTGCTCGTGAGGGGGAAAACAGTCATAAAAACGTAGGTCAGACATGAAGTTTGATATTAGTAATAACGTTCCTTAAACATACATATAGTGAGGCTATCCTGCCTAATGGAACGAGTTTTCTCCTCACTAAATCAACAATGGAAATGACATCATATCATGTAATACCCATAAGGATAGATATAAGCAACATTTCAAATATAAGTATATCCTATACTTAATGCACGATTATGAACCATGTCATACATTCATCCATTTCAATTATAAATGTGCACAATTTGTGATTCAATCATCATATGCATTAACATGCACCACCTTGGCTCGTATTTAGGTGTCAATATTAAAGTTATCCTTAAATTAAATTAATTATTATAACCCTAGGTCTTTCTATCACTAATTTATCTTTTTCTCGAACAACGTCATCAGTGAAATGACTACTCATTCCATTAACAAAGCTACCTTAACTAGACCCACCCTGACTCTCCTAGGAGGGTAAATGTAAGCACCTTAAATACATTCTAGCAAGTGTCTTTACTAAGCATTAATAGTTACTCCTAGTCTCAAAGACACTTTTGTTTCATATCGTCGATTCATTCTTTTGAAATACATCTATTTCGATGTACTATTCATACTAGAGTTAAAATTTCTATATTGAACTCAAAAGACTTCATAAGTCTAGGCATCATACCTATATTATTGAATATAGACTTCCTTAAGCCTTAGCCGTTGGCCATTCAATAACTGCACGAGTTGGTATATTTCAGATTTTAGGTTCAATCCATTTCTTTCATTCATTAGTTGTGTACTCTACACATTCTTGAAACCTTCATGTTTAGATCAAAATCCTTCAATTTTTGGATAAATATTTTTTTAATGATACGCTTACCATTTCTTAGCATCCCAAGACTTAAACCCATTTTTCTTAATTTTAATAAGTTATTACATTTTTAACTTATTATTTTTCTTTGTAGCTTCGTCCCTATGAATTTCAAATTAAACATCTTGGAATCTAGCTTTCAAATGCTATCTAAGAATTCACATATTAAAATAATGAATTTATTATCATTAGTTATCGCATTTATAGCAGTCGATCTTCTAAACTCATGATACCGCATACCTATCCACCACATGCTTATAGTTATCGCAAATATATATTATTGGGGCTATCGCATGTATAAGTTCAATGCAACTATATGTATAAATGGGCAATTGCATGTATAAGTTCAAGGCTATCTCATGTATAATTTTTAGCAATCGTAACTATAGATTTGGGGCTATCGCATGTACAAGTTCAAGGCAATCACATTTATAATATATTGCTATCTCAAGTATAAATTAGGATGCCACAGGTTTGATTGTAGATATCGCACTTCTAAATCAAATGCCATCGCACTTTTGCACTTAAATGCTATCGCATATATCAATTTGGAGCTATTATATATATCAAATTTAGGGCTACCACCACATGTCTAACTTCAATAGCAATCACATGCCTATCTTATATAGCTATTGCATTTCTAACTTTATGCTATAATATGTATAAATTTAAGGCAGTCGCATGTATAAACCTAAAGCTAACACATGTATAAAAACGATAATCTGTAATTAGTGGAAAATTAATAGTTTTCTTAATAAAGTAGCTATTTTTTGACTAATTCCTTACAGTTTCATTTGTTTGTTTTCTACTTTTATATTGTGTAGAAATATCTCAAAACATCCAAATTTAATTCTTTTAATCAAGCCTTAATCAATAATTTCCTTAATTAATGTATTTTCAACCTTGCTATTTAATAAATCTCAGTTCAAAAAATGAGGTAAAATTTCCCAAAATTTCATAAACATGTTACTTTACCTTCAGTAAAAATTCAGATCAAAATATTAAATTTTACTATTTTTGAAATTAATACAACCAAAACCTCTCAATTTCAATTTAGAAAATTCATAATAAATCATTTTCTGATCTATAAATCATGAAAATTTAAAATCATCTATGTTCTAATGTTATAAATATCATATTAAAGTTTCAAAGCATTTGGAGATGATTAACTCATGTTTTACTCTCAAGCATAACCAAAATAATGTCATTCAATATCCAGATATGAACAGAATCAATCAATTATAATCAAAATCTATGCAGGCAAACTCTAACAAATGCAAATGGTCTTCCTAAGATCCCCCAAAGTCTATGTAACAAACTGCCACCTATAACGTAATCGATTCACACACAAAATGATGTGAAAATCGCAAATCTCGCGGACAGTGGATCATTTTAAGCTGAAATATAAAACAATGCACAGAGCAATCTTCAGTATTCTACATTTTCTAAAACTCACAAGGGAATGAATAAAATATAATAGTCAATAATTTAACAATCCCAAATGAACAAAATAAAATAGTATCAAATAAACTTCAATTACAACAATTTTCTACACTCGTAATAAAATCAGCCTAATGTCTGGGAACAACTGAGATAAAATAGTAGACAACTAATAGAAAATAAATGCATGTCTCTGCTATACCATTATGCCTCCAAGTCCACCAGTTCTCTCTATGGACCTATTAGAATATAACTAACATAAAGAAAATGATAGAGGGGGTCGGACATATGTTTGGTGAGTGAAACAGCTTATATAACTGTATAATGAAATAAGCTAGTAAAACAACACTGATGTCTGAAAGCCAAACTTAATCTATGTCACCTACATCCAACAAATCAGCTAAACACAATATAATACTATATTGACATCACATGATAAGATCTCACGATAACCTACCCCAAGTCTTGTTCTATGCATACAATTAAGCTCAAGGTCTCAACTCGTATGTCATACTATAATACTATTAAGCTCAAAGCACTAACTCATCGTCACCTAAACGTATGCACACTATTGGGCTCAAAGTCTCAACTTATATGTCGTCAACCGTGACATTATTGGGCTCAAAGTCCCAACTCATCGTCGCCTAACATATGTACATTGTTGAACTCAAAATCCCAACTCGTGTGCCTCAACATGACACTGTTGTAGAAATTACATGTAACTATTAAAGTCAAGTTCATGCTAGACATTCGCCTAATGGTCTGTGACACTATTAGGATCAAGCCTAAAACTTTTCATCATACCACCATTTACGAAGCAACTGGATCAAGCCCTACCCCGTAAGCACAAAACCCTATAACAAACTTATCCAACTAAGATAATTTTCTATAGTACCTAAAAACATAGCAAACGATATACTAAAATATTCCTCGTCTCACCACAATGTCGATGCAACGAACCGCATATGAAACATATTTTGTATGCGACAGTTATATGTGTATGAAGATAGGGTATTTATTATAATTATCTAATTAATAATGTAATTATTTTATTTTATTTTACAATATTATTCTTATTTTTGTTTCTTTTTCCTTCAGGTATAGAAACTCATCATGCATGACAACCTAATCACACCGTCGTTTTCCTTCATCGTCGCTGCCATTTGGAGCTATGCCACCAAATTCTGACACCATCGTTGGCCACCTCATCATATGCGCTACCTATCATCACCAACACCATCGACTCTGGCCATATGTAGCAAAACCACCACTACCAACTTCCTTTATAGATCTGCACTGCCTTGCTTTAATCCGAGATGTTTGGGGACTGGCGTGGGGCCCTACTCAACTCCATCTACAAGTTGATGCCCTCTGATTGTCGTATGCTCATTATTTCACCGTTGAATCGAAATGGATGGTCCACGTTTATCAAACTTTCAAACTATTTTCTTATCAATCTATACACCCAATCAATGAATGAACACCATCTGTGGATTCCTGTTATCAAGAATTACAATTTTGATATACATATGTCTAATTTGGAACACTTTCGCATTTCATTCTTTTTAATTAGGAAGCGATTAAATTTGGCTGATTACAATCCATTAAATCAACTTTGTAACCACCTAACCATGGTGTACTATACCTTAATCATGTTTATATAAAAAATCACTTCTTAAATTTCAATTACATCATTTATAACGTGATTTACGATCATGAGCGATGAATTACAATATCTTACTAATATATACATGAATAGGATGAATACCATTTACCAATTTGCGTTACATCCTCTTTGATCCAAGGTAAATCCTCCTCCTTATTCACCGTCCAGAATTTCCTAGCCTTGAAAACACTGAATTTCTTTATAGCTTTGGTAAATTTATGGAGTTCTCTTTCCACTGATCGTTTTTATATTTATTTTATTCAATTTGGATTTGATTTGGAATGAATTTGGTTTGATTTTGTTTGGAGATAAGAAGAAGAAGAAGGTGGAGATTAGAGGTAAGATGTTTATGCTAAAATGTGATTAGAGGATAGGGTTTTTGTTTCTATTTATAAGCTAAAATAACTCAAATTTACGCTAAAATCTTAAAATTAATATATTATGAAAATTCCATTAGGTTTGACTTATTCTAGTTTCGAGCCCGTTTAACCAAATTTAACAAGTTTTGTATGTTTTTTGACTGTAACGGCATTCTGAATGCAATGGAATAGGTCTCGAGGCCTAATTAAAAATCCTGTAAAAATTTACTAGTTTTCCCGTTAAGTAAATTACCATTTTTAATTTAATTATTTAATTATGTAAATTTATAGGGTGTTACAAATAGGACATATGCCTTTAGAAAATCCTCTAAAACTCGGTTTACCCTTTCCAGATGACTATATGTCTGTGGGTGGTAAGCCATACTTAAGTTCAACTCTATGCCCAGATTACTCTGTAAGTTTTCCAAAACTCACTAGTAAATGACGAATCTCTGTCGCTAATAATTTACTTGAAATACCTTTGAGTCTCACAACATTATTATAATAAAGCTTTGCTAAGTTGGCCTCTATTCTTATCATCTTTACCAGGATAAAATGGACACTCGCAGTCAATCTATTTACTATTACCCATATATTATCGTACTCTGTTATTAGCCTCAGCAATCCATCTATAAAATCCTTTGATACAGAATCCTATTTCCAAGTTGGTATTTGTAATGGTTGAAGTATTGCATTGACTTTTATATTCAGTGTTAACTTTATGTCATGTGTAACACTTCTTCACACATTCACCAATATTCCTCTCCATCCCTTCCTATAAGAAGACATGTTTCATGAGGTGGTACATCTTTGTTCCTACGAGGAATTGTAAACTTAGACCAATGGCTTTCTTCGAAGACTTTCTTAAAGATCTCCCATATTTGGGACACACATTCTTCCCTTCTTTCTAAGCCATCCTTTCGAATCTATCTCAAACCCTTTCCATTCAAACCTCTCATTCTTTTTGATCAACTCAGCCATGGATGTTGCTATACACAAGAAATCCTTAATCAGTCAGCAATAATAGCCATCCAATCCCAAGAAACTTATCATCTTCGTAATTATCTTTGGTCTCCTCTAGTCATTTATAATTTCTATATCTATTGGATCTATTGCTAACCCATTTTCGGAGACAACATGACCCATGAGCTTAACTTCTCACCTCCAAAGGTGAAAGTTGGAACACTTCGCCTTTAGCTTGTCCTGTCTTAAGGTCACCAACACCAATCTAAGATGGATTGCATGGTTCTCTCATTCTTAGAATACATAAAAATATCATTGGTGAAGACCAACATAAACTTGTCCAAATAATCGCAAAAGATTTAGTTCACAAGATCGATAAAGAATGCATGTGCCTTGGTCAGTCCAAAGGGCATAAATAACCAGTCATATGAATTTTTTCAAGTTCTAAACACGATTGATGGAGTGCTATCTATTTCTATCCTTGGTTGATGGAATCCTATTTCCAAATCTAGCTGTGAGTATACACTTGCTTCATTCAACTGATCAAACAAGTTGTCTATCCTAGGAAGTGGATAACAATTCTTCATTGTCGACTCATTCAACTTTCAGTATCAATACATATCCAATGTGATCCATCTAACTTCTTCACAAAAAACCATGAATGCTCTGAAATACTTGGCCTAATAAAAGAGTGTGTAGCCTTGGTATTAGAAATAACTTTAACTGAAATACTAGAAATCAAAATCATACCTCCAAACACTATATCCTTCCCCTTTTTCTTAGTAGTCAGTCCAGCAGATGATTCTTCTAAAAAAAAACTTCGCATGCCTTAACGCAGGAAAACCTCTCTTTTTATGACTAGGATTATTACAGTTGAAGCATTTGGCCTTCCCTTTATTCTCTTGTTGGACACACGTGGTCAAATAGTGACCCATTTGTCTATAGTTGAAACCAGGAACCTCCACCATATTTGGCTTTTGAGCTCCCCCTCCTGGAGCCTTCCCACTTTTTTCATTCTTATTCCTCTTTTTATATAGATTGAACATTTTCTTGTGCCCTACCTTAGGCCTGTCATCGGTTTTCCTTTCCTCTTGGTATAAAAGATCATACCTTCGTACAACTTCCACTACCATCTCAAAAGGAGACAACAAGTGCATTATCACCTTATGGTACAATCTTGTCCTTAGTCCTTCAATGAATACCTTATTCTTCTTTAGTAGAGTCTTAATGTCTTCCTATCATATTTTGACAAACCATTAAAATGATAGATATACTCTACCAATGCCATTCCTCCTTACTTCAAGTCCAAGAACTCCTACACAAAGCATTTTTTGCAATATAGGGATTAATTGTGCCTCAAATTACTCATTGAATTGTTCCTAAGTAACTTCTTCCACTGGAATTTCAACAATAAGTGCTTTCCACCAAACTATAGCATCATCCTAAAGATAATGAGAAGACAACCTCCTCTTCTAAGCGTCATCATAATTTATAACCCCAAAGATGCGCTCACACACTTTCAACAAATTCAGAACTTCCAAAGCTAGTTCCTCTCTAGTAAAAAATTTCCTCCACTATTAGCATAGTGCAAGTCCATCTAGGAAAAGTATCCTTTTCTAACTACCATTCTTGGCTCAATAACTTTAGCTAGTTGTTGCATCATCATTTCCATTATGTTCTTTGAAAAGGAGCACTCGTATATATTGTTCCAATCGTCGAGGCAAGAACCTGAGTTCTAGTATCATTACTAACCTCTAGGATTGCCCACTTCTTGGCTATTAGTCTGCATACTTGTTGTTCCACTACTAGCATTTATCTTGGTACCTCCTAACATCAAAATCCGCTCCAATTCTTTATTATTGCTTTTTGTGCAAGCAAATATTCATAAGAAACAAAAGTAGAGACACTGAGAACAATAGTAAAGGGATCAATATTTCCACATATAGGTCTATATCAAAATGCAAATATATTATATATCTAACATATACCCTCCCTAAGATATTCATTTTCGTCTATCTGGATTGTACTTAAATTTATGCTTAGCTCTGTTTTATTAAATATCCCCTAACCTAAGCTCTAATACCATGTTGTAACATCCCTTACTTTGAGCCTTAAAAATAAAAGCTGATGATGTTACAGTCATCACTATATTTTTCTTAGTGACAATGGTATCATTTTTATTCAATAAGATTAAGTAGGCAGAGCAACTAAATAAATTTCATTACATATAACCATCTTTACGTTTTCATAATCCCAAACCTTGCCCATGTAAAGGTAAATATAATAAAAATATAAATAATAGTGTCATGCCCAACATATGAAAATGCCGATACGTAAAGTTGACCAATTATATAATCTGCTTTTACAACATTGGAATTCAAAATAACTTTTATTATCTACTAAGCTTCCTACTTCATCTTTTGAGCTTTTATTCATCTTCCAAATAAATCCTGTCTAAGCACAAACCTCAACCTAC
This sequence comes from Allium cepa, assembly GCA_030765085.1. Taxonomy (NCBI): domain Eukaryota; kingdom Viridiplantae; phylum Streptophyta; class Magnoliopsida; order Asparagales; family Amaryllidaceae; genus Allium; species Allium cepa. The sequence continues at coordinate 113,402,022 of CM060932.1, forward strand.
TTGAATGAGTACCCTTGAGTATATAGGGAAAACACTAATAAAAACAAAGGTCAGACATTGAGTGTAACATCCCCCATTCCAAGGCTCGAAAATAGTCATCCTTATCATTATTTTCTAGTGATAGAATGAGATCCGTTAGTGAATCATTAACATCAACAACACTACAATTTATAAAATTTTAACAAAACATTTCATTCGTTAATTTGCAAATTTATTACAATTCATTTCCATAACCCCATAAATACATTGCGCAGGTAAAATATAATAATTACATATAGTACCTTGCCTCCTACACGCCTTTGGAAGCTTATTCAACTAAACCTGAAAAAGCCATACCCTCATCCTACTAAATTCCAAATTGATCGCCCAAGAGTTTAGAGGGAAATCAAAAACTTCAAGTTAGACAAAAAGTCTAATGTGAATAATACTATGCCATCTCGAACCAAAATAAGTACTCAGTGATAATATGCTACTAAGCGGAATGGGTTTCTCCTCATTAATACATTAACAATGATATGCAATCCATAACATATCCTACATTTAAAATGATTAGCACATAATCATAATATAGTCGTGCAATAATGGGTAAAATGAATAGTTTAGCATTCACTAAAGTAATATGGTTACACATTCCCATAATTACCCAATCCTAAAACACTCTATGATATAGTTCTCTTAGAGTTACAACGAAGATATATTAGTTTTCTTAGGCTGATTAGAAACTTATATTAGTTTGTAGGCAGATTAGAAACCTATCGGGCTGTCTTGGGCTAAAATACAACTAGATAATCCACAATCTCTCATCCAACGATGACCTTTAGCCATCGCGATATATGCATGGAGCCGTCAAGATGAATAAGTAATATGTCATTCAGGAGCCATCATAATGAATAAGCTATTGTGTGCTATTTCTTTTACCTAAAAACACAAGCTTGGAGCCTTTGCTATATATTGTTTTTGCATGTTATAATTGGGCTGACACATGTCCTTGCATACATTTTACTTACGCCTTTTATGCATTTAATTTGCCTAAGCCATCGTGACTTATCACTTTTGCCTTCGTTAGAATTTTTTAACGTTCAATGAATATAAATTTCATTAAACTGTACCTACCTTTATAAGTTATATACATATTTTTCATACTTAAGCTGCTCTTTTGTTGTTTTCATAGCCTTGCTTTCATCAATGGAACCGTCACGAGATATTTATATAACATGGGCCATCATGGGTAATAATACATGCCTTCGCATGAAAATATAAGTTATATATGCTATCGTTATATACAAACCGTTGCTATATATTATACTGCCTTCATGAATTAGGGGTCATCGCTAGAAATTATAAGGACTGTCGAGAGTAATTTATCTATATGTCATTGCGAACAATTGTTTGAGCCATCGCCAAAAAATATTATACGAGTTGTCACTATACCATTTGCCTTTATAAACGAGGTGCTTTATTTTACTTGATAGAAAATGGTTCAATGACAGTTTTGTAATTAAAGTAAAAACTGATTTATTTCCCCTTTAAACCAGTTCTTTTCTGCCAAACCCAATTTATTGTTGGCTTTCAATTGGTCAAAATTATTCTTTTCAATTATCTTTCTAGAAAATGATAACCTCCAGAATTAACCTAATTAATTAATTGATTTTTCTATGATGAATTAGCATTTTCCTTCATTAATTAATTCATATAAAACAAAAATTAATAGAAAAAATCCCAGAAAATCATCAAAAATCTATTTTATCATTTTCTACCTCCTGTAAACATTTTGGACCAGATAATTAATTTTCATATTTTTAATAATTAATGTTTGAAATTCAACCATATTTCAGCTTAGAGAATTTCATAAAATATTTATATAAATTCCAAAAATTATGAAATTTAAAACCCAGCTTCTAAATAATAATTTGAATATCATATCAAATTTTACATCATTTGAAAACCAAAAACTTAGTTTTTTCTATTAAAACCCTTTAGGAAAATCCATAAAAAAAATCCCTAAATAATAACCATTCAATCTTACACATGATTATTCATTCAACAAACATGACAAGAAAGTAAATTCAATTTGACATCACATCAAATTGGATTAAAACACATAAAGTCATGAGATGGTAGCATATTATTCAACTTAATCCTTGTTGAAATGTTGAGATTTTCCTTAGCTCCTTTTCCCCTTAGCTTTCTTCTTCCTTTCTTCTTGAATTACTCCTAACGGTGGCCTGCCCTTTATTTCCATGTTTTGTTTTGAAAATGGAAAAATTTAACTGTAGGGGTGAGGAGAGAGAGGTATGGTGATCTCTTTTCCTCTTTTACCCTTCATTATCCATGTTTATTAATTCCTTTAAACTATTCTCCATATTATACTTACTAAAGTTAACCCATGCTAATTAATTAGTTGATTTTAGCAAATTCTACATTGACAACTTTCTATTTAATTATCCAACAATCAAATATTTATATTATGTGCTATATAAAAATTAGGGATACTACAGGCTCCCCTTAAAGAATTCATCCTCGAAATTGCGATATGGAAAGTAACAACAAACACATCAAAGTAACAAGGCTAGTCATATCCACTAGTTAAAAGACTATATAATAATAGATCATACAATCAAAATATATCAGGATATGCTTCTCTAATTCTATCTTATATCTCCCAAGTATAGTCACGTCCATCGGTACTCTGTTGATCTTTACTAACTTGACTATCTTATTCTTTAACTGCTTCGTATCCATATCTAATATACGAATAGGTTGCCTAATGATAGTCATATTGGGCTCCACTGCTAAATATTCCAAAACCGTTAGCTCTATAGTAGTCTTTGGATCATGCTCGTACTTCCTTACATGAGATAAGTTATCCACATATTTTTCGATCACTATGCTAGGAAAAATTATCAATGGGAAAAGAAGCGACCAAGTCAGTAGGAGGATATGGAAGCATTGAAAAAATGGGTATCGAGACTGAAAATGCATGATGATATGACGAATCAATAAATTCATGATAATCCATGAAGCTTCCATGGCAGTGACAGATCGAACCTTTAATAGCGCTCTATCGATGAGGGTATCAAGCATCTAAAGAAAACATGCCAGACTTGGAAACGGTGAAAATCGTTAAGTCAATAGTTATAACAATATCGAGTTTCTAATATAAAGGCAACATCCGAGCTTCTATTCAAGAGTTGAACAGCTTAAAGGAATCAATGATGTTTAAAGTCATCAAGCTACAAGAGTTGTGGAGCATGGAAATGGCAAAGTTGTCGAGTGTTAACAACCGCATGAGATGATGTTGAGCCTCAACTACCATAAGGGTTGTCGAGCATCAAAAGCAGAAGACAATATCGAATCTTTACAATAATTGGGATGTTGAGCATCCAATAAGTTAGCAAGTCTCAACAAAGAACAATGAGGTGTCGAGTCTCTAAGGAATAGCGAGCCTCAACAACAGTAAGTGTTGTCAAGCATCTACAAGCAGAAGGTGATATCAAGCATTTAATTATAAAGAGAGGCTATCAAGTTTCTAAAAGGAGATGGAGATGACAAACTAGTAAAAGCTTAGAGGTATCGAGCTACAACATGCCTGGAAGAACAAGGGATATCAAGCTTCTACAACACAAAAGATATCGAGCCCAAAGAAAGCAAGGACGTTAAAGATGCAATAAGAGATATCGAGTGTTTACAGCATAAAGGCCATTAAACCTAAAAATAACAAGGTTGATAAAGATGCAAGAAGGGATGTCATACCTCTATAAGATGTCGAGTATTTAACTACTAGGGAAGGCTGCCATATTTTTACAAGGAAAGCCATGTTGTCGAGCTTCTACAAATATAGGATGTTGAATCTCTACAAAGGAATTCTGAGACTTCATTAGGATGGTGCAATCAGAGCCCTTGGATTCAAAGCCAGGACACACGCCAATCTTCCCACATGAATGATACCGCTATAAATAGACCCTCACCATTATCTAGGAAGATATGAATCAATTCTTTCTCTATTTTCTAATAAAAATTGTAAACCCTAAATCGATTTAGGAATTTCTAGAGTTATTTGTAACTCTTGAACTTTTTGCAAATAAGGACTTGGACATCTAACTTTGCATAGCATGTTTCTCTTGAATGTTTAAACTGGACTATTATTGAACAATGGAAGCGCATATGACTAATTTTTAGACATGGACTTAAACTTGGACTAGAATATTATTAATTTTACAAGGCCACTTAAGAACTATTTTAAATTAAATTTTATCTTGCATAATGACTATTATGCCCGTTGACATATGAATAGAGGATTACAATATAAGTGAATTTCCTATTTTGCACATTAACGTACAAGTAATGGACTATTGCATATTTATGTGACTCGACTATTTTATCCTTAAACATATGACTTGATCTTTTGAACAACTTCATGACTATATTAATTCAATGGGTATTATTAAGACCATTTTGAATAATACTACCTTGTACAATATCTTGGGTGTTGAGCTAAGTTTTTGGTTTAACAAGATACATGAAAAACATTATGGACTCCTAATAAACTATTCAGTAACTCTATAAGATAAGTGAGTTTCTCGGTGCTCTCAATGATAAGGAACAGACCAACATATCTAGGTGCCAAATTTCCTATCTTCCTGAATTGTACTACACCCTTCATCGATGATACTTTTACAAAAAAAAATCTCTGAGTGAGAATTCCAAGTTTTATGCCTTTTGTTTGCGTATCCTTTCTGCCTTGATTGAGCTTCCTTCATCCTTACTTGGATCAACTCAATCTTTTCAGTCGCTTCTTTCACTAAATCCGGACCAAATATTAGTTTATCACATGTCTTCAACCAACATGGTGATTAGGATGGCGTTTTGTAAAATGCTTCGAAAGGTGTAATTCTATACTAGTCTGATAGTTATTATTATAGGAAAACTCGACTAAGTGAAAATGATCTTTCCATGACCCTTAAAGTTTAATACATAAGCTCTCAACAAACCTTCGAGTACCTTATTATCCCTTTCTGTTTGCCTATCAATTTTAGGATGGTAAGCTATAACACCCTACCTCTACATCCATACTATCCAAGAGTATTACTAGGTAATATTGTTTGATAATACATAGAATGAAACTATATGGGGTACACACGTAAATATTCCCTTAGACTAACACCGGTACATATCCCATATCATAACTCACCACAAACACACATAGTCTCAACACAATTGAATAGACACATGTGCCTTTAGGAATGAACAATACACAATATATAATAAATAATGAAAAACACAGAATCAGAAAAATGCAGCGATAATATATAATAGGAAAGCATAAGTAGATCTAACATACATCAAATATACACTTCCATATAAATATCCAATACATGAGTCCATATACATCCAAATTGTATACAATGACTATATATAATGATATCCTATCCTCCATCAACGTCTAACATCCACAAAATGGTCATCTTATCCCTGAACCTAAAATGTCTTGGACTGACTCGAGTATTATAAATAACATACCGGTCTGACTATATCTACTATAATAGATGTCAAAATCGCAAAACATAGGTAATATGAAAAGTATAATAAGAATGGCATAATAGTCTCAAAATATTTCAAAATGACATCTACAATAATCCTATACAAAACAATGTCATCGCCTATATAAAGTTACACTTATCAATAAATCTCAAAATTAATAAAAGTTAGGCGAATCATCTATATCCAGAAATTATCATCAAAATCCAGAAATCATCAATAATGAGATATCCTCAAGTAAAGTTAGGCAAGGATGAAGCAATGCCCAAATAAATCTCTTAATCTCACATTATAAAATATCATAATTAAATCACTAAAATCAATAAGAAAGATTTGAGCTAGCTCATAACAATGCCTAAGTATTGTGACACCCCGCACCTCTAAACACCCCGAAAATCGGATATGACTAGAAGCACGGGTAGCCGGGTGAAATAAAAATCCATAACATAGCACAAAGACTAAAGCAATAGCATAAAATGATTAAAATATTACAGTGGAAGAAAACTTTCACTAATTATGAATTAATAGCAAAACAGCTTCATTAAAAACAACATTATCCCAAATTTATTTTTAAAACCAAAGGTGCCAAGTAGTCTCCATCAAAACATAATATATAACAAAGTTCACAATATAGGTCCCCATATATAGAGTAAAGTACGAAAAAAAAGAAACGAAGTACATGAAACAAAAGAAACAAAAGCTGAAGATAACACCTGCTCCAATGACCCTCCAAGCTGCTAAGAACCGCAACCTAGACCTGCCCTCTTGTGATTTGGGGAAAATAGGAAAAACAGGAATGGGTCAGACATAAAGTAAAGTCTGGTGGATATAAATAAAATGAAGTAGAAAGAATAAAACAGTTTAATTCTGGGTCTTTCCTAGATATCGTAGAGGGGGAATAATATGATACAGTGAATCCTTCTTAGAATAGCTCCTAAGAAGTTAAAGTCTATGGTCATTCTAGGGAAGTCAATCACGGAGTAATATTAAACGTCAATCGGCCTGTCGGACATGCTATCCTTACTAATCCACGTGCTACAGTGTTAAAGTCATGCTCTTCACCCGTGCACTGTGATTAAATGCCTCTTATGTCTGACCGGTGCTGACTCAAACAACCTCGTAGGACCCAAAAGTTGCGTCCATGCTCCACCAAACTGGACTCCTATCCTCTTGTCTCCTTGATCATCAACGTGGACTTGCTCCTATCTAAAGTGTCGGTCCTCCGAAAGAGCGCCCGCAGCTGGGTTAGCTGTGCAAAATCCTCCAACGATCTACTTAAAGAAGCCTACGTCGGAGCATATTTGTCATGTTCTATCCGGTCGATCAGCCTGAAGAAGTCTACGACGGATGCTATCTATCCTATGTACTAGCAACCTATCAAAGGTAACAAACATCCTTGAGAACCTACTTGCCCGCTTCTAGAACATATAGCCAAAACTATATTTTGGTCTTAACTACATTAAACACCTATCCATACCTTTACAAGGTCTGCCTACCAAATCGCTTCCAAATTAATTAATTTTACCGTTACAATTTACGTACTATTTATTTTCATTATTCTGTTTTAGGCCATTTTTACATCTGATTTGGTTATTTCACAATTTCCCTTTTTCTTACAAAAATGTTATTTCAATTTCACGTCCGTTCAGTCCATATGGTTGATCTGTAATTTTTATGCCATTTTGTTACGGATTTACACTAGCATTTAGGGTCCATTTAATTTACATTTTTTTCCACCCTAATTTACGTTCTCCTTTTAGATTTAATCTGTACAAAAAATTTATCCAATAGCTACAAACCATTTAATTACACAAAATTTCACTTTTATATTTTTAGGCCATATATAAAACAAACAATTATGCCAATTAGACTTTCCAATTTTTTTTCCAAAATCAAATTCAAAATTATGTAATTATATTAATCAAAACCATAATTTTATTCAAGTAGCATATTTTGAATTTATTCAATTAACATGTTCTACCATTAGAAATTAAATAACAATTCTAATTCAATTTAATTAAACCAATCTTATTTATGCCATGAAACATGAATAACAATTTATTTGTTTCAAATTTTAACCCAAACATGAATTAGAATTGAGAAGTGGAAGAAGATGATACAATAATTTACATAAATTTTAATCTTATTTATGCCATAAAATGTGAATAGACAATTTATATGTCCCATATTTCAAACCAAACATGAATTAGATTTGAGAAGTGAAAGAAGAAGAAGTTGCAATAATTTACATCTATTCCCAATTAACAGCAAAAATTAATTCTTGTTAATGTGCCAGAAAGAACTGAAATTGGACTACTTTATTTGTCTATTTCATATTAATTTCCACTCACCTGGCACTTGAGCTTGTATAAGTTTGAAAAAAGCTTTGCTTTAATCTTTCCCCCTTTGATCCTTCTAAATTCCCTAAATTTCTTGAATATACATAGATAATTTAATTTGGCAGAGATTGTTTATCTAGTAGAGAAAATGAGGAAGAATAATACACACTAATTTTACTGTAGAATTATGGCGGCGGCTGAATAAGAGATTAGGTATAGGTTAAATGGTTTATTTATAGATTGTTTGAGTGAATATAATCCATTAGATTATTTTAGATTAAATCTGGTTCTTTCATACACTTAATGTTATTCGTTCTAGCCCATACACATCACTCAACCAATAATATTTGGTCATCTCATCCTATAACATCAGTGGAGCGAATGGGAAGCCGCCACATGTCACAAAAACAACCCTGAAATACACAGGAAAATCGCTGGAAATGAACCAGCTAAAAAAACATCGTTCCGGATTTTGAGCGACAACGGGACTTGATCCCTGGTCACTAAGGAAGTCAACATGCACCTTTACCACTGTACCAAATGCTCTTTTAATTATATTTTCCATAAAATATCGGGGTGTTACATTCTCCCCCTTAAAGATTTCGTCCCCGAAATCTCCAAAGATGGAAGAACGTAATTAACAACCAGAATCCAAGAACTACATCTATCTACTCAACCATCATCCATTTCTACCATTGTCTTTATTTTTAACTAATGCAACTTATGATTTGTGCAAAGTGAAATGCATATGAACTTACCTAATGTGAAAAGGCAGTCGGTCTTCAGTTGACGTCCTATAATGCAAGTATGCTTATGCCATGCAACCAAATGTATGCAATTACCCTAGTATAATTGATAATTTTATATGTATGTTTCAATCATTCACCCAAATTAACCATCCATATGCTGCATCTATTTACACACACACACCTATATACAACCATGTGCAAATGCAATAGATAACAGGCACGCATATGCAGGTGTGTGTACCTAGTTGGCCAATTATCCCAATAAATATCTATGTAGTGCATGCAATGCATCCATTTGCAAACATTAGCATCCACTTGCACTCATTTTCATCCATCAAACATAACATGCCCAAATAACATGTTTACAACCAAGCTACCATCCATAGGTTTAACCTAAAGATTATCGAAAAGTCCCTAACTAAGGAAAGATCAAAGATCAAAGATAGGATATTTGAAGTGTACCTTCAAATAGAAAAGGATAAGAAGTTTGAATTCTCTCCTCAGATTCACATGTGCACTCCTTGGGGTCATCTCCCCACTGAACCTTCACTAAACGAACTTCCTTGTTCTGTAATCTCTTGACGCCGTGTTCCAATATACGGGTAAATGTATGATGCATAAGTGATTCGTGCTCTACCTCCACTTCCCTTAGCTAATCGGTTCTTCTACTATTACGGAATCATGTAAACACTTCCTCAGATGCGAAACATGAAAAACATCATAAACTCCTGCCAACTTATCTGCAAGATCAACTCTGTATGCCATTTTTCCAATCCGTGCGGTAATAGGGAAGGGTCCTACAAATCTCGATGTCAACTTACCCATTGAGCCAAATATTATAACGTTTCTTAGAGGAGAAACCTTGACAAAAACCATATCTCCAACCTTAAACTCCAAATCTGAATGTCTTCTGTCGACATATGACTTTTTTCTATCTTGTGCAGTCTTCAACCTCTTGTGAATCAAATCCACCTTCTTAGAAGTTTCCCTCACTAAGTCTGGTCCAAGCAAAATCATATCAGTAGTATTCCACCAGCATGCTGGTGATCTACATGTTCTGCCGTAGAGGGCCTCGAACAGTGTCATCCCAATGCTTGCTTGATAACCATTATTATATGCGAACTCCACCAAAGGTAGGTGGTCTTCCCAATAGCCTCCAAAGTTAACGATGCACAATTTGAGCAAATCTTTCAAAACCCTATTTACCCTCTCAGTCTGTCCATCTGTATGAGGGTGATATGCCATGCTTAGATTCAATTCCATTCCCAAGGCTTGCTAAAGACTCCTCCAAAACTTGCTGGTGAATAATGGATCTCTGTCGCTTACAATGCTGGCGGGAACTCCATGATGCCTAACTATCTCCCTTACATAAAGGGTCGCCAAAGAAGCTATCGTCCTATTGCTCTTAATGGATATAAAATGAGCGCTCTTCGTCGGTCTATCCACAATGACCTAAATGCTCGTATTCCCTCTCTGTGACCTTCGTAATCCATCTATGAAGTCCATAGAGACGCTCATCCATTTCCATAATGGAATATCCAATAGCTGCAACAGTCCTCCGGGCTTCTTCTATTCCGCCTTTACCCTTTAGCAAGTGATGCACTTCGATAGATACTATACCACCCTCTCCTTCATTCTGGCCCAATAGAATACCCTCTTCATATCCCGGTACATCTTATCACTACCGGGGAGCACTGTCATCCTAGAATGATGTGACACGGCCAACACCACATCTGCTAAATCCTCACTACGGGGAACCCAAAGTATACTATCTCTTCTAAGCCATCCCCTAGTGTTCATGGTATGGTGCCTAAGATGTGGTGATGACTCTCCTCTACCAAGCTTATCTGAAATGTCCTTTAACACATCGTCCTTACCTTGCCTTGCTCCAATCTACTCCATCAAAGTAGGTTGGACGTCGAGGGCTGCTAATAATCCTGGAGCTAAATCTGATGGAGGTATAAAATCAAAGGTAGAAATATACTTCAAATACTTCCATTCCAAAAATAGAGGACTTAAAACCACTTTGCGTCTACTCAACGCATCTGCCACTACATTACCTTTGTCAGGGTTATAGGAAATCTCAAAGCACAAGAGGCTAAAAACTCCATCCATCTTTGCTGTCTCAAATTCAAGTCTTTCCGAGGGAATAGATACTTTAAAGACTTATGATCCGTGAAAAGATCAAATCTTTCTCTTAAGAGATAGTGCCTCCAAGACTTGATAGCAAAAACTATAGCCGCCAACACAAGATCATGCATCAGGTAGTTCTTCTCATGCGTTTTCAACTGTCTACGCACATAGCACACTACCCTACCCTCTTGCATCAGTACCACCTCTAGCCCCATACTACAAGCATCTGTATAAATTGAGAAAGGCTTAGTTCCATCCGATAATACCAATACGGGCGCGATAGTCACAGCTTCCTTCAATGGACCAAATGCATCCTCACACTTGGCATCCCAAACAAAAGCTGAGTTCTTCCTGGTAAGGCGGGTAAATGGAGCTGATATCCTAGTGATGTCCTTAATAAACTTCCAATAGTAGCCCGCAAGACCAAGTAAACTCCTTATGTCTGTGGCATTCTTAGGCATCTTCCAATCCTGTACTACTGCCACTTTCGCCGGATCTACTGCAAGTCCATCCTTCAAAATGATGTGTCCCAAAAAGCAAACCTCATCCCTCCAAAAGTGGCACTTGGAGAACTTCGCCTTCAAATTATGTGCTCGTAAGGTTCTAAGCACTTCTTCTAAGTGAATAGTATGCTCCTCCTTCCTTCGTGACTAAACCAAAATGTCGTTGACGAACACCACCAAAAACTTGTTTAGCGATTCACGAAATACTTAGACTCATCAGGTCCACAAAATATGTCAAAGCATTTGTTAGCCCAAATGGCATGACTAACCACTCAAATAACCCATCCAGAGTCCTAAACGCGGTCTTCTCGATGCTATCCTCTGCTACACACAGTTGATGAAATCCCGTGGCCAAATCGAGCTATGAAAATTCCTTGGCTCCTACTAGCTGTTCGAAGAGATTGTCTATACGGGGAAGAGGATAACGATTCTTATTCGTCAGCTTATTAAGCTCCCTATAATCCATGCAAAGCCTGAAAGAGCCATCCTCCTTAGTGGCAAAGACGACGGGTGCGCCCTACTCAGAAGTGCTCCTACGAATGAAACCTTTCTCCAAAAGCTCTCCAATCTGCTTGTTCAACTCATGATGTTCCTTAGGAGCCATATGCCTTACCGGTAAAGCAACTGGTTTGGCATTATCGACAAGATAAATCTTGAACTCGATCTCTCTTCGAAGTGGAAGACCAGCAGCCTACTCAAACACATCTAGAAAGTCTCTAACAACGGGTATCGAACTCAAACTATTGGGCGATAAGTCAAGAGAATAAATGTAGCTCAACATAACCGATCCTCTAGGATCACAAGGTACCTCCAAGGTACGTCCACTACAAGTGCCTTACCTCACTACCCTCTTATCGCAATCAAGAACAGCACCATACATGGTTAGCCAATCCATACCAAGAATCAACGCGAACCCGGAAAAGCCCAATACAAAGGTACTACTGTCAAACTCAACCCTTAAAATAAACAATTTCAAATCCTGACAAAACATAGACAAATAGGCCGATCCTCCAATGGGATTTGGTACTACTATTGGGTCGGTTACTAAGCAACCATCAAGACCAAGACCCCCTACCAGAGTATGAGATATAAAAGAGTACGAGGCTCCAGAATCAAATAGAGTACGAACAGGAAAATCAAGGGTAGATAACACACCTTCGATGATCGCCTTCTTTCCCATATCCACAACCGGACGAGTACTAGAGGAAGGAGCTGCCTCTAAAGCATAAGCCTGAGCAAGATGTGAAGGTTTCGGTGAACTGTCCTTGGGCTTCGATGGACAGTCCTTTTTCATGTGCCCCTACTTGATCGCAAAGATAGCAGCTCATTCTCGGCCACTCTCCTACCCCTCTACAATCCTTAGCAAGATGACCTGGTTTTCCACAAGTATTGCACTTCCAGTCCTTCCTTGGAAATTTCCTTTTTCCAGCTGACCCTCCTCCTCTTTCCTTTCCATTGCTTCTTCCCATCACTCTTCTACGCCACATCTCCTTTCTTCTTAGTATCAACAAGTAAAGCCATCTCTACCAATCCCTCAAAAGTGGCTCCTATCGGAATGTGGCTCACCGCCAAACTATACAGTAGCTGACTCAAACCTATAGTGAACTTCAGAGCCTTCTTGTGAGGAGTATTGATCGGGTCTAGTCCAAATCTGGCAAGCTCATTGAATAGATTAACATATTGCTTAACTGTTATATCCTCTTGCTTGAGCTGTATAAATTTCTCTGGCTCCGCTCCCTCTTCAGCCTGCGATAATAGTTTCCTCTCAATCCTAGTACAAAAATCCATCCATGTCAAACTATCAACCTCAGCCTCCACAATCTCCCACCAACAAAGAGTCTCTCCCTGCAACTTCCATGAAGCCAACTGCCTTCGAGCCAAGTCCTCCAATCCCATAAGTCCAAATACCCGCTTACAACTACAGATCCAAGCTCCTACCTCAGTATATGACTTGGTGCCAAGAAACGGCTTGCCTCATAAGCTGGTGTAGTCCTTGCATAACTCGAGAAAATCGAGAATGCCTAGCGGATGGGCTGGAGCCCCTTCCGCCAGAGTAGCATCCCTAGGCAGTGGCTCTACTCATGCAGTAGCCTATAAATAACGTCTAAACCAAGCAGGCATATTAAGGCCTAGAACTTCAAGGATTTCATACGGCTTATACATTTCTATCCATGGATATTAAATAGATGGGGTTAGGTACTCCATAAATAGTTCAATAAACAGGAAGGAAGAGATATGAGGGACCCATCTATAAAATTTCTTTTCTTTACAAAATATATACATACACTTTTAAAAGTATTATTTGGAATATCCTTTAAAAATTAATCGAAAACCTTTATATTTTTAAATTATTTTTAGGATTACTGAAACCTTAGCTCTGATACCAACTGTGACACCCCATACCTCTAGGCACCTTGAAAATGGACACGACTAGAAGCACGAGTGGTCGGGTGAAACAAAAATCCATAACATAACACAGAGACTAAGGCAACAACATAAAATGATTAAAATATTATAGCAGAAGAAAACTTTCACTAATTATAAATTAATAGAAAAACAGCTTCGTTAAAAAAAACATTATCCCAAATTTATTTCTGAAACCAAAAATACCAAGTAGTCTCTATCAGAACATAAAACATAACAAAGTTCACAATATAGGTCCTCATATATAGAGTACGGAAAAAAGAGAAACGAAGTACATGAAACAAAAGAAATAAAAGCTGATGATAATAACTGCTCCAATGACCCTCCAAACTGCAAAGAACTGCAACCTAGACATGCCCTCCTGTGATTTGAGGATAATAGGAAAAATAGGAATGGGTTAGACATAAAGTCTAGTAAATGATAAATAAAATGAAGTAGAAAAAATAAAACGGTTTAATTATAGGTCTTCCCTGGATATCGTAGAGGGTGAATAATATAATACAGTGAATCCTTCTCAGATACAGTTTCTAAGAAGCCAAAGTCGGTGGCCACTCTAGGGAAGTCAACCATGCAATAATTCTAAACGTCAATCAGCTTATCGGACCTGCTGTCCTTACCTATCCACGTGCTACAACGTGAAAGTCATACTCTTCACCGGTGCACTGTGACTAAATGCCTCTTATATCAGACCGGCACAGACTCAAACAACCTCGTAGGACCCCGAAGTTGCACTCAGGCTCCACCAAACTGGATTCCTATCCTCCTGTCCTCGGTTACCAACGTGGACTTGCTCTTATCCAAAGTGTCGGTTCTCTGAAAGAGCACCCGCAGCTGGGTCGGCTGTGCAAAATCCTCCAACGATCTACCTAATGAAGCCTATGTTGAAGCACACTTGTCCAGTTGTCCTGTACAGCCCACATCGATCTGCTTGTAGAAGCCTATGATTGCGGATGCTATCTATTCTACTTACTAGCAACCTATGAAAGGTAACAAACATCCTTACGAACTTACTTGCCCGCTTCTAGCACATACTGCCAAAACTATATTTTGGTCTTAACTGCATTAAACACCTATCTAAATCTTTACAAAGTCTTCCTACCAAATCGCTTTCAGATTAATTAGTTTCACCATTACAGTTTACATACTATTTATTTCCATTAATCTGCTTTAGGCCATTTTTACATCTGATTTGGTTATTTCACAATTTTCTTTTTCTTACATAAATGGTATTTCAATTTCACGTCTGTCCAATCCGTACTGTTTGTTTGTAATTTTTATGTCATTTTGTTACAGATTTACGCTAGCCTTTACGGTCCATGTAATTTACATTTTTTTCCACCCTAATTTACTTTCTTCTTTTAGAGATTTAATTTGTGCAAATTTTTTATCCAATAGCCATAAACCATTTAATTACACAAAATTCCACTTTTACATTTTTAGGCCACATATGAAACAAACAATTATGCCAATTAGACTTTCCAATTTTGTTTCAAAACCATATTCAAAATTATGTAATTATATCAATCAAAACCATAATTTTATTTAAGCAACATATTCTGAATTAATTCAACTAACCTATTCTACCATTAGAAATTGAATGACAATTCTACTTTAATTTAATTAAACCAATCTTATCTACGCCATGAAACATGAATAACAATTTGTTTGTTCCAAGTTTCAACCCAATCATGAATTAGAATTGAGAAGTGGAAGTTACAATAATTTACATAAATTTCAGTCTTATTTGTGCCATAAAACGTGAATAGACAATTTATATGTCCCATATTTTAAACCAAACATGAATTAGATTTGAGAAGTGGAAGAAGAAGAAGAAGTTGCAATAATTTATATCTATTCTCAATTAATAACAGAAATGCCAGAAAAGAACTAAAATTAAACTACTTTATTTTATTTGTTTCATGTTAATTCCCACTCACCTGGCACTTGAGCTTGCATAAATTTGAAAAAAAGCTTTGCATTAATCTTTCTCCCTTTGATTCTTCTAAATTCACCAAATTGCTTGAATATATATTGATATTTTAATTTGGTAGAGATTTTTTTATGTAGTAGAGAAAAGGAGAAAGAATAATACACACTAATTTTACTGTAGAATTATGGCGATGGCTGAATAAGAGAATAGGTTTAGGTTAGATGGATTATTTTTGGATCGTTTGATTGAATATAATCCATTAGATTATTTTAGATTAAATCTAGTTCTTTCATACACTTAATGATTATCTATTCTAGTCCATACACATCACTTAACCAATAAAATTTAGCCATCTCATCCTGTTACATCACTAGAGCGAATGGAAAGCCGCCACATGTCAGAAACAACGCTGCAATACGTAGAAAAATCGCTGGAAATGAACTAGCTAAAAAAACATTACTCAAGATTTTGGGCAACAATGAGACTTGATCCCTGGTCACTAAGGAAGTCAACATGCGCCTTGATCACTGTACCAAATGCTCTTTTAATACCTTTTTAATTATATTTCCTATAAAATATCGTGGTGTTACATGTATAACCAATAAAGAATTGGTCGTCTCCCCGAAAAGAATTGACCGTCTGCCTAAAAATTATAAGGGGTTGACCATACTTTGGACACTATCGTAGGTATAATCACATCTCATCATAGTATATGCCAATCTACCACATACACACTGAAACTAGAAGGGAGACCGACAACATGTATGCTTTCTCCAAGAGCCATATGTATGTCCATTTGATATGACATCTACAGTTATCAGTTACCATTACCTCTCCCATCGGTATTGTGATAATGATCCACCAATGGCTCAACAACACGTAGCCTCTTCGGTCACGACCCGACATGTGCCTCTATGGTAACTAACTACTGACTTATGTGACACAGGGCATACGTTCTGCAACTTCTCATAAATAAAAATATAAAGGTGTCACGGATCTGAGGCAAGACCATCGCGATTAGGTCTTTAGGGTGGATATTGGCCAATTTGGTTCACTCCTAGATCAGAAGGAGAGTTGGAAAAAAAGGCAAACAAACACATAGTGTATATATATAATATGACTAACAAGTAGCATACACATATGCTCACCACAGCGAGTCACATATAACATACCCCCGTATGAGTGTCATCCATGAGCAAAGAATTACCGAATTAATATCACAAAGTGTCCCATACCACCGTGTGTTATTAGTCCATTTATTTAGTGCTTACACATCATACTCACTCCTTTAACATTCTGTTTAACGAGTCCAAAGAATAACCGGAAAGTATTACCGAATGCCTCATTCCAAACGGTATAACCAATCCATTTATGCAGATTCCTTTTCATACAAAATAGAATATCACAAAATATTACAAAAGGATGTCATCATCGTATGGAAGCACAAGTCAATATCTAACGGTAAATCGTTCATAACAACAAATCAATATGGAAAAAGAAATAAGAAATCACAAAAATAAAGCAAAATAATATTTTAAAAAATGTGCAAAATAAATACCTTATACTCTTAATTATTGGATAATACCTTTAACTCATTTATATAATCACAAATAGAATTTAAATACAATAATTCATTTCCTAGTCTATATAAATTCAAACTTCTAAATCACTTTATAAGTTCCATATAATATTGAAGTCATTTTTCAATGATCTGTAATCAAATACTACTTTAAATAAATTAAATCACTTTTAAAGAGATTCTTTATATTTCAATCTACAAATATATCATTTACATCTTTCAATAAATATATTTAAAAACATTATTTATATCAAAATCACTTAGAAACATTCAAGAGTCATTTAATAATCTTCTATAATTATAAACTATTTTCAAATAAATTTATATTAAGCCAAATATATTTTTAGAATGAAGATATACATATATATGTTAAATCATAATAAATTTTATATATTTTAATTTAAATAAATTCCTAAACTTCATAATTTTCATAATCATAATCTAAATTCAAATAAATTTATATTAAGAAAATAGATTTCTAGAATGAAAATGTATTAAACGACATATATATAATAAATTTCCAAGCATTATGATTGTTCTTCAGAGAACCCTTAATATAATGCACAATATCAAATAGCATAAATAATCATGCTTTTAAACTAACTAGGAATAGAAATAAAAATATAAGAAAATATTAAAACATTTCAAAAATCAGAAAATACATAGGTTCAATCGACCGAATATCCTCACCAATCGACTGAAGCGGTTGATTGAAAAATATTAGGAGTTGGTCGAATTTGGATTTCCTTCAGGAATCGATTTTATAAGGATTTAGTAGACTGAATTAGTAGCAGAGGGGGATAAAAATTTACACTTCAATATTTATCAATATAATTCAAAACCAATCAACACAAATCAATAAATATTTCATGGGAGGTGAACATACATGAAGTACATATGCAACAACATGTATAAGATGAAAATCAAGTGTATAAACATAGTTGTGAGTGAAGAAACACTAACCTTGGCCATAATTAATATAATTTTCTTCATACCCATTTATTACCTCTTCTTTGGAAATTTCCATACCCCAAAACTTGGGCAAAATGCAAACTTCCTCTTGGTATAGGGTGTAGTATGGTGTTGAGTATGATATATTTGAATTTGGAAATTTTTAAGAATTTATTTATGTTTTATTTTGATTTTAGAATGAAGAAGAGGTGTTACCATTACTTTGTCTCATGAAGCAAAAAAAGAAGAAAAATAGTGGAGAAGCTTAATCGTGAATTGCATTTGTGAAGTGCAGAGGGACTTTTAGACAAGGAATTGTCCAGAATTTTAGTTCATGAAACAAATATTAGCTTGGGCCTATACACAAGTCAGCCCATTCCATTTCTTTACATTTCATTTACTTGAAAAACCATTTTCTTTTCAACACAAAACATTCTAAAACTTCAATATTAATACCATTAAGATGTTTACTCAACATTATGGATTCTATACAGAATTTATATTCTGTAAATTGCTTTATATTAATTAATTCAATCAAAACTACCATTGTTGGCCCACTTAATAAAAATCCTTTTTATCAACCAAAATTAATTCAAATCTTTACTTAAAAATTATTCCTATCACTAATTTTTATTTCTCAAATCGTTTTATAATTTTATAAAATATTAATCTCATATTTTAATTTTATTTACTTTAAATCATCGCTAATTACATTTAAAATGCCTTTACTAAATAAATTCCAAAACTAATCATTGTAATAAAAATAAATTTATTTTCCTTTACAGTGTATTTATAATCCCAATTAGTAATAATATTAGAGTTTACAAAATTATTCAATCACTTATATCATTTTTGAAACTATATAAATTCAAAAGTATAATCATCATCAATTAAACATTAAAACTCCTCATTTTATTAATAATTCAAAACCTTTAAACTATTTAACTTCCCAAAATACTTCACTCAAAATGCTTTTCAATATTCCTTCCCCAAACAATTTAGATTCCATCAAAATATTTTTATTATCTAAATTCTAATATTCACAAAATTATTCTCATTTAATATTTAAAAATCCATTTTAATTACTTAAATCACCATTATTATTAATTAATTAGTGCTCGACATCGGGTTGTCACAGACTTCCCCTTTTAAGAAATTACATCCTCGCAATTTCTTACAGGGAAAACCCATAGTGAGCTAAAATACTTAGCTTTACTATACCCATTTTAATTAAATGTCTACATATAATCATTAAGATTAATTCCTATAACATTAATTCAAAATAAAACAAACAAAAAAGCATTATATATAAATCAAAAGGTATAAATTCAATTTCAACATAGTACTTCAATTGCCAAACCAAACCAAACAAACACAGTATAATTTGATCGCTAAACCAAAATAATATTTAGTACCTTTTCAAGAAGTCAACAATCATCGCCGTTTGAATATCTGATTTGGATTGTGGAGTTGATCAAATTTCGATCTTCGAAATATGGAGTCGACCGTCAACAATCGAGGTCTGAGTCGTCTATGCGCTTCCCTATGCTGAAGTGTGGAATCGATCGCAACTTTGAAGTCTAGAGTCGCCACCACAATCAAATCTTGGAGTCGCGATTTTGGAGTCCCCTAGCCTGAACCGGATTTTAGAGTCTCCTATAATCATGTGATTTGCAACGCGATTTTCTTTTGCTTTATTTTTGCCTGCGGTGTTTATAATGGTGCCCTAGAATTTCTTTGGTCCAAAGCGATTGCTTCACAGGCTTTACCAAAGGGCCAACCCTGACTCAAACCCAACTATAATCATTTATAGTCATTATGCCATGATTCAACTTTATTCAAAGTGTAGTATTCACAACAAAGTTCCATAGTATTCTTAAGTCGAGAATACTATGTAATATTGTCACACTGAGATTTCATCTTTGATCTAGTTATTATCAACCAACATGAATCTCTCGATTAAGTTATTCTGTAGTTATCTAATAACTATGAGTACATAACTCTCTGTATCTCCATCAACCAACAGTAATACACTATCCAACATTAGGAAAGCACCACATGATGTGGTCTCGATGATTGTATCGATATACAATCTCGAAACATCTTGAACGTGAATATTTAAAACAAAATGTTATTTTGATTTCTGATCAAATAGTTATAGCTACAACTATTTGCAACTACAATCATACAACAATTCATATAACGATTTTATTATTTGTATATTTTAAATTAATTAATAATTATTTATATCATAATATAACACAATATATAAAAGATAACAAATGCCAGAAATAACTTTTATTGCGAACGGGATTAATTGCAGAGTTAATTATATAACATAGCCACATAATTGCCTATCTGACATACCACTAACTCTTTGATGTATAAATGTTATACATACATATATCAATATATGATATTAATACATGTTTAAATGGGTTTAAATATGCAAACTAATAACAGTTAAACTGGAGAAAAAGGGGCGATCACATTATGGAGGTGAAGGGGTTTCGTTTGCTCTGAATTTTAAGAGCCATTAGTTGTAGATAACTCTCTAAATAACTCCTCTATCAATAACATCTCAAATTCTGAAAATGAAAAAGAACTTGACCTCTACATGATAAGGCCAACTACCTCTTTGTCCATCCTATAAATCTAAAAGCCTCCTCACTTTCAATGGTGATAGTTCTTTGATCCTTGCAAGATCAAGAAGACAGAATCAGATTCCTAGGAAACACGCGTAAATCAAGGTATGACAAGCGACATGATCACAAAGGTAATTTTATATTTTTACAGATCAATATTTGTTATGCCCTAATCTTATTTGTAGTAATATTGTCATACATATAATTTGTTTGATAATTGAATAATTAATGAATAATTAATTTGAATTTCATATGCAGATTAACATATTTTAAATTATAAACCATTTGATTCAAATAAAGTTGATTTCAGCCAATGATATAATTAATAATACGAAAACTATTTTACTTGAAATATTATATAACTTTATTATGCATATGTTTATCATTTAAAAAATAAAATACATACTTGGCCTAGTTAAACTAAATTTGAATTAAGATATTTTAAAGTTTTATATTTTGAATCTAAGTAAACTTCTTCTTATTTAGTCGAGCTAAATATATACTTTACAAAAAAAATTGAATTTGCATGAATGTGTGAGAATGTGTGTGTATATGATATATATATATATAAGCATGCATATGTGTGCGTATATATATATATATATATATATTATTTTCAAATTATATATAACGTATGTATGACATTATAAATTTATTTAATTGTGACAATAGATCATATATATGTATGTATGTTTGTATGTATCTATGTATGTATGTATTTATGTATGTAGATGTGTGTATACCATACACCTCTCATGTTGTTTCATACTATCATGTTGTACTTTCCACGTTTCGCAGTATACACCTTGTACATAAGAAACACAAACATGTTAAATGGATGAACAACTCATTATGACTAGTAATTCTAGAAGTTTCGATTTATTTTTGTGTGTGTGTGTGTGTATTATTCACATGTCATTTTATTGTTGTTTTATATTACCATGTTATGTGCATGCATTCATATATGTATATATGTATGTATCATATATTTCAATATACACTATATGTACAGAAACACATACAGATTAAATTGGATGAATAACTCATTATGACTGGTAATTGTAGAAGTTTCATACGCAGAACGTGAAAGGTTTAATATTATGTATATATAACATAAATACATTTAAATTCAAAATAAATGATTAATTTAAAACACAGAGTAGATCTAAATGCTAACTACTTATTCATATAGGTCCATTAAGATCCACTTAGGGATTGTTTTCCAAAATTTACCCTATTTCATCTACTGCCAAACGGACATGAACCAATAATGGTATCGAAGCCCAATTGGTTTATAATTTATACGAATAAATTAGTCATCATTAGGTCAACTATTGGGCTTTATTGTCTAAAGGGTGCCGAGGATGGAGTGTCTAAGGCTTGGGGTTGGAGCAACCTGTGCCCTCCTTGGCTTCAAACTTGACTTAATGGACAGTGGAAGTTTTCGAGTTTGGTCCAAGTGCAAGGCCTAAAATAGTTTTCGGCCATTTGGCTGATTCAAATAAGTATATTTGAATATTATAAAATATTCCAAATTTAAGAGTTAAATTTAAAATATGAAACTTCTTGAATTTGAAAGGGTTTTAAATTTAAATTTTAAACATATATGTTATAGTGGTTACAGTATACATATAAAATATATGTACGAAATTTTAGAATTGTTCAAGATTTAAATGCGAGTTGTAATTATTATATCATATGAATTTTCAATTTTTTAAGGAACTTTGAATTTTGATTTTGATTTTTTAAATTAAAAACTAAAGTTCAATTAAATTGGTTAATTAAAATAAATTATTAATTAAAGGTTATATATATATATATACATATTACTATAAATTTTATGCTTGTATGATATTTCTTAAATGTATTTAAGAAAATATTTTGCGGTGTTCAAATTTAAAATGAAATTTAATTGGTTTTTTAATTAAATAAGAATCGAAGATTAATTGAAATTGTTTTAGCTAATAAAATACATATATTATGTAAGTTAGTTTCATTATAAATGCTTATAAATAAATTGGACTTAATATTATACATATAATAAAATCATAATTATTATAATTAAACACATATATGGATTATAAACATTATAAAAGATGTATACATTAATAATTATACTGCAACACACTAATTCAAAATTTCTTTTAATTAAAATTTAAGATGTGAAATCTTGAATTAATTGATTAATTAAATTATACAATTAGGTAAATAAAATGCATATAAACTTATGTATATAATATAAGTATTAATTGAAATTATAAAAGTTATAAGTAAATTAATATTATGTATATATAAGCAATAGTATATAGGTTGAAACCAACCCAACATAGATATCTAAAGAAAGTACATGCGCATGGTATGTATACCATGATATCAAATGTGTCAGATACTTTAGGTGTTTTACAAAATACATTACTCCTTATATCGATAGCAATCTTAGTTATTAAAGATTATGAATCTCAATACTGTTGCCCTTTGTCATATATATATATATATATATATATATATATATATATATATATATATATTAGATAGATTACTTATATGTGCGCTGGTTATTGAGAAAATTTAAGCCATAAATGCTAGGTAGTACTATTTAGTATATCTCTAGATGGGTAAGATAGATGCTTATATCTATTGAGAAAACTCAATGTATGTAATGACCCGATTTTTTGACTTTCGAAAGTCGACATCAATACGTCCACTATATCAAATGCCGAACAATCGAACGCCCAAAAACCGAACCGTTAGGTTTAAAAAAGAAAAGACAGAAGAAGAAATAGAAACAATATCAGAATCTCACATTTGCAGCGGTACAATATATAATAGATAAATGAATAATCTTTAAAACAAAAGAATTATATCTGTTTATACATACATCATCAGAGTGTTACAACAACAAAACAGCAGAAAGGAAATAACATTATATAAGTGTGATACGCCTCGCCATCCAGCTTGCCTACAGATCTCCACGACATATTTTTCTGACTTCGCTTCAGAGCAACTGATAACCTGACTCTAGGCTGCCCATGTGGAAAATTATAGGCACCCAAAGTTTAGAAAGGGAACAATAAACTCCAGGTCAGTCGTGGGTCTGGTGTGAGATCTAAAAAAGTTATTTGCACAAAGAAAAGGAAAAGTGACCCATTATGCTTTTGGAGAATGAAACTACCATAAGGCCTCACCACACACACACAATGTAAGCGCACAATTGGAGGAGATTTCTCCTTATCATAGTCAAACATGTTTGATACGCAAAATCTTTTTAATATTATCATTAGTGCATAGAGTGGAAAACATTTCGAAAGTATAATATTAATCTTAGCCAGCATACACATTTCGTAGTATGCCTACTATAGCTACCACTTAAATGGCAGGTCACCACCATAAGTAAATGACAGGTTATACAACTAAAACCGTACAGGGCTCGTATTGTTTCTCTGGATTTCCAACAAATGGTCAGGCTAAGAAACTTCCTATGCCACATGGGTGCGCCTCTGGAGGGACGTCTCGAGAACCTAACCGGATCTCTACCAACACAAGGCCGGGTTACCTCTGTAACTAGGTAACTAACTATCACGAGTATGCCACCCCCCGGTCTAGAATGACCTTTATCCGAAGCGCCTCATCAACCAACAACCATAAAGTAAATAATCTAGGCTCCATACCAGAATACCACTGCTAAATCCACATAAGTTAAATATGTGGACTCCATACCGGATACTACTTTTTATCCAGAAGGAGATGTACGTACCCTAAGGGGCGCGACCCCCATAACCTTGCTGCATCCTTCCTGTTTCGACCATTTCCGGGGTGTGAGGTCCGACGAAGTCTCGTCCAAAATGCTATGCTTTTCACAAAAGTCATGCTTCGATCAACAAATGATCAGCAACACTTAGCATGCCACATTACCAAATTGGGAATATATCACTAGTAAATATCAACTACATAACCTCTGAGCTCGTACGTCTCAGAGAAGGGTGTTAAGCTAGGAGAATAAATTCTCCACCATCAACAGAAATGTATTTGATAGAATCTAGCTTTACATCTCAAAGTGTAATATCAAACACACATCCATAGAAGTCCGTTTCGGGTTCGAACAAAACTGAAGGCACTTCAAAGAAGCCCTTGCAAATCCGGATATTTACTAATCACGTCCGGACTTCCCATCACAAAGGGTGATAAAATCTCTATACCGGAACAACTCAGTGCAGAGATTTTTGACAGGTAATCCTTTCATTTTCGAAAATACCCGGTCTTCAACACCATCTTCAAATGCAATCCAATTCGTCGTATCATTATTCGGAATGGGTTTTATGACATAAAGTCCTCTCCCATCTTAACCGAATAATGAGCGCTTATTTTAAAAATAAGTGTTACATTCAGATTTCAAGTAAATCACAATAATTTCCACTTTGATCTTTTAAACAAAAGATCCATCACAAAGATTCGATGTGGTTTTCGGATAACCATTTAGAATCCGACCCCCGGTCACATCGAAATTCAAAGTGCCGTTTAAAGGCCAATATTGATAGTCGGTTATTTAACTATCAATCAATATTCACAACAATCACCAGACTTTAAATAATTTTCCCCTAATTATTTATTTTCAGAATATCTTCGCAAGATATATTTTCACACTTCAACCCTTTGAAAACAAATTTCAAATCGCTTTTCTCACCGGAATAAATTTCCAAATATCATTTATTTCCACTGAAAATTTTCCAAGTTCGAATAATTTAAAATAATTTAAATCACTAATCCAAAAATATATGCTTGGAAATATTTAAAATAAAAACTATTTTAAAACACTTTATTTAAAACATTAGTTATGAAATTTTATATCAATATCTCATATAAAACTCAAGTCCAAACAATTTTAAAAATAAAATTTTTAGATAATGTTTAATTATTAAAATAGTCATTTTCTAAATCAAATACTAATTCAATCTTTAAAAAAACCACTTCTATAATCAACTTAATAATATTCACTTTAAAGATTTAAAAACAATTTTCAAAAATAATTTCTCCAACAATATTCTTTCAAACCCAGTTCTAGAACTTTTAATTTATATTTTAAAATCTACTTTGAAAAGATACTCGGCTTTCCAGGGAAAATACACTTTCCATTTCAAAATAGTCCATTTAAATCAATTAATAAATCTTGTTCGATTTATTTCAATTTACATTCCAAATTTGTAAATTTCTTTCCACGTTTTTAAAATAAATCAATATTTATTTCTATACTAAATTTCCCTTTCCATTTTAAATCCTCGTTGTGAATTTAAATTTCCCAAATATCCTCTGATACACGATTTTCAAATTGAAGTCCAAATATTCACTTTCAACACCAAATCAATTTTCATATCGATTTCCGAAGGATTTATTTTCAAATACCAAATCAATTTTCAAATTGATTCTCAAATTTATTTCAAACACCAAATCAATTTTCATATCGATCCCAAAGATTTATTTTCAAATATCAAATCAATTTTCAAATTGATTCTCAAATTTATTTTAAACACCAAATTGATTTCCCAAAGATTTATTTTCAAATACCAAATCAATTTTCAAATCGATTCTCAAATTTATTTCAAACACCAAATTGATTTTCAATTTCCAAAGATTTATTTTCAAATACCAAATCAATTTTCAAATTGATTCTCAAATTTATTTTCAATTACCAATCAATTTTCAAATTGATTGTCAAATTTATTTCAAACACCAAATTTATTTCCAAATTTATTTCAAACACCAAATCAAATTCCAAGTTGAATTCTAAAATCACTAACCTTTTAAAATAAATTCCTTTATTTCTCCCAAACTATTTAAAATCCGAATTTTAAATATATTCTACAACTTTTAAATAATATTACTCAAAATCCATTTATTAAAATCCTTTCCCCATATTTTAGAATTTATTCAATAGGATTTCAAAAATCACTCTTTACCCTTTTGAATTCTTTCTTTTAAATTTATTCAATTCTCTAAAATGAATTTATTTGAAATTTTCTACTTTATTTTCCAAAAATCCAAACTTTTATTTCTGGTATCCTACGATACCAAAAATATATTCGGCTAAACTACAACCTTCAATGAATTTCAACTACCAATATAATCATTCACACCAATATAATCATTCACAGATTATCACATCACAACATATACAAGTAAATTCATCAAAGTGAGGAATCCAATTGGATCCCTTCAACCTGTTTTTCTGCATCCACAGATGTTAGCACAATAATTTAAATACCAATTCTACTTCGAGGTGGAATATCGTGGTATATTGGATTATATAATATCATCCGTTATTATGCGGCGCATAGGGTCTCATCCACTATGTAATGCGGGAAATCAATCACTCCATACACACACACACACACACACACATACATATACTATCACATATACTATCACAACCAGACAATCAATCAATAACCGAAATTGTAATTTTTCAATTGAGTGAGAATATCCCGCCTTTGCTTTTATTTGCAATCCGTTTCCATCACGACTTGTTTCTTTACAGTTTTAGACCTTGTATAAATAATTTATACAATTTATTAATATTCGAATAAATCGAACAATCTATTAGCATTTAATAATTTAATTAAACTAATTATTTTCCTCTTTTTTTAAAATCTTTTAGTAGCTTCAGATTAATTAGTTAAATTAATTGAGAGAATTCATCATCTTAATACATTATTTTTAAAATAACTTAAAAATGGACATTTATAAAGTATTTTAATTAATATTCAAAATAAATCGAATAACTAATCACCATTTCTATTTATATTTTCCCAAAATCACACATATACTAACACACACACACATATGTGTGTGTGTGTGTGTGTATTTCTGTTTTAAATTATGCATGTGGATATATATATTTACTAAATAAAAACAAGATCATTTTATATCTTACTGCTTTAAATTTTAAACAAACTGTTATAACAAGTATGTGTGTGTGTGTGTTTCACTATGTAAATATTTCTTTCATCAACAAATAAAATTTTATTAAATCGGAACAAGGGAAGAACGAACCTCACCCAGACCATCCCACCTTGTCGAACTCAAGTTCATCCACGACCTCGGCAGGCATCCTCCTACGAGCACTGCCAAAACCCTATAAACCCTCGACCATCGTTCGCATGAACGATGTGCCTCCCCATCTCCACAGCTATGACGCCCCACCTCTATACCCACACTAGCCAAGGATATTACGGGGTATTTCCGTCAACTGGCACGGAGAATAAGGCTGCTGAGGAGCGACCATCCGTGTAATTGCTTTGTGCGAGCACCAATATGTCAGATAATACAAGGAAGTCCGACATGCCGAGACAAACTCAAGGCTACTACACAGCGGCTATATATATTCTTCGGAAACAAACAGAGAAATAAACATAACACAAATCAGTCACAGACATCCATATCACAAAGGCGAAAAAAGATATGAATATAACATATGAAAGTGTATATCAGAGTAGTGGTCAAACAAGATCCACAATATCACAAAAGAATGGTTACAAGTGCTAGACAAAAGAATATGTATACATCTAGGAGTCTATATCTCAAAGGTATACAACAAAAACTACTAATCTAAGTAGTTAGCCAAAAGTCAGGATGATAATCCCAGAAGTGAAGTCAAGCAGAAGCACCTGTAACATCTCGGTCTGACCCGAGTATTATTTATAAGAAAATAATAAACGGATCAGTCTAGCTATAAATATCAGATAAAATGATATAGAATAAGAGATATGACATAACATATTATAACCGTAAAGCCATACTGTGATAAGTATGAAATTGAAAATCAACAAGAGATTAATCAATATCACCAGAATCTTCTCAAAGATCAAAAGGAATGTCATACTCAATATCTTCATTCACAAAAAGTTAATGATACACAAATTCACCAATGCACAAATATTGATAACACATATCAATGAAAATCACGAAAATTGGTGAAACACAAATTCTAGAAATCATCAATGGAAATCCAGAAATCACAAAAAGGGGGAAAGGCCTATCACAAAAACGGGAGCCTGAAAACTCACCAACACGTGTATCACAAATGGGACGCTATCCCATGGTCGTTAACCATAGAGCCGGTGCAACGACGTAGTACAATGGTATGCCCGAGGAACCAGAAACTCGAATAGTTCGGAACAACAACGTAGTACAACGGTACGCCCGAAGATCCGAACACCATAAAACGTGGGTCGCTAGCCCACAAAAATTGGGTCGAAACCCCAAGAAATAAATAGGTCGTTAGCCTATAAATAAAATGAGACGAAACTCGATAAAACGAGGTACTGTCCCCTACGTGGACAAAGAAACATAGCATATCGTTAGTCGTAATCACAAAAATGATCATCATTGATCATCAAGAAGTGTCAATTACAATAAGCTAGTAGGTATAAAAGCAAAGCTTCATGTCCCATAACCGCTAGCTTAACTTAAATATTTACGAACAAATTGTAGATCTTCACTCAAAAATCGTCACAAGAGATTCAATCGAATATGTCCAAGAATTAACCGATGAAGTAAACGCAAGCGTTTCATACCACTTGTTTTACGAAGCCGTTTAATTAGATTTCTCGTACGAGTGAAGTAAAGGTTTGTATATTTTTAAAATGACAAATCACAAAAATGATCATAGAAACGATCAATCACCGAAATTCACATACGAAGACGTGGATAAAATCCAAAGAATACGATTCCGAATTCATCAAAGTTGAAACACCCTAAGGCGCAACAAGGCACGACCAAACTGCCGAGCGACCTAACATGTTACGGCGTAGGGAGCTAGCAAGCGGCCTATAGTGGTGCGACCTAAGACATAGCGCGACCTATAGGGGCGCGACCTAAAGGCGTAGTGGCATAACATATGGCCGAGCGACCTAACGAGAAGCAGGCCGAGCGACCTAACGACCTAAGGGGTTATGAAGGCCGAGCGACCTAGTGGATACAACGACCTAAGGTGCAAGCGCGACTTAATGGCCCGAGCGTCCTAGCGACCTAATGAATAAACAAGGCCGAACGACTTAGTGGGCGAACGACCTAAGGGTTAACAAAGCCGAATGGCCTAACCGAGCGACCTAGTGGTTACGACCTAAAGGGGTGCGACCTAGAGGGGGAACGACCTATGCGCAGAAGGCCGAGGTCTTTGGGGTTGCAAGCCGAATGACATAAAGGGAAGAAGGCCGAGCGACCTAGGTGCACGCGACCTAACCATGACCGAGCGACCTAAGGAAATAAAGAGGGCCGAGCGATCTAACAACCTAAAGGGGACGACCTAACTGTGCCGAGCTAACTGCAGGCCGAAAATCACCATTGTGCAGGCTGAGCGACCTAAGGTTTTTGAAGGTCAAAACTCGCCCAATTTGCAACCGATCGAGCACGGACGCTAGGGGATTATGCCCATAGGCTACCCGGTCGTATTGGCTCTTCGGTGCATCACCAAAAACGTGTTTAACATAAAAGATTGGATTTTTAAAGATTTGAACCCAAAACGCTAAAAATTGGGATTTTCACCAATTCAATCCAAATCAATGGCAAATGCATATGTAAAAGTGTTAGGAATTCATACCCAACAATCAATGATAGTTATAGACAAAGATGTGAGATAAAGATCTCACCTTTACACAAAATTTATGAAGAAGAAGCTTGAAAGCAAGGAGAATCAACCCAAGAAGCTTGAATCAATGTCTTCTCTTTGAATTTGGAGTTGGATGTTGGATTTGCAAATGATCTTGAGCTTGGAGTTTTAATTTTCCATTCCTTCCCCCATTTTTGATGAAGCTTGAATGTTAGGAAATGAAAGTAAAGTTATGAAGAGAAGGGGGTTGAGTTAGAATTAATAGCTTAGGCAAATGGGCTAAACCAAACCCAAAACCCAAAGTGAAAAAGTGGAAAAATTCCACTAACTCCAAACACATCAAAGTTTATACTCAAAAAGATCGCAAACGGTGTTTTGGACCGAATGGAAGTGGTTTCGAGTCCTAATTCGACCGTATGCAAAAAAGTAACTTTTTCGGACCAAAATCCGACTAACGATAGAATATTTAAATAAAATATTTAAATATTCATATCGTAAAATATGCGGGTTGTTACAGACTCCCCTCCTTAAAGAAATTGCGTCCTCGCAATAATTAAGAAGAAAATATATAGTAACAACCATAAAAGCATATTCAACACAGAAGAAGTTTGAAACAAGAAGTTCACCTCAAAGAGCACGAGAAAGTAAGTCCGGATGTGTTCGCTCGATGAATTCTCTAGATTCCCAAGAGCAATCCTTAGGATTTGAGGACCATTGAACTTTAACAAGTGGAACATCTTTATTTCGAAGGCACTTGACCTCTGAAGCAATAATACGAATAGAATGTTGCTCGTAAGTTAAATCAGGTGAAACTTCAATTTCTTCCACAACACCGGGCTCAAGAATAGAATCGGAATCTCGAAGGCACTTCCGTAATTGAGAAACGTGAAACACGTCATGAATAGCAGAAAATTGTGCCAGTAATAAAAGGCGATAAGCCACGGATCCAATACGTTTGGTGATAGGAAATGGCCCAATATATCGAGGCGCTAGTTTTCCCGATCGACTGAAACGTACAACGCCCTTCATAGGTGAAACACGAACAAACACAAGATCTCCCACAGAAAATTCTAATTTCCTTCTCCGGTTATCGGCATACGATTTTTGTCTACTCTGGGCTTCTTTCATCCTATGACGAATAAGGTCAATCTTCTCTATGGAATCACGAATAAAATCTGGACCTAAAACCAGCTTCTCACCGGCCTCAAGCCAACAAGAAGGAGATCGGCATGGCCTTCCATAGAGTGCCTCGAAAGGTGCCATACCAATACTAGATTAGAAGCTATTATTATAGGAAAACTCAACAAGAGAAATATGATCCTCCCAACTTCCACCAAAATCAAGGACACATGCAAGAAGAAGATCTTCAAGAGTTTGATTCACACGCTCGGTTTGTCCATCAGACTGGGGATGATAAGCGGTGCTAAAATTAAGCTTCGTTCCCAAAGCTTTTTGAAGACTCTTCCAAAATCCACTAGTAAACAATGGATCACGATCACTAACAATAGAAGTAGGAACTCCATGCAATTTAACAATTTCTTTGACAAAGAGTTTGGCCAAGAGAGGAACGGTTCGATTGGACCGAACAGGAATAAAATGGGAGGATTTAGTAAGTCTATCAACTATCACCCATAAGCTATCATGACCCGAACGAGAACGGGGAAGGCCGTCTATAAAATCCATAGAAATTTGATCCCACTTCCAAATTGGAATTTCTAAAGGTTGTAATAACCCACTGGGCCTTTGATGTTCGGCCTTAATGAGTTGGCAAATCATGCAACACTTAACGAAGTTAGCAATATCAGATTTCATTCCCTTCCAATAATAAAGTCGCCTCATATCCGCGTACATTTTACTACTACCGGGATGAATGGTAAATTTAGAACGATGTGAATCTTCTAAAATATCTTTATGAAGATCACTAATATTTGGCACGATAAGTCTACCAAATTTTCGAATACCGCCACGAAAATCTATATCGAAGTCCTTCAAACCTTCAATATTAATTTTATCCATAATATTTTGGCCAAGAAGAGCCAATTCGGGATCTAGCTTTTGAGCTTCAAGAATGCGGTCTAAAAGAGAAGGATGAGCCTCAAGGCTACATAAAACAAGAGATGAACATAAATCGAAAACACGATCTCAAATCTCACAAGTGGATAAGACCCGGAGATCATTCCATTCGGATATCATCATAGAAACAACCGCTTGTTGTTTGCGACTAAATGCGTCCGTGTGACGCCCCACCTCTATACCCACGCTAGCCAAGAACACTCCGGAGTAGTGCTGTCAACTAGCACGGAGAATAAGGCTGTAGAGGAGCGACCATCCATGTAATTGCTTATCACACGGTGGCTATAAATAATCTTCAGAAACAAACATAGAAACAATCATATCACAAATCAGTCACAGATATCCATATCACAAAGGCGGAAGAAGATATGAATATATAACTAACACATGAAAGTGTACATCAGAGTAGTGGTCAGTAAGATCCACGATAATACAAAAGAATAGCAACACGTGCTATACAAAAGAATACAACTATGAGTCTATATCTCAAGTGTATACAACAAAAACTGCTAATCTAAACAGTTAGCCAAAAGTCAGAGTGATGAATCCCTGGGAAGAAGTCAAGCAGAAGCACCTGTAACATCTCGGTCTGACCCGAGTATTATTTAAGAAAATAATAAACGGATCAGTCTAGCTATAAATATCAGATGACATGATATAACATAAAAGATATGGCATAAACATAAACATCCATAACGACATACCACTATAAGTATGTAAATAATGATCAACAGAAGATCAATCAATAAGAGATAATCATTATCACAAGAATCTTCTCAAAGATTCGAAGAGGGCATCATACCCTAAACTTGTACTCATGACAAGTCAAAGAGATAAATTCCAGAAATCAACACAAGAGATCCAGAAATCATAAAAAGGGAAAGAGGCCTATCACATGACGGTCCGAAGACCAAGGGGAGCTACCCCGCATGTGTGAATGGAATCACACAGATTAAGGTCAAGACTAACCAAAAAGCAGAAAGGTATGTGTGAATGGAATCACACAAGTGGTGTCTAGTCTAACCTTGCAATGAAAGAGACATCGCGCAATTGCTAGTCTAATTCATAGAGCGATCATCAAGATCAACGAGAAGTGTCAATTACACTAAGCTAGTAAATATAGAAGTTTAGCTTCATGTCCCATAACCACTTGCTTAACTTAAATATTTACGAACAAACTGTAAATCTTCACTAATAAAATTGTCACAAGAGGTTCAATCAAACAAGTCCAAGAATTAACCGACGAAGTGAACGCAAGCGTTTCATACCACTTGTTTTACTAAGTCGTTTAATTAGATTTCTCATCCGAGTGAGGTAAAGGTTTGTATATACTAATAGATTGGAAAACGGTTTAAGAAAAGAGCTTTGTTATTAAAAATAGAGTTGAAATTGTTTGTTAAAAGAGTTTTGATATTTACTACTAGTATTGAAACCTTTATATTATAAAGTGACAAAACACAGAAGCAATTGTAGAAACAATCAGTCACAAAAATCGCATACGGAGATGTGGATAAAATCCAAGGAAATCAGCTCAATGTTTTTCAGATAAGATCCCCTATGGAGGGGGGGTCCAGGGGGGGTGGCAACCCCCCCAAGGTGGGGGTGCGGGGGCAACGCCACCGCTTACGGGGTTCGACCTGCCCGGTCAGGTCGCGGGGGTCCAGGGGGCAGCGCCCCCGGCGGGGTGCGGGGCAGCGCCCCGGCCAAAACGGTACGACCTAGTGAAGACAAAATGAGGTCTAACGACCTAAGGGGAATAGGGTCGAGCGACTTAAAGGTTTAACCGGTCAAGCGACCTAAGGAAGGTAAGGTCTAACGACCTAACGCTCGCGACCTAACGGTCTAAAGGCCACGCGACCTAGATGATCTGCGAGCTAACGAGGCCGACCTAAGGTGCAAGCGACCTAAGTGACTACGGCCTAAAGTATGGTACGCGACCTAAAAGATGGCGCGACCTAAGACCTAGCGACCTAAGGGGATGCGCGACCTAAAAGATGGCGCGAGCTAAGACCTAGCGACCTAAGGGGATGCGCGACCTAAAAGATGGCGCGACCTAAAAGATGGCGCGACCTAAGACCTAGCGACCTAAGGGGATGCGCGACCTAAGAAAGGATCAGGTCGAACGACTTAAGGGTGATGCGACCTAAGACCTAAGCTCAGGGTGAACGACTTAACAAGGTTCACGACCTAAAGGGGCGCGACTTAATGGGTTATATGACCCAACGACCTAAGCCACTAACTCGCGAGCGACCTAAGTCCTAGGTCGTGAGCGACCTAACTGCGAGTGAGCAAAAATGGCCAGAGCCAAAGCAGAGCGACCTAACGGCCATACGACCTACGACCTAAGGTCCTGAGCGACCTAACTCCGAAAACACGAAAATGGCCAGAACGACCTAGGGGTTAACTCGTACGCGACCTACGACCTAAGGTCCACACTACCTAACTCCGATCGAGCTAAAAACGGCCAGAACGACCTAAATGCAGAAATTTCACCCAAACACCAAAAATCGGAGTCTTTCGCCAATCCAATCCAAACCAAAAGCAAATATGCATGCTAAAGTGATAGGGAATCATTCCCAACAGTCCAAGATAGATATAGACTAGATTTGTGAGATAAAAGTCTCACCTTTGCACTAAAGTTTATAAAGATGAAGCTTGAAAGCAAGGAGAAGCAATCCAAAGCTTGAATCCAATATCTTCTACTTGAATTTGGAGTTGAATGTTGGATTTGCAATTGAATTTGTGCTTGGAGTTTTAATTTCCCATTCCCTCCACCATTAATGCCAAAGCTTGATTGGTTAGGAAATTTATGAAGAGTGAGGAGAAGAGGGTTGGAACTTGGGCTTAATAGGCTAAACTAACCCAAAGTCCAAAGCGGGAAAAGTTAGTGAAATTTCACTAACTCCAAACCTATCGATGTTTATTCTTAAAAAGTTGTAAACGACATTTCGAACTCAATGGAAGTGGTCTCGAGTCCTAATTTGACCGTTTGCAAAAAGTAGCTTTTCGGACCAAAATCCGATTAACGAGTTAATATTTAAATAAAATATTTAAATACAAACTCGATAAATATGCGGGTTGTTACAGTCCGCAACACGATTTCCCTTTCGGGGAGTATAAAGAATATCAAGATCATAAGCTGCAAGGAATTCGAGCCAATATTGTTGACGCAAATTAAGTTCCTTTTGGGAAAATGGATACTTCAAAGATTTATGATCGGTATAGAGAATAAACTTCTCTCCCAAAAGATAATGACGCCAAATACGAAGGGCGAAAATAATAGCTGCGGGTTCTAAATCATGAGTGGCATACCTAGTCTCAGCAGGCTTCAATTGCCCCGAAGCATAAGCAATAACACGTTCCCTTTGCATAAGAACGGCACTCAAGCCAACGCGACTAGTATCGGTATAAACAATAAAATCTTGATTCCCCTCGGGAATAACAAGAATAGGAGCATCGGAAAGGAGTTCTTTTAATTTATGAAAAGAAGCTTCACATTTGTTCGACCAAATATACTTAACTCCCTTCTTTGTCAAGCTAGTAAGAGGCACGGAAATTTTGGAAAAGTCCTTTATAAAACGACGTAATAGCCCGCCAAACCAAGAAAACTATGAATTTCCGTCACACTCTCC
Organism: Allium cepa; assembly: GCA_030765085.1. Taxonomy (NCBI): domain Eukaryota; kingdom Viridiplantae; phylum Streptophyta; class Magnoliopsida; order Asparagales; family Amaryllidaceae; genus Allium; species Allium cepa. The sequence continues at coordinate 113,438,119 of CM060932.1, forward strand.
GGTCTCTTCCAATTTTGAATTGCTTCAATCTTTGAAGGATCCACGGAAATTCCGGATTCGAAAATAATATGACCGAGAAACTTAACACGAGATTGCCAAAAGTGGCATTTAGAAAATTTTGCTTTTAATTGATTGCTCCTAAGAGTTTCCAACACAATCCGAAGATGTTTTTCATGCTCCTCCTCAGTTTTAGAATACACTAGAATATCATCAATAAAGATGAGAACAAACCGATCGAGGAAGTCTTTGAAAATTCTATTCATCAAGTCAACGAAATAAGACGGAGCATTCGTTAAACCAAATGGCATCACAAGCCATTCATAAGATCCATAACGAGTATGGAACGACATCAAAGGAATGCTATCCTCTGCAATACGAAGCTGATGAAAACCGGTAGCTAAATCTAATTGTGAAAAGACTCTAGTACCACTAAGTTGATCGAATAGATCATCAATCCGAGGTAAATGATATTTATTCTTGATAGTTAGATCATTAATCTTGCGGTAGTCAACGCAAAGCCTAAGTGTACCATCGGATTTCTTCACAAAAATAGCCGAAGCTCCCAAGGAGAGGAACTAGAGCGAATAAATTGCTTCGTCTCCAATTCGGATAATTGTTTGCGCATCTCCTCATTCTCCTTATTGGACATGCGATAAGGAGGACGAGTAATAGGTTGAGCTCCAAGAATGAGATTAATTCTGAACTCAATTGCTCGCTTAGGTGGAAATCCTAAAACGGGCTCAAATATATCGGAAAATTCACGAACAACGTGAATAAGAGAAATAATATCTTCCTCATCATCATTATCGTCATCATGAGGGTTTAAAGAATATAAAGATGCAACCAAGCTGGAATCCGAATCTTTAAGATCAATAGAAATCTGCTTAACAGATTGAAGATGTTGAAGATAAATAGTCCGCTCGGGACATCGGATTTGGGCTTTATAGCAGTTAAGCCAATCCATTCCCAAGATCATTCCAAAGCCTAAGTAGCGCAGAACATGCAAATCGGCTCGGAAAGAAAATCATACAAAATAATCTCGACATCTTTACACAATAAACTGATCGTTGCGGATCCACCAACCGGATTCGCAATTCTCAAAGAAGTCATTAAAGCGACAACACTTAAAGAAAAAGTATCAACAAAAGTTCTTTTGATATAAAAGAATGGGATGCACCTGTATCAAAAAGAACCCGAATATGTTGATTATGAAACATAATAATGCCATCAAGGATAGAATGAAGGGTACCTTGACCACGAGATGTATTTCCAGGGGCTTTAGCAACATTAAGCTTTCCCTCCTTCCTGATTTGAAGTTTGGGACAAGAAGATAAATAATGATCCGAGCTTTTGCAATAGCGACAAAAGAGAGGTTTCAGACATCGATTGGCATAATGGTCTTTAGAACCACAATTGTAGCAATCCCCACTACTAGGGGCAGAAGCCTTTGCTACCAGAATTGCTTGCTTCCCTTTCTTGTTGGGATAAGACCCTTTGAACTTAATAGGCCTTTTCTTGTTGTTGTTGAATTTTGGTTTGGCACCCACAACATCAGCATCACTCTCTTTATCTGCCTCTTCAAGTCGAAGAGCGATATCAACAAGTTGATCAAAAGAAACTTCTAGCTTTAGAAGTAATGGCTTCTTGAGATTTTTATTCAAGCCATAGACGAATCTCTGATTTTTCTTCAATGGGGTATTAATGTATTCAACCCCGTATTTAGAAATAGATTCAAAAGACGCGACATAGTCCGCCACGGAGGATTCACCTTGAACAAGGTCTATGAAACGATGAGCTAATGCCACCTTCTCAGCTTCTGGTACAAATTTTAACTCGAATCGTTCCCAAAATTTCTCCCAAGTAAGATCCGCTTCAACTATTTCAGAAGTAAGAAGTTCATAACAATCCAATGCTCTTTCTTGGAGCATACTAGAGGCCACTTGAACACGGTGAAGGTCAATAAGATTCATGCGAGAAAAGATTTGATCGCACGATCTCAGCCAAGCCTGGACCTCAATAATAGTTTCAGAACCTTTGAATGGCTTTCCACCCAAATTGGTATAATCGCTGCACAAACGTGCAAATCCAGACCTAGGGTGAGTAGACTCCGTATTAGATCCGGATGCTTGAGCATTCCTTAATAGATCAAGAAGCTGTTGAGCTGACATAAATACTCCATCATGGGGAGTAGCACAAGATTGACCGGCGCTGGGACGGCCAGGTTCAAACATTTCTCTTCCTTAAGAAGAAAGAAGAAGAAAAAGGTTATTCACCAAATGAACATCAAGCAATCTTGATAGATAAACAAGGAATCATAAATAAAATAGGATGAATCGGTATGAAGACTCGAATTAAATCCTAAAACACGACTCCTAAGATGGACTTAGGACGATGATCCTTGCTAGATTATTCTACATTGTTCCAAAGTTTGGCTCTGATACCAAGCTGTGATGCCCCACCTCTATACCCACGCTAGCCAAGGATATTACGGGGTAATGCCGTCAACTAGCACGGAGAATAAGGCTGTTGAGGAGCGACCATCCATGTAATTGCTTTGTGCGAGCACCAATATGTCAGATAATACAAGGAAGTCCGACATGCCAAGACAAACTCAAGGCTACTACACAGCGGCTATATATATTCTTCGGAAACAAACATAGAAACAAACATAACACAAATCAGTCACAGACATCCATATCACAAAGGCGAAAAAAGATATGAATATAACATATGAAAGTGTACATCAAAGTAGTGGTCAAACAAGATCCACAATATCACAAAAGAATGGTTACAAGTGCTAGACAAAAGAATATGTATACATATAGGAGTCTATATCTCAAAGGTATACAACAAAAACTACTAATCTAAGTAGTTAGCCAAAAGTCAGGATGATAATCCTAGAAGTGAAGTCAAGCAGAAGCACCTGCAACATCTCGGTCTGACCCGAGTATTATTTATAAGAAAATAATAAACGGATCAGTCTAGCTATAAATATCAGATAAAATGATATAGAATAAGAGATATGACATAACATATGATAACCATAAAGCCATACTGTGATAAGTATGAAATTGAAAATCAACAAGAGATTAATCAATATCACCAGAATCTTCTCAAAGATCAAAAGGAATGTCATACTCAATATCTTCATTCACAAAAAGTTAATGACACACAAATTCACCAATGCACAAATATTGATAACACATATCAATGAAAATCACGAAAATTGGTGAAACACAAATTCTAGAAATCATCAATGGAAATCCAGAAATCACAAAAAGGGGGAAAGGCCTATCACAAAAACGGGAGCCTGAAAACTCACCAACACGTGTATCACAAACGGGACGCTATCCCATGGTCGTTAACCATAGAGTCGGTGCAACGACGTAGTACAACGGTACGCCCGAGGAACCAGAAACTCGAATAGTTCGGAACAACAACGTAGTACAACGATACGCCCGAAGATCCGAACACCATAAAACGTGGGTCGCTTGCCCACAAAAATTGGGTCGAAACCCCAAGAAATAAATAGGTCGTTAGCCTATAAATAAAATGAGACGAAACTCAATAAAACGAGGTACTGTCCCCTACGTGGACAAAGAAACATAGCATATCGTTAATCATAATCACAAAAATGATCATCATCGATCATCAAGAAGTGTCAATTACAATAAGCTAGTAGGTGTAAAAGCATAGCTTCATGTCCCATAACCGCTAGCTTAACTTAAATATTTACGAACAAATTGTAGATCTTCACTCAAAAATCGTCACAAGAGATTCAATCGAACAAGTCCAAGAATTAACCGACGAAGTAAACGCAAGCGTTTCATACCACTTGTTTTACGAAGCCGTTTAATTAGATTTCTCGTAAGAGTGAAGTAAAGTTTTGTATATTTTTAAAATGACAAATCACAAAAATGATCGTAGAAACGATCAATCACCGAAATTGACATACGAAGACATGAATAAAATCCAAAGAATACGATTCCAAATTCATCAAAGTTGAAACACCCTAAGGCTCAACAAGGCACGACCAAACTGCCGAGCGACCTAAGGAGATGTGCGACCTAACATGTTACGGCTTAGGGAGCTAGCATGCGGCCTATAGTGGTGCGACCTAAGACATAGCACGACCTATAGGGGTGCGACCTAAAGGGGTAGCGGCATAACATATGGCCGAGCGACCTAACGAGAAGCAGGTCGAGCGACCTAACGACCTAAGGCGTTACGAAGGCCGAGCGACCTAGTGGATGCAATGACCTAAGGTGCAAGCGCGACTTAATGGCCCGAGCATCCTAGTAACCTAATGAATAAACAAGGCCGAACGACTTAGTGGGCGAACGACCTAAGGGTTAACAAAGCCAAACGGTCTAACCGAGCGACCTAGTGGTTACGACCTAAAGGGGTGCGACCTAGAGGGGGAACGACCTATGCGCAGAAGGCCGAGGTCTTTGGGGTTGCAGGTCGAATGACATAAAGGGAAGAAGGCCGAGCGACCTAGGTGCACGCGACCTAACCATGACCGAGCGACCTAAGGAAATAAAGAGGGCCGAGCAACCTAACAACCTAAAGGGGACGATCTAACTGCGCGCGAGCTAACTGCAGGCCGAAAATCACCATTGTGCAGGCTGAGTGACCTAAGGTTTTTGAAGGTTAAAACTCGCCCAATTTGCAACCGATCGAGCACGGACGCTAGAGGATTATGCCCATAGGCTACCCGGTCGTATTGGCTCCTCGGTGCATCACCAAAAACGTGTTTAAACATCAAAGATTGGATTTTTAAAGATTTGAACCCAAAACACTAAAAATTGGGATTTTCACCAATTCAATCCAAATCAATGGCAAATGCATATGTAAAATTATTAGGAATTCATACCCAACAATCAATGATAGTTATAGACAAAGATATGAGATAAAGATCTCACCTTTACACAAAATTTATGAAGAAGAAGCTTGAAAGCAAGGAGAATCAACCTAAGAAGCTTGAATCAATATCTTCTCTTTGAATTTGGAGTTGGATGTTGGATTTGCTAATGATCTTGAGCTTGGAGTTTTAATTTCCCATTCCTTCCCCCATTTTTGATGAAGCTTGAATGTTAGGAAATGAAAGTAAAGTTATGAAGAGAAGGGGGTTGAGTTAGAATTAATAGCTTAGGCAAATGGGCTAAACCAAACCCAAAATCCAAAGTGAAAAGGTGGCAAAATTCCACTAACTCCAAACACATCAAAGTTTATACTCAAAAAGATCGCAAATGGTGTTTTGGACCCAATGTAAGTGGTACCGAATCCTAATTCGACCGTATGCAAAAAAGTAAGTTTTTCGGACCAAAATCCGACTAACGATAGAATATTTAAATAAAATATTTAAATATTCAAATCGTAAAATATGCGGGTTGTTACAACAGCCCTAATGTCGAGCTCGAGATAAATGTCGCAGCACCCTCCATCGTGCTTCCTCCCTCGATCGATATTCCCCAGTGATCACGCGTCGCCTTCACCTCGTTTCCAATCCTCGAGCTCGCACCGCCCACCATCGCGCATACGCGCACGAGCCTCATCTGGATGCTACTTCGACAAACTCGAGATGAAGCCGCCATGACTACAACCCCTCGCCGCGAGCCTCGATTCTATTTGAGTATACGAGTTTTGATTTGGGTTTGCGTTCGTCACTAGTTGAGGAGTAAAACAGAAAGAGGGGTGTTTAGCCATTCTTTGATTTAAAACGAAACCGAGAAATTTTATTTCTTCATTCGTATATTATATATATTTTTTTTATTTGAACAAGCTAAATTTTTTTTTCAACGAGTGTTTCATTTTGACAGAGAAAAGTAAACACGTGTTTAGTGATTTCCTTTACGTGTTCATTGCTACAGTAATGATTATATTGTCTTATTTTAAATTCAAATTCAAATTTAAATCGTATCAAATTACGCAACTAAAAATCTCAATCTTCTATCGAGATGTGTTGCTAAGCGTTTATAAGGTTATACCCCTATTCCGAACGCAATGGAAAAGGTTCTGAGTCCAAATTCGATCGTATGGAGAAGATAGCATTTTGGACCCAGCTTTTACATTGAATTTTCGATTTAATTTCAGTGCGTTCAACAATTGTACGGTCGCACGACAACTCCGAATGCTACGAAAATTGAAATCCGATAATAATACAATATTACGGATCCAATGGAATTGGTTTCGTCGAATTCCGAGACTGTGCCTCGGAAGGCTATTTTTTAAATGTCGATTAAAACGATATAATTCAAAATTGAACAAAACATTTTCAAATCCAATTCTGAAGCTTCCATTATCTTCAGTATTATCAATATAAATTTTCTAAGCCTTGAAAATATTTTTAACAAGCGTAAAAAATGAAGATTCAATATTTTTACCATTTTACGTTATTCAAATTCAATAATTTAATTGCCAAATAAACAGTGACATTTGAAATTCAAGTTGAGTTAATTTTCAAATATTTAAAATCAATTAAATATTTCAATTTTAAATATTCAAATTTTGGGTCGTCACAATGTACGAGCACCTATACTTAGGCAATCGTGAAATGATAGAACAGAGTGATAATCACACTGGGCTTGTTGAGCAAACTCAAGGTCAAAATTGAGATTAGGGAAAAGACCAAGGTTAGGAGTTATATAGGATATAACCAATAAAATTTTATCCACTACTTGTGAGGCTATCGCTTGTTAAGTAAACTTAAGGTTGGATCCCCAAGACAAGTGGGTCCTCACACGCATTAGAGAAATCAAAAGGTTTATATTTTTCTCTTAGATTTTAAAAATTTTCGAAATATGATGGGACCTTATTAGATAAATGAAATGAATCCAATTTTAATCTAATAAGTACAAGAACATATGTATATTATAATATATACAAATAAAAATTTGCATATAATAATCAATAAAAATGTCCATTGATTAAGGTACATAATGAAATAAAATTAAAGATTATAAAAGAAACATATATTCACCTAAAAGTAACTCTCCTTTTTCTGTAAAATAGGTACTCTATTAACAAAATAGAAGAGTTCATATATTTCCATGATATGCCTCGTTAAAACCTAGCAACTCCCCTAACCTAATTGGGTGCCATACTAGGAAAAAGAGTACATATCATATCCATATATTAACAGTACAATACATAAAATCAAATTCTGTAAGCCAAGTTGTCAAATAAATGGAGGAGTAAACATATATACCATACTCAATACCATCCATACGATCAACTTGGGTTAGAAAACTAAACAAAAATAAGCAAACACAATGATCAATGTATCAAGTCACGCGAGCTAGTAATAAAATCAACAGTCAAAACAACTAAAGCAAGCCTTCACTTTACTCATCCCGTATATTCCATAAGAGAGAGAGAGAAAACACTGATAGTCAAATTAGATCTAAAATTTCCTCCAGTAAGCTGGAAATTCATGGCAGAGGTCAATTAAATCGAAGAAAACATTGCCCAAAGAAGTTTCCCACACTATCATAGGAAAAAGTATGTTCAAGGAGGCCTGGTGTTGAAGTTGCAGTCGATTCCTTTGTTCAACGTTGATAGGATAAGTTCCATTCTCTTATTTTCTAATTTATTGTCCAACTTATACGTAAAAAGAGATCTGTAATCTTGTAAAATAAGTAACGCACCATATGTGCCAAATTGTTGAAGTGAAGACATTGTTCGTAAGATGATGCAAACCTAAATTACTTTTCTGCTCTTGGCTAAGGAACTCAAAACTATGGTTATATCGAAAGTAATCTGAATTCTTTGAGTGATTTCCTTTAATAAGTTGTTAGAGTACTCACACTGAAATAATAAATGGCCTCGTTCTTCACAATGATGCAAACAAAGAACACAAGTACGGTTAATGTCTGGATTCCATCTGCTAATTCTATCTTTCATGTTTAGTTTATTTAAATTGGCAAGTAGACTACATTTGGACATTTTATGTAACAACCCTAGTGTGGAAATTACGTATCGATATTGAATTATAATGATAATTATAATTTAATATTGTAAATTAAATTAAATTTGGAGAAATTAAATTGTTTATTTGAAATAAACAATGAATTTTGGAATTTAAAATGGAAAAATGGAATTCAAAGCTTTATTCTGTATTGTTTGGAGTGATAATAAATGGAATATGTGCTTTAAATAATAAAAATGATTTCATTTTAGAGAAAGTGCAATAATTATATTAATTATTGTCCATTTGCTTCTTTAATAATTTTTAAAAGAAGTATGTAAAATTTAAAGGTGGTTTATTGAAATAAAAAGGTGGAAAATGGGTTTAAAATAAGTTTTGGCTATAAATAATGTTTTGAAATGGTTTGAAATATTTTTCTAAGTGAGAAAATAAATTTTATGTAATTTTCGAAGTTAAAAACAATGTTTTATTCATTTATTTGAGTAAATGGTGTGTTTTTTGTTAAATAAAGGATTTTAACAATAAAAATGTTTTAAAAATATAAATTAATCATTTTATATGATAAGAAATGTTTTATTTTACAAGTATGCAAATTTTCATATTTTTCTTCTGTGTAAATAAGAAGAAAAGGAATTTTTATTTATGTATATGTGATATATACACATATTTCTTTGTTAAGTGTTGATTTGTAGCCTAAACCATTTTATTTATTTTTATTTTCAAACCCATCTTAGCCCATTTAGCCTTGGCCCGGTAAGAAGTGAGAAAGATGAGTGTTGTACGTTCATTTCACAGTATCTTCTTCCTCCTTCAGTTGAAACAAAAGAAAATAAACTCCTCTTTACCAATTTCTCAAAAAAAATCAACCAATTCCTTCATTTTAATTCAACAAATTCAAGGCTTTTTATAATCTAGTGATAAACGAAAGGTAAACAACTCCAAATTACTAAATTCCATCACCAAATCTTTTACGGTAAATGGGTTTCTAATTTTTACTGTAAATATTGTTTGCATGTTCTTCCCATCTCCTGTACAGGTATTTAGAAGCTCCAATCTTGCCAAAAAGCTTCAACTGTGCTGCAAGATCCAAGATTTTGTAACAAATCAATAAGGTGGGTTGTATAATCTCACAATCTAGCAAAAACAAAAGTGCCAGTGCTTGAATCTGTAGAAAATTCATTTCTATTTGCAATTTTCTGTAGTGAACATTTTTGCTTGTCATAATCCGGTTTCTGTTGCTACTTTGTACCCCTATATCTTGTGATTCTAGCAATGAAATGCTGCCGGATTTCTTGCAATTGGTAGCTTGCATGTTGAATTACATCTTTATAAAATTTTTTAAAACTGAGGTTATTTGCTATGCTAAACTCAAGCTAGAAAATCAGTTCACGAGCAGGAATCAGCTGGAACAAAAATACGTAAACCAGATCGACAACCACCCTCCCTGGTTCGACCTGGAGGTCGACCCAAATGCTCCTAGGTCGACCATACAATCGACCCAGGGACCAAGGAGGTCGACCTGGTGGAAGGAAAATTCTTGCCTTGTTCCAACGTGTGTTCTTCGTTTTCTTGCTTCTTTTGTTCCACTTCTGGTTTGATTTTGTGATGTTTTCGATCATTTCTAAAGGCCATGTTGTATATCAATAGACTAGACAAATTTTAGAGATTTAAAAATTCAAATTTTGAATTTAGATTGAATTTAAATTCGAATATCGGTTTGAGTGATTTTCCTTGTTTTTATCCATTTTCGAGCGCGGTTTTCTCTGAATCTTTTTGAAATGATTTTTAAAATTAATGGGAATTTCAAAATAATTATTATATAATATTTTCAAGTATTTTCAAGTGTAAAATCTATTTATTTTCTATAGTAAGGGAAATTTTCAAATAGGGTTTTCAAATTGACTTCGGAAATAGATTTTCAAAGCTTATTTTCCCAAGTAAATTATTTTATATATAAATTACACATTTTTGCACTATTCGAGCGGATGAGAAGGAGAATTTAATGGTTTGGAAAAGCATGTTGTATGGGACACGTGCGTTTATCTTATCGGTTAATTTCCAATTTGTCTGTTTGATCGTTTTGACCTTCGGGTCGAGTTTACCGATGAGATGAGGTAAACTTTTTACTGCTTTGAGTGTGAATTTTACTAGCGGTTAGTAAACTGTTTAGTGCAAACGTGTGGTATGGGACACACGTTAACACTGTTTGGGTTCCTATCCGAGAGTTTGTGACATTGTCATTGCGGTGTGCCAGTACTGGACCTTCGGTTTATTGCCATTGCGGCCTTTTCCATTACGACGTATTTTCCATTGCGGCGTATTTGTCATTGTGACACTTTGCCTTCGGACAAGGCACCTATTTTGGATAACAGTACATGGCAAGGCTTCGGCCACATGCACATGCTAAACTTTTGAGATGATTTCTTTGACTATCTTCCCTAGTATATCTCTCCTTTCCGGAATTGATCCTTTGAACCATTCAATATATATTTGTGGCAATTACCTTTCGGGAATTTGAACTCTTGGGAGTTCTATTTTTGAGATTTGTATTGCCTACACTGCATTATTGAGATTTATCTTTGGCGTTTACTTGAGATTTTATTCTCCTCTTTGGAGATATATTTGTCTTATGGCGCGTTTGGGATGGGATCTCTTTGTGCATATTTCGGGTTGCCGATTTGATGGGTTTAGGTTTTCCACCTAAACCATATTTGATGTATTATGAATGCCGATGATATGAGGCTCGCTACTTTCAGCGTTTTATGGGTTGTACTATTTCTTTTGAAATTATACCCTTCATCACATGAAGTAACTATACACTTTAAATTGTCCCTTCTCATTTGGGAATATTATCGCTTTATCTTTATGCTCATATTATCATTTATCCTTGTAAACTGATTTGTTTAGCTAGACTGACCCGTGTATTTATACTCGGGTCAGACGGAGGTGTTTCATGTTAGGTACATTTGGACTTAGCCTATTCTGCTTCCGTATGGACTATTCTGCTAGCTCTTTTTGTTATAGCTTTTTGTGTAGTCCGTTTAGTTTGCTACTCTGATATGTATATTCTTTTAGCTCGCTTGTACATTTTACTACACCACTTGACATGTATCATTTTGTATACTCTGTAATGTATCTATATATATATATGTGTGTGTGTGTGTGTGTGTGTGTGATGGTCTGTTGTTCTGTGATGTGTTTTGCATTCGAGTCCTAATAGATCCTATAGCCACAAATGGCTTTGTGTTAAATATTTATTGGATATGTCGATCCACTTGAGTTAGAAAAAATATATGGCATTTGTCGACGTATTCAACAGATATTTAAGACAAGGCTATAGATGGTCGCTCCTAATCAGCCCTATTCTCCGCATTAGCAGACGATATTACCCAGTAATACTCTTTGTTAATGTGGGTCTCGGGGTGGGGTGTCACAGCTTGATATCAAAGCTGGGTTCAGAACAAAATATGATAAACACAAAACAGAAGCACATATTACGGTACATCTAAGTGTTATACAAGTGTTATGAATCCCTTAATCATCATGCCTTTGACTTTTTTGTGTCCTTTGCGGTAGATAGAAGTTTGGGAATACGTTAAGGAATGCATTTTAATTCTGTAGTACTCCTTATTGAATTAATGATATCTACCATGTGAATAATTTTTATCTTATCTTAACTTTCAACTAATGGCTGGAAGAGGCAGAGGACGACACTCGGATGCGGGGCAATCCAGCGGTTCGCATCCGGATGGTGTTTATATGCATGCCTATCAGTTTATGGAGTTATTTAGGAGTATTCCGCCTCCAACTCCTACTCGAGTTTCTCCTTCACGCAAGTATGTCTTTGCGCACTTGTGTAGTGATTTCTCTCATCTTAGAGGAAAGCCATTCATAGGCACTGAATCTGTTCTTGAGGTCCAAGCTTGGATTAGTACGTGCGAGCGCATCTTCTCTCGAATGGATCTTTCTGACCACGACAGAGTTCTTGTAGCATCTTGCATGTTGCAAGAGCATTCCCTTGATCGGTACGAGCTTCTTATAGCCGAGCTCGATGAGTCTACTCTTTCTTGGACTCGGTTTCGGAAATGATTCGAGCTCAAGTTCATTCCTGAATCTGAGAAAGCTTTATTGGCTCGTCACTTCCTTAAGTTAAAGCAAGGGAAGTCATCCATCTTCGATTATTCATTGTTCGAGGCCTTATCTAAGTATAGTCTTGAATACATTAGCACTCCATATAAGAAGAATCTAAATTTTGTCTCTGGTCTTAAGAAGTATCTCAAGAAGTCTTTAATGCTTCAGCTCCAGCTTTCTTTCGAGGAGTTGGTTGACTCGGCGCTTCATCTCGAAGCCGTCGAGAAGGAGTGCGAGAGTGGTGATGAGGTTAAGGTTCGTAAGAACCCCAATAAGAATAAGTTTCCATTTCAGAAGCTGAAGTTTTTCCTTTCCAAGAAGAAGAAGCCCATTGGATCTGGTCCTAGTTCTCAGTCTAGTGGAACATGTCCTATTTGGATGGGGCGTTTCAATTGTGGTTCTCCTGATTGCATGATTCGTGATTGTCCTAAGCCTTTCTTATGTCGTTATTGCAAGAAGGAAGGCCACCGTCTTGCCACTTGTCTTATTGCTCCTAGAAATACCCAATCTGGAAAGCTGAATGTAGTGGATGCTTCTGGACGGTCTTCTCAGCACAGAGGTGCATCTCCTTCTATCCTTGAAGGCTATATTTTATTCCATGATTGTTCTATTCAAGTTCTCTTTGATATGGGTGCGTAAACATTCATTTGTATCGAAAGAGCTCGTTGATGTTATTTCTTTGGATGTTTTATGCCTTGTTACTCAATTGAGGATTGTGAATCCTATCGGAGGATCCGCAACTTGTGAGGATGTTGAGATTTTTTTATGTAGATTTCCTTTTCGTGCAAATCTGTGCGTTATTTCCTATTTGGATTTTGATATAATTTTGGGTCTGGACTGGCTAGTGCGATACAATGCCAAGATTATTTGTTCTGAGAGAGTTTTATATCTTCGACATCCAAATTCCTCTGCTCTGTTATCACTTGTTCTTTGAAATGTGAAAAATTCCGGAGTGGCTTTATATTCTCTAGACTCACGAGATGATGATGGTATATTTCGTATACCTATTGTTTGTGATTTCTCTGATGTATTTGAGCCTGTTTCAGGTTTTCCACCACACGGGCGATCGAGTTCCGCATTGATCTCATTCTGGGCATGCAGCCAGTTAGTCGTCCTCCCACGAGGATGATTATAAAGGAAAAGAAGGAATTCAAGAAGCAGCTTTTAGAGCTTGAGTCCAAGCAGTTGATTCAGTCTAGATTTTCACCGTGGGGTGCCTAGGTCGTTTTCGTGAAGAAGTCCGATGGAACAATTAGGTTTTGCATCGACTATCGCAAGCTTAACGAGTTGACCACCAAGAATAGGTATCCATTTCTTAGGATCGACGATATGTTCGATCAATTGAGTGCTGCTAAGGTCTTTTCTCACCTCGACCTTGCCATTGGTTTTCATCAGCTCCGAGTCGTAGAAGATAGCATACCTCTTACAGCTTTCCGCACTCGATATGAATCTTACGAGTGGCTCGTTATTCCGCTCGGTTTGATGAATGCTCCTGCTTTCTTTGTCGATCTTATGAGCCGAATATTACGGTAATATCTCGATAAGTTCGTCCTTATGTTCATCGACGACATTCTTGTTTATTCGAAGTCTGAAGCCGAGCATGCTAATCACTTGAGAATTTTCTTGAGTACTCTTCTCGCCATCAGCTTAAAGCCAAATTCTCCAAGTGCCACTTTTGCGAGAATAAGGTTAAGTTATTAGGCCACGTTATTTCTTCCGAAGGTATTTCGGTCGATCTCTCAAAGATCAAAGCCCTCCGGAATTGGAAAAGGCATCAGAATGTTCATGAGATTCGCATCTTCCTTGGATTGACGGGTTACTACCACCGATTCATTAAGGATTTTTCTCACATTGTGCTTCCTCTTACCAGCCTTACTCGGAAAGGCATTCAATTTATTTAGTTCGACAAGTGTGAAGCTTCTTTTCAACAGCCTCTTTTCAGCAGTTGAAGGTGCTTCTCACTAATACTCCTACTCTTGTGGTTCCCGAAGGGAATCAAGATCTTATTGTCTACATCGATGCTAGTCATTGTGGCCTCGGTGACGTGCTTATGCATAAATATCGAGTAGCTGCTTATGCTTCTAGGAAACTACGACCGATGAAGTTCTCTATGCCACTCATGACCTCGAGTAAGCTGCCATTGTCTTCGCCTTGAAGATTTGGTGACACTATTTATTAGGCGAGCACTTCATTCTCTATACCGATCACAAGTCCTTGAAATATATGTTCACTCATAAGGAGCTCAATATGATGCAACAATGTTGGCTCGAGTTCCTTGCCTCCTATGACTTTGATATCCAGTATACCCCTGGTAAGGGTAATCGTGTTGCTGATTCGCTTAGTCACAAACATTCGACCATTGTTTCTATGATGCAAGCCGAATGAGATGTTCTAGAGACCTTATCCCTTTATGATATTCGTGATCGAGATCCATCTTCTGATTCTTCTACTTTATTATTTAGTTTGGAAGTTTGACCCAGTTTATTGGATCGTATTGTCGATGCTCAGCGGCGTGATCTCGATCTTGTGCACCTTATTCAGATTTGTAAGTCTGAATCATATGATGAAGAGTTGAGGGATTTCAACAATGATTCTCATGGGTGTCTTCGTAATAAGAACCGTCCTGTCATGCCTTTTGATTTTGCACTTAGGCGTGACATTCTCGATGATTGTCATCGTTCTAAGTATACCATTCATCCTGGCAGTAGTAAGATGTATGCCAATATGCATCGCCTTTATTAATGGGAAGGCATGAAGTGCGGTATGGCGAGTTATGTGAGAAATTGCATGACTTGTCATCTCATCAAAGCCGAATATCAGCACCCTTTTGGTCTCCTTCAGCCTCTAGAGATTCCATTATGGAAATGGAAACAGATTTCCATGCATTTCATTGATGGCCTACCTCGTTCAACATTGGGCCATTTTAGCATTTGGGTTATTGTTGATCGCCTTACAAAATTAGCTTGTTTCATTCCAATTAAGTCTAATAGGAGTGCTTCTCATTTGGCTAAGTTATATATCAAGGAAATCATAAGACTTCAGGTGTTCCTAGTTCGATTGTGTGTGACCGTGATCCGCTTTTCACGAGTCATTTCTAGCAGAGTCTTCAACAAGCTTTGGGAACAAAGCTTAATTTCAGCACAGCATATCATCTGCAATTTGATGGCCAGAATAAACAAGTGAATCATATTCTTGAGGATCTTCTCCATGCTTGCATTCTAGATTTCGATGGCAGTTGGGAGGATCATCTACCTCTTATAGAATTCTCCTACAGCAATAGTTTCTAGTCTAGTATCGGTATGGCTCCTTTCGAAGCCCTTTACGGAAGGCCATGTCGATCACCTTTGTATTGGTTGGAATCTAGAGAGAAGTTTATTCTTTGCCCAGATTCTATTCGTGATTCATTTGTGAAGATTGTTCTTATTCGTTAGAGAACGAAAGAGGCACAAAGTCACTAGAAATCCTACGCGGACAAGCGTAGGAAGCCTCTTGAGTTCTCTGTTGGTAATTTCGTTTTCATTCGTGTTTCTCCTCTGAAAGGGGTTATGCGCTTCAGTACGACTGAGAAATTAGCTCCTCGCTTTATAGGACCATTTCCTATTACTGAACGTATTGGCCTTATGGCTTATAGAGTTTCACTTCATGCTCACCTATCTGGCATTCATGATGTGTTTCACGTCTCTTAGCTTCGAAAGTGTCTTCGAGAGTCAGATTCCGTTATCAATTCTCCAGATTTGCAAGAGCTTGAGATCTTACCGGACTTATCTATTATGAAGCAGCCTATTCGCATACTTGCTTTAGAGGTGAGACGCCTTCGAAACAAGGACGTGTCGCTTATTAAAGTTCAATGGTCCGCTAATCCCAATGACTGCACTTGGTAAACCAGAGAATTTATCGAGCATTCATATCTCGGTTTTCTATCAACGCATAGCGACGGTGAGAATATCTCTTTATCTCAAGCTTGTTTTCTTTTCTTTTTGAGTGATGAAATTAAATAGTTGAATACAAATTCTTCTCTAGGAATTGCGAAGACACAATTTTGTTAAGGAAGGAGTCTGTAATAACCTTAGAGATAACCTTTCTATATTGAATTATAATGATAATTATAATTCAGTATTGTAAATTAAATTGAATTTGAAGAAATTAAATTGTTTATCTGGAATAAACAATGAATTTTGGAGTTTAAAATGTGAAAATGGAATTTCAAGCTTTATTCTGTTTTGTTTGGAGTGATAATAAATGGAATATAGGATTTAAATAATAAAAATGATTTCATTTTAGAGAAAGTGCAATAATTATGTTAATTATTGTCTGTTTGCTTCTTTTAATAATTTTTAAAAGAAGTATGTAAATTTTAAAGGTGGTTTATTGAAACAAAGGGTGGAAATTGGGTTAAAAATAAGTTTTGGCTATAAATAATGTTTTGAAATGGTTTGAAATATTTTTTTAAAGTGAGAAAATAAATTTTGTGGAATTTTAGAAGTTAAAAACAATGTTTTATTCATTTATTCGAGTAAATGGTATATTTTTGTTAAATTAAGGATTTTAATAATAAAAATGTTTTAAAAATATAAATTAATCTTTTTCTATGGTAAGAAATGTTTTATTTTACAAGTATGCAAATTTTCATATTTTCCTTTTATGTAAATAAGAAGAGAATGAATTTTTATTTGTGTATATGTGATATATACACATATTTCTTTGTTAAGTGTTGATTTTTAGCCTAAACCATTTTATTGCTTTTTATTTTCAAACCTGTCTTAGCCTATTTAGCCTTGGCATGGTAAGAAGTGAGAAAGAGGAGTGTTGTACGTTCATTTCACAGTATCTTCTTCTTCCTTCAGCTGAAACAAAAGAAAATAAACTCCTCTTTACCGATTTCTCAAAAAATAATCAAGCAATTCCTTCATTTTAATTCAATAAATTCAATGATTTTTACAATCTAGTGAGAAATAAAAGGTAAACAACTCCATTCTACTAAATTCCATCACCAAATTTTTTTACAGTAAATGGGTTTCTAATTTTTACTGTAAATATTGTTTGCATGTTCTTCCTATCTCCTGTATAGGTATTTAGAAGCTCCAATCTTGCCAAAAGGCTTCGACTTTGCTGCAAAATCCGAGCTTTTGTAAAAATTTAGCAAAGTGAGTTGTATGATCTCACAATCTAGCAAAAACAAAAGTGCCAGTGCTTGAATCTGTAGAAAATTCGTTTTTTTTTTGCAATTTCCTGTAGTGAATATTTTTGCTTGTTATAATCTGATTTTTGTTGCTACTTTGAACCCCTATATCTTGTGATTCCAGCAACGAAATGCTTTTGGATTTCTTGCATTTGGTAGCTTGCATGTTGAATTACATCTGTAAATTTTTGTTGAAAATTGAGGTCTTTTGTTATACTAAACTCAATCTAGAAAATCAGTTCACAAGCAGGAATCGCCTGGAACAAAAATACGCAGACCAGGTCGATAGCCACCCTCCCTGGATCGACCTGGAAGTCAACTAAAAGGCTCCTAGGTCGACCGTATGGTCGACCTCGGGACCAAGGAGGTCGACTTTGAAGTCGACCTGGTGGAAGGCAAATTATTGTCTTGTTTCATCGTGTGTTCGTCGTTTTCTTGCTTCTTCCGTTCCACTTCTGGTTTGATTTTGTGATGTTTTTGATCGTTTCTAAAGGCCATGATGTCAACCTATAGACTAGCCAAATTTAGGAGACTTAAAAATTAAAATTTTGAATTATTTTGAATTTAAATTAGATTTAAATTCGAGTATCGGTTTGAGTGATTTACCTTGTTTTTATTTGTTTTCGAGCACGGTTTTCTCCGAATCTTTTTGTAATGATTTTTAAAATTAATGGATGTTTCAAAATAATTATTATATAATATTTTCAAGTATTTTCAAGTGTAAAATTTATTTATTCTCTATAATAAGGGAAATGTTCATATAGGATTTTCAAATTTATTTTGGAAATTGGTTTTCAAAGCTTATTTTCCCAAGTAAATTATTTTATATATAAATTACATATTTTTGCACAATTCGAGCAAATGAGAAGGAGAATTAAATGGTTTGGTAAAACATATGGTATGTGACACGTGCGTTTATCTTATCGGTTAATTATCAATTTGTCTGTTTGATCGTTTTGACCTTTGAGTCGAGTTTACCGAAGAGACGAGGTAAACATTTTACTACTTTGAGTGTGAAATTTACTAGCGGTTAATAAACCGTTTAGTGTGAACGTGTGGTATGAGACACGCGTTAACACTATTCAGGTTCATATCCGAGAGTTTGTGACGCATTTTCTATTGCGGCATGCCAGTACTAGACCTTTGAGTCATTGCCATTACGGCGTTTGCCATTGCGGTGTATTTTCCTTCGAGGCGTTTGCCATTGCAGCGTATTTGTTATTGTGAAGTTTTGCCTTCGGGTGACGCACCTATTTGAGATAACAGTACTTGGCAAGGCTTCGGCCACATGCATGTGCTAAACTTTTGAGATGATTCCTTTGACTATTTTCCCTAGTATATCACCCCATTCCGGAATTGGTCCTTTGAACCGTTCGATATATATTTGTGGCGATTACCTTTCGGGAATTTGAACTCTTGGAAGTTCTATTTTTGAGATTTGTATTGCCTATACTGGCGTTATTGAGATTTGCCTTTTGATGTTTACTTGAGATTTTATTCTCCTCGTTGGAGATATATTTGCCTTATAGCGCGTTTGGGATGGGATCTCTTTGTGCATATTTTGGGTTGCCAATTTGGCGAGCTTAGGTTTTCCTCCTAAATAATATTTGATGTATTATGAATGCCGATGATATGAGGCTCGCTTCTCTTAGTGTTTTATGTGTTGTACTATCTCTTTTGAGATTATATGTTGTGTAGTAATACCCTTCATCGCATGAAATAACTATACACTTTAAATTGCCCCTTCTCACTTGGGAATATTATCACTTTATCCTTATGCTCATATTATCGCTTATCCTTATAAACTGATTTGTTTGGCTAGACTGATCCATGTATTTATACTCGAGGTCAGACCGAGGTGTTTCAGGTTAGGTACATTTGGACTTAGCCTATTCTGCTTCCGCATGGACTATTCTGCTAGCTCCTTTTGTTATAGCTTTTTTGCAGTCCTTTTTGTTTATTACTTTGATATATATATTCTTTTGACTCGCTTGTATATTATGGTTGCTATACCACTTGACATGTGTCATTTTGTATACTCTGTGATATATCTGTATATGTGTGTGTGTGTGTATATGATGATCTGCTGTTTTGTGATGTGTTTTGCATTCGAGTTGTATTTTGTCTTGATAGATCCTATAGTCATCTATGGCTTTGTGTTAAGTATTTATTGGATATGTCGATACACTTGAGTTAGAAAAGAAATATGGCATTTGTCGACTTATTCAATAGATATTTATGACAAGGCTACAGATGGTCGCCCCTGACCAGCGTTATTTTCCGCATTAGCAGACGGTATTACCAAGTAATACTCTTTGTTAATGTGGGTTTCGGAGTGGGGCGTCACATTTTAGGAGCACAAAACTAATCCCAAATGATTCTGGTCTAATTAAATTCCGAGTGTTTGCATCTGATTTGATTCCATGCTGAGTTGAAATTGAATTTTCCATCGTTTTTTAAGGTTCCCAGGACCAAAAATCTTGTGGCATTTGGCTGTAAATTTTGATATTGGTCACTCTTTGTTGTATTTGGGCAGGAATGCATGCTAAATTCTCTTTCCATTTATTTTCTGAAATTAAAGTGGATACTTTACTATTATGGCTACCATAAATGGACATAGAGTTACACCCAAACTTGTCTAACAGAGAGAACCCTTTAATCCAAGGGTCAAACCAGACTGCTGAATTTTCACCATTTGCTATTTTCCTCTGAATTAGGCCTTTGCACCACTCTTAAGAACGAGTTTCCAAGTATTAGAAGCATTATTGTCCATAACTGCAGTCCAAAAGTTACTTTTGTTACAATATTTATTATGCATCCATTTTTCACATAGAGAATCACCTTGAATGAATTTCCATGACAGTTTGTTAGCAATTGCTTTAGCAATGTCTTCAATTCTTTTAATCCCTAATCCACCTTCACTTTTTGTTTTACACACATCATCCTAAGAAATTTATGAGTTTTAGATTTCCAAATGAAATTAGCACATATAGAGTTAATTCTTTATATCAAAATCCTAGGGAACTGGGAAAATTGCATTCAGAAATGAAGCATTGGATAGATAACAGTGTTGACCAGTTCAATTCGGCCATTAATGTTGGAAATTTTATTGTACCAGTGGTTAATTTTTTTTGTTAATCTTGTCAATTAATCCTCCAAAATCCATTGCTTTTAATTTGTTGCTGGATAATGGAATGTACATATAAATGATAGGTAGATTGCCATTATTGATTTTAGGAATTAGAAATCATTTGCTTGTTTTTGGCACCTTTGCTACACTGTCGATTTTGGTTTCATTAGGCCAGTGAATTTCTGTAAAATCTGAAATGTATACTGTATGGATTTAGCAGTCTCTAAGTTTGCTTTGGCCAGTATTAGTATGTCATCTGCATATAATAAATGAGTAATCATGGGTTCAATTTTGTAAATGGACTGAAATTACCTTTTAGATATTCTATATCAAGATTTATTGTTAGAAATTCCATGGCAAAAGAAAATAAATATGGCGAGAGAGGGTCTCCTTATCTATGTCCTCTCGTGCTATCAATGAAACGATATGGAGAGCCATCAACTAACACCGAAAACGTAGGAGTAGATATGCATTCATATATAAGATTTGCAAATAACAAAGGGAACCATCGCAATCAGCATATGATGAATAAATTCTCTATTAATTTTATCATAGGCTTTATGTAGGTTAATTTTCAGGCATAAGTTGTTAGAATTTTTTCTATTAATACCCCTGACCATTTTATAAGCTAGAAATGAATTATATGAAATAATTCTGTCAGGAATGAAGACAATCTAGTTATATGAAATAAGTTCATTCATGTATCCCTTCATTCTATTGCAGAGCATATTAGCAAATATTTTATATGATACATTGCAAAGTGAGATTGGTTTATAATCAGATATATCAGTGGCCTCATTTTTCTTAGGAATGAGATATATGAAAGTGTGATTAATTTCTGTTATGATCTTCCTAGACTGAAGTATACCATTCATTGCATTCCAATATCATTTTTTAACTGTTCCCAATGAAGTTTATAGAATTTAGAGTTTACGCCATCGAGACTGGGGGAACTGTTGTCATTGATTTGGAACATGGCTGATTTTATTTCTTCTAACTGAAATGGTATACGTAGGTTGCTTCATAAAATTCTTTTACAAGTAATGCCTAGGAATTGATGTACAACCGGAGATGATGAGAACAAATCAGATAAATATTGAATGGCCTCACAAGCCAACTTTTCTGATGTTGAAATCCAAGAACCATTCTCATTAATTATAAAATTACTCTTTCTTTTAGGATTGACAGCATTGATTTTATTATACAAGCAATCAGTTGGTTTGTCTCTTTAACCAACCAGTTAAATTTCATCCATTGGTCATTTTCTATTGCAATTTGTCTCATCATATTATGAATCTGCTCTGTTTTCCTTGTATATTGTTCTAGCAAATTTTCATTCAAGGGACCTTGAACTAATTGCTTATATATATCATTAGCTTCCTCCTCTATTTTCTCAGCCAAAGTATGTATGTTGCTCTTATTTTTGATCCATGATTTCAGTGCAGCTTTTGTCGATTTTAGTTTGCATAAGAGGATGTGCAAAGGGATACCATCATAATCTTGCATCAAGGCATTCTGAACAGTGGAGTGATAAGCCTCTTGGAATTGCCAATAATTGTTGTATCTAAAAGGTAATTTGGTCTTTACTTTGTTATGCAGTAACAGTTTGACAAAAATAGGAGTATGATCACTAAGTGAGTGATATCCAAAATGTATGCCGAATTGAAACTTGCTCAACCGTAATGTATTAACAAAAACACGGTTAATTTTATGAATAGAGTAGTTAAGACCTCCTCTCCATGTGTAGAAATTTCCAGTAAACTCAGGTTCTATTAGATTAGAGGAAGAAACGCAGTCAATAAAATTTTGATCGCACATAGAATTAAAGAGGCCATAATTAACTCTATCTTTAGAAGTTAAAATGGCATTGAAATTCCCTGCCACTATCCATGGCAAATTAAATTTATAAGACTGTTCGACAATATATCTCCATAACTCTATTCTTCTTGCTTCATCATTAGATGCATATATCGTCGTGCATAAAACACTTATTCCGTTCACATTATGAAGGATACATGAAATGAATTGTTCGTTAGTGTGAATAATAATATTAGACCAGAGATTGGGGTCCTAAATAATCAAAATTCTGCATTTCTGGTTATTATGAATATTGTGAGAGAATTTCCAATCACCATTAGCTTTAGCCATGAATCTATCAATACCATCAGACGATAACTTATTTTCCAGAATGCCTAGGAAAGAATATTTTTTTGTACTTAAAATATCTAATACCTTTAGCGGGCATTTATGCCCTTTATGTTCTAGAAAAGGAACTGCATTATAGATTAACTTCTGGGCTGCTACTATCGCCGGGGGAAGTAGCAGTCCTCGTGATCTTTGCATTTTGTTTTCTTGCTTTTACCCTTTAATCGAGTAACTAAATTGGACCATGCAGGGTTATCGATAACATCGGCTGGGTTAGTAGCATTAAATTCAAATGACGTTTCTTCAGTTTTGGGTTTTCAAACAGGTTTGGATCTAGTTGCATAAAGAGAATCACTTTCCAATGAATCTGAACCAACATCAGGAGGGATTTCAATAGGGGCAGCCGACTTCTCAATATTGTCTTGTTCTTTTGTATTTTCATTAGTATCGATTTGATTCATTTTTGTATCCGTTTTAGTAGTCAGATTGTTCTTTTGCAAGCTTGTAATAATTTTCTCAAAATTTTTATTCGGCTGGCCAGAGTTTTTCCATTGAACTTCTGTATTAATAATCGACTCTCTGTTATTCATTTCGACTGGACTTGAATATGATTGTTATTAGATAGACCAGTTGTTGCTTCTTTAATACATTCAGTTGTACTATTGCTTCCAACATTTTTAAGAACTGTCTGATTTGTATGTGGTAGATTACCCATGCTAGCGAAATTGGATGACAAACTATTGTCGATATTTGCATCAATAATCATTTCCTCATTATCATTTAAATTGTTCTATTGGGTAGTTTTCGGCATTCAAACTTTAGTAAATTGATAGTGTGTTTCGACATGTCCAAAACTAAAACAATTTGAGCAAGTAGAAGGTTTCCACTCATACAACACTTCTTGCCAAATAATTTCAACCTTCTCTATTAGGATCGGGATTTTATTTGGAAATTAAATGAGTTATTGATTTCAATTAATACTCTAATATAGGCTATTTTTATAATACCTTCTGTAAATTTGCCCAGTTTATTAGGAGAGCCAATGACTGAAGCTATATGACTGATCCCTTCTTCTATTCAGTAGTCAAGTGGTAGGTTAGGGAAACGAACCCATATTGGAATAGAGTGAAGAAATTCTTTATTAAGCTGCATTTCAAGCGACCACCTCTTCATCATCATTAACTTTTTAATATAATAATAGGGTCCCCTTCCAAAAATTTCTCACAATCACGTTTATTGTTAAATTTGATGATATAGAATCCATTTTCCTTAGAATAAATCAAAAATTCATCTACAGGCTTCCATATTCTACCGATATAATCTTTGAAATATGTGTAATATGGCTTAGGACCAACAACATAAACGACAATGACATTGTCCCATTGTTTTCTAGCATCTTTAACCACATCTACAGACATTTTAGCACATTGTATGGAATTAAATTCATGCTGATGATAAAATTTAAGCGTGATGGAAATAGGGATATTATTCCGCTTCACAACTTCGTTCCACGCCCTGCCAGACGATGTAGAGAAATTCCATCTGTTGGCAGTGGGTTTGGTTTCAAGTTGATTAGGACGGATTGAATGGTTATTGATATTAGCGTTATTTTGGAACGTATCTTGGTGAGAAGTATATCTACTAATATTATTCGACAACACGGGAGAATTACTTAGAGAACGATTTTGATTCATAGGAACATACTGCCTCTTCCACTTCGTGGTCTAATTGGTATGAAACCATCGTTTTCTTCAGTCGGCGCTGGGGGAGTTTGTAATGGCGGGAAGCCAAGTGGCGTGTCGGATGGGGGGACAGTGGATCTGGGGGCGTATGCACTTATGGGGTCAGGGGATTGGGAGATGCCACAAATGACAACAGAGAAGAAGGATCGACAGACAAGGGATGGGGCGGTGGAGAAATGGGCGGTAGAAGCCTACAAGAGCAAGCGGCAGGTCGAAGATGAGATCTGGAGACGAAATCGCTAGAGGAAATTTCACACTTGACGTTTCAATTTGTTATATTGTAAAAGTAACTCTTTTGGCATGTAGTCCCCTTAGAGCCTACAATAATAAGCCAAATATATAATCATTTAAAATTGTGGAGCCTAGATCCATTTAAGTTTTAACTTGTCTAATATTGTTTATTATTCATATGAGCATGGGCTCTATAGATAATATGAGAGTATGAATATTTGGTCCGTATTTGATGACACGTGGTAGTTTTATGGAGAACAATATTATTTTATATTATACAGATTTTGAATAATTTTTATTTGAATAGAACAAATAAAACTTAGCACAAGATCATATACTTAATATGACTAAGTGTATTTTTCTTGTTAGAAATAGTTCAAAACTAAGAACAAAAGATTGGCCCAATTAACTTAAATGTCGAACTGATCTAATTAATTAATTATAAGATTGATATCTTTAATTTGTTAAGGATGAATGATAAATATTGAGAATTGGAATTAGGCCATAATCTCATAGTTAGGTTTTCTCTTAAAGGTATGACCTTTAAGGAATGAAAACGAAATTTTACGTTGATAGAAATAAAATTGGTACTGTTGGGATAAATGGATGATGAAGTCACATTGGATTCATAAAGAGATATCAGATTTGGAATTATACTAATATTAAAAGATGATTAAAAGGAACATGAAATATGATTTCAAATTCTTGTAAAAGAGTTTTTAGAAGTTTTATTTCACCGAGCTTTTGGATATTGGATATGAAATCTTAATTGTAACTTTGTTACAATAATAGAAAGCTCATGGTAAAAGTGATAGAATTTCCTTGTCCATGTTACTATAGCAGCGGTAAAAACAATGGAAGCTCATCATTTGGGTATTGCCAATGGACACATCTAAGTAATAATAGATATGTTCAAGAATACTGATATTAGTCCATGAAATAATAACTATTTTTGATTTGACCAAGAATAAATACAGTTTTTATATGTGGTATATAATAAATTTGTGAAGATATGCTTTGATAATATTCATACTCTTGACTAAGTGGTGTGTTGTCTTAAAATATTATCTAAGTGTTTAAATATAAGTATAATTAGTTTTAGAAATTTAGATCATGCTATTGATCATTAAGATATACTACACTACATATGTGAAGAATGTCTTTGTATTTTTTTGATTGTAAACCATGATGAAGTATGTCTTGAGTGACTGATGGCAGTGCTCGTATTCAGTGGGACTATGATGAGAGTTTATACAACCTTACCTGATATAATGGAGTATCTTAATGTTGCGCCCCAAATGAATTTGGGCTCAAGCAACCATTTTATTTGAGATATACCAACACAGATATCGTAATCTATAATACCAAAATCAAATCCACCAACTTCATTTTTACTATTGGTATGTATGAGATGGTGACTTACGTATATTGATACATCGAGTCAAATTTCTATACTTTACATCGAAGTAAAATTGATAATGTGCGAAGAGCTAAAAACAATTCAATATAATTGTATAAGGTGACTACATTAAATATAAAATTCCAATAAATGCCTAATATAAAATATAGTTCTATCTCAAATGTTACTCCCATGTTATATTATAATGTATATGGAGTAATCAAATTATGATTTGATTTACATGAGTAAAGTTGAGTCAAATCTTTCTTAAAAGATATGTATCTATTAGTAGATACATATATTAATCTAATATTATCTAGAACCAAGTTTATTTTCATATTTGGTATGATATAGGAAAGTTTGCATCTTAAAAGGTTAAAATACAAGTTTTTTGACATACATTTATATATGTCTAATGCTCATAATAATTATTTATATCATATATAATAAGCACAAATAATAGAAAACAAAAACCAAAAGACATACTTTTATTTCGAACAAGATTCGTTATAGAATTAAAGATCGCATAACAAACCGTATAATTTCCCGTAGGGAATATCGTTAGCTCTCCCGATAAATATTAAGGTTTTTCTCATTAAGGGCGAGAAAGAGTATTAGGTCATCCATGATGATGATCCTCTCACATACTGACAACTGTTAGAGAGTAAAGGCTTTGCAAAGTTTGTATTCCATGTGCAAAAACAAAATTTGAACTTTGAAAAATTTAGCCGAAGAGGTAAAACCCATCGGCTGCACAAGGATCTTTATGAAAAGATCAGTGCGGATGGAAAGGTCGAAACTTATAAGGCAAGGTTGATGGTGAATGATTTCTACCAAATTCAAGGTGTCGGATATGAAAACATGTTTATTCGTGAAGTACAAAAGGTTTTGTGCAACTTTAATAATATAAAATTCACTCTTTTACCTAACTGCATAGCACACTTTACATAGCAGTTATCATATAAGTTCTTCTATTCGAATTAGATATAATAACCTATAGAATACTCTCATCGAGTCACTCTATAGTCTTTCCAAATATTTTTTAAGTACGTAACCTATCACTACTCTTAACAATATGGATAGCTTTACGTACACTATAAGAGTCTGGTAGCCAATAAACTGATAGTTCTTAAAGTTTGTTGGACATACAGCTTATTACTCTGATAACAACTAAAAGTTTAGATGGAAAAAACTCCTCTGCAAATAGCACGTCAAAGGCAACTAAGCCTAAATGAGATGTTTGGACCGTTCCTCGACATCCAATGGCTTACGAGACACTTTGAGGACATGGTACACATTTGGACCGTCCAAACTTCATTCTAAATGACTATTTATAGATCACATAATGTGTTGGCACATGAGATATTTTGAATAAGAAACTCAATTACTCTTTGTATACATCATAATTAAATTATAAAATAGTAAAACAAGAAGAACCACAGTAGACGTAGGTCTATCGATTGAACCACCCTAATAATCCATCTCCTTTTTCCTTTAGCAACACCAGTTTAACTTTCATTCATTGCTCACCAACTTCCTCCGCTTGTGCTTAGTGGCCAAGGATCTTCAAAATCCACTTAACTCTGAAGTCAACCGAATTATTCAGTAAACAATCTCCCATAAGGGTGAAGATGCATGTTTAAACCTTTTCAAAAAACAAATGCCTTGAGCTTTGTCCCGGTTTCAAGTCACCATTAGTAACTATTTCTTCCAACTATTTACACACCCATCGATGTATGGTACTCCCTACACAATCTCAAGTGGTTATTTCATTTGCGCTCCAGGGCTTTGTGTTCGTTTTCTATGACATACCGCTGTAGGATATAAGTTGTAACTCCCGAAATAAAATCATTTTTTTCTTCATATTATCCTTCAGTTTGTGCAAAAAGAAAAACAATATTTATGAACATTCAAATTTCACTATTAGACCATTCCAGATTGTTAATTTTGTTGGAGGCGGTGGAAGTTGTGGAAGAAGTCATTATACTGTTGTATAAGATGAAATGAAAATTGTTGATGATCTCCTGAGTGTATTGAAGGATGAATTGTACAGTTTTTTTTGGAAAAAAGACACCCGGCGTAAAAAGAATTAAATTCGTCGTATCATTTACGACTTTCGCTACCGTTACATTTTTAGCTTTTGAACGTCCTTTCAAAAATGATGACATAGCAGTTACGTCTGACATGTCTCAAATAAATCCATAAGTTAGGGCTTTTGTAAAGACTTTTCCGATTCGAGAACGGGATCGTATATTTCGAACCAAAATGCTTTGCAAATCAATCAAGCCAACATCGAAGTAGAAACTACAAAAGGTTAATTCAATTAATAAATATTACCATATTCAAATGTACCGTTGCTAAACCCTGTCAATGGTATGGGCTTTGAGACGAACGCCCGAACCCTTCCGCTTAATGCAGGTACGAATTTAGTTCTAACTATCCAGACCCGACCTGATAACTATTGAGGCTAGGTGCGGTTTCATCACAACCCTGCCCGATTCATATTCGATCTGATTATTGGTTTTTCATAATACCAAAACATGAATGTATATGTTATTATCATTTTGTATGTTTTATGTGGATTTTTTGCATATCTTTAATAATAGTTGTAATAACTTTGATGTCACACTTTTTTGGTATAAACGTAAACTTCTTTAATAATAGCTGTAATACCTTTGGTGTCACACTTTTTTGGTATAAACGTAAACTACCAAAAATGCCCCTCTACAAGTATTATTAAATATTAATATTAATTAAAAATAGGATCTAACAGATAAGTTTCCTTTACCAATTCAAAACACCCCTCTGTAGATATTATTGAAATCTTAATATCACTTGAAAATACGATCTAACAAATAACATTTTTTTCAAAGTCGTCTTTTATTAATTGATAATAGAAATAAAAATTCAAACTAATAAAAAAATAAGTTCGTTCTTTATTAATTAATAATAGAAATAAAAATTCAAACTAATCTTTAATAATAGTTGTAATAACTTTGGTGTCACACTTTTTTGGTATCAACGTGAACTACTAAAAATGCCCCTCTATATATTATCCAATCTTAATTACTTAAAAATAGGATCTAATACTAAATTTCTTTTATAAATTCAAATGCCCATAAAAGTAGGATCTAATAACTAAACATGCTTTAAAATTAAAACGTTTCTAAAAATAGAACCTAAAATTAAACCTTCTTTACAGATTCAAAATACTTCTTTACAAAATATCACTTGAAAATAAAAAAATTATTTTTTTGACTAATTAAACATATAAAATTTACAAGAAAAACAACTCACGCGCGAAGCACGTGCCATTACACTCGTAGTTATAATAGCTTTAGTGCCATACTTTTTTGGTATCAACGTGAACTACCAAAAACGTCCCTCTATATATTATCAAATTTTAATCATTTAAAAATAAGATCTAATATTAAACTTTTTTTACAAATTCAAACGCGCCTAAAAGTAGGATCTAATCATTAAACATGTTTTACAAATTCAAAACGCTTCTAGAAGTAGGATCTAAAATTTTCCTTTGTAGATTCAAAATACTTCTTTGCAAATATACAAAATTAATATAACTTGAAAATAAAAAAACATTTTTTGACTGATTTAAACACATACAATTTATAAGGAAAATAATTCACGCGCGAAGTGCGTGGCGTGACACTCGTCTGTAATAATAGTTGTAATAGCTTTGCTGTCATACTTTTTTGGTATCGACGTGAACTACCAAAAAAGCCCCTCTAACATTCCTTAAGAACATGACGTAACAAATAATATTTTTTTTACAAACTCAAACCGCATCTCCACGGATAGTTTCGAATTGTCCGCCATGGCTGCCACCTCCTCGTCCTTCGCAGCTGCCGCCGTAAAAAATCCTATGATCACCACTCGCCGCCTCTCTCTTCCTGCAAAATCTAGTCGCCTGTCTTTCTCTCTCCGACAGCGATCTTTACACCCAATTCGCGCCGCTGCCGTTGAATCTTCTCCGGTGACGTCGTCGTCGTCCTTGATCGACGACTCAGTCAACTCGATCAGGTTCTTGGCGGTTGATGCGGTGGAGAAGGCAAACTCCGGCCACCCTGGCTTGCCTATGGGCTGCGCGCCTTTGGGTCATATTTTGTTTGATGAGGTCATGAGGTTTAACCCTAAGAATCCGTACTGGTTTAATCGGGATCGGTTTGTGCTTTCGGCTGGGCATGGCTGTATGTTGCATTATGCGTTACTGCATTTAGCTGGATATGACAGTGTTAAGGTTTGCACTTCTATTTTTTTGTTGTGATGTTATGATCTTTGGTAATTTAGGAACTAAAGACCGTTTGCTTGGTTAGACTGTTTTACGTTTAGCTTATGTGTTTGAAAATTGAGCGAAGTTTAACTTAAAAAATACAGATGTATCGAGAATTATAAGTTGTGATTGATCTTAGCTTTATGTTACTCTGATTATGATAGTAGATCGGTGGCATATTTTTCTACTGCATGCAATGAACTGCCTCTTTTGACCAAAAAGAAAAATTAACACAATGTCAAGGCTAGATGTAGAAATCATGTTCGGTTATTTCTGGGTTTTCGTAACAAGTTGTGATCTGTATTGGTAGCAAAGGAAGAAAGTAAGAGTTAGGATTTGATTTGAATATGAATTATTAGAAAAGTAAAGGATCCAGTGTATATTACCTGATTTATCAGAAAAGTTGTTTTTGACTCCTTTTATATGCCTGGTAGAAAAAGGGTGCTGTGATTGTTTTATGGTTTGGTGTGGTTGCTTTCATTAGGTTAAAGTTTACGTATAAGATATTGTAGACGTTAGACTCCATGAGTATATAAGTAGGAAATTGATGAAAGTTAATAGTACAGTTTTGAGAAACATGTGAATTGTTTGTTTTATAAGCCCTACGTGAAAGATATATATGATGCCGACAATACTTTTGTTTGTGTTTTGATGCTTTATTGGTTGTAGGGTTCAAATTCGTTTGCAACTTTTGAACACTACCATTAAAGTAACAATTTTTTAAGATGCCATAGGATATTTTACAAGTATTGTCAACCATGGTTGTTGGACATTCTTTCAAAAATAACAAATCGTAATTTAGACATTATGCTCTGAATCAACTGAATGCTTACTCATTTCCTTATAAAATTGTCGGAAATTTTATAGGAATCCGTCTTGTAGATGTAGTTGACATTGTTACTTTTGATTAATGCCCATTGTTTGTCACTATTATGCATCTATGATCATATGTTAGGTGCTACATATCAAAACCGTTGGCCAGTTTTTAGTTTCTAGAAACAGCTTAAAGAGTAAAGGTTAACTTGTAGAGATATTTTGATTAAGAAATATAATATTTATAATTTTCAATCAGCTTTATCATGTTAGTTTTCAATGTTGGAACACTTCTTTTTATTGTCATGGGATGATAATTATTTTGGAGGCCAGTTATAAATCCCAGTAATCCCAACAGTCGTATATACAGTTGTATTTTTATTTTATCGTCTCCGCTTCCAACTACGATTACATTCAAAATTTATTTCACAGATTTGTTAGTGATACTATTTTGTTGTTTGTGGTTTTTAGGAAGAAGATTTGAAAGCTTTCAGGCAATGGGGAAGTAAAACTCCTGGTCACCCTGAGAACTTTGAGACGCCAGGGGTTGAAGTCACCACTGGTAGGCTTTTTAGATATGTATCATATATTTATTTATTTAATTTTCTTTTCTATATATCATCTTCGTATTTCTGGTATCAGTGTACAAGTTTACATGGTTACTAAACTCTCTTTGACCATTTTTTTTTTCTTTTTTGTTATTGTGGAGAAATGGTAATTACTGTTTGTAACTTGTAAGCATATTTTATTTACAATTTTCTTGCTGGGTTCTTCTTGCAGGCCCTCTAGGTCAAGGTATTGCAAATGCTGTTGGATTAGCATTGGCAGAAAAGCACTTAGCTGCTCGATTCAACAAGCCAGATATGGAGATTGTTGACCATTACACGTATTATTTCTTTCACTCATTCTATAACACTACTAAATAAATATTAATGGAAAATTTCTTCTACTCATTCCCTATCTGTTTCAGTTTTGTAGTAAGAATATAAGATCATACAATATCAAAATTTTGTCGCCTTTCCTCCCAAATGTTTACCTTAATCAGTGCAAACTATTTAGCAGGGTCGCATAAAATATATTTAAATTAAAAACAATGATCCTGGGAGAAAATTGCAACAATTGTGGATGCTGGTTTCATTTGCCATCCCTGATTTTAGAAAAATATCAATCTACACACGTATTGAGTTGCATGCTTGTCTACTAAATCAGGTATACAATTGTTGGAGATGGTTGTAATATGGAAGGAGTTTCAAACGAAGCCTGTTCTCTTGCTGGACACTGGGGTTTAGGTAAATTGATCGCTTTCTACGATGACAACCACATTTCCATTGATGGAGATACAGAGATTGCATTCACTGAGGATGTCTCTGCTCGATATGAGGCTCTTGGGTGGCACACAATTTGGGTCAAGAATGGTAACGATGGATATGATGAAATCCGTGCTGCAATTAGAGAAGCAAAGGCTGTTAAGGACAAGCCGACGCTTATCAAGGTTTTCTTTTGATCCTCTTGCTCTTGAATATTTTTCTATCTTTTAATTATATAATGAGAAAAAAGGAATGAGCCACGTGATGAGTTCCCATGTCAATTTTTTAACGGGAATCATTCATAATGTCAAGATTTCCTCTAAATATACAGCACAAACCTTAATTTTTGCAGAAATGTCTACTTACATAACATTAATTCTTTCATTATTCATAGGTATGATAATTACTTGGAGGAATTTCTCCATAGTTTACAAATGGTTGAAATTCGTTAAAAAATTATGAAAGTTGAGCACATTTTCCAGTTGCTCTTCACTTATGGTTTGGCAATCGGAAACCATCTTTTCATAGGACAGCATTTTACGTTGTTTTCTTTTATGTTTGTTTTCCTTCAAAATTTCATTCCTTACCCCACAGTTTTTTTTTCCAGTTAAATCCCTCCATTACATGATAAAATTATCAAAAACAGTATTGATGGAGAAAATCATTGCTGGTGTGTGTAGTCATTTTCAAAAAATAATATACATATACACATACATACATATGTATATTTATAGTAAAAAATTTCCAACCAAATTGTAGCAAATACCTAAGATATCCTTATTAATCCTACAATCTACATTCACCTGTGCTAAACCCCAAATATTCTCGAAATAACAAAACTACACCACAGTTTTTCATCTGTAGTACTTATTTACATATATTATGGCTTGAGAAAACCTTTATTAATAATTGGGATAGAAAAACAATCTTTTGGTCCGACCAAGAAGTTTCAAAAATGACCTTATATACAAACAAGAGGTCAGGGGTTCGAGTCCTGTTGAGAACAAATATTAACATCTATTTTTAAATGAAAATCTTGAAATGTAAATAAGCATACAAGTTCGAAACTCCTTTTCCAACAAAAAAATTACAATTTTTTCTTTATATTTTCAATTTATTTTTATCAAAATTATGCATAATTTTTAAATTATATAAGAATGTTTTACATGCACGTGCCATAAAATCTCGTAATGTATAAATGGGTTGAAGTTCATACTTATCCGTTGCTTTAGTGGCAGCATACGACTTTTATGAGTTAGTTGCCTAGCTAAATATTTATGGTCGGCTTTCAAACATTTAATATATGCCTACAACTTTACGTCCTATTCAAGATCTTTCTACCATTGATCAAAAACCAAGGGCTTGTTTGGAAATAACTTATTTTGAATATTTTTAAAAAGAGTTTTGAACAGTAACTTTTAAATAGTTTTGAATAGAAACTTTTAAATAGAAGTGTTTGGATGTAATTTAACTTCTAAATGCAAAAAATGCTAGATCAAAATTGCTTCATTAAGTCATAAGTAAAAAATAGTCGATTCTTTGTTTTTTGCTTATTAACTACTTTTGCAAATTTCTCATAAAAGTTCTCAAACTTTAAAGTTGAAATAAGCTACTTATTAGTAGTTTTAACAATTTGCAAGGAGTTGCCAAATGCGATACGCAAGGTAGTTAACGCCAAGCTTGTGCCTTTGACTTTTTTGCTCCTTG
This sequence comes from Allium cepa, assembly GCA_030765085.1. Taxonomy (NCBI): domain Eukaryota; kingdom Viridiplantae; phylum Streptophyta; class Magnoliopsida; order Asparagales; family Amaryllidaceae; genus Allium; species Allium cepa. The sequence continues at coordinate 113,472,124 of CM060932.1, forward strand.
AATCTTTTGAGCGCCTTTTATACAATTTTATGCCTTTTCTGCTCTAGAAAAACTACAGTATGAATTAACGTTAAAAATGTCAATTTTATTGTTAAAATATGATTGTAAACAACCTTTTGCAAATAAGAAAGCACTAGCTATTAGGTACGAAGTCACAATCGATGTCAAATTCAAGTCTACAGCACAAAAAAACATAAATTAAGGTAGAAATCGGAAAGATGTTCAAGTTCTGTTCAACACACTACTTGAAATTTAATTCAATTCTTATTCACCAATATCCATATTTTGATTTAACTAAACTTGAAGTCAAACTAAAATTAACTAAAATTAAAATCAAATTAATATTAACTAAGCTATAAATTAAGTTAAATTTACTAACCTTTAAATTCAAATTCAAATTAACTAAATTTAAAATTAAAATTAAATTAGCTTAAATAAAATTTAAATTAAATTAAAATTAATTAAACCACTCATTTTCAAACCTATGAACCAAACCCTAGTTGAGACACGCTTTTTTTGGCGCCTTGGGGCTTCGTCACCTTAGCAAAAGGCGCGCTTTTTTGGGCATCTTAAATAGCTCGAGCGCCTTAGCTTCCAAAAAAGCGCAACTGCTGCGCCTGATCCTTTCTACTACTTAGCCATGCCAAGGTGTGTGCCTTGATAACACTGGCGATACGTGCTATAATAATCTTAAACATTTGCAGTATCTATTTGGGCATAGTTCATTTCGTTTAGAATCTTTAGACAGCTCACATTTGCAGTCTACCTCATCAATGAACCCTGATCAATATCCAATCCTGATTACTTGTAGGTAACAACTACCATTGGTTTTGGATCGCCAAATAAGGCAAACTCTTATAGCGTTCATGGGAGTGCATTGGGTGCCAAGGAAGTTGAAGCAACCAGGCTCAACCTTAAGTGGCCTCATGAGCCATTTCACGTGCCTGAACAAGTGAAAAGGTTTGCAGTTTGTTGTTAATTATTTATTTTGGGTTCAATTACTCAAATTCAGTATGGCTTCCTTAGCACTGCATTTATAGCTTCTCTTTAGTCATTTATCACAGAAAGTGCGAACATAACTTGCAGGGATTTTATGCAGTTTGCCAACATTTTTACTCCAGTGATTTAGTTCAAATTATAATATGTAACATTTGATTGACCTCCTGCAGCCACTGGAGTAGGCATATCCCCAATGGTGCAGCGCTTGAATCTGAGTGGAATAACAAGCTTGCAGCTTATGCGAAGAAATATCCAGAAGATGCGCCAGTGTTGAGAAGTATCATTTTCGATGTATTGCCTCAAGATTGGGAGAAAGCACTTCCAGTAAGAGCTTAAACTTATTGTTTATTTTATTGATCATTTATTTGTACAACAAACATCTCTGTTACAACCTTTGAATTTCGTATTAAATTGGTTGTTAAAGAGCTTGTCACCTGGAACATACTGGATACAGCAGACTTCTCATCAAATTTGTTTACATAGTGCATATAGTTGCTAGTTATTTACTTAAATTGATGGTGTCCAGATGGTATATTTTTTACTATATTGGCATGCTTTCTGTGGATTCCTAGTTTCTAATGTACATTAGTCAGTAGGAATCACATAAACTTATAAAAGTAGAAATTTCGCAATTTATGTTTACTATATTATCAAACCTTACCATATTCAGTATAAGAAGTTCAGAACCAAGGATTTCAATCAAGGCCGACTTGTAAACAATGACACCTCACGCAACAATCTCAATTATTATTTATTATACAATACAGCACTTTGGAGTTGCTAGAATAACAATTGTACCAATTTAAAAATGAACCAGGCTAGTTTAACTAGCAGTCTCTGCAGAATTTTATGTACATATTGGAGAAAAAATCGTGGGATCGGCTTGTTGGGTGGGTCGACAAGTGTGTACCACTGTTTTCTCTGTCACCTGTTCCAATTTCATTATTAAACGTCAGTTAAACTAGCAATTTTTTTGAAAATTTATTCCATCGATTTTTTCAGCTGACCTTTATTGGTACAAGTTTCCTGGAAGCAAGGAATAGATTCAAGCATACTAAGGCCTTGTCCAGTTTGCAATTTTTTAAGTTTTGCATTTTTGTAACAATCGAACTCTATTTGGTTAAGTATCTTTGATTAAAAATGATGAATTAAAAAAAATGTTTTAATATAGAAAATTAAGAAACAACCTTTTCTTGGTTTCTGCTATGGAAGATATCAAAAACATGAGAAGCTATCCACTCTTCCCCGTTCTCCTTTGGTGTGATGATTGATTTTTCTACCCCTCTTTCTCTCGCATACCTTTTAAAATACATATTGAAAACGGAAAATACAAAATTTAAAGGTAAAAACCAAACGATCCTAAAGCTCTTTATGTGAAGAGATTGGTTGAGAATTTCTTATCGGTAGGTTATTTGAGTTTAGTGTTTGGAAATTTCACAGAAGTAGCATAAATAGCTTAGAAGTTGAAATGGAAGAAACTAATTTGTACAAATTTTGACCATATTATTGTGTTTTCTGTGTACAATGGTTAATTGATGTGCTATAGGATTTGATCCTAGGAGATGCAGATTATCAGTTTAGATTACGACTATTGTACTGGTGGTCATAGACAAATAACTTGATAGGGGATATGAGTTTGAAATTAAGATAAAATCGCTTTTGAAGTTTCATTTTGATCGAGTGTTAAAATGAGATAGGAAGATAAAAAATTTGATTAAACATTAAAATTAATTTATTTTGAATTAAAATCAAATTTCATCGAATCCCTTTATTTACTAAAGTCCAATCAAATTTACTTACACTTGATATCTAAAACTCCTCCTTGAGTAGATTTTAAACAGTAGTTGCGGGAAGGGGTTGTTCACCTCTTCTCCATTTTCATCTTCCTGAATAAGGCTACGACTATTCAATATTTTGAAAAACAAATTCCAATAAATATGCCTGACCTGGCTTTGGCTTTGTCCTTTCAGGTGTACACACAAGAAAGCCCAGCAGATGCAACCAGAAACCTTTCCCAACAATGCTTAAACGCCCTTGCCAACGTCCTACCAGGATTCCTCGGAGGCAGTGCAGATCTAGCTTCTTCCAACATGACCCTCCTAAAATCCTTCGGCAACTTCCAGAAGGACACTCCCCAAGAACGAAATCTCCGTTTCGGAGTCAGAGAGCATGGCATGGGCTCCATCTGCAACGGCATCGCACTCCACAGTCTAGGCCTGATCCCGTATTGCGCCACCTTCTTCGTCTTCACTGACTACATGCGCGCTGCCATGCGCATCGCTGCCCTAAGCGAAGCTCGCGTCATCTACGTAATGACCCATGACTCCATCGGCCTTGGAGAAGACGGTCCCACCCATCAACCCATCGAACATCTTGCGAGCTTCCGTGCCATGCCCGACATACTAATGCTACGCCCTGCAGATGGTAGGGAGACTGCCGGCGCCTACAGAGTTGCTGTTCTCAACAGGAAAAGGCCCTCCATTCTTGCACTCTCTCGCCAGAAGCTTCCGCATCTGCTAGGCACTTCGGTCGAAGCAGTAGAAAAGGGTGGATACATAATTTCAGATAACTCGTCTGGAAACAAGCCGGATGTTATTTTGATGGGCACGGGGTCGGAACTTGAGATTGCAGCCAAGGCTGCGGATGAGTTGAGGAAGGAGGGTAAAGCCGTCCGTGTCGTGTCATTTGTTTCCTGGGAGTTGTTTGAGGAGCAGACCGTCAAGTACAAGGAAAGTGTGTTGCCTAGCGGGGTCGAAGCTAGGGTTAGTATTGAGGCTGGGTCTACTTTTGGGTGGGAGAGGTATGTAGGGAAGAAGGGGTGGGCGATTGGGATTGATAGGTTTGGCGCCAGTGCACCTGCTGGAAAGATTTACAAGGAGTTCGGTTTGACCGTGGAGAATGTTGTGGCTGCTGTCAAATTTCTGTAGATTGGTGGTAAGCATGTATCTTTGAATATTATAAGGATGTTTGTTGCTTGAGGATTGACCTTCCATAATTGGTTTTTAGATTTTTGATCAAATGAGATGAACTTTGCTTGAAACGTATTGAGAACACTTATGAATAATTGTTACGGCTGATTTTAAAGTTTTCAAAAGGCTTGTAATATTCCAATTCTCTATTATTATTTTTTACATTTTTACCTTTGTGGTTTGTTTGAAATATTCCAACGTACGTTTATTTCTGTTAAAAATATTCGTTGGCTGACATTGCTGTGTGCTATAATACATCAATCATTTTGAAAAACCATTCATCGGTTCTATTATCGAGAAGATAGTTCCAAATACAAAGATGCAAGTCAGGCATTGAGAGATTTTGTTTTTAAAGAACTTTTCTATTGTCAACCAGTGGCATATTGAGAAAATTTGCAAATTGATTCATTATCCTTCAGTTTTTTGATGTGGTAAAATGTTATAGATTCGGTTAGGGCTGTTACGGTTGAACCGTTCAACTGCACCAACCGTTCATGCGGTTACCGTTTACAACGGTAATGGTTACGGTAATGATTGAAGAATTTGAAAACCGTGGTTAACTATACCAACCGTACATGATTTTTTTGTGTAATATTTAAAATTAAAATATAAAAATTAGTAATTTAAGTTAAAAGAATAGCTTAAAAATTAATAATATGTGTCTAAATGAACTAATAACATGTGCATTCATATTGGTCGTTTTATAAACAAATAAATAAGTTTGCAAAAACCAGTTAGAGCTATATTAATTTATCATTAATAATGCATATAATTGAAAATATATGTAGGGCATGCTTCAACATCGAAAATACGATGCTTAACCACCATAAACGGTTGCGGTAATGGTTATAAGAATTTATAAATTTCAACAACGGTTACGGTTAAGCTTGTCAAATGGGTTGAGTTGGGTCAAAATGGGTTGGGTCGAGTTTGACCCAACCCATTTATGACCCATTTTTTTTTACCCACTTATGACCCTAGCTATATATGACCCAACCCGTTTAATAAGTGGGTTACCCATTTAACCCATTTAAAGATTTAGGGACCGTTTGGATTACAATAAATAAGTTGTTTTTTGCTTATAAAATGAAAAACATTAAAAAGTCAATATGGATAAACAAAAGGGGTTTTTAGGCTCAAGAAAAAAGTTAGAGAAAAATTTAGTTTCAGGGACAACAAGTTTCTTTTTTAGGCCGAAGGACACTTTTTAGTGTAATTCACAGAATGATAGTTGTAACTATCATTTTCAGTTTACACTAAAAAGTGTCCTTCAAACTAAAAAGAAAACTTGTTGTCCCTGAGACTAAACTTTTTTGCAACTTCTTCTTTGTGCCTATTTACCTGTAAACAAAATCTACCGACTTTTAAAAGTCATTTTTCAACTTATTGCAAAAGCAATTTTTTTTGCTTTTCGACTCACATAAGTCGATTTTTTATATGAAAAAATTCTACAAAAATGTATTTTCAAATTTCAAAATTTCACATTTCAAAATTCAAATTTAAAATTTTCAAAATTTCGAAAATTCAAAATTTAAAAATTTCACAGTACAAAATTCAAAATTTTAAAATTCAAATTTCAAATATCAAATTTTCAAAATTCAAATTTCAAAATTTCGAATTTTAAAATTTGAAATTTCAAAATTTTGAACTTTAAAAATTCAAATTCCAATTTTCAAATTTAAATTTCAAAATTCGAATTTTGAAGTTTGTTAAAATTTGAAATTTTGAATTTTGAAATTTCGAATTTTGAAAATTTGAATTTTAAAATTCGAAATTTTGAATTTAAAAATTGAAAATTTTAAATTTTGAAATTCGAAGTTCGAAATTTGAAATTTCAAAATTTAAATTTCGAATTTTGAAAATTTTAAATTTCAAATTTTGAAACTTTTGGAAATTTCGAATTTTGAAATTTTTAAATTTGAAATTTAAATTTTGAAATTTTTGGAAATTTTGGATTTTGAAATTTTTGGAAATTTCGGATATTGAAATTTTTAATTTTGAAATTTTGATATTTAAATTTTCAAATTTTTGAAAATATCGAATTTGAAATTTGGAATATTTAAATTTGAGATTTAAATTTTGAAATTTTTGGAAATTTCAAATTTATAATTTGGAATTAGAAATTTTAATTGCAGTCTGAACAGAAAAAATAGCGGCTTCTACAGTAGGTGAAGTTCAAATATGAAGATGCAGTGGCCTGTTATTTTTTTAGTACAACTGTCAATTTTCATGAAAACTACATTGTATGTTTAAAATTCTTATTTTTCAAATTTATATTAAAATTTAATGTTTTTAATAAATGGATAAATGGGTTACCCACTTACAACCCTTTTAAAAATGGGTCAACCCAACACATAACCCATTTAATAAAATTCATAAATGGGTTGACCCAATCCACTTAAAAGTAGGGTAAATGGGTTGGGTTAATGAGTTGGGTCATATTTTGACAGGTTACGGTTATGGTTGGTAGTAATAACGATAGCACAACCGTAACATCCCTAGATTCGGTACATTGGAACATGGAGGGGATAAGAGATAATGTGTCAAGTCTCATTTTCCCCGTTCCATGTGCAGGCCCAGTCTCAAAGGTAGTGGGGCAAGGCCGCTGAATAGGGCAATCACCATACGAGCTCCGGTAACAATTACTTTCAGAAACTATAAATAAAAGAACCTGCTACATGCTTATTAGTGTGTTTATTTCTTTGGCTGGCTGTTTGTGCACTCTTAGCTCTGCTTCTAAGGGATAGTGTGGTTCGCATTTTTAGTATTCTTATTTATCATTTTATCTAACGCTGAGTTTCACCGAAACTAAAAACTTCAGACGGTGGGCCAAAATTTGTTGCTCTTCTATTGATTCTACGGGTTTTCATATTTCTTCTTGATTTTCTCTTGAGCTTTTATTTTCAAATCTTAACTTACATTTATTTTACTATATCTGTACCATCATTTTACATTATGATACATATGTTAAAAGGTTTATACAATTATTTTCAAAAACATTAATCAGTTACCTCGTAACATTCCATATTCTAGTCCGTATATTTAAAATAATTTAATAATATTTTGAATATATGAGTTCAATTAATATTTCTAATAAATACTAAATAATGAAAATTTCAATATGCATACCACTATTGCACTAACCAAAATGACAACATTAATTTTTTATTCGATTATGATATATATCATGCACAATAATAATTATCTCAATAAATGTATCATACATTGTATTGTAAATTTTAATTTTCAACTTCAAATGACTACATTTAAAATTACCATAATTATTTACAGAACTCACCTTATTTTTTTTTCTAATATTTTATGGTCCAGTCCATATATTTAAATTAATTATGCAATCTTTTATTAAAACCAATTAGATAACTATAATTAAATTATATTCGTTATTTCATCTGCTAAATCATGAAAATATAAAGATTTCAATACGTAAAACATACTCAATTTCAACAGAAAAATGTAAATGATCTTTTCACTAAAGTAAAATACACAAGTCACATGAAAAATAGCATATACATAAATAATAGAGAACTTTTATGAAACATCATCTTCAAGTTTTAAAATACAGTCTTTCCTTCTAAAAAAAACATGTTTAAAAGACATCCTTATATCTACTTCAGTCATACTTCGAAATATTTGTAGTAAAAATTACAAATGTTTGCACTTACGCAGAAAAATTTCAAAAAATTGAACATACTTCTGCAAAAGAATATTATTTTTGATTAAAGAGACATGCATTTAACTTTAGTTTGATTTTCTAAAAAAAAATGCTTTTATCAAAAATAACCTTCAGGGTTAATTTAAAACATGAATAAGGTTTTCGTGCATTAAGTTTGAAAATAAGGGGATCCTAATTTTCACCAAAAAATAATAATAAATTCAATTTATAGTTCATTACGTATATAAATTCGCCATAGTGCATTATAAAATTATGTTATTTTACTTCAAAATTCCTTCGTTTTAAAATTTCTATAACCTTTTATTGAATCTCCCTCAGTTCCCTTTTAATATTTTACATTTAACTCCCTATATTAATATTAATCACGTAATCTTGAAACCATTTGAATAAATTATGTAATCTATTGTTCGTTGATTTGTCTAATAAATCATAAAAAAATTGGAAGTTTCAATATTTCAACCATATTCGTATTAACAAAAAAATTGTAAAATTCATTTAGATATATAAATATGTCAATCACAGACTCAATTATATATACATATATAATCATTGTGTATTTAATGTGTAATTCATATATATCATTATCTTAATGCATTGCATTATATAATTCTTTTTTAACGTCCAGTACCTACATTTCGAAGTTCTAAAGTTGTTTACAAAACCCTCCTTAATATCACCGAATATTGTACACTTAAGTTAATATAGTTTAATAAATGTAATCTTGTATTTAAATTATTCGAGTAAACTTGATTAACAAATATTTGTTAATTTATCTTATAAATCACAAAATATGATGGTTCTAACATGAATAACATATTCATATCAACAAAAGTGGGAAAATTAAGTTTTTCATTAAGGTATAAAGATACATAAATCACATAACTAAATAATATACATAAACAATATTAACATTTTAATTTATTATCAATTTATCTTTATAAATTTATCATACATTGCATTGTAAATTAATCTTTTAGCTTCAAATATTTAAAACTTAACATCTCTATAATTATTTACGAACCCTTCGAATTGTTTTCTAATATTTTATATTCAATTCTGTGTAATTAATTTACTTATAAAACCTCAATTTAAACTATTTAAATAATCACACTAAATGGTTGGTCTATCCTTCTTATAAATATAAAGATATATGCCAATTTTAATACACACAACAATAAAATTATTCTTTCCATTCAACTATAAAGATATACAGATGACATACATTAAATTATTTATACAAACAATAATGACAAAGTTAATTTGTGAATCAATTTTAATTTATTTATCCTTAAAATTTACCATACACCGCAATATAAATTCTTTTTTAACTTCAAATAAATCCGCATTAATATTTCTATAGCACATAATCATTTTTAATTCTTTCCTTCAATTTATCTTTATGTAGATATATTTAAAATAATACTTAATTATAAATTTAACATATTTAAAATATTCAATTAAATCATATTTATATTCGTATAAATCAGCATGTCATTATTAGTATGTATACCATATTTATAGCAACGAAAATAATATTTTTTTTCAATATAAAGATATCTAGGTTATGTTACATAATTATACATAAAAAATATTAACAATTTTAATTACAGTTCATTTCTTAAACGAATTTATCGTTTGTTGCATAACAATGTCCTAATTTTAACATTAAAAGTATATTTTTTTTTATTTTTTATTTTGAAATCTGATGCTTCATTAGACATGTAGAAAATGTACGACGTGCAGCCACTTTTAAGAAATACAAGTAATGGCTAACGCCGCAAAACTCACTCTTAAAATAAAGAGCAAATGAGGAGAAAAAACAACATAGGGTAAAGAAGGGAGTAAATTGCAAGCCACACTACGTGCGTGTACTCTCATAAGCAGCCCTATGAACTCGTCGGGTCCAGTCCAGCTACCATAATGGATGGTGATTTAGCCAAGTTCACAACAAAAGTAAGAAAAAACCAGCTATATGCAAATGAATAAAATGATAAACAAATAACATAAACACTAATGTTTTGATACTACGGAAAACTAATAATCACCGGTTCAAACCAGATCGGATTTTGATAAAACTGTATCTACTCCAATAGCAACCGGGTCGACCTAAATCAGGTCTGGATGGTTAGAGTGAAACCTGTATTAGCCCGGCGATTTCGGACTAGACACGGGTGGAAATCCGTACCACTGAATGACAGCCCAAACATCACTAAATAACTGTGCGTCCTCTCGTGCCACGCGCTTCACTTTACAGTAAAGTCTTTACTTCAGTGCTCGAAACACTCCAATGGCTTGCTGGTTGCAAAATTAGCATTGTATGCTCAGGTAAGATAAAATAGAACAGTTGAATGAGAAAAGCTGCCTGCTTTGTCTACTAACTCTATATCAGATCTATTTGCGTTGGAAACTGCTCTTCAGCGGCTGTAGTGTTTTTTTTTCCATCCTCTAAAATTAAGGTGTTCAGCAATTTTTTTATCCTGTTACCGTGTCAGACCTGAGATGGAAAAAAAATTATTGATTTATTGCCAGGAGGCATCTGATGCATTAGCTGTTATTGGTTGTTAGATCAATTAAGGGAATTCTTATTAAGTGCTTCTTAACGCAGTAATAATTTATAAATCTAACACTTTATAATAATTAGTTTGAAAGGGAAAAAATAGACATCATCTTAGCGATGAGAAAGGGTTAGTTTAATTTACGGTTTTTAATTTCAAAGGTAAAAAAACAAAAGAAAGTATCATTTTCAGTGACATGAAAAAGATACTTCCATTTATCATTTTTCTTATAAATCCAGTGCAAATTTATGATAGGAACATGGTATTATAAAAATAATGTTAATTAACACTATCGATTATTTTGCAATGACGAATGATTATATAAGGTTTATGATACAATATTTCCAGATCAAGGAAGAATGCGCCACGATCACACATATAAAGACAATGCGTCGTTTGGAATATCACAAATGGACTGGTGGTGAGACGAGGGAGGGGTAGAGCTTCATAAACTTGCAGCAAAAGCTACATGTTTTCAGTCGACTGGATTAAGCTACGAGTCAACTGAAACCCATTCCAGTCGACTGGTAGACTATTCCAATCAATTGGATCTCAACCATTTTGGACTCGAGAGCATTGTTGTTTTTTCAATTGACCGAAGGAGTTTTTCAGTCGACTGGTCCATTCAATTAGTTCACTCCTTTAGTCGGCTGGATCGACGAATTCTGAAGAATTTCGTCGAGTTTCAAGGAAGGTTTCATCTTTTTCTTGGTGTTTTGAAGTTTTCACCATAGATTTCTGCAAAGTTTTTGACGATAGGGAATACATCAGAGCACTAAAAATAGACCTATGTAACGTTTATTATTAGTATCTATTGAATCAGAATGAGAGGATTTTGTTCTCTAGCATTAGTCTCCATTATCAGTTTTGTAACTCTCTTCTTTAGGAAAGGAATAAAATCTTCTCCCTTTAAAGTGGATGTACACTATCTCGTGATAGTGGAACCACTATAAATTCAACGTCTTTATTTTTCTTTTTTGCATATGCGATTGATTTAAGCTATTAGTTCTCTATTTTTTCTACTTCACTATCAACACGATCCGAAGTTGTCGTTTTTGCTGCGTTTGGTGGGTGAATTTTCCCCCAACAATATGATATCAGAGATATTTGGGTGTTGATAGAAGGTGTTAGGCAATATGACAGGAGATGAAGATACCTCGGTTATAGATCATGTTCGAGGATCTTATACAACATCGGGATCTCAATTGGCAATAAAAAGTGGAACATGAATTTGACTTCGAAAAGTGACGATGGAAGATGAAACCCTTCCTACAGAGTTGGAATCGACCCGTTTGTTAGAGGGTGAAATTAGTAAATTTCAAAAACAATTCATAATTGGATTTTAAGGGGTCTATGAAGTTTAATATTTAACAATTAGATCAAATCTATTTATTAAATAAAACCATGTGTTATTTTTGAATATTTTATATTTTTTAATTAATCTTATTAGTCAAATATAATTAACCTATATAACGAATAAATATGATATATTCAGATACAAATGTCATGTCATAATAATATAACTATATGCGTGGAAATATATATGTGTGTGTATTGAGATTCATATATATTGTATGTATACATATATCATACTTACATATGCAGATGATAATTTGATATGAATACCGGGAATATAAATGCCTAAATGTATACATTGATAGAGTTATGGGTATGCCCTAGGGGTGATTATGTAATTTGTTACATATATCTAACTCGTTGACCAATCTTGTTCGAAAGAAAGGTGTTCTCTTTCAATTATATACTTATATATTATGGCAATATTAATTAAATTATTTAATTAAAATTATGTTTAATAGAAAATCTATAAATGGTATGTTTGTGATAGTAGTTATAAAGTGTTGTAACCATGAGTAATTTATCACAATAAAAACTAAATATACCATTTTAAAAGTTCCCTGTCAAAATGCATCGGACTGGATATCGATGTATTCATCGAGACTAGAGTAATAATGCTCTCCAAATATTGAGCAGTGTATTACTCATGGCTGTTGGGGACATCAAGGGTTACGTATGGATAGTTATTGGATAATTATGGAATGACTCACTCAATAGTTTTCTGTTAGTTAATATAACTAAGGCAAACAGAAAATATCGATGTGACAGAATTACACAGTTCTCTCGACTTGAGAATACTGTTAATCTTCGATGTGGAATCTCAGCTTTTGATATTGTTAAATCGTGGCACGGCGTCCATTGAACGCCCATAGTTGGGACGAGTGAAAAAATTGGAAGTGAAACACTATTGAAGAAATGATTCGTCTCCTCAGTTATACAAGGTTAGTATCACGGTCAACTGATGTCAACTCAAAGTCAAAGTCTCTGGCTAGAGCAGTTCGGTTAATAATTATTGAACCAAGAACTTAATGTTTGGACTATAAAGTTGAATTTGGACGATAATGAAATTTTGACCACTACCAAATTCCATAAGTCCTAATGTGATATAGTTTTGACAAAGAGAATTGTTGTAATAACTGCCACTATCAGACACGCTTATAGTAAGCAAAATTGAATTTTACCAAAAAATGTGTAAGCGATAAGTTCAGCCAAAATGTCACACCATCTCCTAAGTGACGCGTGAACGTTAATATTCTAATAGTCCGATATCAATCGTCGATTGAATTTAGGCCTTTAAGTCGCACAACCGTAATGATGAATTCTCTGAAAAACCATATGATTTAATTAATTTATAAAATGTTGAAAATTGATTAAATTAATTGATATTTAAGAAATATTAATTATTATTTATTTGATATATGGAAGTTGCATTTATAATAGTTATTTTTGTGCGCATTGATATAAGATATCAAGGTAATTTAAAGATAATTGCATGAAATGATTTATGAAATATTTTATCATTTAATGGCATGATTTGTGGAAATTTTATGCCATTTGATGACATATCACATGTAAAGAAAGGATTGGAGAGAGAGAAACAATCAAGGAAATTAATTAGGGAAATTTTAATTAAAGAATGAGAAATGTTTCATTCTTTCAAATAAAACATATTCTCCAAATCATTCTGTACGGTGTGATTTCTAGGAAACACCCTAAGGTGATTCTCTGATTTATTTATTTATATGTTTTACACTTTATATGTTTGTATGTGAATGGTTCACTATGTGCTTAATTGATTAATTTTAAAACATGTGATTCAAAACCCTTTTATCTCAATTAAAAGCATATCTATTTTTGATTCTACTCAAATCTGCACATGTATTTCATCCCTTATTTATTTATGTTAATTATTGTAGATATCGTCATATCCATTACTCCTTTTGCTCTTTGGTTCATATTGTATGTTTAGTTCAGACTTGAATCTTATTACCATAAATTTGTATGTTGTTGAAAATGATACCCGATTCCAATTGAAGAAGAAGAAGAAGAAGGATCCGGGAGGAGGAAAAGCAAGCGAAACCCTAGAGTAGAAGATGAAATCACCGAACGTGAAATAGGGGAGAAATGCTTTTGCCGAGCGGTGATTTGGAGAATTCAGTCGACAAAAAGGAAGGTGATTTGGAGCGGTGATTTGGAGATAGGGAGTTCGTTCGGTAATGGAAGAAAAGCAAAAATGCCGAACGAAATATTTCATTCGGTTATTTGCCATACGAAATATTTCATTCGGTCATTTGAGATGCCGATCCAGATGCGCCATTCGGTATTTGAGCATGCCGCTCCAATATGGGAGATGCCGGTCCAGATTGAGTTTTGCCGAACCAAAGTGATGTCAAGCCAGATGCATGCCAAAGGATTTGCCGGACCAGATGCATGCCGGACCAGATTGACGCCGAACTAAACCCTAGAACTGCTATGTAGCAACTACCCCTCCTCATTTCTTCACTCTATGAATAGAGGAGCTTCTGGACAACAATGGCAGCCTAAATTGAGAGGTAATTTCAACCAATTTCAAAGCCATCCTAGAGAGCTGAAACTCTACAGAATTTTGTCTGTATTGTAAATTCTTCCTATACATAGCCTCCAAAAGTGACTCAATCTTGTAACTTTAATCTTTCAGTGATTAATAAATCCCCTCTCCCCAAGTGGATGTACACTGCCCCGCGGTAGTGGAACCACAATAAATACAGGTGTTATTTTTTTTGCATTGCATTGATCTGTGACTATCTGTTCTGGTGTTTTTCTCTGTTTGTATCGTCTCACTACAATCACGATCCATTTTTTTTTCCGTTGGGTTTTTTAATCCCTTAGACCAATCATTTGAAGGGATTTTCCTCAACAGTCTGGTATCGGAACTGTAACGTTGATTGAGGAGTTTTAGACGCTATGGTAGGAGATGAAGTGACTCCAGTTGTTACAAGACCCTATACTAGAGGGATGTATATCGCGTCAGGATCACAATTGGCATTGAGAAATGGAATGGCGATAAAGACTTCGAGAAATGGCAATGGAGGATGAAAACTGTTCTAATGAGGAATGAAGTCGAACCAGTAGTGTTTGCCCCTAAGGAGTTGATGGCTGACATCTCAGTCGCGGAAAGGAAGGAGATGGAGAAATGAGTATTTACTACTTTACAGCTAGCTATGGGATAGAATGTTCAGAGATTAGTAGTGAGACCACTACTAAAGGGATTTGGACCAAGCTGGAGAATCTCTACTTGAAAAAATCTCTGACTAACCATCTGATATCACTGAAGATATATTTCACCATACGGATGAGAGGGGGTACTTCAGTAAAGGAACATCTTAATTTCTTTGATGATCTCGTGATGAAGATGAAAACTGTTGACTGAAGATGGATGAGGAGAAAATGACAATGATTCTTTTGTGTTCTCTTCCGGAGCGATACATAGGTTTCGCTAATAGCCTTATCTTCACTGGAGACACATTGACAGTAGAAGATGTGAGTCAGACCTCCTATCCGAGGGCTTGAGAGATCAGATGAAGGATATAAGTGAAGGTAGTAGAGGTGGAAGTAGTAGTCACGACCTATTTGTTGAAAGAGGTAGAGAAGATAAGAAGAATGACACTCTAGAGGGCGTTCCAAGTCCAGGAAGCCCGGTAATGTCAGGAGAGGAAAGTCTAAGGACGGGAAGTGCTTTACCTGCAAAAAACTTGGTCATTGGAAAAAGGATTGTCCAGATTTGTAGAAGAAGGAAGAAGACAGATCTTCATCATTTGCGGTGGAGAAGTCTGTATCTGACGACGTATTGTTTGCGGCAGTATCGGATGTCTCAGACCATTGGGTGCTGGACTCCAGAGCGTTTTTCCATATGACACATAGTAAGGATTACATCAGTTCTTTTGTTGGACGAGAGGGAAACTCTATTCTTATGGGTAATGATGCTAGCTGTAGAGCAATGAGTGAATGTACAGTGAGGATCAAGATGTTTGGCGGAGTGATATGGACTTTAACAGATGTCTGGTATGTTCTAGGTCTTTGAAAGTCCTTAATTTCTTTAGGACAATTGGCATCTTTGGGATGCAAGGTAACTATCGAGAAGGATAGTCTAAAGGTTTCGAGAGGTGCACTAGTTCTTATGAAAGGAGATGTGTTCCGAAATCTTTATTTGCTGAAAGGAATCACAGTTCTTGGAGAGTCGTGTATTGGAGTAGATAGTTCTCGTGCATTGGATGCCACAAAGCTTTGGCATCTCGGGTTGGGTCATATTTCAAAGATGGGCATCCAGGTCAGTCGTAGGACTATTAGGTCGCCCGAAAGGTATGGTGTTTGGCAGTTTGTGAACCTTAGCCTTAGTGATTAGTTTGACTATGCTCTACATGTGGTTCTTGAGAAGCTGTTCGACCTTGATGAAGCTTTGAAGTCATGTGACAGCTCGAAGTGGATGTGCGCTATGGAAGAGGAGTTAGAGTCGTTGAAGAAGAACAAGACTTGGGATTTTATACCACCCCCTCAAGGAAGCCGAGCCATAGATTGCAAATGGGTATTCAAGGTGAAGGATGATGGGAGATACAAGGCTAAACTAGTTGCTAAAGGGTTTTCACAAAGAAAGGCATTGGAATATGATGAGATATTCTCTCCAATAGTGAGGCATACGTCCATCTGTATTTTGCTCGCTATCGTCGCAGCTCATGACTTGGAGCTGGAGAAACTGGACGCGAAAACCGCTTTCTTGCATGAAGACTTGGATGAGACCATCTACATGAAGCAACTAGAATGATTTGTTGTAGATGGGAAAGAACATTGGTTTGCAAATTGAAGAAGTCATTGTATGGACTTAAGCAGTCGGCTAGACAATGATACAAGAAGTTTGACTCTTTTATGCTTTCGCTTGGTTTTGATCGTAGCATCAAAACCGCTTGTGTACTTCAAGCATTTAAAGAATGGTAGATGAGTGTACCTACTCTTGTATGTGGATGATATGTTGATTGCTTCCAAGGATAAGGCTGAAATCGATAGTTTAAAGCGAAAGCTAAAAGTGGAATTCGAAATGAAGGACCTTGGAGAAGCAAAGAAAATTTTAGATATGAAAATCCAAAAGGATAAAAAGTTAGGACTTTTGAGTCTCGCTCAAAAGGAGTACATTCGAAAGGTACTTGCTCGGTTTAGCATGGAAGGGGCAAAGGCAATCAGCACACTTATGCCTTTGCACATACAACTTTCTAGTAAAGGCTCTTTGATCTCGGAAAAGGACAAAGCTTATATGTTGAAGGTCCCATATGCAAGTGCAGTTGGCAGCTTGATGTATGTCATGGTCCGCACTAGGCCTGACATTGCACAAGCCATTGGATTGGTGAGTAGGTTCATGGCAAATACAGGAAAGATGCATTGGAAGCAGTGAAGTATATCCTCAGATAACTTAGAGGAACTCCAAACCATGGACTTGTCGTTGGCGGTAGAGGGAGAGATTTCAGCTTGGTTGGATTTTGTGATTCTGACTATGCCGGTGATAGAGATCGAAGGAAGTCAACCTCCGGATACGTGTTCAACATTGGTGGGACAACGATCAGTTGGAGAGCAAGGTTGTAGACGATTGTGGCTTTGTCTACTACAGAGGCAGAGCTCATAGCTACGGTTGAATCAGCTAAAGAGGCGCTTTATTTGAGGCGACTGTTGTGTGATTGGGGCTTCGCATACGATGGCGTCGATGTGCACTGTGACAGTAAGAGGGCAATTCACTTAGCTGAAAATCTGGCGTTTAGCTCGAGGACAAAGCGTATTGAGATGCGAGAGACGTTCTTTGCCTCGATGAGTAAAGAGAAGCTAGTTCATATTCAGAAAATTCATACAAAGAAGAATGCACCAGACATGTTTACAAAGTCATTGCCTGTTGCTAATTTCGAGCATTGCTCAAACTTGATTCGCTTAATGAAGTGTTAGGTGCCACGGGGTGGCATAAGAGGAGAGTTGAGATGGTTCATGGAGATGTTTGTTTTCATGGTGGAGATTGATGAACTGGGTACTTCGAACACTTTGTTGACGGACGGTGGCCTTGCCGGAGTTCATTGTCAGAGTGTAATGGTGATGGCATTGCCGAAGCTCATTGGGTAAGTATCCATTGCTTGGAGCATGAAGGTGTAGATGAAGTTGGAAGGTTTGTATGGAATTCGGTATCATGGTGGAGATTGTTGAAATTGATACCTGATTCCAATTGAAGAAGAAGGAGCCGGGAGGAGGAAAAGCAAGAGAAACCCTAGAGTAGAAGCTGAAATCACCGAACGTGAAATAGGGAAAAATGCTTTTGCCAAGCGGTGATTTGGAGAATTCGGTTGGCAAAAAGGAAGGTGATTTGAAGCGGTGATTTGGAGATAGGGAATTCGTTCGATAATGGAAGAAAAACACACATGCCAAACATAATATTTCATTCGGTGATTTGCCGAACGAAATATCTCGTTCGGTGATTTGCCGAACGAAATATTTCATTCTGTTATTTGAGATGCCGATCCAGATGCGCTATTCGGTATTTGAGCATACCGCTCCAATAGAGGAGATGCCGGCCCAGATTGAGTTTTCCTGAATCAAAGTGGTGTCAAGCCAGATGCATACCAAGAGATTTGCCGGACCAGATGCATGCCAGACTAAATTGATGCCAAACCAAACTCCAGGGCTGCTATATAGCAGCTACCCCTCCTCATTTCTTCACTCTATAAATAGAGGAGTTTCTAGACAATAATGCAGCCGAAATTGAGAGCTAATTTCAGCCAATTTCAGAGCCATCCTTGTAACGCCCCACTCCTAGACCCACTGTAGCAAAGAGTATTACGTGGTATAACGTCTACTAAAGCGGAGAATGGAGTATAATGGAAGCGACCATGCGTAATCAAGTTATAACTATCTACTGAATACGTCGAAATGTGGTGTCTATTTTTTTTCAAGTGGTTCGACATATCCAACAAATTTTATAACGAAATTACAGTGGCTAAAGATCTATCAGAACAAACATAATAACTAAATGATAAAATCATCACAGAACAGAAAAACATAACAGACACAGAGTCTCAAAACAATACATAGTCAATACAGATCCAAATATATCATCAATGGGTATAAGCCTCTGCTCACACATTTGAGTCAAAAATATGTACAGATAAGTCTGAATATCAAAGTAGCATAAAGCGGACAATAAGAAAGCTTTCTAACAGCATAGCAGATAAGTCCTAAGCGGAAGCACAGAGCAAGCTAAGTCCAGAGACCTAACCTGAAACAACCCGGTCTGACCCGAGCATAAAACACTCGGGTTAGGCTAGCTAAATAATCAGTTAGATAAACTGAGATATAATAATGCGGTAAAATAGAGGATAAGGTACTTCTCCATAGAGAAGAGCGATGTAAACCACATAATATAATAGACGATCACATAATCATCAACCAATAATAAACTATCCAAAGAGATAATCAACACTCAAGTGTTGAGTAAACAATAATGCCTCATATCATCGGCGTAGCAAAATCTATAAATAGTTGCCCATAAGTGATAACACATAATATGGAATCTAACCATAAATCAATGCCAAAGCAAAGATATATTGCCAAAGGCAAAGGGAACATATCCCAAAAGACAATACAACATAGTAAAACACATATCACTCGAGCGGTGACGAAGGACCAACTCCAAAAGTGACATAGAAATCATCAGAAAAATGCACGTGCACGACCAAAGCCGTTATCGCCAAGTACTGTAGTTTTTGTGGTACCACATGCCCAGGGGCAAAACGCGCGATTTGTGACTCCCCGGGGGGTAAATGCCCAAAGGCACGCACCAATAATACTGCTCACATGAGCAGAATGTCTAGAGACCGCCAAAAGGCAAATGACCCAGAGGTCCAGTACTGGCCGCCAATAGGCAAATGTGTCGGAAACATTTAGAAAGGAACCCGAAAAGGGTTAACGCAATGTCCCATACCACTGGTTCGCCCTAATCGGTTTACTTACCTTCTGCCAACTCCACACTCAAAACAGTAAACAAAAGTTTATCTCATATCATTGATAAACTGTGCAAAAAGGCAAAACGATCAATCCAAATGGTCGGGGATTAACCGGAAAGGAAATACGCTCAGTTCCGTAGGCCAGGGTTTTTCCCAACCGTTTCTCCACTTCGCTTGAAGTGCACAAAAGTGAGTGTGGAATTTTATTCTAGAAAATAGTTGCGGAAAACGGATTTTTGTTTGGATTGAAATCGCTTTTAAAATGTCCTTTTAAAAATTTTCATATTATAGAGTAATTAATTTAATAATTAAAGTAATACTAAATAATAGTTTCGAAAGCCATTTCGAGTGAAAAATCCTTTTAAGACATTTTTATGAAGTCCGTGCGCGAAATCCAGAAATAAATCTCAAGAAATCGATAAATCCAGAAAAACCTCAAAAAAATATATATTCTTAAGTGTTGGAAAAATAGGCCAAATATTGCTGCGAACCCATGTTTGAAAAAATATTCGGACTAGCAAACTGAATCCAATTGTCATGAAAATTTGCAGGAATATAGCCTAACATTCCTACTTCAAGTTCCTAAAAGAATTGCTCGATTCCGACTTGAAACGAAGACGCAGCGACGTTCCAAAGTCGGACTCAGAAACACGAAATGCACTGTTTTGCATAGCGATCTGGGTTCAACTTTGATAGGAAATTCGAAGGGTCTAATGAACTCAGATGATGACCAAACTTTCCAGATATGGAGTTCATAACTCCATCTTTCCAACGAGACTAAAAATGTCGAATTTCGATAAAAGACGTAGCCGTGGCGGAGTCACGAAGTTGCAACCCTGAACAGAAACAGGGTAATAAAACACAGCTGAAGGAATATTTGCTTAGGCCCAAACGAGCTTTAAGCCTGGAACAGCAGCCCCAGCCCATTCGGGCTAGGTAATTAAATTCTGTTCTATTAAAAAGAATGCAAATGGAATTATCGAAATCGTCAAAATATCATCAAAAATCCGGAGATTACACATTATACTAATTTCACTTCTGCTGTAAAGAATTCATATTTTAATATAACAAACTTCAGAATCAAAAAAAAAAAAAAATTGAAGGAAAGTTGTTCTACTAAGTGTAAGCTTTTCAACAATATGAAGTTCATCAAAGTCGGACTTAGTATGAATGAGATATGACGATTACAATTCTCAGATTTGTAAATTCACTATCACTGTCGTTTATTCTCAAGACAGCGACAAATAAATGAGGTTTCGACTCTCTTAACCTCAGAATTTTGCAAAACACATAAAAGTTGTAAATTAGTTTCTAAGATTTTCAGAAAGTACAAAATCATTCAATACTGACCAGCGGCTCAAAAGTTATGACCAAAATAGTTTCAGTTTCATCCACAGAGCTAATATGTGTATCGCTCTCGGGAAGATAGTAGAAAAATTAATTTTTGACATATTTAGCCTCAAAATTACAGAAAACTTACTGAACAAAAATTGTAGCATATGTTTTAAGCTTTCCGAAACATCCAAAATTACCTGATTCGGGTCAAAAACGAGAGAGATACATGCAAAACAATATCAGATTGAAACTCAGGATAACCTGTTAAAGACAGAATTGGTCTTCTGTTTTCAAACGCATTTCAGGTCATCTAAATGGCAAAATATCAAAATATAACCTGAAGAGAAAGTGTTCCTTATTGAATCTAGTTTGCAGCACAGAAAACCTGACCAAAAATGGATGAGAAACGTGTAACTTATGGCCAATACAATTCGCCGGCCTGAGATTGTTGTTGCTGTCAATTTACTCTCGGGATAGCAACAAACAAGCACGATTTTGATCTAATAAATAAAAAAATTTGGAAAAATCTGTACATGAAACTTATAGCTCTATGTTTAAGCTTTCCAGAACATTCAAAATTATTGAATTTGGCTAAGAAATTAAGAAGTTATGCCTGATTTCGTTTCAGCTACAATTCCAAAACGAAAATTACAGAAATGATCTTTAATTTTTTTTTTTGGGCAAACATCTCATTATCATCAAGTAAAAAGGGATTTAGCTAGCAATTTTACCTCAACCAATGCAAGAAAAATATGTGCAAACACCTGGTGTGCACTCCACAAGCTAGAGAGAGAAGATCAAGAGGCTTCATAATAAAAATAAACCAAAAACCATGTATTAAAAATTAATTTCAGAAATTAGAATGAAGATTAGAGAGTGATTAGAGATGGATTGCTTTACCTTTTAGCTTGTATTAACCTAGATTAGTTATGTGGAGAGAAAAAATGGATCTTCTACCAAATGTAGGCCATTAATTAGGTTTTTAGGAGGTGTTTAGGGTTTGAGGAAATTATGAAGAGGAGGGTTAGGGTTTAGGGTGGGTTTAAGATAATATATAGAGGTGGGTAATGGGTTTGGTTTCATAATTGACCCAATAAGAGAAGTGGCATCCTATTGTTCACTAAAACTATTTAATGCTTCATTAGCCAACTAAAACCCACCATTATAAAACCACCTTTTTTTTTCCAAATAACTTTATTTTAAAGAAATTAGCCTATCCCAAAAAAAATCCATTTTTAGCTCCATTTAAATTAAAATCATAATTTTAATTTATTATTCGGTAATTGCAATCCCGGATTGTTACAGACTCTCCCCTTAAGAAAATTGCGTCCTCGTAATTCCTTAAATATGGAAGTCGTCTATAACCTCTAATCCACCGAAGAAACAACAGAAGATAAATATAGATGCTTACCCATACCCGAAGATGAAAGAAAATCAGGATAAGTACGCTCGATAAATTCTCTGGTGTCCCAAGTGCAGTCCTTAGGATTGGGTGACCATTAAATTTTCACAAACGAAACCTCTTTGTTTTGAAGGCGTCTGACCTCCGAATCAAGCACACGGAGCGGTTGCTGCTCCCAAGATAGATCGGGTGAGATCTCCAAATCTGGCATGATATGCGGCTCGATAATAGAATCAGGATCGTCACACACTTGCGAAGCTGAGAGACATGGAACACATCATGTATTCCAGAGAAATGAGAAGGTAGAGCCACACGATAAGCAACAGGGCCAATGCGTTCCGTGATAGGAAATGGTCCGACATAGCGAGAAGCCAATTTCCCTGTAGAACTGAAACGCACAACCCCCTTCATAGGAGATATACGAATATAGACAAGATCACCAACGGAGAACTCAAGAGGCTTCCTACGGTTGTCCGCGTAGGATTTCTGGCGGTCCTGTGCCTCTTTCATTCTCTGACGGATAAGAGTAATCATCTCAGAAGATTCCCGAACTGAATCTGGACCAAGAATGAGTTTCTCGCCAGATTCTAACCAATACGAAGGAGAGTGATATGGCCTTTCGTAAATTGCTTCGAAATGAGCCATGCCAATACTGGACTGATAGCTGTTGTTGTAGGAGAACTTCACAACTGGTAAGTGGTCCTCCCAACTACCCCCGAAATCAAGAATACAATAGCGAAGAAGATCCTCCAATACACGATTCACCCTCTCAGTCTGACCGTCCGTCTGAGGGTGATAAGTAGTAGAAAAGTTCAGCATTGTGCCCAAAGCTGACTGTAGACACTTCAAGAAGTGGCTAGTGAACAAAGCTCTCGATCCCAAATGATAGAGCTAGGAATGCCATGAAGTCGGACGACTTCTTTCACATAGAGCTTGGCCAACTGAGGTGCAGTCCGAGTGGACTTAATCGGAATAAAATGAGCCGATTTGGTCAAGAGATCAACAATAACCCAGATAGAAGTATGGCCTGACCTCGATCGAGGTAGACCATCGATGAAATCCATAGATATCTGATCCCATTTCCATAATGGAATCTCAAGAGGCTGAAGAAGACCGGATGGACACTGATACTCGGCCTTGATCTGTTGACAAGTCATGCAACTGCTCACATAACTTGCAACATCTCTCTTCAAACCTTCCTAATAATATAACCGACACATATCGGCATACATCTTACTTGAACCGGGATGAATGGTGTACGTAGTGCGATGAAACTCGTCCAGAATGTCACGCCTAAGCGATAAATCAGATGGTACCATTATACGGTTCTTCCTACGAAGACACCGATGAGAATCAATAGAATAATTCAACAAAGCCTCATCACTGGACCCCGACTCAAGAAGATGGATAAGATGCAACAAGTCTGGATCCTGCCGCTGAGCATGGGCAATGCGATCCAGTAAAATAGGTCGAGCTTCCAAACTGGACAATAAGACCGGAGAATCAGAAGACGGAGCTCGATCTCGAATATCGCACATAGAAAGAGTCTTAAGAATATCCCACTCGGCTATCATCATAGAAACTACTGCCGAGTGTTTACGACTGAGCGCATCAGCCACACGATTACCCTTGCCAGGTGTATACTGAATTTCTAAGTCATATGAGATGAGAAACTCAAGCTATCGCTGCTGTCTCATATTGAGATCCTTCTGGCTGAATAGATACTTCAGTGACTTGTGATCAGTGTACAGAATGAAACGTTCGCCCAATAGATAATGACGCCACGTCTTCAAGGCAAAGATGATGGCTGCTAACTCAAGATCATCAGTAGGATAGCGAACCTCATTCAAACGCAGTTGCCTAGAAGCGTAAGCAACTACCCGATCCTTCTGCATAAGCACAGCATCGAGCCCGCTTCCACAAGCATCGGTGTAGACAACAAGATCATGGTTTCCCTCTAGAGCCACTAGAATAGGAGCATGAGTGAGAAGTTCCTTCAGTCGCTGAAAGGAAGCTTGACACTTATCTGACCAGATAAAGCGAACACCCTTACGAGTCAGGCTCGTAAGCGGAAGAACAACACGAGAGAAATTCTTGATGAAACGACGGTAATAACCTGCGAGACCAAGGAAGCTACGAATCTCATGCACATTCTTAATCTGCTTCCAGTTCTGAATGGCTTCGATCTTGGAAGGATCAACAGATATGTCCTCAGAAGATACCACATGGCCTAAGAACTTGACCTTGCTCTCCCAAAAATTACACTTGGAGAACTTGGCCTTAAGCTGATGCAGACGAACTGTATCCAAGATGATCCTCAAATGATGAGTATGCTCTACCTCGGATTTAGAATAAATCAGAATATCGTCGATGAAAACCAAAACGAACTTATCGAGATATTCTCGGAATACTTGATTCATCAAATCGACAAAGAATGCTGGTGCGTTCGTCAAGCCAAATGGCATGATCAACCACTCAAAGGAACCATAAAGAGTGCGGAAAGTAGTAAGCAGAACGCTATCTTCCGCGACTCGGAGCTGATGAAATCCGGTGGCGAGGTCGAGCTGGGAAAAGACCTTCGCACCGTTTAACTGATCGAACATATCGTCAATCCGTGGCAATGGATAAGGATTTCTGATCGTCACCTCATTAAGCTTGCGGTAGTCGATGCGAAACCTAAGGGAGCCATCAGGCTTCTTAACGAAGACCACCGCAGCACCCCATGGAGAAGAACTGGACCGAATAAACTGCTTCGCCTCGAGCTCAATGAACTGCTTCTTGAGTTCCTCATTCTCTTTAGTAGACATCCTCGTGGGAGGACGACTAACTAGATGAGTGCTTGGAATGAGATCAATGCGGAACTCAATAGCCGCTTCGGCGGTATGCTCGATACTGATTCGAAGATATCGGGGAAATCCCGAACAACCGGAATACGAGATATGTCCATATCATCATCTCGTGAATCAATAGCGAATAGATTAGCTTCGGAAATTTCAACATCCCGAAGAACAAGAGCTAATGGAGCGGACAAGTCAAGATGACAAAGGAATAATACCCGCTCCGAACAAATAATCTTGGCGTCTTACTGAACTAGCCAATGGATACCGAGAATCATATCAAAACCCAGATTCGCACGAAAAGAAAAGCCACACAGATCGATGTCAACACTCTCACATAAAAGCTTGAGGGTCGTGGATCCACCAATCGGATTCATAATCCCCAGAGAGGTATTCATACAAGAAACATCCAGAGACAAAATATCAACTAGTTCCTTTGATACGAATGAGTGAGAAACACCCGTATCAAAGAAAACTCTAATTGATCTACCATGAAACAGAATAGAGCCTTCAAGAACAGAAGGATGCGTACCTCGAGGCTGAGAATAATTGGTAGAAGCCTTGGCAGCATTAAGCTTGCCGGGCTTAGCACTAACAGGAGCAACTGGACAAGTAGTAATGCGGTGACCCTCCCTTTTGCAATAGCGGTAAAAGAGGGGTTTGGGACACTCCCTAATCATGTGATCCGGAGAATTGCAATTTAAACACTTCCTCACGGGACGTGTTCCACTGGGCTGAGACTGAGCCTGAGGCTGAGTGTGAGCCTGAAGCTGAGCGGTAGTGTTACCAGTCTTCTTCTTCTTCTTAAAGAACTTGGACTTCTGAAAAGGGCCATGCTTCTGGTTGGAGTTCTTGGAGCCTCCACCATCATCACTATCCTTCTCCATCTCGACTGACTCAAGATGAAGTGCCGCGTCTACAAGCTCGTCAAATGGAAGCTTGAGCTGAAGCATGAGCTGCTTCTTCATACACTTCTTTAGACCGTCCGCAAACTTGAGGTTCTTCTTGTGTGGTGTGCTGATGAACTCGAGGCCATACTTGGACATGGCCTCAAAAGAAGAAACATAGTCTAAAACGGAGGACTTCCCTTGCTTAAGATTAATAAAGCGGCGAGCAAGGGAGTTCTTCTCAGACTCTGGGACGAACCTGAGCAAAAAGTGCTCACGGAAATGATCCCAGGTAAGTGTGGTCTCATCAGTCTCAGAGATAAGGAGCTCGTACCAATCCAAGGCACGGCTCTGAAGCTGACTGGAAGCAACAAGAACGCGGTCATTGTCTGGGATAGCCATGCGAATAAAAACATGCTCGCATACACGAATCCAAGCCTGGATCTCAAGAATAGTCTCGGAGCCACTGAACGGCTTCCCTCCGAGATGAGTAAAATCACTGTAGAGACGCGCAAAGGCTGACTTGTGTGGAACCTCGGTAACTGGAGTTGGTGACTGAGTATGAGACCGAGAATTCTGAACCAGCTCCATGATCTGGTCGGTGGTCATATACACGCCCTCTGGCTGAGAGTTGCTAGGCTGCCCAGCTGTACCAGTTTGACGCGTGGTTCTCCCCCTTCCAGATATACTGAAAGTTAAAAGAAGATAGAGTTATGCACGATTTAATGATAGATAATTCATTAAGGAATACTACGGAATATAAACGAATTCCTACATATATTCCTAACTTATCTATCAAAAGACACAAGGAAGAGATTTGTTTAATTTGGACCATATCAATATGTATTGTACTACGTGTCTGTCCTGTGTTTATTATGATTCGTCCTGAACCTTGCTCTGATACCAAATGTAACGCCCCACTCCTAGACCCACTCTAGCAAAGAGTATTACGGGGTAATACCACTTGCTAAAGCGGAGAATGGAGTATAATGGAAGCGGCCATGTGTAATCAAGCTATAACTATCTACTGAATACGTCGAAATGTGGTATCGATTTTTTTTTTCAAGTGGTTCGACATATCCAGTAAATATTTATAACGAAATTACAATGGCTAAAGATCTATCAGAACAAACATAATAACTAAATGATAAAATCATCACAGAATAGAATAACATAACATACACAGAGTCTTAGAACAATACATAGTCAATACAGATCCAAATATATCATAAGTGGGTACAAGCCTCTGCTCACACACGTGTGTCAAAAATATGTACAAATAAGTCTGAATAACAAAGTAGCATAAAGCGGACAATAAGAAATCTATCTAACAACATAGCAGATAAGTCCTGAGCGGAAGCACAGAGCAAGCTAAGTCCAGAGACCTAACATGAAACAACTCGGTCTGACCCGAGCATAAAACACTCGGGTCAGACTAGCTAAATAATCAGTTAATAAACCGAGATATAATAATGCGGTAAAATAGAGGATATGGTACTTCTCCATAGAGAAGAGCGATGTAAACCACATAATATAATAGACGATCACATAATCATCAACCAATAATAAACTATCCAAAGAGATAATCAACACTCAAGTGTTGAGTAAGCAATAATGCCTCATATCATCGGCGTAGAAAAAGCTATAAATAGTTGCCCATAAGCGATAACACATAATATGGAATCTAACCATAAATCAATGCCAAAGCAAAGATATATCGCCAAAGGCAAAGGGAACATACCCCAAAAGACAATACAACATAGTAAAACACATATCACTCGAGCGGTGACGAAGGACTAACTCCAAAAGTGACATCGAAATCATTAGAAAAATGCACGTGCACGACCAGAGTCGTTATCGCCAAGTACTGTAGTTTTTGTGGTACCACATGCCCAGGGGCAAAATGCACGATTGGTGACACCCGGTGGGTAAATGCCCAAAGGCACGCACCAATAATACTGCTCACATGAGCACAAAGGCAAATGACCCAGAGGTCCATACTGGCCGCCAACAGGCAAATGTGTTGGAAACATCAAGAAAGGAACCCGAAAAGGGTTAACGCAATGTCCCATACCACTGGTTCACCCAAATCAGTTTACTTGCCTTCTGCCAACTCCACACTCAAAACAGTAAACAAAAATTTA
Source organism: Allium cepa (assembly GCA_030765085.1). NCBI lineage: Eukaryota > Viridiplantae > Streptophyta > Magnoliopsida > Asparagales > Amaryllidaceae > Allium > Allium cepa. Next base: position 113,500,305 of record CM060932.1, read on the forward strand.
TCTCATATCATCGATAAACTGCGCAAAAAGGCAAAACGATCAATCGAAATGGTCGGGGATTTACCGGAAAGGAAATACGCTCAGTTCCATAGGCCGGGGTTTTTCCCAACCGTTTCTCCACTTCGCTTGAAGTGCACAAAAGTGAGTGTGGAATTTTATTATAGAAAATAGTTGTGGAAAACGGATTTTTATTTGGATTGAAATCGCTTTTAAAACGTCCTTTTAAAAATTCTCCTATTATGGAGTAATTAATTTAATAATTAAAGTAATTGTAGCATATGTTTTAAGCTTTCCGAAACATCCGAAATTATCTAATTTTTTTATTTTTAAATTGCGGATTGAAATGATAAATATCCGTATCACTTGACCAGAGGATAGAAAATTATATACAGGCACCGTGGTATATATATAAAATTATTTTTGAAATGATTTTCTATGGTTTTGAAAAGAATACGGTTTAATAAATATTAAATTTTGGTATATATATAGTAAAAATTCTTGAATTTAGCTATGTATAAATTCGTTTCGAATTTTAAAACAAGCCAAATAATGAAGTTGATTTCCTTTATATAATATGGTTAAGAATATATTTGAAATTCTATTGTATATAGAGTTTATAATAACTCGAATAAAAGTAAGGTTGAAGATAAATGTGAATATGATTTGAATTAAAGTATCTAAAAATTTTCCTCGAAAAATTTGTTTAGAAATGTAAATAAATTAAGAGTTATAGGGTATGATCTTATAACTTGATTTTGATTAGAGGATTTAAACGAATATCAATTTATTTAAAGAATATTATCCAGTTCAATTAATTAAAAGAATATCCTGTTATTGAAGTTTAAGGGTTTTACCTGAATAATATTTGTTTAGTAAGTGAATATTTCAAAATTTAAATAATAGGAATTGGATTTGATATATATTAAATGTTCAAAGAATCCATTTTGAAATAGTGGAATATTTAAAGATTGAAATATATGAACTATAAAGTTTTGAAATATAGAATATTTAAGCTTTGAAATATATAGGAATTAAAATGGTTTATTTGGAGGTTTAAATTGATATTGGGAATTTATTGTGAAATTTGAAGAAGCTGTTTATTTTATAAAGTAATATAGTATTTGAGCCATTAAGTATTAAAAGTTATGTTTCAAAGCTATGGTTTCAAGGTATATATATTTGAACATATTATGATTTTGGGAAGGGATATTTATAAAATAGAATGATATCATATTGATTTGGGTAAAAATATAAATGATATCGTATTTATATGGTTTTGAAAAAGGATATTATTCTGGTTTTAAAGTATAAATATTTTAAAATGACTGTGGTGTTATAATAACGATTGGTTGTTGAAGAGTCCGGGATCGGAAGTTGTCATACTCTCTGCCAACTCCGAAAACCACTTTAACAACCGTGTACGCAGTGGAGTTTCCAGAATGAAGTAGGATGGTGGCGGCATTTCCTTTGAGGTAAATACGTGAACCCAACTCCCGTGTGTTGGCATAAGGTGGCTAAAACAGGAGCGATTGACGGGTTAATTGAGGTAGCACATTTGATCGGACACATCCCTTCGATATTATACTTTGACTTTTGGATTGATTCGGTGGCCACTTTTTATTTTTTTTATTTGGGGGCGTGGCCCGAGGTGGGCAGTAGCTACGGCTACGCGTTACCACCGACCCGGAAGCGTAATTGGTATATCTACCCTGGCATTGCCTGGTTGTACCGTGTCACCTACCTATCGCGCCTTGTACGAGTTTGGATTTCTCCCGTAGCCTGTGGGGTATCCTCTGGTGGCTTCCCGATCAGGAGGGACTATGATATTGGATGGACTACTGGGACTATTACGTGTTAAGGGGAATATTGGGTCACTCCTTAATGCTAAGAAAAAAATAAGTTTATTTTACAATTAGACACTATTATAATAGCGCAATATACTACATAATAAATAGTTTAACGGATCCTTAGGAGATGTAAATCCCGAGCATCCCTTGAGTTATTGCACTCATATTTTTTTCCTGTTGATTTAACTTACATAAGATATTTTAGTTCTGACTCGAGTGTTTTGTCTTTTCAATTCGCTCGGGTCAGTCCAAGCGTTTCAGGATCGAAGACTTTAGCTCTGGAAGACGAAGACAGAGATTTCTATTGTTATTAATTATTATATTCCACTACACACCTATTGTTCCGCTGCATTGTTATATTTGAATTATCATATTTATCCTTCCGCTGTGAGATTCTGTTTTGTTTTATTCCTTTCTTGTTTTTTTATTTACCCCATAACAATCCGCCCTTCCGAACGGTTTGAATTGATATGTGCGTCTGCCATTGCACTTGGAGGGTGCAACATGATAGGGGGTTCTCGCTTCTTGGTTTGCTAGAGAACGGTTGCTTCTTACTCCTACATGTCTCCACGAGGGTTGGTGGTGCAGTCAAGAGGCTGGCCGTAAAGGCAGAACACAGGTACCAATGTATGCTACGGTGGGCGTTACCCCACTGGCGCGGCCCGTCACAATGTGGTATCAGAGCTTTGGTTTAGCGATAAACTTTAGCTTTGTGGGGTTTGACTCTTTATTAATCGGGTAGTAATACCCTATGATGAGTCGCTGAGAGTATATATATGAGAGAGCGTATTTGTTAGTGCTATAAAAGGTTTTAATATTGTGTTAATCTATTCCGTTTTGTATTTATAAATTCTGGTTGGTGCATGAGACGCTGTGACATCAATAGGGATTTCTAAACACTTAATAGGACAGACCGACATAATATTTGTTTTAATATAGGCGAATGAAATAATTTTGCCTATTATATTTTCTGTATATAAAATAAAATGTTATAAATAAAATATATATTTGGTTGTTATATATTGATCGTTAGGTAATGAAAAAATAAATAATAGTTGAAATAAAGTTGAAAATAAAATAAATAAAAAATTGGAAATTTAGAACTTAAGTTCCGGGGTTTGAAAATTCTTTTGAATAGTTTTGAAATATAATAATAATATTATTGGAAGTATTTTCTGATATAGATATTTCAATAAGAAAAAAAAATTGTTTTAAAGGAGATTTTGGAAGAAATAAGTTATGTACTCCTCTCTCTGTCATTGGAAAATAATTTCGGTGCTGAGTGCACACATCATCGACATTCATTTTTGTAATGACCCATAAAATTTTGATAATTTTTAATGGTTTTATTTAGCGTATTTAATTTGATTTTTGAGAAATCTTAAATAATAATATTTTGTAATAAAATTTTACATTTGGATTACGTATAGTTAAATGTGGCAAATGATAAATTTTCATCAAAAATTAAGAAAGTATATTTTAGGGTGTGATTCTGTTCAATTTAAGTCGGTAATAATTGATGTTCATAAAATAATTTATTTTGGGAAATTCAAGGCACAACTGTTTTATTTGCCATCATTTCTTTTATTTATTTTGAAACGATTCATTTTGCCTTTATAACATGTCCTTCCATATTTATTCTTGCTGTCCGATCAAGCTATTAATTGCTTTGATTGTTTCTAAAACAGTGTGTAGCTGTTACTTTTTCTACGTTAAAATTTCAATTGCTTAATAATTTTTCCAATTCACAGATAGACTTTCCCATTCCTAGCCATTAATAAACTTTGAAATCATCGTCCTTGCCTTTCGTTATTCCCCGTTTTATAATAATAATTGAAATTTATAGCCGTTTCAGTATATAACTTTTACACGTTTTATACTCATTTAATTTCAGCAGTCCATTGCCTTTAATTTTTAAACCGTTCCATTTTCTTCCCAGGCAACAACTCACATTCCATTTCGCTTAAAATCAGTTTCCACTTTTACTCACCTACTCATCTTTTCTTCCATCTATCCGTTTAATAGTTATATATAAGTTATAATACGTTTCCCTGATTCATCTCCTTTCCTTTTTCATTTACATATTAATTCTGGGAAGTGATTAATTTAAAAACCCATCTTCTTTAAAATTTCAGCTAAATTTTAGCTTGTGACCATTGCTACTAAAATCGTTACTTTTCTAATATATTTATTCCTACTTTCACTGACCTTTTATTCTTCATTTTTCCACCGTTTAAAATATATATATATATAATGGTTATTCGTTTTATTTTATTCAGTAATTAGCGTGACTCTTGCCATTTACACCGTACCATATTTGACTGTTGATTTTCGTTCAGCATTCTTATTTTAAAAATAAAACGTAGAGTAACGTTGCCTTCACATTTAATTGCCAGCGTGACCTTTGTTTTTCCAAAATTTACTCCCTCTTTAACGTTGTTTCCCTGCTTACAAGATTTGTTTCCATTCCACCTTTATTTATTTCAATCAAGTACTAAAAAATCCAGCTGTTGTAATCTTATAGCCGTTGAGAAAAATCAAACATTACGTTTGCATTTATTTTTTAAAAACGGTCCATATTTTAATGTTTTACTTCATTTGTTTTCATTGCATCCCTTTATATGGCCTGAGAACAGACTCTATCCTTTCTTCTGCAAATTTAAACTACAGAGAGGAAATATATAGACACACACACACACACACATATATATATACATACATATACATAACAAAATTTTGTTCGAAACCATCTTTACGTTCGACCTCCTTCTCACTAGTTCAGCCACGCGATCTCCTTCTCCCAGCCTCTACCGCTCTCAGCAGCTGTTGCCCATTCGTGTATGTGCGTGATAATCTTAGGTAACTATAATTACATTTATATAAGTGTATAATATATATTACGAGTCATATAGGGTTATGTATTTACAGTAAGTATTTTTTTGGTTAGAAAGTTTTAAAAGTTTATAATTTACACGTATATATATATATATTTAAAAAGGATCGCGTTATATTAAGGTCACATGGTATTTGGAGAAGTATGTTTAAACTATTTTGTCACTTTTGTTTATATTTTACAGTCTCGGTCCTAGGAGCATTTGATTGTTGGCTATACATTTTGGGTCTATTATTTACATTTAAAAGATATTGTTTAAATCTATGTAAAGGAAGGCAAATATTTGATGTATAAACTGGGATAGTCTAACATATATAGGCGAGGCCATCATTAATTCATACTTTCTATTTTCATTAGTTTTGGTTTATGCATTTAGTAATGCTAACTAAGCTATATATATATAATTGGTTTTGCAAGGTCTATAGTTATATAATATAATATGTCGATTATATGGATTTTTTTTGTTTACAGTAGTGCTTCACTTTTGGTTTTAAAACATAAATAGTTATATGTTTGGCAAGTTCACGTATTGTTGTTTTGTAAGTTCACGTATAATATGTATATACTTTTTTTTATATAGATGAGAACTTGGTTTTCAAATTTTTTTTTGATATAGTACGTTTTGGGATTAACTATTTAATTTAAACAAATATATTATTTTAAGTGTATGTTTGATTTTTAATAAATGTAAGCTTGATTGATTTATTTATTTATATGTTTGAAACGCTTGTAAATTAAATTTGTGGTGTTTAAACTTAGAATATAAATTTCATATGTATATATAGTATAGGTGGTTATATAAGTTCGCTTATACCGTTTTTCTTCATCGTTCCAGTTTTGATCTGATCTGTTTTCATCAATTCGTGCAAATCATCTTTGATCGTTGAATTCGTGCCGATTTTGCTTTGCTTGAATTTGGAATTCAATCAGTGTCTGTATCAGTGTGCGTATCCGTGGAAAGGTGAGCAATCACTCACGATTAACGTTCTTATATTTATTAAATTTGATTTCAATTGAAACAACAATTGAAGTATGCTGCTGTAGTTATTTAAGTTGTTATATTTATGCTATTATCTATAACCGTTCACTTGTGGGATATGACACCATATCATATTGTTTATATTATACTGTTATTGATGATATATGCATGTGGTTATATTATTATCATATCCTGTTATATATTTATTATCTGTTATCACTCTGCAAGTTCCCTGTAGTTTAGAATTCACTATGGGTTGAAATGAAACATACCCGAATGGACTTTAGAATAGGAGAATTTCGTTATGGGTTGAAATGATAGACCCAAGCGATTTTCATTAAGTTGAATTCGGGATTACGGGTTGAAATGCTATCCACCCGTATATATTTAGTGTACGGATTGAAATGATAAATATCCATATCACTTGACCATATGATAAGAAATATATACAGACACCGTTGGTCCATATATAAATATTTTGAAAATAATTTCTATGGTTTTGGAAAGAAATATACGGTTTGATAAATATAGATTCTTAAGACATTAGATAAATGATAAATTTTATATATTAATTTAGTAGTAATATTTGATTTAAATTAGATTGATTTAATACGTAGAATATGGTTAAGTATATATGTAAATCTATATTTCAATAGATTTTCTTGTAATAAATTGAATAAGTAAGGTTGGGAAGGTAAATTTTGGTTTATTGGAAATGGTATTTAAATAAGGATTTTAATTAATCGATTTGAAATTATTGAATGGAAAATTTAAAGGTATGATTTTGTTTTTAACTGGATTTTGATTTAAGTGATTTAATGAATATTTCATATCTAAATAAAAAGAATGTTTAGTAAAATGTAAGTTAAGGTTACTTAAATGATATTGAATCTAATGAGGGAATATTTGAAGACTAAATAATAATGGGGTTAAATCGAGATCTATATGAAACTGTCAATTGAACTTTGAATTGTAGAATATTAAAGCTTTGAACTATACTAGAATTTAATTGGTTTATTTGTGATTCAGATCTGTATTTGAAATCAATATAATTCGAACTTATTATTTAGAAAATTTAATTGAATAAAAATTTAGTTTGAAACATTGAATATTTAAAGTTTTGAAATAATATTGAAATGTAAAAGGGTATTTTGTGATTTCAAATCCGGATTTGAGATCGATAAAATGTGAAATGGTTATTTAGGAATTGAGTTAAATATTAAATTAAGAAATTGAGATTGGACTAAAATTTGAATTTGGAATTTGAATAGATTGGAATCGCAACTTTGAAAGTTATAAAATTTGAATATATATATATATATATATATATATATATATATATATATATATATATATATATATTAGATGAAATTATAATTTGGTTTTGAAGTATATATTAAATTGAAATGAGCACGGTATTATAGTGTATATTTCTACATTGTAGATAGTTCCATGGATCCTTTGAGAATGGTTATCCCATACATCCTCTAAATTACTTGTATTTCAGTTGATATTTCACTTGAGTTGGATTTATTGATATAAGAATGTTAATCCCGACTCGAGTGTTTTGTGTTTTGCTTTACGCTCGGGTCAGACTGAGTGATACAACATTTGAGACTCACCTTCGAAGTTGGAGCTTTGCTTGAAGATCCAGCTATCTATCCTTTCAGTCATCCAGTCGATTGGTTCAGAGAAGTCATCTTCCCATACTGGAGACTTCACTACATCTGGGATGTTCTGATGTATTTTATTTCTAATTTTGTTTATATAGTAGCTTCATGAACTACTATTCATTTATTCTGCTGCGTATTATTGTACTACTCTGTATCTGTGATTCTGTGATTGATTTATTTATTGTATATGTTTTGCCAAATTTAAATTAACAATTCGGTATTTTGAATTATTCAAGTCGGACATGTATGGTTTTATTGTCGATTTGAATGGTCCAAAATAGCGGATCGTTACAGTTGGTATCAGAGCTTTGGCTCTAGGCAAAACTTAGCATGTATGGTAAATTTATTTATAGAATCACTTTCATTCGAGTTGAATCTCTTCCTTTTGACTCGATTTCCTTTGAATTTTGGAATGTCCCTCGGTTTCGAAATTCATTCTTGTCTCTTCTATTTATATTCGTTTGATTCTGGAGTATTCTATAACTCCACTGAATGTTTTGTAAAGGGGGTGAAAACTCCTTTACAATCGGCATTGATTCACCGAAGATTTATATATCCTCGGTTTAGATGCTGCTATCTCTGGTATGCCAAATTCTATATCTGGCGATCGAATGTCGATTTGCCTTGGAATTCCGCATCGATCATATTCATGAAGTCACGGTTGAACCGGTTAAGGTCGCCCGCAATTTATAGAGTATATCCATCTTCTATTTTGTAATTTAATTATCTCATCTTCGATCGAGTCTGTCTTCGAATCAGGATTCTATTGATTGGAGTTACTCTAAATTAAATCTCTATCTTTGTTTTGAAATCCATTCTTGAATCATCCTTTGAAAATCGGGTTTTGTTGTATTTTAAAATTGTTTTATATACCGAAATTTTTATTTGGGTAACTATGATTTTATTCTATATATAAAAGCTTAAATGTTTTCGATAAGGATTATATACCTTTAAAAAAAAGGAGAATTTGAAGTTTCGAAAAGATTTGAATTTTTGAAAATATTATAGGAAAATTGATTTATATAAAATTGATTTATATCTGAAAGGTTTTGAATTTGAAATTCAAGAGATTGGACTCTGGTAATTTTGAAAATTGGTTTAAGATTTTGAAATATATAACAATAAGATTTGAAAGTATTTTCTGAATAAGAAATGTTTCAAATGACTTCAAATGAGTTCCAAGGATTTCGGAAAAAATTCAATGAAGTTTTCAAGAAAATAGAAGTCCAGAACTCACTTATGTCGCTGGAAAATAATTTCGGTGATGAGTGCACGCATCATCGACATTGATTTTCGAGTTTCAGAGTGGGGGAGAGGCCACTCTGGTAGCTTCGCTATGCGAGTGATTTTGTGAAATCAATTTTGATTTCAAATTCCGGAGTATAATTTGATATTTTTGAAAGATATATGTATATATATTTGAAATGATTTAAAGTAAGCAGGTGTTCAATCCTCGAGTTTTCGATTTGATTTAGTATAACTCTATTTATAAAAAAAAATGATTTACTGATTTGTTGCTGATTTCCAACTCTTGGATTTGAAATTTGATTTCACCGACTATTTTGAAGGTTCGAGCACTTCCAAATCAAGGTTTAAAGTTTTAAAACTATGAAATTTCGAAGAGTATAAAATATTTGATAAAGAATATAAGTTTAGTTTTGTATGTTTAAAGTATGAAGAGCATGACTTAAGTAAATTTGAAACTTGTGTTAAATAAATAATTTGAAAAAGGAAAATTGGATTTTTCATATAGAAATAAATAGTTTAAAGGTTTTAAAGGGATAATTATAAATCTAGAAACCATTTTGAGTATAATTGATTTTGAGAAGAATATTTGGTTTTGAAATTAGATTGGAGTTAAAACCAGTACTTATATGGTGATTTTGGAAATGAATTTGTTTGACCTAAATTTTTTTGATTTGGAAATTTAGATTATTTTCTAAACCTATTGTTTAAGAAACTTTGAAACTGAATATGTTTAATTTGAAAGAAAATTTGGTGAAATCATATATGTCTTGAAACTGAAATGTTATTGAAACGAGAAAAAAATTGAGAACCTTGATTTACTAAATACTTGATTTGGGAGTTATTGAACTTATATAAAACTGATTTATGTAAGTACGAAATTGATTTTAAACCTATTGATTTGAAAGGTACTCAATTTGGAAAGAGAAACTTTATATAATCGAAGTCTATATAAGTGTGATTTGATATACTATTGATTTGGAAAGTATTCGATTGAAAATGGAATCCTATATATAATGGACTTTATATAAGTATGATATTTGAAAGTGATTTGAAAAGGTACTATATGATACATATTTTCGAAGTAAAGATATGGACAGTGCCTTCTGCTTGATATCCGCTTTGTGGCCACATTGTGGATTCATTCTATCGATATTATTCTCTCTGATTTTTTGTTTTCCGGATGTGATACTCGAGTGTTTCCACCATGACGTTACCCATGGTTTTTTTTCTCTCGCGACTGCATAGCGCAACTGCCTGGCTGAGTCTGGCCTAGGTGTACGGATTTTTTCCTGGGAGATCCAAGCATAACCATTGTGTATCCTGCAATCTGTGTAGGTCGCATTAGTAGCGAAACTGCCTGGCTGAGACAGCCTAAGGGTACGGATTGTATCCTGGGAGACCCAGACGTAACCATTGTGTATCCTGCACCCTACTAGTCATCATGGCGTAACACGCAGGGCTGAGAAAGCTTACGGATATGGATTGTTTCTTGAGGGATCCAGACGTAACCATTGTGTATCTGCGAACCATGGTTAGACAAAGATTTTGGTTTGGTTATTTTTTTTGGACTGTACTTTCCATATATGTTTTTAAAGGTTTTTCAAGTATTTTCACTGGTTGTTGAAACGGGTCTACTATGTACTTGAAGAATTCTAGCTTTGCGCCTGATCAACGCATGGCCAGAGTCTGCAAGAACGAGGATAAATTTGTTGAAACATCGAGTTATAAAAGTATTTTTGAAACGAAAAATTCGTTTCGATATAAAAGTATTTTATTATAAAGGTATTTCCAACAAAGAAATTTTGTATTAATATTTGAGATTAAAATTTTATGGTTTGATTTAATTATTCTAGCCCGATACTATCCCTTTGAACCTACCTTATCTGTTCAGCCTTATTTATTCACCTATATCCCATTTTTTCGAATCTACCCTCCTTTCCTTTTTGAATATAATCTTTAAAATATTGTTTATTTATATACTACATGGTTTAATAGTAAATCATTAGTGTCATTAATATTTCAGAAGCTATTAATTTAATATAACATATTTAAGAAATGAGTATTAATTTATCTATAATGTTTAAAGTGTCTTAAGATAAATTAGTAAATTTATAAACTATGGATTTAATGTTGTCAAATAACTTCCTTGAAAATATAACCAAGGATGTGAATAACTGTTTCCAAATAGTTTTCATATATATTTATAAAGGTGTTATTTAAACATATAAATGTTATTTATAAGGGAAGCATGAAATTTTACAAATGGGTTTTGAAAAGTTTTAAAGTATTGAAGATAACTGAACTGCAAATGAAGTTTTCAAATAAATATTTCTAGAAAAATTTATATGGCCTTAAATTAATTGTTTATCCTTGTCTTTCAATCTATTTATCTTTCTAATTGTTTCTATTCTCCTACCTTCTTCCTTTTCGGGGACGAAAAGTTTTGAGTGGGGGAGAGTGTAACGACCCGTAAAATTTTGATAATTTTTAATGGTTTTATTTAGCGTATTTAATTTGATTTTTGAGAAATTTTAAATAATAATATTTGAAATAAAATTTTACATTTGGATTACGTATAGCTAAATGTGGCAAATGATAAATTTTCATCAAAAATTAAGAAAGTATATTTTAGGGTGTGATTCTGTTCAATTTAAGTCAGTAATAATCGATGTTCATAAAATAATTTATTTTGGGAAATTCAAGGCACGACTGTTTTATTTGCCATCATTTCTTTTATTTATTTTCAAACGGTTCATTTTGCCTTTATAACGTGTCCTTCCATATTTATTCTTGCTGTCCAATCAAGCTATTAATTGCTTTGATTGTTTCTAAAACAGTGTGTAGCTGTTACTTTTTCTACCATTAAAATTTCAATTGCTTAATAATTTTACCAATTCACAGATAGACTTTCCCATTCCTAGCCATTAATAAACTTTGAAATCATCGTCCTTGCCTTTCGTTATTCCCCGTTTTATAATAATAATTGAAATTTATAGCCGTTTTAGTATATTACTTTTACATGTTTTATACTCATTTAATTTCAGCAGTCCATTACCTTTAATTTTTAAACTGTTCCATTTTCTTCCTAGGCAACAACTCACATTCCATTTCGCTTATAAATCAGTTTCCACTTTTACTCACCTGCTCACCTTTTCTTCCATCTATCCGTTTAATAGTTATATATAAATTATAATACGTTTCCCTGATTCATCTCCTTTCCTTTTTCATTGACATATTAATTCTGGGAAGTGATTAATTTAAAAACCCATCTTGTTTAAACTTTCAGCTAAATTTTAGCTTGTGACCATTGCTAATAAAATCGTTACTTTTCTAATATATTCATTCCTACTTTCACTGACCTTTTATTTCTTCATTTTTCCACCATTTAATATATATATAATGGTTAATCGTTTTATTTTATTCAATAATTAGCGTGACTCTTACCATTTACACCGTACCGTATTTGACTGTTAATTTTCGTTCAGCATTCTTATTTTAAAAATAAAACGTAGAGTAACGTTGCCTTCACATTTAATTGCCAGCGTGACCTTTGTTTTTCCAAAATTTACTCCCTCTTTAATGTTGTTTCCCTGCTTACAAGATTTGTTGCCATTCCACCTTTATTTATTTCAATCAGTTACTAAAAAATCCAGCTGTTGTAATCTTATAGCAGTTGAGAAAATCAACCATAACGTTTGCATTTATTTTTTAAAAACGGTCCGTATTTTAATGTTTTACTTCATTTGTTTTCATTGCGTCCCTTTATATGGCCTGAGAACAGACTCTATCCTTTCTTCTGCAAATTTAAACTACAGAGAGGAAATACACACACACACACACACACACACACACACATATACATAACAAAATTTTGTTCGAAACCATCTTTACGTTCCACCTCCTTCTCACTAGTTCAGCCATGCAATCTCCTTCTCCCAGCCTCTGCCGCTCTCAGCAGTTGTAGCCTATTCGTGTATGTGCATGATAATCTTAGGTAACTATAATTATATTTATATAAGTGTTTATAATATATATTACGAGTCATATAGGCTTATGTATTTACAGTAAGTTTATTTTTTTGGTTAGAAAGTTTTAAAAAGTTATTAAGGTTAGTTTTCTTATATATAATTCTTACATAAAGATTTCACAGGAAAGGTTGTATAAAGATGATATATATTTAGGTTTGCTTACCGTTATATTATACTTATAAAGTGCCTGTTGCTTATAGAATTTGACAAGTGAGGAGGTGAAATATAATATCAGTTTATACAGGTTAGATATAGGTTCAGTTCATATTATTTCATAGTTTCTCATTGTTTAAAGTCTACCGTACTACATATATTAGTTATATGTATAAAAATATGCCTTGTTTTGTCACAGCATATGTACGAGGTTGCGCCCATATTTACAACATGTTTTTCTCTATTTTTTTTACATGTTTTGATTTTCAATGTAACATAAAAGTTTATAATTTATTTTCAATGTAACATAAAAGTTTATAATGTACACGTGTATATATATATATATATATATATATAAAGGATCACTTTATATTAAGGTCACATGGTATTTGGAGAAGTATGTTTAAACTATTTTATCACTTTTGTTTATATTTTACAGTCCCGGTCCTAGGAGCACTTGATTGTTGGCTATACAATTTGGGTCTAAGTATTTACATTTAAAAGATAATGTTTAAATCTATGTAAAGGAAGGCAAAGTTTTGATGTATAAACTGGGATAATCTAACATATATAGGCGAGGCCATCATTAATTCATACTTTCTATTTTCATCAGTTTTGGTTTATGCATTTAGTAATGCTAACTAAGCTATATATATAATTGGTTTTGCAAGGTCTATAGTTATATAATATAATATCTCGATTATATGGATTTTTTTTATAGTAGTGCTTCACTTTTGGTTTTAAAACATAAATAGTTATATGTTTGGCAAGTTCACGTATTGCTGTTTTGTAAGTTCACGTATAATATGTATATACTTTTTTTTTATATAGATGAGAAATTGGTTTTCAATTTTTTTTGATATAGTACGTTTTGGGATTAACTATTTAATTTAAACAAATATATATTATTTTAAGTGTATGTTTGATTTTTAATAAATGTAAGCTTGATTTATTTATTTATTTATATGTTTGAAACGCTTGTAAATTAAATTTGTGGTGTTTAAACTTAGAATATAAATTTCATATGTATATATAGTATAGATGGTTATATAAGTTCGCTTATACCGTATTTCTTCATAGTTCCATTTCTGATCTGATCCGTTTTCATCAATTCGTGCCAATCAGCTTTGTCGTTGAATTCATGCCGATTTTGCTTTGCGTGAATTCGGAATTCAATCAGTGTCTGTATCAGTGTGCGTATTCGTGTCGTTGAATTCTAGCCTCGAAAGATGAACAATCACACGCGATTAACGTTCTTATATTTATTAAATTTGATTTCAATTGAAACAACAATTGAAGTATGCTGCTGTAGTTATTTAAATTGTTATATTTATGTTATTATCTATTGCTGTTCACTTGTGGGATTTGACACCGTGTCCTATTGTTTATATTATACTGTTATTGATGATATATGAATGTGGTTATATTATTATCATATCCTGTTATATATTTATTATCTGTTATCACTCTGCAAGTTCCATGTAATTTAGAATTCACTATGGGTTGAAATGATACATACCCGAATGGACTTTAGAATAGGAGAATTTCGTTATGGGTTGAAATGATAGACCCAAGCGATTTTCATTAAATTGAATTTGGGATTAAGGTTGAAATGCTATCCACCCGTATCTATTTAGTGTACGGATTGAAATGATAAATATCCATATCACTTGACCATATGATAAGAAATATATACAGACACCGTTGGTCTATATATAAATATTTTGAAAATAATTTCTATGGTTTTGGAAAGAAATTTACGGTTTAATAAATATAGATTTTTAAGACATTAGATAAATGATAAATTTTATATATAAATTTAGTGGTAATATTTGATTTAAATTAGATGGATTTAATACGTAGAATATGGTTAACTATATATGTAAATCTATATTTCAATAGATTTTCTTGTAATAAATTGAATAAGTAAGGTTGGGAAGGTAAATTTGGGTTTATTGGAAATGGTATTTAAATAAGGATTTTAATTAATCGATTTGAAATTATTGAATGGGAAATTTAAAGGTATGATTTCTTTTAACTGGATTTTGATTTAAGTGATTTAATGAATATTTCACATCTAAATAAAAAAAATGTTTAGTAAAATGTAAGTTAAGGTTACTTAAATGATACTGATTCTTATGAGGGAATATTTCAAGGATAAATAATAATGGAGTTAAATCGAGACTTATATGAAACTGTCAATTGAACTTTGAATTGTAGAATATTAAAGCTTTGAACTATACTGGAATTTAATTGGTTTATTTGTGATTCAGATCTATATTCGAATTCAATATAATTTGAATTTATTATTTAGAAAATTTAATTGAATAAAAATTTAGTTTGAAACATTGAATATTTAAAGTTTTGAAATAATATTGAAATGTAAAAGGATATTTTGTGATTTCAAATCCGGATTTGAGATCGATAAAATGTGAAATGGTTATTTAGGAATTGAGTTGAATTTTAAATTAATAAATTGAGATTGGACTAAAATTTGAGTTTGGAATTTGAATAGATTGGAATCGCAACTTTGAAAGTGATAAAATTTGAATATATATATATATATATATATATATATATATATTAGATGAAATGATATTTTGGTTTTGAAGTATAAATTAAATTGAAATGACTACGGTGTTATAGTGTATATTTCTACATTGCAGATAGTTCCACGGATCCTTAGAGAATGGTTATCCCATACATCCTCTAAGTTACTTGTATTTCAGTTGATATTTCACTTGAGTTGGATTTATTGATATAGGAATGTTAATCCTGACTCGAGTGTTTTGTGTTTTGCTTTACGCTCGGGTCAGACTGAGTGATACAGCATTTGAGACTCACCTTCGAAGTTGGAGCTTTGCTTGAAGATCCAGCTATCTATCCTTTCAGTCATCCAGTCGATTGGTTCAGAGAAGTCATCTGCCCGTACTGGAGACTTCACTGCATCTGGGATATTCTGATGTATTTTATTTCTAATTTTGTTTATATAGTAGCTTCATGAACTACTATTCATTTATTCCGCTGCGTATTATTGTACTACTCTGTATCTGTGATTCTGTGATTGATTTATTTATTGTATATGTTTTGCCAAATTTAAATTAACAATTCGGTATTTTGAATTATTCAAGTCGGACATGTATGGTTTTAGTGTCGATTTGAATGGTCCAAACTAGCGGGTCGTTATAATTTCGAGTTTTGAAGTGGGAAGGCCACTGTAGTGTTTTACTGCAGAGTTGTTTTGATAAACAAATATTTAAATATAATTTGATATATGTAAATTTGTAAGTGTATATTTATCTATTATTTTAAAATGATTTGAAATTAAACCCGGCAATAAATTCTTAAGTTTCCGATAATTAGTAGTTTTAATTAGGGCAGTGAAATGGTAGTTAATTAATAATTGGAATCTTTAAATAAAATAAGAGAGTAAATGCCGAGTTATAAATGAAATTAAAGGAAATTTGAAATTGTAATCTATAAAACAAAGGATAGGATTATCTAATATTAATTTAGTTAAAGGAAATGAGAAAACTTGTATAACCTTCAATTACAGTCTTAAAGGCATATCTATAACTTACCAAAGATTAAAAGTTGAAATGTTTAATAAGAAAATGTAATGGGAAATCTTACAAGTAAAACTTGAGGTAATGAAAGTATTCAATGAATTTGCAGTTATAAATAAGAATTTAATGTTATAAACTTAATTATGACGATGAGGCCACTAATTAAATATAATTAAAAGGTTATGAAGAAATGATAATAAACTTAAGTAAATGTTGAAGTTATTTATTTTTGAAAATAAGCAGAAAGGTGAACATTGTAAATAAAATGGATTTATTATGTAAATTATTTCAAAACTAAATAAAAATTTAGTTTAATAATAGAGTTTGATTTTTTATTAAAATAAATGTGAGTAAGTATTTAAATTTTATTTTAATATAGAGGGTATGATGATTTAAATAAATTAAGGTTGGGAGATAAATTGGAGATTTATTTGGAATTGAATTTATTTAAGAATTAAACTCAAAAGGGTTGATGTGGAATTATTAAATTGAAAATTTTAAAAGGTATAATTATTATAACTGGATTTTGGGGTCTAGGTGAATAAAATGATTATTTCAAGTATAAATTAATTGAAGAAAATATTTAGTATTTGAAATTTGAGTTTTTTTTTTAAATAAGATAAGAGAAAATTTCATGAGATGAATAAGTGAAAATGAGATTTTGTTAGAAATGAATAAAAGTAAATGAAAATTTGCAAGAAATAGATGAAAATTTAAAATATAAATCATTATATAAATGAAACGAAAATCAGACAACTAATAGTATGAAATGAAATTGATAAAAATGAATGTAATCTATTGGTTGAAATTATTGTTTGTTTGGTTTATGGTTGTTTGGGCAAAGATACTTTAAATTTGTTTGGAAATATAGATAATCTATTTAGTTTCATCTAAGACTGTTGAGTAATTGATGCACTTAGTAGTTTATTTTCATTCTGTACAATTTGAAGTCCAAACCCAAACAACTTTTTGTTTTGTTTGATATGAATAAATGATTGATGTGTGTTGATGAAATGGTTGTTTGCTTTGTTTCTATTGATGGTTGTTTGTATTGAATTGTATGTTTGTGGTTGAAACCACTTTAATATTTCATTTTATGTAATAGTAACCCTTTTAGATTATATAAGTGAAATACAGATTATGGAAGCAATTGCTACTGCATTTAGTTTCATAAATTAAGCGTTAATTTCCCGACAAATAGGTACATTTCGGATTACGGTTTCTAGCATTATTATATTTTTCCCGTGTTGGGATTTATATTATTTTGGAAAATATATGTTGTATATTATTATAATTGATATTACATTTTCTCCCGAGCCTCCTCGTACAAAGGAGACTCTGTCGAAATTTTCCGTAAATTTCGGATTTAGAAAAATTTGAAAATGTTTTCCCAACTTTATTAATTTAAGTATAAAAAGATCTATTGGTTATAAATTTGTATATTTTATTTAAATTAATTAATTTTGAAAAGTGTATTTGTCTATATATTAAATGTTTTAAGTAAGATGTATGGATTTCCTAATTCTTCTTTTCCCTTCTTTTCCTTTTCGTGGACGAAAAGTTTTGAGTGGGGGAGGGTGTAACGACCCGTAAATTTTCAATAATTAATTTTGTTATTTAATAAAAATTTTGTGATTAACTTTAGAAGAAAAAAAGATTTTTTTTTAATTTATATCGAAATAAATGTTAAGAATGGAATGTAGCAATAGTTATAAAAAAACAATTTTTTTTGACTATTGAAGTGAAATCACATTTTAAATGAAATAGGGAAAATTGTGCACCTGAGTATAAAATTTGAAAATAGATTAAGCTAAGTGTTGTATAAATAAAATAAGTTTGAAACTTGTTATTAAATCTATAACGGGAATAAATTATAAAAAATGTCGATGTAAGATAATAAATATACTAATTCGATGCCATCCAAATTAATTGAAACAGATTTGTAAAGCTTCATTTGATTGTAATTTGTAAGTAGGTAAATAGATCAAAGTTATATAAATTGTTGGAACGATAAGTAATAAAGTGCAAATTAGATATAATCAATGTTAGTATAAATTTAAGGAATACTTGTTAATAAATTTAATATAGGAAAACGAACTTAAATATTGATTTATGAATTAATATATATTGAATAGCAATTGAACGTAAATTAATGGAATAAGGATGATGCAGGTTGATAAGTATTCATAATGTTTGGGTTGATGATAAATGTTGCTTTAATGAAAATAAATGTAGTAACGGAAGTGGGAATGGAAATTTAATAGAAACGTAATTTATTTTTAGGTAGAAATTTGTGAATTGGGAAATAAGTTCAAATGAGCTAATTGATGGAATTCTTTAATAAATAAGAAATTGTTGTTCTAGCATTATAAACTTAGGTATAACTGAAATTGATTCTAATAGAATATAATAAAAAGGGAAGTATTATAAATAAATGGTTAGAAACTTAAGTGAACAATTGGGAGGCTAAGAAATGTGATTAAGCATAAATACTATAGATAAATGAATGATAATAAATGAGGTTATGCAATAATGAAGGAATGAATAAATATAATGCAATAAAAGAAGAAACTGACATGACATTTATAAATGTCAACGAATATTTGTGAGTAATAAATGAAAATATTTGAAATAAACATTGAATCGATGAATAAAAGTAAAAGTGGTAAAAAGTAAATGTAAACTTTATGGATGAATCCTTATATGAATAGAAAGGGAAATGAAACAATAAAATTTAATGGTATCTATTATTATGTGTTACATATTTCTTTAGTTTATTAAATAAAAATTGGAAATCTATTTGCGATCAAAGGAAATTAAGTAGTACGTTAATTTGAAAATTAAGTTAAAATAGGAGTTAATACAAAGGAAAGATGGATATTTGGATATAGTAGTGTAATGAAAGACAAACAAATCATTCCATTAAAATCTAACATATATTAACTGTAATTATTGCAGCAATTGGAATTAAATGTTGTGCAAACAAAAAAAATGAAAATAGAGTGGAATAAATTAGTGAATATTTGAAATTTATGTTAATTCCGTTCATAATATGACAACTGGTTGAAGTATGAGAAACTTACGTGTAACAATTGGCTTGTAAACAAATATTATAAGTTACCTATTTAAATTGTTGATGGAATTAGGATTGGAAATAAATTTTAATAAATGTTACATTAACTTGAAATGTACTACAATGTTAGGAGTTGTGAAATTAGAGTATAGTAAAGTAATGAAAGGTTGAACAAAGGTTAACCAGATTTTAGAGTAGTAATGAACATAACAAAAAGAAGGATATGCGTTTCTTTACTAAATAAAAAATGATATGTTTATTTACTTGAAATGTTGGTAGATGAAAAATTTATTGCAGAAATAAGAAATTAATAATATTTGGTTTGTATACAATATTTCCGTAAATACGTAAAATTACTATAAAAAGGAATTGAATTGCCTCATTCATTTTTACCTTAGAAATCAATGACAATTAATACGATTGGAATCTTTTTAAAGTGGGAAGACGTTAACTGTAAACATATATTGAAATAAATTAATTCATTTCATGTTTCAAAATTTAATGCTAGTTTACTATATATATGTTTATACCTAAATTTAAACTTATGTTTTAGATCAAAATTTAATGCTAGTTTATATTGAAATCTCATACGTTGTTAAATTAAATGTTAATAGGAGATGATAAAGGGGGTAAAATAGATGTACACTTGACTATTTCCTTTCCAATTACACTTTATTAGATTTTTATTGCAACATAACTTACCTTTCCATCTTCACTTTTCTAATTTACTCTTACATTCATTTCCTCTTTATGTGGATTATTTTCATACCTTTTATTTATGAATGTAAACTATAAATGGCCATAAAGATGTACATATATATTATACACCTGTTTATATTACCTTGTTTATGCTATCATATTTTTGAATGTATGTTAATGCATTCCTTGTAAAACATTAAATCGAAATGTTAACATGTTGTTTAATTTCAGAAACGTCATTTCATTTATTTCTAATTTATAGCAGTCTCTCTTTTCAAACCTCTTTGTCCCTAAACCTACTCAAACCTTATAAATACGATATGATGCAAATGAAACCTTAGCCTCCATTCTAATCTTCTTCTTCTTTTTTTTCTTTTTTTCAAATCTCCTTATTATATCTCATTTTAATTTTTCCTTCCTCTTCAAATATTCTTCTTCTCAAATTTTATTATATTTCAAAACTTTCTTCTTTCTTTTCAAATCATGATATTCTCTACAATTTTCAGTTCTTCTTATTTCAATCCTTTTCTTTTTCGAATCTTCTTTTTCAAATCTTTTCCAAACCTTTTAAAAATTACATACATAAATACATATATATATTAATATAATAAGGAGGGAAGTTAAAGTAAATCAAAATAAAAGAAAAATTACGGAACAAAGCTAGCAATCAAGAAGAAGGCTAAGGAAATGTAGAGCGAAGCTATTGATTAGAAGTCTATTATTTTCAGATTCGTATAAAGGTGAGTGTTTTAACCCACTCATAATTTCTAAAATTTCTTATGTTTGTTAAATTGATTTATGTTGTATTTATAAATTTATTTATAGCTGTTTGGCATATATTTCATCATTATCTCAGTTAATTTGCATTCATATAATTTACTTGTTATTTAATTCATTTTTGCATATAAACTGTTAGTTAAAATTTTAGTTAAATTTATTATTGCATATAAATTGCTAGTTAAATTTATTTATTATTGCATATAAACTACAATTAAACAGTTATTTAATTCATTATTGGAAAATTAACTGTCAGTAATTAACTATTATTTATTGATGTGATTGTTTTAATTGGATGATAAATTGATAAATGTTTGATGATTGATATGATGGATGAATGGATGCTGTATTTATATTGTATAAATTGCAAGTTATTATGCATTTTCATTTCATTCGGGATTGCGGTTTGAAATGATATACAACCGCTTTTTTTTATTTTTAAATTGATTGAAATGATAAATATCCGTATCACTTGACCATAGGATAGAAAATTATATACAGGCACCGTGGTATATATATAAAATTATTTTTGAAATGATTTTCTATGGTTTTGGAAAGAATACGGTTTAATAAATATTAAATTTTGGTATATATATATAGTAAAAATTCTTGAATTTAGCTATGTATAAATTCGTTTCGAATTTTAAAACAAGCTAAATAATGAAGTTGATTTCGTTTATATAATATGGTTAAGAATATATTTGAAATTATATTGTATATAGAGTTTACAATAACTCAAATAAAAATAAGGTTGAAGATAAATGTGAATATGATTTGAATTAAAGTATCTAAGAATTTTCCTCAATTTTTTTTTGAAATGTAAATAAATTAAGAGTTAAAGGGTATGATCTTATAACTTGATTTTGATTAGAGGATTTAAACGAATATCAAATTTATTTAAAGAATATTATCAAGTTAATTTAATTAAAAGAATATCGTTTTATTGAAGTTTAAGGGTTTTACCTGAATAATATTTGTTTAGTAAGTGAATATTTCAAAATTTAAATAATAGGAATTGGATTTGATATATATTAAATGTTCAAAGAATCCATTTTGAAATAGTGGAATATTTAAAGATTGAAATATATGAACTATAAAGTTTTGAAATATAGAATATTTAAGCTTTGAAATATATGGGAATTAAAATGGTTTATTTGGAGGTTCAAATTGATATTGGGAATTTATTGTGAAATTTGAAGAAGCTGTTTATTTTATAAAGTAATATAGTATTTGAGCCATTAAGTATTAAAAGTTATGTTTCAAAGCTATGTTTTCAAGGTATATATATTTGAAAATATTATGATTTTGGGAAGGGATATTTATAAAATAGAATGATATCATATTGATTTGGGTTTTAAAAATATAAATGACATCGTATTTATATGGTTTTGAAAAGGGATATTATTCTGGGTTTAAAGTATAAATATTTTAAAATGACCGCAGTGTTATAATGGCGATTGGTTGTTGAAGAGTCCGGGATCGGAAGTTGTCATACTCTCTGCCAACTCCGAAAACCACTTTAACAACCGTCTACGCGGTGGAGTTTCCAGAATGAAGTAGGATGGTGGCGGCGTTTCCTTTGAGCTAAATACGTGGACCCAACTCCCGTGAGTTGGCATAAGGTGGCTAAAATAGGGGCGATTGACGGGTTAATTGAGGTAGCACCTTTGATCGGACACATCCCTTCGATATTATGACTTTTGGATTGATTCGGTGGCCACTTTTGATTTTTTTTATTTGGAGGTGTGGCTCGATGTGGGCGGTAGCTACAGCTACGCGTTACCACCGACCCGGAAGCGTAATTGGTATACTACCCTGGCATTGCCTAGTTGTGCCATGTCACCTACCCTATCGCGCCTTGTACGAGTTTGGATTTCTCCCGTAGCCCATGTGGTATCCTCTGGTGGCTTCCCGATCAGGAGGGACTATGATGTTGGATGGACTGCTGGGACTATTACGTGTTAAGGGGAATATTGGGTCACTCCTTAATGCTAAGAAAAAAATAAGTTTATTTTACAATTAGACACTATTATAATAGTGCAATATACTACATAATAAATAGTTTAACGGATCCTTAGGAGATGTAAATCCCGAGCATCTCTTGAGTTATTGCACTCATATTTATTCCTGTTGATTTAACTTACATAAGATATTTTAGTTCTGACTCGAGTGCTTTATCTTTTCAATTCGTTTGGGTCAGTCCGAGCGTTTCAGGATCGAAGACTTTAGCTCTGGAGGACGAAGACAGAGATTTCTATTATTATTAATTATTATATTCCACTACACACATATTGTTCCGCTGCATTGTTATATGGTATGTGTAACTCTGATGTATGTTGTATAAGTATAATCGAATATTTTAAAACATCTTTATAAACTGTATATTTGAATTATTATATTTATCCTTCCGCTGTGAGATTCTGTTTTGTTTTTTTACTTTCTCGTTTTCTTATTTACCCCATAACAATCCGCCCTTTCGAACGGTTTGAATTGGCACGTGTGTCGATTTAAAGCGTGCGAAAAGGCAGGATGTTATAGCAATGGAAGAAGGCCAAAATGAAAAGACAGATAATAGCGAAGATGAGGTGCATTTTGGTAAGGAATTTAATGATAATGTCCTATGTTTTGATAAATGCGAAAGAAAATCTTGTGTGCTTGATTCCGGTACTTGTTTTCACATATGCAATTAGGAGGATTTGTTGATTATGAAGAGCAAGATGCTAAGGTAGAACCTGCTAAAGGTGGAGATTTGGATGTTAAAGGGCATAGGTTCCGTCAGATCGAAGATGCATGATGGAAGGCTGGTAAAGCTTACATTAGTTAGGCACATCCCAGAAATTACAAAAGAAATCTTATTTCAGTAGGACAGTTGGGGTAAAAGGCTGCAAATTTTGGACTCAAGGCACAAGAGTTTGGATGGGTACTAGGGAGGTGCTGCATGCAAAAAGAGGAAGCAACATTGTATGAAAGTTGCATGGGAAAACAGT
This sequence comes from Allium cepa, assembly GCA_030765085.1. Taxonomy (NCBI): domain Eukaryota; kingdom Viridiplantae; phylum Streptophyta; class Magnoliopsida; order Asparagales; family Amaryllidaceae; genus Allium; species Allium cepa. The sequence continues at coordinate 113,524,228 of CM060932.1, forward strand.
GGAGAATGGATGAACATTTCAAAGTAGCGTCGAAGAGGCAAATTTGGCTGAATTAAGGTGGAGCCAGGGACAGCAAGATAGAAAGAGCGCATGGAGCCACTGTGGCATTACAAATTTTTTTGATTTATTAATGATATGCATATCCATAATTTGAGGGCATGCATAATTTGGCGGTTAGGAGGTTAGTTAGTTTTTGGAATGACATTTGTTTCCATGGTAATATTGGAGATCGTTTGGATGATATTTATGAAATGTCGTATCAAGGTGGAGATTGTTTGATTTTGGTGAACAATATCTCATATTTAAGTAGATTTTGGAGATATTTGAGTTTATGTGTAATTATGACTTAAATATATTGCCTGTTTTATAGGCATTAAAGAAGACAATGAATTATCTACATGTGAAAAGGTTTATGGAAGTATTCAATAGCTTCTCAAAGAAGATATTTTGTCAAGACTATTATAATAGGCGTGTATATGGTTCATTAGATGTGTGTGAAAACGTTTATTTTTCTAAGATTTTAGGGATTAAGATATCTTCTCAATTTTTAGGCTTTCTTTTGTAATTTGTTAGTGGATTAATAAAGGTTTTCTTTGGAGGAATATATTTGTCTTTATTTTTCTTCACTTTTTATCTCTTCTAAAATCTAACCGTGTAGGGATCTTACGAAAAACCCTAACGGTTGGTACCGGAGCCTACTGCATAATTTTTTTAAAGAGAATTTTGGTTGTGGAGAAGATAAGTATTGAAAAACTTGATGGAAGAAATTGGGGGTTATGAAAGACGAAGAGCATTTCTATATGTCAATGATTTCATCAACCATTGGAGAACGAAAAAGAAAAACCTAGTAATGTATCCGTAGTAAAATGAGAGACTTTGGATAGGAAGGGTGCGACAACTATTCGATATTTTTGGAGAATACGGCGTTTCATACCATTGCTAATGAAACATCCTCCTATTCAGTTTGGAAGAAATTGGAAGGAATTTATGCAAACTTCGCAACAAATAAGGCTTTTCTTATGAGAAATTTTTTAAATCTAAAACTTAAGGAAGGTGGGTCAATTTGAAAGCATCTTAACGATTTTCAGACAATTGTAAACCAATTAGCCGCCGTGAATTATAAGGTGGACGATGAGACACTGTAACGACCCGTAATTTTCCGATAATTAAATTTATTGATTAAATAAGATTTGATAATTTAATGTTGAAAGAAAATAAAATTTTAGGATTTAATAATAAGAAATAACTGGAATAAAATGTAATAGTATTAATTTAAGGTAATTGATAACTACTTTAAATGCAATTCCCATTTTATTGAAATGATTATAAAGTTATAATTGGTTATAGATTTTAAATTAATTGTAATAATATGTGTATTAATTGGTAGTTGGATTAAATGTGTAATTGATAATTTAAAAGTGGTACTAATTAATGAAATAATATGTAGTAAATTGTAATTGAATAAAATTAATGTTGTGTAAATAGTTATAACATTGTTTGTTGGTAATAAAACCTATAAATGTGATTAAATTAAGAAAAGGTAGCGATTGTCATTTGTTACCAATTTATTTAATCTGTTGAACTAAATTTGAAATCACTTGCAATTAAATGTAATTCAATATTACGTTAAAATTGGTCAAGGCGATAACTGTAAAATGTGAATGTAATAAAATATACGGAAATGTCAAATATATACATAAGGAAATATTTGATTTAATAATAAGTGTGGAACTAAGGTAAATGAATTTATTGGGACTTGAAAATTTTAATTAATGTGAAAATCGACAAATTTTTTCAATATAATCGGAATGTTGCAATTAATATGGTAAATGATGATAATCGTGGAATATTAATGTATAAGATATAAGCTAATGCTAACTATGCTCATAGAGTAATGACTGATTGAATAAAAAGATTGAAATCAAAATAAATCAATTTTATTGGAATTAAATTATAATCAATTGGATTTAATTACAGTTGAAATTAAACACTGTAATTAGTGTAGTATTTAACGCTGAATTGATATGTAAATTTGTTTTAAATTTATGTAAATGTCCAAGTAATCAAAAATAATGAAAATTGCTAGTTATTAAATTTGAAATTAAGAAGTGATTTAATTAATTAAATATTATTTTATTTAATTAATGCGAAAATAGCCATTTTGGTCACTGTCTCGGATTTCGACGAAACCAGTTTCATTGGATCCGTAACGTTGAATTATTGTAAGGTTTCAAGTTTCGTAACGATCAGACTTGTCGTTTGATCGTACGAACTCAAAAAATGTAGAAATCAATTTAATTCAATTCAATTGAAATCAATTTGAAATAAGATGATTTTAAAGCTAACTTCTTTATACGATGGAATTAGGACATGAAACTTATTCCATTGAATTTAGAAATATTGAAAACATCTATTTTGATATATGGATGACATACTTTCGTTTTGGAGGCAGAACGGGCTTTTAGGGTCGCAATAGTCGTTCGTACCAATTTGATTGTGTTTATTTTCTTATCGGGCTTTGTTCATATAAATAGTCTTGTTTCTTAAAACCCTATCAGTCATTTTATTATTTTCTGTATGTACATCTTCTTCCTCCTTCTCAAACGTCATAACATCAAACCTAATTCCCAAATTCCAAAACCTATTTTCAAAAAAAAAATTACTACCGGTTTATTTCGAGTTGGGAAGAGGTTCACTTCGAGTTTCAAAGGCGAAAACCCTGCAACGACTTGGGGTCGGAGAGAGTTCCATGCCAAATAAGGCGGATATAGGCGCGCTTCGAGTTCCAAAGGCGAAAACCCTGCAACGACTTCAGGTCAGGAGCCAAATGACTTGGGTCTCAAGTCATTTTGACAAAAACTCAAAGCAAGCGCCCGTTAATTGTAGCGGAGACTCGAAGTAAGACCCAAAGTCGAAAATTTTCCAATCTTCTACCGTTAATAACTTTTTCATACGAGCTCGGATTCACGCGCGGTTTATTCCGTTAAGGTCGTATCGATATTCCGAACATCTTGGCGATGGTTTGGACAAATTCTAAGATTATTGAATTTTGGGCTTCATTTTGGATTTAAAATTGATTTAAAATCAAAGGCGAGTGTTTTAACCCACTCACGACTACTAAACTGTCTTATGTTAGTCAAAATAAATTTATGATGTGATTAGAAATTGATTGATTGATGTTTGGTATATTAAAATTGCCATTTCAGTTAAATATGGCTTTATTGCATTTAATCGTTATTTAATTTAATATTAAAAATTTTATTCGTCGGTTTATACTCGTTAATGAAAATCAGTTGCTTATTTCTTATTGGTTAATTTTGATGATGATTGGGATGGATGTTTGATTGTTAATATTGGATGACTTGATGTTATATCTCTATATTGTTATAACGCTGCAAGTTCCCTATGGGTTGAAATGATACATACCCGAATGATCATATATAGAATAAAGGAAAATCATTATGGGTTAAAATGATAAACCCGAGCGATTTTCATTGAAATAAATTTAGGATTGTAGGTTGGAATGATATATACCCGTAAATTTTAATATTTGCGGATTGAAACGATAAATATTCGTATCACTTGACCATAGGGTAGAGAATTATATATGGACATAGAATTGCTTAAATTTAATGATTTTAAATCTCTAAACTTTGAATCTAGTTAACGATAATTGAAATAGAACTTGACTACTATACATTGAATTGTTTTAAGTAATTATTTAAAGGATTTAAACTTGAATTCTAAAGTTGAATGTGAAGTACAAACGAAATTATCGAAATTGAGTTATTGAAATGTTGGAACTGTAATTTTGAAAATCTATTAAAATTGAAATAGTTAAATTTGATATTAATTTCAAATTCATTATCTTAATATAAACTATAAATGTTCTTTTAAATTCTGATTTTTAGTTTTCAACTATTAATGTGACGACCCGACTTTCCACTCCCGAAAAATCGCATCATCTTTAAGAAAGAAAGGGATAGAAAAGAGAAAAGAAAGAAGAGAAAGAAGAAACAACACAAGAATCTACACAGCGGAACGAATAAATTATATTAATAACATAAGTATTACATAGTACACATCAAATATCAGAGTTACACAAACAATACAACACATACTAGACAGTTATAAACACCTGTCTAGTTATTACAACTCAATACATAATACAGAACCACTCAGAGATACCAACACAGCGGAAAACTATTTAACTATACGCAGAAGCCTCCTGCTCCATATGCTCCTCCACAATTCGTCAAAGCTAATCCTGAATCCTAACCTGAATTCCCTTGGCTACTAGTAAAAATTTGAGTACCCAAGAGTTATAGAAAACAGAAATAACTCCGGGTCAGACATGGGTCTGGTGTGAGTAACAGGTTAAAGTTGCTTAACTTTGAAAAACCTTTGAAAAGAAAAGGTATCACGTAAGACTTCCCACACATAAACATGGAAAAGTTTTAACCTTACGCTAACCAAAACATTTGATAGGAAATCCGATGATATTATAATAGTGTCTAGGGTTCTCAAGTAAATAAGAAATAGCCAAAATTGTTACATCTATTAAATTCCAGCTACTAGCCACAAAAGTGGGTAATACAATCAAAACCGTTGGCACTTATTGGATTTTGGATTCCATCAATGGCTGGGCTACTGGGGTACCGCCCGTCACAGTACGTGGCCTAGATCACCGTACCGAGGAGCCACCCTAACTCCCCTGCAACACAAAGCCGGACCCGTTCCTTACTGAACAGTTCCGAACAAGACAACCCCGCAGTTGTGATCAGCAACCGCACCACTAAGCCGAAAATATAAAGGGACCTCTAGACAGGGATAAATCTTGCTCTCAAGTGGGGGCGACCCACGAAGCTTTGCTGCATCTCCCCTGTTTTAGCCATTCCCGGTTGATGAGGCTTGAGGCTACGATTACCTTTATAGGACATATCACTTAGAATGCTCATCGTCCGCCTGACGATGTTCTGAAAGCTTTCAATCCATACAAGTTCGTTCCGGGTTCGAACGAAACCGAAGGCATTATCTCGTTACACTCATATTGGAATCACCCTCAGAGTTAACGACAATAACCCTTGCACTTTAAATCTTCATCTCGAATCTATAAGCACTATTCCGTCAAACTCATTACGGAATCACCCATAGAGTTATACTGACGTATAGCCCTTACACCTCGAGTCTTCACTCGCTCCACTTGGATTCACGACCTAACGTTATTTGGAATCGATGTGGTTTTCGGATATCCAAATTTGGAAACCCGATCCCGGTCTCATCGAAATCCAAAGCGTGTCTTTTAAGGTCCAAGTTGTTTTAAAGTTTTAAAACAATTCAATTTAATTATCTAAATATACACAGATAGATAATTCATAACACAAAAGATAATCATCACTATCATTACCAATAGATAATTCATATCATAATCAGATAATCCGTATTATCATCCAAAAGCAACCAATGCATCCATACCACAACATTATTCATCTCATAGCTGAGATTACAAACCATACCAGACAACCAATACCAATCATCAAACATAAGCAACTATCTAATGATCACACCATTTATAATTAATTTAAAATGAATTAAATTAATTACCTAAACTCTAATTAATTTAAAATGAATTAAACTAATTACTTCATCATTAAAATCCTGCTTATCTTAATCATCGACTGATTTCAAAACAATTTATAAATCATCATCTCAATATCCATTTCACTTAATCATTATTGATTATCCATCTCTAATTACAATAAGTAATTAGCATTTAATATTAATTATATCTTAATTAATCAATTCCAAATTACATCATTAATTAATTAATTAATGATTTCTAACTACAATTAATCAATCTCTAAATATAAATTAATTACATAAGTAATTAATCTACAATTTAAAACCCTATATATATTAATCATCCATGATTAATAACCATTCCGTAATTAACTACTTTAATTACTCATCCCATAATTAATTACACTTAATTAATTATCTTCAATTAATCCTTGATTAATTCTAAAGTAATTTAAATTTAAATTACTTCTATAATAAATATCTTGATTACATTCAATAATTATTATTTAATTACTTCCTTAAGTAATTACAAATCAATTAATTACATAAAGTAATTATCAACAATCAACAAATGTTTAAATTAATTAAACTTAATTAATCAAAACTAATTACCTAAATCAAATTAATTACACCAAGTAATTAATTCATTAATTACTTCATTAAACTTAAATAATTGATTATTATTAATTAATTAATCTAATTAATTATCAAGAATTAATCATATTAATTAATTGTTAAAATAATCTTAAGTTAATGACCTTCATTAACATTTCTTAATTACATAATTAAGAATTAACTTTAATTAATAATTAATAATTATCAATTAATTAATCTTTAATTATCATTTAATTTATCTCTAATTATTGATTAATTAAGTGTTAATTAAAATCTAAATTATCATTAATCTCTTGATTAAGTAAATCTTAATCATAAATTAAAATTTAATTAACCATCCTTAATTATAGATTAATTAACCTTAATTAATTAATCTCAAATCTTAATTAATTAACTTAAAAATTATTAATTACTTGATTAATCATCCACATTATTAATTAATTAAATAATTAATATTCCATTTAAATTAATTTAATAATTTAAAATGAAACCAATTTTCTGAAGTTCAAAATTAAGAAACATTCTTCTTTATACAAAAGTATTTTAAATACTTTATTCAATAATTCAATTTAAAATTTCTTTTAAATTTCAAACTGAATTACAAATTAAATTTTTATTTTAGATTCAAACTAAAAGATTAAAACTTTACTTACCTCTCCATTTTCATTTTCAAATTCAAATTTATTTGAACTTCTAAATAGTTAAACCAAATTTAAACTTAAAAACTTATTTAATTTTAAAACTGCCATAAAGGTCAATCTCAGGTTTCAAACTGAATTTAAACTTATTTTAAACTTTATTTCATAATTTAAAGCTTACAGTATTAAATACAAACCAATGTTTCTTTATTCTTTTAAAAGTTTAAAATCTAAATTTAAATTTCAAATTTTAAATTCTAGATTTAAATTCCAGATTTAAATTCAAACCCAAGTTCCATAGTTCTGTTTTTTTTCCAGATTTTAAACTTATTTGAATTTCAGTTGCCATTTAAAAATTTACTTTTCAATTCAAAACATAAAACAGAAAAACAGTTTCCTGTTTAGTTTAACCACTTAAGTTTGAATTCAAAAATGATTAAAAATCCAAGATTTAAATATTTGATTTCATACTTAAGTTTCAGTTTTAAACATTTTCAGATGAACTTCATCTTTAAGTTTAAACTCTTCTTTTAAATTTTCAAAACAGAAAAACAGTTTCTGATTAAAGTTTAAAAACCAAACTTGGATTTTAAAAACATTTCAAATTTATCTCAAAAATCTGAAATTTAAAACTTAATTGAATTCAAATTCAAATTCTAGATTTAAACTTATTTCCAGATTTTGTTTGCATTACTACACTTCACTTCAGTTTTATTTTTAAAAATCCTGGAAACAAGTTTTCTTCAAAAACTAAAACCTGTCATACTTACTTTTTTAAAAAAAAAAAACCTCAAATCATTACAAAAATCCCAGAATTCAAACTTTGAATTCATATTTAAGTTCCATTTCAACTTATACTTAGTTCAGGTTTGTGTTTATATTTAAATTCTTACCTTAAATTTTTTTCTTAAATAAAAACTGGGAAATAGGCTCTGTTAAAATGCCAAACCTGAAGCACTAAGACCCGAGCTTCCACAAACTTACTTCGGGGAAACAACATACTGGCTTCGAGTTTCCCTTCCCATTTACCCGAGACTAACCCGAGTACAAAAACCCTGCGACCACTACAACACTCATAAACCCCTACCCTGTAAACAAACACAGTTCTTCCCCCTCAAACCTGTCAACAGCGACCCTATGCGCCTCCGGCCACCATCTCCACCAAAACTCCGGCAACAACTCCATCATCACAACATCTATCAATACCCAAAAGAGCTTTGAACTCGATCAACCCAGGAGTCCATATTCAAACAAAATCAGAGACTCTTACAAACTAGGGTTCTAAAACTAAATTCCAAAATTCAACATCAATTTTTGAATTGAAATCCAATTTAGAATTTTTCCTATAATCATTGATAACTATTCAATCAACATAAACAAAATCAATCCATTCAAATGCAAGAATCAAGTGTACTATATCAAAATGTAAAATATAGTATGTTCATCTCTGCACTTGGTTTACAACATATTAAATTGTAATTTTTGATTTAGAATTCTTAAATTCACTTATAGTTCCTATTTGTAACTTGAAACAATAGATTATAACATTTGAATTTTCCTCTATATTAATTATTTTTCTGTGTAACCTGATTTCCAGGTTACAGAAAATTCCGATTTGATTTCTATAAATTTGAATTTTACTCTAAACCTAAACAAACAGATTTTATTCAATTTTGAACTAAACTATAACAATCTAAACCTTGGGAATCTGACATGCATTACATATCTTATATACACAGGCAGGAAAACTAAAAGCATATGCACAATTTAATTCATCAGATTTAAACAAGCATATAATCCTACTTATTATTTTAAATTAAGTGTTACTCACCTATACCAACATGCAGAGCAAACTTTCAAATTGCAGGCTCCAGATTTGTGAAAATAGATGAATGCAGTCATGAAAAATTGCATGCAGACCCTTCTTGCTTAAATTTGAAATGCAGGGCTTTGCTTGCTTTTAAATGCTTCCAGATTGAAAAATCCTTGCATGCAGATGCCAATTTCCGGTTTGAAGATTCATGAATGCAGATGCAAATTCCACTTGCATTTGTTTCCAGCTTTAATATGCAGACCTTCTAGTTTATTATTGCATGCATGTCCTCAACTTGAAATTGCAGTGACAAATTTCCAGACTCATGTGCATGTTCCAGATCAAATGCAGGTTGCAGATGTATGCAAACTTGAATTTTTCATTTTGAGGAGCTATAGGCTTGTTAGAGGATGCAGACTTGTTTTTAGAGGAATTGAATGCAAGCGTTTACAAGTTTGAGGAAATGAATTTGCAGATTTCCATTGAAGTTGATATGCAATTGAATTTTTTTCTTCTTTCATAAAATGGAAATGAAGAAAAGAAAAGAGAATGGGAAGAGTGCAAATTATATAACAATGTTTTGATTTAATTTGAAATTAAAGAAAACAAAATTAAACAAATGACACATGTCTCAAGTATGAACACTTGTAAATATACTCACTTAAATATTTAACACATGTTTAACTTAGGCTTTAATAAACTTACACATGCCTTTTGAATGGTTTTGTTATTTAATTAAGTGTTAAAGAAAATTAACTTAATGAATGCATGTTAACATTTTAAATTATATTTTAAATTTCAAATTAAATTTACAAATCAAAATTATCAATCAACATTTAAAATGAATTAACACAAACATTTTGTAACTTATTTTAATATTCAACCTTAATTTAAAATGGATTTTAAACCAATTAAAACATTTATCTCATATTTAAAAACATATAGTTATTTTATTAAATATCTTTGAAAAGCTTAAATTCAAAAATAAATCTCAATTCCTATTTTAAAACATTAAAATTATGTTATATTAATTTAATTAAAAACAACTTATCTATTTAAAATATATATAAATACATATACATTATTAAATAGAAAACAATTTATTAACAAAAATTATCAATTCAATTTAAATTTAAATCCAGATTATTAAATTTAAATTGTCCAAAATTCCGGGATATTACAATTAAAATAAGTTAATCTACTTTAAACCAACTTAATCAATTTGAACTATATAATTTATTTTAACCTATTTTAAACTAATTAACCTATTTAATCTATCTTAATCTATTTTAATTTATTCTAAACTATTTAAATATGTTTTAATCTATTTTAAATCATTTAAACTTTATTAAAGTATATTAAACTATTTTAATTTATTTCAACTATTTAATCTATTTTAATCCTATTTAATCTATTTTAATTCATTTAATCTATTTTAAATCTAATTAATCCATAATAAACCTATTTAATCTATTTTAAACCATTTAAACTATTTTAAAAATCAATTTAAAGTATTTTAATCTATTTTAAATTTATTTCATCTATTTTAAACCTATTTAACCTAACGTATATCTATTTTAAAACTATGTTGAACTAATTAAACTATTTATAACTATCTAAATTATTTTCTAAACTTCAGATGGTGTTGAGTTGAAATATTTATAATTAAAGCCTTGATTTTAAAGCGAATAGGGTTTAAAAATGTTATAACATAAGTTGGGATTTCAAACGATATTTGTTGGTGAAACGACATATTTAAGTAAATATGATTTTGAAAGTAATTATGATTTCGGAAGTGATATAGTTTGAATTGAATATGATATTTTGATATCAATATGAAATAGTTTTGGAAATGTAAAAGAATCATCCGGTGTGTAATAAGTGGTTGGTTGTTAAAGAGATCAAGATCGGATATTTTCATACTCTCCATCAATACCAAAAACCACTTTAACAACTATACACATGGTGGAGATTCCAGAAATGAAGTAGGATGGTTTGGTGTACAATTCTGTATGAGGTATTTATTTGACCCTGACTCCCGTGAGTCGGCTTAGATGTGACTAAAGCAGGAGCAATGTCGGGCCAAGTGAGGTCGCACCTCCGATCGGATACATTTCTTCGATACCATATTATGACTTTGTGATGATTTGGTGGCCACCCCTTGATTTTAATTATGGGAATGTGTTCCGAGATGGGCGGTAGTAGCTGGTACGCATTACCACCAGTCCAGATCTGCAATTGGTATATCTACCCTGGCATTCCCTTGAGTGCCGTGTTCACATGCCCTATCGCGCCTTTTACGAGTTTGGTTTATACCTTACCTATGAAGTGCCCTTTGATAGTCCTCCAGTTTATGGAGGAATTACGGTACTTTATAGACAATAGGAATATATAAAAATAGGCTAAGGGAGATATGGGTAACGCCTTAACGCTATTTTAATACTTTACTTCACTATAGATGCTATTATAATAGTATATTGTACTATGTATGTAGATAGTTTAACGGATCCTTAGGAGATGTAAATCACGAACATCTCTTAAGTCATTGCACTCACATTGACACTGGATAGGAGACGTCAAACCCCGTAAACATCTCCAACTCCATTACACTCATTTTTATTTACTTTTGATTTAACTTACATAAGATCTTTTAGTCCTAACTTGAATGTTTTGTCTTTTCAATTCGCTCAGGTCAGTCTAAGTTTTCAGTTTAACAAAGACTGCTTTATGGAGGATGAAGATGAAGATTTTGTACTTTATTATTTATTATGTTTATTCCACTGCATCATGTTGTTCCGCTGCATTTATTATTTATTCTTGTTGTATGTAACTCCGATCTGTATTATTCTCTTCTTTAAGAAAGAAAGAAGGAAGAGGAAAAAGTTATTCTCAAAGTAAATTTCAATCAAACTTGATTGATAAAACAAGGAATCATAAAGAAAATAGGATGAATCGGTACGAAGACTCGAATAAAATCCTAAAGCTCGACTCCTAAGATGGACTTAGGACGATGATCCTTGTTATAATATTCCATATTGTTCCGAAGTTTGGCTCTGATACCATGCTGTGACGCCCCACCTCTATACCCACGCTAGCCAAGAACACTACGGAGTAATGCTGTCAACTAGCACGGAGAATAAGGCTGTTGAGGAGCGACCCTCCGTGTAATTTCTTTTAAGCGAGCACCGATATGTCAGATAGTATAACATGCATTCTATTTCAAGAGGAAATCCGACATACCGATACAAACTCAAAGCTACTACACAGTGGCTATAAAGGTCTTCGGAAACAAATATAGAAATAAACATAACACAAATCAGTCACAGATAATTCATATCACAAAGGCGGAAATAGATATGAATATAACACATGAAAGTGTACATCAGAGTAGTGGTCAAACAAGATCCACAATATCAAAAAGACATAGATACAAGTGCTAGACAAAAGAATATGTATACATCATAGAGTCTGTATCTCAAATGTATACAACAAAAACTACTAAACTAAAGTAGTTAGCCAAAAGTCAGAAGATGGTCCGATAAGGAGTCAAGTAGAAGCACCTGTAAAATCTCAGTCTGACCCGAGTATTATTTAAGAAGAAAATAATAAACGGATCAGTCTAGCTATAAATATCAGATGAAGTGATATATAATAAGAGATATGACATAAACATATAATAATCACAATGCCAAGCTATGATAAATAAGTAATTGAAAATCAACAAGAGATTAATCAATATCACAATAATCTACTCAAGATAAAAAGGAATGCCATACTACTAATTTCATTCACCAAGCCACAATAATGACATATATATCAATGCTCATCGTAAAAGTTGGTGAAACATAAATTCCAGAAATCAACACACGAAATTCAGAAATCACAATAAAAAGGATGGCCAATCCCACAAACTGGACATCGACGCACCTAGAAAGACACGCCCCATGTACAGTCGAACATCGACACACCTAGAAAGATATGCCCCATGCTCTAGCATCGACGCACCTAGAAAGATACGCCCCATGCATAAATAAACATCGATGCACCTAGAAAGATACATCCCATGCATAAATAAACATCGATGCACCTAGAAAGATACGCCCCATGTAATGTCTAACACCGATGCACCTAGAAAGATACACCCCATGCTAAGTCGAACATCGACGCACCTAGAAAGACACGCCCCATGCATAGACGAACATCGACGCACCTAAAAAGATACGCCCCATGTCCCGACTTATTGAGCCGATTGCTCCACGAAGTAAATAAACATCGATGCACCTAGAAAGGTACACCCCATGCATAAATAAACATTGACGCACCTAAAAAGGTACGACCCATGTATAAACAAACATCGATGCACCTAGAAAGGTACACCCCATGCATAATAAAACATTGACGCACCTAAAAAGGTACGACCCATGTGAGAAATGAGACGAAGCTCAATAAAATGAGGAACAGTCCTCCACATAAACAAAGAGACATCGCACATTGCTAGTCTAAACTACAAAGATGATCATCATGATCAACGAGAAGTGTCAATTACAATAAGCTAGTAAATATATGAGCTTGGCTTCATGTCCCATAACCACTAGCTTAATTTAAATATTTACAAACAAATTGTAGATCTCCACTAGAAAATTGTCACAAGAAATTCAATCGAACAAGTCCAAGAATTAACCGACGAAGTAAACGCAAGCGTTTCATACCACTTGTTTTACTAAGTCGTTTAATTAGATTTCTCATACGAGTGAGATAAAGGTTTGTATATACTAATAGATTGGAAATCGGTTTGAGAAAACGAGCTTTGTAATAAAATAGTGTTGAAATCATTTGAAGAAAGAGTTTTGATATTTACTACTAGTATAGAAAACCTTTATATTTTTAAAGTGACAAATCACGAAGAAGATTGTAGGAACAATCAATCACTAAGATTCACATTCGAAAACGTGAATAAAATCCAAAGAAATCGATATCAAATCCATCAAAGTGGATATATCTAAAATTCCCAAAGAAAAGGTCATCAAAGTCGATAATAAATGACAACAACAAAAGAGAGACAACACGAATCGATTAAAGTTGGATATTCAAACGAATTAGCAATATAGGCTAATCTGGCAAATAGTAGCAGGTCGGTCGACCGGACTCCCTGAGTCGGTCGACCAAACCAGAGGTTGGAAGTGCTCGGGGCACCAGGTCGGTCGACCGGCCCAGGGGGCTCGGTCGGCCGAAGCCTGTAACCAGCACTTCCAAACAGAGGCAGGAAGTGTCTGGACTACAGGTCGGTCGACCGGCCCAGGGGGCTCGGTCGGCCGAACCTGTATACTTGCACTTCCTACCCTATTTCAAAGGAGGTGCAAATCTCGACCAAATTGCAATCGCACGAGCAACGGCGCTAAGGGTTTATGCCAATCGACTACCCGGCCCTATAAGCTCCTCGATGCATCACCAAAAACATGTTCAAACATCAAATCTAGGATTTTTAACGAATTGAACTCAAAACACTAAAAACTGGAATATTCACAAAAGCAATCCAAATCAAAGTCAAATGCACATGAATAAGTGTTAGGAATTCATACCTAACAATAGAAGAGAATTATAAGCATACATGTGAGATTAAAAATCTCACCTTTGAACCCAAACGAACGAAGAAGATGCAATGAAGCAATGGCAAGAACAAGCACTCTTTAATTCTAACTCAACAAGCTTGAATCTAAGCTTAAAAGAGAAACGTTCCCTAAATTAGGTTTAGGAAATTTCTGAAATCAATGAGAGAATGAGTTGGAGAAGAAGAAGAGGAGCTTACCAATGGGTTCTCTTTGATTTTTGGAGCAAGAACTTGAGCTAGCAAGAGGAACTAGGGCTTGGAGTTTTAATTTCCACTCTCTTCTACCATTGTTGCTAAAGCTTGAAGAGTTAGGAATTAGAAATGAAGTGATGAAGAGTTGGAAAGGGTTGGGACTGAGTTAGTAAGTGGCTAATGGGTTCAGCCCAAACCAAAGCCCTAAGTGAAAAAGTGGCAAAAATCAACTTTCTCCAAACATATCGAAGCTTATACTCAAAAAGGTCGCAAACGTCATTTTGAACTCAATGGGGGTGGTCTCGAGTCCCAATTCGACTGTTTGTAAAAAGTAGCGTTTTCGGACCAAAATCCGACGAACGATAAAATATTTAAATAAAATATTTAAATATAAAATCGATAAATATGCGGGTTGTTACAACAAGTGTGAAGCTTCTTTTCAACCGCCTCTTTTCAGCAGTTGAAGGTGCTTCTCACTAATACTCCTACTCTTGTGGTTCCCGAAGGGAATCAAGATCTTATTGTCTACATCGATGCTAGTCATTGTGGCCTCGGTGACGTGCTTATGCATAAATATCGAGTAGCTGCTTATGCTTCTAGGAAACTACGACCGATGAAGTTCTCTATTCCACTCATGACCTCGAGTAAGTTGCCATTGTCTTCGCCTTGAAGATTTGGCGCCTTGAAGATTTGGCGACACTATTTATTAGGCGAGCACTTCATTCTCTATACCGATCACAAGTCCTTGAAATTTATGTTCACTCATAAGGAGCTCAATATGATGCAACAATGTTGGCTCGAGTTCCTTGCCTCCTATGACTTTGATATCCAGTATACCCCTGGTAAGGGTAATCGTGCTGCTGATTCGCTTAGTCACAAACATTCGACCATTGTTTCTATGATGCTAGCCGAATGGGATGTTCTAGAGACCTTATCCCTTTATGATATTCATGATCGAGCTCCATCTTCTGATTCTTCTACTTTATTATTTAGTTTGGAAGTTCGACCCAGTTTATTGGATTGTATTGTCGATGCTCAGCGGAGTGATCTCGATCTTGTGCACCTTATTCAGATTTGTAAGTCTGAATCCTATGATGAAGAGTTGAGGGATTTCAACATTGATTCTCATGGGTGTCTTCGTAATAAGAACCGTCCTGTCATGCCTTTTGATTTTGCACTTAGGCGTGACATTCGGATGATTGTCATCGTTCTAAGTATACCATTCATCCTGGCAGTAGTAAGATGTATGCCAATATGCATCGCCTTTATTAATGGGAAGGCATGAAGTGCGGTATGGCGAGTTATGTGAGCAATTGCATGACTTTTCATCTCATCAAAGCTGAATATCAGCACCCTTTTGGTCTCCTTCAGCCTCTAGAGATTCCATTATGGAAATGGAAACAGATTTCCATGGATTTCATTGATGGCCTACCTCGTTCAACATTGGGCCATTTTAGCATTTGGGTTATTGTTGATCGCCTTACAAAATTAGCTTATTTCATTCCAATTAAGTTTAATAGGAGTGCTTCTCATTTGGCTAAGTTATATATCAAGGAAATCATAAGACTTCAGGTGTTCCTAGTTCGATTGTGTGTGACCGTGATCCGCTTTTCACGAGTCCTTTCTAGCAGAGTCTTCAACAAGCTTTAGGAACAAAGCTTAATTTCAGCACAGCATATCATCTGCAATTTGATGGCCAGAATAAACAAGTGAATCATATTCTTGAGGATCTTCTCCATGCTTGCATTCTAGATTTCGATGGCAGTTGGGAGGATCATCTACCTCTTATAGAATTCTCCTACAACAATAATTTTGTAGTCTAGTATCGGTATGGATCCTTTCGAAGCCCTTTACGGAAGGCCATGTCGATCACCTTCGTATTGGTTGGAATCTGGAGACAAGTTTATTCTTAGCCCAGATTCTATTCGTGATTCATTTGTGAAGATTGTTCTTATTCGTTAGAGAACGAAAGAGGCACAAAGTCACTAGAAATCCTACACGGACAAGCGTAGGAAGCCTCTTGAGTTCTCTGTTGGTAATTTCGTTTTCATTCGTGTTTCTCCTCTGAAAGGGGTTATGCGCTTCAGTACGACTGAGAAATTAGCTCCTCGCTTTATAGTACCATTTCCTATTACTGAACGTATTGGCCTTATGGCTTATAAAGTTTCACTTCATGCTCATCTATCTGGCATTCATGATGTGTTTCACGTCTCTTAGCTTCGAAAGTGTCTTCGAGAGTCAGATTCCGTTATCAATTCTCCAGATTTGCAAGAGCTTGAGATCTTACCGGACCTATCTATTATGAAGCAGCCTATTCGCATACTTGCTTTAGAGGTGAGACGCCTTCGAAACAAGGACGTGTCGCTCATTAAAGTTCAATGGTCCGCTAATCCCAATGACTGCACTTGGTAAACCAAAGAATTTATCGAGCATTCATATCTCGGTTTTCTATCAACGCATAGCGATGGTGAGAATATCTCTTTATCTCAAGCTTGTTTTCTTTTCTTTTTGAGTGATGAAATTAAATAGTTGAATACAAATTCTTCTCTAGGAATTGCGAAGACACAATTTTGTTAAGGAAGGAGTCTGTAATAACCTTAGAGATTACCTTTCGATATTGAATTATAATGATAATGATAATTCAGTATTGTAAATTAAATTGAATTTGAAGAAATTAAATTGTTTATCTGGAATAAACAATGAATTTTGGAGTTTAAAATGTGAA
Organism: Allium cepa; assembly: GCA_030765085.1. NCBI lineage: Eukaryota > Viridiplantae > Streptophyta > Magnoliopsida > Asparagales > Amaryllidaceae > Allium > Allium cepa. The sequence continues at coordinate 113,541,399 of CM060932.1, forward strand.
AATGGAATTTCAAGCTTTATTCTGTTTTGTTTGGAGTGATAATAAATGGAATATAGGATTTAAATAATAAAAATGATTTCATTTTAGAGAAAGTGCAATAATTATGTTAATTATTGTCTGTTTGCTTCTTTTAATAATTTTTAAAAGAAGTATGTAAATTTTAAAGGTGGTTTATTGAAACAAAGGGTGGAAATTGGGTTAAAAATAAGTTTTGGCTATAAATAATGTTTTGAAATGGTTTGAAATAGTTTTTTAAAGTGAGAAAATAAATTTTGTGGAATTTTAGATGTTAAAAACAATGTTTTATTCATTTATTCGAGTAAATGGTATATTTTTGTTAAATTAAGGATTTTAATAATAAAAATGTTTTAAAAATATAAATTAATCCTTTTATATGGTAAGAAATGTTTTATTTTACAAGTATGCAAATTTTCATATTTTCCTTTTATGTAAATAAGAAGAGAATGAATTTTTATTTGTGTATATGTGATATATACACATATTTCTTTGTTAAGTGTTGATTTTTAGCCTAAACCATTTTATTGCTTTTTATTTTCAAACCTATCTTAGCCTATTTAGCCTTGACATGGTAAGAAGTGAGAAAGAGGAGTGTTGTACGTTCATTTCACAGTATCTTCTTCTTCCTTCAGCTGAAACAAAAGAAAATAAACTCCTCTTTACCGATTTCTCAAAAAATAATCAAGTAATTCCTTCATTTTAATTCAATAAATTCAAGGATTTTTACAATCTAGTGAGAAATAAAAGGTAAACCACTCCATACTACTAAATTCCATCACCAAATTCTTTTACAGTAAATGGGTTTCTAATTTTTACTGTAAATATTGTTTGCATGTTCTTCCTATCTCCTGTATAGGTATTTAAAAGCTCCAATCTTGCCAAAAGGCTTCGACTTTGCTGCAAAATCCGAGCTTTTGTAAAAAATTAGCAAAGTGAGTTGTATGATCTCACAATCTAGCAAAAACAAAAGTGCCAGTGCTTGAATTTGTAGAAAATTCATTTTTTTTTGCAATTTCCTGTAGTGAATATTTTTGCTTGTTATAATCTGATTTCTGTTGCTACTTTGAACCCCTATATCTTGTGATTCCAGCAACGAAATGCTTTTGGATTTCTTGCATTTGGTAGCTTGCATGTTGAATTACATCTGTAAATTTTTGTTGAAAATTGAGGTCTTTTGCTATACTAAACTCAATCTAGAAAATCGGTTCACAAGCAGGAATCGCCTGGAACAAAAATACACAGACCAGGTCGACAGCCACCCTCCCTGGATCGACCTGGAATCAACTAAAAGGCTCCTAGGTCGACCGTATGGTCGACCTCGGGACCAAGGGGGTCGACTTCGAAGTCGACCTGGTGGAAGGCAAATTATTGTTTTGTTTCATCGTGTGTTCGTCGTTTTCTTGCTTCTTCCGTTCCACTTTTGGTTTGATTTTGTGATGTTTTTGATCGTTTCTAAAGGCCATGATGTCAACCAATAGACTATCCAAATTTAGGAGACTTAAAAATTAAAATTTTGAATTATTTTGAATTTAAATTAGATTTAAATTCGAGTATCGGTTTGAGTGATTTTCCTTGTTTTTATTTGTTTTCGAGCACGGTTTTCTCCGAATCTTTTTGTAATGATTTTTAAAATTAATGGATGTTTCAAAATAATTAATATATAATATTTTCAAGTATTTTCAAGTGTAAAATTTATTTATTCTCTGTAATAAGGGAAATGTTCAAATAGGATTTTCAAATTTATTTTGGAAATTGGTTTTCAAAGCTTATTTTCCCAAGTAAATTATTTTATATATAAATTACATATTTTTGCACAATTCGAGCAAATGGGAAGGAGAATTAAATGGTTTGGTAAAACATATGGTATGTGACACGTGCGTTTATCTTATCGGTTAATTATCAATTTGTCTGTTTAATCGTTTTGACCTTTGAGTCGAGTTTACCGAATAGACGAGGTAAACTTTTTACTACTTTGAGTGTGAAATTTACTAGCGGTTAATAAACCGTTTAGTGTAAACGTGTGGTATGAGACACGCGTTAACACTATTCAGGTTCATATTCGAGAGTTTGTGACGCATTTTCTATTGCGGCATGCCAGTACTAGACCTTTGAGTCATTGCCATTGCGGTGGTTGCCATTGCGGTGTATTTGCCTTCGAGGCGTTTGCCATTGCGGCGTATTTGTTATTGTGAAGTTTTGCCTTCGGGTGATGCACATATTTGAGATAACAGTACTTGGCAAGGCTTCGGCCACATGCATGTGCTAAACTTTTGAGATGATTCCTTTGACTATTTTCCCTAGTATATCACCCCATTCCGGAATTGGTCCTTTGAATCGTTCGATATACATTTGTGGCGATTACCTTTCGGGAATTTGAACTCTTGGGAGTTCTATTTTTGAGATTTGTATTGCCTATACTGGTGTTATTGAGATTTGCCTTTTGATGTTTACTTGAGATTTTATTCTCCTCGTTGGAGATATATTTGCCTTATAGCGCGTTTGGGATGGGATCTCTTTGTGCATATTTTGGGTTGACAATTTGGCGGGCTTAGGTTTTCCTCCTAAATAATATTTGATGTATTATGAATGCCGATGATATGAGGCTCGCTTCTCTTAGTGTTTTATGTGTTGTACTATCTCTTTTGAGATTATATGTTGTGTAGTAATACCCTTCATCACATGAAATAACTATACACTTTAAATTGCCCCTTCTCACTTGGGAATATTATCACTTTATCCTTATGCTCATATTATCGCTTATCCTTATAAACTGATTTGTTTGGCTAGACTGATCCATGTATTTATACTCGGGGTCAGACCAAGGTGTTTCAGGTTAGGTACATTTGGACTTAGTCTATTCTGCTTCCGCATGGACTATTCTGCTAGCTCCTTTTGTTATAGCTTTTTTGCAGTCCTTTTTGTTTATTACTCTAATATATATATTCTTTTGACTCGCTTGTATATTATGGTTGCTATACCACTTGACATGTGTCATTTTGTATACTCTGTGATATATCTGTATATGTGTGTGTGTGTGTATATATGATGATCTGCTGTTTTGTGATGTGTTTTGCATTCGAGTTGTATTTTGTCTTGATAGATCCTATAGTCATCTATGGCTTTGTGTTAAGTATTTATTGGATATGTCGATACACTTGAGTTAGAAAAAAAAATATGGCATTTGTCGACTTATTCAATAGATATTTATGACAAGGCTACAGATGGTCGTCCCTGACCAGCGCTATTCTCCGCATTAGCAGACGGTATTACCAAGTAATACTCTTTGTTAATGTGGGTTTCGGGGTGGGGCGTCACATTTTAGGAGCACAAAACTAATCCCAAATGATTCTGGTCTAATTAAATTCCGAGTGTTTGCATCTGATTTGATTCCATGCTGAGTTGAAATTGAATTTTCCATCTTTTTTAAGGTTCCCAGGACCAAAAATCTTGTGGCATTTGGCTGTAAATTTAGATATTGGTCACTGTTTGTTGTATTTGGGCAGGAATGCATGCTAAATTCTCTTTCCATTTATTTTCTGAAATTAAAGTGGATACTTTACTATTATGGATACCATAAATGGACATAGAGTTACACCCAAACTTGTCTAACAGAGAGAACCCTTTAATCCAGGGGTCAAACCAGACTGCTGAATTTTCACCATTTGCTATTTTCCTCTGAATTAGGCCTTTGCACCACTCTCTAGCTTTAAGAACGAGTTTCCAAGTATTAGAAGCATTATTGTCCATAAATGCAGTCCAAAAGTTACTTTTGTTACAATATTTATTATGCATCCATTTTTCACATAGAGAATCACCTTGAATGAATTTCCATGACAGTTTGTTAGCAATTGCTTTAGCAATGTCTTCAATTCTTTTAATCCCTAATCCACCTTCACTTTTTGTTTTACACACATCATCCTAAGAAATTTATGAGTTTTAGATTTCCAAATGAAATTAGCACATATAGAGTTAATTCTTTATATCAAAATCCTAGGGAACTGGGAAAATTGCATTCAGAAATGAAGCATTGGATAGATAACAGTGTTGACCAGTTCAATTCGGCCATTAATGTTGGAAATTTTATTGTACCAGTGGTTAATTTTTTTTGTTAATCTTGTCAATTAATCCTCCAAAATCCATTGCTTTTAATTTGTTGGTGGATAATGGAATGTACATATAAATGATAGGTAGATTGCCATTATTGATTTTAGGAATTAGAAATCATTTGCTTGTTTTTGGCACCTTTGCTACACTGTCGATTTTGGTTTCATTAGGCCAGTGAATTTCTGTAAAATCTGAAATGTATACTGTATGGATTTAGCAGTCTCTAAGTTTGCTTTGGCCAGTATTAGTATGTCATCTGCATATAATAAATGAGTAATCATGGGTTCAATTTTGTAAATGGACTGAAATTACCTTTTAGATATTCTATATCAAGATTTATTGTTAGAAATTCCATGGCAAAAGAAAATAAATATGGCGAGAGAGGGTCTCCTTATCTATGTCCTCTCGTGCTATCAATGAAACGATATGGAGAGCCATCAACTAACACCGAAAACGTAGGAGTAGATATGCATTCATATATAAGATTTGCAAATAACAAAGGGAACCATCGCAATCAGCATATGATGAATAAATTCTCTATTAATTTTATCATAGGCTTTATGTAGGTTAATTTTCAGGCATAAGTTGTTGGAATTTTTTCTATTAATACCCCTGACCATTTTATAAGCTAGAAATGAATTATATGAAATAATTCTGTCAGGAATGAAGACAATCTAGTTATATGAAATAAGTTCATTCATGTATCCCTTCATTCTATTGCAGAGCATATTAGCAAATATTTTATATGATACATTGCAAAGTGAGATTGGTCTATAATCAGATATATCAGTGGCCTCATTTTTCTTAGGAATGAGATATATGAAAGTGTGATTAATTTCTGTTATGATCTTCCTAGACTGAAGTATACCATTCATTGCATTCCAATATCATTTTTTAACTGTTCCCAATGAAGTTTATAGAATTTAGAGTTTACGCCATCGAGACTGGGGGAACTGTTGTCATTGATTTGGAACATGGCTGATTTTATTTCTTCTAACTGAAATGGTATACGTAGGTTGCTTCATAAAATTCTTTTACAAGTAATGCCTAGGAATTGATGTACAACCGGAGATGATGAGAACAAATCAGATAAATATTGAATGGCCTCACAAGCCAACTTTTCTGATGTTGAAATCCAAGAACCATTCTCATTAATTATAAAATTACTCTTTCTTTTAGGATTGACAGCATTGATTTTATTATACAAGCAATCAGTTGGTTTGTCTCTTTAACCAACCAGTTAAATTTCATCCATTGGTCATTTTCTATTGCAATTTGTCTCATCATATTATGAATCTTCTCTGTTTTCCTTGTATATTGTTCTAGCAAATTTTCATTCAAGGGACCTTGAACTAATTGCTTATATATATATATATATATATATCATTAGCTTCCTCCTCTATTTTCTCAGCCAAAGTATGTATGTTGCTCTTATTTTTGATCCATGATTTCAGTCCAGTTTTTGTCGATTTTAGTTTGCATAAGAGGATGTGCAAAGGGATACCATCATAATCTTGCATCAAGGCATTCTGAACAGTGGAGTGATAAGCCTCTTGGAATTGCCAATAATTGTTGTATCTAAAAGGTAATTTGGTCTTTACTTTGTTATGCAGTAACAGTTTGACAAAAATAGGAGTATGATCACTAAGTGAGTGATATCCAAAATGTATGCCGAATTGAAACTTGCTCAACCGTAATGTATTAACAAAAACACGGTTAATTTTATGAATAGAGTAGTTAAGACCTCCTCTCCATGTGTAGAAATTTCCAGTAAACTCAGGTTCTATTAGATTAGAGGAAGAAACGCAGTCAATAAAATTTTGATCGCACATAGAATTAAAGAGGCCATAATTAACTCTATCTTTAGAAGTTAAAATGGCATTGAAATTCCCTGCCACTATCCATGGCAAATTAAATTTATAAGACTGTTCGACAATATATCTCCATAACTCTATTCTTCTTGCTTCATCATTAGCTGCATATATCGTCGTGCATAAAACACTTATTCCGTTCACATTATAAAGGATACATGAAATGAATTGTTCGTTAGTGTGAATAATAATATTAGACCAGAGATTGGGGTCCTAAATAATCAAAATTCTGCATTTCTGGTTATTATGAATATTGTGAGAGAATTTCCAATCACCATTAGCTTTAGCCATGAATCTATCAATACCATCAGACGATAACTTATTTTCCAGAATGCCTAGGGAAGAATATTTTTTTGTACTTAAAATATCTAATACCTTTAGCGGGCATTTATGCCCCTTATGTTCTAGAAAAGGAACTGCATTATAGATTAACTTCTGGGCTGCTACTATCGCCGGGGGAAGTAGCAGTCCTCGTGATCTTTGCATTTTGTTTTCTTGCTTTTACCCTTTAATCGAGTAACTAAATTGGACCATGCAGGGTTATCGATAACATCGGCTGGGTTAGTAGCATTAAATTCAAATGACGTTTCTTCAGTTTTGGGTTTTCAAACAGGTTTGGATCTAGTTGCATAAAGAGAATCACTTTCCAATGAATCTGAACCAACATCAGGAGGGATTTCAATGGGGGCAGCCGACTTCTCAATATTGTCTTGTTCTTTTGTATTTTCATTAGTATCGATTTGATTCATTTTTGTATCCGTTTTAGTAGTCAGATTGTTCTTTTGCAAGCTTGTAATAATTTTCTCAAAATTTTTATTTGGCTGGCCAGAGTTTTTCCATTGAACTTCTGTATTAATAATCGACTCTCTGTTATTCATTTCGACTGGACTTGAATATGATTGTTATTAGATAGACCAGTTGTTGCTTCTTTAATACATTCAGTTGTACTATTGCTTCCAACATTTTTAAGAACTGTCTGATTTGTCTGTGGTAGATTACCCATGCTAGCGAAATTGGATGACAAACTATTGTCGATATTTGCATCAATAATCATTTCCTCATTATCATTTAAATTGTTCTGTTGGGTAGTTTTCGGCATTCAAACTTTAGTAAATTGATAGTGTGTTTCGACATGTCCAAAACTAAAACAATTTGAGCAAGTAGAAGGTTTCCACTCATACAACACTTCTTGCCAAATAATTTCAACCTTCTCTATTAGGATCGGGATTTTATTTGGAAATTAAATGAGTTATTGATTTCAATTAATACTCTAATATAGGCTATTTTTATAATACCTTCTGTAAATTTGCCCAGTTTAATAGAAGAGCCAATGACTGAAGCTATATGACTGATCCCTTCTTCTATTCAGTAGTCAAGTGGTAGGTTAGGCAAACGAACTCATATTGGAATAGAGTGAAGAAGTTCTTTATTAAGCTGCATTTCAAGCGACCACCTCTTCATCATCATTAACTTTTTAATATAATACTAGGGTCCCCTTCCAAAAATTTCTCACAATCACGTTTATTGTTAAATTCGATGATATAGAATCCATTTTCCTTAGAATAAATCGAAAATTCATCTACAGGCTTCCATATTCTATCGATATAATCTTTGAAATATGGGTAATATAGCTTAGGACCAACAACATAAACGACAATGACATTGTCCCATTGTTTTCTAGCATCTTTAACCACATCTACAGACATTTTAGCACATTGTATGGAATTAAATTCATGCTGATGATAAAATTTAAGCGTGATGGAAATAGGGATATTATTCCGCTTCACAACTTCGTTCCACGCCCTGCCAGACGATGTAGAGAAATTCCATCTGTTGGCAGTGGGTTTGGTTTCAAGTTGATTGGAATGTATGAGATGGTGACTTACGTATATTGATACATCGAGTCAAATTTCTATACTTTACATCGAAGTAAAATTGATAATGTGCGAAGAGCTAAAAACAATTCAATATAATTGTATAAGGTGACTACATTAAATATAAAATTCCAATAAATGCCTAACATAAAATATAGTTCTATCTCAAATGTTACTCCCATGTTATATTATAATGTATATGGAGTAATCAAATTATGATTTGATTTACATGAGTAAAGTTGAGTCAAATCTTTCTTAAAATATATGTATCTATTAGTAGATACATATATTAATCTAATATTATCTAGAACCAAGTTTATAATTTCATATTTGGTATGATATAGGAAAGTTTGCATCTTAAAAGGTTAAAATACAAGTTTTTCGACATACATTTATATATGTCTAATGCTCATAATAATTATTTATATCATATATAATAAGCACAAATAATAGAAAACAAAAACCAAAAGACATACTTTTATTTCGAACAAGATTCGTTATAGAATTAAAGATCGCATAACAAACCGTATAATTTCCCGTAGGGAATATCGTTAGCTCTCTCGATAAATATTAAGGTTTTTCTCATTGAGGGCGAGAAAGAGTATTAGGTCATCCATGATGATGATCCTCTCACATACTGACAACTGTTAGAGAGTAAAGGCTTTGCAAAGTTTGTATTCCATGTGCAAAAACAAAATTTGAACTTTGAAAAATTTAGCCGAAGAGGTAAAACCCATCGGCTGCACAAGGATCTTTATGAAAAGATCAATGCGGATGGAAAGGTCGAAACTTATAAGGCAAGGTTGATGGTGAATGATTTCTACCAAATTCAAGGTGTCGGATATGAAAACATGTTTATTCGTGAAGTACAAAAGGTTTTGTGCAACTTTAATAAAATAAAATTCACTCTTTACCTAACTGCATAGCACACTTTACATAGCAGTTACCATATAAGTTCTTCTATTCGAATTAGATATAATAACCTATAGAATACTCTCATCGAGTCACTCTATAGTCTTTCCAAATATTTTTTAAGTACGTAACCTATCACTACTCTTAACAATATGGATAGCTTTACGTACACTATAAGAGTCCGGTGGCCAATAAACTGATAGTTCTTAAAGTTTGTTGGACATACAGCTTATTACTCTGATAACAACTAAAAGTTTAGATGGAAAAAACTCCTCTGCAAATAGCACATCAAAGGCAACTAAGCCTAAATGAGATGTTTGGACCGTTCCTCGACATCCAATGGCTTACGAGACACTTTGAGGACATGGTACACATTTGGACCGTCCAAACTTCATTCTAAATGACTATTTATAGATCACATAATGTGTTGGCACATGAGATATTTTGAATAAGAAACTCAATTACTCTTTGTATACATCATAATTAAATTATAAAATAGTAAAACAAGAAGAACCACAGTAGACGTAGGTCTATCGATTGAACCACCCTAATAATCCATCTCCTTTTCCTTTAGCAACACCAGTTTAACTTTCATTCATTGCTCACCAACTTCCTCCGCTTGTGCTTAGTGGCCAAGGATCTTCAAAATCCATTTAACTCTGAAGTCAACCGAATTATTCAGTAAACAATCTCCCATAAGGGTGAAGATGCATGTTTAAACCTTTTCAAAAAACAAATGCCTTGAGCTTTGGCCCGGTTTCAAGTCACCATTAGTAACTATTTCTTCCAACTATTTACACACCCATCGATGTATGGTACTCCCTACACAATCTCAGGTGGTTATTTCATTTGCGCTCCAGGGCTTTGTGTTCGTTTTCTATGACATACCGCTGTAGGATATAAGTTGTAACTCCCGAAATAAAATCATTTTTTTCTTCATATTATCCTTCAGTTTGTGCAAAAAGAAAAACAATATTTATGAACATTCAAATTTCACTATTAGACCATTCTAGATTGTTAATTTTGTTGGAGGCGGTGGAAGTTGTGGAAGAAGTCATTATACTGTTGTATAAGATGAAATGAAAATTGTTGATGATCTTCTGAGTGTATTGAAGGATGAATTGTACAGTTTTTTCTGGAAAAAAGACACCCGACGTAAAAAGAATTAAATTCGTCGTATCATTTACGACTTTCGCTACCGTTACATTTTTAGCTTTTGAACGTCCTTTCAAAAATGATGACATAGCAGTTACGTCTGACATGTCTCAAATAAATCCATAAGTTAGGGCTTTTGAAAAGACTTTTCCGATTCGAGAACGGGATCGTATATTTCGAACCAAAATGCTTTGCAAATCAATCAAGCCAACATCGAAGTAGAAACTACAAAAGGTTAATTCAATTAATAAATATTACCATATTCAAATGTACCGTTGCTAAACCCTGTCAATGGTATGGGCTTTGAGACGAACGCCCGAACCCTTCCGCTTAATGCAGGTACGAATTTAGTTCTAACTATCCAGACCCGACCTGATAACTATTGAGGCTAGGTGCGGTTTCATCACAACCTTGCCCGATTCATATTCGATATGATTATTGGTTTTTCATAATACCAAAACATGATTGTATATGTTATTATCATTTTGTATGTTTTATGTGGATTTTTTGCATATCTTTAATAATAGTTGTAATACCTTTGGTGTCACACTTTTTTGGTATAAACGTAAACTTCTTTAATAATAGTTGTAATACCTTTGGTGTCACACTTTTTTGGTATAAATGTAAACTACCAAAAATGCCCCTCTACAAGTATTATTAAATATTAATATTAATTAAAAATATGATCTAACAGATAAGTTTCCTTTACCAATTCAAAACACCCCTCTGTAGATATTATTGAAATCTTAATATCACTTGAAAATACGATCTAACAAATAACATTTTTTTCAAAGTCGTCTTTTATTAATTGATAATAGAAATAAAAATTCAAACTAATAAAAATAAGTTCGTTCTTTATTAATTAATAATAGAAATAAAAATTCAAACTAATCTTTCTTTAATAATAGTTGTAATAGCTTTGGTGTCAGACTTTTTTGGTATCAACGTGAACTACTAAAAATGCCCCTCTATATATTATCCAATCTTAATTACTTAAAAATAGGATCTAATACTAAATTTCTTTTATAAATTCAAATGCTCATAAAAGTAGGATCTAATAACTAAACATGCTTTAAAATTAAAACGTTTCTAAAAATAGGACCTAAAATTAAACCTTCTTTACAGATTCAAAATACTTCTTTACAAAATATCACTTGAAAATAAAATTTTTTTTTTTGACTGATTAAACATATAAAATTTATAAGAAAAACAACTCACGCGCGAAGCACGTGCCATTACACTCGTAGTTATATTAGCTTTAGTGCCATACTTTTTTGGTATCAACGTGAACTACCAAAAACGTCCATCTATATATTATCAAATATTAATCATTTAAAAATAAGATCTAATATTAAACTTTTTTTACAAATTCAAACGCGCCTAAAAGCAGGATCTAATCATTAAACATGTTTTACAAATTCAAAACGCTTCTAGAAGTAGGATCTAAAATTTTCCTTTGTAGATTCAAAATACTTCTTTGCAAATATACAAAATTAATATAACTTGAAAATAAAAAAATATTTTTTGACTGATTTAAACACATACAATTTATAAGGAAAATAATTCACGCGCGAAGCGCGTGGCGTGACACTCGTCTGTAATAATAGTTGTAATAGCTTTGCTGTCACACTTTTTTTGTATCGACTTGAACTACCAAAAAAACCCCTCTAATATTCCTTAAGAACATGATGTAACAAATAATATTTTTTTTACAAACTCAAACCGCATCTCCACGGATAGTTTCAGATCTTTCTGTCACTTAAAGATGGGATCTAACAACTAAACTTCTTTTACAAATTCGTTCTTTATTAATTAATAATACAAATAAAAATTAAAATCAATAGAAAAGTAGAAGTTACAAATTAAAAATAAAAACTCAAACCAATTACAAATGATTTCAACGCAAAAATATAGCAACAAATTTATGCAAATCATTTTCTCTTGAATGTATTAAACGTAAACAGGTTATAGAAAAACAATTTACGTGTGAAGCATGTGCCATGATCAAGTATGAGGCGCGTGCTGCAATGCTCATTTTAATTATCAGGTTGTTTTTACGACTACATAATTTGTATGTTAGCATTGTTTGTGTGCAAATTTTTACAGAACTTACTAGTTTAAAATATAATTTTAGCATAAATATTATAAGTTTGGTGTGCGGTATCACCCAACGGATTTGAAAAGCACAACGTTCGGGCTTAGGTATTGGGTTTGAGCTCAACGAGTTTGGATTGGGCGGATCGGGTTTTAAGATACTCGTACCGAAACTATCGATTACAATCACGACGTCCATTAATTAAAATGAAAATCAACTAATAAGCTCGTGGGTTGCTTAACTGATTTAAAACAAAAATAGATGAAAAAATAACGTACTAAATCTCTCCCGTAACCACCTCACTCGCTCCGTCATCATCAGCTACCTACTTCCATGTAGGCCCCTCGTCCAAAACATTAGGCGGAATTACCAACCCAAAGGCCATTATTACATTTCACTAATTGCCCCCTAAAATTTGTAGTTTACACACTCACCACCTTCCCGTTCCACCTAAACTCTTCCCAATAAATATCAAGATCCATACTCTCTCCCAAATCTCACTCTACTCCGTTTCCAGACCAAAACTTCGAATTGTCCGCCATGGCTGCCACCTCCTCATCCTTCGCAGCTGCCGCCGTAAAAAATCCTATGATCACCACTCGCCGCCTCTCTCTTCCTGCAAAATCTAGTCGCCTGTCTTTCTCTCTCCGACAGCGATCTTTACATCCAATTCGCGCCGCTGCCGTTGAATCTTCTCCGGTGACATCGTCGTCGTCGTCCTTGATCGACGACTCAGTCAACTCGATCAGGTTCTTGGCGGTTGATGCGGTGGAGAAGGCAAACTCCGGCCACCCTGGCTTGCCTATGGGCTGCGCGCCTTTGGGTCATATTTTGTTTGATGAGGTCATGAGGTTTAACCCTAAGAATCCGTACTGGTTTAATCGGGATCGGTTTGTGCTTTCGGCTGGGCATGGCTGTATGTTGCATTATGCGTTACTGCATTTAGCTGGATATGACAGTGTTAAGGTTTGCACTTCTATTTTTTTGTTGTGATGTTATGATCTTTGGTAATTTAGGAACTAAAGACCGTTTGCTTGGTTAGACTGTTTTACGTTTAGCTTATGTGTTTGAAAATTGAGCGAAGTTTAACTTAAACAATACAGATGTATCGAAAATTATAAGTTGTGATTGATCTTAGCTTTATGTTACTCTGATTATGATAGTAGATCGGTGGCATATTTTTCTACTGCATGCAATGAACTGCCTCTTTTGACCAAAAAGAAAAATTAACACAATGTCAAGGCTAGATGTAGAAATCATGTTCGGTTATTTCTGGGTTTTCGTAAAAAGTTGTGATCTGTATTGGTAGCAAAGGAAGAAAGTAAGAGTTAGGATTTGATTTGAATATTAATTATTAGAAAAGTAAAGGATCCAGTGTATATTACCTGATTTATCAGAAAAGTTGTTTTTGACTCCTTTTATATGCCTGGTAGAAAAAGGGTGCTGTGATTGTTTTATGGTTTGGTGTGGTTGCTTTCATTAGGTTAAAGTTTACGTATAAGATATTGTAGACGTTAGACTCCATGAGTATATAAGTAGGAAATTGATGAAAGTTAATAGTACAGTTTTGAGAAACATGTGATTGGTTTGTTTTATAAGCCCTACGTGAAAGATATATATGATGCCGACATTACTTTTGTTTGTGTTTTGATGCTTTATTGGTTGTAGGGTTCAAATTCGTTTGCAACTTTTGAACACTACCATTAAAGTAACAATTTTTTAAGATGCCATAGGATATTTTACAAGTATTGTCAACCATGGTTGTTGGACATTCTTTCAAAAATAACAAATCGTAATTTAGACATTATGCTCTGAATCAACTGAATGCTTACTCATTTCCTTATAAAATTGTCGGAAATTTTATAGGAATCCGTCTTGTAGATGTAGTTGACATTGTTACTTTTGATTAATGCCCATTGTTTGTTACTATTATGCATCTATGATCATATGTTAGGTGCTACATATCAAAACCGTTGGCCGGTTTTTAGTTTCTAGAAACAGCTTAAAGAGTAAAGGTTAACTTGTAGAGATATTTTGATTGAGAAATATAATATTTATAATTTTCAATCAGCTTTATCATGTTAGTTTTCAATGTTGGAACACTTCTTTTTATTGTCATGGGATGATAATTATTTTGGTGGCCAGTTATAAATCCCAGTAATCCCAACAGTCGTATATACAGTTGTATTTTTATTTTATCGTCTCCGCTTCCAACTATGATTACATTCAAAATTTATTTTACAGATTTGTTAGTGATACTATTTTGTTGTTTGCGGTTTTTAGGAAGAAGATTTGAAAGCTTTCAGGCAATGGGGAAGTAAAACTCCTGGTCACCCTGAGAACTTTGAGACGCCAGGGGTTGAAGTCACCACTGGTAGGCTTGTTAGATATGTATCATATATTTATTTATTTAATTTTCTTTTCTATATATCATCTTCGTATTTCTGGTATGAGTGTACAAGTTTACATGGTTACTAAACTCTCTTTGACCATTTTTTTTCTTTTTTGTTATTGTGGAGAAATGGTAATTACTGTTTGTAACTTGTAAGCATATTTTATTTACAATTTTCTTGCTGGGTTCTTCTTGCAGGCCCTCTAGGTCAAGGTATTGCAAATGCTGTTGGATTAGCATTGGCAGAAAAGCACTTAGCTGCTCGATTCAACAAGCCAGATATGGAGATTGTTGACCATTACACGTATTATTTCTTTCACTCATTCTATAACACTACTAAATAAATATTAATGGAAAATTTCTTCTACTCATTCCCTATCTGTTTCAATTTTGTAGTAAGAATATAAGATCATACAATATCAAAATTTTGTCGCCTTTCCTCCCAAATTTTACCTTAATCAGTGCAAACTATTTAGCAGGGTCGCATAAAATATATTTAAATTAAAAACAATGATCCTGGGAGAAAATTGCAACAATTGTGGATGCTGGTTTCATTTGCCATCCCTGATTTTAGAAAAATATCAATCTACACACGTATTGAGTTGCATGCTTGTCTACTAAATCAGGTATACAATTGTTGGAGATGGTTGTAATATGGAAGGAGTTTCAAACGAAGCCTGTTCTCTTGCTGGACACTGGGGTTTAGGTAAATTGATCGCTTTCTACGATGACAACCACATTTCCATTGATGGAGATACAGAGATTGCATTCACTGAGGATGTCTCTGCTCGATATGAGGCTCTTGGGTGGCACACAATTTGGGTCAAGAATGGTAACGATGGATATGATGAAATCCGTGCTGCAATTAGAGAAGCAAAGGCTGTTAAGGACAAGCCGACACTTATCAAGGTTTTCTTTTGATCCTCTTGCTCTTGAATATTTTTCTATCTTTTAATTATATAATGAGAAAAAAGGAATGAGCCACATGATGAGTTCCCATGTCAATTTTTTAATAGGAATCATTCATAATGTCAAGATTTCCTCTAAATATACAGCACAAACCTTAATTTTTGCAGAAATGTCTACTTACATAACATTAATTCTTTCATTATTCATAGGTATGATAATTACTTGGAGGAATTTCTCCATAGTTTACAAATGGTTGAAATTCGTTAAAAAATTATGAAAGTTGAGCACATTTTCCAGTTGCTCTTCACTTATGGTTTGGCAATCGGAAACCATCTTTTCATAGGACAGCATTTTGCGTTGTTTTCTTTTATGTTTGTTTTCCTTCAAAATTTCATTCCTTACCCCACAGTTTTTTTTTTCCAGTTAAATCCCTCCATTACATGATAAAATTATCAAAAACAGTATCGATGGAGAAAATCATTGCAGGTGTGTGTAGTCATTTTCAAAAAATAATATACATATACACATACATACATACATACATATATATATATATATATATATATTTATAGTAAAAAATTTCCAACCAAATTGTAGCAAATACCTAAGATATCCTTATTAATCCTACAATCTACATTCACCTGTGCTAAACCCCAAATATTCTTGAAATAACAAAACTACACCACAGTTTTTCATCTGTAGTACTTATTTACATATATTATGGCTTGAGAAAACCTTTATTAATAATTGGGATAGAAAAACAATCTTTTGGTCCGACCACGAAGTTTCAAAAATGACCTTATATACAAACAAGAGGTCAGGGGTTCGAGTCCTGTTGAGAACAAATATTAACATCTATTTTTAAATGAAAATCTTGAAATGTAAATAAGCATACAAGTTCGAAACTCCTTTCCAACAAAAAAATTACAATTTTTTCTTTATATTTTCAATTTATTTTTATCAAAATTATGCATAATTTTTAAATTATATAAGAATGTTTTACATGCACGTGCCATAAAATCTCGTAATGTATAAATGGGTTGAAGTTCAAACTTATCCGTTGCTTTAGTGGCAGCATACGACTTTTATGAGTTAGTTGCCTAGCTAAATATTTATGGTCGGCTTTCAAACATTTAATATATGCCTACAACTTTACGTCCTATTCAAGATCTTTCTACCATTGATCAAAAACCAAGGGCTTGTTTGGAAATAACTTATTTTGAATATTTTTAAAAAGAGTTTTGAACAGTAACTTTTAAATAGTTTTGAATAGAAACTTTTAAATAGAAGTGTTTGGATGTAATTTAACTTCTAAATGCAAAAAATGCTAGATCAAAATTGCTTCATTAAGTCATAAGTAAAAAATAGTCGATTCTTCGTTTTTTGCTTATTAACTACTTTTGCAAATTTCTCATAAAAGTTCTCAAACTTTAAAGTTGAATTAAGCTACTTATTAGTAGTTTTAGAAATTTGCAAGGAGTTGCCAAATGCGATACGCAAGGTAGTTAACGCCAAGCTTGTGCCTTTGACTTTTTTGCTCCTTGAACCTTTTGAGCGCCTTTTATACAATTTTATGCCTTTTCTGCTCTAGAAAAACTACAGTATGAATTAACGTTAAAAATGTCAATTTTATTGTTAAAATATGATTGTAAACAACCTTTTGCAAATAAGAAAGCACTAGCTATTAGGTACGAAGTCACAATCGATGTCAAATTCAAGTCTACAGCACAAAAAAACATAAATTAAGGTAGAAATCGGAAAGATGTTCAAGTTCTGTTCAACACACTACTTGAAATTTAATTCAGTTTTTATTCACCAATATCCATATTTTGATTTAACTAAACTTGAAGTCAAACTAAAATTAACTAAAATTAAAATCAAATTAATATTAACTAAGCTATAAATTAAGTTAAATTAACTAACCTTTAAATTCAAATTCAAATTAACTAAATTTAAATTTAAAATTAAATTAGCTTAACTAAAATTTAAATTAAATTAAAATTAATTAAACCACTCATTTTCAAACCTATGAACCAAACCCTAGTTGAGACACGCTTTTTTAGGCGCCTTGGGGCTTCGTCACCTTAGCAAAAGGCGCGCTTTTTTGGGCATCTTAAATAGCTCGAGCGCCTTAGCTTCCAAAAAGGCGCAACTGCTGCGCCTGATCCTTTCTACTACTTAGCCATGCCAAGGTGTGTGCCTTGATAACACTGGCGATACGTGCTATAATAATCTTAAACATTTGCAGTATCTATTTGGGCATAGTTCATTTCGTTTAGAATCTTTAGACAGCTCACATTTGCAGTCTACCTCATCAATGAACCCTGATCAATATCCAATCCTGATTACTTGTAGGTAACAACTACCATTGGTTTTGGATCGCCAAATAAGGCAAACTCTTATAGCGTTCATGGGAGTGCATTGGGTGCCAAGGAAGTTGAAGCAACCAGGCTCAACCTTAAGTGGCCTCATGAGCCATTTCACGTGCCTGAACAAGTGAAAAGGTTTGCAGTTTGTTGTTAATTATTTATTTTGGGTTCAATTACTCAAATTCAGTATGGCTTCCTTAGCACTGCATTTATAGCTTCTCTTTAGTCATTTATCACAGAAAGTGCGAACATAACTTGCAGGGATTTTATGCAGTTTGCCAACATTTTTACTCCAGTGATTTAGTTCAAATTATAATATGTAACATTTGATTGACCTCCTGCAGCCACTGGAGTAGGCATATCCCCAATGGTGCAGCGCTTGAATCTGAGTGGAATAACAAGTTTGCAGCTTATGAGAAGAAATATCCAGAAGATGCGGCAGTGTTGAAAAGTATCATTTCCGATGAATTGCCTCAAGATTGGGAGAAAGCACTTCCAGTAAGAGCTTAAACTTATTGTTTATTTTATTGATCATTTATTTGTGCAACAAACATCTCTGTTACAACCTTTGAATTTCGTATTAAATTGGTTGTTAAAGAGCTTGTCACCTGGAACATACTGGATACAGCAGACTTCTCATCAAATTTGTTTACATAGTGCATATAGTTGCTAGTTATTTACTTAAATTGATGGTGTCCAGATGGTATATTTTTTTTACTATATTGCCATGCTTTCTGTGGATTCCTAGTTTCTAATGTACATTAGTCAGTAGGAATCACATAAACTTATAAAAGTAGAAATTTCACAATTTATGTTTACTATATTATCAAACCTTAACATATTCAGTATAAGAAGTTCAGAACCAAGGATTTCAATCAAGGCCGACTTGTAAACATTGACACCTCACGCAACAATCTCAATTATTATTTATTATACAATACAGCACTTTGGAGTTGCTAGAATAACAATTGTACCAATTTAAAAATGAACCAGGCTAGTTTAACTGGCAGTCTCTGCAGAATTTTATGTACATATTGGAGAAAAAATCGTGGGATCGGCTTGTTGGGTGGGTCGACAAGTGCGTACCACTGTTTTCTCTGTCACCTGTTCCAATTTCATCATTAAACGTCAGTTAAACTAGCAATTTTTTTGAAAATTTATTCCATCGATTTTTTCAGCTGACCTTTATTGGTACAAGTTTCCTGGAAGCAAGGAATAGATTCAAGCATACTAAGGCCTTGTCCAGTTTGCAATTTTTTAAGTTTTGCATTTTTGTAACAATCGAACTCTATTTGGTTAAGTATCTTTGATTGAAAATGATGAATCAAAAAAAAATGTTTTAATATAGAAAATTAAGAAACAACCTTTTCTTGGTTTCTGCTATGGAAGATATCAAAAACATGAGAAGCTATCCTCTCTTCCCCGTTCTCCTTTGGTGTGATGATTGATTTTTCTACCCCTCTTTCTCTCGCATACCTTTTAAAATACATATTGAAAACAGAAAATACAAAATTTAAAGGTAAAAACCAAACGATCCTATAGCTCTTTATGTGAAGAGATTGGTTGAGAATTTCTTATCGGTAGGTTATTTGAGTTTAGTGCTTGGAAATTTCACAGAAGTAGCATAAATAGCTTAGAAGTTGATATGGAAGAAACTAATTTGTACAAATTTTGACCATATTATTGTGTTTTCTGTGTACAATGGTTAATTGATGTGCTATAGGATTTGATCCTAGGAGATGCAGATTATCAGTTTAGATTACGACTATTGTACTGGTGGTCATAGACAAATAACTTGATAGGGGATATGAGTTTGAAATTAAGATAAAATCGCTTTTGAAGTTTCATTTTGATCCGAGTGTTAAAATGAGATAGGAAGATAAAAATTCTGATTAAACATTAAAATTAATTTATTTTGAATTAAAATCAAATTTCATCGAATCCCTTTATTTACTAAAGTCCAATCAAATTTACTTACACTTGATATCTAAAACTCCTCCTTGAGTAGATTTTAAACAGTAGTTGTGGGAAGGGGTTGTTCACCTCTTCTCCATTTTCATCTTCCTGAATAAGGCTACGACTATTCAATATTTTGAAAAACAAATTCCAATAAATATGCCTGACCTGGCTTTGGCTTTGTCCTTTCAGGTGTACACACAAGAAAGCCCAGCAGATGCAACCAGAAACCTTTCCCAACAATGCTTAAACGCCCTTGCCAACGTCCTACCAGGATTCCTCGGAGGCAGTGCAGATCTAGCTTCTTCCAACATGACCCTCCTAAAATCCTTCGGCAACTTCCAGAAGGACACTCCCCAAGAACGAAATCTCCGTTTCGGAGTCAGAGAGCATGGCATGGGCTCCATCTGCAACGGCATCGCACTCCACAGTCTAGGCCTGATCCCGTATTGCGCCACCTTCTTCGTCTTCACTGACTACATGCGTGCTGCCATGCGCATCGCCGCCCTAAGCGAAGCTCGTGTCATCTACGTAATGACCCATGACTCCATTGGCCTTGGAGAAGACGGTCCCACCCATCAACCCATCGAACATCTCGCGAGCTTCCGTGCCATGCCCAACATACTAATGCTACGCCCTGCAGATGGTAGGGAGACTGCCGGCGCCTACAGAGTTGCTGTTCTCAACAGGAAAAGGCCCTCCATTCTTGCACTCTCTCGCCAGAAGCTTCCGCATCTGCTAGGCACTTCTGTCGAAGCAGTAGAAAAGGGTGGATACATAATTTCAGATAACTCGTCTGGAAACAAGCCGGATGTTATTTTGATGGGCACGGGGTCGGAACTTGAGATTGCAGCTGAGGCTGCGGATGAGTTGAGGAAGGAGGGTAAAGCCGTCCGTGTCGTGTCATTTGTTTCCTGGGAGTTGTTTGAGGAGCAGACCGTCGAGTACAAGGAAAGTGTGTTGCCTAGCGGGGTTGAAGCTAGGGTTAGTATTGAGGCTGGGTCTACTTTTGGGTGGGAGAGGTATGTAGGGAAGAAGGGGTGGGCGATTGGGATTGATAGGTTTGGCGCCAGTGCACCTGCTGGAAAGATTTACAAGGAGTTCGGTTTGACCGTGGAGAATGTTGTGGCTGCTGTCAAATTTCTGTAGATTGGTGGTAAGCATGTATCTTTGAATATTATAAGGATGTTTGTTGCTTGAGGATTGACCTTCCATAATTGGTTTTTAGATTTTTGATCAATGAGATGAACTTTGCTTGAAACGTATTGAGAACACTTATGTATAATTGTTACGGCTGATTTTAAAGTTTTCAAAAGGCTTGTAATATTCCAATTCTCTATTATTATTTTTTACATTTTTACCTTTGTGGTTTGTTTGAAATATTCCAACGTACGTTTATTTCTGTTAAAATATTCGTTGGCTGACATTGCTGTGTGCTATAATACATCAATCATTTTGAAAAACCATTCATCGGTTCTATTATCGAGAAGATAGTTCCAAATACAAAGATGCAAGTCAGGCATTGAGAGATTTTGTTTTTAAAGAACTTTTCTATTGTCAACCAGTGGCATATTGAGAAAATTTGCAAATTGATTCATTATCCTTCAGTTTTTTGATGTGGTAAAATGTTATAGATTCGGTTAGGGCTGTTACGGTTGAACCGTTCAACTGCACCAACCGTTCATGCGGTTACCGTTTACAACGGTAATGGTTACGGTTGGTTGAAGAATTTGAAAACCGTGGTTAACCATACCAACCGTACACGATTTTTTTGTGTAATATTTAACATTAAAGTATAAAAATTAGTAATTTAAGTTAAAAGAATAGCTTAAAAATTAATAATATGTGTCTAAATGAACTAATAACATTTGCATTCATATTGGTCGTTTTATAAACAAATAAATAAGTTTGCAAAAACCAGTTAAAGCTATATTAATTTATCATCAATAATGCATATAATTGAAAATATATGTAGGGCATGCTTCAAGATCGAAAATACAATGCTTAACCACCATAAACGGTTGCGGTAATGGTTATAAGAATTTATAAACTTCAACAACGGTTACGGTTAAGCCTGTCAAATGGGTTGAGTTGGGTCAAAATGGGTTGGGTCGAGTTTGACCCAACCCATTTATGACCCATTTTTTTAACCCACTTATGACCCTAGCTATATATGACCCAATCCGTTTAATAAGCGGGTTACCCATTTAAAGATTTAGGGACCGTTTGGATTACAATAAATAAGTTGTTTTTTGCTTATAAAATGAAAAAATTAAAAAGTCAATATGGATAAACAAAATCTACCGACTTTTAAAAGTCATTTTTCAACTTATTGCAAAAGCAATTTTTTTTTGCTTTTCGACTCACATAAGTCGATTTTTTATATGAAAAAATTCTACAAAAATGTATTTTCAAATTTCAAAATTTCACATTTCAAAATTCAAATTTAAAAATTTCAAATTTCAAAATTTCGAAAATTCAAAATTTAAAAATTTCGCAGTACAAAATTCAAAATTTTAAAATTCAAATATCAAATTTTCAAAATTCAAATTTCAAATTTTCGAATTTTAAAATTTGAAATTTCAAAATTTTGAACTTTAAAAATTCAAATTCCAATTTTCAAATTTGAAAATTCGAATTTTGAAATTTGTTAAAATTTGAAATTTTGAATTTTGAAATTTTGAATTTTGAAAATTTGAATTTTAAAATTCGAAATTTTAAATTTTAAATTTTCAATTTTGAATTTAAAAATTGAAAATTTTAAATTTTAAATTTTGAAATTCGAAGTTCAAAATATGAAATTTTGAAACTTTTGGAAATTTCGAATTTTGAAATTCGAAATTTTTAAATTTGAAATCTTTAGAAATTTTGGATTTTGAAATTTTTGGAAATTTCGGATATTGAAATTTTTAATTTTGAAATTTTTGGAAATTTCGAATTTTGGAATTTGAAATTTTGATATTTAAATTTTCAAATTTTTTGGAAATATCGAATTTGAAATTTGGAATATGAAAATTTGAAATTTGAATTTTGAAATTTTTGGAAATTTCAAATTTATAATTTGGAATTAGAAATTTTAATTGCAGTCTGAACAGAAAAAATAGCGGCTTCTACAGTAGGTGAAGTTCAAATATGAAGATGCAGTGGCCTGTTATTTTTTTAGTACAACTGTCAATTTTCATGAAAACTACATTGTATGTTTAAAATTCTTATTTTTCAAATTTATATTAAAATTTAATGTTTTTAATAAATGGATAAATGGGTTACCCACTTACAACCCTTTAAAAATGGGTCAACTCAACACATAACCCATTTAATAAAATTCATAAATGGGTTGACCCAACCCACTTAAAAGTAGGGTAAATGGGTTGGGTTAATGGGTTGGGTCATATTTTGACAGGTCTACTTACGGTTATGGTTGGTAGTAATAACGATAGCACAACCGTAACATCCCTAGATTCGATACATTGGAACATGGAGGGATAAGAGATAATGTGTCAAGTCTCATTTTCCCCGTTCCATGTGCAGGCCCAGTTTCAAAGGTAGTGGAGCAAGGCCGCTGAATAGGGCAATCACCATACGAGCTCCGGTAACAATTACTTTCAGAAACTATAAATAAAAGAACCTGCTACATGCTTATTAGTGTATTTATTTCTTTGGCTGGCTGTTTGTGCACTCTTAGCTCTGCTTCTAAGGGATAGCGTGGTTCGCATTTTTAGTATTCTTATTTATCATTTTATCTAACGCCGAGTTTCACCGAAACTAAAAACTTCAGACGGTGGGCCAAAATTTGTTGCTCTTCTATTGATTCTACGAGTTTTCATATTTCTTCTTGATTTTCTCTTGAGCTTTTATTTTCAAATCTTAACTTACATTTATTTTACTATATCTGTACCATCATTTTACATTATGATACATATGTTAAAAGGTTTATACAATTATTTTCAAAAACATTAATCAGTTACCTCGTAACATTCCATATTCTAGTCCGTATATTTAAAATAATTTAATAATATTTTGAATATATGAGTTCAATTAATATTTCTAATAAATACTAAATAATGAAAATTTCAATATGCATACCACTATTGCACTGACCAAAATGACAACATTAATTTTTTATTCGATTATGATATATATCATGCACAATAATAATTATCTCAATAAATGTATCATACATTGTATTGTAAATTTTAACTTTCAACTTCAAATGACTACATTTAAAATTACCATAATTATTTACAGAACTCACCTTATTTTTTTTTCTAATATTTTATGGTCCAGTCCATATATTTAAATTAATTATGCAATCTTTTATTAAAACCAAATAGATAACTATAATTAAATTATATTCGTTATTTCATCTGCTAAATCATGAAAATATAAAGATTTCAATACGTAAAACATACTCAATTTCAACAGAAAAATGTAAATGATCTTTTCACTAAAGTAAAATACACAAGTCACATGACAAATAGCATATACATAAATAATAGAGAACTTTTATGAAACATCATCTTCAAGTTTTAAAATACAGTCTTTCCTTCTAAAAAAACATGTTTAAAAGACATCCTTATACCTACTTCAGTCATACTTCGAAATATTTGTAGTAAAAATTACAAATGTTTGCACTTACGCAGAAAAATTTCAAAAAATTGAACATACTTCTGCAAAAGAATATTATTTTTGATTAAAGAGACATGCATTTAACTTTAGTTTGATTTTCTAAAAAAAATAAATGTTTTTATCAAAAATAACCTTGAGGGTTAATTTAAAACATGAATAAGGTTTTCGTGCATTAAGTTTGAAAATAAGGGGATCCTAATTTTCACCAAATAATAATAATAAATTCAATTTATAGTTCATTACGTATATAAATTCGCCATAGTGCATTATAAAATTATGTTATTTTACTTCAAAATTCCTTCGTTTTAAAATTTCTATAACCTTTTATTGAATCTCCCTCAGTTCCCTTTTAATATTTTACATTTAACTCCCTATATTAATATTAATCACGTAATCTTGAAACCATTTGAATAAATTATGTAATCTATTGTTCGTTGATTTGTCTAATAAATCATAAAAAAATTGGAAGTTTCAATATTTCAACCATATTCATATTAACAAAAAAAATTGTAAAATTCATTTAGATATATAAATATGTCAATCACAGACTCAATTATATATACATATATAATGATGGTGTATTTAACGTGTAATTCATATATATCATTATATTAATGCATTGCATTATATAATTCTTTTTTAACGTCCAGTACCTACATTTTGAAGTTCTAAAGTTGTTTACAAAACCCTCCTTAATATCACCGAATATTGTACACTTAAGTTAATATAGTTTAATAAATGTAATCTTGTATTTAAATTATTCGAGTAAACTTGATTAACAAATATTTGTTAATTTATCTTATAAATCACAAAATATGATGGTTCTAACATGAGTAACATATTCATATCAACAAAAGTGGGAAAATTAAGTTTTTCATTAAGGTATAAAGATACATAAATCACATAACTAAATAATATACATAAACAATATTAACATTTTAATTTATTATCAATTTATCTTTATAAATTTATCATACATTGCATTGTAAATTAATCTTTTAGCTTCAAATATTTAAAACTTAACATCTCTATAATTATTTACGAACCCTTCGAATTGTTTTCTAATATTTTATATTCAATTCTGTGTAATTAATTTACTTATAAAATCTTAATTTAAACTATTTAAATAATCACAGTAAATGGTTGGTCTATCCTTCTTATAAATATAAAGATATATGCCAATTTTAATACACACAACAATAAAATTATTCTTTCCATTCAACTATAAAGATATACAGATGACATACATTAAATTATTTATACAAACAATAGTGACAAAGTTAATTTGTGAATCAATTTTAATTTATTTATCCTTAAAATTTACCATACACCGCAATATAAATTCTTTTTTAACTTCAAATAAATCCGCATTAATATTTCTATAGTACATAATCATTTTTAATTCTTTCCTTCAATTTACCTTTATGTAGATATATTTAAAATAATACTTAATTATAAATTTAACATATTTAAAATATTCAATTAAATCATATTTATATTCGTATAAATTAGCATGTCATTATTAGTATGTATACCATATTTATAGCAACGAAAATAATAATTTTTTCCAATATAAAGATATCTAGGTTATGTTACATAATTATACATAAAAAATATTAACAATTTTAATTACAGTTCATTTCTTAAACGAATTTATCGTTTGTTGCATAACAATGTCCTAATTTTAACATTAGAAGTATATTTTTTTTATTTTTTTATTTTGAAATCTGATGCTTCATTAGACATGTAGAAAATGTACAACGTGCAGCCACTTTTAAGAAATACAAGTAATGGCTAACGCAACAAAACTCACTCTTAAAATAAAGAGCAAATGAGGAGAAAAAACAACATAGGGTAAAGAAGGGAGTAAATTGCAAGCCACACTACGTGCGTGTACTCTCATAAGCAGCCCTATGAACTCGTCGGGTCCAGTGCAGCTACCATAATGGATGGTGATTTAGCCAAGTTCACAACAAAAGTAAGAAAAAACCAGCTATATGCAAATGAATAAAATGATAAACAAATAACATAAACACTAATGTTTCGATACTACGGAAAACTAATAATCGCCGGTTCAAACCAGATCGGATTTTGATAAAACTGTATCTACTCCAATAGCAACCGGGTCGACCTAAATCAGGTCTGGATGGTTAGAGCGAAACCTATATTAGCCCAGCGATTTCGGACTAGACACGGGTGGAAATCCGTACCACTGAATGACAGCCCAAACATCACTAAATAACCGTGCGTCCTCTCGTGCCACGCGCTTCACTTTACAGTAAAGTCTTTACTTCAGTGCTCGAAACACTCCAATGGCTTGCTGGTTGCAAAATTAGCATTGTATGCTCAGGTAAGATAAAATAGAATAGTTGAATGAGAAAAGCTGCCTGCTTTGTCTACTAACTCTATATCAGAAGTATTTGCGTTGGAAACTGCTCTTCAGCGGCTGTAGTGTTTTTTTTCCATCCTCTAAAATTAAGGTGTTCAGCAATTTTTTTATCCTGTTACCGTGTCAGACCTGAGATGGAAAAAAATATATTGATTTATTGCCAGGAGGCATCTGATGCATTAGCTGTTATTGGTTGTTAGATCAATTAAGGGAATTCTTATTAAGTGCTTCTTAACGCAGTAATAGTTTATAAATCTAACACTTAATAATAATTAGTTTGAAAGGGGGAAAAAATACATCATTTTAGCGTTGAGAAAGGGTTAGTTTAATTTACGGTTTTTAATTTCAAAGGTGAAAAAACAAAAGAAAGTATCATTTTCAATGACATGAAAAAGATACTTCCATTTATCATTTTTCTTATAAATCCAGTGCAAATTTATGATAGGTACATGGTATTATAAAAATAATGTTAATTAACGCTATCGATTATTTTGCAATGACGAATGATTATATAAGGTTTGATGATACAATATTTCCAGATCAAGGAAGAATGCGCCACGATCACACATATAAAGACAATGCGTCGTTTGGAATATCACAAATGGACTGGTGGTGAGACGAGGGAGGGGTAGAGCTTCATAAACTTGCAGCAAAAGCTACATGTTTTCAGTCGACTGGATTAAGCTACGAGTCAACTGAAACCCATTCCAGTCGACTGGTAGACTATTCCAATCAATTGGATCTCAACCATTTTGGACTCGAGAGCATTGTTGTTTTTTCAATTGACCGAAGGAGTTTTTCAGTCGACTGGTCCATTCAATTAGTTCACTCCTTTAGTCGGCTGGATCGACGAATTCTGAAGAATTTCGTCGAGTTTCAAGGAAGGTTTCATCTTTTTCTTGGTGTTTTGAAGTTTTCACCATAGATTTCTGCAAATTTTTCGACGATAGGGAATACATCAGAGCACTAAAAATAGACCTATGTAACGTTTATTATTAGTATCTATTGAATCAGAATGAGAGGATTTTGTTCTCTAGCATTAGTCTCCATTATCAGTTTTGTAACTCTCTTCTTTAGGAAAGGAATAAAATCTTCTCCCTTTAAAGTGTATGTACACTATCTCGTGATAGTGGAACCACTATAAATTCAACGTCTTTATTTTTCTGTTTTTGCATATGCGATTGATTTAAGATATTAGTTCTCTATTTTTTCTACTTCACTATCAACACGATCCGAAGTTGTCGTTTTTGCTGCGATTGGTGGGTGAATTTTCCCCCAACAATATGGTATCAGAGATATTTGGGTGTTGATAGAAGGTGTTAGGCAATATGACAGGAGATGAAGATACCTCGATTATAGATCATGTTCGAGGATCTTATACAGCATCGGGATCTCAATTGGCAATAAAAAGTGGAACATGAATTTGACTTCGAAAAGTGACGATGGAAGATGAAACCGTTCCTAGAGAGTTGGAATCGACCCGTTTGTTAGAGGGTGAAATTAGTAAATTTCAAAAACAATTCATAATTGGATTTTAAGGGGTCTATGAAGTTTAATAATTAACAATTAGATCAAATCTATTTATTAAATAAAACCACGTGTTATTTTTGAATATTTTATATTTTTTAATTAATCTTATTAGTCAAATATAATTAACCTATATAACGAATAAATCTGATATATTCAGATACAAATGTCATGTCATAATAATATAACTATATGCGTGGAAATATATATGTGTGTGTATTGAGATTCATATATATTGTATGTATACATATATCATACTTACATATGCAGATGATAATTTGATATGAATACCGGGAATATAAATGCCTAAATGTATACATTGATAGAGTTAGGGGTATGCCCTAGGGGTGATTATGTAATTTGTTACATATATCTAACTCGTTGACCAATCTTGTTCGAAAGAAAGGTGTTCTCTTTCAATTATATACTTATATATTGTGGCTATATTAATTAAATTATTTAATTAAAATTATGTTTAATAGAAAATCTATAAATGGTATGTTTGTGATAGTAGTTATAAAGTGTTGTAACCATGAGTAATTTATCACAATAAAAACTAAATATACCATTTTAAAAGTTCCCTGTCAAAATGCATCGGACTGGATATCGATGTATTCATCGAGACTAGAGTAATAATGCTCTCCAAATATTGAGCAGTGTATTACTCATGGCTGTTGGGGACATCAAGGGTTACGTATGGATAATTATTGGATAATTATGGAATGACTCACTCAATAGTTTTCTGTTAGTTAATATAACTAAGGCAAACAGAAAATATCGATGTGACAGAATTACACAGTTCTCTCGACTTGAGAATACTGTTAATCTTCGATGTGGAATCTCAGCTTTTTGATATTGTTAAATCGTGGCACGGCGTCCATTAAACGACCATAGTTGGGACGAGTGAAAAAATTGGAAGTGAAACACTATTGAAGAAATGATTCGTCTCCTCAGTTATACAAGGTTAGTATCACGGTCAACTGATGTCAACTCAAAGTCAAAGTCTCTGGCTAGAGCAGTTTGGTTAATAATTATTGAACCAAGAACTTAATGTTTGGACTATAAAGTTGAATTTGGACGATATTGAAATTTTGACCACTACCAAATTCCATAAGTCCTAATGTGATATAGTTTTGACAAAGAGAATTATTGTAATAACTGCCACTATCAGACACGCTTATAGTAAGCAAAATTGAATTTTACCAAAAAATGTGTAAGCGATAAGTTCAGCCCAAATGTCACACCATCTCCTAAGTGACGCGTGAACGTTAATATTCTAATAGTCCGATATAATCGTCGACTGAATTTAGGCCTTTAAGTCGCACAACCGTAATGGTGAATTCTCTGAAAAACCATATGATTTAATTAATTTATAAAATGTTGAAAATTGATTAAATTAATTGATATTTAAGAAATATTAATTATTATTTATTTTATATATGGAAGTTGCATTTATAATAGTTATTTTTTGTGCGCATTGATATAAGATATCAAGGTAATTTAAAGATAATTGTATGAAATGATTATGAAATATTTTATCATTTAATGGCATGATTTGTGGAAATTTTATGCCATTTGATGACATATCACATGTAAAGAAAGGATTGGAGAGAGAAAAACAATCAAGGAAATTAATTAGGGAAATTTTAATTAAAGAATGAGAAATGTTTCATTCTTTCAAATAAAACATATTCTCCAAATCATTCTGTACGGTGTGATTTCTAGGAAACACCCTAAGGTGATTCTCTGATTTATTTATTTATATGTTTTACACTTTATATGTTTGTATGTGAATGGTTCACTATGTGCTTAATTGATTAATTTTAAAACATGTGATTCAAAACCGTTTTATCTCAATTAAAAGCATATCTATTTTTGATTCTACTCAAATCTGCACATGTATTTCATCCCTTATTTATTTATGTTAATTATTGTAGATATCGTCATATCCATTACTCCTTTTGCTCTTTGGTTCATATTGTATGTTTAGTTCAGACTTGAATCTTATTACCATAAATTTGTATGTTGTTGAAAATGATACCCGATTCCAATTGAAGAAGAAGAAGAAGAAGGATCCGGGAGGAGGAAAAGCAAGCGAAACCCTAGAGTAGAAGATGAAATCACCGAATGTGTAATAGGGGAGAAATGCTTTTGCCGAGCGGTGATTTGGAGAATTCAGTCGACAAAAAGGAAGGTGATTTGGAGCGGTGATTTGGAGATAGGGAGTTCGTTCAGTAATGGAAGAAAAGCAAAAATGCCGAACGAAATATTTCATTCGGTTATTTGCCATACGAAATATTTCATTCGGTCATTTGAGATGCCGATCCAGATGCGCCATTCGGTATTTGAGCATGCCGCTCCAATATGGGAGATGCCGGTCCAGATTGAGTTTTGCCGAACCAAAGTGATGTCAAGCCAGATGCATGCCAAAGGATTTGCCGGACCAGATGCATGCCGGACCAGATTGACGCCGAACTAAACCCTAGAACTGCTATGTAGCAACTACCCCTCCTCATTTCTTCACTCTATAAATAGAGGAGCTTCTGGACAACAATGGCAGCCTAAATTGAGAGGTAATTTCAACCAATTTCAAAGCCGTCCTAGAGAGCTGAAACTCTACAGAATTTTGTCTGTATTGTAAATTCTTCCTATACATAGCCTCCAAAAGTGACTCAATCTTGTAACTTTAATCTTTAGTGATTAATAAATCCCCTCTCCCCAAGTGGATGTACACTGCCCTGCGGTAGTGGAACCACTATAAATACCGATGTTATTTTTTTTGCATTGCATTGATCTGTGACTATCTGTTCTGGTGTTTTTCTCTGTTTGTATCGTCTCACTACAATCACGATCCACTTTTTTTCCGTTGGGTTTTTTAATCCCTTAGACCGATCATTTGAAGGGATTTTCCTCAACAGTCTGGTATCGGAACTGTAACGTTGATTGAGGAGTTTTAGACGCTATGGTAGGAGATGAAGTGACTCCAGTTGTTACAAGACCCTATATCAGAGGGATGTATATCGCGTCAGGATCACAATTGGCATTGAGAAATGGAATGGCGATAAAGACTTCGAGAAATGGCAATGGAGGATGAAGACTGTTCTAATGAAGAATGAAGTCGAACCAGTAGTGTTTGCCCCTAAGGAGTTGATGGCTGACATCTCAGTCGCGGAAAGGAAGGAGATGGAGAAATGAGTATTTACTACTTTAAGCTAGCTATGGGATAGAATGTTATCTCAGAGATTAGTAGTGAGACCACTACTAAAGGGATTTGGACCAAGCTGGTGAATCTCTACTTGAAAAAATCTCCGACTAACCATCTGATATCACTGAAGATATTTTTCACCATACGGATGAGAGGGGGTACTTCAGTAAAGGAACATCTTAATTTCTTTGATGATCTCGTGATGAAGATGAAAACTGTTGACTGAAGATGGATGAGGAGAAAATGACAATGATTCTTTTGTGTTCTCTTCCGGAGCGATACATAGGTTTCGCTAATAGCCTTATCTTCACTGGAGACACATTGACAGTAGAAGATGTGAGTCAGACCTTCTATCCGAGGGCTTGAGAGATCAGATGAAGAAGATAAGTGAAGGTAGTAGAGGTGGAAGTAGTAGTCACGACCTATTTGTTGAAAGAGGTAGAGAAGATAAGAAGAATGACACTCTAGAGGGCGTTCCAAGTCCAGGAAGCCCGGTAATGTCAGGAGAGGAAAGTCTAAGGACGGGAAGTGCTTTACCTGCAAAAAACTTGGTCATTGGAAAAAGGATTGTCCAGATTTGTAGAAGAAGGAAGAAGACAGATCTTCATCATTTGCGGTGGAGAAGTCTGTATCTGACGACGTGTTGTTTGCGGCAGTATCAGATGTCTCAGACCATTGGGTGCTGGACTCGAGAGCGTTTTTCCATATGACACATAGTAAGGATTACATCAGTTCTTTTGTTGGACGAGAGGGAAACTCTATTCTTATGGGTAATGATGCTAGCTGTAGAGCAATGAGTGAATGTACAGTGAGGATCAAGATGTTTGGCGGAGTGATATGGATTTTAACAGATGTCTGGTATGTTCTAGGTCTTTGAAAGTCCTTAATTTCTTTAGGACAATTGGCATCTTTGGGATGCAAGGTAACTATTGAGAAGGATAGTCTAAAGGTTTCGAGAGGTGCACTAGTTCTTATGAAAGGAGATGTGTTCCGAAATCTTTATTTGCTGAAAGGAATCACAGTTCTTGGAGAGTCGTGTGTTGGAGTAGATAGTTCTCGTGCATTGGATGCCACAAAGCTTTGGCATCTCGGGTTGGGTCATATTTCAAAGATGGGCTTAGAGTTGCTTCGAAGATAGAAGATGATCAAAGGAGAAAGCTTCGACAAGTTGGATTTTTGCCAGGAGTGTGTGTTAGGCAAGCAAACTAAAGTATCTTTTGGAGTAGGATTATATAGATCAAGGCAAGCAATTGAGTACGTGCATATAGATGTTTGGGGACTAGTTACTACTCCTTCTCTTGGAGGAGCAAAGTATTTTATCTCTTTCATTAATGACTTTTCTTAGAAAAGTATGAGTGTATGTGATGAAGGCAAAATCAGAAAGTATTGAGAAGTTCAAAGACTGAAAAGCGCTTGTTGAGAACCAATTTGGTTTTAAGTTAAAGGTATTGAGATCTGATAATGGCGGTGAATTTGTCTCTAGGGAGTTCCTCGACTTCTGTAGACAACATGGCATTCAGAGACATTTCACTACACCAGGCGATCCGCAATCCAATGGGGTTGTAGAAAGGTTGAACAAAATTCTATTGGAGAAGGCTTGTTGCTTGAGATTGACGGCGGGCTTGTCTAGAGTCTTTTGGACTGAGGCATTATCAACTGCAGCGCATATCATAAATCAAATTCCATGCTCCGCAATAGATGGGAAGATTACAGAGGAAAAGTGGAGAGGTAAAGCTGTGTATCTTGATTACTTCCAAATTTTTGGTTGTCCCGTGTATGTTCACCATACAGGTGATGACAAGTTGGAGGCTAGAGCATACAAGGGCAAACTAATGGGATATACTGATGGTATCAAAGGGTGTCGAATTTGAAACCCTG
Organism: Allium cepa; assembly: GCA_030765085.1. NCBI lineage: Eukaryota > Viridiplantae > Streptophyta > Magnoliopsida > Asparagales > Amaryllidaceae > Allium > Allium cepa. The sequence continues at coordinate 113,574,679 of CM060932.1, forward strand.
TTGATCGGAAGATTGTTCATTCCGGACATGTTAATTTTGATGAGTTAGCTATGTTCAGTCCGAAGGAGAAGCTACCTACCACATTAGAAGATTTTGATAGGCCTAAGGAGATGGAAGAAGTTCCCGTGTTTTAGCCAAATAGTAGGGTTGTTGTTGATGCTGTCGAGGAAAACATAATTGATGAAACATCACAGGATAGTCCACAGGTACCTTCTAGTACTGCGGATGATGTGCATGAATATAGAGGAAGTTCAGTTCAAGGTGGAGCTGAAAGGAGTTTAGGCGATGCAATACCTATCCAGGTCAGTCGTAGGACTATTAGGTCGCCCGAAAGGTATGGTGTTTGGCAGTTTGTGAACCTTAGCCTTAGTGATTAGTTTGACTATGCTCTACATGTGGTTCTTGAGAAGCTGTTCGACCTTGATGAAGCTTTGAAGTCATGTGACAGCTCGAAGTGGATGTGCGCTATGGAAGAGGAGTTAGAGTCGTTGAAGAAGAACAAGACTTGGGATTTTATACCACCCCCTTAAGGAAGCCGAGCCATAGATTGCAAATGGGTATTCAAGGTGAAGGATGATGGGAGATACAAGGCTAGACTAGTTGCTAAAGGGTTTTCACAAAGAAAGGCATTGGAATATGATGAGATATTCTCTCCAATAGTGAGGCATACGTCCATCTGTATTTTGCTCGCTATCGTCGCAGCTCATGACTTGGAGCTGGAGAAACTGGACGCGAAAACCGCTTTCTTGCATGAAGACTTGGATGAGACCATCTACATGAAGCAACTAGAATGATTTGTTGTAGATGGGAAAGAACATTGGTTTGCAAATTGAAGAAGTCATTGTATGGACTTAAGCAGTCGGCTAGACAATGGTACAAGAAGTTTGACTCTTTTATGCTTTCGCTTGGTTTTGATCGTAGCATCAAAACCGCTTGTGTACTTCAAGCATTTAAAGAATGGTAGATGAGTGTACCTACTCTTGTATGTGGATGATATGTTGATTGCTTCCAAGGATAAGGCTGAAATCGATAGTTTAAAGCGAAAGCTAAAAGTGGAATTCGAAATGAAGGACCTTGGAGAAGCAAAGAAAATTTTAGATATGAAAATCCAAAAGGATAAAAAGTTAGGACTTTTGAGTCTCACTCAAAAGGAGTACATTCGAAAGGTACTTGCTCGGTTTAGCATGGAAGGGGCAAAGGCAATCAGCACACTTATGCCTTTGCACATACAACTTTCTAGTAAAGGCTCTTTGATCTCGGAAAAGGACAAAGCTTATATGTTGAAGGTCCCATATGCAAGTGCAGTTGGCAGCTTGATGTATGCCATGGTCCACACTAGGCCTGACATTGTACAAGCCATTGGATTGGTGAGTAGGTTCATGGCAAATACAGGAAAGATGCATTGGAAGCAGTGAAGTATATCCTCAGATAACTTAGAGGAACTCCAAACCATGGACTTGTCGTTGGCGGTAGAGGGAGAGATTTCAGCTTGGTTGGATTTTGTGATTCTGACTATGCCGGTGATAGAGATCGAAGGAAGTCAACCTCCGGATACGTGTTCAACATTGGTGGGACAACGATCAGTTGGAGAGCAAGGTTGTAGACGATTGTGGCTTTGTCTACTACAGAGGCAGAGCTCATAGCTACGGTTGAATCAGCTAAAGAGGCGCTTTATTTGAGGCGACTGTTGTGTGATTGGGGCTTCGCATGAGATGGCGTCGATGTGCACTGTGACAGTAAGAGTGCAATTCACTTAGCTGAAAATCTGGCGTTTAGCTCGAGGACAAAGCGTATTGAGATGCGAGAGACGTTCTTTGCCTCGATGAGTAAAGAGAAGCTAGTTCATATTCAGAAAATTCATACAAAGAAGAATGCACCAGACATGTTTACAAAGTCATTGCCTGTTGCTAATTTCGAGCATTGCTCAAACTTGATTCGCTTAATGAAGTGTTAGGTGCCACGGGGTGGCATAAGAGGAGAGTTGAGATGGTTCATGGAGATGTTTGTTTTCATGGTGGAGATTGATGAACTGGGTACTTCGAACACTTTGTTGACGGACGGTGGCCTTGCCGGAGTTCATTGTCAGAGTGTAATGGTGATGGCATTGCCGAAGCTCATTGGGTAAGTATCCATTGCTTGGAGCATGAAGGTGTAGATGAAGTTGGAAGGTTTGTATGGAATTCGGTATCATGGTGGAGATTGTTGAAATTGATACCTGATTCCAATTGAAGAAGAAGGAGCCGGGAGGAGGAAAAGCAAGAGAAACCCTAGAGTAGAAGCTGAAATCACCGAACGTGAAATAGGGAAAAATGCTTTTGCCAAGCGGTGATTTGGAGAATTCGGTTGGCAAAAAGGAAGGTGATTTGAAGCGGTGATTTGGAGATAGGGAATTCGTTCGATAACGGAAGAAAAACACACATGCCAAACATAATATTTCATTCGGTGATTTGCCGAACGAAATATCTCGTTCGGTGATTTGACGAACGAAATATTTCATTCTGTTATTTGAGATGCCGATCCAGATGCGCTATTCGGTATTTGAGCATACCGCTCCAATAGAGGAGATGCCGGCCCAGATTGAGTTTTCCTGAATCAAAGTGGTGTCAAGCCAGATGCATACCAAGAGATTTGCCGGACCAGATGCATGCCAGACTAAATTGATGCCAAACCAAACTCCAGGGCTGCTATATAGCAGCTACCCCTCCTCATTTCTTCACTCTATAAATAGAGGAGTTTCTAGACAATAATGCAGCCGAAATTGAGAGCTAATTTCAGCCAATTTCAGAGCCATCCTTGTAACGCCCCACTCCTAGACCCACTGTAGCAAAGAGTATTACGTGGTATAACGTCTACTAAAGCAGAGAATGGAGTATAATGGAAGCGACCATGCGTAATCAAGTTATAACTATCTACTGAATACGTCGAAATGTGGTGTCTATTTTTTTTCAAGTGGTTCGACATATCCAACAAATTTTATAACGAAATTACAGTGGCTAAAGATCTATCAGAACAAACATAATAACTAAATGATAAAATCATCACAGAACAGAATAACATAACAGACACAGAGTCTCAAAACAATACATAGTCAATACAGATCCAAATATATCATCAATGGGTATAAGCCTCTGCTCACACATTTGAGTCAAAAATATGTACAGATAAGTCTGAATATCAAAGTAGCATAAAGCGGACAATAAGAAAGCTTTCTAACAGCATAGCAGATAAGTCCTAAGCAGAAGCACAGAGCAAGCTAAGTCCAGAGACCTAACCTGAAACAACCCGGTCTCAGCCGAGCATAAAACACTCGGGTTAGGCTAGCTAAATAATCAGTAAGATAAACTGAGATATAATAATGCGGTAAAATAGAGGATAAGGTACTTCTCCATAGAGAAGAGCGATGTAAACCACATAATATAATAGACGATCACATAATCATCAACCAATAATAAACTATTCAAAGAGATAATCAACACTCAAGTGTTGAGTAAACAATAATGCCTCATATCATTGGCGTAGCAAAATCTATAAATAGTTGCCCATAAGTGATAACACATAATATGGAATCTAACCATAAATCAATGCCAAAGCAAAGATATATTGCCAAAGGCAAAGGGAACATATCCCAAAAGACAATACAACATAGTAAAACACATATCACTCGAGCGGTGACGAAGGACCAACTCCAAAAGTGACATAGAAATCATCAGAAAAATGCACGTGCACGACCAAAGCCGTTATCGCCAAGTACTGTAGTTTTTGTGGTACCACATGCCCAGGGGCAAAACGCGCGATTTGTGACACCCCGGGGGGTAAATGCCCAAGGGCATGCACCAATAATACTGCTCACATGAGCAGAATGTCTAGAGACCGCCAAAAGGCAAATGACCCAGAGGTCCAGTACTGGCCGCCAACAGGCAAATGTGTCGGAAACATTTAGAAAGGAACCCGAAAAGGGTTAACGCAATGTCCCATACCACTGGTTCGCCCTAATCGGTTTACTTACCTTCTGCCAACTCCACACTCAAAACAGTAAACAAAAGTTTATCTCATATCATTGATAAACTGCGCAAAAAGGCAAAACGATCAATCCAAATGGTCGGGGATTAACCGGAAAGGAAATACGCTCAGTTCCGTAGGCCAGGGTTTTTCCCAACCGTTTCTCCACTTCGCTTGAAGTGCACAAAAGTGAGTGTGGAATTTTATTCTAGAAAATAGTTACGAAAAACGGATTTTTATTTGGATTGAAATCGCTTTTAAAACGTCCTTTTAAAAATTCTCATATTATGGAGTAATTAATTTAATAATTAAAGTAATACTAAATAATAGTTTCGAAAGCCATTTCGAGTGAAAAATCCTTTTAAGACATTTTTATGAAGTCCATGCGCGAAATCCAGAAATAAATTTCAAGAAATCGATAAATCCAGAAAAACCTCAAAAAAAAAATATATTCCTAAGTGTTGGAAAAATAGGCCAAATATTGCTGCGAACCCATGTTTTAAAAAATATTCGGACTAGCAAACTGAATCCAATTGTCATGAAAATTTGCAGGAATATAGCCTAACATTCCTACTTCAAGTTTCTAAAAGAATTGCTCGATTCTGACTTGAAACGAAGACGCAGCGACGTTCCAAAGTCGGACTCAGAAACACGAAATGCACTGTTTTGCATAGCGATCTGGGTTCAACTTTGATAGGAAATTCGAAGGGCCTAATGAACTCAGATGATGACCAAACTTTCCAGATATGGAGTTCGTAACTCCGTCTTTCCAACGAGACTAAAAATGTCGAATTCCGATAAAAGACGTAGCCGTGGCGGAGTCACGAAGTTGCAACCCTGAACAGAAACAGGGTAATAAAACACAGCCGAAGGAATATTTGCTTAGGCCCAAACGAGCTTTAAGCCTGGAACAGCAGCCCTAGCCCATTCGGGCTAGGTAATTAAATTCTGTTCTATTAAAAAGAATGCAAATGGAATTATCGAAATCGTCAAAATATCATCAAAAATCCGGAGATTACACATTATACTAATTTCACTTCTGCTGTAAAGAATTCATATTTTAATATAACAAACTTCAGAATCAAAAAAAAATTATTGAAGGAAAGTTGTTCTACTAAGTGTAAGCTTTTCAACAATATGAAGTTCATCAAAGTCGGACTTAGTATGAATGAGATATGACAATTACAATTCTCAGATTTGTAAATTCACTGTCACTGTCGTTTATTCTCATGACAACGACAAATAAATGAGGTTTCGACTCTCTTAACCTCAGAATTTTGCAAAACACATAAAAGTTGTAAATTAGTTTCTAAGATTTTCAGAAAGTACAAAATCATTCAATACTGACCAGCGGCTCAAAAGTTATGATCAAAATAGTTTCAGTTTCATCCACAGAGCTAATATGTGTATCGCTCTCGGGAAGATAGTAGAAAAATTAATTTTTGACATATTTAGCCTCAAAATTACAGAAAACTTACTGAACAAAAATTGTAGCATATGTTTTAAGCTTTCCGAAACATCCAAAATTATCTGATTTGGGTCAAAAACGAGAGAGATACATGCAAAACAATATCAGATTGAAACTCAGGATAACCTGTTAAAGACAGAATTGGTCTTCTATTTTCAAACGCATTTCAGGTCATCTAAATGGCAAAATATCAAAATATAACCTGAAGAGAGAGTGTTCCTTATTGAATCTAGTTTGCAGCACAGAAAACCTGACCAAAAATGGATGAGAAACGTGTAACTTATGGCCAATACAATTCGCCGGCCTGAGATTGTTGTTGCTGTCAATTTACTCTCGGGATAGCAACAAACAAGCACGATTTTGATCTAATAAATGAAATTTTTTTGGAAAAATCTGTACATGAAACTTATAGCTCTATGTTTAAGCTTTCCAGAACATTCAAAATTATTGAATTTGGCTAAGAAATTAAGAAGTTTGGCCTGATTTCGTTTCAGCTACAATTCCAAAACGAAAATTACAGAAATGATCTTTAATTTTTTTTTGGCAAACCTCTCATTATCATCAAGTAAAAAGGGATTTAGTTAGCAATTTTACCTCAACCAATGCAAGAAAAAAATGTGCAAACACCTGGTGTGCACTCCACAAGCTAGAGAGAGAAGATCAAGAGGCTTCATAATAAAAATAAACCAAAAACCATGTATTAAAAATTAATTTCAGAAATTAGAATGAAGATTAGAGAGTGATTAGAGATGGATTGGTTTACCTTTTAGCTTGTATTAACCTAGATTAGCTATGTGGAGAGGAAAAATGGATCTTCTACCAAATGTAGGCCATTAATTAGGTTTTTAGGAGGTTTTTAGGGTTTGAGGAAATTATGAAGATGAGGGTTCGGGTTTAGGGTGGGTTTAAGATAATATATAGAGGTGGGTAATGGGTTTGGTTTCATAATTGACCCAATAAGAGAAGTGGCATCCTAATGTTCACTAAAACTATTTAATGCTTCATTAGCCAACTAAAACCCACCATTATAAAACCACCTTTTTTTTTTCCAAATAACTTTATTTTAAGAAATTAGCCTATCCCAAAAAAAATCCATTTTTAGCTCCATTTAAATTAAAATCATAATTTTAATTTATTATTCGGTAATTGTAATCCCGGATGGTTACAGACTCTCCCCTTAAGAAAATTGCGTCCCCGCAATTCCTTAAATATGGAAGTCGTCTATAACCTCTAATCCACCGAAGAAACAACAGAAGATAAATATAGATGCTCACCCATACCCGAAGATGAAAGAAAACCAGGATAAGTACGCTCGATAAATTCTCTGGTGTCCCAAGTGCAGGCCTTAGGATTGGGTGACCATTAAATTTTCACAAACGAAACCTCTTTGTTTTGAAGGCGTCTGACCTCCGAATCAAGCACACGGAGCGGTTGCTGCTCCCAAGATAGATCGGGTGAGATCTCCAAATCTGGCACGATATGCGGCTCGATAATAGAATCAGGATCGTCACACACTTGCGAAGCTGAGAGACATGGAACACATCATGTATTCCAGAGAAATGAGAAGGTAGAGCCACACGATAAGCAACAGGGCCAATGCGTTCCGTGATAGGAAATGGTCCGACATAGCGAGGAGCCAATTTCCCTATAGAACTGAAACACACAACCCCCTTCATAGGAGATATCCGAATATAGACAAGATCACCAACGGAGAACTCAAGAGGCTTCCTACGGTTGTCCGCGTAGGATTTCTAGCGGTCCTGCGCCTCTTTCATTCTCTGACGGATAAGAGTAATCATCTCAGAAGATTCCCGAACTGAATCTGGACCAAGAATGAGTTTCTCGCCAGATTCTAACCAACACGAAGGAGAGTGATATGGCCTTTCGTAAATTGCTTCGAAAGGAGCCATGCCAATACTGGACTGATAGCTGTTGTTGTAGGAGAACTCCACAACTGGTAAGTGGTCCTCCCAACTACCCCCGAAATCAAGAATACAATAGCGAAGAAGATCCTCCAATACACGATTCACCCTCTCAGTCTGACCGTCCGTCCGAGGGTGATAAGTAGTAGAAAAGTTCAGCTTTGTGCACAGAGCTGACTGTAGACACTTCAAGAAGTGGCTAGTGAACAAAGCGTCTCGATCCCAAATGATAGAGCTAGGAATGCCATGAAGTCGGACGACTTCTTTCACATAGAGCTTGGCCAACTGAGGTGCAGTCCGAGTGGACTTAATCGGAATAAAATGAGCCGATTTGGTCAAGAGATCAACAATAACCCAGATAGAAGTATGGCCTGACCTCGATCGAGGTAGACCATCGATGAAATCCATAGATATCTGATCCCATTTCCATAATGGAATCTCAAGAGGCTGAAGAAGACCGGATGGACACTGATACTCGGCCTTGATCTGTTGACAAGTCATGCAAATGCTCACATAACTTGCAACATCTCTCTTCAAACCTTCCCAATAATATAACCGACACATATCGACATACATGTTACTTGAACCGGGATGAATGGTGTACTTAGTGCGATGAAACTCGTCCAGAATGTCACGCCTAAGCGATAAATCAGATGGTACCAATATACGGTTCTTCCTACGAAGACACCGGTGAGTATCAATAGAATAATTCAACAAAGCCTCATCACTGGACCCCGACTCAAGAAGATGGATAAGATGCAACAAGTCTGGATCCTGCCGCTGAGCATGGGCAATGCGATCCAGTAAAATAGGTCGAGCTTCCAAACTGGATAATAAGACTGGAGAATCAGAAGACGGAGCTCGATCTCGAATATCACACATAGAAAGAGTCTTAAGAATATCCCACTCGGCTATTATTATAGAAACTACTGCCGAGTGTTTACGACTGAGCGCATCAGCCACATGATTACCCTTGCCGGGTGTATACTGAATGTCTAAGTCATATGAGATGAGAAACTCAAGCCATCGCTGCTGCATCATATTGAGATCCTTCTGGCTGAATAGATACCTCAGTGACTTGTGATCGGTGTACAAAATGAAACGTTCGCCCAATAGATAATGACGCCATGTCTTCAAGGCAAAGATGATGGCTGCTAACTCAAGATCATGAGTAGGATAGCGAACCTCATTCGGACGCAGTTTCCTAGAAGCGTAAGCAACTACCCGATCCTTCTGCATAAGCACAGCATCGAGCCCGCTTCCACAAGCATCGGTGTAGACAACAAGATCATGGTTTCCCTCTAGAGCCACTAGAATAGGAGCATGAGTGAGAAGTTCCTTCAGTCGCTGAAAGGAAGCTTGACACTTATCTAACCAGATAAAGCGAACACCCTTACGAGTCAGGCTCGTAAGCGGAAGAACAACACGAGAGAAATTCTTGATGAAACGACGGTAATAACCCGCGAGACCAAGGAAGCTATGAATCTCATGCACATTCTTAGGCTGCTTCCAGTTCTGAATGACTTCGATCTTGGAAGGATCGACAGATATGTCCTCAGAAGATACCACATGGCCTAAGAACTTGACCTTGCTCTCCCAAAAATGACACTTGGAGAACTTGGCCTTAAGCTGATGCAGACGAAGTGTATCCAAGATGATCCTCAAATGATGAGTATGCTCTACCTCGGATTTAGAATAAATCAGAATATCGTCGATGAAAACCAAAACGAACTTATCGAGATATTCTCGGAATACTCGATTCATCAAATCGACAAAGAATGCTGGTGCGTTCGTCAAGCCAAATGGCATGATCAACCACTCAAAGGAACCATAACGAGTGCGGAAAGCAGTACGCAGAACGCTATCTTCCGCGACTCGGAGCTGATGAAATCCGATGGCGAGGTCGAGCTGGGAAAAGACCTTCGCACCGTTTAACTGATCGAACATATCGTCAATCCGTGGCAATGGATAAGGATTTTTGATCGTCACCTCATTAAGCTTGCGATAGTCGATGCAAAGCCTAAGGGAGCCATCAGGCTTCTTAACGAAGACCACTGCAGCACCCCATGGAGAAGAACTGGACCGAATAAACTGCTTCGCCTCGAGCTCAATGAACTGTTTCTTGAGTTCCTCATTCTCTTTAGTAGACATCCTCGTGGGAGGACGACTAACTGGATGAGTGCTTGGAATGAGATCAATGCGGAACTCAATAGCCCGCTTCGGCGGTATGCTTGATACTGGTTCGAAGATATCGGGGAAATCCCGAACAACCGGAATACGAGATATGTCCATATCATCATCTCGTGAATCAATAGCGAATAGATTAGCTTCGGAAATTTCAACATCCTGAAGAACAAGAGCTAATGGAGCGGACGAGTCAGGATGACGAAGGAATAATACCCGCTCCGAACAAATAATCTTGGCGTCTTACTGAACTAGCCAATCGATACCGAGAATCATATCAAAACCCAAATGAGCCATAACGTGCAGATTCGCACGAAAAGAAAAACCACACAGATCGATGTCAACACTCTCACATAAAAGCCTGAGGGTCGTGGATCCACCAATCGGATTCACAATCCCCAGAGAGGTATTCATACAAGAAACATCCAGAGACAAAATATCAACTAGTTCCTTTGATACGAATGAGTGAGAAACACCCGTATCAAAGAAAACTCTAATTGATCTACCATGAAACAGAATAGAACCTTCAAGAACGGAAGGATGCGTACCTCGAGGCTGAGAATAATCGGTAGAAGCTTTGGCAGCATTAAGCTTACCGGGCTTAGCACTAGCAGGAGCAACTGGACAAGTAGTAATGCGGTGACCCTCCCTTTTGCAATAGCGGTAAAAGAGGGGTTTGGGACACTCCCTAATCATGTGATCTGGAGAATTGCAATTTAAACACTTCCTCACGGGACGTGTTCCACTGGGCTGAGACTGAGCCTGAGGCTGAGTGTGAGCCTGAAGCTGAGCGGGAGTGTTACCAGTCTTCTTCTTCTTCTTCTTCTTAAAGAACTTGGACTTCTGAAAAGGGCCACGCTTCTGGTTGGAGTTCTTGGAGCCTCCACCATCATCACTATCCTTCTCCATCTCGACTGACTCAAGATGAAGTGCCGCGTCTACAAGCTCGTCAAATGGAAGCTTGAGCTGAAGCATGAGCTGCTTCTTCAGACACTTCTTTAGACCGTCCGCAAACTTGAGGTTCTTCTTGTGTGGTGTGCTGATGAACTCGAGGTCATACTTGGACAGGGCCTCAAAAGAAGAAACATAGTCTGAAACGGAGGACTTCCCTTGCTTAAGATTAATAAAGCGGCGAGCAAGGGAGTTCTTCTCAGACTCTGGGACGAACCTGAGCAAAAAGTGCTCACGGAAATGATCCCAGGTAAGTGTGGTCTCATCAGTCTCAGAGATAAGGAGCTCGTACCAATCCAAGGTACGGCTCTGAAGCTGACTGGAAGCAACAAGAACGCGGTCATGGTCTGGGATAGCCATGCGAGTAAAAACACGCTCGCATACATGAATCCAAGCCTGGACCTCAAGAATAGTCTCGGAGCCACTGAACGGCTTCCCTCCGAGATGAGTAAAATCACTGTAGAGACGTGCAAAGGCTGACTTGCGTGGAACCTCGGTAACTGGAGTTGGTGACTGAGTATGAGACCGAGAATTCTGAACCAGCTCCATGATCTGGTCGGTGGTCATATACACGCCCTCCGACTGAGAGTTGCTAGGCTGCCCAGCTGTACCAGTTTGACGCGTGGTTCTCCCCCTTCCAGATATACTGAAAGTTAAAAGAAGATAGAGTTATGCACGATTTAATGATAGATAATTCATTAAGGAATACTACGGAATATAAACGAATTCCTACATATATTCCTAACTTATCTATCAAAAGACACAAGGAAGAGATTTGTTTAATTTGGACCATATCAATATGTATTGTACTACGTGTCTGTCCTGTGTTTATTATGATTCGTCCTGAACCTTGCTCTGATACCAAATGTAACGCCCCACTCCTAGACCCACTCTAGCAAAGAGTATTACGGGGTAATACCGCTTGCTAAAGCGGAGAATGGAGTATAATGGAAGCGACCATGTGTAATCAAGTTATAACTATCTACTGAATACGTCGAAATGTGGTATCGATTTTTTTTTCAAGTGGTTCGACATATCCAGTAAATATTTATAACGAAATTACAATGGCTAAAGATCTATCAGAAAATACATAATAACTAAATGATAAAATCATCACAGAATAGAATAACATAACAGACACAGAGTCTCAGAACAATACATAGTCAATACAGATCCAAATATATCATAAGTGGGTACAAGCCTCTGCTCACACACGTGTGTCAAAAATATGTACAAATAAGTCTGAATAACAAAGTTGCATAAAGAGGACAATAAGAAAGCTATCTAACAACATAGCAGATAAGTCCTGAGCGGAAGCACAGAGCAAGCTAAGTCCAGAGACCTAACATGAAACAACTCGGTCTGACCCGAGCATAAAACACTCGGGTCAGACTAGCTAAATAATCAGTTAGATAAACCGAGATATAATAATGCGGTAAAATAGAGGATATGGTACTTCTCCATAGAGAAGAGCGATGTAAACCACATAATATAATAGACGATCACATAATCATCAACCAATAATAAACTATCCAAAGAGATAATCAACACTCAAGTGTTGAGTAAGCAATAATGCCTCATATCATCGGCGTAGAAAAAGCTATAAATAGTTGCCCATAAGCGATAACACATAATATGGAATCTAACCATAAATCAATGCCAAAGCAGATATATCGCCAAAGGCAAAGGGAACATACCCCAAAAGACAATACAACATAGTAAAACACATATCACTCGAGCGGTGACGAAGGACCAACTCCAAAAGTGACATAGAAATCATCAGAAAAATGCACGTGCACGACCAGAGTCGTGATCGCCAAGTACTGTAGTTTTTGTGGCACCACATGCCCAGGGGCAAAACGCGCGATTGGTGACACCCCGGTGGGTAAATGCCCAAAGGCACGCACCAATAATACTGCGCACATGAGCAGAATTTCCAGAGACCGCCAAAAGGCAAATGACCCAGAGGTCCAGTACTGGCCGCCAACAGGCAAATGTGTTGGAAACATCAAGAAAGGAACCCGAAAAGGGTTAACGCAATGTCCCATACCACTGGTTCACCCTAATCAGTTTACTTACCTTCTGCCAACTCCACACTCAAAACAGTAAACAAAAATTTATCTCATATCATCGATAAACTGCGCAAAAAGGCAAAACGATCAATCGAAATGGTCGGGGATTTACCGGAAAGGAAATACGCTAAGTTCCATAGGCCGGGGTTTTTCCCAACCGTTTCTCCACTTCGCTTGAAGTGCACAAAAGTGAGTGTGGAATTTTATTCTAGAAAATAGTTGTGGAAAATGGATTTTTATTTGGATTGAAATCGCTTTTAAAACGTCCTTTTAAAAATTCTCCTATTATGGAGTAATTAATTTAATAATTAAAGTAATTGTAGCATATGTTTTAAGCTTTCCGAAACATCCGAAATTATCTAATTTTTTTATTTTTAAATTGCAGATTGAAATGATAAATATCCGTATCACTTGACCATAGGATAGAAAATTATATACAGGCACCGTGGTATATATATAAAATTATTTTTGAAATGATTTTCTATGGTTTTGGAAAGAATACGGTTTAATAAATATTAAATTTTGGTATATATATAGTAAAAATTCTTGAATTTAGCTATGTATAAATTCGTTTCGAATTTTAAAACAAGCCAAATAATGAAGTTGATTTTGTTTATATAATATGGTTAAGAATATATTTGAAATTCTATTGTATATAGAGTTTATAATAACTCAAATAAAAGTAAGGTTGAAGATAAATGTGAATATGATTTGAATTAAAGTATCTAAGAATTTTCCTCGAAAAATTTGTTTTGAAATGTAAATAAATTAAGAGTTAAAGGGTATGATCTTATAACTTGATTTTGATTAGAGGATTTAAACGAATATCAATTTATTTAAAGAATATTATCAAGTTCAATTAATTAAAAGAATATCCTGTTATTGAAGTTTAAGGGTTTTACCTGAATAATATTTGTTTAGTAAGTGAATATTTCAAAATTTAAATAATAGGAATTGGATTTGATATATATTAAATGTTCAAAGAATCCATTTTGAAATAGTGGAATATTTAAAGATTGAAATATATGAACTATAAAGTTTTGAAATATGGAATATTTAAGCTTTGAAATATATAGGAATTAAAATGGTTTATTTGGAGGTTTAAATTGATATTGGGAATTTATTGTGAAATTTGAAGAAGCTATTTATTTTATAAAGTAATATAGTATTTGAGCCATTAAGTATTAAAAGTTATGTTTCAAAGCTATGGTTTCAAGGTATATATATTTGAACATATTATGATTTTGGGAAGGGATATTTATAAAATAGAATGATATCATATTGATTTGGGTTTTAAAAATATAAATGATATCGTATTTATATGGTTTTGAAAAAGGATATTATTCTGGTTTTAAAGTATAAATATTTTAAAATGACTGCGGTGTTATAATAACGATTGGTTGTTGAAGAGTCCGGGATCGGAAGTTGTCATAATCTCTGCCAACTCCGAAAACCACTTTAACAACCGTGTACGCAGTGGAGTTTCCAGAATGAAGTAGGATGGTGGCGGCATTTCCTTTGAGGTAAATACGTGAACCCAACTCCTATGAGTTGGCATAAGGTGGCTAAAACAGGAGCGATTGACGGGTTAATTGAGGTAGCACATTTGATTGGACACATCCCTTCGATATTATACTTTGACTTTTGGATTGATTCGGGGCCACTTTTTATTTTATTTTATTTGGGGGCGTGGCTCGAGGTGGGCAGTAGCTACGGCTACGCGTTACCACCGACCTGGAAGCGTAATTGGTATATCTACCCTGGCATTGCCTGGTTGTGCCGTGTCACCTACCTATCGCGCCTTGTACGAGTTTGGATTTCTCCCGTAGCCTGTGGGGTATCCTCTGGTGGCTTCCCGATCAGGAGGGACTATGATATTGGATGGACTACTGGGACTATTACGTGTTAAGGGGAATATTGGGTTACTCCTTAATGCTAAGGAAAAAATAAGTTTATTTTACAATTAGACACTATTATAATAGTGCAATATACTACATAATAAATAGTTTAACGGATCCTTAGGAGATGTAAATCCCGAGCACCCCTTGAGTTATTGCACTCATATTTTTTCCTGTTGATTTAACTTACATAAGATATTTTAGTTCTGACTCGAGTGTTTTGTCTTTTCAATTCGCTCGGGTCAGTCCAAGCGTTTCAGGATCGAAGACTTTAGCTCTGGAGGACGAAGACAGAGATTTCTATTGTTATTAATTATTATATTCCACTACACACATATTGTTCCGCTGCATTGTTATATGGTATGTGTAACTTTGATGTATGTTGTATAAGCATAATCGAATATTTTAAAACAACTTTATAAACTGTATATTTGAATTATCATATTTATCCTTCCGCTGTGAGATTTTGTTTTGTTTTATTCCTTTCTTGTTTTCTTATTTACCCCATAACAATCCGCCCTTCCAAACGGTTTGAATTGACATGTGTGTCTGCCATTGCACTTGGAGGGTGCAACATGATAGGGGGTTCTCGCTTCTTGGTTTGCTAGAGAACGGTTAACTCTTACTCCTACATGTCTCCGCGAGGGTTGGTGGTACAGTCAAGAGGCTGGCCGTAAAGGCAGAACACAGGTACCAATGTATGCTACGGTGGGCGTTACCCCACTGGCGCGGCCCGTCACAATGTGGTATCAGAGCTTTGGTTTAGCGATAAACTTTAGCTTTGTGGGGTTTGACTCTTTATTAATCGGGTAGTAATACCCTATGATGAGTCGCTGAGAGTGTATATATAAGAGAGCGTATTTGTTAGTGCTATAAAAGGTTTTAATATTGTGTTAATCTATTCCGTTTTGTATTTATAAATTCTGGTTGGTGCATGAGACGCTGTGACATCAATAGGGATTTCTAAACACTTAATAGGACAGACCGACATAATATTTGTTTTAATATAGGCGAATGAAATAATTTTGCCTTTTATATTTTCTATATATAAAATAAAATGTTATAAATAAAATATATATTTGGTTGCTATATATTGATTGTTAGGTAATGAAAAAATAAATAATAGTTGAAATAAAGTTGAAAATAAAATAAATAAAAAATTGGAAATGTAGAAATTAAGTTCCGAGGTTTGAAAATTCTTTTGAATAGTTTTGAAATATAATAATAATATTATTGGAAGTATTTTCTGATATAGATATTTCAATAAGAAAAAAAATTGTTTTAAAGGAGAATTTGGAAGAAATAAGTTATGTACTCCTCTCTCAGTCATTGGAAAATAATTTCGGTGCTGAGTGCACACATCATCGACATTCATTTTTGTAACGACCCATAAAATTTTGATAATTTTTAATGGTTTTATTTAGCGTATTTAATTTGACTTTTGAGAAATTTTAAATAATAATATTTTGAAATAAAATTGTACATTTGGATTACGTATAGTTAAATGTGGCAAATGATAAATTTTCGTCAAAAATTAAGAAAGTATATTTTAGGGCGTGATTCTGTTCAATTTAAGTCAGTAATAATTGATGTTCGTAAAATAATTTATTTTGGGAAATTCAAGGCACAGCTGTTTTATTTGCCATCATTTCTTTTATTTATTTTCAAACGATTCATTTTGCCTTTATAACTGTCCTTCCATATTTATTCTTGATGTCCGATCAAGCTATTAATTGCTTTGATTGTTTCTAAAACAGTGTGTAGCTGTTACTTTTTCTACCGTTAAAATTTCAATTGCTTAATAATTTTTCCAATTCACAGATAGACTTCCTCATTCCTAGCCATTAATAAACTTTGGAATCATCGTCCTTGCCTTTCGTTATTCCCCGTTTTATAATAATAATTGAAATTTATAGCCGTTTCAGTATATAACTTTTACACGTTTTATACTCATTTAATTTTAGCAGTCCATTGCCTTTAATTTTTAAACTGTTCCATTTTCTTCCCAGGCAACAACTCACATTCCATTTCGCTTAAAATCAGTTTCCACTTTTACTCACCTGCTCACCTTTTCTTCCATCTATCCGTTTAATAGTTATATATAAGTTATAATACGTTTCCCTGATTCATCTCCTTTTCTTTTTCATTTACATATTAATTCTGGGAAATGATTAATTTAAAAACCCATCTTCTTTAAACTTTCAGCTAAATTTTAGCTTGTGACCATTGCTACTAAAATCGTTACTTTTCTAATATATTTATTCCTACTTTCACCGACCTTTTATTCTTCATTTTTCCACCGTTCAAAATATATATATATATATATATATATATATAATGGTTATTCGTTTTATTTTATTCAGTAATTAGCGTGACTCTTGCCATTTACACCATACCATATTTGACTGTTGATTTTCGTTCAGCATTCTTATTTTAAAAATAAAACGTAGAGTAACATTGCCTTCACATTTAATTGCCAGCGTGGCCTTTGTTTTTCCAAAATTTACTCCCTCTTTAACGTTGTTTCCCTGCTTACAAGATTTGTTTCCATTCCACCTTTATTTATTTCAATCAGTTACTAAAAAATCCAGCTGTTGTAATCTTATAGCTGTTGAGAAAAATCAAACATAACGTTTGCATTTATTTTTTAAAAACGGTCCATATTTTAATGTTTTACTTCATTTGTTTTCATTGCATCCCTTTATATGGCCTGAGAACAGACTCTATCCTTTCTTCTGCAAATTTAAACTACAGAGTGGAAATACACACACACACACACACACATACACATACACACACAAACATATATACATACATACATATACATAACAAAATTTTGTTTGAAACCATCTTTACGTTCGACCTCCTTCTCACTAGTTCAGCCACGCGATCTCCTTCTCCCAACCTCTGCCGCTCTCAGCAGCTGTTGCCCATTCGTGTATGTGCGTGATAATCTTAGGTAACTATAATTACATTTATATAAGTGTTTATAATATATATTACGAGTCATATAGGGTTATGTATTTACAGTAAGTATTTTTTTGGTTAGAAAGTTTTAAAAGTTTATAATTTACACGTATATATATATTTAAAAAGGATCGCGTTATATTAAGGTCACATGGTATTTGGAGAAGTATGTTTAAACTATTTTGTCACTTTTGTTTATATTTTACAGTCTCGGTCCTAGGAGCATTTGATTGTTGGCTATACATTTTGGGTCTATTATTTACATTTAAAAGATAGTGTTTAAATCTATGTAAAGGAAGGCAAATATTTGATGTATAAACTGGGATAGTCTAACATATATAGGCGAGGCCATCATTAATTCATACTTTCTATTTTCATCAGTTTTGGTTTATGCATTTAGTAATGCTAACTAAGCTATATATATATATATATAAAATTGGTTTTGCAAGGTCTATAGTTATATAATATAATATGTCGATTATATGGATTTTTTTGTTTACAGTAGTGCTTCACTTTTGGTTTTAAAACATAAATAGTTATATGTTTGGCAAGTTCACGTATTGCTGTTTTGTAAGTTCACGTATAATATGTATATACTTTTTTTTATATAGATGAGAACTTGGTTTTCAAATTTTTTTTTGATATAGTATGTTTTGGGATTAACTATTTAATTTAAACAAATATATTATTTTAAGTGTATGTTTGATTTTTAATAAATGTAAGCTTGATTGATTGATTTATTTATATGTTTGAAACGCTTGTAAATTAAATTTGTGGTGTTCAAACTTAGAATATAAATTTCATATGTATATATAGTATAGGTGGTTATATAAGTTCGCTTATACCGTTTTTCTTCATCGTTCCAGTTTTGATCTGATCCGTTTTCATCAATTCGTGCAAATCATCTTTGATCGTTGAATTCGTGCCGATTTTGCTTTGCTTGAATTCGGAATTCAATCATTGTCTGTATCAGTGTGCGTATCCGTGGAAAGGTGAGCAATCACTCACGATTAACGTTCTTATATTTATTAAATTTGATTTCAATTGAAACAACAATTGAAGTATGCTGCCGTAGTTATTTAAGTTGTTATATTTATGCTATTATCTATAACTGTTCACTTGTGGGATATGACACCATATCATATTGTTTATATTATACTGTTATTGATGATATATGCATGTGGTTATATTATTATCATATCCTGTTATATATTTATTATCTGTTATCACTCTGCAAGTTCCCTGTAGTTTAGAATTCACTATGGGTTGAAATGAAACATACCCGAACGGACTTTAGAATAGGAGAATTTCGTTATGGGTTGAAATGATAGACCCAAGCGATTTTCATTAAGTTGAATTTGGGATTACGGGTTGAAATGCTATCCACCCATATATATTTAGTGTACGGATTGAAATGATAAATATCCATATCACTTGACCATATGATAAGAAATATATACAGACACCGTTGGTCCATATATAAATATTTTGAAAATAATTTCTATGGTTTTGGAAAGAAATATACGGTTTAATAAATATAGATTCTTAAGACATTAGATAAATGATAAATTTTATATATTAATTTAGTAGTAATATTTGATTTAAATTAGATGGATTTAATACGTAGAATATGGTTAAGTATATATGTAAATCTATATTTCAATAGATTTTCTTGTAATAAATTGAATAAGTAAGGTTGGGAAGGTTAATTTTGGTTTATTGGAAATGGTATTTAAATAAGGATTTTAATTAATCGATTTGAAATTATTGAATGGGAAATTTATAAGTATGATTTTTTGTTAACTGGATTTTGATTTAAGTGATTTAATGAATATTTCATATCTAAATAAAAAGAATGTTTAGTAAAATGTAAGTTAAGGTTACTTAAATGATATTGAATCTAATGAGGGAATATTTGATGGGGTTAAATCGAGATCTATATGAAACTGTCAATTTAACTTTGAATTGTAGAATATTAAAGCTTTGAACTATACTAGAATTTAATTGGTTTATTTGTGATTCAGATCTGTATTTGAAATCAATATAATTCGAACTTATTATTTAGAAAATTTAATTGAATAAAAATTTAGTTTGAAACATTGAATATTTAAAGTTTTGAAATAATATTGAAATGTAAAAGGGTATTTTGTGATTTCAAATCCGGATTTGAGATCGATAAAATGTGAAATGGTTATTTAGGAATTGAGTTAAATTTTAAATTAAGAAATTGAGATTGGACTAAATTTTGAATTTGGAATTTGAATAGATTGGAATCGCAACTTTGAAAGTTATAAAATTTGAATATATATATATATATATATATTAGATGAAATGATATTTTGGTTTTGAAGTATAAATTAAATTGAAATGAGCACGGTATTATAGTGTATATTTCTACATTGTAGATAGTTCCATGGATCCTTTGAGAATGGTTATCCCATACATCCTCTAAATTACTTGTATTTCAGTTGATATTTCACTTGAGTTGGATTTATTGATATAAGAATGTTAATCCCGACTCGAGTGTTTTGTGTTTTGCTTTACGCTCGGGTCAGACTGATACGACATTTGAGACTCACCTTCGAAGTTGGAGCTTTGCTTGAAGATCCAGCTATCTATCCTTTCAGTCATCCAGTCGATTGGTTCAGAGAAGTCATCTGCCCGTACTGGAGACTTCACTGCATCTGGGATATTCTGATGTATTTTATTTCTAATTTTGTTTATATAGTAGCTTCATGAACTACTATTCATTTATTCCGCTGCGTATTATTGTACTACTCTGTATCTGTGATTCTGTGATTGATTTATTTACTTTATATGTTTTTCCAAATTTAAATTAACAATTCGGTATTTTGAATTATTCAAGTCGGACATGTATGGTTTTATTGTCGATTTGAATGGTCCAAAATAGCGGATCGTTACAGTTGGTATCAGAGCTTTGGCTCTAGGCAAAACTTAGCATGTATGGTAAATTTATTTATAGAATCACTTTCATTTGAGTTGAATCTCTTCCATTTGACTCGATTTCCTTTGAATTTTGGAATGTCCCTCGGTTTCGAAATTCATTCTTGTCTCTTCTATTTATATTCGTTTGATTCTGGAGTATTCTATAACTCCACTGAATGTTTTGTAAAGGGGGTGAAAACTCCTTTACAATCGGCATTGATTCATCGAAGATTTATATATCCTCGGTTTAGATGCTGCTATCTCTGGTATGCCAAATTCTATATCTGGCGATCGAATGTCGATTTGCCTTGGAATTCCGCATCGATCATATTCATGAAGTCACGGTTGAACCGGTTAAGGTCGCCCGCAATTTATAGAGTATATCCATCTTCTATTTTGTAATTTAATTATCTCATCTTCGATCGAGTCTATCTTCGAATCAGGATTCTATTGATTGGAGTTACTCTAAATTAAATCTTTATCTTTGTTTTGAAATCCATTCTTGAATCATCCTTTGAAAATCGGGTTTTGTTGTACTTTAAAATTGTTTTATATACCGAAATTTTTATTTGGGTAACCATGATTTTATTCTATATATAAAAGAGAAAATGTTTTCGATAAGGATTATATACCTTTAAAAAAAGGAGAATTTGAAGTTTCGAAAAGATTTGAATTTTTGAAAATATTATAAGAAAATTGATTTATATAAAATTGATTTATAACTGAAAGGTTTTGAATTTGAAATTCGAGAGATTGGACTCCGGTATTTTTGAAAATTGGTTTAAGATTTTGAAATATATAATAATAAGATTTGAAAGTATTTTCTGAATAAGAAATGTTTCAAATGACTTCAAATGAGTTCCAAGGATTTCGGAAAAAATTCAAAGAAGTTTTCAAGAAAATAGAAGTTCAGAACTCACTTATGTCACTGGAAAATAATTTCGGTGATGAGTGCACGCATCATCGACATTGATTTTCGAGTTTCAGAGTGGGGGAGAGGCCACTCTGGTAGCTTCGCTATGCGAGTGATTTTGTGAAATCAATTTTGATTTCAAATTCCGGAGTATAATTTGATATTTTCGAAAGATATATGTATATATATTTGAAATGATTTAAAGTAAGCAGGTGTTCAATCCTCGAGTTTTCGATTTGATTTAGTATAACTCTATTTATAAAAATAAAAAAAAAAATTGATTTACTGATTTGTTGCTGATTTCCAACTCTTGGATTTGAAATTTGATTTCACCGACTATTTTGAAGGTTCGAGCACTTCCAAATCAAGGTTTAAAGTTTTAAAACTATGAAATTTCGAAGAGTATAAAATATTTGATAAAGAATATAAGTTTAGTTTTGTATGTTTAAAGTATGAAGAGCATGACTTAAGTAAATTTGAAACTTGTGTTAAATAAATAATTTGAAAAAGGAAAATTGGATTTTTCATATAGAAATAAATAGTTTAAAGGTTTTTAAAGGGATAATTATAAATCTAGAAACCATTTTGAGTATAATTGATTTTGAGAAGAATATTTGGTTTTGAAATTAGATTGGAGTTAAAACCAGTACTTATATGGTGATTTTGGAAATGAATTTGTTTGACCTAAATTTTTTTGATTTGGAAATTTGGATTATTTTCTAAACCTATTGTTTAAGAAACTTTGAAACTGAATATGTTTAATTTGAAAGAAAATTTGGTGAAATCATATATGATCTTGAAACTGAAATGTTATTGAAACGAGAAAAAAATTGAGAACCTTGATTTACTAAATACTTGATTTGGGAGTTATTGAACTTATATAAAACTGATTTATATAAGTACGAAATTGATTTTAAACCTATTGATTTGAAAGGTACTCAATTTGGAAAGAGAAATTTTATATAATCGAAGTCTATATAAGTGTGATTTGATATACTATTGATTTGGAAAGTATTCGATTGAAAATGGAATCCTATATATAATGGACTTTATATAAGTATGATATTTGAAAGTGATTTGAAAAGGTACTATATGATACATATTTTCGAAGTAAAGATATGGACAGTGCCTTCTGCTTGATATCCGCTTTGTGGCCACATTGTGGATTCATTCTATCGATATTATTCTCTCTGATTTTTGGTTTTCCGGATGTGATACTCGAGTGTTTCCACCGTGACGTTACCCATGGTTTTTTTTCTCTCGCGACTGCATAGCGCAACTGCCTGGCTGAGTCTGGCCTGCTGTACGGATTGTTTCCTGGGAGATCCAGGCGTAACCATTGTGTATCCTGTAATCTGTGTAGGTCGCATTAGTAGCGAAACTGCCTGGCTGAGACAGCCTAAGGGTACGGATTGTATCCTGGGAGACCCAGACGTAACCATTGTGTATCCTGCACCCTACTAGTCATCATGGCGTAACTCGCAGGGCTGAGAAAGCTTACGGATATGGATTGTTTCCTGAGGGATCCAGGCGTAACCATTGTGTATCCGCGAACCATGGTTAGACAAAGGTTTTGGTTTGGTTATTTTGTTTGGACTGTACTTTCCATCTATGTTTTAAAGGTTTTTCAAGTATTTTCACTGGTTGTTGAAACGGGTCTACTAAGTACTTGAAGAATTCTAGCTTTGCGCCTGATCAACGCATGGCCAGAGTCTGCAAGAACGAGGATAAATTTGTTGAAACATCGAGTTATAAAAGTATTTTTGAAAGGAAAAATTCGTTTCGATATAAAAGTATTTTATTATAAAGGTATTTCCAACAAAGAAATTTTGTATTAATATTTGAGATTAAAATTTTATGGTTTGATTTAATTATTCAAACCCGATACTATCCCTTTGAACCTACCTTATCTGCTCAGCCTTATTTATTCACCTATATCCCATTTTTTCGAATCTACCCTCTTTTCCTTTTTGAATATAATCTTTAAAATATTGTTTATTTATATACTACATGGTTTAATAGTAAATCATTAGTGTCATTAATATTTCAGAAGCTATTAATTTAATATAACATATTTAAGAAATGAGTATTAATTTATCTATAATGTTTAAAGTGTCTTAAGATAAATTAGTAAATTTATAAACTATGGATTTAATGTTGTCAAATAACTTCCTTGAAAATATAACCAAGGATGTGAATAACTGTTTCCAAATAGTTTTCATATATATTTATAAAGGTGTTATTTAAACATATAAATGTTATTTATAAGGGAAGCATGAAATTTTACAAATGGGTTTTGAAAAGTTTTAAGATAACTGAACTGCAAATGAAGTTTTCAAATAAATATTTCTAGAAAAATTTGTATGGCCTTAAATTAATTGTTTATCCTTGTCTTTCAATCTATTTATCTTTCTAATTGTTTCTATTCTCCTACCTTCTTCCTTTTCGGGGACGAAAAGTTTTGAGTGGGGGAGAGTGTAACGACCCGTAAAATTTTGATAATTTTTAATGGTTTTATTTAGCGTATTTAATTTGATTTTTGAGAAATTTTAAATAATAATATTTTGAAATAAAATTTTACATTTGGATTACGTATAGTTAAATGTGGAAAATGATAAATTTTCATCAAAAATTAAGAAAGTATATTTTAGGGTGTGATTCTGTTCAATTTAAGTCAGTAATAATCGATGTTCATAAAATAATTTATTTTGGGAAATTCAAGGCACGACTGTTTTATTTGCCATCATTTCTTTTATTTATTTTCAAATGGTTCATTTTGCCTTTATAACGTGTCCTTCCATATTTATTCTTGCCGTCCAATCAAGCTATTAATTTCTTTGATTGTTTCTAAAACAGTGTGTAGCTGTTACTTTTTCTACCGTTAAAATTTTAATTGCTTAATAATTTTACCAATTCACAGATAGACTTCCCCATTCCTAGCCATTAATAAACTTTGAAATCATCGTCCTTGCCTTTCGTTATTCCCCGTTTTATAATAATAATTGAAATTTATAGTCGTTTTAGTATATTACTTTTACACGTTTTATACTCATTTAATTTCAGCAGTCCATTGCCTTTAATTTTTAAACTGTTCCATTTTCTTCCTAGGCAACAACTCACATTCCATTTCGCTTATAAATCAGTTTCCACTTTTACTCACCTGCTCACTTTTCTTCCATCTATCCGTTTAATATTTATATATAAATTATAATACGTTTCCCTGATTCATCTCCTTTCCTTTTTCATTGACATATTAATTCTGGGAAGTGATTAATTTAAAAACCCATCTTGTTTAAACTTTCAGCTAAATTTTAGCTTGTGACCATTGCTAATAAAATCGTTACTTTTCTAATATATTCATTCCTACTTTCACTGACCTTTTATTTCTTCATTTTTCCACCATTTAATATATATATAATGGTTATTCGTTTTATTTTATTCAGTAATTAGCGTGACTCTTGCCATTTACACCGTACCATATTTGACTGTTGATTTTCGTTCAGCATTCTTATTTTAAAAATAAAACGTAGAGTAACGTTGCCTTCACATTTAATTGCCAGCGTGACCTTTGTTTTTCCAAAATTTACTCCCTCTTTAACGTTGTTTCCCTGCTTACAAGATTTGTTGCCATTCCACCTTTATTTATTTCAATCAGTTACTAAAAAATCCAGTTGTTGTAATCTTATAGCAGTTGAGAAAATCAAACATAACGTTTGCATTTATTTTTTAAAAACGGTCCATATTTTAATGTTTTACTTCATTTGTTTTCATTGCGTCCCTTTATATGGCCTGAGAACAGACTCTATCCTTTCTTCTGCAAATTTAAACTACAGAGTGGAAATACACACACACACACATACATAACAAAATTTTGTTCGAAACCATCTTTACGTTCCACCTCCTTCTCACTAGTTCAGCCATGCGATCTCCTTCTCCCAGCCTCTGCCTCTCTCAGCAGTTGTAGCCTATTCGTGTATGTGCATGATAATCTTAGGTAACTATAATTATATTTATATAAGTGTTTATAATATATATTACGAGTCATATAGGCTTATGTATTTACAGTAAGTTTAATTTTTTGGTTAGAAAGTTTTAAAAAGTTATTAAGGTTAGTTTTCTTATATATAATTCTTACATAAAGATTTCACAGGAAAGGTTATATAAAGATGATATATATTTAGGTTTGCTTGCCGTTATATTATACTTATAAAGTGCCTGTTGCTTATAGAATTTGACAAGTCAGGAGGTGAAATATAATATCAGTTTATACAGGTTAGATATAGGTTCAGTTCATATTATTTTCATAGTTGCTCAGTGTTTAAAGTCTACCGTACTACATATATTAGTTATATGTATAAAAATATGCCTTGTTTTGTCACAGCATATGTACGAGGTTGCGCCCATATTTACAACATGTTTTTCTCTATTTTTTTACATGTTTTGATTTTCAATGTAACATAAAAGTTTATAATTTATTTTCAATGTAACATAAAAGTTTATAATGTAAACGTATATATATATATATATATTTAAAAAGGATCACTTTATATTAAGGTCACATGGTATTTGGAGAAGTATGTTTAAACTATTTTATCACTTTTGTTTATATTTTACAGTCCCGGTCCTAGGAGCACTTGATTGTTGGCTATACAATTTGGGTCTAAGTATTTACATTTAAAAGATAATGCTTAAATCTATGTAAAGGAAGGCAAAGTTTTGATGTATAAATTGGGATAATCTAACATATATAGGCGAGGACATCATTAATTCATACTTTCTATTTTCATCAGTTTTGGTTTATGCATTTAGTAATGCTAACTAAGCTATATATATAATTGGTTTTGCAAGGTCTATAGTTATATAATATAATATGTCGATTATATGGATTTTTTTTATAGTAGTGCTTCACTTTTGGTTTTAAAACATAAATAGTTATATGTTTGGCAAGTTCACGTATTGCTGTTTTGTAAGTTCACGTATAATATGTATATACTTTTTTTTTTATATAGATGAGAACTTGGTTTTCAATTTTTTTTTGATATAGTACGTTTTGGGATTAACTATTTAATTTAAACAAATATATATTATTTTAAGTGTATGTTTGATTTTTAATAAATGTAAGCTTGATTTATTTATTTATTTATATGTTTGAAACGCTTGTAAATTAAATTTGTGGTGTTTAAACTTAGAATATAAATTTCATATGTATATATAGTATAGGTGGTCATATAAGTTCGCTTATACCATTTTTCTTCATAGTTCCATTTCTGATCTGATCCGTTTTCATCAATTCGTGCCAATAAGCTTTGTCGTTGAATTCATGCCGAATTTGCTTTGCTTGAATTCGGAATTCAATCAGTGTCTGTATCAGTGTGCGTATTCGTGTCGTTGAATTCTAGCCTCGAAAGATGAGCAATCACTCACGATTAACGTTCTTATATTTATTAAATTTGATTTCAATTGAAACAACAATTGAAGTATGCTGCTGTAGTTATTTAAATTGTTATATTTATGCTATTATCTATTACTGTTCACTTGTGGGATATGACACCATGTCCTATTGTTTATATTATACTGTTATTGATGATATATGAATGTGGTTATATTATTATCATATCCTGTTATATATTTATTATCTGTTATCACTCTGCAAGTTCCATGTAATTTAGAATTTACTATGGGTTGAAATGATACATACCCGAACAGACTTTAGAATAGGAGAATTTCGTTATGGGTTGAAATGATAGACCCAAGCGATTTTCATTAAATTGAATTTGGGATTACGGTTGAAATGCTATCCACCCGTATCTATTTAGTGTACGGATTGAAATGATAAATATCCATATCACTTGACCATATGATAAGAAATATATACAGACACCGTTGGTCCATATATAAATATTTTGAAAATAATTTCTATGGTTTTGGAAAGAAATATACGGTTTAATAAATATAGATTCTTAAGACATTAGATAAATGATAAATTTTATATATAAATTTAGTGGTAATATTTGATTTAAATTAGATGGATTTAATACGTAGAATATGGTTAAGTATATATGTAAATCTATATTTCAATAGATTTTCTTGTAATAAATTGAATAAGTAAGGTTGGGAAGGTAAATTTGGGTTTATTGGAAATGGTATTTAAATAAGGATTTTAATTAATCGATTTGAAATTATTGAATGGGAAATTTAAAGGTATGATTTCTTTTAACTGGATTTTGATTTAAGTGATTTAATGAATATTTCACATCTAAATAAAAAAAATGTTTAGTAAAATGTAAGTTAAGGTTACTTAAATGATATTGATTCTTATGAGGGAATATTTCAAGGATAAATAATAATGGGGTTAAATCGAGATTTATATGAAACTGTCAATTGAACTTTGAATTGTAGAATATTAAAGCTTTGAACTATACTGGAATTTAATTGGTTTATTTGTGATTCAGATCTATATTCGAATTCAATATAATTTGAATTTATTATTTAGAAAATTTAATTGAATAAAAATTTAGCTTGAAACATTGAATATTTAAAGTTTTGAAATAATATTGAAATGTAAAAGGATATTTTGTGATTTCAAATCCGGATTTGAGATCGATAAAATGTGAAATGGTTATTTAGGAATTGAGTTGAATTTTAAATTAATAAATTGAGATTGGGCTAAAATTTGAGTTTGGAATTTGAATAGATTGGAATCGCAACTTTGAAAGTGATAAAATTTGAATATATATATATATATATATATATATATATATATATATATATATTAGATGAAATGATATTTTGGTTTTGAAGTATAAATTAAATTGAAATGACTACGGTGTTATAGTGTATATTTCTACATTGCAGATAGTTCCACGGATCCTTAGAGAATGGTTATCCCATACATCCTCTAAGTTACTTGTATTTCAGTTGATATTTCACTTGAGTTGGATTTATTGATATAGGAATGTTAATCCTGACTCGAGTGTTTTGTGTTTTGCTTTACGCTCGGGGTCAGACTGAGTGATACAACATTTGAGACTCACCTTCAAAGTTGGAGCTTTGCTTGAAGATCCAGCTATCTATCCTTTCAGTCATCCAGTCGATTGGTTCAGAGAAGTCATCTGCCCGTACTGGAGACTTCACTACATCTGGGATATTATGATGTATTTTATTTCTAATTTTGTTTATATAGTAGCTTCATGAACTACTATTCATTTATTCCGCTGCGTATTATTGTACTACTCTGTGCCTGTGATTCTGTGATTGATTTATTTACTGTATATGTTTTGCCAAATTTAAATTAACAATTCGGTATTTTGAATTATTCAAGTCGGACATGTATGGTTTTAGTGTCGATTTGAATGGTCCAAAATAGCGGGTCGTTACAATTTTCGTGTTTCGAAGTGGGAAGGCCACTGTAGTGTTTTACTGCAGAGTTGTTTTGATAAACAAATATTTAAATATAATTTGATATATGTAAATTTGTAAGTGTATATTTATCTATTATTTTAAAATGATTTGAAATTAAACCCGACATTAAATTCTTAAGTTTCCGATAATTAGTAGTTTTAATTAGGGCAGTGAAATGGTAGTTAATTAATAATTGGAATATTTAAATAAAATAAGAGATTAAATGCCGAGTTATAAATGAAATTAAAGGAAATTTGAAATTGTAATCTATAAAACAAAGGATAGGATTATCGAATATTAATTTAGTTAAAGGAAATGAGAAAACTTGTATAACCTTCAATTACAGTCTTAAAGGCATATCTATAACTTACCAAAGATTAAAAGTTGAAATGTTTAATAAGAAAATGTAATGGGAAATCTTACAAGTAAAGCTTGAGGTAATGAAAGTATTCAATGAATTTGCAGTTATAAATAAGAATTTAATGTTATAAACTTAATTATGACGAAGAGGCCACTAATTAAATATAATTAAAAGGTTATGAAGAAATGATAATAAACTTAAGTAAATGTTGAAGCTATTTATTTTTGAAAATAAGCAGAAAGGTGAACATTGTAAATAAAATGGATTTATTATGTAAATTATTTCAAAACTAAATAAAAATTTAGTTTAATAATAGAGTTTGATTTTTTATTAAAATAAATGTGAGTAAGTATTTAAATTTTATTTTAATATAGAGGGTATGATGATTTAAATAAATTAAGGTTGGGAGATAAATTGGAGATTTATTTGGAATTGAATTTATTTAAGAATTAAACTCAAAAGGGTTGATGTGGAATTATTAAATTGAAAATTTTAAAAGGTATAATTATTATAACTGGATTTTGGGGTCTAGGTGAATAAAATGATTACTTCAAGTATAAATTAATTGAAGAAAATATTCAGTATTTGAAATTTGAGTTTTTTTAAATAAGATAAGAGAAAATTTCATGAGATGAATAAGTGAAAATGCGATTTTGTTAGAAATGAGTAAAAGTAAATGAAAATTTGCAAGAAATAGATGAAAATTTAAAATATAAATCATTATATAAATGAAACGAAAATCAGACAACTAATAGTATGAAATGAAATTGATAAAAATGAATGTAATCTATTGGTTGAAATTGTTGTTTGTTTGGTTTATGGTTGTTTGGGAAAAGATACTTTAAATTTGTTTGGAAATATAGATAATCTATTTAGTTTCATCTAAGACTGTTGAGTAATTGATGCACTTAGTAGTTTATTTTCATTCTGTACAATTTGAAGTCTGAACCCAAACAACTGTTTGTTTTGTTTGATATGAATAAATGATTGATGTGTATTGATGAAATGGTTGTTTGCTTTGTTGCTATTGATGGTTGTTTGTATTGAATTGTATGTTTGTGGTTGAAACCACTTTAATATTTCATTTTATATAATAGTAACCCTTTTAGATTATATAAGTGAAGTACATATTATGGAAGCAATTGCTACTGCATTTAGTTTCATAAATTAAGCGTTAATTGCCCGACAAATAGGTACATTTCGGATTACGGTTTATAACACTATTATATTTTTCCCGTGTTGGGATTTATATTATTTTGGAAAATATATGTTGTATATTATTATAATTGATATTACATTTTCTCCCGAGCCTCCCCGTACAAAGGAGACTCTGTCGAAATTTTCCGTAAATTTCGGATTTAGAAAATTTTGAAAATGTTTTCCAAACTTTATTAATTTAAGTATAAAAAGATCTATTGGTTATAAATTTGTATATTTTATTTAAATTAATTAATTTTGAAAAGTGTATTTGTCTATATATTAAATGTTTTAAGTAAGATATATGGATTTCCTAATTCTTCTTTTCCCTTCTTTTCCTTTTCGGGGACGAAAAGTTTTGAGTGGGGGAGGGTGTAACGACCCGTAAATTTTCAATAATTAATTTTGTTATTTAATAAAAATTTTGTGATTAACTTTAGAAGAAAAAAAGTTTTTTTTTTTAATTTTGTAACAACCCTATATTTTTTGCATATAATTTAAATTTGATTTGATTTTATTTCGAAATTATTTTAAACTTGTTTATTTCAAACATTTCATTTTTAAATATAAATTTTGATTATTATTTTAATTATAATTTCAAACTGGTATAAATTGAATATTTCCCTGAAAAATGGATTTGTGGTCAAAACTGGTCAAACTTTGACTTTTAAATTTTAAATTTAAATATTTGAATTCTTTAATTTTGTCTTTTATTATGAAAATAGATTTAATATCATGAATATTGCCTTTTGTTTCGTCGAAATTGAATTTAAATTGTGAAAGTTATACCCTTTACAATATTGTGTGTACATAAGGTTATTTAACAATATTCTTTGTTTTAATTTATATAAATGATATTTTTACTTGATAAATCTTATTCTAATTTGTATATTTATGTTATATTATGTATATTTTGACTTTTAAATATTTTAAAGTGATGTTTGAATTTTTCCAAAGCTTATTGAATTTATTTTCTATTTTTAAAGCCTAGTTTCTATTTTCTTTGCTATTTTCTTCATTTAAATTATATTTAAATTAAAATTTATATATTTATTTGTGAATGCATTTTAGTTTATGTTATTATCTTTGTTATAAATATTTTTACAAGTACATAAAAATTTTCCAAAGTTCATTGCATTTATTTTTCATATTTTCAAGACTAGTTTGCAATTTTTGCTGTTTTATTAATTAAATTATATGTAATTAATATTTATTTATTTTGTTTATTTGTTTAATTTATTTTTGAGTTTATTTTATCTTTATTTATCAGTATTTTAAATGTATTTAAAATTACAAAAAGAATTAGAGAAATATGAAGAGTTTAAAACCTTTCATTTACCTTTGACTTTTCACCTCCCTGCCTTTTCATTTTTCAACCTCCACTTACATTCAATTGTGGCCGTTCCTTATACTATCTTCAGCCGTATCTTTTTTTTCTTCATTTTTCACGAAAATTCTTCCTTCTCATCTCTAAAAATTTCAGCCTCCATCATCTCCAAGAGTTTGGTAAAATTCTTTTTCTTTTTCATTGCTTTTCTACTTGTTTATGTTGTTTTCACTTGCTTTCTCACCTTTGTAGCTCTGCCCCTTGCTCCTCCTTCACCATGGCTGCCACCACCACCACCTGAGCCAGCTTCCACCACCTCCCCTACAGCCCCAAGCCACTGGCCATGCACCCATGTGACCAAATCCAACAATATCTACACAAACTTCACCTATATGCACCGTAGCCAATCACCTATGCCTTCATCACTTTCAACCACCCGTTGGCCGCCACCTACTGCACCTCCACCATCCATGGATGACCCGGAACCCGCTGCCACACCATCCTACAGCCCACTACAGTGATGGCCGCACCATGCTAGCTTGTGGCCGAACCCATATGTTGCATAGGATCCATGGTAGTTGCATTGTAGTGTTAGTTCCATGCACCTATCTCTCTACCATACTTTGCTCCATCATTTTCCCA
The DNA here is from genome assembly GCA_030765085.1 of Allium cepa. Lineage (NCBI taxonomy): Eukaryota > Viridiplantae > Streptophyta > Magnoliopsida > Asparagales > Amaryllidaceae > Allium > Allium cepa. The sequence continues at coordinate 113,606,927 of CM060932.1, forward strand.
TGCTAGGCCGACCTTTAGGTACCCAGACCAGATCCAAACCATGCCTTTAGCCGTGCCATTTCAGATCTGGAGCTGAAGCATAGGTGGTAGAAAGCAAGTGCAAACACTTTGGATTTGTTTATGCATCCAATTCTATCATTGTTTAATGGTATTTTGTGTTGAAACTTATGTGTTGTTATACTTGTTTTGTTGAATGTATCCAAGGGAATTGATACTTTGGCTCTCCCACTCATCTTTGTGTCGTGTTATCGTTCTTGTTGGGATCTCATTCGTGCATTCGTTGTTGTGTCTCCAGCTCAAACATGTGAGTTATCCTCACCAGACAATATGCACATATATAACTAGTAAATTGACCCCTTTTGAATCTGTAAAATGCATTATCATGTTACATATGCTATATTATGATTATATGATGTTCACCCATGCTTAAACACCTATTATAACATCTGTTACTGTTATATTATGTTGTTCTGTTATTTTTATCAGTTTATCACACTGCAAGTTCCCTTTAGATTAGAATCACTATGGGTTGAAATGATACATACCCGAACGGACTTTTGAATAGGGGAAATCGTTATGGGCTGAAATGATAGGCCTGAGCGATTTTCATTTTATTTCATTTACTTGGGACTGCGGGTTTGAAATGATAAAACCCGGATTTTCTTTGTAAATTACGGGTTGAAATGATACATTACCCGTATCACTTTACCTAGGCTAGAAAATTATATACAGACCCGTAGTTAAAATATATTTTTCTAAAATTTTTAAAAATATGTTTGAAATGTAAATATTATAATATTTTGATTTAAAACATAATTAAAAATGATTTTTGTAATGTATTATTGATTTTTTGGAAATTTATAGGTTAAATAAATTATGGAAAAGTTAGAAAATTTAAATGTAAGTTATTTTGGAAATTTTGATTTAATTATAATTGGAAATTAAATTAAATATGAAATTATGATAAATTTATGATAATTTGAATTTAAAATGAATTTAAAATGATTTTATAATATATTAATGATTTTTGAGTAAAGTTAAAAAATGAAAGGGATGATTATTTAAGTTGAAATTTTGAAATATAACCAAATGGGAATTTGTGAATTTGGCTTAAAAGTGAATTTTAAGTTAAGTGAATAAAATTGAAATTAAGTTATATTTTGAAATTTAAACTTAAGTGTTAAGTTGAAATTTAATTCAATGAATTTAAATTTGAATGTTGAAATTTAATAAGTGAATTATTATTAAATCTTGATTTTTGAATGGAAATTTAACTTTATAAAATCATGAACTTAAGGAAAATTAAATGTTGTTTATAAATGTGAAAATGTATGATTTTATAAGTAAAAAAAAATGTTTTAAATAAAATTATAATTGGTTGTGAAATTATATTGAATATTTGAAGTTAATTAACTGTATTTTTGAAATGCTATTAATTGCAATGTAAATGATATTACAGTATTTGTAAATGCTGTAGTTGATGATAATGAACTAAAAAGCTAAATTAAATTAAAGTCTATTATAGCAATCTTTTTAAGTGCTATAATTGTTGAATTTAACTAAGTTATTTGAAATTTAAGTAAACCCTATTACAGCATTTTTAAAATGCTGTCTTTTGTTAAATTGAACCGTTTTGAATGTAAATTTTCGTAGCGTTTTCTAAATGCTGCGAAAAGTGAATTTTCACTGTTTTTGATAAACTTAAGTGAATAAATGAACTTTGGAAGTTGAAAATTTTGGAAATTTAATACTTTAATTATTAAATATAATAACTTCATTTTAATGATTTAAAATGATTTTTGAAATATAAACTGTTTTGAAATGTGTATTGAATTGGTATTTTAAATTGAATAAAATGAATAATGATTTGAAAGGAAGTTTTGAAAGATATGATATTTTGACATTAAATGATTTGAAAAAAAATGAAGTTTTGAAAGATATGATATTTCGATATTAAAATGATTTGAAAAGAAATTCTAAAAGATATGATAATTTGGAAATGAAGCTTTGAAAGGTTATGAATTTTAATATATTAAAATGATTTGAAAGGAAGTTTTGAAAGGATAAGATAATTTAATATATTGAAATGGTTAGAAATGACTTAATATTTATTTTGATAAATATTTGAATTTGGAAGATATGGTATGATGATATATTGAAATGGTTTGGAATGATTAAATCTTTATTTTGATAAAGATTTGGATTGAAATGATATTTTATTTTGAAGTATAAAATATTGTTTTAAAGTTATAACTACGGGTTATAATAACGATTGGTTGGCAAAGAGACCGGGATCGGATATGGGCATACTCTCTGTCGATACCGAAACCCACTTTGACTAACCGTGTACGCGGTCGAGATTCCAGAATGAAGTAGGATGGTGGCGACGTTCTTGAGGTATATTTACGTGGACCCAACTCCCGTGAGTTGGCATAAGGTGGCTAAAACAGGAGCGATCTGGGGCCAAGTGAGGTCGTTCCTCCGATCGGACACATTCCTTCGATACTATACTCTTACTGGTGATTGATTAGATGGCCATCCTCCGATTTTGATTGGGAGTGTGTTCCGAGGTGGGCGTATGTGGCTACTGCGTTACCACCAGCCCGTGTGCGTAATTGGTATATCTACCCTGGCATTGCCTTGTGTGCCGTGTCACCTACCATACCGAGCCTTTACTACGAGTTTGTTTTTCTCCCGTAGCCCGTGTGGTATCCTCTGACAGTCACCCGGAGTGGAGATGGCATGATATTGGATGGACTACTGGGACTATTATGTGTGAAGGGTGATATGGGTAGCCCGGAACGCTATTTAAAAGTATGTTTATTTTACTGTAGACACTATTATAATAGCGCAATATTACTACATAGTAAATAGTTTAACGGATCCTTAAAGGATGGGCGATCCCAAGCATCCTTTAAGTTACTGATGCATTTTTGTTACTGTTCACTTCAGTTGATTTACAGTTCATAAGTATTTATGTCCTGACTCGAGTGTTTTGTGTTTTGCTTTACGCTCGAGTCAGATTGAGTGAGTTAGCATTCAAGATTCACCTTTGGAGCTGGAGCTTTCCTTGAAGATCTAGCCATCTATTTTGCTTTTTGTATCCAGTGATGTATTCTGACTTATACCTGATGTATCTTGTTACTCTTCTGTTGTATCTTGTTTAACTCTGATGTATCTTACTTTATATAGTAGCTTCATGAACTACTATCTCTTTTATTTCCGCTGCATTATTATTTACTCTGTGTCTGTGATCTGTGACTATGTATTTACTGTATATTCTGAGATTTGCCAAATTTTATTTACCACGCGGTATTTTGAGCAATTCAAGTCCGACATGTGCGGATGCGAATGGTTAAAAATATCGGGTCGTTACAAATTTATATCGAAATAAATGTTAAGAATGGAATGTAGAAATAGTTATAAAAAAACAAATTTTTTTGACTATTGAAGTGAAATCACATTTTAAATGAAATAGGGAAAATTGTGCACCTGACTATAAAATTTGAAAATAGATTAAGCTAAGTGTTGTATAAATAAAAGAAGTTTGGAACTTGTTATTAAATCTATAACGGGAATAAATTATAAAAAATGTCGATGTAAGATAATAAATATACTAATTCAATGCCATCCAATTAATTGAAACAGATTTGTAATGCTTCATTTGATTGTAATTTGTAAGTAGGTAAATAGATCAAAGTTATATAAATTGTTGGAACGATAAGTAATAAAGTGCAAATTAGATATAATCAATGTTAGTATAAATTTAAGGAATACTTGTTAATAAATTTAATATAGGAAAACGAACTTAAATATTGATTTATGAATTAATATATATTGAATAGCAATTGAACGTAAATTAATGGAATAAGGATGATGTAGGTTGATAAGTATTCATAATGTTTGGGTTGATGATAAACGTTGCTTTAATGAAAATAAATGTAGTAACGGAAGTTGGAATGGAAATTTAATAGAAACGTAATTTATTTTTAGGTAGAAATTTGTGAATTGGGAAATAAGTTCAAATGAGCTAATTGATGGAATTCTTTAATAAATAAGAAATTGTTGTTCTAGCATTATAAACTTAGGTATAACTGAAATTGATTCTAATAGAATATAATAGAAAGGGAAGTATTATAAATAAATGGTTAGAAACTTAAGTGAACAATTGGGAGGCTAAGAAATGTGATTAAGCATAAATACTATAGATAAATGAATGATAATAAATGAGGTTATGCAATAATGAAGGAATGAATAAATATAATGCAATAAAAGAAGAAACTGACATGACATTTATAAATGTCAACGAATATTTGTGAGTAATAAATGAAAATATTTGAAATAAACATTGAATCGATGAATAAAAGTAAAAGTGGTAAAAAGTAAATGTAAACTTTATGGATGAATCCTTATATGAATAGAAAGGGAAATGAAACAATAAAAGTTAATGGTATCTATTATTATGTGTTACATATTTCTTTAGTTTATTAAATAAAAATTGGAAATCTATTTGCGATCAAAGGAAATTAAGTAGTACGTTAATTTGAAAATTAAGTTAAAATAGGAGTTAATACAAAGGAAAGATGGATATTTGGATATAGTAGTGTAATGAAAGACAAACAAGTCATTCCATTAAAATATAGCATATATTAACTGTAATTATTGCAGCAATTGGAATTAAATGTTGTGCAAACAAAAAATGAAAATAGAGAGGAATAAATTAGTGAATATTTGAAATTTATGTTAATTCCGTTCATAATATGACAATTGGTTGAAGTATGAGAAACTTACGTGTAACAATTGGCTTGTAAACAAATATTATAAGTTACCTTTTTAAATAGTTGATGGAATTAGGATTGGAAACAAATTTTAATAAATGTTACATTAATGTGAAATGTACTACAATGTTAGGAGTTGTCAAATTAGAGTATAGTAAAGTAATGAAAGGTTGAACAAAGGTTATACATATTTTAGAGTAGTAATGAACATAACAAAAAGAAGGATATACGTTTCTTTACTAAATAAAAAAATGATATGTTTATTTACTTGAAATGTTGGTAGATGAAAAATTTATTGCAGAAATAAGAAATTAATAATATTTGGTTTGTACACAATATTTCCGTAAATACATTAAATTACTATAAAAAGGAATTGAATTGCCTCATTTATTTTTACCTTAGAAATCAATGACAATTAATACGATTGGAATCTTTTTAAAGTGGGAACACGTTAACTATAAACATATATTGAAATAAATTAATTCATTTCATGTTTCAAAATTTAATGCTAGTTTACTATATATATGTTTATACCTAAATTTAAACTTATGTTTTAGATCAAAATTTAATGCTAGTTTATATTGAAATCTCATACGTTGTTAAATTAAATGTTAATAGGAGATGATAAAGGGGGTAAAATAGATGTACACTTGACTATTTCCTTTCCAATTAGACTTTATTAGATTTTTATTGCAACATAACTTACCTTTCCATCTTCACTTTTCTAATTTACTCTTACATTCATTGCCTCTTTATGTGGATTATTTTCATACCTTTTATTTATGAATGTAAACTATAAATGGCCATAAAGATGTACATATATATTATACACCTGTTTATATTACCTTGTTTATGCTATCATATTTTTGAATGTATGTTAATGCATTCCTTGTAAAACATTAAATCAAATGTTAACATGTTGTTTAATTTCAGAAACGTCATTTCATTTATTTCTAATTTATAGCAGCCTCTCTTTTCAAACCTCTTTGTCCCTAAACCTACTCAAACCTTATAAATACGATATGATGCAAATGAAACCTTAGCCTCCATTCCAATCTTCTTCTTCTTTTTTTTCTTTTTTTCAAATCTCCTTATTATATCTCATTTTAATTTTTCCTTCCTCTTCAAATATTCTTCTTCTCAAATTTTATAATATTTCAAAACTTTCTTCTTTCTTTTCAAATCTTGATATTCTCTACAATTTTCAGTTCTTCTTATTTCAATCCTTTTCTTTTTCAAATCTTCTTTTTCAAATCTTTTCCAAACCTTTTAAAAATTACATATATAAATACATATATATATTAATATAATAAGGAGGGAAGTTAAAGTAAATCAAAATAAAAGAAAAATTACGGAACAAAGCTAGCAATCAAGAAGAAGGCTAAGGAAATGTAGAGCGAAGCTATTGATTAGAAGTCTATTATTTTCAGATTCGTATAAAGGTGAGTGTTTTAACCCACTCATAATTTCTAATATTTCTTATGTTTGTTAAATTGATTTATGTTGTATTTATAAATTTATTTATAGGTGTTTGGCATATATTTCATCATTATCTCAGTTAATCTGCATTCATATAATTTACTTGTTATTTAATTCATTTTTGCATATAAACTGTCCGTTAAAATTTTAGTTAAATTTATTATTGCATATAAATTGCTAGTTAAATTTATTTATTATTGCATATAAACTACAATTAAACAGTTATTTAATTCATTATTGGAAAATTAACTGTCAGTAATTAACTATTATTTATTGATGTGATTGTTTTAATTGGATGATAAATTGATAAATGTTTGATGATTGATATGATGGATGAATGGATGCTGTATTTATATTGTATAAATTGCAAGTTATTATGAATTTTCATTTCATTCGGGATTGCGGTTTGAAATGATATACAACCGCTTTTTTTATTTTTAAATTGATTGAAATGATAAATATCCGTATCACTTGACCATAGGATAGAAAATTATATACAGGCACCGTGGTATATATATAAAATTATTTTTGAAATGATTTTCTATGGTTTTGGAAAGAATACGGTTTAATAAATATTAAATTTTGGTATATATATATAGTAAAAATTCTTGAATTTAGCTATGTATAAATTCGTTTCGAATTTTAAAACAAGCTAAATAATGAAGTTGATTTCGTTTATATAATATGGTTAAGAATATATTTGAAATTCTATTGTATATAGAGTTTACAATAACTCAAATAAAAATAAGGTTGAAGATAAATGTGAATATGATTTGAATTAAAGTATCTAAGAATTTTCCTCGATTTTTTTTGAAATGTAAATAAATTAAGAGTTAAAGGGTATGATCTTATAACTTGATTTTGATTAGAGGATTTAAACGAATATCAAATTTATTTAAAGAATATTATCAAGTTAATTTAATTAAAAGAATATCCTGTTATTGAAGTTTAAGGGTTTTACCTGAATAATATTTGTTTAGTAAGTGAATATTTCAAAATTTAAATAATAGGAATTGGATTTGATATATATTAAATGTTCAAAGAATCCATTTTGAAATAGTGGAATATTTAAAGATTGAAACATATGAACTATAAAGTTTTGAAATGTAGAATATTTAAGATTTGAAATATATGGGAATTAAAATGGTTTATTTGGAGGTTCAAATTGATATTGGGAATTTATTGTGAAATTTGAAGAAGCTGTTTATTTTATAAAGTAATATAGTATTTGAACCATTAAGTATTAAAAGTTATGTTTCAAAGCTATGTTTTCAAGGTATATATATTTGAAAATATTATGATTTTGGGAAGGGATATTTATAAAATAGAATGATATCATATTGATTTGGGTTTTAAAAATATAAATGACATCGTATTTATATGGTTTTGAAAAGGGATATTATTCTGGGTTTAAAGTATAAATATTTTAAAATGACCGCAGTGTTATAATGGCGATTGGTTGTTGAAGAGTCCAGGATCGGAAGTTGTCATACTCTCTGCCAACTCCGAAAACCACTTTAACAACCGTCTACACGGTGGAGTTTCCAGAATGAAGTAGGATGGTGGCGGCGTTTCCTTTGAGCTAAATACGTAGGCCCAACTCTCGTGAGTTGGCATAAGGTGGCTAAAATAGGGGCGATTGACGGGTTAATTGAGGTAGCACCTTTGATCGGACACATCCCTTCGATATTATGACTTTTGGATTGATTCGGTGGCCACTTTTGATTTTTTTTATTTGGAGGTGTGGCTCGATGTGGGCAGTAGCTACAGCTACGCATTACCACCGACCCGGAAGCGTAATTGGTATACTACCCTGGCATTGCCTAGTTGTGCCGTGTCACCTACCCTATCGCACCTTGTACGAGTTTGGATTTCTCCCGTAGCCCATGTGGTATCCTCTGGTGGCTTCCCGATCAGGAGGGACTATGATGTTGGATGGACTACTCGGACTATTACGTGTTAAGGGGAATATTGGGTCACTCCTTGATGCTAAGAAAAAAATAAGTTTATTTTACAATTAGACACTATTATAATAGTGCAATATACTACATAATAAATAGTTTAACGGATCCTTAGGAGATGTAAATCCCGAGCATCTCTTGAGTTATTGCACTCATATTTATTCCTGTTGATTTAACTTACATAAGTTATTTTAGTTCTGACTCGAGTGCTTTGTCTTTTCAATTCGTTCGGGTCAGTCCGAGCGTTTCAGGATCGAAGACTTTAGCTCTGGAGGACGAAGACAGAGATTTCTATTACTATTAATTATTATATTCCACTACACACATATTGTTCCGCTGCATTGTTAGATGGTATGTGTAACTCTGATGTATGTTGTATAAGTATAATCGAATATTTTAAAACAGCTTTATAAACTGTATATTTGAATTACTATATTTATCCTTCCGCTGTGAGATTCTATTTTGTTTTATTCCTTTCTCGTTTTCTTATTTACCCCATAACAATCCGCCCTTTCGAACGGTTTGAATTGGCACGTGTGTCGATTTAAAGCGTGCGAAAAGGCGGGATGTTACAGCAATGGAAGAAGGCCAAAATGAAAAGACAGATAATAGCGAAGATGAGGTGCATTTTGGTAAGGAATTTAATGATAATGTCCTATGTTTTGATAAATGCGAAAGAAAATCTTGTGTGCTTGATTCCGGTACTTGTTTTCACATATGCAATTAGGAGGAATCATTTGTTGATTATGAAGAGCAAGATGCTAAGGTAGAACCTGCTAAAGGTGGAGATTTGGATGTTAAAGGGCATAGGTTCCCTCAGATCGAAGATGCATGATGGAAGGCTGGTAAAGCTTACATTAGTTAGGCACATCCCAGAAATTACAAAAGAAATCTTATTTCAGTAGGACAGTTGGGGTAAAAGGCTGCAAATTTTGGACTCAAGGCACAAGAGTTTGGATGGGTACTAGGGAGGTGCTGCATGCAAAAAGAGGAAGCAACATTGTATGAAAGTTGCATGGGAAAACAGTGGAGAATGGACGAACATTTCAAAGTAGCGTCGAAGAGGCAAATTTGGCTGAATTAAGGTGAAGCCAGGGACAGAAAGATAGAAAGAGCGCATGGAGCCACTGTGGCATTACAAATTTTTTTGATTTATTAATGATATGCATATCCATAATTTGAGGGCATGCATAATTTGGCGGTTAGGAGGTTAGTTAGTTTTTGGAATGACATTTGTTTCCATGGTAATATTGGAGATCGTTTGGATGATATTTATGAAATGTCGTATCAAGGTGGAGATTGTTTGATTTTGGTGAACAATATCTCATATTTAAGTAGCTTTTGGAGATATTTGAGTTTATGTGTAATTATGACTTAAATATATTGCATGTTTTATAGGCATTAAAGAAGACAATGAATTATCTACATGTGAAAAGGTTTATGGAAGTATTCAATAGCTTCTCAAAGAAGATATTTTGTCAAGACTATTATAATAGGCGTGTATAGGGTTCATTAGATGTGTGTGAAAACGTTTATTTTTCTAAGATTTTAGGGATTAAGATATCTTCTCAATTTTTAGGCTTTCTTTTGTAATTTGTTAGTGGATTAATAAAGGTTTTCTTTGGAGGAATATATTTGTCTTTATTTTTCTTCACTTTTTATCTCTTCTAAAATCTAACCGTGTAGGGATCTTACGAAAAACCCTAACGGTTGGTACCGGAGCCTACTGCATAATTTTTTTAAAGAGAATTTTGGTTGTGGAGAAGATAAGTATTGAAAAACTTGATGGAAGAAATTGGGGGTTATGAAAGACAAAGAGCATTTCTATATGTCAATGATTTCATCAACCATTGAAGAACAAAAAAGAAAAACCTAGTAATGTATCCGTAGTAAAATGAGAGACTTTGGATAGGAAGGGTGCGACAACTATTCGATATTTTTTGGAGAATACGGCGTTTCATACCATTGCTAATGAAACATCCTCCTATTCAGTTTGGAAGAAATTGGAAGGAATTTATGCAAACTTCGCAACAAATAAGGCTTTTCTTATGAGAAAATTTTTAAATCTAAAACTTAAGGAAGGTGGGTCAATTTGAAAGCATCTTAACGATTTTCAAACAATTGTAAACCAATTAGCCGCCGTGAATTATAAGGTGGACGATGAGACACTGTAACGACCCGTAATTTTCCGATAATTAAATTTATTGATTAAATAAGATTTTATTATTTAATGTTGAAAGAAAATAAAAATTTAGGATTTAATAATAAGAAATAACTGGAATAAAATGTAATAGTATTAATTTAAGGTAATTGATAACTACTTTAAATGCAATTCCCATTTTATTGAAATGATTATAAAGTTATAATTGGTTATAGATTTTAAATTAATTGTAATAATATGTGTATTAATTGGTAGTTGGATTAAATGTGTAATTGATAATTTAAAAGTGGTACTAGTTAATGAAATAATATGTAGTAAATTGTAATTGAATAGAATTAATGTTGTGTAAATAGTTATAACATTGTTTGTTGGTAATAAAACCTATAAATGTGATTAAATTAAGAAAAGTTAGCGATTGTCGTTTGTTACCAATTTATTTAATCTGTTGAACTAAATTTGAAATCACTTGCAATTAAATGTAATTCAATATTACGTTAAAATTGGTCAAGGCGATAACTGTAAAATGTGAATGTAATAAAATATACGGAAATGTCAAATATATACATAAGGAAATATTTGATTTAATAATAAGTGTGGAACTAAGGTAAATGAATTTATTGGGACTTGAAAATTTTAATTAATGTGAAAATCGACAAATTTTTTCAATATAATCGGAATGTTGCAATTAATATGGTAAATGATGATAATTGTGGAATATTGATGTAATAAGATATAAACTAATGCTAACTATGCTCATAGAGTAATGACTGATTGAATAAAAAGATTGAAATCAAAATAAATCAATTTTATTGGAATTAAATTATAATCAATTGGATTTAATTACAGTTGAAATTGAACACTGTAATTAGTGTAATATTTAACGCTGAATTGATATGTAAATTTGTTTTAAATTATTGTAAATGTCCAAGTAATCAAAAATAATGAAAATTGCTAGTTATTAAATTTGAAATTAAGAAGTGATTTAATCAATTAAATATTATTTTATTTAATTAATGCAAAAATAGCCATTTTGGTCACTGTCTCGGATTTCAACGAAACCAGTTTCATCGGATCCGTAACATTGAATTATTGTAAGGTTTCAAGTTTCGTAACGATCAGACTTGTCGTTTGATCGTACAGACTCAAAAAATGTAGAAATCAATTTAATTAAATTCAATTGAAATCAATTTGAAATAAGATGATTTTAAAGCTAACTTCTTTATACGATGGAATTAGGACATGAAACCTATTCCATTGAATTTAGAAATATTGAAAACATCTATTTTGATATATGGGATGACATACTTTCGTTTTGGAGGCAGAACGGGCTTTTAGGGTCGCAATAGTCGTTCGTACCAATTCGATTGTGTTTATTTTCTTATCGGGCTTTGTTCATATAAATAGTCTTGTTTCTTAAAACCCTAGCGTCATTTTATTATTTTCTGTATGTACATCTTCTTCCTCCTTCTCAAACGTCATAACATCAAACCTAATTCCAAAATTCCAAAACTTATTTTCAAAAAAAATAAAATTACTACGGTTTATTTCGAGTTGGGAAGAGGTTCACTTCGAGTTTCAAAGGCGAAAACCCTGCAACGACTTGGGGTCGGAGAGAGTTCCATGCCAAACAAGGCGGATATAGGCGCGCTTCGAGTTCCAAAGGCGAAAACCCTGCAACGACTTCAGGTCAGGAGCCAAATGACTCGGGTCTCAAGTCATTTTGACAAAAACTCAAAGCAAGCGCCCGTTAATTGTAGCGGAGACTCGAAGTAAGACCCAAAGTCGAAAATTTTCCAATCTTCTACCGTTAATAACTTTTTCATACGAGCTCGGATTCACGCGCGGTTTATTCCGTTAAGGTCGTATCGATATTCCGAACATTTTGGCGATGGTTTGGACAAATTCTAAGATTATTGAATTTTGGGCCTCATTTTGGATTTAAAATTGATTTAAAATCAAAGGTGAGTGTTTTAACCCACTCACGACTACTAAACTGTCTTATGTTAGTCAAAATAAATTTATGATGTGATTAGAAATTGATTGATTGATGTTTGGTATATTAAAATTGCCATTTCAGTTAAATATGGCTTTATTGCATTTAATCGTTATTTAATTTAATATTAAAAATTTTATTTGTCAGTTTATACTCGTTAATGAAAATCAGTTGCTTATTTCTTATTGGTTTATTTTGATGAAGATTGGGATGGATGTTTGATTGTTGATATTGGATGACTTGATATTATATCTCTATATTGTTATAACGCTGCAAGTTCCTTATGGGTTGAAATGATACATACCCGAATGATCATATATAGAATAAAGGAAAATCATTATGGGTGAAAATGATAAACCCGAGCGATTTTCATTGAAATAAATTTAGGATTGCAGGTTGGAATGATATATACCCGTAAATTTTAATATTTGCGGATTGAAACGATAAATATTCGTATCACTTGACCATAGGGTAGAGAATTATATATGGACACAGAATTGCTTAAATTTGATGATTTTAAATCTCTAAACTTTGAATCTAGTTAACGATAATTGAAATAGAACTTGACTACTATACATTGAATTGTTTTAAGTAATTATTTAAAGGATTTAAACTTGAATTCTAAAGTTGAATGTGAAGTATAAACGAAATTATCGAAATTGAGTTATTGAAATGTTGGAACTGTAATTTTGAAAATCTATTAAAATTGAAATAGTTAAATTTGATGTTAATTTCAAATTCATTATCTTAATATAAACTATAAATGTTCTTTTAAATTCTGATTTTTAGTTTTCAACTATTAAAATAAGTTAATCTACTTTAAACCAACTTAATCAATTTGAACTATATAATTTATTTTAACCTAATTTAACCTATCTTAAACTAATTAACCTATTTAATCTATCTTAATGTATTTTAATTTATTCTAAACTATTTAAATATGTTTTAATCTATTTTAAATCATTTAAACTTTATTAAAGTATATTAAACTATTTTAATTTATTTCAACTATTTAATCTATTTTAATCCTATTTAATCTATTTTAATTCATTTAATCTATTTTAAATCTAATTAATCCATAATAAACCTATTTAATCTATTTTAAACCATTTAAACTATTTTAAAAATCAATTTAAAGTATTTTAATCTATTTTAAATTTATTTCATCTATTTTAAACCTATTTAACCTAACGTATATCTATTTTAAAACTATGTTGAACTAATTAAACTATTTATAACTATCTAAATTATTTTCTAAACTTCAGATGGAGTTGAGTTGAAATATTTATAAATAAAGCCTTGATTTTAAAGCGAATAGGGTTTAAAAATGTTATAACATAAGTTGGGATTTCGAACGATATTTGTTGGTGAAACGACATATTTAAGTAAATATGATTTTGAAAGTAATTATGATTTCGGAAGTGATATAGTTTGAATTGAATATGATATTTTGATATCAATATGAAATAGTTTTGGAAATGTAAAAGAATCATCCGGTGTGTAATAAGTGGTTGGTTGTTAAAGAGATCGAGATCGGATATTTTCATACTCTCTATCAATACCAAAAACCACTTTAACAACTATACACATGGTGGAGATTCCAAAAATGAAGTAGGATGGTTTGGTGTACAATTCTGTATGAGGTATTTATTTGACCCTGACTCCCGTGAGTCGGCTTAGATGTGACTAAAGCAGGAGCAATGCCGGGCCAAGTGAGGTCGCACCTCCGATCGGATACATTTCTTCGATACCATGTTATGACTTTGTGATGATTTGGTGGCCACCCCTTGATTTTAATTATGGGAATGTGGTCCGAGATGGGCGGTAGTAGCAGGTACGCATTACCACCAGTCCAGATCTGCAATTGGTATATCTACCCTGGCAATCCCTCGAGTGCCGTGTTCACATGCCCTATCGCGCCTTTTACGAGTTTGGTTTATACCTTACCTATGAAGTGCCCTTTGATAGTCCTCCAGTTTATGGAGGAATTACGGTACTTTATAGACAATAGGAATATATAAAAATGGGCTAAGGGAGATATGGGTAACGCCTTAACGCTATTTTAATACTTTACTTCACTATAGATGCTATTATAATAGTATATTGTACTATGTATGTAGATAGTTTAACAGATCCTTAGGAGATGTAAATTGCGAACATCTCTTAAGTTATTGCACTCACATTGACACTGGATAGGAGACGCCAAACCCCGTAAACATCTCCAACTCCATTACACTCATTTTTACTTACTTTTGATTTAACTTACATAAGATCTTTTAGTCCTGACTTGAATGTTTTGCCTTTTCAATTCGCTCGGGTCAGTCTAAGTTTTCAGTTTAACAAAGACTGCTCTATGGAGGATGAAGATGAAGATTTTGTACTTTATTATTTATTATGTTTATTCCACTGCATCATGTTGTTCCGCTGCATTTATTATTTATTCTTGTTGTATGTAACTCCGATCTGTATTATAAAAGAATAATCAATGTTATTTGTAAACAGCTTCATCAACTGTATATTTGATTATTATATTTTTTCATTACGCTGCGAGTTTCTGTGTTTGTTTTCTTTCTCTCCTTTTTCTTATTTACTCCATAACAATCTGCCCTTTTGAATGATTTGAGTTTTATGTGTGTGGTTTTTCGTCGATTTAAACCCTCCAAAAAAGGCAGGTCGTTACAAACACATGCCTAAATGTTGATGAGTTCATTACTGAAGAGTTGGGAAATACTTATGGTTGCATTTAACAACTCAAATTCGAATGAAGTTCTTTCAATGGGTTCAGTGGTTAGTAGCGAGGAAATGCGGGGGATGAACCTCATATAAGGGAAGGATAAGGAGGAAAAGGAAAGTAGAAATCCAATTGAAGATGTCCATCTTTCAAGGAGGGTTAATCATTCAAATATGGAAAGACGGTCAAATAGATCAAGCATGGAAACAAATTTCGTCTATTATTAATGTGAAAAACATGGTCATCAGCTGAGACTTTGCTATAAGTTTAAAAAGTATAAGGAAAGGATGAAGGCATTGAAAGAAGACCAAACTAAATAAAAAGTTAATAGCGGTGATAAGGTGCATTTTGGTGAGGAATTTAATGGCATGTCCTATGTTCAGATAAATGTAAAAGCAAAGATTGAATGTTTGATTCAGGTGCTTGTTTCTACATATACAATCGAAAAGAATCATTTATTGATTATGAAGAGCAAGATACTAAGACGACTGCTAATGGTAGAGATTTGGATGTTTTAGGGCATAGTTCCATCTGATTAAAGATGTATGATGGAAGAGGATGAAGCTTATATTAGTTAGGAATATCTTGTAAATTACAAAGAGTCTTATTTCAGTAGGATAGTTAGAGGTAAAAGACTGCAACTTTTGGACTCAAGGTGGAGCTACAAGTGTTTTTAAGGGTACTAGGGAGGTGCTGTATGCAAAAAGAGGAAGCAATAATGTGAAAAAATTTCTCGAGAAAACAGTAGAAAAAGGAGGAACTTTTCAAAGTAAAGTTGAAGAGGAATTTTTTTTCGAATTTAGGTGGAATCATTGTCAGAATGCCATAATGACCGCACGGAAGACATTGTGGTATTATAAAAAATCCTGATTTATTGATGATATGCATGTTCAATTTGGCGGCATGCGTAATTAGGCGATTGGAGGGAGGTTATTTTTTGAAATGGTGACATTTGCTTCCATTGTAATATTTGAGATTGTTTGTAGTTTGAGTGACATTTATGGAATATTGTATCAAGGTGAAGATTGTTTGATTTTAGTGATACGGTATTCCATATATAAATAGATTTTTGATATTTGAGTCTACGTAGAATTACAAGTCAAATACATTGCCTCTTTTCTGGATTTTGGAGAATGATTAATTGTATCATTTGTTGCATTAAAGAAGACAATGAATTATCCACATATGAAAGATTTATGGAAGTATTCAATAACTTCTCGAAGAAGGTATTTTTTTCAAGACTATTATAAATAGGTATGTATAGGTTTTAATAGAAATGTGGGAAATTTTTTATTTTTCGAAGGTTTTAGGGATTGAGATATCCTCTCAATTTTTTTGGCTTTCTCTTGTAATCTTTAGTGAATTAATAAAGGTTTTGTTTGGAGGAATATATTTGTCATTATTTTTCTTCACTTCTTGTCTCTTCTAAAATTTAATTGTGTGGGGATCCTAGGAAAAACCTTAACAATGATATTTTACCATATAAATTTGCAAGCTATTATCTTCCTCCAAAAATGTCAAATCACCAAAAAATCCTTAAAAGGGTATATTTCTAAACAAATCTAATAAACCACTTAATTAACTTTAGGATGTTTCACCGTTATTTGTTTAAAATATACTTATTATTCTTCTTCATTTTCTATAAATAACTTATCTCTAGAACCCATTTATGAACTTTTAAAACCTTATTAAAACGAGTATATATGCACGCCCAGGTGGGCTTGCATTTACAATGTTAACACCTTTAATAGCTTAATAGGGGATTTAAATAGTGTTAAAAAGTAATGAAAAAACTAAGGGCAATACTCTACATCCTTCAAATGTTCTAGAACCGAATAAAATCAAGTTTAACACTAGTCCCATTGAATTTAATCACTAGTCATAATCATTCATGGAGGTTAGGCCTAAAAAAAACATAGCCACTAAAATTGACATAGTTTTTACAAAATATGTTGCGGTTACAAAATTTCTTTATAGCTTAAGCAATATATCTCCTCTTAGAAACTAATGATCACAACCCATCAATCTATTTATGGCTAAGTCAGTCAATAAAACATATCCCAATCCATTTAAATAAAGAAACCATTGGATTTAACATAGAATACAAAGACATTAATGTGCCTCATCCCAATTTGCAACAAAATTAGTACGGTTTGTTTAGTGTTTTAAATGTGCAAAAGAATCTAAAGAACATTATAAGGAGTTCGAAATCAAACGAATAAATAAGACAATGTCAGTTTTTACAAAGTTACATGTAACATCCCCAAATTTTATCAATTTAAAATTAGTAATTTATTTAAAATTTTGAAATTTAATTTGGAATTAATTTTAAAATTTTCAAGGCAAATAGAATTAGTATTGATTTATTTATATATATAAATAGATTATAATGTAAATTTGAATTTGAATTTTGAAATTTGAACAAATGTCTTAGAAAAATAAGTTGCGTTTAAAATAATAAATATGTAACTTATTTAATGTGAAATTTGTTTAAAACATTTCTTCTTTGAATTTGTATATAATAATAAATTGGAAAATGTATTTTATAAGTAGGAAATATAAATTAAAAATTATATAAAAATATTTATGCATGCATATGACAAGTGTTGAAATCTTAACCTATAATTTAACAAGTGTAATTCATATAATAAGTGTTTTAACAAATGTAATGATTTTGTAATTAAATTGGACAAGTGTCATTTTGTTTTATTTTTGAGAAAAAATTAATAAAAATAGAAAATAAGTTTTTATAAGCTATTAGATCCCCTCCTTCACATTTCTTTTAATTTTTTCAAAGCTTTAGAAAAAAATATGCAAACTTTCTAAAACCAGGAAACAAAATTTTCAAAATCAAAATGTGACGACCCAGGATTTTTGAGTATTTAAAATCGAAATATTTAATTGATTTTAAAATATTTAAAAGTTAACTTTTAACTTGAATTTCAAATATCACTATTTATTTGATAATTAAATTATTGAATTAAATAATTTGAAGTTGGGTAAATTGTTGAATCTAGAATTTTAAGCCCGTTGAAAACAATTTGAAGGCTTATAAAATTTATATTGATAATACTTAAGAGAATAGAAGTGTTAAAATTTAATTTAATAATGATTTGTTCGGTTTTGAAATTTTATCGTTTAAATTGAATTTAAAAATAGCCTTCCGAGGCACAGTCTCGAAATTTGACGAAACTAGTTCCATTGGATCCGTAATATTGTATTATTATCGGATTTCAAATTTCGTAGAGATCGGAGTTGTTGTGTGAGTGTAAGATATATAAATGCGCTAAGATTTATGTCGAAAATTTAATATTTTAATTCAATTCAAAAAGCTATATTCTTTATAGGATTGAATTAGAACTCGAAACTTTTCCTATTGCGTTTGGAATGAGCGTATAACATTTCAACGCCCAGTAGAGTGCCTTGATAGGGGTTCGGGATTTTGAGTTGTGGGAATCGAGCGTAAAAAATAAAAAATAAAATAAAAATATAGTATAAATATATATATCTGAGTTGACCTTCAATTTTCCATCAGCTGTTTTTACTTCATCTCATATCACTGTAGCTAATCCAATCGTATAACACAAGCGTATCCAACACGCGAATGTTCTTTCTTCCTTTTAATAAGCACAAACCCTTTCCTTTTCTTCCAGAACGAAATAAAAAAATAGGAGAAAATTAATGGCCGCCCATTTTAGATTGATTTTTCCTCTTCCATCCTTTCAATTCGTGAACCTATTTGAAATCGCGACTCCACCCTCTGCCGTATCGATTGACCCCTAAATCGTGAAGTCAAGCCGCATGCTAGGGTTAGTTTCCAAGGTGGTTACGTACGCGAGCACGACGATGTTCTGGTCGATGTTTTCGAGTTGCTGTTGGAGCCGCGTTCGCGCGCGAGAAGGTGATAGGGATTCGCGAAGGTTGGGGTATTCGTGAGCGCAGCAGGGTCACACGGTGAGTTTAGTTGAGATGCTCGAGACCGTGGCTGAATAGGGGAGCGTGCGACATCGAAATGGGAAGGAACAAGGCGAGTTCTCCGGTGAAGTCTCTAGACCGAGGCGTGGTTCTGGTAAATCTTCTTTATATTGTCATTAATAAGTTAAATCGCTGTAATTAGGATATTTGTGTACATATATAAGTTTAGGAATATAAAATCAATTTACTGTTAAAATATGTAAATAAAGATATATGTATAGGCAAGGCTTTTGGAAAGAAAACTAATAGGACATTTCAAAATCAAGGCTTTATATAATAGATGAAGTTCTCTTTTTACAGTAAGGTAGATAAAGCAATTCTGTTTTATTAAATTTACAGGTTGGGAAGAAAACCTTCTTAATTTATTAGAATTTAATATATATATGATTTGGAGAATATACAGGAAATCCAAAATGATTGGAGTGTTATTTAAAATTTAGGTTTTGAATCCGTATAAGTTATTATGTATATGTGGTTTCGAGAGAAAAATATAAAATATATATATGCACTTACTGTTTAAATTCAAATGTAAGTATTGAGGAGGTTAACTTATTTAATTAGCCTATTCTTTTATTTTTATCATTAGGAATTAATTTATTTAATGGAAAATAAGTTTGAATAAAATTCTTAATTAATTAAATTATAAAAAGGGAAGATAAATTGTTTGAACAGTTTAAATATTAATAAATCATCTAATATTATACAAGGTCTGGAATCATGAAGAAAACAAGCTGGTTTGAATCGGATTACAAGCAATAAGGCAAGTTAATCTCACTTAGTTAAACTTAATTTTTAATTCAAATGATTAAATTTAAATAATTGTTTGGGTGGTTGAACTGATTGATGTGCTATAGTATGGTATATTTTGGAATCGGTATTTTATATTGTGCTAACGATTGTGGATGCAGGGTAAAACAGGTTGGAGGGATCCAATTGGACCCCTCAACATTTATTTAAATTATTTAATACCCTCTGTTGTGGTTATTTGATATTCTATGATGGATTATATTAGAATATTAAATGTTGTAGTCTGCTTGAATATTTCGGTACTCTGTTTTATCTAAATATATAGAATTGGACTTTGAAAGGAAATAAAGGGAATGAACTTTTAAGAAATAATTATAAAGAATGTAAATAAATTAAAATGAATTGGATAAGAATATTAGTGGTTTCAAAATGCTAATTAATAAAATTCTGTATATAGAAAGGAAATTTTGAATAAACAGAAAGTTAATGAAGTTGAAACTTCAAAGTTATTATATAAAAGAACAAAACATTTATTTAAAATTTGAAGATTTAAATTATTGAAGAGAATAAAGAGGAAATTGGGAAAAATATGAGAATTTGTATATTTCAGTTAAAAGATTTAAAATCAAACGGAAAATAATAATAATAAAATAAAGTCCATAATCAATGAATTTTGAAATGAACCGAGTAAGTAAAGAAATTTATTTCAAATGGAATAAATTTGGAAAATTGATTTAAGTAATTGAGGTTGGAAATTCTTCCTGGATAACCAAGTACGTTTTCAAAGTAAAATTTTATATAAATTAAAGTCTTTAAATTGTTTTAAAAGGCATGTTTTGGAAAATTTATTGTTTCTAAATATTTAAATTTCTAAAGTAAGTATTTTCTTTTAATCTATTATAGTAGTAATTATTTAAAAGTGACTTAGTATTTTGTTTAAAAAAGTGAAAACCTAGTTTTATATTTTATAAAGTAACCTTATTTTCATATTTTCATATAGTATGTATTTTTTACAATTATTGAAGTAGTTTTAGCTTAAATGTTTTAAAGTATATTTTAAAATAAAGTGTTTTAAATTGATTTAAAATCTAGTTTTGTACTGGATGATTCCAGAGGAGATAGAAAATATTTGGGAAAGTTTATTCTGGAAAAGAAAGTATGGTTTGAAACTGTTTTTCAAAGGATTGAAAATAGAAATTTATCTCGTAAAGATATTTTGGGGTTAATAAATAATTTGGGAAATTATTTATTGGTTGATGGTTGTTTGTGAATATAAATTGATAGTTAAATCACCGACTATCAATATTGGACAAATGCGTTGATCGTTTCGAAGAGACCGGGATCGAGATTTATTTCTCGAAAACCACTTCGATCCGGTTTGTACGTTTTCGTGGGAAACGATTTTGGATTCTAAGATGGAGCAGTGAAGTGCAAGGGCTAATGTGATGACCGCCCATGACTCCCGCACCAAAACAAGGAAATAATGCGCTGAAAGACGTGCCAGACGGCCATAGGTGACCGTCAAGGGTAGAATAAACATCGCAGAATCTATCACATAACTCACAGCGCATGGATAAAATACAATAGAGAAATATATGTATAGTGAAGCTTCATAACAGAATATCATCAAATAAGCATCTTAGAAGTTTGATACAATCATCAGAACAGTCAATACATCAAAACCTCACTACAAAGCACTCAAAGTATATACAGCGGAACACCCAGTACATAATATGAAATAATATGCAAAAGCCTCCTGCTCGTCTTCGATTTCATCAACGTAGATCTCCAAGAACAGCACCTGTCACCTGCTACCTAGTCTGCCCATCCCAACATGGATGAACAACCCAAGGTAATAAGAGGAGACATAAAACCTTGAGTCAGACAAAGTCTTAGTGAGCAGTAAATCAACTATCAAACATACCAAAAGAGCATAAAGGATAAAAGGAATAGGAACCAAACCATCCCACTCCGCCTCTTTCTACAGTGATAGCCCCCAGACACACACTAAGGAGAAGCAAGCATAACATGGCAGACAATTAAAGTAAAGCAATAATCATTCGAGTCAAGGTCGATGTTTTCCAAATACAAACCCCCAAGGCCTAAACCAAGATTAGATAAGCACCCAGAAAACACCGCTCTTGAGACCGAATGATGGTACAGCCAAACATCCATGACTCTAGCTATCACTGTTATCATTGCATTGATTTCACCGTTAATTGAATGACCAACTCATTCTTTTATCCATCTGTCAAGGGCTAATGGTAACCCCGGTTCTAGACATAACTCCGCACGTCATCGCAGCCCGTGCCTAGGAATTTTCGCAACTACCCAAAGTACTAGCACGTCGTCGCAGCCCGTGCTTGGAACGTCGTCGCAGCCCGTTCCAACGTACTCTTGCTTTGAGCATGCTAGAACCTTCAACAACGATGAGATCTCAGCCTCCTAGTCATCCTCCTCGACGACTATTTCCATACTAGCTCAAGTGCCTCTCGAGCCATCCATTATTACCCAACTCGCATCGCATCATCGAGTCATCAACTTGCTTGGGATGATCCCGCCTGGATTAAACCAAGACTATCTCGCATCATACTTTGCTTCATCGCATCATAGCAAAGTCCATCTCAACATCATGCTTCGCCTCAACACATCATGGCAAAGTCCAACTCTCGTCATGCTTTGCTTCCTCTAATCATAGCAAAGTCCATCATCATCGAATCCATCCATATGAGCTTCATCATCCGCTTCATATGCCACAAGCAGCTTTCACCATTCAAGAGCCTTTCCACTTAGCTTTTGAATCATCTTCAACCATCTTGTTCCAAATCAACTACTAGCTAACTTGAAACCTTCAAATCAATCACACATCCAAACAATCAAGCATTCGAACAAGATCTAACAAGCAATATTAACTATAATGGCAATTTCGTAAATAAATGAGCATAAGTCTAACATGCATGAATCATGGGTTTCTAGCATAGATCTAACAAATATAAATCATGGGTTTTGTCTCTACAACTTGATGAATGAACTTGCATAAGTAAACATCTTCATAAGTAATGGATCTACACTCGAATCTAAGGAAAAATGCATGAAATAACTATCTACAACACTCCAACAAACCACCAAACCAATATACTCCTTTGGGTCCGCGTGAGAGATAACCACCACTCACCGAATCACCCAAACACTTCAAAAACAAATCACTTCAGATCTGGACAGCAAGGATTCAAGCTTGATTTGTCGAAATCTCGCTTGAAATGATGAAATCTAGCTTTGTTGGATGAAGATCTTCAACTTTGGCTCTTCAATCTTCAATCTTGATCTTCGATCTTGGATGGATGTTAGCACTCGATCAAAGTGGAGAAAAGAAGTGAAGAAATGTTGCAGTCGAGCTCTCAAAATGGCAGCACTTCGTCGCTTCGAAATCCGGTGCCAAAAAGTGAGCCAAAGCCCTCTATTTATAGGCTGAAAAACACTAACTCGGTTCGCCCCTTAACTCGTGCGCGACCTAGCTTAAGTCGCTCGCAACTTAACAAAAACCACCCAGATCCTCGCGACCTAACACTAACTCGTTCGCGACTTAGCGACCTAGCTTAAGTCGCTCGCGAGTTAACAAACCATCCAGACCTACGCGACTTATCAACACACGCGGGCTAACACTAAGTCGCTCGCGCGACTTAGCACTAAGTCGCTCATGCGACTTATCACTAAACCCCCAACAACCACGCGAGCTATCTTAGGTCGTTTAACGACCTAACTCCCTAACTCGCCAACGACCTAACTCATATGCCGCTGCTCCACCTAACTCGCTAACTCGTAGGTCGCTGCTTCCCTTAACTCGTGTCACTTGCTAACCCGTTAACTCGTTAGATATACTAACTCGTTAACTCTTAGGTCGCTCACCAGTAGGTCGCTACCCCTATAGGTCGCTCCACTCGACCTAACCACTATTCGACCTAGCACTTATAGGTTACTTACGACCTATCTTAACTCGTAATCACTAGGTCGCCTAATCCCTTAAGTCTTAGGTCGCTGCTCCTACTGACACGTTCACATGCTAACTCGTGAGTTGCCAACAACCTTAGGTCGCCTACCGACCTAACTCCATCACGGCCCAAACTAAGCCTTAACCCGTTAGCACTAACACGCTAACTCTCACATGACCTAAGCTCCCACCCGAGCTAACTCTGGTTGACTCAACGATGCAAACGACCTAAAGACAATTATCTTACGGTTAATCGACACGTAAAATACGGGTCGTTACATTCTCTCCCCCTTAGGAATTTCGCCCTCGAAATTCCAAAGAAACAAGAGCAACCAAAACTATCCTGCATGCCTACCATCCATAGCAACCAAAAATCCATGCATCCAATTCTAGCCTAGCATGCAGAATTCTAAGATTAGATCAAGATGCAAATTCATGAGATGTTACGACACCTTAGGGCCATACCTTGAAGAGTTCAGGATGAGCTGCCTTCATCCTCTCTTCCTCCTCCCACGTACAGTCGTTAACATCATCACTCCATTGTATCTTGAGCAACGTAATCGTCTTCCTTCTAAGCCGTTTCGTGTCGGTTTCAACAATACGAAGCGGCTTACGAGGTCTCGTAACCACTGGATCAACCTCTAAATCTTCATAACTATCAGCAGAAACCACTGTGCTCGAGTCGTGCACATACTTCCGTAGATATGATACATGAAAAACATTGTGCACACCCGCCATCTTTTCCGGTAACTCCAACCTATAAGCGAGCTTTCCAATTCGCCCGATAATCGGGAATGGTCCAACAAATCTCGGAGTCAATTTTCCTTTCTTCCCGAATCGAATAACAATCTTCAGAGGAGAAATATTCACAAAAACCATATCTCCTACGTCGAATTCCAAATTCTTTCGACGTTTATCTGCATAACTTTTCTGACGATCCTGGGCTGCCTTCATTCGTTGCCGAATGATTTTTATGCAATCCGAAGTCTGACGAATCATCTCTGGCCCAAGTATCAGCTTTTCTCCAGCTTCTAACCAACATGTCGGAGAGTTACACGGTCTTCCATACAGTGCTTCATATGGTGCCATACCAATGCTAGATTGATAACTGTTGTTATATGCAAACTCCACCAAATGAAGGTGATCTTCCCACGATCCTCCGAAATCCAAAACACAAGCCCTGAGGAGATCTTCCAAAACTCGGTTGACTCTCTCAGTCTGACCATCTGTTCGGGGATGATAAGCTGTACTCAAACACAACTCGGTTCCCAAAACTTCCTAGAAGCTCTTCCAAAATCCACTAGTGAACAATGGGTCTCGATCGCTCACTATATTCTTCGGAACACCATGGAATCGAACTATCCACTTAACATAAAGCTCAGCCAACTTCGATGCAGTCCTAGTCGATCGAAAAGGAATGAACCTTGCACTCTTGGTCAACCGATCTACGATGACCCAAATCCCTTCATTTCCCGCCTTGGTTCTAGGTAGGCCATCGATAAAATCCATCGACACTTGCTCCCACTTACATGTAGGAACCTCTAATGGCTGAAGTAATCCACTTGGCTTTTTCTGTTCAGCTTTTACCAACTGACAGTTCATACATTTGGAAATAAAATTTCCAACGTCCTTCTTCATACCTTCCCAGTAATAGGTTCTCTTCATATCCCGATACATCTTATTTCCTCCTGGATGAATTGTCAACTTCGAGTGATGACTTTCCTTCAGAACTTCATCTCTCAATTCATCTATATCGGGAACAACTAGTCGTCCTTGCTTCCGAAGCCAACCCTCTCGATCGACCTCGAATCCTTTATCCTTCTCTAGTTCCAATCCAGATTCCAAATCACGGATAATCTTGACAAGCTTATCGTCTCGCTTTTGGCTCTCGCCAATCCTTTCCACAAGAGTAGGTCTTATCGATAAGTTTGCTAACATTTCAGGTTCCAATTCACATCTAGGCCTGAAGTCAAATCCAGCTAAATACTCGAGACTCTTCCATTCCGAAAACATGGCTCCCAATCCTGCATGTCTTCGACTCAACGCATCAGCTACTGCGTTACCTTTTCCCGGAGTATAAGCTATACCAAAATCATACGATGCTAAGAACTCTAGCCACCGTTGCTGCCGAAGATTCAAATCCTTTTGGGAAAACAGATACTTCAACGACTTATGATCCGTAAACAACTCGAATCGAACTCCCAAAAGATAATGTCTCCACATCTTCAAAGCAAATACAATCGCCGCTAACTCCAAATCATGTGTCGGATAATTCCTTTCATGCGGCTTCAGTTGTCGACTAGCATACGCAACAACTTTATCTTTCTACATTAGCACTGCTCCAAGTCCAGTACCACATGCATCGGTGTAAACCACCATCTCATCATTCCCACTAGGAATGGTTAAAACAGGAGCACTTGTCAGTCGCTCTTTCAGGATTACGAAAGCTTGCTCACACTTATCATCCCATCTAAACACTTGATTCTTTTTCGTCAATCCTGTCAATGGTGCAGCTATCTTGGAAAAGTCTTTGATAAACCGACGATAATATCCTGCTAATCCAAGAAAACTTCTCACATCGGATGCATTCTTAGGTCTAACCCAATCCTGGATCGCTGCCACCTTAGCGGGATCAACCGCTATCCCATTTCCAGAAATAACATGGCCTAAGAATCTCACTTCACTCCTCCAGAAGTGACATTTCGAAAACTTAGCCTTCAGCTGATGTTTCCGCAAGATTTCCAAAACAATCCTCAAGTGTGTCTTGTGTTCCTCCTCAGTTCTGGAATAAATCAGAATATCATCCACGAACACAAGCACGAACTTATTCAACTGATCTCTGAACACTCTATTCATAAGATCCACAAAATATGCTGGTGCGTTAGTCAACCCAAACGGCATTACCAGCCACTCATAAAAATCGGATGGTGTCCTAAAAGCAGTCTTCGGCACACTATCCTTAGCTACTCTCAACTGGTGAAATCCCGTTGCCAAATCCATCTGAGAGAACACTTTAGCCTCGTGAAGCTGATCAAACAAGTCATCTATTCTCGGCAATGGATACTTGTTCTTCTTAGTCACCTTATTCAGCTCACAATAATCCACACACAACCTCAACGATCCATCCGCTTTGGTTGCGAACACAACTGGTGCACCCCATTCGGACACACTACGCCGAATGAATCCTTTCCGTAAAAGGTCATCAACTTGCACCTTCAACTCTTGCTGTTCCCTAGGCGCCATCCGCCTAAGAGGCATCACAACGGGTCTGGCTCCCTCAACTAGATCAATACGAAACTCGATCTCTCTATGCGGCGGCAACCCTTTGACCTCGTCAAAGACATCCTCGAATCCATTCACGATTGGCACCGATGACAGTCCATCCCGTGGAACAACCAGCGAATACATGAAGCTCATGAAGACGCCTTCTTCATGCTTACATCGTATCACAACCTTTCGTCCTTCCACATTCCCGACTGTCACCTCCAGCCTCACACAATCAATCCTTGCCGCATACTTCCTAAGCCAGTCCATACCCAAAATAATTCCGAACCTCGCAAAGTTCAGAACAAAGCAATCACAAACAAACGAGCAATCATGACTCGACACAACTAGACCATGGCATATCATACACAGACATGACGAACCCCCAACTGGATTTGTCACAACCAATGGCCTATCAACAATATCCGGTTTCAAACCTAACTGGCCTACCAAATCATCACAAACAAAAGAATGCGACGCTCCAGTATCAAATAACACTCTAACTAGAACACCACAAATGGAAAGAGTACCTTGAACCACCGCACTCTTCCCCTTCTCTTCGGCAGTAGGAGCTTTCGAAGATGATGGAACAGCCCCCAAAGCATAAGCTTTCACAATCTGCTTGTCCTTCTGAGGTTCCGGACAATCCTTCCTGAAATGCCCAGGCTTGTTGCAATTGTGGCATTTCGCCGGCGCTTTCGGATTCTTGCAATCCCTGAAGAGATGGCCCTTCTGCTGACAGTTATAGCAGGTCACTTTGCCCTTCGGCTTCTTCTGGCCATTCTTACCCTTCTGCTGTTGCTGTTTCCTCTTCCTGTTTCCACCCTGCTGCGGTTTAGACTCCTCTTTGGCCACAGTAACAACAGACCCTTCCTTAGGAAACAAACTCTCGTGCCTGAGAGCTTTCTCCACTAGCTTCTCAAATGGATCGTCCAGATGATCCACCAACTGCCTTCCAAGATAACTGTCCAAGCCTGTCACAAACTTCTCATTCTTCTGATAAGAAGATTCAATATACGACCGAGCATACTTGGACAAGGCCTCAAACTCAGAAACGTACTCAAGAACCGATCTCCCACCTTGCTTGAGCTCAACAAACTTTTTAAACAGAACAGACTTCTGAGCCATAGAGATGAACTTAGCTTCAAATCTGACTTGGAATTGCTCCCAAGTAATCTCCTCCTCCGGAGTATCAATGGTGATAGAATTCCACCAATCCGAAGCTCTTCCTTGAAGCTGCCTTGATGCAAGCTTCCTCTTAGTTGCATCCTCGATTCCCAAATCACCAAAAATCCTTCTACAAGCATCAATCCATCTCTGCACTTCAATGGTCGATTCCGTTCCCAAGAAAACCTTCCCTCCAAGAGCAGTATAATCCTTACAAAGCTTAGCAAAATCCACCGGTCTTGGAGCTTGAACTTGAACTCCGACATCTACAGATGGCCTTGGAGCTGGCATCCTTTTCATGATCGAAGTCATCATCGCTTCGAACATAGCCCCATAATCAACAACTCCTTCAGCGGCACGGCCTTCCCTTGCAGCTGGTCTCCCTCTTCGACTCATCCTTAGTATCTAGAAAAAGGAATGATTAGAACACCTTTGAGAAACAACTGCATAAGGAGTTCAAATCCTTCTAAGCTACTATACCATATATAGTAATCATCCATCAAAATACAATTACGTCTCTCATACGCAGTTACGTCAGCGAGCGTTGGCTAAAATCGATTAACCAAAGCTTTGATACCAAATGTGACGACCGCCCATGACTCCCGCACCAAAACAAGGAAATAATGCGCTGAAAGGCGTGCCAGACAGCCATGGGTGACCGTCAAGGGTAGAATAAACATCGCAGAATCTATCGCATAACTCATAGCGCATGGATAAAATACAATAGAGAAATATATGTATAGTGAAGCTTCATAACAGAATATCATCAAATAAGCATCTTAGAAGTTTGGTACAATCATCAGAACAGTCAATACATCAAAACCTCACTACAAAGCACTCAAAGTATATACAGCGGAACACCCAGTACATAATATGAAATAATATGCAAAAGCCTCCAGCTCGTCTTCGTCATCATCAACGTAGATCTCCAAGAACAACACCTGTCACCTGCTACCTAGTCTGCCCATCCCAACATGGATGAACAGCCCAAGGTAACAAGAGGAGACATAAAACCTTGAGTCAGACAAAGTCTTAGTGAGCAGTAAATCAACTATCAAACATACCAAAAGATCATAAAGGATAAAAGGAATAGGAACCAAACCATCCCACTCCGCCTCTTTCTACAGTGATAGCCCCCAGACACACACTAAGGAGAAGCAAGCATAACATGGCAGACAATTAAAGTAAAGCAATAATCATTCGAGTCAAGGTCGATGTTTTCCAAATACAAACCCCCAAGGCCTAAACCAAGATCAGATAAGCACCCAGAAAACACCGCTCTTGAGACCGAATGATGGTGCAGCCAAACATCCATGACTCTGGCTATCACTGTTATCATTGCCTTGATTTCACCGTTAATTGAATGACCAACTCATTCTTTTATCCATCTGTCAAGGGCTAATGGTAACCCCGGTTCTAGACATAACTCCGCACGTCGTCGCAGCCCGTGCCTAGGAATTTTCGCAACTACCCAGAGTACTAGCACGTCGTCGCAGCCCGTGCTTGGAACGTCGTCGCAGCCCGTTCCAACGTACTCTTGCTTTGAGCATGCTAGAACCTTCAACAACGATGAGATCTCAGCCTCCTAGTCATCCTCCTCGACGACTATTTCCATACTAGCTCAAGCGCCTCTCGAGCCATCCATTATTACCCAACTCGCATCGCATCATCGAGTCATCAACTTGCTTGGGATGATCCCGCCTGGATTAAACCAAGACTATCTCGCATCATACTTTGCTTCATCGCATCATAGCAAAGTCCATCTCAACATCATGCTTCGCCTCAACACATCATGGCAAAGTCCAACTCTCGTCATGCTTTGCTTCCTCTAATCATAGCAAAGTCCATCATCATCGAATCCATCCATATGAGCTTCATCATCCGCTTCATATGCCACAAGCAGCTTTCACCATTCAAGAGCCTTTCCACTTAGCTTTTGAATCATCTTCAACCATCTTGTTCCAAATCAACTACTAGCTAACTTGAAACCATCAAATCAATCACACATCCAAACAATCAAGCATTCGAACAAGATCTAACAAGCAATATTAACTATAATGGCAATTTCGTAAATAAATGAGCATAAGTCTAACATGCATGAATCATGGGTTTCTAGCATAGATCTAACAAATATAAATCATGGGTTTTGTCTCTACAACTTGATGAATGAACTTGCATAAGTAAACATCTTCATAAGTAATGGATCTACACTCGAATCTAAGGAAAAATGCATGAAATAACTATCTACAACACTCCAACAAACCACCAAACCAATATACTCCTTTGGGTCCGCGTGAGAGATAACCACCACTCACCGAATCACCCAAACACTTCAAAAACAAATCACTTCAGATCTGGACAGCAAGGATTCAAGCTTGATTTGTCGAAATCTCGCTTGAAATGATGAAATCTAGCTTTGTTGGATGAAGATCTTCAACTTTGGCTCTTCAATCTTCAATCTTGATCTTCGATCTTGGATGGATGTTAGCACTCGATCAAAGTGGAGAAAAGAAGTGAAGAAATGTTGTAGTCGAGCTCTCAAAATAGCAGCACTTCGTCGCTTCGAAATCCGGTGCCAAAAAGTGAGCCAAAGCCCTCTATTTATAGGCTGAAAAACACTAACTCGGTTCGCCCCTTAACTCGTGCGCGACCTAGCTTAAGTCGCTCGCAACTTAACAAAACCACCCAGATCCTCGCGACCTAACACTAACTCGTTCGCGACTTAGCGACCTAGCTTAAGTCGCTTGCGAGTTAACAAACCATCCAGACCTACGCGACTTATCAACACACGCGGGCTAACGCTAAGTCGCTCGCGCGACTTAGCACTAAGTCGCTCATGCGACTTATCACTAAACCCCCAACAACCACGCGAGCTATCTTAGGTCGTTTAACGACCTAACTCCCTAACTCGCCAACGACCTAACTCATATGCCGCTGCTCCACCTAACTCGCTAACTCGTAGGTCGCTGCTTCCCTTAACTCGTGTCACTTGCTAACCCGTTAACTCGTTAGATATACTAACTCGTTAACTCTTAGGTCGCTCACCAGTAGGTTGCTACCCCTATAGGTCGCTCCACTCGACCTAACCACTATTCGACCTAGCACTTATAGGTTACTTACGACCTATCTTAACTCATAATCACTAGGTCGCCTAATCCCTTAAGTCTTAGGTCGCTGCTCCTACTGACACGTTCACATGCTAACTCATGAGTTGCCAACAACCTTAGGTCGCCTACCGACCTAACTCCATCACGACCTAAACTAAGCCTTAACCCGTTAGCACTAACACGCTAACTCTCACACGACCTAAGCTCCCACCCGAGCTAACTCTGGTTGACTCAACGATGCAAACGACCTAAAGACAATTATCTTACGGTTAATCGACACGTAAAATACGGGTCGTTACAGCTAGTCGCTACTAATCCTGAGGATATTTCCAAGATGGATGTAGTAGGAATAGTGCATTCGGTTCCATTCGAACCCGGGACAGACTTGTATGGATGAATGCTTGTGAAACATCGTCAGGTGGACGATGGGCATTCTAAGGGATATGTTCTGAAAAGGTAACGCTTAGCCTCAAACCTCATCAAATGGGAATGACTAAAAATCAGGGGTTATGCAGCAAGGCTAGGTGGGTAGCACCCAAGCAGGGTGAGGTCATCCCTGCCTAGATGCCCCTTTTATTTCGGCTTAGTAGGCGGTTTCTGATCCCAACCGCGGGGTGGTCTCACTCGGGATTATCCAGTAAGGGGTAGTCCCGGTCTTGTGTTGCAGGGGAGTGGGCGTACTCCTCAGTACTGTAATCTAGGCCACGTACTGTGACAGGTGGTACCCCAGTGCCTAGTCATTAGTTGGAAATCCATTCTCCCTACGAGCCTTGTACGAGTTTTGTTTGTATTACCATTCTGTGGCTAGTAGCTGGAATTTAATAGACGTAACAATTTCAGCTATTTTATAAGTATTTGTATATAGACCCTATCATAATAATAGAGGATTTCTATAAAAATTGTTTTAGCCATCGTATGGTAAAATCCCGACATGTTTATTTGTGGTGTGGTCTTACGAGATGCTTTTGTTTTTCAAAGGATTTTTGAAACTTAATAATCAATTGAGTGTGATTTTCTCACGCTGGTATTCCAGACTGACTCGGGTGTTATTTAACTGTAATGCTTGGGTCAGACCGAGTATTATAGGATACATGATATGATGCTGAGGAGCTCAGGAGACGAGCTGGATGACGATACGTATATCCGTACTTGTTATATATATATATTCCGCTGCATTGAGTTGTTGTGTATCCAGTTGTATGTTATTGATGTTGAGCTGTGATTGTTGTACTCTGATGATGTAATATATATAAATAGAGATATTTGATTTTTAAGTAAAGATCATTTATTATCTATTATATTTTATTCCGCTGCGATGGTAAGATTCTGTTGTTGTTTTCTGTTTTCTCTTCTTCTGCCTCTTTTTCTTTGACTCAAATTGTTCGTATTTCTGTACAACTTGAGTTGATTGTTATAGAATAGTGTTGACTCAAGGGGTACGGATTTGCGGGTCGTTACAATTGGTATCAGAGCATAGGTTGGTGATAACCTTGGCTCTGGTGGGAATTACTCAAATAGAGCCCGTAGTACTCTAGAATGAGTTTGAGCGTATTAATAGATATGAGAGCGTATTTGTTAGTGAATATAATTTTTTTTAATATTGTGTTGATTGGTTTATTGAGTGGCATATGAACCTTTGTCGGCACAGTCTGTACAACTATATCGAAGGGGTTTCTAAACACTTGAATAGAACAATTGACACGACATTGTTTTAAATGTGGGTGAACGAAATAATTTTACCCAAAAATATATTTTGATATAAATAAAGGTTTTCGTAAATTATTTTAGCTAAATATGGTTGCTTGGAGGTTAGGAAGAATAATATTAAATTATTATCCTTATTGTGTAAAAATTTAACTAGAAATTGAAAATATAACTAAAGTTTAAGGGAATGAATTCATTATAAAATGAAATGTATGAATATGAATTAATAAATGTAAATTATAAATTGAAATATAATTAAATGGGAATTTGTATAAGCATAAATTATACAAATGCATTATAGTTAAAATTTGAATTAAAACAGAATTTGAAACTTTAAACCCCCGGAGATTTTGGAAGTATTTTGAAGATAAATAGTAGCATTGTTGTTTTTGGGGTATTTCTGAAAGGAAATTGTTTCAAATAAATTTTGGGAAAGGATATAGCGTTGAACTCACTTCAGTCGCTGGAAAATAATTCAGTGATGACTGCAGCATCATCGATGTTTATTTTCGAGTTTCTAAGTGACAGATTGCTGCCAAATTGATTTGTTTAGGAAAACTAGTTATTTTTGAAAATCTCGAAAGAAATTTGTTGAGGGTAAAACCAGGATTGGTTTAATTTTTGAGAAGTGTGATTTGAGATGCTGGAGATTTCAAATGTTTTGAAACCAAAAGCCGGAGTTTTTGAATTCCTGATGAGATAGTTGTAAGCTTATAAATTGAGATGATTTTTAAATAAGGAAAGAAATATAAGCTTTGAATGTTGGAATTTAAATTTAAAATGAATGTTAAAAATGAACTTAACTTGGATTAGGAAATAAAGGTTTAACTGGATTGAAATTAATTGAATAGGCTGAAAATAATATCCAGTTATATTCAAATTAAGTTGAAATCAAATTGAGGTAAATAAATCTGAGTTAAAATAAAATTGAATTGGAATAAGAATTCCATTAAGTTATTGGATGGAATGAATTGAAATAACATATAAAGGAATTAAAAATCCATAGAAAAAGAAAAAATATGCTTGGTTATAAATAAGCATAAGGCTTGAGTTAAAAATAAAAGAAGAACATATTCAAGCCTAGGATGAATGGGATTGTGTAAAATAATAAGTTGTGACTTATAAAATTTGAAAAGTGGGATAGAAGCCCAAAATAAATATTTTTAATGAATTGGAAAATAAAACTAAGAATGCAAAACTTGAATCGTAAAATAAATTGAACTAAGAAAATTAAATGAAGTGATATTTGGAATTAAAAATCAAGTATTGAATTTTGACCAGGGGAAGAACTAATTAGATACTGAATTAGTTAATGACATATGTAAATGGAACCTAATGTAGCTAAATAGAAGCTGAATTGTAAGCTAATAATGAAGATTGGAAATAAAACTCAAGTTATAAATCAAATTTGACTTGAATCATGAGTGAAGAAAATATAATTGGAGGTGGCCTTGTAATTAATTAAATGAATCGAGTATGAAATTGAATTGTAAGTTAATAAACTGGATGGTAAATTAAAGAGAATAGTGGAATCAAAACTTGAGTTATGAATAAGAATTTGACTTGAAGTGTTAACAAATTAAATATAGTTGGGAATGTGTCGAATAAAGAAAAATGAAAATGGATTAAAATAGCAATGGTTTGAAATGCAAATAAAATCCAAATAAGTGGAAATAAATTGGAAATGGCCTTGTAATCAATTTAATGAGTTAAATCTGAAAATTAAATTTTGTAATAACTAATCAAACGAAATTGTAGATTAAAAATGAGATTTAATTGAGATAGAATTAAGTTGAATAGAAGAGAAAAACTTACTTGTAAAATGAAAATGAGCTTAAGTATAAAAATTTGAATAAATTGAAGTAAATTGACTTAAGCTAAATAGATGGGGGAGTTGAATTTAATTCAACTTAAACTAAGTTTAATGATTTTGGGTTGAATTTGAATCAAGAAAAATAAATCTAATTGAAATAAAATTCGGTGAGTTATAGATAATATTTAATGGAATGAAATTCTTAAACAAATAATTGTAAACCATTTAAATTGTTAAGGAATTGAAATAACTTGGAGACAATATGAACAATTGAATGTTTTCAAGTTTAATAGAAGAGTTTTTAATGAAACACAAATGAGTGGGTTGTCAATAAAATTGAAATGAAATGTGTCGAGCTAAATAAATGGTTGTGAATGAGTTAAAATAAAAAGGAAATTTAATTGGTAATGAAGATGAACCTAAGTTGTTAATGGTTTTGAATGAACTAGTTTGGTTAGTAAAATGAAATGCAAGGGAATGGATTCAAATTTAAAATGCAATGAAAATGAGAATATATGGATTGTGAATAAATTTAAAAATGGAATAGAATTAAGTATAAATGTAGTTGAAATCAATTTAAATTGGTTATAAAACATAAATACTTATTTATTCACATAGATCTCGTCAAATTTCATAGAATAAATTGTCATTTGATGTAAATGGAAGTAATTAAAATTCTATGAATTGATAGGAGTAAAATAAATTGATTTTGAGAGCAATTGAATTAAATATGAGTTCAGTTTGCTTAAAAATAAATTAATGTAAGCGGTTGAATTTTAAACCATTCAAATTAACGAAGTTGTATACAAATGGATTAAAAACCATTTAAATTGAATGAAAATGGATTATAAATTAATTGAAATAGTTGAATTAGCATGAAAACTATATAAATTGCTTAGGGAAAGTGTTTGGTGTGCATTTCTTTTAGAATTCATGTGTTTAACTATTGCAAGTAAGTGAAATGTTGTTAAACTTCATATATTTGACACTTACATGTTTAAATTGAGTAAGTACAGATACCTGAAAGCCGTGTGGTTGGATTTTGGGCACGCTAACTGCTAAATAAATAAGCTATTTGCTTAAAAATGCTAAATAGGTACGCCTACGCAATAAAAATAGGAAATATGGACTGTTTTTGGTTTTTCCGACCGTGTGGGTCGATGTATATATATATTTATATCTTCTGTCAAATTGCAAAAGCTCCTCCGTACAAAGGAGACTCTGCCAAAAATTTGTTGAGTCACAAGTTTTGTGAAGGTTTTTGATTTCTGACAAATAACTAAAGGCGATCGACAAAACAAGGTCATTATGGCTATAAAGAGCTACATATGGTACTCTAGATTGTAGGGTGATTATTTGATATTATAATAGTGATAAACTTGTTAAAATCTATCCTCAAATAATCATGCATTTTCAAGAAAATCAATATATATACGATTAGAATGTAGTTGCACATTCAGTGTGCAACTTTACAGGGACCGGTCGACCGGTCACAATATATGCGGTCGACCGTTCCTGCATAATTTGCACACTGAACGTGCACACATGCACATAACGTATATATATTTGAATTCCTGTCTACTGGTCACTTTTTAACCTGTCGACCGTTTTTAAACAGAAAGCAATTTTTCCAAAAGACACTTCTTTTCTCCAAAGGTTGCATCTCTTACCTTTCACCAAAGATCATATCTCTTAATGGCAACTGCTCACAAAGAGTTACAACCATTCTTATCTATATAAACTCATCTAATTCGTTGATTAAAAAAACATGATTTCATATGCTTTTTAATCTAATCTCTGATCTTACTTTATACATACTCCTGCATTCTAAAAGCTCTCGATTATTTATTGAATCATTGAAACTATTTCATATCCTTTGATTCAATAAGTAATATACTTTTCTTAATCTTTTCAAAACATCATTTCGCATACTTTGAGGATAAGATTATAGGAAGGGTGTACTGCTAGTAACAAATCCGTGTTTTCAAGAACACAAGTTGTCAACAACAATTGTATTTGTTCTTTTATTGAAGTCCTCTGTGTTGTAAGAGGCAAGTGTTGAAGTCCTCAGTGTATTAGAGGCGTGAAATCCCGTTCGGTTGTTCGGGTGTTGTAAACCTGTTCCTCCGGGTGAAGCGAGGTAGTTAATAGTGAGAATCCAAATAGAAGTCTGGGACTGGACGTAGGACGGTGCTCCGAACCAGTATAAAAATCTCTGGTGTGATTTTTCTATTTTTATTTACTATGCTATTATCATCTATTTCCGCATTTATATTGTAGACCATATTACACGATCCGTGTGTACTATATTAGCACATATAATTGTATACACACCGCACTTTCATTTGGTATCAGAGCACGGTCATCATATAACCGTAACACAGTTATTTGATATATTATAGTAATATGGCAAATAACGTAAGTACTAGCACTCAAAACACCACTTACACGGAGGGTCAAGCGACATAGAGACCTCCATTTTTCAATGGTCTTAACTATAGTTATTGGGCAACACGTATGTCATTCTTTATGCAATCAAATAGCTATGATGCTTGGAATGCCACTCAAAGAGAAATAGTGAATCCAACAACTGATTATTCAGAATGGACTGCAGCTGAGAAAACGACAGCAGCCGTAAATGCAAGAGCAATAAATATGTTGTTCTGTGCATTAGACCAAAATGAATATAACCGTGTTAGTATCTGCACTACTGCATATCAAATTTGGCAAACACTAAAAATCACTCATGAAGGTACTAACAAGGTTAAACAAGCCAAAATAGCCATGCTGAAAAGTCAATTTCAAAATTTCAAAATGAAACCAAATGAGACAATCAATGACATGTATTCACGGTTTCAAACTATTCACCATGCACTTATTGGCTTAGGACAAAAGTATTCTGATTTCGATGTTGTTTCAACAGTCCTACATTCTCTGACTAGTGAATGGGAAGGAAAAGTATTAGCAATTGAAGAAGCTAATGACCTTTCCGTCATGAAGCCAGATGAATTGATAGGAAATTTAATGTCCTATGAAGCAAATTTGCAGGCTAGAAAAGAACAGAAAGAAGAAAAGAAAAATGTAGCATTTCATGTTGAGAAAGATGAAAATGAATCAGATTCTGAAGACGAAGATTTGGCATTCATTGCGAAAGGATTCAAAAAATTCCTAAAATATCGAAAAGCCAGTCGTTACAATAAAAGGAAACCTGGATCAAATAAACCATCTTCATCTGCTATAGAATATTTCAACTGCCACAAAAAGGGTCACATGCAGAAGGATTGTCCAGAACAAAAGAAGAAGTCAGAAAATAACAAATTCAAATATAAGAAGGACAAATATAAGAAACGAGCCATCTCAGTAACATGGGATGATTCAGAGTCATCTTCATCAGAAAGTGAAAGTGATTCAGAGAATGAACAAGCTAATGTTTGTTTTATGGCAACAGAAGATGAGGTACAAATTCCTACATTTGATGAATTACTTGATATTAATGCTGAATTGATAGTCAAATATAAAGACATAAAACGTCAATTAAAAGTAGTCAAAGCAGATTTAAGTACAGCAGAGTTTGAACGAGATATGTTAAAAGATGAGAAGAAAATATTAGAAGAGGAACTTGAAAATATTCAAGAATCATAATCTAATGTTGACTCTCAAATATCTCTTTTGAGTCAAGAAATAGAAGCTCAAAAAGAGAAAAATAATGCTCTCACTACTGAAAATCATGAGCTTAAAGCAAAAGTTAAAATTCTTGACCTAGAAAAAGCTAGCTTACAAACAAAGTTTGATGACATTACTCAAAATGTTTCTAACTTTAACAAAGGTCGAGAAAATTTGACAAAAATCATTGAAAGTTCACAATCTATTTCAGACAAACAAGGATTGGGATATAACAAACAAGAAACCAAGAAACATCTTGGAAATAAAAGGAAGAAGAAAGTACAAAAAACTGAAGCTAAGAAAAATCTTAGTTTATTATATTCCAAACCAAAACCAGTTGTGAAATTTCGAAAGAAAAATATCAAGACTATCAAAATATGGGTTCCTAAAACAAATAACAATTTGATTAGGAACAAATACATTCAGCAATTCATGAATACTGTGCATTTTAATAATAATTATATACATAAAGGGGATACCAGACCCAAATGGGTTTGGACTCCTAAGACCTAACTCTTAGGACCCTATAAAAAGTGGGTACCATGGACTTAATTCTATTTTTTGCAGGTCCCACTTAAGAAAAGAGGAAAGTGGATATTGGACAGTGGTTGCTCAAAGCACATGACGGGAGACAAGAACTTATTAACAAATATTACATACTCAGATGGTGGCTCCGTCACTTTTGGAGACAATTCAAAAGGCTATATCATCGACAAAGGCGATGTGAGCAATTGCGGTACATCTAACTTACCTCTTATTACTAATGTCATGCTAGTTAGAAATTTAAAACACAATTTGCTTAGTATTAGTCAGTTATGTGACAAGGGTTTTACAATTTCATTTTCGAATAATAAGTGTAGTATTTTAGATAAAGACCATAATTTGGTTTTCGAAGGTTATAGAGACAGAAATATATATATTCTGAATATGAATATTAATCATAATTCAGATATGTGTCTTGTGGCTAATGACAATGATCCATGGCTATGGCACAAACGCTTCTGTCATATAAACTTCAGAACTATTGACAAGCTAGCCAAAAACAATCTAGTTAGAGGACTATCCAAAATGAGTTTTAAAGTTAACAACATTTGTGATGCATGTCAATTAGGAAAATTGACCAAATCATCTTTTAAATCCAAGAAAGTCATATCAAGATTACAACCACTTGAGTTACTACACATGGATTTATTTGGACGTACTAGGGTTCAATCAATAAATCACAGTCAATATGTGCTTGTAATTGTTGATGATTTCTCTCGTTATACATGGACAATTTTCTTAAAAAATAAAAGTGACACTTTCGATCATTTCAAATCTTTCGTCAAAAGAATTCAAAAATCAAAAGGGATTAAAGTTAAAAATATAAGAAGTGATCATGGCGGAGAGTTTGAAAATAATGAATTTGAACATTTTTGTACAAAGAAAGGTATATATCATAATTTTTCGTTTCCCAGAACTCCACAACAGAACGGAGTTGTAGAACGGAAGAACCGAACTTTACAAGAATGTGCAAGAACATTATTGAATGGAACCACCTTACCAAAACATTTTTGGGCGGAAGCTGTGGCAACTGCCTGTTATGTTTTAAATCGTGTATCCATAAGACCTCTTACCAAGAATACTCCTTATGAATTATTTAACAAAAGGAAGCCTAAAATCTCATACTTCAAAGTTTTTGGTTCCAAGTGCTTTATTTTAAATATGAAAGACCAGCTTGGCAAATTCGATCCAAAAGCCGATGAAGGCATATTTGTCGGTTATTCGGAACGAAGTAAGGCCTATCGGATATTTAATAAACGAACCAAAACTATTGAAGAATCACTTCATGTCTCTTTTGATGAAATCTATCAGCATCCTCACACTATATCAGATGATGACGAATCAATAGTCACTGACAATCCAATCATCACAAATATTGATTCTGACTCGGAAATAATTATTGAGAATATTCCTCAAATATGTGAGTTACAATCACCACCAAGAATATTAAGAGACCATCCAGCTCAAAATATAATCGGTGAAATAACATCACATGTCAGAACAAGGAGTCAACTCAATCAAATGGGTCATGTCGCTTTTCTCTCAAATATCGAACCTAAGAATCCAAAAGAAGCTGCTGTAGATTATTACTGGATCATTGCCATGCAGGAAGAACTAAATCAGTTTGAGCGCAATGACGTTTGGGAACTTGTTCCAAGACCAACTGATCAGTCAGTAATTGGTACTAAATGGGTCTATAAAAATAAGGCTGACGAACAAGGAAATATCACCAAAAATAAAGCAAGATTAGTAGCACAAGGATATAATCAGGAAGAAGGTATCGATTATGAAGAAACTTTTCCACCAGTTGCTCGACTAGAAGCTATTAGAATCCTATTATCTTTTGCTTGTCACCATAATTTCAAACTTTATCAGATGGATGTCAAAAGTGCTTTTCTCAATGGATTTATCAAAGAGAATGTCTATGTCGAACAACCTCCTTTGTTCGTACATGAAAAATATCCTGACCATGTGTTCAAACTTAAGAAAGCTCTGTATGGTTTAAAACAAGCACCTCGTGCTTGGTATGAACGACTACGTAGCTATCTTATTAACTCAAGATTTCAAATAGGCAAAGTCGATCAAAGTTTGTTTATTAAACATTCTCGAAAAGATATTCTAGTTATCCAAATATATGTAGACGATATCATCTTTGGTTCAACAAACGATAAACTCTGCAAGGAATTTGCAAGTATTATGACCAAAGAATTCGAAATGTCTCATATGGGAGAACTATCTTATTTTCTTGGACTTCAAATAAAGCAACTTTCAAACGGCATTTTTATCAATCAAGAAAAATACTCTGAAAACCTTATCAAACGCTTCGGATTAGAAAATACATCTGGTAAACCAACTCCTATGAGTACAACTACATATCTTGAAAAAGATGAAAGTGGTAAGAATGTTGACCAGAAATTATATCGGAGCATGATTGGTTCTCTTCTTTATCTTACAGCTAGTCGTCCAGATATAATAATGAGTGTTTGTTTATGTGCTCGTTTTCAAGCCGAAGGAATCACATCTACGAGCAGTGAAACGTATAATTCGTTATCTTAATAATACCAAAGATTTCGGTCTTTTTTATCCAAAAGAATGTCCATTTGAATTAGTATCATACAGTGATGCTGATTTCGGTGGCTCACGAACGGATAGAAAAAGTACAAGTGGTACGTGCCATTTTATTGGAAAATCACTTGTCTCTTGGTTCAGTAAGAAACAGAATTGTGTTTCACTATCAACATGTGAAGCTGAATATATATCAGCAGCTCTCGCTTGTGCTCAAGTACTATATATGCAACAAACACTTCAAGATTTTGATATTTATTTATCAAATTCTATTATATACTGTGATCACACTAGTGCTATAAATCTCTCTAAAAATCCAGTAAATCACTCTAGAACCAAACACATTGATATCCGTCATCATTTCCTTCGAGATAATATTGACAAAGGAAATATATGTCTTGAATATGTTCATACTGACAATCAATTAGCGGACATTTTTACTAAGCCTCTGCTCGAATCTAATTTTATTAGATTACGAAGAGAGCTTGGTTTAATTTCAAGAAAAAATCTTGACTAAGTAATTTCTAAAGAACGTCTTCTTTTTAGTTATTCTTTAACCATAACTTTTGCATAAACTATTTTTTTTTACATTAAATATAAGCCACTCCTTGATTTAATGGTTAATTATCTTTACTCATTTTTTCATTCTTTTCTTTTAGTGATCGTCCTTTCCTTTCTTATTTTATAATTTCAGTTTTAAAAGGAAAGCTATTTTTAGAATTAACATAAAATTTCTGCTTATGTTTTCTTGGTTAAAATTTTCCATTAACTCACATCCATAGGTTTATACATAAGAAACTTGTATATAAGCTTGCAAAAATTTTATATTTTGTTCATCTTTTTTTTTATCTAACCATAATATTCTATATAACATTCACTATGGCTCACATTTGTGATAAATGTGCTCAAGAATCATACATTTCTATTACGAGTTCTGAGTCGGAGGAATATTATTCTCCTACAACACCAAAACAAAAACCAAGTTGTCATTATCAATGCTCTTGTATGTCTGATAAAACTCCAAATTCAAAACGAGTGAAGAGGACACTGTTCTATTCTCCTCGTACCAAAGCACAAATCGATGAGATACACCACTATCAGAAACATCAGATAGACCTTCAGAGACAGCTCCATTATGGGCAAAGTCAACTTTATCATGAGCAACAACGGACATCGGCACGATTATCCGTTTTAGAAAAGTTGGCAACATTTTTCTGCGGTTCCAACAAGCATGACGTGCATGAACCAATGCTGTCTAGGCCATCAACATCTAAAAGTCCTAACTCGTGGGATCGGAACTATGAGAAGAATGAAGGAGCTCAGAAACAATGGAGTCCGTGGTCAAAACGTATTGAAGGAAACAACGATAATTCTAATGACGAACCTTCTCATTAGATTTATATTTAGTTATTATATCTTTATCTATCACTTGTGTAATAATGGTTATATTTTGTATTAAAAATGAAATATAATATATATATATAGGTTGATATATTATAAAAACTTGCAAAATAACAAGTTATTACTCAGCAGGCCAGAACTGGTCGACCGCCCCATTTATAGCCGGTCGACCGTTTGCTCTCTGGTTGAAAACGGTCGACCGGCCATATTTCATAGGTCGACCGGTTGACGTATTTTCAGTTTTTATATACCTATGCGTCATTTTTCCTTCTACCCTCTTTCTTTTTTGACTCAAGCTGTTCTTTTTCCCAAAATCACAAACCCTAGTTTCCTATTTTCAATTCCCAAATCTCAAATCTTCCAACAATGGCTCCTCCTCAAAAGAAATCTAAGAAAGGAACAACCTCTGAAACTTCATCTCTGAGCATCTCCGCCAAAAAGTGGCTTCAAAGTCCAATTGCTGTAACAAGATGGAATCAGATGACAAATTACAAGTTTCATCCAGGCTCTTTCATCAAATTTGATGATTTCACGGCTTATGGAGTTCGGAGGTTAGCCAATAATTCCAACATTACTCCATTGATAGATTTTTCAGAAAATAATGTGGAGACAAATCATTTGATGATCAAATTGTTTTACGCCAACATGAATCTCGATGAGTATCAACCTGATAATCCAAACGGAGTCATCTGGTCTGTGGTCTGTGGCAAGCAAATTTTTCTTACTCATGCTAGAATTGCCTCTATACTTGGTATACCAAATCGAGACGATGAGTTTTCATCTACCTTCTGCGAAGTCTTCACTCGAAATAGTACCAGTCATCAGTTCATAGAAGACAATAGTGATGGCACAAAGTCTATTGGACTTCGACCCACAGCCAGACTACTTCATCGTGTTTTGATGCATTCTCTTTTTCCTAGACTTGGAAATTATGATGCAGTATATAAAGAAAACTTCAAAGCTCTCTATGCTATTTATGGTGAAATCCAAATCAATTGGGTACACATGCTTTTTGATGAAATTCTCAAGGTAAATAACTCTACACGACCTCATTTCTTCTACAATGAATATATCATGCGACTTTTGTTAGCTTGTGGGGTCAATCCTCCTGATTCTGCAACCTCAAAACCAAAATGCATTGATTCCATAACCATCAAACGAATGAAGCTTCCTCCACCTTATCTTGAGATTATGCCTTTTGAAGAATGGCAACAAAGAGGACCAAGAAAACAAAGAGCAACTTCCTCTCGTCCTCGTTCCGATGAAGTAAAACTATTAAAATCAAAATCATCCACAAAAGAATCACTTGAAACAATTGCGCGTAACCAATTTTTGCTTGAATCACGTCTCAAGCGCATGGACTCTAAAATTGATAAGCGCTTCAATAAGGTCAAGTCATTCTTTGGTATGCTATGGGATGCTATATCATGTTCCACATCCACCTCTGTTCAAGCACAAGACCCAGGAAAACGTCCTGCTGCTCTGGACATCATCTGACGAGTCTACAGGTATGAGTGGTCATGGACATGGAGAATCATCTAGAGGGAACAATGATGAGGAAGAAGAAGAAGATGATGACGACGACGACGACGATGATGATGAAGAGGAGATACGATCTTCTTCATCCTAGATTCTATTATGGTTTAGCACTTTAAAAACATTCATCGACACTTGTACTAAATAGTGTCGTTATTCTTATTTTTCATTTGACATTATGATCTGTATTATACTCTGTTATGTTTTGGATGTGTTAATGTTTTATTTTTCTATGCATATCATATTCATTCTACTATTCTAGTATCTGTTACTCCTTTTTGTCGATGACAGAGGGGGAGAAAGGGCTAACAATTGTTTGCAGGAATGTACATAAATATATAAGAATTCAAAGAGAGAGATCACATACTCAGGGGGAGATTCAGATTTGCAGATATATATTGTC
This sequence comes from Allium cepa, assembly GCA_030765085.1. Classification (NCBI taxonomy): domain Eukaryota; kingdom Viridiplantae; phylum Streptophyta; class Magnoliopsida; order Asparagales; family Amaryllidaceae; genus Allium; species Allium cepa. Next base: position 113,651,906 of record CM060932.1, read on the forward strand.
ATCAATCAAAAAGGGGGAGAATGTTGAGTCACAAGTTTTATGAAGGTTTTTGATTTTTGACAAATAACTAAAGGCGATCGACAAAACAAGGTCATTATGGCTATAAAGAGCTACATATGGTACTCTAGATTGTAGGTTGATTATTTGATATTATAATAGTGATAAATTTGTTAAAATCTATCCTCAAATAATCATGCATTTTCAAGAAAATCAATATATATACGATTAGAATGTAGTTGCACATTCAGTGTGCAACTTTACAGGGACCGGTCGACCGGTCACAATATATGCGGTCGACCGTTCCTGCATAATTTGCACACTGAACGTGCACACATGCACATAACGTATATATATTTGAATTCCTGTCTACTGGTCACTTTTTAACCTGTCGACCGTTTTTAAACAGAAAGCAATTTTTCCAAAAGACACTTCTTTTCTCCAAAGGTTGCATCTCTTACCTTTCACCAAAGATCATATCTCTTAATGGCAACTGCTCACAAAGAGTTACAACCATTCTTATCTATATAAACTCATCTAATTCGTTGATTAAAAAAACATGATTTCATATGCTTTTTAATCTAATCTCTGATCTTACTTTATACATACTCCTGCATTCTAAAAGCTCTCGATTATTTATTGAATCATTGAAACTATTTCATATCCTTTGATTCAATAAGTAATATACTTTCCTTAATCTTTTCAAAACATCATTTCGCATACTTTGAGGATAAGATTATAGGAAGGGTGTACTGCTAGTGACAAATCCGTGTTTTCAAGAACACAAGTTGTCAACAACAATTGTATTTGTTCTTTTGTTGAAGTCCTCTGTGTTGTAAGAGGCAAGTGTTGAAGTCCTCAGTGTATTAGAGGCGTGAAATCCCGTTCGGTTGTTCGGGTGTTGTAAACCTGTTCCTCCGGGTGAAGCGAGGTAGTTAATAGTGAGAATCCAGATAGAAGTCTGGGACTGGACGTAGGACGGTGCTCCGAACCAGTATAAAAATCTCTGGTGTGATTTTTCTATTTTTATTTACTATGCTATTATCATCTATTTCCGCATTTATATTGTAGACCATATTACACGATCCGTGTGTACTATATTAGCACATATAATTGTATACACACCACACTTTCAAAATTTTCAGAAATTTTGGGAGTTAGAAATTTTTTGAAAATTTTGAAAACTTTTTGTTAACGACAAAACGATTTCGAACTTGAGATTGAAATAAATTAGTAAATGAAACTAATTAAAATAATGACATAAATTAGTTATAAATGGAAAATAAAATTCAATATTTAGAGTTAAAGATAAATTGAATTCATATGGAAATGAAAGAATCAATTTGAATAGAAAAGATACAAACTAAAGTGGTAAGGTGAAAATAAATAAAGAAGCATATAAATTTTTTATACGAAACTTAAGAAAGGAATGGTAAATTCTTAAATGAAAAATGGATACTGCAAATATAATCTAAGTCAATATTTGAATGAATAAATATTGACACTTTGTAAGGAAGTCGATAAAATATTTTTGGAATGTTATGATTGGATATTAGTGCTAAGCAGGATATGCAGGAATTATAAAAGGAAAAGGAAAATTGGTTTTGATTTCAGAAGATAAATTTTAATTGCTCGACAAAAAGGTATGTATTTAAATTTAGGTATGAAATTTGATTGGGTTTTGATCGAGCCACTTGGCTTTTTGTTTTCTTTTGGAATTTGGGAGCCCGTAGAGGCCTTTTGTAGTTGTACCGAGCTAGCCGCACAAAGGAGACGCTGGCAAAAAATTTCGGAAATTTAAAGCGTTAGAAAATTTTTGAGAAATTTTGAGTTTTTTTTAAAACTTGGTTTTGAATTATAATTTGAATAGTTGAATAAGTAAAGTTGTTTGGGAATTATGGAAAAGCTTGGAAAGTTAATAAGAATTATAATGGGTCTTTTATAAAAAGATAGTTGGTTAGATGTTGGATTGTTTGGTTTTGGGGATAAGTAAACGAGTATTGGACCATTCTTCCTAATTAGTAATTTCGGAGACAAAATTCTTTTAAGGGGGGAGGAATGTGACGACCCGGGATTTTTGAGCATTTAAAATCGAAATATTTAATTGATTATAAAATATTTAAAAGTTAACTTTTAACTTGAATTTCAAATATCACTATTTATTTGATAATTAAATTATTGAATTAAATAATTTGAAGTTGGGTAAATTGTTGAATCTAGAATTTTAAGCCTGTTAAAAACAATTTGAAGGCTTATAAAATTTATATTGATAATACTTAAGAGAATAGAAGTGTTAAAATTGAATTTAATAATGATTTGTTCGGTTTTGAAATTTTATCGTTTAAATTGAATTTAAAAATAGCATTCCGAGGCACAGTCTCGAAATTTGACGAAACTAGTTCCATTAGATCTGTAATATTGTATTATTATCGGATTTCAAATTTCGTAGTGATCGGAGTTGTTGTGTGAGCGTACGATATATAAATGCGCTGAGATTTATATCGAAAATTTAATATTTTAATTCAATTCAAAAAGCTATATTCTTTATACGATTGAATTAGGACTCGAAACTTTTCCTATTGCGTTTGGAATGAGCGTATAACATTTCAACGCCCAGTAGAGTGCCTTGATAGGGGTTCGGGATTTTTAGTTGTGAGAGTCGAGCGTAAAAAATAATAATAATATAAATATATATCTGAGTTGACCTTCAATTTCCCATCAGCTGTTTTTACTTCATCTCATATCACTGTAGCCAATCCAATCGTATAACACAAGTATATCCAACATGCGAGTGTTCTTTCTTCCTTTTAATAAGCAAAAACCCTTTCCTTTTCTCTCAGAACGAAAAAAATAGGAGCAAATCAATGGCCGCCCATTTTAGATCGATTTTTCCTCTTCCATCCTTTCAATTCGCGAACCTATTTGAAATCGTGACTCCACCCTCTGCCTTATCGATTGACCCCCAAATCGTGAAGTCAAGCCGCATGTTAGGGTTCGTTTCCAAGGCGGTTACGTACGCGAGCACGACGATGTTCTGGTCGATGTTTTCGAGTTGCTATTGGAGCCGCGTTCGCGTGCGAGAAGGTGATAGGGATTCACGAAGGTTGGGGTATTCATGAGCGCAGCAGGGTCACGCGGTGAGTTTGGTTGAGATGCTCGAGACCGTGGCCGAATGGAGGAGCGTGCGACATCGAAATGGGAAGGAACAAGGCGAGTTCTCCGATGAAGTCTCCAGGTCGAGGCGTGGTTCTGGTAAATCTTCTTTATATTGTCATTAATAAGTTAAATCACTGTAATTAGGATATTTGTGTACATATATAAGTTTAAGAATATAAAATCAATTTACTGTTAAAATATGTAAATAAAGATATATGTATAGGCAAGGCTTTTGGAAAGAAAATTAATAGGACATTTCAAAATCAAGGCTTTATATAACAGATGAAGTTCTCTTTTTACAGTAAGGTAGATAAAGCAATTCTGCTTTATTAAATTTACAGGTTGGGAAGAAAACCTTCTTAATTTATTAGAATTTAATATATATGATTTGGAGAATATACAGGAAATCCAAAATGATTGGAGTGTTATTTAAAATTTAGGTTTTGAATCCGTATAAGTTATTATGTATATGTGGTTTCGAGAGAAAAATATAAAATATATATATGCACTTACTGTTTAAATTTAAATGTAAGTATTGAGGAGGTTAACTTATTTAATTAGCCTATTCTTTTATTTTTATCATTAGGAATTAATTTATTTAAAGGAAAATAAGTTTGAATAAAATTCTTAGTTAATTAAATTATGAATTAATTAAATTATAAAAAAGGGAAGATAATTTTTTTGAATAGTTTAAATATTAATAAATCATCTAATATTATACAAGGTCTGGAATCATGAAGAAAACAAGCTTGTTTGAATCGGATTACAAGCAAGAAGGCGAGTTAATCTCACTTAGTTAAATTTAAATTTAGATTCAAATGATTAAATTTAAATAATTGTTTGGATGGTTGAATTGATTGATGTACTATAGTATGGTATATTTTGGAATCGGTATTTTATATTGTGCTAGCGACTGTGGATGCAGGGAAAAACAGGTTGGAGGGATCCAACTGGACCCCTCAACATTTATTTAAATTATTTAATACCCTCTGTTGTGGTTATTTGATATTCTATGATGGATTATATTAGAATATTAAATGTTGTAGTCTGCTTGAATATTTCAGTACTCTGTTTTATCTAAATATATAGAATTGGACTTTGAAAGGAAATAAAGGGAGTGAACTTTTAAGAAATAATTACAAAGAATGTAAATAAATTAACATGAATTGGATAAGAATATTAGTGGTTTCAAAATGCTAATTAATAAAATTCTGTATATAGAAAGGAATTTCTGAATAAACAGAAAGTTAATGAAGTTGAAACTTCAGAGTTATTATATAAAAGAACAAAACGTTTATTTAAAATTTGAAGATTTAAATTATTGAAGAGAATAAAGAGGAAATTGGGAAAAATCTGAGAATTTGTATATTTCAGTTAAAAGATTTAAAATTAAACGGAAAATAATAATAATAAAATAAAGTCCATAATTAATGAATTTTGAAATGAACCGAGTAAGTAAAGAAATTTATTTCAAATGGAATAAAATGGGAATCAATTTGGAAAATTGATTTAAGTAATTGAGGTTGGAAATTCTTCCTGGATAACCAAGTACGTTTTCAAAGTAAAATTTTAAATATAAATTAAAGTTTTTAAATTGTTTTAAAAGGCAAGTTTTGGAAAATTTATTGTTTCTAAATATTTAAAATTCTAAACTAAGTATTTTATTTTAATCTTTTCTTTTAATCTATTATAGTAGTAATTATTTAAAAGTGACTTAGTATTTTGTTTGAAAAAGTAAAAACCTAGTTTTATATTTTATAAAGTAACCTTATTTTCATATTTTCATATAGTATGTATTTTTTACAACTATTGAAGTAGTTTTAACTTAAGTGTTTTAAAGTATATTTCAAAATAAAGTGTTTTAAATTGATTTAAAATATAGTTTTGTATTGGGTGATTCCAGAGGAGATAGAAAATATTTGGGAAAGTTTATTCTGGAAAAGAAAGTATTGTTTGAAACTGTTTTTCAAATGATTGAAAATAGAAATTTATCTTGTAAATATATTTTGAGGTTAATAAATAATTTGGGAAATTATTTATTGGTTGATGGTTGTTTGTGAATATAAATTGATAGTTAAATCACCGACTATCAATATTGGACAAATGTGTTGATCGTTTCGAAGAGACCGGGATCGAGATTTATTTCTCGAAACCACTTTGGTCCAGTTTGTACGTTTTCGTAGGAAACGATTTTGGATTCGAAGATGGAGCAATGAAGTGCATGGGCTAGTCGCTACTAATCCTGAGGATATTTCCAAGATGGATGTAGTAGGAATAGTGCCTTCGGTTCCGTTAGAACCCGGGACGGACTTGCATGGATGAATGCTTGCGAAACATCGTCAGGTGGATGATGGGCATTCTAAGGGATATATTCTGAAAAGGTAACGCTCAGCCTCAAGCCTCATCAAATGGGAATGACTGAAAATCAGGAGTTATGCAGCAAGGATAGGTGGGTAGCACCCAAGCAAGGTTAGGTCATCCCTGCCTAGATGTCCCTTTTATTTTGGCTTAGTGGGCGGTTGCTGATCCCAACCGCGGGGTGGTCTCACTCGAGATTATCCAGTAAAGGGTAGTCCCGGTCTTGTGTTGCTGGGGAGCGGGCGTACTCCTCGGTACCATGACCTAGGCCACGTACTCTGACAGGTGGTACCCCAGTGCCTAGTCATTAGTTGGAAATCCATTCTCCCTACGAGCCTCGTACGAGTTTTGTTTGTATTACCCACTCTGTGGCTAGTAGCTAGAATTTAATAGATGTAACAATTTCGGCTATTTTATAAGTATTTGTATATAGACCCTATTATAATATTAGAGGATTTCTATAAAAATTGTTTTAGCTATCATAAGGTAAAAGCCCGACATGTTTATTTGTGGCGTGGTCTTACGAGATGCTTTTGTTTTTCAAAGGATTTTTGAAACTTAATAATCAATTGAGTGTGATTTTCTCACGCTGTTATTCCAGACTGACTCGGGTGTTATTTAACTGTAATGCCCGGGTCAGACCGAGTATTATAGGATACAGGATATGATGCCGAGGAGCTCAGGAGACGAGCTGGATGACGATACGTATATCCGTACTTGTTTTATATATATATATATATATATATATATATATATATATATATATTCCACTGCATTGAGTTGTTGTGTATCCAGTTGTATGTTATTGATGTTGAGCTGTGATTGTTGTACTCTGATGATGTAATATATATAAATAGAGATATTTGATTTTTGAGTAAAGATCATTTATTATCTATTATATTTTATTCCATTGCGATGGTAAGATTCTGTTGTTGTTTTCTGTTTTCTCTTCTTCTACCTCTTCTTCTTTAACCCAAATGGTTCGTATTTCTGTACAACTTGAGTTGATTGTTGTACAATAGTGTTGATTCAAGGGGTACGGATTTGCGGGTCGTTACACAAAATCAGAGAATCATCAAAACAAAGCCAAACCTAAAAATTGAAACTACTTTTACAATTCAAAATTTAAAGCCTGAAAATCATCTCAAGCATCAAAGCAAGGATTTCAACTTCAAACCTTAGGCAAATTCAAAGCTTCAATTTAACTAAATCAGAGGTTTTTCAGGTCAAATAGCAAGGATCAAAACCAGAGAGCATCTTCCAGATTTTCAACTTAAAAATACTTCCTGGATTTTACAAAGTCTTTGTTTCTTCTTGATCAAGCTGAGTAAACCTTTTATAATCTATATTTAGATCTGTTGTTTGAGAACATGTTTGAAGCAGGTTGAAAAATTGCTTACATGTGTATAAATTTGTGTATATATATGTATGGATATAGCTTTGCATGTCTAAGAACAAACATTGGTCTTTGTTCTAAGCATTACAGGTTTCAAACCTATTTGAAAATCGAAAACTCATCCTTTGATCCTCTATTGAACTTGATGTCTAAAGAAAACATGTAGGGTTTGTCAAGATCTTAATTCTAGAATTATTTTTAAACATTTAAAATGAAAAGAGTTACTGGAAAATAAGAAAAACACAGCTAAATAAAATTTGGTTCAAAATTTAATTGATAAAGACTTGAGTTTTGATTACATGACCATGTTCGTCTTCGTAAACTATGATTTTTAATAAGAAATTCATTATTTTTAACTTTGTAAATGGCGAGTATTTGTAAGATGAATGAAATATGGGTTTTAACAGAATTCTAGTGATCGGAGGATTTCTAGACCTCGAGATCAAGGCCGTAGCTTGCTGGAAGGTCAGAGATCACCAGAAAAATGGTTGATGATTTTATAGTTCGTTGTGGATGATAAGCGAGACCGATTTAGGGTTTAAAACCCATGGCAGGTCGTGGTTGGAAAATACATTGCTGCGTCATCGTCAGTGGGTCGAGATTGTTCACACCGGTGGTATTCGGAGCATAGGGGTTCGACGTTGTTCTAGCCGGTGTCGCATGACCTCTGATGGTCAAAAGTGGAAGAACGAGGTGATTGATTGTGGCTCAGTTTGTTCTAGTTTTGGATTTATATTTGAATCGTGATTTCGCCACCATTCAAGGGTTCTGGGTGATCGTAAGGCATAAGTGGATGGTCGTAGACATGTGGAAGGCGACGAGGTTGGCTGGAGTTCATCGGAGTTCCGGTGCATGTGCACAGTCCTTTGGCATGTGTCAGTGACTTAAGTTTGGGGGGAAAAGGCTATGGTCTTGAAGTAGACTTCGGGAGGCTCATGTGTTGGCTCGAGTCTTAGCTCGAGTGAATTCATGTGTGCGCCGGGTTTAACACTTAAACAAAAATTTATGTTTGGTTTTGGAAAAACTCGAAGTAAACAGGCAATGGTCTCGGGTATAACTCGAAGTTGATCTCGGGTATTATGTTTTCCAGTTTTAAAACTTTAACAATCTGAGTTAAGTTAATTTCTAAATCTATTCTTTTTAAAAATAAAGATTGCTTGTTAAGTTGGAATGTATAGTTAAAGGTTTTGAAAGTAAAATATTTTAAATTAATTAAGTTTAATATGTTTTAAACTTATATTTTTAAAAGAGTTTATTTGAAATAAATAATGTAATAAATGAAGATAAAATGATATTTGATTTACCTTAATCTCTTGAATAAATTAATGTGTTAATAATGATTAATTATAAGGTTTATTAATTAAAGATTTTGATAATGATTAAATGATTAATCAAGATAAATGATTTATAATTACTTAAATAATTAAAGAATAATTAATTAAAGTTTAATTAATTATTAATTTAAGTTAATTAATTTATAATTTAAGATTAATTAATTAAGGTAATTAATTAAGAAATATTTAATTAATGAAAGCAATTAAGATTAATTAATTAGTAATTAAAGACTAATTAATTTATTAATTAAGAATGATTAATCACTAATTAAGGATAATTAATGAAAATAATTATGTTATTAATTGATTATAATCATACGATTAATTCATCTTAATTGTAGCTGATTGATTATGGTTGAATGCTTTGTATTGATTGATATCTCTGATATGTGATTGTGATACTATGTGATATGAATTGCTTTGTACCGAGCTGTGATATTTGTGATTGTTTCTGTGTGAATGTGAAAACCCATTGGCCCGTAAAACGACATTTGAATTTCAATGCGACAGGGAGTCGAATTCCAGTTGGTTATCCGAAACCCACATCGAACCTTAAATGGTGAATCTTTGTGAATGATATATCCACGTGTTTGAAATTAAGCGCTTGCTATTCGGTGTAGCCGGGAGAGGATTTTGTGTCATATAACCCATTTCGAATAGTGATACGACAAAACGGGAAGCATTTGAAGACGGTGATATGAAGATTGGGTGCCTTCGAGAACGATAGGATCACCTGTCGAATGACTCTACACCGAGTTGCTCCGGTATAGAGATCTCCATATGTGATGGGGAGTCCGATCGGGATTGTGGATGCCCGGATTGCAAGGGCTTCTTGGAAGTGCCTTCGATTCAGTTCGAACCCGGAATGGACTTCTATGGTTGTTGACTGACACTACACTTTGAGATATAAAGCTGATTTCTTTCAAATACATTTCTGTTGGTGGCGGAGAATTTATTCTCTTAGCTTAACACCCTTCTTTGGGATGTACGAGCTCAGAGGTTATGTAGTTGATGGTTATTAGTGATATACTCCCAACTTGGTAGTGTGGCATGTTGAGTGCTGCTGATCATTTGTTGATCGAAGCATGGCTTTTGTGCAAAGCGTAGCTTTGTGGATGAGACTTCGTCGAACCTCACAACCCAGTAATGGTCGAAATAGGAATGTTGCGGCAAGGTTATTAGGGGTCGCGCCCCTAGGGTATGTCCATTTTCTTCTGGATAAGAGGTGGTATCATGGTATGGAGCCCAGATATTTAACTGTGTGGTTGTTGCTATTTGTTGGTGAATCCTGGAATAAAGGTCGGTAACGACCGGTGATGGCATACTTGTAGGTGTTACCTAGTTACAGAGGTAAGCCGACATTGTGTTGGCAGAGATCCGGTTTGGTTCTTAGGGCATCCCTCCAGGGGCGTCCCATTTGATAAGGAAGTTCCTTAGCCTGACCATTGTTGGAAATCCAATCATTCAATACGAGCCTTGTACGGTTTTAGTTGTGTAACCTACCATTTACTTATTGTGGTCACCACTGTTTAGGTGGTAGCTATAGTAGGCATATAATAATGGTTGTATGCTAGCTAAGATTAATATTATACTATCAAAATGTTTTCTACGCTATGCACTAATAATAATATTAAAAGTATTTTCTCGTATCAAGCATATTTGACTTTCATAAGAAGAAATATTCTCCAATTGTGTGATTGCATTGTGTGCGTGGCGGGAGGTCTTATGATAGTTTCATTTTTCAAAAGCATATAAGATTTCTTTTAATTTTTTTTTGTACAAACAACCGTTTTTTTTTACTCATACCAGTCCCATGATTGACCTGAAGTTTATTATTCCCTTTCTAAACTCTAGGTGCCCATAATTTCCACACGGGCAGCCTAGAAGCAAGTTATCCGTGTTTTTGGAGCTAGCTTGGAATCTTTTGAAGTCCCTTTTGAAGCTATCGGATTTTGGAAAGCCTTTGGCCTTGGAAATATTTTGAAGTGTTTGGAGTTTTTGGGAAGACCTTATCAAAGTCGAAGTATGTTGGAAATTTTTGAAGACACTGTTATCGTTCTGCTGTGGTGTTTTCATCCTGTTATTGTATCCTGTGTATATCACTCTGATGATGGGATTGTAATGAAATATTGTATCTGTGTTGTGATAAATGAAATCATTTTTTGTTTACGCTGTTTATTTTCATCTAATGTTGTTATAAGCTCCATCCGAACTGGAATTCAATGTTTGAATATCTGGCAGTCGAATACAAGTGTGGTATTTGGTGTTGATTTTTGAACGCTGGATTTCGGGTCGTGACAAGTGGTATCAAAGCTAAAGGTTGAGTAAGAACTTTAGCTACAGAGTATAACACATTAGGTGGCTCATTAGAGATTGGGTTAGAAATACCCTAGAATGAGTATAAACCGAAAGACCGAAACCCTAAAATTTCTTGGTCTATTTCTTTAAACCATTGATATTCCCTAAGACATCTTATCCATATGCCTAACTCAAGTTTTCTTACTATTTACAGATAGTGAGAATGAGTGGAAGAAGAGGACAAGGTAGGGGATGGGGAAATACCACTACAACTGGTCAAGTCCCTGCTACAGCATCTATACCTACTCAACCTCAGCCGAATCTGGCTGATCTATATAGATGTTTTTCCAGACTTGGTGGAAAGCCGTTTACTGGCAAGGAATCTATTGTCAAAGCCCAAGCCTGGATTAGATCATGTGAAAGAATTTTTAGAGGGCTGAAGTTAGAAGGCGATCGAATGCGATTAATAGCTTCTTGGAAACTCCAAGAGGAAGCCCTAGCCTGGTGGGGGACAGTTACAGTGGATGTGCCGAAAGATGAGTTTACTTGGAGTCGATTCAAAGAGGTGTTTGAGCAGCGATACATGTCATCTGCTGGTATCTCCTAAATGTACCAAGAGTTCATGGATTTGAAGCAGGGAAGTTTGTCGTTTGAGGAGTATTTGAATAAATTCAACGAATTATCTCGTTTTGGTCCGGAGCTGGTGAATACACCTTGAAGAAGAATGAAAGATTCATTCGGGGAATGAATAAGAAGTATCATGAAAGGATGACTTCCCACGTAAAAGAATCCTTTTTGGACTTGATCGATATGGGTTATCGATATGCTACCCTGGATATGCAGGAAGTTCCGGAGGAGAAAGGAAGGGCAAGCAATCCAAATTGGAAGAAAAGGAAGTTCGAAGGGAAGAAACCATATCATGGCAAGGAGAAGAAGAATTATCAGGAAAACCCAGCTAGAGATATTACCTGTTACAACTATCAGGAGAAATTCCATTACTCAAACGATTGTAAGAAGCCAAAGAAACAAGTAAAGGAAGGTCAACCTATAAAACGAGTCAAAGAACCAAGGGATTCTTTTATTGTCACAAGCCAGGTCATGAAGCTAAAGTTTGTCCGAAAAAGAAGCAAGAACAAGTGGCAAAAATGCACGCAATCAAAGATAACCCCTCAACATCAAAGGTGGATAAAGAAAAAGGAGCTTTATAAGGAAACCTTATCATTTATGATAGAGTTCTTAGAGTATTGTTCGACATGGGCGCTACACATAGCTTTATCTCCCAACAAACCGTAAATGAATTAAAACTAAAACCTGAATTTGTTGACGAGCCTATTTGCGTAAAGAATCCAGTTGGTGGTCCTGCAAATCTTTGCCTACGATGTAGAGATGTTCCTATCTCATATTCTTGTTATAGATATCCTATCAACCTTTTCATTCTCAATTTTAATGAATTTGAAATCTTACTCGGAATGGACTGGCTAACGGAATACGAAGCCAAATTAGATTGTAATAATCAGACAATTTTAATCAGAACCAAATCTGGGAATTTCATTGATATCTCTTGCGAGGATCGGAGTTCTAAAAGAGATAAGCTGATGTATACTTTGGGATATCCCAAACCTAGTATGGATTCCATACCTACTGTCCCGGAATTCCCAGACGTATTCGAAGAGGTTAAATCTTTACCCCTACACAGAGAAGAAATTGAATTCGTAATTGACTTAGTTCCAAATGCTCGTCCTGTCGTTCATGCAAGTCGCAGAATGGCACCCAGGGAAAGGATAGAATTAGTCAACCAAACCCGAGATTTGCTAGAAAAACAATTAATACGTCATAGTGTTTTCGAATGGGGTTCAGCTGTGGTGTTTGTGGCTAAATCTGACAGATCCTTGAGATTGTGTGTAGACTACTACGATCTCAATAAATTAACCTTACAAACAAATTTCCTTTACCTAGAATCGATGATCTGTTCAATCAACTATACGGTGCTCGATTCTTTTTAAAAATGGATCTAACTCATGGATTCCATCAGCTACGAATTGCCGAGGACTATATTCACTTGACTGCTTTCAGAGTCCAGACACTTTCTATGAATGGTTAGTCATGCCTTTCGGACTAACCAATGGTCTTGATACTTCGTAGACTTAATGACCCGTTTATTCCGAGAAGTGATAAATAAATTTGTTCTTGTGTTTATTGACGATATTCAGATCTATTCCAAGACTGAAGAGGAGCACACCGAGTATTTAATAATTATTTTGGAAATATTAAGGAGGAACATTCTGCTCGCCAAATTTTCAAAATGCCATTTTTGGGTCAAAGAAGTTAGATTTCTCGGGCATATCGTTAATGAAGAGGGAATTTCTATAGACATGGGCAAGGTTTCTGCTATTCTAGACTGGAAGCGACCCACTACTCTGAAAGAAGTTCGAAATTTTATGGGTTTAGCAGGATATTACCGGAAGTTTGTTCAGGATTTTTCTAAGATAGCTAGTCCGTTGACTAAGCTAACAATGAAGAATGCAAAATTTGATTGGACTCCGAAATGGATGAAGCTTTCTAGGAGTTAAAGAGGAGATTGACTACCGCTCCTGTTCTCGCTATTATTAACGGGAATCAAGGCTTATATGTTTATACAGATGCTTGTGGTGATGGTGTGGGTGCAGTGCTAATGCAGAATGGGAAAGTGATTGCCTATGCGATTAGACAATTACGTCCGTATGAGAAAAACTACCTAACCCACGATTTGGAACTCTTAGCTGTTATTTTCGCTTTGAAAATCTAGCGACACTATCTTCTGGGTAAAATTTCTTCTAACTTTCCTAAAAGATTTAAAAGTTTAACTTAACTTAATATTTATACTTAGATGAAAAATTCGAATTATTCACCGACCATAAATCTTTTAGGTATCTCTTTACCCAGAAAAATTTAAATCAGAGGCAACAATGTTTGTTGGAATTTCTAGCCTCATATGACCTGGATATTAGGTATACGCCTGGTAAAGCCAATGTAGTTGCTGATGCCTTGAGTAGCTCATCTGGTTGTTACACCTACTCTTCTTAAAAGGATTGCAAGAAAGCAGACAGAAGATAAGTTTCTCCGAGAAATCTATAGAAGAATATGTCAAGGTAAAGATTCTAGCTTTAAAGTCGATGATAGAGGAATTATAAGACTGAAAGGCAGGATGTGTGCTCCAGATATCCCGGGTCTAAAGCGGGAAGTTTTGGACGAGTGTCACAAGTCCAAACTTAGTATCCATCTAGGAGTTAATAAGATGTACCGAGATATCAAAAGAACTTTCTGGTGGAAAACAATGAAAAGGCATATATCTATATATGTGAGTCATTATGCTACTTGTCAACAAATTATAAGTGATCAAAAGAAAACAGCGGGTTTACTCTAGCCATTGGAGGTGCCAAAGTGGAAGTGGAATCAAGTGTCTATGGATTTCATAGACGGGTTGCCTTGAACTCGAAAGGGGAATGAAGCAATTTGGGTTATTGTAGACCGTCTGACTAAGACTGCCCACTTTATACCACTAAAATCTACCTGGACAGCGACAAGTTTGGCCGATAAAAGAGATTGTTCGTCTCCATGGTATACCCAGCAGTATATTAAGTGATCGTGATCCGATCTTCACTAGTAGATTTTAGGAGGCATTTTAAGCCGCATTGGGAACCAAACTGAACTTTAGCAATGCTTACCATCTGCAGTCTGATGGGTAGACTGAAAGGATAAATCGAATCTTAGAAGAACTTTTGCGTGCTTATATTCTTGACTTTGGTGGTTCATGGGAGGACCATCTACCTCTGGTTGAATTCTATATAACAATAACTATCAGGCCAGTATTAAAATGGCTCCTTTCAAAGCTATATATGGTCGTCCATGTCGATCACCTGCATGTTGGATCGAGTCAGGTGATAGTCTCGTCCTTGGACCAGATATGATTAAGGAAGCCAATGCAAAAGTTGAATTTATTCGAAAGAAGTTGAAAACGGCTCAAAGTCATTAGAAAAGTTATGCAGATCTCAGGAGAAGAGATTTAGAATTCTAGGTTGGAAATTCTGTTTTCCTCAAAGTTTATCCAATGCGGGGAGTGCTGAGATTTGGGAAGACTGGTAAAATGGCACTGCGTTATATTTGTCCTTTTCCTATACAGGAGAGGATCGGTCCTTTATCTTACCGAGTGCAGCAACCCAGCTGGTTATCTGGCATACACAATGTGTTTCACGTTTCACATCTTTGGAAATATGTGCACGATCCAGACTGTATTATTGAAGAGGCCACTCAGCAGGATTTGAAGATCACACCAAATCTGGAAGTAAAGAGAGAACCAATAAAGATCATTGATCGAGATGAAAAGCAGCTGAGGAATAAAGTTGTGAAGCTAGTTAAAGTACAATGGAGTGATGATCCAAATGACTGTACTTGGGAAACAGAGGATAACATGCAGAAGTCCTATCCCAACTGCAGAATGGATATTTCGGCTTAATCTGGTAAGCCATTCTCTATCTTTTTCTGTATTCGTATATTCATTGTTTGTCTCTCTTTCAAATTTCAAGGATGAAATTTTCTTAAGGGGGAATCTATAACATCTCCAAATTTTATCAACTTAAAATTAGTAATTTATTTTAAATTCTGAAATTTAATTTGGAATTAATTTGAAATTTTTCAAGGCAAATAGAATTAGTATTGATTTATTCATATATATAAATAGATTGTAATTCAAATTTGAAATTGAAATTGAAATTTAAATTTAAATAAATGTCTTAGAAAAATAAGTTGCATTTAAAATAATAAATATGTAATTTATTTATTGTGAAATTAGTTTAAAACATTTCTTCTTTAAATTTGTGTATAATAATAAATAGGAAAATGCATTTTATAAATAGGAAATATAAGTTAAAAATTATATAAAAATATTTATGCATGCTAAGACAAGTGTTGAAATCTTAACCTATAATTTAACAAGTGTAGTTCATATAATAAGTGTTTTAACAAATGTAACGATTCTATAATTAAATTGGACAAGTGTCATTTTGTTTTATTTTTGAGAAAAAATTAATAAAAGTAGAAAATGAGATTTTATAGGCTATCAAATCCCCTCCTTCTCATTTCTTTTAATTTTTTCAAAGCTTTAGAAAAGAATATGTAAACTTTCTAAAACCAGGAAACAAAAATTTCAAAATCAAAATCAGAGAATCATCAAAACAAAGCCAAACCTGGAAATTGAAACAACTTTTTCAATTCAAAATAGCAAGGATCAAAATCAGAGAGCATCTTCCATATTTTCAACTTAAAAATAGTTCTAGGATTTTACACACTCTTTGTTTCTTCTTGATCAAGGTGAGTAAACCCTTTATAATCTGATTTAGATATGTTGTTGGAGAACATGTTTGAAGCAGGTTGAAAAATTGCTTATATGTGTATAAATTTGTGTATATATGTGTATGGATATAGCTTTGCATGTCTAAGAACAGACATTGGTCTCTGTTCTAAGCATTACAGGTTTCAAACCTGTTTGAAAATCGAAAACTCATCCTTTGATCCTCTATTGAACTTGATGTACAAAGAAAACATGTAGGGTTTGGCAAGATCTTAATTCTAGAATTATTTTTAAATGTCTAAAATGAAAAGGGTTACTAGAAAATAAGAAAAGCACTACCAAATAAAATTTTGTTCAAAATTTAATTGTTAAAGACTTGAGTTTTGATTACATGACCCTGTTCATCTTTGTAAACTATATTTTTAATAAGAAATTCATGATTTCTAACTTAGTAGATGGCGAGCATTTGTAAGATGAACGGATTATGGGTTTTAACGAAATTCTGGTGATCGGAGGATTTCTAGACCTCGAGATCAAGGCCATAGCTTGCTGGAAGGTCAGAGATCACTAAAAAAATGGTTGATGATTTTATAGTTCATCGTGAAAGATAAACAAGACCGATTTAGGGTTTTAAACCCATGGCAGGTCGTGGTTGGAAAATACATTGTTGCGGCATCGTCAGTGGGTCGGAGGTCACCGATAGGATTCGGAGCGTAGGGATTCGACATTGTTCTGGTCGGTGTCGCATGACCTCTGATGGTCAGAGGTGGAAGAACGAGGTGATTGATTGTGGCTCGGTTTGTTCCAGTTTTGGGTTGTATGGCTAAATCGTGATTTCGCCATCATTCCAGGGTTCTGGGTGATCGTAAGGCATAAGTGGATGGTCGTAGACTAGTGGAAGGAGGCAAGGTTGGCTGGAGTTCATTGGAGCTCTGGTGCATGTGCACAGACCTTTGGCGTGTGTCAGTGGCTTAAGTTTGGGGGAAGAAGGCTATGGTCTCGAAGTAGACTTCGGGAGGCTCATGTGCTGGCTCGAGTCTTAGCTCGAGTGAATTCATGTGTGCGTCGGGTTTAACACTTAAACAAAAATTTATGTTTGAAAAATGAAAGCATATGGGTTGGTTTTGAAAAAACTCAAAGTAAACAGGTAATGGTCTTGGGTAACACTCGAAGTTGATCTCGGGTATTATGTTTTCCAGTTTTAAAACTTTAACAATCTAAGTTAAATTAATTTCTAAATCTATTCTTTTTAAAAATAAAGATTGCTTGTTAAGTTGGAATGTATAGTTAAAGTTTTTGAAAGTAAAGTATTTTAAATTAATTAAGTTTAAGATGTTTTAAACTTATAATTTTAAAAGAGTTTATTTTAAATAAATAATGTAATAAATGAAGATTAAATGATGTTTAGGTTTACCTTAATTTCTTAAATAAATTAATGTGTTAATAATGATTAATTATAAGGTTTATTAATAAAAGATTTTGATAATGATTAAATGATTAATCAAGATAAATGATTTATAATTACTTAAATAGTTAAAGAATAATTAATTAAAGGTTAATTAATTATTAATTTAAGTTAATTAATTTATAATTTAAGATTAATTAATTAAGAAATATTTAATTAATGAAAGTAATTGAGATTAATTATTTAGTAATTATAGACTAATTAATTTATTAATTAAGAGTGATTAATCATTAATTAAGGATAATCAATGAAAATAATTATGTGATTAATTGATTATAATCACAGGATTAATTCATCTTAATTGTAGATGATTGATTATGGTTGAATACTTTGTATTAATTGATATCTCTGATATGTGATTGTGATACTATGTGATATGAATTGCTTTGTGCCGAGCTGTGATATCTGTGATTTATTTCTATGTGAATGTAAAAACCCATTGGCCCGTAAAACGACATTTGAATTTCGATGCGACATGGAGTCGGATTCCAGTTGGTTATCCGAAACCCACATCGAACCTTAAATGGTGAATCTTTATGAATGATATACCCACGTGTTTTTAAATTAAGCGCTCACTATTCGTTTAGTCGGGAGAGGACTTTGTGTCATATAACCGATTTCGAATAGTGATACGATGAAATGGAAAGCATTTGAAGAGGGTGGTGAAGACTGGATGTCATCGAGAATGATAGGATAACTTGTCGAATGCCTCTGCACTGAGTTGCTCCGGTATGGAGATCTCCATATGTGATGGGGAGTCTGATCGGGGTTGTGGATGCCCGGATTGCAAGGGCTTCTTTGGAGGTGCCTTCGGTTCCGTTCAAACCCTGAACGGACTTGTATGGTTGTATGTCTGACACTACGCTTTGAGATATAAGCGGGTTTCTTCAAATACATTCCTGTTGGTGGCGGAAAATTTATTCTCTTAGCTTAACACGCTTGTCTAAGACATACAAACTCGGAGGTTACGTAGTTGATGGTTTTTAGTGATATACTGCCAACTTGGTAGTGTGGCATTCTGAGTGTTGCTGATCATTTGTTGATCGAAGCATGGCTTTTGTGAAAAGCGTAGCTTTGTGGACAAGACTTCATCGAACCTCACAACCCGATAATGGTCGAAACAGGAATGTTGCGACAAGGTTATTAGGGGTCGCGCCCCTAGAGTATGTCCATTTTCTTCTGGATAAGAGGTGGCATCATGGTTGGAGCCCAAATATTTAACTATGTGGTTGCTGCTATTTGTTGGTGAATAAAGAGTTAATGGTCGGTAACGACCGAGGATGGCATACTTGTAGGTGTTACCAAATTACAGAGGTAACCCGGCCTTGTGTTGGCAGAGATTCAGTTTGGTTCTTGGGGGCGTCCCTCTAAGGCGTCCCATTTGATAAGGAAGTTCCTTAGCATGACCATTGTTGGAAATCCAATCATTCAATATGAGCCTTGTACAGTTTTAGTTATATAACCTGCCATTTACTTATAGTGGTCACCATTGTTTAGATGGTAGCTATAGTAGGCATACAATAATGGTCGTATGATGGCTAAGATTAATATTATACTTTCGTAATGTTTTCTACACTATGCACTAATAATAATATTAAAAGAGTTTTCTCGTATCAAGCATATTTGACTATCATAAGAAGAAATCTCATCTAATTGTGTGATTGCATTGTGTGTGTCGCGGGAGGTCTTATGGTAGTTTCATTTTTCAAAAGCATATCAGATTCCTTCTAAAAAATTGTTTTTGTACAAACAACTGTTTTTGTTCACTCATACCAGTCCTATGACTGACTCGGAGTTTATTGTTCCATTTCTAAACTCTGGGTCCTATAATTTTCACACGGGCAGCTTAGAAGCAGGTTATCCGTGTTTTTGGAGCTAGCTTGGAATCCTTTGAATTCTTTTGGAAGCTACCGGATTTTGGAAAGCTTTTGGCCTTGGAAACCTTTTGAAGTGTTTGGAGTATTTGGGAAGTCCTTATCAAAGTCGAAGTATGTTGGAAATTTGTGAAGACACTGTTATCGCTCCGCTGTTGTGTTTTTATCCTGTTATTGTATCTTGTGTATATCACTCTGATGACGGGATTAAGTTGTTGTAATAAAATATTGTATCGGTGTTGTATCTGTGTTGTGATAAATGAAATCATCTTTTGTTTCCGCTGTTTATTTTCATCTAATGTTGCTACAAGCTCCATCTGAACTGGAGTTCAATGTTTGAATCTCCGGCAGTCGAATACAAGTGGGGTATTTGGTGTCGATTTTTGAACGTTGGATTTCGAGTCGTGACATAACATGATTCAGATTAGAGCCAAAGTAGCATCAAGGAATATTTCAATGCCAAAAAAGAATTGGAAAACCTACTAAAAATGCAAGCAGCCGACATTTAGCAAAAAACCAAGTACAACTGGATGAAGTATGGGGATGATAACAATATGTAGCTATTAAAATACAATGAAAATACAATTTTAATACTGAGATTCTTTTGGGAATAAGTTTAATATTGAGATATAAGAAGGGAGAAAAACTAAAAACAAAAACAAAACAAAAAAAGGACAAACAAACAGGTAATAGAGGATAATCAAAAAAATATCACAAAGGATGCCTCTCATATCTTTCCCTTAGAGCGTTGCCGGCCTCTCTATAAAATTTCTTTCTGAATATCCTCTGATGGGTTTATTTCTTTTGAATAGCTGCTGAAATAGTTCCTTACTGAACAAAAACTACTTCTTTCTACCTCAAAATATCCTCTTTCACCTTCATCCCCAACAGTTGCTTCCTTCATTGGTATCGACAACATGCATTCTCTTTCTTCCACATAATCATAAATATTACAGTTCTTTATTCATAATAATAAAAAATAAATAGCTCTGACAGACACTTTAGTTTTTAGTGTACAAAATATAAATAAAATGATACAATACCATTGAAAATACATGCCACAACATTGCCCAAAAACAAAAGAAAATGAGAAACAAAACCTGACAACCAAATAATTACCTTAAATCATTTCAGCCATTATCAAAAGCAGGTTAAAAGCAGTTGCAGCATCTTACATAAGTTCAAAAAATTAGCATCTACTCTATAAAGAAGGAAGAGAAAGAAGCAACGTCACCACCAATACACAAAGACCTCTTAGCCAGGAGATGGTAATTTATGCAAGCAGCAGATTAAAAGGAAGCAAAATTAACCAAAAGAACATCAAACATAAATCCCTATAGCAACATAGACAGAGCCCTATCTTAGTTCCAGGTAATAATACTAAACTATATCATACACCTAACCCATCATCACCCATTCATCCCCTATTTCTATCTCTTATTCAAGTCAACTCCATTATACAATTTCACCAGCTTAAGCACTGCTATTGGATCTGATATCCCAGACCCATTAATAAAATTCATAGCGGATCTTGGCTGAAAACTTGAAACTTGCTGAGAATGTGAAGCCACTGCTGCAATTTATTATTACCTATGAAAGATTAAAAGGGAAGATGTCAGTGCTACGAATTATGAAGAATAAATTTTAAACAATAAGTTAGTGCCTTAAAAGTGCAGATCCCTCTTGCCAAACATGATGAATAATAATTGATTATTTTAATTTAATTTATGATTATACAGAAATTGATAAATTTAAGAGTATCATTAAAATACATAATCCTATTTTAGGAACCATTCATCCTGAAATGTTTAAAATTTTCTTTTGGACCAGAAGAAAATATAAAAATTTGATTAGGTTAAATTTCTAACAACATTCCTAACCTAGGTCGTTGTCATTTGATTAGTGAAATATTTCTTGTTATTCCTATATTTGTTGTTTTCATAATATATATATTATTATGGAAAAAATATCCAACACATATATAATTGGTTATGTAAACCACTTGGTTCGACTACTTAGCTCTAACTATAACCTACTCTTTGTATTGCTAATTCATATAGCTGGAACTGTGGATTTGAGGCAAAGTTGGAAACGACAGTGAAGGATAAGCGAGTTCTTATTATATTTAGCTTAGTTATGTTTATTGTATATGTTATTAGATTGTTTTTGATTATTTTCATAGAATAGTTGTATTATTCTTGTATTGATGTTATCAGTAATTAGCAACTTATGATGATTACTTCATTGTTTCGTTAGTGAGTTCTTACTGTGGCTAGCATAATATGATCTTCACTTCATCTTCCAAACTGTTTCACCTGTAACCCACATGTCAAATGATCTAATCAGTAATGGAACTTTTATTAACCATTGGCTTCTTGGTTTCAATGAAAAATCACACTAATTCCGTTTCTACACAAAGCATGTCAAATTTTAAATGGTCATCTCTCGGCTATTTGCATGGGGAACTATTAGAACTATTTTATCAGTCTATAATTTGAAGTGTGATTTTATCTGCATATAATTTGAAGTGTGATTTCTAATTCGATAAAAATCATCAGAGATTAAATGATAATCATTTTTCTCCGACTATTACATCTAAACATAATTGGTAAGGATTTTTTCTTCCATTTGTAGCGTAAACCTATGTACGTATGTACATACACATGGCAATTTATTTACAAATAAGGACATAAATATTACAGCCTTCAAAATTCAGAATGAATGCCCTTGTTTCTACATGTCAATCTCATCTAACCTCTTTATAATGTAATCAAATAGCAATATGAATAAATACATAGAAAAACCACAAAACTTACCTCGTTTCCCTGACACTTTGTTTAGTCAATGACATAGCCGAGGTTAAGGTTAATGTTTATTCAATAGTTTACACAATTAACTAAAGAAAAAAAAATGAAGGCGTGGTCTATTGTCACCCCGTCATTTTCTCTTCCCACCCCGTATTTAAAATAAAAAAATCCACCCCATTAATTTCTCTTCCCACCCCGTTCAATTCCATTAATACCCTCTTTGCCGATCAAAACCCTAATTAACCCTCAACCAACCCGATTAAAACACAGCTCGAAGGAGTCGTCGCCGCAGTCGCCGTCGCTTTTGCAGTCGTCATCGCGCCATGGAGAAAGAACGAAGGAGCAAGCATAGGCACAGTATGATTTCTGTACTCGAATTAAGGATTCGATGTTGTTGCTTTCGATTTCTGCATTCGAATTCACCATTTGACCGTAGATGAAGCGACAGGAACGAGGTTGCTTAATCAACCTCGTGTGAGTATAACGTGGTGTTGTTAACGCCCACGTTATGACCGGACGAGGTTGATTAAGCAACCTCGTTCGTGTCGCTTTATCTATGGTCGAATGGTGAATTCTAATTGCATTTCGTAGGTCGAATTGGTCAAAATTCATCTCTCTACTTTTCCTCCATTATCTCGACCAAAGCTTAATGAAAAATTTGCATTTTGTTTGCATTGCATTGCATGGTATTAATGACATTATCGTTTGTGCAGTTTGAAATTCTGCCACATTTGATATGGTCTGTTGAGTCTTCACAAGTGTTGGTGGTAAACCAAATTTAGGTGTCACTAACATTACTGACATTAACATTTACGAATTTTTTTTTGATATGGGTTACTTTGTAAACCAAATTTAGGTGTCACTGTGTTTATTTTTCTTCTTTTAGTTTCCAGTAATTTGTAACTTCATGGTAAAACAACAGTTCAATTTTTGAAAATTTCGCAGCCATGGTTTTTAACGTCTTTTTTTTTGAAGTTTATAAGTCGTATATAAAACAGTTTGCATCATGGTGTACATATGGATTTCAAAGTTGTTTTGTTGTTGCAGAAAGTTCAAAAAAACCAACACGCAATCCCCTAACGGCTTCCGAAAGAAATCGACGCGTGAAAGCGAGAAATCCAGACACTACAATTCAAACAGAGGAACAAAATCGAGATGAGCATGATATTCAAGAGCGAATTGTTGAGCATGTTGTTCAAGAGCAAAATTTAGAAGAACAACCTTCACAGCCTGTTCAACAGCAACCTTCACAACATGTTGAAGAGCATCTTACGCATGAAGATATCGGTGGTTCTAGTGGCACACAAAATACATCTTCCGGTGGACCCAGAATAACCGATGTGATTTGCAGCTACGATACCCACGTTGCTTCATTGATACGAAATGGCAAGGTATGTCTTACAATATTATATTAAATAAATTATATATAACAATAGCGTAATATACTGTTACGTTGTCCTTTAGGAACGAGACACTCTGTTATGTGTAAACCATTGTACAAAGATTTTAAATTGGAAAATACCAAGCGATGCAACAATTTTTAAAGGATATGTGGAATCTTCCGGATTATTTTCTCTAGTAGAGACATGTTATAGCTCGGTAAATAAAGTACTTATATCTTGTTTTGTTGAGCGTTGGCATCCGGAATCAAATACATTTCACCTACCATTCGGTGAGATGACTATAACATTAGACGATGTTGCCTCCCTACTACATATTCCAGTTGAAGGATTACCAATACAAACACATAATTATTCCCGAAGTGATATTACTAATTTGGTTGTCAATAATTTGGGGATACGTGATATTGAAGAAAAATATATCATGAAGGACAGTGTTGGATACAAATTGCCTTATACTAAATTGTACGAAATTTTTGATGGAGTCTGCGATGATTGGGAAGAAGAAAAAATTAAACAAGCTTCTCGTGCATATCTACTGTATTTAGTGGGCAATACATTATTTGTTGATAAAAGTAAGTCTCATGTGTCCGTACATTATTTAAACCAAATTGGTAATTTGGATGAAGTTCGTAATTATTCTTGGGGTTCGGCAACTCTATGTTGGCTATATAGGCAGCTAGGTCTTGCGAGTAGAATTGAAGTGAAACAAGTTGCTGGTTTTCTCGGATTGTTGGAATCATGGATATAGGAACATTTCGTACATCTGCATCCATCAACCAAAATGTATAATGAAAATTCACCAAGAGCGGCCCGTTGGGATCCAGCAAACGATTATCGTGCATCTCATAGGGAACTTAGGCTGTATCTTGATAACATTCAAGAACATGAGGTTTGAATCAGTTGAATTTTTGAATTTTTGAATTTTTTTTTTACAAATTAGGCTTGAATCATTTGAATTTTTTTTTAATTCAAGTTATAATAACTGCATTTTTTTTTACAAATTCATGTAGGTAGTCTTTGACCCTTACATGCATGCAAGACAATTCCATCCTTTTTCGCAAATTGCTTGGTATTCTAGTTGTTTATTATGCTTAAATGTGGTAGAACCATATCACCCCACCCGGGTTTTGCGGCAATTTGGTAGGGTTCAAAACATTCCGCGGCCTATCATTCAATCAACTAGTAAAAACACTCATCGCGGTGCTACGGCTTCAACGTATAAAGTGATTTACGAGTTTGTGGAAAATATTTGGAATGAGTGGCCAAATCATGTTGTTAGTGCACAATATCGTTCCATTCTTCTGCGTGAATCCACTGAAACGGTGACAAGTGATTATTTTGATTGGTATTACTCGCGCACCGTGTTAAAAGTTCATCCGGTTAATGAACAAATTATTCACCGTAGCAATCGACCTTCGTACGATCATTTATACACGGTAAAAGTCAATATACTATTATTTTATATCTGATTTTACAATAATCACTTATTATCGATTTCCACTGCAGAGCTATGAAGAGCTTAATGATGTGATTAGTGAAGGCATAACACTGGCTTCATCACAACCGGAGACTTCACGTTTGGCTCATCTTGGTAGAATCCGCAAAGCCCTTACTAAAGCTAAAAAGATTTGTGCTCGTTTTGTTAAAAAGGATGATTAGTTTTAGTTAGTGATTTTCAGTTAATGTACTTCTTATTGTGGAACAATTTCAACTCTTTTTGTTGTTTAAGTGGATGGTTATTTTGTACTCTATGGATGGTTAATGTACTTCTTGTAGTTAATGTACTTCTTCTTTGTTATAATGTGCCTACATGGCTGGTTAATTTTCATGTTTGTTATTTCAGTTTGCTTATTTCAACTGATCATGGATTCAGTTTGCTTATTTCAGATTTCTTATTGTACTTCTTATTGTTAATGAATTCAGTTTGCTTATTTCAGTTTGCTATTTCAACTGATCATCGTGAGCTAATATTTGTACTTCTTGTATTCAGTTTGCTATTTCACCATCATGGATTTAGTATGGATGGTTAATGTACTTCTTGTAGTTAATGAATTCAGTTTGCTTATTTCAGTTTGTTTGTTATAATGTAGTGATCTAGTTCTTGAAACTCTCGGGTAAGGCTTAAAGTTCTTGACCCTGTATAGAACGAGGATAATGTGCTAATAACGTTCAGCGTGAGCTAAAATAACCTTTATATATCGTCAACTGCAAACGTTGCCTCTGTAGCTGACTACGTCAATAATGGACGTTGATTGCATGCAATACTCGTTCGAATTTTCGTGGTTGCTTTAAACAACTCTCGGGTGAAACATTTGTTGTTAATACCCTGTAAGGAGCGAGACTTACATAAAGATAACGTTAAGTATGAACGATATTTGCCAAACTTCATCGTCAGGGACAGACGTGGTCAATATAAACTACAACGTTCGCTCCATACGGTATACCTGTGCTAGCCACGTCTCTGTTTGACGTAAAATAAATGTTGATGTCGTTCATTAGCTATTTTTTGATGTGGAAAACTCTCGGGTTCTGTTGATTTTGAACACCCTGCATACAACGAGGGTAACATGTATTTAACGTTTACCTCAACCTTTATATTTTCCAAAGATCTCGTCCGGTTCTGGCGTTAATTTATTTATTATTAACGTAGTCTACTGACGCGACTTCTTTGTATACCACGTGCGTTGTACTGCAATCAACAAGTTATAATAGGTACAGAAGCAATTTTCACAACAACAATTTCACAACAACTATTTCAGTTCAAAGTACATGGTCACAATTTTGTTTTCAAACATTTTTACTATTTCAACATTTTTGTTTTCAAACTACATTTTAACTTAGAATAACATGGTCACAATTTTCCCACGTAGCCATATTTTCATAATCTTCCATCATCTTCCATTCTTCTCTTCTAGCTCGTAATATATGCTCCCATTGTTCCGCTTCAACATGGCGATTATTAAACCAACTGATGTATACTGGTGGTACCGGATGGTTCGTTTGTAAGACGGCCTATACAAATAAAAAAATTTCATTGTAATTGTAAATCCTTCATCTATTTGTTGGAAATGAAATGATTAATGCATAATATCTGGACAAAATGGTGATTGTTTACGTGAATAATCCCTAGTTCACGACGATACAATTGAGATGGAATTTTTCCTCTTAAAGGTGGTATAGTCAAACTCAAACTATCACTGATACTAAAAACGACAATATTATATTTCGTAGCTATTATGTACCCAATCTCGGGCATAATCATCCACTTACTTGGTTCGGCACCGCCAAATTCGTGATTAAGCACATTTAACAAATAGGTGGTTCTACCTTTTTCAATAAACACTTGTTCATATATCTCTTGATGTTGTTCAAGTTCTTTCATTAATTCCTTACGGACTTGCCACCATCGATCTTCTCCTAGTCCTAAAAAAGAAGCAACACATCTAAATCCACAATTACCATCCATATCCACGTCTACAATTCCTTCAATGTATGGCTTCCACTCTTTTGGTATGCAATTTTCATACACACCTAAATTTATATTTTTAGGTCTACGAACAATCAGTTTTTCTTTTTGTACTGAAATACAAGGATCAACTTTTTGTTTCTTAGCTATGCTACATTGGGTTGAAGCACATTCACCAAGTTCAAATGCGGAAGGTAACCTTTTTGTCGAAGTATCAATTTTTTTATGAGACCTTCCACGGGTTTTGACTTTGCTAACCGGAGATGCAAGAGTTGATGTTTGTGGATAAATAATCTCTTTTATTTTCTTATAGACTTGCATTTGATGCGGTAATTCCAATTTCATTACTTCATTTAGCGTTTCTTCAAGCTTTTTCTTCATATTAAAATCTCTTTTCTCTTCCATTTTTATAATATGCAATCTAGTCCAATGAACATGAATCAAGTCCAAAGGTATTTCAAAATTTCGACCGACTTTTGCTAACGCATGGAAGCATGGAAGTCCGTGTGTCTTACGAATGACACATCCGCATAAGTCATCATCTACAATTTCATAAGAGTTTACCTGTAGAAGCTCGGAATGAATTAGCTCCAAAGCCGCAAGTGAAACTACACCACGTAAATTTTTAAATTCTTTTATATGATAAACATGAGCTACTTTTAATAGGCTTGTTTCAAATGAAGCTTTTAGTTCGGTAAAAGATAGTTCAAGTAGTGAATGCATACTCTCCCATGCTCTTTCGAAGTTGCATTGACTTGTGGCTAAATGTTTTTTCAATTTAGCATGTGCGACCTCGGCTCTAGAAGAAAATAGATATTAAATTATTGTTATAAAAAATTCTAAAATAATTAAATAAATATAAAAGCAAGTGTCTTACCTATTTGATGTGTAGTTGCCAAAGTGCATAAAATTGTCAATCCAAGCATGGACAAATCGATTTTTCCATGTCTCAAGCCAATTTTCAGTAATGTATTTTATTAACTTTGGGTACTCACCGTACTTGAAATGCAAATCTTGTAGATTATTATTATATTGCTCAATATTCCCAGACTCACATAAATTGGCCCAATCTTGAAAAAATTGTTTTTTTCCTTCTTTTTTCATACCCGTAACTCTTCTTTGAATAAAAGAAAGAATATTTTTTTCGATATGCCACTTGCATAGGATATGAGCTGCTTCGGGAAAAACAATGTTAATGGCATTAATCAATGCCATCTCTCTATCCGTGACAATGACACTTGGCATTTCTATATCACAATCAATCATTACCAATTGAAGACGAGTTAAGGCCCAAAGATAGTAATTTTCACGTTCAGATACGAGATATGCAATAGCAACGCAAAAGGTTTTATTAGTTGATGTGACACCAACAATCTCCAACAACGGCATTCTATATTTGTTTGTTTTGTAAGTACAATCCATAACAAGAAGATGTGGAAATGTTCTTAGCAAATCTATACTCGTAGGATGAGCCCAAAATATATCAGTAATTACATCACTTCCATCTAAAGTATTACGATGCCATTCGAAGTAATTTTTATCCTTAAGCTTGCTTAAGAGATATTGTATTTGAGAACGACCTGCTCTATCCATTTTCTTGTGCCTAGAAAGAACGTTATATACAGTTTTAATTGTTGTACTATTAGATGGATCGTTTTGTTTTATAGTGTGCAAAATGGCTTTTGGCTTCACCATATTTTTGTACATTTCAACGGCTAATTTTTTTTCATCCTCCGTTAGTCGACCAAGAAAAGAGTGGCCTTCCGAGCTGTAAAGTGAAGAATGATTATGAACACCGCATATGACTTCTAATCTCCAATTATCTGAACTATGAAGTTTAACACCTTTCAAACGAAATGGGCAATTGCACTTTTTTGTACTTGTTAATCTACTACTGTTAGATTTCTTGCCTTTGTACTCTTTATATGCTCCACTTTTCTCACATCCAAATATAATTCTTGGATTTCTATCGCTACTGTTAATATCCGATTTTAAGATTACGACTACCATTGCATTCCTTCTAGCAGTTAAATCAATCCATTCTTTCATTTTATATCTATTTGGAAATACCTTAATACAATAAAAAAAATGAGAAATTTTCAATTTAGAAAATAAACTAATTTACATAATAGTAAAATAAATTACATACATCATATGTTATGAACTCATTACTATAATCCATAACAATTTCTTCGTCTTCTTTGGCCACCCATCCAATCTACAAAATAAAAAACGGGCATAGAATGCAACGAACAATGTTTTCATTATTTTTTAGTACATGATAAACTAGGTTTTGATCAATTCCTAGTGTATATGGAACTATGATTATATAAGTTCCTAGTATAGGAGCAGCCATGAAAGAAGCATACCTGATTTTGTTGTACGTAGTCATCTGTCGTATCCTCCATATCAATTTCAGCAAACGGAAGAGAGATGAAGATGAAGGTGAATAGACACAGCAAAAGTAAATTGAATAAGATATCTTTTAGACTGTTAAAGGGTATAATTGGAAATAAAATTTTAAAATTTTTACCGGGGGTGGAGAGAATATATTGGGGGGTTAATAGACGACCCCTTAAAATGGCAGTAATATTCAAAATCTTATAAGCAAGCACCAACCTCCTCACTATCTTCCATCCTTAGAATCAGACTCGTCACCCGAACTCATAATTCCAATCGACAACATGTCCCTTACATTGGGCCTTCCCCCATGCAACTTTAGAACCCTTTCGCCTCAATCCTTTCAAGCTCGAGCACTTGGTCCCTGCGAATCAGGAATCGTAGTTTAACGAACTAGCCTAAGTTGATAGTCGGTAATCAACATTCAAAGTTAGAGTAGACATTATAACTGGAAGTGGAGGAAATTGATTTAGACATTTTTGCAATCGGTGAGGCAGGAGAAACCGAATTGAGGATGAATCAAATGATGGCGGTGATGAATCGAATTGGGAATTTAAAGAACTGGGTTTGGGAATCTGGACGAATTGAGGGGGAGAGCAAAAGCAAATCAATAAGGGAAATTGGAGGACGCATCGTGCGTGATAGGGAAATATGGAGGGCATTTTGTGGAATTCAAAAAGACATGTTTGAAATCGGTAGATTGAATTTACATTATTAATAGTAGAGATTAGTAGTAGAGATAGAGATATATTATTTTACCATAACATAATTTACCAACAACTTATATTGTTTCTTTATTTAAAAGTAAGACTCCATAACCTTTGTATAAGGAAAGATAGTCCTTCCGAATGTTTCATAATTAGGAAGATAAATAAGTGCCATTGCAAGTTGTTGGCCTTCAATTCTTTGGTCACTTTCAAATTTAAAGTTAAAGACATGATGCGGCATTTTTTGAGGAAAGGCAACACTCAGACACAAAGCCCAAACTTCTCCAGCATCGAGAATAAGCCAAGCATCCTCCAATATTGAAATCACATTAATATTATAAGTAGCATAAACACATGGTGCAACACAATGAGTTATGTATACTAAATATTAACCCTTAAGATTTCATGACATAAATAATATGAATTAAAGAAGATTTTAGAAGTGAAAAAGAAGCAATAAAATGCAAGAAAGCACTTATGTCGACATATGCTAAGTATAAGTGGACATAAGGGAAATCTCAAGCTGCTGCATCAAACATGACAGATATAGAGGATATGAAATAAAAATTCAATCAAGATGAATTAGATATGGAGGAAAATAGTTTTAGAAGAATTCTTATAGAAGAAAATAAAGAGGCAAAGAAGCATGGAGATTCCAAGTAGAAACTACAGTAAGAAAGTCTATGATACAAATAACATAAAAGTGACGACAGTTCTTGTTTCTTTCTTTTAGTTGAACTTTATTTCATTCTTCCTCTATCCAAAATGTTGTGAAAGTCTTGGAATAGAAAAATATTAACATGAATTCAAAAGTCATATTTATAAGGTGAACGTTTTTGCCTAAAACTTAACAATGACATCAATAAATTACGATATAACATGCATTGTTCAGGAAACTGATTGCAGTGCAAATATGTATAAAATCTATCAAAAAACTTGTCAAGAAATCTCGCATTTATACCTTGTACTACTCGAAGAGACCTGTTAAAAGACTAATCTTATACACACTCTTTAATCATCCAAAACTTACTATAGTACCAACAGGAGATCTAAAAAATGTTTAAATATGCAAGTAAATTTAATATATCCTAATCTGACAACCTTACACCATTCATACCATTATCAACGTGACTTATCAAAATAAAATAAGTGCTCATTACCAATAAAGAGAGACATGTTTCTAGTGCATATATCAGTGTTGTTGTAACCGTTAATTTTACTATTTTATTGTTCTAAAGTCAAATACACAAAAGGCTAATACTGTAAACAATTTTTTTTTCAAATTATTTACTTAAAATACCCACTAAAATTATTTAATTAAAAAGAATACGAAGGTTGTAGTTATTAGTGAAAAGGATTAAGAAAATTGGGTTTTGTTATGTAATACAAAGCTTTGATGTTTGGGTGTTACTTGATATTTTGGCCATGCCAATTGATTCAATCATGAAGGTAAAAATAGAGAGAGAGAGAGAGAGATATCAATTCAGCTGGCTTAATTCCAACCGTGAGTTATTTTTTACCCAAATCAAAATCACAACAGCATCACATTTATTTAGCCTTAAAAAAAAAATTCTAAAAAATGTGTTAAAACTAATTTACTTTCATTTAATTAAAAAGAGAAATATCAATTAAGCGCTTTTGGATTCAAAATATAAAAAAAAATCATTTAATGAAAGTTCTTACAAATGTAGGATACAAACAAAATGGTTTAACTTAGACTGCAGTTTTTCCACCTATCCTCTTCATAAGTATATCAACTTTATGGTGATAAATTAAGAAAAATTAATGGGAATAATAAAACCCATTAACCATAGGGCATAATTCTCCTTTAACTTTCTTTAAATACAATGTGCAGCTAAATAAGTGCACTACATAAAGAGTGCTTCACAGCGAGTGATGTAGAGTTTACTATGAAGTGGCCCCGTGAATGAGTCTTTAATAGAATTAAAAAGATTAGTGGTTTAGTTTTACGCATTTCATGTGTATGACTCGATAAGTGATATTTATTAAAAGCCACAAAAAATATATTCAAATAGCAAATTTAAAAGGAAGTTAGAAAAAAATTGAAATTATTGTTACAACAATAATTTTTTGATAAAAGGTAATCATTCAATGGAATTAATTCTTTTAATTGATTCCTTTTATAACTTTATAGAAATTTCCAAGAATAATAGTCTTGCATACTGTTTATGTTATTGATGAAAAAATAAATATCACTTGCATCTGCAAAACACAGACAACCCTTAACCTGATGGCCTAAATGCATGATTTTAGGAAGAGAATTGAACAAAGTTGCATATCCATTTACAATAAGTAAAGCCGAAACCTGCATGCACAAAATTCATGTGTAACAAATCCGTTATTTTATATGTTATAGACCAATTTCCGCATTTACAGAATAACCTAGCTGAGAAATTTCAATACGCATAAAAATATTAAACTTAGTCATAATGCTTAAAAATGTAACTTTTTTTTGCAAAGTTGCCACCATACCTTGCTCTTCAATCAATGAAACTTCTTCTCCAAATAGATCATAATTGTAAAGTATGCCTTTAATTGCTCATTGTTAAGAAAAATACTTTTAGGAACATATATCTGCAAGCCAAAGAATCATGTCTTGTTTAATTTTACAGTTATCACAATGAAATAAACTTGTGTTAGATTGACAACAAAGTTAATAATTGTAGGAAAATTAGTCATCAAAAATATATGAAAACATATGGGAGCTCGAACATGCTTAGCTTTATAAGAAGGTACTGATATTAGAGCAAAGGTTACACTTGATTTCTTCATTGCATTCATCTAATATATCTATTTTTGAACATGAGTGATACAATTTCATTTTAGAAAATAGGTAAATTCTATGCAAAATTGATTTAAAAGTAGTTAACTGAATTGCACTCAGTTATATAAACCATGTCTACCATGTTCATCAAAAGACACAATGTATCAGTAATTATATTGTAACTTGTACTGCTTCGTTTTGAATTTTGAGTGACAATTGTAGTGCTATTAAACCAATGAACAACATGACAGTAGCATAGTTTCGTACATAATAATCAAGCCATCTTTAGGCTCGTTTGGCATGTATATCACAATATATTGGGATTGCAGTGCGGAACATAAACAAATAATGGGAAAATAAATTTCAGAGGTCTTGCTTATTAGCAACATTGTACCCAACTATAGGAAAAAATGTTAAACTATAGTGCATTTTAATGAACCTGAAGCTCTAAGGCCAAATGAGAACCAATGATGTAGAGAAAGTTCCCTACATAACAAATCTATCATATACCATAAAATTAAATGTGATATGTTAATTAGGTTTAACTCCACCATACCCAAAGGTGGTGTGGTATACGTTGGTGACAACGGTATTTAGTTGATGGCAGCAGTTTCAGTAAGCAGCATTATACGGTTTGGTAATAACAATGACATCGATTGATTCCGCAATAAGAGGTGTCAATCGATTTAGGGATTACATCAGCGCTTCATTTGATTTGTGATAAGAGGCATCGATCAATCCAGTGATTGTAGTCATGTGTCGATCGTTTTGGCTGTCAGTAGGTTTTATGGTGATGGTGGTGGTGTATTTGAGTGTATAAACTCCGACGGTATCGAATTTCCATGGTAATTAGGATTGGTGAAGAAAGTGAGAATAAAATGAGTCTAGGAAGAAGCGAACTAAAATGAAAAAGAAAAGGGTAATTTTGATAGATCAAAAAGATACGGTGGAATGCATAAGCAAAGAGTTCTTATTGGTAGTAGGGAAGAGATATGATATTATTGTGATGCAGTCATCACCATTCCTGTCATATACAAAATAATTGAGGTCGATCAGGAAGACCAAGAATGAATCTATTATTTTAATGCATTTGGTATCTTTCTGTATGTAAGTTCACTATGGTAAAAATAATCATTGTCCCAAAACCTTTCATTCACCAAAAATGGTAAGAACTGTAGTTTAATATACTAGAATATAGTTGATGTAGGTCAATAGTTCAAAATTTTAAAGAAGTAGAATAAATGTAAATTAACGGTAAGTGGTAACTTTTAGCAATCACACATTCAAAAGAATAACAACTAAAGAACACTTCAATCAAGGGAGCATATTCAGTAAAGGGAGAGAATGAGTTTCAGTTTTGATTTCAAATGAGTTACAGTGGTATTATCTAATATATACACCAGGCAGATAATTTGTTCTCATGTCAACTAAATAGGTAATCCGTGACATATTTTTATGATCTAAATGACATAGGGAAGCTAGTTGGGTAAAATGTTATCTGATACGAAAGCATCAAACACAAATTCAAATGTTTACAACCGCACATTTTTTTGGGTAATATGCTAGCAAAATTCAAAACATTATCAATTCAACTCTATATGTTATATGTAGATGAACAAATCAACTTACATAACAAATAAAGCAACATCAATCCATCAAGATAAATCCAAATGAAATTAAAAAAGCCAAGAGTCGTTATTCAATAATAGCAGATTAGGAATCAAAAATGACATTGAAAAGTAATGAATAAATGAAAATCAATGAAGACTTACCAAAAATAACCTTGATCTTTGACATTCAAAGTTGAAGAAGACGGTAGCTGATAATCCGTAAGATTCATAGTTGAACTAACTAAGTTTAGTCGATAATCGATCGGTAGTCGATAATCTCTAGTTGAAGATGGAGAATACGGTTGATATGGAACTATGGTTTTAATAAGGTAACCATAGTTTACGTTTATTAGGATTTTTTACAATTAGAGCGATAGGAGAGTTAGGTTTATTATTCTTGGCAAGACTTGCAATCGAGATACGAAGGAAAGAAAACATGAAAAAGGGTATTTTAGGAAATTCAAAAAGACACGATTGGAATAAATGGTAGAATTTACATTATTAATGGTAGAGATATTAAATTATTTAATTGTTTGAAATACATTCTACCGTGGGTTGGTTGTTCGGTGGGTATTGGCTCGTTGGTTGGGCGGAAGAGTCTATTTGATGGTATTGGGTGGTCGGTGGCCAAACACATGGGCCTGTTCGGTGGAAGGCAGGTCGGGGTGTTTAGTGGAAGGTGGAAATGGACATAGGTTGCATAGTTAGCTCAATGATCTTTTCTAGTTTCACTTGGTTGTGGGATGGATCGACAGGAATGGAGCCAGGAGTTTGGCTATAGGCTTCGGGGCAAGGCTTGGTAGTCTTGGGAGTTGGTTTAGGGTAGGGATGGATGTCCCCAGGATGGCTCTAGATGACTTTGGGATGACAGCCAATGAAGTACGAAGACTTCGAAGACTCGATGTAGTGTGCAACTATAACATCTGGTGTTAGATCAAAAGGACATGTTCTATGTGATGGCTCCTAAAGTAGAATGTGATGTCATAATGCTCGTAAGTGGGACAAGGTAATCTGCGTGTACCCGAGGTAGTTTATATGTACCCATGTGTTTGGAACTCTACTTGTGTCCAATCCTTTGCCATCTGTGTAGGCAACAGTTGAGTATCTATGTGGCAGTTCTACTATCGGTAAGTGTGCTCAGGGATTGATAGATAATTCTATGGTTATGATACTCATTAACATGACAAGGTTGTTTGTGTGTACCCAAGGTAGTCTGTGTGTGCCGATATTTTGGACGTATGCATGTGTCTAGTCCCTAGCCATCTGTGTGGGCAAAAAGTTGAGCATCTGAGAGAGTTATCGTATATTTAGGGCATCTAAGTGAGAGTTGCTAGGCTATGTGATGGTTATTATGTTTACTATGTGCTTTATATATTGTGTGATACCTCTATACCGCATATTTTCCACTTGTGATAGTAGTGTAGCATATGTTATATTTATGTGCTAATTTTTTGGATGAAGGGGCGGGTCATGTATGGTTGTTCATATGCTATACCCTGTTTGCTATATATAGGAATTTTGTAGTATTTTGAGATGATATACCGCTCACATCAGACTTTTGTTTGGCTGAGATTTTATGCTTTGCTTCTTATTATCTTGGGTACTCTCAAATGAGTAAATTAGGGATAATAGGTTCAGATAATGCATGGAGCTATATAGGTACGAGCAGGAGGCTACGGTTTCTTATATC
Source organism: Allium cepa (assembly GCA_030765085.1). NCBI lineage: Eukaryota > Viridiplantae > Streptophyta > Magnoliopsida > Asparagales > Amaryllidaceae > Allium > Allium cepa. Next base: position 113,687,978 of record CM060932.1, read on the forward strand.
TATAACTGGAGCTTACTATCGCTTGTATTTCGCTGTGTAGTACTGTAGAGCTATGTCAATACTTGTATTATTGAAGACAGTTATGGAGTTTATTTTGAATATTTGGGATGTATAAACTGTTTATTTTGGCTTTTGTATAGTTTGTGAACCTGATGCACTCTGATCTTCTTATTTATGGTTCATTTGATTATATCATGCTCTCGTCTATTTTGCATCTACGTTATTATATTATATTTTATCTATACGTTGTGTGATGTTTTTTATGTTTTCTGCGTTTGGATTTTTCTCTACTTTATATTCTTCGCTACTGTCTTATATCAGCTGGTACCTCCACAGTGCATAACATTGGTATATTCGGCACTGGGTGTAGTGCGGTCGTCACAGATCGGCTTAAATTTCATCAGACAGTAAGTAGCCACTAAGAAACAAAAATATCAAATTGGAGAAGAAAGGATGTGAACTTATCATCGTGGATTGACGAGGTGTAATTTTGATGTGCGATTCCAAACCCAGTGAGTTCGAAAGTTGACTCCGAAGACTTCTCATTATATGGTCATATAGATTTGAAGGAAGTGGACTAACTTCGACATGGAGCTTTATTGTGTGCTTTAGACATGGAGAAAGCGGATATGAAGGAGGGATTGAATGGAGTTTAATAAACGAATAGTTCAGAAGAAGACTTCAAGTCAATGTTTCTTTATCTGTTATGTTATATACATGATGCACGTGTTTGGATGATATGTTTATTTTTAGACTTTAGCGTTTTAAGGACCGTGTAGTGGTTTTTGAGTCTATAGATATTGTGATACTCTTTCCACAATTTGTCTTTCTAAGTGCTCAAATATTTACATCCCTTTTTTTGCTATAGTAAGTAAAGTACCCATTTTAAAATATATATATATATATATATATATATATATATTTAACTTTATAAATATAGTTGTACAGAAATAACATATATAGCGTGATGGTTGTCAAAGAAAAAGGGGAAATGAGACTTGAGCAAGTGATACATAAGCAAAATATTACGGTTGACACATTCCAGAACACGATGATTGATATATGAAGGAACCATGTGGGTCATGCACAGATAAAATCAGCAAATTTCAAAAAAATTCATACTTGGACCTTAATGGGCCTATGAAGTCTATTAACTAACGTTAGCCTAATATATATTAAAAAAAAATCATATTTCATTTAAAATATTTTATACTTATTTGAATAATCATATTAATCAAATTTACTTTGGTGATTGTATCATATATATATTTGAAAATACATACAAACATACATACATACATACATACACACACACACACATATATATTCATAACATAACATAATAATACTTAGGCATGTGAAGGTCATTATTTATGGGATAAATTATTAGATCATAAGTCTCATAAGACTAGTTAATTGGGATTTTTTTCTATTGATTAGTTAGCTGAAAAGTCATATTTCTATTTATGTGTATAAATAACTGGTCATAAATGAGACATAAGAGTGCAATTAATTAGGAGTTTCATTGTAACAGCCCGCATACTTTACGATTGTATATTTAAATGTTTTATTTAAATATAGCATCGTTAGTCAGATTTTAGTTTGAAATGTCACTTTTTGTAGACAGTCAAATTAGGACTCGAGACCACTTCCATTGAGTTCAAAACGACGTTTGCGACCTTTTTAAGTATAAACATCGATATGTTTGGAGTTAGCTAGAATTTTGACATTTTCATTTAGGGCTTTGGGTTTGGGTTTCAGCCCACTAACCTAACAAATAACCCGACTCCACTCCTCTTCATTCATTCAACTCCTCATTTCCTAACACTCTTAATCTAAGGTAAAAATAGGGGAAGGAAGAAGAAATTAATATTCCCAAGCCCCATTTTTCTTAGGAAATTCAAGTTCTTGCTCTAAAATCCAAGAGAAGCTTAGGTAAGCATCCTCTTCATCTCCTCCATCTCAATCCCTCTTCAAATTTCAGAAATTCCTATAACCTAACTTAGGGAAAACTTCACCGTTGATAATAGATTGAAGATGAGGTGTAGTGAAGAGGAATTGATCTTGCCTTGTTTTAAAAGCTTCTCCTTCATTGTTTTTGGGTTTAAAGGTGAGTTCTTGAACTCACATCTATGTTTATAGCTTTCATTGTTGTTAGGTATGAATTCCTAACATCTATTCATGTTCATTTGCTTTTGATTTGAATTGGTTTGATGGATATTCCAATTTTGGTGTTTTGAAGTCAAAATCTTCAAAATCCCATCTTTCATGTTTGAACATGTTTTTAGGGTGTATCGAAGAGCCTATAAGGCTGGATTTTTGCTTGGCATAAATCCCTAGTCTCCATTGCTCGTTCGATCGTTTTCGGTAGGATTTTACCCTTCTTGGGGCTAGGTTGAGAATACTGCAAATTGCAGTTTAGTCGAATGAACTGTATGTAGAGTCGACTGAATCTGGGGAACAGAAAATTCCCGTCCTTTAACTATAGAATTCAGTCGACTTGTAATGACCCGCTATTTTGGACTATTCACATCCGCACATGTCGGACTTGAATAATTCAAAATACCGAATTGTTAGTTTAAATTTGAAAAAACTGAACATATACAGTAAATAAATAATCATATATCATAGAGACAGAGTAATAAATGCAGCGGAAACAAAGGATAGTAGTTCATGAAGCTACTATATACATATCAAAGTTAAATAAGGTACATCAGATGTCTCGAATACAATAGTCGGATACAATATCAGAATACATCTATAGAATCAACTGAATATCTGAAGGCTGGATAGATAGCCGGATCTCCAAGCGAAGCTCCAACTCCAAAGGTGAGTCTCGAATAATGGTACACTCAGTCTGACCCGAGCGTAAAGAAAAACACAAAACACTCGAGTCAGGATTAACATTCTTATATCAATAAATCCAACTCAAGTAAAATAACAACTGAAATACAAGTAACTCAAAGGAAGTTGGAATAACCATCCTCTAAGGATCCGTTAAACTATCTACTATGTAGTAGTGTACGCTAGGTAGATAATGTCTATCAATAATATAAATATCAAAATAATGTTAAGGCGTTATGTAACAACCAGGTATTTTCAACCATTCGCATCCATTATAAGTGTATAGGTAGACACTCATGCCGGAATTGAATTTCTCAAAATAACGCATTGTAAATAAAAAATTTGGCAAATATTAGAATATACAGTAAATACTATTCACAGATCACAGACACAGAGTACTTAATAATGCAGCGGAAGAAAACGAAATAGTAGTTCATGAAGCTACTATATAAATATATCAGAGTTAAATAAGATACAACAGAAGAAATAAAGTACAACAGAAGTCTCAATATGATAACTAAGTACAAGCTGAATACAACAACAGAACTGAAATAGATAAGACTAGATAAGCAGATAATCTCCAGCGATTCCAATCTCCAGAAAGTGGAATCTAATCTATTAATAACTCAGGCTGACCCGAGCGTAAATAAAAAATACAAACACTCGAGTCAGGACATATATACTTATACAATGTAAACCAACTCAAGTGAACTGTAGTAAAAGTACAAGTAACTTAAAGGATGCTTGGGACCGCCCATCCTCTAAGGATCCGTTAAACTATTTACTATACAGTATATTGTGCTATTATAATAATGTCTAATAGTAAAATAAACTTACTTTTAAATAGCGTTAAGGAGTGACCCAATATATCCCTTAACACAAATAATGCCAATAGTCTATACAGTACCTGCATATCTCCTGATCGGGAGACTACGAGAAGATACTGCATAGGTACGACACAAATAGAAACTCGTAGTAAATGCTCGATATGGTAGGTGACACGGCACACAAGGCAATGCCAGGGTAGATGTACCAATTACGATACTCGGGATGGTGGTAACGCAACAGCCACATACGCCCACCGCGGAACACATTCCCACAAAATCGGAGGGGCACCCAAACAATCACAAGTAATAGTATGGTATCGAAGAAATGCGTCCGCTACGAGAAGCGACCTCAACTGGCCCGAGACCGCTCCTGTTTTAGCCACCTTATGCCAACTCATGGGAGTTGGGTCCACGTAATATACCTCAAGAACATCGCCACCATCCTAGTTCATTCTGGAATCTCCACCGCGTACACGGTTAGTCAAAGTGGTTTTCGGTATCGATAGAGAGTATGCCCATATCTGATCCCGGTCTCTTTGCCAACCAATCGTTATTATAACCCGTGGTTATAAGTTAAAAATAATATTTTATACTTCAAAACAAAATATCATTATAATCCAAATCTTTACCAAAATAAAGATTAAATCATTTCCAAACCATTTCTATATATCAACATACCATATATTTCAAATTCAAATATTTATCAAAATAAATATCAAGTCATTTCTAACCATTTCAATATATTAAATTATCGTATCTTTTCAAAATTTCCTTTCAAATCATTTTAATATATTAAAATATCATATCCTTCAAAACCACATTTCAAATCATTTTAATATATATAAATATCATATCTTTTCAAAACCACATTTCAAATCATTTTAATATCAAAATATCATATCTTTCAAAACTTCATTTCAAAACATTTAATATATATGAAAATATCATATCTTTCAAAACTTCATTTCAAAACATTTTTAATATCAAAATATCAAATCTTAAAAAAAACTTCATTTCAAAACATTTAATATATATCAAAATATCATATCTTTCCAAAGCTTCAATTCAAAATAGTTTTAATATCAAAATATCATATCTTTAAAAAAACTTCATTTCAAAACATTTAATATATATCAAAATATCATATCTTTCCAAAGCTTCAATTTCAAATCATCATATAAGTTCAAATCCAAATATTCAACTTTAAATACCTTTTAAATTCAAAGATATCATTCATTTATTTTCATTCCAAATCACCTTTTAAATAGCTTATATATCAAAATTGTAACGACCCAGAATTTCTGTCATTTGAAATTCGTATATTTAACTGATTTTTAAATATTAACAAGTAAAATTTGTAAGTCGAATAAAATTTTATTTCGAATATCTAGATTTAACTGGATAATTAAATCGATAATTTAATATGTGAAATTACAGAAATAGTTGGAAATTGGGTTTAGTGTGATTAAAAATTGATTTGTAAAGTTGTATTTAATCATATTGGAGTTAGAACGATGTTATCGAACTTTTAAAATTGAATTAAAAGAAAATTTGTGGAAATCGAATATTTTAATATTTAATTGACGAGTAAAAATAGCCATTCAAACAGTCTAGGATTTCGATGAAACCAGTTTCATTGGATCCGTAATATTATATTATTGTATGTTTTCAAATTTCATGTTAATCGGATTTACGGTTTGTCCGGGGCAAGCTAAAACGCGTAGAAATCGATTCGAGTGAATTTTGAATTTAAATAGTCGATTCAAAAACTTATCTTCCAAATTTGATCGAATAAGATCCCGATATATATTCCATTATGTTCGGGATGGGGGTGAAACATTATAAATGCCAGGCGGCACGCTTCATTTCGAGTTCAGAAAATTTCGGGATAAATAGTGTTTCGTAAATTTTCTATAAAAGGACCTAGGCTCATTCTTTTTGCATAAAACCCTACTAGGGTTACAGCAGCCGCCATATGTATATTCAATGGCCGAAAATTTCCAACTTTCTTCTATTAATATCTTCCAATCCACACTCTAATTCGAGAAACTTTCAATTACAAAAATGTAGAGCTTCATGAGAGCTTCAAATCCATACGGATAAGTCGACGAATCGTCGACCATAGGTGGAGATTTTTGGCCGCGTTCGTTCGTGGGTTGCGCATGTTTTTCAAGGGGCAGGGACGACCGAGCTCGACGTGGTTCTGGCCGTGGGTGGCGCCGAGGTGCGCGCGCGAGGTGGTGGGTTCTGATCGAACTCGTGTGGCTCGAGATTGGAGCGAGCATTAGGGTTTTGATGGCGGCTCATGGGTTAGCTCGAATGCATGAAACCTGAGGAAGGAGAAGAAGTAACCCTTGACCCAGATTCTCATCAAAGCAATCGAACGGTCTGGATTGTTTTAGGTTAAAAATTTAAAATAAAAGTTGTGATTTATTTATATATTATAATTCGTTTAAACTTTAAAACGTCATAACTTGTTCATACGAGGTCGGAATTTGATGAAACGAATTGCGTTGGGTTCGTATGGACGAACACTACGAAATGGAACTGGATTGGGGTTGATTGGAGCTAGTGAAAATTTTGGGTAAAATTAAGCGCACGTTTAATTTTATTCGAAATAAAACACTACGACTGTTATTGAAAGCAAGGTGAGAACTTCTCACTCAATCGAATTTTTTTCGAGTTAAATTTTAAATAGTTAGATTTAAAATTGCTTGATTGTGTGATTGAATGATAAATTACTATCTGTTGTATTGAAATAGACCCTATACGCCGTATATTAAGCGGAGGTTATTTATTAAATACATATACAGCGATATTCCATCTTGAAGTGGAATTGGTATTATATATGTACTTGGAGTTGATTTCCCGCATTATATAGCGGATGAGACCCTATTGCGTCGCATAATAGCGGATAATATTTTATATAAACCCATGTACCACGATATTCCGTATTGGAACGGGATTGGTATTGTGCTAACATCTGTGGATGCAGGAAAACAGGTTGGGGGGATCCAACTAGATTCCTCACCCGTATTGATTTATTTACAGATATTGTGATATATTCTGTTATCATATGATATATGATGTTTGGATGCCGTGGTTGATTTATTGGTGCTGTTGCAGCTCTAGGCCTATTTTTAGAGTTTTAAAAATGTTAAAGTAACGATTTCGAATTTAAAAGGATTTTCAAATTATTTTTGAAAGTATATATTTTATTGAATTTTGGAATTAATTCATTTGAAATAAATAAACGTTATGATTTTTATGTTATAAAAAATTAAGATTTTAGTGAAATGTAACCGAAATGTGATTTTTGAAATAAGTAGATAAATAATTTGTAAAATGGTTTAAATTGGGATTTTTGAATTTTTATAAACGATTTATATAAAAGATTTATAAAATTGATATTTGTAAATTAAAATATTGGGATTATAAAACGAGTTTTTGTAAACGTTAAAATGAAGTATAAATGGATTTCATAAGTGAATGAAATTTATTGATTTATAAATTGTGAAATTATAAAATAAATAGATTTTGTAAAATAAAAGATTTGTAAGTAGTTAGCTTATAAATTGGATTTTGGCATTTAAATGAGATATAAATAGAATTTGTTAATAAAGTGATTTTTATAAGTTGAAATTTTTATAAAATATATAGATGTGAATTTATAAACGTTGTTTTATAAATCCGAAACCAATTGAATTTGATAAGTAAATATGAAAGCTTATTAAAGGAGATACATTCACGATTTTGGACAGTGGATAATCCTTCAAAATAAAATGTGCAGAAATGTTGAATTTGGTTAACGAAGTATATTCACGATTTTGGACAGTGAATAATATATTAAAGAAATGTTTTAGGAAATGATCTTTTAAATATAATTAAAACGATTTAAAGATGTTTTAAAATGCATTAACTATCGAAACCATAGATTTCAACATTCAGTGGTGAAATAGACGTTTTCGAGAAATAAGGAAATGGTGGATATAACACTGTTGTTATAGTAAATGATTTTCGAAAGGAAATATTTTTGTATAGCATTGAGATTTATATATCTATCTTAATTTAGAATCCCTATACTAGTTATTTTGGGTTGTCGTAACGATGTTTTACGCAACATTCGTTTTGACTCAAATAAATGTGTTTAAGAGAATGTTTTCCTTAAAGAATAAAATATATACTTAATTGTGATTTAAGTATATTGGATATTTTCCAAATGTCGAAAACAAATAGATTTGTGAATTACTTATTATTAAATAAGTATGGAAATGTTTTCGAATATGAAGTGAAATGTTTTGAGATTTTATCTTTTAAAGATAAATTGAAAGTGAATATTTGAAATCGATTTGAGAATCGTATATTAATAGATATTTTGGAAATGTGAATTCACCATGGAATCTATAAAGGAAAGGGAAAATTGTTTTAAAAATAAACATTGATTTATTTTTGAAGTGTGGAAATAAATTTACGGATTTGGAACGTAAATTTGAAGTAAATCGGTAAGGATTTATTTAATTGGTTTAAATGAACCACTTTGAAATGAAAATGAATAAATATTTGGAAGTGTTTCCACGTAAGGAAAATGATTTGAAATTTTGTTTTCAAAAGTTGGAAAGGTGAAAAGTGATTTGAAATTTGTTTTCAAATGGTTGAAGTGTGGATAAATTATATATCTTGTAAATATATTTTTGGAAAATAAATAATTTGGGAAATTATTTGGAATCTGGTGATGTTGTGCATATCCATTGATAGTTAAATAACCGACTATCAATATTTACCTTTAAATAGGTATTTGGTGTGATTTGCTTGAATTTGAATGCTACACTTATTTAAAAATAAGCGCCCGTTATTTGGTTTAGCCGGGAGAGGACCTTTGGGTCATAAATCCCATTCCAAATAGCGATATGTCGAAATGGATAGCATTTGAAGACCGGTGTTGAAGAACAGATATTTTTGAAAATGGAAGGATTACCGCCGAATGACTCTACATCGGTTGATCTTCGATATAGAGATTTTGTCACCCTTTGTGATGGGAAGTCCGGTCATGATTAATGAATATCCGGATTGCAAGGGCTTCTTTGGAAGTGCCTTCAGTTCCGTTCGATCCTGGAACGGACTTGTATGGATGTGTGTCTGACGTTACAATTTGAGATGTAAAGCTGGTTTCTATCAAATATATTTCTGTTGGTGGCGGAGAATTTATTCTCTTAGCTTAACACCCTTCTTTGAGACGTACGAGCCCAGAGGTTATGTAGTTGATGGTTACTAGTGATACATTTCCAATTTGGTAACGTGGCATACGAAGTTCTGCTGATCATTTATTGATCAAAGCGTGGCTTTTATGAAAAGCGTAGCTTTGTGGACAAGACTTTGCCGGACCTCACACCCCGGTAATGGTCAAAAGAGGAAAGATGCGGCAAGGTTATTAAGGAATAGCGACCCCTTAGTGTATGTCATTTCCTTCTGGATAGAGGTGGTATCATGGTATGGAGCCCAGATATTTAACCTATGTTGTTGTTGTAAACTTATTATTTTGTGGTTGTTGGTGAATCCCGGGATTTAGGTCGGTTACGACCGGGGGATGGCATACTCGTGTCAGTTGTTACCCAGCTAGGGGTAACCCGACCTTGTGTTGGCAGAGATCCGGTTAGGTTCTCGGGACGTCTTACCAGAGGCGTACCCATGTGGCAATGGGAAGTTCCTTGGCCTGACCATTTGTTGGAAAATCCAAAGAAACAATACGAACCTTGTATGGTTTTAGTTGTATAACCTGCCATGGAATGTGGCGGTAATCTGCTATTGAACATGGTAGCTATAGTAGGCATAAGTGCGGAATGCCTATGCTGACTAAGATTTATATTATACTTTCAAAATGTTTTCCTACACTTTGCACTTATAATAATAATATCAAAGAAATTTGCGTATCAAGAATATTTGACTATCATAAGGAGAAATCTCCTCTAATTCTGTGTTTGCATTGTGTGTGTATGCGGGAGGCCTTATGATAGTCTCATTTTCCAAAAGCATTGCGAATGTATTGTAAAAATATTTCTTTGTTTATTTTAAAAGATAATCTGTTTTAAGTTCTCACACCAGTCCCATGACTGACCTGGAGTTTATTATTCCCTTCCTAAACTCTGGGTGCCCACCAATTTTAACACGAGCAGTCTAGAGTCAGGTTATCAGGTCATTCTGGAATTCAGGAGATGCTGTGGTGATCAGGAGCAAGCTAGATGTCATGGCGTATCAACTAGTATATAGTATTTCTTTTCCGCTGTTTGTTGTTGTAAACTCTGATAATGTAATGTGATGTAATATAATAACCGATGTAGTTCTTTTGATTTAAAGATTATTCATTTATCTATTATATGTTGTTCCGCTGCGATTGTGAGATTCTGATATTATTTCTATTACCTTTTCTTTCTTTCTTTCTTCTTCTATCTTTTTCTTCTTCTTAAACCCTAACTATTAGGTTTTCCGGCCTTCGATTGCTCGGCAGTTGATACAGTGGACGTATTAATGTCGATTTTCGAGAGTCGAAAAATCTCTAGTCGTTACAAGTTGTATCAAAGCATATGGTTAAGCGACAACCTTAGCTCTATTGGGAATTACTCATTAGAGATAGAGTTAGTAGTACTCTAGAATGAGTGTGAGTGTAATAATAGATATGAGCGTGTATTTGTTAGTGAATATAAAAATGTTTTATATTGTGTTTGCTTATCCGTTGAGCTGTTTGTGAATTCTGGTCGGTAGGTGGGATGCCATATTATCGATAGGGGTTTCTAAACTTTTAAACGAGATAAACCGACACAGTATTATTTTAAATTGGGTAAATGAAATCATTTTACCTTGATTATATTTTATATATAAAGGAATAATTTTTCAAATTTTATTGAAATGAATATAAATGATTGTTTGGTTGTTGAAAAAGTAAGAATATGTATAAGTTAATTAAAAGATGTTTGAATAATCTAATTAAAAGAATAATTGTATAAGAAAATGAATTATTAAGTATGGAATTATAATTAATGTGATTTAAAATTGTGAAATAATCTTATATATAAGAAGTGAAACAATATGAACATATTTATAAATGTTAGTTGTAAATAAAAATGAATTTGAACTATGAATTAAAAGCAAAATAGTGAAATTATATAAGAAAAGACTTATAAATGTGAGTTATAAGTAAAAGGAAAATTTTGAAAGAATATTAAGCACTGAATTCACTACTGTTACTGGGAAATAATAAGGGTGATGACTGCAGCATCATCAGCATCATTTTCGAGTTTCTGTATGATGGATTTCTACCATAGTAAATTGGAAATTGAAGTTTTGTTGTGATAAAACAAATTTGAAAATTTAACCAAAGGAAGTTAAATAAATTAAATCAGATTTGAACTAGATTGGATAAGTTAATGATTTGGAAGTTTAAATATATAAGTTGGATAACTTGTAAATGTGAAAATGTAAGTGAAACCAAAGGATAAAAATGGTTAAAAATTTTGTTAAGCAAAACGAGATATGAATTTGAATAAGTGACGAAATTTGACTTGGTAAAAGTAAATGGAATTTACTTGAGAATTGGAATCTGAATTGGATTTATAAGGGAAAATTTAAGTTAAGTTAAACAAATGGTGTTTGAAATGGAATATAACTTAAGTGATGTTGAATGAAGTTGATTTTGGTATCGAAGTAAAATAATAAAGTGAATTAAATGGATATGAACTTGAGTTATATAAATGAAATTCAACCTTATTTGCCAAACGAATTAGCAATTGAATTAATAAATGGATTGAATATTTATCAATCAACGTAAATGAGTTGATATAGAATAGTGAATGTAAGTGGTAATTCATTAGAAGCTAATGAATTTGAAGAAAAAAAATTGAATAATTGAATGGAAGTCAATTTAATATCAACCAATTGAAATTAAAAGTGTTAAACCAAATTGAAGTTAGACAAAGTGAATATAAATTGTTGAATGTAAATTTAATAAATTTGGGTGTATTGGATATACATTGGTTGTTATATGATTGTTAGTTGATTGTATATAAAATTCATATGAAATTCAATAAATGAAAATGAAAGCTATAAATCATTGAATTCAAATTGGAAGTAAGTAAATCTTAAATAGAAATTGAATTTGATTTGGAAGTGAACAAACTTGAATGTAAATTAGTGAATGCAAATTGAAATTGAATATGAATCAATGCTAGTAAATCCAATGTTAATGAATCAAATATGATTTAAATTGGAAAATAAATTCATTAAACACTAATGAGAAGTGAAAGTGTATTGATTTGGTTATGGATGTTAGTTGAATGCTAGTTGGTTGATGGTTGGATTTGTTGCTTTTGTTGCATTGGCTATATTGACATATACAGTTGTTGGTATATGTTGTATATTGATATGACTTTCATATATACATGTTTCTCATTTGTTTGTTGAGTGTATAGTAGGTGCGGATGGCGCTTGCTTCGCTTTTGGAGCTCGCTTTCGCGCTATATTAGTCGTATATGCTCGCTAATAATATATAAGGTTGTAGTGGTCCAGTGGTTAAGACATAGTGGAGTTGCTACATATAGTTGTAGTGGCACCGGTTCGAATCCCAACGGCCACAATAATGAGACATAGTGCACGGCCACTTATAAAACCGGCTAACCGAAGGCCAGGGCAAAAATAGTTTCCTTGGCCCCAAAGTTATGTCCGCGGGCTTGGTGCGGTGGTGGGATGATGCGGCTCCCAAGTGGGAGATTTGGGGTTCGAGTCCCACCTTGTGTGGGAGGAGAAATGACTTTTCACTTGGGAGGTATCCGGTTCATTTTCGCGCCTCCTGCCCCAAGCCAACCGAAAGGTCTGGCTGCCCGGAATAGTTGGTTGTGGCGGGCCTTCCGGCTATTCCCTAAGTTTATTGTTCAGGAATCGCTGGTCGGTAGTGATTGAACAGGTTTCCCTAGTTCCAAAATAATAATAATAATATATAAGGTACATATCTCGGATTGAATATCGTACTTTTGCACCTTTTTCCCTGCGGGATGCCTCATTACTTTGACGAGATGTGTATTTGTGATATATATATATATATATATTGCCATTTTTTCGGATCGAGCCGCGCAAAGGAGGCTATGGTGAAATTTTCTGAAAATTTAAGGCGTTAGAATATTTTTGAGAAAATTGGAAAATTTTGAAAAGACAACTAAGTAAGATTTGAAAACTTAGTAAAGTTATTATAAGAAGTTTAACTATTGGATTTTGAAAAAGTTAAACACTTAAGTGAATTTGAAATCAAATTTGAATGGTTTTAAAAAATTAATGGATTCTATAACTTTTTCTTACTTGGCAATTTCGAGGACGAAATTCTTTTAAGGGGGGAAGTTTGTAACGACCCAGAATTTCTGTCATTTGAAATTCATATATTTAATTGATTTTTAAATATAAACAAGTAAAATTTGTAAGTCGAATGAAATTTTATTTCGAATATCTAGATTTAATTGGATAATTAAATCGATAATTTAATATGTGAAATTACAGAAATAATTGGAAATTGGGTTCAATGTGATTAAAAATTGATTTGTAAAGTTGTATTTAATCATATTGGAGTTAGAATGATGTTATCGAACTTTTAAAATTGAATTAAAAGTAAATTTGTAGAAATTGAATATTTTAATATTTAATTGACGAGTAAAAATAGCTATTTTTCAAACAGTCTCGGACTTTGATGAAACTAGTTTCATTGGATCCATAATGTTGTATTATCGTATGGTTTCAAATTTTGTGTCAATCGGATTTACGGTTTGTCCGGGGCAAGCTAAAACGCGTAGAATCGATTCGAGTGAATTTTGAATTTAAATAGTCGATTCAAAAACTTATCTTTCAAATTTGATCGAATTGGCTCCCGATATATATTCCATTGCGTTCGGAATGGGGGTAAAACATTATAAATGGCAGGCGGCACGCTTCGTTTCGAGTTCGGAAAATTTCGAGATGAATGGTGTTTCGTAAATTTTCTATAAAAGGACCTAGGCTCATTCTTTTTTCACAAAACCCTACTAGGGTTACAGCAACCGCCATATGTATATTCAATGGCCGAAAATTTCCAACTTTCTTCTATTAATCTCTTCCAATCCACACTCTAATTCGAGAAACTCTCAACTACAAAAACGTAGAGCTTCATGGGAGCTTCAAATCCATACGGATAAATCGACGAATCGTTGACCATAGGTGGAGATTTTTGGCTGCGTTCGTTCGTGGGTTGCGCACGTTTTTCAAGGGACAAAGACGGCCGAGCTCGATGTGGTTCTGGCCGTGGGTGGCGCCGAGGTGCGCGCGCGAGATGTTGGGTTCTGATCCAACTCGTGTGGCTCGAGATTGGAGCGAGCATTAGGGTTTTGATGGCGGCTCATGGGTTAGTTCGAACACGTAAACCTGATGAAGGAGAAGAAGTAACCCTCGGCCCAGATTCTCATCAAGGCAATCGAACGGCCTGGATTGTTTTAGGTTAAAAATTTAAAATAAAAGTTGTGATTTATTTATATATTATAATTCGTTTAAACTTTGAAATGCCATAACTTGTTCATACGAGGTCGGAATTCGATGAAACGAATTCGTTGGGTTCATATGGATGAACACTACGAAATGGAACTAGATTGGGGTTGATTGGAGCTAGTGAAAATTTTGGGTAAAATTTACGCACGTTTAATTTTATTCGAAATAAAATACTGCGACTGTTATTGAAAGCAAGGTGAGAACTTCTCACTCAATCAAATTTGTTTCAATTTAAATTTTAAATAGTTAGATTTAAATTACTTGATTGTGCGATTGAATGATAAATTACTATCTGTTGTATTGAAATAGACCCCATACGCCGTATATTAAGCGGAGGTTATTTGTTAAACACATATACCACGATATTCCATCTTGAAGTGGAATTGGTATTATATATGTACTTGGAGTTGATTTCCCGTATTATACAGCGGATGAGACCCTATTGCGCCGCATAATAGCGGATAATATTTTATATATACCCATGTACCACGATATTCCGTATTGGAACGGGATTGTGCTAACATCTGTGGATGCAGGAAAACAAGTTGGAGGGATCCAACTAGATTCCTCACCCGTATTGATTTATTTACAGATATTGTGATATATTCTGTTATCATATGATATATGATGTTTGGATGCCGTGGTTGATTTATTGGTGCTGTTGCAGCACTGGGCCTATTTTTGGAGTTTTAAAAATGTTAAAGTAACGATTTCGAATTTAAAAGATTTTCAAATGATTTTTGAAAGTATACATTTTATTGAATTTTTGAATTAATTCATTCTAAAAAAATAAACATTATGATTTTTATGTTATAAAAAATTAAGATTTTTCTGAAATATAACCGAAATGTGATTTTTGAAATAAGTAGATAAATAATTTGTAAAATGGTTTAAATTGGGATTTTTGAATTTTTATAAACGATTTATATAAAAGATTTATAAAATTGATATTTATAAATTAAAATATTGGGATTATAAAACGAGTTTTTATAAATGTTAAAATGAAGTATAAATGGATTTCATAAATGAATGAAATTTATAGATTTATAAATTGTGAAATTATAAAATAAATAGATTTTGTAAAATAAAATATTTATAAGTAATTAGCTTATAAATTGGATTTTGGCATTTAAATGAGATATAAATAGAATTTGTTAATAAAGTGATTTTTATAAGCTGAAATTTTTATAAAATATATAGATGTGAATTTATAAACGTTGTTTTATAATTCCGAAACCAATTGAATTTGATAAGTAAATATGAAAGCCTATTAAAGGAGATACATTCACGATTTTGGACAGCGGATAATCCTTCAAAAATAAAATGCGTAGAAATGTTGAATTTGGTTAATGAAGTATATTCACGATTTTGGACAGTGAATAATATATTAAAGAAATGTTTTAGGAAGTGATCTTTTAAATAGAATCAAAATGATTTAGTTATAGTAAATGATTTCTGAAAGGAAATATTTTTGTATTTATTGGGATTTATATATCTATCTTAATTTCGAATCCCAATACTAGTGATTTTGGGTTATCGTAACGATGTTTCACGCAACATTCGTTTTTACTCAAATAAATGTGTTTAAGAGAAAGTTTTCCTTAAAGAATAAAATATATACTTAATTGTGATTTAAGTATATTGGATATTTTCCAAATGTCGAAAACAAATAGATTTGTGAATTACTTATTATTAAATAAGTATGGAAATGTTTTCGAATATGAAGTGAAATGTTTTGAGATTTTATCTTTTAAAGATAAATTGAAAGTGAATATTTGAAATCGATTTGAGAATCGTATATTAATAGATATTTTGGAAATGTGAATTCACCATGGAATCTATAAAGGAAAGGGAAAATTGTTTTAAAAATAAACATTGATTTATTTTTGAAGTGTGGAAATAAATTTACGGATTTGGAACGTAAATTTGAAGTAAATCGGTAAGGATTTATTTAATTGGTTTAAATGAACCATTTTGAAATGAAAATGAATAAATATTTGGAAGTGTTTCCACGTAAGGAAAATGATTTGAAATTTTGTTTTCAAAAGTTGGAAAGATGAAAAGTGATTTGAATTTTTTTTCAAATGGTTGAAGTGTGGAAAAATTATATATCTTGTAAAGATATTTTTGGAAAATAAATAATTTGGGAAATTATTTGGAATCTGGTGATGTTGTGCATATCTATTGATAGTTAAATAACCGACTATCAATATTTACCTTTAAATAGGTATTTGCTGTGATTTGCTTGAATTTGAATGCTACACTTATTTAAAAATAAGCTCCCGTTATTCGGTTTAGCCGGGAGAGGACCTTTGGGACATAAATCCCATTCCGAATAGCGATATGTCGAAATGGATAGCATTTGAAGACCGGTGTTGAAGACCGGATATTTTCGAAAATGGAAGGATTACCGTCGAATGACTCTGCATCGGCTGATCTCCGATATAGAGATTTTATCACCCTTTGTGATGAGAAGTCCGGTCGTGATTAGTGAATATCTGGATTGCAATGGCTTCTTTGGAAGTTCCTTCGGTTCCGTTCGATCCCGGAATGGACTTGTATGGATGTGTGTGTGACGTTACAATTTGAAATGTAAAGCTGGTTTCTATCAAATATATTTCTGTTGGTGGTGGAGAATTTATTATCTTAGCTTAACACCCTTCTCTGAGACGTACGAGCCCAGAGGTTATGTAGTTGATGGTTACTAGTGATACATTTCCAATTTGGTAACGTGGCATACGAAGTGCTGCTGATCATTTGTTGATCAAAGCATGACTTTTATGAAAAGCATAGCTTTGTAGATGAGACTTCGTCGGACCTCACACCCCGGTAATGGTCAAAACAGGAAAGATGCGACAAAGTTATTAGGGGATAGCGCCCCTTTAGTGTATGTCATTTCCTTTTGGATAGAGGTGGTATCATGGTATGGAGCCCAGATATTTGACCTATGTTTTTGCTGCAAACTTATTATTTTGTGGTTGTTGGTGAATCCCGGGATTTAGGTCGGTTACGACCGGGGGATGGCATACTCGTGTCAGTTGTTACCCAGCTAGGGGTAATCCTGCCTTGTGTTGGCAGAGATCCGGTTAGGTTCTCGGGGTGTCTTTCCAGAGGCGTACCCATGTGGCAATGGGAAGTTCCTTGGCCTGACCATTTGTTGGAATATCCAAAGAAACATTACGAACCTTGTACGGTTTTAGTTGTATAACCTGCCATAGAATGTGGCGGTAACCTGCTATTGAACATGGTAGCTATAGTAGGCATAAGTGCGGAATGTCTATGCTGGCTAAGATTTATATTATACTTTCGAAATGTTTTCCTACACTTTGCACTTACAATAATAATATCAAAGAAATTTGCGTATCAAGTATATTTAACTATCATAAAGAGAAATCTCCTTCGATTCTGCATTTGCATTATGTGTGTGTGCGGGAGGCCTTATGGTATTCTCATTTTCCAAAAGCATTGCGAATATGTTTTAAAAATATTTCTATGTTTATATTAAAAGATAAACCGTTTTAAGTTCTCACACCTGTCCCATGACTGACCTTGAGTTTATTGTTCCCTTCCTAAACTCTGGGTGCCCACCAATTTTAACACGGGCAGTCTAGAGTCAGGTTATCAGGTCATTCTGGAATTCAGAAGATGCTGTGTAGATCAGGAGAAAGCTAGATGGCATGGCGTATCAACTAGTATATAGTATTTCTGTTCTGCTGTTTGTTGTTGTAAACTCTGATAATGTAATGTAATGTGATGTAATGTAATAACCGATGTAGTTCTTTTGATTTAAAGATAATTCATTTATCTATTATATGTTGTTCTGCTGCGATTGTGAGATTTTGATATTGTTTTTATTGCTTTTTCTTTCTTTCTTTCTTCTTCTATCTTTTTCTTCTTCTTAAACCCTAACAATTAGGTTTTCCGTCCTTCGATTGCTCGGCAGTTGATACAGTGGACGTATTAATGTCGATTTTCGAGAGTCAAAAAATCTCTAGTCGTTACAAAAATAATTCATTTAAACCATTTAAAATTTAAGTTTATATACTTTCAAATCAAGTACTCAATTTCCAAAGTTTTAAACCATTATGAGTTCATTTACTAAGTTAAAACCATAATGTTGAAGATTTCAACCTTTCACAGCATTAAGAAAAGCTGTTGAAAGTTATACTTGAAAACGTTTCAATTTAAACCATTTAAAATTAATTTTTTTTACATTCAAAGATGTTCATTAAAATACTCTTTTAATTAATTATTTTTTTTATAAAGCAACATTTTATAATTAAATCAAATTTCACAAAGCACCTTAATAAATTCAAGTGCAAACTTTCCCATTTTTACATTTAACACTTTATTCACATTTACATTTTAAAATTATCATTTCACAAATTAAAATAAATTTCCAATTTATTTAATTTACTTAAACCCTTAATTAAAACCAAATTCACATTTCCAGGTCAGTTCATTTTAAAATTACACTTTCAAGCGTTCATTCATTTAACCATTGTAATACATAGAAAAATCAATAAAACTTTATCAATTCATTTAAACTCAAATTTAATCAAATCATCATATTTACCATTTTCCAAATATAATTAAATTTCTATTTTATTTATATAACTTAAAATTCCCTTTTTAAACCAAAACCCAAATTTCCAGACTTTAAGTTATATTTCAATAATTCAACTTAACCATTTATTTATTAACATTTTCCACTTATACAAAAATCATAAATCTTTTATTTAAAACACTTTAAACTCTATTTAAATCAAATTATCATAAAATTTACATTTTAAACCACTTAAAATTTTATTTATAACTTAAATGTCATTTTAAAAGCCAAAGTCCAAATTTCCATATTTAAGTTATACATCCAAATTTCACTTTTTACCATTCATACATATTTAACTTCTAGAAAAATCCAAAATTTCTTTATTTAAACATTAAAAATACAATTTAAATAAAATTTCATAATTTTTCACTTTTAAAAATATTTAAAATATTCAAAATACTTTATAAAATATAACCACGGGCCTGTATATTGTTTTCTAACCTAGGTCAAGTGATATGGATATATATCATTTTAATCTGCGGTTTAAAAAGAAAAATCCGGGTTCTATCATTTCAAACCCGCAATCCCAAGTTAAAATAAAATAAATAAAAACCGTTCAGGCCTATCATTGTTGAGTCAAAGCTTCTATGAAGATTTTGATTGCTGACAACAATATAAAGGCAATCGACAAATCAAGACCTTCATATGGTTCTCTAGATTATAGATTGATTATTTGATGTTATAATAGTAATAAACTTGTTAAAATCTATCCTCAAATAGTCATGCACAAAATATAATCAATATATATATACATTTATAGTGATGTACACATTTATTGTGCAACTTAACAGAAACCGGTCGACCGGTCCAAAAATGAACGGTCGACCGTTCCTGTTAAATGTGCACAATAAACGTGCACACATGCACATAACGACTATATATTTAAAATCCTGTCTACCGGTCATTTTTTGACCTGTCGACCGTTTTTAAACAGAAAGCAAGTTTTCCAAAAGACACTTCTCTTCTCCAAGAGTTGCATCTCCTACCTTTCACCAATAATCACAACTCTTAATGGCAACTGTTTCACCAAGAGTTACAACTATTTTCTTCTTATATATATACTCATCTAAAATCGTTGATTCAAACAAGAATATATATGATTAATATATGCTTTCTCTGATCTTACTTTCTAACATTCTTGCATTCTAAAAGCACTCATTTAATTAATAGCTTATTGAATCATTGAAACTATTTTATACCTTTTGATTCAATAAGCAATATACCTTCTTTAATCTTCACAAAACATCATTCATATTCTTTGAGGATAAGATTATAGGAAGGGTGTACTACTAGTGACAAATCCGTGTTTTCAAGAACACAAGTTGTCAACAACAATTGTATTTGTTTTTGTTGAAATCCTCGTGTTGTAAGAGGCAAGTGTTGAAGTCCTTGGTGTTGTAAGAGGCAAGTGTTGAAGTCCTCAGTGTATTAGAGGCGTGAAATCCCGTTCGGCTGTTCGGGTATTGTAAACCTGTTCCTCCGGGTGAAGCGAGGTAGTTAATAGTGAAAATCCAGATAGGAGTCTGGGACTGGACGTAGGACGGTGCTCCGAACCAGTATAAAAATCTCTGGTGTGATTTTTCTATTTTTATTTTTGCTTTGCTACTATCATCTATTTTCCGCATTTATATTATAGTCCATATTACATGATCCGTGTGTACTATATTAGTACGTGCATTAGTATACACACCGCACTTTCATTTGGTATCAGAGCACGGTCATCATATAACCGTAACACAGTTATTTGATATATTCTTGTAATATGGCAAATAACGCAAGTACTAGCACTCAAAACACCACTTACACGGAAGGTCAATCGACACAAAGACCTCCATTTTTCAATGGTCTTAACTATAGTTATTGGGCAACACGTATGTCATTTTTTATGCAATCAAGTAGCTATGATGCTTGGAATGCTACTCAAAGAGAAATAGTGAATCCAACAACTGATTATTCAGAATGGACTGCTGCTGAGAAAATGGCAGCAGCCGTAAATGCAAGAGCAATAAATATGTTGTTCTGTGCATTAGACCAAAATGAATATAACCGTGTTAGCATCTGCACTACTGCATATCAAATTTGGCAAACACTAAAAATCACTCATGAAGGTACTAACAAGGTTAAACAAGCCAAAATAGCAATGCTGAAAAGTCAATTTCAAAATTTCAAAATGAAACCAAATGAGACAATCAATGAAATGTATTCACGGTTTCAAACTATTCACCATGCACTTATTGGCTTAGGACAAAAATATTCTGATTTTGATGTTGTTTCAACAGTCCTACATTCTCTGACTAGTGAATGGGAAGGAAAAGTATTGGCAATAGAAGAAGCTAATGACCTTTCCGTCATGAAGCCAGATGAATTGATAGGAAATTTAATGTCATATGAAGCAAATGTGCAGGCTAGAAAAGAACAGAAAGAAGAAAAGAAAAATGTAGCATTTCATGTTGAGAAAGATGAAAATGAATCAGATTCTGAAGATGAAGATTTGGCATTCATTGCAAAAGGATTCAAAAAATTCCTAAAATATCGAAAAGCCAGTCGCTACAATAAAAGGAAACCTGGATCAAATAAACCATCTTCATCTGCTATAGAATGTTTCAACTGCCATAAAAAGGGACACATGCAGAAGGATTGTCCAGAACAAAAGAAGAAGTCAGAAAATAACAAATTCAAATATAAGAAGGACAAATCAAAGAAACGAGCCTTCTCAGTAACATGGGATGACTCAGAGTCATCTTCATCAGAAAGTGAAAGTGATTCGGAGAATGAACAAGCTAATGTTTGTTTTATGGCAACAGAAGATGAGGTACAAATTCCTACATTTGATGAATTACTTGATATTAATGCTGAATTGATAGTCAAATATAAAGACATAAAACGTCAATTAAAAGTAGTCAAAGCAGATTTAAGTAGAGCAGAGTTTGAACGAGATATGTTAAAAGATGAGAAGAAAATATTAGAAGAACTTGGAAATATTCAAGAATCATCATCTAATGTTGACTCTCAAATATCTCTTTTGAGTCATGAAATAGAAGCTCAAAAAGAGAAAAATTCTCACTACTGAAAATCATGAACTTAAAGCAAAAGTTAAAATTCGAGACCTAGAAAAAGCTAGTTTACAAACAAAGTTTGATGACATTACTCAAAATGTTTCTAACTTTAACAAAGGTCGAGAAAATTTGACTAAAATCATTGAAAGTTCACAATCTATTTCAGATAAACAAGGTTTGGGATATAACAAACATGAAACTAAGAAACATCTTAGAAAAAAAAGGAAAAAAAAAGTACAAAAAACTGAAGCTAAGAAAAATGTTAGTTTATTATATTTCAAACCAAAACCAGTTGTGAAATTTCAAAAGAGAAATGTTAAGACTATCAAAATATGGGTTCCTAAAACAAATAATAATTTAATTAGGAACAAATACATTCAGCATTTCATGAATACTGTACATTTTAATAACAATTATATATATAAAGGGGATACCGGACCCAAATGGGTTTGGACTCCTAAGACCTAACTCTTAGGACCCTATAAAAAGTGGGTACCATGAACTTAATTCTATTTTTTGCAGGTCCCACTGAAGAAAAAAGGAAAGTGGATATTGGACAGTGGTTGCTCAAAACATATGACGGGAGACAAAAGCTTATTAACAAATATTAAATACTCAGATGGTGGCTCAGTCACTTTTGGAGACAATTCAAAAGGTTATATCATCGGCAAAGGCGATGTGAGCAATTGCGGTACATCTAACTTACCTCTTATTACTAATGTCATGCTAGTTAGAAATTTAAAACACAATTTACTTAGTATTAGTCAGTTATGTGACAAGGGTTTTATAATTTCCTTTTCAAATAATAAGTGTAGTATTTTAGATAAAGACCATAATTTAGTTTTTGAAGGTTATAGAGACAGAAATATATATATTCTAAATATGAATATTAATCATAATTCAGATATGTGTCTTGTGGCTAATGACAATGATCCATGGCTATGGCACAAACGTTTCTGTCATATAAACTTCAGAACTATTGACAAGCTAGCCAAAAACAATCTAGTTAGAGGACTACCCAAAATGAGTTTTAAAGTTAACAACATTTGTGATGCATGTCAATTAGGAAAATTGACCAAATCATCGTTTAAATCCAAGAAAGTCATATCAACATTACAACCACTTGAGTTACTGCACATGGATTTATTTGGACCTACTAGAGTTCAATCAATAAATCACAGTCAATATGTGCTTGTAATTGTTGATGATTTCTCTCGTTATACATGGACAATTTTCTTAAAAAATAAAAGTGATACTTTCAATCATTTCAAGTCCTTCGTCAAAAGAATTCAAAAATCAAAAGGGATTAAAGTTAAAAATATAAGAAGTGATCATGGCGGAGAGTTTGAAAATAATGAATTTGAACATTTTTGTACAAAGAAAGGTATATATCATAATTTTTCGTTTCCCAGAACTCCACAACAGAACGAAGTAGTAGAACGAAAGAACCGAACTTTACAAGAATGTGCAAGAACATTATTGAATGGAACTACCTTACCAAAACATTTCTGGGCAGAAGCTGTCGCAACCGCCTGTTATGTTTTAAATCGTGTGTCCATAAGACCTCTTACCAAGAACACTCCTTATGAATTGTTTAACAAAAGAAAGCCCAAAATCTCATACTTCAAAGTTTTTGGTTCTAAGTGCTTTATTTTAAATACGAAAGACCAGCTTGGAAAATTCGATCCAAAAGCCGATGAAGGAATATTTGTCGGTTATTCGGAACGAAGTAAGGCCTATCGGATATTTAATAAACGAACCAAAACTATTGAAGAATCACTTCATGTATCTTTTGATGAAATCTATCAGCATCCTCACACAATATCAGATGATGACGAATCAATAGTCATTAATAATCCAATCATCTCAAATACTGATTCTGACTCAGAAGTAATTATTGAGAATGCTCCTCAAATATGTGAATTACAAACACCACCAAGAATATTAAGAGACCATCCGGCCCAAAATATAATAGGTGAAATAACATCACATGTCAGAACAAGGAGTCAACTCAATCAAATGGGTCATGTCGCTTTTCTCTCAAATATCGAACCTAAGAATCCAAAAGAAGCTGCTACAAATGATTACTGGATCATTGCCATGCAGGAAGAACTAAATCAGTTTGAGCGCAATGACGTTTGGGAACTTGTTCCAAGACCAACTGATCAGTCAGTAATTGGTACTAAATGGGTCTATAAAAATAAGGCTGACGAACAAGGAAATATCACCAAAAATAAAGCAAGATTAGTAGCACAAGGATACAATCAAGAAGAAGGTATCGATTATGAAGAAACTTTTGCACCAGTTGCTCGACTAGAAGCTATTAGAATTCTATTATCTTTTGCTTGTCATCATAATTTCAAACTTTATCAGATGGATGTCAAAAGTGCTTTTCTCAATGGATTTATCAAAGAGAATGTCTATGTCGAACAACCTCCGTTGTTCGTACATGAAAAATATCCTGACCATGTGTTCAAACTTAAGAAAGCTCTGTATGGTTTAAAACAAGCACCTCGTGCTTGGTATGAACGATTACGTAGCTATCTTATTAATTCAGGTTTTGAAATAGGCAAAGTCGATCAAACTTTGTTTATTAAACATTCTCGAAAAGATATTCTGGTTATCCAAATATATGTAGACGATATAATCTTTGGTTCAACAAACGATAAACTCTGCAAGGAATTTGCAAGTATTATGACCAAAGAATTTGAAATGTCTCATATGGGAGAACTATCTTATTTTCTTGGACTTCAAATCAAACAGCTTTCAAACGGTATTTTTATCAATCAAGAAAAATACTGTGAAAATCTTATCAAACGCTTCGGATTACAAAATACATCTGGTAAACCAACTCCTATGAGTACAACTACACATCTTGAAAAAGATGAAAATAGTAAGAATGTTGACCAGAAATTATATCGAAGCATGATTGGTTCTCTTCTTTATCTTACAGCTAGTCATCCAGATATATTAATGAGTGTTTGTTTATGTGCTCGTTTTCAAGCCGATCCAAAGGAATCACATTTACGAGCAGTGAAACGTATAATTCGTTATCTTAATAATACCAAAGATTTTGGTCTTTTCTATCCAAAAGAATGTCCATTTGAATTAGTATCATATAGTGATGCTGATTTTGGTGGCTCACGAACGGATAGAAAAAGTACAAGTGGTACGTGCCATTTTATTGGAAAATCACTTGTCTCTTGGTTTAGTAAGAAACAGAATTGTGTTTCACTATCAACATGCGAAGCTGAATATATATCAGCGGCTCTTGCTTGTACTCAAGTACTATATATGCAACAAACACTTCAAGATTTTGATATTCATTTATCAAATTCTATTATATACTGTGATAACACAAGTGCTATAAATCTTTCTAAAAATCCAGTGAATCACTCTCGAACTAAACACATTGATATCCGTCATCATTTCCTTAGAGATAATATTGAAAAAGGAAATATATGTCTTAAGTATGTTCATACTGACAATCAATTAGCCGATATTTTCACTAAGCCTTTACTTGAATCTAGTTTTATTAAACTACGAAGAGAGCTTGGCTTAGTATCTCGAAAAGATCTAGAATAGAACAAATTATTTACATTCTTAAGCTATATTTTTTTCATAACAATCTTAAAAATCAGAACTATAACCATCTCTACCTATTTTTAAACAAATATTTTAAAACTTTGGTTATGTTTACGGCCAATTCTTTTTATCAAATTCAAACCACAAGCTCTTAACAAACCTTTTTTTTATATAAACTTTTGAAACTACCTCTTTAATCATTCATTTCTTTTCTGAAAATTATATTCATCATACACAAGCTATCATGGCTCATATTTGTGACAAATGCGCACAAGAACCTCATATTTCAATCACAAGCTCGGATTCGGAGGAGAATTACTCTCCGATTACACCGAAACAGAAACCGGAGTGCTATCACCATTGTTCTCGCACTCCTGGTCATACGCCATCATCTAAACGTGTAAAGAAAGCACTATTTTGCTCTCCGCGCACGAAGGCACAAATCGATGAGATACATCACTACCAAAAGCATCAAATCGACCTACAGAGACAATTGCATTATGGACAAAACCAACTCTATCATGAACAACAACGTACGTCGGCACGTTTATCCGTCTTAGAAAGAATGGCATCGTTCTTCTGCGGATCAAACAAGCACGATGTTCATGAACCAATGCCATGCAGGCCATCGACTTCAATGACTCCAAACTCTTGGGATAGAAATTATAACGAGAATGAAGGAGCTCGAAATAAGTGGAGTCCAAGGGCTAAACGCATTGAAGACAACAAAAATTCTAATGACAACTCTCCTTCTCATTAGAATTTCATAATGTATATTGTTTTGTTTTCATATATATTTCTTGTAATATCATATATTCTGTAATAATAATATAATATAAAATATATGCAATCGATTTTTTTTCAAAAATTTTGCGAAAACAATCAGTTTTCAACACAGAGCAAAACCGGTCGACCACCGTAATTTCTACCGGTCGACCAAAAAAGCTCTCGGGTTGAAAACGGTCGACCGGTAAAAATTAGGCGGTCGACCGGTCGAGCATTTTACAGTTTTTTTTTATACACTCCACGTATATATTTTTACCCCACACTCATTTCTTTCTACTTCCTAACTGAAAGCTTTCCCAATTCCCAAACCCTAGTTCATATTTCTCAAGCTCCAAAACTCTCAAATCCTCATCAATGGCTCCACCACAAAAGAAATCAAAGAAAAGAGCATCTTCAGAATCTTCATCTCTAACTCTCTCTGCCAGAAAGTGGCTTGAAACTCCAGTTGCCGTAACTCGATGGAATCAAATGACAAATTATAAGTTCCATCCGGGCTCATTCATCAAATTCGAAGACTTCACTTCATACGGTATTCGTCGTTTAGCAAACAATTCCAATATTTCTCCTCTAATAGATTTTTCAGATAATAGCGTAGAAATTAATCACTTACCGATTAAATTATTCTACGCAAATATGAATTTAGAAGAATATACACCGGATAATCCAAATGGAGTTATTTGGTCGGTAGTTTGCGGCAAACGAATTTATCTTACTCATGATAGAATAGCTTCTATTCTTGGAATACCAAATCGAGGTGAAGAATTTTCATCGACATTTTGTGAAGTATTCACCCGAAATAGCACTAGCCATAAGTTTATAGAAGATAATAGTGACGGCACCAAATCGATTGGGCTACGACCGACAGCAAGGCTATTACATCGTGTCTTGATGCACTCTCTATTTCCTCGATTAGGAAATTATGATGCCGTCTACAAGGAAAATTTCAAGGCTCTTTATGCTATATACGGGGAAATCGAAATCAACTGGGCTCACATGATTTTCGATGAAATTTTAAAAGTGAATAACTCCACTCGACCTCATTTCTTCTATAATGAGTATATTATGCGCATATTGCTAGCATGTGGAGTAACAGCCCCTGATTCAGCAACATCTACACCAAAATGCATTGACTCCACTACCATCAAGCGCATGAAACTTCCTCCTCCCTATGTTCAGATTATGCCATTCGAACAATGGCAACAACGAGGTACACAAGCACAACAAGCTCCATCTTCCCGACCTCATTCCGGAGAAGTTAGGTTGTTGAAATCTAAGTCGTCTACAAGAGAATCTCTTGAAACCATCGCTCGTAATCAATTCTTACTTGAAGCGAGACTCAAACGTATGGATTCAAAAATTGACAAACGATTCAACAAGGTCAAGTCTTTCTTCAATGCTATATGGGATGCTATATCATGTAGCACATCTGTATCTACCCAACATCAAGACCCCGGAAAGCGTCCGGCTCCTCCCACTTTCACTTGGTCAACATCCGAGGAATCTGCTGGTACAAGCGGACAAGGTCATGGAGAGACGTCTAGAGGTGATGACGATGACGATGACGATGATGACGATGACGATGATGACGATGATGATGATGAAGATGATGAGGAGGAGATTCAGTCGGACTAAAGCTAGTTTGTTTTTTTTAAGTTCTTTAAAAACATCTGTGACACTTGTACTAATTAGTGTCCATCTTATTGAACTATGGCATGTATGGTAGTTTTCAAAACATCTTATGTTTAATATGTATTATGCATTGTTCTTTTTTAGTTCATATTCTTTTTTGTTTACTCCTTTTTGTCGATGACAAAGGGGGAGAAAGGTGCTAATAATTGTTTGCAGAGAGAAAGGTGCTAATAATTGTCTGCAGGAAATCACATATTCAGGGGGAGATTCAATACTTTAGCTATATATTGTCATCAATCAAAAAGGGGGAGAATGTTGAGTCAAAGCTTCTATGAAGATTTTGATTGCTGACAACAATATAAAGGCAATCGACAAATCAAGACCTTCATATGGTTCTCTAGATTATAGATTGATTATTTGATGTTATAATAGTAATAAACTTGTTAAAATCTATCCTCAAATAGTCATGCACAAAATATAATCAATATATATATATACATTTATAGTGATGTACACATTTATTGTACAACTTAACAGAAACCGGTCGGCCGGTCCAAAAATGAACGGTCGACCGTTCCTGTTAAATGTGCACAATAAACGTGCACACATGCACATAACGACTATATATTTAAAATCCTGTCTACCGGTCATTTTTTGACCTGTCGACCGTTTTTAAACAGAAAGCAAGTTTTCCAAAAGACACTTCTCTTCTCCAAGAGTTGCATCTCCTACCTTTCACCAATAATCACAACTCTTAATGGCAACTGTTTCACCAAGAGTTACAACTATTTTCTTCTTATATATATACTCATCTAAAATCGTTGATTCAAACAAGAATATATATGATTAATATATGCTTTCTCTGATCTTACTTTCTAACATTCTTGCATTCTAAAAGCACTCATTTAATTAATAGCTTATTGAATCATTGAAACTATTTTATACCTTTTGATTCAATAAGCAATATACCTTCTTTAATCTTCACAAAACATCATTCATATTCTTTGAGGATAAGATTATAGGAAGGGTGTACTACTAGTGACAAATCCGTGTTTTCAAGAACACAAGTTGTCAACAACAATTGTATTTGTTTTTGTTGAAATCCTCGTGTTGTAAGAGGCAAGTGTTGAAGTCCTTGGTGTTGTAAGAGGCAAGTGTTGAAGTTCTCAGTGTATTAGAGGCGTGAAATCCCGTTCGGCTGTTCGGGTATTGTAAACCTGTTCCTCCGGGTGAAGCGAGGTAGTTAATAGTGAAAATCCAGATAGGAGTCTGGGACTGGACGTAGGACGGTGCTCCGAACCAGTATAAAAATCTCTGGTGTGATTTTTCTATTTTTATTTTTGCTTTGCTACTATCATCTATTTTCCGCATTTATATTATAGTCCATATTACACGATCCGTGTGTACTATATTAGTACGTGCATTAGTATACACACCGCACTTTCAATCATTTCAGCCCATAACGATTTTTCCATATTCTAAAGTCCGTTTGGGTATGTATCATTTTAACCCATAGTGATTCTAATCTACAGGGAACTTGCAGTATGATAAACAGATATAAATAAACAGTTAACTACATATATAAATAATAGATGATATGATATGAAATTTAACAGGTTTAACATCATATATAAATAATCATAGGCAGTTATAACATCATATATTTTTCTCTACACATTCAGTTGTTGTTGTTTCACAACTGCATAAGTATGAATGTCGTGTGAGCTTTACTCACATCTAAATGTTGGAGATTGCAAACCAATAACATACGGAATCAAAAGCAAACAGTAAAGACTACGGAATTTGAATGGAGAGCGAGATCCAAGTTATAGATCTTGTGTTACAACCCAAAACAAAACAAAATAATATTACAACTCAATACAACATTGAATAGGAATAACTTTGAAATTAAAAGAGATATGAATGTCACATCTTTTGCCTTGTTTTCTACAATGCTTTTCATGGCCTAGGGTTTATTTAGGTCAGGTTTGACATGGCTTTGGCTCAGGTTTGAACATAGGGATGCATGGCATAAAGGCTAGAACATGTGGAAGAAGTTACAAGGTAGGAATGTGAAGGGTTTTAGGCAATGTAGTGAAATTTTGGTTCAACAAAAGGGTTCGGCCATGGGTCCTTGGGCTCGGCCAGTAAAGTGTGGATCAGGTCAGGGGTTTGAGTTGTGAGGAGGGGTCTGGACAGAGGTGGTGGCGGCGGCCTAAGGTGATGGTGGTGGTGGAAATGAAGGAGATGAGGCCAAAGTGGTCAAACTAGCTTGTTTTAAGGTTTGTTGTTGCATATTTGAGGGGTTTGGTCATCTTAAAGGGCTCGGCCTTGGTCATGGCTGGAGGTATAGGTGGTGGTGATGGCAGGGAAGAGGTGTAGGGGGTGGTGGCCATGGCTATGGAGTGTGGAGGCTGAGCAAAACTAGCAAAGAAGACAAGGCAAAAAGTATGAAAATGAGAGGAAAAGAGACCAAAAGAGAAGCCATTACCAATTTTTTTTCTCCTAGCCGTGAATGAATGGAGATGAGAAATTTTTTCCACGTGAAAATAATGAAAATACACGGCTACTCAAAAGATTACACGGCCAAAAGCATAAAGGAGGGGTTATGGCAAGTGAAAAGACTTTAGGAGGTGAAAAGACTTAAGTTAAATAAGCTTTTTAACTCTTCATATTTCTTATTTCTTTTTAAAACAATTAAAACAAAATAATTTCAGAAAATACTTTTAAAAACCGAAAAAAAGTGAAAAAATATGAAAATAAATAATTAAATTTAAATGAAAATAGAAAAGAACAAAAGAAATTGTTTAAAAATCCAAAACAGTGTCTAGAAATTACAAATAAATCATCATTGACTTTAGAAAATCGTTTACTTCATTCTAAAAATATTCTACAACAAATTTTTGAAATAGAAGGCTTTTTAAAACATTTTCAAAGTGAAATAAATAATTAAATTTAGAGAAAATAGAAAAAGAACTAAAGAAATTGTTTAAAAATTGGAAACAGGACATGAAAATTACAAATAAATATCACTAGCCTTATAAAATTCTATTTTACTTTAAAAAATTAAAGTTAAATAAATAAAATAAATAAGGAAAAAAATTAAAGTAGGAATGAGAATAAATAAGTTCTTAAGAAAATATAAAGATAAATAAAGAATTACTTTAATTATTTGGAACTAGGAATTAAAATTTATAAACAGAATACAGCTGACATTCGAAAATGTCAATAACACTTTTAAAAATGTTTAAAACCAAAATATATACATAGCATGTTATTTTACCCATATAAATAGAATTATAACATTACATGGCGAAATAAAATATTATTTATATAATTTAAAATAAACCATTTTGTTAAATACAGCAAATTACACACAATAGTTAAAAAGACATAACTTTCACATTATAAATCAGATTTCAATGAAACAAAAAGCAGTGTTCTTAAAATTTTATTTACTTTCATAATAAAAGATAAAATTCAAATTTTCAAATATTTAAAATTTAAATTTAAAAGTCAAAGTTTGACTATTTTACCCAAAATTCACTTTTTGAAAAATTATTCTATTTAGTCATATTTGGAATTCTAATCCATATCAAAATCAAAGTTTATATTTGAAATAACAAAATTATCTAAATAAAATAAATAAAATAAAGTTAAATCAAAATTCAATTAAAAATAATTAAAATATACAATTAGAAAAAAATCACAAGATACAGGGTTGTTACACTCTCCCCCACTCAAAACTTTTCGTCCTCGAAAAGGAATGAGGTACAGGAAAGCACAGAAAAGATAAAAATAAAATAAAATTAAGACAATGTGACAAGAAGATTGAGATATATACCTGATAACTGTTGTTTTAGGTAAATTTAACAAGGTGGAGATGATTTTTCCAAGATCTTCCATAGTCAAGAACACAAGCACGAAAAAGGTGGATTCGACATGAGTACCAAAGATTATAGAAAGATTTCTAAACAGAAATATTATAGAAGGATGCCTATATCAGTCCATAGCAAGACAAGGATAATAAGGACAACCAAAAGATAGTTTGAAAAACAAAATTAGATAATAAGTTAGAAACCATGGAAATTTCAACTTAAATAGAATTTTTTTTTACACAAGTTAAATAAATCTTAACTACCTCAAATTTCATTATCTTATCATCCAATCATCTTAAATTAAATTTTTTAAAACCATGGGTTATAAAAAAATCATTTTTTAAACTCATAATGTACTTAATAAATTTAATTCATCTTTATTCCTAATTAAAATTAATTTTATTCCTCTCAATATATTTTATCATCAATGCCCATTGTACTTACTCTTATTATAACTACTTTAATTTATTATTACTACCATTAATCATTATATTATTTTGTAAATTATTTAATTAACCATTTATTATATTTACTCCTGTTAATCATTTTATAACTAAAATTTAAGTGTATAAAATTTATTTTAACCATTCAAATTTCATTTATAAAATCTTTTTATATTATATATTATCCAATTACATTGTTAACTTCTGAAATTAAGGTAAGTTATATTTGAATGCAATTGTATTATACAAATAAAACTTTCCAATTAAATCATTTCATGCTTGAATATTCATCCAAAATTTTGATTTTCTTTTTATAATTGAAATTATTATTTAAAATAAAATTTAAGAATTAAATTACCGATTTCTTCAAACCATTTAGAGATAAATAAATGTATGTACATAATTTATCAAATCAAATTTAAATCATATATCTATATATATTATAAATCAAATCATATTTTAGAAATTCAAATCAATTTGATTTCCAAAACAAAGCTGTAGCAAGACTACAGAGCAGTCTCTTCACTTCGAAACTCGAAAATGAATGTCGATGATGCTGCAGTCATTACCGAACTTATTTCCCAGCGACAAAGAGAAGAGCACTGATTTTTAAAATTTAAAATTCTTTGGAAATATATTCTCATTCAAAAATACTTTAAATAGTATACTTTAAATGTGACAGCCCGCAAATCTGTACCCCTTGAGTCATCACTATTCTACATTAATTAACTCGGGTGGAACAGAAATATGAACCATTAGGGTTAAAGAAGAAGAGATAGAAGAAGAAGAAAACTAAACAATATCAGAATCTCATAGTCGCAGCGAAATAAAATATAATAGTAAATAATATATCTTTACACAAAATGAAATTGTATCTGTTATATACATCATATCATCAGAGTATCTCATACAAACAACATTTACCAATCAGACAATCCATACAATCATAGCAGCAGATATATACTAGTACGGATAATACGTCTCGGACTCCAGCTCCTCTCCTGCTCCGTAGCATCCTGTCCTAAACATATAATACTCGGTCTGACCCGGGCATTATAATGAAATAACACCCGAGTCTGTCTGGAATACCATCTAATAATAATGCATCCAAATTGATTATTAAAGTTTCAAAAATCCTTTTAAAAACAAAAGCATCTCATAAGACCACGCCACAAATAAACATGTCGGGTTTTTACCTTACGATAGCTAAAACATTTTTTTTTATAGAAATCCTCTGATATTATAATAGGGTCTATATACAAATATTTATAAAATAGCCAAAATTTTTACATCTATTAAATTCCATCTACTAGCCACAGAGTGGGTAATACAAACAAAACTCGTACAAGGCTCGTAGGGAGAATGGATTTCCAACAATGACTAGGCACTGGGGTACCACCTGTCACAGTACGTGGCCTAGATCATAGTACCGAGGAGTACGCCCGCTCCCCTGCAACACAAGACCGGAACCTTCCCTTACTGGACAGCTCCGAATAAGATCACCCCACGGTTGGGATCGGCAACCACACCACTAAGCCGAAATAAAAAGGGACATCTAGACAGGGATGACCTTACTCTCAAGTGGGGGCTACCCACGAAGCCTTGCTGCATATCCGTTGATTTTCAGTCATTCTCGTTTGATGAGGCTTGAGGCTAAGCATTACCTTTAGAACGTTTCACTTAGAATGCCCATCGTCCACCTGATGATGTTCCGAAAACATTCGTCCATACAAATCCGTCCCGGGTTCGAAAGGAACCGAAGGCACTATTCCTACTACATCTATTTTGGAAATATCCTCAGGATTAATAGCGACTAGCCCTTGCACTTCACTGCTGCATTTTCGACTCCGTACACGTTTTTCCACGAAACGTACAAACCAGATCGAAGTGGTTTTCGAGTAATAAATCTCGATCCCGGTCCCTTCGAAACGATCAACGCATTTGTCCAATATTGATAGTCGGTGATTTAACTATCAATTAATATTCACAAACATCCATCATACAATAAATAATTCCTAATTATTTTTTTCTCAAAAATCTTTACGAGATATAATCCCAATTTCAAAATTCCTTTTGAAACACTTTTCAAACCCAATTTCCTCATGGAAATAGATTCTCTAATCTTTATTCCCTCTGAAACATCCAAGTACCCATATTTAAGGTTTAAAAAAATTTAAATACTTTATCCCTCAGAATACATTAAAACCATTTATATCAAATCTACTTACATACTTAATTTATATTATACATATACTTTTAAAATATTTCGAATAAAACTGCTTTATAAAATATAAACAATTAACTTTAAAATAAGTTAAGTCATACTAGTTTTAAACATAAAGTTATGAATCCTTATACAATTTCAAATAAAGCTTTAATTGATTTTCTTTAAAATAGAACCAGCTATAAAGTATAAATGATAATAATATTTTTTTTAAACATAATTCTAATTACCCCTTTAAAAATAGTTACTTTCATAACTACTTCAATATATTCACTTCAAAAATTCTTACAACTTAAATAATTTTTCTTAAAACCATTCTTTAAACAAAACTCAAAACTCCTAACCTTTCAAAAATCAACTTTAAAAACGTACTTGGTATCTCAGGGAAATATACTTCCACTTTAGGATAACCCAAGAATTCTCCTTATCAATCCAATCACGATTTATCCAATTCAATTTTACGTTCATCCCGTAAAATTCCTTTCCATACTTTTAAAATAACTCCTTTTATTTTAAACACATTGCTGTTTCCTGAAAATCACTTTCAAACATACGTTTAAAATATTTAAAATAAACTCTAGAAATTATTTAATTGAAAATAATACCTAAGGAAATATACAGTGGTTTCCTAAGTATTTTTAAATAAAATTCCACCTTTTTTAAAATAAGGTTATTAAATCAAATATTCATATTAAAAATTTTCTTTTGAAAACTGAATACTACTATACTTCTTTTAAAATAATTAAATGCCATAATTATTTAATCAAATATTTGATTTCATAAAAAAAAACATTTTAAAATAATATTTCTTTCTAAAAATATTCTAAACATATTTGAACTGCAAAACTATAGATTTGAAAGCTTTCTTAAAACAAAACCAAATTTCCAGGAGAAAGCACTCTTCACATTCTTTTAAAATAAATCTCGCTATTAATTTAAACAATTATCAATTCCCTTTGAAATAAAATTTCAAACACTTGAAAATTTTCAACCCATTCCTTGTATTTAATCTCTTTTAAAATCCTTTACTTAGGAATTTCTTTTATATTCTTTAAACCCAATTCATCTATTCATATTTAAAATTTTCAGGTTGTATTCTCCCAATCACAGTACAACACAATTTAAATTTTAAATTTAATGCATCACAGAATATAAATAAAACACTGCATATCAGGCTCTAAACAAATTATCACAAAATAATAAATGATGTATATCGCAGAATATAAATTAATTTTTGTTTGTGAAGGATCCAGTTGGATCCCTCCAACCTGTTTCCCTACATCCACAGATATTAGCACACCAACATATATCAATTCAATCATATTCAGCCAATCAAGCAACCATTCAATTATTGACTATCTAAATTAGCTAATATTCCAGATATGAGTGAGTTAATCTCACCTTAAGTTTCGGCGAGCGTTTGAAATTATAAATTAAATCGAACGGCGTTCGATTTAACCTAAATTTTCACTTGCTCAGAATAATTCCGGAACTGCTGCACTGCGTAGATCGCGTTTCTACGTTTCCAGCGTCGCTAGATGCATCGAAATCTGATAACAAACGCACAAGATATGGTTGCTTAAAGTTTGAATCTAAAATTAAACAAATTTCCTTTAAAATTTAATTTAATTATACCAAAAAAAGACAGGCCGTGCGATCTGGAAAGCAAAAATCAAGGCCGTGAAAACCCTCTTTCTCCCCGCGTTTAGATCCAGGGTATCAAAACCCATCAGCCGCCCTAACTTCCTCCCCTACGCGACCAAAACACTGCCTTATAGGACGATCGGCTACCATCTTTCGAAGCGTCCACATGAGCTCCACCAACGACGAGGAAAAGAGCGAGCTCGGCGACCTCAAGCTCGAGCAAACTCAGTTCGAACGGCCGGCATACGCAGAAGAATAATGGCTCCAAACGACGATTACAACCAAGATCTACCGTAGGATGTGTTAAGCTCGTCATCCCCTTCGATCTTCCAGTAGAAAATTTCTTGAATAGATGCAAGGATTAAGAGCAAACTGAAAGCAAAGGGAAATGATTTTCGGCCATGAAAATATATAGAAGCGGCGGCCGTGTAATTTCATTAGGGTTTCGGCCTTAATTATATATATAAATGTTTAATTTATATTATTTTAATATTAAAGCAACTATAAAGCAACTTATTCCAACGATCTCCAAATTACACGTGCCGCCTGGCGATCCTAAGGTTTTACCTGTGTTCCGTACACAATGGAACGTGTTTCGGAAGCTAATCCGATCATATACGCAAGTTACGGAATTAACCGATCAATTTTAATTAAATCGAATAAAGTAATTTCTAAGCGTTTTAAGCTGCCGGGGTCAAACGACAACTCCGATTGCTACGAAAATTAAAATCCGATAATAACTAACTATTACGGATCCAATGGAACTGGTTTCGTCGAATTCCGAGACTGTACCCCGAAAGGCTATTTTAACTCGTCTATTAAATCGAGCGATTTTCTGAAATTATCAGAAACGCTTAAAATTTCACTTTTAAAATTTTATTAACTTAATAATAAATCATATAAAATTTATAATCATATTAAAAATCATTCTGGCTCATTCCAGACCAAAATCTGATTAATTGCAATATTTTATTATTAAATTCTATTACTATTTAAATCAAAATAAACTTAAATAAATTTTTAGAATCAAATTTTATATCTATTTGCACTCAGAATTACCAATTATCCCAATTCCAATATTAAATTATTATTATTATTCAAATTTCAATTTCATTCCCGAATTTAAAATTTAACTAATTCCATTAACTTAACCAAAATCTTTTTGTTTCAAAAAATCAAATTATAATCCATATTCGACATTTAAAATGAATTAAATGTTCAAATTTGGCGACCCAAAATTCCGGGTCGTTACATTCCTCCCCCGTTATAAAAATTTCGTCCCCGAAATTTGCTAAGGTAGAAACACCACTAAAACTCATTTACTTACCCAACTTACTTAGTTAACAGCTTATATACACTTTCTAAAAACCCTTTGGCTCCATCCCAATCCCATGTGCCTCATTTATTATTCAAAAGCTTTTGTGGCAACATTATTTCAAAACAACTTTACTAGTTAATAAAATTTTCAAAATTCCCAAAAATTTTCTAACCCCCAAAATTTTTAGAAGATTTTGGCAGAGACTCCCTTGCACGGAGGAGCTTTCGCGATATCACGATACAGATAAATATATATACATCGACCCACACGGTCGGAAACCAAAATATATCACAATATATATATCATTTCCCAATTATATTAGCGTAGGCGTACCTTTTTAGCAAATTTTAAAAGCAAGCGACTAATATATAATGCATATACACGCCCCAACTCTATCGATCACCTCCTGTACCTGTACTATACTCAACAAACTCATCAGTTTTCAAGGATATGAACATTTCATTAACATTTCCAGTATTAATCTAAGCCAAACATATCAATTTCATAATCCAATCAATAATTTGCATGATTTCATAAGTAAATCATATTTTATAGCATGTACAAAGTTTCTTTTCTAATTCCAAGCTCCATTTTATTTCACACAAATGATTTACATTCAAGTTCACTATATACAACTCATATTTATTTCAATATTATGAACATATGCTTCACAATTCTCAATTTACTTCAATTTAAATTCAAATTGATTCACAATCCAATGTACTTCCAATTTGATTTATTTGCATCTCTTTTCCAAATTCAAACTTCATTATATTCCACTCGAATGACTTACATCCGAGTTGCAAATGTTAGATTCACATTGTAACGCCCCGAAAATTTTCGACTTTCGAAAATTCGACATCGACACTCACTTTATCGACTGACGAGAAATCGAAGGCCGAAAACACGGAATGTTATGGGTTTTAAAAAGAAAAGAAAAAGAAAGAAGAGAGAAAAGTAAATAAGAAGATAGAAAATAGAGGAAGAACAGAAATTTAAAAATTAAAGGATAGAAGGATTTTAAAAATAGAAAAAGAGAATTTGAAAATAGGACGGGACAGAAAGGAACAACAGAACAACAACAGAATCTCACAATTCGCAGCGGAACAACATATAATAATAAATGAATAATCTTTAAACAAAGAACTATATCAGTTATTACATTACATTTCATGACATCACATCATATCATCAGAGTGTACAACAACATACAACAATAAATAGTGCAGCGGAAAAAGAAATACTATATAAATAATACGCCATGCCATCCAGCTTGCCTCCAGCAACTCCAGAATATCCAGAATATCCTGATAAACCTAACTCTTAACTGCCCGTGTGGAAATTGGTGGGCACCCAGAGTTTAGGAAGGAAAACAATAAACTCCGAGTCAGTCATGTGACTGGTGTGAGAACTCAAAACAGTTTATTTATCTTTAAAATCAAAATAGAGGAATATTTTTAATCAATTCGCAATGCTTTTAAAAATGAGACTACCATAAGGCCTCCCGCACACACACACATGCAAACGCAGAATCGGAGGAGATTTCTCCTTATGATAGTCAAAGATGCTTGATACGCATTTAAAATAACATTTGATATTATTACTAGTGCATAGTGTAGGGAAATCATTTCAAAAATAAAGATATAAATCTTAGCCAACATACGACCATTATCGTATGCCTACTATAGCTACTATCCAAACAGTGTTGCGACACCATAAGTGAATAGCAGGTTCTACAACTAATACCGTACAAATCACGTATTGTTTCTTTGGATTTCCAACAAATGATCAGGCCAAGGAACTTCCCATTGCCACTGAGAATGCCTCTGGATGGACATCCCCGAGAACCAAACCGGATCTCAACCAACACAAGGCCGGGTTACTCCTAACTGAGCAACAACTGACCGAATATGCCATCCCCCGGTCCTTTGGGACCTTTTTCCGAGAGCGCTCTCTAATCAATTCACACAATCATAACAAAGTGTTTTCAACATGAGCAAGTATCTGGGCTCCATACCATGATACCACCCTTTTCCAGAAGGAAATGGACACATCCTAAAGGGTGCTACCCCTCATAACCTTGCTGCTTCTTTCCTGTTTTGACCATTTCCGGGATGTGAGGCTCGACGAATTCACGTCCACAAAAACATACTTTATACAAAAGCCATGCTTTGGGTCAACAAATGATCAACACAATGATCACTAAGATAGACGATCAAATAAATGATCCTATCACAATAATCAACACAATGATCATTTCAGCATCACTCAGCATGTCACATTACCAAACTGGGAATATATCGCTGATAACTTCAACTATATAACCTTTGAGCTCGTACGTCTCAAAGAAGGGTGTTAAGCAAAGAATAAATTCTCCGCCACCAACAGAAATATATTTGAAAGAAATCGGCTTTATATCTCAACTTGTAATGTCAGGCATACAATCCATACAAGTCTGTTCCGGGATCGAACAGAACCGAAGGCACTTACAAAGAAGTCCTTGCAATCCGGATATTCACAATCCTGATCGGATTCACCATCACATATGGAGAACTCAATACCGGAGCAACTCGGTGCAGAGTCAATCGATAGTTCATCCTATCACTTTCGCAAATACCGGTCTTCAACACCGATCTTCAAATGCGATTCACAACGACGTATCACATATTCGGAGTGGGTTATACGACCCCATGGTCCTTTCCCGGTTAACCCGAATAGTGAGCGCTTATTCAAAAATAAGTGTGACATTCAAATTCAATCAAATCACATCAAATACCCATTCAAAGGGAAATACTGATAGTCGGTTATTGAACTATTAATTGATATGCACAACATCACCAGATTCCAAATAATTTTCCCAAATTATTTATTTTCCAAAATATCTTTACAAGATATATAATTTCAACACTTCAAAAATAAATCAATATTTATTTTTAACCAATTTCACTTTTCACATATAAATTCCATAATGAATTTATATTTCAAGATATCCATGCATATGCGATTTCAATAATTCATTTCAATTTATCTTCAAAAAAAGATAAATTCTAATTATTCACTTCATATTGGAAAACATTTCCATACTTATTTATTCATAAGTAATTCACAAATTCCTTTTATTTTCAACACTTAGAAAATATTCAATATACTTAAATCGAATTAAGTATATATTTCATTCTTTAAGGAAATCATTCACTTAAACATATTTATTTGGGTTAAAACGAATGTTGCGTAAAACATCGTTACAACAACCCAAAATCACTAGTATAGGGATTCGAAATTAAAATAGATATATAAATCCCAATACTATACAAAACATTTCCTTTCGGAAATCATTTACTATAACAACAGTGTTATAGTCCACCATTTCCTTTTATTTCTCGAAAACGTCTATTTCAACAATAAATGTTGAAATCTATGGTTTCGAATCTCAACATGTTTTAAACCATCGTTAGATCGTTTTAATTCTATTTAAAACATCACATTCAAAACAATTCCTTTAACGTGTTATTCACTATTTAAAAATGTGAATAAACTTCGTTAACAAATCTCATCCTTTTATTCATTTTAATTCAAAGGATTATTCACTATTAAAAAATGTGAATATAACTCCATTTCTAAGTTATAACAATTAACTTGTCAAAATAAGTCATTTGCGAATTTATAAAACAACGTTTATAAATTCCTTTTCTATTTATTTATAAAAACTTCCTTTTTTATAAATCCTTTTATTTACCTATTCAGTTTATAATTCAATTATAGACTAAAAGTTCATATTATAAGTTAATTACTTATAAAACGATTATTTTACAAAATCGTTCATTTAACTTCCCAAATTATTAATCTTAACTTATAAGATTGTTTATTTATCCAAAATTCATTCTTTCGATAACTTTATAAATTTTATAAACCTATTGCTTATAAAATTTCATTTATAACTTCACAGTTTATAATTTCATAAATTTCATTCATTTAGGAAATTCATTTTCACTACATTCAAACACTTATAAAAACTCGTTTTATAATGTCTATATTTCAATTTATAAATATCCATTTATAAATCTCTAAATATAAATCAGTTTATATTATTATTCTAAAACGTCTTTAAATTCCTTTATAATTTCATCATTTCGATTTATAAAATAATCAAATTTTATAAATCCTATATTTAAACTTTTATCATATATTCAAAAATCCAATCTAAATTATTTTATAAAATCATTAGTTCATATTTCTCAAAAATCGACTTTTAATCGTATTTCTAAAAAATCAGCTTTTTAACTATATTTCACAAAAATCATAATTTTTATAACTTTAAAAATTATAACGTTTATTTATTTATAATGGATCAATTCCAGAAATAAAGTATATTTTCAAAAATCATTTTTAAAGATCATTTTAAAATCCCAAAATCTGGGTCCAATGATGCTACACATCAGATAGTCAATCACCACTACAACGATATCATATATCGATATGATAATCAATCAAATATCAAAATATCTGAAATAAAATAAATAATGTTGAGGAATCCAGTTGGATCCCTCCAACCTGTTTCCTGCATCCAAAAACATTAGCACAATACCAATTTCGCTCCAGTACGAAATTATCGCGGTACATGTTCTTATTAAATATTATCCGCTTACTAACGGCGTAATAGGGTCTCATCCGCAAAAAATACGGGAAA
This sequence comes from Allium cepa, assembly GCA_030765085.1. Lineage (NCBI taxonomy): Eukaryota > Viridiplantae > Streptophyta > Magnoliopsida > Asparagales > Amaryllidaceae > Allium > Allium cepa. The sequence goes on from CM060932.1 coordinate 113,730,056, forward strand.
TCAATCAACTGCAATATATACATATGCCAATATATATATATTGATATTATATCTAATACCAATTTCACTGTTTATGAAATATTCGCGGTATATGTTTTTAATAAATAACATCCGCTTACTAACGGCGCATAATGTCTATTTTAACAATCAATAATTTACAGTCATCATTCAAACATGCATTCAAATATTTTAAATCTAACTATTTAAAATAAAATCGAAATCTATTCGATTGAGTGAGAAGTTCTCACCTTGGTTTTAATTTCCGTTTTAGCTTTTATTTCGAATAAAATTAAACGCGCGTTTAATTTTACCCGAAATTCTCACTAACTCCAAACGACTCCAAACCAACTCCATCGCGTAGTGCTCGTCCATACGATTCCAACGCAACTGGATTTGCATTTTTTCGACCTCGTATGAAAAAGTTACGAATTTTTGAAGTTCGTACACGATTTTAAACATATAATTCACAACATAAATTAACTATCTTTATACCACAGCAAATCCTGGCCGTGAGATCTGCATCCAAGGTCTCTCCTTCATCTCCCTCAACTCACGTTCTATCTCCAGGTCCAAGAATACACGGCCGAACCCAATTTCAAATCTAGGGTTAAATTTAGCACCCACCACACTCAACTTCGACACGATCAGATTGCTCCACCTCGAAGACCACCACACTAGCTCCCCACGGCCCAAACCCCAAGGCACTCGGCCTCCTCCTCCACCTCAGGTTGCGTGCGCAACTGTACACGCACGGCCCCCTATTGCTTCCCCTACGCAACTCCAAACCCCATCAAATCCGTATGGATTTGTAGATCTCTTCTTCCTCTTCAATTTTGCTTTAGAAAGTATTTGATAATATTGAATGGATTTGAAGAATTTAATGGAAGAAGATGGAGAATTTTCGGCCTTTAATCCTGTAGGTGGCGGCCACGAACTTAGGCTAGGGTTTTGGAATATTTTATTTATTTATTTGTGTGTGTGGTGTATTTATAGAAAACCAAGCGTAAACACTATTCATCCCGGGAATTCCGAACTCCGATTTAGACGCCGTAACCAGCGTACCTAGGGTTTATCCCGCGTTCCGGACACAATGGAACAAGTTTCGGAAGCTAATTCGGAAGTATGTGAGAGTTATGGCTGAAAACGCTCAATTTAAATTAAACCGATTTAAATCGATTTCTAGGCGTTTTAATTTGTACCGGACAAACGGTAAATCCAATTGACTTGAAATTTGAAACCTTACAATAATATCACATTACGGATCCGATGAAACTGGTTTCGTCGAAATCCGAGACTTTTTGAAAAATGGCTATTTTGACTCGTCAAATTTAAATTAAAAATAAATCGATGCGTTTCGAGCTGCCACGATCAAACGATAGCTCCGATTGACACGAAATTTGAAATCCGGTAATAACTAACTATTACGGATCCAATGGAACTGGTTTCGTTCAATTCTGAGACTGTTCAAAAATTGGCTATTTTACAGTCGATTATTAAATATTAAAATATTCAATTTTCACAAATTAACTTTTAATTCGATTTTAAAAGTTCTAAAATATTTCTATAACTTCAATATGATAAAATAAAATTTTCCAAATTATTTTCAATCATATTTAACTCTATTTTCAATTATTTCCATAATTTAACATATTAAATTATCGATTTAATTATTCAATTAAATCCAATAAATCAAATAAAAATTTATTTGACTTATAAATTCACTTATTAATATTTAAAATTAATTAAATATTCATATTTTAATTTATAAAAATTCTGGGTCGTTACAATCTTTCCCCCTTAAAAGAATTTCGTCCTCGAAATTACAAGTAAGAAAGGTTACAGAATTTATTAACTTTCCAAAATTTATAATTAAATTCCTTACAAATCTTTACTAAATTTTCAAATCATACTTAGTTATCTTTTCAAAAACAACTACTATTGTTTAACTTTCAACTTCAAAATCAAAGTTAAAGTTTTCAAAAATTTTCCAAATTTTCTCAAATTTTTCTAACGCCTTAAATTTCCGGAAAAATTCGCCATAGTCTCCTTTGCGCGGCTCGATCCGAAAAAAAAAATGACAGTATATATATCACAAATATACATCTCATCAAGTAATGAGGCATCCCGAAGGGAAAAAAGTGTAAAAGTACGATATTTAATCCGAGATATGTACCTTATATTTTATTAGCAAGCATATACGGCTAATATAGCGCTAAAGCGAACTCCAAATGCGAAGCAAACGCGATCCGCACCTACTAAACACTCAACAAACAACATGAGAACATGCACATATGCAAATAATCTCAATATACAACATATAGTAACATATCAACTATATATATCACATAGCAAATGCAACCAAACAACAAATGCAAACATCAACCAACTACCATCCATAATCAAATGAATTTTCATTCATATTCTCATTAATTTTCAATGAATTGGTTTTCAATTTAATCACATTTGATTCATTTACATTGGATGTTCTTACTAACATTCATTCTCAATTTTAATTAGTTTGCATTCACTAATTAAATCTAATTCACATTCAATTCTATTCAAATTTATTTACTTCTAATTTGAATTCAATTACATAGCTTTCAATTTCATTAACACTTAATGAATTTCATACAATCAATCAACAATCAAATAACAACCAATGTATATTTATTACAACCAAATTACTTTGCTTACTTTCATTCTGGTTTAATTAAATTGATTTCCATTCCAATTTTTTTTTTTTTTATCAACTTCTAATAACATTAGATTTTAATGAATTTACACTTACATTCATTATTTCATATCAATTTTATTCACATCCAATTGATTAACATTAAATCGATTCATTAATTCAATTCAATTACTAAAGTTGAATTCTATTACATACCTCAAGTTCATATTCATTTAATCCACTTGATTATTTACTTCGATACCAAAATCAACTTAATTCAATATCTCTTAAGTTATATTCCATTTAACTTAAACTTCACCTTTATTTACAACTCATATTCATATAATTTTACTTCTTACATATATAAGTTTATTTCACAATTGTAAATACTTTAATTATAATTCAATTCTTATAATTCTTTTACTTATACAATTTTTTTTTCCTTTATTTAGATTATTCAACAATCAAACAATCAACTTATATACTCATTCATAATTCTGAAAAATTATTCCTTTACATATAAAAATATAATCAAGGCAAAATCATTCCATTTACCCAATTTAAAAACAATATCGTGTCGAATTGTTCTATTCAAGTGTTTAGAAACCCCTTCGGCATAGTCTTGCGGACCACGCTGACGAAAGTTCATATACCACTCAATAAACCAATCATCACAATATAAAACAATTTTATATTCACTAACAAATACGCTCTCATAGCTATTATTACTCTCAAATTCATTCTAGAGTACTGCTGACTCTATCTCTAATGAATAATACCCAACAGAACCATGGTTGTCGCTTAACCATAAGCTCTGATACCAAATGTAACGCCCCGAAAATTTTCGACTGGGAGCGGTCACAACCGGTAGGCTTTTCAACCATCCCAGCCCCACCGTGGCTTACACTGATATCCCAGACTTGCTTTTACGGCCAGCCTTTCGACTGTCACAGCTTACGCCTAACCAACCCCCTAAAAGAGGATGTGTGGGAGTAAGAGTCTCCCGTTCGCCACCAAACCGCGAAGCGAGAACCCCCCATCACATAGCCCAATAGCTTAACAAGACTGGTGTGAGAACTCAAAACAGTTTATTTATCTTTAAAATCAAAATAGAGGAATATTTTTAATCAATTCGCAATGCTTTTAAAAATGAGACTACCATAAGGCCTCCCGCACACACACACATGCAAACGCAGAATCGGAGGAGATTTCTCCTTATGATAGTCAAAGATGCTTGATACGCATTTAAAATAACATTTGATATTATTACTAGTGCATAGTGTAGGGAAATCATTTCAAAAATAAAGATATAAATCTTAGCCAACATACGACCATTATCGTATGCCTACTATAGCTACTATCCAAACAGTGTTGCGACACCATAAGTGAATAGCAGGTTCTACAACTAATACCGTACAAATCACGTATTGTTTCTTTGGATTTCCAACAAATGATCAGGCCAAGGAACTTCCCATTGCCACTGAGAATGCCTCTGGATGGACATCCCCGAGAACCAAACCGGATCTCAACCAACACAAGGCCGGGTTACTCCTAACTGAGCAACAACTGACCGAATATGCCATCCCCCGGTCCTTTGGGACCTTTTTCCGAGAGCGCTCTCTAATCAATTCACACAATCATAACAAAGTGTTTTCAACATGAGCAAGTATCTGGGCTCCATACCATGATACCACCCTTTTCCAGAAGGAAATGGACACATCCTAAAGGGTGCTACCCCTCATAACCTTGCTGCTTCTTTCCTGTTTTGACCATTTCCGGGATGTGAGGCTCGACGAATTCACGTCCACAAAAACATACTTTATACAAAAGCCATGCTTTGGGTCAACAAATGATCAACACAATGATCACTAAGATAGACGATCAAATAAATGATCCTATCACAATAATCAACACAATGATCATTTCAGCATCACTCAGCATGTCACATTACCAAACTGGGAATATATCGCTGATAACTTCAACTATATAACCTTTGAGCTCGTACGTCTCAAAGAAGGGTGTTAAGCAAAGAATAAATTCTCCGCCACCAACAGAAATATATTTGAAAGAAATCGGCTTTATATCTCAACTTGTAATGTCAGGCATACAATCCATACAAGTCTGTTCCGGGATCGAACAGAACCGAAGGCACTTACAAAGAAGTCCTTGCAATCCGGATATTCACAATCCTGATCGGATTCACCATCACATATGGAGAACTCAATACCGGAGCAACTCGGTGCAGAGTCAATCGATAGTTCATCCTATCACTTTCGCAAATACCGGTCTTCAACACCGATCTTCAAATGCGATTCACAACGACGTATCACATATTCGGAGTGGGTTATACGACCCCATGGTCCTTTCCCGGTTAACCCGAATAGTGAGCGCTTATTCAAAAATAAGTGTGACATTCAAATTCAATCAAATCACATCAAATACCCATTCAAAGGGAAATACTGATAGTCGGTTATTGAACTATTAATTGATATGCACAACATCACCAGATTCCAAATAATTTTCCCAAATTATTTATTTTCCAAAATATCTTTACAAGATATATAATTTCAACACTTCAAAAATAAATCAATATTTATTTTTAACCAATTTCACTTTTCACATATAAATTCCATAATGAATTTATATTTCAAGATATCCATGCATATGCGATTTCAATAATTCATTTCAATTTATCTTCAAAAAAAGATAAATTCTAATTATTCACTTCATATTGGAAAACATTTCCATACTTATTTATTCATAAGTAATTCACAAATTCCTTTTATTTTCAACACTTAGAAAATATTCAATATACTTAAATCGAATTAAGTATATATTTCATTCTTTAAGGAAATCATTCACTTAAACATATTTATTTGGGTTAAAACGAATGTTGCGTAAAACATCGTTACAACAACCCAAAATCACTAGTATAGGGATTCGAAATTAAAATAGATATATAAATCCCAATACTATACAAAACATTTCCTTTCGGAAATCATTTACTATAACAACAGTGTTATAGTCCACCATTTCCTTTTATTTCTCGAAAACGTCTATTTCAACAATAAATGTTGAAATCTATGGTTTCGAATCTCAACATGTTTTAAACCATCGTTAGATCGTTTTAATTCTATTTAAAACATCACATTCAAAACAATTCCTTTAACGTGTTATTCACTATTTAAAAATGTGAATAAACTTCGTTAACAAATCTCATCCTTTTATTCATTTTAATTCAAAGGATTATTCACTATTAAAAAATGTGAATATAACTCCATTTCTAAGTTATAACAATTAACTTGTCAAAATAAGTCATTTGCGAATTTATAAAACAACGTTTATAAATTCCTTTTCTATTTATTTATAAAAACTTCCTTTTTTATAAATCCTTTTATTTACCTATTCAGTTTATAATTCAATTATAGACTAAAAGTTCATATTATAAGTTAATTACTTATAAAACAATTATTTTACAAAATCGTTCATTTAACTTCCCAAATTATTAATCTTAACTTATAAGATTGTTTATTTATCCAAAATTCATTCTTTCGATAACTTTATAAATTTTATAAACCTATTGCTTATAAAATTTCATTTATAACTTCACAGTTTATAATTTCATAAATTTCATTCATTTAGGAAATTCATTTTCACTACATTCAAACACTTATAAAAACTCGTTTTATAATGTCTATATTTCAATTTATAAATATCCATTTATAAATCTCTAAATATAAATCAGTTTATATTATTATTCTAAAACGTCTTTAAATTCCTTTATAATTTCATCATTTCGATTTATAAAATAATCAAATTTTATAAATCCTATATTTAAACTTTTATCATATATTCAAAAATCCAATCTAAATTATTTTATAAAATCATTAGTTCATATTTCTCAAAAATCGACTTTTAATCGTATTTCTAAAAAATCAGCTTTTTAACTATATTTCACAAAAATCATAATTTTTATAACTTTAAAAATTATAACGTTTATTTATTTATAATGGATCAATTCCAGAAATAAAGTATATTTTCAAAAATCATTTTTAAAGATCATTTTAAAATCCCAAAATCTGGGTCCAATGATGCTACACATCAGATAGTCAATCACCACTACAACGATATCATATATCGATATGATAATCAATCAAATATCAAAATATCTGAAATAAAATAAATAATGTTGAGGAATCCAGTTGGATCCCTCCAACCTGTTTCCTGCATCCAAAAACATTAGCACAATACCAATTTCGCTCCAGTACGAAATTATCGCGGTACATGTTCTTATTAAATATTATCCGCTTACTAACGGCGTAATAGGGTCTCATCCGCAAAAAATACGGGAAATCAATCAACTGCAATATATACATATGCCAATATATATATATTGATATTATATCTAATACCAATTTCACTGTTTATGAAATATTCGCGGTATATGTTTTTAATAAATAACATCCGCTTACTAACGGCGCATAATGTCTATTTTAACAATCAATAATTTACAGTCATCATTCAAACATGCATTCAAATATTTTAAATCTAACTATTTAAAATAAAATCGAAATCTATTCGATTGAGTGAGAAGTTCTCACCTTGGTTTTAATTTCCGTTTTAGCTTTTATTTCGAATAAAATTAAACGCGCGTTTAATTTTACCCGAAATTCTCACTAACTCCAAACGACTCCAAACCAACTCCATCGCGTAGTGCTCGTCCATACGATTCCAACGCAACTGGATTTGCATTTTTTCGACCTCGTATGAAAAAGTTACGAATTTTTGAAGTTCGTACACGATTTTAAACATATAATTCACAACATAAATTAACTATCTTTATACCACAGCAAATCCTGGCCGTGAGATCTGCATCCAAGGTCTCTCCTTCATCTCCCTCAACTCACGTTCTATCTCCAGGTCCAAGAATACACGGCCGAACCCAATTTCAAATCTAGGGTTAAATTTAGCACCCACCACACTCAACTTCGACACGATCAGATTGCTCCACCTCGAAGACCACCACACTAGCTCCCCACGGCCCAAACCCCAAGGCACTCGGCCTCCTCCTCCACCTCAGGTTGCGTGCGCAACTGTACACGCACGGCCCCCTATTGCTTCCCCTACGCAACTCCAAACCCCATCAAATCCGTATGGATTTGTAGATCTCTTCTTCCTCTTCAATTTTGCTTTAGAAAGTATTTGATAATATTGAATGGATTTGAAGAATTTAATGGAAGAAGATGGAGAATTTTCGGCCTTTAATCCTGTAGGTGGCGGCCACGAACTTAGGCTAGGGTTTTGGAATATTTTATTTATTTATTTGTGTGTGTGGTGTATTTATAGAAAACCAAGCGTAAACACTATTCATCCCGGGAATTCCGAACTCCGATTTAGACGCCGTAACCAGCGTACCTAGGGTTTATCCCGCGTTCCGGACACAATGGAACAAGTTTCGGAAGCTAATTCGGAAGTATGTGAGAGTTATGGCTGAAAACGCTCAATTTAAATTAAACCGATTTAAATCGATTTCTAGGCGTTTTAATTTGTACCGGACAAACGGTAAATCCAATTGACTTGAAATTTGAAACCTTACAATAATATCACATTACGGATCCGATGAAACTGGTTTCGTCGAAATCCGAGACTTTTTGAAAAATGGCTATTTTGACTCGTCAAATTTAAATTAAAAATAAATCGATGCGTTTCGAGCTGCCACGATCAAACGATAGCTCCGATTGACACGAAATTTGAAATCCGGTAATAACTAACTATTACGGATCCAATGGAACTGGTTTCGTTCAATTCTGAGACTGTTCAAAAATTGGCTATTTTACAGTCGATTATTAAATATTAAAATATTCAATTTTCACAAATTAACTTTTAATTCGATTTTAAAAGTTCTAAAATATTTCTATAACTTCAATATGATAAAATAAAATTTTCCAAATTATTTTCAATCATATTTAACTCTATTTTCAATTATTTCCATAATTTAACATATTAAATTATCGATTTAATTATTCAATTAAATCCAATAAATCAAATAAAAATTTATTTGACTTATAAATTCACTTATTAATATTTAAAATTAATTAAATATTCATATTTTAATTTATAAAAATTCTGGGTCGTTACAACATTCACTTCAATAAGAGTAATATAAGATTTTGATTCATTTACTTTTCTTTTTAATTAACCTGCATTTACATACAAACCCACTAAATAGATTCCAATCCATTTTCCATTATTCAAAACCAATTCCATTTGCTTCTTTAAACCAACTCAATTCCGAATACAATAAAACAACCAATTCTTATGGAATTTTCATGACATTCAAGCAAATAATCATCACTTAGGCTTATAATCATTTAAAATTAATTTCCAACTTAATTTCATATTAATTTTATTCAATTCTGCATGGTTCATAATCCAAGCATTCTTATTACATTGCAATTATTAAATTAAATTCTTCCCTTATATTTTTATTTCATTAACCAATTCGAGTTTATATTAATATCATTCCATTCTGCATAATTTACAACCCATACGTCCTTATTTTATCACAATAATTAATTAATATCATTTCACTTGCAATTCAATTTTATTACCTAAACAAAATATATCCAAGACAACATTATAAAGCTCGACCACAATTATTATTCAATTTTCTTAAGTCCTTCCACAATATTTTCATTATCTTCTTATATCAGTTTATTTTATTTTCATTTGATTCTCATTCAATCAAATCCCAATTCATTTACAAATTTTAATTCAATTTGCTTATTTACTCAATCCATTTTAAATTTATTTTATTAACAATGAGATCACTTTGAATCATTTCACTCATTAGGATTTATTTACAATTCAAACCATCACTATTATAATCTAATTCCATCATTCATTCACACTCTCAACTTTTATTGCCAAAATTAAATCCCATCCTAGAAATGGGTTTTTATTTTTCTCTTCTAAATTTCCTTAGCAATCCACCAAAATTTCATCCACACCAATACAAATTCCATTAAATTTAGTTTACACTAAATTTCATCTTCAAGCTTCCTTTTTATTTAATTTAGCTTATGCTAAATTCATTCATTTAATATAAGTTAAATCCAATTTAACCAAATTTTAATTTTCCATAAACAAGTTCAAAATTTATTTACTAACTTAAATTCATTCACCTTTTATCTTTTATATCTTCTATATCTTATTTCAATTTACCTTTCATTTAGGATTAAGTTTGAATTCACCATACCATTTAACTATTTCCCAATAGTGATTATAATTCCATTTTCTATTTATAATTCACCAAATTATTTACTTTAAAGTTTATATTGCTCATTTCAATCTATTTACATCTTATAATCACAATTCCAAATTTTATATATATATATATATATATATGTATGTATCTCTGAATTCTTAAGGAAACAAATTTTATTTCACCTTAATTCTTTGCACAATTTTAAATTCACAATTTTAGATTATAAGTATAACACTTAATAGCTTGTGGGTATAATTCATTACATAATGACTCACAGTTACAAAGTCATTTTACATTTCAATTTAACCCAAATCAATTTAATTCTAAGTCAAATTTATTTAACTTATCCAAATTACATTCAAATTTTCTATTCACTTCAATAAATTTCATTCACTTCCATTTACTTAATTTAAATTTTAATTTCAAAATTAAAATTTTCATTTCCTTCTTATTAATATCAACTTTACTTAATAAGTTCATTAGTTGATTCATTTTAATTTTACACATTATTTAAATAGAATTTTCCAGAATTCAATTACCAGGTTTTATCCCAAAACCATTTTGAAATAGTAAATAACTCATACTCTCCTAGTATATCAAATCAAATCTCCGAATTTCCAAACAACTTGGTTGTACCAAAACAACTTTCCCATTTTGAAATTTCCAAAACAACTATTATACCCAACAAGTCCAAACAATATCATAACCAACCATTTTGGTAGCAATCCATCACTTTAGAAACTCGAAAATGAATTCTAATGATGTGGCCAGCATCATCAGGATTATTTTCCAACGACTGAAGTGAGTTCAGTGCTTCCTTACTTTTCCAAATTTATTTCAAAACAGTTTCCATTCAAAAATACTTCCCAAAATAATATTCCATTATTGCCTTCAAACACTTTGGAAAACATTCTAACATTCCCAAGATTTTAAATTTCCAAACTTTTATTTTCATTACATTTAAAATCCTTTCCAAAACTTCCGGGATTTAAATTCTGGTTTAATTCAAATTTGTTTATTCCTCTTTTGTATAATTTATACTCATAGAATTTTATTTGGTTATAACCAATTCAAATTTTAGATTAAATTTTAGATTCTTATTTAATTATGGTATTAACAACCAATCAACCAGATATATATATAATAATTTCAGAAAATTATTTCTTTTATATCAAATTATAATTTCAGGTAAAATTATTTCATTTACCCTCTTTAAAAACAATACAATGTCGGTTTATCTTATTTAAGAGTTTAGAAATCCCTATCGATACGGTTGTACTTCCCGTACCGACCAGAATTCATAAACACTCAACCGATAAGTCAACACAGCATAAAAACAAATTTTATTCACTAACAAATACGCTCTCATATCTATTAATACACTCAACTCATTATAGAGTACTATTGACTCAGTTAAATGAGTAATTTCCCCACCAAAGCCTAGGTTGTCGCCAACCAAAGCTCTGATACCAAGTGTGACAGCCGCAAATCCGTACCCCTTGAGTCATCACTATTCTACATCAATTAACTCAGGTGGAACAGAAATACGAACCATTAGGGTTAAAGAAGAAGAGATAGAAGAAGAAGAAAACTAAACAATATCAGAATCTCACAGTCGCAGCGGAATAAAATATAATAGTAAATAATAGATCTTTGCACAAAATGAAACTGTATATGTTATATACATCATATCATCAGAGTATCTCATACAAACAACATTTACCAATCAGTCAATCCATACAATCATAGCAGCGGATATACACTAGTATGGATAATACGTCTTGGACTCCAGCTCCTCTCATGCTTCATAGCATCCTGTCCTGAACATATAATACTCAGTCTGACCCGAGCATTATAATGAAATAACACCCGAGTCAGTCTGGAATACCAGTTGATAATAATGCATCCAAATTGATTATTAAAGTTTCAAAAATCCTTTTGAAAACAAAAGCATCTCGTAAGACTACGTCACAAATAAACATGTCGGGTTTTTACCTTACGATAGCTAAAACATTTTTTTTTTTATAGAAATCCTCTGATATTATAATAGGGTCTATATACAAATATTTATAAAATAGCCAAAATTTTTACATCTATTAAATTCCATCTACTAGCCACAGAGTGGGTAATACAAACAAAACTCGTACAAGGCTCGTAGGGAGAATGGATTTCCAACAATGACTAGGCACTGGGGTACCACTTGTCACAGTACATGGCCTAGATCACAGTATTGAGGAGTACGCCCGCTCTCCTGCAACACAAGACCGGAACCATCCCTTAGTGAGCAGCTCAGAATAAGATCATCCCGCGGTTGGGATCAGCAAATGCACCACTAAGCCGAAATAAAAAGGGACATCTAGACAGGGATGACCTTACTCTCAAGTGGGGGCTACCCACGAAGCCTTGCTGCATATCCCCTGATTTTCAGTCATTCCCGGTTGATGAGGCTTGAGGCTAAGCGTTACCTTTAGAATGTTTCACTTATAATGCCCATTGTCCACCTGACGATGTTTCGAAAACATTCGTCCATACAAGTCCGTCCCAGGTTCGAACGAAACCGAAGGCACTACTCCTACCACATCCATTTTGGAAATATCCTCAGGTTTAATAGCAACTAGCCCTTGCACTTCACTGCTCCATCTTCGACTCCGAACACGTTTTTCCACGAAACGTACAAACCTGATCGAAGTGGCTTTTGGGAAATAGATCTCGATCCCGGTCTCTTCGAAACGATCAACGCATTTGTCAAATATTGATAATCGCTGATTTAACTATCAATTAATATTCACAAACGTCCATCATACAATAAATAATTCCCAATTATTTATTTTCTCAAAATATCTTTCCAAGATATGATCCCAGTTTCAAAATTCCTTTTGAAACACTTTTCAAACCCAATTTCCTCATGGAATAGATTCTCAAATCTTTATTCCCTCTGAAACATCCAAGTACCCATATTTAAGGTTTAAAAAAATTTAAATACTTTATCCCTCAGAATACATTAAAACCATTTATATCAAATCTACTTACATACTTAATTTAAATTATACATATACTTTTAAAATATTTCGAATAAAACTGCTTTATAAAATATAAACAATTAACTTTAAAATAAGTTAAGTCATACTAGTTTTAAACATAAAGTTATGAATCCTTACACAATTTCAAATAAATCTTTAATTGATTTTCTTTAAAATAGAACCAGTTATAAAGTATAAATGATAATAATATTTTTTTAAACATAATTCTAATTACCCCTTTAAAAATAGTTACTTTCATAACTACTTTAATATATTCACTTCAAAAATTCTTACAACTTAAATAATTTTTCTTAAAACCATTCTTACAACAAAACTCAAAACTCCTAACCTTACAAAAATCAACTTTAAAAACGTACTTGGTATCTCAGGGAAATATACTTTCACTTTAGGATAACCCAAGAATTCTCTTTATCAATCCAATCACGATTTATCCAATTCAATTTTACGTTCATCCCGTAAAATTCCTTTCCATACTTTTAAAATAGCTCATTTTATTTTAAACACATTGCTATTTCTTGGAAATCACTTTCAAACATACGTTTAAAATATTTAAAATAAACTCTAGAAATTATTTAATTGAAAATAATACCTAAGGAAATATACAGTGGTTTCCTAAGTATTTTTAAATAAAATTCCACCTTTTTTAAAATAAGGTTATTAAATCAAATATTCATATTAAAAATTTTCTTTTGAAAACTGAATACTGCTATACTTCTTTTAAAATAATTAATTACCATAATTACTTAATCAAATATTTGATTTCACAAAAAAAACATTTTAAAATAATTTTTCTTTCTAAAAATATTCTAAACATATTTAAACTGCAAAACCATAGATTTGAAAGCTTTCTTAAATAAAAACAAAGTTCCAGGAGAAAGCACTCTTCACATTCTTTTAAAATAAATCTCGCTATTAATTTAAACAATTCTCAATTCCCTTTGAAATCAAATTTCAAACACTTGAAAATTTTCAACCCATTCCTTGTATTTAATCTCTTTTAAAATCCTTTACTTAGGAATTTCTTTTATATTCTTTAAACCCAATTCATCTATTCATATTTAAAATTTTCAGGTTGTATTCTCCCGATCACAGCACAACAGAATTTAAATTTTAAATTTAATGCATCACAGAATATAAATAAAACACTGCATATCAGGCTCTAAACAAATTGTCACAGAATAATAAATGATGTATATCGCAGAATATAAATTAATTTCTGTTTGTGAGGGATCCAATTGGATCCCTCCAACCTGTTTCCCTGCATCCACAGATATTAGCACAACAACATATATCAATTCAATCATATTCAACCAATCAAGCAACCATTGAATTATTGACTATCTAAATTAGCTAATATTCCAGATGTGAGTGAGTTAAGCCCACCTTAAGTTTCGGCGAGAGTTTGAAATTTTAAATTAAATCGAACGACGTTCGATTTAACCTAAATTTTCACTTGCTCAGAATAATTCCGAAACTGCTCCACTATGTAGATCGCGTTTCTGCGTTTCCGGCGTTGCCAGATTCACCGAAATCTAATAACAAACGCACGAGATATGGTTGTTTAGAGTTTGAATCTAAAATTAAACAAATTTCCTTTAAAATTTAATTTAATTATACCAAACAATAACAGGCCGTGCGATCTGGAAAGCAAAAATCAAGGCCGTGAAAACCCTCTTCCTCACCGCGTTCAGATCCAGGGTAACAAAACCCATCAGCCGCCCTAACTTCCTCCCCTACGCGACCAAAACACTGCCTTATAGAAAGATCGGCTACCATCCTTCGAAGCATCCACGTGAGCTCCACCAACGACGAGGAAAAGAGCGAGCTCGGTGACCTCAAGCTCGAGCAAACTCAGTTCGGACGGCCGGCATACGCAGAGGAATAATGGCTCCAAACGACGATTACAACCAAGATCCACCGTACGATGTGTTAAGCTCGTCATCCCCTTCGATCTTCCATTAGAAAATTTCTTGAATAGATGCAAGGATTGAGAGAAAATTGAAGGCAAAGGGAAATGATTTTCGGCCATGAAAATATATAGAAGCGGCGGCCGTGTAATTTCATTCGGGTTTCGGCCCTAATTATATATATAAATGTTTAATTTATATTATTTTAATATTAAAACAACTATAAAGCAACTTATTCCAACGATCTCCAAATCACACGTGCCGCCTGGCGATCCTAAGGTTTTACCTACGTTCTGAACACAATGGAACTTGTTTCGGAAGCTAATCCGATCATATACGCAAGTTACGGAAATAACCGATCAATTTTAATTAAATCGAACAAAGTAATTTCTAAGTGTTTTAAGCTTCGGGGTCAAACGACAACTCCGATTGCTACGAAAATTAAAATCCGATAATAACTAACTATTACAGATCCAATGGAACTGGTTTCGTCGAATTCTGATACTGTGCCCTGGAAGGCTATTTTAACTCGTCTATTAAATCGAGCGATTTTCTGAAATTATTAGAAACGCTTAAAATTTCACTTTTAAAATTTTATTAACTTAATAATAAATCATATAAAATTTATAATCACATTAAAAATCATTCTGGCTCATTCCAGACCAAAATATGATTAATTGCAATATTTTATTATTAAATTCTATTACTATTTAAATCAAAATAAACTTAAATAAATTTTTAGAATCAAATTTTATATCTATTTGCACGCAGAATTACCAATTATCCCAATTCCAATATTAAATTATTATTATTATTCAAATTTCAATTTCATTCTCAAATTTAAAATTTAACTAATTCTATTAACTTAACCAAAATCTTTTTATTTCAAAAATTCAAATTATAATCCATATTCGACATTTAAAATGAATTTAATGTTCAAATTTGGCGACCCAAAATTCCGGGTCGTTACATTAAAACTTAAACACAAGGTTAGAAACCATCAGAAATTAAATTCTCAAATTTCTTTTTTTTAATTCATTTCAGTTCCCAAATCAATTTATAAACAACTATTTATAAATTCATTCATAGAACTATAAATGATAAATCAAGTATTATCATTTCAAATAATCAATTTAAATCAATTTATTAAATTCAATAAATTTACTTATATATCAAAATTTATTTGATTAACCAAATTTAAAAATAATATTATGTCAGTTTGTTCTGTTAAAGTGTTTTAGAAATCCTATCGGTAGCGTTGATCAGACGAATCGATCGGAAACCCAAATCAACATCAACAACCCAAACAACACAATATATAAAACAAAATATAGATTTACAAGTAAAATTCAAAATGATTGGAAGAATAGATTGGAAACAAAAGACAAGATGATTAAATAACAGAGTAAGGAGATGGGAAAGCTAAAATGAATCGCGGGCAACCTTAACCGGGTCAACCGTGACTTAAAGAATAAGATCAATGTGGATTTTTCTGAGGTAAATCTACATTTGATCTCTAGAGATAGAGTTTGGAATAACAAAAGATATTAGCATCTAAACCAAGGATAGATATAAATCTTTGGTGAATCGATGCTAGCTGTAAAGGAGTTTTCCCCCTTTTACAATTCAATTTGAAATTGGCGAGACCGCCGACTCACTAAAAAGATTATTATAAGCGGAGTTATGGGATACTCCATAATCAAAAGAAGATGAATAGTGAGGGAAACGAATGGATTATGGAACCGCAGGGAACGTTCCAAAATTCAAAGGAATCAAGTCAAAAAGGAAGAGATTCAAACTCGAATGAAAGTGATTCTGTAAATACATTCACTCCATATGCTGAGTTTTGCCTAGAGCTACCAAAGCTCTGATACCAAATGTAACAATCAGGTATTTTCAAGCATTCGCATCCATTATAAGTGTATAGGTAGACACTCATGCCGGAATTGAATTACTCAAAATACCACGTTGTAAATAATTTTTTTGGCAAATCTCAGAATATACAGTAAATAATAATCACAGATCACAGACACAGAGTATTTAATAATGCAGCGGAAGTAAAAGAAATAGCAGTTCATGAAGAAACTATATAAATATATCGAAGTTAAATAAGATACAACAGAAGGAATAAAGTACAACAGAAGTCTCAATATGATAACTAAGTAAAAGCTGAATACAACAACAGAACTGAAATAGATAAGACTAGATAAGCAGATAATCTCCAGCGATTCCAATCTCCAGAAAGTGGAATCCAATTTGTGATTACTCAGGCTGACCCGAGCGTAAATAAAAAATACAAATACTCGAGTCAGAGCATACATACTTATACAATGTAAACCAACTCAAGTGAACTGTAGTAAAAGTACAAGTAACTTAAAGGATGCTTGGGACCCCCCATCCTCTAAGGATCCGTTAAACTATTTACTATGTAGTATATTGCGCTATTATAATAATGTCTAATAGTAAAATAAACTTACTTTTAAATAGCGTAAGGGGTGACCCAATATTCCCCTTAATACAAATAATGCCAATAGTCTATACAGTACCTACATATCTCCTGATCGGGAGACTATGAGAAGATACTGCATAGGTACGACACAAATAGAAACTCATAGTAAAGGCACGATATGGTAGGTGACACGGCACACAAGGCAAAGCTGGGGTAGATGTACCAATTACTACACTCGGGCTGGTGATAACGCAGCAGCCACATACGCCCACCGCGGAACACATTCCCACAAAATCGGAGGGGTGCCCAAACAATCACAAGTAATAGTATGGTATCGAAGAAATGCGTCCGCTACGAGGTGCGACCTCAACTGGCCCGAGACCGCTCCTGTTTTAGCCACCTTATGTCAACTCACGGGAGTTGGGTCCACGTAAAATACCTCAAGAACGTCACCACCATCCTACTTCATTCTGGAATCTCCACCGCATACACGGTTAGTCAAAGTGGTTTTCGGTATCGATAGAGTATTCCCATATCCGATCCCGGTCTCTTTGTCAACCAATTGTTATTATAACCCGTGGTTATAACTTAAAAATAATATTTTATACTTCAAAACAAAATATCATTTTAGTCCAAATCTTTACCTAAATAAAGATTAAATCATTTCCAAACCATTTCTATATATCAACATACCATATATTTCAAATTCAAATATTTATCAAAATAAATATCAAGTCATTTCTAACCATTTCAATATATTAAATTATCTATCTTTTCAAAATTTCCTTTCCATTTTAATATATTAAAATATCATATCCTTCAAAATCATATTTCAAATCATTTTAATATATATAAATATCATATCTTTTCAAAACCACATTTCAAATCATTTTAATATCAAAATATCATATCCTTCAAAACTTCATTTCAAAACATTTAATATATATCAAAATATCAAATCTTTCAAAACTTCATTTCAAAATAGTTTTAATATCAAAATATCATATCTTAAAAAAAACTTCATTTCAAAACATTTAATATATATATATCAAAATATCATATCTTTCCAAAGCTTCAATTCAAAACATTTTTAATATCAAAATATCATATCTTTAAAAAAACTTCATTTCAAAACATTAAATATATATCAAAATATCATATCTTTCCAAAGCTTCAATTTCAAATCATCATATAAGTTCAAATCCAAATATTCAACTTTAGATACATTTTAAATTCAAAGATATCATTCATTTATTTTCATTCCAAATGACCTTTTAAATAGCTTATATTTTAATCAAAATAATTCATTTGAATCATTTAAAATTTAAGTTTATATACTTTCAAATCAAGTATTCAATTTTCAAAGTTTTAAACCATTATGAGTTCATTTACTAAGTTAAAACCATAACGTTGAAAATTTCAACCTTTCACAGCATTCAGAAAAAGCTGCTGAAAGTTGTACTTGAAAACGTTTCAATATAAACCATTTAAACATTAAAAAAAAAATATTATATTCAAAGATGTTCATTAAAATACTCTTTTAATTACTGATTTTTTTTATAAAGCAACATTTTATAATTAAATCAAATTTCACAAATCACCTTAATAAATTCAAGTGCAAACTTTCCCATTTTTATATTTAACACTTTATTAACAATTACATTTTAAAATTATCATTTCACAAATTAAACTAAATTTCCAATTTATTTAATTTACTTAAACCCTTAATTAAAACCAAATTCACATTTCCAGGTCAAGTTCATTATAAAATTACACTTTCAAGCGTTCATTCATTTAACCATTGTAATACATAGAAAAATCAATAATACTTTATTAATTCATTTAAACTCAAATTTAATCAAATCATCATATTTACCATTTTTCAAATATAATTAAATTTCTATTTTATTTATATAACTTAAAATTCCCTTTTTAAACCAAAACTCAAATTTCCAGACTTTAAGTTATATTTCAATAATTCAACTTAACCATTTATTTATTAACATTTTCCACTTATACAAAAATCATAAATCTTTTATTTAAAACACTTTAAACTCTATTTAAATCAAATTATCATAAAATTTACATTTTAAACCACTTAAAATTTTATTTATAACTTAAATGTCATTTTAAAAGCCAAAGTCCAAATTTCCATATTTAAGTTATATTTCATAATTTCACCTTTTTCCATTCATTTGAATTACATTTTTAACTTCTAGAAAAATCCAAAATTTCTTTATTTAAACAATAAAAATCTAATTTAAATCAAATTTCATAATTTTTCACTTTTAAAAATATTTAAAATATTCAACATACTTTATAAAATATAACCACGGGCCTGTATATAGTTTTCTAACCTAGGTCAAGTGATACAGATATATATCATTTCAATCCGCAGTTTAAAAAGAAAAATCCGGGTTCTATCATTTCAAACCCGCAATCCCAAGGTAAAATAAAATAAATAAAAATCGTTCAGGCCTATCATTTCAGCCCATAACGATTTTTCCATATTCTAAAGTCCGTTCGGGTATGTATCATTTCAACCCACAGTGATTCTAATCTACAGGGAACTTGCAGTGTGATGAACAGATATAAATGAACAGTTAACAACATATATAAATAACATATGATATGACATGAAATTTAACAGGTTTAACATTATATATGAACAATCATAGGCAGTTATAACATCATATATTTTTCTCCACACATTCAGTTGCTGTTGTTTCACAACTGCATAAGTATAAATGTCGTGTGTGCTTTACTCACCTCTAAATGCTGGAGATTGCAAACCAATAACACACGGAATCAAAAGCAAATAGATAAGACTACGGGCTTTGAATGGAGAGCGAGATCCAAGCTATAGATCTTGTGTTACAACCCAAAACAAAACAAAATAATATTACAACTCAATACAACATTGAATAGGAATAACTTTGAAATAAAAAGAGATATGAATGTCACATCTTTTGCCTTGTTTTCTACACTGCTTTGCATGGCCTAGGGGTTTATTTAGGTCAGGTTTGACATGGCTTTGGCTCAGGTTTGAACATAGGAATGCATGGCGTAAAGG
Organism: Allium cepa; assembly: GCA_030765085.1. Taxonomy (NCBI): domain Eukaryota; kingdom Viridiplantae; phylum Streptophyta; class Magnoliopsida; order Asparagales; family Amaryllidaceae; genus Allium; species Allium cepa. Next base: position 113,750,464 of record CM060932.1, read on the forward strand.
CTAGAACATGTGGAGGAAGTTACAAGGTAGGAATGTGAAGGGTTTTAGGCAATGTAGTGAAGTTTTGGTTCAACAAAAGGGTTTGTCCATGGGTCCTTGGGCTCGGCCAGTAATGTGTGGGTCAGGTCAGGGGCTGGAGTGGTGAGTAGGGGTCTGGACAGAGGTAATGGTGGCGGCCTAAGGTGATGGTGGAAATGAAGGAGATGAAGCCAAAGTGGTCAAACTAGCTTGTTTTAAGGCTTGCTGTTGCATATTTGAGGGGTTTGGTCATCTTAAAGGGATCGGCCTTGGTCATGGCTGGAGGTATAGGTGGTGGTGATGGCAGGGAAGAGGTGTAGGGGGTGGTGGCCATGGCTATGGAGTGGAGGTTGAGCAAAACTAGCAAAGAAGACAAGGCAAAAAGTATGAAAATGAGAAGAAAAGAGACCAAAAGAGAAGCCATTACCAATTTTTTTCTCCTAGCCGTGAATGAATGGAGATGAGAACTTTTTTCCATGTAAAAATAATGAAAATACATGGCTACTCAAAAGATTATACGGCCAAAAGCATAAAGGAGGGGTTATGGAAAGTGAAAAGACTTTAGGAGGTGAAAAGACTTAAGTTAAATAAGCTTTTTAACTCTTCATATTTCTTATTTCTTTTTAAAACAATTAAAACAAAATAATTTCAGAAAATACTTTTAAAAACCGAAACAAAGTGAAAAAATATGAAAATAAATAATTAAACTTAAAGGAAAATAGAAAAGAATAAAAGAAATTGTTTCAAAATCCAAAACAGTGTCTAGAAATTACAAATAAATCACCATTGACTTTGGAAAATTGTTTACTTCATTTTAAAAATATTCTAAAATAAAATTTTAGAATAAAAGGATTTTTAAAACATTTTCAAAGTGAAATAAATAATTAAATTTAGAGAAAATTGAAAAAGAACTAAAGAAATTGTTTAAAAATTGGAAACAGGACATGAAAATTACAAATAAATATCACTAGCCTTATAAAATTCTATTTTACTTTAAAACAAATAAAGTTAAATAAATTAAATAAATAAGTAATAAAATAAAGTAGGAATGAGAATAAATAAGTTCTTAAGAAAATATAAAGATAAATAAAGAATTACTTTGATTATTTGAAACTAGGAATTAAAATTTATAAACAGAATACAGGTGACATTCGAAAATGTCAATAACACTTTTAAAATGTTTAAAACCAAAATATATACATAGCACGTTATTTTAACCATATAAATATAATTATAACATTACATGACCAAATAAAATATTATTTATATAATTTAAAATAAACCATTTTGTTAAATACAACAAATTACACACAATAGTTAAAAGGCATAACTTTCATATTATAAGTCAGATTTCAACGAAACGAAATGCAGTGTTCTTAAAATTTTATTCACTTTCATAATAAAAGATAAAATTCAAATTTTCAAATATTTAAAATTTAAATTTAAAAGTCAATGTTTGACTATTTTAACCAAAATTCACTTTTTGGAAAATTATTCTATTTAGTCATATTTGGAATTCTAATCCATATCAAAATCAAAGTTTATATTTGAAATAAAAAATTATCTAAATAAAATAAATAAAATAAAGTTAAATCAAAATTCAATTAAAAATAATTAAAATATACAATTAGAAAAAATCACAAGATACAAGGTTGTAACACGTTACCATTATCCCCCTTAACAGATTTTATATAAGTGTCATAGACTATACAACACTGTAAACTCGACCATCAACTAGTGGGATATCAGGGAGTAATCCATAGGTATAACACAAAACAAATTTGTAGTGGTCGCGTATATAGGGATACAAGTATGACAAGGCACATGAGGCAATACCCAAGGTAGTGAAACTACCGTTTTCCTGATCCGGACTGGTGAAAGCGCATCGCCGCTACGATCGCAACACCGCGAAACAACACTCCCAAAATTTCGAGGGTGCACCAATCAAAAATAAGTAATGAGTAGTTTACGAAGAAGTGTGTTCGCTCGAGGTGGCTAACCCTATTTGGCCCGGCACGGCTACTGTTTTAGTCATTTCCAATTTGACACAAGTGTCAAGGCTATCCATTATCATTTTCTTTCTTCAGTCATCACATACATCATTCCAACCACTTCATAGTGGATCATACTCCGCGTATAGTTATTAAAGTGAATTTCGGTTTAGACGAGGAGTATGTCCATAACCAATTCTGGTTTCTTTAATAACTTTCGTAATTATTACCCCGATTGGTCGTTTAATAAATTTCAACACATAATCAAATTCAATTTCAATTAGAATTTGTAAACAAATATTTCATTTGTCTTTCTATATCAATTTCCATAATTTACTTTTCAAAACTTCCAAATTACTAATTCAAAATCTTACAATTCAATTTCAACTTTTATTTAAAACAATTCAAATATTGATTCAAGTTCGTATATAAGTTTTATTCCGAAATCATTTAAATTAATGCAGTTTAACATTCAAATCAATTTGAATTTATTGATCGATTTCATTAAATATTCATTAAGTTAATTTATCATTTAAAATAATTTCTATTAAATTTCCAGTTCATTAAATCAATTACTTAAGTTCAACTCCATACATCAAAACTTACTAATTAAATTAAATTAAATTCGTCAAACAAATTCTTAAATTTCAAGTCTTATATTAATTCCAATAAATCACATTTTATTTCTTGTTGAAGAAATTCAGTTTCATAAATTTACTCACTTAGTTACAAATTTCAAAACTAAATTTATAAAGAAACTTAATTTCACTTATTGAAGAAGTTCAATTACACTTATTAAAGAATTCAATTTATTTAATTATTAAATAATTCAATCTTACTTAATTAATTAAATAATTTTAGAACCTAATTATTAAAAAAATTCAAAACCTAATTTTTAAATAATTTCAAAACTTAATTCATTCATTTCTTAAATTAAACAACGTTCTTTTATTAATTACTTTGTTAATATTTCATTTCTGATTATTAAATATTAACATTTAAATTTCACTAGAATTCAAATTCCAACTTCATTTAAAACCCTTATTATTTTATTCAAATAAAATCTTTATTTTTATTTTAAATCAAATTATTGCCCAATCGGGTTTTATTTAATTCTCTATCCTAAGTCAAAGTTTATTTGGGTATTTATCATTTCAACCTGATTCCATTTCAATTCAAAAATCAAAGCATAGCAAAGGGAACTTGCAGTGTGATAATTGGGGTGGTGTCAAAGTAAATAAACAAGCAATAGCAACCATCAAAAACAATACAATAATTTATTTAAATAATCCCGAAATAATCGTATTAATTTACATTTGTTGTTTATGCAAATTAATATAATTATTTCTAGAATCTACACTATCATTTCATGTAGATTAAAGATTATTACATTAATATTTATACGGTTCTTCACTTGATATTCATCATTCAATTTATACTACATCAATTTATACAACATACATTCAATGGTTCAAGGTGTAATTAACACTATTTCTACGTGTCAATTTATTTAAACATTTAAAGGGGTCATATTATACAAATTAAACTAATCAAATTTTACATATAAATCCATTTAAATTGTTAGCTATCTTATATCAAATTCAATTGCATACTATTTATCACTTTAACATAAACAATTTAATGTCCAATATAACATCAAATATCAATCAATTATCAGCCAAACTGTATTATCATCGCATAAATAATTAACAGATAATGGTGTCAGATGTCACAGGTGAACTGATACAGGTAATAACCTATAGAATAGTGTAAATAACTAACAGTAGCATATTTCAATTGTCATTTCAATTGAAGAAAATTCAATAAATAAAAGAACATTAATCGTGAGTGATTGCTCACCTTTCGAGGCTTGAGATGGATGAGAATAAGATGAGTTACAAATCCAAGCACGAATTTCGAAACAAAGCACGATGGGCTTGGGTTCGACGATTAAAGCTGGTAAAATAGAGATCGATGAAAATAGATCATAAACTGCTTGACGTAGACCGAAACAATATATATATATATATATTCCAATATTTATTTTCTTAACTAATATAAATTTTGAAACTCGTTAAAATTCTATCCATACATTTTTCTAAAAAAAATAGTTTTGAGAAAACAATTAACCACACGGTATGTATAAATCAACATATATCCATTACATATGTAACTAGACTATATTTAAATTATACTATATAAAAAACAATAGATCAGATATAACCATGTATGTACAAGCTGTAACCTTTAAAACTAAACCACTCTTTAGCTAACATATTTTCATAAAATGCATGTACTATAACACTGAATAAAATATCGATACATTACAACTATGTACATACTTTTAATATAAACAAATGATAAATCGCATATAGATCGTACCCATTTATATACAAACTTATGTCCCTTTTACAAACAATATATACATATACGGTTGTAAGCATATACTTTCTTATAAATATAATGTAATATATGTCAAACACCTATACACACTATTGTTTACTTACGACAATTGCATTTATAACATATGCAACAATTATACGACAATATAGGATGTATACCACAAAGGCATTTAGAAATCATTTTAGGTGATGCTCAAGGTTATATAATGCAGACCTACCAAAATGCATTTTCCTTCGGCATCAGCAATAGTAACAATCTAGCAAAGACTAATGATATAAATCAATATCAAATTCATTGTTTAATTTTAATAAAAGCTAGACGAAAATTGATTTAGACGGAAAGAGTTAGTTGATCCCTGTGAGAATAGATCTGAACATTTTAATGACAATTGGAATTAATGGACTGATGACGCACTTGGATACTCTGAACTTCTGCTTGTATGCATTTGCATTTCTATTGTTAAATAACATATTAAAATTTTACTGCAATATAAATTTTTTCACATAACATCATATACGCCGCAGTATTTAAATCTATAAAATAAACAACCATATGCAACTTCTTATATGAAAACATAAGTTATACTAAAACACAATATACCCACATATATGCAACATGCCACAGCACGTATATATCCCATAGTCATATATGCCGTTGTAATTTTTATATACTACTATAGAACCAACATACATAAACCAATATATATATATATATACACGCTAATATAGATGTACTCACGTGCAACATTCAAACGAGGAAGGAGAGGTGAGTAGCGCCAGAGGGTGAATGTAACGACCTGCTTTCCACTTCCTAGAACAAACAAATCTTCACAGACGCCTCACAGAACAAATCTAGACAAAGAAATAAACGATCTCCAGATCTTACTCCTATTCTGAAAACAGAACAAATGCATAAGACATCCAAGTCTCCAGATTAAAACGAATTTCCTGTAGAAATTCTCTGATCTAAGACAAAACTCAAATTCCCAAAGAATCGGGTGTTGCTTCTATTCTGGAATAGTTGCCACCATGCTTCCACTGCGCAACTCTGATTCGAGAATACTGTTGATGAACACAAGTATAAACTCGATCAACTTATCTCGGAAACACTGTTCATCAAATTCCATAAAATCTCAGTGACCTATCCGATTCGGTCACAACATTACAGCAAAAATTCAAACAGAAAACTGGATCCGATCAATCCTGCGAACTTAAACAGATCTCTTTCTAAAAGAGCCAATGAAAATGATTACGTGTTTACTTCTTTTATAAGATTACACACAATTTTAAATGTTTATTTGAATGTTTTAACATAATATTCTTTTAAACTAATTTTCAAAAGAGAAGATTTTAAAAAGAAAAGAAATGTTGAATCAATTTTATTCAAGAGTTTTAAACCAAAATACTATATTTTAATGTGAATGAATTAAATTTATTTCAAAGAAAACAATTTTTAAAACAAAACAAAATAAACTTTTATTATAAAACAAAATTTAAGCTATATTTATTTTTATAAACAAAATAAATATTTACTTACATTTCTATGAAAATATAAGAAAGACTTTAAAATTTTCCTTGGAAAGTTTTCAATACTAATTTAAATCAATTTACAAATTATACATTTACATATAATAAGTTGGAAAATATTCTTTATTTAATATAAATTTAAATTAAAATCAACATTCCTATTTACAATGTATACACATATATACATTATAAATAAATATTTTTAAATCAGTTTAGAAAGATGAATTTATTACTTAAATATTTTTAACATTTGAAAACAATCAGATTCTCAATTTAAATTAAATTATTACTATTTTGAAAAGAATAACACTAGACAAATTAAATGATTATTAATCTTCAAAAGAAAATTCTTGTTTGAATTAGATTATTAAATCAACATTTCACATTTTAAAATAATCATTAATGAAATTATTAAATATATATTGCCTAAATTCCTGGGACATCACAGTGAACTCGGCCTTGGGTTGCGGTTTACTGCGGGATGGAGGAGGTGCGGTTCAAGTTCGGCTGTCGCTTGTGGACTCGGCTAGGATATAAGGAGACGTGGAGGTGCTAACCTTAGGTGATCGGCTGAGGGAAGATCGGCTATCAGATGGCTGCCTCGAGTTGCTGGAAACGTGGCGGAGGTGTGGGTCAGGTGGAAGTTTTTGGTGGTTGGGAGGGTGGTCAGTCTTGGCACTGACAGAGGCTCGATGACCATAGTCGACCACAGGCCGTGGATGCATGGAGGAAGAACGGCTGGGAAGGGAGGAGCTGTCTCATTTTTTTTGGCAAGGTGGAGGAGGAGAGATCGGTTGCGTGTAAGGTTGATGAGGTGGAGCATCGGCCAATGAAAGTGAGACGTGTGGAGGTCGAGCATGGTCATCGGTGGATGGGAAGGCTTGTGGGGCTGTGTGTGGCAAAGAAGGTAGGAAGAAGAGAAGATTTAGATTGAATAGAATGAGGCCAGGCAAAATTTGTTGAGTGAAAGAAACGTGGGCAAGGAATGCAGAGGGTAAATGGAAAATGAATAGGCAACTTTATCGTTTCCTTTCTTTTATAAAAATAAATTTGCAAAACGAACGAATCAGATCAAAAAAATGAAAGGCCACGAGTTGTGAAAAGTTGGAATAACAAAGGTAAATGGTGGAATATGAAATGGCGTCAGAGGCCAAAGACCCAAACTGGTTATCGATAAGGTTATCAGTTATGTGGATTCCGCCGCGTTTCAGACCCCAAAGCACAGAAGTAAATATACTGTAAAATCAGCAGAACGAAACGAGCAAAACGGTGCACAGATATTAGTGATAGGATTGAATTATAAAATTTTGAATTTTCTACTACCGGAAAATGCAACGAAAACGCTGAAAAATAAGATCGACGGAGCTAAAGAAGTCCGAATTTGGAAAAACGAAAAATGACGACTTTCTCAGAAGATGATTTAGAATTTTTCTATGTCAAAATATTTAGGTTTCGAAAACGTTTTATTTTCATCGATTTTTAACTGATTAAATTGAAATAAATTTACGCACGAAAATAAACTTCGTATTTTCGGTCGATACCAGTTGCTATGTTTAACTAGACGCATTTCAAATATTAAATTTTTATTTCAAAATTTTATTGTTTAAAATTCCATAAAATATCAATTAAATATATAAATAAAATAAATAAAAATTATTAAAAATTTACGGGTCATTACACTCTCCCCCACCCAAAAGTTTTCGTCCTCGAAAAGGAAGGAGGTAGGAGAATAGAAACAACCAGAAGAAAATAGACTTGAATTTCAAATGACACGATTAATTTAAACCATATAAATTTCAATTTTAAATCATTTATATTCAACAATTTATTTTTAAATTCAAGGTATTTTATTAAGTTGATTTTTTTTTCAATTTATTAACTTTCAAAACAAATTTTTTTATTTTATTTTATGAATCAGATTTATTATTCTTTTAACTTATTCTTTTATTTATCTCCATTATCATTTTATAATCAAATTAAGTGTATAAAATTTATTATAAACACTCAATTTTTATTTATAAATACATTTTATATTGCACATTATCCAATTATCTTGAATTAACAATTTCAAAGATCATAAATTTGAATAGTCTTTTATTGTAATCATATTTTATTCGACAAATTTAATTCTTCTTTATTCCAAATTATTATTAAATTTATTCTACTTAATATATCTTATCACATATATATTAAGTATATTTACATTTATTACAACTACTCAAATTTTATTTAAAAATTCCTTTGATATCATTTTCTACTGTATAATATTCAATTACATGGTTAACTTTTAAAAATTTAGGCAAGTTTTATTGAATGCAATTGAGTATTATACAAGTAAATTTCTAATTCAATTCTTTCAAGTTTAAATATTAAGTCAAAATTTTGGTTTCATTTATAATTGAAATCATTTTTACCCAAATTTTAAGGATTTAATTTCCGATTAACTTCAAACAATTTAGAGATAATTATATACATACAATATATCCAAGTCAAATCTACATCAAATACTTATATATATATTTTAAATCATGTCATGCTTTAGAAATTTCAAATCAAATTCATTTCAAAACAAAATGTAGCTGGCTACTAATGGTCTCTCCACTTCAAAACTCGAAAATTAATGTCGATGATGCGGCCACCATCACCGTAATTATTTTCAGCGATAAAATAGGAGAGCACTGATTTAAACAATTAAATTCTTTGAAATGATTCATTTTGAAAATATTTAAATACTGTACACTTTAAAACTTTCAAATCAAAGTTTGAAACTATCGGATATTAAATTCTCAAATTTAAGTTAAAATCCATTTAAATTTCAAATCAATTTTAGCCCAGTTTTATCAATTCATTTATTTATATTATTCAATAGTCAATGGTTTACAAACAATAAATGAAAATCAAATATTATTATTTCAGACAACCAATTCATTAACAATTTAATTTCAAAAAAATTTATACTTACATATAATATAATCATACAAAATTTATTTTATTTTCCAAATTTGAAAACAATATTATTTCAGTTTGCTCTGCTCAAGTGTTTTGGAAATCCTATCGATAACGTTGATCAGACGAATCGATCGAAAACCCAAATCAACATCAACAACACAAACAACACAGCATATATATAAAACACATTTTTAATATTAATTCACAAATACACTTCCTCGCTCGACGATACAAGAATGGATTTCAAAGCAAGGATAGAGATTCAGATTTGAAGAGCTCAAATCAAAGAGAATTTTGATTCGAAGATAAGTTCGAAAGGAAAGACAAGATAATTAAATAACAAAATTGGAAGATGGATAAGCTTATTTAATTCACGGGCAACCTTCCGGGTCAGTCATGACTTCAATAATAAGATCGATGCAGAATTCCGAGGCAAATCGGCATTTGATCTCAAGAAATAGAATTCAGGCATAGCAGGAGATAGATAGCATCATAAACTGAGAATATAGAAATCTCCGGTAAATCGATGTCCATTGTAAAGGAGTTTCACCCCTTTTACAAATCAATTTGAGATTGGCAAGACCGCCGAATCATTATAAAGATCATTCGAAGTGGAGTTATGAGATACTCCAGAATTCAGATGTAACGACCCGCCTTTTTGGACAATTTAAATCGACGATCAAATACACATGTCGATTCCAAACCATTCAAAAGGGCAGATAGTTATTGGGGGTAAATAAGAAAAGAAAAGAAAGAGAAATAAAGGAAATGAAACAACACAGAATCTCGCAGCGGAACGATAAAATATAATAGTCAAATAAACAGTTCATGAAGCTGTTTACTATACTTTGACAATTATTTATACAACATTTATCAGAGTTATACATATACAACAGAACAATTGAAATAATGCAGCAAATAGCATGATGCAAGAGTAATAATAGTAATAGTATACCAAATCTTCGTCTTCGTCCTTCAGAATAGATCTTCAATAAGCTGAAAAACTCAGGTCTGACCCGAGCGTAATGAAAAGACAAAACACTCGAGTCAGGACTAAATATCCTCATGTAAGTTAAATCAATCGTAAATAAATATGAGTGTAACGGCGTCAGAAATGTTTACGAGGTTTGACATCTCATATCCAGTGTCGACGTGCGTGCAATAACTTAAGAGATGTTACGGGATTTTCCATCTCTCAAGGATCCGTGAAACTATCTACTATGTAGTAATATACGCTAAGTAGATAATGCCTATCAGTAATATAAAGTATCAAAATAGCGTTAAGGCGTTACCATAATCCCCCTTAACACATTTTATATTCCCAAGGGCATATACAAGACCGTAGTTTCCCCAAAACCGGAAGTCACCAGAGGGCAATCAATATACTCAAGGTACAAATCAAAACGTAGTGGTCGCGAATAGGATAATCAGTATGACAAGGTACATGAGGCGATACCAACTAGGATACTAGTAGTTGCGTGATCCGGACTGATGTTGGGAATAGCCAGCAGCTACCCCAACACCGCGAAACAACACTCCGAAATCAAGGGGTGCACCCAAATCGCATCACAAATGTAATAGATATGGTATCGAAGAAGTGTGTCCGCTAGAGGTGGCGAACCTCAATGGCCCGGCGCGGCTCCTGTTTTAGTCATGTCAGGGGTCATCCAATATCGTTCTCTTTCTTCAGTCAACGCGTTCACCAAACCATCCACTTCATTCTGGATCAACACTCCGCGTATAATAGTTATTAAAGTGGTTTTCGGTATGGATAGAGAGTATGTCCATATCCGATCCCGGACTCTTTAATAACTACGTATTATTACACCGTTTGCTCTTTTAAATTTCAAATCGATTTATAATTGATATCAAAATATCATATTCGTTTCAAAAATCAAATCCATTTCAAATATTATCGAATCTATTAAAATGTAGGATTTCGTTCCAAAATAAATTACGCATCAATATCTCATTTCGATTTCATAATCATTTCGAATCTCAATTTAGGTTGCAACTTCGTTTATTCCAATTCGTATTCAAATTCAAGATTTAAACATAAACATTTCACCTTATTAACCAGCTTGAAATTTTAGAAAATAGTTTTAAGTAGTTTAAAAGTAGTTTAAATAATTAAAACTAGTTAAAAATACTTAAAGTCTTAAAATGGATTTAAATAGATAAATTAGTTCAAAATAATTTAAATTGGGTTAAGTAGACTTAAAATAGATTAAAATAGTTTAAGTCTTCAAAATGGTTTATATCCTGAGTAATTTGGAAAACAAAATAACGGCTTCAAAACCAATCCATTTCAATTATAACTTCCCAATTCAAATCAATTTCAATTTCCATTTTACCGATTCAATTTCGATTTTTAATTTAAATCAATGCCAACTTTGACTTCAAATTAATTCGATTTTACATTCACCTCCAACTTATTCAATTTCAATATATATCGATTTTTAGCTTGATTTTTCAGAATATCAATTTTAACACTTAACAAAATTATCCTTCCATATTCAAATTTAAATCCCAACTACAAACATGATTCAATTTCAAGCTCAATTTCAAATATCATTTTATATCGCTTTTACTTAATAATATTCAAAGCTCGATTTAAGGTCCAATCCCTTAAACGAATAAATTTTCGAACTTCAATCATAACCAAATTTTAAATTTCAAAGTCTCAACTTAATTATTTAACAAAATTCCTTTAACCAAATTTTAATTCAACATTCCAAACTCAATTTTTGATGAATTCAATTTCTATAAATCGATTTTTATTTATAACTTTTAAATCAAAACATTTAAATAAATTTCAAATCGACGATTTCAAAAATTATTAATTTAGCCAATTCGGTGTCCGTATATAATTTTCTATCCTATGGCCAAGTAGTTATTTATTTCAATTAGATGTCAGGGATGAGTATATATTACTTAAATTAAATCACAGTATCATATGTATGCATAACAGGATCTATATAAGCAAATAAACATCCAAACATTCAATTATCAACCAATAGCATCCATCAAAATACATCATCCAATAAACAATACAATTCATGGCAGTTTCATAGTTATCAATGTCAGGTAATTTATTCGCAATTCAATTTTAATTTCAATTTAACTGTCAATTTAATTTTTCAACGGTTAATTCGAATAACAAGCTATATGACAATTAAATTTATATCAAACAATGACAAATAAAATTCATATCACTTCATAATGTCAATTTAACTAGCATAAAGATATTTAGTACGATGTGAGCGTTATAAAACACTCACCTTGATTTTACGATTTTAAATCAAATCGAACGACGTTCGATTCAACTCAAAATTTCTCTAGCTCCAAATGACTCCAATCCAATTCCATAGCGTAGTGCTCGACGATACGATTCCAACGCGACTGGTTTCGTAAATTTCCGACCTCGTGTGAAAGAGATATGAATTTACGAAGTTACACGAATTATAAAACATATAAATTTACAACTATAATATTTTATTTAAACCTTGCTTCCATCGTGGTCGTTCCTCTTACTGCCCAAGATCACAGCCGTGTTTCTTTTAGCCTCTTCCCCAGGTCAAACTCACGAACACGCAACCCATGCCGCCCCCTTCCATCGAATTTTTGCTCCACCATCGTCGACCTATTCGACGATCAGCAACTTCTATTCCCTTCGCCTACGCGTGCTCCACCAACACCCAGGTCGCGGCCCAGCTCGGTCGAGCATAGATGCTTGAAAAACGTGGCCAACCGTGCATAAACGCGGCCTATTTAGAACCTCCACGATGCTTCGATCATCATCATCTCCGTATGGATCTATAGCCCTTCCAATGCTTTACGTTTTTGCCGTTGAAGCTTTCTTGAATTGATTCACGGATTGGAAGTAATTGAGGAAAGAAATTCGCGAGTTTCTGGCCATTCATTGCATAAGAGGCGGCTAGGGTTTCAATTTCTTTTTTTTATATTTATTTTGAGAATGAAGATGGTCTATTTATAGAAAATCAAACGAAAACACTATTCATTCCAGTTTTCTGAACTCCGATTTACGCGCGGTGACCGGCATTTCTAGGGTTTATCCCGCGTTTTGGACACAATGAAACAGGTTTCGGAAGCTAATTCGGTCATCTGTGCGAGTTATGGCAATAAACGTTCAATTAAAATTAAACCGATTTAAACGATTTTCTAGGCGTTTTAGCTTGCACCGGACAAACGATAAATCCAATTGACACGAAATTTGAAACCATACAATAATATCACATTACGGATCCGATGAAACTGGTTTCATCGAAATCCGAGACTGTTTGAAAAATGGCTATTTTAACTCGCCAAATTAATATTAAAAACAATTTTGATGCGTTTCGAGCTGCCACGATCAAATGACAACTCCGATTGCTACGAAAATTGAAATCCGATAATAACAAATTATTACGGATCCAATGGAACTAGTTTCGTCCAATTCTGAGACTGTTCAAAATTTGGCTATTTTTCAATCGATAATTAAATATTAAAATATTCAATTTTCACAAATTTACTCTTAATTCGATTTTAAAAGTTCTACAACATCACTCTAACTTTAATATGATAAAATAAAATTTTACAAATCATTTTTAATCATATTAAACCCGTTATTTAATTTATCCAATAAATTCCAATTTTAAAATCTTATTAACTCTATTAAAATCCAAATATAACTTACATTCACTTTGGAAACCAATTTGAATCACATTAAACCAAATTTCAGTTATTCATTCTATTTCCCTATATTAAATTTCAATATCAAATTAACCATATCAAATTCGAAATTTAATTTTCCAAACATTTGTAATATTAAATTTAAACCAATTTGATTATTCTTAAATCACTATCTTTTGAAATATTCAAAACGAACTTATAAAATTTAACTTTTGAAACGAATTAAAATTATAAAACAACTATTTCCATTACACGATTATTCAATTCCCATTGTTAAATTATTCAATAAATTCCAAATATTTAATTTAGACAATTTCGCTTATCCAATAATTCATTATCTTTTGAAATATTGAAATTGAACTTATAAGATTCAACTTTTAAAACCATTTCACAATTTAGAACACTATTTTCATTTTACAGTTATTCAATTATTCAATAAGTTTTAAATATTTAATTTAAACAATTTACGTGTTCAATATTCAATATTTGATTTCAAATAGATTTTACTTATCAATCAACTACTCTCTTATACCAAATGAATTCAACATTTATTACCCTATTCAACTATCGATTGCAAAGGAATTTACTAAGTCGCATTTATTTTTCATTACTTGGATAATTATTATTGCAATTCCTTTCAGTTATTATTATACCAAACGAATTACAAAATTTTTTTCTAACACTAAATCACGAAATCTTATTAAATTAGCTATTTTAATTATCGAAAATTTACGGGTCGTTACACTCTCCCCCACTCAAAACTTTTCGTCCCCGAAAAGGAAAAAGAAGGGAAAAGAACTAAGTATAGAATTCAACATTAGATATATTTTATTCAAAGTTACCAGCTTATAAAACAATGAAATTCCATTTATAAAGTCATAACTACGCTTCCACTAACTTACTCCGAACGGCTTTCTAAATTTAAAAGTTAGTTATCAAAACAACTTATAAAATTTTAAAACTTGAAAAATTTTCTAACACTTGGATTTACGGAAAATTTCGGCAGAGTCTCCTTTGCGCGGCTCGATCAGAAAATTTTTACAATTCAATATATAACACTAATATAACCAATATATAACAAATATACATCTCATCTCAATGATGTGGCATCCCAATCATGGCGAAACAATATATAATATCAAATCCGATATGAAATACGGGTATGTACCTTTTATTTGTTATTAGCAAGCATATTTTAGCAATTTAGCATGAAACGAGCTCCATACGTGCCGCACGCCATCAATACCTACTAAATACTCAATAAATAGATGAGAACATGTATATAAGAAGAAATATCAATATGAGACATCACAATCATAGCTTAAGAAGACAGCAACCTAAAATTTCACATTTTATGAATTCAGACCTGCTGCAAAGACTCAGGTTTTTGACACAGTAAATTACGAAATCTGGGAATACTTATAAAAGAAAAGTTGTTCCACTCGTTCTAAGCTTTCCAGCAATATAAAGATCGTCAAAATCGGACTTACGGTTTGAAAGTTATGCTCAGTTTACTTTCAGCTTTCAACTTAGAAAAATTTAGATAGGATAGGAAATGTCCATCCAGTTCAGACTCAGTTTAGGCTAATCAAATTACAAAATCTGTCAAAGTGATCCAAATAAGACTTTTAGCTTACTGAAAGAACTTTCGTTTGCAAAATATTTGGGCTCAATCGGATTTATAAATCTCAAGTTATCGTTGTTCTAGTACAGCACTTATGTGCAAATTTTTTCCAACCAAAACTAGTGTAACGATTTTGATCTAGAAATTTGGTAACATAGATTTTCAAGTGGTTTTGGTTAATTCAAGTTTATATATAACTTTATTCATATCAAATTTCACATTTTTACCTTCATTTAACGCTGGATCTATTGGTAGAACATTTCTAAACTATTTTTCAAGTATACAATTATTTCATAGACATGTCCATTTTATTTATACATTCTTTTAAGTATCCATTTTGTTTAAAAAAATCAATTCACACTCCAACCTTAAACAAATTTAAATATCAAACATTCCATTATTTTAGTTTCAACTTGTATAACATTCTGTTACATATATACATCAACATTTCAACTTTTTAAACAAAAGGCAAGTTATATATATACGTTTATATAAATGAAATTTTGAGTATTATACAAATCAATCTTATTAAATTTTGTTAACAAGAACGTTTAGTGATTTAAACTTATTTGATTCCATTATATTCAATTTAAGAAGTTTAGGTTACTTTCCATATTTCACTTAACCATTTAGTTTCACCTTAAATTGCCATTTTGATCGTTTCATATTGAATTGATTTTTCATCCAATTCTCATTTACCTTTCTATTCAAATTCATTACAAAGATATAATTGATTCACTATTTGTTTACTTCATTAGATTTGAATATACTTACACAAATATCTTATTCGATTAAGAATTTACAGTTTCTAGTTTGTTTCAAATTTTACTACATTCCAATTCTAAGAGTTTTAACTTTTATTTTATACTCATTTTATATTAATAACTTTTTATTACAGTAAACCTCATTTCAATTTTTGTCCATATCTCAATTTATTTAATCTTATTTATGTTAAATATTCTTATCATTTTCATTCCATAAATTTAAATTCATTTTTAGCTTATTAATTCTCAATTAATTTAACACTTATTAAGTTAATCAATTATCATCCATCTAACAACCAATGCATATCAACATTAACATCCCTCCAAGATCTACACTAAATCGATTATACATTTCCAAGTCAAATTTTTTTATTTCATACACTTCCAAGTTTATTAACATTTAGTTATATTCAAATTTAATTAGTTTCCATTTACAAGTTTTATTTTTCATTAATTTTAAATTTTATTCATTCATTTGTATATATCCTTCATTTTACAGTTTAAATTTCTTTTATTATTTACAACTATCAATAGACCTTCACATTTTATTATTCACTCTTACACTTGGTATATTATTCCTCTACTTTTCCTTATTAGCATTTTAAACTTTTTAAGTATTTGGTAAGTTATATCTATGCTATAGAATGAAATTTAATACTATGCGAGTTTTACAGTTTTAATTTTTATTTTAAGTTCATAATTTCCTAATTCTAAGGATTTCTACTTCAATTGATATTTTCACTTAGCTCTTAGGTTCATTTCTCATTTCACAATTCAGAAGTTCCTTAATGATTCAAGTCTAAATTCATTTCAATCATTTAAAAAAAATATTAATTATTAAAGAACATAAGAATTCCAATCCCGGTTTCATTTCAAATCAATATACTTATATAATTTATATATCAAATCATACTATAGAGAATACAAAATAAAATAAATTTTGAATCAAAACAAGGTTTAGACAAGCTATTAAGTGGTCTCCCCACTCGGACTCTCGAAAATAAACGCCGATGATGCGTTCACTCATCACCGAAATCATTTTCTAGCGTCAAGAGAAGGGAATATAACACTTATCATTAAAAATAAAATCCTTCGAAAACAATTTCAACCCAAATATACTATCATATAATACTCATATTATATTTTCCAATTCCTTGTAAATCAATTTCAAACACCGGAATTTAAATTCCCAAATCCAAGTAAAAATTCATTTATATTCATTATCAATTGTGCTTATAAGATTTCATTTTCATGAATCCATTGTTATTTAATCAATTGTTGTAAATGTTGAATGATCAACAATATCGATAATAATCTAATATTATCATCTCCTAAAAATCAATTCAATCAAAATGAATAAATATTCGAATAATTCTTTTATATTAAAATATATTCCAAAACGATATTGTGTTGGTTTGTCCTATTTGAGTGCTTAGAAATCCCTATCGATGCCTTGGCGTCCCAAGTATCGACCAGAATTCATAAATACTCAACGGAACAAATTAACACAATATAAAACCATTTTATATCAAATAACAAGTACGCTCTCTCATATACACTCAACTCATTCATATAGTCTACCTCTATTTCAATGAGTTATTCCCCACTAGAGCCAAGGTTTATCGCTAAACCAAAGCTCTGATATCAACTGTAACGACCCGCCTTTTTGGCCAATTTAAATCGACGATCAAATACACATGTCGATTCCAAACCATTCAAAAGGGCAGATAATTATTGGGGTAAATAAGAAAAGAAAAGAAAGAGAAATAAAGGAAATGAAACAACACAGAATCTCGCAGCGGAACGATAAAATATAATAGTCAAATAAACAGTTCATGAAGCTGTTTACTATACTTTGACAATTATTTATACAACATTTATCAGAGTTATACATATACAACAAAACAATTGAAATAATGCGGCAGATAGCATGATGCAAGAGTAATAATAGTAATAGTATACCAAATCTTCGTCTTCGTCCTTCAGAATAGATCTTCAATAAGCTGAAAAACTCAGGTCTGACCCGAGCGTAATGAAAAGACAAAACACTCGAGTCAGGACTAAATATCCTCATGTAAGTTAAATCAATCGTAAATAAATATGAGTGTAACGGCGTCAGAAATGTTTACGGGGTTTGACATCTCATATCCAGTGTCGACGTGCGTGCAATAACTTAAGAGATGTTACGGGATTTTCCATCTCTCAAGGATCCGTGAAACTATCTACTATGTAGTAATATACGCTAAGTAGATAATGCCTATCAGTAATATAAAGTATCAAAATAGCGTTAAGGCGTTACCATAATCCCCCTTAACACATTTTATATTCCCAAGGGCATATACAAGACCGTAGTTTCCCCAAAACCGGAAGTCACCAGAGGGCAATCAATATACTCAAGGTACAAATCAAAACGTAGTGGTCGCGAATAGGATAATCAGTATGACAAGGTACATGAGGCGATACCAACTAGGATACTAGTAGTTGCGTGATCCGGACTGATGTTGGGCATAGCCAGCAGCTACCCCAACACCGCGAAACAACACTCCGAAATCAAGGGGTGCACCCAAATCGCATCACAAATGTAATAGATATGGTATCGAAGAAGTGTGTCCGCTAGAGGTGGCGAACCTCAATGGCCCGGCGCGGCTCCTGTTTTAGTCATGTCAGGGGTCATCCAATATCGTTCTCTTTCTTCAGTCAACGCGTTCACCAAACCATCCACTTCATTCTGGATCAACACTCCGCGTATAATAGTTATTAAAGTGGTTTTCAGTATCGACAGAGAGTATGTCCATATCCGATCCCGGACTCTTTAATAACTACGTATTATTACACCGTTGGCTCTTTTAAATTTCAAATCGATTTATAATTGATATCAAAATATCATATTCGTTTCAAAAATCAAATCCATTTCAAATATTATCGAATCTATTAAAATGTAGGATTTCGTTCCAAAATAAATTTCGCATCAATATCTCATTTCGATTTCATAATCATTTCGAATCTCAATTTAGGTTGCAACTTCGTTTATTCCAATTCGTATTCAAATTCAAGATTTAAACATAAACATTTCACCTTATTAACCAGCTTGAAATTTTAGAAAATAGTTTTAAGTAGTTTAAAAGTAGTTTAAATAATTAAAACTAGTTAAAAATACTTAAAGTCTTAAAATGGATTTAAATAGATAAATTAGTTCAAAATAATTTAAATTGGGTTAAGTAGACTTAAAATAGATTAAAATAGTTTAAGTCTTCAAAATGGTTTATATCCTGAGTAATTTGGAAAACAAAATAACAGCTTCAAAACCAATCCATTTCAATTATAACTTCCCAATTCAAATCAATTTCAATTTCCATTTTACCGATTCAATTTCGATTTTTAATTTAAATCAATGCCAACTTTGACTTCAAATTAATTCGATTTTACATTCACCTCCAACTTATTCAATTTCAATATATATCGATTTTTAGCTTGATTTTTCAGAATATCAATTTTAACACTTAACAAAATTATCCTTTCATATTCAAATTTAAATCCCAATTACAAACATGATTCAATTTCAAGCTCAATTTCAAATATCATTTTATATCGCTTTTACTTAATAATATTCAAAGCTCGATTTAAGGTTCAATCCCTTAAACGAATAAATTTTCAAACTTCAATCATAACCAAATTTTAAATTTCAAAGTCTCAACTTAATTATTTAACAAAATTCCTTTAACCAAATTTTATTTCAACATTCCAAACTCAATTTTTCGATGAATTCAATTTCTATAACTCGATTTCTATTTATAACTTTTAAATCAAAACATTTAAATAAATTTCAAATCGACGATTTCAAAAATTATTAATTTAGCCAATTCGGTGTCCGTATATAATTTTCTATCCTATGGCCAAGTAGTTATTTATTTCAATTAGATGTCAGGGATAAGTATATATTACTTAAATTAAATCACAGTATCATATGTATGCATAACAGGATCTATATAAGCAAATAAACATCCAAACATTCAATTATCAACCAATAGCATCCATCAAAATACATCATCCAATAAACAATACAATTCATGGCAGTTTCATAGTTATCAATGTCAGGTAATTTATTCGCAATTCAATTTTAATTTCAATTTAACTGTCAATTTAATTTTTCAACGGTTAATTCGAATAACAAGCTATATGACAATTAAATTTATATCAAACAACGACAAATAAAATTCATATCACTTCATAATGTCAATTTAACTAGCATAAAGATATTTAGTACGATGTGAGCGTTATAAAACACTCACCTTGATTTTACGATTTTAAATCAAATCGAACGACGTTCGATTCAACTCAAAATTTCTCTAGCTCCAAATGACTCCAATCCAATTCCATAGCGTAGTGCTCGACGATACGATTCCAACGCGACTGCTTTCGTAAATTTCCGACCTTGTATGAAAGAGATATGAATTTACGAAGTTACACGAATTATAAAACATATAAATTTACAACTATAATATTTTATTTAAACCTTGCTTCAATCGTGGCCGTTCCTCTTACTGCCCAAGATCACAGCCGTGTTTCTTTTAGCCTCTTCCCCAGGTCAAACTCACGAACACGCAACCCATGCCGCCCCCTTCCATCGAATTTTTGCTCCACCATCGTCGACCTATTCGACGATCAGCAACTTCTATTCCCTTCGCCTACGCGTGCTCCACCAACACCCAGGTCGCGGCCCAGCTCGGTCGAGCATAGATGCTCGAAAAACGTGGCCAACCGTGCAAAAACGCGGCCTATTTAGAACCTCCACGATGCTTCGATCATCATCATCTCCGTATGGATCTATAGCCCTTCCAATGCTTTACGTTTTTGCCGTTGAAGCTTTCTTGAATTGATTCACGGATAGGAAGTAATTGAGGAAAGAAATTCGTGAGTTTCTGGCCGTTCATTGCATAAGAGGCGGCTAGGGTTTCAATTTCTTTTTTTTATTTTTTTATTTTGAGAATGAAGATGGTCTATTTATAGAAAATCAAACGAAAACGCTATTCATTCCGGTTTTCCGAACTCCGACTTACGCGCGGTGACCGACGTTCCTAGGGTTTATCCCGCGTTCCGGACACAATGGAACAGGTTTCGGAAGCTAATTCGGTCATCTGTGCGAGTTATGGCAATAAACGTTCAATTAGAATTAAACCGATTTAAACGATTTTCTAGGCGTTTTAGCTTGCACCGGACGAACGATAAATCCAATTGACACGAAATTTGAAACCATACAATAATATCACATTACGGATCCGATGAAACTCGTTTCGTCGAAATCCGAGACTGTTTGAAAAATGGCTATTTTAACTCGCCAAATTAATATTAAAAACAATTTCGATGCGTTTCGAGCTGCCACGATCAAACGACAACTCCGATTGCTACGAAAATTGAAATCCGATAATGACAAATTATTACGGATCCAATGGAACTAGTTTTTTCCAATTCTGAGACTGTTCAAAATTTGGCTATTTTTCAATCGATAATTAAATATTAAAATATTCAATTTTCACAAATTTACTCTTAATTCGATTTTAAAAGTTCTACAACATCACTCTAACTTTAATATGATAAAATAAAATTTTACAAATCATTTTTTAATCATATTAAACCCGTTATTTAATTTATCCAATAAATTCCAATTTTAAAATCTTATTAACTCTATTAAAATCCAAATATAACTTACATTCACTTTGGAAACCAATTTGAATCACATTAAACCAAATTTCAGTTATTCATTCTATTTCCCTATATTAAATTTCAATATCTAATTAACCATATCAAATTCGAAATTTAATTTTCCAAACATTTGTAATATTAAATTTAAACCAATTTGATTATTCTTAAATCACTATCTTTTGAAATATTCAAAACGAACTTATAAAATTTAACTTTTGAAACAAATTAAAATTATAAAACAACTATTTCCATTACACAGTTATTCAATTCCCATTGTTAAATTATTCAATAAATTCCAAATATTTAATTTAGACAATTTCGCTTATCCAATAATTCATTATCTTTTGAAATATTGAAATTGAACTTATAAGATTCAACTTTTAAAACCATTTCACAATTTAGAACACTGTTTTCATTTTACAGTTATCCAATTATTCAATAAGTTTTAAATATTTAATTTAAACAATTTACGTGTTCAATATTCAATATTTGATTTCAAATAGATTTTACTTATCAATCAACTACTCTCTTATACCAAATGAATTCAACATTTATTACCCTATTCAACTATCGATTGCAAAGGAATTTACTAAGTCGCATTTATTTTTCATTACTTGGATAATTATTATTGCAATTCCTTTTAGTTATTATTATACCAAACGAATTACAAATTTTTTTTCTAACACTAAATCACGAAATCTTATTAAATTATCTATTTTAATTATCGAAAATTTACGGGTCGTTACATCAGAAGAATACGAATGGTGAGGGACAAGAATGAATTTCGGAACCGAGGGAACGTTCCGAAAATTCAAGGAATCGAGTGAAAAGGAAGAGATTTAACTCGAATGAGAGTGATTCTGTAAATACATTTACCCTATATGCCATGTTTTGCCTAGAGCTACCAAAGCTCTGATACCAACTGTAACGATCCGCTATTTTGGACTATTCGCATCTGCACATGTCGGACTTGAATAATTCAAAATACCGAATTGTTAATTTAAATTTGGCAAAACTAAACATATATAGTAAATAAATAATCACAGATCACAGACACAGAGTAATAAATGCAGTGGAAACAAAGGATAGTAGTTCATGAAGCTACTATATACATATCAGAGTTAAATAAGGTACATCAGATGTCTCGAATACAATAGTCGGATATAATATCAGAATGCATCCATAGAATCAACTGAATATATGAAAGCTGGATAGATAGCCGGATCTCTAAGCGAAGCTTCCAAAGGTGAGTCTCGAATACTGGTACACTCAGTTTGACCCGAGCGTAAAGCAAAACACAAAACAATCGAGTTAGGATTAACATTCTTATACCAATAAATCCAACTCAAGTGAAATAACAATTGAAATACAAGTAACTCAAAGGACGTTGGAATAACCGTTCTCTAAGGATCCGTTAAACTATCTACTATGTAGTAGTGTACGCTAAGTAGATAATGTCTATCAGTAATATAAATATCAAAATAGTGTTAAGGCATTACCATTATCCCCCTTAACACATTTTATATAAGTGTTATAGACTATACAACACTGTAAACTCCACCATAAACTAGTGGGATATCAGGGAGTACTCCATAGGTATAACAAAAAACAAATTCGTAGTGGTCACGTATATGGGGATACAAGTATGACAAGGCACATGAGGCAATACCCAAAGTAGTGAAACTACCGTTTGCTTGATCCGGACCGGTGAAAACGCATCGCCGCAACGATCGCAACACCGTGAAACAACACTCCTTAAATTTCAAGGGTGCACCAATCAATAACAAGTAATGAGTAGTTTACGAAGAAGTGTGTTCGCTCGAGGTGGCTAACCCCATTTGGCCCGGCACGGCTCCTGTTTTAGTCATTTCCAATTTGACACAAGTGTTAAGGCTATCCATTATCGTTCTCTTTCTTCAGTCATCACGTACATCATTCCAACCACTTCATTTTGGATCACACTCCGCGTATAGTTATTAAAGTGGTTTTTGGTTTAGATAGAGAGCATGTCCATAACAGATTCCGGTTTCTTTAATAACTTTCGTAACCCGATTGGTCGTTTAATAAATTTCAAAACCAAATCAAATTAGATTTCAAATTAGAATTTGTAAACCAATATTTCATTTGTCTTTCTATATCAATTTCCATAATTTACGTTTCAAAAGTTCCAAATTACTAATTCAAAATCTTGCAATGCAATTTCAACTTTTATTTAAAACAATTCAAATATTGATTCAAGTTCGTATAAGTTTTATTTCGAAATCGTTTAACTTAACTCAATTTAACATTCAAATCAATTTGAATTTATTGATCGATTTCATCAAATATTCATTAAGTTAATTTATCATTCAAAACAATTTCTATTAAATTTCCCATTCATTAAATCAATTACTTAAGTTCAACTCCATACATCAAAACTTACTAATTTAATTAAATTAAATTCGTCAAACAAATTCTAAAATTTTGTAACGACTCGCTATTTTGGACCATTCAAATCGACAATAAAACCATACATATCCGACTTGAATAATTCAAAATACCGAATTGTTAATTAAAATTTGGCAAAACTTAAAATATACAATAAATAAATCAATCACAGATCACAGAGTAATATAATGCAGCGGAATAGATAAAGAATAGTAGTTCATGAAGCTACTATATACATCAAAGTTAGAAATAAAATATAACCGAATAGTTCAAATGCAGTGAAGTCTCCAATGCAACAGATGACTTCTCTGAACCAATCAACTAGAAAGGCTGGAATCTGAATCGATAGTTGGATCTCCAAATGAAACTCCGAACTCCAAAGGTGAGTCTCTAATGCTGTATCACTCAGTCTGACTCGAGTGTTTACTGTAACGACCCGCTATTTTGGACCATTCAAATCGACAATAAAACCATACATATCCGACTTGAATAATTCAAAATACCAAATTGTTAATTAAAATTTGGCAAAACTTAAAATATAAAATAAATAAATCAATCATAGAGTAATATAATGCAGCAGAATAGATAAAGAATAGTAGTTCATGAAGCTACTGTATACATCAGAGTTAGAAATAAAATATAACCGAATAGTTCAAATGCAGTGAAGTCTCCAATGCAACAGATGACTTCTCTGAACCAATCAACTGGAAAGGCTGGAATCTGAATTGATAGTTGGATCTCCAAATGAAACTCCAAACTCCAAAGGTGAGTCTCTAATGCTGTATCACTCAGTCTGACCCGAGCGTAAAGCAAAACACAAAATACTCGAGTCAGGATTAACATTCTTATATCAATAAATCCAACTCAAGTGAAATATCAACTGAAATACAAATAACTTAAAGGATGTTTGGGATAACCATCCTCTAAGGGTCCATGGAACTATCTACAAGGTAGAAATATACAATATAACACCATGGTCATTTCAGCTTAATTTATACTTCAAAACCAAATATCATTTCACTTCAAATATCTCTATATTTCCCAAAATAGTATTTATATAGATTAAATAATTTATACAATAAAGTATTGTCAATTCCCTCAACTTAACAAATCGTTTAAACATCAACCCGACATTCCCATTTAAATTAAATTCAATCTCAGTTTATCAATTTAAATTCAACTCAATTCCTAAAATAAACACTTCAATTTATCGATCTCAAATTCGGATTTGTAATCACAAAAATACCCCTTTAAATTTCAATATATTTCAAAACTTTAAGTATTCCACGTTTCAACTAAATTTTTATTCAATTTAGTTTTCTAAATAATAAATTCAAATTTGGTTCAACCTAAATTTCACTTTAATTCAATTTAGTTGCTAAATAACTAATTCAACTACGTTGATTTCAAATACAGATCCGAATCTCAACATAAACCATTTAAATTCCAATATAGTTCAAGGCTTTAATATTTAAATGTTCTATAACACAATTTCATATAGATTCCGATTTAACCTCATCATTATTTAGTCTTGAAATACTCCCTTATTAGATTCAATATCATTTAAGTAACCTTAAATTACATTTTACTCAATATTTTCTTTAATTTTATTAAACGTGAAATATTCATTAAATTACTTAAATCAAAAATCCAGTTACAAAATCATACCTTTACATTTTCCATTCAATAATTTCAAATCGATTTAATTAAATAAATCCTTATTTAAATACCATTTTTAATAAACCCAAATTTATCTCCCAATCTTAATTATTCAACTTTTTACAACGGTAAATTTTGAAATGTAAATCTTAAATAATACTCAAACATATTATATGGATTAAATCAATCTCAATAATATTATTATTAAATCTATATATAAAATTTCCATTTATATATATATAATATTTTAAGAACCAATATTTATCAAATCCCATATATTTCTTTTCAACTGTAGAAATTTATTTTCAAAATATTTATATGGACCAACGTTGTCTGTTTATATTTCCTATCATATAGTCAAGTGCTACAGATATTTATCATTTCAACCCGTACACCAAATTTATACGGGTGGATATCATTTCAACCCGTAATCCCAAATTCAATTAAATGAAAATCGCTTGGGTTTATCATTTCAACCCATAACGGTTTTTTCCTATTCTAAAGTCCGTTCGGGTATGTATCATTTCAACCCATAATGATTTCTATACTAACAGGAACTTGCAGAGTGATAACAGATATGAAAATAATAATAACAACAATAGGCATATATCATCAAAATAAATATAAACAATAGGATATGGTGTCATATCCCATAAGTGAACAGTTATAGATAATAGCATATATAACAATTTAAATAACTACAGCCTCATATTTCAATTGTCGTTTCAATTGAAATCAAATTTAATAAATAAAAGAACGTTAATCGTGAGTGATTGCTCACCTTTCGAGGTTAGAGAGATAGACAATGAAGTTGAGTTACGAAACCCAAGCACGAATCTCAAAGCAAAGTAAGATCTGCATAAATCGACGATCAAAGCTGGTAAAAGAAATCGATGGGAACAGGTCAAATTAGCTCGATAAAAATTTAGGCGAGATGTATTTTTATATTATTACCCTCCTTAAACCCTAAATTCAAATTAAAGTATATATACATTTTATATAAGTCTTAAATTAAATATATTTATTGAAATCAAACATATAAAAAAAATCAAAACCAAATTCACTCTATCTTATAGTATATACGTTATATTTGAAACATCAATATCTGAAACTAAATGTACATAACCAAATTAAAATCCAAAGACGTACATAACAGTATATAATGTAAGTTTAAAGAAATCTAATAGTTTAACCAAATGCAGACTTCCTTTACAAATAATATACCGTAATCATTATTATTATTATTATGATTATTTTTTTTACCAAAAATAAAAATATGCTAACACAATGCTAGTAGAAAAATGGAGAAAGGATGCTTATGCTTACCAATATTGACATGCAAACCTACATTTTATATGTACAATAAAGTGTGTACAAACAAACCTTTATATGGGCTGCTATATACATGTTTAAAAAATGTTATACATATATTGTTACACATATTCACAGCAGCCGTTATACCTAACTTGTATACATATTATATTTTAAACAATACCTGACAATAGATGAAGGTAAAATAAAAATAATATATATATATATATATATATATATATTATAACTAATACAAACCTATAAAGCTCTAAAATGTATACTAGTATATCTATACAACCAACCCAATATGAAAATATGTACCCATGCAAATATCTAAAGTTTTTAGAAATACTTAGGCTTATATATATAAAATAAAATAAAACAGTAACTTGCGCACAAAAAAAAACACAATACTTAATGAGACAAACACACAAGTTGTATTACCTTTCAAGATATCATATATATATGTTAAAAGTTTTCTGCAAGGCAAAATGGGTGACAAGGCGAGATATGGCTGCGTGTAAGAGTGTGAAAGAAGAGAGAGGGTGGAGAAAGAAAAATTGAGGAGAAGAAAGTGACAGTAGATCCTTGATTTACAAAAAAAAAACTTATAAAGGTGAAATAAAATGAGCCGTAAAAGAATTAATGAATAAAAAAAACGTATAATTCAAAATGGTGTGGGACTCAGGTAAATATCCATTCACATCTTTTTTTGACACATATAAAACGTATGAAAAGCTTTAAAATGAAACGGCTATATACTAATTTTTATTATAAAACATTTTAAAGTGACTAGGGAAATAAATATATGGAAGTTGATAAAGGAGAATGAAGAGACCCAAAAATGGAATGACAAATAATAATTTTGAATTGATGGAAAAAAAGTAACAGCTGGCATAACCCAAATTTATAAAGGCAGAGGAAAACGCTTTCCACAATTTAAGGTGAGCTTTCAAATTTTTTTGAATGTTTTATAACTTTCCAGCTGTAGTGAAGAAAATGGAATTTTAAAGGCAAAAATTAAAGTGACCGTTCCAATTAAATGAATATAAAACGTATGCATGTTTTGTACATTCATACTTTCAAAATGGTATGACGTGGCAACGGTCGAATTTCAATAAAAGATGAAATATATGTGAGAAATGAAATAAATAGGAATTAACCGCATTTTTCCAAAACGAAACGTATGTAACAAATCAGCAAATAAATAGAAACGTGTAGGGAGATGAGTGAAATAAATAGAATATGTTAAAATATAAATAAATATAACATACATGAAAAGGACAACAGGACGATTTAGAAATTAATAAATGAGAAACGTATATCCCTATACATTTTAGTTTCAAAAAGGACAGAAAATTTTATCAAAGTTATAAAGAGTTAAAAGCATTGAAACGTGGTTTTCGCTGAAATTTATTTTATTTCCAACTGAGATGAGAGAGAAAGGGAAAGATTTCAAACAAATGAATATATTCCAAATGAATGTAATATAAATTGTCATGGTGTGGTTCATCCGAAAATTTAATGCAATTTATAATTGTGTGAGTTGTACGTTGATTTAAGGAAAAAAAATAAAAGCAATTAATGGCTTGATTTAATAGTACGTTTCAAATTTGAAAAGAAAAGAGAAGTAAGGGTTGAAATTTTGATTTCAATTAAATGATCGCGTGAATGAGCAAATAACAAATAGCAGAAAGAGATAATGGAATATATGGTAGAAAAGGAATATATGAAATGTGAACGGATAGAATGCAAATTGAAACGGCAGAGAATTAAATATAAGGTGGAAAGGTGTGGCAACGCTCACCCATAGATTTAGCTTAAATCTTTAAATGAAATTTAATATGGTATGAGTTGTACGGTTTCAAATTTGAAAAGTAGATAAATCCAAGTCACAAATTTCAGCACCGATGACGCACGTTTTTATTGTTTCCATCGCATATCAGATCTCAAAATACAGAAATAAATATACCGTAGTGATCAGTACAACGAGACGATCAAAATGGTATATAGATATTGGTGGTACGATTGAATTATAAAAATTCGAATTTTCACTAGCAGAAAAAATGTAGTAAAAACGCAGAAAATAAGATCGACGGCTATAGAAGTCCAAATTTGGGAAAACGAAAAATGACGTCTCAGTTAGAAGATGATTTAGAATTTTTCTATGTAAAAATATTCAGGTCTTGAAAATAATATTGTTTTCACCAATTATTAACTGACTTGAATTTAATAGAATTATATAATAAATAAACCTTCATATAATTAATTGAAAATTTACCATTTGCTATATTTAATTATACGTAAACCAAATTTTAAAACTTCATTTCAAAATATTATTATTAAAATTTATCAAAATCCAAAATAAATACGTTATAAAACCAATTAAAAATTAATAAAATTTTATGGGTCGTTACACTCTCCCCCACTCAAAACTTTTCGTCCCCGGAAAGGAAGGAGGTAGGAGAATAGATCAACCAGAAATAAAGGTAGATTGAAAGTCAAGGGTAAATAACTAATTTAAAACTATATAAATTTTACTTGAAATATTCATTTGAAAACTTCATTTGCGATTTAGTTATCTCTAATACTTTAAAATTTTCAAAACTCATTAGAATTTAATATGTTTAACTAACACCTTTATACATATATGAAAGCTATTTGAAAACAATTATTTGCATCAATAGTTATATTTACAAAGAAGCTATTGAAAACATTAAATCCATAATTCATAAATTCATAAATTTGTCTTTAGATACTTTTCAAACATTATTAATAAATCATTCACTTTAAATATGTTTTATTTAATTAATAACTTCAAAAATATTTATAACACTAAAATTTTCTATTAAACAATGTAGTATACAAATAAGCAATATTTAAAAGATTATATTCAAAAAGGAAAGAAGGTAGATTCGGAAAAACAGAATCAAGGTGAACAACTAAAGCCGAGAAGATAAGGTAGATTTAAAGAATAGAATCTTGCACGAATCGTAAATTTCAAACCATAAGAGTTTCAATTTCAAAATTAACACAAAATTTCTTTGTTGAAAAGTACCTTTATAACAAAATACCTTTATATCGAAATAAATCTTTCTTCCAGAAATATTTTTATAACTCGATGTTTCAACAAGTTTATCCTCGTTCTTGCAGACTCTGGCCATGCGTTGATCAGGCGCAAAGCTAGAATTCTTCAAGTACTTAGTAGACTTGTTTCAAAACCCAGTGAAAATACTTGAAAACCTTTAAAACAGATATGGAAAGTACAATCCAAAAAAAACAACCAAACCAAAACCTTTGTCCAACCATGGTTCGCAGGTACATAATGGTTACGCCTGGATCCTCCAGGAAACAATCCGTATCCGTAAGCTTTCTCAGCCCTGCGAGTTACGCCATGATGACTAGTAGAGTGCGGGATACACAATGGTTACGCCTGGGTCCCCCATGAAACAATCCGTACCCCTAGGCTGTCTCAGCCAGCCAGTTTCGCTACTAATCGCGACCTGCACAAATTGCAAGATACACAATGGTTACGTCTGGATCCTCCAGGAAACAATCCGTACCCCTAGGCCAGACTCAGCCAGGCACTTTCGTTATGCAGTCGCGAGAGAAAAAAAACCATGGGTTACGCCACGGTGGGAACACTCGAGTATCATATCCGGAAAACCAAAAATCAGAGAGAATAATATCGATAGAATGAATCCACAATGTGGCCACAAAGCGGATATCAAG
The DNA here is from genome assembly GCA_030765085.1 of Allium cepa. Classification (NCBI taxonomy): domain Eukaryota; kingdom Viridiplantae; phylum Streptophyta; class Magnoliopsida; order Asparagales; family Amaryllidaceae; genus Allium; species Allium cepa. The sequence goes on from CM060932.1 coordinate 113,781,260, forward strand.
TAGAAGGCACTTTCCATATCATTACTTCGAAAATGTATATCATATAGTACCTTCTCAAATACCTTCAAATATCATACTTATATAAAGTCCATTATATATAGGATTCTTTTTTTCAAATCGAATACTTTCCAAATCAATAGTATATCAAATCATACTTATGTAGACTTCGATTATATAAAATTCTCTTTCCAAATTGAGTACCTTTCAAATCAATAGATTTCAAATCAACTTCATACTTATACAAATCCATTTTATATAATTTCGACCACTCCCAAATCAAGTGCTTAATAATATAAGGTTCTCAATTTCAAATCATTTCAATATCAATTCAGTTTCAAAATCATATATGATTTCACCAAATTTTCTTCCAAATTAAATATCTAAATTTCAAAGTTCCCAAAATAATAGGTTTAGAAAATTATCCCAGTTTCCAAATTAAAATTATTCAAGTCAAACAAATTCATTTCCACAATCACCATATAAGTACTGGTTTTTAATTTCAATTTAATTTCAAAACCAAATATTTTCTCAAAATCAATTATACTTAAAATGGTTTCCAAATTTATAATTATCCCTTTAAAACTTTTAAACTATCTATTTCTATTTGAAATATCCAATTTACCTTTCTGAAAACCATTATTCAAAACTATTTTTTTCCAAAACATTTCAAAACTAAATTTATATTATTTATCAAGCATTTTATAGTCTTCGAAATTTCTTAGCTTTGAAAATTTAATCTCGATTTGAAAGTGTTCGAACATTCAAAATAGTTAGGGAAATCAAATTTCCAAATTCAAGAGTTGAAAATCAACATAAATCAATAAATCAATTTCAATAGATAGGATTATACTAAATCAAATCCGAAACTCTAGAACTGAACACCGGTCTCACCTTAAATTGTTTTAAATATATACATATATCTTTCAAAAATATCAAATTATACTTCGGAATTTGAAATCAAAACGGTTTTACAAAATCACTCGCATAGCGAAGCTATTAAAGAGGCCTCTCCCCCACTCTAAAACTCGAAAATCAATGTCAATGATGCGTGCACTCATCATCGAAATTATTTTCCAACGACATAAGTGAGTTCTGGACTTCTATTTTCTTGAAAACTTCTTTGAAATTTCTTCAAAATTATTGGAATTCATTTGAACTCATTTGAAACATTTCTTATTCGAAAAATACTTTTAAATCGTATTATTTTTATATATTTTCCAAAATCTTAAAACCAATTTCAAAATACCGGAATTCAATTCTCGAATTTCAAATTTAACCCTTCAGTTATAAATCATTTTATATAAATCAATTTCTTATAAATTTCCAAAATTTTAAATCCTTTCAAAACTTTTATATAGAATAACATTTCTTGTTTTTTTTATATATAGGTATATAATCCTTATCGAAAACATTTTTACTTTAATATATAGAATAAATTCATAGTTATTAAAATAATAATTTCGGCATAAGAAATTTCAAAAATACAACATACCCGATTTTTCAAAGGGTGATTCAAGAATGGATTTCAAAACAAAGATAGAGATTTAAATTAGAGGAACTCTAATCAATAAAATCCTGATTCGAAGATAGACTCGATCGAAGATGAGATAATTAAATTACAAAAAAGAAGATGGACATACTTCTACAAATCGCGACAACCTTAATCAGGTCAACCGTGACCTTAGGAATATAATTGATGCGAAATTCCAAAACAAATCGACATTTGATCGCCAGAGATAGAATTCAGCATATCAAGATATAGCAGCATCGTAAACCGAGGATACAGAAAACTTCGGTGAATCAATGCCGATTGTAAAGGAGTTTTCACCCCCTTTATAAAACATTCAGTGGAGTTATGGATACTCCAGAATCAAACGAATATAAATAGAAAGAGACAAGAATGAATTTCGGAACCGAGGGATATTCCAAAATTCAAAGGAAATCGAGTCATAAAGGAAGAGATTCAACTCGAACGAAAGTGATTCTGTAAATAAATTTACCATATATGCTAAGTTTTACCTAGAGCCAAAGCTCTGATACCAACTATAACGACCCGCTATTTTGGACCATTCAAATCGACAATAAAACCATACATATCCGACTTGAATAATTCAAAATACCAAATTGTTAATTAAAATTTGGCAAAACTTAAAATATATAATAAGTAAATCAATCACAGATCACAGAGTAATATAATGCAGCGGAATAAATAAAGAATAATAGTTCATGAAGCTACTATATACATCAGAGTTAGAAATAAAATACAACCGAATAGTTCAAATGCAGTGAAGTCTCCAATGCAACAGATGACTTCTCTGAACCAATCAACTGGAAAGGTTGGAATCTGAATCGATAGTTGGATCTCCAAATGAAACTCCGAACTCCAAAGGTGAGTCTCTAATGCTGTATCACTCAGTCTGCCCCGAGCGTAAAGCAAAACACAAAACACTTGAGTCAGGATTAACATTCTTATATCAATAAATCCAACTCAAGTGAAATATCAACTGAAATACAAATAACTTAAAGGATGTTTGGGATAACCATCCTCTAAGGGTCCATGGAACTATCTACAAGGTAGAAATATACACTATAACACCGTGGTCATTTCAGCTTAATTTATACTTCAAAAACAAATATCATTTCACTTCAAATATCTCTATATTTCCCAAAATAGAACTTATATATATTAAATAATTTATACAATAAGGAATTCTCAATTCCCTCAACTTAAAAAATCATTTCAGCATTAACCCGACCTTCCCATTTAAATTAAATTCAATCTCAATTTATCAATTTAAATTCAACTCAATTCCTAAAATAAAAACTTCAATTTATCGATCTCAAATTCGGATTTGTAATCAAAAAATACCCATTTATATTTCAATATATTTCAAAACTTTAAGTATTCAACGTTTCAACTAAATTTTTATTCAATTTAGTTTTCTAAATAATAAATTCAAATTTGGTTCAACCTAAATTTCACTTTAATTCAATTTAGTGGCTAAATAACAAATTCAACTACGTTGATTTCAAATACAGATCCGAATCTCAACATAAACCATTTAAATTCCAATAAGTTCAAGGCTTTAATATTTAAATGTTCTATATAACAGTTTCATATAGATCCCGATTTAACCTCATTATTATTTAGTCTTGAAATACTCCCTTATTAGATTCAATGTCATTTAAGTATCCTTAAACTACATTTTACTCAATATTTTCTTTAATTTTATTAAACGTGAAATATTCATTAAATCGCTTAAATCAAAATTCCAGTTACAAAATCATACGTTTAAATTTTCATTTCAATAATTTCAAATCGATTTAATTAAATAAATCCTTATTTAAATACCATTTTTAATAAACTCAAATTTATCTCCCAATCTTAATTATTCAACTTTTTACAACGGTAAATTTTGAAATGTAAATCTTAAATAATACTCAAACATATTATATGGATTAAATCAATCTCAATAATATTATTATTAAATCTATATATAAAATTTCCATTTATATATATATATAATATTTTAAGAACCAATATTTTTTAAATTCCATATATTTCTTTTCAACTGTAGAAATTTATTTTCAAAATATTTATATGGACCAATGGTGTCTGTATATATATTTCCTATCATATAGTCAAGTGCTACGGATATTTATCATTTCAACCCTTACACTAAATATATACGGGTGGATATCATTTCAACCCGTAATCCCAAATTCGATTAAATGAAAATCGTTTGGGTTTATTATTTCAACCCATAACGATTTTCTCCTATTCTAAAGTCCATTCGGGTATGTATCATTTCAAACCATAATGATTTCTATACTAACAAGGAACTTGCAGAGTGATAACAGATATGAAAATAATAATAACAACAGGCATATATCATCAAAATAAATATAAACAATAGGATATGGTGTTATATCCCATAAGTGAACAGTTATAGATAATAGCATATATAACAATTTAAATAACTACAGCCTCATATTTCAATTGTCGTTTCAATTGAAATCAAATTTAATAAATAAAAGAACGTTAATCATGAGTGATTGCTCACCTTTCGAGGTTAGAGAGATAGACAATGAAGTTGATTTATGAAACCCAAGCACGAATCTCAAAGCAAAGTAAGATCGGCACGAATCGACAATCAAAGCTGGTAAAAGATATCGATGGGAACGGGTCAAATTAGCTCGATAAAAATTTAGGCGAGATGTATTTTTATATTATTATCCTCCTTAAACCCAAAATTCAAATTAAAGTATATATAAATTTTATATAAGTCTTAAATTAAATATATTTATTGAAATCAAACATATAAAAAAAATCAAAACCAAATTCACTTTATCTTATAGTATATACGTTATATTTGAAACATCAATATCTGAAACTAAATGTACATAACCAAATTAACATCCAAAGATATAAATAACAGTAAATAACATAAGTTTAAAGAAATCTAATAGTTTAACCAAATGCAGACTTCCTTTAAAGATAATATACTGTAGTCATCATCATCATCATCATCATCATTATTATTTTTTACCAAAAATAAAAATATGCTAACACAACGCTAGTAGAAAAATGGAGAAAGGATGCTTATGCTTATCAATATTGACATGTAAACCTACATTTTATATGTACAATAAAGTGTGTACAAACAAACCTTTATATGGGCTGCTATATACATGTTTAAAAAATGTTATACATATATTGTTACACATATTCACAGCAGCCGTTATACCTAACTTGTATACATATTATATTTTAAACAATACCTGACAATAGATGAAGGTAAAAAAATAATAATATATATATATATATATATATTATAACTAATACAAACCTATAAAGCTCTAAAATGTATACTAGTATATCTATACAACCAACCCAATATGAAAATATGTACCCATGCAAATATCTAAAGTTTTTAGAAACAATACTTAGGCTTATATATATAAAATGAAATAAAACAATAACTTACGCACACAAAAAAAACACAATACTTAATGAGACAAACGCACAAGTTGTATTACCTTTCAAGATATCATATATATATATATATATTAAAAGTTTTCTGCAAGGCAAAATGGGTGACAAGGCGAGATATGGCTGCGTGTAAGAGTGTGAAAGAAGAGAGAGGGTGGAGAAAGAAAAATTGAGAAGAAGAAAGTGACAGTAGATCCTTGCTTTACCAAAAAAATTATAAAGGTGAAATAAAATGAGCCGTAAAAGAATTAATGAATACAAAAAAAATGTATAATTCTAAACGGTGTGGGCCTTAGGTAAATATCCATTCACATCTTTTTTTGACATATATAAAACATATGAAAAGCTTTAAAATGAAACGGCTATATATTAATTATTATTATAAAACATTTTAAAGTGACTAGGGAAATAAATATATGGAAGCCGATAAAGGAGAATGAAGAGATCCAAAAATGGAATGACAAATAATAATTTTGAATTGATGGAAAAATGTAACAGCTGGCATAACCCAAAGTTATAAAGGCAGAGGAAAACGCTTTGCACAATTTAAGGTGAGCTTTCAAATTTTTTTGAATGTTTTATAACTTTCCAGCTGTAGTGAAGAAAATGGAATTTTAAAGGAAAAAATTAAAGTGACCGTTCCAATTAAATGAATATAAAACGTATGCATGTTTTGTACATTCATACTTCCAAAATGGTATGACGCGGCAACGGTCGAATTTCAGTAAAAGATGAAATAAATGTGAGAAATGAAATAAATAGGAATGAACCACATTTTTCCAAAACGAAACGTATGCAACAAATCAGCAAATAAATAGAAATGTGTAGGGAGATGAGTGAAATAAATAGAAAATGTTAAAATATAAATAAATATAACATACATGAAAAGGACAACAGGACGATTTAGAAATTAATAAATGAGAAACGTATATCCCTATACGTTTTAGTTTCAGAAAGGACAGAAAATTTTATCAAAAGTTATAAAGAGTTAAAAGCATTGAGACGTGGTTTCCGCTGAAATTTATTTTATTTCCAACCGAGATGAGAGAGAAAGGGAAAGATTTCAAACAAATGAATATATTCCAAATGAATGTAATATAAACGGTCATGGCGTGGTTCATCAGAAAATTCAATGCAATTTATAATTATGTGAGCTGTACGTTGATTTAAGGAAAAAAAATAAAAGAAATTAATGGCTTGATTTAATAGTACGTTTCAAATTTGAAAATAAAAGAGAAGTAAGGGTTGAAATTTTGATTTCAGTTAAATGATTGCATGAACGAGCAAATAGCAATTAACAAATAGCAGAAAGAGATAATGGAATATATGGTAGAAAATGAATAAATGAAATGTGAACGGATAGAATGCAAATTGAAGCGGCAGAGAATTAAATATAAGGTGGAAAGGTGTGGAAACGCTCAACCATAGATTTAGATAAAACCTTTAAAATAAATTTAATATGGTATGAGTTGTACGGTTTCAAATTTGAAAAGTAGATAAATCCAAGTCACAAATTTCAACACCGATGACGCAAGTTTTTATTGTTTCCATCGCGTATCGGATCTCAAAATATAGAAATAAATATACCGTAGTGATCAGTAGAACGAGACGATCAAAATGGTATATAGAAATGGGTGGTACGATTGAATTATAAAAATTCGAATTTTCACTAGCAGAAAAAATGCAGTAAAAACGCAGAAAATAAGATCGACGGAAAGTCCAAATTTAGGAAAATGAAAAATGACGTCTCAGTTAGAAGATGATTTAGAATTTTTCTATGTAAAAATATTCAGGTCTTGAGATAAATTTATTTTCACCAATTATTAACTGATTTGAATTTAATAGAATTATATAATAGATAAACCTTCATATAATTAATTGAAAATTTACCATTTGCTATATTTAGTTATACGTAAACCAAATATTAAAACTTTATTTCAAAGTATTATTATTAAAATTTCTCAAAATCCAAATTAAATACGTTATAAAACCAATTAAAAATTAATAAAATTTTATGGGTCGTCACAAATTTCAAGTCTTATATTATTTCCAATAATCACATTTTATTTCTTGTTGAAGAAATTCAATTTCACAAATTTACTCACTTAGTTACAAATTTCAAAACTAAATTTATAAAGAAACTTAATTTCATTTATTCAAGATGTTAAATTACACTTATTAAAGAATTCAATTTATTTAATTATTGAATAATTCAATCTTACTTAATTATTAAATAATTTCAGAACTTAATTATTAAAAAATTTCAAAACCTAATTATTAAACAATTTCAAAACTTAATTCATTCATTTCTTAAATTAAACAACGTTCTTTTATTAATTACTTTGTTAATATTTCGTTTCTGATTATTAAATATTAACATTTAAATTTCACTAGAATTCAAATTCCAAATTCATTAAAAACCCTTATTATTTTATTCAAATAAAATCTTTATTTTTTATTTTAAATAAAAAATATTGCCCTATCGAGTTTTATTTAATTCTCTATCCCAAGTCAAAGTTTATTTGGGTATTTATCATTTCAACCCGATTTCATTTTAATTCAAAAATCAAAGCATAACAAAGGGAACTTGTAGTGTGATAACTGGGATGGTATCAAAGTAAATAAACAAACAATAGCAACCATCAATAATAATACAATAATTTATTTAAATAATCCCAAAATAATCGTATTAATTTACATTTGTTGTTTGTGCAAATTAATATAATTATTTCTAGAATCTACACTATCATTTCATGTTGATTATAGATTATTACATTAATATTTATACGGTTCTCCACTTGATATTCATTATTCAATTTCTACTACATCAATTTATACAACATACATTCAATGGTTCAAGGTGTAATTAACACTATTTCTACATGTCAATTTATTTAAACATTTAAAGGGGCCATATTATACAAATTAAACTAATCAAATTTTACATATATGTCCATTTAAATTGTTAACTATCTTATATCAAATTCAATTGCATACTATTTATCACTTTAACATAAACAATTTAACGTCAAATATAACATCAAATATCAATCAATTATCAGCTAAACTGTATTATTATCACATAAATAATTAACAGATAATGGTGTTAGATGTCAACAGGTGAACTGATACACGTAATAACATATATAACGGTGTAAATAACTAACAGCAGCATATTTCAATTGTCGTTTCAATTGAAGTAAAATTTAATAAATAAAAGAACATTAATCGTGAGTGATTGCTCACCTTTCGGGGCTTGAGATGGACGAGAATAAGATGAGTTACAAATCCAAGCACAAATTTCGGAACAAAGCACGATGGGCATGGGTTCGACGATTAAAGCTGGTAAAATAGAGATCGATGAAAATAGATCAGAAACTGCTTGACGTAGACCGAAACAATATATATATATATATATTCCAATATTTATTTTCTTAACTAATATAAATTTTGAAACTCATTAAAATTACATCCATACGTTTTCTTAAAAAAACAGTTTTGAGCAAACTATTGACCACACGTTATGTATAAATCAACATATATCCATTACATATGTAACTAGACTATATTTAAATTATACTATATAAAATACAATAGGTCAGATATAACCATGTATGTACAAGCTGTAACCTTTAAAACTAAACCATTCTTTAACTAACATATTTTCATAAAATGCATGTACTATAATACTGAATAAAATATTGATACACTACAACTATGTATATACTTTTAATATAAACAAATGATAAATCGCATATAGATCGTACCCATTTATATACAAACTTATGTCCCTTTTATAAACAATATATACATATACGGTTGTAAGCATATATTTTTTATAAATATAATGTAATATATATCAAACACCTATATACACTATTGTTTACTTACGGCAGTTGCATTTATAACATACGCAATAATTATATGGCACTATAGGATGTATAACACAAAGGCATTTAGAAATCATTTTAGGTGATGTTCAAGGTTATATAATGCAGACCTACCAAAATGCATTTTCCTTCGGCATCAGCAATAGTCACAATCTAGCAAAGACTAATGATATAAATCAACATCAAATTCATTGTTTAATTTTAATAAAAGCTAGACGAAAATTGATTTAGACGAAAAGAGTCAGTTGAACCCTATGAGAACAGATCTGGACATTTTAATGACAATTGGAACTAGTGGACTGATGACGCACTTGGATACTCTAAACTTCTACTTGTATGCATTTTCATTTCTTTTTTTTAAATAACATATTAAAATTTTACTGCAATATAAATTTTTTCACATAACATCATATACGCCGCAGTATTTAAATCTATAAAATAAACAACCATATGCAACTTCTTATCTGAAAAGATAAGTTATACTAAAACACAATATACCCACATATATGCAACGTGCCACGGCACGTATATATCCCATAGTCATATATGCCGTTGTAATTTTTATATACTACTGTAGAACCCACATACATAAACCAATATATATATATATACACACGCTAATATAGATGTACTCACGTGCAACATTCAAACGAGGAAGGAGAGGTGAGTAGTGACAGAGGGTGAACTCAGCCTTGGGTTGCGGGTTACGGCGGGATGGAGGAGGTGAGGTTCAAGCTCGGCTGTCGCATGTGGACTCGGCTAGGATATAAGGAGATATAGAGGTGCCGACTTTAGGTGATCGACTGAGGGAAGATCGGCTATCAGATGGCTGCCTCGAGTTGCTGGAAACGTAGCGGAGGTGTGGGTCTGGTGGACGTTTTTTAGTGGTTGGGAGAGTGGTCGGTCTTGGCACTGACAGAGGCTCGATGACCGTGGTCGGCTACAGGCCGTGGATGCGTGGAGGAAGAATGGCTGGGAAGGGAGGAGTTGCCTCATTTTTTTGGGCAAGGTGGAGGAGGAGAGATCGGTTGCGTGTAAGGTTGATGAGGTGGAGCTTCGGCCAATGAAAGTGAGACGTGAGGAGGTCGAGCTTGGTCATCGGTGGATGGGAAGGCTTGTGAGGCTATGCGCGGCAAAGAAGGTACGAAGAAGAGAAGATTTAGATTGAATTTGAAAAGAACGAGGCCAGACAAAATGGGTTGAGTGAAAGAAACGTGGGCAAGGAATGCAGAGGGTAAATGGAAAATGAATAGGCACCTTTATCTTTTCCTTTCTTTTATAAAAATAAATTTGCAAAACGAACGAATTAGATCAAAAAAAATGAAAAGCCACGAGTTGTGAAAAGTTGGAATAACAAAGGTAAATGGTGGAATATGAAATGGTGTTAGAGGCCAAAGACCCAAACTGGTTATCGATAAGGTTATCAGTTATATGGATTCCGCCGCATTTTAGACACCAAAGCATAGAAGTAAATATACCGTAAAATCAACACAACGAAATGAGAAAAATGGCACACAGATATCAGTGATAGGATTGAATTATAAAAATTCGGATTTTCTACTAGCGGAAAATGCAACAGAAACGCTGAAAAATAAGATCGACGGAGCTAAAGAAGTCCGAATTTGGAAAAACGAAAAATGACATCTTGCTCAGAAGATGATTTAGAATTTCGCTATGTAAAAATATTTAGGTTTCGAAAACCTTTTATTTTCATCGATTTTTAACTGATTAAATTGAAATAAATTTACGCACGAAAATAAACTTCGTATTTTCGGACGAAAATTTACCAGTTTCTAAGTTTAACTTGACGCATTTCAAATATTAATTTTTTATTTCCAAATTTTATTGTTTAAAATTCCATAAAATTTCAATTAAATATATAAATAAAACAAATAAAAATTATTAAAAATTTACGGGTCGTTGCACGACTCAACCTGGAAACAGAAAATTTCCAGGCATAGATTTAGTTGACCGACCTCTGGGTTCAGTCAACTGAACGTGGAAACCGAAAGTTTCCAGGCATAGAATCAGTCGACTAACTACAGGGTTCAGTTGACTAAATATGCTTAACTAAGCCAATATTGCTGTTTTCGTGTGGACTTCCAATTTTAAATCGATTCTTGCGGATCCTATTAGTTCTTATCACTTTTGTTAACTTTGATAATTTCTTTTTTGGGATTTTTAGGAATATGCATTTTGATGGATTTGGTATCAATTTCTATGGATTTGGTTCACGTCTTCGAATGTGAACTTTTGGTGATTGATTGTTTCTACAATCATTTCTATGGTTTGTCACTTAGAAATACCAAGGTTTCTATACTAGTAGTAAATATCCAAACTCTTTCACAAAGATGATTTCAACTCTATTTTAAAGCTCGTTTATAAAAATCATTTTCTAATCTATTAGTATATACAAACCTTTTCCTCATTCTTTCGAGATATCTAATTAAACGACTTAGCAAAACAAGTGGTATGAAATGCTTGCGTTTACTTTGTCGGTTAATTCTTAGACTTGTTCGATTGAAACTCTTGTGACCAATTTTCGAGTGGGGATCTACAATTTGTTTGTAAATATTTAAGTTAAGCCAGTGGTTATGGGATATGAAGCTAAACTCATTTATTTAGTAGCTTAGTGTAATTGACACTTCTTGTTGATCGATGACGATCATTTTGTGACTTAGACTAATAATGTTCGATGTCTCCTTGTTTGTGTGGGGGACTAAAACCCATTTATGGAGTTTCAACTCAAAAAATTGGTGGGGTAGCGACCCATGGTCTTCGGGCCGTTTGTGGAGCCTGGGCTCGAAATTGATGGCCAACGACCATGGAATAGCGTTCCTTTTGTGATGCACGTGTTGGTGAGTTTTCATGCTCCTGTTTGTGACAGGCCTCCCCCCTTTTTGATTTCTGGATTTCTAATTGATGATTTCTAGAATTTGTGTTTCACCAACTTTGTGATTTATATTGATAAGCTTTATCAATATTTGTGGTTTGGTGAATATGTTAAAGAATATGACATCATTTTTGGTGTTTGAGTATATTCGAGATATTGTATGATTTTTGTTGTTATCAAATGTATACTTGCCACAGTATGACAATATTGTTATCATATGTTTTTTGCATATCTCATATCCTATTTGATTTTATATGATACTTATAGCTAGACTGATCCATTTATTATTTTCTTCTTAAATAATACTTGGGTCAGACCAAGGTGTTACAGATGCTTCCACTTGACTTCTTAGCAGAGACTAGCTTCTGACTTTTGCCTAACTACTTAGTTTAGTAATTTCCGCTTTTATACATTTGAGATAGAGACACCTTGATGTATACATATTCTTTTGTGTAGCACTAGTACCTATTCTTTTGTGATGTAGTGGATCTTGTATGACCACTACTTTGATGTACACTTTTATGTGATATATTCATATCTGTTTCCGCCTTAGTGATATGAATATCTGTGACTGATTCGTGTTTTGCTTATTTTATATTTGTTTCCGAAGATCAATTAGCCACTGTGTTGTAGCTTTGAGTTTGTACTTGATATATCAGATTTAGACCTTCTATCTGGCATATCGGTACTCACACAAAGCAATTACACGGATGGTCGCTCCTCAACAGCCTTATTCTTCATGCTAGTCGATGACATTACCTCGTAGCGTCCTTGGCTAGTGTGAGTACAGAGGTGGGGCGTCACAGCTTGGTATCATAGCCAAACTTCGGAATAATGTAGAATAACCTAACAAGGATCATTGTCCTAATTCCTTCTTAGGAATCGTGCCTTAGGATTTATCCGAATCTTATGACCCATTCTATCCTAGTTTCTTTTATGATGCCTTGTTTTATCAGTCAAGTTTGTTTGACATTCATTTTGAGAATAACTTCTTTCTTCTTCTTTCTTTCTTAAAGAAGAGAAATGGTTAGGCCAGGCCGTCCCAACGCCGGTTAATCCAGTGCTACTCCTCAGAATGGAGTGTTTATGTCTACCCAATAGCTCTTAGATCTCGTAAAGAACGTTCAAGCTATCGGACCCACCCCAGAGCCTACTCACCCTAAATCGGGGTTTGCACGCTTATGCAGTGATTATACCAATTTGGGTGGAAAGCCATTCAAGGGTTCTGAAAGTGTCATAGAAGTCCAAGCTTAGCTTAGAACATGCCATCGCATCTTTTCTCGCATGAATCTTATTGATCTCCATCGTGTCCAAGTGTCTTCTAGCATGCTCCAAGAGAGAGCATTAGATTGGTATGAGCTTTTTATTTCGGAAATTATTGAAGCGGATCTTACTTGGGAGCAATTCCGGCAAAGGTTTGAATTGAAGTTTGTGCCGGAGGCTGAAAAGTAACTTTGGCCTGACGTTTTATTGACCTTGTTCAAGGTGAATCTTTTATGACAGATTATGTCGCATCTTTTGAATCCCTCTCTAAATATGGGGTCGAGTATATTAATACCCCATTGAAGAAGAATCAGAGGTTTATTTATGGGTTGAATAAGAACCTCAAAAAGCCATTACTCAGCTTGTTGATATCGCTTTTCTACTTGAAGAGGCCGATAAAGAAAGTGATGTTGAAGTTGTGGGTGCCAAAGTGAAGTTCAACAACAACAAGAAGAGGCCTATTAAGTTCAACCCTAATTCCAATAAGAAAGGGAAACAAGCAACTTCGATAGCAAAGACTCCTACCACTAGTCGTGGGCAATGCTACAGTTGTGGCTCTAAGGACCATTATGCAAATAAGTGTCTGAGGCCCCTTACTTGTCGCTATTGCAAGAGTTCAGATCATTATATATCTACATGTCCCAAACTTCAAATCAAGAACGAGGGAAAGCTAAATGTTGTGCAAGCCCCCAGTAACACTTCTCGTGGTCAAGGTATTTCTCATTCTATCTTTGATGGCATTATTATGTTTCGTGATCTTCCTATTCGAGTCTTTTTGATACGGGTGCATCCCATTCTTTTATATCAAAAGAACTTGTTGATACTTTTTCTTTAAATGTTATGGGATTGATGACTTCTTTGAGAATTACAAATTCGGTTGGTGGGTCCGCAACACTCAGTTTACTTTGTAAAGATGTCAAGATTATTTTATGTGATTATTTATTCCGAGCCAGTTCGCATGTCATGCGTTACCTGAGCTTCGGAATGATTTTGGGAATGGATTGGCTTTACGGTTATGAAGCCCCCATCCTATGTCCCGAGAGGACTATTCATCTTTGACATCCTCAATCAGTTAAGCAGATTTCTATTGTTCATAAAGATTCGGATTCCAATTTGGTAGCATCATTATATTCTCTAAACCCTCATGATGAATATAATGATGATGAGGAAGATGTCATTTCCATCATTCCCGTTGTTCGTGAATTTCCGGACATATTTAAGCCCGTCTTAGGATTACCCCCTAAGCAAGCAATCAAGTTCAGAATTAATCTAATCCCTCGAGCTCTACCTATAACTCGTCCTCCTTATTATATGTCTAATAAAGAAAATAAGGAGATGCGTAAACAATTATATGAATTGGAAGTTAAGCAATTTATTCGTTCTAGTTCCTCTTCTCAGGGAGCTTTGGCTATTTTTGTGAAGAAATCCGATGGTACACTTGTTTTTGCGTTGACTACCGCAAGGTTAATGATCTCACCATCAAGAACAAATATCCCTTACATCGGATTGATGATCTATTCGGCCAACTTAGTGATGCTAGAGTCTTTTCACAGTTAGACTTGGCAACCGGTTTTCATCAGCTTCGTATTGCGGAGGATAGCATTCCTTTGACATCGTTCCGTACTCGTTATGGATCTTATGAATGGCTTGTTATGCCATTTGGTTTAACGAATGCTCCAGCTTATATCGTTGACCTTATGAATTGAGTTTGCAAAGACTTCCTCGATCGATTTGTTCTCATCTTTATAGATGATATTCTTGTTTATTCTAAAACCGAGGAGGAGCATGAAAAGAATCTTCGGATTGTGTTGGAAACTCTTAGGAGCAATCAATTGAAAGCAAAAATTTCTAAGTGTCACTTTTGGCAATCTCGTCTGAAATTTCTCAGACATATTATTTCTGAATCCAGAATTTCCATGGATCCTTCAAAGATTGAAGCGATTCAAAATTGGAAGAGACAGAAAAGCGTGATGGAAATTCGTAGTTTTCTTGGATTGGTAGGCTATTACCGTCGGTTCATAAAAAGACTTTTCTAAAATTTCCATGCCTCTTACTAGTTTGACAAAGAAGGAAGTTAAGTACAATTAGTGAGACAAATGTGAAGCTTCTTTTCAAAGATTAAAAGAACTCCTTTCCAATGCTCCTATTCTTGTGATTCCCGAAGGGAACCAAGACTTTATTGTTTATACTGATGCTAGTCGTGTTGGTTTGGGAGCCGTTCTCATGCAAAGGGAACGTGTTATTGCTTATGCTTCTAGGCAATTAAAGATCACTGAGACTAGATATGCCACTCATGATTTAGAGCTCGCAGCTATTGTTTACGCCCCTAGAATTTGACGCCATTATCTTTTGGGAGAGAAATTTATTCCCTATACCGATCATAAATCTTTGAAGTATTTATTTCTCAAAAGGAACATAATTTGCGTCAACAACGTTGGCTCGAGTTCCTTGCATCTTATGATCTTGATATCTTTTATACTCCTAGAAAGGGAAATCGTGTTGCCGATGCCCTTAGTCGTAAGCAACAAGTTGTTGTTTCTATGATGTTTTCCGAATGGAATGATCTCGAGATTTTATCCACGTGAATTCGATTCCAGGTCGTGAATTCGATTCATGTTCATCTCTTGTTTTATGTAGCCTTGAGGCTCATCCTTCTCTTTTAGACCGCTTTCTCGAATCTCAAAAGAATGATCCCGAATTGGTTCTTCTTAGCCAAAGTCGTCGGGATAGTAATATTTGATGGTTCGAAAGACTTTGAAATCGATGCTCGTGGCGGCATTTGAAAATTTGGTAGACTTATCGTGCCAAATATTAGCAATCTTCGTAAAGACATTTTAGAAGATTCTCATTGTTCTAAATTTACCATTCATCCCGGTAGTAGTAAAATGTACACGGATATGAAGCGACTTTATTATTGGGATGGAATGAAATCTGATACTGCTAACTTCATTAAGCGTTGCATGACTTGCCAACTCGTTAAGGCTGAGCATCAAAGGCCCGGTGGGTTATTGCAACCTTTGGACATTCCACTTTGGAAGTGGGATCAGGTCTTCATGGATTTTGTTGACGGTCTTTCCCGTTCTCGTTCGGGCCATGATAGTTTATGGGTGGTTGTGGATAGACTTACAAAAATCCGCCCATTTTATTCCCATTCAGTCTAATCGGACCGTACCTCTTTTAGCTAAACTTTATGTTAAAGAAATTGTTAAATTGCATGTGGTTCCTACTTTTATTGCTAGCGATCGTGATTCCTTATTTACTAATGGATTTTGGAAGAGTCTTCAAAAAGCTTTGGGAATGAAGCTTAGTTTTAGCATTGCTTATCATCCTCAGTCCGATGGACAGACCGAGCGTGTGAATCAAACTCTTGAAGATCTTCTTCGTGCATGTGTTCTTGAGTTTGGTGGAAGTTGGGAAGATCATATACCTTATTGAGTTTTCCTATAATAATAGCCAATGTAGTATTGGTATGGCACCTTTCAAGGCACTCTACGGAAGGCTATGCCGATCTCCTTCTTGTTGGCTTGAGGCCAGTGAGAAGCTGGTTTTAGATCTAGATTTTATTCGTGATTCCATAGAAATGATTGACCTTATTTGTCATAAAATGAAAGAAGCTCAAAGTAGATAAAAATCCTATGCCGATAATCGATGAAGAAAATTAGAATTTTATGTGGGCGATTTTGTGTTTATTATTGTTTCACCTATGAAAAGTGTTGTGCGTTTCAATCGATCAGGAAAATTAGCATCTCGATATATTGGTCCATTTCCCATCATCAAGCGCATTGGTTCCGTGCCTTATCTCCTTTTATTACCGGCTCAATTTTCTGCTATTCATGACGTTTTCCATATCTCTCAACTATGGAAATGCCTTAGGGATTTCGATTCTATTCTTGAGTCCGGTGTTATTGAAGAAATTGAAGGGTCGCCTAATTTAACTTATAAGCAACATCCTATTCGTGTCATTGCTACGGAGGTTAAATGTCTTCGTAATAAAAATGTCCCACTTGTGAAAATTCAATGGCCCTCAAATCCTAAGGATTGTTCTTGGGAATCCAGAGAATTCATCAAGCGAACACATCCAGACTTACTCTCTCGTGCTCCTTAGAGGTGAACTTCTTATTTCAATTTTTCTTTTGTGTTGATATGATTTTATGGTAGTTGCTCATTGTTTTCTTCTCAAGTATTACGAAGACGCAATTTCTTCATGGTGGGGAGTCTGTGACAACCCGCATATTTTACGATTGTATATTTAAATGTTTTATTTAAATATAGCATCGTCAGTCGGATTTAAGTCCGAAATATTAATTTTTGCAAACAGTCAAATTAGGACTCGAGAGCACTTCTGTTGAGTTCAAAACAACGTTTGCGACCTTTTTAAGTACAAACATCAATATGTTTGGAGTTAGCTAGAATTTTGACATTTTCATTTAGGGCTTTGGATTTGGGTTTCAGCCCACTAACCTAACAAATAAACCAACTCCACTCCTCTCTATTCATTCCATTCCTCATTTCCTAACACTCATAAGCTAAGGTAAAAATAGGGGAAGGAAGAGGAAATTAAAATTTCTAAGCCCTAGTTTTCTTAGGAATTCAAGTTGTTGCTCTAAAATCCAAGAGAAGCTTACGTAAGCATTCTCTTCATCTTCTCCATCTCAATCCCTCTTCAAATTTAAGAAATTCCTATAACCTAACTTAGGTAAAACTTCACCTTTGATAATAGATTGAAGATTCAAGTGGTGAAGTGAAGAGGAATTGATCTTGCCTTATTTTAAAAGCTTCTCCTTCATTGTTTTTGGGTTTAAAGGTGAGTTCTTGAACTCACATCTATGTCTATAGCTTTCATTGTTGTTAGGTATGAATTCCTAACATCTATTCATGTTCATTTTCTTTTGATTTGAATTGGTTTGATGAATATTCCAATTTTGGTGTTTTGAAGTCAAAATCTTCAAAAACCCTATCTTTGATGTTTGAACATGTTTTTAGGGTGTATCGAATAGCCTATAAGGCTGGGTTGTCCCTTGGCATAAATCCCTGTCTCTGTTGCTCGTTCGATCGTTTCCGGTAGGATTTTGCCCTTCTTGGGCTAGGCTGAGAATACTGCAAATTGCAGTTCAGTCGACTGAACTATATGTACAGTCGACTAAATCTAGGGGACAGAAAATTCCTGTCCCTGTGTTAGTCGACTAACTACAGAATTCATTCGACTGAACCTGAAAACAGAAAGTTTCTAGGCATAGATTCTTTCTACTGATCTCTGGGTTCAGTCGATTGAATCTGAAAACCGAAAGTTTCCAGGTATAGAATCAGTCGATTGACTACAGGGTTCAGTCGATTGAATCTGCTTAACTCAGCCAATATTGCTGTTTTTGTGTGGACTTCCAATTTTAAATTGATTCTCGTGGATCCGATTATTTGTTATCACTTTTGTTAACTTTGATAAAAAAAATTGGGATTTTTGGGAATATCCATTTTGATGGATTTGGTATCGATTTCTATGGATTTGGTTCACGTCTTTGAATATGAACTTTTGGTGATTGATTGTTTTTACAATCATTTCTATGGTTTATCACTTAGAAATACCAAGGTTTCTATATTAGTAGTAAATATCCAAACTCTTTTGCAAAGATGATTTCATCTCTATTTTAAAGCTCGTTTAAAAATCATTTTCCAATCTATTAGTATATACAAACCTTTTCCTCATTCGTTCGAGAAATCTAATTAAACTACTTAACAAAACAAGTGGTATAAAATGCTTGCATTTACTTTGTCAGTTAATTCTTAGACTTGTTCGATTGAAACTCTTATGACAAATTTTCGAGTGGGAATCTACAATTTGTTCGTAAATATTTAAGTTAAGCCAGTGGTTATGGGACATGATGCTAAACTCATTTATTTACTAGCTTAGTGTAATTGACACTTCTTGTTGACCGATAACGATCATTTTGTGATTTAGACTAGCGACATGCGATGTCTCTTTGTTTGTGTGGGGGACTAACCACCGTTTGTGAAGTTTCGACTCAAAAAAATTGGCGGGGTAGCGACCCATGGTCTTTGGGCCGTTTGTGGAGCCTTGGCTCGAAATTGATGCTAAGCGACCATGGAATAGCGTCCCGTTTATGATGCACGTGTTGGTGAGTTTTCATGCTCTCATTTGTGACAGGCCTCCCCCTTTGTGATTTATGGATTTCTAATTGATGATTTATAGAATTTGTGTTTCACCAACTTTTGTGATTTACATTGATAAGTTTTATCAATATTGGTGGTTTGGTGAATATGTTAAAGAATATGACATTCTTTTTGGTGTTTGAGTATATTCGAGATATTGTATGATTTTTGTTGTTATCTAATGTATACTTGTCACAATATGACATTATTGTTATCATATTTTTTTAGCATATCTCGTATCCTATCTCATTTTATATGATATTTATAGCTAGACTGATCCGTTTATTATTTTCTTCTTAAATAATACTCGGGTCAGACAGGTGCTTCCACTTGACTTTTTAGCGGGGACTAGCTTCTGACTTTTGGCTAACTACTTAGTTTAGTAGTTTTTTCTTTTATACATTTGAGATAGAGACTCCTTGATGTATACATATTCCTTTGTGTAGCACTTGCATCTATTCTTTTGTGATGTAGTGGATCTTGTACGATCACTACTTTGATGTAAACTTTTATGTGATATTTTCATATCTGTTTCCGCCTTAGTGATATGAATATCTGTGACTGATTTCTGTTATGCTTATTTTATATTTTCTTTCGAAGACCACTTAGCCACTGTGTAGTAGCTTTGTGTTTGTACTTGATATGTCGGATTTAGACCTTCTATATGGCATATCGGTACTCGCACAAAGCAATTATACGGATGGTCGCTCCTCAACAGCCTTATTCTTTGTGCTAGTCGATGGCATTACCTTGTAGTGTCCTTGGCTAGTGTGAGTATAGAGGTAGGGTGTCACATTCATTTTACAACTTTTGGTATGTGAAAGGTCATATTATTACACTCATAAGTGTATATTGTAAAATGAAACATATGCATGACATGACAATATAGTAATAAAATGAGCATGTGTATATTTATATCTATTTTATGTACATATATATTATACTTATATATATATATGTATATGGTTTGTATACACATACTAAACACCATATATATATATATAGTTTAGAGACACACACACAAAAATAGGCTCAAGGACAAACTTGTGAATATTTTTGGTTTCAAGGGCATTAAGTTTTATTTTTAGCCCCAAAGACAAACTTTTGGCAATAATCCACCATAAGGCCAATGCTAAGAAAGCACATGGCAATTGTAGTTGAAGGAGATGATGGAGTTCGGTGTCGGTGCGACTTCAAGGGAGGCATCATATGAAGTGGAGTCGACGGTGACAGTGTCTGGTTATGGCGGCGACGATATCTACTTTAGGGTTAGTTTATTTGTTTATAGCAAGTTGTTGGATTTTGACCCATGTTCTGATGAGAATTGCTAATAATTATGCAATAGTGATGTCAAGTGATGATTCGACTTTAATGGCGGCGGTGGTAGAGGCGATGGTGGATGATTGTGATGATTTTCTTGAAGCAACAACCTATAATGCAAAATATAACTAGCATTATTTATGTTGTAAAAGTGTATTAATGCACATAGCACTAATTTTTTGATGCTAGTTATAAATAGCAATTTTTGTATTGTAAACGGAATGTAGCACTAGATTTTCAAAAGCTAATTTAATTTATCTTTTTTTAAACTATAAGAATGAATATAGCATTATATTCATATAATGCTAGCTTAATCTAAAATATTTTTCTACTGTTGATTTTTTTGCTATCCATCATTGCTGATTTATTGGTTAGGGTTTTGATGAAGCGACTTAGCGGGCATAGTGGTGTGATTCGACGTTGAGAATTGATGAGCATTGTAACGAACCGATATTTCATGCCATTCGCATCTACACATTCATACTTGAATTGCTCAAAATATCAGATTGTTAATTTATATCTGGCAAAGCTCAACATATATAGTAAATAAGATAATCACAGAATCACAGACACAAAGTAATATAATAATAAGCAGTTGAAACAAATGAATAGTAGTTCATGAAGCTACTATATATATATCAGAGTTAAAATAAGATACAACAGAAGTATCAAATACATAGAAGTCTCAATACAATAGTCAAATGACAAAATCTGAATACATCACCGAGTCAACTGAATAACTGAAAATTGAATAGATATAGATGGATCTCCAAGCAAAGCTCCAACTCCAAAGGTGAGTCTCTAATGCTGTGACACTTAGTTTGATCCGAGCATAAAGCAAAACATAAAACGCTCGGGTCAGGATTAACATTCTTATATCAATAAATCCAACTCAAGTGAAATATCAACTGAAACACAAGTAACTTAAAGGATGTTTGGTGTAACGATCCTGGTTTTGAGTCAAATTTAAATTTGGTAATCAATATAATTTTTGGGATTTAAACGTAGATATTTTATAAATAAATCCAATTTATTAACTTTGTATTTCAAAGGAACATATATATATATATATATATATATATATATGAATATATGATTATTTATTAGTAATGTATAATTTGATTTCCAATCATTTTTCTTTAATTTGTATAAATATAAATAATAATAAAAATGTATGAATAAGAATCTAAAACATATATATATATATATATTGTGATTTTGAAGTATCAATTTGAATTCAACATAACAATTTTCTGAAAAACTAATTAAAGACTAATTGTACATTTTGACACTAGTATTTTTATAAAGTTACTAAAATAAGTATGGTTTGTATATATATATATATATACATATATATATAAAGATATTTTAACTTAAGTTTAAAATTTGAGTAAGATTAATTAAAAGGTTTAAAACACTTTTCTTTTATAAAACTTAATTTGTTTACATATATAAAACATACATATATATTAAAATAAATTGAAAATAATAATACATAAATATATTAACATAAGAAAGTAAATAATTGTTTTTAACATTTGTATTATACAAAAACATGTATCAACACGTGTTCATATTAATTAACAAGTGTAGGCCTAATTTTAGTATGGATTAACATGTGTTAATTTGTACTTACAAGTGGCATAGCTTCTTTTAAATTGAAAAAATACATATCAATAATGTAATATTGGAGAGAAATCAGATTTCATATTTCTTTACTTCTCAATCTTTCATCTTTTCTATTCTAAACTGAAAAAAAAGAAAAAAGAAAACAAAACATGAGAAAGCTTAAGCTGGATCAAAGAAAAAGCAATCAAAAGGAAAATCAAAATCAAAACAGAAAAGAAAAACCTGGAAAAGAGAATCAAAATTAAATCAAAACGAAAGCATCTTCATCCTGATTCAAAGCAAGGATCATTTCAATAGCAAAGAACAAATTAAATTCAACAATAGATTCAGATCAACTACCATCTCAACAAACAAGATTCCGGATTAAAATAAAAGTTCCAGATTCAAGTTTAAAACCAGTTCCAGGCTCTATTCTTCAAATAGGTGAGTAAACCTCTTTGATGTGACCTATAAGCTTGATGTGGTGATTAATGTTTGAAGTAAAGCTATGAAAAATGTTTGTTTGAGTGAAAATATGTTTGTATGTATGTATATAATATATATATATATATATATATATATATATGTCTGTGCATGCAAATATGCCTCTGCTTTGTCTACAAGTTTCAAAACCTGTTAAGAATCCAAAATCCTTTCCTGTAATCTCTTTTAGCTTGTGATGTTTAAACAAAATATGTTTAAAACTACTAGACTTAATTTTAAAAACCATTTTTAAGTTTAATAAGTTGGAGTTTTTCTGGAAAATCAAGTAATACAGATAAACCTAAAACTTATCAAAAATTTGACTATCCTAATTTCTTGTTTCATTTATATAAACTTTTTTGTGCTCGAAAGCCATGAATTTTAAAAGTAAAATCAATATATTTCAGCTCAAAAATCGAGAGAAATGGCGAGTTGAATGAAAATTGTAGTTTCAATGATTGCTAGCGATCGGCGAAGGAAGGCGTGCCAAGGTGATGCTGGAGGTGGATGGAAGGTTGGTTCACTCGGGAAAAATGGTGGAAAAAATTTCTGATGGCCGGGCCTAGTAGAGGCGAAGTAGGGTTTCGTAGCTAGATTTGGTCGTCGACGTTTTTCAGGCAATTTTGAAATCGTGGGTGGATCGAGATCAATCACGAGGAGATGAGTCGATGTGTTGCTACGTGGCAAAGCTTTGAACTTGGTGGCTCGAGTTCAGATGGTCGGAGGTGGCATGGCGAATGGAATGGGTTGATCGGTGTTTAGGTTCCAGTGGCTGCGACTAGCTCTATTTTGATTCATGTCGAATTCACCATTGCTGGGTGGTCGGAGCACTCATGTGGGTCGTCGTCGATCTGTTGAAGGTGGCGAGGTTAATCGGAGATAGCCAGTTCCGACGTACACGTGCACGCATGTATGTTCGTGTTTGAGTTTGTTAGAATTTGGGGATGAAGGGAATTATACCGGATAGTCTTGAAGTCAATCGTGTTTTGGCTCGAAGCAGAAAGGTGTGGGGTTTTGCTCGTGAGTGTCTCGAAGTTGGGTTCGGGATTTTGTATCCTTGGTTCGGGTTTCATTGAACTTGATGATTCAATAGGTTTTTCAAACAAATATTAACCGAGTTTTGAAGATAATTAAATTGAATAAGTTTTTCAAAGGAATATAAATCAAGTTTTCAAAATAAATTTATTTACAAGATTTTAAACAAGTTTCAATATTTATTTATAAAAGATTAAATGTTTTTTATATTTATGGTTTTGAAATAATTTTATCACCAAGTGTTTTCAAATAAAACGAAATGATGAAATCAAGAAGTGATTAACCAAAAGTTTCTCAAGTAATTTTGCATTGAATTAATGCTAAGCATTTTATTTAATTAAATAATGTTTTAAATTTGTTAATTAACTTAAAAGTCTTAAGTTAATTCATATGTTAATCATAAATTATTTCAAAAGTTTACTAAAGATTTGAATGATGATTAAGTAATTAATTAAGATAATGATTTATCTTCAAAATCTTGGGTAACTAAAGATTTATTAGTTACTTATTAATTAAAGGATAATTACCCTATGAAATTAATTTGTGATTTATTAATATAAGTGATTAGGGATAATCACTTATTGTAATTAATTAAGGATAATTAATTAAATGGTAATAAACTAAGGGTTAACTAACTAATGTAATTAATTAAGGATAATTAATGATCAAAGGTTGATTAATCAAGTGATTAAAGTTTAATTGCTTAATGTAAGTAATTAAAAGATAATTTGTAATTAAAGGTTAAGTAATTACTAAGGGATAATTAAGGATTAATTACTTAATAATTAAATGTTAACTAATTAATTAGAGGATGATTAATTAATGTGATTAATTAAGGGTTAATTAATTAATGTAATTAACTTCAGGTTAATTAATTTATGTGATTAATTAAGGGATAATTAATTAATTAAGGATAATTAATTAAGATGGGTAATTAAGGTTGATTAATTAATTGATTAAAATAATAATAAATGGTTTATAATTAATTAACTAGGATTATCAATTTATTCATAAGTAATTAATCTCATTTAAATTAATTATAATCAGGTGATTAATTGATCTTACTTATGGATGATTAAATCCTATTGAAGGCCTTAAATTGATTGATATCTCTGATGTGTGATGTTTTGTGTTATGAATTGTGTGGATTGAACTATGAATTGTGATTTGTTTATCTGTGATGAATTTACATATTTATCTGTGAATGAAAGATAAGCATTATAGGATTATACAGCTTATCGATATTGTTGTGCTTGAATTGATGTTGGTTGTGATATTCTATTATTGTGTGCAAAACCCCTGGACTACACCACACACACAAAAATATGGATTTCACGAGGAATTGGTTAAGTCACAGATATTTGAATTTAATATTATGTTATTCAAAATGATGAAATGGTTTCAAAAGTTGAATTTTGAATCCAATTTGTTTGGAAGTGAAATTGAGTTGAATATGAAAAGCTTTTGAAAAGGAAGTTTTGAAATTTAAATTTAGTCTGAATATAATATATCTTGTTTAAGTTTTGAAATTATTTTAGAAATTATGGTTTGAAAGGGTTAACAAGTTATACAACATATATATATATATATATATATGGATTTAAAACTATTTTAAATAAATTGTTTTTGAAGTTTGAATTTAATTCAAATAGAACTTGTCGAGAATACGGCAGTTCGCTAATTTTCCGATGTATACTTTGAAAGGCTGTAACTTGAGTAAATATAATCTGTTTTTCCTAGAACGAAAAGCATTTGTTTTCAAATGATAATGGATTTCATACAATGAAGGCTTTCCAGTTTTTTTGAAAATATTTCAAGTTATGGGTGAATCAAATTAAAAATAGTTTTGAAAACTATGAATAAATCTATGTCGAAGATTTGGTGAACATTGTTTCAAAGTGAGAGGATCTTAAAGGTGTATCTTTTGCATAAAAGATTTGAAATGGAAATTTGTTTAAACCATTCAAAAGAAAGGTTTTCGGGAAACAAGTGTTAAAAGTTGTGACTTAACTAAGATCCCAATATATTCATATGTTTTTAAAACAAGCACTCATTATTCGATTTAGCCGGGAGAGGACTTTATGTCATAAAACCCATTCCGAATAATGATACGACGAAATGGATAGCATTTGAGGACGGCGGTGAAGGCCGGGTATTTTCGAGAATGATAGGGTTTCCTATCGAATGTCTCTGCACTGAGTCGCGTCGGTATAGGGATCTCCATATGTGATGGGGAGTCCGATCGGAATTGTGAATACCCGAATTTCGCAAGGGCTTCTTTGAAGTGCCTTCAGTTCCGTTCGAACCCAAAACGGACTTGTATGGATGTATGTATGACGTTACACTTTGAGATGTAAAGCTGGTTTCTATCAAATACATTTCTGTTTGGCAGCGGAGAATTTATTCTCTTAGCTTAACACCCTTCCCCGAGACGTAAGCTCAGAGGTTATGTAGTCGATGGTTACTAGGGATATATTCATAATTTGGTAATGTGGCATGTTGAGTGCTGATCATTTGTTGATCAAAGCATGGCTTTTGTGAAATGCGTTGCTTTGTGGACGAGACTTCATCGAACCTCACAACCCGAAAATGGTCAAAACATGAAGAATGCGACAAGGTTATGAGGGTCGCGCCCTTTAGGGTATGTGCATTTCCTTCTTGATAAAAAGTGATATCATGAATTGGGCCCAGATATTTAACTTTTATGGTTGTTGGAATTTGTTGGTGTTGAGTGCTCAGAAAAGGTTGGTTACGACCCAGGGATGTCATACTCGTGTCAGTCGTTACCTAGTCACAGAGGTAACCCGGCCTTTATTGGAAGAAAGTCGGTTAGGTTCTTGGGCGTCCCTCCAGAGGCGTACCCATTCGTTGAGGAAGTTACTTAGCCTGACCATTTGTTGGAAATCTAATCACCCAATACGCGCCCTGTACGGTTTTAGTTGTATAACCTAACATCTAATATGGTAGCTATAGTAGGCATACTACAGTGGTACGTATGCTGGCTAAGATTAATATTATACTTCCAAAATGTTTTCTACACTATGCACTAATAATAATATTAAAAGGATTTTCGTGTTCAAGCATGTTTGACTATCATAAGGAGAAATCTCCCCCAAGTGTGCGATTGCATTGTGTGTGTGCCTGAAGGCCGTATCGTAATTTCATTTTCCAAAAAGCATAGGGGATTTCTTTTTATTTCTTTGTGTGCTTCTTTTGTTCAAGATAAACTGTTTTGTTTTCTCACACGAGTCCCATGACTGACTTGGAGTTTATTGTTCCCTTTATAAACTCTGGGTGCCCATAATTTTCCACACTGGAAGCCTGGAGTTAGGTTATCAGATAGTCAGCTAGTAGGTGTACCAAGTTTCATCATGTTTCCGTTTGAAACTTTGGAGTCATTGGTTTGGCAATCGCATTGTGTACCAAGTTTGATTCTCTTCAGCATGATGATGGTTCGAACTTTTGGTTTGGAGCTTTGGCATTGAAGATGTTGTTTTCCGCTGCTGTTGTTGGTGTTTTCTGCTGTGTTTTCCGCTGCTGCTGTTGGTTTGGAGCTTTGGCATTGAAGATGTTGTTTTCCGCTGCTGTTGTATCTATCTCTGATTGTATTGATCGTTTCATTTCTATCATTGTTGTATCAAATGTTGTGTATAGATAAAATTATTCATCATGTTTCCGTTGTGTTGTTATCGCCTAATGTTGTTATAAGCTCCGACAAACCAGACTCAACGTTTGAATCTGCGGCATTCGAATACGGATGATGTATTTGGATGTCGATTTTCGAAGATCGAGTCAGGGTCATTACAATGGTATCAGAGCTGAAGGTTGATTAAGAACTTTAGCTCAGGAGTATAACACATTAGGTGACTCATTAAAGATAGGGATATGAATGCACTAGAATGAGTATCCCAAAGATATCCGTCCGTATGCCTCAGTCGATTCTCTTCCTATTCACTGATAGTGAGTATAAGTGCAAGAAAAGGATAAGGTAGGGGACATGGGAGTACCACTACAAATGGTCGATACCCTGTAACACAAGGAACAACATTTTCCTATCAATCTCTTTTGTTTATCATTCAACTTCAATTCTTTGATGGTTTCATGGCAGCTACAAGAAGAAGCTTTGGTGTGGTGGTGGCCATATGAATCGTTGTAGATAAGTTCCTAATCTCTTCATCAATTTTCTATCAGTTTTCGATTTTAACTTTAATAAATTTGAAATTTTGATTGAAATAAATTGATTAAGAAAATATAAAGTTAAATTGGATTGAAGCCATTTATCTATTCTTTTGGGGTCTCCATACATTCTACAAATGGTTAGTTATCCTTTTAAACTAACCAATGCCCCTGCATATTTCGTAGATCTGATGACCCGAGTATTTCGTAAATTATTGAATAAATTCGATCTCATATTTATTGATGATATTATGATTTGGTAAGCCAAATATAGAATAGATATTCAGTTTGATTTGATAAAACATTTCTTTATCTGTTCTTTGGTTGTCTCCCTGTCTAGCAAATTTCGGGGATGAAAATTTCTTAAAGGGGAATCTATAACGATCCCCTTTTTGAGTCAAATTTAAATTTGGTAATTAATATAATTTTTGGGATTTAAATGTAGATATTTTATAAATAAATTGGATTTATTAACGGTATATTTCAAAGGAACACACACACACACACACACACATATATATACACATACAAATATATATATGATTATTTATTAGTAATGTATAATTTTATTTCAAATCATTTTCTTTAAATTGTATAAATATAAATAATAAGAAAAATGCACGAATAAGAATCTAAAACATATATATATATATTGTGATTTTGAAGCATCAATTTGAATTCAACATAATAATTTTCTACAAAACTAATTACAGACTAATTGTACATTTTGACACTAGTATTTTTATAAAGTTATTAAAATGAGTATGGTTTGTATATATAAAGATATTTTAACTTAAGTTTAAAATTTAAGTAAGATTAACTAAAAGGTTTGAAACACTTTTCTTTTATAAAACATAATTTGTGTATATATATATATATATATATATATAACATACATATATATTAAACTAAACCAAAAATAATAATACATAAATATATTAACATAAAAAAGTATTAAATAATTGTTTTTAACATTTGTAAACTATTAGTAAAGGGTTTTGACCAATGTAAATTATATAAAAACATGTATTAACAAGTTTTCATATTAATTAACAAGTGTAGGCCTAATTTTAATATGTATTAACATGTCTTAGTTTGTATTTACAAGTGGCATAGCTTCTTTTAAATTGAAAATAAAAATATCAATAAGTAGAGAAATCAGATTTCATATTTCTTTAGTTCTCAATCTTTCATCTTCTCTGTTCTAAACTGAAAAAAAAGAAAACAAAACATGATAAATCTTAAGCCAGATCAAAGAAAAAGTAATCAAAAGGAAAATCAAAATCAAAAACAGAAAAGAAAAACCTGGAAAAGAGAATCGAAAGAAAACTAAATCAAAAGCATCTTCGACCTGATTCGAAGCAAGGATCATTTCAACAGCAAAGCACAAATTAAATTCAACAATAGATTCAGATCAACTACCATCTCTACAAATCAAGATTCCAGATTAAAACAAAAGTTCCAGATTCAAGTTTAAAACCAGTTCCAGGCTCTGTCTTCAAATAGGTGAGTAAACCTTTTTGATCTGACCTATAATCTTGATGTGGGTGATTAATGTTTGAAGTAAAGCTATGAAAAATGTTTGTTTGAGTGAAAATATTTTTGTATATACATATACATATACATATATATATGTATGTATGTATGTATATATATGTCTATGCATGAAAATATGCCTTTGCTTTGTCTATAGGTTTCAAAACCTGTTAAGAATTTAAAACTCTTTCCTCTAATTTCTTTTAGCTTGTGATGTTTAAACAAAATATGTTTAAATTACTATATTTTAATTTTAAAAACCATTTTTATGTTTAATAAGTTGGAATTTTTTGGAAAAATCAAGTAATACAGTTAAACCCAAAACTTATACAAAATTTGACTTTCTTAATTTCTTGTTTCACTTATGTATACTTGTTTGTGCTCAAAAGCCATAAATTTTAAAAGTAAATTCATAATTTTTAAGCTTGAAAATTAAGAGAAATGGCGGGTTGAACGGAATCATAGTTTTGTTGATTGGTGGCGATCGAAGAAGGGAGGCAGGTCGAGGTTGATGCTGGAGGTGGATGGAAGGTTGGGTCACTCAGGAAAAATGCTGGAAATTTTTTTAATGGTCAGGAGTGGCCTAGTGGAGGCGAAGTAGTGTTTTTTTGCTAGATTTGGTCGTCGACGTTTCTTAGGCAATTGTGAAATCGTAGGTGGATCGAGATCAATCGCGAGCAGATGGGTCGATGCGCTGCGACGTGGCGAAGCTTTGAACTTGGTGGCTCGTGTTCAGATGGTCGGAGGTGGCGTGGAGAACATGATGGGTTGATCGGTGTTTGGGTTCCAGTGGTTGCGAGTAGCTTGATTTTGATTCATGTTGAATTCACCGGTGCTGGGTGGTTGGAGCACTCATGTGGGTCGTCGTCGATGTGTTGAGGGTGGCGAGGTTGATCGGAGACGGCCAGTTCCAATGTACACGTGCACACGTGTGTGTTCGTGTCTGAGTTTGTTAGAATTTGGGGAAGAAGGGAATTTTACGGGATAGTCTCGAAGTCAATCGTGTTTTGGCTCGAAGCAGAAATGTGTGGGGTTTTCCTCACGAGTATCTTGAAGTTGGGCTCGGGATTTTGTATCTTTGGCTCGGGTTTCATTGAACTTGATGATTCAATAGGTTTTTCAAACAAATATTAACCGAGTTTTAAAGATAATTAAATTGAATAAGTTTTTTTCAAAGGAATATAAATCAAGTTTTTAAAATAATTTATTTACAAGATTTTAAACAAGTTTCAATATTTATTTATAAAAATTAAATGTTCCTTTTATTTTATTGATATGATTTTGTAATAATTTTATCACCAAGTGTTTTCAAATAAAATGAAATGATGAAATCAAGAAGTGATTAACCAAAAATTTCTAAAGTAATTTTGTGTTGAATTAATGGTAAGCATTTAATTTAATTAAATAATGTTTTTAAATTTGTTAATTAACTTAAAAGTCTTTAGTTAATTCATATGTTAATGATAAATTATTTCAAGTGTGATAACCCGGATTTTTGAACATCTGTTAATTTGATAATTAACTAATTTTAAACCATTGAGATACTGATTTCATTTGATTAAACAAGTGAAATTTGATAAATTAAGATATCTGGATATATAAACGAATTTAAAATTTTAACAAAAAATGAATTATAAATATCTAAAAAATATATGAAGATTGAATATATATAGATAAGCAGATTTTGAATTGATAAATTTTTAGTTTTTTTAAAACAAATTTAAGATGTGTTTGCCTAAAAGCAAACATTTATATTTATGAGTTGATTTTTAATTTTGAATTAGAATTGGAATTCTGGTTTAAATTGAAAATTTAAAAGATAAATACTTTAAATTAATCTGGATTCAAAATAGGATTTGTCTTATATTATTTTCCTTGAAGAAAACTTTCTTTATATAAATTAAGAAAGTGATTGTTAATTGATAAAATAAATGTAAAAGCTTTATAAACATTTAAAATAAATATGTTTCCTATTATGATGTACATATGTATAATGTGAATAGTTAGCTATAGTTTAAATCCAATATTAATTTTCAAAGCTATTAAAGGTAAAATCTATATTTTTACAACAACAAGGATAATATATATTTAAGGAATTAAATCTCAAGTTTAAAATAGAATTTAGTAAGATTTATACTTTCTTCAAATATATGTATAAGATGTATATATATAAAGTATTAAATATATAAAGCATAACATATAAATTTAACATACAAATATAAATACAAAAGTAACTTAGAAAATTTTTATAATAAAAAATATATATAATAAAATAAAGGTTTAAAAACATGTGTAAACACATAGCTTTTGTATCTAAACATTTTTAAAATAAAATAATCCATATACTAACACTTGTAACTTATTTGTGCCATGCAATTTACAAATGGAATAGGTTCTTCTCAAATTGGAAACAATGCTATTATAAAAAAAAGAAGCCAAATCAAAGTAAAACTCTTCTCAACATCAAAACAAATTCAAATGTTCAACCTCGAATCTGTGCTCTTTGTTTCAGTAGTAATCAAAGCAAGATTTAATTAGATAACAAATCAAAATTTCAACAAGTAATTCAAGTTTCAAGGGCATGTTCCCTGTCTTCAAAACACAGGTGAGTAAATCTATTTCTTTTAGAAACAGTTTAAAATTTGAAGATGAAACTTAAATAATTGTGAATATGTATGATACTTGTGGAATGCATGGATGTTTTAGCTTGATTTATGTCTGGAATTGAATTTTTATTTTGAATATACCTGTACATATGTTGAAATTTGGGTTCTTTGTTGTATTTAGTTCTTGGAATTTCCTTTAAAAATCCAAATCTCTAAAAAAAACAACCAGTTTAAGCCTGGGTCTCTAAATGGAAGTTGATGATAACAACATGATAGAAATTCTAACAATGTTTTTAAGGTTTAAAATTCAATAAATATTTCAGAATTAAGAAATACGGTGATGATCATTAATTAGTCAAAAAATTTGTGGAAACGATTTAATGAATTAATTGAATAGGTAGATCCATGGTAGAAAATCATGAATTTAGGTATAAAGCTTTGGATTTTTAGTTTGGGAATGGTGGAGATATTCGAGTTTGAACGGAATTGAGTATATTTGAAATCGACGGTGATCAATGTCGATTTGGAGCTCGGGATTTTGCCGAGAGGTGGTCGAAGTATCATAGATCGTTGGAAAAATGGTGGAAGGCGTTACCGATGATCGTGGTGGCCGGTAGGAGGCGTACTAGGGTTCAGTGTTTCATATTGGTCGAGGTGATGGCTGTGCATGGTGCGGCGGCAAGGATGCTCCGAAATTGATCGTAGTGGGGTGAGGGATGCGAGGGTTCGAGACGAAGCTTGGATGGAGAGGGGGAGGGACATCGAGGTCAGGTTCGTCGTGGAGATTGTTTTATTCCGATCGTTTATTGGGTTTAGTTTTGGTCGAGAGGCTTGATTTCTGTTGAACTTCGATTTCATAGTTTGACTTATTCGTGTCGAACCTCGTGGTCGAGTGTGGCTGGGTGATGGCCAGAGAAATGATCGGCGTTGAGATTGCCTGTCGTGCACGTGCACGGAGATGATAAGCGTATCTGGAAGGTGAATGTGAAGAAGAAGTTTGGGGGCTCAGGTCGATTCTCGTATTTTTGGCTGTACGGCTCGAAGTCTGGGTGACTCGAGCATATGATTGATGTGGCTCGGGTTTTACCTATGTTTTGCTCGGGCTTGATGTTGATAAGATTTCCAGATCCTAAATTTGCAAGTATTTGAATGGATTATAAATTTAAAATACAATATTAACCTGGATTTTATTATGTAAAGAAAGATTAAGCAAGTTTTACTAAAAATAAATCAAAGTAATAACTTTAATTAAGTTTTTAATTATGAATTTTATCATATTTAAACATATAAAACAATTTGGATACCAAATTTTTTATATGAGATGTTGGAAATAATTAAGTTCAAAATGGTGAGTTTTGTTTAATTTTATTTAAACAAGCTAATTAAAGTTTTCCCAAGATTTTTAAAGGTTAAAATTTAAATGTTTAATAGTTTTGACTATAATTAAGGAAATTAATAAAAAAGGTTAGTTAATTAATGATGATGATTAATTAGAGGATAATTAATTAGAGGATAATTAATCAATGTAAGTAATTATAGAATAATTAATCCGAGTAATACTATGGATCAAAGTAATCAATGTGTATGGGTAATGTTAGTTAAGTTGTGTAATTAATTAAGTTAAAGTGGTTAATTCTAGTTCATTAATTAAATTTAATTAATTTAAGGTAATCATTTGATGTTGAGTTACTTAAGGTAATTGTGGTATAATTACTTGGTGAAGTAATGAGTGGATAATTACTGAATGTAATTAATTAAGGAAATTAATTACTTGATGGGAGGTAATTAAGGGTTAACTACATAGGAGAAGTAATTAAGGATTAAATTACTTAGTAATGATTAATATAAATAATTAAGGAGTTAATTATTAAGATAAGTAATTACAGGATGGTTAATTACTATTTATGGTTGATTAAAGCTGATTAATGGAAGTAATTAATTAAGGATCATTAATAATATAATTAATGAAAGTAATTAAAGATCAATTTCTGTAAATGGTTAAGAATAATTAATTTGTGTAATTAATTAAAGGATAATTACTTTATGAAATTGAAGATAATTAATCAAGGATGATTAATTAAGATGGATGATTAAAAAAAAATGTTAATTAAGTGATTTGTAATGATTTAGTAAGGGTAATCTAAGTGATTAAAAGATTAGTAATTAATTTAACTAGAGAAAAATTAAATTTATTTTCGAAATGATCCACCTTGTTTATGAATGATTGAATGATATTTAAATGCCTTGGATTATTTGTTATCCCTGATATGTGGTTGTGATGCTTTGTGAAATCAATAGGCTGGAATGGAATGATTTAGGTGAATTGGACCATTTAATCTAAGATTTGGTACTTAGAAATTGATGTGTGATGTAAGTAATGTCTATAAAAAATTGTGAATTTGTAAATTGATGCGAGTTATCCCGGATTATATATAAGTTGTGTGCTTAGCATTCCATGTTAGATGGGTTTACTCACGTTGGTTTCCAGCCTGACCCGGGTGTTACTTTGATGTAATGCTCGGGTCAGACCAAGTATTACAGATTTTCAGGTAAGGACGTTCTGGAGCTCAAAAGGCGAGCTGGAGGATAGGAACATATGGAATGTTTTCCACTGCGATATATTATGGTATAATTCGAACATGTTGTTTTAACTGTTCAGTGATTGGAAATGATTGTAACTCTGATGTATAAAAATATAAGTGTATTGATACTGTTCCTCTTTTCCTAACTATTTGGAATTTTCTAGATCGAAATTTCCGGGTCGTTACATCAAGGGTTTATTAAAGATTTGAATAATGATTAAGTAATCAATTAAGGTAATGATTTATCTTTAAAATCGTGGGTAATTAAAGATTTATTACTTACTTAATAATTAAAGGATAATTACTCTATGAAATTAATTTTTGATTTATTAACATAAGTGATTAGGGATAATCACTTACTGTAATTAATCAAGGATAATTAATTAAATGGTAATAAATTAAAGGTTAATTAATTAATGTAATTAATTAAGGATAATTAATTAATGATCAAAGGTTGATTAATCAAGTGATTAAAGTTTAATTACTTAATGTAAGTAGTTAAAAGATAA
Organism: Allium cepa; assembly: GCA_030765085.1. Lineage (NCBI taxonomy): Eukaryota > Viridiplantae > Streptophyta > Magnoliopsida > Asparagales > Amaryllidaceae > Allium > Allium cepa. The sequence continues at coordinate 113,816,319 of CM060932.1, forward strand.
TTTGTAACTAAAGGTTAAGTAATTATTAAGAGATAATTAAGGATTAATTACTTAATAATTAAAGGTTAACTAATTAATTAGAGGATGACTAATTAATGTAATTAATTAAGGGTTAATTAATTAATGTAATTAACTTCAGGTTAATTAATTTATGTGATTAATTAAGGGATAATTAATTAAGGATAATTAATTAAGATAGGTAATTAAGGTTGATTACTTAATTAATTAAAATAATAATAAATGATTTGTAATTAATTAACCAGGATTAGCAATTTATTCATAAGTAATTATTCTGGTTTAAATTAATTATAATCAGGTGATTAATTGATCTTACTTATGGATGATTAAATCCTATTGAATGCCTTAAATTGTTTGATATCTCTTATGTGTGATGTTCTGTGTTATGAATTGTGTGGATTGAACTGTGGACTGTGATTTATTTATCTGTGATGAATTTACATATTTATCTGTGAATGGAAGATAAGCGTTATAGGATTATGCCGCTTATCGATATTGTTGTGCTTGAATTGATGTTGGTTGTGATATTCTATTATTGTATGCAAAACCCCTGGACTACACCACACACACAAATATGGATTTCATAAGGAATTGGTTAAGTCACAAATATTTGAATTTAATGTTATTTTATTCAAAATGATGAAATGGTTGTAAAAGTTGAATTTTGAATCCAATTGGTTTGGAAGTGAAATTTATTTGAATATGAATTTTTTTTGAAAAAGGAAGTTTCTAAATTTAAATTTAGTTTGAATATAATATATCTTGTTTAAGTTTTGAAATTATTTTGGAAATTATGGTTTGAAAGGGTTATACAAGTTGTACAACATACATACATACATACATACATACATATATATATGGATTTAAAACTATTTTAAATAAATTGTTTTGGGAGTTTGAATTTAACTCAAATCGAACTTGCCGAGAATACGGCAGTTCGTTGATTTTCCAATGTATACTTTGAAAGGCTATAACTTGAGTAAATATAATCAGTCTTTCCTGGAACGAAAAGCATTTGTTTTCAAATGATAATTACTTTTATATAATGAAAGGATTTCCAGTTTTGTTGAAAATATTTCGAGTTATGGGTGAATCAAATTAAAAATAGTTTTGAAAACTATGAAGAAATCTTTGTTAAAGATTTGGTGAACATTGTTTCAAAGTGAGAGGATCTTAATGGTGCATCTTTTGTATAAAAGATTTGAAATGGAAATTTGTTTAAACCATTCCAAAGAAAGGTTTTTGGGAAACATGTGTTAAAAGTTATGATTTAACTAAGATCCCAATATATCCATATGTTTATAAAACAAGCGCTCAGTATTCGGTTTAGCCGGGAGAGGTCTTTATGTCATAAAATCCATTCCAAATAATGATACGACGAAATGGATAACATTTGAAGGCGGTGGTGAAGACTGGGTATTTTCGAGAATGATAGGATTACCTATTGAATGTATTTGCACTGAGTCACGCCGGTATAGAGATCTCCATATGTGATGGGGAGTCCGATCGGGACTGTGAATACCCGGGTTTGCAAGGGCTTCTTTGAAGTGCCTTCGGTACCGTTCGAACCCGCAACAGACTTATATGGATGTATGTCTGACGTTACACTTTGAGATGCAAAGCTGGTTTCTGTCGAATAAATTTCTATTTGGCGGCGGAGAATTTATTCTCTTAGCTTAACACCCTTGTCTAAGACGTACAAGCTCAGAGGTTATGTAGTTGATGGTTACTAGTGATATATTCCCAATTTGGTAATATGGCATGCTGAGTGCTGATCATTTTTTGATCAAAGCATGGCTTTTGTGAAAAGCGTAGCTTTGTAGACGAGACTTCGTCGAACCTCACAACTCGAAAATGGCCAAAACAGGAAGAATGTGGCAAGGTTATGAGGGTCGCGCCCTTTAGGGTATGTGCATTTCCTTCTGGATAAAAAGTGATGTCATGGTATGGAGCCCAGATATTTAACTTATATGGTTGTGGCAGAGAGCCAGTTAGGTTCTCGGGGAGTCCCTCCAGAGGCGTACCCATTCGGTGAGGAAGTTCCTTAGCCTGAGCATTTTTTGGAAATCCAATCACCCAATACGTGCCCTATGTGGCTTTAGTTTTATAACCTGCCATCTAATATGGTAGCTATAGTAGGAATACTATAATCGTACGTATGCTGGCTAAGATTAATATTATACTTTCGAAATGTTTTCTACATTATGCACTAATAATAATATTAAAAGGATTTTCGCGTATCAATCATGTTTGATTATCATAAGGAGAAATCTCCCCCAAGTGTGCGATTGCATTGTGTGTGTGCCGGGAGGCCTTATGGTAGTTTCATTTTCCAAAAAGCATAGCGGGTTTCTCTTTATTTCTTTGTGTTGTTTCTTTTGTTCAAGATAAACTGTTTTGTTTTCTTACACTAGTCCTATGATTGACCTGGAGTTTATTGTTCCCTTTCTAAATTCTGGGTGCCTACAATTTTCCACACGGGCAGCCTGGAGTCAGGTTATCAGATAGTCAGCTAGTAGGTGTAGCTTTTGGGAATCTTTGGAGTCTTTGGTTTGGCGATCGCATTGTCCAACGATATTGCTTCACTTCAGCATGATGATGGTTCGAGCTTTTGGTTTGGAGCTTTGGCATTGAAGATGTTGTTTTCCGCTGCTGTTGCTGGTGTTTTCTGTTGTTGTATCTATCTCTGATAGTATTGATCGTTTCATTTGTATCATTGTTGTATCAAATGTTGTGTATCAATAAAATTATTCATTATGTTTCCGCTGTGTTGTTATCTCCTAATGTTTTTATAAGCTCCGACGAACCAGACCCAACGTTTGAATTTACGGCATTCGAATACGGATGATGTATTTGGATGTCGATTTTCGAAGGTCGAGTCAGGGTCGTTGCCTTTGGGATTCCTAACCTTTAAGGATACATGGAACTATCTACTATGTAGTATAAAACACTACTATAATATGTCTACGGTAAAGTAAACTACTAAAATAAAGTTAAGGCGTTACCTATATCCCCCTTAACACATTTTTATATATTCCCATAGTCCATACAGTACTGTAACTTCTCATAAACTGGTCTTACCAGAGGACACTCCATGGATATGGTACAAAACAAACTCGTAGTGGGCTCGATATGGTAGGTGACAAGGCAAACTAGGCAATGCCAAGGTAGATATACGAATTACCTTTCCCGGCTGGTGGTAACGCATAGTCGCAGCTACCGCCCACCTCGATCCACACTCCCAAAAATCAAAGGGGTGCACCCAATCAATCACAAAGTAATAGAGTGGTATCGAAGAAGTGTGTCCGATCGGAGGAGCTACCTCACTTGGCCCGTCAATAGCTCCTGTTTTAGCCACCTTAAGCTAACTCACGGGAGTCAGGTCCATGTATATACCTCATATAGGATCGTCGCCACCATCCTACTTCATTCTGGAATCTCCACCACGTACACAGTTGTGAAAGTAGTTTTCGGTATTGGCAGAGAGTATGACAATAACCGATCCTGGTCTTTCTAACAGCCAAACGTTATTATAACACCGTGGTCATTTCAAATATATCATACTTCAAAACCAAAATATCATATCCATTTCAAAACCATATCATATGATATCATTTCTTACTTAAAATAATATTCGATTCTAAAATCATAACAATTTCCAAAATTTTAACTCGTTCGAAATTATAACACTATGGAAATCATAACTTTTGAAATCATAACACTTTGAAATCCATAACACTTTAAAAATATAACTTTTGAAATCATAATACTTTGAAATCCATAACACTTTCCTCTTAGACAGTTTAGATATTAATAATAGTGTGTGTATGTATATATTAAAATAGTTATAAATAAAATAGTTAAAATAATAATATAATTTATATATGAAATAGTTATAAATTAAATAGTTTATATGAAAGTAATTAGTATAAAAAATAGTTTTATATTAAAAGTAGTTTATATTAAAATAATTTTATATTAAAATAATTTATAAAATAAAATATTTATATATATATATATATCAAAATACTTAAGATGGTAAAATAGTTTCCCCAAGTTCACAAATCGATTCAAATCATCGAATTCAAAATTCAATTAAATTAAATCTTAATTCACAAATTCAATTCAGTACAATATCTCAATAAATCGTTTATATCGATTTCATATATAGATTTGAACTACAAATCAAACCATTTCAATTTCAATAGATTTCAAAGCTTTAAATATTCAAACATTTATAATAACTAAATTTGACAATTTCATATATATATATATATATATATATATATATATCTCAAATTCACTTTACTATTATTTAGTTTTGAAATATCAACTTAAGCATTCCAATGATCATTTAAATAAAACTTCAAATTACAAATTTAAATAAACTAAATATCTCATTTCAATTTGTGTAAACTTAAAAATATTCATTTAGATCACTTTTAATCAAATTCAAGTTATAAAATCATATCTTTAAAATCTCAAATTTTATATATTTCAAATCAAACTTATTTGAGTATAATTTTTAAATAAATACAATTTCAAACCAATTTCTATTTCTCTTTCCCACCTTAATTTATTTATAATTTATAAAATCTACTTTCAAAATAAAATTTTAAATAAATGCTTAAAACCATATTATATACTAATTAAACTAAACTTTATTAAATCAAAGCTTATTTTTAAATCTATTTTATACTAAAAATTATTGTATACATATTTTAAAATAGTAAAATTATAAGTAAATCCTTAAAATTTATAATTTCAAAACTAACTTATAATTCTAAAATTTCAAACATAAAATTTTAAAAACCAAGAATTTAAAAATATATAAATAACATTTATATATACAATATTTTAAAAATCAATAATTATATAAACTGTATATATTTCTTTTTAAACCTTAGAAATCATTTCAAAAAATATATATAGACCAACGGTGCCTGTATATAATTTTCTATCCTATGGTCAAGTGATAAGGATATTTATCATTTCAATCCGCAATATAAATATCTATGGGTATATATCTTTTCGAACCGCAATCCCAAATTCAATGTCAATGAAAATCATTTGGGTATATCATTTCAACCCATAATGATTTTATCATATTTTACAAGATCGTTCGGGTATGTATCATTTCAATCCATATGGAATCCTATATTAACAGGGAACTTGTAGAGTGAGAACAGCGATGATAATAATATAACTTATCAATAACATGCATATATCATCAATATAAATAACCGATAATGTTGTCGGATGTCGTAGATGAACAGATACAGATAGTGGCATACATATAGAAATTTAAATAACTAACAACAACATATCAATTGTCGTTTCAACTGAAATCAAATTTAATAAATATAAGAACGTTAATCGTGAGTGATTGCTCACCTTTCGAGGCTAGAGATGACTTGACAATGAAATGAGGTATGCATCCAGGCACGAATTTCAAAGCAAAGCACGAGTGAAGACAAATTTGATGATTAGAGCTGATAGCTCGGAATTGGTGAAATTGAATCAAACTAGATCGATGAAGATAAATGGTATAAGTGATCTCATATATATAACAATATACATATAACTATCTATATAAAAAATCATATTTTAAATTGTAACATATATTAAATTAAATACATATGCGTTTTTAAAATCATGGTTTATACTAAAAATCAATATTGTTTTACATATACACATATCATAAACTTTAAAACAATACAACTATACATATAAGCAATACAGACTTATATATAATATATTTACTTATACACATATTATATATAACCTAGCACTAATGTACACAGCAAAACAAAGGCATATATTAACCAATATATATAACAACTTGTATAATATAACATTTGAAAACAAAACAGAAATATATATATATATATATATATATATATATATTTTTATGTATGTATGTATATGCCAGAATACAACAAAACATATATCATATAAATCCAATAACAAACATATATAACACTGTAACTATGTATATAACTTTTATAACTTTATATACTATAACAATACAACTTACTATATATTTATAAAACTCATATATACATACTGTGGCATATAAGCTAATATACATATAAATATATAATGTATATAAAACTGTAATATAAACATTCATATATTATAACTAAATGTACTAAAAAAAATATAAATGAAGTAGTTATATATATACTTAAACTACAACAAACTGTTATATATACTTTGATATCAACTATATATCAATAAACATAAAAGATGGTATAAAACTGACATAGCCTATATAAGTCTATATACTATATTTTGAAACACACACACACACACACATATATATAACATATTACATACTACAGACACAGCCTATATAAGTCTATATAAAATTCCTTATAATACTAACATATATAAAACTGACATAATATATATATATATATATATATATATTATAAACTAACTTATCTATAACTTGTACATACTAATATAAACAAACAGATTTTAACTTGTAATATATATATATATATAACCATTTCTCATAAACCAAAATCTGCAAGACCATATATATATAAAACAAAAGAGATTAAAATTTTCATTTTTTTAACAAATATAAAAGGTGAAGCAAGCTATTAGATAAGAAAGCAAATAGCTTACAGCAAACATCATACGTTAAACATATATATACCTTTATATAGAGAAGTAAATGGAAAGAGGGTGGTTACGAGGCTTCAGTCGTGTGCTGTAAGTGGAGGGTTGCGACATGAGGGAGGAAGTGGTGGCCTATGATGAAGTATGGGAGGGAGGAGAACCGACTAATACAAATAAAATTTGATATATTGCACAGTATTTCTCAAATAAAACAATTTACCAAAAGAAAAAGTTAGAACCGGTGGAATAGGAAGAGGTTGATATTAATATTTGGGAATTTTAAAGGTAGGTGGCTTCTAGTATTATATGGTTGGCAACTGAAGACACAAAGGAAACAAAAGGCCAAATAGGGAACCCAAAAGTCAATTTGAGGAACCGATGTGGAAATCGTTCCATAGATTTCGTTGTCTCTCGGACTTCGAAACACACGAACGATATACCACGGAGATCAGCACAACAAGACGATCAAAACGGTATTCAGAATCATGGTACGATTATCCGATCAAAAGTCGATATTCGGTACCGGAAATGCTGCTAATTTTTCGAAAATGAGATAAACGGAACAATAGCAGTCCAATTTGGAGGAACGAAAAATGATGTCTCACTTAGAAGATGATTTACAAATTGATTATATAAAAATATTCAGTTTTTGGAAAATATTTTGTCATCATCAAATATTAACTGAATTGAATTTAAATTAAATTACACAATAAAATAAACTTTTATATTATCTGATGAAAATTTACCATTTTCTATGTTTAAGCAGACTATTCCAAATATCAAATTTTTATTTCAAAATTCAATTATTTAAAATTTCATAAAATTCAGTTTATTACGTTATTTAAAATTGTTAAAATATTCGGGTTGTTACAAGCATAGGGTTTGTATTGAGTTAGGTCTGTGGGAGATGTTAGCGATGATGGAGGTGGCGACTATAGGGCTAGTATTGGTTAGGCGTAGGGCCTAGAGGATGGTTAGGTGCAGCGAGGTAATGAATGTTGGCACAGTGGCAATTGGCTGCTAGTTGGAGTTGAGGAGTACGGGGGTGATGAAAAGGAATTTAAAGAAGAAATTTGTCCTTGAACATAAATTTTGATATTTATGATCCAGATCTAAAATAATTTCAATGTTTGTCTTTTCAACAAATTCTCTCATTGTATATATATATGTGTGTGTGTGTGTGTGTGTGTGTGTGTGTGTGTGTGTATTAGAGTATATTTTTGTTTGAAATCATGATTGACTTAACAAAATGTTTCAATTTATGTATTTTGCTATTTCAAATAACAAAAAGATATTTATATAAATTTCTAATACTTGAACATCAAACTCATTGTTTTAAATAAAATTTTATTCATGAAATACATACATAAGTGTGTGTGTACAGTTTCACTTCAACCAACATCAAATGTACATTAATAATCAATTTTTTCCAAATGTGTGTATGAAATTGATTTCATATTTTACAAATGACAAGCATAAATAATTTTGACTCAAATATAATAAGTTCCAACAAAATATTTACATACATACATACATACATACGTGTGTATGTATATATGAATATGGTTCAAGTGTAAACATTGTGAATGGATAATATGAAATAAAATTAAACCTGTGACCCTACCCTTTGTAATATCTTAATTTATGAATCGTCTCCTTGATTGCTTGAGTCACTACCATATATTACTAGAATCGAATGAACCACTTTTCGTTAATTTAATTTGATGTTATTTTGGTGAAAATTTCAACCACGAACGAGAAGGATGAATTAACCATGGATGAGGAAAAAAGGAGAAAGGAAAAATTAAAATAAAACTGAATAAGAGAATAATGTTTTAATATGAAACTTTCCTCTTGTTTAAAACTTCCTCATTTAATTTGAAATCAATTTTCAATTTTGTCAAGCCCACTTCTCTCCTATGTGTGGCCGACCATGTACTATCATTGCATGGATTAATTATCGAAAATGCTTGTTAAGTAATTTGTTGTATTTCGGACCTTGTTGAAATGCATACTGATATCATATATCAATACATGCATATACACCTTCTATATACAACCAAGTAATACTAACAACACCCAAAAATTTAAACAAATTAATCAATATTTCTTAAATATCGATTAATTTACTTAATTTCTAACATTTTATAAACTAATTAAACTATGTGGTTTTTTGAGAATCTATAAATGCGGTTGTGTGACTCAAACGTGTAGGTTCAATTGGCGATTACTATTGAATAACTCGAATTTTAATGTTCATACATCACCTTAGCTAATAGTGTAACAATTTGGTCAAATTCATCACTTACAGTTCTTTTCAATAAAATTATATTTTAGATTATCTTAAGTGGTACCAGTAGTGGTAGTAATTTACACATGTTCTCTTCGTCAATAATACATCATATGGAATTTGGTATCGGTCAATATAATATTATCAACATCAACTCGATTATTTCGTAACCAAAGTCCATGGTTCAGTAATAACATTTATTATTAACCGTTTTACTATGGCTAGAGATCTTGATTTTGATTTGACTATAGTTGATCATAATACTAATCTTATATAACTAATAAGAAAAATTCTCTATTGAATAGTGTTTTGCTTCCAGCACTTCAACCCAGACCCAGTTATTGTCGCTAGATGGATCGTTATGCCATGACTATAATCGAAGTGGAGTATTCACATTGAAGTTCCATAACATTCTCAAGTGAAGGGAACCATATAACATTTTCATACTGGGATTTCCTATTTGACTTAGTTGTTATCAACCAATAGGAAACTCTTGAAAGATTCAACCATAGTTATCCAACAAATTACAAATATGGAACCATATGTTGCTCCAAACATGAGTAATACACTGCCATATATTTGGAGAGTTACACACTTTGGTCTCAATGGATGAACCAATATCCTTTTCTCAAAACATCTTGACCGAGATATTTAGAACAAAATGTCACTTTATTTTGTGATTAATTACTCACGATCGCAAATATTTGCAATTATAATCATACAACATTTCATTTAAGGATTTTTTAATTATACACATTAAATTAATTACTTAATTAATCATATCACAATATAAAAAATAAAAGGAAAACAAATACTGTTGTTATGAACATGGTTGACTAAAAAGCCATTTATATGTAATAGATTACATATTCGTCCTTAGGGTATATCGCTAACTCTTTCAATCTCCCATTTGAACTTGGATTAATTATGGAATCTTAATCTTATTCATCCGATCAGTTTAGAATTGATCTAGTTATTCCTTTAGTGAATGAATCTGCTATGTCATATTACTACCTACTATATTAGCTAACATCTCTCTAATGTTAATAAGTTGCCTTTATCATGGGAACTTTTAAAGCATGTATTTAGACATCTTATGAGCCCTAGTTTCTTTTACGATCTATATCATGACATTGCACAAAACAATATCATGAGATTCTAAACATTTAGGACCATCCTTTGTGAGTTATAAATTTATGCATTTATATTTGTACTACTTTTATTGCGGTGCAATTCAAGGTGATATACTTAGGCTTTCGGTTGAATCAGCAAGCACTTCTGGTTTGGACAATTTCTACCTTAAAGCTCCTTAACCGAGGTTGAAAACGAATTAGAGTTGATATACTATATTTGATATCACTTATGATGTATGAGACTGAACACTCCATCAAAAGGAGTTCATTATTTCCATAAATAGTTCTCTAGTCTTTCTACCATTTAATTATATTAATTTAGATTTTATACTCGCTCAATACGTCAATTACATGAGCGAATATCAATACAGTAGACAACATAACATATATGATGATTCATATTTCTTATACATAAGAAATCCATCTCATATGCTCTACAATAAACATTTTAATATGGGGTCTATGCGTATCATTTTGGACAATCCCAACATCCTTTCTCATAGTTTTAGAAATATTTCAGTACCCATGATATTCTTTCTTATAGACACAACCTTCATTTTCATTTTGAATGAAAATTAAACTATTTGATTTCTTTTTCAAAATATTTACTCAACTTTAATGTTTGTTGAATGATATTATCATATCAGTTCTTGGATCTCATCCAACACTTATAAACTCAGTTATCGCTCCCATTGACATCCTAAAATTTTACTTACCTGTGAAAACATTCTATTTTAAATCATTATTCAAAATTTTTGTTTCAACAAAGGTGTACCAAATTCCAAAGTCATATGAGCAATAATTTTGCAAGTAGAATTCGAATTAACTCGGGAACGTTGATTTATGAATCTACTACGCTTATTTCAACAATTAAATTTATATTGTTATTCTCGTCAATGTTGCTTACTATATTCCAGCTGCATCAGCCTTCCTTTTGAAGACATTCCTACTACTGATGGATCATGTCCCTTTGAGTACAACTATCAAAATCGTATTTTGATAATGTACTTGGTACACGTTTCAGGTTAAAAGCATCATGCCATTAGACAAAGTCTATACTCTTTATGGCTTATTGACAATTAAGGAGACTATTATTACTAATATTCGGACATTACTAAGAAAATCATAGTTTCTCTTTAATATGAGTGGGTTCTTATTAGACATTCTAATGAACTATATCTATTTTAGGAATAGGTTAATTTCTTTTCATTATATATAATCGGTTTCCATGTTATAGTGTTTGGATCGCATTTAGTGCTTACATAAAACTGATTGGATTTTGAGTTTACCGAACTTATGTTCATAGCATAAATTAGACAACCACACACCTTAAATTATTTAAGATTGTGGTTTCTTGTCAATTTATATCGTGTTTGAATATGATCTCGTAAACTACACTTTAGATAAGATTAAATTTAACATATGTACTTGCTCTCACCTACACAACCTTACAAAGAGATGTTAACTCAACTTCACTCATAATTAATCATACTTTGTCCAATAATGTCCAATTACTCCTTATCAATACATCGCTATGTATTACATGGAGGAGTAACTTTGACATTAAATTTTATACGTTTTAAGGTACTTTTGGAACTCTTTCTAATATACACATATATTTGATCAAATCGAGTTGTTTTATTTCCCTTTCACCATATGTTTTCTACTTCCGTTTCAAGTTCTATGAACTTATCAAAGACATACTACCTGCGTATTAGATACACATGTTCATGTCTGTAGTATTTCATTGGTGAATTTAACAAAGTGGATCTATGTTGGTGTCAATGGAGGATTGCATACATCTGTATTTATCAATCTGAAGAGTTCACTAACTCTTTTGTCATATCCATTGAATGGGTTCTTTGCCCTTAATTGCTTGACATATGTTCAAAGAATTATTTTATAAAGATATGTCCTAGTCTCTAATCCTTAAATGATTGTTAAAATTACACATAATTCTATATACACTATCGCTAATTTTTATCCAGCCTTTTGACCGGCCATACTCGGGAAGATTGGACGAATCAAACTTGGAAACTATCAAGGAAGAAAGCCTGGAGACATAGCCCAAAAGTTTAGAAACCAAGTACAATTTGATCCATGGGATAAAGACCAAGCTAACACAAGAGATTAGAAGACTGGATCCACCCAATTGGTGGAACGATGCCGATCCCACTTTCTTCCTCCCAGTTTGCCTCCATTCCTACTACATGCTAGTGATGATCCCGGAGGCCTATTTCAATCACTACGTTGTCGATCCCATGCAATTCACTATCGATCTCCACGAGCACTCAAAGTTAGCAACTCCATTCTTTCATAAATCCATCATTTGTTCTCAGAAACAAGCAAATAGTATTACAAACCAGTTTGGAATCACGAAGCTAACAACAAATCGAGCCAAGACAAGGAGTTGAAAACATCCATATAGAGAATTTATGGATCAATACCGATCCAATCCCATGGATCGGTACTGATCCATGATAATTGCTGAGGTGTCCTTTTATTTTCTTAGGAAATTGGTCTATGGCATGGAAAACAAGATGGAGATCTTGCGAGCGAGATTTTAGGTTTCCTACGTCTGTAAATAGAGGGACATGGCTCATTTTTATGGATCTTTTTCACTCGTACATTCTTCACTCTAACTTCTTGTAATCACCTTCGGATTTATATCGATCCATAAGAACAACTCCTTATAACCTAGTGATCTAACTAACAAAATCACTAAGTAAACATATGCCAAGGTTAGTCGAACCACTATAAACGTTGTGTGTTATTTTCTTGCTCATTTTCATTTATTTTCTTCACCTTTTATTTTCTACATAATCTTTTGGGTGTTTGTGTCATTTTTGATTCGACATTTTGGTGCTTTCACTGAGAATGATATTCTCAAGCTACTTAGATCCATCATCTACTATTGGATTTCTTTGATCCAAGAGATAGATCCAACTTTCCAACCTTACAGTTCCACTATTCATATTTTCAATAATATAGGAGAAGTTATTCGCCATGGTCCCATCAAAGAGAAAACACATTTCAACTTCCAAAGCTACTTATGATGTTGAGAACCAAGACACTCACTGTGTGGATGGAGTTGCCCAACCAGACAAGTTGAGATCCAAAATTCAACTGAAGTCGTGACCAGAATGGAAATGGATCGTAATGAAGCGGATGGAGGATAAATTGCTTGAGACTTGCAGTGAGATGAACCAACAGATGCAACAAGCTTGAGGTTGCTAAATGAACTAACTTAGAACAGCCGTAAGAGGAGCAAGAGGGACTTAGACCATTTAAGTTTAAAATCAAAAACTTCCTCATCATCAAAGAAAAGACGGAGAGATAGGAAGCAACAGAAGTCTAAAAACAAGATTGGGACCTCAAATCAAGGGACGAGTCAAACCCATGGTTTGGGTTTGCGGATCGGACGGTCGGTGTCATTCCAACTAATGTTGGCTCCAAGGGGCGGCTGACATGGATGGGACATCTAGACGTGCTGTTGATGATCAGAATCTGGAATATCGAGCCACTACTAATGATATAGCGCACAGGAAACAAACAGAGGGTACTTTTAGACAGATGGATCATCTGGAGTCTAGAGAGCCTAGGTATTGAAAGCATACCCGAGTGCATTTGTCAGGCTGAATGCTCGGGGCATACCCCGATTACTGCCATTCAGTCGAACCTATAGATCTGGAATACTTGGAAGATATGGTTAAGAGACTTTTAAGTGAAAACCGATTTAGAAGCAATGATGATTGAGGCAATTCCCCTAGTTGGAATCCGTTTACCGAGAACATTCTACCTATGAAGTATCTGTAGAAGTTTGCAATGCCAACAATGCCGCTGTATGGTGGAAAGATAGATACAAGGCAACACTTGATGAAGTATAAATAGCATATGGACTCAGCTAAGCATTTGATGCTGTTAGATGACGTTCCTTTATAATTTTCCTAGAGGGAATATCGGGGATGTTGTTCACTCGGCTCCCATCGAGATCTATATCATCTTTGCTGAGTTGTCGCAAAATTTCAGAAGCGATTTTGTTTACACACTACACGCTTGAATGATGTGATGTCATTGTCAAACCTCTTCTAGAGGATTAACAAATCCCAATGGTGATATAATGTTGATGGAATTAATCAAGGGGATTCATCCCGAGATCGACTTGGGAAATGCTTGGAAATGAAACCCCGGTTGATGATGGATATTTTCTATAAGAAGGCTAACCAATTCCTACATTTGGAGGAGGCACACAATCGTCCCCTAAGAGATGAGGCTGGAAGTTCAGCTGAAGTGATATAGAGTAACGTTCCTGTAAAAAATCCGTAGGGATTTCCAAGAATGTGGATGTGAACATTAGAAACGAGAGTGGTTGTAAGAAACAGAATGACAATAGGGCTAAAAAGCAAAAGCCAAATAATAGGAATCTTCCCAGAATTCATAAGTATGATAATTATACCGATTTGAAACTCAATCGAGAATATCTATCTGGCAACTCACGGTACAGAGCAGTATAGGAAGCCGGCTCAGAGGGAGTCGATTGAGAAGAAGAAGAGATCTAACAAGTTCTACAAGTTTCACAAGACCCATGATCATAATACCAATGAATGCAGGCACTTTCGCAATATGATTGAGGAGCTGATTTGTAGAAAGAAATTGAAACAATTTGTGAAAGCCCCATAGGAAGGTGGATAAGGAAACTCCAACCCTCTTGGGATGACATCCCAACGAGGGAAAGCTCGGCCTAGTGGTAAGGGGCCTAGGAGACTTGAAAAACGTTTAGCAATAAATATGATCATTCAAGGACCACATCTAGCCGATAAGAATTTGAATGAGATGGATAGGTATGTTGGCATATTGAAACATACAGAGAACGAAATCTGCTTCACAGTAGAGGATGGAGCTCTGGCAAAAAAGTTCAGAACCATAACTAATGATGTTTTTCTGAACAGAGATGCTGATGGTGTGAAAGCCCCAATAATTGACCCATTGGTTATAATGGCCACGATTGGCCCTGTATTGAATGAAAGTTGCTGGTTAACTATGGGAATTTAGTCAACAATCTATTCAAATAAGCCTATGATCGGATGCTTTTGGAGAACAAGGACTTAAAACTATTTGAATCTTAGATTCAAGGATTTAACGGGACAACCACAGAGCATGTTGGATATGTGGAACTACCGACGGTACTTAGAGAGGGCGACTGTAGGCAAGTAAGTGTCGTGTCTTTTGTGGTGTCCGATATATACTCTGCTTACAATGCACTTTTGGGCCAACCGACCCTAATTGAATTCAGAGTGACCATAGCTCCCTGGTGTTTGATGCTTAAATTTCCTACAGGGAACAATATGGGAGTAGTGAACAGTAACTAAGGGCTTAGCAATGTATGTTATATCACCGAGCTAAAGGAGGCAAGGCGAACAGAGAAATGAAAAAGTGTATAGGGGGCCCTTTATATTAACATTTTGAACACATATCAACTAATGGTTGAGCCTTGGCTCAGGCAGTGCAGTTGGTTTCACAAAGATATGGATCCGTGAAAAGAGCCAGAAGGACTAAAGGCAACTCCAGTGGGGCTGACGATTAATGTACCAGTCAGTTGGGACGACCCAACATGAAACTTGAAAGTCGGATCATAGCTTGGTGTCCGGATGATGAATTGGTTGGTCTTCTCCAGATGAACCTGGATGTGTTTTCTTGGGTGCACTCTGGTATGTGTGGGATTTTATTGGAGATAACACATTATGCATTAAATGTAAATCCTAAATGCGTTCGTATAAAACAAAAGCGCCGCAGCTTTGGTTTGGAGAGACCTGCTGCACTCAAAGAAGAAGTTGATAAGTTAAAGTATAATAGCTTCATCCGTGATGCCTTATACCTATGATGGGTATCAAATCTGATCTTGGTGAAAAGGTCAATGGGGAAGTAGAGGACATGCGTTGACTATTCTGACCTGAATAAGGCATGCCCAAAGAACAACTTTCCGCTTTTGAGGATAGATTAGCTGGGGGATTCTACAATAGGACACGAATTGATGTCATTCATGGACGCGTACTCTGGGTACAATCAAATCCTAATGCATGTCCTAGGCCTTCAAAACTTGGGCCCGAGTTAGGAACGTCCACACATGATTGAAAAAAGGCTTAGAGATGGCACTTTCAGGCTAGTGACGGCTGACGGAATCTCACTCTCGAGGGTGTGGAATAGCGGGCACTTACGACGCTATTTTAGTTAGAAATAAATTTATAAATCCATGTAATAGGATAGAAAATATCATTTCTCATCTTTCACAAACGAAATGGTTTTCTGGATCCGTGTCTCTACCTTTATATAGCTTAAGAGTTGTGAAATATGATCGACTCAAATGATTCTGCATGTGTATAATGCAGGAACCCGGAGTTAGGTGCCAACCAAACTTCCATTGTCCATGGTCGTATCCTCGAAGTTTAACTATTCTTTATGCCCAAAGATGGATGCCAACTAAATCTTATCCTTGACATGAGGGCATGAGTATAAACCAAATAGGCCATGATTTAACCGTTCACCAACTAAATCTTGTCCTTAATGTGAGGGCAGGAATATAAACCAAATAGGACATGATTGGACCGTCCGTCAATTTATTCTTATCTTTTATGTAAGGGAAAAAGTATTAACCAAATAGGACATGATTTGACCGTCCACCGATTTACTCTTATCTTTGATGTAGGGATTGGAGTATAAACCAAATAGGACATGATTTGACCGTCCATCGGCTATCTCTTACCCTTTATTTAAGGCCAGGAGCATAATTCAGAATGAATGTTTCACAACCATCAATCACTAATACCATGCCTGGAGTTGGCAAGACGAAAGACCCATGCCCAGTGTAAGGTGGGATCTTACCTATAAACTTTGATCAGTGCTCAGAGTTAGGTTTGATTGAGAGTAAACATGCTAGATGAGGATACAAATTATGATCTTAAGTAGTTAGGTCGAACCAACGCCCGGAGCTTGGCGCGATCGGATGTCATTATCATGGAAAAGGATACCTGAACTTTTATGGCAAATAGTTTACCCCAATTAATGCCCAGATTAACACTTCAATGATTACTTTGCATTCACTAGAATAATAAAAGGTTCGCAAATTATGGTACAGACTAATGACTTACTCCAACAATGACCGTAAAATGGAATGAATCGCAAGCGTATTGAATGGAAAATATTTCTTAAATACTTAAATGAATTCCAACAAAGATTGGAGTAAACAAAAATCTTTGTTATTCATATTCATAATGGAACTTGGAAGGAGAACTACAAGTTTATTTACATCTAAACTGAAGAGCAAAAGCGAAGGCTGAATCCCCACAATACCGATCGGAAAAACTAAAGCATAAAGCTAGAAAGTGCCTAAGTGTATAAAAAAACAAATCGACAATCATATATTCGTCTTATGCCTCCTCGGTTTCTTTGCATCACCAGATGATGGATCACTCGAGCCTTCACCTTTCGTCTTTCCTTCTCTTCCCCCGCTTCCTTTACCCTTGGATGTAGTGCTCTACGATGATCCAGCATATATGCTTTGGATGCTCTCGGGCGAAGGAAGAGTGGCAGGAATGAAGGTAGGTTGACCAAGCAGAGCTATGGACAAAGAAGAAGGAAAGCTCTCTATCTTCTCTAGCTTGACCTTTTTGGCTTGGATAATCTCCTACTCAACTGAACTCGTGGTAGGACCTAAAATGGGCTTCGAAAACCCAGTGACAATGACATCATCATCGATTTGAGATCCTTGAAGCTCACTAGCCTCTTCATCCTAAAAAGCATTTATCATTCATGCGCAAGGCCTTGGATTCTCACTAGTTTGGATACTCAGCACCATTATTGAAGTAGTCATAATCACCGATTCCGTTATAGATGCTTGTTGTCGCGACTGGAGACCCTTTTCGTGAAGCGGGATGACCTAGGATTGACCTGAAACTTGAGAGATATAAAAAAGAAATTAGAGATGTCAAGCAATGACATATGGACTCTCTGAAATATAGGTGAGGTCAATGAGATACCTCCTTCAGTTTGGAATTCAGTATGAGTCGTAGTGCCACCGGACTTCCATTCAAAGATTGGTGAAAGGATGGCGGACTTTTGCATTTGAGGTTGATCTGGATTATATCCTTGGACTGAAGATGAATCATGAGCATTTTTGGGTTTGGAGGTATCCTAAGTAGTGGCGTCTTGGGGCGAAGATCCAGAGCTTTCGCCTAAGTCTTTCTACATTGTATCGGTTAGCTTCAGATGGAGAATAAGCTGGCCCTCTTTTAGCACCTTAGGCTCGTCTCCTACTAAGATCTCCTTCTCAAGCTATGCCAGATCTACCTCACCACCCTCTAAAAATTCCTTTTCTTCCTCGATGACTTGTTCCTAAGCAAGGCAAGAACTCTGGGGTAATCATGGTCGAACCATTCTAAGTTGCAAAATTTAAGTAGTTGGTATTGTACTTGTTGACTATTGGTTTGAACTTCTCCATCATCCCATTTTTCTATGACTTCAACCTCCTTTTTGACAAGTGCGTCCATGCCTTGAGCACATGTGTTTGCCTTGTCCCTTTCATCACGGGCAGCGAGCAGCTCTTCATAGTAATCTTGAGCCCATTGGAGAGCTTCGTTCTTCTCTTTTGTTTTACTCTACGCTTGGCTAATAGCTCGATCGTCTTCTAGTTAGAAGCTTCTCTTTCTAGCACTAAGTCACGATTCCGATGGTGTGCATTCTCCATCTCATTCCGATGCTTGGTCCACTCAATTTTTAATTCATTGGTAGCATCCTCAACCTCCTTCTCTACTTCAGCTTGTTATTTTCTGAAGTTCTCAACTTCGACGTCGATATTAGCAATGATCCTTTTATCTTGCGCTTCCAAAATTTCCAGATTATCAACCTTAAATTTTATTTCCCTCGAGACTATGGAGATATCATGGCCACCCACTTCCATTCAGTATATTGATCATAATCGTCTGATACATTAGCGAATGGAATGTCCTTCAGATTGGTTACAAACATAAGTTCATCAAAGCATATGTAACGACCTATGTATTTAATGATTAGATATTTAAATAATTTATTTAAATATTGAATCATTAATTTAAGATTGGTCCCAAAAATATATTTTTTGAAAACGATCGAATCAGAACATGAGAGCACTTCCGTTGAGTTTGTATCGACGCTGCGAATTAAAATAAGTATAAGAACCACTATATTGGGAGAACGGATGATCCGATGGCTGAAACGGTCACAAAAAATGAGAAATTATCATCCCGAAGTGCAATTTTGAAAAGCGATAAAATTTATACCGTCAAGACCGGGAAAATGAGGTGATGTATGTTGACGAGTTTCATGGCGATTGGATACATCGTTTGATCATGCGACCTCAAAATGCACGACCATTTTATTTGAGAAATTAAATAAAACAAATATAATATTATTTAAATTATCTCCAAAACAACCCTCTCTCATATCAGATTACTGTTCCATTCATTTGGGAATAAAACTGGCCACCTCCTTCAACATAACTTCAAAAATTAATTCCTACCAATCCACTCAACGAAAAATTCCCAAACCAAGCTCGTTGAACTCGAATCAAGAGAAGCTTCACGACCATATCAATTTTGTAGGGTGCAATTGCACTTGATGGTATTTGACCATGTTATGTCTTACTTAGGGTTTGAAATGGCCAGAGATAGGGGAGGAATAGGTGAAATCGGTGTGGTATTGAACTCCCTTCACAAATGTGTAGCCTTTTCCAAGTTTGTAGCTTCGTGGCCACCTATAGCAAAATCCATCCGTGTGAGGTGAAGGACCAACCCATCAGGTTGGATTTCACATAAGAGGATTGGGTTACGTCATTTTGGTACTGGGGAGAAGGGTCGTGTAGACGAATGTTTAGGGGAAGGCGGCTTGGGATTTTATTGAGTATGGAAGGAGAAATCAAAGATGGAAGTATTCGGCTAGGTATCATTATTGTGTGCATGTATGAACAGTGTATGCACAGTCGAGTTGGGGAAGATGATTTATAAAGAGTAATTAAACTAATTAATTATATTTAAAGTTAATTAGTTATTACATTAATCTCAAATCTTATATATTTCATATCTTTTTGCATATGAAATTCGTTTTAGACGTCGTTACTTGCATTGCGCTCATGATGGAGAGCTCTAGGACTTGGTATTGGTTTGGACAGATTTAGATGAGGTGAGTGATATTGTCTCTCATCATACTATGATTGTTAGTATTGTATTAAAATGACATTTTGAAACGTTTTCTAATTTTGAACCTGATTTCTAAAATAGTTAAACCTATATCTTTTTTATAAAAGGAATTAAAAGTGCTTTAAAATGATTTTAAATTAAATATCACATTTTTCCCATTGACGCACTATTTTGATGATATTGTTGGATTTAGGCTATTTTAGACGTTGTCCCCCATTGGTTGCTTGAATGTAGTGTGTTGTTATAAGCATATATAGGCTATCATAGACATCAACATGCATATTGGTTGTATGTGTGCTAGATTGCTTGTTTTGGTTGAAAATGTCGTTCGAAGGCGATATAGTATTAGAAATAATCCCGTAGAATATAATTTCGTGCACAGAGTATCGTGTATGCCGATTGGTCTGAAGGTAGAGTACATATTTCGAGATGTGCTTCGAATTTTAGGACAGATGCCGGATGTTTTCATTTGGCTGGTATTTGATCATTTTTGGTTAGGTACACGACAAAAGTGGTCGTTATTGACTACTCTGGAGTAGTCGATATCTACCGCTATTGATGGTGGCTAATTTGGCCAATCTTGTCATGGAAGACGAAGAGGCTTTAAGGAGTACGATGTGATGGTTCATTCATCCAACATTCGATTTTGATGATATTGCTCTTCAACGAGTGGTTTTGACAGTGAAGTAAAGATGTGACTCTTCGACATGATGACTCCATGATTTGACAATGATGATTCCATGATCGAAAGTGATGGCTTCGACAATGGATAGCTGTACTTCGAGATGCATAGTATATGACGACGAGTTGGGTTAATGGAACTATCAGAGAAGGGTTATGGTACACATGATGACACTCTGTGACTTATGATGGTTGTTAGAGTAGTTCCCAACCGCGATGACTTCAGACGGGAGTTGTAGACAGTTTTAAGGAAAGCTCTGCTACAGATGACGTGTGTAAAGGAATCATTGATATTCGTAGGTTTCGATGTGTATTCATAAAGCAGGGGTATGTAAGGACACTCACTTAGGTCATGGAGTATAGCTTGGATCACATGTTACTTCGATCCAAGTACCCTAGGTTGCTATGGAGTGCGCACTCTAGTTCTTGGTCTATTAAGTGGCATGGATTCGAGTATCGAGGAACCGAGATGTTGAGTACTGCTTGGCTCTATGGAGTTGGTCATACGAATATCATATATCACATGCATTAAGTAAATGTGAGGATGGATAATGATTGCCATATTTGTTTTATTGTTTCTATCACCTTAGGGATGTTACAAAATATAGATATTACCGATGTCTATATCTAGATACCCTTAGTAGTGTGATGTATAGTACACCCATGATGATTATCATAGAGTAGCATATACCCTATGTTATGTGCTTACTCTGTGGATGTAGGAACATGTCATGTATGATTCTTCATACCCTATGTTCCATATACTCTACCGACTATTATATTGTTTTGAAATTATTTATCGCTCACACCAGACTGTTGTCTGCCTCGAGGTTTTATGCTTTGATTTTTATTATCTCGGGTGCTCTTAAATGAGTATACTTGATAGTAGGTGTAAATAGCACTTAGAGCTGTGCAGATGGACTAATATATGATGACGCTTTCTCATATTTACATTTTGAGTTATTATTTTTTTATTCTGCTGTGTGACACTGTGGAGCCTTGATAGTGTCGACTTTCTATTTAATGGAGATAGTTTATCGATTGAGTTTATTTATCAATTGTATAAACTATATTACTATTTTATATAACTATATTAGCCCATACTCTGATTGTGTAGTTTATATAGTTATTACTATCTCGCCTGCTTTATATCTATGATGACAATTATATTTCATCTGATGCGATGTGAGATATACGACAGGTTATGTGATTGTGTGATGTTTTATCTCTTTCTCTTCTCCTTTATTCTCTTCTTTTCTATCCCTTTTCTTTAATTCTTTGTCTTTCCCTTGACAATCATTCTACATCGTCAGATGCTCCAGCAATACAATATTTGGTTTCATGAGCATCAAAGGTATAGGGCGGTTTGTCATTTAGCATCAGAGCTTAGTTTACGTGATTAACCTGATTGATACTATGCTCCAATAGAGATATGGTAGATGTTGTTGCCTTAGACTAGATAGAGAGTATACTTATATACGAGAGAGTGCATATTTGTTATATATTTTGATTTTCAAAACTATATAGCAGTAATATAGTATATGAGTTGTATTGCATATATAAGTACTATAGATGTAGTTTCCTCTATGAGAGGCTGATCGTTCTTATTATAAAATAAGAGCTATCTGGCATGTGGGAAATGCTGTTACTGACTCTACTTATGGAGTTGAGGAGTAGGAAAGATCGAGGATTAATTATCCCGATTTAGAATACGTTCGCAGAGATGGTTGAATCATTTTCTAGAATGCCCAAGTTTCTCTAAATGATTATGGTGCTCAAGTGCAAATGCCTAGAGTCGTCTTTGCCGAGCTGTATAAAGACTATGTGAGTCTAGAAGGCAGACTGTTCCTTGAAATAAAGTCGGCTATTAAGGTGCAAGATGGGAAGGATCTTTGTGAAAGGATGTTCGATGACTTGGTGTTAAATGATGTAACAAGGTAGAAGTTGACCTCTAGATAACTCCAAAGATGAACAAGGAACTAGTAGAGTGCCCTTGTACCTTCAGTTCCCAAGGATCATTTTATTAGGATCAGTTCAAAGTTCACTTCAAAGAAAAGTTATCTCAACTCCTGAGAAGTTGATGTTATTTGGGATATTTGTCGATTCAAAATAAGGCAATAAATCTGTGTCAGAGTATGGAGTCGAATATGATGTGTTATTGCAGTACAGTCTATCTTTCATTGATACTCCACTCAAAAAAGATGAAAAGTTCATCACTAGGTCAAGCAATCATTTTAGGAAATGATTGATTGGTCATGTTGGCGAGCACTTCAGGAAGTAGATTGAAAAGGCTTTATGATGGGAGAGCCTATATCCAATGTTGAGGGACTATACCGAATGAGTTGATTAAGGTAGATAATGTAAGCATATGCGTCGAATGCTGTTTCGATTTCATTGAGTGCTCCATCGACAAAAGAGAAGGGAAATGGCATTACCATATTCAATTGTGCTTTCCATTTATTGTGATTCCACATGTGTTTTATTTGACATCGAGATTTCATATTCCTTCATTTGGTAGATTGGGATTGAGACCCAAAATTGTTGGCCGACCTTTAAATTATGATAAACCTTGTTGGGGGATCACCTAGATTACATTTGTGTAACGTCACACATTTTGCCACTGGAAAGTAATACTACAGATGACTGCAACATTCATAGCGCTTAGTTTCAGACCTCAAAATGAAAAATGTTATCACATGGTTTGCCGAAACGTTGTCTTATCGAGTCATGGATGTTTGTCTATTAGTTTGTTATTGATTGTTTTAGGTTGATTAGGTTCAGTATTATAGTCTAGGAATTGACTGGCCTGAAGGGTATGGAACAGTGGTGGATTGTGAGAGGCCCTTGTTGATGACAGGAATTGACGATGAGCGAAAGGTAATGTTTGGCCATCCATCCGATGATGAGGTGAAGGTTAGCTTTCTATATTCATTCGATATCCTACATGATGGGTAGTCATTTGTGCCTATTATTAGATTGTCCGGACACATTCGACGAGGTGATCGGATTACCATCACATAGAGATTGTGTTCCATATCAATCTAGTTAGAAGTGATAGGCCAATAATTATGTCTTTAAGGCATATGAAGCCAAAGATCAAAGGAGACTAAAGGTTCGAGCAATGACCTATTTAGACAATGGTTCATATGTAGGAGCACATTTGAGTGGAATGCATCTATAGTGTTTGCCACTAGAGCAGATGGCTCTTTGAGGTTGTATATTCATTACCGTGAGTTGAGTGAGATAAAGAACAAGTAACCACTCCCATTTATTGATGGCCTGTTCAATTCGCTCTATAGCATGAAGGTGTTCTCTCAATTGGATCTTATGATGGGGTTTCATCCACCGAGAGTAGTTAGGGAGAGTGTGTCGATCACTGCAGTTCATATGCTACTTTGATTTTTGATTATTTGCTTATGCTATTTAGGCTAACCAATGCGTCAACATACTTTGTTGATTTCTTGAACCATATTTCAAGAAATCAAGTGAGTGAGTTCGTATTTGTGTTCGTTGATGATACTTTCATCTATCTATGGACTAAAGAGGAGCACTAGACATGATTGATGATTATGTTGGAGGTGGTAAGAATACCTCATCGATGATGGGAGCTTTTCCTGGACTGGCGAGATATTATATATGCTTTATCAAGGACTTCTCAAAGGCAGCGACACCTTTAACCGATTTAACAATGGAGCATCAGACTTTTATCTTGTACGTGAGGTGCAAATACGCATTAGTGGGTCTGACTGAGAAGTTGATGAGTGCGCTGTTATTACTAATTTCTAGCGGGAATGACATGATGATATTACACATGCCTGTGGTACTTAACTGGGTGTGGTAAAGGTAAAGTTGTCACATGTTAGTTGACAGCTGAAACCACATGAAAGGAAGTATCCGACTCTTAATTCGAAGTGGGATGCGATAGAGTTTGCTTTAGGGATTTGGAGGCACTGTCTATTAGGAGAAAGGTTCGAGTTGTTCAGTGGTCCCACATCATTGAAGTATCACTTCTCCAGGAATGGTTTCAAGCTTTGCGAGCAGCAGTAATTGTTAGAGTTCTTCACCTCCTATGACTTTGACATTTCCTAGACGTTCGTAAGGAAAATGTGGTCTTTGATGTTTTGAGTTAGAGATGTACAAGTTTAAAAGCTATATTCCTAGAGTGGGAATTGCTGGAGATTATTACTGGTTATGACTCCAGAACTCGATGTGTGCTAGTGCCAAGACGTTGGCCAGTTTGACAATCAGACCTACTTGGATTTAGCAGATCGGTGCTAGTCAAAGGGGTAAAGCTAGACTAGCGAAGATCGTGACTAAGTTAAAAGAATGAGTGGTGTCTGTAGAGGTGATGCAACGTAGACTCGACCGAGATGGTTGGTTCTATATGGATGGATTTCATCCATGATATACTAAGGATTAGAAGAGTATATGATAATATTTGAGTCACAGTCGATTGAGTGACGAAAATGCTAATTTTACATTCATTAGGTCTAACAGAATGGCATCCAAATTAGTTGAGTTATATATGGAATGGATAGTGTGATTTTATTGAGTGCCAAGAGCATTCTAAGTAGCCGAAACCTGTTGTTCGCTAGTGGGTTTTTGGAGAACTTATAAGAGGCATTTGGAAATTTGGTACCAAATTGACTAGATGATATTGAGACTGAACTAAGAACTTCAAGACCTCGTAGGCCTATTCATACCGATAGACATGGTACGAAATAGGTTAGGAGGAAGGCCATGGAGCAGTAAAGGTTCAATGGGTGAAAGAGAAGATAATTGCATATGAGAGACTAATGAAAGCATGAGGACCGCTTGTCCAAAGCTCTTCATTAGGAGAGATTTCTATTCATCGTTAGCTTTCATATTGGATATCATATTTGATGCTTTTACTAGATGTTTTAGAATACTGCATAAGATAGGCATGAGTGTTATTTTTGTTATTTGATTTTATATGCATGTTTGATGTTTGATTAATGGCGCTTGATACAATTACTCATGCTTATTTGGTTGTTAGGCATGCGGGATAGTTATGGTTTGATATAGTGCATTTATTTAAGATGATTGCCATATATGATTTTGTGTGCTTATTTACAAGATGATGTTGCTATTGTGTTTAATCCTCTATGTTAAGTACTTGATCAGGTACGTGGAAGCTAGTGTTGACTATTTGGATGCTCACCCGCTTATATTTGCATCTAAATAAAAATGCTCTAGCTATAAAAGAGGTATATAACAATTGTAGTGCAGATTTGGCTACATATGTTTGGTTGTCCTTAGAAACGAGATGCCTCAGGTATGAGATGCCTTAGATATGAGATGTATATATATATATCTATGTTGTATCGGTATATTCCTAGAGCTAGCCGTGCAAAGAAGCTGTTGCTGAAATTTTCTATGACATAAGCCAAAATTGAGAGAAACGTCAATCTATAGGATATTAGACGTTGCCGATAGTTGAGAGAGTTGGTAAGGTATGATATTTAGTCGACTTTCCTTTCGATTAGCAAGATGGCGATTTTTTTTCCATTGTCTGTTTCTTCGAAAATTAGTGCGTAACTTAGATGTTTGGCTTAGCAACGTTGATTTTGAACTTGATAACGATTGTACTTAGGGATGAGGATGATGGCTCTGGTTGATTCCAAGTCTATTCCCTTTATTGTGACCGCTTTCAGTGATTATTATCATAAGTTGGTAAGTGAGGATTTCACTTTTATCGTTGCTTATGTGAGGGCGTTGGGTTATGTTGCTTCGTCCTTGGGATTTCGAGGATGAAATCCTTTTAGGGAGGAAAGAAAGTAACGACTTATATTTTTAACAATTGGATATTTAAATAATTTATTTAAATACTGAATCGTTGATTAATTGATGGTCTTGAAAATATGATTTTTCGAAAATGATTGAATAAGGACTCGAGACCACTTCTGTTAAGCTCATATCGATATTACAAATTAAAATAAGTATATGGAACATTATATTTGGATATCAGATGATCCGATGGTTAAAACGGTCTCGAAAAGCATGAAATTATCATCTTGGAGCACGGTCTTGAATAGCGATGAAATTTATACCATCGGGACTGGAAAAATGAGTTGATGTACGTAGACGAGTATCGTGACAATCAAACGCTTCGTTTGATCGTGCAGGCTCAATATACGCGAATGTTTTATTTGAGAAATTATATAAAAAAATATAATATTATTTATATTATCTCCAAAACCTTCCTCTCTCATATCAAATTACTGCTCATTCAATTAGGGAAAAAATATGGCCGCCTCCTCCAACATAACTTCAAAAATTAATTCCCATAAATCTGCCCAACGAAATATGCCTAAACTAAGCTCGTTGAACTCGTATCGAGAGAAGCTTCACGCCCATATCAATTTTGTAGGGTGCGATTATACTTGGTGGTATTAGACCATGTTATGTCATACCTAGGGTTTGTAATGGCCAGAGATAGAGGCGGGGATTGTGAAATGAATGGCCATATTGAATTCCCTTCGCAAAGTGTACCTTTTCCTAAAGTTTGAACTCCATGACCACCTATAGAAAACCGCATTCATGCCAGGTGGAGGCTCAGCTCATCAGGTTGGATTTCGCATGAGAGGATCGGGTCACGTCATTTTGGTACCAGGGCGAAGAGATCGTGTAGACGGACGTTCAGGAGAAGACAACTTGCAATTTTATTGAGTATGGAAGGAGAAATCAAAGATGGAAGTATTTGACTAAGGGTTCACTATTGTGTGCATGTGCCTACAACGATATGCACTGTCAAATTGGGGAAAATGATTTAAAATGGTAATCAGTCTAGTTAATTATATTTAAAGTTAACTAATTATTAAATTAATCTCAAATCTCATATGATTCATATCTTTTGCATACAAGGTCCGTTTTGGACGTCATTTCTTATATTGTGCTCATGATAGAGAGCTATAGGACTTGGCACTGGTTTGGATAGATTCTTTTAAGGTGAGGAATATTATCTCTCACCATACTATAATTGTTAATATAGTACTAAAACAACATTTTGAAATATTTTTGAACTTTTAAATGTGATTTCTAAAATAGTTGAACCTATATCTTATTTTATAAAAAGAATTAAAGGTGTTTTAAAATGGTTTTAAATTAAATATCACATTTTTTCCATTGATGCACTATTTCGAGAATATTGATAGGTTTAGGGTATTTTTGATGTTTATCCCCTATTGGTTGATTGGATGTATTGTATTATGCTGTTATAGGCATATATAGGCTATTATAGACATTAGTATGCATGTCACTTGTATATTGTTGGATTGCTTGTTTTGCTTAAAATGCCATTCGAAGGCGATATAATATCAAAAAATATCCCACAGGTTAGGATTTGTGCATAGAGTATTGTACATGTTGATTGATCTAGAGCCGGAATATGAATTTGGAGATCTTCTTTGGCATTCATGATGGATGCCGGACGTTTTCATTTGGTCTGTATTTAACCATTTTTGGTTAAATACACGACCAAAGTAGTCGCTATCGACTACTGTGGAGTGTCGATATCTATTATTATTGATGACGGTGATTTGGCTATCTTGACATGAACGATGGAGAGGCTTCAAGGATCATGGCGTGATGGTTTATTCATCCATTTAACATTTTCTTTTGATGATATGCTCTTCAATGAGTGGTTTTGGCTGTGAAGCAATGATGTGACGCGTTGACGTGATGACTTCATGATAGGATGATGATGATTCCATGATAGGAAGTGACGACTTCGATAATAGATGGTTGTACCTCGAGATGCAGTGTAGGTGATGACTATTCATATTTGTGGAACAGTCAGAGAAGGGTTATGAGACACATGATGACACTCTGTGACTTATGATGATTGTCTAGAGTAGTTCTCAATCGTGATAACTTTAGACGGGAGTTGTATCGATAGTTCCAAGGTGAGTTCTGCTATGGATGACATGTGCAAAGGGATAGTTGATATCTGTAGTATTCAATGTGTACTCGTAAAGAAGGGGTATGTGAGGATGCTCACTTGGGCTATCGAGTGTTCCCCGAATCATATGATGCTTCGATCTGAGTACCTTGGGTTACTATGGAGTGCGAAATCTCGTTCCTAGCCAACTGAGTGGCATGGATTCGCGTATCGATGAACCGTGATGTTGAGTAGTCCTTGACTCTATGGCGGTGACCATACGACTATCATATATTCAAAGCACTGAGTGAGTGAATGTGAGGATGGATGATGGATTCCATGTTTGTTTTATTGTTTCTACCACATTAGGAATGTCACAAGAAGATATTACCAATGTCAATATCTAGATACCCTTAGTACTTTGGTTTATAGTGCATCTATGATGATTATCATAGAGTAGCATAAATCTTGTGTTATGCACTAACTCTGTGGATGTAGGGACAATTCAAGTATGATTCTCCATACCCTTTGTTTCATATACTATACCGACTTTTATAATATTTTGAGATTATTTATCGCCCACAACAGACTTTTTTCTTAGTCGATATTTTATGTTTTGCTTCTTGTTATCTCAAATGCTCTTAAATAAGTAGACTAGATAGAAGGTGTAAATAACACTTAGAGCTATGTAGTTGGATTAGAATATGGTGATGCTTTCTCATATATATATTTTGAGCTATTACTATTTTTTCTGCTGTGTGACACTATGGAGCCTTGAGAGTGTTGATTTCCCATTTACTAAAGACAGTTTATTAGTTGAATATATTTATCAATTGTATAAACTCTATTACTGTTTTGTATATAGTTATTACTGTCTTGCCTGTTTTATATATGTGATGACTATTATATATTATCTGATGCGATGTGAGATATACGACACGTTATGTGATTATGTGATGTTTTATCTCTTTCACTTCTCTTCTATTCTCTTCTCTTCTTTTCTATTCCTCTTCTTTACTTTTTTTCTTTCCCTTGATAATCGTCCTACATTAGTTAGATGCTCCAACAGTTCACTATTTAGTTATATGAACATTTGGATGGTGTAGGGCAATGGCCACAACATACATCCGAAAACTATGCCTTAGTTCAGCCATTCAAGAATCGACGACAAGTCTTTTCTCCGACGTGAAGGCCGAAGCTTCGATCGGTTTTTTGTTAGCCTTGTGATGGGAAGCCTTAGAACTTCTCTTATAGTGCTGATAGTCAGAAGATCGATTGGAATGGGATGGTGCTTGATGCTCATAGTAATAGAAGCTGGAAGTGGTGCACGAGAAATATCGCACGATTGGAAGTCACCGCGGCAGTCATAATTTTTATCTAAGCCACTTGATGGAGGTGATCTAGACATGGAACAATATCTGGAGGTAGAGTCATGAGATGGATAGTCTCTGTCACGACCGTCTCTATCATGACTAGACTTATAATCGGATTCAGAATCTCGATCACTGCCTTGATGATATGTGCTTAAACGATGCCTATGTGGTCGCGATACATTTTCTTCAAGAGATTGAAATATACACTTCTTTCTCTCCATGCTTCTTTAAATGAAATAAGAGTGAATTAGATTCGACTAGAGGGGATGCGAGTCAAGTGCAATGCAATGAATGTTTGCAAGTGTCCTAGTGTCACCCACGATGGACCGTGTTCTGAAGCTTTGCTCATGGAGCTGATCTCTCCTACACTTATAGGAATAGTGTCATCATCAAAACGAAGGGGAGAATCAAGACCCTCTAGGATCATGTTCCCAATACTAAAGGAGCCAATATCTCTATCCCCTTTCGGATGCTCCAGAAGAATTCTAACAACATCTACAAGAGCGCACTGCTGGTCTCGCCAAAACATCTAAATGACATAAAGAGTACGAGTTAGGCTTGTAAATTCACAAGGCAAATTCATAACAAACAAATGAAGTATAACTTAATTCTAGATAGCCATCTTCGCGCAAACCCGGGTGGATAATGGATTGCTCTTGAAATAGCCGAGTTTTTTCCATGTGCTAGTGACAACTCTGCATCTCCTTGCTGACTCAAAATAAATCAGAGAAGGGCTGCCTTTTTGGCTCTTAAATCTATATATATATATATATATATATATATATATATATATATATATCGAATCTCCTTATCACTGGCACTCGGTGCAAATGTTTATCAAAGACTATATGTGTGCCATGGAGGAAGGCGTAGCTATTTGGACGTAGTTACGTTAGAGCAAATCTTATGAAGTTCAGAACTCGATGAATGAATTAGTTAAATGGCAGAACACATCTCGCCAAGCAAATATATATGTTATAAGCCATATAACCCTTTGGGGGATTGTGAGATCTTTGATGGCGAGATGGGACTAGTACATCCTCGAATAGAATTCCATGTTTGTCGCAGGTTCCACGGGGCGACCTCTCTTCTACCTTCGAACAATGGAATTGACGGGATCGTCTAAAATAACAGCGCCCTCAAGAGCGTTGGGAGCAGGCTCTCCTTCTAGTTTAGTAGGCTCTATTAGATTTTTTGGAATCTGTTACTTAACTTGTGGGTTTTCTGGATGAGGTACCGGCTGCACTGGAGTTTGAGGTGCAAGTGGAACTGTAGTCGAGCTTGACTCAGTATCAGATTCAACATATTTTGAAGTAGATGGGCTTGAAACATGAGTAGCAAGACGTTTGGAATATATCTGTTCCATTTCTATAAATATTGAATAGACAATCAACATCAAATTAGTTATAAGCCATACCCCATTCTAAAGTGAAACCTAGTATAGTATTGTATGGTGTTGTATAGTGTAGTTGTACAATGGTTAACTCTAAACCTTGGATATCGCTCGAAGTGACTGTCATCGTTGACTGTCCCCACAAACTTCATATCCTTTGGTTAAGATTTGAAAATACATTGGAACTCAGGAGATAGAACTTGAAGAGTGGGAACATGAGCTTATAACTCAAGAGAGATTTCAAATTCCAAAACCTGCTAAGTCTTTCATCAGCATTGATCCGAGGCTCAATAGATTTTCTTCCCTTTTCCAATCACCATCTCTATGCCCTAATACTGTCACTGACATAAAAACCTTCAACATCCAAGACCATCTCTGTTCATACGTGATTCTAGGCTGGCACATTCCCAGGACTAAGCATTTCAAGATGCAGATCTAGGATGGGAATATGAGCTAATTCCTGGATCGATGGCACAAGCTCAATCAAAGCAAGGAAAAAGGCGTTGTGCTAAGGTAAGAGGGTAATAGTAGTTCATAGGCCAAATTCAAGTAAGTGGGGCGGTAGTGTTGTTTCTAGGATCGAATGAAGGTGAGAGGTGATTTGGTTGTAAAGGATTTTAATGGAAGGAGCAAGAGCTTGGGTCAGTGTAAGAGTAAAGTGAAGAGCGATAAGAGGATGTCAGGCTTATAAACCTAGGCCTAGGCTTTTAAGTGAGAAAAATGAAGACCTTTCTCAATGTTTTGATAAGACCTTTCTCAATGTTTTGATAAGTAACTATCCAAAAGTCTGGATCAGTACCAAGTCGTATTTAGAAAAAGAAGGAAAATGGAGATAACCATCCATGTATATATTCATGTGTATGAGTATTGTTTGCGCCAAAATTGGTCACAAACCCTGTTTGTGTCAAAATTGGGCACAACACTCTTCGGAAGTTTTTGAAGAGATAATAAATGAAGAAGGCAAATTAAAATGAGGATTATCTAACAAAAACTCCAAGCAACAGAAAGTAAATTGCACAGAAGACAACAATTTAGTGTGGCTCGGCGATGTGCCTACGTCCACTATGAAGCTTTGTTATTTTATTGCTCGATATTCGGAGAATACAACTTTTATATGGCTAAGTACAGCAGTTCTTAAGCAAAAATTCGAAGTCAAAGCTAATGGCGGTGCTCTGAAGTGATTCTAGCGGCGTCCGGGCGTGCTTTTTCTCTAGAAATTCTCCGATCCCTTTTCTGAATGACCAGGGGCTCTATTTATAAGCGTAGGGGGCTGATATTTCTCCTAAAATTCGGGAAGACCACTTCAGGCACGTGAGGGGGCCCACATGCCCGAAATCTGGAGGTCCGGGCCCACCTTGGGATCGATTCGAAGTAAGGTTCGAATCGATCAAGAAATCATCCAATTGAGCTAAAATTTGGTGAGAACATTCTTCAACATGTATGTAAGCTCCTGTAAAAATTTCATTGCATTTGGATCAACGGTTTGGAAGATATGATCGATTCAAGATCAAAGCTCCGTGCGTTCTGCCTGGTTCGAACCCATGCTTCGAAACCATCCTTTCCGAAACCATCTCCTTCGAATCCATAAGGCCGAATCCTTCGAATCCATGCTCTTCGAATCCATGCTTTCTGAAGCCACGTCCTTCGAATCCGTGTCCCTTGCTTCGTATCCATCATCTTCGAATCGATGTCTACTGCTTCGTATCCATCATCTTTGAATCCATGTCTAGTGCTTCGTATCCACCATCTTCGAATCCATGTCCAGTGCTTCGCATCCACCATCTTCGAATCCATTATCTTCGAGTCCATCAAGTTCCCATCGATGTGAACTAACCAGTATACACCTTTATGCCTCTCCATCGAGTCGAAGTCCATCGATTCGAAGAACCATCGATGCGAACTTTACCAAGCCGAAACCATGCCATTCGATATGAAGTGTATCGATTCGAATTGTCCTTGCGCAACGCCTCTTGATCGATGCGAACCTGTTGGGTTCGAATCCATCCTGGTGGGTTCGAATCTGATCGATTCGAACCGAGCACCACTTTGTCCCTTTTGATGGATTCGAACAACATGCATTCCCCACCTTGAATCCATCATATTTCCTCCATACGAACTCCGATTAACTTGAAATTTGAAACATATCCTTTCCTAGTCCTTATCATCATCTCCAATCAATTTCGTCCCGATCGGAGTTCAACAAAATTTTTGATGATATCGATCGTAGCCTTGATTCCAACCGATCTCCCATCCTGGTATTCATAATTCCTTGCCAATTTGTCGATATTCCAGTTTTGACCAAAAAATGGGATAACACTTTGCCCCCCAAAACATGCCTTGTGATAACAAGGCGTGTTTTGAATAGTTCCGAATCCAATATCCAAAGTCCATAGCCATATTGCCAGAGTATATCATCCTTGACTGGTCCGAGTCGATATCCAATTCCAAACCCAATAACCAAAGCTTGAGCCAATTCCATATCCATTCGAACTCGACAACCGAGTCCCAATCCATCCTTATTCAATAGCCAATAACCGAATCCAGGACCTCTCCGGGTCGATATTCAAATCCATAACCTCTCCGGGATCTTGCCAAGTGCAATCTACACATGACGATCGTGATCCGGTGTCCCTGGATGTTAAGCTAGCCTCATCGTGTTCTTGTCGAGCGTAATCCACACTTGATGATCTTGGTCCAGTGTCCCTGGACGTCGTGTAATGCCATGGCTTAAGTCCTAAACCGAATCCTGGTCCCTTCGGACCCTTGTTGAGCATAGTCCATACTCAACAACCTGAAAATAGCAATTGATAATACAGGGCCTAAGTCCTAGGCCGAATCCTGGTCACTTCGGACCCTTGCTGAGCATAGTCCATACTCAGCGACCTGAATGAGTCAATCTACCATGTTCGGGCAGAGTGACTCACCCCTTGCCAGGCATAATCCATACCCGACGACCATTTATCAAAAACCAGATGAAAATCCAATCAAAATCCAAACCCAAAAATCCAAATCCAAAATCAGAAAACCAGAAAACCAAACCAGCATCCAAAACTGGAAACAATCATCCAAAGAAAAATCTAAATCAAAAGAAAGCAAATCCAGGAGCTCGATCCAAACTCCAAAACCAAAATCCGAAAAGAAAAGCAGTGTCCAATCGAAAAGCAAAAGATAGATTTCACAAACCATAGCGTTGCAGGTTATCATCATTCAGAGCATGCCTAGGGGCTGTCTCCGTCCCCGTACATGTGTAAATGACCTGGTTGCTTGCCAGTAGTTCGCTACTTATTTCACATTATCCTGATCAGTGGATGATCAATCGACCATCATCCCTGGGCCTCCCATCATCACGGCGAGAGGTTGTCGGTGGTTGCTCCTGCTCCACCGTTGCATTCCGAGCTCCGACATACTGCTGTAATTGTCCATTCCTTACATGCTCCTCGATTATATCCTTCAAGTGCCTACAGCTGTTGGTGTCATGTCCGTCCAAGTCATGGAAGAGATAATGCCTCCCTGATGCCCTCTCTCGTTCAGAAGGCTCTCTCCTGGCTGGCCTCCGGTAGGGAAGGCGATTCCGAGTATCCATGTATATCTGCTCCAGCGTCTCGTTCAATCCTGTGTATGTGGAAAACTTTGGATCCTTCCATCGCTTCCTAGCGTTTCCAGAATCATTATCCAATTTCCTTTTTCCTTTGTCTTTATCCGAACCACCGCTGGATACTGCTCCAACCTCGATTGCACTAACCTTTTTCACCTTTAAATCCGTACTTGCATCTTCTTGCCGAAGGAACCTTTCTGCCTCGTGAAAGAATTCGTCGAGATCTTGTGGGGGATCTTGTATCAGAGATACCTTGAAATCAGAGTCCTCCCTGACTCCTGATACTGCTGCCATTAAAACCATCGATGGATCAGGCCGATCCACCGAAGCGACTGCCGCACTGAATCGAGTTAGAAAAGCTCTAAGCGATTCATCCATTCTTTGCTTCACCGATGTTAATGTCATCACGTTCTTCGGTCTCTTGACATGAACCCGAAACTGCCCTAAAAACCTTTCCACTAATTCCCTCCAAGTCCTGATAGATCCTTCTTCCAGCTGCCTAAACCACATCGCAGCTATGTCCGTCAAATACAAAGGGAAGCATCGGGCCATCACTTCCTCCGATGCCCCCAGCACCTCCATGTGTCTGGTGTACCTCATCAAGTGATCTGTTGGATCTGTCTTGCCATCATATATCTCCACGCTAGGCAACTTAAACTTAGGTGGGTTCTAAGCCATCCTTATTTCCCGAGCAAACGGACTCCTGTTCACTCCTTCCAAGTCTCCTTTGGCCAAACCACCTCGCACAGTTTTCCTAATCATCTCTACCAATCCAGCGTTGTCTGTCGGGGTTGCCCCCGAGGGAACTCCGGCACATACTCTTCATGTGGCTCGTTAGTAGCAACGTTGGTTCTAGCTTGTTGAACTCCTTCCAGAGGTCCTCCTGTGTTGGATCCTGTGGGTCTGCCCCCAAGCCCTTGTTGATTGCTTTGTGGCTCCATATCTCGTCCTCCATTAGGTTCCACGACCCTAGTCCCCTGTCCTGCATCCACAGCGGCTGTAGCTGTTCCTAAGTTCTGCATCCCTGCAGCTCTTATTTGCTCGAAGAAAGTCTGCATCATTTCCTGTTGGTTCTTTAACAATCTCTCTTGCAAAGAATTTTCCATAGCCTCCATTTCATCCCGAGTTATGTAGATTGAAGCCTGTCCTTCCCCCGCTCCGGAGGATGCTTGTTGACTTCCTTCCTGTTGGCTTCGCTCAGCCCTTTGCCTTCTACTATTTTTCCTAGTCATTGTCCTTGAATCCAAACTCTTTAAAATCTTCAAATCCAACTTTCAAATCCGATGTAGCGGGTGCTAGTCGTTTCTCAGTGAAAGCACCAAAGTGTTTGCGCCAAAATTGGTCACAAACCCTGTTTGTGTCAAAATTGGGCACAATACTCTTCGGAAGTTTTTGAAGAGATAATAAATGAAGAAGGCAAATTAAAATGAGGATTATCTAACAAAAACTCCAAGCAACAGAAAGTAAATTGCACAGAAGACAACAATTTAGTGTGGTTCGGCGATGTGCCTACGTCCACTATGAAGCTTTGTTATTTTATTGCTCGATATTCGGAGAATACAACTTTTATATGGCTAAGTACAGCAGTTCTTAAGCAAAAATTCGAAGTCAAAGCTAACGGCGGTGCTCTGAAGTGATTCTAGCGGCGTCCGGGCGTGCTTTTTCTCTAGAAATTCTCCGATCCCTTTTCTGAATGACCAGGGGCTCTATTTATAAGCGTAGGGGGCTGATATTTCTCCTAAAATTCGAGAAGACCACTTCAGGCACGTGAGGGGGCCCACATGCCCGAAATCTGGAGGTCCGGGCCCACCTTGGGATCGATTCGAAGTAAGATTCGAATCGATCAAGAAATCATCCAATTGAGCTGAAATTTGGTGAGAACATTCTTCAACATGTATGTAAGCTCCTGTAAAAATTTCATTGCATTTGGATCAATGGTTTGGAAGATATGATCGATTCAAGATCAAAGCTCCGTGCGTTCTGCCTGGTTCGAACCCATGCTTCGAAACCATCCTTTCCGAAACCATCTCCTTCGAATCCATAAGGCTGACTCCTTCGAATCCATGCTCTTCGAATCCATGCTTTCTGAAGCCACGTCCTTCGAATCCGTGTCCCTTGCTTCGTATCCATCATCTTCGAATCGATGTCTACTGCTTCGTATCCATCATCTTTGAATCCATGTCTAGTGCTTCGTATCCACCATCTTCGAATCCATGTCCAGTGCTTCGCATCCACCATCTTCGAATCCATTATCTTCGAGTCCATCAAGTTCCCATCGATGTGAACTAACCAGTATACACCTTTATGCCTCTCCTTCGAGTCGAAGCCCATCGATTCGAAGAACCATCGATGCGAACTTTACCAAGCCGAAACCATGCCATTCGATATGAAGTGTATCGATTCGAACTATCCTTGCGCAACGCCTCTTGATCGATGCGAACCTGTTGGGTTCGAATCCATCCTGGTGGGTTCGAATCTGATCGATTCGAACCGAGCACCACTTTGTCCCTTTTGATGGATTCGAACAACATGCATTCCCCACCTTGAATCCATCATATTTCCTCCATACGAACTCCGATTAACTTGAAATTTGAAACATAGCCTTTCCTAGTCCTTATCATCATCTCCAATCAATTTCGTCCCGATCAGAGTTCAACAAAAATTTTGACGATATCGATCGTAGCCTTGATTCCAACCGATCTCCCATCCTGGTATTCATAATTCCTTGCCAATTTGTCGATATTCCAGTTTTGACCAAAAAATGGGATAACAAGTATCACAATGGGACTACTCGATAATGTGCACGCGAAGACGTGTACATGTACATATTCAACCCGAACTATTAGAACAAAAAAAATTCAAATTCCAACCTGGAGGGTTTGTAAAAGGAAACAGTTTAAAATTATAGAGTTTGGAATGACAGATCATGAGAGCATACTATGGATTTATAGTATCAGATGCTGGTAAAGTGTTGTGACGATTAGCTATAAATATAACTCTTTACAGAAACGATATGTAGGAAGGATAACGACCATTCAAAACATAGAATGATGTCCTTCATGACAATACCGACCTATCTTAATTCAAATCACATCATGTTTGAAATAAGATGTACTTTGGAGGGTAAGTGTTATCTAGACTTTTGACAAGGCCATATTTGGACAGATTGGACGAATCAAACATGGAAACTTTCAAGGCAGAAACCCCAAAGAGCTAGCCCAAAAGTTTAGAAACCAAGTATGAACATAGCTACAGGACAAAGACCATGCCAACATAAGAGATCAGAGGACATGATCCACCTAAGTGGTGGAACGGTATCAGTCCAATATCTTGTATCGGTACCGATCCAACTTTCTTCCTCCCAGTTTGCCCCCAATCCTACTACATGCTAGTGATGATCCAAGGACCCTATTTCAAGCATTAATTTATTGATCCCATGCAATTCTCTATCGATCTCCACGAGCACTCAAATTCAACAACTTCATTCTTCCATAAATCCATCATTTGGTCTCAGGAAAGCAAATAATAGTGCAAACAAGTTTGGAATCACGAAGCTAACCAAAAATCGGGCCAAGATAAGGAGTTGAAAATCATCCATATATAGAACTTATAGATCGGTACCGATCCGTGATAATTTATGAGGTGTCCTCTTATTTTCTTGTGGAATCAGTCTATGGCATGGAAAACGAGGTATAAATCATGGGGGGAGATTTTGGGATTCCTACATCTACGAATAGAGGGGTATGGCTCATATTTATGGATCTTTATGGCTCTTACGTTCTCTACTCTAACTTCTTGTAATCGCCGTTGGATTTATGCCGATCCGTAGGAGCAACTGCTTATAGTCCGTAATCTAAGCAATAAAATCACTGTGTGGCATAGGCCAAGTTTAGCCAAACCACTATAAACACTGTGTTCTTTTCTTGCTCATTTTCATTTATTTTCTTCACTTTTTATTCTCTACATAATCTTTTGAGTGTTTGTGCCATTTTGATTCAAACACTGATACACCACTAGTATTGTGAAAATAAATACAATTATATTTATTTTATATTGAATACTCTTAATGTTCATAACAAAATAGTACTATATTTATTTTCTGTCAATACAAACTAATTATAATTTCATAAATAATATCTGGTTTATATACGAAAACAATGCATCTACCAATAAGTGTTGTATAGTAAGCTCCCACTATTTCCACCATTATTATTACAGAGCACCAAATACGAAGCTCCATCAACCACTTATTATGGGCTATTTATTTTATCCACTGTAACTAGATTATAGTCTAGAGTTTTAGATTTTAGGGGTGGGCATGGTCGGTTAACCCATTCGAACGGTTAAAATTTTCGTTTAACCGCTTGAATTAGTCGGTTCGGTTAACCATTAGACGGTTAATTGTGAATGAATGACACCGACCGAACTATTCTATTTTAACCGCGGTTAACCATTTAATTTAAATGGTTGACCATCCAATTTAATCGGTTAACTATTTGCCAGTTAACCGATTAGATTGGATGGTAAACCGTTTAAAATAAAATGTAGCTATCAAAATCTGGAGACTGAATAACTGAATAACTTACACATTACAGTTAATAACTAAATAACTCAAAGCACTCACAGTTACAT
This sequence comes from Allium cepa, assembly GCA_030765085.1. Lineage (NCBI taxonomy): Eukaryota > Viridiplantae > Streptophyta > Magnoliopsida > Asparagales > Amaryllidaceae > Allium > Allium cepa. Next base: position 113,856,190 of record CM060932.1, read on the forward strand.
TTATACATTACACTATTACAGTTCATATTAAATACTACCACCGCTGAGTAACACTTACAGCTTACACTTATACAGTTCAGTGCAGCGAGTTCACAGTCACACTTCACAGAATCATAATACATATACATCATTGCAGTGCAGGCTACAGATATAATATATTACATTACAAGGCTTCATTAGTAGTTTAGTACATTACAAGGCACCGACTGAAGGGCCGATTCCAGAACGCAACATGCCAATAGCTAGCTAGAGACTCAGAGAGCATCAGAATTCATAGCAACTAGAAGAGTAAGAGCTACAACAAAACAGCAACCACAATTAGGAATTAGCCAATAGCCATGTAAATTGTAAAGTGTAAACTGTAATGTAAATTGTAAAGTGTAGTTCTACAATGTAAATTGTAAAGTGTAAACAACAAGTTATAACTTACAAGGGTTGTGAGTCTGTGACTTCCTATTAATACTTGAAACCGTGTTAACAAAATATTTATATAATTCATTCCTACTGCTACTTGAAACTCAGAAACAGTGTTAACTATTTGGTTGTTTGAAATAATCAAGGAAAGGACTTTCGTAACCTTGTAGCGACTAGCAACATTTTTTTGCATGCATTTATAAAATTAATTGCAACAACAAATGAATAAATAGGCCTGAATTTAGCTACAAAGGACTAAAGGAGGATTTTCTAGTTTAGGAATGGCAGAAATAATTGTTGCATTGAGATCAATAGAAAGATTGTTTCTTTGAACAAGTATTAAATGGCACAATTGATATGTGGGCATATAGGCCGCTGGCCTATTTTCAAATTTATGGACTTGTGATTACAACCATATGTACAATTACAAAGAAATACAACTTATTGTTTAATTATAGAAAGAACTACAATTCTTGTTTCGAAGTTGTTGCTGTACATTGCACTTAATCACTTATATGTACAACCAAGTCAACTTATAGTTTAATTATAGAAAGAACTACAAGAAAGTTAAAGTAAAAATTATGAACCTGCTCGTAGGCCTAATGATATATGGATTGCGATCGATTCTCCGACAATGTTTCCACAGTTAAAGAAGTTCTCGAACCACGTCCGCGTACAAAATCTGTAGCCAAATAACTAATAAGTGTACAAAATCTAATAAGTGAAATCAATATCCAAATAACTAATAAGTGTTTGACTGTGTAATGTGTATTGTATGTAATGATTGAATGATAATAATTTACAAACTAAAGAAATATTACCTGAAAAAACTTCATCATAAAAATTCACATCGTCTAAAGGAACTTCAATTCGATGGTCTGCAAAAATAGGTTTAGACCTAAGCCAATTTTGGGTAGTTACCAATGCCTTAATCATTCTTGGACTTAAAATACTGCGAAATGAATCTATAACCCGTCCTCCAGTGCTAAAAGCGGATTCTGAAGCGACCGTGTATACCAGAATTGAAAGAAGAGCTCGTGCGACCAAAGATAAAATACGATACTTTGGACTATTTACCTTCCATCACAATAAAATATCAAAGTTAATTTTTGGCAATTCAACCGGCTCATTTAAGTACCTATCCAATTCATTACTTTCATTATCTTGTTGTCGAACTTGTTTAAGATAAGTATTCATTCTTCTAGAATAAGCACTACGACTACTATTAGTACTTCCACTAATAAATGATGAACTATGTTGTTGTTCATCACAACTTTGTGTCCCAAATGTAGGATCGATGGCATAAAAATCTAAAAAATCTAACTAGAAGACATTTCACATCCGCTAATATATCTTGTACCACTTCTTTATCGTACGTTTCTTCAAGACATAACCTCAAAAATTGGAATTTATAACTAGGATCAAGCACACAAGTAATAAACAAAACTTTGTTCATGCTACTAATATTCCCCCAGTATTTATCAAATTTCTCTTTCATACTTCTTGCCATTCGTGAAAGAGTAGGATCCATTTTTCCAATCAAATCTTGCAATTCTTCTTGAATTAAACTCAACTCCGTAAAACATACATTTGAGGTAATAGATAAAGCGCTGCTGAACTTTAAAGTAATATCATTAAAAAACTTCAAAATTTGGACAAAAAAGTCAGCATTTTTCCAATCTAGTGAATTCGGAGGTTGAGTTTCATATTAAAGTAGGCAATATAAATACCATCGCTTTCTTTCATTTCATCAAAAACTTATATTTCAAAGTGGCTTCCAACATCAAATATGTAGAATTCCATCTAGTTGGCACATCTAAAGCAAGCATAGACTTATTATCAATTGATAAATTAACACAAACCTCCTTAAAATTTGCCAATCTAGCTGGGGACGATCTTACAAATCTAACAGTGGTACGAATCCCAGCAATAGTGCCACTAATTTATTTCAAACCATCATTAACAATTAAATTAACAATATGATCACAACAACGTATATGAAGGAATTCACCATTCAAAACACAACCATTGCATCCATCATAATCATTCAACGCATTTTTCACATAATTAATTGCGACTTCATTAGCACTAGCATTATCGACTGTGGTAGACACTATTCGCTTAAGTTCCCACTTTTTGATGCAAGAAACCATAAGTTTTCCAATGTTATCCCCTTTATGACTAGTGATCACACAAAAATTTAAAATCCTTTTGTGTGATTTCCAATTGTTATCAATGAAATGTGCGGTTAAAACCATATAATTTACATTTTGACCAAAGGTCCGTGTATCGGTAGTAAGACATACTTCGTGCAAACAAGTAGAAAACATGGTTTTAAGATAATCTTTTGTGTCACCATATAAGTTAAGAACATCCCTACAAATTGTTCTACGTGAAGGTACGTCAAAGCTAGGACACATTTTTCGACAAAAATCAAGAAACCCTTCACCCTCAACAAAACTAAAAGGAAGCTCATCAATAATTAACATCCGAGCAAGAGCCCTTCTACACTCATCTTTGTTAAATGTCCATGTAGTAAGTGTGTTACTACCTTCACTTTCACTATTGCTTGTAAAAGCTAAAGTTTCTTGTCTTTTATTGTTTTCTCGAGGAATTGATTTACAAGCTGTCCTTATACGATAGATTAAATGTGAAGTACCATTCGCTTTACCATCACAAGCAAATTGTGCATGACAATGATTGCAAACACACTTAGGATGTAAAGGGTTTACCGGATTCTCTTTAGTAAAATGTTCCCATACCATAGATGGTTTTCAAGTAGAGGCTTTGCGCTTAGGAGCTAACGGAGGCCTTCCTTCATCGATACGCACTACGTCCGGGTGGTCTTCTTCATCAATGCCCTCAAGATTTCTTTCTTCCTCCACCCAATCCTTGTCCAATACATCATCAGATGTGCTAACTTGCACCTGAAAATAATAGGATGAATATCAATCAGATTAATGCAACAATGATACTTATTACATAATGCAAAATAGCAAGCAAAACTATACACTGTGCTTATATTTCAAGTTCAAGTTCATATGGTTATAGCTACAAAACAGCAAGCGCACAACATTAACAATTAGCATAAGCAGAAATCAGGATGTAAACACAAAACAAATTCATTGATCTCGATTCTTATAACAATTATCACAAGCAAATCAGAAAGCAAAAATCATAATGTAGTTATGACAATTATCACAAGCAGAAAGCATAACTATTATTATTTATCAGTTATCACAAGCAGAAATCACTAAATCAGACTGTAGAATAGATTCATTGATTTACAAAACAGCAAGCATAATGATTATCACAAGCAAAAAATTCATTGATCAGAGATTCAGAATGTTCATCAGATGTCGATAACTCGATGCCATGAAGTCTCGACTGCAATTGAAGTCTCGACTGACGTCTCGAATGCAATTGAAGTCTCGACTGCAATCAGAAACAAAAAATTAAATATTTATAAACTCAATACTCACATGCTTTCTCTTTCTCACTGATGTCGGTGCCATGAGGTCTCGACTCTCGTTGATCTCGAATCCTCGATGCTACGTCGACAATAATCGATAATGGGTTGGAGGAGTCAATACTATGAATTGGCTGAGAGTATGGAGTTTGTAGCTTTAGCCTTTAGTTTAGGGATTCGAATTTGGGAAGTGGGATTGTGAAATGTGAATTCACTAAATTGAGGCGGCTGCTCTGTTACCTATTAGAGTTAGAATACTGAATAGTGAATAGATTTACTAATTTAGGCTAGGGCACGAAGCGGGTAATGGGTTTGCATTTTGCAAGGAATTCAGGTGTACTGCTATTTTCTAATTTCTAATGATAATTAAATAATTGTTCGGTTAACGGTTAACCGACCGACCAAATTTTCTTAACCGTTAACCGAACCGAAAATATCGGTTAAGGTCGGTCGGTTAACCAAAGATGTCGGTTAATTGAATTTGTCGGTTAAATCGGTTTGGTTTAGGTCGGTTAAGGCGGTTAAGTCGGTATGGCCGGTATAATGCCCACCCATATCTGATTTCTTAACTCATAGAAATATCTTTTATAGCAAAAAAATTCTATAATAAAATAAATTTGGAATGGGAAGCACATTTCCCATTGTTGACACCAAAAATGGGCATCAACACCTGTAGAATCTTATGGATATCAAAAAATGAATGGAAGCTAAAGAACAAAGCATAAAAGTAAATAAACACGTAGGTTCAGCAGTCTTGGCCTACATCCACTTTGTATTTTATTAATCTTTTGCTAGATTACAATTACAAGAACAGTTGGATCAGCTATAATCCATTAATACAAGTTTTTAAGAAATAGAAAGTGGCAGAGCCTTCGGGGTAGAAAGAAGAAGATAAAGTCCCCTTTTCTGAAGCTACGCCTGCTATATTTATAGTAGAAGATGCACAAAAATCAGGCAGAAACCCTGCAAGAAGGTTCCTTAGGTCTAGTAGAGCCCACCATATTGATCGGCGCGAATAACTTAGTGATAAAAAATGATCGATATAAGTGTAACCGATCCTTTTCCTAGCCCCCAGTTATTGTGTGATCGACGTCAGAGGATCCCATGTGCTTCTAGATGTTGCTCCTAAAATATGAGATCGTCCTGAGGTATAGATTGCAAACTATGGGTCATTCTTGGTTGAAGATTGAACATACAAGAGATACACCGATCGTTATACTGAGCTCCCCAATAACGATCGTCATTCCTTCCATCTCCATATTGGGATGCGCGATCGTCATGATATGCTCTGGTTGCCTCTCTGTTGATGTCATGAAAATCTCATATGGATTGGCTTCATGGATCTCAAGATATTGAATATTCTCAGATGACTTTAACTATTTCCTTGACCGTTCTCTGATCGATCTAAACAAATCATTGTTTAATCCACAGCTTGTGTATATGAATTTCAATCAATTCCAATCTTGAAATATGGCTTCATGGGTCAGGCTAATGACTTCATGCCAACTATACTTCGATCTGGTCTAGGTTCGAATCTGTCCGACTATCGTCCATGGTACTAATCATAACCGACTCTTCAAGCTATCGGTTACCCATTCCTAGTCAAATCGATGATATCACGCTATGCCAAAAGGCGGGATCACATTTACCCTCAAAGTACGTCTTGTGATTAACATGACGTGCTTTGAATCTGAAAAAGTCTAAATCACTATAAAGAAATCCATTCAGCTTCTTGATCGATTACTATTCCTCTACCATTTTTCGATGGTATAAATCCAGAGTCGTATTCTGTTTGCATATACAAATTTGGTTACGGAGAATCTACAAACCCTCATTCATCTGATCCAGCCTCGAACATGATAGCTCCAGGTCTGCTTGCGATCTTTTATTAATTACGAAAAACTGAACTTTTAAACTTGTTTTCATGAACTTTCATACACATATTCATGTTGCTAGCTCCAGTTCGTGCTCATGTCCACAGGTCGTAACCAACTTTTATGATATCCTAACCGTTCACTTATGTAATCGAATTTCTACGAACATTTGCTATTCTTCTCATCTACCACAGTTTTCACTTACTCCATCACCTTTCCATTCATCAACACATTTATTATTTATTTTATTATCTTTTAAAATGTCTTCGATCGTGGAACTGAGTGTTGTAGGTTAGGAAATGAAACGGTAATTCAAAGGCTTAAATAAAGAGAGACAAAATCGATCAACATAGGGATGGGTCGACATGCTTGGCAAATTAGATTTGGAATGGATCGGCAGACATGTTATTTTAGGGATGGATCGACATATGGTCGAATGGTGGATCAAGAATGGATCATCGAATGTATAACTCAAAGATGGATCGGCAAGGTAATTTGGTATAAAACGATCGGTGTAGCCTTATGAAGTGAAAATGATCGGCTAAATCCCACGAGGTAAAAATGATTAGAAAAAATTACTTCCATATAAGGTCTGGACTTAGTCGCTTTCTTCACTTTACTCTTCACTTCTACCTTTAAGCTCCAAAATGAGACGAGTACCTTCTACCATCCCATTACCGATCCTCACAACATTATCCACCTTCCCCTTCATCTAGATTTAAATCGACCTGAATTCTTCATTTTTTTGATCTCAAGCATAGGTAAAACACTACTCTAATTCGCTACATAGCACTCAAATCGATTTTGAACTTAGGATAGTTGGCATGGTTTCTCTTTTTGTTCTTGTAATCGAGTTCAATTGAGGCGAGGTGACTCTCCTAGGAGAAGCTAGCAACCCGTTGCTATCGGGCCGATCGTTCTTGGAAGGAGATGAAGACGAGAAGATGAAGGGTTTGGATTGATGGGTATGAGCGATTTGTACTATCATTTTTGGATGACCGGTGGGGCTCTGGTTCGAAGATAGGGGAGTTCAAGAATGGTCTATGAATGATCGGTCATGTTAACTTGGACGAAAAAAATTGGTAGGTAGGACGATCGACCTGAGCTGCCCCATGGATCGTTCAGCATATACTTTCTTCATAGACGTTCAACCCTTAAAATGTTGTAATGATTGAATCATGCAACATCATAATGATCCATATATACTTGGACTTAATTTTTTCACCCGTGCATAGGAATATAACCTTAAGCTAGATCATAAACTCGAACCAAATAACTAGTTTCTATTCCTCACACACATTTAAACATAAAAAAGACTATCATATGACATGATCTTCGCAACTAATAACATGTCACCTCAGAGCAAGCGCCATAAATGTAGAATTCTAAGTACCATGTCAAAACTTATGCATAGCTCAGACTACAGTTTGATTTCCTTTGGCTAATGACTGTCTTTTAAACAAATTTCTATGCCTTGTCGCCTTTTCTTGTCTTCGGTTAACTCATTATCATATTGATTAGCATTTTATTACACAGCACTTACACTCACAATGCACTGGGGGTACAAGTCGTTTTTTCTAATTATGATTTTTACTAAGTTTTATAGCAAGGGAATCTAGGTGTTTTGGATATGCCGCAATTATGCCAGCCGGATCTTCCTCTCATAAGACCAATTCAGACGTAGAATCTGGTTCATCGACTGAATCTGACAGCCTGCCACTTAGTCACAATTCATAATAGCCCAAAGGCTCTGGTTCCCGTCTTGATCTCTCTAGGATTGTTCCTATCTTTCCGCTGGAATTTATCGAACCGGTGCCTGATAATTTGGAAGATGATATCATCTTTGAAAACCTCCTGATCCAGTAGCTTCAAAGATTAAAGAAGATGCTCTCTAGAGGATCGGGACAAGGCATAGGATTCCTTTTGATGATGTATTAGTTCCGTCAGAAGGGTTCATAAACCTCCTGAAGGGTACACGCATGCAATAAATTCATGTGCTGGGTAGGATGCATCCTACCATTCAATTCGTATATCCAAGAGATTTTATATTATCTAAAAATTGCTCCTACACAACTCCATGCAAATGGCTACGCACTTCTCAACTGTACATACATGGTATTTATGGAGTTTCTGCATCGTCTGCCCACTATCAAAGACATCCGCTTTGTCTTTACTTTCAAATGGAGGACATGAAGTCTATCATTCACTTTTCTTGAGTCAGCGAAGAAATGCAAGATTCTGATTAGTACTTGGAACAAATTAAGTGCTTTAAAGAGCGAATGGTTCTTTGTTCGTTGTCTACTCGACTTCACTCGATTATAGCTAGAGAGACGTAAGTGTTCCTCGCTAATTTCATAAATAAATAAGGAAAACATATCCAGGATGCATTCCAAAGATATTATTCATTTTCAGGTGTCGTTACCCGACCTAGCGGCGATGTTCATAAAGAAGCAGTCTCTATTTTGAAGAACGCTCCAGCCGAAGGTAGAAATATTGAACTTTTGCTCGAGGATGAACGTCTTGTCACATTTGGCATGATAGAAGAGGGCCTCGGCGTTGGGCTAACCAAAACTGCCCTGCCGGTTGGGACCAGATTACAAGCCACAACCGGTCAAAGAGATATTCAAACCGGCCCTGTGGTGCCCCTAGTCACGAGCACCCAAGTATCTACTAATATTAACACCGGAAGACGTAGTGAAGATGCACCTGGTGGCCATGATGATAGACCTGATCCCGGGATTGGCGTCGGACCCTCACAAGTTCCTCAACCCCCGGCCGTGATTAAAAGAAAGGGGGAGGCAATCGCATACAAGCTTTCAAGAAGTCATCATTCCGACCCAACTAAGCCTTCGATGCACTGATCACTAGATCCTTTGTTCGATCTACCGATCCCATCTGATCTCGACGCTTATTAATTCACGAACAAGAGCATTTTGAGGATTAGAGTCTCCCGTCAGAATCAGTTCAGAGATCCCCACTTCCGGAGGGGAAGTTACACTAATGAGCAAAGCTCCTGCACCTGGTCTGCCGGGGGATTGCACTAGGACACTTACACACACTCCACATTCAACACTACATTGTACTTAACTTGTACTTCTTAGTACTTAAAGTTGATTGTTATTCACTTTTCTTTGCAGAAACGATGGTGAGGAAAAGGAGTATGTTTGATTCCCTTTGGGACATACAACATTAATCGTCGGGATTGCGATCCGGCACTTGCCGCGGTAGTCATGAATATTATGACATTAGCTATCGCCCCAACTGTGATCATGGTTATCAAGAGAGGGATGGTAGGAGCGAGCCTGCTCAAGACATTCATAGATCGAGATTAAGATCCTCTCCTCCAAGAGGTCCTAAAAAACCATTTGAACGTAGGGACTTGGCCACCGATCCCCTCATGGCCCTTCTACAGCTCCGATGCCTTCATAATCCTTAGTCCCATCTCAGTCTCAGCGGCCAAGCGATCGCCACCGTCATTGGGAACATATCACAATTCACAGGCTTGGCAAGGTGAGTACTAGGGCTGAAACTATTTCTGAGGATTTCCCAACTGACCCGAATCTCCACAGGGCAGAACTTTGAGAGGAATTCTTGAACTTATGCTTCTATGGATTCTGTTTTCCTCCTATTTTGAAGAAGGTTCCGAACAATGTTCAAAGAAAGACCATTAATTGTGCTACTGACATCCATATGAAATATTGGGAATGGATGAATGTCACGGAAAAAATATCAAAGGTTTCCTTCGAGCGCATGGCAGAGATCGAGAAGCTTAAGCAACAAGAGGCCCAGGATAAAAGAATTATCAAAGCTCTGACAAATGAACTGAAGACCTCTAGAACTGCCTTAACCAAAGTTGAAGAAAAAGCCGATGCTGCTTTAAGATCCATGAAGGAGATGAAAACCAGCCATCTCGATATGGTTTAAGTACTACATCACCGTAAACAAGAGATAACACCTGAGCGAGACACGGATAGAAATAAAGAATCTGCGGCCTTGAAGGAAATAGCTGAAATCAAGGCCAAGCTTGAATATGCAATAAAAGATAGGGATGAAGCTTAAAAGATCGCTTAAGATTCTTGTGAGGAGCTGAGGCTTGAGAGAGATGAAGCCATTGAAAAGGCTAAAAACATCCACATGCTCATTCAACATGTGATAGAAACGCTCACGAACAAGATGAGAGAAGATGTGATGAATGTGCTCGACCCTCTTCTCGTTCTCTATAACACCAATGTACTTAAACATAAGAACTTAGCATGGCTTGGCAAAGACTACTCCTATCAGCTTCATTGTGCCTGGGAATTTATTATCTCAGAGGAGGAAAGACTTCAGGGCTCAAGAAATGTCGACGCAACCAAACTCGAAAGCGAAGTGCTATTGGGCGATGAACCCAAAATATTACATAACACTCAATTTTCTCTCCAGAAAGAGTTCATATATGCTCATTCACATGTGGCAGGCGAAGGATCTGGGTCGGCACATTCTGATATTGCGACCGAGCTGCCCGCGGTGTCTCAAATCATGACTGAATCTACGACTAGCTACTCGACCGTCGCATAGAGGGTATTCCGTCAATTTCTCCATTATCTTGTAAAGTTGGAATGTTACTAATCATCTTTCTAATCTTTTTGCCTTTGGCTTTCTCAGCCTTAGACTCGTCGAATATTGCTTCACTTCCTTCTAGAGGACCTCAACTAGAGTCTCAAACGGCCTCAAATGAATCTGTTATAGTTACAACTTCGGCCGCCACTCAGAGTGTTTGTGAAGAGTCCTTACTTTTTGACGATCAACTCATGGAGCATTATTCCAGGAGGGAGGAGACTCACATCACAAAATCCCATTTGACGCAGAAGTGGTAATCACATGCTCTTCTAATCCCGCTAGTGGGGCTAGTATGAAAGAAAGGATTGAGCGAGAGGAGCTCAAGAAAAGGAAGGTGAAGGGTGAGACAGTCAAACAAGCCTCAAACAAGCCGATACCTTCCCCTCTTCAGATAATCCCTTCCGAAGGGGTGGCTCCTTCGAAAGACATTCCTCACAATTCTGGTGCCGAAGATGCCCTTCATTCCTCCAATTTCCAAAGAAGACACCACCTCAGTATATACAACTGGGGAAACTCCTTTCAAGAAAGGCTGAGGTGGCAAGGGATCGAAGAGGGGGGCTAGCAGCAGTCCAAATGGAGCCACTCCGAAGAAGCGGAAGAGATACAAGAAATATAAAGAGTGATCTTCGAACATGCAAATAATTTAGATAGGTCTGCTTGTATTTGTTTAGGCATGGCCCTTCAATTTTGTTGTGTTCTATACATCTAGATTTAATGTGAATAAAAACTCTTCTACACTTGTGTATGATCTCTATATTTACTTATTTACATGTCTGAACTGCAGCATTTTTCACTTCATGTACTTGCAACTTGTTGGTTGACTAATCAAGCGCTAATTTGGTTAATACATCTCAAGGCCTTTTTATGGTTATGGCCTTGAGGCATTATGAACATGAGATATGAGCCGCAGTGTTAGGCCGTCACAATTATTCCTTGGGTATCCACATTTTCGACACCAATATTCGGATTATAAATGCGCTGTGCGAACGGTCGAGTCTTACCCCAGTACTGTTAATATTTTAAGATAATCCCTAAAATCTTAAAGCCGGTCGACAAATGGCCAATTCATATTCATCATATTTCTCTCATCCCCCGAAGTCTGAGGTATACATAAATGAGCAAGAGGGCAGGTAGCGCTTACTTTAGCTTTGTCTCATTGAATCATGGGAGCGAAGTAATAGATAGTAAGCCAAGTCATCCGTACTCTAGTCATTAACAGTTTTCACCTCTTCTGTCGATTTAGGCTAGAATTACTGGAATAGGGAATGGTCGAGACCCATTCATCGGTTCATGGAATTCGCATTCTATTCTGCATTGTGGGAACTTAGGTCATTCTGTGAGTGGTTGGCTCGCACTCGATTTGTGTTCATACTACAATTTGCGCTTTGGGGACTTGAAATTTATTGTGAATCATTCATACCCTAGTCCGAGCTCCGGGACATAGAGATTTTTTGAATCATTTATACTCTAGTCCGCGCTCCAAGTACTTAGAGTACTCTATCCGCGCTTTGGGGACTTAGAGATTTTTGAATCATTTATACTCTAGTCCACGCTCCGAATACTTAGAGGACTCTAGCCCATGCTTTTGGGACTTAGAGATTTTTGCGAATCGTTTATACTCTAGTCTGCACTCCGAGGCCTTAGAATACTCTAGTCCGTGCTCTGAGGACTTAGAGATTTTTGTGAATCGTTTATACTCTAGTCCTGCTCCAGGGACTTAGAGATTTTTGTGACTCGTTTATACTCCAGTCCGCGCTCCGGAGACCTAGAGATTTTTATGAATCATTTATACTCTAGTCCACGCTCCGGGGACATAGAGCACTCTAGTCCGCACTCCGGGGACTTAGAGATTTTTGGTTGAAGGTAGTCGTATTTTCACCCTTTTGATTTGTGCTTCATTTTAGCATGTTGAGGAAAAAGTTGTCAAATGAATAGTCGAGTTACGTTTGTTCATGTATTGGGATTTTCCCTCCAGCATTGGAGATGAAACTTAACAATTATACGGTCGATTCTCATCCACTTGGTGGTTGTGGCTCTTCCTATTTAAGTCGAGGATGGGTGTAGGTGATGGATGATTGGACCATATCCATGCTGGGGTTAGACGACCAAGTCTTGCCCAACTCGCTTCTTACTCTTTCTAGCCAGTGGAGAAAATGAGTTATTGACTAGACAAATTAAGTTGCATCCAATTCAGGCTGCAATCGTGCCTATTCATTGAAATTTGTGGCTAGCAAGTAGGAAGTCAATGGCAGCTGCTTTAAGTCTTATACGAAGGTTGTTGAGTGAACGATCAGTCGCATCCACATTTAGTGGGATTGCGACCTTGCCGAGTCTTTTCAATTCTGTACTTCGATGTCCCAAGTCAAGGGCACATGGTAACCAATGAATGATGGAATCATGCTTATCTATATTTAAGCTTCTGCAGGTTCCATCATGATCTGAAGAGATTGGTAGGCGCCCAGCTCTAGTGTAACGACCCGATATTTTCAACCATTCGTATCCGCACATGTCGGACTTGAATTGCTCAAAATACCGCGTTGTAAATAAAATTTGGCAAATCTCAGAATATACAGTAAATACATAATCACAGATCACAGACACAGAGTATTTAATAATGCAGCGGAATTTAAAAGAAATAGTAGTTCATGAAGCTACTATATAAAAATAAGATACATCAGAGTTAAACAATATACAGTAGAAGAGTAACAAGATACATCGAGTACAAATCAAAATACATCACTAGAAACACTGGATACTTAAAACAAATAGATGGCTGGATCTTCAAGCAAAGCTCCAACTCCAAAGGTGAATCTTGAATGCTAACTCACTCAATCTGACTCGAGCGTAAAGCAAAATACAAAACACTCGAGTCAGGACATAAATACTTGTGAACTGTAAATTAACTCAAGTGAACAGTAACAAAAATGCATCAGTAACTTAAAGGATGCTTGGGATCTCCCATCCTTTAAGGATCCGTTAAACTATTTACTATGCAGTAATATTGCGCTATTATAATAATGTCTACAGTAAAATAAACATACTTTTAAATAGCGTTCCGGGCTACCCATATCACCTTCACATATAATAGTCCCAGTAGTCCATCCAATATCATGCCATCTCCACTCCGAGTGACTGTCAGAGGATACCACACGGGCTACGGGAGAAAAACAAACTCGTAGTAAAGGCTCGGTATGGTAGGTGACACGGCACACAAGGCAATGCCAGGGTAGATATACCAATTACGCACACGGGCTGGTGGTAACGCAGCAGCCACATACGCCCACCTCGGAACACACTACCAATCAAAATCGGAGGATGGCCATCTAATCAATCACCATTAAGAGTATAGTATCGAAGGAATGTGTCCGATCGGAGGAATGACCTCACTTGGCCCGAGATCGCTCCTGTTTTAGCCACCTTATGCCAACTCACGGGAGTTGGGTCCACATAATATACCTCAAGAACGTCGCCACCATCCTACTTCATTCTGTAATCTCCACCGCGTACACGGTTGTTAAAGTGGTTTTCGGAGTTGGCAGAGAGTATGAAAACTTCCGATCCCGGTCTCTTTAACAACCAAACGTTATTATAACGCCGTGGTCATTTCAAAATAGTTTATACTTTAAAAAAGATCAAATCATTTCATTTCAAACTATATTTCTTTCAAAATATTTTATACTTCGAAACCAAAACCATTTTTATTTCAAAACTATTTATTCAATCAAAATAGTTTATACTTCAAAACCAAAAACATTTCAAACATATATTCATTTCAAAATCATAATATTTTCAAAGTATAACTCTTTCGAAACGAAAAATACTTGAAACAATTACACTTTGAAAATCATAACATTTCAAAATCATACATTTGAAATCATGGGATATTCATTTAATTCTTTACATTTTACAATTCATTCAATTAATCCCAAATTTTCAATTTCCAACTTAATTCAATTCAAACCATCAGTTTCAATTAAATTTCCCAATAACCATTTCAAATCATATCATTTTCAAATATAGATTTGATCCGCAAATTAAACTATTCAATTTTTAATAAATTTCAAAGCTTTAATATCCCGCATTTCAAAACTAAATTTTATAATTTCATATATCTCAAATCTAGTTTCATTATTACTTAGTTTTGAAATATCCATTTCATAAATCCAATATTATTTAAATAAACTCAATTTACAATTAAACTAAATATCCTTTCATACCAATATAAACTTCAAATATTCATTTATCAAAAGTACATATCATTCTAATTCATATTCTTTATCAAAATAAAGATCAAATCATTTCCAAACCTTATTATCAAATCATTATTTGAATTCAAATTCAAATACTCAAATTTAAATATCATTTTTAAATCAAATAAGTCATTCACTTGTTATTTCAAGTATCATTACAAAATACATTAAAAATTCCATTCAAAAATTCATTTATCTCATTACATTTCATTCCATTTAACACATAACCAAGTAAACCTTACTTAAATTCAAATTCAAATTTAAATTCCTTAAAAATTCAAATTTAAATACTAAAATATATTCAAAACTTCTTAAATTTCACAATTAATCAATTTCCAAAATTTAAATCATTTAACACTTTAAAATATAACTCAAACAGTGTTAAAAACTATAACATTTCAAACATTGTCAAATTATAGCAACGACAGCATTTATAAAGTGCTACCGTAGCTTATAGCTTCCAAAAATGGTTTATTTCAAGAATAAAGGCATTTATGAAACGCCGTAATAGATATTTAGTTATTTCACTCATAGTTAAATTCAAAAACAATAGCATTTAAAATTGCTGTCAAAAGACTACAGTATTTTAGAAATGCTATAAAATTCAAGATTTTATTTTAACTTTTCAAAAATAATAATAAAACTCCAAATTTTTATTATGATAACTTAAAAATCATATTTCTAGACTTCAAAATTTCACATTTAAAATCATTTTAACATTTGATTTAACACAATAAAATTTTAAGATCGAATATTCAATTTTGCAAACTCCATCCATTTATTAAGTCAAAATTCATTGTTTATTAATTTATAAATTAAATAAACTTAAAATTTTACTTCAAATATCATTTCAAAACTTTAAATTTAATTTCCATTATTTATTTACATTTTAAAATAAATTTTAAAGTCAAAATCACATTTACTTCAAATTTACATACTTAAATTCACAATTTCAAGACTTAATAGTCAATTTTCTTATAACCATAAAAATATATTTTTTTATCAATATTTCGTACTTTTAAAAATACATATTTTAATAAAATCATTTAAAAATATACCACGGGGTCTGTATAAAATTTTCTAACCTAGGTCAAGTGATACAGATATATATCATTTCAATCCGCAGTTTACAAAGAAAACCCGGGTTCTATCATTTCAAACCCGCAATCCCAAGTCCAATAAAATACAATAAAAATCGCTCAGGCCTATCATTTCATCCCATAACGATTTTTACCTAATCTAAAGTCCGTTTGGGTATGTATCATTTCAACGCATAGTGATTCTATTCTAATAGGGAACTTGCAGTGTGAATATATGCATAAACAATATAAACATTGTCAGTGTCACAATATAATGTCATATATCACATGTCAGGTGATAATTAACAGTTTTAACATGGTAATAACATGGCATAGCATATCATATGATCAT
The DNA here is from genome assembly GCA_030765085.1 of Allium cepa. NCBI lineage: Eukaryota > Viridiplantae > Streptophyta > Magnoliopsida > Asparagales > Amaryllidaceae > Allium > Allium cepa. The sequence continues at coordinate 113,872,227 of CM060932.1, forward strand.
CATTAACTTGCATAACATTTTATATTACTAAACACTTGTCATCAATTCACTATTTCATAAGTATAAATGTCAGAGTGAGAAAGACTCACCTTTTACGAAGCTAGAGACAAACAACACACACAAGAGCGATTCCAAAGGCACGACAAGCATGATTTGATTTGAATTGATGGAGACCCTTGTAAAGAACACAAAATATAACATACATAAGAACAAATATAGATATCGACATACAAATAAAATCAACAACTTTAGTTTGCAGAACAGTTGCAAAACAAGAGAGATGACCAAACCTTAGAAGCAAACGACTTGCACACGACAACATAAGCTTGTCACATGATCAAATGGGCTTGACCTCACCACACTAGGCTCAGAGATGATGATGATGGCTATAGGTCACGGCAGCAAGTGGTGGTGGTGTTAAAGGTGGTGGCCAAGGCTAAACATGAAGGAAATGGGAATACAAGGCTCGGTTAGGCAATATTTGGAGTTTTAAGCAAAGTTTTGTGTAGATGGCTTCAATTGGATGGCATGGTTTGTCATGGTCAGAGGAGGAGGAGATGTTTGCTGCTGTAGATGGTGGAAGAGATGGTCAATGGTGATGGAGGAGAAGTGGGGCCGAGCAAGCAAGAGGAAGAGGAAGGCTAAATCAATGAAGAAAAGGGAAAAAATGGAAGAAAGAAGCCATTAGCCTGCAATTTTTTCTCAATATGATGTAGCCATTAGTTTGAGATGAGGAGAAAGGTATTTTTCACGTGAATTGAAGATGAGAAACATGGCTATAGGGTAGAGGGATGTACGGCTAAAGCAAGGAGAGGAAAAGGCAAAAGCAAATGAAGAGGCGGAAAAACGAAGAGCCTTGAGCAACTAAAGAGACACAAACTCTTCAAATTTCCATTATTTTCTTTTTAAACCTTATATAACTGAAATATATATATAAAATCAGATAAAATATGAAAATTTAGTAAATAAACAAAAATCAATAAATTAATTATTAATTATATATAGTTTAATTAAATAAAACAGCAAAATTTGCAACTAGTCTTGAAAATATGAAAAATAAGTGCAATGAACTTGGGAAAATTTTTATGTACTTAAAACTATTTATAAATAAAGATAAGAAAACAAAATAAAAAGGAAATCACAAAAGTAAATAAATAAATTTTAATTTAAATATAGTTTAGATGAAGAAAATAGCAGAAAAATGGAAACTAACCTTTAAAAATAGAAAATAAATTCAATGAGCTTTGGACAAATTCAAACATCACTTTAAAATATTCAAAAGGTAAAAATATATGTAACATAACATATAATACAATTTAGAATAATATATGACAATTAAAAAGATTATTTATATAATTTAAAACAAAAAGTAGTGTTAAATAAAACAATTTACACCCAATTTTGTAAAAAGCATAACTTTCACAATATTATTCGGATTTCAACGAAACGAAAAGCAGTGTTCTCGAAATTTTATTTACTTTCATAATAAAAGAAAAAATTAAAATTTTCAAACTTTTAAAATTTAAATTTAAAAGTAAAGTTTGACCAGATTGACCAAAATTCACATTTTCTGGAAATATTCAATTTATGCATGTTGAAATTCTAATCCACATCAAAATCAACATTTATATTTCAATTAACAAAATATATTCTTTTTAATAAATAAAATAAAGTTTTTAAACTAGGAATTTAAATTAAAATAATTAAAATATACAATTACAATAATCAGAAAATACAGGGTTGTTACACTCTCCTCCACTCAAAACTTTTCGTCCTTGAAAAGGAATGAGGTACGGGAAAGCACAAAAAAAGATAGAATGAAATAGTATTAAGACAAGACGACAAGAAGATTAAAATTATACCTGATAACTGTTGCTATAGGTAAGTTTAACAAGGTGGAAATGATCTTTCCAACATCCTCCAGAATCAAGAACACAAGCATGAAAAAAAATCTTTTAGAATCTGATTCACCCTTCCCGTTTAACCGACGGTCTGTGGATGGAAAGCAGTGCTTAGATTCAAAGATGAGTACCAAAGATTATTAAAGATTATAGAAAGATTTCTAAACAGACTGGTATAAGCAATAACCTCTCATTCTGTAGCAAGACAAGGGAAATTAGGACAACCAAAAGATAGTTTGAAAAACAAAATAAGATAATAAATTTGAAACCATAAAATTTCAACTTAAACTGAAAATTAATTTTACATAAGTCATATAAATCTTAGGCGTCTCTAATTTCATTATCTTATCATCCAATTATCTTAAATTAACAAATCCCTAAAATCATGTATTTGAAAAATCTTTTATTATACTCAAAATGTGCCAAATAAAATTTAATTCTTCTTCACTACTAATTAAAATTAAATTTATTCCTCTCAATATATTTTATCACCTATGTTAAATATACTCACACTCATTGCAACTGCCTTAAATTTATTCTTAGTTCCTTTGTCATCATTTTATATTGTAAATTATTCCATTACCCTTTTTCTTTTTTTACCTCTGTTAATCCTTTTATAACTTAAATTTAAGTATATAACATTTATAATAACCACTCAAATTTTATTTATAAAATCTTTTTTTTATATTGTATATTATCCAATTACATATTCAACTTTTGAAATTTAAGGTAAGTTATATTGGAATGAAATTGTGTATTATACAAATAAAACTTTCTAATTAAATTATTTCAAGCTTGAATATTAATCCAAATCTTGAAATTATACTTAGAAATTATCTTTGAAGAAAAAATTTAGGAATTAAATTTCCGATAAATTCCAAACTATTTAGAGATAAATAAATGCTCATATACTATATATATATATATATATATATATATATATATATATATATATACACATTCAAATTTAAATCATATATCAGCATATGTTATAAATCCATTCTTATTTTAGAAATTAAAATCAATTAAATTTTCCCAAAACAAAACTGTAGCAAGACTACAGAATGGTATCTTCACTTCGAAACTCGAAAATGAACGTCGATGATGCTGCAGTCATCACCGAAATTATTTTCCAGCGACAAAGAGAAGAGCACTAAATTTAAATTTAAAATTCTTTGGAAATAAATTTCTATTCGAAAAATACTTTAAATAATATATCCTTTAAAACTTTAAACACAAAGTTTGAAATCCATCGGAAATTAAATTCTCAAATTCTTGTTTTACATTCATTTTAAATTTCCAAATAAATTTATAACCATGTTTTATAGTTCAATTAGATATATGAAACAATAGAAAATGATATATAAAATCAAATATTATTTCTTAACAACCAATTCAAATAAAATCCAGATAAAGATATATAATAAAGGTACAAAATTTATTTCACAAAAATTTATTTCATTACTAAATTTTAAAAACATATTGTATCAGTTTGCTCTGTTCAAGTGTTTTGGAAATCTTATCGATGGCGTTGATCAGACGAATCGATTAGAAGCCCAAATCAACATCAACAACTCAAACAACACAATATATAAAACATTTTAAATATTAGTTTACAAATACACTTCAAGAATAATTTGAAGATAAGTTGGAAACAAAGATGAGATGATTAAATAACAGAATAAGGAGATGGATGAATTTATATAAATCGCGGGCAACCTTAACCTGGTCAACCGTGACTTAAAGAATAAGATCGATGTGGATTTCTTGGGTAAATCGACATTCGATCTCAAGATGTAGAGTTCGAAGTTATAAGAGATACTAGCATCTAAACCGAGGATATAGAATCTCTGGTGAATCGATGTTGTTGTAAAGAAGTTTTCCCCCTTTACAAATAAATTTGAGGTTGGCGAGACCGCCGACTCATTATGAAGATCTTTTGAAGTGGAGCTAGGGGATACTCCAGAAACAAAAGAAGATAAACAGTGAGGGACACGAATGGATTTTGGAACCACAGGGAATGTTCCAAAATTCAAAGGAATCGAGTCAAAAAGGAAGAGATTTAAACTCGAATGAAAGTGATTCTGTAAATACATTTACCCTATATACTGAGTTTTTCCTAGAGCTACCAAAGCTCTGATACCAACTATAACGACCCGATATTTTCAACCATTCGTATCCGCACATGTCGGACTTGAATTGCTCAAAATACCGCGTTGTAAATAAAATTTGGCAAATCTCAGAATATACAGTAAATACATAATCACAGATCACAGACACAGAGTATTTAATAATGCAGCGGAATTTAAAAGAAATAGTAGTTCATGAAGCTACTATATAAAAATAAGATACATCAGAGTTAAACAATATACAGTAGAAGAGTAACAAGATACATCGAGTACAAATCAAAATACATCACTAGAAACACTGGATACTTAAAACAAATAGATGGCTGGATCTTCAAGCAAAGCTCCAACTCCAAAGGTGAATCTTGAATGCTAACTCACTCAATCTGACTCGAGCGTAAAGCAAAATACAAAACACTCGAGTCAGGACATATATACTTATGAACTGTAAATAAACTCAAGTGAACAGTAACAAAAATGCATCAGTAACTTAAAGGATGCTTGGGATCTCTCATCCTTTAAGGATCCGTTAAACTATTTACTATGCAGTAATATTGCGCTATTATAATAATGTCTACAGTAAAATAAACATACTTTTAAATAGCGTTCCGGGCTACCCATATCACCCTTCACACATAATAGTCCCAGTAGTCCATCCAATATCATGCCATCTCCACTCCGGGTGACTGTCAGAGGATAACACACGGGCCACGGGAGAAAAACAAACTCGTAGTAAAGGCTCGGTATGGTAGGTGACATGGCACACAAGGCAATGCCAGGGTAGGTATACCAATTACGCACACGGGCTGGTGGTAACGCAGCAGCCACATACGCCCACCTCGGAACACACTCCCAATCAAAATCGAAGGATGGCCATCTAATCAATCACCAGTAAGAGTATAGTATCGAAGGAATGTGTCCGATCGGAGGAATGACCTCACTTGGCCCGAGATCGCTCCTGTTTTAGCCACCTTATGCCAACTCACGGGAGTTGGGTCCACGTAATATACCTCAAGAACGTCGCCACCATCCTACTTCATTCTGGAATCTCCACCGCGTACACGGTTGTTAAAGTGGTTTTCGGAGTTGGCAGAGAGTATGACAACTTCCGATCCCGGTCTCTTTAACAACCAAACGTTATTATAACGCCGTGGTCATTTCAAAATAGTTTATACTTTAAAAAAGATCAAATCATTTCATTTCAAACTATATTTCTTTCAAAATATTTTATACTTCGAAACCAAAACCATTTTTATTTCAAAACTATTTATTCAATCAAAATAGTTTATACTTCAAAACCAAAAACATTTCAAACATATATTCATTTCAAAATCATAATATTTTCAAAGTATAACTCTTTCGAAACGAAAAATACTTGAAACAATTACACTTTGAAAATCATAACATTTCAAAATCATACATTTGAAATCATGGGATATTCATTTAATTCTTTACATTTTACAATTCATTCAATTAATCCCAAATTTTCAATTTCCAACTTAATTCAATTCAAACCATCAGTTTCAATTAAATTTCCCAATAACCATTTCAAATCATATCATTTTCAAATATAGATTTGATCCGCAAATTAAACTATTCAATTTTTAATAAATTTCAAAGCTTTAATATCCCGCATTTCAAAACTAAATTTTATAATTTCATATATCTCAAATCTAGTTTCATTATTACTTAGTTTTGAAATATTCGTTTCATAAATCCAATATTATTTAAATAAACTCAATTTACAATTAAACTAAATATCCTTTCATACCAATATAAACTTCAAATATTCATTTATCAAAAGTACATATCATTCTAATTCATATTCTTTATCAAAATAAAGATCAAATCATTTCCAAACCTTATTATCAAATCATTATTTGAATTCAAATTCAAATACTCAAATTTAAATATCATTTTTAAATCAAATAAGTCATTCACTTGTTATTTCAAGTATCATTACAAAATACATTAAAAATTCCATTCAAAAATTCATTTATCTCATTACATTTCATTCCATATAACACATAACCAAGTAAACCTTACTTAAATTCAAATTCAAATTTAAATTCCTTAAAAATTCAAATTTAAATACTAAAATATATTCAAAACTTCTTAAATTTCACAATTAATCAATTTCCAAAATTTAAATCATTTAACACTTTAAAATATAACTCAAACAGTGTTAAAAACTATAACATTTCAAACATTGTCAAATTATAGCAACGACAGCATTTATAAAGTGCTACCGTAGCTTATAGCTTCCAAAAATGGTTTATTTCAAGAATAAAGGCATTTATGAAACGCCGTAATAGATATTTAGTTATTTCAATCATAGTTAAATTCAAAAACAATAGCATTTAAAATTGCTGTCAAAAGACTACAGCATTTTGGAAATGCTATAAAATTCCAGATTTTATTTTAACTTTTCAAAAATAATAATAAAACTTCAAATTTTTATTATTATAACTTAAAAATCATATTTATAGACTTCAAAATTTCACATTTAAAATCATTTTAACATTTGATTTAACACAATAAAATTTTAAGATCGAATATTCAATTTTGCAAACTCCATTCATTTATTAAGTCAAAATTCATTGTTTATTAATTTATAAATTAAATAAACTTAAAATTTTACTTCAAATATCATTTCAAAACTTTAAATTTAATTTCCATTATTTATTTACATTTTAAAATAAATTTTAAAGTCAAAATCACATTTACTTCAAATTTACATACTTAAATTCACAATTTCAAGACTTAATAGTCAATTTTCTTAAAACCACAAAAATATATTTTTTTATCAATATTTCGTACTTTTAAAAATACATATTTTAATAAAATCATTTAAAAATATACCACGGGGTCTGTATAAAATTTTCTAACCTAGGTCAAGTGAAACAGATATATATCATTTCAATCCGCAGTTTACAAAGAAAACCCGGGTTCTATCATTTCAAACCCGCAATCCCAAGTCAAATAAAATACAATAAAAATCGCTCAGGCCTATCATTTCAGCCCATAATGATTTTTACCTAATCTAAAGTCCGTTTGGGTATGTATCATTTCAACCCATAGTGATTCTATTCTAATAGGGAACTTGCAGTGTGAATATATGCACAAACAATATAAACAATGTCAGTGTCACAATATAATGTCATATATCACATGTCAGGTGATAATTAACAGTTTTAACATGGTAATAACATGGCATAGCATATCATATGATCATCATTAACTTGCATAACATTTTATATTACTAAACACTTGTCATCAATTCACTATTTCATAAGTATAAATGTCAGAGTGAGAAAGACTCACCTTTTACGAAGCTAGAGACAAACAACACACACAAGAGCGATTCCAAAGGCACGACAAGCACGATTTGATTTGAATTGATGGAGACCCTTGTAAAGAACACAAAATATAACATACATAAGTACAAATATAGATATCGACATACAAATAAAATCAACAACTTTAGTTTGCAGAACAGTTGCAAAACAAGAGAGATGACCAAACCTTAGAAGCAAACGACTTGTACACGACAACATAAGCTTGTCACATGATCAAATGGGCTTGACCTCACCACACTAGGCTCAGAGATGATGACGATGGCTATAGGTCATGGCAGCAAGTGGTGGTGGTGTTAAAGGTGGTGGCCAAGGCTAAACATGAAGGAAATGATAATACAAGGCTTGGCTAGGCAATATTTGGAGTTTTAAGCAAAGTTTTGTGGAGATGGCTTCAATTGGATGGCATGGTTTGTCATGGTCAGAGGAGGAGGAGATGTTTGCTGCTGTAGATGGTGGAAGAGATGGTCAGTGGTGATGGAGGAGAAGTGGGGCCGAGCAAGCAAGAGGAAGAGGAAGGCTAAATCAATGAAGAAGAGGGAAAAAATGGAAGAAAGAAGCCATTAGCCTGCAATTTTTTCTCAATATGATCTAGCCTTGAGTTTGAGATGAGGAGAAAGGTATTTTTCACGTGAATTGAAGATGAGAAACATGGCTATAGGGTAGAGGGATGTACGGCTAAAGCAAGGAGAGGAAAAGGCAAAAGCAAATGAAGAGGCGGAAAAACGAAGAGCCTTGAGCAACTAAAGAGACACAAACTCTTCAAATTTCCATTATTTTCTTTTTAAACCTTGTATAACTGAAATATATATATAAAATCAGATAAAATACGAAAATTTAGTAAATAAACAAAAATAAATAAATTAATTATTAATTATATATAGTTTAATTAAATAAAACAGCAAAATTTGCAACTAGTCTTGAAAATATGAAAAATAAGTGCAATGAACTTGGGAAAATTTTTATGTACTTAAAACTATTTATAAATAACGATAAGAAAACAAAATAAAAAGGAAATCACAAAAGCAAATAAATAAATTTTAATTTAAATATAGTTTAGATGAAGAAAATAGCAGAAAAATGGAAACTAACCTTTAAAAATAGAAAATAAATTCAATGAGCTTTGGACAAATTCAAACATCACTTTAAAATATTCAAAAGGTAAAAATATATGTAACATAACATATAATACAATTTAGAATAATAGATGACAATTAAAAAGATTATTTATATAATTTAAAACAAAAAGTAGTGTTAAATAAAACAATTTACACCCAATTTTGTAAAAAACATAACTTTCACAATATTATTCGGATTTCAACGAAACGAAAAGCAGTGTTCTCGAAATTTTATTTACTTTCATAATAAAAGAAAAAATTAAAATTTTCAAACTTTTAAAATTTAAATTTAAAAGTAAAAGTTTGACCAGATTGACCAAAATTCACATTTTCTGGAAATATTCAATTTATGCATGTTGAAATTCTAATCCACATCAAAATCAACATTTATATTTCAATTAACAAAATATATTCATTTTAATAAATAAAATAAAGTTTTTAAACTAGGGATTTAAATTAAAATAATTAAAATATACAATTACAATAATCAGAAAATACAGGGTTGTTACATCTAGGCACTTTAGATACCTGCATCGTATGCACGTAGATTAATTCAAGTTGATCATAGTTCACGCCATAATTGAGATGAAAAATAGAATAATAAATTAATGAAAAAGAGATCAGAATAAGTTTCATCAATAAGCAAAGCATCATTGTCCGCTTGCTATTCCACTTTGCCTCCGGCTCCTCTTAGCGGGGTATAGAACGTCGTCGGTATAGTTGATAACTAGGATTCTTTATTGATAGGGCTACGATGCCTTTGTCACCATCAAGCCGATATATTCTTTGGCTTCTGCTACTCATTATGCTTGTGAAGAACATCTGCATGTTAAAGATTTAACCATAGCTAAGTGGTCCGGAATTGATGGGTAGTGCTCAATCACTTGGGGTCAGACCCGAGGAAATTTGATAGTTCCTTAGAGTCTCACTTTGGGTCGCTTGGGGCCAGAGACTGAATCACTTGGAGCCTGAAATCTCAAAGGCTTGACAGAAGGCACTTCGGATCTTTTTTGGGTTTTCTTTGATAAAAACACCATCCAACCCGAGCCCTGCTTCGGGTCATAGCCCATGTTATAAAATCTTCCTTGCACTTGTCAAAATTCACATGCCACTTCTTCATGTCTACCTCCTACCTGGATTAAACATGTTTTGTCTAGTAGTTAATAACTCAAAGCATCTTGTCTAATGTGGTGTTGAGTCTGCTAGCTTGGATGGGTGATGAATGTTCCCAACATTATTGGATCGGCCTCGAAGCATAGGGCCACAAATGAAAGTTTTGTAGAAGGGCATGAAGATAAAAAAGATTGGCCAAACCCAATGACCTCTGAATGATCTACTAGAATCGATCATATAGGAGCAACCAAAGTTCCATTGCAGGTTGGTAGAGAGGCTAGTAGGGAAGAATCGGCCACAAAGACGAGAGTGGAACGATCGCACTTAAAACCGTCATATTGAAACCTCCATAAGTAATTAGTCGATAGCAATCTATTTAGTTTGATCATGTAAAAACGATCGTATAGACAAAATGGATTGTCTTCAGTAAGCAAAGGTAATGACGAGATACGGTCGGTCATACTCGAGCCAAATCGATTGTTTCCTAAAGACGAAGCTGGGATGATTGTTAAAAGAACAAGTGCATAGAACAACCGGAGATAAACGATCGTGCGAGAATATGATTGGCCACATTCATGTGGGTGGAGCGATCGATGTTGTCCATCGCAAAGAATGATCGGAAATGGTAATGGTACGCATGAGTCCATAAAGAAACTATAAGGATGAGGATGAAACAATCGGTTGGAAGGCTAATCAAGGACAATCATACGAGGAATAACTGTATGGAATCAATCAATGGGGAGATATAGCCAATTGCCAATCGCCTCCTTACATAAAAATCTGAGAATGCTAAGATACTCGTGAACCACATGGCTACTTAGTCACTGATCTCATCATTTCCTCCTTTGCCCAATGCAGTAAACATGATTTCACAGCCTTGCATAGTAACTTCCATCTAGACTTTCTTCAAATCTGAGTAGAGTAGGAAACCTATCAATCAAGAGCTGGATTTATCTCATGAACATAGAAATTCTCCAGAGAAGACGAGATCCAATCGAGCCGAGAATTCAATTCTCAGTGAAAACACCAAAATGTTGATGCCGAAAAGGGCATCAATACCCATAGAATCTTATGGATATCAGAAAATAAACAGCATCTAAAGAACAAAGCATAAAAGTAAATAAACATGCAGAATTTATAGTGGTTCGTCCATCGTGGCCTACATCCACTTTGCATTTTGTTAAAATTTCAATAGGTTGCAATTACAAGAACAATTAGATCAGCTATAATCCATTGATACAGTTTTTAGGAAATAGAAAATTGCAGAGGCTACGGAGTAGGAAGAAGTAGATGAAGTCCCCGTTTCTGAAGCTACACCTGCTATGTTTACAATAGAAGATGCACACGGATCGGGATGAAACTTTGCAAAAATTTTCCCCAGGTCTAGTAGAGCCCACCATATCTATCGGCACAAATAACTTGATGATAAAAAATGATCAAATTATGTGTAGTTGATCCTTTTCCTAGCCTCCAATCATTGTGTAATCGATGTCAGATGGTTCCATGTGTTTCTAGATTTTGCTCTTAAAATACGAGATTGTCTCGAAGTATAGATTGCAAGTTATGGGTCTATCTTGGTTGAAGATTGAACATACAATAGATACACCGATCGTCATACTGAGCTCCATAATAACGATTGGTGTATATCGATCGAAATTCCTCCCATCTCCATTCTGGGATGCGCGATCGTCATGATATGCTCCAGTTGTCTCTTTGTTAATGTCCTGAAAGTCTCACATGGATTGGCTTCACGGATCTCGAGATGCTAAATGTTCTTTGATGACTTGAATATTTCCTTGATCGTTCTTTGATCGATCTATAAAAATCATTGTTTAATCCGCAGCTTGTGTATATGAACTTCAATCAATTCCAATCTTGAAATATGGCTTCACGGGGTTAGGCTTGTGACTTCATGCCAACTATACTTTAATCTAGTCCTGGTTTGAATTTGTCTGACTAACGTCCATGGTACTAATCGTAACTAACTCTTCAAGCTATCGTTTATCCATTCTTAGTCGAATTGATGATATCACGGCTTCGCCAAAAGACGGGATAACACCTATTATAAATAAAGTGTCCTGCTAAATTTGATACAATTCTAGCATTTGATGTCTCTCCATGAAGTAGAGGTGACTTTCCGCCCTCTTTCATCCCAACCGTGGTTATTTTACATTCACTCTCAAATATTCGCTTTCATTTCAAATGTTCCAACCATTCATAAGGTAAATTTACTACAAGAATGCACCAAATTCTTCACAAAAATGCATTAAGATATTCTTAATATTTTAAGAATATCGAATAGGTTGCACTAAAGTAAAATAATCGTGATTGACATTTCAACGATCAAATCCTTGATCGGCTTTAGTCCTTTTTTTTCTATACAACAAAATTCTCATTGTACTCAATCATATTGAACACAAGATTCTACACAAATGTTTTACTTTCTCATTTTGAGTGAACTAATTTTGAGATTTCGTAGATTACAAATGCGACCATCTACCATACAACTTTAGTATATAATATAACATGGATCGACTATCCAAATTCTTGCATCACTTTAGATTTCAAAACTCACAGAAGACAATACATAATCTCGAGTAAATAAACATTCAAATGACCAAGTTAGGAATGTATTTAATAGTTGTATAATTTTTTGCACTTGCGTGGGACTTAAAATGTCACCATGCTAGAAAGTAATTAGTAAGCATATTCTTTTTTTGAGAATCCTTGTTCATCTCATTAATATATTACAATTGATAAACTATTTATCAACTATATTAGTTGTGTACATTTATTATAGGAGATAATCTTAATTTGGATAGCATATGTTATTAAAATATTAAAAAGTTTAAATGTATTAATTTCATTTTTCTAATAAGGCTTCCACTAGATTTTTGTATTCCTCAAAAAACTAAGAAAAACATAGAAAATTTTTCGATTTCTGTAGCGAGTATTCGGACTCGCTTGCCTTGGAATATTAACCTTAAGCTTCCTCAATAAATCATTGGCCCGCAAACGATGGATAACTCTTTATTTATTGTATCATATACAATTCCTAACCTCGGTCTTTGCTCTAATCTCAATCTCGACCTTTAGTCCAACAAATAAAAAGAAATTATTCATTCATACCTATCATTACATGGAAACCTAAGTGTATTGAACAGACCTTGAGTTTTTTCAACGAATACAAGCATGTATCTTAACTCATGTAGGAAATATATTAATAGTATTATACATAACATCCTTAGCTTGAGTTTGCTTAATAACTAGTGAGTACACAACTAATCCATCAAGGTATAAATGATAGAGGATGATTTTATGTAGGAACTCAATCCATTTTGGTGTTGGTGAAATGGGTAAATCTCACTTTTCCCCTATTTGGGTCATAATGGACTTATAAAGTCTAATGGGTTTTACTAGATCTAATTTAGTTAATTTAATTAAAATCCAAATTATTTAATTTATGGATTTAATTTCTTAAATCTATGTTTATTAAGTATAAAGTCTGAATAAGCATAAATATATCAAATATATTCATATTTCTGAAAGGTGTATAAAAAAGGGAATGAACATATTATCAGATCTGGATGTAATCATATCAAGATCTGAAAGGAATGGGATAAAAATGTGATATCAATAACTGATTACACCTTCTTCTTTTGCAAATATGCTACTAAAATTATACTTAATCATTACATAAATTGACATGCAATAATGAAATATTTAACATGACATATAATAACAAACCACATGGCCAGTATGTACATGTGTAGATATTATGATTTATATCTATTATGTATATATTCGCTATTTTTATGTATATATCAATTGCCTCAATTTAATTTGACCAATGTAAAGTGTATGTTTTATTATAAAATATTATGAAATCTAAATAATAATAACAAAAATTGGTTAGACAATAATTACCATAAATAGACTAATAGAAATTTCAAAATTCAAATTTAAAATTAGAATTCTAAATTTGGTTACCGTTTGGTAACTTTTATTTAAAATTTAGATCTAGATTGAATTTGATTAATGTAAAAATAACTTTAAAGTATTAAGTACTAATGTTAAAATCATATATATTTGTGTGTGTGTGTGTGTGTACATATGTGTGTGTATAATTATGAAGCTGAAAATAATTTCAATTATTCAAGTGTGTATATATACACATATATACTGAATAAAATTGTTTTAATATGAATATAACATTAATATATTTCTAAATGCTTATATATATTGGGTCGCTCAAAATTAATGTAATTAGAAAAAACAATCAAAAGGAATTTTTAAACCAAAACATATACATAAAGTTTAAAACAAGATGTTAATGTATTTCATGTTCCAAAATGATTCAAATCAATATTATTTAATACGTAAAGTTATATGTTACCTTAGAAAATCATTACACATATACCGAATCGTATTTATAGATGATATTGTAAATTTGGATATTTCTAGTTTTAGTCAAGCAAATTAAAATAAATCAAATCATCCAATTAATTTTCAGATTATGATGTCAATATAAATCATTCTAAGGCAATGATGTACATACTTGCATGCATTCATATATAATCATTATAATGTGATATAACTAACAATAGATATGAAAAAGAGGTTTACCTTATGGATTTGGCCAATGAGTGGCACCTTGATTGGTGCATCCTCAATGGAGTTCTAAAAATCAACACCTTATCTTTGTAGGAGATGGTGAACCACATTGCATTGCTCTGTATTTTATTTGATGTTTTGATTTGATTTTAGGTTAAATTTATTTAGAAAACGATAAAGAAATGTTCAATCAGGACTTGAAGAAAAGAGGAGAAATAAATATGAATAATGGAAATAAAATAAGTGCTTTATTTTAACTAAAAGAACGGAAAATTTTGAATTCTTAGTTAAAAATTTCATAATTGGTCCTTCCTTAATTTTCAGTCAATCCATGCATCCAGTCACTCCCCTTCATCTATATTTTATTTTGAAATGGTAGTTTATATACAACCAATTACTATGACAACATATCACATGTCAATTAACGTTTGGATTACGCTACCCAAGTTTCAACTTGTGACGTTTTGCACCAAAGCCAAATCACTTAACCACTAGAACAATGGTGCTTGTCCCCCTCTGTCTATGTTGCCAATGCATGACATAAAATTTCCAAAAAATAATTCAAGTAATTATCTCTTATATAAACCTCATTCAAAAGTAAAACGATATCATATATCGATATTTGCAAATATTACTTTTATATATGCATTTAAATAATTAAAAAAAATACCAAAACATCAAATAAATTATTAACAGTAACTATATTAATTAATTTATGAAATTTTATAAGCTAACTAAATTGAGTGGTTTTTCAGAGAATTAACAAATACAGTTGTAAGTCTTAGAGATTTTAATTCAATCTGCGACTAATTTTTACAATTTCAAACATTAAAGTTTACACATCATCTTAACTAGTGATACGACGGTTTGGTTAAATTCATTACTTACATATCTTTTTATTTAAATCCAATTTCTCATTTTTTTTAAGCGGCACCTTTTAATAACAATAATTTACACACACTCCCTTTTTCGTTACTATATCGGTTTAGGATTTATGGAATTCGATTTAGGACATTCCTTATTAAACTCACTTGGTCGATAAACAAAGTACTTTGTTCAATAATATTTATTATCAATCTTTCTACTATAGCAGGAGATTTTGACCTTGAGTTGAGCATAGTTGATCGTGATACTAACATCGTACAACCGAGGATATGAAGTATTTATTGAACAATGCTTTAACTCAGACCCAACTATAGTCACTTGATGGATCACCATACCTTGATTTAACTTTAGCCAAAGTGGAGTATCCCCATTGACATTCCACGGTGTTCTCAAGTCGAGGGAACCGTGCAACGTCGTCATCCTGAGATTTCCTATTTGACTTAGTTGTTATTAACCAACAGGGTACTCTTGGACGAGTTATTCTATAGATATCCACTAACTATGAGCATGTAAAACTTTAGTGCCTCAGCTGCCGTAAGTAATACGTTGTTCAACATTTGGAGAACATTATACACTCTGATCTCAATAGATATATCGATATCCTTTCACAAAACAGCTTGACATGGAAAATATAAAATAATCTGTTATTCTATATTATGGTAATTTCTCATGATTACAACTCCTTATAATTATTATCACATAATATATCATTTAAGGACTTTCCATTTTAATATGCTTAAATTAATTACTTAATTAATATATTTAATATAATAGAAAATAGAAAACAAGCACATTATATTTTTTGGTATTTGGTGCTTATATAGTGGTACATAGTTTTTCTACAAGTATTAGGTCAACACATATCCAATGGTTCGAATCATGCGTTACGCAAAATTCAAACTAATGACCTACTGAACCAAAGCTAGAGCACCTAACCACTGGAATAGTGGTGCTCCAAAACAGCCACCTTTTATTTCGAACAAGACTTTATTGCAAAGTTGATAATATAATGAATGATAGAATTTTTCATAGGGCATACCCTTAACTCTCTCCATCTCCACTTGCACTAGGGCCAATTACGGAATTTGAACCCCATTCCTTCTATTAATTTGCTCAAAAAATGACCGAGCTAGTCCCTTCGTGAATGGATTGGTATATTGTCTTACTTATCTACTCTGTCAATCAACTCTCTTCAATGTGAATAAAATGCATTTATCATGTGGAACTTCCCGTGGTATGTGTCTAAACTTTCGGTGAGCTTTAGGTTCTTTCGCGATCCTTGCCATGACATTATTTTCACATAATAAAGATATGGGATTCTCAACATTTGGTATTACCACTGGCTCAGTTATAAATTTGTGCATTATATATACATATAACTTTTCACTACGACATTATTCAAGGCGATGTACTTGATCTTCTGGTTGAATTAGCCATAATATTTCATTTGGAACAATTCCAACTTAGAGCTCCTTAACTAAGACTAAACATGAATTTAGGATTGAGTAATTATACTCGAAATCACATATGGAGTTCGAGTCCAAATACCCTTCATAGTTCATTATTTCTAAAAACATTTCTCTAATATTTCGTAAATGCTTGAGAATACTCTTAAATACCATTTAGTGATTATAATTCAGATTTGAATTACGCTCAATGTACTAGGTATATAATAAAAATATGATATAGTAGACTGAGAGAGTTAAGGGTATGCCCTAGGGGAAATTTAATAATTTATTGTAAATTATTAACACTGTAATAAAATCTTGTTCGAAATAAAAGCTGTTTGTTTTTTGTTATATATATATATATATATTATGATATATTAATTAAATACTTAATTTAAATATATTTAATAGAAAATCCTTAAATGAAATGGTATGTGATAATAATTACAAGGAGTTGTCATCGTTAGAAAATTATCACAATTTTAAATGGCATTATTTTAAATATTCCCGATCAAGATGTTTAAGAAAAGATATCAATACATCCATTGACACTTGAGTAGATAACACTCTCCAAACATTGGGCAGTGTATTACTCATGGCTGTTGGGGGAACAAAGAGGTTATGTACTGGTAATTATTGGATAAGCATGGAACGACTCGTCCAAGAGTTTCCAACTGGTTAATAACAACTAGGTCAAACGAGAAATCTCAAAGTGATGATTTACATAGTTCTCACCACCTGAGAATATTATTGGACTTAACTCCACTTTGATTATAGTTAGTGGAGGTGTGGCATCCATCAAATGACTATAGTTAGGGCTGACTTAAAGCATTGGAAGTGAAACATTATCTAATAGAGAATTCGTCTCCTCAGTTGTACGAGGTTAATATCATGGTTAATTATAGTCAACTCAAAGTCAAAATCTTGGGTCAGAGTAGTATGTTGAATAATAAATGTTATTATTAAACCAAGAACTTTGTTTATAGACTAACTATGTTGAATGTGGATAATATTGGAATTTTGATTAAAAACCAAATTCTGTTTATCCTAAAGTGATATAGTGTTGACAATTTGTGTAAATAATCATTACTAAAAGATACTGCTTGAATTTGTAAAACTGGATTTCACCGTTGAGATTTGCAAGTGACAACTAAGTCAAATTGTTACACCACTAGCTAAGGTGACGTGTGAACATTAGTATTTGAATCGTTCGAATATTAATAACTGGCTAAATTCTCACCTATGAGCCGCATAACTGAATCTATTCAGTCTTAGAAATACCGCTTAATTTAATTGATTTATAATAGTTATAAAATTAGTTTGATCAATTATTACTAATTTTAATTTATCGAGTGTGTTTAGTAAAATGGAATAGCCTCTTGAATTGTTTAGATCGCTATTGTAATTAATTGAGCGTGTATATAAAAGTTATGTACATGCGTATCAATATACGATATTGATAAGGGCTTAAATTGTATTTAAATTGAATAAATTATTAAATAGTTTGAGTGAGTTTTCGGTCCATCATGGCCTTGGATATGGTTGTCCAAATAAAGGGGGGTGAAGGTCCAAGTTATGATCTGGTATATGAGGGATTTGTGCTAGATATATTTGGTAATCTCTTCTTACAAAAAGGAAACTAAAGCTATTTGTTTTAGTTTTCTTTTTGCCTCCTCACTCTTCATTCCTTGGCCGCAAGTGTTGGAACTGTGCCAGCATGCGGTGGGTTAAATAGGTAAATTTCAAAATATTTACCATTTGGATATTGTTGGGTCTGTGAAATCTAAATTTATTTTAGATCCGATCTAAATTAATTTTAAATAAGATAGTTATTTTATTTGTAAACAATTTATTTTTTTGATATTATATCTGTATTATATAATATAAATGAGTGTATCATATACATATGTATGTATACATGAACACGCAACATATATGGTATACATGGTTTAACATGCCCATATATAAATGCTGCGTTTTAAACCGCAATGGGCGTGCTAGCCCCTCCATGTACATATATGTTGTCTAATACATACACATATTATATATATATATATATATATATATATATATATATCCTACCAATTGATTGGGTGACATGAGGGGTTAAGGGTGTTTAAATGGTAGAGAAAGAGAAGCAAAAAGTGGACCAGGATCCATAAATATTTCTATAAATTCAAAGCACTTTGAATCAAATCCAACCCTTCTTCCAGCATCTATAGTCGGCTATATCAAATCCCTTTATCTCCTAATCACTTCAAGCCCAATCCAATAAAATACATTTAAATCTAATTTAAATGTATCGATATCATATATTGATACATGTGTATACAGTTTTTATATATGCACTATTTTCAACACAAATCAATTAACATTTTATAATTAATATTTCATGAATATTAATTAATTTATAACAATTATAATTTAATTAAATTAGTGGAGTTGGTGTATTCAACATTTTAGTTGTGTGACTCTTAGTATTGAACAATTTGGATATTAACATTTATATGACACCTTAGCTAGTGGTGTAACATTATGACCAAATTTATCGCCTACATGTCTTTGGTAAAATCCAATTTTACTTATTTTAAATGTTATTGGAAAGTGACAATTATTTACACCAATTTTCTTCCTCCAAACTATATCACACTAAGACTTATGGAATTTGGTAACGGTCAAAACTCTAATGTCATCCATATTCAATTTTATAAACTAAATACAAAGTCATTGGTTCAATAATGACAATTTTTATTAACCAAATGCTTTGTCCAAAGACTTTGACTTTATGTTGACATCAATTGATCTTGATACTAACCCCATATAACTGAGTAGACAAATTTTCTATTGGATAACGTTTTACTTCCAATAATTTCACTCGACCCAGCTATAGTCGTTTGATGGATGTTGTGCCACAATTTACCTATAATCAACGCGAAGTTTCCATATTGAAGCTCGATAGTATTCTCAAGTTGAGAGAATACGTTATATGATCACATCAACATTTTCTGTTTGAACTTGGATATATTAACCAATAGAAAGCTATTGAGTGAATGATTCAAAAGTTATCCAATAGTTATCGAAATGTTACTCCTTGGTGTCCCCAACAACCATGAGTTATACATCACTAACATTTGGAGAGCATTACATACTCTAGTCTTAACGGATTCATTGGTATCTAGTCTCGATACATCTTGAATAGGAATATTTAAAACAATGTGTTTGTTATATCATGATAAATTGCTCATGATCACAACACATTGTAATTACTATTGCAAAACACAACATTTATCGATTTTCCATTCAATATACTTTTACTTAAATAAATATTAATATAAAACAATATATCAAGTATATATTAAAAGGAAAACACTTTTTTATTTCGAATGTGGTTTTATTACAGAGTTAATAATTTATTGCAAATTATAGAATTTCCCTTAAGGCATACCCGTAACTCTGTTAATCTCTTACTTGCACTTGGGGCTAATTATGAAATCTCTATCTCATCCTTTCGATCTGCTTGATGAGAACTGATCGAGTTCGACCCTTTGTGAATTGATCTTCTATATCGTTTAAATTATCTACACTATCAATTAACTCTCTTCCATGCTGATAAACTGCCTCCATCTTATGGAACTATTTAAAGAATGGACTTCTAATGGCACTTATTTTGTCATTGTTATCATATAATGGCGATGTAGCATTTTTAATACTTGAATGATATCTAGCTTGGCTATAAATTTATTAATCTATATTTTTACATTGCTTTTGTTGTAGCGCTATTCAAGATGACGTACTTAGCCTTTTGATTGAATCAACCGTAATATTATTTTTGGAAATTTTTGACTCAAAGCTTCTTAATTAAGGCTCGAATATGAATTTGATATTGAGATATTAGACTTGATATCACTTATGAAGTTCAAGTCCAAATACTTCTACGTAAGGAATTCATTGTTTTTGTGAATAGTTCTCGAGTATTTTGTAAATACATGAGAACACTCTAAACTACCATTTAATGATCTTAATTTGGATTTCATATTTTCTTCATGTGTCAAATATATTAGCTAAATACGATACTGTACACAATACATTATGTATGATAATTCTTATTGCCAATGCATAAGAAATCCATCTTACACGCTCCATGTTAAACATTTTAATATGGTGTTTATGCATATCATCTTGGACATTCCCTACATCTTTTATACTAATTATAAGTGATGTTTTTCAAATCCTATACCGAGAATGTAAACAACTAAACTAATGGATTTTGACATAGGTATATCATTAACAATCAATAGTATGTTATTTACTTATAGTTTAGAAGTATCTATGTACCTTTTAACGTTCTTTCTTATAGACACAAGTTTCCTATGTATTTTGACCAAATATAAAACTATTTGATATTTGAATCAAAATATTTGTTAAACTCTAGTGCTTATCAAATAGATTTTTTATGTCTGTTATTGGATCGTATTCGAAAACCCAAAAAATGCAATATAACTCCCATAGATTTTGAGAGGCATTGATTGTTATGTGCAAACAGTCTATTCCAAATCCTTATTTAGGATTTTCTACTTCAATATATATGTATAAAATCACAAAGTCGTATCAAATGATAATTTTGTGAGTAAAATCCGAATTAACTTGAGCATGTTGAATGACGAATATGTTAAGCTAATTTCAATAATTGAAATTACGATTTTATTTTTATTAATATTGCTTATATATTCCAACTGCAGTAGTCTTGCTCTTGAAGACACATTTGAGGCTCATGGATCATATCTCTTTGGGCACAACTATCAAAATTATATTTAGATAATGTACTTGGAACTCGTTTCGAATTTGCATATCGTACCATATGAAAGAGTGAATACTTCTAATGGTTTTATTGACAATCGAAGAATATCTATTCTCGACATTGATGAGTGTGATATCCTGGAATTTCAAACAAATTTAAAATTTGATAATCTCTTTTATAAATTAATTAAAATTAATAAAATTGTTATTTTAAAACAATAATAATAATTGTGTTGTTTATATATAGATTTTAATGAAAATTATTTTATACAAGTTGAAATTTTATTTGTTTAAATACATGTATATATCAAATTGATTTTTAAATTGGATTTGAAATTTGATTTTTATTTGAATAATAAAATTGAAATTCAAAAGATAATTATTTATACCTTAAATCATATTTTGGTTTTAAAATGTATTTTATTTTATTTTATTAAGAAAATAAATTGTTTATATTATTTTTATATAAATCAAATATGTATTTATAAATTAGAAAATTAACTATAAAACATTTATAAAACATTTAAAAATCTAATTATGCATGATAGTTACATGTGTTAACATATAATTATTCTTATTAACATGTGTTAGCTAACTAAATAAGGAAAATGATGAGTGTCACTTTTATTTTAATTTTCTTTTATTTTTAATAAATCTGATTTAAACTTATATAAACAAATACTTTCCTCTTTATTTCTTTTTTTTCTATCTTCTTTCCAAAATTCTAAGAAGAAAGAGCTGTAAAACATTTTACAAATCAGAAAAAAGGAAATACCAAACCCTGTAAGAACAAAATTTCAAATCTGAAAACAATTCACATGCCAAACAAAAGAAAAATCTGAAATCTGAAACTTCCAATCAACTAAGCAAGTAATCTTCTTAGATTTTAAGCTTCATCAATTCCATTTTCAACATCAAGCACATTCCAGTTCCATATTCAAGCAATTTTATTCAAGTTCAAAGTTTTCAAAAACACCTCAAATTCAAAGCTGCTTCAACCTTTCTCTGCATATCTAGTCAAGTGAGTAAACTTTAATAAAAAAGGGCTTAAGTAAAATTTAATCTGTATTTTCTTGATTATATGGTGCTTGCATATGAATATATATATATATATATATATAAATCTCTATGTATATGTATGTGAGATCTGTGCATGCAAGTTGAATGTTTGATACTCTCTGTTTCTAGATTACGGAGTGAAAAACAAAGAAAAAATCCATTAACTTTTTATCCATGTATTATTAGGCTTTAAATTCTAAACAAAATATGTTTGTGAAAATGTAATTTAGGATTTAAAAATGAGTTGAAGTATTTTATGTTTGAAATTTCTTCTGGAATTCAGTAAAGTAAGTGAGATCTTTTAAATTAATAAAAATCAAACACTTTATTTTGTAAATTCAAGCATGCAACTTGAATTGCAAATAAAAAACTCAAATTTTAAAACGAAAATCATGAATTTTTGTTTAGATTTGAGGTCGCATTTCTATGATGATCAGAAAGAGAGTTTGGTCAAATTACGGTGACTGAGGTGATTCTGGCGGTCGAGATTTTGGCTGGAGCTAGCTTGGTGATGGGGGTAGTTGGGAAAAATGGTGGATGTGGTGTTCAATCGCCATGGCATCGGCGATAAGCCAATAGGGTTTTAAACCCTAGTTCTGTCAAGGTTTGGAAATTTGGTCATCGTGGATTCATTAATGCATCGAGTTGCATGAGGTTTGGGGAAGAGATGGCGTGGAGTCTAGCGAAGTCATTGGCGATGTTTCGGTGGCTATAGTTATAGGCGATGGTGGTTCAAGAAGTTTTTATGGTGGCGGTGAGTTTCCAGTTTTCAACTGGAAGGCTAGAATCTGTTTTAGGCTTCGCGACGTTAGTTTGAGGGTCGGAATCGTTCAGATGGTTGAACGTGGATATGTGCGAGGTGTCACCGGAGGTAGTGGCGGCGGCGTCGTTGATGGTCTGTGTACGTGCACAGAAACGGTTTCGTGTTAGGAGGTTGGGTTCATGAGACTCGAGGAGATGCTCGAGTAGAAAGAGGGTTGCCTCGGGTTGGAACCCGAGTTCGTGAGTGAGGCCTTTCCAGTCTTGTTTTAAACTAAAAAATAAAACTAAAAGAAAAGAAAAGGAAAAGGGAAGATGAAGAAGAAAACTCGAGTCTGGTCTCGAGTCAGGGTTGGGTCGAACCCGAAGTTAAGTTGAAAATGTTTTTAATAAGTTTTTAAAGCTAAATTTTAAAATTTAAATTTAAAACTAATTTGAACTATTATGTTTAAAATATTTGATTTAAAAGTTTCATGCTTTAATCTGAGAAAGATTTAGGTGTTTAAAAAATAACTTGATTCTTAAAGGTAATTGAGTATAAATTAAAAAGATGAAATGTTTTTTAAAACATGTATTAATTTTAGGTAATTAATG
The DNA here is from genome assembly GCA_030765085.1 of Allium cepa. Classification (NCBI taxonomy): domain Eukaryota; kingdom Viridiplantae; phylum Streptophyta; class Magnoliopsida; order Asparagales; family Amaryllidaceae; genus Allium; species Allium cepa. The sequence goes on from CM060932.1 coordinate 113,895,997, forward strand.
TAATTGTTTTATCTTGAAAGTTAGTTAAGTTTTTATGATTAAAGATTATTTAAATTAATAAGATAATTGCAGATAAATTAACTCATAATTTAGGATTAATTAATTGTTAATTAAGAATTAGTTAGGGTTAAGTATAATTACTTAAGGTAATTAATGAAGTATAATTACTTAGTAAAGGAATTAATGGTTAACTACAGGCTGTAATTAATTAATGGGTAATTACTTGGTGGAAAGTAATTAAAGAATAATACTTAGTGGAAGTAATTAAGTGTTAATTATTCAGTGTAATTAATTAAAGGATTTATTAATAAATTAAGAGGATAATTAATTAATGTAAGTAGTTAAGAATAATTAATTACTGAATGTGGTTAATCAAGGTTGATTAATGAATGTAGTAAATTAATTAAGGGCTAATTACTGAATGTAATTAGAGAGGATAATTAGGGATGATTAATTAATGGTTTGTAAATAAATTATTGTTAAGTAAGCAAGATTAAAAGTGATTAAAGTAATTAATTTGATTTAATTAGGAATGGGTGACTAATTAATCTTGCTTACGAATGATTGGTTGATATTTCTAATATGAAATGTTTGTGATATGATATGTTTGTCTTGAACAGTGATTATGGGTTATCTGTCGATGATGAATTGCTGTGTAAAAGTGACATCTTGTGATTAAAGGTTGAATTGTGTTTCACTTAAATAGTGTGGGTTAAGATGACATTGAATTCGAAGAGACCGGAGTTGGGTATCAGTAAATACCCGGAAGCACTTCGATTTGAAATTTACAAAGTTTCTTCTTAAATTGGATATGTGGCATTAAACAGGCTGGAATAGAATGAATTATGTAATATGGATATTTAACCTGAAACTGTTATGTGATAAATGTTGACTATGAGAACTCGTAAAGGATACGAGTTACCCAGATATTCACGCATGTTATAGCTGGGTATTTCATATTGTATGGGTTTACTCAAGCTGGTTTCCAGCCTGACCCAAGTGTTACTTTGGTGTAATGCTCGGGTCAAACCGAGCATTACAGATTTTCAGGCAAGGTCGTTCTGTAGCTCAGGAGGCGAGCTGGATGGCAAGGACGTATGGAGAGTATTCCGCTGTGTATATTGTAGATTGTCTGGAACATGTAATATTAACTGTCCAGTGTTTGTGTAAATATGGAAAACTCTGATGTATTAAATGTAAATTTACTGATATAGCTTTCTTTGTATAAATGATTTTATTTGATATTATATTTTGATTCGCTGTGAATGTGAGAATCTGTGCTTCGTTCTGTTTCTTCTTCTATCTCTTTTCTTCTTTTTCCCTAACTATTCTGGGATTTTCTAGATCGGAAATTCTGGGTCGTTACATTTGGTATCAGAGCAGAAGGTTAAGCGAGAACCTTGGCTTTGGTGGGATACTTATTAAGGATAGGGTCAATAGTACCCTAGAATGAGTTGAATGTAATAAATATATAAGAGCGTACTTGTTATTTTCTTATATGAAGGCTTTTAAATGATTTTAAAGGTAAATGATTTTATATAAGATTATGTTTTGATATATAAAGCAGTGATTCTTATAACCATTATATATTAAGGTAATTGGTTGTTGTATTATTTGAAAATTTTAATAATGAGAATTAAGTGGTAATAGTAATACAACCAAATTGAAATTAAATGAAGATAAGTTTGAAATAGATCCAAATTGAAACTAAATCCTGAATTTGTAAATGTAAAAATAAGATAAAAATGAATTGGTACCCAGGTATGATAATCTTGGGTATTATCATAAATAGTTATTGTGTTTAATAATGATATATTTATTAATAAGTAAGCCAAATGCAGTAAACTTTTAAGATGAGTATAACTTCTAAATTGAAGTAGGTTTTAAATTGTGAAGTTTTAAAACCTAAGTCTAGAAACATTTGAATTGTTTCAAAGTGTTGAAAGAAAAGAATAAATAATATTATTCAGACTATTTTTAAATGTGATCTTATTTTAAAATAAGAAGTTGTTTGGAAATTTTAAAAGAATTTGTATTGAATTAAAACCAAAGGTGGTTTAAATTTTAAGATTTGGCTTGGTGGGCCAAGAAGTAAATATGTATATATATGTATGGATATACATAATATCAAAGATGATTTGAAATAAACTCTAAAGCGATGAATTTTGATTTTCCTTAAAGTGTGATGTAAAAACCCAAAGTAAAATAAGTTTTTGAACTTTTAAGTGATAGAAATTTGAAATTTGAATTGGAGAATTCAAATTTTGAGTGGGATTATTGGGATTAAATTGAATTTAACTTAGAAAAAGTTAAAAAAAATTGAATGAACAACCTGATTTGGAAATTTCAAGATGAAAATTGAGATTTAACTTGGAAAGTTAAATGGTTGATTTGAACTGGGGGTTTGTGTGATCTCGAAATGTGTTTGAGATCTAGAAATTGAAAATGGATGGATGTTTTAAATAATTTGGATGATATCATTCCATTGTTATTAATAATCTAAAATTGTGAATTGGATTTGTTTAGATGAATGAAGAAATGGATTGTGGTAATATATCCATTATAGAGATAAATAAAATTTGACTTAAATTTGAAATTGAGGATACGGAATTCCTTTGAACTTAAGATTTGAATGTTAAGAATTGAACTTGTAAATTAGATTGAACTCTTACTTGAACCTTGTAATGGGTTAAGTAAAGATAATTTAAAATGGAATTTTGAAATTTGGATTCAGAATTAAATTGTTTAAAGACTTTAAATAAAGGTTAATTTGGTTTAAGAGGTTAAACCAACATATGAAATTTAACTCGAATTTATATAATTCGAGATGATTTAAAGTGAGACTGAATTTGAAATTAGTTCAAATTGAAATTTGATTTAAATAATTTGAATTTGTGATTAAAGTTGAATAGTTTTAAATTCAAATGGAATTTGATTTGAATTTGGAAAGAATCAAGGATAATTCAACGTGAATTGGGATTAAATTCAAACTGGAGTTGAAATGAATTGAAAATGGTTCAATTTGAAATTTATTTGAATTAATTACAATTATGATTGAAGATGGATAAGTTTAAAAATTCAAATGGAAATTTGAATTGGATAATTTGAAATGAAATTGAAGTTGAATGAGTTCAAATTCAAATAGGAAGTTGATTTGAATTTGGGATGAGAGTGGAAGTTAACTTAATTTATATTGAAATTGAAAGTTAATTGGAAATTGGCAATTGATTGGAATTGGGATCAATTCAAATTGGAATTGAGACAAGTTAAATAGAAGTGGAAATTTAAGTTGAATTGATTAGAATGGAGATTGGGAATTGAACAATTTTGGCTTTGGACTATTTTCAAAAATAATTGTTTTAATATAAACCTATTTTTCCAAGATATTTACTATCTACAACCTTTCTTTTTAAAGCCAAACTATTTTATACTCATTTTACAATTATTTTTTGAACTATTTACCAATTTTCCAACTGTTTTATAAACTAATTACTGTTTTGAACTACTTTATAACTAATTACTATTTTACAACTATTTTGCAATTATTTAAAATTTCTATAACTATTTGACTATTTTTTGACTATTTTACAATTACTTAACTATTTTACAGCTATTTCACAACTAATAACTATTTTTCAACTACTTATCTATTTTAAACTTTTTCAAGCTATTTTCTAAGTATAAGCTGGACAGAGTTCAAACTGTTTATGATTAAATATCCATTTAAGATAAGAATTTAAGTTAAAATCCAAATGGGATTGAAGCAATGGTGAATTATGTAATAGAATCAAAGTAAAGGTGAATAGAAAGAAGATTGATTTGGCTAATAATCAATGAAGATGAATACGTAGGATATATGTATATTATTCTATTCACATAGTGATTTGATCCAGATTCGAGCACAAAATTTCGAGATAGTATGTCTATCCGAGTTGGGATTTTTCACTCGATTTTCGACGGCGAACCTGGATATGGGTTGTTGAACGGTTCTAGATATTCTCTATCATAGTTATAGCTATGCAAGGATAATGATGGTTTTTGATCAAGAAACCAGATCTGATTCCGCACTCGGAAGTTGGGTGGACAATACTAGTTCGGAAGTGAAATTGTGTGATCGAGTGAGCGATGGGATTGGTATTGCGTACGAATGATATGAGTACATCATACGAGTTTGAATGAAATTGATATAGGAAAATTTGTGGATAAGAAATGTAAAGTGATTTCTGAAATAGAAAGTATATTTTGTGAGATATAAGACGAAATAAAGTGGAAATTGGATATTTCTATGGTAGAAATCTACTGTTTGGGAGTAAATAATATGGTAAGTGACGTTATAGGGTAATCAAGCTTAAATATTTTTTTGGCATAAACAAAGCTATGTATGTATAACTGATAAACTCCTCTTGTTGAATCTATTGCTAGAAGAAAAGGTTTTTTTTGAAAGTATTTGAAATATAAAAAGGGAATTTATACAAGTTTGAAATAATCCAAAGATTTACAAAGTTATATATATATATATATATATATATGAAGGTTCTTATGAAAATGATTTTGAGGAAAGGTTTTTGGAACCTATGGATTTTGAAAAGGCTTTTAATTTTGGGGCAAAATCAATATTAGAATTTGGAAAGCCTAGTTTGAGAATTATCGATTTTGGGATAATCGATTTTGAGGAAAAGAGATTTATATGGGATTCATACTAGGTGTATGATTTGGAAGATACTATATGTGTATAGTATAAGTGTTTTGAAAATGGCTCTGGAGAAAAAGGCGCTCCCTTGGAATGAACTTCTCAGGAGTACCATAGGTTGGTACTGCCTTGAGCCTAAAAGAAAGAGGTTCTAAAGTTATTCCCGTGAGGAGTCCGGACAAACTATTTCCCGAGGATTATTGGGTAGCTAAAGTCGAGGGTGTTGATACCTACAGGGGCATTTGGGTTATACTGTGACGACAGTGTAACTAGATGTCGCTGCGATCTACTATGGACCACAGCGAAAATCGTGTGGAGGTGAGTGTCAACGGTCTACGCTTGATTTTGCTGGGAAGGCAATGTAACATCGGTAGACTACGATCTATGGTCGAGTGGAGTGGAGAAGTTTCATTTATTTGGTAGAGAAATTCGAGGGCGCTGATGCCTATAGTTACATGGACTTTTGCTGTGATGGCAACGTAACCCAGGATGTAACTGCGATCTGTAGCGGGTTCTATGGCGTAATCGAGGGGCGCGGAGTGCCTACAGTTATCTATGGATTTTGCCGGGATGGCAACGTAACCATTGGGTTAACTGCGACCATGGATGGGGGTGATGATTTCCAGAGCATTTTCATCAAAGATATTTCCTCCATTTCAAAATGTTTTCTATATTTTTGTAAAGTTTTCAAAAATGTTTTCCAAGTATTTTCACTTGATGTTGGAAACGGGTCTGTTAAGTACTTACAGATTTTCAATCTTACGCCTGATCAACGTACGACCGAATTTCTGTGAGAAAAAGGATGGACCGGCTGAGACATCGAGTTATTAAAGTATCGTTATAAAACTATTCTATAATATTTTAAATTGTTTTAAAATTTATCAAAGAATAATCATTATAATAAATTCTGGCTTTGTTCCTTTTCGAGGAAGAAAAGATTCAAAGGGGGAGGAATGTGATATCCCATAATTTCAAACAAATTTAAAATGTGATAATCTCTTTTATAAATTAATTAAAATTGATAAAATTGTTATCTTAAAACAATAATAATAATTGTGTTGTTTATATATAGATTTTTATGAAAATTATTTTATACAAGTTGAAATTTTATTTGTTTAAATACATGTATATATCAAATTGATTTTTAAATTGGATTTGAAATTTGATTTATATTTGAATATTTAAATTGAAATTCAAAAGCTAGTTATTTATATATTAAATCATATTTTGGTTTTAAAATGTATTTTATTTGATTTTATTAAGAACATAAATTTTTTTATATTATTTTTATATAAATTAAAATATGTATTTGTAAATTAGAAAATTAATTATAAAAGCTTTATAAAACATTTAAAAATCTAATTATGCATGATAGTCACATGTGTTAACTTATAATTATTCTTATTAACATGTGTTAGCTAACTAAGTAAGGAAAATGTCAAGTGTCACTTTTATTTTAATTTTATTTTATTTTTAATAAATATAATTTAAACATATAAACAAATACCTTCCTCTTCATTTTTTTTCTGTCTTCTTTCCAAAATTCTAAGAACAAAGAGCTGCAAAACATTTTACAAATCAGAAAAAAGGAAATACCAAACCTTGTAAGAACATATTTTCAAATCTGAAAACAATTCACATACCAAACAAAAGGCAAATTTGAAATTTGAAACTTCCAATCAACTAAGCAAGCAATCTTCTCAGATTTTAAGCTTCATCAATTCAGTTTTCAACATCAAGTACTTTCCATTTCCATATTCAAGCATTTTTATTCAAGTTCAAAGTTTTCAAAAACACCACAAATTCAAAGCTGCTTCAACCTTTCTCTGTACATCTAGTCAGGTGAGTAAACTTTAATAAAAAAAGGGGCTCAAGTAAAATTTAATCTGTATTTTCTTGATTATATGGTGCTTGCATGTGAATATATATGTAAATCTCTGTTTATGTGTATGTGAGATCTGTGCATGCTAGTTGAATGTTCGATACTCTCTGTTTTTAGATTACAGAGTGAAAAACAAAGAAAAAATCCAATGACTTTTTATATATGTATTATTAGGCTTTAAATTCTAAACAAAATATGTTTATGAAAATGTAATTTAGGATTTAAAAATGAGTTTAAGTATTTTATGTTTGAAATTTCTTCTGGAATTCAGTAAAGTCAGCGGGTTCTTTTAAATTAATAAAAATCAAACATTTTATTTTGTAAATTCAAGCACGCAACTTGAATTGCCACTGAAAAACTCGATTTTTAAAATGAAAATCATGAATTTTTGTTTAGATTTGAGATCGCATTTATGTGATGATCAGAAAAGAGAGTTTGATCAAATTACGGCGACTAAGGTGATTCTGGTGGTCGGGGTTTTGGCTGGAGCTAGCTTGGTGATCGTGGTAGTTGGGAAAAATGGTGGATGTGGTGTTCCATCGCCGTGCGTCGGTGATAAGCCAATAGGATTTTGAAACCCTAGTTCTGTCGAGGTTTGGAAATTTGGTCATCGTGGCTTCATTGATGCATCGAGCTACACGAGGTTTGGGGAAGAGATGGCGTGGAGTCTAGCGAAGTCGTTGGCGAAGTTTCGGTGGTTCCGGCGATAGCCGATGGTGGTTCGAGGAGTTTTTATGGCGGCGGTGAGTTTCCAGTTTTCAACTGGAAGGCTCGAATCAGTTTTATGCTTCGCGATATTAGTTTGAGGGTCGAAATCGTTCAGATGGTTGAACGTGGATATGTGCGAGGTTTCGTCGGAGGTAGCAGCGCCGTTATGGTCCGTGCATGTGCACAGCAACGGTTTCATGTCAGGAGGTTTGTTCATGAGATTCGAAGAGATGCTCGAGTAGGAATAGGGTTGCCTCGGGTTGGAATCGGAGTTCGTGAGTGAAGCCTTTCCAGTCTTTTTTTAAACTAAAAAAAAAATAAAAAAATAAAACAAAATAAAAGAAAAGGGAAGATGAAGAAGAAAACTCGATTAGGTCTCGAGTGAGGGTCGGGTCGAACCCGAAGTTAAGTTGAAAATGTTTTTAAGAAGTTTGAAAAGCTATATTTTAAAATTTAAATTTAAAACTGATTTGAACTATTATGTTTACACTATTTGATTTAAAAGTTTCATGCTTTAATTTGAGAAAGGTTTAGGTATTTTAGAAAAACTTAATTCTTAAAGGTAATTAAGTATAAATTAAAAAGATGAAATGTTTTTTAAAACATGTATTAATTTTAGGTAATTGATGTAATTGTTTTATCTTGAAAGTTAGTTAAGTTTGTATGATTAAAGATTACTTAAATTAATAAGATAATTAAAGATAAATTAATTAATAATTTAGAATTAATTAATTTATAAAAGTTTAAGGATTAATTAATTGTTAATGAAGAATTAGTTAGGGTTAAGTATAATTAATTAAGGTAATTAATGAAGTATAATTACTTTTTGAAGGAATTAATGGATAATTGCAGGCAGTAATTAATTAATGGGCAATTACTTGATGGAAAGTAATTAAAGAATAATTACTTAGTGGAAGTAATTAAGTGTTAATTATGCAATGTAATTAATTAGAGGATTTATTAACAAATTAAGGGGATAATTAATTAATGAAAGTAATTAAGAATAATCAGTTGCTCAATGTGATTAATTAAGGTTGATTAATGAATGTAGTAAATTAATTAAGGGCTAATTACTGAATGTAATTAGAGAGGATAATTAGGGATGATTAATTAATGATTTGTAAATAAATTATTGTTAAGTAAGCAAAATTAAAAGTTACTAAAGTAATTAATTTGATTTAATTAGGAATGGGTAACTAATTAATCTTTCTTATGAATGATTGGTTGATAATTTTGATATGAAATGTTTGTGATATGATATGGTTGTCTTGAACAGTGATTATGGGTTATCTTTCGATGATAAATTGCTGTGTAAAAGTGACATCTTGTGATTAAAGGTTGAATTGTTTCACTTGAATAGTGTGGGTTAAGATGGCATTGAATTCGACGAGACCGGAGTCAGGTATCAGTAAATACCCAGAACCACATCGATTTGAAATTTACAAAGTTTCTTTTCAAATTGGATATGTGGTATTAAATAGGCTGGAACGGAATGAATTGTGTAATATGGATATTTAACCTGAAACTGTTATGTGATAAATGTTGACTATGAGAATTCGTAAAGGATACGAGTTACCCTGATATTCATACATGTTACAGCTGGGTATTTCATATTGTATGGGTTTACTCACACTGGTTTCCAGCCTGACCCGGGTGTCACTTTGATGTAATGCTCGGGTCAGATCGAGTATTACGGATTTTCAGGTAGGGTCGTTCTGGAGATGAGGAGGCAAGCTGGATGGTAGGAACGTATGGAAAATATTCCGCTGTGTATATTTTAGATTGTCTGGAACATATAATATTAGTTGTCGAGTGTTTGTGTAAATATGGAAAACTCTGATGTATTAAATGTAAATTTACCGATACAGCTTTCTTTGTATAAATGATATTATTTGATGTTTTATTTTGATCCGCTACGAATGTGAGAATCTTTGCTTCATTCTGTTTCTTCTTCTATCTCATTTCTTCTTTTTCCCTATCTATTCTGGGATTTTCGGACCGACAATTCCGAGTTGTTACAATAAGTAAATCACAATTTCTCCTTAATGTGGGAGAATGCTTATTAGGCATTCTAATGGGTTGTGTGTTTATGTTTGGTTAATTTCATATCATCCCTTATAATCAGTTTTATCTTGGATTGTATCCAAAACCCTTTTACTACCAATAATTTCTAAAAGAAATTCATTTGCAACGAAGTTGGTGTTTCTTGAAACAATGATTATTTCTCAGTGCAACGGAATATGTATTCATAAACATTTTATGAACTTCCTAACATATATACACATATATATGTAATTGATTTTGTTTTAGTCTACAAAACTTATGTTCAAAACATAAATTGGTCATTCGGTGATGATCGTTCCCATAATCCTTTTAGGCTAGTCCAGCTAAGATCCCTTATGAACAATTATAAAGTGCACCCTTTCGATTTGCAGAACCTACCATCTTGACCTAGGATATGTGAGGGTTTCTTATAAAATTTTATCTTGTATGATCTTGTAAACTTTTTTAGATGAAATTAATTTTAACCATTATGTACTACTCTTAAGTGCATGACTTTAGGGAAAGAAATTAACTCAACTTCACTCACTTATCAATTATACATTTTTCAACAAAGTTCGATTGCTCCTATCAATACATCATTATGTATCATAAGTAGGAGTGACTATTGAGATTAAATATTTATTCATTTTATATTCACTTATTTGATTAAATCAAATTATTTTATTTTCTTTTGCGCATCATGTTATTTAATTTCATTTTATATTCTATGAACTTATCATGAACATGAACATGTGTATTAAATACTTATATTCATGTCTGTGATAATTCATTAGTGACTTTCATGAAATAAGAGGAATTTTTTGGAATTTTAGACTTACGATTGCATACATCTATATGTATCACTCAGAAGAGTTCGACAATTCTTATATGCTCCTATTGAATAGGTGTATTGCCCTTTACGTTTGAGATATAATTCACTAGTACCTTATGATTCATAATCATGCAATCAAAGAATTTATTCTCAAAGTCGTGGCTTAGCCCATAATTTGAAAATAATTGCAAAAACTTCTAATACTTCTGTAATTTTCCAATACATCACCTTTGTTATGAAAATAAATACCGTTGTCGTAGTTTTATTTTATAATGAATATTCATATTCAAATGTAGCTATGTCTATTTTTAGTCAATACTAAAAATAGTCATTATTTCATAAGTAATACTTGGTACATTTATGAAAACAATTTCATAACTTGATGTGATTGCCAAAAATGTAATATGATATGCTCCAACTATTTTCTCCATTACTATAATAGCATATGAAATACAAAGCTCTATTCAAGCACTTAATATAGGATATTTATTTCATTTACTGCAACTGGTTTATAGTTACAAGTTTTCAGATAACTCAAAGACGTAAATCTCACAGTAAACAATTTCTATATTAAAATATATTTTGGAATAAAAATCATATTTCACATTCCACGTTAAGTTTTATTATTATTATTTTACAATTCTCGTTATCGATTCTCTTCATGAAGCAGAAATGACCATTCACTATCTTCGTCCCAACTATCTTAAGTCACATCCATTCTTGTACATTCTCTTTCCTTTCTTAATGGTCGAACCATTCAAAGGAAACCATTATTGCAATATCGTAACGAACTCTTTACAAAAGTGTTTTTAGTTTTCATTAACAATTAAGAATATCAAATAAGTTGCACTCAACGTAAACTAGTCAAACTGACATTTCAGTGATCTAATTCTTAGATCCATCTTGTAGCATTTGGTCTAGCGTTACATCTAACACAACAAGATCCTTACTTAATCAATCATACTGAATACATGATCTTGCACTATGGTTTACTTGCTCATTTCAAATGAACTAATTTCATTGATGTTTCATGCATTACGAGTTGCGATCCTTCGCCATATAACATTTATACGTAATTAGACATGGATCAAATATTTGTATCCTTGTATTTGCTTTAGAGTTCGAAACTCATTGAAAATAATACATAGGCGAAGGCAAATAGACATGTAAGTGACCAAGTTGTTAACGTATTTAATAGTTGTATAATTAGGCTCTTGCATAGATCTTGAAGTGACAACATGCCAAAAGATTTGAGGTAAGTATATTTTATATTTCTTTGTCAATTTTTAGTTTAGTTCATTTGTATATCTTAATCGATAAAAAGTTTATCAATTTTATTAGTTGCACAAATTTATCGAAGTAGATTATTTAAACTTTATATAACAAATGTTCTTACAATATCAGAAATGTTAAATGTTGCTATTTTATTTTTCTAATAAGGCTCCCATTAGACTTTTATGTTTCTAAAACTATAAGATGAAACATATAAGATTTTCGACTTCTCTTGTGTGTGTTAGGACTCGCATGCCTTGGGATTCTAAACGTGAGGAATGCTCAACAAATTTAGACCCTCATATGATAGATTACTCTTTATCAGTTGTATCACATACAACTCCTAACCTTATGGTCCCTGTCCTAATCTCTTCTTTACCTTGAGGACATCTCAACAAATAAAAAGGGATTATTCATTCATACCTACCATATCGCGACCATTTAAGCATAATGCAGATATCTTGAGGAAATCTCAACAAATATGTCCTTGTATCTTAAACTCGTCTATACTATATATTAATAGTAATACACATAACATCCCTAGCTTGAGGAAAGCTCAACAGCTAAGGAGTATGCAAGTAATGTATTAATATATAAACGATAAAGGACAACAATTATATTAAAGATTCAAAATATTTAATATATTTAATTGAGTGATATCGAATTATGGAATAATGTGTTTCTTATGAAATACCTACGTGATTCAAGCATCAAACAAATCTAGAATCATCGTATACATACTATTCGTATATATTTATTCTTTAAGTCGAATTGGGTTTCTAACTAGTTCCACCTTTGTTATACATCTTTACTACTAATAATGATAATTCTATGAACTAATTTCAACCGTGTCTTTTTAAATTACCCGAAATACCCTTCGTCTCGGAATACTTGGATGGTTGTCATGGAACTCTAAATCACAAGCTATTCGGTTATCAAGGGTATGTTCGGCTATTCCTTGAAAATATTTTTCTTGGTAGATGAAAACGACTTATATATACAACATTTGCATAGTTGGGTTGGTGGCATACCATTCATCAGAAAAGTGTTCCTTAGATTAAGACATGGCTAACGTGTGTACATGGACTCCTGCCATAATGTGAATTTGCCAAACACATGATATATCAAATTAAGACATGCATTTTTTTTCGTTGTGGAGGCAAAAGAACACTAGGAAGGTGATGGGTGGCTTAGGGTTATTTTCAAATAAGGTTAGTTACAGACATTACATCTTTAAATATATATTTAAGCATGAATTAGTACATTTATAATTTATTACTTAGCATATGTAACGACCCGTATTTTACGTGTCGATAGATCGTAGAATTTACAGGTCGTTAGTGTTATGTTATCCCTAGCCTAAGTCGTTTGGGAGGTTAACTTGTGTAGGCAGCTTAAGCTTAGGTCGTGATGGAGTTAGGTCGGTAGAGCGACCTAAGGTAGTTAGCGACCTAGGAAGTTAGGGTCGTGAGGAACGACCTAAGGAGATAGGCCGGTTTAGGTAGATTAGCGACCTATAGGGTATGGCGACCTAAGGAAGTTGGAGAGTTAAGCTATGGCCGACCTAAGAGGGCAAGCGAGTCAACGGGTTAGCATGTGACACGAGTTAGGGTGTTAACGTGTTAAGAGTTAGGTCGGTTGAGCGACCTAAGATAGAGGAACGACCTAAGAGAGTGACCGACCTAATGGGAGTTAGCGACCTAAGATAGTGGGCGACCTATAAGGATGAGCGATCTAAGGAATATTGGCTTAGGTCGGGAGGACGAGTTAAAGATAGGTCGTGTGAAGGAGATGTGGTTAGGTCGCGAGCGACTTAGTGGTTAGGACGTGAGTCGTTAGACCCTGTGTCTGTGGTAGGTCGGGTCTGTTAGGTCGCGCTTGTTTTAGGTCGTTGGGTTTGTTAGATCGCTAAGCCGCGTGAGTCCTTAACCCAGATAGGTCGTATGTTGTTAGGTCGCGTGAAGGCCTGGGGAGTTAGGTCGTTGACTCGGCATTTAGTTAGGTCGGCATAGAGATAGGTCGGCCGTGTTTGTTAGCTCGTATGTTTCTGGGTTGGTTAGGCCGTTAGGTCGTTAGAGTGTATAGGTCGGCAGCGACCTATGTTAGGTCGGGGTTTTTAGGTCGGTAACGACCTAAGTCTGGGCGACCTAAGGGTGATTTCAGCCTATAAATAGAGGGGTTTGGCCCACTTTTTGGCACCGGATTTTGAAGCGACGAAGTGCTGCCATTTTTAGAGCTCGACTACAACATTTCTTCACTTCATTTCTCCGCTTTGATCACGTTCTAACATCCATCCAAGATCGAAGATCGAAGAGCCAAAGTTGAAGATCTTCTTCCGACGAAGCTAGATTTCACCATTTCAAGCGAGATTTCAACAAATCGAGCTTGAATCCTTGCTGTCCAGATCTGAAGTGATTAGTTTTTGAAGTGTTTGGGTGATTCGGTGAGTGGTGATTATCTCTCACACGGATCCAAAGGAGTATATTGGAGTGGTGGTTCGTTTATGTGTTAAAGATAGTGATTTCTCGCATTTCTCTTAAGTCTGCATGTAGATCCATTGGTTATGAAGATGTTTACCTATGCAAATTCATTTATCGAGTTATAGGAACAAAACCCATGTTTTATATTTGATAGATCTATGCTAGAAATCCATAATTCATGTATGATAGACTTTCACTCATTTATTTACGAAATTGCCATTATAGTTAATATTGCTTATTAGATCTTATTTGAATGATTGATTGTTTGAATGTATGATTGATTTGATTGTTTCAAGTTAGCTAGTAGTTGATTTGAAACAAGATGGTCGAAGATGATTCAAAAGCTAAGTGGAAAGGCTCTTGAATGGTGAAAGCTGCTTGTGGCATATGAAGCGGATGAGGAAGCTCATATGGATGGATTCGAGGACTTTGCGATGATACGAGGAAGCAAAGTATGATGATGATGGACTTTGCCGTGATATGATGAGGCGAAGCATGATATGGAATTTGCTAAGATGCGATGAAGCAAAGTATGATATGAGATAGTCTTGGTCTAGTCCAGGCGGGATCATTCCAAGCATGATGTTAACTCGGTGATATGGTTCGAGTTTTGATGGATAATGGATGGCTCGAGAGGCGCTTGAGCTAGTATGGGAATAGTCGTCGAGGAGGATGACTAGGAGGCTAAGACTTCATCGTTGTTGAAGGTTCTAGCATGCTCAAAGCAAGAGTACGTTGGGCGGCATTGATATCCCAGGCACGGGTCACGATGACGTGCTAGTACTCTGGGCAGCATTGATATCCTAGGCACGGGTCACGATGACGTGCAGAGTTATGTCTAGAGCCGAGGTTACCATTAGCCCTTGACTGACGGATGAAAGAATGTGCCGTTCATTCAACTAACGATGAAATCAAGGCAATGATAACAGTGATAGCCAGAGTCATGAATGTTGGTTATATCATCATTCGGTCTCAAGAGCGGTGTTTTCTGGGTGCTTATCTGATCTTGGTTTAGGCCTTGGGGGTTTGTATTTGGAAAACATCGACCTTGACTCGAGTGGTTATCGCTTTACTTTAGTTGCCTGTTGCTATGCTTGCTTCTTATTAGTGTGTGTCTGGGGGCTATCACTGTAGAAAGAGGTGGAGTGGGATGATTTGGGTTCCTATTCCTTTTATCCTTTATGTTCCTTTGGTATGTTTGATTGTTGATTTACTACTCACTAGGACTTTGTCTGACTCAAGGTTTTATGTCTCCTCTTATTACCTTGGGCTGTTCATCCATGTTTTGGGATGGGCAGACTAAGTGACAGGTGGCAGGTGCTGACCTTAGTGATTGACGATGCAGATGGCGAAGACGAGCAGGAGGCTTTTACATATTATTTTCATATTCTATGTACTGGATATTTCTGCTGTTTTGTTGTTACTCCGAGTGTTTGTAGTGAGGCATGATTGTACTAACTTTCAGATGATTGTATCAAACCACTATGATGTCTATGATGATATTCTATTTTGGAGCTTCACTATATATATTTTTCTCTATTGTATTTGATCCATGCGCTGTGAGTTCTATGATAGAGATTCTGCGATGTTTATTCTACCCTTGACGGTCACCCATGGTTGCCTGGCACACTTTTCAGCGCATTATTTCCTTATTTGGTGTGGGAGTCATGGGCGGTCGTCACATTTGGTATCAGAGCTTTGGTTAATCGATTTTAGCCAACGCTCGCTGACGTAACTACGTATGAGAGACGTAATTGTATTTTGATGGATGATTACTATATATAATATAGTAGTTTAGATGGATTTGAACTCCTTATGTAGTTGTTTCTCAAGGTATTCTAAATCATTCCTTTTTGTAGATATTAAGGATGAGTCGAAGTGAGAGACAAGCTGCCAGGGAAAGCCGTACCGCTGGGGGAGCTACTGATTATGGAGCTATGTTTGAAGCTATGATGACTTCCATTATGAGAAGGGTACCAGCTTCAGGGCCATCTGTAGATGTTGGAGTTCAAGTTCAAGCTCCGAGACCAGTGGATTTTGCCAAGCTCTGTAAGGATTATACTGCTCTTGGAGGGAAGGTTTTCTTAGGGACGGAATCTACTATTGAGGTCCAGAGATGGATAGATGCTTGTAGGAGGATTTTTGGTGATTTAGGAATCGAGGATGCAACTAAGAGGAAGCTTGCATCGAGGCAGCTTCAAGGGAGAGCTTCTGATTGGTGGAACTCTATCACCATTGATACTCCAGAAGAAGAGATTTCTTGGGAGCAGTTTCAAGCTAGGTTTGAAGCTAAGTTCATCTCTACTGCTCAGAAGTCTGTTTTGTTTAAGAAGTTTGTTGAGCTCAAGCAAGGCGGGAGGTCGGTTCTGGAATATGTTTCTGAGTTTGAAGCCTTGTCCAAGTATGCTAGGTCGTATATTGATTCTCCCTATCAGAAGAATGAAAAGTTCGTGACAGGCTTGGATGCTTATCTTGGAAAGCAGCTGGTGGATCACCTGGACGATCCATTTGAGAAGCTTGTGGAAAAAGCTCTCAGGCATGAGAGTTTGTTTCCTAAGGAAGGGTCTGTTGTTGCTGTGACCAAGGAAGAGCTCAAACCACAGCAGGGTGGAAATAAGAAGAGGAAGCAGCAACAGCAGAAGGGTAAGAATGGCCAGAAGAAGCCGAAAGGCGAAGTGACTTGTTTCAACTGTCAACAGAAAGGCCATTTCTCCAGGGATTGCAAGAATCCAAAGGTATCGGTGAAGTGCCACAACTGTGACAAGCTGGGGCATATTAAGAAGAATCGTCCGGAACCGTTGAGGGAAAAGCAGATTGTGAAAGCTTATGCTTTGGGGGCTGTTCCATCGTCTTCGAAAGCTCCTACTGCTGAAGAGAAGGGGAAGAGTGTGGTGGTTTAAGGTACTCTTTCCATTTGTGGTGTTTCAGTTAGAGTTTTGTTTGATACTGGAGCGTCTCATTCTTTTGTTTGTAATAAGTTGGTAGACCGGTTAGGTTTGGAACCGGAAATTGTTGATAGACCATTGGTAGTGACTAATCCAGTTGGGGGTTCGTCTTGTTTGTGTATGCTATGTCGTGGTCTAGTTGTGTCGAGTCATGATTGCTCTTTTGTTTGTGATTGCTTTGTTCTGAACTTTGCGGGGTTTGGAATTATTTTGGGTATGGACTGGCTTAGGAAGTATGCGACAAAGGTTGATTGTGAGAGATTGGAGGTGACAGTCGAGAATGTGGAGGGGCGAAAGGTTGTGATACGATGTAAGCATGAAGAAGGCGTCTTCATGAGCTTCATGTATTCGCTGGTTGTTCCACGGGATGGACTGTCATCGATGCCAATCATGAATGGATTCGAGGATGTCTTTGACGAGGTCAAAGGGTTACCGCCGCATAGAGAGATCGAGTTTCGTATCGATCTAGTTGAGGGAGCCAGACCCGTTGTGATGCCTCTTAGGCGGATGGCGCCTAGAGAACAGCAAGAGTTGAGGGTGCAAGTTGATGACCTTTTGCGGAAAGGATTCATTCGGCGTAGTGTGTCCGAATGGGGTGCACCAGTTGTGTTCGCAACCAAAGCGGATGGATCGTTGAGGTTGTGTGTTGATTATCGTGAGCTGAATAAGGTGACTAAGAAGAACAAGTATCCATTGCCGAGAATAGATGACTTGTTTGATCAGCTCCACGAGGCGAAGGAGTTTTCTCAGATGGATTTGGCAACGGGATTTCACCAGTTGAGAGTGGCGAAGGATAGTGTGCCGAAGACTGCTTTTAGGACACCATCCGGGTTTTATGAGTGGCTGGTAATGCCGTTTGGATTGACTAACGCACCAGCATATTTTGTGGATCTTATGAATAGGGTGTTCAGAGATCAGTTGAACAAGTTTGTACTTGTGTTCGTGGATGATATTCTGATTTATTCCAGAACTGAGGAAGAGCACAAGACGCACTTGCGTATTGTTTTGGAAATCTTGCGAAAACATCAGCTGAAGGCTAAGTTTTCGAAGTGTCACTTCTGGAAGAGTGAAGTGAGATTCTTAGGCCATGTTATTTCTGGAAATGGAATAGCGGTTGATCCCGCTAAGGTGGCAGCGATCCAGGATTGGGTCAGACCTAAGAATGCATCAGATGTGAGAAGTTTTCTTGGACTAGCAGGATATTATCGACGGTTTATCAAAGACTTTTCCAAGATAGCTGCACCATTGACAGGATTGACGAAGAAGAATCAGGTATTCAGTTGGGATGCTAAGTGTGAGCAGGCCTTTGGAATCCTGAAAGAGCGACTGACGAGTGCTCCTGTTTTGACTATTCCAAGTGGGAATGATGAGATGGTGGTTTACACCGATGCATGTGGTACTGGACTTGGGGCAGTGCTAATGCAGAAGGATAAAGTTGTTGCGTACGCGAGTCGACAACTGAAGCCGCATGAAAGGAATTACCCGACTCATGATTTGGAGTTAGCGGCAATTGTGTTTTGCTCTGAAGATGTGGAGACATTATCTATTGGGGGTTCGATTCGAGTTGTTTACGGATCACAAGTCGTTGAAGTATCTTTTCTCCCAAAAGGATTTGAATCTTCGGCAGCAACGATGGCTAGAGTTTTTAGCATCATATGATTTTGGTATAGCTTATACTCCGGGAAAAGGTAACGCAGTAGCTGATGCATTGAGTCGAAGACATGCGGGATTGGGAGTCATGTTTTCGGAATGGAAGAGTCTCGAGTATTTGGCTGGATTTGATTTCAGGCCTAGATGTGAATTGGAACCTGAAATGTTGGCAAACTTATCGATAAGGCCTACTCTTGTGGAAAGGATTGGCGAGAGCAAAAAGCGAAACGATAAGCTTGTCAAGATTATCCGTGATTTGGAATCTGGATTGGAACCAGAGAAGGATAAAGGATTCGAGGTCGATCAAGAGGGTTGGCTTCGCAAGCAAGGACGACTGGTTGTTCCCGATGTCGATGAATTGAGAGATGAAGTTCTAAGGGAAAGTCATCACTCGAAGTTGACAATTCATCCAGGTGGAAATAAGATGTATCGGGATATGAAGAGAACCTATTACTGGGAAGATATGAAGAAGGATGTTGGAAATTTTATTTCCAAGTGCATGAACTGCCAGATGGTTAAAGCAGAGCAGAAGAAGCCCAGTGGGTTGCTTCAGCCATTAGAAGTTCCTACATGGAAGTGGGAGCAGATATCGATGGATTTTATCGATGGTTTACCTAGAACGAGAGCGGGAAATGAAGGGATTTGGGTCATTGTAGATCGTTTGACCAAGAGTGCAAGTTTCATTCCTGTTCGATCAACTAGGACTGCGTCAAAGTTGGCTGAATTGTATGTTAAGTGGATAGTTCGATTCCACGGTATTCCAAAGAGTATAGTGAGCGATCGAGACCCATTGTTCACTAGTGGATTTTGGAAGAGCTTCCAGGAGGTTTTGGGAACTGAGTTGTGTTTGAGTACAGCTTATCATCCCCAAACAGATGGTCAGACTGAGAGGGTCAACCGAGTTTTGGAAGATCTTCTGAGGGCATGTGTTTTGGATTTCGGAGGATCATGGGAAGATCATCTTCATTTGGTGGAGTTTGCATATAATAACAGTTACCAGTCAAGTATTGGTATGGCACCATATGAAGCCTTGTATGGAAGACCGTGTAACTCTCCGACATGTTGGTTGGAAGCTGGAGAAAAGCTGATACTTGGGCCAGAGATGATTCGTCAGACTTCGGATTGTATAGAGATCATTCGACAACGAATGAAGGCAGCTCAGGATCGTCAGAAAAGTTATGCAGATAAACGTCGAAAGGAGTTGGAGTTCGACATAGGTGACATGGTTTTTGTGAAGATTTCTCCATTGAAGAATGTTATTCGATTCGGGAAGAAAGGAAAATTGACCCCGAGATTTGTTGGACCATTCCCGATTATCGAGCGAATTGGAAAGCTCGCTTATAGATTGGAGTTACCGGAAAAGATGGCGGGTGTGCACAATGTTTTCATGTATCTTATCTACGGAAGTATGTGCACGACTCGAGCATAGTGGTTTCAGCTGATAGCTGTGAAGATTTGGAGGTTGATCCAGTTGTTAGAAGACCTCGTAAGCCGCTTCGTATTGTTGAAACCGATACGAAACAGCTTAGGAGGAAGACGATTACGTTGCTCAAGATACAATGGAGTGAAGATGTTAACGACTGTACGTGGGAGGAGGAAGAGAGGATGAAGGCAGCTCATCCCGAACTCTTCGAGGTATGGCCCTAAGGTGTCGTGACATCTCATGAATTTGTAACTTCATTCCTATCTTAGAATTCTGCATGCTAGGTTAGAATTGGATGCATAATTTGTTGATTGCTATGGATGGTAGGCATGCGGAATATCTTTGATTGCTGTTGTTTGCTTGGAATTTCGGGGGCGAAATTCCTAAGGGGGAGAGAATATAACGACCCGTATTTTACGTGTCGATAGATCGTAGAATTTACAGGTCGTTAGTGTTATGTTATCCCTAGCCTAAGTCGTTTGGGAGGTTAACTTGTGTAGGCAGCTTAAGCTTAGGTCGTGATGGAGTTAGGTCGGTAGAGCGACCTAAGGTAGTTAGCGACCTAGGAAGTTAGGGTCGTGAGGAACGACCTAAGGAGATAGGCCGGTTTAGGTAGATTCGCGACCTATAGGGTATGGCGACCTAAGGAAGTTGGAGAGTTAAGCTATGGCCGACCTAAGAGGGCAAGCGAGTCAACGGGTTAGCATGTGACACGAGTTAGGGTGTTAACGTGTTAAGAGTTAGGTCGGTTGAGCGACCTAAGATAGAGGAACGACCTAAGAGAGTGACCGACCTAATGGGAGTTAGCGACCTAAGATAGTGGGCGACCTATAAGGATGAGCGATCTAAGGAATATTGGCTTAGGCCGGGAGGACGAGTTAAAGATAGGTCGTGTGAAGGAGATGTGGTTAGGTCGCGAGCGACTTAGTAGTTAGGACGTGAGTCGTTAGACCCTGTGTCTATGGTAGGTCGGGTCTGTTAGGTCGCGCTTGTTTTAGGTCATTGGGTTTGTTAGATCGCTAAGCCGCGTGAGTCCTTAACCCAGATAGGTCGTATGTTGTTAGGTCGCGTGAAGGCCTGGGGAGTTAGGTCGTTGACTCGGCATTTAGTTAGGTCGGCATAGAGATAGGTCGGCCGTGTTTGTTAGCTCGTATGTTTCTGGGTTGGTTAGGCCGTTAGGTCATTGGAGTGTATAGGTCGGCAGCGACCTATGTTAGGTCGGGGTTTTAGGTCGGCAACGACCTAAGTCTGGGCGACCTAAGGGTGATTTCAGCCTATAAATAGAGGGGTTTGGCCCACTTTTTGGCACCGGATTTTGAAGCGACGAAGTGCTGCCATTTTTAGAGCTCGACTACAACATTTCTTCACTTCGTTTCTCCACTTTGATCAAGTGATAACATCCATCCAAGATCGAAGATCAAGATCGAAGATCGAAGAGCCAAAGTTGAAGATCTTCTTCCGACGAAGCTAGATTTCACCATTTCAAGCGAGATTTCAACAAATCGAGCTTGAATCCTTGCTGTCCAGATCTGAAGTGATTAGTTTTTGAAGTGTTTGGGTGATTCGATGAGTGGTGATTATCTCTCACACGGATCCAAAGGAGTATATTGGAGTGGTGGTTCGTTTATGTGTTAAAGATAGTGATTTCTCGCATTTCTCTTAAGTCTACATGTAGATCCATTGCTTATGAAGATGTTTACCTATGCAAATTCATTTATCGAGTTATAGGAACAAAACCCACGTTTTATATTTGATAGATCTATGCTAAAAATCCATAATTCATGTATGATAGACTTTCACTCATTTATTTACGAAATTGCCATTATAGTTAATATTGCTTATTAGATCTTGTTTGAATGATTGATTGTTTGAATGTATGATTGATTTGATTGTTTCAAGTTAGCTAGTAGTTGATTTGGAACAAGATGGTCGAAGATGATTCAAAAGCTAAGTGGAAAGGCTCTTGAATGGTGAAAGCTGCTTGTGGCATATGAAGCGGATGAGGAAGCTCATATGGATGGATTCGAGGACTTTGCGATGATACGAGGAAGCAAAGTATGATGATGATGGACTTTGCCGTGATATGATGAGGCGAAGCATGATATGGACTTTGCTAAGATGCGATGAAGCAAAGTATGATATGAGATAGTCTTGGTCTAGTCCAGGCGGGATCATTCCAAGCATGATGTTAACTCGGTGATATGGTTTGAGTTTTGATGGATAATGGATGGCTCGAGAGGCGCTTGAGCTAGTATGGGAATAGTCGTCGAGGAGGATGACTAGGAGGCTAAGACTTCATCGTTGTTGAAGGTTCTAGCATGCTCAAAGCAAGAGTACGTTGGGCGGCATTGATATCCCAGGCACGGGTCACGATGACGTGCTAGTACTCTGGGCAGCATTGATATCCTAGGCACGGGTCACGATGACGTGCGGAGTTATGTCTAGAACCGGGGTTACCATTATCCCTTGACTGACGGATGAAAGAATGTGCCGTTCATTCAACTAACGATGAAATCAAGGCAATGATAACAGTGATAGCCAGAGTCATGGATGTTGGTTATATCATCATTCGGTCTCAAGAGCGGTGTTTTCTGGGTGCTTATCTGATCTTGGTTTAGGCCTTGGGGGTTTGTATTTGGAAAACATCGACCTTGACTCGAGTGGTTATCGCTTTACTTTAGTTGCCTGTTGCTATGCTTGCTTCTTATTAGTGTGTGTCTAGGGGCTATCACTGTAGAAAGAGGTGGAGTGGGATGATTTGGGTTCCTATTCCTTTTATCCTTTATGTTCCTTTGGTATGTTTGATTGTTGATTTACTGCTCACTAGGACTTTGACTGACTCAAGGTTTTATGTCTCCTCTTATTACCTTGGGCTGTTCATCCATGTTTTGGGATGGGCAGACTAAGTGACAGGTGGCAGGTGCTGACCTTAGTGATTGACGATGCAGATGGCGAAGACGAGCAGGAGGCTTTTACATATTATTTTCATATTCTATGTACTGGATATTTCCGCTGTTTTGTTGTTACTCCGAGTGTTTGTAGTGAGGCATGATTGTACTAACTTTCAGATGATTGTATCAAACCACTATGATGTCTATGATGATATTCTGTTTTGGAGCTTCACTATATATATTTTTCTCTATTGTATTTGATCCATGCGCTGTGAGTTCTATGATAGAGATTCTGCGATGTTTATTCTACCCTTGACGGTCACCCATGGTTGCCTGGCACACTTTTCAGCGCATTATTTCCTTATTTGGTGTGGGAGTCATGGGCGGTCGTCACATTTGGTATCAGAGCTTTGGTTAATCGATTTTAGCCAACGCTCGCTGACGTAACTACGTATGAGAGACGTAATTGTATTTTGATGGATGATTACTATATATAATATAGTAGTTTAGATGGATTTGAACTCCTTATGTAGTTGTTTCTCAAGGTGTTCTAAATCATTCCTTTTTGTAGATATTAAGGATGAGTCGAAGTGAGAGACAAGCTGCCAGGGAAAGCCGTACCGCTGGGGGAGCTACTGATTATGGAGCTATGTTTGAAGCTATGATGACTTCCATTATGAGAAGGGTACCAGCTTCAGGGCCATCTGTAGATGTTGGAGTTCAAGTTCAAGCTCCGAGACCAGTGGATTTTGCCAAGCTCTGTAAGGATTATACTGCTCTTGGAGGGAAGGTTTTCTTAGGGACGGAATCTACTATTGAGGTCCAGAGATGGATAGATGCTTGTAGGAGGATTTTTGGTGATTTAGGAATCGAGGATGCAACTAAGAGGAAGCTTGCATCGAGGCAGCTTCAAGGGAGAGCTTCTGATTGGTGGAACTCTATCACCATTGATACTCCAGAAGAAGAGATTTCTTGGGAGCAGTTTCAAGCTAGGTTTGAAGCTAAGTTCATCTCTACTGCTCAGAAGTCTGTTTTGTTTAAGAAGTTTGTTGAGCTCAAGCAAGGCGGGAGGTCGGTTCTGGAATATGTTTCTGAGTTTGAAGCCTTGTCCAAGTATGCTAGGTCGTATATTGATTCTCCCTATCAAAAGAATGAAAAGTTCGTGACAGGCTTGGATGCTTATCGTGGAAGGCAGCTGGTGGATCACCTGGACGATCCATTTGAGAAGCTTGTGGAAAAAGCTCTTAGGCATGAGAGTTTGTTTCCTAAGGAAGGGTCTGTTGTTGCTGTGACCAAGGAAGAGCTCAAACCACAGCAGGGTGGAAATAAGAAGAGGAAGCAGCAACAGCAGAAGGGTAAGAATGGCCAGAAGAAGCCGAAAGGCGAAGTGACTTGTTTCAACTGTCAACAGAAAGGCCATTTCTCCAGGGATTGCAAGAATCCAAAGGTATCGGTGAAGTGCCACAACTGTGACAAGCTGGGGCATATTAAGAAGAATCGTCCGGAACCGTTGAGGGAAAAGCAGATTGTGAAAGCTTATGCTTTGGGGGCTGTTCCATCGTCTTCGAAAGCTCCAACTGCTGAAGAGAAGGGGAAGAGTGTGGTGGTTTAAGGTACTCTTTCCATTTGTGGTGTTTCAGTTAGAGTTTTGTTTGATACTGGAGCGTCTCATTCTTTTGTTTGTAATAAGTTGGTAGACCGGTTAGGTTTGGAACCGGAAAATGTTGATAGACCATTGGTAGTGACTAATCCAGTTGGGGGTTCGTCTTGTTTGTGTATGCTATGTCGTGGTCTAGTTGTGTCGAGTCATGATTGCTCTTTTGTTTGTGATTGCTTTGTTCTGAACTTTGCGGGGTTCGGAATTATTTTGGGTATGGACTGGCTTAGGAAGTATGCGGCAAAGGTTGATTGTGAGAGATTGGAGGTGACAGTCGAGAATGTGGAGGGGCGAAAGGTTGTGATACGATGTAAGCATGAAGAAGGCGTCTTCATGAGCTTCATGTATTCGCTGGTTGTTCCACGGGATGGACTGTCATCGATGCCAATCATGAATGGATTCGAGGATGTCTTTGACGAGGTCAAAGGGTTACCGCCGCATAGAGAGATCGAGTTTCGTATCGATCTAGTTGAGGGAGCCAGACCCGTTGTGATGCCTCTTAGGCGGATGGCGCCTAGAGAACAGCAAGAGTTGAGGGTGCAAGTTGATGACCTTTTGCGGAAAGGATTCATTCGGCGTAGTGTGTCCGAATGGGGTGCACCAGTTGTGTTCGCAACCAAAGCGGATGGATCGTTGAGGTTGTGTGTTGATTATCGTGAGCTGAATAAGGTGACTAAGAAGAACAAGTATCCATTGCCGAGAATAGATGACTTGTTTGATCAGCTCCACGAGGCGAAGGAGTTTTCTCAGATGGATTTGGCAACGGGATTTCACCAGTTGAGAGTGGCGAAGGATAGTGTGCCGAAGACTGCTTTTAGGACACCATCCGGGTTTTATGAGTGGCTGGTAATGCCGTTTGGATTGACTAACGCACCAGCATATTTTGTGGATCTTGTGAATAGGGTGTTCAGAGATCAGTTGAACAAGTTTGTACTTGTGTTCGTGGATGATATTCTGATTTATTCCAGAACTGAGGAAGAGCACAAGACGCACTTGCGTATTGTTTTGGAAATCTTGCGAAAACATCAGCTGAAGGCTAAGTTTTCGAAGTGTCACTTCTGGAAGAGTGAAGTGAGATTCTTAGGCCATGTTATTTCTGGAAATGGAATAGCGGTTGATCCCGCTAAGGTGGCAGCGATCCAGGATTGGGTCAGACCTAAGAATGCATCAGATGTGAGAAGTTTTCTTGGACTAGCAGGATATTATCGACGGTTTATCAAAGACTTTTCCAAGATAGCTGCACCATTGACAGGATTGACGAAGAAGAATCAGGTATTCAGTTGGGATGCTAAGTGTGAGCAGGCCTTTGGAATCCTGAAAGAGCGACTGACGAGTGCTCCTGTTTTGACTATTCCAAGTGGGAATGATGAGATGGTGGTTTACACCGATGCATGTGGTACTGGACTTGGGGCAGTGCTAATGCAGAAGGATAAAGTTGTTGCGTACGCGAGTCGACAACTGAAGCCGCATGAAAGGAATTACCCGACTCATGATTTGGAGTTAGCGGCAATTGTGTTTTGCTCTGAAGATGTGGAGACATTATCTATTGGGGGTTCGATTCGAGTTGTTTACGGATCACAAGTCGTTGAAGTATCTTTTCTCCCAAAAGGATTTGAATCTTCGGCAGCAACGATGGCTAGAGTTTTTAGCATCATATGATTTTGGTATAGCTTATACTCCGGGAAAAGGTAACGCAGTAGCTGATGCATTGAGTCGAAGACATGCGGGATTGGGAGTCATGTTTTCGGAATGGAAGAGTCTCGAGTATTTGGCTGGATTTGATTTCAGGCCTAGATGTGAATTGGAACCTGAAATGTTGGCAAACTTATCGATAAGGCCTACTCTTGTGGAAAGGATTGGCGAGAGCAAAAAGCGAAACGATAAGCTTGTCAAGATTATCCGTGATTTGGAATCTGGATTGGAACCAGAGAAGGATAAAGGATTCGAGGTCGATCAAGAGGGTTGGCTTCGCAAGCAAGGACGACTGGTTGTTCCCGATGTCGATGAATTGAGAGATGAAGTTCTAAGGGAAAGTCATCACTCGAAGTTGACAATTCATCCAGGTGGAAATAAGATGTATCGGGATATGAAGAGAACCTATTACTGGGAAGATATGAAGAAGGATGTTGGAAATTTTATTTCCAAGTGCATGAACTGCCAGATGGTTAAAGCAGAGCAGAAGAAGCCCAGTGGGTTGCTTCAGCCATTAGAAGTTCCTACATGGAAGTGGGAGCAGATATCGATGGATTTTATCGATGGTTTACCTAGAACGAGAGCGGGAAATGAAGGGATTTGGGTCATTGTAGATCGTTTGACCAAGAGTGCAAGTTTCATTCCTGTTCGATCAACTAGGACTGCGTCAAAGTTGGCTGAATTGTATGTTAAGTGGATAGTTCGATTCCACGGTATTCCAAAGAGTATAGTGAGCGATCGAGACCCATTGTTCACTAGTGGATTTTGGAAGAGCTTCCAGGAGGTTTTGGGAACTGAGTTGTGTTTGAGTACAGCTTATCATCCCCAAACAGATGGTCAGACTGAGAGGGTCAACCGAGTTTTGGAAGATCTTCTGAGGGCATGTGTTTTGGATTTCGGAGGATCATGGGAAGATCATCTTCATTTGGTGGAGTTTGCATATAATAACAGTTACCAGTCAAGTATTGGTATGGCACCATATGAAGCCTTGTATGGAAGACCGTGTAACTCTCCGACATGTTGGTTGGAAGCTGGAGAAAAGCTGATACTTGGGCCAGAGATGATTCGTCAGACTTCGGATTGTATAGAGATCATTCGACAACGAATGAAGGCAGCTCAGGATCGTCAGAAAAGTTATGCAGATAAACGTCGAAAGGAGTTGGAGTTCGACATAGGTGACATGGTTTTTGTGAAGATTTCTCCATTGAAGAATGTTATTCGATTCGGGAAGAAAGGAAAATTGACCCCGAGATTTGTTGGACCATTCCCGATTATCGAGCGAATTGGAAAGCTCGCTTATAGATTGGAGTTACCGGAAAAGATGGCGGGTGTGCACAATGTTTTCATGTATCTTATCTACGGAAGTATGTGCACGACTCGAGCATAGTGGTTTCAGCTGATAGCTGTGAAGATTTGGAGGTTGATCCAGTTGTTAGAAGACCTCGTAAGCCGCTTCGTATTGTTGAAACCGATACGAAACAGCTTAGGAGGAAGACGATTACGTTGCTCAAGATACAATGGAGTGAAGATGTTAACGACTGTACGTGGGAGGAGGAAGAGAGGATGAAGGCAGCTCATCCCGAACTCTTCGAGGTATGGCCCTAAGGTGTCGTGACATCTCATGAATTTGTAACTTCATTCCTATCTTAGAATTCTGCATGCTAGGTTAGAATTGGATGCATAATTTGTTGATTGCTATGGATGGTAGGCATGCGGAATATCTTTGATTGCTGTTGTTTGCTTGGAATTTCGGGGGCGAAATTCCTAAGGGGGAGAGAATATAACGACCCGTATTTTACGTGTCGATAGATCGTAGAATTTACAGGTCGTTAGTGTTATGTTATCCCTAGCCTAAGTCGTTTGGGAGGTTAACTTGTGTAGGCAGCTTAAGCTTAGGTCGTGATGGAGTTAGGTCGGTAGAGCGACCTAAGGTAGTTAGCGACCTAGGAAGTTAGGGTCGTGAGGAACGACCTAAGGAGATAGGCCGGTTTAGGTAGATTCGCGACCTATAGGGTATGGCGACCTAAGGAAGTTGGAGAGTTAAGCTATGGCCGACCTAAGAGGGCAAGCGAGTCAACGGGTTAGCATGTGACACGAGTTAGGGTGTTAACGTGTTAAGAGTTAGGTCGGTTGAGCGACCTAAGATAGAGGAACGACCTAAGAGAGTGACCGACCTAATGGGAGTTAGCGACCTAAGATAGTGGGCGACCTATAAGGATGAGCGATCTAAGGAATATTGGCTTAGGCCGGGAGGACGAGTTAAAGATAGGTCGTGTGAAGGAGATGTGGTTAGGTCGCGAGCGACTTAGTAGTTAGGACGTGAGTCGTTAGACCCTGTGTCTATGGTAGGTCGGGTCTGTTAGGTCGCGCTTGTTTTAGGTCATTGGGTTTGTTAGATCGCTAAGCCGCGTGAGTCCTTAACCCAGATAGGTCGTATGTTGTTAGGTCGCGTGAAGGCCTGGGGAGTTAGGTCGTTGACTCGGCATTTAGTTAGGTCGGCATAGAGATAGGTCGGCCGTGTTTGTTAGCTCGTATGTTTCTGGGTTGGTTAGGCCGTTAGGTCATTGGAGTGTATAGGTCGGCAGCGACCTATGTTAGGTCGGGGTTTTAGGTCGGCAACGACCTAAGTCTGGGCGACCTAAGGGTGATTTCAGCCTATAAATAGAGGGGTTTGGCCCACTTTTTGGCACCGGATTTTGAAGCGACGAAGTGCTGCCATTTTTAGAGCTCGACTACAACATTTCTTCACTTCGTTTCTCCACTTTGATCAAGTGATAACATCCATCCAAGATCGAAGATCAAGATCGAAGATCGAAGAGCCAAAGTTGAAGATCTTCTTCCGACGAAGCTAGATTTCACCATTTCAAGCGAGATTTCAACAAATCGAGCTTGAATCCTTGCTGTCCAGATCTGAAGTGATTAGTTTTTGAAGTGTTTGGGTGATTCGATGAGTGGTGATTATCTCTCACACGGATCCAAAGGAGTATATTGGAGTGGTGGTTCGTTTATGTGTTAAAGATAGTGATTTCTCGCATTTCTCTTAAGTCTACATGTAGATCCATTGCTTATGAAGATGTTTACCTATGCAAATTCATTTATCGAGTTATAGGAACAAAACCCACGTTTTATATTTGATAGATCTATGCTAAAAATCCATAATTCATGTATGATAGACTTTCACTCGTTTATTTACGAAATTGCCATTATAGTTAATATTGCTTATTAGATCTTGTTTGAATGATTGATTGTTTGAATGTATGATTGATTTGATTGTTTCAAGTTAGCTAGTAGTTGATTTGGAACAAGATGGTCGAAGATGATTCAAAAGCTAAGTGGAAAGGCTCTTGAATGGTGAAAGCTGCTTGTGGCATATGAAGCGGATGAGGAAGCTCATATGGATGGATTCGAGGACTTTGCGATGATACGAGGAAGCAAAGTATGATGATGATGGACTTTGCCGTGATATGATGAGGCGAAGCATGATATGGACTTTGCTAAGATGCGATGAAGCAAAGTATGATATGAGATAGTCTTGGTCTAGTCCAGGCGGGATCATTCCAAGCATGATGTTAACTCGGTGATATGGTTTGAGTTTTGATGGATAATGGATGGCTCGAGAGGCGCTTGAGCTAGTATGGGAATAGTCGTCGAGGAGGATGACTAGGAGGCTAAGACTTCATCGTTGTTGAAGGTTCTAGCATGCTCAAAGCAAGAGTACGTTGGGCGGCATTGATATCCCAGGCACGGGTCACGATGACGTGCTAGTACTCTGGGCAGCATTGATATCCTAGGCACGGGTCACGATGACGTGCGGAGTTATGTCTAGAACCGGGGTTACCATTATCCCTTGACTGACGGATGAAAGAATGTGCCGTTCATTCAACTAACGATGAAATCAAGGCAATGATAACAGTGATAGCCAGAGTCATGGATGTTGGTTATATCATCATTCGGTCTCAAGAGCGGTGTTTTCTGGGTGCTTATCTGATCTTGGTTTAGGCCTTGGGGGTTTGTATTTGGAAAACATCGACCTTGACTCGAGTGGTTATCGCTTTACTTTAGTTGCCTGTTGCTATGCTTGCTTCTTATTAGTGTGTGTCTAGGGGCTATCACTGTAGAAAGAGGTGGAGTGGGATGATTTGGGTTCCTATTCCTTTTATCCTTTATGTTCCTTTGGTATGTTTGATTGTTGATTTACTGCTCACTAGGAC
The DNA here is from genome assembly GCA_030765085.1 of Allium cepa. Lineage (NCBI taxonomy): Eukaryota > Viridiplantae > Streptophyta > Magnoliopsida > Asparagales > Amaryllidaceae > Allium > Allium cepa. The sequence goes on from CM060932.1 coordinate 113,926,373, forward strand.
TTTGACTGACTCAAGGTTTTATGTCTCCTCTTATTACCTTGGGCTGTTCATCCATGTTTTGGGATGGGCAGACTAAGTGACAGGTGGCAGGTGCTGACCTTAGTGATTGACGATGCAGATGGCGAAGACGAGCAGGAGGCTTTTACATATTATTTTCATATTCTATGTACTGGATATTTCCGCTGTTTTGTTGTTACTCCGAGTGTTTGTAGTGAGGCATGATTGTACTAACTTTCAGATGATTGTATCAAACCACTATGATGTCTATGATGATATTCTGTTTTGGAGCTTCACTATATATATTTTTCTCTATTGTATTTGATCCATGCGCTGTGAGTTCTATGATAGAGATTCTGCGATGTTTATTCTACCCTTGACGGTCACCCATGGTTGCCTGGCACACTTTTCAGCGCATTATTTCCTTATTTGGTGTGGGAGTCATGGGCGGTCGTCACATTTGGTATCAGAGCTTTGGTTAATCGATTTTAGCCAACGCTCGCTGACGTAACTACGTATGAGAGACGTAATTGTATTTTGATGGATGATTACTATATATAATATAGTAGTTTAGATGGATTTGAACTCCTTATGTAGTTGTTTCTCAAGGTGTTCTAAATCATTCCTTTTTGTAGATATTAAGGATGAGTCGAAGTGAGAGACAAGCTGCCAGGGAAAGCCGTACCGCTGGGGGAGCTACTGATTATGGAGCTATGTTTGAAGCTATGATGACTTCCATTATGAGAAGGGTACCAGCTTCAGGGCCATCTGTAGATGTTGGAGTTCAAGTTCAAGCTCCGAGACCAGTGGATTTTGCCAAGCTCTGTAAGGATTATACTGCTCTTGGAGGGAAGGTTTTCTTAGGGACGGAATCTACTATTGAGGTCCAGAGATGGATAGATGCTTGTAGGAGGATTTTTGGTGATTTAGGAATCGAGGATGCAACTAAGAGGAAGCTTGCATCGAGGCAGCTTCAAGGGAGAGCTTCTGATTGGTGGAACTCTATCACCATTGATACTCCAGAAGAAGAGATTTCTTGGGAGCAGTTTCAAGCTAGGTTTGAAGCTAAGTTCATCTCTACTGCTCAGAAGTCTGTTTTGTTTAAGAAGTTTGTTGAGCTCAAGCAAGGCGGGAGGTCGGTTCTGGAATATGTTTCTGAGTTTGAAGCCTTGTCCAAGTATGCTAGGTCGTATATTGATTCTCCCTATCAAAAGAATGAAAAGTTCGTGACAGGCTTGGATGCTTATCGTGGAAGGCAGCTGGTGGATCACCTGGACGATCCATTTGAGAAGCTTGTGGAAAAAGCTCTCAGGCATGAGAGTTTGTTTCCTAAGGAAGGGTCTGTTGTTGCTGTGACCAAGGAAGAGCTCAAACCACAGCAGGGTGGAAATAAGAAGAGGAAGCAGCAACAGCAGAAGGGTAAGAATGGCCAGAAGAAGCCGAAAGGCGAAGTGACTTGTTTCAACTGTCAACAGAAAGGCCATTTCTCCAGGGATTGCAAGAATCCAAAGGTATCGGTGAAGTGCCACAACTGTGACAAGCTGGGGCATATTAAGAAGAATCGTCCGGAACCGTTGAGGGAAAAGCAGATTGTGAAAGCTTATGCTTTGGGGGCTGTTCCATCGTCTTCGAAAGCTCCAACTGCTGAAGAGAAGGGGAAGAGTGTGGTGGTTTAAGGTACTCTTTCCATTTGTGGTGTTTCAGTTAGAGTTTTGTTTGATACTGGAGCGTCTCATTCTTTTGTTTGTAATAAGTTGGTAGACCGGTTAGGTTTGGAACCGGAAAATGTTGATAGACCATTGGTAGTGACTAATCCAGTTGGGGGTTCGTCTTGTTTGTGTATGCTATGCCGTGGTCTAGTTGTGTCGAGTCATGATTGCTCTTTTGTTTGTGATTGCTTTGTTCTGAACTTTGCGGGGTTCGGAATTATTTTGGGTATGGACTGGCTTAGGAAGTATGCGGCAAAGGTTGATTGTGAGAGATTGGAGGTGACAGTCGAGAATGTGGAGGGGCGAAAGGTTGTGATACGATGTAAGCATGAAGAAGGCGTCTTCATGAGCTTCATGTATTCGCTGGTTGTTCCACGGGATGGACTGTCATCGATGCCAATCATGAATGGATTCGAGGATGTCTTTGACGAGGTCAAAGGGTTACCGCCGCATAGAGAGATCGAGTTTCGTATCGATCTAGTTGAGGGAGCCAGACCCGTTGTGATGCCTCTTAGGCGGATGGCGCCTAGAGAACAGCAAGAGTTGAGGGTGCAAGTTGATGACCTTTTGCGGAAAGGATTCATTCGGCGTAGTGTGTCCGAATGGGGTGCACCAGTTGTGTTCGCAACCAAAGCGGATGGATCGTTGAGGTTGTGTGTTGATTATCGTGAGCTGAATAAGGTGACTAAGAAGAACAAGTATCCATTGCCGAGAATAGATGACTTGTTTGATCAGCTCCACGAGGCGAAGGAGTTTTCTCAGATGGATTTGGCAACGGGATTTCACCAGTTGAGAGTGGCGAAGGATAGTGTGCCGAAGACTGCTTTTAGGACACCATCCGGGTTTTATGAGTGGCTGGTAATGCCGTTTGGATTGACTAACGCACCGGCATATTTTGTGGATCTTGTGAATAGGGTGTTCAGAGATCAGTTGAACAAGTTTGTACTTGTGTTCGTGGATGATATTCTGATTTATTCCAGAACTGAGGAAGAGCACAAGACGCACTTGCGTATTGTTTTGGAAATCTTGCGAAAACATCAGCTGAAGGCTAAGTTTTCGAAGTGTCACTTCTGGAAGAGTGAAGTGAGATTCTTAGGCCATGTTATTTCTGGAAATGGAATAGCGGTTGATCCCGCTAAGGTGGCAGCGATCCAGGATTGGGTCAGACCTAAGAATGCATCAGATGTGAGAAGTTTTCTTGGACTAGCAGGATATTATCGACGGTTTATCAAAGACTTTTCCAAGATAGCTGCACCATTGACAGGATTGACGAAGAAGAATCAGGTATTCAGTTGGGATGCTAAGTGTGAGCAGGCCTTTGGAATCCTGAAAGAGCGACTGACGAGTGCTCCTGTTTTGACTATTCCAAGTGGGAATGATGAGATGGTGGTTTACACCGATGCATGTGGTACTGGACTTGGGGCAGTGCTAATGCAGAAGGATAAAGTTGTTGCGTACGCGAGTCGACAACTGAAGCCGCATGAAAGGAATTACCCGACTCATGATTTGGAGTTAGCGGCAATTGTGTTTGCTCTGAAGATGTGGAGACATTATCTATTGGGGGTTCGATTCGAGTTGTTTACGGATCACAAGTCGTTGAAGTATCTTTTCTCCCAAAAGGATTTGAATCTTCGGCAGCAATGATGGCTAGAGTTTTTAGCATCATATGATTTTGGTATCGCTTATACTCCGGAAAAAGGTAACGCTGTAGCTGATGCGTTGAGTCGAAGACATGCGGGATTGGGAGTCATGTTTTCGGAATGGAAGAGTCTCGAGTATTTGGCTGGATTTGATTTCAGGCCTAGATGTGAATTGGAACCTGAAATGTTGGCAAACTTATCGATAAGGCCTACTCTTGTGGAAAGGATTGGCGAGAGCCAAAAGCGAAACGATAAGCTTGTCAAGATTATCCGTGATTTGGAATCTGGATTGGAACCAGAGAAGGATAAAGGATTCGAGGTCGATCAAGAGGGTTGGCTTCGCAAGCAAGGACGACTAGTTGTTCCCGATATCGATGAAATGAGAGATGAAGTTCTAAGGGAAAGTCATCACTCGAAGTTGACAATTCATCCAGGTGGAAATAAGATGTATCGGGATATGAAGAGAACCTATTACTGGGAAGGTATGAAGAAGGATGTTGGAAATTTTATTTCCAAGTGCATGAACTGCCAGATGGTTAAAGTAGAGCAGAAGAAGCCCAATGGGTTGCTTCAGCCATTAGAAGTTCCTACATGGAAGTGGGAGCAGATATCGATGGATTTTATCGATGGTTTACCTAGAACGAGAGCGGGAAATGAAGGGATTTGGGTCATTGTAGATCGTTTGACCAAGAGTGCAAGTTTCATTCCTGTTCGATCAACTAGGACTGCGTCAAAGTTGGCTGAATTGTATGTTAAGTGGATAGTTCGATTCCACGGTATTCCAAAGAGTATAGTGAGCGATCGAGACCCATTGTTCACTAGTAGATTTTGGAAGAGCTTCCAGGAGGTTTTGGGAACTGAGTTGTGTTTGAGTACAGCTTATCATCCCCAAACAGATGGTCAGACTGAGAGGGTCAACCGAGTTTTGGAAGATCTTCTGAGGGCATGTGTTTTGGATTTCGGAGGATCATGGGAAGATCATCTTCATTTGGTGGAGTTTGCATATAATAACAGTTACCAGTAAAGTATTGGTTAAACGGAGGGAGTGTCCTAGCTGCGCACGCGTGGCGATTGAATGCGGTATATCCCTCCGGTGGATTGTGTGGTCTATCATTTGGTCCCGGCAACAATACGTCGTCCATCGACAAACCATGCCTTAAGCATATTCTTCCTAGCATGTCTTTCGAAATGTTGGATGGAACATAGTCTGATGGGTTACTAATGAAGGATGCGTCAGGTAGCTCATCCGGAGCTGGACCGATAACTTCAATCTCAATCTCCGGTACTTCAAGCACGGGATGGACTGAACTCTGAGTTTCTTGCGGCTGCGAACTTGAAGTTTCCATAACTAGCTAAGTCACGAGAAATCAACATTAGACGTTGAAAAGCCTGTGTATTCCCCTCGTGTAAAGTGTGAATGTGTCGTGCAATGCGGTGCTGTGCATTACTTGAGCAAATTCTACGGAATTAGAGGAAGTGTGTGAACGACAAAACCCTGAAAATCAGATTGTAATGATCGTCATCGCTGACCGTCACAATCGTGCCATCCAGATGCTAGTGATCGATTCATGTTAAAGTTCGTTACGATTTTGTTAAGTTACGGTTCCATCGGCGAGCTTCGAAAGGTAGTCCAATATGCATTTCTACGATCAAGTTCAGTCGTGCAAGGCAGAAGCTCGTCGGAGTCGAATGTTTTAATGCGCAAAAGTTCTCTAAGTTCGTCTAATTTCAACTTGGAATCGGTCGCCGCAGTTCAAATTCATATCGAGTCAGAGATGCATCATTTTTCGTATCGACCGTGTTCGAATCGATACATTCGTATCGATCGGATTTGACTCAATGCATTTCAAATCGATCGATAACAAAGGCTCAGGTTCGTATTGATGTGTTTCGTATCGATCAGGTTCGAACCGATACGGTTCATATCGATCGTGGGAGTAAGAACTTCGTATCGATCATACGAGCCAAGTACTCGCATCGATCATTCCAGATCGACACGAGCTCCAACCATCTTCGATCGATGCGAACCTCTTTGTCCCACTTAACTTTCCAATCAATACGGGCATCGATACGAAGTCAAATACTCTGGGTCGATTCGAACTCTCCAATTCCATATCGACACAAAACAAAGGTAAAGTGATTCCTCCATACCTCCTTCTTCTCCAAAGGGCCTTAACTCCATGGCCACGCTCCATCCACAATCTTGCTCTCACTCGTCCAGATCTCAGATTCATCAAAACCGGTCATAAAAGCAAGAAGGATGGTTGAGATTTCGAGTTTCATCGTTCTTAACATGATTCTATCCATTAATTACCCGATTTCAATGATTATGCTTAAAGGATCGAAGGTTTGGTTCGATTCGAAGGCAAGCGCAATTCTTTCTCTCAATCTATCTATCGATACGAAGATAAAGACAGAAAGCAACAGTGAAAAGTAAAAAGTGAAAAAATGCCAAAGTCCAAGATATTTATATGGAGCCTAAGGAGAGACTTGGCCGTTTCGCCTCCCAGTCAACATAGACGGTCGCAGCCGGTCAAATAGCGGATTGATGCGAATGCTCTCTTCGAATCCATCGGACTTTGTCTTCATCGAGGCGAAGTTACCATCGGATTTCATCGATTCGAAGTACACAACGAAGGCTGCACTAAAAGCATCGAACTCCATCGATTCGAAGTGTCAATTTTGCAACCATCAACTCACGACAGTGCAGGAATATCGATACGAGCGAATATTTCGTATCCATCAAAACTCATCGATACGAACGAATATTTCGTATCCATCAAAACTCTCCGATACGAACGATCATTTCGTATCCATCAATGAAAACCGCGTTAATATAGAAAACTGCCTTTCAACCTTTTACATCGATTCAGGAGAGGATCGATACAAGAGGGTAGTCCAAAACAACCATCAAGCGTTGTTTCAACTCGAATTTCAAATCGGTTCAGGAGAGAATCGATACGAAATTCGATAACAAACTAAACTGACAACGACTCGTGAACACGCAACGTTAACGAGAGTCAAGTTAACATACATGCATATATGCCGGACTAATATTCGATTTTCAACATTCACAGGGATCGAATACTCATGACATTACGATCACGACGACAAATAGCTAATCACTATCACACAGCAGCCAGTTACAGCAATACAGAGTACAACCTTTAACGAGAAAATTCGATGATTGTTCAGAGAGAAACTGCAGCTTTTCAAAGCACATCATGTTTCCACAAGACGTACGTTGGAGGGAAAATGTTATCCCGCCTTTTGGCAAGGCCGTGATACCAAGGAACCGATTGAAAACCGAGGATCACTCTTCCTGAATATCAAACATACACAGGTTCTCCATGGATATCGATAAATTTTGTCTGAGTCCGGATTGAGCTATAATTGATATGACACGGCTAGCAAGGCTAAGAGAGCCAACATTCCAAATTTCAAGTCAATCCGAGTTCGTATGCTCAAGTTATGGCCAATACAATTTGAAGGGAAAAGCTCTGTCTTCGTATCCATCATCGAACTCCGGTTCGAATCGATCACGTTCGTATCGATCAGGTGTCCAGCGACTTCGTATCCATCGAAGTGCCTCAGTTCGTATCGATCAAGTTCGAATCCATCGAGAAGCCTCTGTTCGACTCGATCTCATTGGAATCCATCGGCTCCTCCTTATTCGAATCCATTGGCATCTCCCTACTTCGTATCCATCGGCAGATAGCCTACTTCGCATCCATCAACTAAGGCAACGGTTACTGCTTTGCATCCATCATAGAAGCCTCTCTTCATATCCATCAGGCAGCTGTTGTTCGTATCCATCAGGTCACCTTACTTCGTATACATCAAAGGGCTCCGGTTCGCATCGATATGCGTCATATCCATTGAGAAGCTACGTGGTTCGTATCCATCAAGGAAAGGCTTGTTCGTAACCATCGACCATTAGTAGTTCGTATCCATCGATGACTGCTGTTCGAATCCATGAGTGAGGTCTTATTCGAATCCATCAAGTCAACAAACCTGGGTGACGTGTCATCCCTCGATACGAACAAGGCGAGATTTATGGAGTCGATGCGGTCAACTCGGAGTAAAGATCGGATTGAGGCAAAGTGTGCATGCCACATCATCACGAGAGCACGTGAGGTGATCGAGTCGAAGGGATCGTTTCGAAGTGATGGATTCGAACCAAACAGTCACCGAGAAATTCCATTTCGTATCGACTATATCTCAAAATTTACCGATCCAAATGCCATGAAATTTTCATAGGAGATTGCACACGAGACAAGGACATTCACACCAAATTTCAGCTTGATTGGACATCATCTTGATTGATACGAAATGATTTTGTATCGATCATAGATCGACTTGAAACTTTCTGGAATTGGTCGTGTGGGCCCCCTCAAGTGCCAGAGCGAATCTCCTGAAGTTCGAGCGAAGTCTCAGCCTCCCACGCCTATAAATAGAGCCCTAGAGCCTACAGAAAAAGGATCCTTTGGACTCTCAAGCGTCAAGACTCTGCTGGATCGAGATCTCCATTATTTTACTACTGTTGATTTTGAATTTTCAGTTGTAACTTGCTGTTGATTGTTGTAGCCACTTGTAATCGCTGAGAAAGAATCAATAAAATTGCAAAAAACTTCATAGTGGACGTAGGCAACAAGCCGAACCACTCTAAATTTCTTGTCTGTGCATTTACTTTCCTGTTGATTGGAGTTTTTGTTAGATAATCCTCAATTTTCAATTTATACACTTCATTATTATCTCTTCAAAAACTTCCGAAGAGTGTTGTGACCAATTTTGGTGCAAACACATATATTTATATATAATCTCAATCTAAAATAAGTTTGACAAAATCTAATTTTCATTAATTTTAAAATCCTTATGGCTTTTTAAAATAATTATTTTTTTAAATCATTTCCTTGCAGAAATGTTTAAAAATAATAATAATTTACATTTAGATGTCATAATCATAAGTATAATTAATATAAATTAAAATGTACATACATACATGCATATTACACACACACACAGATATATATATTAAAGTAACATCTATATTTTAAAATAAATAATATATTTATTTATTTACTGTTTTAAGATATATATACACATATAATCTTTTTATTTTCGGAAATGATTGCACATATATATGATTTAACAAATTTTTTTTATTTATAATTGATATATACAATTATATATATATATATGTGTGTGTGTGTGTTTAGATATATATAATCAAATTTTATTTCAAAGTCCCTTTAAAAATTATATTTAATTTGATTTTTTTTCTATGTTAGCCAGGAACTATATGTCTATGTATATATATATAATTTTTTTATTTAATCACATTAACAATTCTAAATATTTAATATAGGGATTCGTGATATTATGATCTAATCTAAGCATGTTGATTATCAAATAAATTTATATAATTTAAATAAATAAGTTAACTATCGCATAATTATTACATGTTGAATTCTGAATCGATTGACGCCGCTTGAATCTGAACTCAAATCGTAATGAATCGCCTTTCTTACTTCGAAGACGAGCCATTAAGGCTAAAAAGAAAAAGGGAGATAAGAAGAAAAACTAAACAATCTTAGAATCCCACAATGGAATGAAACAACGCATATTAATCAACATAAGACTTTACATAGATACTGCCATAATAGTTCATCAGAATTACAATAATATAAGTTCCAAACTGGGATAGTTATAACTACATGTCCTTACATCAATGAGACAAAATACATACATACACTCACAGAGGAATAAGATAGTTGCTAGCTAATGTTGGAGCTACTTGCTTCAGCTCCTCCAAAATGAAATCGTGATAAATCTGGATCGCTTGGCTGCTCATAGTACCTAAGATTTTTAGGGAAGCAAAATAAAACTCTAGGTCAAACATGGGTCTAGTGTGAGTAAACTCAAAACAATTGAATTAATAAAAACTCTTTGAAATTAAAGGGAACCTCATAAGACCACGTCACACATAAACACGAATGAGTTTTCCCCTTATGATGACTAAAACACTTTGTATAAAAGCCAGTGATGTTATTATAATGTCTAGAGTTTTCATGTAGATAGTTAACATAGTCGAAATTGTTACATTAATTAAATTTCAGCATAATAGGTATACACTAAGACCGAAGACACTTATTGAGAAATGGATTCCATATATGACCAAGTAAGGAACTACCTTCCGAAGGTGCACCTTTAGAAAAAATACATCAAGGGTCTAACAAGAACACCTTGTACTCCTGCTACATAGAATCGGCCTACCACTTGACTAACAGTACCGTATACATCACCACCATGGTTGGAATCAACAACCGTAATGGAGCATACAGGGTCGAATATCAATTTTAGATATGATGATGACATACCCTAATGAGAGCGACCCACATAGCCTTGCCGCATACCCTATTTTGCCGGTTTATGAGGCCCGAGGTTAAGTTTACCTTTGTTATAGCGAAACCACTTGGAATGTTGATATTGCCTTCCAAATGTTGACATAATGTCCTCACTTATCCATACAAGTTATTCAGAAGATGAACGAACTGAAGGCACTGTTCCACTACACCCATTTTGGAATCATCCTCAGGGTTAGTAGCATGTAGCCCTTGCACTTCAATGTCTTCATCTTGGACCTTGTCTTCACTATTTCTAATTTAAACGATTACGTTGGTTCGAAGGGGTTTCGAATAACAACTGCTATCTGATCCTGGTCTCTCTGAACCAGCATTTTGTAATGTTAAAGGGTCAAGCTTTATAGTGGACAACTCCACTATCAGGGTGTAAAAATTTACATATAAAAATATATTCCATATGCTTAAATTATCATGACCCACTTATTGAAACTAACTCCCTTGTATTCATCATGCTTCCTAAATGTAGTAGTTGTGATAAGTACAAGTCGACTTACTTTCAATAAAACATGTCAATGTTTTGCTATGACTACTTTAATTTGTTTGGCTACTTAATGGCATAGACTAGAGATCCTTTGTGTTTAAAGCAATTTACATTAAAGAAGTAAGTGGATTTGAAATAAATAGCTGATAGAGTTTAATTAAACTTTAAATTAAATTTCTATTAAATCATAATTTAAATGTAACGACCCATAAATTTTAGCCGTTTATTTATTTAATTGATTGAATTTTTGTGAAATTTTAAAAATAAAATTTTTAAATAAAAATTTTGTATTTGAAATACGTCTAGTTAAACATAGCAACTGGTAAATTTTCATCCGAAAATATGAAAGTTTATTTCGTGTGTAATTTTATTTTAATTTAATCAGTTAGAAATTGATGAAAATAAAATGTTTTCGAAATCTAAATATTTTTCTATAGAAAAATTGTAAATCATCTTCTGAGCAAGTCGTTATTTTTCGTTTTTCCTCGTTTTTCCAAATTCGGACTTCTTTAGCTCCGTTGATCTTATTTTTCAGCGTTTTTGCTGCATTTTCCATTAGTAGAAAATTTCGAATTTTATAAATTCAATCGTACCACTGATATCCGTATGCCGTTCTGATCGTTTCGTCGTGTTGATCTTTACAGTATATTTATTCCTGTATTTTTATGTCCGGTTCACAGCGTAATCCATGGAAAGCGGTAACCGTACCGGTACCGGTCTGTGACTTTACCATTTTCTTCAGTTTCGAAATTTGAAGCGTACAGGCTGGACCATATTATTAATTCGCTTTAATAAGTCAGCTGAATCATTGGAAACATTTCTATTCAATTCACCCGGTATTGATTGTTGACCGTTTCTCTACTCCCCTATATTTATATTCCCACCGCTTCTCTTCATTTCCCTTTATATTTTGCTCGCATGTTCTAGATTCCTCCTCCCATATCTCTTTTTCTTCCACCATTCTTTCTCTATAGCAATTCCCACGAAAAAAAAGAAAAAAAAGAATGCATAAGAGCCTCGTTCCCCAAGCCATCAACCCACAACCGACCTCCTTTCTTAACTTCAACATCAACCACCGCGTGCTCCGCCTCCACAGCCACTCACCACATCACTTTGGCGCAACCACCACCTCATCAACCACCAGGACGAAGACATACACCCCCTCCCTCCGCAACCTTCGCCTGTGTCCAGCCCGCTACCCACGTTGCTCCACCCTCAGCTCCTGCCCATCCCCGCGTGCCGCGCCACTCGACCCAAGCTCCGCCTGCTATGCACCCCGCAAGCCGCCTTGGCCTGCCGAGCTTCGCACCTCGCCGTGCATTCCACTCTCTTCTCCTCCCTTCCTGCCTTGGCCAGCCTCCATCAACTTGTAAACCACGTGAATACCTGTGTAAGTAAGTATAGCATCCTATTATATTTTTTTATGAGTTATAGGTTGGAAAATTTTGTTTAAATTATAAGTCATAATTAATCTAAGTTTATATATATATATTACTATAGTTGGATAGTGGTTTATGTTGTGACAACTTTTTCTGTATTTGAAACAGTTTGATTTTATATATACAAATATTGTTATCCTGTATATTGATTTTTGAAATTCTTTTAAAAGTAGTTGTATACTTTATTATAAAGTGTTGTATATATTAACTTATATATACGTCTTGTGCTACATTCGGTGAAGTGTTAATTATTTTGGTCAGTCTGATAAGTAATACCTATATGATTATGTTAAAGTATGCTTAGTTTTGTACAGTTACTTATGTATAATTGATGTGAATATAAATGTTCTGGGATTTGAGAACTTAAAGATTTTATGGTGAATGATAAAAGCTATATTTTGCAGGTCTCTGATTTTGAAACGTGTGTATATATTTCATATTTATACAAATACCACACTTTTGGTTCCAGTATTAAGTTTTATATATATATCAGTGTATATATACACACACACCATTATTCACATATTATTCAAAAAAATTAGCAGTATAGGTTAGTTATAAAATTTAGATGAATGATTTTGTTGTAGTAGTATAATTGGAAGAAGAATATTATGATATAAGCATATCTATATGTTACTGTAATATATGAGCTTTAGTTATATAATTATATATATTAAACTGTAAAAAAATTTGAATTGATTCAAAAATTTATTATTATATATGTTTAACTTTTAAATTTGAGTTTTAGTTTAAAACAATAATTTTTAAATACATATATTTAATTTAATATGTGTCTGAAATATAAAATATGATTTTATATAAAAGTTATGCATATAAATTTATTCATACCATTTATCTTCATCGTGGCCATTATGATTTGACTTCGTTAATTCATATTTATCAGCTTTGTCCGTCTTTTCTGTTCTTTATCAAACCGTATCCATCTACCTTCGCTTTGGAATTCACGCTTGGATACGTAACTCATCTCACTCTCGTGCTTCTCCCTAACCTCGAAAGGTGAGAAATCACTCACGATTAATGTTCTTTTATTTATTAAATTTGATTTCAATTGATACGACAATTGAAATACACCGCTCCTAGTTATTTACACTGTTAAATATATGCTATTACCTGTATCTGTTCACCTGTGACATCTGATACCATTATCTGTTATTTATACGATAATAATCCAGTTTGGTTGATAATTGATTGATTGTTTGATGTTTACATTGGACGTTAAATTTTAATGTTTAAAGTGATAAATAGTATGCAATTGAATTTGATATAGGATAGTTAATAATTTAAAATTGATACATGTGTCGAATTTGATTAGTTAAATTTGTATAATTTGACCCCCTTTAAATGTTAAATACAGTGACACGTAGAAATAGTAACTACTCCTTGAACCATTGAATGTATGTTGTATAAATTGATGTAGTATAAATTGAATAATGAATATCAAGTGAAGAACCGTACAAATATTAATGTAATAATCTTTAATCTACATGAAAGATAATGTAGATTCTAGAAATAATTATATTAATTTACACAAACAACAATGTAAATTAATACGATTATTTCGGGATTATTTAAATAAATTATTGGATTGTTATTGATGGTTGCTATTGTTTGTTTATTTACTTTGACACCATCCCAGTTATCACACTGCAAGTTCCCTTTGCTATGCTTTGATTTGTGAATTGAAATGGAATCGGGTTGAAATGATAAATATCGAAATAAAACTTTGACTTAGGATAGAGAATTAAATAAAAACCCGATTGGTCAATAATTTGTTTCAAAATAAAAATAAAGATTTATTTGGATAAAATAATGAGGGTTTTAAATGAAGTTGGAATTTGAATTCTAGTGAAATTTAAATGTTAATATTTAATAATCTGAAAACGAAATATTAACAAAGTAATTAATGGAAGAACATTGTTTAATTTAAGAAATGAATGAATTAAGTTTTGAAATTAATTAATAATTAAGTTTTGAAAATATTTAAATAATTAAGTGTTGAAATTATTTAATAATTAAGTTTTGAAATTATTTAATAATTTAATGATATTGAATTATTTAATAATTAAATAAAATTAGTTCTTTGATAATTGAAATTGAACTTCTTTAATAAGTGAAATTGAGTTATGTAGTAATTAAGTTTTGGAAATTTGCTTAAATTAAATAAGTAAATAAGTGAAATCGAATTTCTTCAACAAGAAATAAGATGTGATTTATTGAATTGAATATAAGACTTGAAATTTAAAGAATTTGATTTGACGAATTTAATTTAATTAAATTTGGAAGTTTGATATGATATAGGAAAACTTAAATTGATTTAATGAATTGGAAATTAAATAGAAATTGTTTCGGATGATAAAGTAACTTAATGAATATTGAATGAAATCGATCAATGAATTTAAATTGATTCGAATGTTAAATTAAATTAATTTAAATGATTTTGGAATGAAACTTATATACGAACTTGAATCAGTATTTGAATTGTTTAAAATAAAAATTGAAATTGAATTATAAGATTTTGAAATAGTATTTGGAAGTTATGAAATGTAAATTATGAAAATTGTTTTAGAAGACAAATGGAATGTTGGTTTATAAATTCTTATTGAAATTGAATTTGATTTGGTTTTTAAATTTATTTAACGACCAATCGGTGTAATAATTGCGAAAGTTATTAAAGAAATCTGAATCGGTTAGCGACATACTCTCTGTCTAAACCGAAAACCACTTTAATAACTATACGCGGAGTGTGATCCATAATGAAGTGGTTGGAATGATGTACGTGATGACTGAAGAAACAGAACGATAATGGATAGCCTTAATACTTGTGTCAAATTGAAAATGACTAAAACAGGAGCCGTGCCGGGGCAAATGGGGTTAGCCACCTCGAGCGAACACACTTCTTCGTAAACTACTCATTACTTGTTATTGATTAGTGCACCCTCTAAATTTTGGGAGTGTTGTTTTACGGTGTTGCGGTCGTTGCGGTGATGCATTCTCACCAGTCCGGATCAGGCAAACGGTAGTTTCACTACCTTGGGTATTGCCTCATGTGCCTTGTCATACTTGTATCTCTATATGCGCGACCACTACAAATTTGTTTTGTGTTATACCTATGGAGTACTCCCTGATATCCCACTAGTTTACGGTGGAGTTTACAGTGCTGTATAGTCTATGACACTTATATAAAATGTGTTAAGGGGGATAATGGTAATGCCTTAACACTATTTTGATTCTTTATATTACTGATAGGCATTGTCTACTTAGCATATATTACTACATAGTAGATAGTTTAATGGATCCTTAGAGGATGGTTATTCCAACGTCCTCTAAGTTACTTGTATTTCAGTTGTTATTTCACTTGAGTTGGACTTATTAATATAAGAATATTAATCCTGACTCGAGTGTTTTGTATTTTGCTTTACGCTCGGGTTAGACTGAGTGTATCAGTATTCGAGAGTCACCTTTTGAGTTGGAGCTTCTCTTGGAGGTCCGGCTTCTATCCATCTTTTAGAGATTCAGTTGATTCCAGTGATATATTTTGATTCTTGTATTTGACTATTGTATTCGAGACTTCTGTTGTAACTTAGTTAGCTCTGTTATATATATAGTAGCTTCATGAACTACTATCTTTTGTTTCCGCTGCATTTATTACTCTATGTCTGTGATCTGTGATTACTTATTTACTATATATGTTCAGTTTTGCCAAATTTAATTTAACAATTCGGTATTTTGAATTATTCAAGTCTGACATGTGCGGATGCGAATGGTTAAAAATAGCGGGTCGTTACAGTTGGTATCAGAGCTTTGGTAGCTCTAGGCAAAACTTAGCATATATGATAAATGTATTTACAGAATCACTTTCATTCGGTTGAATCTCTTCCTTGACTCGATTCCTTTGAATTTTGGAACGTTCTCTCAGTCCCGAAATTCATTCTTGTCCCTCACTATTCGTATTCTTCTAAGTTCTCGAGTATCCCATAACTCTACTTCGAGTAATGTTTATAATGGATTGGCGATCTCACCAACATTCATATGATTTGTAAAGGGGTGAAACTTCTTTACCATAGTCATCGATTTACCGGAAATTTCTGCATTCTTGGTTTACGATGCTATCTATCTCCTGCTATGCCTGAATTCTATTTCTTGAGATTAGATGCCGATTTGCCTTGGAATTCTGCATCGATCTTATTATTAAAGTTACAGTCAACCCGGTTAAGGTTGTCCGCGATTTATATAAACTTATCAATTTTCTATTTTGTTATTTGATCTTCTTATCTTGTTCCAAACCTATTTTTGAATCAAAGTACTCTTTGATTTGATTTCCATCAAATTTGAATCTCTATACTTATTTTGAAATCCATCCTTGTATCGTCGAGCGAGGAAGTGTATTTGTAATTAATATAAAGATGTTATATATATATATATATTGTGTTGTTTGAGTTGTTGATGTTGATTTGGATTTTCGATCGATTCGTCTGATTAATGCTATCGATAGGATTTTCAAAACACTTGAGCAGAGCAAACTGACACAATATTGTTTTCAAATTTGCTAAGTGAAATAAAATTTTGTATGATTATGTTATATATATACAAGTATAAGTTTTCTGAAATTAAATAGTTAATGAATTTATTGTTGAAAATATATATTTGATTTTCATTTATTTTGTAAACCATTGACAATTTCCAATATGATAAATAAATGAAATTACAAAAACATGGTTATAAATAAGAAATTTAAATAAAATTTAATCAAGAAACTGAGAGTTTAATTTTCAATGATTTCAAGCTTTGGTTTTAAAGTTTTAAGGGTATATTATATGAAGTATTTTCAAATAGAAACCATTCCTAAGAATTTTAAATGCTAAATCAGCGCTCTCCTATTTTGTCACTGGAAAATAATTTCGGTGATGATGACCGCATCATCGACATTCATTATCGAGTTTCATAGTGGAGAGACCATTCAATAGCATTGCTACTCTTTTGCTTGGAAAATGAATTTGATTTGAACTTCTTAAGGATGACTTGATTTATAATATATATAAATATATGATTTAATTTGATTTGATATATATATATATATATATATAGTATATGTATATTTATCCATGAAATGGTTTGAAGCCAATCAGAAATTTATTCTTAAATTTTGATTTAAGGATGTTTTTCAATGAAGCCAAAAATCTTGAATAAATACTTAACTTGAAGTAAGTGAATTGTAAAAATTTATTTGGATAATACTCAATTGCATTACATATAACTTACCTAAATTTTCAAAAGTTAACCATGTCAATGAATATTATACAATATAAAATGATATTAAAGGAATTTTTAAATAAATTTGAGTAGTTATAACAAGTGTAAATATACTTAATATATGTGATAAGATATATTAAGTAGAATAAATTTAATAATAATTTGGAATAAAGAAGAATTAAATTTGTCGAATAAAATATGATTATAATAAATGACTATTCAAATTTTTGATCTTTGAAATTGTTCATTTAATATAATTGGATAATATACAATATAAAATGTCTTTATAAATAAAATCTGAGTGTTTATAATAAATGTTATACACTTAAGTTTTAATTATAAAAATGTTAATAGAGTTAAAAAGAATAATAAATTAATTGAATAACAGATGCGATTAATGAAACAAAATTTTGTTTTGAAATTTAATAAGTTGAAATTAAATCAAGTTAATGAAATACTTTGGATTTCAAATCAATTGTTGAATATAAATTAATTTAAATTTATATGGTTTAAATTAATCGTTTTATTTTGTTTTGGTCTATTTTCTTTCTGGTTGTTTCTATTCTCCTACTTCCTTTCTTTTTGGGGATAAAAAGTTTTGAGTGGGTGAGAGTGTAACGACCCGTAAATTTTAGCCGTTTATTAATTTAATTAATTGAATTTTTATGAAATTTTAAAAATAAAATATTGAAATAGAAATTTTATATTTGAAATGCGTCTAGTTAAACATACCACCTGGTAAATTTTCATCCGAAAATATGAAAGTTTATTTCGTGTGTAATTTTATTTCAATTTAATCAGTTAGAAATTGATGAAAATAAAATGTTTTCGAAATCTAAATATTTTCATATAGAAAAATTGTAAATCATCTTCTGAGCAAGACGTCATTTTTCGTTTTTCCAAATTCGGACTTCTTTAGCTCCGTCGATCTTATTTTTCAGCGTTTTTGCTGCATTTTCCGTTAGTAGAAAATTTAGAATTTTATAAATTCAATCGTACCGTTGATATCCGTATGCCGTTCTGATCGTCTCGTCGTGTTGACCTTTATGGTATATTTATTTCCGTATTTTTACGTTCGGTTCACAGCGTAATCCGCGAAAAGCGGTAACCGTACCGATACCGGTCTGTGACTTTACCATTTACTTCGGTTTTGAAATTTGAAGCGTACAGGCTGGACCACATTATTAATTCACTTTAATAAGTCAACTGAATCATAGGGAAACGTTTTTATTCAATTCACTCGGTATTGATTCTTGACCGTTTCTCTACTCCACTATATTTATACTCCTACTTCTTCTCTTTATTTCCTTTTATATTTTGCTGGCACGTTCAAGATTCCTCCTCCCATATCTCTTTTTCTTCCACCATTCTTTCCCTACAGCAATTCCCATGAAAAAAAAGAAAAAAAAAGAATGTATAACAGCCTCGTTCCCCGAGCCATCATCCCACAACCGACCTCCTTTCTCAACTTCAACATCAACCATCGCGTGCTCCTCCTTTACAGCCCTCACCACATCATTTCGGCGCAACCACCTCCTCATCAACCACCAGGCCGAAGACGTACACCCCCTCCCTCCGCAACCTCCAACTGTGTCCAGCCCGCTACCCACATTGCTCCACCCTCAGCACCTGCCCATCCCCCGCGTGCCGCGCCACTCGACCCAAGCTCCGCCTGCTACGCACCCCGCAAGCCGCCTTGGCCTGCCGAGTTCCGCACCTCGCCGTGCATTCCATTCTCTTCTCCTCCCTTCCCACGTTGGCCAGCCTCCATCAACTTGTAAACCGCGTGAATACCTGTGTAAGTAAGTATAGCAGCCTGTTATATTTTTTTATGAGTTATAGGTGGGAAAAATTTGTTTAAATTATAAGTCATAATAAATCTAAGTTTATATATATTACTATAGTTGGATAGTGGTTTATGTTGTGACAACTTTTTCTGTATTTGAAACAGTTTGATTTTATATATACAAATATTGTTATCCTGTATATTGATTTTTGAAATTCTTTTAAAAGTAGTTGTATATATTATTATAAAGTGTTGCATATATTAACTTATATATACGTCTTGTGCTACATTCGGTGAAGTGTTAATTATTTTGGTCAGTCTGATAAGTAATACCTATATGATTATGTTAAAGTATGCTTAGGTTTGTATAGTTACTTATGTATAATTGATGTGAATATAAATGTTCTGGGATTTGAGAACTTAGAGATTTTATGGTGAATGATAAAAGCTATATTTTGCAGGTCTCTGATTTTGAAACGTGTGTATATATTTCATATTTATACAAATACCACACTTTTGGTTATAAAATTTAGATGAATGGTTTGTCGTAGTAGTATAACTAGAAGAAGAATATTATAATATAAGCATTTCTATATGTTACTGTAATATATGAGCTTTAGTTATATAATTATATATATTAAACTGTAAAAAAATTTGTATTGATTCAAAAATTTATTATTATATATGTTTGACTTTTAAATTTGAGTTTTAGTTTAAAACAATAATTTTGAAATACATATATTTAATTTAATATGTGTCTGAAATATAAAATATTATTTTATATAAAAGTTATGCATATAAATTTATTCATACCATTTATCTTCATCGTTGCCGTTGTTATTTGACTTCGTTAATTCATATTTATCAGCTTTGTCCATCGTGTCTGTTCTTTATTAAACCGTATCCATCTACCTTCGCTTTGGAATTCGCGCTTGGAGTTCTCGTGCTTCTCCCTAACCTCGAAAGGTGAGAAATCACTCACAATTAATGTTCTTTTATTTATTATATTTGATTTCAATTGATACGACAACTGAAATATACTGCTGCTAGTTATTTACACTGTTAAATATATGCTATTACCTGTATCTGTTCACCTGTGACATCTGACACCATTATCTGTTATTTATACGGTAATAATCCAGTTTGGTTGATAATTGATTGATTGTTTGATATTTACATTGGATATTAAATTTTAATGTTTAAAGTGATAAATAGTATGCAATTGAATTTGATATAGGATAGTTAATAATTTAAAATTGATACATGTGTTGAATTTGATTAGTTAAATTTGTATAATATGACCCTCTTTAAATGCTAAATACGGTGACACGTAGAAATAGTGTTAACTACACTTTGAACCATTGAATGTATGTTGTATAAATTGATGTAGTATAGATTAAATAATGAATATCAAATGAAGAACCGTATAAATATTAATGTAATAATCTTTAATCTACATGAAAGATAGTGTAGATTCTAGAAATAATTATCTTAATTTGCACAAATAACAATGTAAATTAATACGATTATTTCGGTATTAGTTAAATAAATTATTGGATTGTTATTGATGGTTGCTATTGTCTGTTTATTTACTTTGACATCATCCCAGTTATCACACAGCAAGTTCCCTTTGCTATGTTTTGATTTGTGAATTGAAATGGAATCTGGTTGGAACGATAAATACCCAAATAAAACTTTGACTTAGGATAGAGAATTAAATAAAAACCCGATTGGTCTAATTTGTTTTAAAATAAAAATAAAGATTTTATTTGGATAAAATAATAAGGGTTTTAAATGAAGTTGGAATTTGAATTCTAGTGAAATTTAAATGTTAATATTTAATAATCTGAAAACGAAATATTAACAAAGTAATTAATGGAAGAACGTTGTTTAATTTAAGAAATGAATGAATTAAGTTTTGAAATTAATTAATAATTAAGTTTTGAAATTATTTAAATAATTAAGTGTTGAAATTATTTAATAATTAAGTTTTGAAATTATTTAATAATTTAATGATATTGAATTATTTAATAATAGAATAAAATTAAATTCTTTGATAGTTGAAAATGAACTTCTTTAATAAGTGAAATTGAGTTCTACAATAATTAAGTTTTGGAAATTTGTTTAAATTAAATAAGTAAATAAGTGAAATCGAATTTCTTCAACGAGAAATAAGATGTGATTTATTGAATTCAATATAAGACTTGAAATTTAAATAATTTGATGTGACGAATTTAATTTAATTAAATTTGGAAGTTTGATATGATATAGGAAAACTTAAATTGATTTAATGAATTGGAAATTAAATAGAAATTGTTTCGGATGATAAAGTAACTTAACGAATATTGAATGAAATCGATCAATGAATTTAAATTGATTCGAATGTTAAATTAAAATAATTTAAATGATTTTGGAATGAAACTTATATACAAACTTGAATCAATATTTGAATTGTTTAAAATAAAAATTGAAATTAAATTATAAGATTTTGAAATAGTATTTTGGAAGTTATGAAATGTAAATTATGAAAATTGTTTTGGAAGA
Organism: Allium cepa; assembly: GCA_030765085.1. Taxonomy (NCBI): domain Eukaryota; kingdom Viridiplantae; phylum Streptophyta; class Magnoliopsida; order Asparagales; family Amaryllidaceae; genus Allium; species Allium cepa. Next base: position 113,947,665 of record CM060932.1, read on the forward strand.
CAAATTGAATGTTGGTTTACTAATTCTAATTGAAATTGAATTTGATTTGGTTTTTGAATTTATTTAACGACCAATCGGTGTTATAATTGCGAAAGTTATTAAAGAAACCGGAATCGGTTAGGGACATACTCTCTGTCTAAACCGAAAACCACGTTAATAACTATACGCGGAGTGTGATCCAGAATGAAGTGGTTGGAATGAAGTACGTAATGACTGAAGAAAGAGAACGATAATGGATAGCTTTGACACTTGTGTCAAATTGGAAATGACTAAAACAGAAGCCGTGCCGGGCCAAATGGGGTTAGCCACCTCGGGCGAACACACTTCTTCGTAAACTACTCATTACTTGTTATTGATTGGTGCACCCTCGAAATTTTGGGAGTGTTGTTTCGGGTGTTGCGATCGTTGCGGCGATGCGTTCTCACCAGTCCGGATCAGGCAAACGGTAGTTTCACTACCTTGGGTATTGCCTCATGTGCCTTGTCATACTTGTATCCCTATATGCGCGACCACTACAAATTTGTTTTGTGTTATACCTATGGAGTACTCCCTGATATCCCACTAGTTTACGGTGGAGTTTACAGTGCTGTATAGTCTATGACACTTATATATAATGTGTTAAGGGGGATAATGTAATGCCTTAACACTATTTTGATTCATTATATTACTGATAGGCATTGTCTACTTAGCGTATATTACTACATAGTAGATAGTTTAACGGATCCTTAGAGGATGGTTATTCCAACGTCCTTTGAGTTACTTGCATTTCAGTTGTTATTTCACTTGAGTTGGATTTATTAATATGAGAATGTTAATCCTGACTCGAGTATTTTGTATTTTGCTTTACGCTCGGGTCAGACTGAGTGTATCAGTATTCGAGACTCACCTTTGGATTTGGAGCTTCGCTTGGAGGTCTGGCTATCTATCCAGCTTTCAGAGATTCCAGTGATATATTTTGATTCTTGTATTTGACTATTATATTCGAGACTTCTGTTGTAACTTAGTTAACTCTGTTATATATATAGTAGCTTCATGAACTACTATCTTTTGTTTCCGCTACATTTATTACATTGTGTCTGTGATCTGTAATTATTTATTTACTATATATGTTCAGTTTTGCCAAATTTAAATTAACAATTTGGTATTTTAAATTATTCAAGTCCGACGTGTGCGGATGCGAATTGTTAAAGATAACGGGTCGTTACATTAAAGCTTAACTTAGTCTTGATTAATCAAAATTAAATTATAATTAAACCTTAATTAACATTAAAAGTAATTAATAATTAAAATTTAATTTAGTAACACTTATTTATAATTAAGCTCTAATTAGGAAATAATTAAATAAATAATTAACTTTTAAATAAATAATAATTAATTAGAATAATTACACTTGATTAAAATAAAAATAATTACTTTTAAACTTAATTATCGTTAATTTAAAACTTTCTTAATTGATTACAAACGATTAACTTGATTAAATAATTCATAAATCCTAAGTACTTAATTAATTAATAATTATATTTGATAAATAAATTAACTATTAGACTAGCTAATTAAGAGTTAATTAAGTTTTGTAAGCACTAATTAGGTTGAAATGGTTTTCAAAACAATTTTAAATGAAAACTTAAAAAAACTTGAAACTCTTATATTTCTGAACTACATCCATATCGACTATCACTATAGATGTCGTAACTTAGAATTACTTTTCTAAGTTACCATCCAAAATTTAACTTACATTTATACTTACTTTTAAAATAATTTAAAAGGGTTTTTTTAAAAAAACTTTTCTAGGTTACAAACCAAAGAAAACATTTACTAAATCAGAACTGGCAAATGGTTTGTTTTTCAAAAGGGATCCCAAGTCTTTTTCAACGAATCACATGTCTAACTTCCAAACCATTCAACATATACCCAAGATTATAAATACTAATTTATATTGTAACATCCCCTATCTGGAGGCTCGATGCTAAGCGCTGCAAATGCTGCAGTCATCCATAGTATTAACTTCTGGTGACCAAATACGGTAATGCTAATGGTATCCATAATATCACAAGCACATGAGTATGAAAGAAAACGACAGATTTCACAAAAATAACTTTTCTGATTACATTTCACAAAACATGTTTCATATTCCATTACATAATCCCAACCGTTTCCCAGGTTCAAATAATATATAATTATTGCATAAATACACCAAGAGCGACATATGATGATTCCCCATTGGATGACCAGAGCACTAAATAGTCTAACTAACTTAATCCAACACAGGGGGAAAAATCAACTCCTAAATAGCTATCCGCCAACCATTTGCTCGTCTCTGGAAGCTTTATGCGCCGACCTACTAAAAACCTGAAAACCTTAACCTACTCAAATCAATTGTGAGCACCTGAGAGTTCAAGAAGAAGCACATAAACTTTGAGTCAAACATAAAGCCTGGTGTGAATAATACTATACATCTTGGTTATTTGATATTTAGTAAGACGACACCGCTTAGCGGAACGGGTTTCCCCCAACTAATATCCTTTTAAAACAAATGTTTTGAAAATCATAATCTTACAGCCAAAAATGGTCAAAAACTATAAAGCATGATCATGTAAACATACATATCAAGTAACAAATGAACTATCTGTCTGAACACTATTGTTTGTTTGGCTAACTACTAACCTTTGGCTGACTCGGGTCTACCAAATAATATAAACAAATAATCTAACATCTATTAGATACTCCTCTTCTGAATGGTCTGTCCCTAACTTATCCAAGGTCACCTGATCTTAATGGTTTTGTGGGCTCACCAACAACCTACCTCTGTACAAATATATTCTCTTCTATGTGTAATATCATTTTAGTCTTAACTGTGACTAAGCCATACACACTGGAATTTTTGAATAAATTAGCTAGGAGATAATAGCTAATGTATAGGGCGCTACCCTATACCAGTCCCATCTGGTATATAAATGTCTGAGTCATTTTACTTAGATTAATCTTCCCTTAAATTTTTCTTGAAAACCTTTTCATCTCAGATTGATTTAAAATCTTTAAATCAAATTTAAACAAGGAAAACATATACTCTATGCTTTACTCAAAATCACCTTACCATGTTATATATACTTTACTCAAATCTTTGTTGATGAAAACATTTAAACCTTTGAAAGTACCCCTTACGAATCCATAGAAAGTACCCCTTACGAAACCAAGTAAATCCTTTTCTTTCACCTAGGCCAAAAGGCCAAAACATTCCTTTCGAAACCATTCATATGAACCTTTTGAAACAATTGAAAATCCTTTCCTTCGAAAGCTATAAAACCTTAGATATCCTATCTTTGAACACTTTAAAATTTTCCTTTCGAAACCATTAAAAAACCTTTCCTTTTAGACCTTTCAAAACCTTCCTTTTAAACCTTTCGAAACCATTAGGGAATCACCCCTTCAAAACCATTCTTTAGAACCTTTTGAAAGCATTGAAACATCAAACCTTTCGAAAGCATTTGAGTTCAAGTAAAACATGTCGAATAACCTTTCGAAACCTTTGAAAATCATCTCTTTCGAAACCATTGGGTTTTGCCTTCAACATAGCAAAAGGGTCACTAAAACATTTATGTCGAAATCATTCCTTTCGAAAGCTATTTCCTAAGCAAAGAAGTGTGGGTGTCGAAACCAACTTTCCGAAAGCATTGGAAAAGCGGCTCGTGTTTTATAACAAAGTATACCTTTCGAAACATTTGCTTCGAAAGGTAGAAAAGCACTAGCTTGGGGTTTCGACCCATTCGAAAGCATTTAATTAATAAAAAGGCGCAACCCCATTCGAAACCATTCCTTAAATAACTTTGACCCAATCGGGAGCCAACCAAGTCGAAAGCATTACTTTCGAAAGCAAGGCGTGTTTTTCATCTGAAATCAAAGTAGCGCTTCAACCCCATCGAAACCCCTGGTTTCGACCCAACGCCTTTCGCCTATATCCAGTTTGCTGCGCATCAAGTCATTGGTGCCATGCGCATTAGTTTCGATGGTGATGGCGATGGTGATGGAACTACTAAGTCGGAACCTAGGTGTCTAAAGTGGCGAAACATGCTAACAACATGTAAAAACTTATTTTAACTTTAAAAAGGAATCTAAGCTGCCTTGTTTGTCAAAATATTATTGGTTGCCAATCTTTTTTTTTCTAAAAGTGCTGCCAAAATTTCAAAATTAAACAATTTAAATAATTTACAAAAATACCCCTTCTCCTTTTATAAACATGTAAAACATTTTATCTTAAATAATTTTATATATCTATTAAAACACTTGGAAATATTCTACAAAAATTCCATAAAATCTTTTTAATATGTTTTCCAACATATATTAATTTTAGACCCATCACATAAATAATTTAGCCGTAAATTATTTTAAATCCAAATAATCATTTTCCTCACTAGAAAATTAATATAAAATCCACATTAATTCAGAAAATTATGAAAACTGAAATCCATCTATAAAATACCATTTATGATCCGAATCTAAAATGGCAAGTCATTTGGATGTCATTAAATAGGGTTTTCACATTAAAACATATCATAAAACCTATACGAGTAAGCATAAATCATCAACAAGCATATATAAGCATTTTATCCTTCAAAATCATGGCACAACATTGCAAATAAATTCAGATTATTCTTAAAACCGAAAAAAATTGAGAAAATAAGAGATGTAGTCATTGTTCACCTTAGCTTTGAGATTAAGTATTTGAGATTTCATCTTAATTAAGTTGCTTAAGCTTTTCCTTTGAAATCTTGCTTATCTTCTCTTTTCTTCCCTTAATGGCAGCCGCCCTCAAGTTTTTTTTCTTTTGTGAATATAAAAATGAATGTGTGAATGACGGAGTTAAGGGTTTGGGGTATATGGATGTGTCCTAATCCTATATTGCCCCTTATCTATTTTCCTTAACATTTTAGTTCTTTAGTTCATTTGTCTATGGAACGGTTACCCTTACTAATCACAAATCTCAACCCATTAACCATTTACATTATTTCATTTAATTTGCCTAATTAAATATTCCTAATAATGTTGCTAAAAATATGGGGTGTTACAAACTTCCCTCCTTAAAGAATTTCATCCTCGAAATTACAATAAGGTACACAACAAATCAAATATAAAGGTAAACCATACCATTAAACAAATCAGGATAAGCGACTCTAATCCTGCTCTTAGTCTCCTAAGTACAGTCTCTCTCGTCGCCTCTCCACTGGATTTTAACTAATCTAACTATCTTGTTCCTTAGCCTCTTCTCATCTCTCGTGACTATACGAATCGGTTTTCTAACTACAGTCAAATCTAGTTCTACTACTAAGTGATCTAACGTAGTCGGTGCTACAGTAGACTTCGTATCTCTAACACAATTCCTTAGATGAGAAATGTGAAAATCATTGTGGACTACTACCAAACTATTCATTAACTCTACTCTATATGCAAGTTTTCTGATCCTTTCTATAATAAGAAATGGTCCTACGTATCTCGGTGCTAACTTCCATGATTTCTCGAATCGAATCACACCCTTCATCGGTGACACCTTAATAAATACATGATCTCCAACAGATCTAAGTCTTTCTGTCTCTTATCACCATAAATTTTCTATCTGGATTGAGCTTTATTCAGTCTAAGCTCGAATCAACTCAATCTTTTATGTAGCTTCTCTAACTAAATCCGGACTAGGAACTAACCTATCCCAAGTCTCCAACCAACAAACGGGAGATTTGCATGGCCTTCCATACAAAGCTGCAAACAATGTCATTCTTATACCAGTATGATAAATATTGTTATATGAAAACTCTATTAAGTGTAGGTGGTCTTCTCATGATCCTCCAAAATCTAACACACAAGCTCTAACAAATCCTCCAAGACTTTGTTAACTCTTTGTCGATTGATCTGTGGATGGATGGTAAGTGATACTCATCTTGAGCTTGGTTTCTAAAACCGCATGTAGACTCTTTCAGAACTAGCTATTGAATAAGGAATCTCTATCGCTTACTATACTACATGAAATCTAACGACATTCTTCGTAAATAACTTAGCTAGAACAGGTACCGTCCTGGTTGACTTAACCGAAATGAAATGGGCACTCTTGGTCAATCTATCCGATATAACCCCTATACTTTCACTTTCTCTGTTTGACCTCGGTAGCCGATCTATGAAATCCATAAAAATAGAATCCCACTTCCATACTGGAATATCCAATGGCTGAATCAACCCACTTGGCTTCTGATGTTCGGCTTTTACTTGTAGACACTTCAAACACTGCTTTGCCCATAAGCCTACATCTCTATTCATACCTTCCCAAAAGAAACTCTACTTCATGTACTGATACATCTTAGTTCCTCCTAGATGAATAGTGAACTTTGAACGATGGCATTCTTTCAAAACTTCCTTTCTTATGTCTCCTACACTCAGAATGCATAACCTATATACCTTTCTTTCTCAACCATCCATTCTGGATAAAACTAAAATCCTTCAAGTCATTGCCTTCTGTTCCTTTAACTTTCGGATCCGCTCAACCAATACTGCATCCTCCTCCTGTTTAGAAGCAATGTTTTCGAGCATCACCGGTTGAGCTTATAAACAACATAACATAATAGTTCCTTCACTAGACCCAACTTCGGGTCTCCACTGCACTCTACAAGTTGACAACGCTTTCAAATCTTTCCACTCCGCTATCATTGTTGATACTGCATTCTGATGCTTTGTGCTAAGCACATCTGCAACCTTTTTACCTTTCCTTGGTGTGTATTAAATTCCAAAATCATAAGCGGTAAAAACTCTAACCACCTCTGTTGTTTCATATCCAACTCCTTTTGGGAGAACAAATACTTCAACGACTTATGATCTATATAAAGCTCAAACCTCTCTCCCAAAAGGTAATGCCTCTATGCCTTCAATGCAAATATCACCGCAGCTAATTCCAAATAATGCGTAGGATACCTAACCTCATGCGGTCTAAGCTATCAAGAAGCATAGGCAATCACTTTACCTCTCTGCATTAACAGAACTCCTAATCTAGTTCCACATGCATATGTATAAACTACCAAATCCTCGTTCCCCTCCGGAATAACTAATACAGGTGTATGAGTCAATAAGTTTTTCAGACTCTGGAATGCTTCATCACACTTATCAGTCCAAAAAACTTCACATCCTTCCACGTTAACCTGGTTACCGGTGTTTCTATCCATGAAAAATCCTTAATGAACCTTCCATAATATCCAGTCAATCCAAGAAAATTCTTCGTCTTATTCAGCATCTCTGGTCTCTTCCAATTATTTCGATCTTATCTGGATCGATTGACAACCCCTTCTCTGAAACCACATGACCAAGAAACTTAACCTCTTTCCTCCAAAAATGACATTTTGAAACTTCGCCTTCCGCTGATGTTCTCTCAATGACTCAAGCACCTCTCTAAGATGAACTGCATGCCCTCTTTCATCCTTAGAGTATATCAAGATATCATCTATGAAAACCAACCCAAACCTATCCAAGTGCTCTCGGAAAATTTGGTTAATCAAATCCATAAAGAATGCTGGCGCATTAGTTAGTTCGAATGGCATAACTAACCATTCATACGATCCATATCTAGCTGTAAACGCCGTCTAAGGAATACGATCATCTGCTACTCTAAGCTGATGGAAACATGTTGCTAAATCCAAATGAGAAAATATCTTGGCTTCACTCAACTGATCGAACAAATCGTCATTTCTGGGCAATAGATATCGATTCTTTATCATCTTCTCATTCAATTTACGATCTGTACGACTTCATAGCAAACACTATGGTTGCTCCCCAAGGCGAACTACATGGCCTAACAAAATTCTTGCCTTCCAAATCCACCAACTGCACCTTTAACTCTCACATCTCGATAGGCGTCATCTTGCTTAGGAGCCTACTCACTAGTTTTGCTCCCGCACCAAATCTATTCCAAACTCAATGGCATGTTTCGATGGTAATCCTACTACAGGATAAAATTATTCATGGATTCTCTAACCATAATAACTCAATTCAACTCGTCTTCCAAGTCCACAACACCCAACAAAGCATTCACCTCACAACCAAGGTTTCTACAGTATATACAATCCGATCTCTACAAACAGGGTGCCTAAGTGATATTTTCCTATCATGGCAAAATATCCTAGCATCACATTTACTTAACCAATCCATACCCAAAATAAATCTAAACCCTAAGAAGTCAAATATTTGCAAACTGCAAACAAAGGTATGACCAAACAAATCAAACTCTAAGTGGTCACACTTCATCCCAAGTGTCACATACCCTCCTATCAGATTTGCAACCCTTAAGGAAGTAACTAAGTATGAGGGTTCTAGGTTAAGCTTATCTACCATAAATGAGATATAAAAGAATGTGATGCATCAGTATCAAACAGAATGCTAACAGACACACCATGGATCTCAAGCGTACCTCCCAACACTATCTTCCCTTTTTCCTACACTATTAGTCTCGATGTAGCTAGTTCCAATGCAAATACTTTGCCCCTTCCATCCCTAGTAGGCACTTTGCACTGATTCTTATAATGACTGATCTGATCGCAGTTGAAGCATCTGTTATTCTTCTTCTCGATCACTTTCTTCATCTTTCCAGTATGACTTCATTAGCGAAATGTCCTTTCTTATCACACTTGAAGCAACAACCTCCGACTTCTCTTTCTTTGCAGCTCCACCTTTCTAAGCACCCTTCTTTTGAAATAACTTCCTTTTCTGGCTCTGCCCCCTAGACCTCCATCGCCTTGTTCTTCTCCAGAGAAGCAAGCATCTCCTCATGTCTTAAAGCCTCTCCACAACTATGTCTCAAGGATCCCTAATATGTGGTAATGTAGCCCTGGCCAAGTCAGGCTTCAAACCCCCGATGAACTTCTCATTCCTCTTCATCATGGTATCCACAGTAGCATACCCATACCTTCCCAACTCCTCGAACCTTTTAGAATATTTCAACATAGACATCTCCCCTTGCTCCAACTCAGCAAACTTTCTGAGCAAAGTAGACAGCGCCATCACAAACATGAACCTCTCCTGGAACCCTCTCCTAAACTCAGTCCACGTCATCGTCTCCTCATTCAACCTAGCTGTCACACTATTCCAAAGAATAAAGCTGCTTCCTGAAGCTATCTCAAGGAAAGTCTTCTCTTCTTCACATCATTGATCCCTAAGTCAGCGAAGATCCTTTTACAATGCAACAACTAACTCTCCTCCTCAATTGCATCTTAAGTTTTGATAAATTTCTTTCCTCCAAGCCTAACATAGTCTGTGCTCAAAATAGCATAACTGTTGATTGCCGGAGCTTCCTAAACTCCTACTCTAGCATATCCTCCGACCGCTCCAGCAGCAATTCCACCTTGCAGCATGTTCACGAAAAAACTGACGCATAGCTTCCATATCCACTTGTGGGACTACAGAAAAAACATTCCCCTCTTGTGCCTGACCTTGGTTTCTTCTAGCATTCGGTCTGGCATTTCCATTTATGGTGGCGCTTCCCCCAAGATTCACTCTTGCACTTCTAGCGTCCATACCTATATTCAAGCCATGTGAGATACAGAAGAATAGCCTAAGAGAGATAGGAGATAGGGATATAGCGTATACTTATATATAGCAGATACAAGTACATTACTATAGCGTTATCCCATCCCTGGATCTTACTCTAGTTCCATAGGATTATGTTTTCAAAATTCACTTTAGTTTAAAGTTTTTCATACACTTATGCTCTGATAACAAGTTGTAACATCCCCTATCTAGAGGCCCGAAGCTAAGCGCTGCAGATGCTGTAGCCATCCGTAGTATTAACTTCCGGTGACCAAATACGGTAATGCTAATCGTATTTATAATATCAAAAGCACATGAATATGAAACAAAATCACAGATTTCATAAAAATAACTTTTCTGATTACATTTCACAAAACACGTTTCATATTCCATTACATAATCTCAATCATTTCCCAAGTTCAGATAACACATAATTATTACATAAATACGCCAAGAGCGACATACGATGATGCCTTTTGGATGACTAAAGTACTGAATATTCATAACTAACTTAATACAGCACAGCGGAATAAAAAAAATAAAACAACAACTCCTAAATAGCTATCCGCCAACCATCTACTCGTCTTTGGAAGCGTTATTCGCCAACCTACTAAAAACCTGAAAACCTTGACCTCATCCTACTCAAATCAATTTTGAGCACCCGAGAGTTTAAGGGAAAAAACATAAACTTCGAGCTAGACATAAAGCCTAGTGTGAATAATACCATACGTCTTGATTATTTGATATTAAGTGAGACCACACTGCTTAATGGAACGAGTTTCCCCTCACTAATATCCTTTTAAAACATATCTTTTGCAAATCATAATCCTACAACCAAAACTCGTAAAAAACTGTAAAGTATTATCATGTAAACATATATATCGGTAAAAAGTGAATTATCTATCCGAACATTATAGATTTGTTTGGCTAACTACTAACCTATGGCTCACTCGGGCATACAAAAAAATAAACAAATAATCTAACATTTGTTAGATACCCCTCTTTTGGATGGTCTATCCCTTATTTATCTTCTCCCGGGGTCACCTGATCCTAATGGTTTTGCGGGATCACCAATAACTTACCTATGTACAAATATATTCCCTTCTGTGTGTAATATCATTTTAGTCCTACCTGTGACAAAGCCATACACACTGGAATTTTGGAAATTAGCTAGGGGTTAATAGCCGACGTACAGGGCGCTACCCTATAACAGTCCCATCTGGTATATAAATGTCTGAGTCATTTTACTTAGGGTAATCTTCCTTTGAATTTTCCTTGAAAACCTTTTCATCTCAAATTCATTTAAAACCTTTAAATTAAACTTAAACAAGGAAAACATATACTCTACGATTTTCTCAAAATCACCTCGCCGTGTCATATATACTTTACACAAATATTTGTTGATGAAAACATTTAAACCTTTGAAAGTACCCCTTTCGAATGCATTGAAAGTACCCCTTTCGAAACCAAATAAACCTCTTTCTTTCACCTAGGTCGAATGGCCAAAACATTCCTTTCGAAATCATTCATATTAACCTTTTGAAACCATTGAAAAAAAATTCCTTTGAAAGCTATAAACCTTAGATATCCTATCTTTAAAACCTTTAAACATTGCCTTTCGAAACCATTGGAAAACCTTTCCTTTTAGACCTTTCAAAACCTTCCTTTTAAAACTTTCAAAACCATTGGGTAATCGTCCCTTCGAAACCATTCTTTAGAACCTTTTGAAGGCATTAAAAAATCAAAATTTTCGAGATCATTTAGATTCAAGTAAAACATGTGGAACAACCTTTCGAAACCTTTGAAAACCATTTCTTTCAAAAAAATTGTGTTTTACGTTCAACTGAGCAAAAGGGTTAATAAAACATTTAAGGCAAAAGCATTCTTTTTGAAACTATTTCCTAGGCAAAGATGTGTTGGTGTTGAAACCAAACTTCAGAAAGCAATAGAGAAGCGGCTTGGGTTTCAAAACAATGTACACCTTCCAAAATCATATTCTTCAAAAGGTAGAAAAGCAGCAGCTATGGGTTTCGACCCTATTCGAAAGCATGCTTAAAACAAAGGCCCAACCTCATACGAAACCATTACATCAATCAATTTGACCTAGTCAGATGCCAACCAAGTCGAAGAATTACTTTCGAAAGCAAAGCAGGCATGTTTTTCATTTGAAATCAACGTAGCGCTTCAACCCCTTCGAAACCCCTGGTTCGACCCAATACCTTCCGCTTATATCCAATTCACCGCGCACTAAGTTTTTGATGCCATGCGCATTGGTTTCGATGGTAATGGCGGCGGAACTACTAAGTCGATACCTAGGTGCCGAAAGTGGCGAAACATTCTAAAAGCATGTAAAAACCGATTTTAACTTTAAAAAGAAATCATTTTCAACTAACCTGCCTTGTTTGTCAAAATATTGTTGGTTGCCGATCCTCTTTTCTAAAAGTGCTGCCATAATTTCAGAATTAAACATTTTAAATAGTTTACAATATATTCCTTCTCCTTTTATAAATATATAAAACATTTAAGTCTCATTCCTTAAATAATTTTATATGTTTATTTAAAAACTTAAAAAAATTCAACAAAAATTATAAAAAATCATTTTAAATATGTTTTCCAATATATATTAATTTTAGATTGATAACCTAAATAATTTAGCCATAAATTATTTCAAACCCAAATAATCATTTTCCTCACTAGAAAATTAATATGCAATCCACATTAATTCAAAAAATTATGAAAATTGTAACCTATCTCTAAAATATAACTTCTGATCTAAATCTAAAATAGCAAGGCATTTGGATGTCATTAAATAGGGTTTTCACATTAAAACATATCATAAAAACAATACGAATAGCCATAAATCATTAACAGGCATATATACATATTTCATCCTTCAAAGTCAAGGCATAAAATTGCAAATAAATTCAGATTATCCTAGAAACCAAAAAAATTAAGAAAACAAGAATGTCGTCATTATTCACCTTAGCTTTGAGATCAAGGATTTTAGATTTCATCTTGATTAAGTTGGTTAAGCTTTTCCTTTGAAATCTTGCTTATTTTCTCTTCTCTTCCCTTAATGGTGGCCAATGTCAAGTTTGTTTTTCTTTTGTGAATATAGAAATGAACGTATGAATGATGGAGTTAAGGGTTTGGGGTATATGGATGTGTCCTAATAATAAATTTCCCTTTATCTATTTGCCTTAACATTTTAATTCTTTAATTTATTTGTATATGGCACAACTTCCCTTACTAAACACAAATCTCAACCCACTAACCATTTTACATTATTTTATTTTATTTACCTAATTAAATATTGCTTAATGATACTAAAAATATAGGGTGTTATATGTACCATCACCATGCATCAAAAGATTAAATCTCATGAACCATACATATCAAAGATCATGTAACGACCCACCTTTCTGGACGGTTTAAATTGACAATAAACTACACATGTCTAATTCAAACCATTCAAAAAGGAGGATTGTTAATAGGGTAAATAAAAAAATAAAATAAAAGGAGGAAAAATAAAACACAGAATCTCGCAGCGAAAGGATGAAATATAATACAAAAAATAAATACATAAATAGTTCATGAAACTATTTTCAACAAAATCGGAATTTACACTTTTTTTCAGGCAGAATAAACAATTTCTGTAATAATAGTAGATACGGTCCTCGACTCAGTCTTCGTCTTCAGAAATAAGTGTCATCGCTAAACTGAAATACTCGGCCTGACCCGAGCGTAAAGTAAAACAAAAACACTCGAGTCAGGACTAACATTCTTATGTAAGTAGGTAAACTTAAGTGAAATGTACAGATAACTCAATAAGTGAAATACTTAGGTTTAAATAAACATCATCTTTCACACTATAAATCGGTTCAGTTCAAATACCGTCTTTATGTTCATTTCCAATCGATTTATTATTAAATCTAACTTCAGATTTCAATTCTTCTCTTAACGCTATTAAGTTATAAATCAAACAAGTTTAAATCAAAAAAATGATTAAATTTCAATTTCATAATTTTAAGTTCAAACATAAATTCAAACTTACAATATTCCAATTTTATTTCTAAATCAATTTATTTAACCCAATGGTGTTTTATATCAGGTATACATCATTTCAATCCAAATTGATTTTGTTAAATTGATTTTATAGCATATGTGACATATTATTAACATAGTATGTATAACATATAATTTTATTAACTAACCCATTTTTTTCTACAAAGCACATGTGACGTATTTCAATACAAGGCATAAAAAAAATTCTAACATAACACAATTTTTTTTTACATCTCATATGTGACATATTTAACATACATATGTGGAAATCAATCAAACCAACATATACTATATGTAACATATAAAACAACATGTGCATGTGAATGTTATAACACAAGTTTAAGGGAACATAACAACATATATCACATATTCATATATAAAGCAAACATTTCAATCAATGTTATTTACCTAACAATAAAAATGTTACTCGTGAGTGATTGCTCGTCTGTTGAGGTTAGAGATTTTTTGACAACACAAATTGATAAATTCTAGATGAAATCCAAACACAACAAGCTAACCAATCCTATCCATAGCAACAATCCAATAGCAAAGCAAACCACGACAACGCAACTCGAACAAAATGATTTTTCTTTTTTTTAGAGATATGAAGCAAGATAGGAGTGTTGCAGTTTGGCATTTGAAGAGAGAAGGAATAGAGTTTGAAGTTTTGGAATTTATGGATTTGTGGATTTAGGAATTTTGAAGTCTCTGTATTTATGAGGAAGAAGGAGAAAGTGTGAGAAGAAAGCTTTAGATAGAGTAATGTGAAACTATATGTACGTACTTTGGTTTTGTTCTCTAGTGGAAAACCAAAAGAGGCATGTATTCAATAAAAGAAAGCAATAAAACCAAAATGTGGAAATAGTGGCAGGTGTATTGAATAATAAGGAAACGAAGGGACCACTTAGGATTTAATTAATTGCATGTTCCACTCAATTAAATATAATAGCACCAAATATACTTTTTATACACTTGTAACGACTGCGATTTTTCGTTGCCGAAAAACCGAAATGTTAGGGTTAAAGAAGAAGAAAGAGGTAGAAGAAGAGAGAGAAAGATAGAAGAAGAATAGAAAAAGACAACAGAACAATATCAGAATCTCACAATTCGCAGCGGATCAACATATAATAATAAATGAATAATCTTTAAACAAAGAACTATATCAGTTATTACATTACATCATATTACATTACATTACATCATCAGAGTGTACAACAACAAACAACAACAAACAGCGGAAAAGAAATACTATATACTAGTGAATACGCCATGCCATCCAACTTGCCTCCAGTAACTCCTGAATTCCAGAATATTCTAATAAACTAACTCTAGACTACCCGTGTGAAAATTGGTAGGCACCCAGAGTTTAGGAAGGAAAACAATAAACTCCGAGTCAGTCATGTGACTGGTGTGAGAACTAAAACAGTTTATCTTTAAAACAAAATAGAGGGATATGTTTTTAAAGTCAATTCGCAATGCTTTTAAAAATGAGACTACCATAAGGCCTCCCGCACACACACACAATGCAAACGCAGAATCGAAGGAGATTTCTCCTTACGATAGCCAAAGATGCTTGATACGCATTAAAAAGAAACATTTGATATTATTACTAGTGCATAGTGTAGAAAAATTATTTCGAAAGTAAAGATATAAATCTTAGCCAACATACGACCATTATCGTATGCCTACTATAGCTACCATGTTCAATAGCAGGTTACCGCCACATTCCATGGCAGGTTCTATAACTTAAACCGTACAAGTCTCGTATTGTTTCTTTGGATTTCCAAAAAATGGTCAGGCCAAGGAACTTCCCATTGCCACATGGAAACGCCTCTGGAATGACGTCCCGAGAACCAAACCGGATCTCTGCCAACACAAGGCCGGGTTACCCCTAACTGGGTAACTACTGACACGAATATGTCATCCCCCGATTGTAACCGATCTATCCGAGGATCCTCGATTTCACCAACAACCACAAAGTAATAAATTTGCAGCAACAACATAGGTTAAATATCTGGGCTCCATACCATGATACCACCTCTATCCAGAAGGAATGACATACACTAAAGGGGTGCTACCCCCTAATAACCTTGCCGCATCCTTCCTGTTTAGACCATTTCTGGGGTGTGAGGTCCGACGAAGTCTCGTCCACAAAGCCATGCTTTATACAAAAGCTGTGCTTCGGGTCAACAAATGATCATAGAAATAATCACCAAGAGAAATGATCAAACAAATGATAATATCACAAATGAGCAAACAATGATCATTTCACAGCAACACTCAGCATGCCACACTACCAAATTGGGAGTATATCACTAATAACCTTCAACTATATAACCTCTGAGCTCGTACGTCTCAGAAAAGGGTGTTAAGCTAAGAGAATAAATTCTCCGGCACCAACAGAAATATATTTAAAAGAAATCAGCTTTATATTTCAACTTGTAATGTCAGACATACAATCCATACAAGTCTGTTCCAGGCTCGAACAGAACCGAAGGCACTTACAAAGAAGTCCTTGCATTCCGGATAATTTCTAATCACGTCCGGACTTCCCGTCACTAAGGGTGATAAAACCTCTATATCGGAGATCAGCCGATGCAGAGTAACTCAACGGTAATCCTTCCGTTTTCAAAAATATACGGTCTTCAACACCGGTCATCAAATGCAATCCATTACGACGTATCACATATTCGGAATGGTTTATACGACCCTAAGGTCCTTTCCCGGCTAACCGGAATAGTGAGCGCTTATTTTTAAAAAAAATAAGTGTAGCATTCAAATTCAAGCAATTCACAACAAATACCTATTTAAAGGTAAATATTGATAGTCGGTTATTTAACTATCAATAAAGATGCGCAACATCACCAAATCCAAATAATTTTCCAAATTATTTACCTTCCAAAAATATTTTTACAGACATATAAATATAATCTCCATACTTCAAAAATAAATCGATATTTATTTTTAAACCAATTTTCCCTTTCTTTTATAAATTCCATAGTGAATTTACATTTCCGAAATATCTATGAATATAAGATTTTTTTTCAAATCGATTTCTAATATTCATTTTCAACTTATCTTTAAAAAGATAATTCTCAAAACGTTTCATTTCATATTGGAAAAACATTTCCATACTTATTTATTCATAAGTAATTCACAAATCCATTTATTTTCAATACTTAGAAAATGTTCAATATACTTAATATCGAAATTAAGTATATATTCCATTCTTTAAGGAAAGCATTCACTTAACACATTTATTTGGGTCAAAACGAATGTTGCGTAAAACATCGTTACGACGACCCGAAATCACTAGTATAGGGATTCGAAATTTAGATAGATATATAAATCCCAATACTATATAAAATATTTCCGTTCGGAAACCATTTACTATAACAACAGTGTTATAGTCCACAATTTCCTTATTCCTCGAAAACATCTATTTCAACAATGAATGTTGAAATCTATGTATTCGATTCATAATACATTTTTAAAACGTCATTAAAACGATTAACTTCATTTTATAATATTCATTTACCCAAGCATATCCATTTTATTTGATAATATATTCACTGCCAAAATCGTGAATATACTTCCTTAACCAATTTCAACTTTCAATTTATCAAATTCCATGGATTTCGAATTTATAAACAATGTCTATAAATTCCATTTCTATTTATAAGCTTTGATTTATAAATCTCCTTTATTAATCCAACTTAATTTATATAACTCAATTATATACCAAAAGTCCACATTATAAGTTAAATACTTATAATTCATTTATTTACAAAATCGCTCCTTTAAAACTTCATAAATTTTAAATCTTATTACTTATAAGATTTATTTAAATTTTATAACAACTTCAACTTATAAAATCTCCTTTATTAACAATTTCTATTAATATCCCATTTAAATGCCCAAAATCCAGTTTATAAGTTAATTACTTATAAATCTTTTATTTTACAACATCTTTTCATTTTATATCTTCACAATTATAAATCTATAATTTTCAATGAAATCCATTTTATTCTTCATTTTAACACTTAATAAACTTGTTTTATAATTCCAATATTTTTAATTTATAAATATCCTTTTTATAAATCTTTTATATAAATCGTTTATAATAGTTCAAAAATCTCAATTTAATTAAACCAATCCTTTTAATAATTTACAAATCGTTATTTAAGGTTTAAATAACTCCAAAATCATACTTAAGTATTTTTTTCCAAAAATAATAACTTTTATAACAATAAAAATTATAACATTTATTTATATAAAACAAATTAATTCAAAATTTTAATGAAACATATACTTTCAAAAATCACTTTAAAATCCTTTTATATTGGAAATCATTATCTTAACATTTTTAAAACTTTAAAATAGGTCCAGTGATGCAACACACCAAACAATCAATCACGGCATCCAAACATCATATATCATCATATGATAAACAACAAATATCACAATATTTGTAAATAAATAATTACAGTTGAAGAATCCAGTTGGATCCCTCCAACCTGTTTCCCTGCATCCAAAGACATTAGCACAATACCAATTCCGCTTCGAGGCGGAATATCGCGGTATATGCAATTTATAAAATATTATCCGCTTAATGGGCGGCGCAATAGGGTCTCATCCGCTATATAATGCGGGAAATCAATCAACTGCAATATATACATATGCCAATATATATATATATATATATATATATATATATATATATATATATATATATATTGCTATATACTAATATATATACTATATCACATCCAAATAGCAATCAATCAATAACTGCAAATCCAATTTTAAATTTGAGTGAGAAGATCTCACCTTTATTTCCGTTTGCTATCCACTTAAATCCTGATTTGGTTTCCCCCGGTTTTGACCTTGTACAAAATTATGGTTTTATTAATATTTATTTCCTTAGAGTCGAACAAATCAATTTACTAAATTAACTAGCTATTCAAACTTAACCAATAAATCTTAAAATTAAGTAAATCAAAATATGTATTTATTTTCCATTCTCAACTGCTAAAAAGAATCTACATAGGTTTTAAAACTAAATCTTTATACAAATTCTTATATTCAAATCTTATATATATATATATATATATATATATTTCTCAGGTTTAAATTAAATTTTAATTTTAATCATAACAAATTTCTTTACCTCAGTAAACTATATACATCTCGAAAATCTGATCTTATAACCCAAAATCATTTATATATATACGTATTTATACTTACTGTAAAACAATTTTCTACATATATCTTCATTTCTTTTCCTTTTCGAACTGCATATAAATTTAAATTAAATTAAATAAAAAGATTTATTACCTTACTGCTCCCAACTATTTTCCCCAAGCCCTAGCTTCACGCGGCCCCTGCCCTCGGCCTCTAGCGCTACCCAAGCCATTTGGCTTCACCGAGCATGCATACTTCCATCGCGAATCGAGAACCCCCTAGCCAAATTCTTCTACTGACGTCGATGCCTCCCCCTCCACTTCGAGATGCTCGAAATCGAGCTCCCCCAAAATCGCGACATCACCTCGCATACGCGAACCCAAACCTTGCCGCCATCACCAAGATAAAACGCGACCATTGATTTGAACGAGAGAGAGAGAGAGAGCGAGGCGCGAGCGTGCTTCGATCGATTTCAAACGAAAAAGATTTTTTCTCTCGGCCATTGACTCTATTTAAAACTGCGTATTTGATTAACGAAGAGGCTACGGCCATTTTTATTTTCAGAGGATTTGATTTTATTCGTGAATGAATTTGAGAGAGAGGAAGATTGCTTTTAAACATGAAGGCTGCGGCCATTTTTATTTTCAAAGGATTTGATTTTATTTTTTCTTCGTTCGAATCTGAAGAGGGATATTTTAAAATTGAACGAAACATGCTCAGCACGATTTTAGCCGTGTTTTTAGGCATAATTTACGAAAGCTACATGCTGATGTTGACATATTTATATATTTAAATTCAAATTGAATTTGATTTAAATTTCAACGCGTTTACTTATCGTGTGCTCACATAACAACTCCGAAAAATACGAAATTTGAAATCCGATAATAATTCAATATTACGGACCCAATGGAACTGGTTTCGTCGAATTCCGAGGCTGTGCCTCGGACGGCTATTTTTAAATATCGATTCAAACGATGTAATTTATAAACTGAACAATTCACTTTTAAATTCAATTTTGAAGCTTCTATTATCTCTAGTATTATCAATATGGATTTTACAATCCTTTGAAATATTTTTAATCAGCTTAAAATTGAAGATTCAAATTTTTATTCAACTGCAATAGATTAAATTCTAAAATTTAATCGCCAAATTCGTACTGATAATTTGAAATTCAAGTCAAACCATCATTCAAATATTTAAAGTTAATTAAATATTTTCAATTTAAATTGTTCAAAATTCTGGGACGTTACAATCTTCCCCCCTTAAAAGAATTTCGTCCCGAAATTACAAGTTAGGAAAAAATGGTCCTTAACTCGTCTACTATTTTTCACAATCCAAATAGTTTTATCAACTTACTAACCTAAATCTTTTTATTAAAGATCCATTATCATTTCAAGTAATTTTCCAAAATCAATTATAAGTTTCAAACAACATTGTTTTCCTAACAATTCAAATTTAAGTTTAAATTCAAATTTCAAACTTTCAAATTTTCTCAAAAACTTTCTAACACTCTAAATTTTCGAAAAATTTTGCCAACGTCTCCTTTGCGCGGCTAGCTCGGTACGACTACAAAATGGCACCACGACCCCTCAGAATCAAAAAGAAAAGAGAAAGCCAAGTGGCTGGAGAAGAAAATCACCAAATTTCATACTGAAATTGAAATACGTACCTTTTTGTCGAGCAATTCAATTTTATCTTTGAAATCAAAATCCTAATTCCATTTCTTTTAATACACCTGTGTATCCTGCTACCCATAATATCCAATCACAATATTCAAACCTTTTTGCACATTTCATTACAAAATTTTCAATATATACTTCTTATACGTTTTTATTTCGCTATTGAAGTTACATATTTATTCTCATTCAATTTTACATTTCAATTCAATTCCATTCAATTTCATTTGAATTCAATTCACAATTTCAATTCAATTTGGATTCAATTTACCTTTTATTTTGAATATTGAGTTTTATCAACTATCTTTTATTCACAACTGCACTATTTTAAATTAGTTCCCATTACTAATTCATAACAAATTCCTATTCACTTTATTCAAATTTGTTTTCAACATTCAGTTTCAATTCCAGTTTTATTCTTTTGTTCATTCCCAAAATCTATTTTCAATTTACTATTTTGGTTTATAACCACTCATATTTAAACTGGATTTCAAATCCTATACGAATTTTAAATTCATCTTTCATTTAATTGCAATTGTAAATTTATTCGTTCATTCATAATTTATTTCCATAATTCAATACTCAATTCCAATTCATTTTAATTACTCCAAATTTATTTTCAACACAATAAATTTTCTTCAAGTAATTATTTCACTTCGTGTCCTTAGACATTTCTTCCAATTCACTTTATTCAAATTTATTCACTTATACTTATTTTAATTTAACTCCATTCTTTAAATTAAATTTATTCTATCAAAATTCAAATTGTATAAGTTATTAACTTATTTATTATTCCCATAAATATTTTAAATAGGATTCCAGAGTCTTTTCAACTTTTTCAAAACCATTTTTGAAATCAATTCAAATTATCCTTTGAATTTCAAAACCAAACCCCAAATTTTCCAAACGTCTTCCTTTTAAAACAATTTGGCAGCAATTTCCTCTTTTGGAAACCCGAAAATGAACACCAATGATGCCGCGGTCATCATCAGAATTATTTTCCAGTGACCGAAAAGAGTTTAGAGCTTTTCATTCCTTCAAAATACTTTTCAAAACCTTTGAAAATCATTTTCAAATCAAAAAGGAATTCAATTTCTAAAATTCCCAAATTCTTTCAAAAACATTTTCAAAACTTCTCTGGAATTCTATTTCCAATTATAAATCACATTTATAATTTACATTCTCCAATTTCATTTGTATATGGATTTTATTTCTAAACTTTTGATTATGATTCCAATTTCTTATTTTCAATAATCAATGGTAATAATTTAATATTATTACTTCCTAACAACCATGCAACCATATACTATAATAATTTACAGAAAATCATTTCTTTTATATACAAAAATAGTTTTGGGCAAAATTATTTCATTTACCCTATTTTAAAAACAATACTGTGTCATTTCATCTTGTTTAAGAGTTTAGAAACTCCTATCAACACAGTTAGCTAGACTGCACCGACCAGAATCTATAAACAATCAACCGATAACTCAACACAATACAAAACAATCTATATTCACTAACAAATACGCGCTCATATCTATTATTACACTCAAACTCATTCTAGAGTACTACTGACTCTATCTCTAATGAGAAATACCCAACAGAGCCATGGTTGTCGCTTAACCATATGCTCTGATACCAAATTGTAACGACTGCGATTTTTCGTTGCCGAAAAACCAAAATGTTAGGGTTAAAGAAGAAGAAAGAGGTAGAAGAAGAGAGAGAAATATAGAAGAAGAACAGAAAAAGACAACAGAACAATATCAGAATCTCACAATTCGCAGCGAATCAACATATAATAATAAATGAATAATCTTTAAACAAAGAACTATATCAGTTATTACATTACATCATATTACATTACATTACATCATCAGAGTGTAAAACAACAAACAACAACAAACAGCGGAAAAGAAATACTATATACTAGTGAATACGCCATGCCATCCAACTTGCCTCCAGCAACTCCTGAATTCCAGAATATCCTGATAAACTAACTCTAGACTGCCCGTGTGGAAATTGGTGGGCACCCAGAGTTTAGGAAGAAAAACAATAAACTCCGAGTCAGTCATGTGACTGGTGTGAGAACTAAAACAGTTTATCTTTAAAACAAAATAGAGGGATATTTTTTTAAAGTCAATTCGCAATGCTTTTAAAAATGAGACTACCATAAAGCCTCCCGCACACACACACAATGCAAACGCAGAATCGGAGGAGATTTCTCCTTATGATAGTCAAAGATGCTTGATACGCATTAAAAAGAAACATTTGATATTATTACTAGTGCATAGTGTAGAAAAATTATTTCGAAAGTAAAGATATAAATCTTAGCCAACATACGACCATTATCGTATGCCTACTATAGCTACCATGTTCAATAGCAGGTTACCGCCACATTCCATGGCAGGTTCTACAACTAAAACCGTACAAGTCTCGTATTGTTTCTTTGGATTTCCAAAAAATGGTCAGGCCAAGGAACTTCCCATTGCCACATGGAAACGCCTCTGGAATGACGTCCCGAGAACCAAACCGGATCTCTGCCAACACAAGGCCGGGTTACCCCTAACTGGGTAACTACTGACACGAATATGTCATCCCCCGATCGTAACCGATTTATCCAAGGATCCTCGATTTCACCAACAACCACAAAGTAATAAATTTGCAGCAACAACATAGGTTAAATATCTAGGCTCCATACCATGATACCACCTCTATCCAAAAGGAATGACATACACTAAAGGGGTGCTACCCCCTAATAACCTTGCCGCATCCTTCCTGTTTTGACCATTTCCGGGGTGTGAGGTCCGACGAAGTCTCATCCACAAAGCCACGCTTTATACAAAAGCTGTGCTTCGGGTCAACAAATGATCATAGAAATGATCACAAAGATAAATGATCAAACAAATGATCATATCACAAATGATCAAACAATGATCATTTCACAACAACACTCAGCATGCCACACTACCAAATTGGGAGTATATCACTAATAACCTTCAACTATATAACCTCTGAGCTCGTACGTCTCAGAGAAGGGTGTTAAGTTAAGAGAATAAATTCTCCGCCACCAACAGAAATATATTTGAAAGAAATCAGCTTTATATCTCAACTTGTAATGTCAGACATACAATCCATACAAGTCTGTTCCGGGCTTGAACAGAACCGAAGGCACTTACAAAGAAGTCCTTGCATTCCAGAGAATTTCTAATCACGTCTGGACTTCCCGTCACTAAGGGTGATAAAACCTCTATATCGGAGATCAGCCGATGCAGAGTAACTCAACGGTAATCCTTCCGTTTTCAAAAATATACGGTCTTCAACACCGGTCATCAAATGCAATCCATTACGACGTATCACATATTCGGAATGGGTTATACGACCCCAAGGTCCTTTCCCGGCTAACCCGAATAGTGAGCGCTTATTTAAAAAAAAATAAGTGTAGCATTCAAATTCAAGCAATTCACAACAAATACCTATTTAAAGGTAAATATTGATAGTCGGTTATTTAACTATCAATAAAGATGCGCAACATCACCAAATCCAAATAATTTTCCAAATTATTTACCTTCCAAAAATATCTTTACAGACATATAAATATAATTTCCATACTTCAAAAATAAATCGATATTTATTTTTAAACCAATTTTCCCTTTCTTTTATAAATTCCATAGTGAATTTACATTTCCGAAATATCTATGAATATAAGATTTTTTTTCAAATCGATTTCTAATATTCATTTTCAACTTATCTTTAAAACGATAATTCTCAAAACGTTTCATTTCATATTGGAAAAACATTTCCATACTTATTTATTCATAAGTAATTCACAAATCCATTTATTTTCAATACTTAGAAAATGTTCAATATACTTAATATCGAAATTAAGTATATATTCCATTCTTCAAGGAAAACATTCACTTAACACATTTATTTGGGTCAAAACGAATGTTGCGTAAAACATCGTTACGACGACCCAAAATCACTAGTATAGGGATTCGAAATTTAGATAGACATATAAATCCCAATACTATATAAAACATTTCCTTTCAGAAACCATTTACTATAACAACAGTTTTATAGTCCACCATTTCCTTATTCCTCGAAAACATCTATTTCAACAATGAATGTTGAAATCTATGTATTCGATTGATAATACATTTTTAAAACATCGTTAAACGATTAACTTCATTTTATAATATTCATTTACCCAAGCATATCCATTTTATTTGATAATATATTCACTGTCCAAAATCGTGAATATACTTCCTTAACCAATTTCAACTTTCAATTTATCAAATTACATGGATTTCGAATTTATAAACAATGTCTATAAATTCCATTTCTATTTATAAGCTTCGATTTATAAATCTCCTTTATTAATCCAACTTAATTTATATAACTCAATTATATACCAAAAGTCCACATTATAAGTTAAATACTTATAATTCATTTATTTACAAAATCATTCCTTTAAAACTTCGCAAATTTTACAACATCTATTCATTTTATATCTTCACAATTATAAATCTATAATTTTCAATGAAATCCATTTTATTCTTCATTTTAACACTTAATAAACATGTTTTATAATTCCAATATTTTTAATTTATAAATATCCATTTTATAAATCTTTTATATAAATCGTTTATAATAGTTCAAAAATCCCAATTTAATTAAACCAATCCTTTCAATAATTTACAAATCGTTATTTAAGGTTTAAATAACTCCAAAATCATACTTAAGTATTTTTTTCCAAAAATAATAACTTTTGTAACAATAAAAATTATAACATTTATTTATTTAAAATAAATCAATTCAAAATTTTAATGAAACATATACTTTCAAAAATCACTTTAAAATCCTTTTAAATTGGAAATCATTATCTTAACATTTTTAAAACTTTAAAATAGGTCCAGTGATGCAACACACCAAACAATCAATCACGGCATCCAAAAATCATATATCATCATATGATAAACAACAAATATCACAATATTTGTAAATAAATAATTACAGTTGAGGAATCCAATTGGATCTCTCCAACCTGTTTCC
Source organism: Allium cepa (assembly GCA_030765085.1). Classification (NCBI taxonomy): domain Eukaryota; kingdom Viridiplantae; phylum Streptophyta; class Magnoliopsida; order Asparagales; family Amaryllidaceae; genus Allium; species Allium cepa. Next base: position 113,973,194 of record CM060932.1, read on the forward strand.
CTGCATCCAAAGACATTAGCACAATACCAATTCCGCTTCGAGACGGAATATCGCGGTATATGGGATTTATAAAATATTATCCGCTTAATAGGCGGCGCAATAGGGTCTCATCTCTATATAATGCGGGAAATCAATCAACTGCAATATATACATATGCCAATATATATATATATATATATATATATATATATATATATTGCTATATACTAATATATATATATACTATATCACATCCAAATAGCAATCAATAAATAACTGCAAATCCAATTTTAAATTTGACTGAGAAGATCTCACCTTTATTTCCGTTTGCTATCCACTTAAATCCTGATTTGGTTTTCCTCGGTTTTGACCTTGTACAAAATTATGGTTTTATTAATATTTATTTCCTTAGAGTTGAACAAATCAATTTACTAAATTAACTAGCTATTCAAACTTAACCAATAAATCTTAAAATTAAGTAAATCAAAATATGTATTTATTTTCCATTCTCAACTGCTAAAAAAAAATCTACATAGGTTTTAAAACTAAATCTTTATATAAATTCTTATATTCAAATCTCATATATATATATATATATATTTATCAGGTTTAAATTAAATTTTAATTTTAATCATAACAAATTTCTTTACCTCAGTAAACTATATACATCTCGAAAATCTGATCTTATAACCCAAAATCATTTATATATATATACGTATTTATATTTACTGTAAAACAATTTTCTACATATATCTTCAATTTTTTTCCTTTTCGAACTGCATATAAATTTAAATTAAATTAAAGAAAAAGATTTATTACCTTACTGCTCCCAACTATTTTCCCCATGCCCTAGCTTCACGCGGCAGCTGCCCTCGGCCTGGAGCGCTACCCAAGCCATTTGGCTTCACCGAGCATGCATACTTCCATCGCGAATCGAGAACCCCCTAGCCAAACTCTTCTACTGACGTCGACGCCGCCCCCTCCACTTCGAGATGCTCGAAATCGAGCTCCCCCAAAATCGCGACATCACCTCGCGTACGTGAACCCAAACCTTGCCGCCATCACCAAGATAAAACGCGACCATTGATTTGAACGAGAGAGAGAGAGAGAGAGAGGCGCGAGCGAGCTTCGATCGATTTCAGACGAATTTTTTTTTCTCGGCCATTGACTCTATTTAAAACTGCGTATTTGATTGAAGAGGCTACGGCCATTTTTATTTTCAGAGGATTTGATTTTATTCGTGAATGAATTTGAGAGAGAGGAAGATTGCTTTTAAGCATGAAGGCTGCGGCCATTTTTATTTTCAGAGGATTTGATTTTATTTTTTCTTCGTTCGAATCTGAAGAGGGATATTTTAAAATTGAATGAAACATGCTCAGCACGATTTTAGCCGTGATTTTAGGCATAATTTACGAAAGCTACATGCTGATGTTGACGTATTTATATATTTAAATTCAAATTGAATTTGATTTAAATTTCAACGCTTTTACTTATCGTGTGCTCACATAACAACTCCGAAAAATACGAAATTTGAAATCCGATAATAATTCAATATTACGGACCTAATGGAACTGGTTTCGCCGAATTCCGAGACTATGCCTCGGACGGCTATTTTTAAATATCGATTCAAACGATGTAATTTATAAACTGAACAATTCACTTTTAAATTCAATTTTGAAGCTTCTATTATCTCCAGTATTATCAATATGGATTTTACAATCCTTTGAAATATTTTTAATCATCTTAAAATTGAAGATTCAAATTTTTATTCAACTTGCAATAGATTAAATTCTAAAATTTAATCGCCAAATTCCTACTGATAATTTGAAATTCAAGTCAAACTATCATTCAAATATTTAAAATTAATTAAATATTTTCAATTTAAATTGTTCAAAATTCTGGGTCGTTACACACTCGTTTTAAACAAAATTAACATATAATAAATAAATTTGGCTACATCAACCAATGTAACGTTACACAAAATAAAAGATGATCCGAAACTCGAATTCAAGTTATACGAAATATTAATAAAATAGTGTGTGTGTATATACAAATTTAATAAGAAAATATATAAAATAAAACATTTATTGGATCATATTACCAAATTCCTAGGGGAAGGATTGGAAAACAATAAATTAGGCACTCATGTGTATTCTTTTTGTTTAAAGCATGCAGAAGGTATAAATGTTGGAAGAAAGAAGCAAAATAATGAGAATGAGAAGAATTAAATTTGGAGGAGCACAAAGGAGGAGGTGACAAAAGAATATAAAAATACAGTAAGCTTTTTAAAGAAATGATATGGTTATGTGTTTAATAAATATAAACATGAACATGCTAGCATGAATGATGCATGTGCATTAAATATGAATTGTTAATAGATGAATTAGTGCAGGCAGAAGTTATGAAAAAGAATGAATACTAAAAGTTGTAACATGCAATAATAAATGCTTAAATGCAAATACAAGAGGTATATAAGGATTAGGCCTAATAAAAGTAGGTGGGAGAATGTATATCTAATAATAAAAATGGTAAATGAATATACAGAGGATAAATGAAAGCTTTATGAAATAAAGAGAGGTTTTTTGATGAATATTTGAAATATGAAAGTGAACAAGGCAAAAAACATGAATGAGATAGTAGTTAGAAAAAAAACCAATAAAATATGAAATGTGCATGAATATGAATTCGTGATGAACATAACCTTTCATACTTCAAAATAAATATAATGCCACATTAATCTAATATGGAAATATATTTCAATTCAATTAATTTCGTTAATCCCAAACCAACTCAAATTTACGCCCATTAAAAGCTTTATTAACATACAAAAAAAAATTAAACACGCAAACCAAGGTAACGGGGACCATCGCTACATAAAATAAAAGATGAACCATGATTCCAAATTCAAATCAAAGTCTGTGTTTTTCTCGGTGCACAATCATGAACATAAAATATTTAATTTATTCTAAATTTTACGATTAGCATTATACCTCTATACCATCAAAGTCTACTAGTTAACGACCGTAAAATGCAGCTTCAATATTCAATTTTTCTCTTTTATAAAATTACGCTTACTTTAAAGACAATAACATTCATTTTGTTTTCATTAAAACATCCTTTTTTATTTTAACAATAACGTATGTTTCTTTTGTTAAATCCATTAATTACAATTAATGTATTTCTTTTTATGCCTTTCTAATATTGAAAGATTCCAAATCAACATGATTGTAATTAATTTCAAAATTACACTTTAAGAGGATCCTAACAAACGTACATTTCTTTCATTGAACATCATTAATTTCAATTAAATTCTCTTTCCCTTTTATTCAAAGATTCCAAGTTGAATTAACGACAATAAATTTCAACATTAGAATTTAAAACGGAACGTAATTAATGCATATATAATTAAAACAATTGAAATCTTTTTTACAGTAACTTAAATACATTTGTAGAATTATAGTTTACATATAAGAGTTATAAAATAACTTGCTTAAATAGTATCAATGACATACAAACAACAAAATTTATATTTATATTTTACTATTAATGATAATTTCACCAAACTTCATAGTTTAAATTCGACTAAATTTAGTAGAGTTCTTAATTAAATACAATTTCAATTAATTCAACTTTATCTTCTCAATTCCTGAATAGTTTAACTAATCAAGTCATACTAAATTAAAATTTATACTTCTTTCCTTTTATGTAAAATCCAATTATACTAAATTTTGTTAACAAATAAATTTCAGTAGGTTGATATGTAAGATGAGCGAAAATCAAGACTAAAATTTATATAAGTTTGAATACATAATTATACATTTATTGTTTATAAATAGATTAGAAGTTAATTTACAATTAAAACCCAATTCTAGTTAATTATAAATTGATTTCATGTTTTACATAATATTAAACCTATCCAATTAAACTTTTATTAAACCATACGTTTGAAATCACATAAAATAGTTGTCACTTTAATATGTCAAAATCAGATGTTATAATTCAAAGTAAATTTTATTTAAAATCATAAAATTTTAATTTCTTGCTGTATTAAATTCTAAAATTTGAATTTTCTTTTTTTCGAAAAATACGGGTCGTTACACTCTCCCCCACTCAAAACTTTTCGTCCCCGAAAAGGAAGGAGGTAGGAGAATAGAACAACCAAAAATAAAAGTAGATTGAAAGTTAAAATTAACAATTAATTTGAAATTATATAAATTTTACCTGAAATATTCATACTTTTCAAAACCATTTGTAAAACTTCCTGCTTCCTCTACAAATACCATTTATATGTTTAAATAACACCTTTATAAATATATGAAAACTATTTGAAAACAATTATTTACATCATTACTTATATTTACAAAGAAGCTATTGAAAACATTAATCCATAATTCATAAGTTTATAAATTTTGTCTCAAGATACTTTTCAAATATTATTAATAAATCAATAATCATTTACTTTAAATGTGTTTTATTTAATTAATAACTTCTAAAATATTTATAACACTAAAAATTTCTATTAAACAATGTAGTATATAAATAAACAATATTTAAAAAAGGATATAGTCAATAAGGAAAAGAAGGTAGATTCGAAAAAATAGAATATAGGTGAATAAATAAACTGAGCAGATAAGGTAGACTCAAAAGAATAGTATTGGACACGAATAGTTAATCCAATACAAAATTTCTTCGTTGGAAATACCTTTATATCGAAACAAATTTTCCTTTCGAAAATACTTCTATAACTCGATGTTTCAACAAGTTTATCCTCATTCTTGCAGACTCTGGCCATGCGTTGATCAAGCGCAAAGCTAGAATTCTTCAAGTACTTTGTAGTCTTGTTTCAACACCCAGTGAAAATACTTGAAAAACCTTCAAAACCGATATGGAAAGTACAATCCAAACAAATCAACCAAACCATTTGTCCAACCATGGATCGTAGATACACAAAGATTACGCCTGAATCCCTCAGGAAACATCCGGATCCGTAAGCTTTCTTGGCCCTGCGAATTTCGCCAGGAAACATCTGTATCCGTAGACCGCAGATACACAAAGGTTACGCCTGAATCCCTCAGGTAACATCCGTATCCGTAAGCTTTCTCATCCCTACGGATTTCGCTACTAAAAACGACCTACGTAGATCATAGGATACACAATGGTTACGCCTGAATCCCCAGGAAACATCCGTACCCCTGGGCCATCTCAGCCAGGTGAATTACGCTACGCAGTCGCGCCAAGAAAAGAAAAACCATGGGTTATGCCATGGTAGGACACTCAAGTATCATATCCGAAAAACCAAAATCAGAGGGAATAATATTAATAGAATGAATCCACAATGTGGCCACAAAGCGGATATCAAGTAGAAGGCACTTTCCATATCATTACTTCGAAAATATATATCATATAGTACATTCTTAAAATCACTTTCAAATATCATACTTATATAAAGTCCATTATATATAAGATTTCATTTTCAAATTGAATACTTTCCAAAATCAATAGTATATCAAATCATACTTATATATACTTCGCCTATAAGATTACACCTTTCAAATTGAGTACCTTTCCAAATCAATAGTTTTCAAATCAACTTCATACTTATATAAATAAATTTTATATAAGTTCGATAACTCCCAAATCAAGTATTTAGTAAAACAAGGTTCTCAATTTCAATTTCTTTCAATATCGTTTCGGTTTTAAAATCATATGTGATTTCACCAAATTATTTCTTCCATATTTAATATCTTAAGTTTCAAAATTTCCAAATAATACGTTTAGAAAATAATCCTAATTTCCAAATCAACATAATTTAGGTCAATCAAATTCATTTCCAAAATCGTCATATAAATACGGGGTTATAAATTCCAAATCTTATTTTTCGAAACCAAATATTTTCTAAAATAAATTATACTTCCCAATTTATAACCATCCCTTTAAAACCTTTGAACTATTTATTTCTATTTGAAATATCCAATTTACCTTTCTGAAAACTATTACTCTATATTATGGTTTTATAAAAGATGATACTAAATTAAAACATTTAATCTAAATTTTATTCAAACATTTCAAACTAAGTTTCATATCATTATAGTTCAACTTATTTAAATCATATTACATAAATATACCAACTAAAATATATACTATATCAAATGATTTATACTTTCGAAATTTCTTAGCTTTGAAAATTAAACCTTGATTTAGAAGTGTTCGAACATTCAAAATAGTTGGAGAAATCAAATTTCCAATTCAAGAGTTGGAAATCAATAACCAATCAGTAAATCAATTTCCAAAAGATAGGTTTATACCAAATCAGAATTCGAAACTCGAGGACTGAACATCGGGCTCACATTGAATTGTTTCAAATATATACATATATCTTTTGAAAATATCAAATTATACTCCGGAATTTGAAATAAAAATTGGTTTTACAAAATCACTCGCATAGCGAAGCTTTTAAAGTGGCCTCTCCCCCACTTTTAAACTCGAAAATCAATGTCGATAATGCGTGCACTCATCACAGAAATTATTTTCCAGCGACATAAGTGAGTTCTGCACTTCTATTTTCTTGAAAACTTCTTTGAAATTTTCTCGAAATCATTGGAACCCATTTAAAGTCATTTGAACATTTCTTATTTGGAAATCACTTTAAATCGTATTATTATATATTTTCAAAATCTTAAAACCAATTTCCAAAGTACCATAGTTCAATCTCTCAAATTTCAAATTCGGAACCCTTCAGTTATAAATCATTTTGATATAAATCAAATTTCTTATAAAATCCTCAAATTTCCAAATCCATTTGAAACTTCTATATATAGAATAAAATCATACTTCATATTTGTTTCATAGAATTTCTCCTTTTGATATAAACATTAATATATCCATTCTCATTTATTGCTTATACTTCTCTTTAATTTAAATTACATTCATTTCACATGTAATATTTCTCATTTATACTACATTTATCTACAAATCATTTCATAAGGAATTTTCTTACGTTTATAACCAATTTATTAAACTTAATTCCTTTTTTATAAGACATTGTTCGAGTTTAAAGTTATCACAACTTTATTTATAACCATTTATTGCAACATCCATTTATTTCATAATAATTTACAAGTCATGGCTTTATTTGTAGTCATTTCAATTTTAATTCATATTTGCTTATTTCATTTAGTTTCACCTTTACCTTTTAATTTATTTATGACACGCTTCATAAATGTTAATTAAGTTTATTAACATATTTTTCCAATTTAATCTAATTTACAAAATTTCCTTAATCACAATTTCAATTTAAAGATCCCAAGGCTTAAAGTCACACTTGTGTATTATTACATTACATGCCAAGAATGTATACCCTAATTCTATTCATTTACCAAACATAGATATAAAAAATTAAACCTCTTTTTACTTGCTTTAAAATTAAGGTTATCAATTCAACTATATAATTCAACTCAATTATCAAGTTTCACTCATATATTAATTCAAAAGGTTTCAATTATCCAAAATATCCAAATATTCCATTTTTTCCAATAGTTGAAACTACATGTCAACAAACAACAAAATTCACGACAACATTTCAATTTCATAAACAAATATCCTAATTATTCATTTTATTCTCTTTAATACACCATTATTAAACTAATGTTTAGTCCATTAATTCAATCAACAACAATGTTAATAATTTGATTAAATATGACAAGTCAACAAAAATGATAATAATTAAATATTACCATTTCATAAATCAAACACATTATAAATAACTATATTAGTCATAAAATATTATTCCTTTATATATATCATATAATATTAGGAAAAATGATTTCATTTCAAAATTTATACAAAACATTTTTATAACGCTAACAAATACGCGCTCTCGTATATACACTCAGACAACTCATTCTAGGGTATTACTACCCTATCCCTAATGAGTTAACCCCAACATGCTAAGATATGTCTAAACCAAAGCTCTGATACAAACTATAACGACCCATCTTTTTGGACGGTTTAAATCGACAATAAACTACACATGTCTAATTCAAACCATTCAAAAGGGAGGATTGTTAATGGGGTAAATAAGAAAATAAAAGAAAAGGAGGAAAAATAAAACACAGAATCTCGCAGTGGAGGGATGAAATATAATTAAAAAAAATACATAAGTAGTTCATGAAACTATTTTCAAAAAAATCAGAATTTACACTTTTTTCAGGCAGAATAAACAATTGCTATAATAATAGTAGATATGGTCCTCGACTCAGTCTTCGTCTTCAGAAATAAGTGTCTTCGCTAAACTGAAATACTCGGTCTGACCCGACCGTAAAGTAAAACAAAAAACTCGAGTCAGGACTAACATTCTTATGTAAGTAGGTAAACTCAAGTGAAATGTACAGATAACTCAATAAGTGAAATACCTAGGTTTAAATAAACATCATCTTTCACACTATAAATTGGTTCAGTTCAAATACCGACTTTATGTTCATTTCCATTCGATTTATTATTAAATCTAACTTCACATTTCAATTCTTCTCTTAAAGCTATTAAGTTATAAATCAAACAAGTTTAAATCAAAAAAATGACTAAATTTTAATTTTATAATTTGAAGTTCAAACATAAATTCAAACTTACAATATTCCAATTTTATTTCTAAATCAATTTATTTAGCCCAAAGTTGTTTTATATCGAGTATACATCATTTCAATCCAAAGTGATTTTGTTAAAGATAACTTGAAGTGCGAGAACAATAATAACATACATGACATAACATGTCACTGATCAACATGTGTGCATAATTAACAACTTAATATATACACATGCATAACTAACATATCACATGTGTCACATATCGTAAACAACTTAAGTGAATATTTGAAATTCTGATATGCCATACACTAACATAACATATAAACATATAACATGACATATATACAAGGAACTTGAAAGGTGAAATAACATGGCATCTCATGTTTCCCAAACAAAACACATTATTTACACATAGCATAGGTGACATATTGTTAACATAGTATGTATAACATATGATTTTATTAACTAACTCATTTTTTTTACAAAGCACATGTGACGTATTTCAACACAAGGCATAAAAAAAATTCTAACATAACACATTTTTTTTACATCTCATATGTGACATATTTAACATACATATTTGGAAATCAATAAAATCAACATAATATACTATTTGTGACATATAAAACAACATGTGCATGTGAATGTTATAACACAAGTTCAAAGGTACATAACAACATATATCAAATATTCATATCAAAAGCAAACATTTCAATCAATGTTATTTACCTTACAATAAAAATGTTAATCGTGATTGATTGCTCACCTTTTGAGGTTAGAGATTTTTTGACAACACAAATTAATAGATTCTATATAAAATCCAAACACGACAGGCTAACCAATCCTATCCATAGCAACAATCCAATAGCAAAGCAAATCACGACAACGCAAGTCGAACAAACTTAGTTTTCTTCTTCTTTTTTTTAGAGAGATGAAGCAAGAGAGGAGTGATGCAGTTTGGCATTTGAAGAGAGAAGGGATGGAGTTTGAAGTTTGGGAATTTATGGATTTAGGAATTTTGAAGTTTCTGCATTTATGAAGAAGAAGGAGAAAGTGTGAGCAGAAAGCTTCAGATAGAGTAATGAGAAACTATCTGTACGTACTTTGGTTTTGTTCTCTAGTGGAAAACCAAAAGAGGCATGTATTTAATAAAAGAAAGCAATAAAACCAAAATGTGGAAATAGTGGTAGGTGTATTGAATAATAAGAAAATGAAGGGACCACTTAGGATTTAATTAATTGTATGTTCCACTCAATTTAATATAATACCACCAAATATACTTTTTATACACCCGTTTTAAACAAAATTAACATATAATAAATAAATTTGACTATAACAACCAATGTAACGTTACACAAGATAAAAGATGATCCGAAATTCAAATTCAAGTTATACGAAATATTAATAAAATAGTGTGTATATATATATACATATTTAATAATAACATATATAAAATAAAATATTTATTGGCTCATATTACCAAATTCCTAGGGGAAGGATTGGAGAACACTAAATTAGGCACTCGTGCGTATTCTTTTTTTTTAAAGCATGCAGAAGGTATAAATGTTGGAAGAAAGAGACAAAATAATGAGAATGAGAAGAATTAAATTTGGAGGAGCGGCATAATTTTTGAGAGGAGGAGGTGACAAAAGAATATAAAAATACAATAAGCTTTTCAAAGAACGATGTAGTTATGTGTTTAATAAGTATAAACATGAACATGCTAGCATGAATGATGCATGTGCATTAAATATGAATTGTTAATAGATAAATTACTGCAGACAGAAGTTATGAAAAAGAATGAATACTAAAAGTTGTAACATGCAATAATAAATGCTTAGATGCAAATACAAGAGGTATATAAGAATTAGGCCAAATAAAAGTAGGTGGGAGAATGTATATCTAATAATAAAAATGGAAAATGAATATATAGAGGATAAATGAAAGTCTTATGAAATAAAGAGGTTTATTTCTTTTTGTGAATATTTGAAATGTGAAAGTGAACAAGGCAAAAAAACATGAATGAGGTAGTAGTTAGAAAAAAAAGCAATAGAATATGAAATGTGCATGAATATGAATTCGTGATGAACATCACCTTTCATACTTCAAAATGAACATGATGCCACATTAATCCAATATGGAAATATATTTCAATTCAATTAATTTCGCTAATCCCAAATCAACTCAAATTTACGCCTATTTAAAAGTTTTATTAACTTACAAAAAAAAAAATAAACACACCAACCAAGGTAACGGGGACCACCGCCACATAAAATAAAAGATGAACCATGATTCTAAATTCAAATCAAAGTCGGTGTTTTTCTCAATGCACAATCATGAACATAAAATATTTAATTTATTCTAAATTTTATGATTAGCATTATACCTCTATACTATCAAAGTCTACTATTTAACGACCATAAAATGTTGCTTCAATATTCAATTTTTCTCTTTTATAAAATTACGCTTACTTTAAAAACAATAACATTCATTTTTTTATATTAAAACATCCATTTTTATTTTAACAATAACGTACGTATATTTCATTAAATCCATTAATTACAATTAATGTATTTCCTTTTTTTCCTTTTTAATATTGAAAGATTCCAAATCGACATAATTGTAATTAATTTCAAATTACACTTTAAAGAGGATCCTAACAAACGTACATTTCTTTCATTAAACATCATTAATTTCAGTTAAATTCTCTTTCCCTTTTATTCAAAGATTCCAAGTTAAATTAACGGCAATAAATTTCAATATTAGAATTTAAAACGGAACGTAATTAATGCATATATAATTAAAACAATTGAAATCTTTTTTACAGTAATTTAAATACATTTGTAGAATTGTTGTTTACATATAAGAGTTATAAAATAACTTGCTTAAATAGTATCAATGACATACAAACAACAAAATTTATATTTATATTTTATTATTATTGATAATTTCACCAAACTTCAATAGTTTAAATTCGATTAAATTTAGAAGAGTTCTTAATTAAATACAATTTCAATTAATTCAACTTTATCTTCTCAATTCCTGAATAGTTTAACTAATTAAGTCTTATTAAATTAAAATTTATACTTCTTTCCTTTTATGTAAAATCCAATTATACTAAATTTTATTAACAAATTAATTTCTATAGGTTGATATGTAAGATGAGCGAAAATCAAGACTAAAATTTAAATAAGTTTGAATACATAATTATACATTTATTGTTTATAAATAAATTAGAAGTTAATTTACAATTAAAACCCGATTCTAGTTAATTATAAATTGATTTCATGCTTTACATAATATTAAACCTACCAATGAAACTTTTGTTAAACCATACGTTTGAAATCACATAAAATAGTTGTCACTTTATTAAATCAAAATCAGATGTTATAATTCAAAGTAAATTTTATTTAAATTCTTAAATTTTTAATTTCTTACTGTATTAAATTCTAAAATTTGAATTTTCTTTTTTTCGAAAAATACGGGTCCTTACAGATCACAACTTTATAACCAATACATCATTTTAATCCATCATTTCAAGTCCAAAGCAAAATCTCAAGCCATCACATACATATATAGCCAAATCATACCACAATCTAAACATATAGACAAGATTTACACATCTATATTACCACCATTTAAGTAAAGGCATCATCTTTCCCAAAAGTTTAGAATTTACTCACAGAAATCCGACTAGACTAAAGGATTTCTCCTCGAACTTGAGAGTGATCTAGGCCTTTGTATTTTCCTATAAAAGTGAAGTCCTTAAGTGGCTTAAACTTGCATAAAGGGTTTGGCCTTAAGCATATAGGGTACGGCCTTGAGGTTATAAGGGGAATGTGTGCTTGGAATTTGAAGATGAAGTGGAGAGATGGATAAAGAAGTGTTTTGCAAGCTTTTGGAATTGATTTTTAAATTGAGATCTAAGTTTTTTATGACTTTGGAAATAGGTTAGGAAGCCATGAAATTTTGCTAAGCTTTAGGAAATAAAAGAATGGAATGAAAAAAAGAAACTAAATTAAGAAAATTCCCTTTTATAATATGTTAATAAGTAAAATTCGGAAATGCCCTTAGTACTATAACCCCTCATATTTTGCCACCTTATCCCTCGTTTTTCCATGCAAATTCCACTGCCCTCCTTAGCCACCATCTGATCTTGTCAAACAAGCATAATCATGGTCCCTTTGTACTAAATGTTGGAGTAAGAGTCTTATATAATATATATTTATATATTTTACAAATAAAACCTTAACTTATACATGCATATGTACATACTCAACAGTACATGCATATTCACATGTACATTGCCATGTTATGTGTGCATGTGTACATAAAGTGTTGCAACATTTTCGATAATTTTTGGTAGACAAAAAATCAAAAATTATAAAAATGACTTCCGGTCACATTTTCAATTTTTCTTCAAACTAATTATTTTTGTAAACAAAAATTAAAAATGATTTCAGTATTATTTTTTATTATTTAAAAGGAGTTTACTTTAGTTATAAAATCCATTAATTAACTATTAGAATTATATTTAAATATCCACACTTAAAGTGATCAAATTCTTGGTCGTTACACTCTCCCTCCTAAAAGAATTTCGTCCTCGAAATTAGTACATAAGAAGATAACTCAATTACTTGAAAATCTATATATTCATATCATAAAACATATCCAAAAGTCATACACTAAACATCCATAGCAAACAATACTTAAACTGTAAATACAAACAAACAATTAGCTATCCTAACATTTACTCAGGATAGGCTTCCTTCATATGGTCAACAGTTTCCCAAATGTAATCTTTAGGATCCTCACTCCATTTAATTTTAACCGACTACACTACCTTATTATGCAACTGCTTCCTATTCTGATCTACAATATGGACTGGACGTCTATCCACCGTCAGGTCTGGCTCCACTTCCAGATCCTCCTACTCAGACAGTTGTACAATCAAGTCAGACCGTGCACAAATTTCCTTAAATGTAACACATGGAATACATTATGAACACTTGCCAATCTCTCAGACAACTCAACCTTATAAGCAAGGGACCCACTCCTTTCAAGAATATAGAATGGTCCAATATACCTTGCAGCTAACTTTCTAGCTTTTCTAAATCTAATAGCTCCTCTAATTGGCGAATTCTTAACGGACATAGGGTCTCTAACATCAAATTCCAAATCTCTTCGCCTCCTATCAGCATAACTCTTCTGGCGATCTTCGGCTTCCTTCATCCTTTTCTTAATCGTTGCAACTTTCTCCATAGCCTCTCAAATCATATCTGGCCGAAGCACTAGACGATCTCCAGACTCTACCCATCAGGATGGTGACTTGCATGGCCTTCTGAGGAGAGCTTCATCAGGCGCCATGCCAATGCTAGCTTGAAAGCTTCTTTTGTAGGAGAATGCAACTAAATGCAAATGATCCTTCCATGATCCACCAAAATCTAGAATACACGCTCTTAAGAGATCCTCTAGAATCCAGTTCACTCTCTTTGTATGTCCATCTGTTTGGTGGTGGTATGTTGTGCTTAATCTTAATTTTGTTCCTAGAGTTGTTTGTAACGCTTCCCAAAATTGATTAGTAAATATTAGATTTTGATCACTTACAATACTCATAGGAACTCCATGCAACCTGACAATCTCTCATAAAAATTTCAGCTAAAGAAGCAGTGGTTCTTGATGGTTTTACCTAAATAAAATGTGTGCTCTTCATTATCCGATCTACGATAACCCACACTCCTTCATTCCCATTTCTGGTTCTGGGAAAACCATAGATAAAATCCATTGATATCACTTCCTATTTCCAATTAGGTATTTCCAAAGGTTGTAATAATCTGGTTGTCTTCTGACGATCACCTTTTATTTGTTGACAGCATGAAATCCTACTAACAAAAATATAGATATCTCTCTTCATTCCTATCCACCAAAACATCTGCTTCATGTCCCTATGCGTCTTTGAGACAATCTATATTGGGTAATCAACTTATAATGATAACATTCTGACAAAACTTTCTGCCTAAGATCATTGACATTTGGTACGCAGATTGGTCCAATCATTCACGAAACTCCTCGGTCATCAATCTTAAAATTTATACATTGTCCCTCTTAAACCATCCTAATGATTGCCACAAAGGTTCTGTCCATTCTTTGCTTGCTCGTTATTCTTTCTAGGAGATTCAGGATAACCTCCAAAAGAGTCAAAATGGCATTCATGTTTAAGGCATCCGCCACCACATTAACCTTTCCTGGCATATAGAGAATATCCAAGTCATAGGACGCCAGAAACTCTAACCATCTCTGCTGCCTCAGGTTCAGATCCTTCTGAGTAAAAAGATATTTCAGGGATTTATGATCTGTAAAGAGCTCTAATTTTTCACCTAATTAAAGAAAGAAATTTACTCCTAGAATATCTAAAGATTAGAAAGAAACTAAGAGGAATAGAAGGATCCTTACCTAGAAAGTACCGCGTCCACATTTTCAATGCAAAGACAACAGCCAGCAACTCCAAGTCATGTGTAGCATAGTTCTTCTCATGAGGCTTCAATTGTCTGCCTGCATACGCAATTAGTCTACCATACTGCATCAAAATAGCACCTAGTCCTACTCCACAAGCATCTGTGTAAACTGTGAATCCACTCCATCTGGAACAGCCAAAATTGGTGCACCAGTTAATCTCTTTTTCAGTTCCAAAAGTGCTTCTTCACACCTAGAGTCCATATAAACTCCTCCCCCTTCTTAGTCAGCTTAGTCAAATGTGGGGAAATCTTAGAATAATCCTGAATGAACCTCCTGTAGTACCCTGCCAAACCTAAGAAACTATGAAGTTTAGTAGGAGTCCGTGGTCGCTTCCATTCCCGAAAAACCTTCACTTTTATTAGGTCCACCAAAATGCCATCTCCTGACACAATATGCCCCAAGAATCTCACCTCGATTTATTGAAATGGTACTTAGAAAACTTCCCCTTCAGGACATGTCTCCTTAATGTCTTTAATACCACTTCCAAATGATGCTTATGCTCCTCCTTGGATTTGGAGTAGATAAGAATGTCGTCGATGAAAATTAACACAAACTTGTTAAGAACATCTTAGAAGACATGGTTCATGAGGTTTACAAAATATGCAGGTTCATTGGTTAGCCCAAAAGGCATAACCAATAACTCAAAGAAATAGTCAGAGCTCCTAAATGCACTTAAGGGTATACTATCTTCAGCAACCCTCAATTGATGAAATCTAGTAGCTAGATCCATCTAAGAAAATACCGTAGCTCTATGAGGTTGGTCAAAAAATCATTGATGCATGGTAAGGGATACTTGTTCCTAATTGTCAACTTATTCAATTTTCTATAATCCATGCACAACCCTAAAGATCCATCGAATTTAGCCGCAAACACCACAACAGACCCCTAACTCGAACGACTGGGTCTAATCCATCCTCTCCTTAACAGGTCATGGGTTTAACTTACCAACTCCTCTCTCTCCCTCGAAGCTTTGCTTAGGTTGAATCATGGGCCTTGCACTAAGGACTAAATCAATTCGGAATTCTATCTTTCGGTGTGGGGTTAAACTTTTAACTTCTTCGATGCATCAGGAAGATTCTTAACAACTTCGATTACCCTAAATTTTCTTGGGATGTTTCCAGGGCATACAAGAAACTACATATATGAATACCGGGTTCCTTACATGATACTTCAGCCTTTCTTCCTATATCAGTCGCTAAAGATGTAGTTCTCTTATTACATTCTAAAACAGCACCATATTTTGATAATCAATACATAACAAGAAAAATGTCAAATTTTTTAAAGTCTAGGATTTACAGATCGTAAGAAAAGTGATGAGATAGGTAAGAAACTGGCACGTTGTTACAGATCATATTCAAATGGGTTACACTACCTTTGGGATTAGACACACACTGGGTTTTCTATATTACTCGAGATAAGGTGGTATTTACGTACTATTTATAAAGAGATAAAACTACGAGAGGCACCGGTATCAAATAATTATCGAATAAAAATCCATTGATTAGTAAGGTACTTCCAAGGATGTATTTCCCTTTCGCATTCGTTGAAGTCGACGGTTCATTCTTAGTGGCATACACCTTCGGTTGCTGCACCTTCTTCATGAGTGGGAAGTCCTTCACTATATGGTCGGGCTGATGACAATTAAAACAGAGAGACTTATGGACCTTCGGGGATATAGGTCCACTTTGTTGTCGCTGCTACTACTGAACTCTAGAATTCTTGCAAAACTTTACGATGTGGCCTCTCTGCTGACACTTGCAGCAAAACAAAATTCTTAAAACGGCTCTATTAAGCTCCACTACCCGGCCTTCCCTTTCCTTGATTCTTCTAATTAGGATTAAACTTTCTCTTATTGCAATGGGTACCATTAGCATTTCCACAAGGTGCTACTGGAGTAGGCTTCTTCTTTTCCAAAGCCTCATACCTCAAAGCCATATCCACTAAATCAACAAAAGAACTTTTGATATGAGCAGTTATCTTCTCATGGAAACTTTCCCTCAATCCTATAATAAACACCTCATTTTTCTTCAAAAGGGTATTGTCAATTCTGGTCTAGAACAAGAAAAGTTCGTTGAACTTTGTCTCATATCCTGCTATAGACAGATCCCCTTGCTTTAAGTCTATGAAATCCCTATACATCCTAATCCTTCCAGCTATAGGTAGGAACTGATTCTCAAAAACTTCCTTAAATCGGGCCTATGAAAACTCCTCTTCTAGAACCTTTACAGTAAGGGAGTCCCACCTAGCTGTTGCCCCCTCTTGTGGTTGCCATGTAGCCATGAACCTTTTTTGTTCATCTGATAAGCCAAGACCTTTAAAAATATTTTCGCAGCATCGCAACCAAGCTTTCACTTCCATGATAGACTCAGTTTCTTTAAATGGTTTCCCCTCATAGATTAGTGTAATCTTTGCATAAAGTTGCAAAATTCACTCTTGGTAGCACTAGTATTTCCTCTTCAACAATACGAACTACTCTAGGATTTGGGGTTCGACCATTTGTAGTTGTAGTGCTACTCGTCCCCTACCTCGTCTACCTCTATTACTCATGTCCTACTACTTGGACATAGTAAGACAATTCTTAGAATACTTAGATGAGATAAAGGAATGATATGAATCAAACCTATCAAAGCTGACCTAACTATCCAGAATATATATATATAGCTATACGAATAAAAATTACAAATAAGCTCTCTCAAAGTTGAACCCAACCCAAAGCCTGGGTGTTCGCTCAACCTAAGCTCTAATACAAGGTAACGAATCACCTTCCTTACTTCGAAAACAAGCAATTAAGGGTAAAAAGAAAAAGAAAGATAAGAAGAAAAATTAAACAATCACAGAATCTCAAAATGGAATGAAATAACATAAGACTTTACATAGATATTTCCATAATAGGTCATCAAAGTTATAATAGTACAAGTTCCAAACCGAGATAGTTATAAGTACTTATCCTTACATCACTAATACAAAATACATACATATACACACGGTGGAAGTAGATAGTAGCTCGCTAATGTTGAAGCCACATGCTTCAACTCCTCCAAAATGTAATCGTGAGAAACCAAGATCATTTGGCTACTTATAATAATTTGAGTACCCAAGAGTTTTAGGGAAAGAAAATAAAACTTCGGATTATACAAGGGTCTGGTATGAGCAAACTCAAAATAACTGAATTGTTACTTTAAAAAATGTTGGGAATTCAAGGGTACCTCTTAAGACCATGCCGCACATAAACATATATGGGTTTTTACCTTACAATGACCGAAACATTTTATATAGAAATCCAGAGATATTATCATAATGTCTAGGGTTTTCAAGTAAATTGTTAACATAACCGAAATTGATAAATACTTAAATTCTAGCATAATAGGTATACAATTAAAATCAAAAGTACTTATTGGGAAATGGATTCCATACATGACAAGGTAAGGAACTACTTTCTAAAGATACACCTCTAGATAAAATACACTTGGGTCTGAAAAGAACATCTTGTACTCCTGCTACACAGAACCGGCCTACCACTTGACTAGTAGTACCGAATACGTCACCACTACGGTTGGGATCAACAACCGTACCGAAGCATACAAAATAGGTCAAATATCGACTCTAGATATGGTGGTGGCATACCCTGATGGGAGCGACCCACATAGCCTTGCTGCATACTCTGTTTTGATCATTTTCGATTGATGAGGCCTAAGGCTATATTTACCTTTCCTATAGCACTGCCACTTAAAATGTTGACATTGCCCTTCAGATATTGACACAATGTCAGCACTCATCCATACAAGTCATTTAGGAGATGAATGAACCAATGCTTCCACTATACCTATTTTGAAATCACCCTCAGGATTAGTAGCAAGTAGTCCTTGCACTTCAAAGTCTTCTTCTTCTTGGACCTTGCCTTCACTATTTCCAATTTGAACGCTTACAGTTGGTTCGAAGGGTTTTGGATAACAACTGATATCTGCCCAGGTCTCTCCAAACCAACATTCGATTATGTTAAAGGGTCAAGTTTTCAATGTGGACAACTCCACTATTAGGGTGTAAAGATTTACATATCAAGATATATTCCATAAGCTTAAATTATCATGAACTGCTTATCGAAGTTAACTCCCTTGTATTCATCACGCTTCTGAAATTCGGTATTTGTGATAAATACAAGTTGACTTACTTCCAACAAAACGTGTCAACGTTTTACTATGACTACTTTCATTTGTTTGGCTACTCAATGGCATAGCTAGAGATCCTTTGTGTTTAAAACAATTTACTTTAAAGAAGAAAGTGGATTTGAAATAAATAACTGATAGAGTTTAAATAACCTGTAAAATAATTTCAATTAAATCATAAGTTAAAGTTAATTAAATCTTATCCAAACATAGTTAAATCAAAATTAAATTATAATTAAACCTTAATTCACTTTAAAATTAATTAATAATTAAAGTTTAATTAAGTAACATTTATTTATAATTAAACTCTAACTAAGAAATAATTAATTAAATAATTAACTTTTGAGTAAATAATAATTAATTAGAATAATTGAATTTTATTTAAATAAAAATAATTACTTTTTAACTTAATTAATCATTAATTTTATCTTTCTTAATTTATTACAAATGATTAACTTGATTAATTAATTCATAAATCCTACTTACTTAAATAATTAATAATTATTTTTGATAAATAAATTAATTATTCAACTTATTAATTAAGAGTTAATTAAGTTTTATAATCATTGATTAAGTTGAAATGGTTTTCAAAACAATTTAAAAAGAAAACTTAAAAAAAAATTCTGAACTACATCCAAAGCGATTATCGCTATAAATGCCATAATATAGAATTATTTTTCTAAATTACCATCCAAAACTGAAACTTCCACTCGTACTTTCCTTTTAAAATAATTTAAAAGTGTTTTTTAAACAAAAAATTTCTAGGTTAGAAACCAAAGAAATCATTTACTAAAATCCGAGCTAGCAAATAATTTGGTTTTCACAAACGATCCCATGTTCAATATATACCCAAGATTATGAATACTAGTTTATACCATCAACATACATCACAAGATTACATCTCACAAACCATACACATCAAAGATCACAACTTTATAACCAATACATCATTTTAATCCATCATTTCAAGTCTAAAGCTAAAACTCAAACCATCACATACATATATAGTCAAGTCATACCATAATCCAAACATATAAACAATATTTACACAACTATATAACCACTGTTAAAGTAAAGGCATCATCTTTCTTAAAAGTTTAGAATTTACTCTCCGAAATCACTATAGACTGAAGTATTTTCTCCTCGAACTTAAGAATGACCCATGCCTTTGTATTTTCTTATAAAAGTGAAGCCTCTAAGTAGTCTAATATTAGACAAAGGGTTTGTCCTTAAGCATATAGGGTATGATCTTGAGGTTATAAGGAGTGCGTGTGCTTGAACTTTGAAGATGAAGTGGAGAAATTGATAAAGAAGTGTTTTTGCAAGCTTTTCGAATTGATTTTGAAATGGAGATATAAGATTTTTAAGACTTTGGAAATAGGTTAGGAAGCCATGAAAGTTTTCTAAGCTTTAGGAAATAAAAGAATGGAATAAGAAATAGGAAATTAAATTAAGAAATTCCCTTTTATAATATGTTGATAAATTATGGACATGCCCTTAGTACTATAATCCCCTCTCTTTTTTGTCAACTCAACCCCTCCTTTTTCCATGCAAATTCTACCACCCTCCTTAGCCACCATCCCATCTTGTCGAACAAACATAATCATGGTCCTTTTGTACTAAATGTTGGACTAAGAATATTATATAATATATATTTATATATTTTACAAGTAAAATCTTATCTTATACATGCTTATGTACATACTCAAGTGTACACGCATATTCATATGTGCATTTCCATGTCCAAGGCGACTTATAAATGTGAGCATGTGTACACAAAAGTGTTACAACATTTTCGATGATTTTTAGTAGACGAAAAATCGAAAATTCGGAAAACGACTTCTGGCCACATTATCAATTTTTTTTCAAACAAATTATTTTTGTAAAGAAAATTTAAAAATAATTTCACTATCATTTGTTATTATTTAAAAGGATTTTATTTTAGTTATAAAATCAATTATTAGAATTATATTTAAATATCCATACTTGAAGTGATCAAATTCTGGGCAATTACAGTCTCCTCTCTTAAAGGAATTTCATCCTCAAAATTAACTCATAAGAAGATAACTCAATTACTTGAAAAGCTATAAATTCATATCATAAAACACATAAAAAAGACTAGCTGTCCTAACATTTACTCAGGATAGGCTTCCTTCATATGATCTACAGTCTCCCAAATGCAGTCTTTAGGTTCCTTACTCTATAGAATTTTAACCAACCACACTACCTTATTACGCAGCCATTTCTTATCCCGATCTACAATATTGACTGGATGTCAAACCACTTTCAAGTCTGGCTCCACTTCTAGATCCTCCTACTCAAAATGCTCTATAATCAAGGTCGGATCATGCACAATTTTCCTTAAATCTACAATAGTTTAGATTTAGTGGAGTGAGGATCCAAGAAAGTGCACTTAGGAGACGGTGGATCGTATAAGAGAAGCCTTCCCGAGCTGATGTTTGGATTCCTAGTCGTAGACTGTATGTATAATGTAGGTTTGTTTGCTATAGATGATAGTGCATATATTTGTATATGTTTATGATATGGATATATGGATTTTTGCGTAGTTTGAATTATCTCCTTGACTGCTAATTTCGGGGCAAAATTCTTTTAATGGGGGAGTGTAACGACCCGGAATTTAAACGCTATTTAAATGAATATTTAATTATATTTTAAATAATTAATAAATGGATTTTTATTTACAAATAAAACTATTTTAAATATTAATTAATGATAGTAAAAAAATTTCAATATTGGTTTACCAAAATATATAGTTTATAGAGAAATATGTCCGAAGATTGTTTTTCAAAATATTGATTTTTCATCAGTTAAAATTTATTCAAAATGTTATAACACTATGTTAAACACACATGCACACATTACAGACTACTTTAACATGTTGTGTACATGTACATATGCATGTACACATTTGCATACTTAAACATATTAACATATAATATCTTTTTTTAATAAAAGTAAGTATATATATACACATATAAAAATTCACTTTTTCAACACAAATACACTAGAGACATGGCATGAATTGTGAAAATAAGAGGGGGTAGCGTGAATAGATTTGAGGGGGGAGATGAAATATGGCTATGCATTCATACTTATATTTAAATATAAATCACTTATTATTATTTTAATCAAATTGTAAGCCTATATACCTCTTTATCATCATGTTTTCTATTTTACAAACCTCCTTCTTCATTTTAAATCCTAGGAGCTTATGAAACTTAGCCATGGCCTCCTCTTCATAACCAAAACAAGAAATATCACTTCTTTCACTAAAAACTACTTCTTTTGTTCACAAAATCACTTCTATATCTCTTAGAACACTTTCTATTCCAAGATATAATAGTCCATCTACCAAAACAAATCATGGCCGACCTAAAACCCATGATGGATGTATGCTACAAGGCCTAGGTCGAACCTAAACCCACTTGGCCGAGCCCATTTCAAGCGTTTAAGTGTTCAAAGGTTCTATTTTTGCAAGTTTCGTAAGCGTTTTCAAGTCAGGCAAAAGTTCCTTTGATATATAAAAAATGGCAATGAGTAAAAATGATATTTTTGAAAAGAAAACAATTTGTTTTAATGTTCTATATTTTTTGAGAATATAATGTTCGTGGTGTTGAATTATCATGTTGTTTGGATAATATATGAATGCAAATTGGTTGTTTGGTATGAGTTTGTGATTTTGATAATATGTTGATATGTTTGGATATGTATGTGGATTTGGATATGAGATTTGTTTATGATATGATGATGGTATTTTTTGTGAAACAAAAACAATTATGTTGTGAAATGGTTGTGAAAACTAATGCCTTAAAAAGTTGCAAAGTACCTAAGGTCCGATTTGAAAATGAAAGCTCTTTTTCTAGGTTTGGATTTTGAAATGTTTTCCAAGTTTCTACCTTTTGTTTAAGTTTACAAAGTTATTATAGTTGTGTTATAGAGTATGTTATAGCTAGATTTAAAGTGAAGTTTTCGTCTAGAAATCAATTCTAGTGAACTACGCTTATAGCGATAGTCGCTATGGATATAGTTCGGGAAATTTTGCAATTTCAAGTTCTATAGTGATTTCTATCTGCTTATTTTTGAAAAATCATTTCAAATCAATCAAGTAAGTCAAAAGCCTTACTTTTAATTATTTATTTAATTATTTATTTAATTTATTAATTAGGGTAATTATTACTTAATCAATTAATAAAGAAATTAGGTTAAGTAACTAGGCTTCAAGAAATCATTAACTAACTAAATTATTTTTAGTTAAGTAAGTTTTAAATAATGATTAATTAAGATAAAAGAAAATTAATTTTTACTTAATCAAGTTTATTTTCTTTAATTGATTATTTAATTAGAGTTAATTATTTAATTAATTATTATTTAATTAAAGGTTAATTATCCACTTAATTAGGGTTTAATTTCTTAAATAAATGTTCTTTAATTGATGTATAATTAAGGTAAACAAAATTAGGATTTAAATGATTTAATTAAGATTAATTATGGTTTAATTTAGTATTAAACTTATGATTTAAATAAATTTTGTTTATTTTAAAGTTTCTTTTGAAACCCTATCGGTTATTTATTTTTAACCAAGTTTCTTGTTTAAGTGGATTGTTTTAACCCAAGGATCTCTTGTCTATGCTATTAAGTAGACGAATGAATTAATGTAGTTGTAATAAAACGTTGATACGTTTTATTTCAGTAAGTCGACTTGTACTTATCACAAATACCGCACTACGGGAACGCGATGAATGCAAGGGGGTTAATTTCGATAAGCGGGCCATGATAATTTAAGCATATGAAACGTATGTTCATATGTAAATCTTTACACCCTGGTAGTGGGACAGTCCACTATAAACAACTTGACCATTTAAAATTATCGAATGTTGGCTTGAGGAGATCGGGATTAAATATTAGTTGTTATTCGAAAACCACTTCGAACCAACGTAAATGTTCGAATTGGAAACAGTAAGGCAAATGTCCAAGAAGAAGACTTTCAAGTGCAAAAGCTGTTTGTAACTAACCCAGAGGGTGATTCCAAAATGGGTGAAGTGGAAATAGTGCCTTTGGTTCATTCGTCTCTTGAACGACTTGTGTGGATGAGTGTTGACATTGTATCGACATGCAGAAGGCAAGGTTAGCATTCAAAGTTGCAATGCCTTAATAAAGGTAAACATGGCCTCGGGCGACATCAACCGATAATGACTAAAATAGAGGAGATGCAACAAGGCTACGTGGGTCATTCCTACGAGGGTAAGGTCATCACTATCTAGTGTTCCTACTATTAACTCATTTATGTTTCGGTACAGTTACTGATCCCAACCTAAGGGTGATCATATTCGGTGCTATCCAGCAAAAGATGGGTCGGTCTTATGTTGGCAGGGGTCGATAGGTTCAATATTATTTTATCTAGTGATGCACCATAATAGGCAGTACCCTAATAACCCAGTTATTGTATGGAATCTATTTCCCAATAAGTGCCTTCGGTCTCAGTTGTATACCTATTATGTTGGAATTTAACTAATGTAACAATTTCGGCTATGTAAACTATTTATTTGAAAACCTTAGACATTATGATAATATCAATGGATTTCTATATAAGGTGTTTTGGTTATTGTAAGGTAAAAAACCCGTCCGCGTTTATGTATGGCGTGGTCTTACGAGATACCTTTGATTTTCAAAATATTTTTTTATAAAAGTGAAAAATAAGTTGTTTGAGTTTTCTCACACCAGACCAATGTCTGACTCAGAGTTTTATTTTCTTCTAACACTCTTGGGTACTCAAATTTTTATGAGTAGGCAAGTGATCTAGGTTTCTTAAGGAAGCATTTTGAAGGATCTGGAGCAAGTGTCGTCATCGTAGCTAGTTATTATCTTATTTCACCGTGTATTTTTGTATAATCTATGTATTTTATCATGGATCGGTTGTTATAACTGTCTGGTTGAAGATGTAATGACTCTGATGTATTATATTATGGTAATGACAATGTAATTTCCTATGATATCTATTATATGTTGTTCTGATTTGTGGTTAGATTCTGTGATTGTGTAGATTCTTCTTATCTTTCGTTTTCTTCTACCCTTAATGGTTCGTCTTTCAATACAAGAAAGGCAGTCGTTACATTTTGGTATCAAAGCCAAAGTTAAGCAAACACTTAGGCTTTTGGTTAAGGTCAACATCGAGAGTGCGTATTTGTAATTTTTATTCACACACACACACACACACACACACACACACACACACACACATATATATATATATAATAGATAGATCATCTTGATAAGTTTGATTAGCACCCTTCTATCAAGATTTATCTCGTCCAAGAATTCTAAGATTATCTTACTATGTCCAGGTTGTAAGACATAAGTAACAGGAAGATGCAGTAGGGGAGCAGGTAGAATTACGACTGCAAATAGTCGAACCCCAAATCCTAGAGGAGTTCGGATTACCGAAGAGGCAGCATCCCAACAGCCAAGAGTGAATTTCGCAACCTTACTCAAGGATTACACTAACCTTGGAGGGAAACCATTTAAAAGAACCGAGTCTATCATGGATGTGCAAGTTTTGTTGCAATCTTGTGAGAAGATTTTTAAAGGTCTTAGTTTGTCAGATGAGGAGAAAATATTCTTGGCAACATGGCAACTGCTAGAGGGAGCAGCGGCTTGGTGGGACTCTCTTACTGCAAATATCATTAAAGACAAGTTTTCATGCGTCCGATTTAGGGAAGTTTTGAGGACCTATTCTTGCCAGCAGCAGGAAGGAACCAGATATACCGGAACTTTATGGACTTAAAGCAAAGGGATCTATCTATAGCAGAGTATGATATGAAGTTCAACAGTTATCTTGTTTTAGGTCGAAATTGATTAACACCATGTTAAAGAAGAACGAGATGATTGTTTTTGGTATGAGGGAAGAACCTATGAGAAAATGACTGCTCATGTCAAAAGCACCTTTATGGATTTAGTTGGCATGGCTTTGAGGTACGACGCCGTGGAAAAGAAGAAGCTTACTCCAGTAGCACCTGGTGGAAATTCCATTGGGATTGGTTCTAACAAAAGGAAGTTCAATCCAAACTGGAAGAATCAAGGAAAAGGGAAACGGGGAAAAGGTCAAGGAGGCATGTTTAGGAATAATAGTTGTTATATTTGCAAGCAGAAAGGTCATATTTCAAGGTCCTATCCGAACCGTGAAGCTCTGATGCAGCAAAGTGGATCCATCTCTCAAGTGGTGCTTAAGTTGCTTTGTTTCAATTGTCATTAACCAGGCCACATGATTAAGGACTGCCCACTCAAGAAGAAGTTGCAACAGCTTAAGGTGCATGGCATTAAGAATTAACCGTCTACTACAACGGTGTAAAGGGAAAAGGCATCCTTGATGGTACCTTTGATTAATGGTATTTTTGTTAGAGCATTATTTGATATTGTTGCCTCGCATAATCTTATCTCTTGTGAATCAGTAGGTAAATTTCATCTTATTCCTAGTATTATAGAAAACTCTATGTGTGTGTCTAAACCTATCGGTGTGTAACCCATTTGAATATTATTTATGAGAATATGCCAATTTCCTATCTTTGTCATCATTTTCTTGTGACGACCCAGAATTTTGAACATTTGAAATTGGAATATTCAATTGATTTTGAATATTTAAATGTTAATTTTTAACTTGAATTCAAATATCACTATTTATTTGATAATTAAATTGTATTAAATAAGTTAAAGTTGGGTAAAATGCTAAATCTGGAGTTAGAAGCCTGTTAAATATAATTTGTAGGCCTATAGAATTTGTGTTGATAATATTGAGGATAATAGAAGTTGTAAATTGATTTAACACTGGTTTGTTCAGTTTTAAAATTTTATAGTTTAAGTTGAATTTAAAAATAGCCATTCGAGACACAGTCTCGGAATTCTGCGAAACCAGTTCCATTGGATCCGTAATATTGAACTATTATCGGATTTTAAATTTCGTTGTGTTTGGAGTTGCTGTGTGAGCATACGGCATATAAACGCGCTGAAAATTTTATATCGAAAATTCAAATGGATTTCGTTCTTTTTCAATGAAAAACAAACAAATAAATAAATAAACACGCTAATCCTCGTTTAGTTTCTAGAATGCGAATTTTCTCCCTTATCTTCTTTTGAACGACAGCAGGTTAAAAAAAAGCGTTGTCTTCTTAAATATGCCATCCTTATCCATTCCTCAGTACGCTAACCCCAGATCTTATCTCTTCTTTTCAATTAACAGCCGTGACCTTTTAATTAAATCGCGCACCCTTCTTCTCATTAGTTTAAACCAATATCAAAAAAAAGGGAATGGCCGCTTGCCATTTATTTCGAATCGAATCAATGAAAAAAAGGGGGGACGCGGGCTAGGGCATCGACGATGCTGGAAATCGAACTCGAATAGGTGGCCGCTCCGCTTCTATCCAGCTTCAGTCGTCATCTGGGGAAGTCGAATCTCGTTTTGGGAAAACGCGACAGTTGAGCGCGAGCTCGTCAAGATTAAGGCTGTCGACGTCATGACTGAAGTCGCGACGTGATGGGGGTGCTCGTGTGAATCGTGGTGAGTGTCGCGATGCTGTTGCGCTCGAACAGCGAGCGAGCGGCGGTGGATATTTCGACTATCGAGGGTTTCGAGAAGGAGAAAGGGGACCGAGCTTTGTTCCTTGGGTTTGCGATCGTCGGAGTAGTAGGATGACCGAGGTGAGGTTTTTGTGTTATGCAGTTTATAGGTTTTTATATTTGAATTTGTTTATAGAATTTTTTTTGATGTATTCTGGTTGTTAACTCATTTAATAAACTTACTTAAATTTGTAGTTACTAAGAAGTGTTTATTATAGGAAATTAGTTTGAAATAAAATCATTAGTTTAGATTGCATTAATAGATGATAATTGATTTTTCAATTAGTTTGGAATTTAATTATTAGTTTAAATTGAAACCCTTAGTTAATTAAATTTAAAATGGAAATTGTCTGGTTAGAAAAGAAAATGCAAATGAGGTTAAATATTGTTATTGTAATCATGTTTAAGCTGGAATAGGAAAGAAAATTTTTATACTTGTGTAAAATTTTATACTTGTGTGCACGCTTAACTTACTTTATTATTTTAAGTAATTTATGAAGGGAAAATTGGTTTAAAATTTACTACTTTGGTTAAATTAAATCTAAGGTTAAAAATTAATCATTAGTTAAATAAAATAAATAAATGGTGAATAATTGTTTGATTGGTTCAAATAATAAACCGTGAATTGTTATACAAGGTTTTAAAAATCAAGGAAACAAGCCAGTTTGGAATGGATTGCAAACAACAAAGCAAAGTTGAGTCAATCTCACTCAGTTAATTTTTTTTATTTAAATTTAAATGATTAAATTTAAATAATTGTTTGAAATGGTTGAATTGATTTATGTGCTGTAGTGCGGTATATATTTGGAATTGGCATATTATATTGTGCTAACATCTGTGGATGCAGGGAAAACAGGTTGGAGGGATCCAACAGGGCCCCTCACATTTATTTAAATTATTTAGTACCCCATGTTGTGATTATTTTATATTCTGTGATGAATATTATTGATAATTGGAATATTGGATGTTATGGTTTACCTGAATATATTCCGGTGCACTAAGTTATCAAGATATATATATTTTGGAAACAAAAAGAAGTGAATTTGTAAGAGAAATAATTATAGAAATTTGAATAACTTTAACAATCAATTGGAAAAGAAATAAAGTGCCCTTGAAATTTTTAATAAATAAATCTTAAATTTAGTAAGGGATATTCGAATAATCAGAAGATTAATGAATTTTAAATTTTAGTGTTATTAGTTTAAAGAATAAACCTTTATTTAAAATTTAAGATTCAATTTATTAAAAAGAATAAAGAAGAAATATGGAAGAAACCGAAATTGGTATATTTCAATTAAATGGTATAAAATCAAACGGAAAATAATAATAATAAATATAAAGTCCATAATAAATGAATTTTGAGATAAACTGATAAGTAGAGAAATTTATTTCAAATGGAATAAATTGGGAATCAATTTGGAAAATTGATTTAAGTGATTGAAGTTGGAATTCTCCCTGGATAACCAAGTACGTTTTCAAAGTAAGTTTTTAAATATAAATTAATAGTTTTAAAATTGTTTTAAAAGGTATGTTTTGAAAAATTTATTATTTCTAATATTTATAGTCTAAAGTAAGTATTTTCTCAAATCTGTTATAACAGTAATTACTTTAAAGGTGACTTAGTATTTTGTTTTAAAGGTATAAATCTAGTTTTATATTTATTAAATAACCTTATTTTCAAATATTCATATAGTAGGGTATTTTTAATCAATTTTTGATGTAGTTTTAACTTAAATGTTTAAAGTATATTTCAAAGTAAAGTGTTTTAATTATTTTAAAACTCTAGTTTTGTGCTTGGTGATTTCAGAAGAGATAGAAAAATATTTGGGAAAGTTTATTCTGAAAGGAAAGATGGTTTTGAAACTGTTTTCAAAGAATTGAAAATAGAAATATATCTTTGAGGATATTTTGAGATAAATAAATAATTTGGGAAATTATTTATTGTTGATGGATGTTTGTGAATGTTAATTGATAGTTAAACAACCGACTATCAATATTGGACAAATGCGTTGATCGTTTCGAAGAGACCGGGATCAAGATTTATTTCTCGAAAACCACTTCGATCCAGTTTGTACGTTTCGAGAAAACGATTTTGGATTCGAAAATGGAGCAGTGAAGTGCAAGGGCTAGTCGCTATTAATCCTGAGGATATTTCCAAAATGGATGTAGTAGGAATAGTGCCTTCGGTTCCGTTCGAACCCGGGACGGACTTGTATGGATGAATGCTTGCGGAAAACATCGTCAGGTGGGCGATGGGCATTCTAAGGAATATATTCTAAAAGGGTAACGCTTAGCCTCAAGCCTCACCAAATAGGAATGACTGAAAATCAGGGGATATGCAGCAAGGCTAGGTGGGTAGCACCCAAGCAGGGTGAGGTCATTCCAGTCTAGATGTCCCTTTTTATTTCGGCTTAGTGGGCGGTTGCTGATCCCAACCGCAGGGTGATCTCACTCAGGACTGTCCAGTAAGGGATTGTTCCGGCCTTTTGTTGCAGGACAGCGGGCGTACTCCTCGGTACGGTGATCTAGGCCCCGTACTGTGACAGGTGGTACCCCAGTGCCTAGTCATTGGTTGGAAATCCATTTTCCCTACGAGCCTTGTACGAGTTTTGTTTGTATTACCCACTCTGTGGCTAGTAGCTGGAATTTAATAATGTAACAATTTCGTCTATTTTATAAGTATTTGTATATAGACCTTATCATAATATCATAGGATTTCTATGAAAATTGTTTTAGCTATCGTAAGGTAAAAACCCGACATGTTTATTTATGGCGTGGTCTTACGAGATGCTTTTGTTTTTCAATGGATTTTGAAACTTTAACAATCAATTGGGTGTGATTTTCTCACGCTGGTATTCCAGACTGACTCGGGTATTATTTAACTGTAATGCTCGGGTCAGACCGAGTATTATAGAATACAGGATTGATGCTGTGGAGCTCAGGAGTCGACCAGGATGACGATACGTATTTACGTACTTGTTTATGTATATATATATATATATATTCCGCTGTGTCGAGTTGCTATGTATCCATTTGTATGTTGTTGATGCTGAGCTATGATTGATGTACTCTGATAATGTAATGTATAACAGATATATATTTGTTTTTGCGTAAAGCTCATTGTTTATCTATTATATTTTATTCCGCTGTGATGGTTAGATTCTGATGTTGTTTTCTGTTTCTCTTCTTCTACCTCTTCTTCTTTAAAACCAAATGGTTCGTATTTCTGTACAACTTGAGTTAATTTAGATAGAAGAGTGTTGACTCAAGGGGTACGGATTTGCGGGTCGTTACAGTTGGTATCAGAGCATAGGTTGATGACAACCTTGGCTTTGGTGGGAATTACTCATAGATAGAGTCTGTAGTACTCTAAAATGAGTTTGAGAGTATTAATAGATATGAGCGCGTATTTGTTAGTGAATAAAAATTTGTTTTATATTGTGTTGATTCATCGATTGAGTGTTTATGGATTCTGGTCGATATGTGGGACGCCATATTATCGATAGGGATTTCTAAACTCTTAAACAAGATAAACCGACACAATATGGTTTTAAATAGGGTAAATGAAATAATTTTACCCAAATTATTTTTGTATGTAAAGGAAATAATTTTTCTTAAATCCTTATAGTATATATGGATGCTTGGTTGATAGAAAGAGATAATATTTAATTATTATCATTATGGTATGAGAATTGAATAAGAAATTGAAATAATAACCAAAGATTAAGGAATAAATGAATAAATAAGTGGGATTTGTAAATGTGATTCATAATTGAATAAAGGATTGAAATCATAATTAAGAACTTAAGAAACAAATTCATAAAACTAATGAGATTTGTAAATATAAACTATAAATGTGAATTATAGTGTGATTAATTATTAAAATAAGATAAAATTTCAAAGGAATGTTTGAATATAAATTTAAAGAATTTGGAATTTGGGAGACAAATTGGAAATTTAAATTTCCTTTGAATTTGGAAATGTTTCTGGAAGTTCCGAAGTAATGCTTTGGTTGGATTTCGAATTTGGAGTTTGGGAAAAATTTTGAGTTAGATTTGAACTCTGGGGAGTTTGGAATTTTTGAAAGAATTTTAGAAAGGGAATAAAAGCATTGAACTCTTTTGGTCGCTAGAAAATAACTTCGGTGATGACTGCAGCATCATCGATGTTCATTTTCGAGTTTCCAGAAGAGGAATTGCTACCAAATTGTTTTGAATCGAAATTGTTTGCAAAGGGTAAATTTGGTTTTAGAAATGCAAAGGGTTTTGAATATGGTGGATTTCAAAGGGAATTTTGCAATGTTGAAAGAGTGTTTAAAATCTGGAATCCTAACTAAGAAGGTTGATGGCATATAATAAGTTTGATAACTTGTAAATTTGGAATTTGTTGAAATAAAATTCAACTTTGTAAGTAAGTAAAGTGAACCTGAGTACTGGAATTAAAAATGAATTGTGTGAAGTTATATGGAATGGGAAATTTGTCAGGATGGACTAAAAATAATTAATGTTTGAAAATAAAATTTATTGGTCAAATAATGAATTGGTGAATGAATAAATGGATCAACTATTGTACTTATAAAGTGAAGTTGATACTAATAAGAAGAAATTGGAAAATTGTAATCCGGGAATTAAAATTTAACTTAAGTGAATGAAAGTGAAGAAAATATATTTGAATTTAACTTGAAATAAGTATATAAAATTGAAGTTGAAATTGAATTAAATTGGATTGGAATAAATCCAGCTGAGATAGATAATATTGAATGGAATAAAATTCTACTCAAACAAATGAATGTAAAAATCCAAACTTGGGATATAAAATAAGATTGAAGTCAAGGAAATCAAATAAAATGATTTTCAAGATAAATGAAAAGAAAATCAAGTATGGAATTATAAATTTAATGTGTTGTTGAATGAAATTTGAATTGGATTAAAATGGATTTGGTGTGAGTTGTAAACAAATCCAAACCAAGCATGAATTGAATGACCTTAAAATTCTAAAATGAATTGTAAATATGAATTGAGTTGTATGGAATTGGATGCATTATTAAAATGATTTGAGATGAAAATAAATTCAATTCGGTATGAATAAATTAAATATAGCTTTGGATATCATTTTGAGGAATGTGAATTAAAATTTAAAATGGATTAAGTGAGTGGCTAATTGAATTAAGCATGATTTGATTAAACGGCAATCAAAGTGAAATGAGAATGAACTTAGGTATGAAATGGAAGTAAATTAACTTAAGGTAAGGTTAATAGAAGCACGAGCGTATACAAAATTTTGAGATGGTTATTAATATATAAGCATGGGATGATGTCGTGTTTAATAAAATGGTTTGGGATCAAATTTTTGGATATGAAAGAAAATGCAATGGAAAGGTTTGTGAATAAATTAAGACGGGAATGCAACTATAGGGTTTGTAAATAAGCTAGATTGGAATGGAATCTATATACATTGAGTTGGAATCAATGTAAATTGGTTATAAAGCTTATGTTATTATTTATTCACATTAATATCGTCGAATTGCTTTAGAAAATTGGTCGTTCGACGAAAATGGAAGTAACAATTATATGAATAAATAGCAGTTTAATAAATTGGTGTTGGCACAATTGGAATGAATATGGGTTTGTTTTGCTTAAAATGAATTAAATATAAGCGAGCAAGTTGTAAATCGCTTAAACTGAATTGAATAGTATGTAATTTGGATGCAAACAATTTAAACTTGTGTCGAAACCTTGCATATGTACTTATGAATGTATATCACATGCTTTATATGTGAAATCTATGTGTTTGCTATTGGAAATAATTGAAATGTTAATGAATCACATATATTTAGTACTTGCATTTTCAAATTGAGTACGTACAGATTCAGGGAAGCCATATGGATGGATTTGATCGCACTAAATGCAAATTAAATAAGCCGCTTGCTTAAAAAAAACTAAATAAAGGTACGCTTACGCAAAAGAATTCAAAATAGGAGATATGAACTGTATATATTGATATATATTGTGATTTCCGGCCTGAGGCCGATGTATATATATATTTGTGCATCCTGCGATATCGCAGAAGTCCCTCCGTACAAAGGAGACTCTGCCAAAAATTTTCGAAAATTTTGGGAGTTAGAATTATTTTTAAAATTTCCACTAACGACTAAGAATTTAAAATTTGTAAGCAAATAAATATGAAGCTGAATGTTGAGATCTAATTTAAAAGCGAGAAAGTAAAATAAAGTGGAATTGAAGAAATTGATTGAAGAAATTAAAGGCAGAAAAGTTGCAAGTAAACTTTTATTTGAAATTTTAAACAAATTAGTAACCGGAATTAATAAAAGAAATGGCTAAGTGCATATGGGTTGAAATAAGACAAATACAATTTAACATTCAAAGGTTGAAGATAAAATTGAATTCAATTAGAATTGAGAGATGGAAATTTGAAAAAGTATTTAGATTTGAAAGTAATTAGTAAATTGAAGCCAGTTGAATTCAAATTGGGTTGTAAAGGCGTAGTGAATGGAAATGGATATAAACTCCAATAGCGAAGTGAAATAAATAAAGAAGCATATTAAATACTTATACTAAACTTAAGTAAGGATTGGTGTCTTCTCAATTGGAAATGGATACTGCAAATATATTCTAAGTTGATATTTGAATGAATAGATATTGACATTGGGAAAGGAAGTCGATAACATGTTTTGAATGTTGTGATTGGATATTAGTGCTAAACAGGATATGTAGGTTTTATAAAGGGGAAGGAAATTGATATTTTGATTCCGAAAGATAAATTTGAAATGCTCGACAAAAAGGTATATGTTTAAATTTCTGTATGAAACTGATTGGGTTTTTGGATCTAGCCACTTGGCTTTTTGTTTTCTTTTGAGATTTGGGAGGTCGTAGAGCCATTTTGTAGCTGTACCGAGCTAGCCGCGCAAAGGAGACGCTGGCGAAATTTTTTGAAAATTTAGGGAGTTAGAAAAATTTTGAGAAAATTTTGATAATTCAAAGTTGGTTTTAAAATGTGAAATTCGAATAGATAAGTAAGCGATTATGTTTGAGGCTTGTGGGTAAGTTTAGGAAATTAGGAAGAGGGATAATGTCTTTAATAAAAGGTGGTTTTGAAAGGTCATTGAAAACTATTTGGGTCGAGGAAATAGATAATGGATTATGGATCATTCTTCCTAACTAGTAATTTCGGGGACGAAATTCTTTTAAGGGGGGAAGAATGTGACGACCCAGAATTTTGAACATTTGAAATTGGAATATTCAATTGATTTTGAATATTTAAATGTTAATTTGTAACTTGAATTCAAATATCACTATTTATTTGATAATTAAATTGTATTAAATAAGTTAAAGTTGGGTAAAATGCTAAATCTGGAGTTAGAAGCCTGTTAAATATAATTTGTAGGCCTATAGAATTTGTGTTGATAATATTGAAGATAATAGAAGTTGTAAATTGATTTAACACTGGTTTGTTCAGTTTTAAAATTTTATAGTTTAAATTGAATTTAAAAATAGCATTTCGAGGCACAGTCTCGGAATTCGGCGAAACCAGTTCCATTGGATCCGTAATATTGAACTATTACCGGATTTCAAATTTCGTTGTGTTTGGAGTTGCTGTGTGAGCATACGGCATATAAACGCGCTGAAAATTTTATATCGAAAATTCAAATGGATTTCATTCTTTTTCAATGAAAAACAAACAAATACATAAATAAACACGCTAATCCTCGTTTAGTTTCTAGAATGCGAATTTTCTCCCTTATCTTCTTTTGAACGACAGCAGGTTAAAAAAAAAGCGTTGTCTTCTTAAATACGCCATCCTTATCCATTCATCAGCACGCTAACCCCAGATCTTATCTCTTCTTTTCAATTAACAGCCGTGACCTTTTAATTAAATCGCGCACCCTTCTTCTCATTAATTTAAACCAATATAAAAAAAAGGGGAATGGCCGCTTGCCATTTATTTCGAATCGAATCAATGAAAAAAAAGGGGGGACGCGGGCTAGGGCATCGACGATGCTGGAAATCGAACTCGAATAGGTGGCCGCTCCGCTTCTATCCAGCGTGGGTCGTCATCTGGGGAAGTTGAATCTTGTTTTGGGAAAATGCGGCAGTTGAGCGCGAGCTCGTCAAGATTAAGGCTGTCGACGTCGTGACTGAAGTCGCGACGTGATGGGGGTGCTCGTGCGAATCGTGGTGAGTGCGCGATGCGGTTGCGCTCGAACAGCGAGCGAGCGACGGTGGATATTTCGACTATCGAGGGTTTCGAGAAGGAGAAAGGGGACCGAGCTTTGTTCCTTGGGTTTGCGATCGTCGGAGTAGTAGGATGACCGAGGTGAGGTTTTTGTGTTATGCGGTTTATTGGTTTTTATATTTGAATTTGTTTATAGAAATTTTTTTTTTGATGTATTCTGGCTATTAACTCATTTAATAAACTTACTTAAATTTGTAGTTACTAAGAATTGTTTATTATAGGAAATTAGTTCGAAATAAAATCATTAGTTTAGATTGCATTAATATATAATAATTGATTTTTCAATTAGTTTAGAATTTAATTATTAGTTTAAATTGAAACCCTTAGTTAATTAAATTTAAAATGGAAATTGTCTGGTTAGAAAATAAAATGCAAATGAGGTTAAATATTGTTATTGTAATCATGTTTAAGCTGGAATGGGAAAGAAAAATTTTATACTTGTGTAAAATTTTATACTTGTGTGCACGCTTAACTTACTGAATTATTTTAAGTAATTTATGAAGGGAAAATTGGTTTAAAATTTACTACTTTGGTTAAATTAAATCTAAGGTTAAAACTTAATCATTAATTAAATAAAATAAATAAATGGTGAGTAATTGTTTGATTGGTTTGAATAATAAACCGTGAATTGTTATACAAGGTTTTAAAAATCAAGGAAACAAGCCAGTTTGGAATGGATTGCAAACAACAAAGCAAAGGTGAGTCAATCTCACTCAGTTAAATTTTTTTTATTTAAATTTAAATGATTAAATTTAAATAATTATTTGAAATGGTTGAATTGATTTATGTGTTGTAGTATGGTATATATTTGGAATTGGCATATTATATTGTGCTAACATCTGTGGATGCAGGGAAAACAGGTTGGAGGGATCCAACAGGACCCCTCACATTTATTTAAATTATTTAGTACCCCCTGTTGCGATTATTTTATATTCTGTGATGAATATTATTGATAATTGGAATATTGGATGTTATGGTTTACCTGAATATATTCTGGTGCACTAAGTTATCAAGATATATATATAGAATTGAATTTTGGAAACAAAAAGAAGTGAATTTGTTAAAGAAATAATTATAGAAATTTGAATAACTTTAAGAATCAATTGGAAAAGAAATAAAGTGCCCTTAAAATTTTTAATAAATAAATCTTAAGTTTAGTAAGGGATATTCGAATAATCAGAAGATTAATGAATTTTAAATTTTAGTGTTATTAGTTTAAAAGAATAAACCTTTATTTAAAATTTAAGATTCAATTTATTAAAAAGAATAAAGAAGAAATTTGGAAGAAACCGAAATTGGTATATTTCAGTTAAATGGTATAAAATCAAAAGGAAAATAATAATAATAAATATAAAGTCCATAATAAATGAATTTTGAGATAAACTGATAAGTAGAGAAATTTATTTCAAATGGAATAAATTGGGAATCAATTTGGAAAATTGATTTAAGTGATTAAAGTTGGAATTCTCCCTGGATAACCAAGTACGTTTTCAAAGTAAGTTTTTAAATATAAATTAATAGTTTTAAAATTGTTTTAAAAGGTATGTTTTGAAAAATTTATTATTTCTAATATTTATAGTCTAAAGTAAGTATTTTCTCAAATCTGTTATAACAGTAATTACTTTAAAGGTGACTTAGTATTTTGTTTTAAAAGTATAAATCTAGTTTTATATTTATTAAATAACCTTATTTTCAAATATTCATATAGTAGGGTATTTTTAATCAATTTTTGATGTAGTTTTAACTTAAATGTTTAAAGTTTATTTCAAAGTAAAGTGTTTTAATTATTTTAAAACTCTAATTTTGTGCTTGTGATTTCAGAAGAGATAGAAAAATATTTGGGAAAGTTTATTTTGAAAGGAAAGATGGTTTTGAAACTGTTTTCAAAGAATTGAAAATAGAAATATATCTTTGAGGATATTTTGAAATAAATAAATAATTTGGAAAATTATTTATTGTTGATGGATGTTTGTGAATGTTAATTGATAGTTAAACAACCGACTATCAATATTGGACAAATGCGTTGATCGTTTCGAAGAGACCGAGATCGAGATTTATTTCTCGAAAACCACTTCGATCCGGTTTGTACGTTTCGAGAAAACGATTTTGGATTCGAAAATGGAGCAGTGAAGTGCAAGGGCGAGTCGCTACTAATCCTGAGGATATTTCCAAAATGGATGTAGTAGGAATAGTGCCTTCGGTTCCATTCGAACCCGGGACGGACTTGTATGGATGAATGCTTGCTAGAAAACATCGTTAGGTGGGCGATGGGAATTCTAAGGAATATATTCTAAAAAGGTAACGCTTAGCCTCAAGCCTCACCAAATGGGAATGACTAAAAATCAGGGGATATGCAGCAAGACTAGGTGGGTAGCACCCAAGCAGGGTGAGGTCATTCCAGTCTAGATGTCCCTTTTTATTTCGGCTTAGTGGGCGGTTGCTGATCCCAACCGCGGGGTGATCTCACTCGGGACTGTCCAGTAAGGGATTGTTCCGGCCTTGTGTTGC
Source organism: Allium cepa (assembly GCA_030765085.1). Lineage (NCBI taxonomy): Eukaryota > Viridiplantae > Streptophyta > Magnoliopsida > Asparagales > Amaryllidaceae > Allium > Allium cepa. Next base: position 114,011,821 of record CM060932.1, read on the forward strand.
AGGGGAGCGGGCGTACACCTCGGTACGGTGATCTAGGCCCCGTACTGTGACAGGTGGTACCCCAGTGCCTAGTCATTGGTTGGGAATCCATTTTCCCTACGAGCCTTGTACGAGTTTTGTTTTTATTACCTACTCTGTGGCTAGTAGCTGGAATTTAATAATGTAACAATTTCGGCTATTTTATAAGTATTTGTATATAGACCTATCATAATATCAGAGGATTTCTATGAAAATTGTTTTAGCTGTCGTAAGGTAAAAACCCGACATGTTTATTTGTGGCGTGGTCTTACGAGATGCTTTTGTTTTTCAATGGATTTTGAAACTTTAATAATCAATTGGGTGTGATTTTCTCACGCTGGTATTCCAGACTGACTCGGGTATTATTTAACTGTAATGCTCGGGTCAGACCGAGTATTATAGAATACAGGATTGATGCTGTGGAGCTCAGGAGTCGACCAGGATGACGATACGTATTTACGTACTTGTTTATGTATATATATATATATATTCCGCTGTGTCGAGTTGCTATGTATCCATTTGTATGTTGTTGATGTTGAGCTATGATTGATGTACTCTGATAATGTAATGTATAACAGATATATATTTGTTTTTGCGTAAAGCTCATTGTTTATCTATTATATTTTATTCCGCTGCGATGGTTAGATTCTGATGTTGTTTTCTGTTTCTCTTCTTCTACCTCTTCTTCTTTAAAACCAAATGGTTCGTATTTCTGTACAACTTGAGTTAATTTAGATAGAACAGTGTTGACTCAAGGGGTACGGATTTGCGGGTCGTTACATTTCTTGTGACCCATATGTCTTGGACTTAAAGGATTTGATATTATTCTGGGTATGAATTGGTTAGCGAAATACGCAGCTATTTTAGATTCTGCCGAAAGGGCCGTATCATTAAAAACTAAGTTCGAAAGAATAGCTAAAGTACCATGTAAGGAACCCGGTATTAATATGTGTAGTTTCTTGTATGCCTTGGAGTCATCATAGGATGAGTTAAGTTTTGTAGAAGTTGTTAGGAATTTTCCCGTTGTGTTTGAAGATGTCAATAGTTTACCCTCGCAATGTGAGATAGAGTTACACATTGATTTGGTCCCTGGTGCAAGATCTATGGTTCAACCCAAGAGAAGGATGGCCCCGAAAGAGTGGAAAGAATTAGAAAAGCAAACTAATGACCTATTAAGGAGATGATTGATTACATCCATTCATTCGAGTTGGGGGTCTGCTGTGGTGTTTGCGGTGAAGTCTGATGGTTCCTTAAGGTTATGCGTAGACTATTGTAATGACCCGTAATTTTCGACAATTAAAAATATTAATTAATTAAGATTTTGGTATTTAATATAGATGAAATTAAAAATATATGATTTGTTGATAAGAAAACAATTAGAATGAAATTTAATAATGTTAATTTAATATAATCGATGACTATTCTAATCTAATCTCAAGTAATTGAAATAATTGCAAAGTTGAATTGGTTAGTAATTGCAAATAAGAAAGTAAATTAAATGTTCTAGTTAAATGTTGAGATAGTATGTAATTAATTGAAATTGAATATAAACAGTGTTGTGCAAGTAGTTATAACATTTGTTTGTAGATAATAAATTTATAAATGTGATTAGATTAAGTAAAAGGTAATAATTGTTTAATTATCATTTCATCAGTTAACCCATTGAAATTTAAACTGGAAATTAATTGCAATTAATCTCATTAATGTTGTAGTTAATATGAATTAAGATGGTAATTATAGAATATTGAGGTAATGAAATGATAAACCAATGTTAAGTATATCCATAAGATGATAGTTGAGTGAATATTTAGATGAAAATCGAAATAAATGAATTTATTAGAATTTAAATTATAATTAATGAATTTACTGCAGTTGGAGTTGAACGCTATATTAGTGTAATATTTGACATTGGATTTGACAAGGAAATTAATTTTAAAGGATTATAAATTACTAAGTAATCAAAAATGATAAAATTTGTTAGTTAAAAAAATTTGAATTTGAAAAGTGACAAAATTAATTTAATAATAATTTAATTAATTAACGTAAAAATAGCCGTTTTGGCTACTATCTCGGATTTCGACAAAGCCAGTTTCATCGGATCCGTAACAGTGAATTATTGTAGGATTTCAAGTTTCGTAGCGATCAGACTTGTCGTTTGATCGTGCGTGCTCGTTATTGTCGTTTCGAACCAATATGATATATTCATTCTTTCTTATCGAGGCTTGTCTATATAAATAGTTTTTCTAACCATAGCAGCCTTTCTATTTCTTTTTCTTGTACGTAGAAATTTGTCTATCTATTTCTATCTCCTCTTTCCAATGGCAGAAACCTTTTCTCAATTCCAAAAACCCTAATTCAACTTCAAATTCAAATCGAAAATAAAACTCCTCAAACCCTATTATATTATATACCATTTCGAAGCTCTCAAAGAGCATAATCTAAATCTTCTTTTCATTTTTACAATTGGGTTTTGGTTCTTCCTGGACTGGCCAAAAAATTCTCAGCCATTCTTTGTGGTAGTTGATCATCAGGGATGGATCGTCAATTTGAGGGTACTATCGCATGGAGATCGTTATGGGGAGTTCATCGATGCAGCTTGGATGACAATTTGATGGTTGGATTTGGCCTGATAATTCGATTAGGGTTCGAATTCATAGTGGCGATGGTTGGCTTTTGGGGTTCGATCGGCGTCATTGATGATCGCATGTGGTCAAGGGGTCTTAGGGAAGCTGACGACTGGTGACGCATCATCTGGAGGTGTTTGCAGGTCCACGGCAACAAGATCTAGACGGCGACTGGTGATCAATGCTGTTGCGTGTTCATACGGTGGTAGGGTTTCTCGCGTGAAGGGAGATAAGTGACATGTCTTACTTTATTTTATTAATTAATTATTTTATATTGAAATTCAAATTTTCTAACTTATATAACTTTTGCATACGAGGTCGGATTTATGTGCGGTTTTCTCTGTTGCGATCGTATCGGAATTTCGAACATTTTGAAACCAGTTTAGTCAAATTCTAAGATCGTTAGATTTTTTGGGATAAAATTGGATTTTAAATCAATTTGAAATCAAAGATACATATTTTTCCCACTCACAACTACTAAATTATTTTATGTTAGTTAATATGAATTTATGATGTGATCATAATTTGATTGGTTGATGTTTGGTATATTTAAATTTTCATTCTGGTTAAATCTGACTTTTATTGAATTTAATCACCATTAATTTAATATTGAATTTTAAATTGCCAGTTAATACCTATTATTGATAATCAGTCAATTGTTGTTATTTGTTGGTTGGTTTGAATGATGATTATGATCGATGTTTAATTGTTGATTTTGGATGACTAATGTTATATTTATATACTATTATCACTCTGCAAGTTCCCTTAGTTATTGCTAAGAAAATCACTACGGGTTGAAATGATACATACTCAAACGATCTATAGATTAGGGAAAATTTGTTATGGGTTGAAATGATGGACTCGAGCGATTTTATGGGTTTGGAATTTTAATTCAGGATTGCGGGTTGAAATGATATACCTATAAATTTTAAATTATTGTGGGTTGAAATGATATATATCCGTATCACTTGACCATAGGGTAGAAAATTATATACGAACACTAGCTTGGTTAAATTAATTGATTTTTAAATCCTCAATTTTTGAATTCAGTTAAGTGATATTTTGAAATAAAATTTGATTCATATAAACCGAATTATTTTCAAAATCCAAAGCTTTAAATGTTGAAATTAGAATTGGTTTTAAATGAATTGTTTAAAGAATTTAAATTGAAATTTTAAGGTTGAATTTGAAATATAAATGAAATTTATCGAAATTGAGTTATTGAAAATGTTTGAATATTTAAATTTCAAAATCTACTAAATTTGAAGCAGTTTAAATTTATAGTTCAAACATGGGTTTGAAATCGATATAGATTTAGATGGTTTTATTTAGAATCTGAATTGAAAGATAAAAATTGAGTTTGTTAATTTGTAAGCTGGATATGGTCCATAATTGTTGAAATGAAAGAAATTGTTTAATTTGATATTACTTTCAAATTAATGATTTTAATATAAACTGTTAAAGATATATCATTTTAAAATTTTGATTTATTTAGATTTTTAAACTATTTACTATATAAACCATTTCTAATAATCAAACCATCTTATATTTAAACTATTTTAATCCATTTTTAACTATTTTAAACTATTTAAACTATTTTAAACTATTTAAACTATTTTAATCTATTTGAACTATTTTAATCTATTTAAAACTATTTTAAACTATTTTAAAGTATTTTAACTATTTTAATCTATTTTAAAGCTATTTAAACTAAATATGACTATCTAAACTATTTTCAAAAATTCAAACCATTTAAGACTGAATTGTTTATATTTAAATCCTGGATTTCAAGCGAATATGGTTAAATGATGTTATGACCCACGTTGGAAATGAAGGATATTTTCCAGTGAAATGACTTATTTTGAATAAATATAATGACTTTGAAATAAGGGTTTAACCTATTTTGTGGATACGATTTTGAAAGTGGTATGATTTCGAAAGTAAATATGATTTCGAATGTGATATGATTTTGAGAATATGATATTTTGATATCAATTATGAATCGGTTTTGGAGATGTAAAAGAACCATCCGATGTGAAATAAGCAATTGGTTGTTAAAGAGACCGAGATTGAATATTGTCATACTCTCTGCCAATACCGAAAACCACTTTAACAACTGTGCACGTGGTGGAGATTCCAGAATGAAGTAGGATGGCTTGGTGAACGATTCAGTATGAGGAATTATCATAGCCCTGACTCCCTCGATTCAGCTTGATGTGACTAAAACCGGAGCCACGTCGGGCTAAGTGAGGTGGCACCTTCAGTCGGATATGCTTCTTTGATACCATATTATGACTTTATGATTGATTTGGTGGCCAACCCTCGATTTGATTATAGAAGTGTGTTTCGAGGTGGGCAATAGTAGCTGCTATGCATTACCACCAGTTCGGATCCACAAAATGGTAGTATCCTACCCTGGACATTGCCTCGCGTGCCTTATCACATGCCTTATCGCACCCATTACGAGTTTAGTTTGTGTGATAGCCCAACAGTATATAGTGGAGTTTACAGTATCTGTATAGACTACGACATTTATATAAAAATGTGTTAAGGGTGATATGGATAACGCCTTAATGCTATTTTAATACTTTACATTATTGATAGACATATTGTAATAGCATATATTACTACATAGTAGATAGTTTAACGGATCCTTAGGAGATGGAATCCCAAACAACTCTTAAGTTATTGCACGCACGTTTGACACTGGAAAGGAGATGTAAAATCTGGTAAACATCTCTGAAGCCGTTACACTCATATTTATTTACTATTGATTTAATTTACATAAGATCTTTTAGTCCTGACTTGAGTGTTTTTCTTTTCATTACCCTCGGGTCTGTTTGGCTTTTCAGTGTATAGAAGACTATTTTTCTAGAGGACGAAGACAAAGACTTAATATCTATTTATTATATTTATTCCACTACATCATGTTGTTGCGCTGCATTATTTATTTATTCCTATTGTATGTAACTTTGATCTGTATTATAAAGTGTAACTAAATGTTATTTGTAAATAGCTTCATAAACTATTTATTTGATTATTATATTTTTTCATTCCGCTATGAGATTCTGTGTTTTATTTTTCTTTCCTTTTCTTTTCTTTTTCTTATTTACGCCATAACAATCCTCCCTTTTGAATGGTTTGAGTTTAACATGTGTGGTTTATTGTCGATCTGAACCATCTAAAAAAGGTTGGTCGTTACAACTATAAGGAGTTGAATAATTTAACCATTAGGAACAAGTATCCTTTACCCCACATCGATGATTTTTTTGATAAACTTCATGGAGCTACGGTATTTTCTTAGATGGATCTAGCAACTGGATTCCATCAGTTGAGGGTTGCTGAAGATAGTTTACCGTCAACTTCTTTTAGAGGCCCCAATTATTTCTTTTAATGGTTGGTTATGCCTTTCGGGCTAACCGATGCACCCACATATTTTGCAGATCTCGTGAACCATATTTTCCAAGACATTCCTAACAAGTTTGTGTTAGTTTTGATCAATGACATCCTTATTTACTCCAAATCCAAGGAGGAGCATAAGCATCATCTGAAAGTGGTGTTGGAGACATTGAGAAGACATGTCTTGAAGGTTAAATTTCTAAATGCCATTTTTGGAAACTAGAAGCAAGATTCTTAGGACGTATTATGACAGGAAAAGGTATTTCGGTGGATCCAGTGAAGGTGGAAGCTGTTCAAGGATGGAAGCGACCATAGACTCCTACCGATGTTCGTAGTTTTTAGGTTTGGCTAGATATTATAGGAGGTTTATTCAAGAGTATTCCAAGATTTCCTCCTATTTGACTAAGATAACTAAGAAAGAGGTGAAGTTTGTATGAACCCCTAAGTATGAAGAGGCATTTTTGGAATTAAAGAAGAGATTGACCAGTGCACCAGTTTTGGCTGTTCTAGATGGAAATAGTGGGTTCACGGTTTACACGAATGATGCAGCATGGTAGAGTGATTGCATATGCAAGTAGGCAGTTGAAGCCTCATGAGAAGAACTATACTACGCATAACCTGGAGTTGCTAGCTATTGTCTTTGCATTGAAAATGTAGAGACACTACTTGTTGGGTAACGATCCTTCTATTCCTCTTAGTTTCTTGCTAATCTTTAGAGATTTTAGGAGTAAGTTTTCTTTCTTAAATTAGGTGAAAAATTCGAAATCTTCACAGATAATAAATCCCTGAAGTACGTTTTTACTTAGAAGGATCTGAACCTGAGGCAACAGAGGTGGTTAGAGTTTCTAGCGGCTTATGACTTGGATATTCTGTATACGTTAGGGAAGGCTAATGTGGCGGCGGATGCCTTAAGTAGGAATGCCTTTTTGACTCTTTTGGAGGTTACCCCTATTCTCCTAGAATGAATAGTAAGCAAGCAAAGAGAGGACAAGGGCTTAGTGGCAATCATCAGGAAGGTTGAGGAGGAGCAGTATATAAGTGTTAAGATTGATAACCGAGAAGTTTTGAGGATAAATGGATGAATCTGTACCGAATGTCAATGGTACTAGGCAGGAAGTTTAGTTGGAATGCCATCGTTTTAAGTTGAGTATTCATCTAGGTGCTCAAAGATGCACAGGGATATAAAGTGGATGTTTTGGTGGAAGGGAACGAAGAGAGATATATCTATGTTTGTTAGTAGGTGTCCGTGCTGTCAGCAAATCAAAGGTGATCATCAAAAGACAGCCGAATTATCACAACCTTTGGAAAGTTGGAAATGGGAAATGGTATCAATGGATTTCATCAATGGTTTACCTTGAACCAGAAAAGGAAATGAAGGAGTATGAGTTATCGTAGATTGGCTAACGAAGAGCGCACATTTTATTCCAATAAAACCAACGAGAACCACTGCTTCTTCAGCTGAAGATTTTATGAGAGAGATTGTTAGATTTCTTCGAGTTCCTATGAGTATTATAAGTGATCGAGACCCCATATTTACTAGCCAATTTTAGGAAGCATTGCAAACAACCCTTCGAATAAAGTTGAGCTTAAGCATAGTAAATAACCCCCAAACCGAGGACAGACGGAGCGAGTGAATTAGATTCTAGAGGATCTCTTGAGGGCTTATATTCTAGATTTTGGTGGATCATGGGAGGATCATTTTCATTTGTTTGAGTTCTCCTATAACAATAGTTTCCAAGCAAGCATCGGGATGGCACTGTATGAAGCCCTATATGGAAGACCGTGCAAGTCACCAGCATGTTGGGTTGAGATGGGAGATAGATTAGTTCTTGGACCGAATATGATCCGAGAGTCCATAGAGAAGGTTGTAATGATTAAGAAAAGAATGAAGGAAGCCTAAGATCGCCAAAAGATTTATGTGGATAGGAGGCAAAGAGTTTTTAAATTTATCATTGGAGACTTGGTGTTCGTAAAGATTTCACCAAGAGGAGCTGTTAGATTCCGAAAGCTGGAAAGTTAGCTCTAAGGTATGATGGACCCTTCCATATTCTCGAGAGAATCAGATTGCTTGCTTATAGGGTCTAGTTGCCAGAGAGATTGGTAGTTCATAATGTGTTCAACTTGTCTCATTTGAAGAAATATGTTCATGACCCATCTTTGATTGTGGAGCCATTAGTTCAACAGGAATTGGAAATAGAACTAAACTTGATGTAGGTCATCAAGTTTATGCTGTGGATCAGGATAAAAGGAGGTTGCATAACAAGGTGGTGCAACTAGTTAAGATTCAGTGGAGTGAGGATCCAAGAGACTGCACTTGGGAGACGGTAGATCTTATAAGAGAAGCCTATCTCGATTTGATTTCTGGATAGCCAGTTGTAGATTGTATGTATAATGTAGGTTTGTTTGTGATGGGTGCTAATGTATGTATTTGTATGTGTTTTATGATATGAATATATGGCTTTTCGCATAATGCGAATTATCTTCTTGATCGCTTGTTTTGGAACGAAATTCTTTTAAGAGGGGAAAGTGTGATCCAAAATTTAATCGCTATTCGAATGAATATTTAATTATCGTCCAAATAATTAATAAATGGATTTTTATTAACAAATAAAACTATTTTAAATAATAATTAATGATAATAAACTGGTTTTCAGTATTTGTTTACTAAATGTATAGTTTATCGAGAAATAGAAAATGTGACCAAAGATTATTTTCAGAAACGTCGATTTTTCATCGGTTAAAAGTTATTCAAAATCTTATAACACTATCATAAACAAACATTCACACATTACAAACTACTTGAAAATATTGTGTACATGTACATATGCATGTACACATTGTCACATTTAAACATATTAACATATAAGATCTCATAATAAAGTAAGTGCGTGTGCATGTGTGTGCATGTGTGTGTATATAAATACACTATTTCAACACAAGTACATTAGAGACATGGCATGAATAGTGAAAGTAGAAGGGGATAGCATGAACAGATTGAGGGAGGAGGTGAGGCATGGCTATGCATGCATACTTATTTAAATATAAATCACTTATTATTATATTAATCAAATCCTAAGTCTATATATACCCCTTTATCTTCATGTTCTTAATTTTACAAACCTCCTTCTTCATTTCAAAATCCTAAGAACTTAAGAAACTTAGCTATGGCCTCCTCTTCATAAATTTTAAAACAATAAATATCACTTCTTTCACTAAAAATCACTTCTACATCTCCTACAACACTTTCTCTTCCAAAATACAACACTCCATCCACCAAAACACACCATGGCCAAGCCAAAAACCATGGTGACCGCACCCTACAAGGCCTAGGCCGAGCCCAAATCCACTTGGCCGAGCCCATTTCAAGTGTTCAAGAGTCCAAAAGTTCTATTTTTGCATGTTACGAAAGTGTTTTCAAGTTCCGGCAAAAGTTCGCTTTGATTTATAAAAAAATTCGGTGAGTAAAACAAGTTTTTTGGAAAATAAAACAATTTGTTTTATTGATCTATATGTTGTGAGAATATAGTGTTTGCGGTGTTGAATTATCATATTGTTTGGATGATATATGATTGCAAGTTCGTTGTAACAACCCGAAAATTTCGATTCCGAATATTCCAGATAGTTAGGAAAAGAAGAAAGAGAAAGAAGAAGAAACAGAAACAAGTCACAGAAACCTTACATTCGCAGCGGATCAAAATATAATATCACATAAATTATAGTTTTACAAAGAAGAACTGCATCGATACACTTATATTTTTATACATCAAAGTTACAATCATTACACAACACTGGACAGTTTAAAACAACATGTCCCAGATATTCAGCAATAATATACACAGCGGAAAACACTCCATACGTTCCTGCCATCCAGCTCGCCACCTGAACTCCAGAACGTCCTTACCTGTCAAGCTGTAATACTCGGTCTGACCCGATCATTACATCAAAGTAACACCCGGGTCAGGCTGGAAACCACGTGAGTAAACCCATATAATTTGAAGTACTAAGTTGAAACCATAAAAGAAAACCCGGGTAACTCGTACTTCACTACGAGTTCCTTACTAGTTATGCTCAACACTTATTTACAACTCAAATTCTAAGTATTCTAACTTAGTTCAAGGGTCCATATTATTCCACTTCAGCCTATTGACATCACATATATAGAATTATTGCAAATTTCTAATCGAAGTGGTTTCGGGTATTTACTGATACCCGACTCCGGTCTCTTCTAATTCCATGTCATCTTAATCCAAGTTATTCAATGAAATACAATTCAAACTTTAAACACAGGATATCACAGTTTTAACCCAATATATTATACCACATAGCATCACACATCACATACCAGAGATATCAACTAATCTGGGGTACAGAATATCATTCAATCATTCATAAGCAAGATTTATCAACCATACCATCTTTAATTAATTTAATTAACCACAATTGAATTAAATCAATTACTTTAATTACTTTTAAATCCTGCTTATTAATTAATTACAAACCAATTAATTTATCATATAATAATCATCCATCTTAATTAATCCTCCTTGATTAATTATTCTTTAATTGCATTAAGCAATTAATCTTTAATTAATCACATAGATTAATTATCCTTAACTATTCACTTTAATTAACCTTTAATTAATTAATCACATTCATTAATGATCCTTGATTAATTACTTCTATTAATCAACCTTAATTGATTACATACAGTAATTAACTATCCTTCGATTACTTACATTAATTAATCCTTTAAATTAATTACACTGAGTAATTAATCCTTAATTACTTTCATTAATTACTTCCATAATGTAATTCACTTAATTAATACTTAATCAAATTCAAAGCTTATCTTTAATTGATAAACCAATTAATTATCTTAAATTAATTAATTAATCCTAATCACTAGTTAATGATCCCATCATTAACTATCTATTAAATTCCCATTAATTACTTACCCTAAGTAATTATCTTTAATTAATATCATCACTAATTAATTACACCAATAAAGTTTATTAAGTGATAAATCTTTTAATTAATTCACTAATTAATTATTGAAAAATAATTCACAACTTAAATTAAGTTGAAGATAGATTCTTTATCTTTATACTATACTTAATTATATTATGAAATTTCCATTGAAAACATTTTGCACATCAATTATAAACATCTAACTAACTTTTAAAATCTTTAAAAGCTTTCCAAAGTTATTTAATAAATTTTTAAAAACAACATCATTTTGAAAACCTACTTTTCTATCCTTTAGAACTTATCTTATTTTAAATATATTTAAAACTTGTTAAAATGCTTATCGTTGGAAACATATTGGTTTCATAAGTAAAAAAACTTGTTTACTTTGTTTTAAAATCTTAAAAGCATTGCAAAAATTAAATTCCTTTGTTTTATAAAACTAGAATGTCTCTTGTAAAATTCTTAAATCCTTCTCGTCACAAGAAACCCCAGCAAGCACCCATAAAACCCGATCAAAACCCAAGACTTCGCACTGCATCCTCTACTTCGAGAAAAACTCAGGCATTCACGAGCTTAAACCCGAGCCCAACTTCACCCACCATCATCCACTGATACGCCGTGCACGAGTGTACCTTCACCGGTGAACCACAAGGCTCCGACAATCGACGCCTATTCGTTCACTTCTCCGGTGATCCTCGTGACCAAACACAACCCTCCAAAACCCTCAATTTGATCGAGAAACGAAATCGACCAAAATCCCATAGTATGTAACAAACCTCATCGGAAAATTCCTTCCCTCTGACGATCCCTAACATGAGGCACCACGCCACCTTCACCATAGCCTCGCCACTCTCCCAGCATCTTCAGTTCCACTCGCGATCGACTTCGAATGCCACTAGGCATCGAGAAACTCATCTGAACTCTGTTGACACCACCAGGATGAAAAACCATATCTCGATCATTTCTGGCCATCACGGCCTTTGATAAATCATGATAGTATTTTTCCGATGATCTTCGATTTCCCCTCAACCTTCAAGCCGAACCACGTTTCCCAGTTCGTCATTGATCAACGGAAATCAACTAAAATAGTCGATCTATTCAACTCAAGAAACCCAACCAATCTCCAAACTAAAAATCCCAATTCTTATACCTAAATTCATGATTTATTACCACGAATCTACTCATGCAATCAAATCATTAGATTGATTCTATAAAATTCTGACCACAATTCAATTTCTACTGTGTTTCCTCAATTAGAAATAATTACTGAATTCTAAATATAGAAAACATTTTTAGAAATTTCTAACATGTTATTATCTACAACTTTCATTTAAAGATCCAGGCTTAAAACTGATTGTATCTTGAGATATACATTTTTAAATGAAATTCCAAGCACTTTAAAATAACAGAGAACCAAAAATTCAACATTTATACAGGCATGTTCACAGTTTCAACCATCAATTCCAGTCATATTCAAGCTAAATTATCCATGCAATCCATAGCTATCACACACATTCACATATATTTAAGCTTCATCTTCAAATTTTAAACTGTTTTTAAAAGAACAGGTTTACTCACGGGCATTTCAAAAATAAATAGAGGAAACCGGGTGGAATACTTACCTTTCTTCTGAACAGAGTTGTTTTTGAAACACTGCTACTTGCTTTTGATCTGGTTTTGATCCTCTCTTATTTAGGTGTTGAGTTTTCCTTTATTTTCAGTTAAGCTTTTTGAGATGGTAGTAATGTTTACCAGTTTTACTTAGTTCAAATGCAGTAAAGTGTGAAACAAGGTAGTGATCGATATATGTATATATACATAGAATAGAGGTGTGCAGAAGAAGCTAGGCTGAGGTGTTTTTGTGTACAATGTTTCACATATTTTCTTTTGTTATTTTAATTGATAAACATGAAAATCTAATTGGATAAGATGATTTGAAGTTTTAGGGCTGATATGATATATTAAATGCTTGAATTGATTGATTTAAGGTTTGTAATCTTTGGATTAAATGATGTCCCCCTTTTTTGTTTACACATATCCATCCCTATGTATATACATATCTCATACATATGTAAACATATTATATTTTGTTTTATTGCCCTTCATGCATACAAATATTCATGTATATTTTACCATTGTTAATCTCGTATGTTTTACTTATGTTTCATACACAATGTAATCACTTATATACTTGTATATATGTACTTCTATATATATAATTTGTGTATATTTATCTATATATATATATATATATATATATATTTGTGGGTATCTTATCTTAGATTTAAAATGGTGGAGTTTCTATATACATTAATTTATTTCCTATAAGATTTATCATGTCCAAAGGTCTTATAATTCAATATTTATTATAGGTTTCAAATCAATTTATACATATCCAAATATTTAAATTTTCAGAATTTTATTTGTTCGACTTATAAAATTAGTTTCCCAATGATTTTGATTCAGTTAATCACCCAATTAACACAAGTTAAAAATCCAGGTCATCACATCCTCCCCATTTAGAACTTTTCGTTCTCGAAAAGGTACGAAGCCAGAATTTATGAAAATGCTTAAAATCAGATATATTTTCTTTGATAATTTTTAAAATACTTTAAAAATCTATATAATATTACTAAAATAGTTTTTATAAAAATAATTTTATAACTCGAAGTTTCGACAAGTCCATCCTTGTTCTCACAAAAATTCGGTCATACGTTCATCAGGCAACGACTGAAAATCTATAAGTACTTGGTAAATCCGTTTCCAACACCCAGTGAAAATACTTTGGAAAATAATTTTATTGAAAATATAGCAAAAAAAGTTTTTGAAAATAGAGGAAATATCTTTGGTGAGAGTGCTCTGGAAATCATCACCCTCATCCATGGTCGCAGTTACATCCTGGGTTACGTTGCCATCGCAGGAAAAGTCCGTGTAACTGTAGGCACTCCGCGTCTCTCGATTATGCCATGGAACCCACAACAGATCGCAGTTACATTCCAGGGTTACGTTGCCATCACAGCAAAAGTCCATGTAACCGTAGGCACTCTGCGCCTCTCGGTTACGCCATGGAACCAACAACAGATCGCAGTTACATTCCAAGGTTACGTTGCCATCACAGCAAATGTCCTTGTAACTGTAGGCATCAACGCCCTCGATTTTCGCTGCCAAAAATGAAACTTCTCCACTCCCACAAAGGTCGCAGTGTACCGATATAAAACCAAACACAGACTGTTGGCTCTCAGTAGCATACACGACTTTCGCTATGTTCTGCAGTAGATCGCAGTGACATCGAGTTACACTGTCGTCACAGCATACCCAAATGCCTCTACAGGCCTCAGCGCCCTCGACTTTCGCTACACACTACACATAATCCTTAGGAACTAGTTTTTTTCAGACTCCTCACATGATCAACTTTAGAACCTCCCCCTTAGAGGCTCAAGGCAGTACCAACCTATGGTACTCCTGGGAAGTTCATTTCAAGGGAGCGTCTTTTTCCCCAGATCCATTTTCAAAATACTTTATACTATACATGTATAGTATCTTCCAAATCATATACCTAGTATGAATCCCATATAAATTACCTTTCTCAAAATCGATTATCATAAAATCGATAATTCACAAACTAGGCTTTTCAAAATCCAATATTGATTTTACCAAAAAATCAAAAGCCTTTCCAAATCCAAAGGTTCCCAAAACCTTTTTCAAAATCATTCTCACAAGATCCTTTATATATATATATATATATATATATATATATATATATATAACCTTGAAAAATATTTGGATCATTTCAACTTGTATAAAACCCTTTTTATACTTCAAATATTTTCAAAAACCCTTAATTCTGGCTAGATTCAACAAGGGAAGATTTATCTTCTATAACAGATATATGTATAAATTTACCAAATTAAATATTCAAATTTGATTACCCTTTACAAAACCACTTATCATATTACTTACTTCCATAAAGTAAATTTCTATTATAGAAATATCCAATTTCCATTTTACTTTTTCATATACTTCACAAAATATACCTTTCATTTCAAAAATCATTTCACAATTATTATCCATAAATTCCCGGTATCAGTTTCATTCAAACCTGTATGATGTACGCATCATCTATATGCCATATCAATCTGATCGCTCACTCAATCGCACAATTTCACTTTCGAACTAGTATCATCCACCCGAATTCCTAGTGCGGACTTAATTCTGGTTTCATGATCAGAAACC
This sequence comes from Allium cepa, assembly GCA_030765085.1. Lineage (NCBI taxonomy): Eukaryota > Viridiplantae > Streptophyta > Magnoliopsida > Asparagales > Amaryllidaceae > Allium > Allium cepa. Next base: position 114,027,063 of record CM060932.1, read on the forward strand.
GTCATTCTCCTTGCATAGCCATAACCATGATAGAGAATATCCTGAACTAATCAATGATCCATATCCAGGTTCGCCGTCGAAAATTGAGTGAAAAATCCCAACTCGGATCGATATAACTATCTCGAAATTCTATGCTCGAATCTGGATCAAATCACTATGCAAATAGAATAATATACGTACATCCTACGTATCTTTCTTTATTGATTATTAGCCAAATCAATTTCCTTTCTATATTGGGTATTTAATCATAAACAGTTTGCACCCTGTCCAGCTTAAATTTTGAAAATAGCTTGAAGATTTTAAAAACAGATAAGTAGTTGAAAAATAATTATTAGTTTGTAAAATTGCTGCAAAATAGTTAAGTAATTGTAAAATAGTTGGAAAATAGTCAAATAGTTATAGAAATAATTGCAAAATAGTTATAAAATAGTAACTGGTTATAAAGTAGTTGAAAAACAATAATTAGTTTATAAAACAGTTGAAAAATCGTTAAATAGTTCCAAAAATAATCGTAAAACAATTATAAGATAGTTTAGTTTTAAAAAGAAAAGTTGTATAGTAAATAGTTTGGAAAAATAGACTTATATTAAAACAATTTATTTTGAAAATAGTCTAGAGTCAAACTGTTCAATTTCCAACCTCTATTTTCATCAACTCAATTTAAATTTCTGCTTCCAATTAAATTGACTCAATTCCAATTTAAATAACTTCAATTTCCATCAAAACTGATTTATGCCCAATTCAAGTTGAATTAATTCTCAATTTCTTTTCAATTTTCAAATCAAATTCTAGTTGAGTTTTAAGCATATTCACTTTAATTACAATTCCCAAATTATTCAAATTAATTTAGACTAATTTCAAATTGAATCCACTTCAATTTCAAATTATTTCAATTTCTATGAATTAGTCCCAATTCCCATTTGAATTTGAACTCATTCAATCTTCGATTTTATTTCAAATTAATCCAATTCAAATTTTCCATTTGAATTTTATACTTATACTCTTTAATTCTAATTAATTCAAACTAAACTCAATTTGAACTAATGAAATCTAAATCTCAACTTTAACCCATCTCGAATTATATAAATTCGAGTTAAATTTTCAAATGTTGATTGACCCCTTAAATCAAATTAACCCTTTTTTTAAAATCAACGATCCAAATATTTAAACAATTTAATTCTTAGTCCAATTCTCAAAATTCCATTTTAAATTATCTTTACTTACTTATTTCAAAGTTCAAACAAGAGTTCAAAAAAAATTTATCGTAAAAACTCGACTTATTACCCAATTTTATCTTCCAGTTTTGAAACCAGTTCTCAAACAATTTTAATTTACAAATTCAATTATTCAAATTTTTAGTTCAAAGTAATTCCACATCCTTAATTTCAAATTAAAGTTTAATTTCCCTTTATCTCAATAATGGATATATTACCATTCTTCATTTCTCATTCATTTAAACATACCCGATCCATAATTTAAAGATTTTTAATAACAGTAGGACGATATCATCCAATTTATTTTAAAACATCCATCCATTTTCACTTTCCAGATCTCAAACCTATTTTGAGATCACACAAACTCCCAATTCAAATTAACCATTTAACTTTCCAAATTAAATCCCAATTTCATCTTAAAATTTCCAATTCAAGTTGCTTTTTTAACTTTCCTAAAGTCAAATTACATTTATTTAATCCAGCCAACCTTACCCGATTTGAATTCCTATTTAAAATTTTAAACTTCACATCTCATTCCAAATTTAAAACTCAGCATTTAGAGTTTATTCAAACTATTTTTGATATTATGTATATTCCTCATATATACATATTATTTCCTTTACACACTAAGTCATCCTTAAATTTTAAACCACATTTGGTTTTTAATTCAAAACAAATTTCTCTTAACATTTTGAAATAATTCAAATGTTTCTAGATTTAGGTTTTAAAATTCCATAATTTAAAACCCACTTCTATTTAGAAGTTATACTCATCTTAAAAGTTTACTTTATTTGGCTTACTTATTAACAAATATATCATTATTAAACACAATAACTATTTATGAATAGCCATGATTATCATATCTAAAAATCAATTCATTATTATCTTATTCTAAAACTCCTTTCCAAATTCAAGATTTAAATTTCAGTTTGAATCCATTTCAACTTGTCATTATTTAATTTCAATTTGGTTATATTTTTATTACCACTTAATTTAATTCCAATAATTTAACAACCAATTACCTTAATATTTATTAGAAAGAAATATTGCTTTATATATCAAAATATATTCTTATATAAAATCATTTAAAATCTTTATATAAGAAAATAACAAGTACGCTCTCATATGTATATACACTTAACTCATTCTACGGTACCATTGACCATATCCTTAATGAGTAATCCCACCAGAGCCAAGGTTCTCGCTTAACCTTCGCTCTGATACCAAATGTAACGACCCGAAAATTTCAATTCCGATAATTCTAGATAGTTAGGAAAAGAAGAAAGAGAAAGAAGAAGAAACAGAAACAAGTCACAAAAAACTTACATTCGCAGCGGATCAAAATATAATATCACATAATTAACAGTTTTAAAAAGAAGAACTGCTTAAGTACACTTATATTTTTATACATCAGAGTTACGATCATTACACAACACTGACAATTTAAAACAACATGTCCCAGATAATCAGCAATAATATACACAGCAGAAAACACTCCATACATTCCTGCCATCCAGCTCGCCACCTGAACTCCAGAATGTTCTTACCCGTCAAGCTGTAATACTCGGTCTGACCCGAGCATTACATCAAAGTAACACCCGAGTCAGGCTGGAAACCAGCGTGAGTAAACCCATATAATTTGAAATACTAAGTTGAAACCATAAAAGAAAACCCGGGTAACTCGTACTTCACTACGAGTTCCTTACTAGTTATGCTCCACACTTATTTCACAACACAAATTCTAAGTTTTCTAACTTAGTTCAAGGGTCCATATTATTCCATTTCAGCCTATTGACATCACATATATAGAATTATTGCAAATTTCTAATCGAAGTGGATTTGAGAATTTACTAATACCCGACTCCGGTCTCTTCGAATTCCATATCATCTTAATCCAAGTTATTCAATGAAATAAAATTCGTACTTTAAACACAGGATATCACTATTTTAACCCAATATATTATACCACATAGCATTACACATCACATACCAAAGATATCAACTAATATGGGGTACACAATATCATTCAATCATTCATAAGCAAGATTCATCAACCATACCATCTTTAATTAATTTAATTAACCACAATTGAATTAAATCAACTACTTTAATTACTTTTAAATCCTACTTATTAATTAATTACGAACCAATTAATTTATCATATAATAATCATCCATCTTAATTAATCCTCCTCGATTAATTATTCTTTAATTACATTAAGTAATTAATCTTTAATTAATCACATAGATTAATTATCCTTAACCATTCACTTTAATTAACCTTTAATTAATTAATGACATTCATTGTTGATCCTTTATTAATTACTTCCATTAATCAACCTTAATTGATCACATACAGTAATTAACTATCCTTCAATTACTTACATTAATCAATCCTTTAAATTAATTACACTGAGTAATTAATCCTTAATTACTTTCATTAATTAATTCCATAATGTAATTCACTTAATTAATACTTAATCCAATTCAAAGTTTATCCTTAATTAATAAACCAATTAATTATCTTTAATTAATTAATTAATCCTAATCACCAGTTAATGAACCCATCATTAACTATCCATCAAATTCTCATTATTTACTTACCTTAAGTAATTATCTTTAATTAATCTCATCATTAATTAATTACACTAATAAAGTTTATTAAGTGATAAATCTTTTAATTAATTCACTAATTAATTATTGAAAAATAATTCACAACTTAAATTAAGTTAAAGATAAATTCTTTATCTTTATACTATACTTAATTATATTATTAAATTTCCATTGAAAACATTTTGCACTTCAATTATAAACATCTAATTAAATTTTAAAATCTTTAAAAGCTTTCCAAAGTTATTTAATAAATTTTTAAAAACAACATCATTTTGAAAACCTACTTTTCTATCCTTTAAAATTTATCTTACTTTAAATATATTTAAAACTTGTTAAAACGCTTATCCTTGGAAACAAATTAGTTTCATAAGTAAAAAAACTTGTTTGCTTTGTTTTTAAATCTTAAAAGCATTGCAAAAATCAAATTCCTTTGTTTTATAAAACTAGAATGTCTCTTGTAAAATTCTTAAATCCTAGTCATCACAAGAAACCTCAGCAAGCACCCACAAAACCCGATCAAAACCCAAGACTTCGCACTGCATCCTCTACTTCGAGAAAAACTCACGCACTCATGAGCTTAAACACGAGCCCAACTTTATCCACCATCATCCACTGATACGTCGAGCACGAGTGTACCTTCACCGGTGAACCACAACGCTCCGACCATCGACGTCGGTTCCTTTATTTCTCCAGTGATCCTCACGACCAAACACAACCCTCCAAAACCCTCAATTCGATCGAGAAACGAAATCGACCAAAATCCCATAGTCTGTAACAAACCTCATTGAAAAATTCCTTCCCTCCGACGATCCCTAACACGAGGCACCACGCCACCTTCACTGTAGCCTCGCCACGTCTCCCAGCATCTTCAGTTCGACTCGCGATCAACTCTGAATGCCACGAGGCATCTGAAACTCATCTGAACACTATTGACGGCACCAGGAAGAAAAACCCTATCTCGATCATTTCTGGCCATCACGGCCTTTGATAAATCATGATAGTATTTTTTTGATGATCTTCGATTTCCCCTTAACCTTCAAGCCCAACCACGTTTCACAGTTCGTCGTTGATCAACGGAAATCGACTAAAATATTCGATCTGTTCAACTCAAGAAACCCAACCAATCTCCAAACTAAAAATCCCAATTCTTATACCTAAATTCATTATTTATTACCATGAATCTACTCATATAATCAAATCGTTAAATTGATTCTATAAAATTTTGACCAAAATTTAATTTCTACCGTGTTTCTTCAATTCAGAAATAATTACTGAATTCTAAATATAGAAAACATTTTTAGAAATTTCTAGCATGCTGTTATCAACAATTTTCATTTAAAGATCCAGGCTTAAAACTGATTGTATCTTTAGATATACATTTTGAAACGAAATTCCAAGCACTTTAAAATAACAGAGAACCAAATATTTAACATTTATACAGGCATGTTCATAGTTTCAACCATCAATTCCAGTCATATTCAAGCTGAATTATCCATGCAATCCATAGCTATCACACACATTCACATATATTTAAGCTTCATCTTCAAATTTTAAACTGTTTTTAAAGAACAGGTTTACTCACAGGCATTTCAAAAATAAACAGAGGAAACCGGGTTGGAATACTCACCTTTCTTTTGAATAGAGATGTTTTTGAAACACTGCTACTTGCTTTTGATCTGGTTTTGATCCTCTCTTGTTTAGGTGTTGAGTTTTCCTTTATTTTCAGTTAAGCTTTTCGAGATAGTAGTAATGTTTACCAGTTTTACTTAGTTTGAATGCAGTAAAGTGTGAAACAAGGTAGTGATGATATATGTATATATACATAGAATAGAGGTGTGTAGTAGAAGCTAGGCTGAGGTGTTTTTGTAAGTTTAATTAAATAATTAGGTTAAGTAATTAGAGTTCAAGAAATTATTAACTAAGCAAAGTATGTTTAATTTAGTAAGTTTTAAATAATGGTTAATTAAATTAAACGAAAATTAATTTTTACTTAATCATGTTAATTTAATTTAATTAATAAGTTAATTATAGTTAATTTTTTAAATAAAGGTTAATTATCCACTTAATTAGGGTTTAATTTCCTAAATAAATGTTATTTAATTAATGTATAATTAAGGTTTAATTATAAATAAAATTAGGATTTTAATGATTTAATTAAGATTAATTAAGGTTTAATTGAGTTTTAAACTTACGATTTAATTAAAGTTAGTTTATTTTAAAGTTCCTCTTAAACTCTATCAATTATTTATTTTTAACCAAGTTTCTTGTTTAAGTGAATTGTTTTAGCCCAAGGATCTTTTGTCCATGTCATTAAGTAGCCGAATGAATTAGAGTAGTGGTAATAAAACATTGACACATTTTATTGAAAGTAAATCGACTTGTACTTATCACAAATACCACACTTTGGGAACGTGATGAATACAAGGGGGTTAATTTGATAAGTAGCTCATCATAAACTAAGCATATGGAACATATGTTCATATGTAAATCTTTCCACCCTGATAGTGGGATAGTCCACTAAACAACTTGACCATTTAAAATAATCGAATGTTGGTTTGGAGAGGCCAGAATCAGATATTATATGTTATCTAAAAACCACTTCGAACCAATGTAAACGTTCGAATTGGAAATAGTAAGGAAAATGTCAAAGATGTAGACTTTTAAGTGCAAAAGCCGTTTACTACATACCCTAAGGGTGATTTCCGAACGGGTGTAGTGAAAATAGTGCCTTCGATTCGTTCATCTCCTAAAGGACTTGTATGGATGAGTGCTGACATTGTGTCAACATATGGAAGGCAATGTTAGCATTCCAAGTGGCAATGCTATAATAAAGGTAAACGTAGCCTCAGGCCTCATCCTCCGAGAACGACTAAAACGGGAGAGATGCATGTAACACACATAATTTTTGATAACATTATTCAAGAGATTTAATTAGATAAATTAAATAAAATAATAATGATAAGGAGATTGAGATTTGAATAAAACTATAAGAAGGCCGTGCTTGATTTACCTTAAATGGGCTTAAAATGGCTTTTGTATTATTAATTAAAAACATGGGCATGTTAGTAAATAGCCGCATCATTATTACTCATGGCTATATATTTCACGTCTTGCCCATTCACTACACTTTTCATTTTCAAAAACGCAAATCAAAAACCTAATAATAGAGTCGGCCATTAATAAGGGAAAAAAGGAAGAAAAATTAAATGAAAGCTAAGGATCAAAGCTAAGGGAATCAATCTTCTACAAATCTAAAATTCCTTGTCATATCTAAGGTGAATAATTCATTCCGTCTCTATTTTGTTTTTAAAATCATATAGTTTCGGGTTTAAGATTAAATTTTTTATTATGATGTTTTAGACGATGATATGCTTGAACTATAATTTGTTTGATTTAAACCAATTCATTTACACATGAATTTGCATGGTTTTAGAGCAAAACCGATTGTTATTAAATTTAGAATGCCAAGGAAAAATTATATGTTAGGCAAAAGATGATTTTAGGGAGGGGTTTCGATCTTCATAATTTTCCAAGCTATGGAAATTTTATTATGAATTTTAAAAGGAAAACATGATATATTTGGGTTTAAAATTTATTTTGATTATTTCAAAAAGAAATTGGGTCTGAAAATTTAATATGTTAGATAACATGATAAATTGAATTTCTATGATTTTTGAGGATTTTTCCTAATTGATTTCTATGGAAAATAAATTATTATAAAAGGACTTATGTGCAATATTGGTTTTGCTTAATGTAAGGCCTTAAACGTTAATTTTTTCCTTTGATTTAGATCTGAGAAATGCGGCAATTGTTTTGTAAAGTATTTGAAAAGTTTTAAGGCAACCAATTAAAACGTTACACATAGGTAGGTTAGTTAAGCATTTGCTAAAATGAGCATGATTTCAGCCTTTAATTAGATAAGTGTGTTACGCCTCCTTTAGTAATACCTTTCGACTCCATTTCTTCCACTCTAACTCAGTCGAAACCCACCTAGTCAAAACCAATACATAGGGTATCACTTAGATGGTACGTAGTAGATTGAAGGAAAGGCGAAAGCTATGGTGTCGAAAGTTATGCTTCCGATGGGGTCAAAACCTTGGTTTTGTTTTCAAATGTTAAGTGCCTGCTTTTATTTACCTAAAGATTTTGACGTAGTCGAAGCCTATGTTTTCGAAAGGGTTTTTCTAAAATAGATTTCTTTGTAGGTTGCCATATCTTGTTTAAGTTGGAGCCTTCGAATGGGTTCCTTTATTTTTATATAATGCTTTCAAAAGAAGTGGTTCCAATCTGGTCGAAACCAAGCCGCTATTCTTTTTCCTTTCGGATGTACTGCAACCATCAATGCTTTTGAAAGGTTCTCTTTCTTCTATAAACTTAAGCTAAGTCACTTCCTAAATGCTTGCGAAGGGGTTTAGGGGTTTCGAAGGCAATGGTGTCAAAAGGGGGCTTTGGTGCTATCCTTCAAAGTTTTACTTCGAGTTTTTGAGCTTTCGAATAGATGGTTCCGACTCTATGAATTTTTCCACAAAAAATATTTTATTAAAAGTTTCGAAAGAGATACTTTCATGTTTAACCACTTTGATCCAAAAAATGTTTTTAAAGAGTAAAACCCAATGTTTTCAAAAGGGGTACTTTCATTGGTTTCGAAGCTATATTTCTAAAGATTATTTAGCAATGTTTTGACGCATTCAAAAGCTATGACTTGGTTTCAAAAGGATTGATTTATAGAGCTTCAAAAGGTATATACTTAGAGTTTTGAAAAGAGGTTTTCTATGCTTTCGATTGAGGTCATCCAGTGGTTTTGAAAGTGATGTTTTGAGGTTTCAAAACAAATAACCCATTCTTATATTAAAGGAATACCATGGCATAAATAAAGATTTTCGAGAGTATTACTTCTTCATATATTTATTCACATTATAATTAACCCATAACGGTACTTTAGGGAAGGATGGAATAACCAACAAGGTTGACCCAGTAGTGAATATAACTTAAGAAATGTTAAAATTTTAATTAAAGATATTGGCAGGAGCTAATAGGTTCACAGTAAGCCCATGAAAATTGTGTAAAGGGAAATATATTGGTAGGGGCCAATAGGTTCACAGTTAGCCCATGAAAACTATGATTTGATATTGGTAGGGGCCAATAGGTTTATAGTTAGCCTATGAATACTATATCTGAATTAAGATATTGACAGTTAGTCATTAGGTTCCTAGTCCGCCCATGAAAAGTTGGATAAGAGAAAAGATATTGGAGTTACCAATAGATTCTTAGTGATCCCATGAAGACTATGAAATTGGACAGGTAGTCCATAAACATTTAACCAGTTATTAGTGAGTCCATGAAAACTAATAGGTTAATAGTAATCCTAGAAACTATAATTGAGACAAATAGTCAGAATGAACGGGGTTGGGTAATCCGGAACTAACTTGTTCGCATATCAGCATATTATTTTGAATTGTTTTAACCATAATGGATGCATGAGCATAGAATATGGTTTTATAAATGTTTTAGGATACCAATGAGGGGAAAACCCGTTCCGCTAATCGGCGTGGTCTCACTAGATATAAATGATTTAAGATGGCAAATTATTATTCATATCAGGCTTTATGTATAAATTGAAGCTTTTGTTTTCCCCTTAAACTCTCGGATACTCAATTGATTTTGAGTAGTGTTAGGTTTAGAGTTTTCAAGTGTTCTTTTAGACAAATAAAGCTCCGGTGACATGCATGAGGCATGTAAGCTACTTAAATTTTTTTATTTTCACCGTGTTTCGTTGTAAAGGCAAACTTGTTTTATTGCCATATTATATACTTGGATCATCCAAGGGGGCATCTTCATATGTCGCTCTTGGCATATTTTGTAATAAGTATATTTTGTCTGAACGTGGTCTATGCTCTAGAATTATGTAGTGAATTTGAAATATTTTAAAATGAAATGTGGACTTTGTTTGCTGTTTTTTAAATTTTTTCCATACTCCTCTGATTTTGTGTATCAATGTATCCAACATAGCCGTATTTGATCGCCGAGGATTAATAACTATGGATGGCTGCAACATCCGTAGCCATTAGTTTTGGGTCTCCAAGTAAGAGGATGTTACAATGCAGCAAAGCTAGGTGGGTCGCTCCCATGAGGGTATGGTCATTCCTGTCTAGAGTCCCTTTTATTTACTCATTTATGCTTCGGTACTGTTACTGATCCCAGGTGAGAGGTGATCTTATTTGATACTATCCAGTAAAGGGTGGGCCGGTCTTGTGTTGGTAGGGGTCGATAGGTTCGTCCTCGACGTAATTTTATCTATAGATGCGCCGTGACGGGCGATACTCTAATAGCCCAGTCATTGAATGGAATCCCTTTTCCAATAAGTGCCTTTGGTCTTAGTTGTATACCTATTATGCTAGAATTTAATTAATGTAACAATTTTGGCTGTGTGAGCAATTTATTTGAAAACCCTAACATTATGATAACACCACTGGATTCCTATATAAGGGGTTTTAGTTATCGTAAGGTAAAACCCATCTGTGTTTCTGTGCAGCATGGTCTTATGAGATACCTTTGATTTTCAAAATAATTTTTTATAAAAGTAAATATTCAGTTATTTGAGTTTTCTCATAGTAGACTCATGTCTGACCTAGAGTTTTATTTTCTTTTTCTAAAACTCTTGGGTACTCAATTTTTATGAGTAGCGTCTAGGTTTCTTATGGAGGCATTTTGAAGGAGCTAGAGCAGGTGGCTTCATCGTTGCTAGTTATTATCTTATTTCAGTGTGTATTTATGTATGATCTATGTATTTTGTAACGGATCGGTAGCTATAACTATCTGGTTGAAGTTCTAATGTAATTACTTTGATGAATTATTATTATGGTGATAACAATGTAATATCCTATGTTATCATTTATATGTTATTCTGATTCGCGATGAGATTCTGTAATTGTGTAGTTTCTTTTTATTTTTCATTTTTTTCTACCCTTAATGGCTTGTCTTTCGGTGTAAGAAAGGCGGTCGTTACAGGAGAGATGGATAAAGAAGTGTTTTTGCAAGCTTTTGGAATTGATTTTTAAATGGAGATCTAAATTTTTAAGATTTTGGAAATAGCTTAGGAAGTTGTGTAGGTTTGCTAAGCTTTATTAAATAAGAGAATGAAATGTAAAAAATGAAATTAAATTAAGAAAATTCTCTTTTATAATATGTTGATAAGTGAAATTATGGAAATGCCCTTAGCACTATAACCCATCTCGTCTTTGGCCACATCACCCCCTCCTCTTTCCCTACAAATTCTCCCCCCTCCTTAGGCACCATCTCATCTTTTCAAAAAGACATAATTATGGTCCTTTTGTACTAAATGTTGGAGTAAGAATCTCATATAATATATATTTATATATTTTACAAATAAAACATTGTCTTATACATGCATATGTACATCCTCAACTGTACATGCATGTTCATATGTACATCTCCATGTTCAAGGTGATTTATAAATGTGTGCATGTATACACAAAAGTATTACAACTTTTTCGATAACTTTTAGTTGACAAAAAAAATCTAATATCCGAAAAACAACTTCCGGTCACATTTTTAATTCTCTTTGAACTAATTATTTTTGTCAACAACATTTAAAAATTATTTCACTATCATTTTTTATTATTTAAAAGGAGTTCATTTTAGTTATAAAATCCATTAATTAATTATTAGAATTATATTTAAATATCCATATTTAAAGTGATCAAATCCTAGGTTGTTACACAAATGCTTCCAAAGAGAGCTATGAGACTGGAAGTACTACGCATCAATTTCATGTTTTAATTGAATTTGTGTTTTTTGATGCTATGAATAATAGAGGAGGAGAGGTGGTTGGTTTAATCCCAATATGGATGTTGGTGATGTCCAAAGAAAGAAAGTGACAAATAAGGGGTTAAGGTTGTTTAAATAGCAGAGAAAGAGAGGAGCAAAAAGTAGACCTGGATCCAAAAGTATCTCTACAAATTCAAACCCCTTTGAGTTAAATCCACCCCTCTTCCTACACCTACGGTAGGCTATATCTGGTCCCTTTATGGGCCTCTCAATCACTTTAAGCCCGATTAAATAAAATACATTTAAATCAAATTCAAACATACATTGATATAGTATATCAATACGTGTGTATACAACTTTTGTACATGAACTATTTTCAACAAAAATCAATTAAATTTTTATAATTAATGCTTTTTAGATATTAAATAATTTATAACAATTACAAGTTAATTAAATTTGATGGTAGTCAAAGTATTCAACATTTCGATTGTGAGACTTTTAGGTGTAAATTTGGTCAGTGATTAATATCAAGTAATTCAAATATCCACGTTCACACGTAACATTAGCTAGTGGTGTAAGATTATTGCCAAATTTATTGCTTATATAGCTTCAGTAAAATTTAGTTTTAAGCATATCTGGTAGTGAAAATTATTTACACCATTTCTCTTCGCTAAGAAAATATCACATTATGACTTATGGAATTTGGTAATGGTCAACACTTATATTTAACTTTACCGTTCAAACATAAAGTCCATGTTTAAATAATAATAATTATTATTGTTATTCAAAATGCTCTAGCTAAAGACTTTGACTTTGAGTTGACTTCAGATGACTGTGATACTAACCCAGTATAACATAAAAGACGAATTCTCTAGTGTATAATGTTCCACTTTCAATGCTTCTGCTCAAAAAACTATGGTCATTTGATGGACATCATGTCATAATTTGATTATAATTAAAGCAGAGTTTTCACATTGAAACTCGATGGTATTCTCAGGTCGAGAGAATTGTCTAATATTGTCACATCGATATTTTACATTTGACCTTAGTTATATTAATCATGGAAAACCGTCGAGTGAGTTATTACATGGTTACGTAGTACCTATTAGAAGGCAACCCTATGGCTTCCCCATCAGCCTTTAGTAATATAGTACCTAACATTTATAGAGCATTACATACACTAGTTTCAATAAAAGCATTGATATCCGATCTCGATGCATCTTGATTGGGAATATTTAAAACTACGTGTTTGTTATATTATGATAAATTGCTCATGATTATAACATATTGTAATCAATATCACACTGAACACATTATTTATGGATTTTCTATTAAATATACATTAAAATAAATAAATAATTTATATAACACATTATATCTAAAATATAATAGAAAAAAACGCCTTTTATTTCAAACGAGATTTTATTACAGAGCTAGTAATTACTGCAAATTTTAGAATTGCCCCTAGGGCATACCCCTTACTCTATTAATAAGTACCCATGTCCCTATCTCTATTATTCTTATCTCTTTCACACCCAAATAATTATACAATTGGACATCAATGTTGGCATGACATTTGTTTGAGGAAGTAGGTGCAGATCCGAGAGATCTAATGAATCAGTTTGGATCAACATGTGTTTCCGTGTCCTATCTCTTAAGGTATAATAGATTTAACTTGTTCAATCATATATAATGATCATTGTATATCATATTTGTTACAAATCTCCTTTTTCACGATGTTGTATCCTGTCAATTGATAGCAATTTAATATATACAATATTAGATTAATTTGAACCATCATAATATTGCAATAAGAATTATGTATATATGTCTATATACATACATACATACATATAATTTGTTTCGACAAAAATTTTAGTTAAAATTGATTATATATTGTATTATTTATATTTGATTTTAAAACCATAGTTGAAATATTATATACAATTACTATTCAATCAAATGATTTCAGAAATGAGAAAGAAGTTTTATCTCCGACCTACGATAAATAACATATATATGTATATGTATGTATGTACTATATATAAATATATATGCACCTGGAGTTTTCTGGAAGCTAATGGTAGTTCTGGGGGATGTTTATTGGTTGGAATAGCAGGTTGTGGATTATGAAACAAGAGGTTAAACAAAAGCATATGTTGCATGTTGCTTTGGTGTGTAAAAGTTCTAGAGTTTTATACTTTATTTTGAATGTGTGTGGTCCACATATTTGAAGCAGTTGAAAGGAATTACGGGAGGAAGGAATTTCTTTTAAGAATTTCACAGTGGATCCATGGATTATTGGAGGTGATTTTAATAAATCCAGATTTGTTGATGAAAGGAGTAATAGAGGGAATGAGTATGTGGGAGATATGAAGGATTTTAGTGATTTTATAAGGGATTGTAATCTCACAAACTTACCTCTTACAAATTGAAAATATACTTGGTGTAATGGTAGAGAAATTCCTTCTTTAGTTAGACTTGGTGAATTTTTTTATAAATCCGGAATTTGAATATCTATACCCTTTATCTTTTCATAAAGGTCTTTCCATTATCCCATTGTTTTTTATTCGAGTGATAATATGAGGAATAAGTAGTTGTTTAGGTTTGAGAAAAAGTGGTGTTTAAAGGAGAGGTTTGAGGAGATGATTAAGTTTATATGGCCAGCTTACTATTACGGTAAGGACGCAACAAGCAATGTGGTCAATAAATTAAAATTTCTTAGAAGTTTTCTGAAGAAGTGGAACAAAGAAGTTTTTGGTACTATAAGGTTGAAGAAAGAAAAGTACAAGGGGAGAATTATAGTACTATTCATTGTGCATGACGATTGCACTTATTTCCTATACTAGTTGTATAGGCTTTTTGGTCATTTTGTTGTTTTGTACATCATTGTAATGTTGCAATTGATATTCTGTAGTCTGGTCTTTATTTTGTTGTTGTTATTTTGTACCGAGGTAGTTATTTTGTACTAGGGTAGTTATTCTACGCTGGGTTGTTGTTGTACTATGTTATAGCTATGGTGATGATGCATTGTGTTGTCAAATGTTGTAGTGTTGTGTTGATGTTGTACTGTGTTGTACTTATGTTTATATATAATATGGCGTACTCAATTGTGATCACTACCTTTTATTTCCAAAAAAATAAATTTATATGCATGTACATTTATTTAAATATATTTTTGAAAAATTAATTATATATATACTGCTTTCACTTTTTAAAATATTTTCTAGCCATATAATTTTATTATTGACATATATATATATTCATATTTATATAGATATGTAATTTAAAAAAATAAAATTCTTTTGCTTTCGGCTTTAGATAATTGAAATTTATTATTCAAATATACATACGTACATACATATATATATTTTAAAATAAATTTATTTTGGATCTACTTTATATATATATATATATATGCATACATTATTTTAAAATATCAAAAAGTCAAATGATGATATTCTGACTATTTTGAATTTTAAATCTCAGATCTAATTTTCAACTTGAATCTTATTTACAAAGTAGATATTATAAATTTTAAATTTAGAGTCAAACACTTAGGCATATTTTTTTAATACCTATTTAAGTAATTTTAATTAAATTTTCAGTATGTGTGTGTATGTGTGTGCGTGCGTGTGCGCGCACGCGTGAGCATGTGTGTATTTGGACCAAAAATGGCACAAACATCCAAGGAAATATATGATATAAAAATTAGAAAAGAAAAGAGTGATAAAACAACAAAAGAACACATAATGTTATAGTGGTTTGGCAAATATTTTGGCTTATGTCTACTTAGTGGATTTCTATTGATTATTCATTGATTTTACAAAGCTATTCATACAAAGCGGTAAGGATCCAATAGAGCGTAATTCAGAAGTGTAATTCACAACTCGTCAAAATCAGGAGTTCAAAAAGAAAAAACAGTTGAAAGACCCTTTTGAAAGTGATCTCTATTCTTATTTATAGATGAAAATCCTCAAAATAAGATCGTGAAAATGCTCCAGCTGGGGCTGTTAATTTTGTACGAGTGTCTAATTTCTGTTCGAATCTATGGTCAAAAAACGTCCATTCGAGTCCATTCGATATGCATGTAGGACAAGAATTAGAACAACAAAATTTGTACGAGAAAAAATCTTGTCTGGTCCGTTTTCGTTCGAACTCGTTCGAAATTTTTATAATTCAATACATCCACTACGTTCTTCAAAATACTTATGACAACTATTTGGTCGGTTGGTTGAGTAATGGTTCCTAAAATGCTTGTACTTAAACACATACTAATTAAAATAATATAGCTGATAGAAAATTTATTAAAAAGCAAAAAATTTAACGTAAATAGCAATGTTCAATCATGTTCGTGTTAAAAAATGTTCATCCTTGTCCAGACGATCTCATTTAGGACGACAAAAATTGTACGAGCATAAATCTTGTCTGATACGTGTTCGATGCGATTTCATTTAGGATAGAAACTGTACACACGTCCATCTAGTTCGGTCTGACCAATTTACACCCCTAACTCCAGCATGTTCACCACGTCGCTCCGTAAAAAGTTCCATGACCAACCTGACCCAAGAACACATAACTCGTCACATAGTTATGAACTTCTGGTCATCATCGAGTTGACTCAGGTTGAGCTCAGGTTTGACTTGGGTTTGAATCGAGTTTCCCTTGAAGTTTCCTTATTTCATATCTTGCCATCTCTTGCTTTAGGTTTTTCTTCATTTTTCCTAGTTCAGCTCGGGTATGACTCGGGTCCGACCCGAAGCACCAAGTTGAGAAAACATCTCTACCCTTTCAACTATCTTTTTTGATGAATCTCCACTCCATTATCTTATAATTTTTTTCAAGTGGTTTGTGTCCATTTCTTCAATTTTTCTCAAGCTTTTCACAATTTTCTTTAATCACAAACCATGCTCAACTCAGGTCTGACTTATGAACTCGACTTGAGAATGTTTGGTTGAGGTGTTTGATCCATATTTTTCTATCTCCTTGACCTTACCTTTGTGTGATGTTTCCTAAGTCCTTTTGTAATAGCCTCATTGTTATACCTATATTATTAAAGAACATTATAAATAATGTCGTCTAATAATATGAAGAATATAGCTTGTTAAGGACGACCAAATGGGAATATAACTTTAAACTAAAACTGACATGTCATACTTACCATTTAACTAAATCTCCCAAATAAAATTTGACGTGCATAGTCTCTGTTCAAAATAATAGACACATGGGTTTCCTAGAATTAGAATAGTATATCATATGAAATAGTAAATCACAGATCAGAGTGGAATAATAAATCCTATATACATATACAAACAATGAGTCTAAAAAATAAAACATTAGACCCAAATATTATACATGTGTTACAAGTTTTATCTTAGATATACATCTCATATACAACACTAAATCCTAAATGAGATAAACTAATAGTCAAAATGGTTTATCTCCCTTCGAGCCAAATCATCCAAAGGTCTACCTATCCCGTAGCTTGGAAAGTCTCGGCCTGATCCGGATAATATAAAATAAATGGGTCTGACTATCTCTAAATATCCAAAAGGATGAGAATGATATATAATACAAAAATAAATAACATATAAGTAAATCCAGATGTCTAACATATAGCAAGTCGCCTAATTAATTTAACTCGGAATTTACTTCAAGGCACATGTATTTATATATTTGGTCATAAACACACATTAGTCACTAAACACAGAATAACAAAATAAATCACAATATTCCTAACACAAAGAAACTAATTCCACACCATGGAAAACAAACAATTGTGGTATCAATCATACTAATCTGGTACCAAAGATCGGAAACACAGAATCTCGACATGATCACAAGAATCGGGGATAGGGGAACACAGAATCCCGACACGATCATAAGGAATGGAGAAACCAAATCTCGATCGATCAAGATGATCGTGGCAACCATGACTCGAAAACTCTAGGTTATTCAATACTATTATATATTGATGATCGGAAAGAAATATAGGAGTATACCTCTTAAGGGTTTATCGGCCCTCGGTCGAACTCTAAAAGGCAATATTCTAAAGTGCCAAATATTATTGCTTTCGGTAATCATTAGAACTTCAACAAAACATCACATACTGTCTGGTGAAATTCAGGCATTTACTAGAAGCAAGTTAATCTCACTTATTACGGATATACTGGAAAACCTGAACTATATTCCGTTAAGGATCTATCGATCCCACCAAACACAGGAAGCGAATACAACCCTAAAGTGTTAAACACTTTCAATAGCAATCACAAGTATTTAACCAAGGCATCCCATACTACCCAGTGAAATTTGAGTATTTGCTAATGGGGTAGCAAGTACCACTCAAACATTATATTCAATGAATTGTACAATATTCGATGAAGCGTTATTCAAGAGCATTTAAACCAATCTGTAACACCAAGTCAGTTATTAGTACTCCCCATATTATATAAATTAGGCTCTAAAACGTTTACCTTATAAAAGTTTATAGTTTAGAAAGCCAATAATATAATTTTCTATATAAGAAATGATATCTATATACTTAATTTATCATTAGATAAAATAACCCAAATATTTCATTTTAATATCAAAATACTCTCATATATATATATATATATATATATATATATATATATATAGTTGTTCCATATTCCCTTTTTAAAAGATCTGTAGTTCATAAATTATTTTCTAAAGACAATATATATTCATTTATTTTATAAAACCATACTTACTCATATTCCAGACTCATATTGGTATTCAAGTATTTATTTAGAAAAAACTTAGTTTTATATTTCCAAAACTATACTTCAAAATCCATAACCATTTCCTAACAATACTTGATATATATATACAATTACTTTTTAAAATCGTTTATAAAGGAATTTCATCGATATGGAAATTTAGTTTGAAATCGATATATTACTATATACTCTCTTTTATAAATTTCTTTTATTTAAAACATAAATATATTTAACAAACATGCATATCTTTACTACTAATAATAAGAATTCCATGAATTGATTTAAACCGTGTCCTTTTGAAATATGCAAATTGCCCTTCTACTCTTGTTCTTTTCGACCCCCCTTCATGTCGTGTCCTGTTCTTTTTGCATCACTCTCCCCTAAAATTAAGAAACCTAAAATGCCGCTACTCTCATATCTCCCTAAAGCTCATATCTCCCTCGCTTTAGGACGTAGATCTGATTCCACATCAATTCAACATCCATCATCTTCCCCAATGTCTTCTTCAATGACCCACCGATGGTTAGTCCATAGCGATTCCACATCCACCATCTTCTTCTCTAGCTTCTGTTGAAACCCACAAACTAGGCTTGGTTCAAAAATAAATTGCTAAAATCATTGTGATTGAGGTTAGTTCATCGTCCTATCCTCAGTAGTATTAAGATTCTAAAATTTTAATCTAATGGCCTTTGGAATTTAATTTCAGGAACTTTTGTACTACATGGAAGAAATTTAGTCTTCGCCAGTTCTCAACTGTTAGGATTTTAATACGATAACTCGATCAATTGAATTATTAATAACCTTTTATCATAGCACTTTTGAAATTCTGAATTATTATCATTGATCTTTGATAGGAATTCTGATAATTGTATCATTTTGAAAATACATTTTACTAGATACATAGACTACTTCCTACAACCCTGCTATTATCTTGATCGATAATTACTTGCTCTGGTTTAATTATAACGTTTAGTAGATACTAGAACATACTGTTAAGATAAATTTTTGCTTACATCTTCTACAGACTTCAGTAAACATATCAAACATCATGTCAGTTGACAACATCAATATATAATTTTTTTTATTGATACGTGCCCTCTCTACAAGTGTAACGACCCAATTTTTCGACACCCGAAAGTCGACATCAATACGTCCACTGTATCAAATGCCGAACAGTCGAACGCCAGAAAACTAAACCGTTAGGGTTTAAGAAGAAGAAGATAGAAGAAGAAACAGAAACAATAATAGAATCTTACATTTCGCAGCGGAACAACATATAATATATAAATGAATAATCTTTAAAACAAAGAATCATATCTGTTATTACATTACATCATATTGCATTATTAGAATGTTAAAACAACAAACAGCGGAAGAGAATATAACATATACTAGTGATACGCTTCGCAAGACATATAATAGTGATATGCTTCACCATCCAGCTTGCTCCTGACCTCCACAGCATCTCTTTTCTGACTTCGCTTCAGAATAACTGAGAACCTGACTTTAGGCTGCCCGTGTGGAAATTGGTGGGCACCCAGAGTTTAGAAAGGGAACAATAGACTCCAGGTCAGTCGTGGGACTGGTGTGAGATCTCAAAAACAGTTATTTTCACAAAGAAAAGGAAAAGAAAACCGCTATGCTTTTGAAAAATGAAACTACCATAAGGCCTCCCGCCACACACACAATGCAAACGTAGAATTGGAGGAGATTTCTCCTTATGATAGTCAAACATGCTTAATACGCAAAATCCTTTCGATATTATTATTAGTGCATAGTGCAGAAAACATTTTGAAAGTATAATATTAATCATAGCTAGCATACAACCATTATTGTATGCCTACTATAGCTACCATCTAAACAGTGGGGCGCCACCATAAGTAAATGACAGGTTATACAACTAAAACCGTACAAGGCACGTATTGGAGTTTGGATTTTCAACAAATGGTTAGGCTAAGAAACTTCCTACTGCCACATGGGTACGCCTCTGAAGGGACGTCCCGAGAACCTACCCGGATCTCTGTCAACACTAGGCCGGGTTACCTCTGTAACTAGGTAACTACTACTCGAGTATGCTATCCCCCTGTCCTTTGGTACCTTTATCCGAGGATCCTCAACCACAAAGCAACAACCACAAAGTATAATAAATTTGCGGAAACCACATAGGTTAAATATCTGTGCGTCATACGATGATACCACCCTTTTCCAGAAGAAAATGGCATACCCTATAGGGCGCGACCTCATAACCTTGCCGCATCTTTCCTGTTTTGACCATTTTCGAGGTGTGAGGTCCGATGAGGTCTCGTCCACAAAGCTACACTTTTCACAAAGTCGTGCTTTGATCAACCAATGATCAGCAGCACTTCGTATCTCACATTACTAGTTTGGGAATATATCACTAGTAACCATCAACTACATAACCTCTGAGCTCGTACGTCTCAGAGAAGGGTGTTAAGCTAAGAGAATAAATTCTCCGCCACCAAAATGTATTTTTATTTGATAGGAACCAGCTTTACATCTCAAAGTGTAATGTCAGACACACATCCATACAAGTCTGTTCCGGGATCGAATGGAACCGAAGGCACTTCAAAAGAAGCCCTTGCAAATCTGGATATTCACTAATCACTTCTGGAGTCCCCATCACAAAGGGTGATAAAATCTCTATACCGGAGAAACCCGGTGCAGAGACATTCGACAGGTAATCCTTTCGCTTTCGAAAAAACCCGGTCTTCAACACCGTCTTCAAGTACAATCTCATTTTGTCGTATCGTTATTCGGAATGGGTTTTATGACACAAGGTCCTCTCCCGGCTAATCCAAATTACGAGCGCTTATTTTAAAAATAAAAATAAGTGTTACATCAGATTTCAACAAATTACAACAATTTTCCACTTCGATCTTTTAAATAAAAGATCTATCACGAATCACAAGGGTTCGATGTGGTTTTCGGATATCCACTTGGAACCCGACCCCCGGTCGCATCGAAATTCAAATGTCATTTAAAAGGCAAATATTGATAGTCGGTTATTTAACTATCAATCAACATTCACAACAATCATTGGATTCCAAATAATTTTTCCCCAATTATTTTTTCAAAATATCTTTGCAAAATACAATTTTACACTTTAACCATTTGAAAACAAATTTCAAATTACTGTTCACCTTTCAATCCTTCGAAAACAAATTTCAAATCATTTTTCACTCGCGGAATAAGATTCCCGATATTATTTGTTTCCACTGAAGGTCTGCCGAGTTAAAATACTTTAAAATAATTTAAATTACTTATCCAAACATATATACTTGGAAATATTTAAAATAAAACTATTTTAAAACACTTACCTAAATATTAGTTATGAAAATATTATATAAAAATCTCGTATAAAAATTCAAGGTCAAACTAATTTTAAAATAAAATTAGTAGATAGGATATAACTATTTAAAGATCCGTCTCTAAAACAAATATCATTTTAATCTTTAAATAATTACTTCTGTAACAAATTAAAATAAATCTTTACTTTAAAGATTTTAAAAATAACCCAAGTAAATAATTTCTCCAAAATAATCTTTCCTTAAAACCATCTTTACAACTTCAATTTCATATTTATAGACTATATTGAAAAACATACTCGGCTTTCCAGGAAAAGTATACCTTCCATTCTAAAATGGTTCATTCAAATCAATTTATAAATTCTTCTGGAATTACTTTAAATTTACGTTCCAAATCCATAAATTCCTTTCCACACTTTCAAAAATAAAACAATATTTATTTTTAAAACCAAATTTCCCTTTCCTTTATAAGATTCCCATTGTGAATTTAAATTCCCAAATATCCACTGATATATGATTTTCAAATCAATTCCTAAATATTCACTTTTAACACCAAAACCATTTTCAGAATTGGTTTTCTAAAATTTATTTTTAAACATCAAGTCAATTTTAGATCGATTTCCTAAATACTTATTATTTTACCAAATCAATATCAAATTTATTTTCTAATTTATTTTCAAAACACCAAATCAAATTTTAAATTGATTCTCAAATTTAGTTTAAACACCAAATTTATTATCTTTTGAAACAAATTCCTTTTTTTGAATTTACTCAATTTTCTAAAATTAATTTATTATAAATTTTGTACTAAATTTCAAAAATCAAATTTTATTTATTTCTAGTATCCTACGATACCAAAAACATATTTGGCTAAATTATAGCCTTCGACAATTTCGATCATCAATATAATCATCCAAAAATTATCAATCAATCACATCACACAAATGAAATAATATTCAGACAAATTTGAGGAATCCAATTGGATCCCTCCAACCTGTTTTCCTGCATCCACAGACGTTAGCACAACAATTAGGGCTGTCAGTTTCCTACACGACCCGAAACACGACTCGAAACCCGTATGGAAATTAGCTGGTTAACCCGACCCATTTAATTGGCGGGTCATTTTCGGGTCAACCCGAATTTGACCCGTTTATAAACGGGTGGGTTTCGGGTTGACCCGCCAACCCGAAACTGACCCGTTAACAACCCGTTTATACAGTATATAGGTTAAGCTGACCCGTTTACGACCCGCTCCGACCCGTTTATGACCCGTTTGTACCTTATACGGGTTATACGGGTTGACCCGACCCGTTTACGACCCGTTCCGACCCATTTACGACCCAATTATACCTTATACGGGTTGACCCGACCCGTTTACACCTTATACGGGTTGACCTGACCCATTTACGACCCGACCCGACCCGACCCATTTATAATCGGGTTACACGGGTTGGGTCGGGTCAACCCGTTTATAAATGGGTCGGGTTCGGGTTGAGCATTTTCGACCCGTTTAATAAATGGGTTGACCCGACCCATTTAAAATCAACCCGAACCCGACTTGACCCGACCCAAACCCGACCCGACCCATTGACAACCCTAACAACAATTAAATACCAATTCCACTTCGAGGTGGAATATCGCGGTATATGGGATTTATAAAATATCATCTGCTATTATGCGGCGCAATAGGGTCTCATCCGCTATATAATGCGGGAAATCAACAACTCCAAATACATATATAATACCAATTCCACTTCGAGGTGGAATATCGTGGTATATGCGTTTAAATATAATATCATCCGCCATTATGCGGCGCATATGGTCTATTTCAAAACAAATAATAACTACCATCATCCAAGCACACAATCAACAATTTTAAATTTAACTATTTAAAATTAAATCAGAAAAATCTGATTGAGTGAGAAGATCTCACCTTTGATTTGCAATCCATTTCCATTCCTCTTTGTTTCCTTCATGTTTTCAAACCTTGTATAAAAATTTATAAAATTTATTAATATTCGAAGTAATCGAATAATAAATTTTCGTTTGGATAGTTAAATTAACTCATAATTTGATTTAAACTAATTTTTCCCTAAATAATTTTCATTTTATCTAATAAATTAAATTTCTAACAAATTTTCCTTTTACAAATTATTTTTAGAAACTAGAATAACTAAATAAGTTAATTTAACACTTATTCACCAAATCCATAAATTTTTAAAACAACATGCAAATTAAAATATGTAGGTGTATGATTATTATTTTGCCAAAATCTAAAAATAATAACTTTGTTCTAATCTACCTATATATTAAAGATTTACTTATACATATCTTTTCTGGAAAAAATGAAAAAAAAAAATTCTTTTACTGTAAAAAGCTTCTTTCTACATTTTTTTATAAATAAATTTTTTGCATATCTATACACTTATATACAATTTTAAAACCCATATGCCTTGCTGTAAATGATTTCTGCATATATATATTTACACACACGTGTGTGTGTATATTTTAAAAGAAAATACCTTGCTGCAAGCAGGAATTCGACCATCACACGCGCGACCACCCAAGCCCTAATCCACGCGTGCCTTTACCAGCGAATGTCATCGTGCCGATCACCTATTGTTCGAACGCAATCGACGGCCTCGATTTGCCGACGAACCCAATTCGAACACTGCCCGCAGCCCTAATGACGCAGCGGATTAATCAAACAAAACTTCGATCGGTGAAATGTAGCAATCGGTGAGTTGAAGATACCAAAATGCCCAAGTTCGTTGATCCAAAGATACCGAACTCTAGCTATCTCAAACACGTTGATAGCGCACTATACCGTGTTCAAAGATCTACGATTCTTCGCACGTTGATCTAGCGCACTAGATTCCGTGAATCGGCTTCTTCGATCGTTGAATCGAGCGCACTCGATTAACCGAAAGAGGAGATAGGAGATTACACTCAACTACCAATTGGTATGAAAGCACAAAGCTAACAAAAGAGAAATTTTATTCCAAAATCAACAACCTACAATGTACAACACACGCGCTATTTATAGCTTTCACAACTCGACACACACAAATTCTCACCTGACTCCTAGGTCGGCACCGACTCACGACCCAACTTAGATCGTGACCGACTTAACTCACGCGACTCAACGCCTTTACAATAGAACAAAATACAACCGACTCAAGCTCTTTGCCGATTCAACCCTTGAGTCGCACACGACTCAACACATCACTTCCACACACAGTACATAGTATACGACATACGACTTAAAAGTACAACGGCTCATATGACTCAACACGACCGACTTACATTTAACGACTCAAACAACTCAAGCTACAACAGTTAGGTCGTATACGACCTAACGACTCAAGGCCAACAACACATCTGCTCCTATGGCCGACTCAGGCGCATGCCGACTCAACTTCCTTCGACTCAAGGCCTTAGGTCGGAAACGACCTATGCTCCCATCAACTCGTAACTTCTTGTCCTTAGGTCGGAAACGACCAAAAGCATGCTCTTGCCCATGTAACCCGTTAGGTCGGAAACATCCCCATATGTTTCTGTTGAGTCGGCTTATCTTCCCTCTTGGCTTGTTAACTCGTGTCCTTTCTTCCTTAGATCGGCAACGACCCAAGCTTTCACTAAGTCGCGAACGACTCATCACACCACACCATAAATTCATGTTTTCTGGAATTAGAGTTTGCACAGCTTCTTCTCTGGTCTTGGCTGCATCATCCTCCCCTGGTTGAGAAAAATTCGACCTCGAATTTGTAAATTCTTCCTCAACAATCTCATTTCCATGATATGGAACTAAATGTTTGACGTTAAAAACATCAGAAGTATAAACATCATTTGGTAACTTTAATCGATAAGCATTCTCATTGATTTTCTTCAAAATTTCAACTGGACCAATTTTTCGCGCTTTCAACTTGTTATAAGCACCCATCGGAAAACGATCCCTTGTCAATATAGCATAAACCAAATCTCCTTCTTTAAATTCAACATTTCGTCGTTTCGAATCTGCCAACTTCTTATACTTCTCATTCGATTTCTCCAATCGTTCCTGAACGATTTTATGACATTCATTCAGCTCTTCAACAAAATCAGCAGCTCGTTTAACCGTTCCCTTTGACTGTGGTACAACTGCTAAATCCAACGGCCCCCTGGGTAAATTTGAATAAACAATCTGAAACGGACTGAATCCTGTGCTTCGATTTACTGCATGATTATGAGCAAATTCTGCCTGGCATAGCTTCATGTCCCAACTTCTCAAATTATCTTGTACAAGACAACGCAACAAATTTCCCAATGATCTGTTAACAACTTCTGTCTGCCCATCAGTTTGCGGATGATAAGCACTACTAAATTTCAGTTTCGTTCCCACCATCTTCCACAAACTCAGCCAAAAGTGACCCAGAAAACGAGTATCTCGATCAGAAACAATAGATTCTGGTAAACCATGAAGTCGATAAATCTCCTTGAAAAATAACTGTGCCACTCGAACTGCATCCGCTGTCTTCTTGCAAGCAACAAAATGTGCCATCTTTGAAAACCTGTCCACCACAACAAATATTGAATCATTTCCCCTTTGAGTTCTCGGCAAACCCAAAACGAAATCCATGCTAATATCAACCCATGGCTTAGAGGGTACTGGTAATGGCATATACAATCCTGCATTCGTCGCTGTTCCCTTTGAAACTTGGCAAATATGACATCGCTCCACGAATCTTTCAACCTCTTTCCTCATCGACGGCCAAAAGTAAGACTGCGAAATCAACTGTAAAGTACGATCACGGCCAACATGTCCTTCATCGTGCAATTCCTTCACAATCTTCATCCTCAAACTACAGTCCGGAATACATAAACGATTTCCTTTAAACAGAAAACCATCAACCAACATGAATTCATCGGTACTCCCATCCTTCACTTTTTCAACATATTTCACAAAGTAAGGATCTTCTTCAATCATCTCTGGCAACATTTCAAACCCCGTCACTTCCACCTTCATTGTCGTTAGTAAATGACTCCTCCGACTCAAAGCATCTGCTACTCGATTCGTCACCCCTGATTTGTGCTTAACGACAAAAGTAAACTGCTGCAAATAAGCAATCCATGATGCATGTCTCGCAGAAATCTTATCTTGCCCCTGTAAATGTTTCAAAGCTTCGTGATCAGTGTACAGAACAAATTCCTTCTGAAATAAGTAATGTCTCCAATGCTTAACAGCCTGAACAACAGCATAAAATTCAACGTCATATGTACTGTATCTGATCTTTGCCCCTGACAGTTTCTCACTAAAATAAGCAACTGCCTTCCCATTCTGACTCAATACTCCTCCAATACCAACCTTCGAAGCATCAGTGTGTAATTCAAACAATAACTGGAAATTAGGTAGAACAAGAATTGGTGCAGACGTCAACAATTCCTTGATCTTCTCAAAGGCAACCCCCGCTTCTTCTGACCACACAAATTGTTTCCCTTTCATGCAATCAGTCACTGGAGCCATCACGCTACTGAAGTGTGGGATGAATCTTCGGTAGAATGACGCTAGCCCATGAAAACTTCTCACTTCTGTAATTGTCTTTGGCTGTGGCCAATTCCTGACTGCTTCAACTTTGCTCTGGTCAACTTGAATACCTTTCCCTGAAACAACATAACCCAGGAATAAAACACTGGGTGTCATAAACACACATTTCTTTGTAGCAGCATAAAATTGTTCTTCACGAAGAATAAGCAACACTTCCCTCAAATGTAGAACATGCTCTTCCGTACTCCTGCTATAAATCAGAATATCATCGAAGTAAACCACGACGAACTTCCCAATGAATGGTCTAAAGATTTGATTCATCACCCGCATGAATGTACTAGGTGCATTTGACAAACCAAACGGCATAACCAACCATTCGTATAACCCTTCTCTTGTCTTGAAAGCTGTCTTCCATTCATCTCCAGGTCTGATTCGAATTTGATGATAACCACTCTTCAAATCAATCTTCGAAAATATAGTTGCCCCACTCAACTGATCCAACAAATCATCCAACCTTGGCATAGGAAATCTGTAACGAACAGTGATCTTATTCAAAGCTCTACTATCTGTGCACATCCTCCATGTTCCGTCTTTCTTTGGTACTAACAATGCTGGCACGGCACAAGGACTTAAACTTTCCTGAACACGTCCCTGTTCAAGCAACTCTTCCACCTGCCTTCGTAACTCCTCATGTTCCTTCGGACTCATTCGGTAATGTGGTCGATGTGGTAACACTGCTCCTGGAACTAGATCAATCTGATGTTGAATGTCTCTCAGTGGTGGTAACTCCTTCGGTAACTCCTCTGGAAAGACATCTTCAAACTCTTTCAAAACTGGCTTTGCTTCTTCGGGAATCTCAACTTCTTCACTACTCTCTCTCCCAATCAACAAAAACACTTCCGGTTCTTCCTCCACTTCTTTAACAAACTCCTTCAAAGTCAATAGAGTTTTCAATTCTTCAATCTCTTCTAGCTTGCTCTCCTTCTGCTGCTGTTTCTTAGGAACCAAAGTGATTTTAGTACCCTCGAACATGAAACTGTAACTGTTGGCACGACCGTCATGCTGAACTGCTCTATCAAACTGCCATGGTCGACCCAACAATAAATGACAAACATCCATATCTACGACATCACACCAGATTTCATCTTTGTACTTCTTCCCAATCGAAAAATTTACACAAGCCCTTCGACACACTTTCACTTCACCTCCCTTCCTTAACCATGCTAGCTTGTATGGTTTAGGATGCTTCTCGGTCTTCAAGTTCAATTTCCTCACAGCCTCTGTAGAAATAATATTATCACAACTTCCCGCATCAATAACGAACTTGCAGACTTTTCCCAGAATAGTACATGTCGATTGAAAAATATTGCTTCTCAGCCAACTACAATCCTCCTCTTGCTTTGGTGTCAAACAACTTCTCCTCATCATAAGATTACATCCTTCATCTCCCGACACTTCTTCTTCCTCCTCAACATAAGGTGTATTTGAACATTCTGCCTCGTCACCGTCATCCTCCTCAACTTCTGCAACCATGGTTCTCTTCTTCGGCTTCGGACATTCATTGCTTTTGTGACCCAACTCCTGACAATTATAACATTTGAAAACACTACTAGCCTTCGCCTTCTCAACCTCCTTCACCACTGGCTTTGTAATAGGTTTAGGAACACTAGAACTTCCACCGGCACCCTTCACTGGATTATTAGAATTAGTAAACACACCACCTCCACGCCTTCCTTGTTTCTCCCAAGCTAACGCTTTCTGATGTGCCTCTGCAACGGATCTAGGATCAAACATATTAACCATATCCTGGATCTGCATTCTCAATCCCCCAATGAATCTAGCAGTCAGCTGTTCTTCTGTCTCCATAATATCATTCCTGGCAATGAGTTGGTAAAATTCATCAGCATAATCGCTAACAGATTTCGTCCCTTGCCTCAGATTCTGCAACCTTTGGTACATAAGTGACTGGTAGTTGTAAGGTAAGAAAGTAGATCTCATCAACTTTTTCATCTTCTCCCAAGATTCTATCTTTGACTTCCCCATTCGTTCTCGAGTAAGTTTAGTTTGCTGCCACCATGCCAATGCTCTTCCCCTCAGCCTTGTAGCAACTAACTTCACCCTTCTATTCTCCGGCACCTCCTTGAAATCAAAGATTTCCTCCACATTAGACAACCAATCTAAAAACTCCTCAGCAACCATTCCGCCTTTAAATTCTGGAATTTCCATTTTCATACCCGACTCCCAACGACGATCATCCTCCACATCACGGTAAGAATTTCGAATTTGGTCTCGATCTCTATAATGAATACTTGCTCTATCACCCTCTTCAACAAAATCAAAGGTACGCCTACATCGATCTCGACTAACATCATCCCTTCTCTCATGCATGCTTCTTTGACTATGTCTCTCTTCATCTCTATATGCTTCATGGTCAAATTCTCGATGACTTCTTCTTTCTTCATGTGCATAGTCATGATGATCTCTTCGTGATGAAATTGATGTTTCTCTTCTATCTCTACAAGAATGTGGTGATACCCTCCTCGCTTCCGTAACCAATGGCGAAACTCGGTTTCCTCCATGGTTCGAGTTTGGTGATCTCCTCCTTTGATTCAAATCGGTCATCAATCTCTCCAATTTACCAATGCCTTCATCAAACTTTTCATTAATACGTTGTTCCATAAGCTCGGCTTCTTCTCTACGATACAAAGCTTCAACGTTTTGATGTCGGTTAGCTCTCCTTGGTGGCATGGTTGTAAACTTCACAAACTTCAACAAATTGAACACAATACTTCAAAATTTCACACAATAAAGCAATCTAGGCTCAACCTTAGATCGGCAATAGATGTTCACGGCTCACACTAACTCGGTTCAAGTTAGGTCGGCTCTACCTTGACTCGCTATGACTTGCCTCGGTACAACTTGTCTTGGCCACCTACTACAAACACTTCAATGCAATCAACAAGGCACGCTACTCCCAAGTATACACGGCCTTCTTCAAATTCAAACTCCTTGGCGCGCAAAAACTCCAAGTCAAAATCCAAACAAAGTCTAACTCCTCGATCCAAAATGAAATGGATCAAACACTCCTAACTTGATGCAACTTCAATATGAACACGATGAACTCCTTCAACTTCAAAAACTTCAAAAACTTGGCTCCAAGAATCAAACTTAGCTATGATTGGCTAAGAATGGCTCCGATACCAATAATGACGCAGCGGATTAATCAAACAAAACTTCGATCGGTGAAATGTAGCAATCGGTGAGTTGAAGATACCAAAATGCCCAAGTTCGTTGATCCAAAGATACCGAACTCTAGCTATCTCAAACACGTTGATAGCGCACTATACCGTGTTCAAAGATCTACGATTCTTCGCACGTTGATCTAGCGCACTAGATTCCGTGAATCGGCTTCTTCGATCGTTGAATCGAGCGCACTCGATTAACCGAAAGAGGAGATAGGAGATTACACTCAACTACCAATTGGTATGAAAGCACAAAGCTAACAAAAGAGAAATTTTATTCCAAAATCAACAACCTACAATGTACAACACACGCGCTATTTATAGCTTTCACAACTCGACACACACAAATTCTCACCTGACTCCTAGGTCGGCACCGACTCACGACCCAACTTAGATCGTGACCGACTTAACTCACGCGACTCAACGCCTTTACAATAGAACAAAATACAACCGACTCAAGCTCTTTGCCGATTCAACCCTTGAGTCGCACACGACTCAACACATCACTTCCACACACAGTACATAGTATACGACATACGACTTAAAAGTACAACGGCTCATATGACTCAACACGACCGACTTACATTTAACGACTCAAACAACTCAAGCTACAACAGTTAGGTCGTATACGACCTAACGACTCAAGGCCAACAACACATCTGCTCCTATGGCCGACTCAGGCGCATGCCGACTCAACTTCCTTCGACTCAAGGCCTTAGGTCGGAAACGACCTATGCTCCCATCAACTCGTAACTTCTTGTCCTTAGGTCGGAAACGACCAAAAGCATGCTCTTGCCCATGTAACCCGTTAGGTCGGAAACATCCCCATATGTTTCTGTTGAGTCGGCTTATCTTCCCTCTTGGCTTGTTAACTCGTGTCCTTTCTTCCTTAGATCGGCAACGACCCAAGCTTTCACTAAGTCGCGAACGACTCATCACACCACACCATAAATTCATGTTTTCTGGAATTAGAGTTTGCACAGCTTCTTCTCTGGTCTTGGCTGCATCACCTAACGTCGCGCCGCCGCTTCCCAGATTCGATCGCTGCTAGCATCGCGCCCACGACGCGACGCTCGAGTTCGCTTACGTCGCACAGTCCTTGCCGCAACGATATGCGTGCCCACATACGCGACGACGAGCCTCCATCAATATCTGCTCGAACGAATTTTTTTTTTAATTTTTTTTATTTGCTGAAGCTCGACAATTTCTTTTGGGTTTGAAAGAAATTTGGGGAAAGGAAGGTGAAAGTGGCATCGGCCATTTGGTTTTGTTTTGAAGCTTCGTATTATCTTCGTTTGAACGATTTTAATTTTTGAAAAAAAAGGGTACGTGGCGATCGATTTGAAATTTGAAACTGAAGAGGAGAAAGGAGAAAGAGAAACATCGACCACCATTTTATTTATCTTTTAGGCTGAGGGTTGAATTGAAAAGAATGAGATGGACGAGTGTTTTAAAAAGAAGGACGGGGAAACACGATGGAAAGGTTGCGTGTACGAGTGGGGAACAACGATTTGCAGAAGAGACCGAAAAGTTTTGATGTGAAAAAAATATCTCAGCTGATGTTGGCCAGTGTTTTAAATATATATATATATATATATTATATTTTTTTCTTTAACTTTTAAACTTAAATCGTCTCGAATCTTGCAACTCAAAATCTCGACCTTCCATCGAGGCGTGCTGCTAGGCGTTTATAATGTTATACCCCTATTTCGAACGCAATGGAAAATTTTTCGGGCCCTAAGTCGATCGTATGGAGAATATAGCTTTTTGAACCCAGCTATTAAATTAAATTTCGATATAAATTTCAACGCGTTTGCTTATCGTACAGCCAAACAATCGCTCCAAACAGTACGAAAATTGAAATCCGATAATAATATAATATTACGGATCCCACGGAACTGGTTTCGTCGAACTCCGAGACTGTGCCTCGGAAGGCTATTTTTAAATATCGATTTAAACGATATAAGTTCAAAACTGAACAAACATTTCCAAATTCAATTCTGAAGCTTACATTGTCTTCAGTATTCTCAACACAAATTTTCTAAGCCTTTGAAATATTTTTATTCAGTTTAAAACCGAAGATTCAAATTTTTACCTAACTTCAATAAATTAAATTGCCAAATTCATAGTTAATTTTGAAATTCAAGTTAAATTAACTTCCAAATATTTAAAATCAATTAAATATTCAATTTCAAATATTCAAATTTTTCGGGTTGTCACGGCAAGCTTGACTGATATTTTTGGAACTTTTTTGTTTCTTTCTGACTGGAATAGTTCTACTGCTTCAAGGATGATAGCCTTTCAAATTTGTATTAGGTTTCAATTGTAAAGATCATTTCAACTAAATTCAACCTCTGCAATACTAATGCATGGTTTTAAGATTTTCAAATCATTGGCATTTGCAATGCTTAGGCACATATCTGTTTTTTGTATTCATACAAAGTTTGTTTTATCCTTGATATAACTCATGCTTGAATCAGTATATGGAGTTTATTCGATTGGTACAGAAATTTTTAAGATTAGAACATAAAAATTAGTACTCAAGATAGATTAATATGCATTGTTCCATGTGTTTATTTTAATAGATCATTTTACACATATAACTTAAAGTTACTGTTATCAATCACTTAACACGAATGAAGCTAAAGTTTATGCATGAGATAAATAAGTTCAAAGTCCAGAACTATAAACAAAGAATTAACAAAGCTCACAAAAGCAAACAAACTGTAAATAGAGACACTGTAGAAAGCCAACGTATTATTTATAAGTACCACAATTTGAAGGATTAGTCTCAAATTCCATGTGAAGGGAATGGTTGTATTAGTTCTTTAATTATCATTATCTTTAAACTTATTATATATAGTTTGAATTTGATAAATGAGGGTAATATCTTATTAAAGGATCAGAACCCTATTTCCATGTCTATTTTTAGTTTAATTGGGTTTTCTCTGACTATTACAACCTGTAAGGTAAAGTTTAGATCTTTTGATCAAGGTTGGGCTCACTAAACATTACCCTTGTCTAATGGTTCAAATTTAAGAGCTTTTGGGCAGCTATAAATGCATAAGAAAATTAATAATGTATATATACATGATTTCAATTTCAAGATATAAAGTTGATGTTGTTACAATCTTAGAATGTCGCATCATGACTGAAGAAAACAACCCCACAAAGTGAGAGCCCTGAAGAGCCAAACAGGCATGCATGCGTTAGCAGTATTTGATGGTAGAACAATGGAGAGTGCATGTAGAGATAACTTAGATTGAGAGAACTACAATGGTAGGGCGAGAAAGTGAATAGGCATATATGGATTGAGAGAGTATGGACAGCCTGATGTGAAATCTATTGAAGGTGAGGCAACTTTAATCATGCACAAGCCTATAGCAACTTGAAGCAAACTTAAGCAATGTAAAATTGGACTACAATGTAGATACTAAGACGAAGGAAAGCTACAGGAGCCCAAATGACAGAGAACAAGATGGAAGCTTCACGTATATATGTGCACTGGCAATATACGATGCAAGAAGCCTGAAACAAAAGCTATGCAAATAATGAGCTAACTCAAGCAATGGAAAAGAGAGGCACATCATGCAGCTGTGGTAGGAGCCAAAATAAGTGAACAGTGCTTAGATAAGTGAAGCTGAAGCGGGAAAATGACTAGAGTGTGTTTGACTTCAAACATCTTAAAGCCAAATAAGAGCAGCAAAAAGTGATCATGAAATGGAACCTTGAATGGTATGAAGCACTTACTTGGATAAATGAACAGAATTATAAATGCGTGCACGTTGTATTAAATGCATACCCACCTGGGCATGCATATATACTCGTATTTATAACTAACTCAAACCTTTTAATCATAATAGATCCAAGTCCATAAAACATAAAAGAATTCACTGCTAAAAAATCTGAATTCCATCACAAAACCATATCCATAAATTGATCCATAGAGCATCTCAAGTCAAAACTGAGAAACCAAAACCCAAGATAAGCAAAAGGATTAAACTAGCAAAGGCTAAGAAAATCAACATCCGAAGTCATAAAATGAAGGAAGGTGAAAAATAATTCAAACAACGAGACAAGGTGAGGAGGTAGAAAACTGGAATTCACGTTCTAGGTTGCCGACTGGTCGACCGGTCGGCCAATGGGAAGTCTAGAACATGAGTTCCAGACTTTCTTCATCCCGTCGACGACCAATACCCATTCCAACATGTTTCCCCCATTTTTTGGTATCTCATACTTGTTATATAAACTCTGAACGCATATGAAATCATCCAGTATTCTCATAGAAATCAAAACATGGAATAGAGGAAGAAAACTGATATGCACTAAAGTGTTTTTGAAAGGAAATGAAATAAAAGGTTTCAATCACAGAATCACAAGTCAACTCAATCAACTACCGAAAAAATCTAATTATCTAACTATATAAACATGTAATTAATCAAGAGATAGATTATGTAAGGATTAACTCACCTTTACTCTTCAATTCAGCAGCTAAAGTTATCGCTTCAATCCAAGATTTCATACTAGAAAGCCCAAGAACTCATCTCAACTCAAAAAAAAAAAGAACATACAATTAAACCCCCATAAAACCTGAAACTAATTAGTCTAAACGTTAGAATAGGATCTAATAACATTAGCTTAATTTTACGCGAATTTTCTGGATATTATCTCTATTTTAAAATGGAGGTTTTCAAATTGAATAAGAAAGAGGGTTAGAACCTTAGCTTTGTTTCTATTTTCCATTTTCTGATTCTAATGTAAGTATAGGAGTAGGAGGATGAGAAACATAAGACTTATCTTATTTGTTTTCATGGGGCCTTGGTTTAAGACAACCCAATAAGAAATATGAAAATACTTATTTCACTACTACTCTTAAATTATTACCTTGTTAATAAGTTATGAAATAAAATATTAACCCTATTTCACTAATAATTTATACTTGCACTTGGTAACCATTTTAAGTACAAATTAATTCCTATACCTGTTATTATTTGAATTAAAATCTCAAATAACAACTTTAAAAAGATCACCAAATATTTAATTACTTCTCAACCCCTCATTTATAATTCAATAAATGATTCAACAAATAAAGTCTCTATTTTTCTCCCAATTAGATTTATTTGTTTACTCATCATGGCTTAGAGAATATTTTCCATAATTAAATAAAATATCAATAATATTTTCCAGTAATTTTTTACACTTCGAAAATATTAATATTTCTAAGTTTCACAATTATTTAGAATTAACTATCCTAAAATAATTTATTATTTACAAAATAATATAAATTCCAATTAATGATTTAAATTTCCAATTTAAATCATTATCGATTTTATTTAATGAACTCAAAAATCCAGGTTGTTATAGACTTCTCCCCTTGAAGAAATTGCGTCCTCGCAATTTTGATTCAGAGAACAGTCTATAAAAGGAACATAAATATATTTAAAAGTTCATCTCTTTTAATTTTTACAAACACCAAAATAATAAAACATTATTTTTACTTAATAATTTAATTTATAATATTAATATATCCTACTTCCTTATTTTCTAATTTGGAAAATATGTTCGCTTAAATATTTTTAACTTTAAATTTCAAAATTTTAATTATTGCTTCCAAATAACTTTTCCAAAATTTAAATTTTTTGCAAAGAATATAATCGAAATCATCAAATTATAACATTCCAATTTCTTTTCCAATCAACATCTTATTTTGAACTTCCAAAATTTAACATCCATCTAAATCATAAAATGATACACACAATAAATCAAAAATATCACACATTATTCATATTAGCATATATCTTAAAATAACATTCATAAATTACAAATATTAAATAAAATAACAAAGCATTGCCACCTTTTTATAATAAATTTCTTTGTCAACTGACTACGATGTTGACCGTGAAATCAACATTTCCTCGCCACTAATGTCTACTATTGTTGGTGCTCGATGGCTGCATGCGTTATTTTAAAATTTCATTATAATTTTTCTAAGTCACAAAAACTATACACACATTTGTATATGGATAAATTTTCCTTTAAAATTTATTTTCCAAAAATTTTCTCCCAATAATATTCTACTTTCATAAATAACAATATCAAGTTCAAATCATTTACTTAATACTGTTATCAAAACTCCAATTAATTCTTCTTTCTAAACACTATATAACTCATAACATTTCCTTTCAAAATATTATTTATCCAAGATACTTTAAAATTTATCACATTTGTATATATATCTTTTCACTTCCAATATTTACTACATATACATATAAATATGTTTTCTAAATATTTATCTCATTTTAGAATAATTTTTAATATACTTAAAACTTTATCTTCTCGTCAAATTTTATTTATAACTCATTCACTATTATTAATAATATCAATATATTTTATCTTAAAATACTGTGTTTGACTGTCTCATCAAAGCGTTTAGAAACACTTATCGACACCATGGTGTCCCATGTCTCGACCGTAATTAAAAAATCACTCAATGGATAATTTAACAAAAATAATTTCCTAAAATTTATAAATATATATATATTCTCAT
Organism: Allium cepa; assembly: GCA_030765085.1. NCBI lineage: Eukaryota > Viridiplantae > Streptophyta > Magnoliopsida > Asparagales > Amaryllidaceae > Allium > Allium cepa. The sequence continues at coordinate 114,064,056 of CM060932.1, forward strand.
ACAAATGAAAATCTATTAATATCAATTCAATAGTGAAACCATTCATCCATGCATCCAACATCCAATCCACACATATATAATCAACTAATTACGGTGCTCAACGGAAACAGTCTATCGGCTTCCACTGTGCAACCTGATCACAAATGGATCGGGACACTACTACATAACACTAAAATTCTAAAAATCATTTTTATACAATAATTTTCAAAATAGTTCAAAATTTTCACAAATATGCCCTCAATGATTATTTCCACGATCATTTATATTCCTGTCCCTATATAGATAATTAATATCACTATTCACACACACCTCAAGGGATATGACTCTAAGTCTTACTGGGTCTAAATCTATGATATTATATTATATAATGTTCCGACTTAGCTCTAATACCAAACTGTAACTACCCCACCATTATACCTATATTGTTAAAGAACATTACAACAAATGCCGTCTAATAATACGTAGAATACAACTTGATAATGGTAACTAAATATGAATGTAACTTGAAACTAACACTGATACGTCATACTTACATTTGAATAAATCTTCAGAATATAATTTGACATGTATATTCTCAGTTTAAAGTAATAGACACATGTGTTTCTTAGAATCAGAACAATATATCATACAAAATAGTAAATCACAGATCACCATGGAATAGTAAATCTCATATACATATATAAATTGTGAGTCTACAAAATAAAATACTAAACCCACGTAATATACATGTGTTACAAATCTCTAACTTAGATATACATCTCATATACAATACAAAATCCTAAATGAGATAAACTAATAGTCAAAATCATTTATATCCCTGCTAGCGAAATCATCCAAAGTTCTTCTTGTCCTTAACTTGAAAAGTCTCGGCCTAACCTAAGTATTATAAAATAAAGGGGCCAGAATATCTCTAAATATTCAAAAGGGTGTGAACGAGATATACAAAAATAGATAACATTTAAGTAAATCAAAATGTTTAAAATATAACAAGTCGCTTAATTAATTCAACTCAGAATTTACTTCAAGGCACATGTATTTATATATTTGGTCACAAACACACATTAGTCACTAAATATAGAATCATAGAATAAATCACAATATTCCTAACACAATGTAACCAATTCCACGTCATGGTAAACAAATAATTATGGTATCACTTAACTGATATGATACCAGAGATTGGGAACACAGAATCTTGACACGATCATAAGAATCGGGGAAAACAGAATCTTGACATGATCACAAGGATCAAAAAAACCAAATCTCGACCAATCAAGAGGATTGTGGCAACCATAACTTGAAAACTTTAGATTATTCAATATTATCATATATTTATGTTCGGAAAGAAATCCAAGAGTATACCTCTTAAGGATTTATCGGCCCCCAACTAAACCCTTAAAAGAAATACTATAAAGTGTCAAATACCATTGCTTTTAGTAATCACTAGAACTTAACCAAAATGTCACATACCGTTTGATGAAATTCAGACATTTACTAGAAGCTAGTGAATCTCACTTATTGTGGATATACTGAAAAACCTAAACTATATTCCCTTAAGGATCTATCGGTCCCACCGAACACCAAAAGAGAGTACAACCCTAAAGCATTAAATTTTCTAATAGTAATCACAAGAATTTAACCAAGGCATCTGATACTACCCGGTGAAATTCGAGTATTCGCTAGCGGGCCAGTAAGTACCACTCAAACGTTCTGGTCAATGAGTTGAACGATATTCGATGAAGCATTACTTGAGAGCATTTAAGTCAATCGGTAATACTAAATCAATTATTAGTACTCCCCATATTATAGAACCAAGGCTCTCAAAACATTTGTAAAAGTTTATAGTTTAGAAATCCAATAATATAATTTTCCACATAACAAATGATTTCTAAATACTTTATTTATCATTAGATAAAATAATCCAATATTTCACATTTAATATCAAAATACTCTCATATACATATACACATACACATATATATAGTTGTTCCATATTCCCTTTTTAAAAGATCCATGGTTCACAAATTATTTTCTAAATACTTTGTATATATATGTAGCCAATTATTTTATAAAACCATACGTACTCATATTCCAATCCCATGTTGGTATTCAATTATTTATTTAGAAACAACTTAGTTTTATATTTCCAAAACTATACTATAAAATCCATGAGTTCTATGAGTGATAATTTACAAAAAAGAAAAAAGAAAATAGCCACTGTTGCTCCTTCTTTTCAGGGTTCTTCGTTCAAGAATTCATCTTCCTCAATTTTGCCTTCTCCCTTTACTAAATCTTATAATTCTTGTTCTTATCTCGATCGTGATTTTTACTATAAATTCTCTTATGCTTAAGTGGTTAAAGATTTCAAATATCCTTCGTATTCCAAAAATTAAGTTTCACGAATTGGGTTGAAACTAGAAGAGGAAGAGAATTTTGTTATCGTTGTTGGGACTTTAATCATCTGGCCAAAGATTGTCGCAACCCTATTAGGTGTTTTGGGTGCGGTCATTTTGGCCATAAGAAAGCTGAGTGTTTGGTGAAATTCATTTCCATTTCTGACATAAATGTAAATCCCTCTGTATCAGATCATGGCTTTCTTTTTTTATTAAAATGCATAAAATTTAATGGAATTTGGCTGATCATTTATGGAATCAGAGAAAAGCGGGAATTGAATATTTGGAGGATTTATTCAAACATTTTGAGGCGATCAACGTGGTTAACATTGGTAAGGGTTATAGAAAGAAATTTTGTGATCTAGAGGTCTATTTTGGGAAATCTGATTTTTCTTTGGATGGTGATTTCTCGATTATTGATGTGGATGCAGTTTCTGGTAAGAATGATGGTATTTTGAACAGTTTTGATGTTGTTAATGAGAATTCTGATTTTGCTGCTATAGTCCAAAGGGAGGAGCTTAAGTTCTTTGATCCATTACTCTTAGACCCTGATATTTTGCAATGTAGTTTGGATTCTCATTCTCTGAAAATCAATGATCCAGTTATTGATTTTAAGTATTTAGATTATCGTAAGGATGATTAAGGCTCTGAAGTTCAACTGAGTGATTCGAATTATGAATTTTCATATGTTCATAATAAAAGATTCAGAACTAAATCTTGCGAAGTAGGGTGTTTTGAGTTAACCATTGCTAATAGTTTTGAGTATCTTAAGTCAATGGATGATCTTGGTATGAATTTAAACCTGACTGAAGGCGCAAATGTGAATTCTCAGGGTAATGTTGTTGATATTATAGATCATTCATCTTTAGAACCCTTGGCATATGAAAACAGAGTAGAGAATCAAACTCTGGTATGCACTAACACTTCTGACAGTTAGCTTGAGGAATTCAAGAGAACAGATGATAATAAGGTGATTAAGTATAGTGTAAGAGATACTGCAAGAAAGTAGATTGTGGATGTTCATTTATCAGATGACTTGTTTGTTTCACATGGATGCTTGGGTAATGATATAGTGCTTGGTGATTCCAATTTACTGTGCGATACTCATATGGACAGTGATACTTTAGATAATACATATAAAGCTAGTGATATTTGTGTGCATGATGAGGATTCACATAAGGCTAGTGATACTCTAGTTGATGATATGCAAACGGTATCAAACTGCCAGGATATCTGTGGAGAACACTTTTGTGATAAGGCTAGTGGTACGAAGAACATGTTGTTCGTCTCTGATGTCTTGGGGTTGATATGCTCGTGAATACTGATGTTGATATATATGGTGATCATTTATGTGAAGAGATTGAGATCCTAGACAAAGTGGATGGGAGAACACTGTCAATTTCTGATGTTCATGTATCAAATGTCTGGTATGCTTCGCATGGATGTCTGGATAATGTCAGAGTGCATCGTGATTCCAGTTGACTATGTGATACTCATATTGATAGTGATACTTTAGATGGCACACATAAAGCTACTGATATTTTTGTGCATGATGATGATTTACATAAGTTTAATGATACTCTAGTTGATGATATGCTGATGGTATCAAATTCCTTGGTTATCTATGGAGAACATTTATATGATAATGTTGGAGATATGAATATTGTATCTGAGAGCAGTTTGTCTGAATCTGATGTCTTGAGGGATGGGGTTAGTTTGCTTGTAAGCACTGATTTGATATGTGTGGTGATAATATATGTGAAGAGATTGAGATTCTAGACGAAGTGGATGAGAGAACAATGTCAATCTTTGATGTTATGGAATTTCAGTCAGAAGATGGTAGGATACAGAATGATGTTGAAAATCATGTTGTGATTTCTGACATCATACATACAATAGACAGTAATGCTGCAAACTCTGGTTCTGGTGTTGGGGAGTCTCAGGTGGAGGTAGTGGTGAGTCAGATCGATAATGGTAATGCTGAATTCTCTCTTACAGTGAGTGCAACTGCTGGTGGTAATCAAGTTCTTTCTGGTGTAGATGTAGTGAGTGGTGATGCAGCAGATGTTGTGCGTTCAACAAGCACATCAACTGTAGGTGTCAGAGATTGTTACATCAACAGCAAAGCCTAATCTATTTCTTCATCGACAAAGAGAGTTAGGTGTGAGAAATCAGTTGCAGTCAATGGTGTCGTTCGACGTAGTGCTAGGGTCCGCAACAGACATTCTTCGTTTATGGGCGAGTCTCCTGATTCGAGTGCTACGAGTGACACTTAGAATTCAGGCTCAGGTATAGTTTCTGTTTTAGACAGTACTTATTCTTCCTATGCTTTAGGTAGCTTATCCAATAACGAATTGTGTCAATTAGCTGGGGATACTACTTTTGTTTTTACCGACGAAGAACTAGATATTGCATACATTAGGAGTAGGGAATTAGAGAGGGCTAGCTCATCCGAATTATGAGGACTATTAGCTAGAATATTCGGGTCTTCATGATTTAAATAAATGTGATAAAATTAGAGCATTTTTTAAATATTATTTTATTGATATTTACCTTTGCTGGAAACAAAAATAGATTGTCCCGATGTTCGTTTTTATAGAAGATTAGATGGTTATCATTTTAGACATTGGGCTTGTTTACCTTCAATTGGAGCTTTTGAGGGTTTACTCATAGGGTGGCGTGATAATTCTTTTAAACTTCTTCAAACCATTACTAAACAACACTCCTTACATATTATTCTCATTAACCTTAGAGATACTCTTTATTAAATATATCTAATGTTTATGGCCAAACTCAAAAATTGGTCGGCAAGTTCTATGGAATGAACATTTGGAATTTAGATCATTCGCTTCTGAATCTTGGATTATGGGTGGTGACTTCAATGAACACGTTTTAGGGGAACATTCACCTTAGAAAGGGGATTTCTCTTCTATGTAAGAATTTGACCAATTTATTATTAATACTAATTTGATTGAATTACCTCTAACTAATAGAGAATTCACTTGAAGTAATATTATGAAGTACTCTTCTATGGCTTTACAAGATAGATTTTTCGTAAGTGAAAAAATTGAAGATAAATTTCTTATACGTAGAGTCGCTGGTTTGCCGTATACATATTCTGATCATTGCAATGAATTTTTATAATATCAGAAATATGGATAACTATGCAAAAATATTTGTTTCAAAACTTAGAGGTCTTATGAATTTTCTTAAGAATTGGAGTAAGAACGTATTTAGTAGTATTATAATTAAAAAAGAAAACTTACTTTTTGAAATGCTTAAAATTAACAAGATAGAAGAAACTAGACTACTTAATATTGGAGAGCGTAATGTACTCGCTAATTTAAAAGAATGACTTAATTCAATTTTAGAAAAAAAGGAGATTATGTGGAAACAGAGATCTAGAATTCAATGGATTAACGAAGGTGATAATAATACAAGAAAATTCATAGCATGGCTAATGGTAGAAAACGTAACAACACAATAAATTCTAATTTTGTGAATAATGTTGAATTGGTTGATCAAAGGGATCTTAATAAGGCCTTTACTGATTACTATAGGGATATTTTTGGCAATAAGAATAAGAATAGAACAAACGTTAGATGAAATGAACTTTATCCTATTGAATCTTGGATTAAACTTTCTGACTTTGATAATCATTTTTCTAAAGAGGAAATTCTGAAGGCTATTAATGACATGCCTAGTGAAAAAGCCCTGGGTCCCGATGGTTTTTTATTTTATTTTACAAATTATTTTGGAATGTTTTAAATTTTGATTTAATTAGCATGTTTAATGAATTTTATAATGGGAAACTACAATTAGGAAGATTTAATTTTGCAAGCGTCATTCTTTTACATTAAAAGATCGGTGCTAATAATTCAAAAGGTTTTAGACCAGTTTCGTTAATTAATTGTTCAGTTAAAAATATGTCAAATTTTTTTTAGCAAGTAGACTTAGCACAAGAATGAATGATCTAATTGATTGTTCACGGACTGCTTTCATTAAGGGTAAAAATATCACATATGGAGTAGTTGTTGTTCAAGAATACATTAATCACTGTTGTAAGAATAACATTACACGTGTGCTTCTAAAACTGGACTTTGCGATAGCTTTCGACTCGGTAGATTGTGATTTTCTAATTGATATGCTTCTGGCTAGAGGTTTTAGTCGTAAATAGGTTAGTTGGATTATGACTTTGCTTAAAACTGGTAATTCTAGTATAATGGTAACAGAATTTTAGGAAATAAAATTCAATAAAAATATGGCTTAAGACAGGGTGATCCTTTTATCGCCTCTCTTGTTTAACATAGCTGCAGATGTTTTTACTATGATAATTAAAACGACAGTTGGAAATTGTTCTTTAGGGTGCATTGGTAGTGAAATCTCACGTAATGGTCACTCTGTTCTTTAATTTGTGGATGATACTTCTACTTCTCATTTGCCTAGCCACATCATTACTCTTAAATTTATTTTATACAGCTTTGAACTTCTTTCAGGTCTAAAAATTAATTTTGATAAAAGTTCAGTTTTAGTATTAAATGACGTTGATAAGGTTGATGGTTTAGTTGCTAAGATGCTTAATTTTAAAAATATGAATTTCCCTATTGATTATCTCGGATTTTTTATTACAGCAACTAAACTTAAGCATGATGATGGGTTAATTATCATAGATAAAATTAAAAATATAATTTCTAATTGGAACGAGAGGTTTTTATCAAGAGCGGATAGATTAGTTCTCGTCAATTGTGTTTTATCCACACTTTTGATGTATTGGACGTCTATGCATCTTCTTCCAGAATGGTTGATCAATAAAATTGACAAAATAAGAAAGGATTTCTTATGGGTGGTGATAATCCTAAAAGTAGTCTAAAATGTTTAGTTAACTGGGATATAGTTTGTAAATTGAAAAAGGAGGGTGGATTAGGAGTTATTAATTTACATAACATGAATTTATCTTTATTAGGGAAGTGGTTATGGAAATTTAAGGATATCAATGATAATTCTATTTGGAAAGAAGTTATATCTAAACATTATTATAATGGAAGTAATAATTTATATCAAATTACGTCTTTAGTTAATAATAAATTGTCCAATTTTTGAAAATCAATTTTGAAATGTTAAGAGATTTATAATCTTGGTACTAATATGATTGTTCATTCAGGAAATCATACAGCTTTTTGGCATGAAAGTTGGATATCTATCATTCCTTTTAAGGTTAAATTTAAAGAGCTTTTCGAAATTTGTAAGTTTAAAAATGCTTTAATTAAAGATGTTTAATCGTCGGATAATGATCCCCTTGTGTAACGGCATGATTTTTTCGACTTCCGAAAGTCGACATTATTACGTCCACTGTATCAACTGCCGAACCATCGAACGCCGGAAAACCAAACCATTAGGGTTTAAGAAGAAGAAGATAGAAGAAGAAACAAAAACAATAATAGAATCTCACATATCGTAGCGGAACAACATATAATATATAAATGAATAATCTTTAAAACAAAGAATTATATCTGTTATTACATTACATTACATCACATTACATTATCAGAGTGTTACAACAACTAACAGCGGAAGAAAATATAACGTATACTAGTGATACGTTTCGCCATCCAGCTTGCTCCTGATCTCCACAGCAACTTCTGAATTCCAGAATGACCTGATAACCTGACTCTAGACTGCCCGTGTGGAAATTGGTGGGCACCCAGAGTTTAGAAAGAGAACAATAAACTTCAGGTCAGTCGTGGGACTGGTGTGAGATCTTAAAAATAGTTATTTTCACAAAGAAAATAAAAAGAAACCCGCTATGCTTTTGAAAAATGAAACTGCCATAAAGCCTCCCGCCACACACAATGCAAACACACACTTGGAGGAGATTTCTCCTTATGACAGTCAAAAATGCTTAATACGCGAGAACCTTTGGATATTATTTTTAGTGCATAGTGCAGAAAACATTTCGAAAGTATAATATTAATCTTAGCCAGCATACAATATTTTGTCGTATGCCCACTATAGCTACCATATTCAATAACAGGTTACTGCCATATTCCATGGCAGGTTATACAACCAAGACCGTACAGGGCGCGTATTGTTTCTTTGGATTTCCAACAAATGGCCAGACTAAGGAACTTCCTACACCATAATGGATACGCCTTTGGAAGGATGCCCCCGAGAACCTAACCGGATCTCTGCTGACACAAGGCCGAGTTACCACACGCTTCTGGGTGCAATGAAGCTGTAACTTGATAACTCCACATAAAAAGTATGCCATCCCCGGTCATTACCGACTTTTATCCGAGGATCCTCAACCACAAAGCAACAACCACAAAATATAATAATTTGCAGCATCAACATAGGTAAAATATCCGGGCTCCATACCATGAAACCACCTCTTATCCAGAAGAAAATGGACATGCCCTAGGGGCGCGAACCCTAAAAAACCTTGCCACAACATTCATGTTTCGATCATTTCCGGGTTGTGAGGCTCGACGAAGTCTCGTCCACAAAGCTACGCTTTTCACAAAAGCCATGTTTCGATCAACAAATGATCAGCAGCACTTCGTATGCCACATTACCAAATTGGGAATGTATCACTAGTAACCATCAACTACATAACCTCTGAGCTCGTACGTCTCAGAGAAGGGTATTAAGCTAAGAGAATAAATTCTCTGCCACCAACATAAATGTATTTGATAGAAATCAGCTTTACATCTCAATTTGTAACGTCAGACACTCTTCCATACAAGTCTGTTCCGGTTTCGAACAGAACCAAAGGCACTTCCGAAGAAGCCCTTGCAATCCGGGTATTTACAATCCCGATCGGACTTTCCATCACTTAGGGAATCTCTATACTGTAGCTACTCAGTGCAGAGACAATCGATAGGACATCCTATCATTCTCGAAAATACTCGATCTTCACCACCGGTCTTCAAATACAATCCCATTTCGTCGTATCATTATTCGGAATGGGTTTTATGGCACAAAGGTCCTCTCCCGGCTAATCCGAATAACGAGCGCTTATTTTTAAAAATAAGCGTTCATTCAGATTTCAACAAATCACAAAAATTTCCACTTTGATCTTTTAAACAAAAGACCAATCACAATCACATAGGTTCGATGTGGTTTTCGGATATCCACTTGGAATCCGACCCCCGGTCGCATCGAAATTCAAACGCCATTTAAAGGCAAATATTGATAGTCGGTTATTTAACTATCAATCAACATTCACAACAATTACCAGATTTAAATAATTTTTCCAAATTATTTATTTTCAAAATATCTTCGCAGGATATATTTTTAACACTTCATCACTTTGAAAATCAAATTTCAAATCGATTTCCCATCCTTTGAAACAAGTTTCAAATCTTTTCCTCACTTTAAAAATAAACCAATGTTTATTCTAAAACCAATTTCCGTTTCCCTTATAAATTTCCATTGTGAATTTACATTTCCAAATATCAACTGATATACGATTTTAAATCGATTTCCCAACATTCACTTTCAAACACCAAATTGATTTCTAAATTTATTTTCAAAACACAAAATCAATTTTCCTTCGAACACCAAATCAATTTTCATATTGATTTCCAAAATTTATTTCAATTACCAAATCAATTCCAATTTGATTTCCGAATTTGCTTCGAACACCAAATTAATTACAAGTTGGTTTCCCAAGGATTTATTTTCAAATACCAAATCAATTTTCCAAATCGATTTCAAAATTTATTTCAACTCCAAATTAAATCCCTAATTCAATTTCTAAATTTATTTCCTTTTTTGAAATAAATTCCTTTATCTCTTTCAAATATTTAAAATCCGTATTTTAAATAAATTCTTCAACCCTCGAATAATATTACCTGAAATCCATTTATTAAGCCTTTTCTTTATATTTTGGAATTTTATTCAATAGGGTTAAAAATAAAACTTTATCCTTTTAAAATTCCTTCTTTTAAATTTATCCAATTCTCAAAATAAATTTTACTATAAACTTTCAACTTGAATTTTCAAAAATCCAATTTTTTATTTATTTCCGGTATCCAGCGATACCAAAAATATATTCGGCTAAACTATATCCTTCAACAAATTCAATCACAAATATAATCACACAGAGATTATAAAAAAATCAACATATGAAACAAATTCAAATGTTTTGAGGAATCCAGTTGGATCCCTCTAGGTTGTTTTCCTACATCCACAGACGTTAGCACAACAATTAAATACCCATTCCACTTCGAGGTGGAATATCGTGGTATATGAGATTTATAAAAATATCATCCGCTATTATGCGGCGCATAGGGCTTCATCCGCTATAAAATGTGGGAAATCAATCACTCCAAATATATATATATATATATATATATATATATCCTACTATATCTAATATCACATTCAAACAGTCAAACAATAACTGAATTTTCAATTTTAATTTGAGTGAGAAGATCTCACCTTTGCTTTTATTTTGTAATCCATTTCCATTTTCTGCTTGATTCCACAATTATCGACCTTGTATAAATATTTATACAATTTATTAATATTTGAATTGATCGAACAGTTAATTACTAATAACTTGGTTTTAAACAAATAATTTAATTTAACAAATTAATCTCCTAAATAAATTATTTGAAATAAACTAGTCAATGAAAATATGTATATTTATTCTCTTTGAAACTACACCTATAAAAATAATCTATATGGGTTAAAAATCTGATTTTTATATAACTTTCATCATTTTAAAATCCCTATTTTTCTTTCAAATCTTACATAAGCTTTTCTGCTTCACTACATACCCATATATATATATATATATATATATATATATATTATTAAATTTCGAAATATGTAAACTGTGTATATATTTTCAAAATAAAATTTAAATAAGGTAAACTGGAAATATCACACTGTAAAAAAATGCATCAGTTTATTTATATTTTTTCCAAACCAGACTTATTAATAAAACCCAAAAAATACCTTACTCATCTCGGCCCTAGAACAACATCGAACCTCACCGCCTCGTGAATTCGCCTGCGTCGAAGCCTATATCGAGATCGCAGCCGCCACGAGAACCATCGCGAATCTCCAATCTGCACTTCGCGATCACGAGCCACTGCCGCCTTGAACCCTGCATCGTCACTGACAAACCCTAGCTCGAACCCCTTAAAAATTCATACGACGAAAGCCTCGAGATCTCCTCTACTGCGAGCGAGCATCGAGTTACAAAACACAAGCCATCCCGCGAGTACGATCGACGCCGCCCATTGCCGATGTTCCCGATACCCCAGTCAATTGAATGTGCCCTTGATTTCATGAAGAATCGATTTCGATTGATTCGCGTTGAATCGAAACTAGGAGGAAAGATTTTTGGACATAGGTCAAAATCGGTGCTCCGTGATTTTGTTTTTGAAGACAAGAGAAAGCTCGCCCGTGATTTTGATTTCTATTCGATTTTTTTTATTTTGTAGAGATAAACTCGGCTGCCCTTTTTTTCTGTAGATCTAAACTTCGAATTGAAAAGGAGAAAGGTCTCGGCTCTTTTGTTTTTTCGACGTCGATGTTTTGAAAGGGAGGGACAGCATGCCGACATTATCCGGCTACAGTGTTTCGAATGGAAAGGAAAAAGGCTGATGCGATATAATTTCAACTGCAGCTGACTAGTATAAATATTCAATTTAAATTCAAATTCAAACCGTTCGATAAATGCAACTTAAAAACTTGACCTACTATTGAGGCGTGCCGCCAGGCGTTTATAATGTTATTTCCCTATTCCAAACTCAATGGAAAAGGTTCCGAGTCCAAATTTGGTCATATGGAGAAGATAGCTTTTTGGATCGGTTATAATATTGAATTTTCAATTAAATTTCAGCGCGTTTGCTTATCGTACGATCACACGTGTAACGATTGCGATTTTTCGTTGCCGAAAAACCGAAATGTTAGGGTTTTAAGAAAGAAGAAAAGGTAGAAGAAGAGAGAAGAGATAGAAAATAGAGAGAAAAGAAAATAGAAAATAGAAAGAAAACAACAGAACAATAACAAAATCTCACAATTCGCAGCAGAACAACATATAATAGATAAATGAATAATCTTTAAACAAAGAACTATATCAGTTATTACATTACATTTCATTACATCATATCATCAGAGTGTACAACATCAAACAATGCAGCGGAAAAAAGAAGTACTAGATACTAGTAATACGCCATGCCATCCATCTTGCCTCCAGCAACTCCTGAATTCCAGAATATCCTGATAAATCTTAACTCTTGACTGCCCGTGTGGAAATTGGTGGGCACCCAGAGTTTAGGAAGGAAAACAATAAATTCCGAGTCAGTCATGAGACTGGTGTGAGAACTCAAAAACAGTTTATTTATCTTTAAAATCAAAATAGAGGAATATTTTTAAAATCAATTCGCAATGCTTTTAAAAATGAGACTACCATAAGACCTCCCGCCACACACACAATGCAAACGCAGAATTGGAGAAGATTTCTTCTTATGCTAGTCAAAGATGCTTGATACGTATTAAAAAGAGACATTTGATATTATTACTAGTGCATAGTGTAAAAAAAAAATCATTTCGAAAGTAGAATATAAATCTTAGCCAGCATAGGTACCATTATAGTATGCTTACTATAGCTACCATATTAAATGGCAGGTTCTACAACTAAAACCGTACAAGTCTCGTATTGTTTCTTTGGATTTTCAACGAATGGTCAGGCCAAAGAACTTCCCATTGCCACATGGAAACGCCTCTGGAAGGACATCTCGAGAACCTAACCGGATCTCTGCCAACACAAGGCCGGGTTACCTTTCAAACTAGGTAACAACTGACACGAGTATGCCATCCCCCGGTCCTTTGGGACCTTTAACCGAGCGCTCGAAATCAACATCACACCAAATAATAAGTGTTTCAACATGAGTAAGCATCTGGGCTCCATACCATGATACCACCCTTTTCCAGAAGGAAATGCACATACCCTAAAAGGAGCTACCCCTCATAACCTTGCTGCATCTTTCCTGTTTTGACCATTCCGGGGTGTGAGGCTCGACGAAGTCACGTCCACAAAAACACGCTTTATACAAAGTCATGCTTTGGGTCAACAAATGATCATAGAAATGATCACCAAGATAGACGATCAAACAAATGATCCTATCTCAAATAATCAACACAATGATCATTTCACAGCAACACTCAACATGTCACATTACCAAATTGGGAATATATTGCTGATAACCTTCAACTACATAACCTCTGAGCTCGTACGTCTCAGAGAAGGGTGTTAAGCTAAGAGAATAAATTCTCCGCCACCAACAGAAATATATTTGAAAGAAATCGGCTTTACATCTCAATTTGTAATGTCAGACACACAATCCATACAAGTCTGTTCCGGGCTCGAACAGAACCGAAGGCACTTACAAAGAAGTCCTTGCCATCCGGCTAATCTCTAATCACGTCCAGATTTCCCATTACATATGGAGATCTCTATACCGGGGATCAGCCAGTGCAGAGACAATCAACAAGAAACCCTTTCGTTTTCAAAAATATCCGGTCTTCAACACCGATCTTCAAATGCAATTCATAACGACGTATCACATATTCGGAATGGGTTATACGACCCCAAGGTCCTTTCCCGGTTAACCTGAATAGTGAGCGCTTATTTAAAAAAAATAAGTGTGACATTCAATTTCAAGCAAATCACAACAAATACCTATTTAAAGGTAAATATTGATAGTCGGTTATTGAACTATCAATCGATATGCACAACATCACCAGATTCCAAATAATTTTCTAAATTATTTATTTTCCAAAAATATCTTTATAAGATATATATTTTCCATTCTTTAAAAATAAATCAATATTTATTTTTAAACGAATTCCAAGTTTCATTTATAAATTCCATAATGAATTTATATTTCCAAAAATATTTATGAATATACAATTCCCATTATTCATTTTCAATTTATCTTCAAAAAGATAAATTCTCTAAACTTTTCATTTCACATTGGAAAAACATTTTCATACTTATTTATTAATAAGTAATTCACGAACCTATTTATTTTCAACACTTGGAAAATATTCAATATACTTAAATCGAAATTAAGTATATATTTCATTCTTTAAGGAAATCATTCTCTTAAACATATTTATTTGGGCCAAAACGAATATTGCGTAAAACATCGTTACAACAACCCAAAATCACTAGTATAGGGATTCGAAATTAAAATAGATATATAAATCCCAATACTATACAAAACATTTCCTTTCGGAAATCATCTATTATAACAACAGTGTTATAATCTACCATTTCCCTCTATTTCTCGAAAACGTCTATTTCAACAATGAATGTTGAAATCTATGGTTTCGATAGTTAATATATTTTAAAACATCTTTAGATCGTTTTAATTCTATTTAAAACATCACATCCAAAACATTTCTTTAACATATTATTCACTATTCAAAAACGTGAATATACTTGTTAACAAATTTATCATTTCTATTCACTTTGTTTTACAGGTTTATTCACTGTCTAAAACGTGAATATAACTCCATTAATAAATTACAACTATTTACTTATCAAGATAAGTCGTTGCGGACTTATAAGATAATGTTTATAAATTCCATTTCTATTTATTTTATAACAACTTCCTTTTACAAATTTCCTTTATTAACTTATTCGATTTCATATCTAAATGATATACTAAAAGTTCATATTATAAGTTAAATACTTATAATTTATTCGTTTACAAAAACGTGCTTTTAAACTTACCAAATTATAAATCTTATAACTTATAAGATTCATTTATTTATCCAAAATCCATTCTTTTAAATAACTTTACAAATTTTATAAACCTACTGTTTATAAAATTCCATTTATAACTTCACCGTTATAATTCTATAAATTTCATTCATTTATGAAATTTATTCGCAATTCATTCTAACACTTTATAAAAGCTCGTTTTACAATTCCAATATTTTTAATTTATAAATATCAATTTATAAATCTTTTATATGGATCAATTTATATTATTCTTTTAAAACGTCTTTCAACTCCTTTATAATTTCATCATTTGATTTATAAAATAATCAAATTTCATAAATCCTATTTTTAAACTTTTTATAATAAATTCAGAAATCCCAGTTTTAACTATTTTATAAAATCATTAATTCCATATTTTCAAAAATCAACTTTTAACCGAATTTCTCAAAAATCATAATTTTTATAATATTAAAATTATAACGTTTATTTATTTAAGATGAATTAATTACAAAAATATTTTATAAACGTATACTTTCAAAAATCACTTTAGAAATCCCTTAAAATCAAAATCGTTATTTTTAAACTTCAAAATTGGGTCCGGTGATGCAACACATCAAATAGTCAACCACGACTTTCAAACATCATATATCGATATGATAAACAATCAAATATCACAATATCTAAAATCAAGTAAATATTTGTGAGGAATCCAGTTGGATCCCTCCAACCTGTTTCCCTGCATCCACAGACATTAGCACAATACCCATTCCACTTCGAGGTGGAATATCGCGGTATATGGGATTTATAAAAATATTATCCGCTTACTAACGGCGCAATAGGGTCTCATCCGCTATACAATGCGGGAAATCAACCAACTGCAATATATACATATGCCAATATATATATATATAAATATTGCTATATATATAGATATATCCTACTATATCTAATATCACAACCAACAACAATCAATAAATAAATGCAAATCCAACTTATAAATTTTTTTTGAGTGAGAAGTTCTCACCTTAGCTTTTATTAGCAATCCATTTTCCATCTTGAATCGATTTTCTTGATTTATACCTTGTATAAATATTTACACAATTTATTAATATTCAAACAGATTGAATAATAAATTTTCATTTGATAATTTCGATTCATCGGTGATTTCATTTTAATAGTTAAATTAACTGATAGTTTTATTTAAACCAGTTTCTTCTTTAATAAATTTATTTCAACTAATTATTAAATTTAATTAACCAAACTCTCTTTCAATAACTTAATCAATTTTATTTATCAATTCCCTTTTTTTAGGAATATCTTTTAGTGAATAAAAAAAATACTTTAAATTAATATCTTTAAATCAATTTCTTTTAAAAATTTGTTTAACTAAAAATTTAAATTTTAAACTAAATTCCCTTTAAAACTTTATAAATTTTTTTTAACCTTATATATATATATATATTCCTCTACATGCTTATATAAATAAACTATACGAGTTTTGATTTTATACTACTATTTATTAGTATTCAATATAAATCGAAAAATCGATTTCTTTTCAATAGGTTAAATAAATTAACACTTTTAATTTAACCCAGTCAAAAAATTAATTTACTGTTAATGTACACCATTATTTATAAAATTAAATTAACAAAACAATATACCTCACTGATAAATTTTTGACATCAGGCAAATCGCCACAACCCCAACTCGAGTCTTCAACCTGACATCGCGCGCCCTGCCCTGTCCACGCGCGAGCACGCGCACGTGCGCCTCGATGTTGCTGTCGCGACTCGAGCTCGCCTCGTCGCCGCGAGTACCCAACAAGAGCGTCGCCGCACCACTGAATCACGCGCGCTCCTGCCTCACCATCGACGTCGCCGCCAACCTCATTACGAACCCTAAAAGCCTTCGCGACCACCAACCCCTACAGCTCACGCGCGCACCCCCAACTTGCTTCCATTCACAATCGCGATACCCTAATCGCCGCTCGATCAAAACCCCTAACTTGGATCGCGACTTTGATTTTTAGGGCTACGGCCATTTTTGTAAACGAGAAGAAGACTTTTGTTGATTTGAACAGAAGGTTAACGCGGCCATGATTTTATTCTTGGCTTCGGCCATTTGATTTCTCTTCAAAGTGATCTGTTTGCATATATAAAAAAAAAAGAACGTGCAGAAATGGTTGTGTGATGGGTTGCACGATTTCGTTCGTGATCCTAGGAGAAATTTAAGGGAGCTACAGTGTTTGATTTTGAACAAATTCTATATTTAAATTTAAATCGAATTTTATTAAATTTCAACGCGTTTATATGTCATGTGCTCACATAACAACTCCGAAAAATACGAAATTTAAAATCCGGTAATAATCCAATATTACGGACCCAATGGAACTGGTTTCGTCGAATTCCGAGACTGTGCCTCGGACGGCTATTTTTAAATATCGATTCAAACGATATAATTTCAAAACTGAACAATTCACTTTCAAATTCAATCCTGAAGCTTCTAAAATCTTCAGTATTATCAATATGAATTTTACAAGCCTTTGAAATATTTTTAGTCAGCTTAAAATTGAAGATTCAAATTTTTATTCAACTTCAATAGATTAAATTTTATAATTTAATCGCCAAATTCATTCTGATAATTTGAAATTCAATTCAAAACATCATTCAAATATTTAAAATTAAATTAAATATTTCAAATTTAAATTGTTCAAAATTCTGGATCGTTACAATCTTCCCCCCTTAAAAGAATTTCATCCCGAAATTACAAGTTAAGAAGAATGCCCTTATCCCGTCTATCATTTTTCACAATTCAAATAGTTTTATCAACTTTCTAAAACAAATCTTTTATTAGAGATTCATTATCATTTCAACTAGCTTTCCAACTTCAAATATAGGTTTCAAACCACATTGTTTTACTAACCATCCAAATTTAAATTTAAATTCAAATTTCAAACTTTCAAAATTTTCTCAAAAATTTTCTAACGCTCTAAATTTTCGAAAAATTTCGCCAGCGTCTCCTTTGCGCGGCTAGCTCGGTACAACTACAAAATGGCACCACGGCCCCTCAGAATCAAAAAGAAAAGAGAAAGCCAAGTGGCTGGAGAAGAAAATCATCCAATTTCATACTGAAATTGAAATACGTAACTTTTTGTCGAGCAATTCTATTTTATCTTCAAAATCCCAATTCCATTTCTTTTAATACACCTGTATATCCTGCTATCCATAATATCCAATTCCAACATTCAAATTATTTTGCCAATTCCATTACAAAATTTCCAATATATGCTTCTTATACATTTTTACTTCACTATTGAAGTTACACATTTATTTCATTCAATTTTTTTTCATTTCAATTCAATTCACAATTTCAATTCTATTTGAATTCAATTCTCAATTCTCAATATTGAATTCTAACGATTAACTTTCATTTACTAATTCATATTACTACTTTAAATTAGTTTCATTCACTAATTCATTTCAATTTGCGAATTTCTAAATTGATTTGTCGTTAATTAAAATTTTTCAACAATTTTTTTTTTCAGAAAAAAAAAAGAAAAATTCTAACTCCCAAAATTCACGAAATTTTTTGGCAGAGTCTCCTTTGTACGGAGGAGCTTTTGCAAATTTTACAATATGTATAAATATGTATACATCGACCCACACGGTCGGAAAACAGAAAAACAGTTCATATTTCCTATTTTTATTGCGTAGGCGTACCTTATTTAGCATTTTTAAGCAAAGCGGCTAATTATTAGCTTATTGCGCAACCCAAAATACAGCCAAACGGCTTCCAAAACCTGCACTTACTTAGTTTAAACACGTCAGTGACAAATATAAGAAATTTATTAACATTCCATTCATTTTCAATAACAAATATATAGATTTCATTAGCAATACATTCAAAATAAATTCCATTAGCAATACATATGGTTTTAATTCATCTTTAGTCGCTTACGACCAATTCACATGACATTTCCATTAAATCAAGTCGTTTACAATTCATTTTCTTCATTCTATTCATTTCTAAGCAAAACGAATTCATACCATTTTAATTGATTTAAAAATCAATTTTATTTGCTTTCATTAACTCATATAATTTTATACAATCTTGTTTGTGTTGAACAACAATTATTTCTATGCAAATTTAATGATATTCACTTAATAAAATATCCATTCTAGTTCAATTTGCATTTCATATTTTCATTCGGTTTATTTTATTAACCAAACAAATTTCATTCAAACCATTTCAAATCTATTCCATTTACTAATTTAATTCAATTAATACATTCACTTATTCATTTTAAATTTCAATTTCCATATTCAATTCATCTCGAATTTACTTAATTACCAACAAAGGAAATTTCAATTTATTTCTTTTACTTACTTGAATTTATATACAAATTCAAATTTATCTTCAAATTTAGCTCACGACTAACTTTTTATTTAACCAATTCAAATTCCAATTCATTAGTCCATGAATTTATAATTTATCAAGTTAGTTTACTTGAATTCAATCCATTTTATTTCTTTTAATTCCATATACTAATGATAATAATTTAATATTATCACTTCTTAACAACCATGCAACCATATACTATAATAATTCATAGAAAATCATTTCTTTTCTATACAAAAATAGTTTTGGGAAAAATTATCTTATTTACCCGATTCAAAAACAATTTTATATTCACTAACAAATACGCGCTCATATCTATTATTACACTCATTCTAGAGTACTGCTGACTCTATCTCTAATGAGTAACACCCAACAGAACCATGGTTGTCGCTTAACCATATGCTCTGATACCAAATGTAACGATTGCGATTTTTCGTTGCCGGAAAACCGAAATGTTAGGGTTTTAAGAAAGAAGAAAAGGTAGAAGAAGAGAGAAGAGATAGAAAATAGAGAGAAAAGAAAATAGAAAATAGAAAGAAAACAACAGAACAATAACAGAATCTCACAATTCGCAGCGGAACAACATATAATAGATAAATGAATAATCTTTAAACAAAGAACTATATCAGTTATTACATTACATTTCATTACATCATATCATCAGAGTGTACAACATTAAACAATGCAGCGGAAAAAAGAAGTACTAGATACTAGTAATACGCCATGCCATCCATCTTGCCTCCAGCAACTCCTGAATTCCAGAATATCCTGATAAATCTTAACTCTTGACTGCCCGTGTGGAAATTGGTGGGCACCCAGAGTTTAGGAAGGAAAACAATAAACTCCGAGTCAGTCATGAGACTGGTGTGAGAACTCAAAAACAGTTTATTTATCTTTAAAATCAAAATAGAGGAATATTTTTAAAATCAATTCGCAATGCTTTTAAAAATGAGACTACCATAAGACCTCCCGCCACACACACAATGCAAACGCAGACTTGGAGGAGATTTCTTCTTATGTTAGTCAAAGATGCTTGATACGTATTAAAAAGAAACATTTGATATTATTACTAGTGCATAGTGTAAAAAAAAAAATCGTTTCGAAAGTAGAATATAAATCTTAGCCAGCATAGGTACCATTATAGTATGCTTACTATAGCTACCATATTAAATGGCAGGTTCTACAACTAAAACCGTACAAGTCTCGTATTGTTTCTTTGGATTTCCAACAAATGGTCAGGCCAAGGAACTTCCCATTGCCACATGGAAACGCCTCTGGAAGGACGTCCCGAGAACCTAACCGGATCTCTGCCAACACAAGGCCGGGTTACCTTTCAAACTAGGTAACAACTGACACGAGTATGCCATCCCCCGGTCCTTTGGGACCTTTAACCGAGCGCTCGAAATCAACATCACACCAAATAATAAGTGTTTCAACATGAGTAAGCATCTGGGCTCCATACCATGATACCACCCTTTTCCAGAAGGAAATGCACATGCCCTAAAGGGAGCTACCCCTCATAACCTTGCTGCATCTTTCCTGTTTTGACCATTCCGGGGTGTGAGGCTCGACGAAGTCACGTCCACAAAAACACGCTTTATACAAAGTCATGCTTTGGGTCAACAAATGATCATAGAAATGATCACCAAGATAGACGATCAAACAAATGATCCTATCTCAAATAATCAACACAATGATCATTTCACAGCAACACTCAACATGTCACATTACCAAATTGGGAATATATTGCTGATAACCTTCAACTACATAACCTCTGAGCTCGTACGTCTCAGAGAAGGGTGTTAAGCTAAGAGAATAAATTCTCCGCCACCAACAGAAATATATTTGAAAGAAATCGGCTTTACATCTCAATTTGTAATGTCAGACACACAATCCATACAAGTCTGTTCCGGGCTCGAACAGAACCGAAGGCACTTACAAAGAAGTCCTTGCCATCCGGATAATCTCTAATCACGTCCGGATTTCCCATCACATATGGAGATCTCTATACCGGGGATCAGCCAGTGCAGAGACAATCAACAAGAAACCCTTTCGTTTTCGAAAATATCCGGTCTTCAACACCGATCTTCAAATGCAATTCATAACGACGTATCACATATTCGGAATGGGTTATACGACCCCAAGGTCCTTTCCCGGTTAACCCGAATAGTGAGCGCTTATTTAAAAAAAATAAGTGTGGCATTCAATTTCAAGCAAATCACAACAAATACCTATTTAAAGGTAAATATTGATAGTCGGTTATTGAACTATCAATCGATACGCACAACATCACCAGATTCCAAATAATTTTCTAAATTATTTATTTTCCAAAAATATCTTTATAAGATATATATTTTCCATTCTTTAAAAATAAATCAATATTTATTTTTAAACGAATTCCAAGTTTCATTTATAAATTCCATATTGAATTTATATTTCCAAAAATATTTATGAATATACAATTCCCATTATTCATTTTCAATTTATCTTCAAAAAGATAAATTCTCTAAACTTTTTCATTTCACATTGGAGAAACATTTTCATACTTATTTATTAATAAGTAATTCACGAACCTATTTATTTTCAACACTTGGAAAATATTCAATATACTTAAATCGAAATTAAGTATATATTTCATTCTTTAAGGAAATCATTCTCTTAAACATATTTATTTGGGCCAAAACGAATGTTGCGTAAAACATCGTTACGACAACCCAAAATCACTAGTATAGGGATTCGAAATTAAAATAGATATATAAATCCCAATACTATACAAAACATTTCCTTTCGGAAATCATCTATTATAACAACAGTGTTATAATCTACCATTTCCCTCTATTTCTCGAAAACGTCTATTTCAACAATGAATGTTGAAATCTATGGTTTCGATAGTTAATATATTTTAAAACATCTTTAGATCGTTTTAATTCTATTTAAAACATCACATCCAAAACATTTCTTTAACATATTATTCACTATTCAAAAACGTGAATATACTTGTTAACAAATTTATCATTTCTATTCACTTTGTTTTGCAGGTTTATTCACTGTCTAAAACGTGAATATAACTCCATTAATAAATTACAACTATTTACTTATCAAGATAAGTCGTTGCGGACTTATAAAATAATGTTTATAAATTCCATTTCTATTTATTTTATAACAACTTCTTTTTACAAATTTCCTTTATTAACTTATTCGATTTCATATCTAAATGATATACTAAAAGTTCATATTATAAGTTAAATATTTATAATTTATTCGTTTACAAAAACGTGCTTTTAAACTTACCAAATTATAAATCTTATAACTTATAAGATTCATTTGTTTATCCAAAATCCATTCTTTTAAATAACTTTACAAATTTTATAAACCTACTGTTTATAAAATTCCATTTATAACTTCACCGTTATAATTCTATAAATTTCATTCATTTATGAAATTTATTCACAATTCATTCTAACACTTTATAAAAGCTCGTTTTACAATTCCAATATTTTTAATTTATAAATATCAATTTATAAATCTTTTATATGGATTAATTTATATTATTCTTTTAAAACGTCTTTCAACTCCTTTATAATTTCATCATTTGATTTATAAAATAATCAAATTTCATAAATCCTATTTTTAAACTTTTTATAATAAATTCAGAAATCTCAGTTTTAACTATTTTATAAAATCATTAATTCCATATTTTCAAAAATCAACTTTTAACTGAATTTCTCAAAAATCATAATTTTTATAATATTAAAATTATAAAGTTTATTTATTTAAGATGAATTAATTCCAAAAATATTTTATAAACGTATACTTTCAAAAATCACTTTAGAAATCCCTTAAAATCAAAATCGTTATTTTTAAACTTCAAAATTGGGTCCGGTGATGCAACACATCAAATAGTCAACCACGACTTTCAAACATCATATATCGATATGATAAACAATCAAATATCACAATATCTAAAATCAAATAAATATTTGTGAGGAATCCTGTTGGATCCCTCCAACCTGTTTCCCTGCATCCACAGATATTAGCACAATACCCATTCCACTTCGAGGTGGAATATCGCGGTATATGGGATTTATAAAAATATTATCCGCTTACTAACGGCGCAATAGGGTCTCATCCGCTATACAATGCGGGAAATCAATCAACTGCAATATATACATATGCCAATATATATATTGCTATATATATAGATATATCCTACTATATCTAATATCACAACCAACAACAATCAATAAATAAATGCAAATCCAACTTATAATTTTTTTTTGAGTGAGAAGTTCTCACCTTAGCTTTTATTAGCAATCCATTTTCCATCTTGAATCGATTTTCTTGATTTATACCTTGTATAAATATTTACATAATTTATTAATATTCAAACAGATTGAATAATAAATTTTCATTTGATAATTTCGATTCATCGGTGATTTCATTTTAATAGTTAAATTAACTGATAGTTTTATTTAAACCAGTTTCTTCTTTAATAAATTTATTTCAACTAATTATTAAATTTAATTAACCAAACTCTCTTTCAATAACTTAATCAATTTTATTTATCAATTCCCTTTTTTTAGGAATATCTTTTAGTTCATAAAAAAAATACTTTAAATTAATATCTTTAAATCAATTTCTTTTAAAAATTTGTTTAACTAAAAATTTAAATTTTAAACTAAATTCCCTTTAAAACTTTATAATTTTTTTTAACCTTATCTATATATATATTCCTCTACATACTTATATAAATAAACTATACGAGTTTTGATTTTAGACTACTATTTATTAGTATTCAATATAAATCGAAAAATCGATTTCTTTTCAATAGGTTAAATAAATTAACACTTTTAATTTAACCCAATCAAAAAAATTAATTTACTGTTAATGTACACCATTATTTATAAAATTAAATTAACAAAACAATATACCTCACTGATAAATTTTTGACATCAGGCAAATCGCCACAACCCCAACTCGAGTCTTCATCCTGACATCGCGCGCCCTGCCCTGTCCACGCGCGAGCACGCGCACGTGCGCCTCGATGTTGCTGTCGCGACTCGAGCTCGCCTCGTCGCCGCGAGTACCCAACAAGAGCGCCGCCACACCACTGAATCACGCGCGCTCCTGCCTCACCATCGACGTCGCCGCCAACCTCATTACGAACCCTAAAAGCCTTCGCGACCACCAACCCCTACAGCTCACGCACGCACCCCCAACTTGCTTCCATTCACAATCGCGATACCCTAATCGCCGCTCGATCGAAACCCCTAACTTGGATCACGACTTTGATTATTAGGGCTACGGCCATTTTTGTTAACGAGAAGAAGACTTCTGTTGATTTGAACAGAAGGTTAACGCGGCCATGATTTTATTCTTGGCTTCGGCTATTTGATTTCTCTTCAAAGTGATCTGTTTGCATATAAAGAAAAAAGAACGTGCAAAGATGGTTATGTGATGGGTTGCACGATTTCATTCGTGATCCTAGGAGAAATTTAAGGGAGCTACAGTGTTTGATTTTGAACAAATTCTATATTTAAATTTAAATCGAATTTGATTAAATTTCAACGCGTTTATATGTCGTGTGCTCACATAACAACTCCGAAAAATACGAAATTTGAAATCCGGTAATAATCCAATATTACGGACCCAATGGAACTGGTTTCGTCGAATTCCGAGACTGTGCCTCGGACGGCTATTTTTAAATATCGATTCAAACGATATAATTTCAAAACTGAACAATTCACTTTCAAATTCAATCCTGAAGCTTCTAAAATCTTCAGTATTATCAATATGAATTTTACAAGCCTTTGAAATATTTTTAATCAGCTTAAAATTGAAGATTCAAATTTTTATTCAACTTCAATAGATTAAATTTTATAATTTAATCGCCAAATTCATTCTGATAATTTGAAATTCAATTCAAAACATCTTTCAAATATTTAAAATTAAATTAAATATTTCAAATTTAAATTGTTCAAAATTCTGGGTCGTTACAACACGACAACCCGGAATGCTACGAAAATTCAAATCCGATAATAATATAGTATTACGGATCCAATGGAATAGGTTTCGTCGAATTCTGAGACTGTGTCTCGGGAGGCTATTTTTAAATATCGATTTAAACGATATAATTTCAAAACTGAACAAATCACTTTCAAATTCTATTCTGAAGCTTCTATTATCTTCAGTATTATCAATATGAATTTTCCAAGCCTTTGAAATATTTTTAAATCCGCTTAAAACTGAATATACAAATTTTTATCCAACTTTTCAATAGATTAAATTTTATAATTTAATCGCCAAATTCATAGTTATATTGAAATTCAAGCTAAACCATTATTTAAATATTTAAAATCAATTAAATATTTTAATTTCAAATGTTCAAAATTCTAGATCGTCACATTCTTCCCCCCTTAAAAGAATTTCTTCTCGAAATTACAAGTCAGAAAGAATGCCCCAAACCCATTAACTTATTAAAACACCTTAGTGAAAATTTTATGTTCACCTTTTTCAAAAGCTTCAACTTCGACCAAAACAATGGTTTTCCCTTTTCCAGTTCAATTCCTACGTTTTCATTACAATTTAGAAATCGACTTTTCATTAACAAAAATTTTTCAAATTTTTTCTAACTCTGTCAAAATTTTCGAATTTTTTTGGCAGTCCTTTGTATGGAGGAGCTTTTGCAATTTGACAAGAGATATAAATATATATACATCGACCCACACGGTCGGAAAAACGAATAACAGTTCATATTTTCTATTTTTATAGGCGTACCTTTATTAGGATTTTTAAGCAAGCGGCTTACTTATTTAGCAGTTAGCGCGACCACAATCCCGCTAAACGGCCTTCAGGTACCTGTACTTACTTAATTTAAACATATTAGCAACATATCTATGAAATTTATAACATTTCACTCATATAAGCCACTACAACACATCAATACTAAAAGTAATGCATTTTAAATAACTTCCATAAGCAATTTGTATGATTTCCAAACTAGTTCAATTGCTTTTAACCGATTCATATACCATTTCCATTCAACTTAAGTGATTTACAACTCACTTGCTTTTCTTCAATTCATTTTTATGTCTAAACTACTCATATTCATTTCAATCGGTTCCAAAATCAATTCTATTTATTTTTATTAAGCCATAGAATTTATATATCTTGTTTACGTCAAACGACAAACAAATTTTTATGCAATTCGACAAGATTTATGTAAATAAACTATCACTTGAACTCATAGCCATTTTAAATTGATTCTAACTCAATTTATATCAGTTTCATTTCCATTCTAACTTATTCATAACCGTACACTGTATTTTATTTAATATGTTTGCATAGGTTTCATTCGAAACCACTCTATTCAGCTTGGAAACACCCCATTAAGTATCCATTAACATATGTGCTTAAGCCAAGCTTCCATCAATTATTTGCTTAAGTTATTCATTTATTTTCTTCAATTTATTTCAATCCTATAACCCAAGTTTATTTTTTTCCTTGTAAACAACCTCCAATTTAAATCCTTGATTTGATTTTTATTTATCAAACCCATTTTAAATTTCAAATTTCCATATCCCATTCATCCCGAATTTATTTTATCAATAACAAGGTCATGCTTAACTCATTTACACTCGAATTGGATTTTATTAGCAAACTCAAACCATCATTATTTTAATCCAATTCCATATTGGATTTTTATCTTCAAAATTCATCTCATTATTTGACTTGAATTCAATTATATTTTATAATTCAAGTTTGGATTTTCTTTTCATTCTCCAAATACAAAACAATTTTATTTTGGCTTACTATTTTACTTCTCCATTTTTCTTATAAGTCACCCAATTATATATTTTTTCACATTTCTACTCATTTTAATATATTCATGTTTCATTTTAACTCGAGATTGAACACTTATTTACAGCTAAAAATATTCTTAATCAATAGGTTGTCAATTTCTTTTATAAGCTATCAGAATATATTTATTCCAATTCAATTTCATTTCAACTTACTTTTATTTATTCTATTCAGGTTTGAATTTCACTCTTTTAGATTTATAAGTCACACACTTACTTATATTCACACTTTCATTCATTTACCATTAATCCCATTCACCTTCTAGTTTTAATTCGGGATTATATATTTTCACTAAACCAAGTATATATTTTTACTTCAATGCTTTTAAACTTATGGGCTATTTCAATTCATTCACCCCAATACAATTCTCATTCAACTTACTTTCACTTATTAAAATAAGAATTTAATTCCACTCAATATTATTTATAACTCAACTGAATTTTATTTCAATTCAATTTTATTTAACTTAACTTCGGTTAAATCTAGCATCATACTATACTCTTAAATCCACCAATTCACTTGTTCATAATGATTCATTTTACAACTTCCAGTTTAATCTTCATTCAATCATCAACTTAGAATATTTTCAGTATCAAATTTACTTAAGAATTTCACACTTATTTCTCAAGTTAAATACAAGCATTTTCCATACTTTTTATATTTATTTCCAATAACCACTTGGTTTATAACCACTTATATTTAAACTGGATTTCTAATTCCATATAAATTCAATCTATCTTTCATTTAAAATTATTGAATTCAATTCATTTCAAACCATATCAAATTTGTCATTCCAATTCGTTTTACTTACAAATTTTAATTCCAATGCTTTGCCTTATTTTGTCCAACTTGACAAATTTTCCACTTTACTTTGTTTATCACAATCAAATTTAATTCTCCAATTCCAGTTCTATTTACTTGCAAATTCGAAATAAATTTCAACATTCAATTTCACTTTCATTTACTTGCAAATTGTAAATCCATTCACTCAATCACAAATTTATTTTCCACCTTAATAAATTTTATTTCATAACTATTTTTATCAGATTCTAGAGTCTTTCCAACATTTCAAAATCATTTTTTTGAAATCAATTCAAATTATATTTTGAATTTCCAAAACCAAACTCAATTTCACAAACAACTTTCATTCAAAATAATTTGGTAGGAATTCCTCTCTTGGAAACTCGAAAATGAACATCGATGATGCTGCGGTCATCACCGAAGTCATTTTCCAGCGACCGAAAAGAGTTTAGTGCTTTTATCTCTTCAAATTTTTTTTACAAAACCTTTGAAAATCATTTTCAAACTCCAAGGAAATTTAATTTCCATTATTGCCAAATTTCAAATCCTTTCAATTCTTTTCAAATATTTCTCTGGAATTCTATTTCAAATTATAAATCACATTTTCGACCTCATTTGTATATAAATTTATTACCTAACCTTTGGTTATGTTTTTTTCAATTTCTTATTTGACAATGATAATAATGTAATATTATCATATCCTAACATCCAAGTAACCATATAATTTACGGAAAACTATTTCTTTTATATATAAAATAATTTTGGGTAAAATTATCTCATTTACCCTATTTTAAAACAATACCGTGTTAGTTTATCTTGTTTAAGAGTTTAGAAACTCCTATCGACATAGTTAGCTAGACTGCACCGACCAGAACCTATAAACAATCAACCGATAAGTCAACACAATACAAAACAATTTTTATATTCACTAACAAATACACGTTCATATCTATTATTACACTCAACTCATTCTAGAGTACTACTGACTCTATCTCTAATGAGTAACACCCAACAGAGCCAATGTTTATCGCAAATCTAAGCTCTGATACCACATTTGTAACGACCCGATTTTTTCGACTTTCGAAAGTCGACATTAATACGTCCACTGTATCAACTGCCGAACATCGAACGCCGAAAAACCAAACCATTAGGGTTTAAGAAGAAGAAATTGAAACAATAACAGAATCTCACATATCGCAGCGGAACAACATATAATATATAAATGAATAATCTATAAGACAAAGAATTATATTTGTTATTACATTACATCACATTACATTATCAGAGTGTTACAACAACAAACAGCGGAAGAAAATATAACGTATACTAGTGATAGGCTTCGCCATCCATCTTGCTCCTGATCTCCACAGCAACTCCTGAATTCCAGAATAACCTGATAACCTAACTCTAGACTGCCCGTGTGGAAATTGGTCGGCACCTAGAGTTTAGAAAGAGAACAATAAACTCCAGGTCAGTCGTGGGACTGGTGTGAGATCTTAAAAACAGTTATTTTCACAAAGAAAATAAAAAGAAACCCGCTATGCTTTTGAAAAATGAAACTTCCATAAAGCCTCCCGCCACACACACAATGCAAAAGCACACTTGGAGGAGATTTCTCCTTATGACTGTCAAAAATGCTTAATACGCGAAAACCTTTGGATATCATTTTTAGTGCATAGTGCAGAAAACATTTCGAAAGTATAATATTAATCTTAGCCAACATACAACATTTCTTCGTATGCCTACTATAGCTACCATGTTCAATAGCAGGTTACCGCCATATTCCATGGCAGGTTATATAGATAAAGCCGTATAGGGCGCGTATTGTTTCTTTGAATCTCCAATAAATGGTCAGGCTAAGGAACTTCCTACACTGAAATGGGTACGCCTCTGGAAGGAAGCCTCTGGAAGGATGCCCCCGAGAACCTAACCGGATCTCTGCTGACACAAGGCCGAGTTACCACACGCTTCTGCGTGCAATGAAGCTGTAACTTGATAACTCCACACAAAAAGTATGCCATCCCCGGTCGTTACCGATCTTTATCCGAGGATCCACAACCACAAATCAACAACCACAAAGTATAATAATTTGCAGCATCAACATAGGTAAAATATCTAGGCTCCATACTATGATACCACCTCTTATCCAGAAGGAAATGGACATACCATAGGGGTGCGACCCCTAAAAAACCTTGCCGCAACATTCCTGTTTCGACCATTTCCGGGTTGTGAGGCTCGACAAAGTCTCATCCACAAAGCTACGCTTTTAACAAAAGCCATGCTTCAATCAACAAATGATCAGCAGCACTTCGTATACCACATTACCAAATTGGAAATATGTCGCTAGTAACCATCAACTACATAACCTCTGAGCTCGTACGTCTCAGAGAAGGGTGTTAAGCTAAGAGAATAAATTCTCTACCTCCAACAGAAATGTATTTGATAGAAACCAACTTTACATCTCAATTTGTAACGTCAGACATACTTCCATACAAGTCTGTTCCGGGTTCGAACAAAACCGAAGGCACTTCCAAAGAAGCCCTTACAATTCATGTATTCACAATCCCGATCGGACTTCCCATCACTTAGGGAATCTCTATACCATAGCTACTCAGTGCAGAGACAATCGATAGGTCTTCCTATCATTCTCGCAAATACTCGGTCTTCACCACCGGTCTTCAAATGCAATCCCATTTCGTCGTATCATTATTCGGAATGGGTTTTATGACACAAAGGTCCTCTCCCGGCCAATCCGAATAACGAGCGCTTATTTTTTAAAGTATGTGTTCATTCAGATTTCAGCAAATCACAACAATTTCCACTTTGATCTTTTAAATAAAAGACTAATCACAATCACAAAGGTTCGATGTGGTTTCCGGATACCCACTTGGAATCCGACCCCCGGTTGCATCAAAATTCAAACGCCATTTAAAGGCAAATAATGGTAGTCGGTTATTTAACTATCAATCATCATTCACAACAATTACCAGATTTAAATAGTTTTCCCAAATTATTTATTTTCAAAATATCTTCACAGGATATATGTTTAACACTTCATCACTTTGAAAATCAAATTTCAAATCGATCTCCCATCCTTTGAAACAAGTTTCCAATCTTTTCCTCACTTTAAAAATAAACCAATGTTTATTTTAAAACCAATTTCCCTTCCCCTTATAAATTTCCATTGTGAATTTACATTTTCAAATATCAACTGATATGCGATTTTAAATCGATTTCCCAACATTCACTTTCAAACACCAAATTGATTTCTAAATTTATTTTCAAAATACGAAATCAATTTCCCTTCGAACACCAAATCAATTTTCATATTGATTTCCAAAATTTATTTCAATTACCAAATCAATTCCAATTTGATTTCCAAATTTGCTTCAAACACCAAATTAATTACAAATTGGTTTCCCAAGGATTTATTTTCAAATACCAAGTCAATTTTCCAAATCGATTTAAAAATTTATTTCAACTCCAAATTAAATCCCTAATTTAATTTCTAAATTATTTCCTTTTTTGAAATAAATTCCTTTATCTCTTTCAAATATTTAAATTCCGTATTTTAAATAAATTCTTCAACCCTCGAATAATATTACCCGAAATCCATTTATTAAGCCTTTTCCTCATATTTTGGAATTTTATTCAATAGGGTTAAAAATAAAACTTTATCCTTTTAAAATTCATTCTTTTAAATGTATCCAATTCTCAAAAATAAAGTTTACTATAAACTTTCAACTTGAATTTTCAAAAATCCAATTTTTTATTTATTTCCGGTATCCAACGATACCAAAAATATATTTAGCTAAACTATAGCCTTCAACAAATTCAATCACAAATATAATCACACAGAGATTATAAAAAAAATCAACATACAACATATGAAACAAATTCAAATGTTTTGAGGAATCCAGTTGGATCCCTCCAACCTGTTTTCCTACATCCACAGACGTTAGCACAACAATTAAATACCCATTCCACTTCGAGATGGAATATCGCGGTATATGGGATTTATAAAAGTATCATCCGCTATTATGCGGCGCATAGGGTCTCATCCGCTTTAAAATGCGGGAAATCAATCACTCCAAATATATATATATATATATACATACATATATATATCCTACTATATCTAATATCACATTCAAACAGTCAAACAAGAACTGAATTTTCAATTTTAATTTGAGTGAGAAGATTTCACCTTTGCTTTTATTTTACAATCCATTTCCATTTTCGGCTTGATTCCACAATTATTGACCTTGTATAAATATTTATACAATTTATTAATATTTGAATTGATCGAACAGTTAATTACTAATAACTTGGTTTTAAACAAATAATTTAATTTAACAAATTAATCTCCTAAATAAATTATTTGAAATAAACTAGTCAATGAAAATATGTATATTTATTCTCTTTGAAACTACACCTATAAAAATAATCTATATGGGTTAAAATTCTGATTTTTATATAACTTTCATCATTATAAAATCCCTGTTTTTCTTTCAAATCTTACATAAGCTTTTCTGCTTCACTGCATACCCATATATCCATCTATATATATATATTATTATTATTAAATTTCGAAATATGTAAACTGTGTATATATTTTCAAAATAAAATTTAAATAAGGTAAACTGGAAATATCACACTGTAAAAAAATGCATCAGTTTATTTATATTTTTTCCAAACCAGACTTATTAATAAAACCCAGAAAATACCTTACTCATCTCGGCCCTATAACAACATCGAACCTCACCGCCTCGCCACTTCGCCTACATCGAAGCCTATATCGAGATCGCAGCCGCCACGAGAACCATCGCCAATCACCAATCTGCACTTCGCGATCACGAGCCACTGCCGCCTTGAATCCCGCATCGTTACTGACAAACCCTAGCTCAAACCGCTCAAAAATTCATACGACGAAAGCCTCGAGATCTCCTCTACTGCGAGCGAGCATCGAGTTACAAAACACAAGCCATCCTGCGTGTACGATCGACGCCGCCCATTGCCGATGTTCCCGATGCCCTAGTCAATTGAATGTGCCCTCGATATCATGAAGAATCGATTTTGATTGATTCACGTTGAATCGAAACTGGGAGGAAAGATTTTTGGACATAGGTCAAAATCGATGCTCCGTGATTTTGTTTTTGAAGGCAAGAGAAAGCTCGGCCGTGATTTTGATTTCTATTCGATTTTTTTATTTTGTAGAGATAAACTCGGTTGCCATTTTTTCTGTAGATCTAAACTTCGAATTGAAAAGGAGAAAGGTCTCGGCTCTTTTGTTTTTTCGACGTGAATGTTTTGAAAAGGGGGGACAACTTGCCGACATTATCTAGATACAGTGTTTCGAATGGAAAGGAAAAAGGATGATGCGATATAATTTCAACTACAGCTGACCAGTATAAATATTCAATTTAAATTCAAGTTCAAACCGTTCGATAAATGCAACTTAAAAACTTGACTTCCTATTAAGGCATGCCACCAGGCATTTATAATGTTATATCCCTATTTCAAACTCAATGGTAAAGGTTTCGAGTTCAAATTTGGTTGTATGGAGAAGATAGCTTTTTGGATCGGTTATAATATCGAATTTTCAATTAAATTTCAACGCGTTTGCTTATCGTACGATCACACGACAACTCCGAATGCTACGAAAATTGAAATCCAATAATCATACAGTATTATGGATCCAATGGAATAACTTTCATCGAATTCCGAGACTGTGTCTCGAAAGACTATTTTTAAATATCGATTCAAACGATATAATTTCAAATCTGAACAAATCACTTTCAAATTCAATTCTGAAGCTTCTATTATCTTCAATACTATCAATATGAATTTTGCCAGCCTTTGAAATATTTTTGAATCAGCTTAAAACTGAAGATACAAATTTTATCCAACTTTTCAATAGATTAAATTTTATAATTTAATCGCCAATTCATAGTTATGTTTGAAATTCAAGCTAAACCATCATTCAAATATTTAAAATCAATTAAATATTTTAATTTCAAATGTTCAAAATTCTGGATCGTCACACCTTGGAACTTTAGTTTTAATAAAATCTTAGAAGGTACAACCTTAGACAATTCTCTTTATTATATGCAAGATTGACTTTATATGATATTGATAATGAAAATGATATTATTAACTGGGAATGGGATAAAAGAAAGAAATTCACTTCAAATTCTTTATATAAATTTCTTAATTTCTCCGGTATTACTAATAACACTTTTAATCTTATTTGGAAAGCTAATGCACCGTCAAAAGCTTAGATTCAAATGTGGTTAATCATTCATGGGAACCTAAATACTATTGAAATTTTAAAAAGAAAGAATTTGCAAATAGATAATATAATACAGGTAAATAGGCACAAGGAAGAAGTTGCAAAAAAATTTAGTCTCTGAGACAACAAGTTTGCTTTTTAGTCTGAAGGACACTTTTAGTGTAAATTGGAAATGATAGTTGCAACTATCATTCTGTGATTTACACTAAAAAGTGTCCTTCAGCCTAAAAAACAAACTTCTTGTCCTTGAAAATAAATTTTTCTATAACTTTTTCCTTAAGCCTAAAAACCCCTAGATAATATATGTACGTTTTGTAAATTGTTTTTTGAAGATATTAAACATTTATATTACGATTGTATGGATACTTGCTACATTCTTAATAATACTTTTAAAATCTTTAACTTTATTCTTCCAACTAAAGTTTACTGATTGTGAATTTACTGAAATAACTTAAGATTTAAGTTTAAATGAGAAATATATTTTTATTAGATACTTTATTCATTATAATATGTTGGTATATTTGGTTTGAGAGAAAACAGAGATTAATGAATAATAATTATATTAATAGATTGATATTTACATTAGCATCATTTTATTTCAATTAGATCTCAAATCCTAAATATGGATTGGATAAAAATAATCATTTTAAAGAATGTCTTAATAAGGTTTGAAAAAAAATTAAGTTATTTAAATAAAAAAACAAAATTTATAATATTAATAACTACAACATTAACATTTATTTGAATTTGAATGATGATTTTACTGATTCTAACAATGTTCTTTTGATCAAAGGAGCGTAATGTTAATATTTTTTAGAACTTGAATCTTTTATAAGTTTTTAACTTTGTATTTTGTTTATTTTTGTTCCTTTTTATTTTGTGATCACTTTTTAATATCATTAGAGTAAGTTAAGATGTTACATATTGAGTTGTGATCCTTTTATTAGTTTATCTCTTATTTTAGTATCTTTACTATCTTATAACATTATCTTTAGTTTTATTACTTTTATGTCATAAATACACATATATGTATATAAATTTCACTTATATAAATATATGTGTATTATTCTTATATTTTTGTATAGTTCCATCTGTAGATACAGATTTAGGCTAAAAATGGTGCTAGTATGTATTTGCAGGGTTTCAAGGTTGCTGCCGCAAGGAATGTAGGATTGCTGTGAGGCGTTCATTCTAAATTATCTGTGTTTACAGTGAGGCGTTCATTCTCAGAGAGCTGCTTATTGATCTCATTTTTTCACTTGGTTACACCATGAATTATCTGCATTTACAATGAGGCGTTCATTCTGGATCATCATCATTTGCAGTGTGGGTTCATTCTGGTTCATCCGCGTTTGCAGTGAGGCATTCTTTCTCTGGTGCAACTGCTTATTAATCTTTTTGTGCACTTGGTTGCACCATGGTTTATTTGGGTACTTCTAACAATTCAGTATCGAGCGGTGGCCTCACCGGAGTTTGATATTGAGGTGTTATGGGCGGTGGCCATGCCGAAGCTCATTCAAGAAGTTACATGTGTTTGTATTTATATGTTTTTCTGTGATATAATTTGTTACCTGTAAACCATGTTGGCAGCTCCTTTGTTATTGGTGTTATATATATATATATGTATGTATGTATGTATGTATGTACATGTGTGCTCTCCTTTACTTTAGAGGATCACAAATTTCTCTCAAAAAAACTATACTATAAAATCCATAACCATTTCATAATAATACTTAATACATATAAATACTTTTTAAAATCGTTTATAAAAGAAATTGCATTGGTATGAAAATTTAGTTTGAAACCGATATATAACTGTAAACTTTCATTTACAATTTTTTTTATTTAAAACATAAATATATTAAATAAATATACATATATTTATAACAAAACCAACCTTTGAATCATAATAGATCCAAGTCCATAAAATACAAAAGAATTCACTGCTACAAAACCTGAATTCCATTACAAAACCATATCCATAAATTGATCCATAGAGTTCAAACTCTGTATCATCTCAAGTCAAAACATAAAGAAACCAAAATCCAAGGTAAGCAAAAGGATTCAGCTAGTAAATGCTAAGATAATCAACATCCGAAGTCATAAAACAAAGCAAGGTGAAAACTAACTCAACCGAAAAAATAAGGTAAGGAGGTAGAAAACTGGAACTCACGTTCCAGTCGCTGACTAGTCGACCGGTTGGAAGTTTGGAACGCGAGTTCTAGACTTTCTTCCTTCCATCGACGACCAATACCTATTCCGGCATGTTTCCCCATTTTCTGGTATCTCGTACTTGTCATATAAACTCTAATACACATATGCAATCATCCAGTATTCTCATAGCAAATCAAAACATGAAATAGAGGAAAAAAACTAACATACAGTAAAAGGTTGTGACAGGAAATGAAATAAAGGGTTTTAATTACAGAAACACAACTCAATTCAATCAACTAATGAAACATCAAATTATCATACTATATAAACATGCAATTAATCTAAAGATATATTGTATGAGAATTAACTTACCTTTATTCTTCAATTCAGCAGCTAAAATTATCACTTCAATCAAAGATTTCAAACCAGCAAACCCTTGAACTCATCTCAACTAAAAAACAAAGAACACACAATTAAACCCTACAAAAACTGAAACTAATTGGCCTGATAGTTAGAATAGGGTCTAACAACATCACCTTGATTTTACATGATTGCTTTGGATTTTATTTCTAATTTAAAATGGAGATTTTTGGATTGAATAAGAAAGAGGTTTAGAACCCTAGATTCTTTTCTATTTTCCATTTTCTGATTCTAATGTACAAATAGGAGTAGGAGGATGAGAAACAAAAGACTTCACTTATTTGTTTTCGTGGGCCTTGGGTTAAGGTAACCCAATAAGGAAAATGAAAATACTTATTTCATTATAACCCTTAAATTCTAACCTTGTTAATAAGTTATGAAATAAAATACTAACCCTATTTCACTAATAATTTATACCTGCACTTAGTAACCGTTTTAATACTAATTAATTTATGTACTTGTTATTATTTGCATTAAAATAATACATAACAACTTTAGAAAGGTCACCAAATATTTAAATACTTCTTAACCCCTCATTTATAATTTTATAGATGATTTTACAAATAAAAGGTCTCTATTTTTCTCCTAATTAGATTTATTAGTTTATTCACAGCTTAGAGAACAATTTCCATAATTAACTAAAATATCAATAATGTTCTCAAGTGATTTTTAACACTTTGAAAATATTACTATTTCTAAATTTTGCAATTATTTAGAATTAACTATGCTAAAACAATTTAGATTTTACAAAATAATACAAATTCCAACTAATAACTTAAATTCTCCAATTTAAATCATTATTTATTTTATTTAATCAACTTAAAAATTCGGACATCTTTGGTCTACTTCTTCATCGCTTCTCGGTTTTGCTCAAATGTTTGATCATCAGAGTCTATTCCAAGAAACCAGGAAATCTTCCGGTAACATTTTGCCCCCCAAATACACCTTGTGAATATAAGCTTGATTTTTTCGTGAACAAATATCAAAGATGGCAAATTATTAGCCTCCAAGCTCTCTGGCTATCTACTGAACCAATCAAAGGTCATTCTAGACTTATCATAGCTAAAGACTAAATTTCTTGCTTTATCGTTAGTCATAAATCACAATCATTCCATGTTCCCTTAGATTTTCATATCATATATTGTATACTGTACATCGAAATCATCCGACGTTCTCTCAGGAGTTAATTATCACATATCAAAACCCATGTTTTCATGGGTTCATTTAGGATTTTGCCTATCATATATTAGTACCATTATCATCCGGTGTTCATTCAAGTTATAATATATTATATAACATGCGATAAGGTACCATCAATTATCAGCGCTCATTACCACAGATTGGATTATTACTTATAAATCGTCTAGCATCGCCTAGTAACCCATAATAAGTCCAATTGAATCGAGGCAATTGCGTAATCCAACAATTATTACAAGATTCGTTTAAGGTCAGATGGTCTTCAAATCCTAATGTCTCATTTTCGATCTCTTTGGATCACATTATCAATTTTCAATTTAGGTTCTGATCCCTCTAGATCACGTTATTGAAATCCAGCTTAGCTTCTGATCTCTCTAGATCAGTACTCATATATTAGGTTCAATCTTTTATCTCTCAAGATTATATATCTAACTCAATTCTAGATCTCTCTGGATCATATATCCAATCCGTTTGTTGATCTCCTCGAATCACATATCCAGCTTAAGCCCAATCTGCTCACTCTTTGATGAGGGAACCCGGTATCTAAGCAAGTTCATCCTCTCACTCTCCGGTAAGAGGACTCGCTATCCGAGCGCACCCATCCACCTATTCTCCAGCTAGGGGTTTTCTATCTGAGCCCACTCTTTCATTCACTCTTTGAAGAAGGGGCTTTCTATCTGAGAACACCCATCCATTCACTCTCTAATGAAGGGGTTTGCTATTAAAGTTCACCCATCCACCCACTCTCCAGTAAGGGGGTTTGGTATCCTGTATGAGTCTATCCGCACACCCTATATCGATGGGACTCGATATCTGATCATTTTAGTATTTTAGGTTGAAAGAGTAACCAAACTCCATTGGTATTCCGTTGTAATATCAATTTCAATCATCACATTCAAGTGATTTTTAAGTCCGTTCCTCCATCAGTCATCCATTTATCGAGTTCAAATAGATATATCAAATAAACTCAAAAGCATTCAATTCGATTAAGGATTACTGTCGGACCCAGACTCAAGGTGCGTTCGGGTACTAATAATGATCCCATGCACTTATGTGTAGCCCGACAGTAACCTTTCTAATCTTATTCAAATAAAACAAAAGTGCAGAGATCGTACCCGATCCCAATCCATCTCGATCATTGGGTAACCATCCTTGGCCTGAACCCCTGGCCAAATCAGATACATCTACCACAGGCGGTGGTTGCTTCATTTTTACCATTGCAGTTTGATTCCTTATACAGGCGATTACTCTAAACCTGTTCCTCTATTAAGTCATGTAGATATCCACAGTTATTCGTCTTATACCCATCAAAATCATAGAATACGAAGTGTTTTCCTGATTTTTCTCTCCTAGTCTTTGGGTTCTCTCCTTGTTTGTTTTCTTAGGGAGCCTGGCCCTTGTATCCAAATAAATCCTCTCGGGGGTCTTGATTTATTCAATATAGGCAAAGAATTTTGATTTCATCCTTTTTGGTCCTCCATAGCCATCATTGGCTTTCCATTTTCTTTTATTTTTTCCATATCCTGTTCTAGGTGGGCCTCCATCATCCACAACATTTACTTCAGCATCGTCACTCACTTCAGCATCCACTGAACATAGGAATTTTCCAGCTTAATAATAAAAACCCACTAGATCCACTAGTGGATCTCTCTTTAAATCAACTTTGAAATCAGTCTTACCTGTGGCTCCTGAAAATAACACCATCAGAATTATTGATGGATCCAGCTTATGATTTGGAACGACTTCCACATTGAATATAGTAAAGTAATTTCGTATAGTATCTTTGGCCCTCTGCTTCTTGCTCAGAAGATTAATCACGCTCTTCGGTCATGCAATATGAAACTTGAATTGTTTCATGAATCTATCTACAAACTCGGCCTACATACTAATGGACCCATTCTCTAACTTTCTAAATCACATCGCTGTCAGATATGTCAAATATAACTAGAAATGCTATCCTATTACTTTATTTGAAGCTCCCAACAATTCCATATGTTAGATATATCTCATCAGGTGAACAGTCAAATCTGATCTTCCATTGTACGTCTCTAGTGCCGGTAGCTTGAAATTAGGTAGATTCCTTGCGCACCGGATGTTTAATTGAACAGATTCCTATTCACATCCTCTAAGTTCCATTCTTGAGGTCCACTTTTTAGTACCCGATTTATCATCTTACAATTCTGTCATTATCATCCAATGGAAGCCTCCAATCTATACCTTCATCATGCCCTTCCCCCATTCCTACAGGGAGCTTCCTGACTCAAACTATTCACGTTCTGACCTTTGCTCTATGCCCAACATCATTCCATAAGCGTGCTCCATCCCATCCCAATTCAACATTAATTATGTCATTTTGTCTCCTTGACTTGGCACCGACTTATAAACGTGGATCTACACCGAGTTGTGAGGTCTCCGAGGGATTGACTCTAACTCCTTCCATTCCATTTTTTGGTGCACTTGTTCAACCTTCCATACTCTGAGTCTGGTTTTCAACAACTCTAGCTATTCTTTGTTATACCATTCTTTTGAAGAATCCATTTTAGCACTTCATCTTGGCAAGATATCATCCTATCTTACACCCCCCTCGTCATTCTCTTCATCACCTCTCTAGTCATATATATGGATATGGGGTTTGATCTTGAGGACACTTCATGGATGCCCCCAATGTTCTTGCTACTTCCTTTAAAAATAGATCTTGTGTTAGGCCGCTTCATCTTCTTATAATCATGTTTCAAGTCCTTACATCCGAGTCTTCTTAGTGGAAGCACTAATATATTTAAACTAAAAATGGCACAAACACCTAATGAAATATCAAATATGAAAATTAAAAAAGAAAAGAGAATTAAAACAAGAATAGTACACACATTTTTTATAATGGTTAGGAAAATACTCTAACTTACGTCCACTTAGTCGATTCCTATTGATTATCCTTTATTTTTACAAAGCTATCATGACAACTCATTTGCTTACAACTTGGTAAGGATCCAACAAAGTGAAATTCAGAAGTGTAATGCACAACTCGACAAAATTAGATGTTTAGGAGGAAGAAGAAGTTGAAAGTCCCGTTTGAAGTGATCTCCAATCTTATTTATAGAAAAAATCCTCGAAATAAGCTCCTTAAAGTGCTCCAACACGTTCTCCATATTCATCATATCGCTCCGTAAAAAGTTCCATAATCGACCCAACCCAGGAATTCACAACTCATCACCGAGTTGGGAAATTCTGGTCATCGCCGAGTTGACTTAGCTTGACTCGGATCTGAATTGGGTTTCCCTTAAAGTTGACTTGTTTCATGTCTTGTCATCTCTTGCGTTATATTTTTCTTCATTTTTCCTACGTTCAGCTCTGGTATGACATAGGTTCAACCTGAAACATCGATTTAAGAAATCATGTCTTTACTTTCAACTATCTTTTTTAATGAATCTACACTTCATCATCTTGTGATGATTTTCAAGTGGTTTGTATCCATTTCTTCAAGTTCTTTTTAGGCTTCTCATCAATTTTCTCTAATCGTAGCCCATGCTCAACTCAGGTCCAACTTGTGCACCTGACTTGAGAATGTTAGGTTGAGGTGTTTGATCCATCTTTTGCTATCTCCTTCACCTTTCTTTTATGTAATGTTCCCCAAGTCTTTGGGCTCATTTCTTCATTGATTCTTCGCTTAAGTCAATTGTTTGACCATCTGAGTTTGTTTCGAGACCGTAGAAAGTCTGTTAGCAACAATATACAAGTTTTATTATGAAATATTTTATCCAAGCACTTAACGTATATGTAAAAGTCAAGTATATACGTAATAGATGTAAATCCTAACATCTATTTATGTATATATTTAACCATGTACACCCTATACTATGTTTCACGAGCACATCACACATTCGATAATGATGTACTTATATTCTATACAAAATATCTTCAATCAAATTTAGTAATTAATTAAATCAAAAAATTAAATAAAATACAATTTTATTTAAATTAATTAAATTGGATCTAATATAACCCATTGGGCTTCATAAATCCAATATGATCTAAAACAAGATTTTTCTTTAAATCCATATATTTAACCTACTAAGGACCGGTCTGGTTCCAATAATGGTATTAGAGCCCTAATGTTCAATGTAGACCAAATTAACAACTTTAGGGCGAACTAATAAAGTCTATTTGCATTTAGGTGTCTAGATTAGTAATGTTTAGACTTGAGGCTGAATGTGCTTCGATCCACATCCTTCACTCCATACCGATCGCTTCCTTAGCATTCATTGGTACGAAGTACAGAGATCAAGTATTCTCATCTCCCTCGCTACTCTCCTAGCTCAACGATGGAGTAAGTCCAAAATGTTCGCCAATTATAATGACCCAAATTGATTTAGGTCTTAGGCTGACTAATAATATTCAGTCTAAATTATAAAAATATATTTTCAATCTAAAAGTTAAATTAAAATTGCATAATAATTTTATTAAAGATATAAAATATTTTTCAAAGAATTATTTTTGAAAATAAAATAATTTCTTTCAAAATTATTTAATAATTTAATTAATTGTATTAATAAAATAAATAATTAAAAGTTAAGTAATTGATATAAACATATATACTAATATATGTATATATATATAAATATTATAGTTGAATATATATGGGTATATATATCTTAAGCCGTTTAAGGTAAATTATAACTAAATATTTTTGAATTTGTTAAATTGTTTAATTAAAAATTCTTTTAATTAAATAAAAAATAATTATTAAATAAATTAAAGTGCTAATTCAAAAAATATAAAATATAATGATATATGTATATTTAAAACTATAAGTGTTATAGTTAATATTCATCTTCGATTATCGAGAATGAAAAAGAATTAAATTATAAAATAATTTAATTAATTTTTTGTTAAACTAATAAATTTAAATTAATTAAATATGATTTATTTAATAATAATATACATAAGAATATTATATAAGTTAACTAAATTATAATGGGTTATAAATAAATTGAAATCACTAGATATGAATGTGTAAAACTTAAGTGGAACTTGTAACAACCCTGTATTTTCTGATTATTGTAATTGTATATTTTAATTTAAATTTCTAATTTAAAAACTTTATT
Source organism: Allium cepa (assembly GCA_030765085.1). Lineage (NCBI taxonomy): Eukaryota > Viridiplantae > Streptophyta > Magnoliopsida > Asparagales > Amaryllidaceae > Allium > Allium cepa. The sequence goes on from CM060932.1 coordinate 114,107,418, forward strand.
TTATTTATTAAAATGAATATATTTTGTTAATTGAAATATAAATGTTGATTTTGATGTGGATTAGAATTTCGAACATCCATAAATTGAATATTTCCAGAAAATGTGAATTTTAGTCAATCTGGTCAAACTTTTACTTTTAAATTTAAATTTTAAAAGTTTGAAAATTTTAATTTTAATTTTATTATGAAAGTAAATAAAATTTCAAGAACACTGCTTTTCGTTTCGTTGAAATCCGAATAATATTGTGAAAGTTATGCTTTTTACAAAATTGGGTGTAAATTGTTTTATTTAACACTACTTTTTATTTTAAATTATATAAATAATCTTTTTAATTGTCATATATTATTCTAAATTGTATTATATGTTATGTTACATATATTTTTACCTTTTGAATATTTTAAAGTGATGTTTGAATTTGTCCAAAGCTCATTGAATTTATTTTCTATTTTTAAAGGTTAGTTTCCATTTTTCTGCTATTTTCTTCATCTAAACTATATTTAAATTAAAATTTATTTATTTACTTTTGTGATTTCCTTTTTATTTTGTTTTCTTATCTTTATTTATAAATACTTTTAAGTACATAAAAATTTTCTCAAGTTCATTGCACTTATTTTTCATATTTTCAAGACTAGTTGCAAATTTTACTGTTTTATTTAATTAAACTATATATAATTAATAATTAATTTATTTATTTTTGTTTATTTACTAAATTTTCGTATTTTATCTGATTTTATATATATATTTCAGTTATATAAGGTTTAAAAAGAAAATAATGGAAATTTGAAGAGTTTGTGTCTCTTTAGTTGCTCAAGGCTCTTCGTTTTTCCGCCTCTTCATTTGCTTTTGCCTTTTCCTCTCCTTGCTTTAGCCGTACATCCCTCTACCCTATAGCCATGTTTCTCATCGTCAACTCACGTGAAAAATATCTTTCTCCTCATTTCAAACTCACGGCTACATCTTATTGAGAAAAAATGCAAGCTAATGGCTTCTTTCTTCCATTTTTTCCCTCTTCTTCATTGATTTAGCCTTCCTCTTCCTCTTGCTTGCTAGGCCCCACTTCTCCTCCATCACCATTGACCATCTCCTCCACCATCTATAGCATCAAACATCTCCTCCTCCTCTGACCATGACAAACCATGCCATCCAATTGAAGCCAGCTCCACAAAACTTTGCTTAAAACTCCAAATATTGCCTAACCGAGCCTTGTATTCCCATTTCCTTCATGTTTAGCCTTGGCCACCACCTCTAACACCACCACAACTTGCTGCCATGACCTATAGCCATCATTATCATCTCTGACCTGATCTAAAGATGCACCAGGACGAGCCCATAGGACCATAGGCCGAGCCTAATTACACCAAAACCTTCCATTCCTTGACCCAAACCCCTTGCCTCCTTTACTTTCCACTTGTTTTGCCTTTGCCTTCCACTTTCTTGCCCTAAGCCTTGTCTCTAGGCCATGGCCGAGCCATGTTGACATCTAGGCTGAGCCTAGTGTGGTGAGATCAAGCCCATTTGATCATGTGACAAGCTTATGTTGCCGTGTGCAAGTCTTTTGCTTCTAAGGTTTGGTCATCTCTCTTGTTTTCCAACTGTTCTGTAAACTAAAGTAGTTGATTATATTTGTATGTCGATATCTATATTTGTGCTTATGTATGTTATATTCTGTATTGTTTGCAAGGGTCTCCATCAATTCAAATCAAATCGTGCTTGTCGTGCCTTTGGAATCGCTCTTGTGTGTCTTGTTTGTCTCTAGCTTCGTAAAAGGTGAGTCTTTCTCACTCTGACATTTATACTTATGAAATAGTGAATTGATGACAAGTGTTTAGTAATATAAAATGTTATGCAAGTTAATGATGATCATATGATATGCTATGCCATGTTATTAGCATGTTAAAACTGTTAATTATCACCTGACATGTGATATATGACATTATATTGTGACACTGACATTTATATTGTTTATGCATATATTCACACTGCAAGTTCCCTGTTAGAACAGAATCACTATGGGTTGAAATGATACATACCCAAACGGACTTTAGATTAGCGAAAATCGTTATGGGCTGAAATGATAGGCCTGAGCGATTTTTATTGTATTTTATTTGACTTGGGATTGCGGGTTTGAAATGATAGAACCCGGGTTTTCTTTGTAAACTGCGGATTGAAATGATATATATCCGTATCACTTGACCTAGGTTAGAAAATTATATACAGACCCCGTGGTACATTTTTAAATGATATTTATTAAAATATGTATTTTTAAAAGTATGAAATTTTGATTTAAAAATATATATATTATGGTTTTAAGAAAGTTAAATATTAAATCTTGAAATTGTGAATTTAAGTGAATTCAAGTATGTAAATTTGGAGTAAATGTGACGTTGACTTTAAATTTTATTTCAAGATGTAAATAAATAATGGAAATTAAATTTAAAGTTTTGAAATGATATTTGAAGTAAAATTTTAAGTTTATTAAATTTATAAATTAATAAACAGTGAATTTTGACTTAATAAATGAATGGAGTTTGCAAAATTGAATATTTGATCTTAAAAGTTTATTGTGTTAAATCATATGTTAAAATGATTTTAAATGTGAAATTTTGAAGTCTAGAAATATGATTTTTAAGTTATAATAAGAATTTGGAGTTTTATTATTATTTTTGAAAAGCTAAAATGAAATCTGGAATTTTATAGCATTTTCAAAATGTTGTAATCTTTTGACAGCAATTTTAAATGCTATTGTTTTGAATCTAACAATGTTTGAAAAAACTAAATATCTATTACGACATTTTATAAATGTCGTTATTCTTGAACTAAACCCTTTTTGGAAGCTATAAGCTACGATTGCACTTTATAAATGCTGTCGTTGCTATAATTTGACAATGTTTTGAAATGTTATAGATTTTAACACTGTTTGGGCTATATTTTAAAGTGTTAAATAATTTAACTTTTGAAATGGATTATCTGTGAAATTTTAGAAGTTTTGAATATTTAAATTTGAATTTTTAAGGAATTTAAATTGAATTTGAATTTAAATAAAGTTTACTTGGTTATGTGTTAAACGGAATGAAATGTAATATAATAAATTAATTTTTGAATGGAATTTTGGAATGTATTTTTGATAATGATGTTTGAAATAATAAATGAATGACATATTTGATTTTTAAATGATATTTAACTTTGAATATTTGGATTTGAATTCAAATAATGATTTGATTATGAAGTTTTGAAAGGATGTAATATTTTAATGATTTTGAAATGGTTTGGAAATGATTTGATCTTTATTTTAATAAAGAATGTGAATGTTGAATGATATTTGATTTTTCTTTATTTGATAAAGGAATATTTGAAGTTTATATTTGTATGAAAAGATATTTGGTTTAATTGTAATTTAAGTTTATTTTAATAATATTGGATTTATGAAATGAATATTTCAAAACTACATAATAATGAAATTAGATTTGAGATATGAATATATGGAATTATAAAGTTTAGTTTTGAAATGCGGGATATTAAAGCTTTGAAATTTATTAAAAATTGAATAGTTTAATTTGTGGATCAAATCTATATTTGAAAATGATATGATTTGAAATGGTTATTGGGAAATTTAATTGAAACTGATGGTTTGAATTGAATTAAGTTGGAAATTGAAAATTTGGGATTAATTGAATGAATTGTAAAATATAAAGAATTAAATGAATATCCCATGATTTCAAATGTATGATTTTGAAATGTTATGATTTTCAAAGTGTAATTGTTTCAAGTATTTTTGGTTTCGAAAGAGTTATACTTTGAAAATATTATGATTTTGAAATGAATATATGTTTGAAATGTTTTTGGTTTTGAAGTATAAACTACTTTGATTGAATAAATAGTTTTGAAATAAAAAAATGGTTTTGGTTTCGAAGTATAAACTATTTTGAAAGAAATATAGTTTGAAATGAAATGATTTGATCTTTTTAAAGTATAAACTATTTTGAAATGACCACGGCGTTATAATAACGTTTGGTTGTTAAAGAGACCGGGATCGAAAGTTGTCATACTCTCTGCCAACTCCGAAAACCACTTTAACAACCGTGTACGCGGTGGAGATTCCAGAATGAAGTAGGATGGTGGCGACGTTCTTGAGGTATATTATGTGGACCCAACTCCCATGAGTTGGCATAAGGTGGCTAAAACAGGAGCGATCTCGGGCCAAGTGAGGTCATTCCTCCGATCGGACACATTCCTTCGATACTATACTCTTACTGGTGATTGATTAGATGGCCATCCTCCGATTTTGATTGGGAGTGTGTTCCGAGGTGGGCGTATGTGGCTGCTGCGTTACCACCAGCCCGTGTGCGTAATTGGTATATCTACCCTGGCATTGCCTTGTGTGCCGTGTCACCTACCATACCGAGCCTTTACTACGAGTTTGTTTTTCTCCCGTAGCCCGTGTGGTATCCTCTGACAGTCACCCGGAGTGGAGATGGCATGATATTGGATGGACTACTGGGACTATTATGTGTGAAGGGTGATATGGGTAGCCCTGAACGCTATTTAAAAGTATGTTTATTTTACTGTAGACATTATTATAATAGCGCAATATTACTACATAGTAAATAGTTTAACGGATCCTTAAAGGATGGGCGATCCCAAGCATCCTATAAGTTACTGATGCATTTTTGTTACTGTTCACTTGAGTTTATTTACAGTTCATAAGTATTTATGTCCTGACTCGAGTGTTTTGTATTTTGCTTTACGCTCGAGTCAGATTGAGTGAGTTAGCATTCAAGATTCACCTTCGGAGTTGGAGCTTGTAACAACCCTGTATTTCGTGTCGATTTATAATCGACATTAAACGATTAATATTTTCTCTTATTGCCAATTTAAGTTTAATATTTTAATTAAAATTCTTTTATAAATTATTAAAAGGAAATTTCGGGCTTTAGATTGAAATCGTGGCCCCGTGAAAATTTACAAGGCTTATACCGTTCTTCCCCCCCCCCTTTTTCATTTTTTTCATTCATTCTAAAAACCCTAGAACAAAATCGAACGAATGAAAATATGGCGGTCTCGTTCGTTCCCCTTCGCGAAATTAGGGCTTGTGGAAAATCCATCGAGGTCGCGCCACTGTTGATCGATCGCAATGATTTCGTGTAGCTTCGCCGATCGTTCGTCTCATAGAGCTCCTCTCGGCTGCCTCGTGCTCGTCATAGCAAAGTGAGTAATTCTATTTACTCACTTCTAATTCATTCTTAGTATGGTGCTTCTTCAACTCTCGGCCATTTGTTTTTCGTTCGATGTTGGTAATTGATGTTGCTATGTGAACTGCTATTGTGACTTTGGTTTGTTTGTCATTTTCGCTGCTGGCATGAATTTTGTTCGGCTGTTTCTCGTCTTTCTTGTTGGCTTCGGCACTGATTATTTTCCTGTTGATTTTGTCACACCCGGCTATGAATTATTTTTACTTTGTGATGAAGGTTTACTCGTTCATTAATTGTGATGATTATTGTTTCTTTGCATTTGTTTGATACTGAGCGTTGTTTCTGGTATTCAAATTTCATGTTGGCTTCAGCTCGTAATGTCGTTTACTGTTGATTTCCGTCGTGCCACAAGGACTCGATTTCTGTTAACATTGGTCACTTGAGTGGATATTGGGAATTTTGGAATTAACCTGTCTAACTTGGAGTTGTTTTGGAATTTGGCACTTTTGTTTATCTCTGGGATATTTACTTATACCCGCCGTTGCGCGGCTTCGACATCTTGAAACCCCTACTTGATTTTTTTGTGAAGATATTACTTTCGGCAGTTAAACCTGACTTGTCTATTTCGTCCTGAAACATTCTTATCCGTGATTGAACTGTTCTCTGCAGTAGTTGTTTCTAATCTCATTTGTTGGAGATATGCTCCACTTCTTCATTTGCATGTATGCACTTATGTGTAGCTTGTCAATGCGTGCGTGTCCCTTGTTCCCTGTTTTTGCCTGATACTCTGTCCTTGCTGTTCAGGGTAAATCTGGAACATAGTTCATTTGCCTCCGTGAAACATGCAGAGGCATCAAGCAAGCTTTAAAATATAGTTTTATCGTTTTATAAAAGTTGAAGTGTTTTCCTTCCTGCTGCATACGTGCATAATTATTTTTGCATAGTTGAATTGTTTTACTTCCTACGGCATGCGTGTGTAAGCACTTTGCATTATTGAAATGCTTTACTTACTAGCTGCATGCTTGGGTAAATATTTTTGCCAACCTATGGCCTTTATGCCTGTTGCACTCGGGTTGTTTGGTGAAACTGCTGATTTCATGTATATGCATACATGTTGTCCCTGTTTTAGTTTGAGACAGCTCATATTTTCAAATGACTGTTCTTGGTTGCTTGATGCATTTTGGTGAGTTGCTCTGGCCAGTGACTATAAGCTTCACATACGCCATTGGTCTGGATTCATGATGTATCTTTGATTTGTTTTCAAAACTGTGTAGTTTTATTGTTGTGTCAATTGTTTTACTTGAGTCTTTTGTGCTTGTACATTGGATTTGTTTTCTAATTACACTTGAGTTGAATCCGGAATTTGGGTTTGACCTTGTGCCCGTTTGTGTACATCATCACTGTTGTGGCAAGGCAGTGCACGCAAGCGTGAACTGCAGCCACACGGTATTGAGTTTTTGGGTACGACATCACTATAGTGGCAAGGCAGTGCACTCAAGCTGAACTGCAGCCACACCGTATGGCGTGTATGATATTCTATATTTTTTGATTTATGGATCTTTCTGCGTATTCCATATTCCGTAGTGGCGAGGCAGTGCACGCGTGTGTGTACTGCAGCCCTACTTGAATTAATATTTTAATTGATATTTCAATGGTTTGAACTGTTCTGTTTATTTCAATTCAATATTCTGAATTGCATTCTGATTTGGTTTAATAACTGTCGTCTATTCATTATTTGATTATTATTGCTTCTGTGCACTAATAACTAAGTTTGAATTAGACTGACCCGAGTATTATTTTCTTTTGAATCTAATACTCGGGTCAGACCGAGTATTTCAGGTTGTAGATATTCTGCTTTGGGTTGCTGCTAGAGCTATGAAGTTCTTTCATATCTTTTGGAGTAGTCGTCGTCATTTGTAGTAGTCTGTATAATTGTATAGGAAGATATGTATTCATGTATATTATATACGTTAATGTACTTGTATATGTAACTTCCTGAGTCGACTGTGGTAGTTGTATCATATGTACCGTGTCATATGTATTGTATCAAATGTATTGTAACTGGCATCAGTTATTGTATATATGAGACTTTCTGTTTTATTTGTGTTCCGCATTATCTTATCTGTGTAATATTTTATATTTACTGTTCTAAACTATTACGAACCATCGTAGTTCGTTTTATACTGGAATTGGGGTATGTCGATGGGAGAAAATAAATCAGAGATGAAAAATGAAAGAATTATACCACTCCTATCGAGATAACCAATACTAGTGTAAGGCCTAACTATTGATGGCCGCTCCTCAACAGCCTTATTCTCCGTGCTAGTTGACAACACTACACCATAGTGTTCTTGGCTAACGTGGGTATAGAGGTGGGGCGTCACAGCTTGGTATCAAAGCCTGGGGTTTAGAACAAATATAAAACATAACTTAGATAGTACATGTGTTACAACTATTTGTTGACGTTTTATCTCTCATATTTGCATACGATTTCTTTGATTGTTAGGTATGAATTCCTAACGCTTATTCATATGCATTTGATTTTGATTCTTTTGTTTTCGGCTTTGATTTGATTTAACCGATGATTGATTTTGTTCGAATCTCAGCGATTCTGAACTTGATATTTTATGTTTTCCTCGGCTTGATTTCCATTCGACTTCGGTCACTTTGTTTTTGAGAAATTGCTAAATTCTTGATTTCCAAGACTCTGACTTTGTTTGCCGTCGAGTCCTTTGATGATGATGTTGAATCGTTTTGTACTCTATTATGGCCATTAATTGTTGATTTCGACATTGACTTGGTTTTTGTTTTTGTTGAAGTCATTTATGCTCGTTTTGCTTCGATAACCCATTTGTTAATCGATTCTTCTTTTCCGATTAGTTGTTATCTCCTTTGTTGACTTTGATAACTTCTATTTCTGGAATTTTTGGATATTCCTACTTTGATGGATTTAGAATCGAATTATTTGGATTTTATTCACGTCTTCGAATGTGAAATTTAGTGAATTGATTTGGTTTCCAAATTTAATCGATTCTTGTTAATTCCTCGATTTGTTGCTATCATTTATTAGCAACTTTGATAACATTTTCTTCGGGATTTTCGTGAACATACTTTTGGATGGATACAGTATCGATTTCTTTGGATTCTATTCACATCTTTGTATGTGAATTCTTGTGATTGATTGTTCCTACAATCATTTTTGTGATTTGTCACTTTAAAAATATAAAGGTTTTCTATACTAGTAGTAAATATCAAAACCTTTTTCTCCAAACGATTTCAAAATTATTTTACTACAAAACTTTTTTTCTTAACCGTTTTCCAATCTACTAGTATATACAAAACTTTACCTCACTCGTATGAGAAATCTAATTAAACGACTTAGTAAAACGAGTGGTATATAACGCTTGCGTTTACTTCGCCGGTTAATTCTTGGACTTATTCGACTGAATCTCTTGTGACAATTTTCTAGTGAAGATTTACAGTTTGTTCGTAAATATTTAAGTTAAGCAAATGGTTATGGGACATGAAGCTAAACTTTTATATTTACTAGCTTAGTGTAATTGACACTTCTCGTTGATCTTGACGATCATTTTATGAATTAGACTAGCAATTGCGCGATGTCTCTTTCATTGCAAGGTTAGGCTAGACACCACTTGTGTGATTCCATTCACACATACCTTTTTGCTTTTTGGTTAGCCTAGACACCATTTGTATGATTCCATTCACACATATCTTTTTGTTTGCGAGGTTAGGCTAGACACCACTTGTGTGATTCCATTCACACATACCTTTATGCTTTTTGGTTAGCCTTGACCTCATTTGGGTGATTCAGACTCACTCATGCGGGGTATCTCCCCATGGTCTTCGGACCGTCATGTGATAGGCCTCTTTCTCTTTTTATGATTTTTGGATTTCTCGTGCTGGAATTTATGTCATTGACTTGTTATGACTATAAGTTTAGGGTATGATGCCCCTTTGGATCTTTGAGAAGATTCTTGTGATACTGATTGATCTCTGGATGATTATGACGATCATCTTTGTGATTTAGACTAGCAATTGTGTGATGTCTCTTTCTTTGTTTTCTGGTTAGGCTAGACACCACTTGTGTGATTCCATTCACACATACCTTTATGCTTTTTGGTTAGCCTAGACACCATTTGTGTGATTCCATTCACACATATCTTTTTGCTTTCTGGATAGGCTAGACACCACTTGTGTGATTCCATTCACACATACCTTTTTTCTTTTTGGTTAGCCACCAGGAGATAGCGTCTCGATTTGCATTGCACGTGTTGGTGATTTTTCATGCTCACGTGTAGGTGAGTTTCCATGCTCCCGTTCTCGCTTTGCGTTGCACGTGTTGGTGATTTTTCATGCTCACGTGTAGGTGAGTTTCCATACTCCCATTTGAGTTTTCATACTCCCATTTGAGTTTCCATACTCCCATTCGAGTTTCCATACTCCCATTTGAGTTTCCGTACTCTCATTTTGTGATATCTGGATTTCTTGTGTAGATTTCTAGAATTTGTGTTTTCTGGATTTCTTGTGATGATTTCTAGAATTTGTGCTTCACCAATTTTCGTGATTTCTATTGATAAGTTTTATCAATTTTTGTGCATTGGTGAATTCGCGTGTTATTGACTTGTTATGAATACAAGTTTAGGGTGTGATACCCCTTCCTATCTTTGAGAAGATTCTTGTGACATTTTTGATGAATGAAAATTCATTGGTATTATATTTTGATGCCAATTATTTCAATGAAATTTTGACGTATGTCGAAGTTGCTACTGACGTTGCTATTTTATATCACGTGTTTTAAAAAATTTGTTATTCTTCAAAATTGTTTCAAAATAAAAATTAAAAATTGATTTCAAAATTTTTACAGTTTACGCTTTCAAAAGAATGAGGAAGCGATTTAAACGTTTCAGAAAAATCGAGGACTATGACCCCTTTCTTTTACTGATTCGCTTAATTCCGGACTTGTCCGTTTGAGAATGTGAAATGTTATTTTTAAAATACACCATTATGCATTTTCAAGAAAACGATGAAGTGAATTAAATGATTTAGTAAAACTCGTGGTTATGGGTCATGTGCGTTTGCTATTTCGGTTAATTCCGGACTCGTTAATTGAATAATTTGTGATTTCTGATTATCGTTTTGATAATCGGATATTTGTGATTTCTGATCATCGTTTTTGATAATCAGATATTTATTGTTTCTAATTATCGTTTGTGATAATTAGATATTTGAGATTTAATTATCGTTTGTGATAATTAAATATTTGTGATTTAAGATTTGATTATCGTTTTGATAATTGAATATTTGCTGATTTGAAATTTGATTACCGTTGTGGTAATTCCTGATTATCGTTTTTGATAATCAGATATTTATTGTTTCTGATTATCGCTTGTGATAATTAGATATTTGAGATTATCGTTTTTGATAATCAGATATTTATTGTTTCTGATTATCGCTTGTTATAATTAGATATTTGAGATTTAATTATCGTTTGTGATAATTAAATATTTGTGGTTTAAGATTTGATTATCGTTTTGATAATTGAATATTTGCTGATTTGAAATTTGATTACCGTTGTGGTAATTCCTGATTATCGGTTTTGATAGTTAGATATTTGTGTTTTCTAATTATCTTTGTTGATAATTAGATTTGCTGATTTTGCTGTTTTCTAATTATCGAATCGGTGATTAGATATTGCTGTTTTGTGATTTCTGTATTCTGATTATCTATTTGATAATTAAATATTGTTGAGAATTTGGGGATTTCTTTTATGAAATTAAAAGATTTCTTTGGTGTTTATATAGTACTACGCCGGTGTACCGGCTCAATTTGCTGCTATTCATGACGTTTCCTACGTCTTCCAATTACAGAAATGCCTTAGGGATTTCCGATCCTTATTCTTGAGCAACCTTCTATTCACATCATTGCTTCGGAGGTTCAGCACCCTCGAAATAAAGATGTTTTTCTCGTGAAAACTCAGTGGTTCTCAAATTCTATGGATTTCACATTGGAATCCAGAGAATTCATCGAGCAAACACGTTCAGGCTCTCTCTCTCTCTCGTGCTCTTTGTGGTGAACTTCCTATTTCAAATTTCTTCATCTTTTGATGATATGCTCTTATGGTTGTTACCTTTTATTCGTTTGTTCCTTATGATTGCGAGGACGCAATTTCTTTAAGGAGGGGAGTCTGTAACAACCCTGTATTTCGTGTCGATTTATAATCGACATTAAACGATTAATATTTTCTCTTATTGCCAATTTAAGTTTAATATTTTAATTAAAATTCTTTTATAAATTATTAAAAGGAAATTTTGGGCTTTAGATTGAAATCATGGCCCCGTGAAAATTTACAAGGCTTATATCGTTCTTCCCCCCCCCCTTTTTCATTTTTTTCATTCATTCTAAAAACCCTAGAACAAAATCGAACGAACGAAAATATGGCGGTCTCGTTCGTTCCCCTTCACGAAATTAGGGCTTGTGGAAAATCCATCGAGGTCGCTCCACTGTTGATCGATCGCAATGATTTCGTGTAGTTTCGCCGATCGTTCGTCTCATAGAGCTCCTCTCGGCTGCCTCGTGCTCGTCATAGCAAAATGAGTAATTCTATTTACTCACTTCTAATTCATTCTTAGTATGGTGCTTCTTCAACTCTCGGCCATTTGTTTTTCGTTCGATGTTGGTAATTGATGTTGCTATGTGAACTGCTATTGTGACTTTGGTTTGTTTGTCATTTTCGCTGCTGGCATGAATTTTGTTCGGCTGTTTCTCGTCTTTCTTGTTGGCTTCGGCACTGATTATTTTCCTGTTGATTTTGTCACACCCGGCTATGAATTATTTTTACTTCGTGATGAAGGTTTACTCGTTCATAAATTGTGATGATTTTTGTTTCTTTGCATTTGTTTGATATTGAGCGTTGTTTCTGGTATTCAAATTTCATGTTGGCTTCAGCTCGTAATGTCGTTTACTGTTGATTTCCGTTGTGAAACAAGGAATCGATTTCTGTTAACATTGGTCACTTGAGTGGATATTGGGAATTTTGGAATTAACCTGTCTAACTTGGAGTTGTTTTGGAATTTGGCACTTTTGTTTATCTCTGGGATATTTACTTATACCCGCCGTTGCACGGCTTCGACATCTTGAAACCCCTACTTGATTTTTTTATGAAGATATTACTTTCGGCAGTTAAACCTGACTTGTCTATTTCGTCCTGAAACATGCTTATCCGTGATTGAACTGTTCTCTGCAGTAGTTGTTTCTAATCTCATTTGTTGGAGATATGTTCCACTTCTTCATTTGCATGTCTGCACTTATGTGTAGCTTGTCAATGCGTGCGTGTCCCTTGTTCCCTGTTTTTGCCTGATACTCTGTCCTTGCTGTTCAGGGTAAATCTGGAACATAGTTCATTTGCCTCCGTGAAACATGCAGAGGCATCAAGCAAGCTTTAAAATATAGTTTTTATCGTTTTATAAAAGTTGAAGTGTTTTCCTTCCTGCTGCATACGTGCATAATTATTTTTGCATAGTTGAATTGTTTTACTTCCTACGGCATGCGTGTGTAAGCACTTTGCATTATTGAAATGCTTTACTTACTAGCTGCATGCTTGGGTAAATATTTTTGCCAACCTATGGCCTTTATGCCTGTTGCACTCGGGTTGTTTGGTGAAACTGCTGATTTCATGTATATGCATACATGTTGTCCCTGTTTTAGTTTGAGACAGCTCATATTTTCAAATGACTGTTCTTGGTTGCTTGATGCATTTTGGTGAGTTGCTCTGGCCAGTGACTATAAGCTTCACATACGCCATTGGTCTGGATTCATGATGTATCTTTGCTTTGTTTTCAAAATTGTGTAGTTTTATTGTTGTGTCAATTGTTTTACTTGAGTCTTTTGTGCTTGTACATTGGATTTGTTTTCTAATTACACTTGAGTTGAATCCGGAATTTGGGTTTGACCTTGTGCCCGTTTGTGTACATCATCACTGTTGTGGCAAGGCAGTGCACGCAAGCGTGAACTGCAGCCACACGGTATTGAGTTTTTGGGTACGACATCACTATAGTGGCAAGGCAGTGCACGCAAGCTGAACTGCAGCCACATGGTATGGCGTGTATGATATTCTATTTGTTTTGACTTATGGATCTTTCTGCGTATTCCATATTCCGTAGTGGCGAGGCAGTGCACGCGTGTGTGTACTGCAGCCCTACTTGAATTAATATTTTAATTGATATTTCAATGGTTTGAACTGTTCTGTTTATTTCAATTCAATATTCTGAATTGCATTCTGATTTGGTTTAATTACTGTCGTCTATTCATTATTTCATTATTATTGCTTCTGTGCACTAATAACTGAGTTTGAATTAGACTGACCCGAGTATTATTTTCTTTTGAATCTAATACTCGGGTCAGACCGAGTATTTCAGGTTGTAGATATTCTGCTTTGGGTTGCTGCTAGAGCTATGAAGTTCTTTCATATCTTTTGGAGTAGTCGTCGTCATTTGTAGTAGTCTGTATAATTGTATAGGAAGATATGTATTCATGTATATTATATACGTTAATGTACTTGTATATGTAACTTCCTGAGTCGAATGTGGTAGTTGTATCATATGTACTGTATCATATGTATTGTATCAAATGTATTGTAACTGGCATCAGTTATTGTATATATGAGACTTTCTGTTTTATTTGTGTTCCGCATTATCTTATCTGTGTAATATTTTATATTTACTGTTCTAAACTATTACGAACCATCGTAGTTCGTTTTATACTGGAATTGGGGTATGTCGATGGGAGAAAATAAATCAGAGATGAAAAATGAAAGAATTATACCACTCCTATCGAGATAACCAATACTAGTGTAAGGCCTAACTATTGATGGCCGCTCCTCAACAGCCTTATTCTCCGTGCTAGTTGACAACACTGCACCGTAGTGTTCTTGGCTAGCGTGGGTATAGAGGTGGGGCGTCACAGAGCTTTCGTTGAAGATCCAGCCATCTATTTTGCTTTCAGTATCCAGTGATTTCAGTGATGTATTCTGATTTGTACCTGATGTATCTTGTTACTTTTTGTTGTGTCATGTTTAACTCTGATGTATCTTATTTTTATATAGTAGCTTCATGAACTACTATTTCTTTTAAATTCCGCTGCATTATTAAATACTCTGTGTCTGTGATCTGTGATTAATTATTTACTGTATATTCTGAGATTTGCCAATTTTTATTTACAACGCGGTATTTTGAGCAATTCAAGTCCAACATGTGCGGATGCGAATGGTTGAAAATATCGGGTCGTTACAGTTGGTATCAGAGCTTTGGTAGCTCTAGGCAAAACTCAGCATATAGAGTAGATGTATTTACAGAATCACTTTCATTCGAGTTGAATCTCTTTCTTTTGACTCGATTCTTTGGAATTTTGGAACGTTCCCTACGGTTCCAAAATCCATTCTTATTCCCCACTATTCATCTTCATTTGATTTCGGAGTATCCCATAACTCCACTTCGAATGATCTTTATAGTGAATTGGCGGTCTCACCAGTATTCTAATTTTCTTGTAAAAGGGGTGAAACTCCTTTACAATTAGCATCGATTCACCAGAGATTTATATTTATCCTCGGTTTAGATGCTAGTATCTCCTATTACCCCAAACTTTATCTCTTGAGGTCGAATGTAGATTTACCCAGAAAATCCACATCGATCTTATTCTTTAAGTCATGGTTGACCCGGTTAAGGTTGCCCGCGATTTATTTCAGCTTATCCACCTCCCTACTCTGTATTTTATCATCCTGTCTTTTGTTTCCAATCTATTCTACCAAACATTTTGAATTGTACTTGTAAATCTATATTTTGTTTTATATATTGTGTTGTTTGAGTTGTTGATGTTGGATTGGGTTTCTGATCGATTCGTCTGATCAACGCTATCGATAAGGTTTCCAAAACACTTTGACAGAACAAACTAACACAATATTATTTTAAAAATTTGGGAAATGAAATAAATTTTGATATATAAGAAAATTTATGGAAATTAATAAATTGATTTAAATTGATAATTTGAAATGATAATACTTGATTTATCATTTATTGTTCTCAAATGAATTTATAAATAGTTGTTTATAGATTTGGGAACTGGCATTAATTTAAATCAAGAATTTGAGAATTTAATTTCCGATGGATTTCAAACGTTATGTTTAAAATTTTAAAAGGATATATTATTTAAAGTATTTTCAAGTAGAAATTTGTTTCCAAAGAATTTTAAAGTTCAAAATTAGTGCTCTTCTCTTGGTCGCTGAAAAATAAATTCGGTGATGACTGCAGCATCATCGACATTCATTTTCGAGTTTCGAAGTGAAGAGACAGTTCTATAGTCTTACTACAGCTTTGTTTTGGGAATTTAATTGATTTGAATTTCTAAAATATGACTTGATTTTAATATATATAGATATATGATTGAAATTTGATTTGACATGTTATGTATATATTATTAGTTATCTCTAAATGGTTTGAATGGAATCGGAAATTTAATTCTTAAATTCTATCTTAAAGAATAATTTCAATTATGAGAGAGAAAATTATATAAAAATTTGGATAAATGATTCAAACTTGAGATAATTGAACTTGAATGTTTTATTTGTATAACACACAATTTCATTCCAATATAACTTACCTTAATTTTCAGAAGTTGAATATGTAATTGGATAATATACAATATAAAAAAAAAGATTTTATAAATAAAATTTGATTGGTTATTATAAATGTGATGTACTTAAATTTTAGTTATAAAAGGATTAACAGAGGTAAATGAAGAAAAAGTGTAATGGAATAATTTACAATATAAAATGATGATAAAGTAACTAAGAATAAATTTAAGGCAGTTACAATGAGTGTAAATATATTCAACATAGGTGATAAAATATATTGAGAGGAATCAATTTAATTTTAATTAGTAGTGAAGAAGAATTAAATTTTATTTGGCACATTTTGAGTATAATAAACGATTTTTCAAATACATGATTTTAGGGAATTGTTAATTTAAGATAATTGGATGATAAGATAATGAAATTAGAGACGCTTAAGATTTATTTGACTTATGTAAAATTAATTTTCAGTTTAAGTTGAAATTTTATGGTTTCAAATTTATTATCTTATATTTTTTTTTCAAACTATCATTTGGTTGTCCTAATTTCTCTTGTCTGGCTACAGAATGAGAGGTTATTGCTTATACCAGTCTGTTTAGAAATCTTTCTATAATCTTTAATAATCTTTGGTACTCATCTTTGAATCTAAGCACTGCTTGCCATCCACAGACCGTCGGTTAAACGGGAAGGGTGAATCAGATTCTAAAAGATTTTTTTTCATGCTTGTGTTCTTGATTCTGGAGGATGTTGGAAAGATCATCTCCACCTTGTTAAACTTACCTATAGCAACAGTTATCAGGTATAATTTTAATCTTCTTGTCATCTTGTCTTAGTACTATTTCATTCTATCTTTTTTTGTGCTTTCCCGTACCTCATTCCTTTTCGGGGACGAAAAGTTTTGAGTAGGGGAGAGTGTAACAACCCTGTATTTTTTTATTATTGTAATTGTATATTTTAATTTAAATTCCTAATTTAAAAACTTTATTTTATTTATTAAAATGAATATATTTTGTTAATTGAAATATAAATGTTGATTTTGATGTGGATTAGAATTTCAAACATGCATAAGTTGAATATTTCCAGAAAATGTGAATTTTGGTCAATCTGGTCAAACTTTTACTTTTAAATTTAAATTTTAAAAGTTTGAAAATTTTAATTTTTCTTTTATTATGAAAGTAAATAAAATTTCAAGAACACTGCTTTTCGTTTCGTTGAAATCCGAATAATATTGTGAAAGTTATGCTTTTTACAAAATTGGGTGTAAATTGTTTTATTTAACACTACTTTTTATTTTAAATTATATAAATAATCTTTTTAATTGTCATATATTATTCTAAATTGTATTATATGTTATGTTACATATATTTTTACCTTTTGAATATTTTAAAGTGATGTTTGAATTTGTCCAAAGCTCATTGAATTTATTTTCTATTTTTAAAGGTTAGTTTCCATTTTTCTGCTATTTTCTTCATCTAAACTATATTTAAATTAAAATTTATTTATTTACTTTTGTGATTTCCTTTTTATTTTGTTTTCTTATCTTTATTTATAAATACTTTTAAGTACATAAAAATTTTCCCAAGTTCATTGCACTTATTTTTCATATTTTCAAGACTAGTTGCAAATTTTACTGTTTTATTTAATTAAACTATATATAATTAATAATTAATTTATTTATTTTTGTTTATTTACTAAATTTTCGTATTTTATCTGATTTTATATATATATTTCAGTTATATAAGGTTTAAAAAGAAAATAATGGAAATTTGAAGAGTTTGTGTCTCTTTAGTTGCTCAAGGCTCTTCGTTTTTTCGCCTCTTCATTTGCTTTTGCCTTTTCCTCTCCTTGCTTTAGCCGTACATACCTATACTCTATAGCCATGTTTCTCATCTTCAATTCACGTGAAAAATATCTTTCTCCTCATTTCAAACTCACGGCTACATCATATTGAGAAAAAATTGCAAGCTAATGGCTTCTTTCTTCCATTTTTTCCCTCTTCTTCATTGATTTAGCCTTCCTCTTCCTCTTGCTTGCTCGGCCCCACTTCTCCTCCATCACCACTGACCATCTCCTCCACCATCTATAGAAGCAAACATCTCCTCCTCCTCTGACCATGACAAACCATGCCATCCAATTGAAGCCATCTCCACAAAACTTTGCTTAAAACTCCAAATATTGCCTAATCGAGCCTTGTATTCCCATTTCCTTCATGTTTAGCCTTGGCCACCACCTCTAACACCACCACAACTTGCTGCCATGACCTATAGCCATCATTATCATCTCTGACCTGACCTAAAGATGCACCAGGCCGAGCCCATAGGACCATAGGCCGAGCCTAATTACACCAAAACCTTCCATTCCTTGACCCAAACCCCTTGCCTCCTTTACTTTCCACTTGTTTTGCCTTTGCCTTTGCCTTTGCCTTCCACTTTCTTGCCCTAAGCCTTGTCTCTAGGCCATGGACGAGCCATGTTGACACCTAGGCTGAGCCTAGTGTGGTGAGATCAAGCCCATTTGATCATGTGACAAGCTTATGTTGCCGTGTGCAAGTCTTTTGCTTCTAAGGTTTGGTCATCTCTCTTGTTTTGCAACTGTTCTGCAAACTAAAGTAGTTGATTATATTTGTATGTCGATATCTATATTTGTGCTTATGTATGTTATATTTTGTGTTGTTTGCAAGGGTCTCCATCAATTCAAATCAAATCGTGCTTGTCGTGCCTTTGGAATCGCTCTTGTGTGTGTTGTTTGTCTCTAGCTTCGTAAAAGGTGAGTCTTTCTCACTCTGACATTTATACTTATGAAATAGTGAATTGATGACAAGTGTTTAGTAATATAAAATGTTATGCAAGTTAGTGATGATCATATGATATGCTATGCCATGTTATTAGCATGTTAAAACTGTTAATTATCACCTGACATGTGATATATGACATTATATTGTGACACTGACATTTATATTGTTTATGCATATATTCACACTGCAAGTTCCCTGTTAGAATAGAATCACTATGGGTTGAAATGATACATACCCAAACGGACTTTAGATTAGGGAAAAATCGTTATGGGCTGAAATGATAGGCCTGAGCGATTTTTATTGTATTTTATTTGACTTGGGATTGCGGGTTTGAAATGATAGAACCCGGGTTTTCTTTGTAAACTGCGGATTGAAATGATATATATCTGTATCACTTGACCTAGGTTAGAAAATTATATACAGACCCCGTGGTATATTTTTAAATGATATTTATTAAAATATGTATTTTTAAAAGTATGAAATTTTGATTTAAAAATATATATATTATGGTTTTAAGAAAGTTAAATATTAAATCTTGAAATTGTGAATTTAAGTGAATTCAAGTATGTAAATTTGGAGTAAATGTGACGTTGACTTTAAATTTTATTTCAAGATGTAAATAAATAATGGAAATTAAATTTAAAGTTTTGAAATGATATTTGAAGTAAAATTTTAAGTTTATTAAATTTATAAATTAATAAACAGTGAATTTTGACTTAATAAATGAATGGAGTTTGCAAAATTGAATATTTGATCTTAAAAATTTATTGTGTTAAATCATATGTTAAAATGATTTTACATGTGAAATTTTGAAGTCTAGAAATATGATTTTTAAGTTATATTAAAAATTTGGAGTTTTATTATTATTTTTGAAAAGCTAAAATGAAATCTGGAATTTTATAGCATTTTCAAAATGTTGTAGTCTTTTGACAGCAATTTTAAATTCTATGGTTTTGAATCTAACAATGTTTGAAATAACTAAATATCTATTACGACATTTTATAAATGTCGTTATTCTTGAACTAAACCCTTTTTGGAAGCTATAAGCTACGATTGCACTTTATAAATGCTGTCGTTGCTATAATTTGACAATGTTTTGAAATGTTATAGATTTTAACACTGTTTGGGCTATATTTTAAAGTGTTAAATAATTTAACTTTTGAAATGGATTATCTGTGAAATTTTAGAATTTTTGAATATTTAAATTTGAATTTTTAAGGAATTTAAATTGAATTTGAATTTAAATAAAGTTTACTTGGTTATGTGTTAAACGGAATGAAATGTAATATAATAAATGATTTTTTGAATGGAATTTTGGAATGTATTTTTGGTAATGATGTTTGAAATAATAAATGAATGACATATTTGATTTTTAAATGATATTTAAATTTGAATATTTGGATTTGAATTCAAATAATGATTTGATTATGAAGTTTTGAAAGGATGTAATATTTTAATGATTTTGAAATGGTTTGGAAATGATTTGATCTTTATTTTAATAAAGAATGTGAATGTTGAATGATATTTGATTTTTCTTTATTTGATAAAGGAATATTTGAAGTTTATATTTGTATGAAAAGATATTTGGTTTAATTGTAATTTAAGTTTATTTTAATAATATTGGATTTATGAAATGAATATTTCAAAACTACATAATAATGAAATTAGATTTGGGATATGAATATATGGAATTATAAAGTTTAGTTTTGAAATGCGGGATATTAAAGCTTTGAAATTTATTAAAAATTGAATAGTTTAATTTGTGGATCAAATCTATATTTGAAAATGATATGATTTGAAATGGTTATTGGGAAATTTAATTGAAACTGATGGTTTGAATTGAATTAAGCTGGAAATTGAAAATTTGGGATTAATTGAATGAATTGTAAAATATAAAGAATTAAATGAATATCCCATGATTTCAAATGTATGATTTTGAAATGTTATGATTTTCAAAGTGTAATTGTTTCAAGTATTTTTGGTTTCGAAAGAGTTATACTTTGAAAATATTATGATTTTGAAATGAATATATGTTTGAAATGTTTTCGGTTTTGAAGTATAAACTATTTTGATTGAATAAATAGTTTTGAAGTAAACAAATGGTTTTGGTTTCGAAGTATAAACTATTTTGAAAGAAATATAGTTTGAAATGAAATGATTTGATCTTTTTACAGTATAAACTATTTTGAAATGACCACGGCGTTATAATAACGTTTGGTTGTTAAAGAGACCGGGATCGGAAGTTGTCATACTCTCTTCCAACTCCGAAAACCACTTTAACAACCGTGTACGCGGTGGAGATTCCAGAATGAAGTAGGATGGTGGCGACGTTCTTGAGGTATATTACGTGGACCCAACTCCCATGAGTTGGCATAAGGTGGCTAAAACAGGAGCAATCTCGGGCCAAGTGAGGTCATTCCTCCGATCGGACACATTCCTTCGATACTATACTCTTACTGGTGATTGATTAGATGGCCATCCTCCGATTTTGATTGGGAGTGTGTTCCGAGGTGGGCGTATGTGGCTGCTGCGTTACCACCAGCCCGTGTGCGTAATTGGTATATCTACCCTGGCATTGCCTTGTGTGCCGTGTCACCTACAATACCGAGCCTTTACTACGAGTTTGTTTTTCTCCCGTAGCCCGTGTGGTATCCTCTGACAGTCACCCGGAGTGGAGATGGCATGAAATTGGATGGACTACTGGGACTATTATGTGTGAAGGGTGATATGGGTAGCCCGGAACGCTATTTAAAAGTATGTTTATTTTACTGTAGACATTATTATAATAGCGCAATATTACTACATAGTAAATAGTTTAACGGATCCTTAAAGGATGGGCGATCCCAAGCATCCTTTAAGTTACTGATGCATTTTTGTTACTGTTCACTTGAGTTTATTTACAGTTCATAAGTATTTATGTCCTGACTCGAGTGTTTTGTATTTTGCTTTACGCTCGAGTCAGATTGAGTGAGTTAGCATTCAAGATTCACCTTCGGAGTTGGAGCTTTCCTTGAAGATCCAGCCATCTATTTTGCTTTCTGTATCCAGTGATTTCAGTGATGTATTCTGATTTGTACCTGATGTATCTTGTTACTTTTTGTTGTATCATGTTTAACTCTGATGTATCTTATTTTTATATAGTAGCTTCATGAACTACTATTTCTTTTAAATTCCGCTGCATTATTAAATACTCTGTGTCTATGATCTGTGATTAATTATTTACTGTATATTCTGAGATTTGCCAATTTTTATTTACAACGCGGTATTTTGAGCAATTCAAGTCCGACATGTGCGGATGCGAATGGTTGAAAATATCGGGTCGTTACAGAACTATAAGAAATCTAATACAGATTTAAGGAACAAGCACACACATTTTTTACATGTACGGTGATTTCAAATATGTGTAATATTGTAATCATAAGGATGTTTTATAAGAAATACATTGTTCCTTAAATTGATATAACTCAATGTGCACGCGTGCGCGTGTATGTATATATATCAAAGGTTAGTAATAATTACTTGTGTTGTCGAGATTCCTCAAGCTAGGGATGTAAAATGTAATAATATTAATATATTGACAAGAAAAAGTATGGTGCATGCACGTACTTGTTGATATTTCCTAAGGTACATGTATCATACTTAGGCCATCCCGAAATGGTGGGTATGAGCCAAAATCTCTTTTGATTTGTTGAAAATACTCAAGGTTGAGATGAATAAGGACAAGATCATGGGATAGAAGTTTCATATGATACATCCGATAAAGTATTATCCATTGCTTGTGGGCTTACGATTTGCTAAAAATCCTCAAGGTCGGAATCCTAAGGCTAGTGAGTCCTAACACCCACTAGAGAAATCAAAAGATTTCTATGTTTTCTTAGGGTTTTGAAAAACAGAAATATAGTGGAGCCTATTAGATAAATGAAATGAGCACATGTAACCTATCAAATACTATAAGAATATCTTCCAGTTTGAATTGTCCTAATCCACTTAAATCAAAGTTGCAGCAAAACGACCAACCTAAGACTATTTTTAAAAAATGATAAGCTCACTGGACCAAACTAGAGTAATAGCTAAGAGCAATTAAGATAGAACTCATATAGGAATGTTTATGGCCGTTAATCAATGAACCTTTACAAGAAAAAACCCGTTGAGGGTGCTGCCTTGAGGCGGTGGAAACTTATAACACTTGGGTAGCTGATTGAAAAATTGCTCAAGTTTTTGTGTTTCTTACATCAGACAAACCATTGCAAAGACAACAAAAAGTATGGATGTCCATAAAATCTTTGAAAGCCTCAAAGCTTTGTTTGGGAATAATATCGTTTCGCAAGGTACGAGATGACTAAGAAATTGTTAAATACAGATTTGAGTAAGGGCAGTCACGTTGAGGGTGTCTTTTTGACTATGAAAAGCTATTTGATAAACATTTGAGCTAGATGTGACTATAAGCAACGAAATGTAAGTGCACTTGATCCTATTCTCACTGACTCTATGGTTTGAGTCATTCATATTGAACTATAACTAGTTGAGTGTAAACCTCGTCGAGCTACTCAATATATTAAGGTCGACTAAGGGATGTTTTAAGGATCAAAACACAATGTTAGGCCACGTCTTTGAAAGGTTCAAAGAAATGAAAGAAAGGATCTAAGAAAAGTAATAAGGATGCTCCTACTTACAAACTTGAATTTCACCATTGTCATAAGAAGGGGGATTGGAAATGCAATTGTCTGGACTATTTGAAGATAGTCAAAGATACGAAGGAAATTGTTTCTCTGGCTCTGGGAGGTGAGTTTATGATTCAAAACTATTTTTCAATCAACAAATTATCTTGGGCTTTAGATTCTGGTGATGGAATTCGTATCTGTAATTTGTTATCATATAATAAATGATAAAAGGTGAAATGAGGCTTCAAGTTGCTGACAGGTCTTTAGTAGATGCAACTGCAATTGAATACTATCACTCGAATTCGCTAAATGGATGTGATTCGATTTTGAATAACTTTAATATGTTAAAAACTATATTTGTGGAATAATATACTATATAAATTGTTTGAGACTAGATAGAGTTTTCATTATGATAATTGTGTAATGAACATTTTGTTTGATGGAAATAAAATCTGTAATGATGCTTTAAATAACGTCATCCATATACTTAATTCTAACCATTTCCATATTGTTAATAAATCTTATGTTGATATTAAAAATAGTTACTTAAGGAACTATAGGCTAGGTTATATTAGTGATGAAAGACTGCACAAACTGAAAACCGAAGATTTTCTACCGATATTTGATTATGAATCAGTTGACACTTGTGATTCATGTCTCAAAGGAAAAATGGCTAAGTGCCCCTTTAGTGGGAGAAATGATAAAGTAGATGAACTCTTGGGTCTTGTACATACAGATATATATGGCCTGATGTTTATAGTGACCAAGGATAATTCAAAATACTTTATAACTTTTACTAATGATTTCTCGAGACTAGGTTATATATATCTTACGAAGAACAAATCTGGTGTCTATGAGATATTTAAAAAGTATAAGAACGACGTTGAAAATTAGACGAACAGTAAAATTAAAATACTTTGATTTGACTGAGGAGGTGAGTATATTGGACAAAAGCTCCGACAATACATAAAAGATAATGGGATTATCTCTTAGATTACTCCATCCTATACTTCACAACACAATGGTGTTTTGGAAAGAAAGAATCAGAACCTATTAGATATGTTTCATTCCATGATGACTAAGGCTGAGGTACCTCTTTCCTATTGGGGATATGCGCTGGAAACTGAAGCACATATGCTAAATTTTGTACCTACTAAATATGTGCCTAAGATGCCACATAAGATGTAGCATAGGAAGAAACCGTATTTTCATTAATTAAAGGTGTGGGGTTGCCCGGGCTACGTTTAGAATATTGGCCTTGATAAACTTGATGCATAATCGACTCTATGTAAACTTATAGGATATCCCGAGAATTCCATAGGATTATTTTCCATCCATAGAAGAACAAAAGATTATTGTTTCTCAATGCACTGTCATTTAGAAAAGGAATTTTTATCAAAACAAATTAATAATGAAGTTGTAAACTTGGATGAGATCTGAGAAGGAAAAACAAAGGCTGAACTAGTAGATGAATCAAATTCACTATTATACAAAAACATGCAACCTATTAGAAGGCCAAATAGGGAATCTTATGCACCATAGAGATATTAGGGTTTTCTTCTGGATGGCAAGAAAAAAAGAGTACTCTAGAAAATGACACTTATCTCTCACTCCAAAAAGCACTATAGAGTAAGGAGTCTGCACTTTGGCTTGAAGCTATGAAATCCAAGATGGATTCCACATATGACAACAAAGTATGACTTTGGTTGACATACCCAAAGGGATAAAACCCATCAGCTACAAATGGATTGTTAAAAAGAATCCAAATGCAGATGTAGAGGTAGAGACCTATAAAATAAGAATAGTTGCAAAAGGTTTTCTTCAAATTCAAGATGTTGATTATGACGAAACGTTTTCACCCAAACCGTGCTTAAGTCCATATGGATAATGCTTGCTATCATCGTGTTCTAAGACTATCAAATATGTCAAGTGGATGTGAAATGACATTTCTAAATGGTTATTCAAAAGAAAACATTTACATGCCATAACCCAAAGATTTTAGGGTCAGTGGGAGAGAGGGAAAGGCATGCAAACGATACAACCGATAAAATTCTATTACTATTACGAAGAGGTACTGCTTGAATTTGTAAAATTGGATTTACCTATGAGATTTGTAAGAGATAATTAAGTCAAATTATCACACTGCTAGCTAAGGTAATGCGTGAACATTAGTATTTGAATTGATCAAATATTAATCGCTAGCTAAATTCACACATGTGAGTCGCACAACCGAATCAATTTAGTCTTCGAAACACCACTTGATTTAATCGATTTATAATAGTTATAAAATTAATTTAATTAATTAATATTCATGAAATATTAATTGTTATTGTATTTATTGTGTTGGGTGTGTTTAGTAAAATGGAAAAGCCTACAGAAATGTTTGGGCTGCTACTAGTATTTTATTAAGGCGTATATTATATACATGTGTATTGACATGCGATATGGACATGAATTCATATAGTATCTAAATCATATAAATTATTGTATGGTTTGAGTCCGTTTTTGATCCGCTATAGCCCTAGATATTGCTAGCCAAATAAAGGAGGAGGCGAGCCATAGTTATGACTTGGTAATGGAGAGAATTATGATAGATATTTTTGGTAGTCTCTCCCTATAACAAGGAACCTAAAGTTATTTGTTTTATTTTACTTTTTGCCTCCTCCCTCTTCATTCCTTGGTCGCAAGTACCCTTATCCCCATCTCCATTTTGCGCACCTAATTCCCACCCAAACAATTATATAATAGTAAATAGGTATTGGAACATCATTTGTTTACGCAAGTGGGTGCATAATTGAGAGATCTAAGAATCCATCTTGGATCAACGTATGTTTCAACGGCCTTATCTCTTAAGGTATAATTCATTTAACTCATTCAATTATATATAGCGATCAGTGTATACCACGTCTGTTATATGTCACCTTGTGTGTATATATATATATATATATATATATATATATATATATATATATCATAGCATGCCTATTTATACCAGTTTAAGCTATTCAATATTTGATCTATATGTATCATCATAATATTGCAATATATACATAATTTTTTGGAAAACAAACCGGTTTAAAATTAATTATATGTAGTATTGTTTTTATTTGACCTGAAAACTTGTTTAAATATTATATATAATTATTATTAAATAATTGTTTTTAGAAATATTTTTTATCTTTGAACGTAATATTTTATTACAAATTATATATATATATTATATACATGTAAATTTATTTAAATATGTTATTAAAAATTTTTATGTATATATTACTTCCGTTTTCTAAATATCTTTTGTGGCTGCATTATTTTATTATATATATATTGTGTGTGTGTTTTCTCATTTATATATATGTATATATATATATATATGTAATTTGTTTTAAATCCTTTGCTTTTGGCTTTGTATAAACAAAAATATATTTTTTTTTTATATATATATATAAATTTATTTAAGATTAACTTTATATATATATATATATATACACGTATTATTTTAAAAAACCAATAGGTCAAATCATGATATTTTAAAAAAATTAATTTTAAATCTCAGGTCTAACTTTAAACTTGAGTCTTGTTTACTAAGTCAAATTAGATTTTAAAATTTGAAATTTGAATTTAGACTTAGTTTTATTTGTTTAACATCTATTTACTAATAATTTTGACTGCATTTTTTGAAAATTAATGTATGGTTATATATATGTATGTGTGCGTGTGTGTTTTATAATCAAATACATTATTCAAGCGGTAAACATATATGTAAGAGCCATGTATATACATAGTAGATGTAAATCCCAATATCTATTTATGTATATATTTATCCATGTACATCCTATACTATACTGCACGTGCATATCATACACATATGAGTACATATGTACTCATAATCAATATAAATTACCTTTGATCATATTCATTAACTAATTAAATCATAAAAATTACATAAAATATGATTTTATTTAGATTAATTAGGTTGGATCTAATATAACCTATTGTAACATATATAAGCCCAGTATGATCCATATAAGATTTTTTTTGAAATCTACCCATTTCACCCGCTCCGGATTGGCTCGGTTCCAAAATAGACTACAAAGCATATGTGATAATTCCTATTACCAATGCATAAAGGATCTATTTCATATGATCCACATTAAACATTTTTACATGGTGTCTACGTTTATCTTATGGAACTGTCCTAACATTCTCTTATATCGATTATAAAAGATGTCATTTTTATATCCAATGCCGAGGATTAAAAAGCCAAACCAAAAAGGTTTTAACATGGGCACATCGTTAACAATCGTAAGTTTGTTGTTTACTTATAGTTTAAGAGATATTTTAGTGTCTTTAATGTACTTTATTATAGAGTCATGATTCCTCTGTATTTTGATTGAAAACCAAACTATTTGATTTATCTACAAAAATACTTATTCAGCTCCGATGCTTATCGCATGCCATCATTGTCTCCGCTTTTGGATTGTGTCCAAAACATACAAATCATGTTGTTGCTTCTACTAATTTTGAAATTTTGTCATTGTTATGTGCAAATTGTCTCTTCCAAATCATTATTTAGAAGTTCTGTTTCAGCATCAAAGTTCCTTAACTCAAAGACAAATTATGCATTAATTGCATGTAGAATCCAAATGGTTTTGAGCGTGTTGACAAGAAAAATTCGCTACATTCAACACTAGAAATCGATGAAGTGATTTCCTATTAACACTGCTTTATATAATTTCAATTGCATGGATCTTCGTAAAGATACACTTGCAGTCGATGGATCATGCCCCTTTGGTCACAACTATCAAAATCGTATTTTAATAATGTATTTGGAATCCATTCCATATTTACAGCATCATACCATATGGCATAGGCTATACTTTTCATGGCTTATTGACAAATGAGTAAATTGTTACTGCTAACCATTCTTTTTCTCAACATTGATGAGAAAATCATAGTTTCTCTTTAATTTACAAGAATTATTATTAGACACTCTAATGTGTTGTTTGTTAATTTTATTTCATCTTATGTGATAAATTTCTATGTTTGAGTCCCTATATCATATCCAAGTCCATTGTACTGCCATTAATTCTAAAAAGAAATTCGCTCAATGATAAAGGTTGTATTTTTGTGACCACAATTATTTCTCAGTGCCACAAAATAGGCATTCAGAAATATTTTATGAACTTTCTTTTATATGCATATAAAACTGATTAAGCTTTAAATTTACAAAATTATGTTCATAACCTACATTAGACAACCAAATATCTTAAACTATTCAAAGCCATGGTTCCTTATCAATTCATATCTTATATGAATACGATCTCATTAACTATGTTTCAAATTAATTTGAATTTAACATATGTACTTAGGCTTAAGTAACTATCCCTTTAGAAATAAGATAACTTAACTTCACCCATCATCAATCGTACATTGTCTAGAAAAGCATGATTGCTCCTTTTTCATACATCATTATGTATCATAGGGAGGAGTGACTTTCAAGATTAAATCCCATTCGTTCTTAGGTACATTTGGAACTCTTTTGCAATACACTCACCTATTCCGTCAAATCGAATTCTTTTGTATCTAATGTTTCATAGTTCTATTTTATATTCTATGAACTTATTACAGACATACTATTTATTTATCAAATTCACATGTTTAATTATATGATAATCCATCAGCGAATTTTAATGATGTGGATGCATTTTTGGTATACTTAAATCTTTGACTACATACATCTATCTATCAATCCGAAGATTTCACCAACTATTTTGTTGCTCCTAGTGAATGAGTGCTTTGCCTTTAATCGATAGAGATGCAATTCAACAATATCATATGAAACATAATCATATGATTAAAGAATTATTTCTCAAATATATGGCTTAGTCTATAATTCCAAAACAACTATACAAAGTTTTGGAAACTTATATGTTTTCCAAAATACTGAAAATCAGTGATTATTTCATAAATAATACTTGGTGTATATATACACAAAGGAAACCTTTTGTAATTTGATGCATTCACTGGTAAGTGTCATATGGTATGCTTCCAATATTTCCTCCAATACAATAATAGCTCATGAAATACAAGGCTCATTCAATCACTTATCATAAGATTTTATTTCATTCATTATACCCAGTTTAAAGTCGAGAGTTTCGGATCAAATATCTTGAACTCATAGAAATAATTCTCAAAGAAAACAATTTTCTATATAAAATTACATTGGGAATAGATATTTCTTATTTCATATTAAGTTTCTACTAGTATTTTATACAATTCTTGTTTTTGATGTCCCTTCATGTAGCAGAGGCGGCCATTCAATTTCTTCATTTCAACTATGCCTAAGTCACATCCACTCTTGAACATTTGCTTTCCTTTCCAAATGGTCTAACTATTCAAAAGAATTTTTTACTACAAGATCACATTGAACTCTTTGCAAAAATGCATTTAATTATGCTTAACATTTAAGGATATCGAATAACTTGCACTTTACATAAATCGATCAAACTCACATTTAACTGATCGAATTCCTAGGTCTGCCTTGTAGTTCTTAGTCCATGTTGCTTCTGACGCAACAAGATACTCATTGTAGTCAACCATATTAAACACGTCACCTTGCACTATGGTTTACGTGCTTATTTCGAATGATCTAATTTTCATCGAGGTTTTATACATTATGAATCAGGATACTCAATAAACAACATTCATACGTCACTAAATATAGAGCAAATATCCATATCTCGCATTACTTTAGAGTTTCAAACTCATAGAAGACAATGCGTAGTCTTGGGCAAATAAAGACATAAGTAACCTGTAACGATCCTGACTCGACCTTCGAAAATCGACACCGAATACGACACTCGTATTCAAATACCGCAGATCGAAACGTCGAATCTAGTTTGCCGAAGCTTATTACACATTAAGTACAACACAAGTGTAGTGTCAAACATACAACCATACAAGTCTTTCCCGGGTTCGAATAGAACCGAAGGCACTTCCGCAGAAGCCCTTGCAAATCCGGGTATTCACAATCCCGATTGGACTTCCCAGCTCTTAGGTAATATCTATATCGGCATGACTCAGTGCAGAGACAATCGACTGGTATGAGCAAACAAAAACATTTGGTCTTTAAAACCAAAACAAAAGAATTTAAATTTGAAATCTGCAATGCTTTTTAGAAAATGAAACAACCGTAAGGCCTCCCGGCGCACATACAATGTAATCGCACACTTGGGGGAGATTTCCCCTATGATAGTCAAATATGCTTAATACGAGAAAAATTCTTTGATATTATTACTAGTGCATAGTGGAAAACCTTTCGAAAGTATAATATTAATCCTAGCCAGCATAGGTACCGTGATACTATGCCCACTATAGCTGCCATGTTAAATGGCAGGTTCTACAACTAAAACCGTACACGGAACGTATTGGATGACTGGATTTCCAACAAATGGTCAGGCTAAGAAACTTCCTACTATCCATGGGTACGCCTCTGGCGGGACGTCCCGAGAGCTTAACCAGCTCTCTGCCAACACAAGGCCAGGTTACATCTGTAACTAGGTAAGTACTACACGAGCATGCCATCCCCTGGTCCTTTGGGACCTTTATCCGAGGTACCTCTAATCCAACAACCACAAAGCAATCACAAAGTAATAGATCTATAGTATCCACATGAGTGAAGTGTCTGGGCTCCATACCATGATACCACCCTTTTCCAAAAGGGAATGACAAACCCTAAAGGGAACGACCCTCATAACCTTGCCGCATCTTTCTTGTTTCAACCATTTCCGGGGTGTGAGGTCACTACACCATAAATGACAATTTGATACGACTTTTAGCCGTATCTAATAAGATTAGATACGGCTTATAGCCGTATCAAAATTTGGCGAGCTTATAATTTTGATACGGCTCAAAGCCGTATCTAATTGTCCATTTAGGTACGGCTAAAAGCCGTATCTAATTGTCGAATTAGATACGGCTTGTAGCCGTAGCTAATAGAACAATTAGATACGGCCTAAGGCCGTACCTAAGTGAACCTCGAACTATTTAGATACAGCTGATGGTCGTGTCTAACTTGTTAGTTAGATACGGCTTTTAAGCCGTACCTAATGACCTGCTTCTACGTACCTGTTTAATTCGATACTAATTCTAGATTCGGGATTAACCGTATATTCAACACATATAGGCACATTAAGCACGACAAAGATCTCACGCATAGTTTTGATAGTTTACAATTCTAGCAACGTTAATCCAACAGTGCATAGTTTAGATAGTTTACAATTCTACCATATTTCAGCATACGGTCTGAGCTTGAGCTTAATACAAATAGCTTAATACATACAGTTTACAATTCTAGATTTTAGATAGTCTCTTAAATCATCTAATTACATTCATAGTTTAATAACACATTAATAACTTAATACAAATAGTTTGGAGATTGAAATTTCCAAGTTTCCATAGCTGAGCCTGAGCTTCAAGTGACCAAGTCCATCCCTTTTTCACTGCAAAATATAAGCATAACTATAAACTATGTTAAGCATAACTATAAACTATGTCGTTACATGCAATAACAAAAATGAGATACCACATATCCTACAACTTCAAGAGTTATTTTTTCTAGTTAAGTATTTGCGGGTGTTAATTTCTAACAATTATTTACACTACTCAGACTGCACTAGTCTTTTTCAAAGAGTTATGGACGTGTTCAAAATTGGGACAACATTATGTTATCCATGGAAGGAAGGGCAGAGATATGTATGGTGAGATGCGATTTCGTGAAAAATGCTGAATTGTGGTTGTTTGTCGTGAGAAGGTTGAGCAGTGGTAAGGTGTTATTCTGTTAGGGAGTGATTGATTGGGATGACGGGTTTGTATGCAGTTTTTTTTTTGTATGAATGTTGTTATGGAGGATTTGGAGAATTCGACAGTGTAGAGGCAAGTAATAGGGAAAATGTAAATGCAATTTCAGGTGAAAGTATGTAGCAAGGCAGAATTGATGTAGGGATAATGAAGTGGAAAGGCAGAGGAGTGACAATGACTAAGAACTGTTTTTGGGTGGTCAGTGTGATGTAGCAATGGAAGGAAAGTAGATTTTATTGACAGCAGCCGTGGATGTTGTATAAACTGTTGTGAATGAACAGGCATTTGTGGCTGCAAAGAGGCAGTCAGGGTGGGTGATGATGAAGTGGAATTGTAATGGTATTGTAGTGTGATGGTTGGAAGAAGGTGATGAATTTTGGGATGTTTGCAGGAGGAAATTTCAGTGATGGGTTTCAGTAAGCACATATATTATTGTCCAATATATCCCAAACAAGTTACACAGAACACAACAACTAGATGAGTAGAAAATTAGCCTACAGGCTGTTGAATCATCATGCTAACCCAACACTATATGTGTAGTGAATTACAAGCTACTGAAACAACATAATCTATGTGTAGTGAATTACTGTTTCATGTTTAACTCAAGTTTTCACAAATTCTGTTATATCTGTCTGATATTATTAACTAGTCAGTGAGCATAAGTATATATTAACATATAGACACACACACACACAAGTGCTCACTCAAATATACACTGAAACACACACACACACACACTGATGCATACTCACACACACTACTGCAAACACACCCTATAGTTCTCTTTTAGGTTTCATATTTATGTTTCAGTGTACAGTAACTAATGTGTTTCAGGGTCCTCAACATTCATTTATTAATTCAACCTAAATTAGGTTACTGAATTACCAAGGTAATGAAACAGTAATGAAATATGTTTTAAGGATTATCGATGTTGTTGCTTACACAACCTAAATTAGGTTACAAAGTAGACATCAAATTCCATAAACACAACAACCTATTTATGTTTCCAGATCACTCATATTGCTGTTAACGGGTTGGTAACATAAACAAACTCGGCAACTAAAAAAACACAGCATAGAATTATCTCAGGTCCATCAGTGTTGAACACAACATCCAATTTATCATAAAATTTCAGAAATTAGATAAAGAAAACAATACAGTTCAACTCATTAAATATTTTTTTTATAACTCAAATTCAATCGTTTAAAATATAAATTTTGTCTCAAACATTTTATAAATATGTTGAATTTTCAAAACAATAACCAAGTATTTATATATCATTTGCTCTTTAGAGAATTTAATCTTAATATCAGTGACCATGATCTTGATTGAGATTTCAAAACTCGGTCGAAACATATAGTCTAGCCAAGAACTCTGTCCATGCTTACATTTACATTTTATTTTTCAGTATATCATCATTCGTTTTGGGAGAGCATACATGCATACACATCGGTATTCCCATACAGTAGGAGAAAGTTGAAGAAATCCTTTACAACCTTCTATATTAGGTTTCTGAGATTTAACAAAATTAACACCAAATTTGAAATGGAAAAATATTTAGATGGTGCCAATTAGGAAAGGAAGAAAATATACATGTGACATGTCATGTATATAGTGGAAGAGGTTTCAAAAAAAAATACATAGTAAAATATTAACATAAACAGAAAATATACCTGCTCCAACATCTAAAGAAATTGAATAAGACCCTTCGGATGGCACACATACCCGCCCACACCAACTTCAGCAAAGGTCTCTACAGATTGATGATTTATTTTGCTGGTTCTCACATCTGGTAGCAGTATGCTGTCCAACATCACTTTTTTATGTGTGGGTGGTACAGATTTCCCATGGATTTTGGACGATGTAGAATCTCGGCATACAGTACCTGTTGCAATAAATATGTTTAGATCTATCCAACAAAATATCTGCTCGAAAGCAACTAAAAATAGAAATATTGTAATAAATACCTTTTGCTATCATGTCTAAATCAGAGTTGAGGATTTCACATCTTTGATTGTTCGCTACATCGGTCGAATTCTGGAACTGCGAAGCAACGAATTCAGGAGCATTGAATTGTGTGGCGCGTCCTCCATCAGAAGAATTGACCAGTGCATGAATTCCCTGTTCGATGTTTCCCACCATGTTGATCAAAACCTCCATTTTCCCAGACAAATTTCCCACTGTACCCTCCAAACTTCCCACCCTCATTTTCAACTCATCATGCTCTCCATGAACATGTCTGAGTTGTTTCTGTGCAATGGCATAAGCCTTAACTTTAGTCTTTGGTATAACGGTCCCAACAACGCGACTCCTACCCCTTGAATCCTTACCAAGCACTTGTGATAAGATGTCTTCATCCACTGTCAATTTTTCTTCATCATTATCAATGATCTTTTCCTTCGCTTTCGCAATTTGATCCTGAAATATGATAATACTTATATGAATAAGGAATTTTAAAGAATATGCAAGTTAGTATTTTTTATAAGTATGAAGAAGCGGCATACGCATATTTTAGCATCTGATTAGTATTTTTTTAACTTACAAAGTATGAAGAAGTGGCATCTGATATGCTACCATCTTTTTTCCTGTGTGTCTTCTCCCATACTTGACGACGACTGATATTTGTTGATGGACTAGCAGCAATCTGCAATACAAGTACAAATTTGATTGAAATAGTTGATGTTTGTGCACATGTAGATGTATGTATGTAGAATGTAGATATAGTGAATACTAAAGCATATGAATGAAAATGGATATAAATTACCATTTCTTGTTCTATTTTAGCGTGACTTTTACGTCCTGCATGGTGACCATAACTGAGCAATGCTCTGTTCTTTTTGCCTGTCTCCCTTCTTCTGCTCGCTTCAGGCGTTGCTTAATTTTTATGAACTGTTCCTAATCTTCTTGAGCAACTGTAGGTGGAAATTTTTTCAACCGTTCTTCGTCATTTTTGAAAGTGTCATAATAAACTACTCTCAGGTTTTTCTTGTATCTCCTAAAAGCCTCGGCCATTCTCTTTAGAAACATTTCCTTTGAAAGCGGATCGAGCTCATAAATTTTCTGCAAAAATAACTCAGCTTGTTCACTGAAAGTTTAGATACTTCAATTCATATAGAAAGAAAAGTGAAAATGAATACTTTGTAAAATAGTACACATACAGTTGGGTTTCATTGGAACATTTCGTGAATACCAAAATTACATACATATTATTTTCATGTCCATACAAAGACTCAAACTGCCCGACCTTCACATAATGTCAAATAAAGGTAATTACCATGAACATACTTAATGAATTCTAAATAGGCTTCCCTCATTTCATAACATGTCAGATTATGTCTAACTAAGCATTCATCGTCAAAATAGCATTTCTGTAGAAGTTAACATTAACACCAAAATGTTTCCAATTTTTTTCCCATTACAGCGGCGCTATTTTGTAGCACCGGAGTAACGTCTATGCATTACCCCTCTCCTGACTTGGCTTGCACCATTAACAACAATTTTATTCCTAATATTAACTCGCTGACCATCTACCACACATGAACAAAAAATCTTCATTCCTAATATTCATAACGGGATCATGGTAACTCATATTATTACTTTTCACGTTATTTCACAAACATGATGCCTAGTTACTGCTTAAATAGTGTAAAATCATTGAAGATCAGGATCATAACACTACTAGCTATTTTCTAGTTTAAATTGGTTCCAAACAAAAATATTTACTTACCACCAATTCGTTCCAAACGTTGTCCTTATATATTCCGGATACTTTATCCCAACTTATATATGATATCGGCACATAAGCTCTTACTAGTTTACCAAGCGTACTAGCGATTTTTCCAGCGTTATCTGAGACTGGAATATCAAGTAAGTTTTGATCAAATTTCTTTGCCTCTAAACATGACGAATGTGAAGATGTTGGATTTTCTGACATGGAAATTTTGTTTTTCTTTTGGTTCAAACCCGCACAGCAAGTGAAGATGTATCGCAAGTGATGAATCTAAATATCAAACAATCTGCAAAAGCCAGTTTCATTATTGTAGAACAATAAAATATTTAAGAAGCTTCAAAGTCAAAGTAATTTCCAAAATCTTAAACAAAGCAACTAATTTAGTTATCATTTAGTTATTTCATTAACTAACTAACTAATTAAACTTTCAGTGAACAAGCTGAGTTATTTACTTGTAACTAAATTGTTAAATGATAACTAAATTGCCAATTTAATTTAGTTAATGTTAAATGTTTAGTTACAAACTAAATAAACATTTAACAATTAACAATAACTGCCACAATATTTAGTTACAAACTAAAT
Source organism: Allium cepa (assembly GCA_030765085.1). NCBI lineage: Eukaryota > Viridiplantae > Streptophyta > Magnoliopsida > Asparagales > Amaryllidaceae > Allium > Allium cepa. The sequence continues at coordinate 114,143,875 of CM060932.1, forward strand.
TGGCAATTACTTGTAACTAAATTTAGTTATTTCATTAACTAATACTAACTAAATTAACTACGAAACAACAGCTCATTGTATTTAGTTAATATAACAGTTAAACAAAACAACTAAATAAAAACTAATATCATTCAAGTTCTGTTTTCATACAAACTTACCGGATAAAAGACTAAATGTTTAGGCAGTTAATACATAATCAAGTCCAAGCCCAATAATGCATTATAATCATAAATATAACATCATAATGGAGAAAAGAATACAGAGATTTTGCAAATTATAACTTGCAAAACAACCAGGAAAATCAAAACCATGTATAAAATATTCAAAACCATGCATACACACAATCGTGCAATTAAAAATATACAGACACACAATCTTGTGATGTACGAATACTAATAAGTTAACATATGAATTTGGTAAGGTCTTCTAATTTTTCATTGTCTTCAAAAGCTGATTGATAGACGGTAGGGAACTCAATGTCATCCACATTTGTAGTCAACCGTTTCGGTGTATGCAAGACCACAGACCATCCGTTATTTTTTAAATCTTTTGAGTAGAAAACTTGACTCGCTTATGATGCAAGAATAATTGGCTCGTCATTCACGTTATTTTTGTTCTTCAATTTCCCTAAATCTACCATAATCAGGTTTGACTTGGGATCTATTTTGCAACCATTGACCTTATCCTCGACCTTTACCCAATCACAATTAAAAACTGTTTGTTTGAAGTCAGTGTAATCCAACTCAAGTATCTATGGAATGACTCCGTAATACATTGTTTCTGCTTCCTTATAATTTTTATCCTTACCACTCACTCTAAATTTTGTAATTGCTCTCATGCATACACCGCTTTTTTGTGTTACCATACGGTCTTCGTACTTTTTTATGGAAAATGAAAATCCATTCACTTGGTACTTCATATAACTATGCGTTATGAACTTCAGCCCGTGCACTAGCCGCCACAGCGTTGGATCAACATCGATGGTCTTTAACAGGTACATAAAACAAAATAAGTAAAAAAGCATGATCACGAAGGTGTATTGCACACTTATAAACACATGAAATATTTAAGACGATGTTATACCTCATTACGTAACCATAGATTAAAACTTTGAACGACTTCCACGGTGGTATCCCTGCCTCGAGGTTGAAATCTAATACTTTTCACATAGGAGTTATACCTCCTACGAAAAACACATATCAAAATGTATATATAAAACGAATTAAAAAAATTGAAATTCCGGACAAGTTCGTGAACTTACTTCTTCCATTCATCCAATCCATCGTACTTATTAAGGACCCATCTACGCACTGTTCAAACTACACTTGGGTTAACGTTATATTTTTACCAATATCCAGAGGTATCTCACTAACAAACTTATCATCCTCGTCTATAAACGCTTCGCGGATATGTTTATGATTGTCATCACCTCCGTTTGGCATATATTCCATGCAGTAAAGACTAGCTTCTTGTACGATATATCCTTCTGCAATACACCCTTCAATGTATCTTTTGTTGCGCACATATCCTTTATACGTTTTCATCAACCTATAAATGTGATCAATTATATATTGTAGACGGTAGCTATTTATATGAAATAATGATGTACATAACTAAAATTATAAATTTACCGTTCAAATGGATACATCCATCTATATCTGTTAGGGCCACGAATCAACGCTTCATCGGCTAAACGAACCATAAGGTGGACACTGATATCAAAAAATGTAGGTGGAAAATGTTTTTCAAAAACACACATTGCTTCTACTAAGCTAGCCTTTGCTTTTAAAAGATGTTCCCTATTGATCACCATTGAGCACAAAATGTTAAAGAATAAACTAATACGATGAACAACATTTCGCAGATCCTTATGTTGTGGATAAGAATGTTGAAGCAATACCGGAAGCAAATGATGCATTATGACATGGTAATCATGTGACTTCATATTTCTTAGTTCAGGAGGATTGATGCTCACATTGTTGTGGAAGTTAGAAGAGAATTTGTTAGGCACTTTCAGATTTTTCAAAACAGTGCAAAACCGTATCTTTTCTTCTTCGCTCAAAGTGAAAGTTGCCTTTGGTATGCTTATTTTATTTGTTTCAGGATCTTCCATCACCCACAACTTTTGTTTTATACCCATGATTTTCAAATCCTTGCGTGCATTGATGCCATCTTTTGACTTATCTTTATGGTCCATAATGGTGTTGATGAGATGCTCCGCGAAATTCTTCTCCGTATGCATAACATCAATATTATGTCGGATCAAATTTGCTTTCCAATATGGTAAATCAAAAAAGATAGACCTCCTATACCATCCAGAAATATTGTCAACATCTTCATTGGTTGACTTTTTCCGTTTTCGACCATTTTTTTTTCAACTTTCATTTTGATATTCGCTACTTTCTTTTCAACTTGAAAACCAGTCAATGGCCATTTAGGACGATGAAGTTCTTGTTCGTTGTTGAAATTTGTCTTATTGTATCGAAACTTATGTTTGTTAGGAAGAAATATTCGATGTCCCATGTAACACATCTTCTTACTTTCAGGAAGATGATAAGAACAAGTGTTTTCTCCATAAATAGGACATGCAAAGTAACCGTGAGTTGTACATCCCGATAAAGTCCCAAAAGCAGGGTGATCATGGATTGCCTATAACACCCTAGCTCTCATTGTGAACTCAGATTTACGAAACGAGTCAAATGTAATGACTCCTTCCCATAACTGCTTTAACTCGTCTATCAACGGCTGTAAATAAACATCAATATTTTTTCCTGGTTGTTTTGGCCCAGAAATCAATAATATTAACATTGAGAACTCCCTTTTCATGCACATAGACAGAGGAAGATTATATGGTACTACAATTACTGGCCAACAACTGTAAGGGTTTCAGAGAGAAGCATGTGGACAGAAACCATCTGTTGTTATTCCAAGTGTGACATTTCGTGGCTCGGCAGCAAAAGTTTGGCCAAAAGAATCTACGGCTTTCCATTGAGAAGTGTCACGTGGATGACATTACGGTTGGATCAGACTTGGCATGACCATGCCAGGTCATCGCATCTGCTATCCATGGTACAGTATGCAGTCTCTTCAATCTAGAAATTAGAGGAAAATGTCTTAATGTCTTTCGAGGTACTTTGGTGCATTTTCTCTCTTCGTTTAATGATGTCATATATCTAGGTTCATTGCAATTTGTACAAGAAACTTTGTTCTCATCATCTTTCCAGTACAATATACAATCATTGATGCATGCATCATAAGTTTTGTAATTCATCCCAACTTACTTAATGATCTTCTTCACGTCGGAGTACTTTGTCGGCAACGTGTTACCTTCGGGGAGTAACTCCTTTATCAGTTCGAGAAGTGCAGTCACACCATTATCTGAAAAGCCGTATTGGGTCTTCAAGCTATTCAGTTTCACAATGGCATACATCTTCATAATCCCTTTTGAACATGAAGGATACAGTGGCTCTTTTACGCTACCAAAAAGTGATTTATACTTCTTACTTTCATTGGCCTGCCAATCTGGATAATCAGTAGACTGCTCTCCAACATTAGCATGATCAGGCAACGGATTTGTAGGTTGAAAATGATGAAATCTATCTGCATCATTGACCAGATCTTCCATCCTAATATGTTCAGGCTCATCAGTAGTTGTGTCATGACTAACTGGTTGTTGTTTTTCCATCTCTGTCCTTTTTTCCCCATGAAAATACCACACTGTATATGATTGGATGATACCCCATCTAAGCAAATGAAAATGAATTTCATCTAATTTGATCGTCTTCATATTTTTGCATCGGGTGCAAGGGCATAAATACACTCCTTTCTTACCACCGTTTTCTTCAACAAAACTAATGAACTTTTGCACCCCGTCTATATAGTATGTAGATCTTAGATCTGATTCAGTTATCCATTATTTGTCTATGCTGAAAGACATACTGCCCTCCTATATCATATATAACAGAACATGAGACTTGCCCTTCATTGGGTCCTCGTTCCAATTGCTCGAAAAGAAATTTTTTGAAAAATTCAAGTGGGAAATTATTGGAATTTTTTTGAATTGAGATGAATTATTAAAAATACGAGAAGAGAATAGTCCCACATTTTATGGTAAGGGTCATGTTTTCAGATGTGTGAAGTATATTGATATAGACTATTTTCTATGATACTCTTAATTATAAAAATAGCATTTCTGTAAAACTTAACATGAGCACCAAACTGTTTCCGAAAAAATTTCCGTTACAACGGTGCTATTTTGTAGCACCGGAGTAATGTCTATGCATTACCCCTCTTCTGACTTGGCTTGCACCATTAACAACAATTTTATTCCTAATATTAACACGTTGACCATCTACAACACATGAACAAAAAATATTTATTCCTAATATTCATAACGGGATCATGGTAAATGCATTCAATTACATCTAGTTTTATAAATATCATTCTCCAAACTTCTTGCTGCCGATTCACTATCACTAGAACCACACTATCCACCTCTCTCTGATCGACTTGCCATTACAAACAGCATATAACTAGGCCACTGCTTGTTGCCTCTATCCACCCTTCATCTTACCTTTTCTCCTACCCATCATCTTACTTCTGCACATCCCTGATTTCTTCCACCCATCACAAACAATAGTTCAACTGACCATCCTTCCATCTTCAAACAATAACCACATCACCAAATCAACTTCACACCAAGCCACATTCACATCACCAGAAGACATCATCACCTACGACAAGTCGCTGCCTTTTGCCAATACCTGCCTGAAACACAACCCACAAAGCTTCAACTTCTCTATCAAAACTGCCAAAGACTAGATATCAACACCCTTCAAAACTTCTGCCCCATCACTTCAAACAATTCCACCACCAGAACCACAACTCTGTGCCACAACAGTGCAACCATTTCATAACATACCCCTTAATACAAATACAAATCTTCTATTCCATCAATACTCACTGTCATCAACAATGCACACCATCCAACCCAGTACACTGTACAGAAATACAATATCAACAGCAACACTCTCTGCCAATACCTCCAACATCTCAAAGTAGCACTTCATTAACTCCTATCACCTGACTATCACTACACTGTAAGTTTTCTTTCAGACCAGCTTCAAGGCCACAACATACACTCAAGCTTACTGCTGCTGCTTCAAGACTCCATCAACTGTATATTTAAAAATAATCCACTTCTTTTGCCTGCAAACAGAGCCTCATCCAGATATTTCTACACTTCTGCTGTTATCTACTTCCACATACCATTCACCGCTATTCATCAACCACTTCTATACTTCCACATCCCACCAACCATATTCATACTGGCACCACTCTGCCATCCATAAATCAATAGTGACCATCACCATCCATCCATCACAATTACCTCCTATATTACCATACATCCCACTGACCTGTTCAACCTACCCCAGCCACAAATCATCACAAACAGTGCACCACCTTCATCAACACCATTTTCTCCATTGCCTTCATGCAAACAATCCATTATCCAATTACAACTTCATCATCCCATTAACAAAATAAATTAAGGTATATAGACTTAACGACTTTACAAAACAAGCTACACACCAAGAAATAAGTATAGAAACAAAATACCACATGATACAAGTACATATAATCGTCTAATTTCAAACTGGTTAAACTTTTATATGCATGTCAATCAGATTCCAAAGAGACCAACTTCCATCAGCAATCACAAGTAGTCCTAAGGACGATTGCGACTCGTAATATTTTGTAAGACTAGATTCCAATAAGTGTAAAACAATACCAAACGATGCCATCATTTTCATAGAATTTCAACTGTTCCAACCATTGACATCAAACTTTGCAAGCTATTAGATAAGCAAGAGAACACTCACTCAAACACCAGGCTGTCACATATACTATGAAACAAATGGTGCTAATTTCCGTTAAAAGCTTGAAGCAACAAACAACACCGTGGCATCAGAATAGAAACAGGCTATCCAAACATTCCTAGTTTCATAACCAGAAACCAAGGTAAAGACTAAACAGATTACAATCTCAAATGATAAAGCAAATAAAAAAGGAAAAGGCACAACTAGCGGACTTACAGAGATATCCAAATGACGAGGAACCCTAACATGAGACGATGGTGAGAGCGGACTGCAATAGCAAAATGATGGTTAGAGTGGACCGTGGTAGGAGACGATCCACGAGCAGTATGATGAAAAGAATGAGGGATTTTAACAGTTGAAAGGAATTGAACGAAATAATTTGGGGGAAATAATTCACACCAAAAATTATTAGCATGGAACGAAACGGAGTAGATCTGGGACGTGTTTTGGCAGTAAAAAGTTCGCACCAAAAATTAGCACGAATTAGATACGGCTAAAACACGTATCAAATTTGATACGGCTAAGAACCGTATCTAAATAGGGAGAAATCGAATTATTTGGAGGGAAGATGTGCGTATTGGGTGGAAAAGTTTGCGCCAGAAATAGGCACGAAATTAGATGCGGCTTAAAGCCGTATCAAATTTGATACGGCTTATAGCCGTGTCGAATTAATTAGATACGGTTATTAGACGTATCTAATTTGGTACGGATTTAAGCCACATCCAATAAGGCGGAAGGAGGTGTGGCAAAACAGCCTTTTGGTGTAGTGGGTCCTGATGTAGTCTCGTCCATAAAGCTACGCTTTACACAGAAGCCATGCTTTGATCAACAAATGATACACAACAGCACTCAACATGCCACACTACCAAATTGGGTGTATATCACTGATAAATATCAACTACATAACCTCTGAGCTCGTGCGTCTCAGAGAAGGGTGTTAAGCTAAGAGAATAAATTCTCCGCCACCAAGCAGAAATGTATTTGATATAGATCAGTTTAATATCTCAAAGTGCAGTGTCAGACATACAACCATACAAGTATGTCCCGTGTTCGAACAGAACCGAAGGCACTTCTGAAGAAGCCCTTGAAAATCCGGGTATTCACAATCCCGATCGGACTTCCCATCACTTAGGGAATCTCTATACCGACGCGACTCAGTGCAGAGGCAATCGATGGGTTATCCTTTCATTCTCGAAAATACCTGGTCTTCACCATCGGTCTTCAAATGTTATCCATAACGACGTATCGTTAATCGGAATGGGTTACATGATACAAGGTCCTCTCCTGGCTAAATCGAATAATGAGCGCAATATTTGAAGACATATGGATATGGGATTTCAGTTAAGTCACAACTTAAAACCCAAAACTTCCTTATCAAATGGTTTAAACAAACTACCATTTTAAATCTTTTAAACAAAAAGATTTATCTCACAAAGTTTACCAATTTTCCACAAAGGTTCATTCGCGGCTTTTCAATATAATTTCATTTCAAATTAGATTTACTTAACCAATCTTAAATTAATAATTTAATTCATAACTTTCAAACAATTTCCAATTCAAATCTTTTATACGAAAGATATACCAATTAAAATTTTCTTCTATTTCAAAACGAGGTTTAATAATCTTTCACAAAGTTAAAGCTGATTATATTTACATAAGTTAAGGCCATTCAAGTACAAAACTCGAGTTTAAATTTAAATTCCCAAAACAGTACTTTTTAAAGGATTAAAAAGCCATATAACCACCTTTATAACTTGTATAATCTTTTTAAACCATAGTTTCCAAATTATTTAATTCAATTTCAAATATTGAATTCAAATTTAATTCAAATTATTTAAATTCCAAAACTTTATTAAGTTATTCAAAATAACTTTTATCTTTAAAACTTCTTTTCAAAAGTTCTTCATATTAATTCCGTTCTACTTGAAAAAATCATTTGAATTTAAAATTTAACTTTAAAAATCATTTTAAAATATTTTAATTCAAATATCTGTGACTTAACCGATTTCTTAGTGTGATCCATATTTGTTTGTGTAGGTATAGTCCGGGGGTTTTACACAATAGTGTAACAACATCAATCATCACAGATTCAATCATATCAATATCGATAAGCGGTATGACCCATAACGCTTATCTTCATTCACAGATTCATAGATAAAATAAATTTATCTATCACAAAGAATCACCATTACGTTTCGATGTGGGTTTCGGATAACCAACTGAAATCCGACTCCCTGTCGCATCGAAATTCAAATGTCGTTTTACGAGCTAAGGGGTTTTCATATTCATACAACAGTATATTCATCACAGATATAACAGCTCAGCGCAAAGCATTTCATATTACATAGCATCACATCACATATCAAATATATCAATCCATCATACAGCATTCAATAACAACCAACCATCTTCAATTAAGATGAATAACTCGTGTGGTTTTAAATTTATCAACCACATAATTACTTTAATTAATAAACCCTTAATTATTAATTAGTTAACTCTTAATTACTTTTATTAATTAACCTTTAATTAATTATTCTTAATTTAATTACCTTAAATAATTAACCACATTAATCAATTATTCTTTAAAGTGAGTAACCCTTAATATTTGAATTATCAATCTTTAATCTTTAATTATCTACTCTTAATTACTTTCACTAAGTAATTTTTATTTTTATTTAATCATTCATTAATTACTTGATTAACTAACTTGAATTATTAATCAATTTACTTTAATTACTTACATTAAGTAATTTACTTCAAGTAATTAATTCCTTTAACAAATAAGATTTAGCTTAACCTTGAAAGGTTAGATAACAATTTTAAAACATCTTTTATATTAATCGACTAACCTCTAATTAATAAATTACTTCTTAAATTAATCACCCTTAATTATATTAATTATAATTAATTATCCTTAATTAATTAACCTTTAAATACTTTGATTAAATCAATCTTTAATTACCTACATTAATTAATTATTTTTAAATTGATTAACCATATTAATTAATTACCCTTTAACAATCATTTATCTAATCAACTTTAATCGTTAAATGAATTATCCATAATTACTAAATCAAATGATTAATCTTTAAAACACTTAATATTTTAATCAAATCAAAAGACAATCGCTTTATCTTAAATTGATTGGTTTAAATATCAAAGGTTATTTTTAAATTCATTAAAAACACTTTTTACAATTAATGAATTTTATGAATTTTAAAATAATTTATATTTAAAAACCATTAATTAATATAAAGCTAACACATATTGTATAAAAGAAATTGTTTGACATAGTTTTGTTCAGACATGATTAAATTTTATAAAATTTGTTTAGAATTTAAAAACTTTTAAAAACTGTTTATTCCCGATCATCCAAACCCGGTCTAAAACTTGAAATAATAGAGCCCTACTATTGAAATCCCGAGGCAAACTCACTTTTCCCCGAGCTAGATTCAAAATATACCCGAGACAAACCTTTCCTTTTATATTTTTTTTCTTGTTTTTGATTTAAACTGTTAAAGCCTGGTTCACGAACGAAAATGACCCGATACCTTACTCGAGCCAAACCCACGATTCCACGAGCACGTCTTCGAGTTAAAACTTCATCTCCTCCCGCAATTCCCTAACACACACCAACTCCCCCCTGTGTATGTGCACAGATGATCGGAATTTCTCCGATCATCATCGGGGATGCCGTAAAGTCGACGATGATCTCCTCATCACAAACAGTAACTCCAATCATCGTTTCCTTCGCGAATCTAGAATCGAGTTAAATCCTCCTTCCTGGAACCAAACAACCAACAGAAAGAAAATCCTCACCACGACGAACGCATCAACCGAAATCCACACCGACCGACCTACAGCTGCCTCGCACCTCCACCTTTCGATCCCCCCATATGCGATCGCCCAGAAAAACTTGTCGACGAAGCAATCTTCCCAAAACGAACCTTGACTAAATAAGGTCGTTAAACCCTAAATCGATTCATAACTCCAACCACACTAAATTAAAAAAAATTCTTGCATTTTTCCCATGATCAGTGATCATTCCAGTCCCTTCATCCCAAATCTCAAACATCGAAAGCTTGTCGATCATTGGCAATCGGCAAAAGATCATTATTCGTTCAACTCTCAACATCTCGATAACCGTAATACTAAAAATTGTGAAATTTATGTCAAAAATCATGATTTCTAAGTTTGAATCCATACATGAAATAAAAACTTGAAATTTCGATGGTCAAAACTTTGACTTGAATTTGATTCTTACTGTATTTTTACATTCCCAGTAAACCCTTTCATTTTTAATTACTTAACAGTATTTTTAAAACTTGGATCTTGCAAATTCAAGCATTTATTGTTTAAGCGTCCAATCTTGAAGAAGGTTGAGGGGTGAGATTTCAAATCTTAAACTTATCATATGTCTATAAACAGCAAACTGGGGCATATACAGGCATGCCCTTTCACAACTTCATATTTAGACAACATGCAAGCACTTTAAAACCAAATTTTTCACAACAAAATTCACAGATTCATCACATGCATCAAAACAAAACAGATAAAGTTTAATAGGGGTGATGTTTTCTCACCTTGGAATTGTGAAGCAGAGACAGTGAAGATTTATGCCTGGAAATGATGTGTTTGAAAAAAAAATGTAAATTGCATTTGAATCTGTTGATTTGAAATCTTGCTTATTGTTTGAGTTGAATTATCCCAGGCTTGATTTCCAGTTTTTTGAAGTTGAACTTTTGCATCTGTTTTGTATTTGCTTAAGCTTTGCATTGAAACTTGATGAAGCTGTTGATTCTTTGAATTTTTTTCAGGTTGAACTCAAAAAAATCTTGATTTCCAGGCTTACTTGTTTTGCAGTTTTCATTTGATTGCTTTTAGGTTTTTGTTTCAGATTTTTATTTTTGAAGAGGAGGGGTTTCTCATTTTTTTGTTGAAGCTGATTTCTTTTTTTCCTTTTGTTTTCAGATTTGAAATCTGAGAACAATTTTTTTCCTATTCTTCAAAAAAAATTAATTCATTTTAATCAAAGCCAATGCCACTTGTTATTCATGCATACCAAAATCCCACACTTGTTAAATTCACTGATGCATGGCTTACACTTGTTCATTTTTGTTAAAATTGTGTTTATATCCCTAATGCAATTTATTTTGTAAACTTTGTTTTAAACCCACTTAAATTTATATTTACACTTATATTCCTATGTATGTTTCTATTGTTTTTTTAATTCTTACTTTATTTTAATTTATGAAAACATGCTTTATGCATTTAAACCTTTTTATTATTTTATTTACAAATTATTTACATACACTTGTATTTATTTTACTTTTACAACTTTTATAGAGAAATAGATTAACATAATTTGTACACTCAACAAATAAATCATACACATGTACATTTCTTAGTTTATAAAGCTTTTGTAAATTTATTAATTAAATCAATTCTTTTATTTCCAATATATACATATATACATTTAATTTCAAAATCACCTTTTATTTATAATACATCCTATTAAATTTCAAGAGGTAAATATTTTGTTTTCAAGTATAAAAGAAAAGTAATTTAAACTTTTACCAAATCTCATAAATTTACAAACCAATTTTCTTCATATATATATATATATGCTTTCTTATAAATTTTCAAAAGACACGTATATTTTAAAACTTTTGTTAATTCTTGTTTTAATACCATATATACATTTTCAAAACTAATCTTACAAATCTAAAGATGTAGAGTATTTAAATTCAATTTACTTTTAATATATTTATCCTTGAATTTCAATTTTCAATATACATTTATAAAATACTCATCTTTAAATTCCAAACCAAAATTCTATTTAAAATCTAAAATATTTATTCATTCTGGAAATTTCCTAATTAATTCACAATTAATTTCACAAATAAATTACAAAATTAAATTAATTGCCAAGTTAAACTTGGTTAAAATTCGGTAATGTTACATAACTTGGCATAAATGTATTTAGTAGTTGTATAATTTGGCTCTTGCATGTGTCTCAACATGACAACGTTCTAAAAGATTTATTGGTAAGTACATTCAGTATTTTATTTACGCCATAGCACAAACACCTAAAAGGTTGTAGAAGAGAGAAAAGTAAAGAAATTAAATGAAAAACAAGGGGAGATCACACATGAAAATTATTGTGGTTTAGCTAATCGTTGGCATATGTCCACTTGAACTTTGCTAATGATTCTACAAAGTTATTTACAAAGCTATTTTTATGGATTGGTGTTAACGTCCAAGATTGCAACAAAAATACATAAAACTAGAATACAAGCCAAAAAAAGTCCCTTAAACAATGCCCATCACCCTTTATTTGTACCTAAAGGCCAATGGAATTATCTCAATCACGTTCTCCCTCATGTTTCCCACGTCCAAGAAAATTTGAACTGAAAGATCGTGGCTAACTCAGCAAACATCGGGGATCGGTAACAAAGCATGCCCCATGGATCGATACCGATCCATAGGATGTTTTGTAATTCCTTATTCAATCTCTCGTGGATGTTTTGTTGATTTAAGTTAAAGCTTTAGTGAATTCCTTAGTTCAGAGATTGGACAAAAGCACTTGACTTATCCATCGATCTTTTGGGTTAAGGGTAGTGTGCAAACATCTTTTGTGGTGTGCATTGACTAATAACTACTAAAGTCCTCTATGGCATGAATTTTGAGGTGGAATTGGAAAAGAGATAGGGATCAGTGTCGATCCCTGGCCATGTATCAGTGCCGATCCATGACTTGACTTGATTCTTGAACTATTGTGCTTGGTGCTTGGAGTGAGATGACGTTTAGGCTTCTCTTGAAGATTCTTGGCACATTTATGACTTTAACCGTTGGTCTTGCTTGACATATGAGCTTGGTAGTTATTGCTCTAGATTCCTACTTGGTTATTCTCTTATTTGAATGATCTGAATTGTCTGAATATGGCTTGGCCATAAGGCTGGATAACATTTGCCCCCCAAAGTATATCTTGTTTTAACAAGATATTCTTTGGATCGAAACAAGCTGTAGATAACATACCATTGGTTTCAATTTTTTCTTCGAATTCACACTACCTTTCCTTTGAACTGCTTTCACAAGTATAACACTATTTATCAATCATTTTATTGCTTTAAGCAGGATTGAACTTGTAGCTTTCATGTAGTTAAAAAAACTAAAGCATGTTCCTTAAGTTTGTCATTTCAGTTTTGTTAAGCTTTCAACGATCTCCATCTCTAAATTCTACGGGTTGGACTTTATTCTCTTGGAACTTTGGTTGTCTAGTGTCATGCATGCGCGCACACACATACATACACTTGATGCTTACACATTCACAGATACATACATACATATATATATTGTGTGTGTGTGTGTGTGTGTTTATATATATATAGGGAGGGATGGGGCGTGGTTAGAATTGAACGTAGGCTATGGTTCGATACTGATTCCTATGCCTACACTTATGGGTTAGTGATTATATAGGCACGACCCAACACTTCGACCTTTTCACTTATTTTCATTCCTTTGCCTCTAGACTTTTCCTTTGAGCTTGCCATTGCGAGTCCTCATGTTGTCGACCCATTGTTCCAAATTACCACCTCTGTCCCCTCTAGTCATCAATACCGCCAAGATCATTAGCTCCCCACTTTTGACCTTCAAGCACCGAACCACTAGAATAATCCGATGTCCAGATCTAAAAACCCTCAAACACAATTGCCTCGATTTTTTCAGGTAAGTGGTGGCATGGCTTGGTGGTGTTCGTTGCAGGTGTGGGCATCGACCATTCACGGCCAAAAAAGGAATCAATTGGTCTCCTCTTAGGATCGATGCTGATTCCATAAGTAGGGATTTTTCACTGGGAATTCGAATGCTAGAAGTGACTTGTATAAAACATGAATTTTACTCGAAACGTGACTCACTTTTCTCAAAGAATGAATCAAGCTCGAGTTTTTTAGAGCTTCGACTCAGGTTGCTTTCGAATCTTGCTCCAGGTGAACTCGAGTTCACTTATATGACCTAAATTTCTAGTGAAAAACCTTCAAGCATTGCCCTTTTTTTAAAATGGAATCTCATAATCAAATTTGGTCAATTGGTGGAGCCATGGTCGATGATTCATGAGTTATTGGGATGGTATTTGATAATAGGCACTTCGAATCTAAATCTTCACTCGAACAAACTACTTGTCAATCTTTTAATTGAATGATGGACTGGACTTACGTGACTTTAAATGCATGAAAAACTTCAGACGCACAAATTGCACAACTTTAACCACACAATATTACCCCCCATCAATGTACGAGGTCCAATCGATCAACACACGTTGGTATCTGCCAGGTCTGATACATTGACAATATGTGGTTTTCTTGTAGAATGAAGATTACAGCTTTTAATATACTCGATATCTATTATGTGTGAAGTATTGATAGCCATGTATCGTAGATGCTCCTCGCATCTCTCCTCTATGGCCATAGGTCCGTCCACACATGGTACATCGAGTTCGACGATGACTCCAGCTCGACGACTATGTCTATGACAGAATCCACTCCTTCTCCATCCCAACCTCATTTGGTCAGTCATCAAGCAAGGAAGGCTTTAGATATAGTTCCTTTTGTCTTGGCTAAAGAACCTACCATATTGGTTGCTCCCGATATCGATATGGCTAATGCTATTATTCTGGACGATCTCGAAGATTCTCCAGCTTCGAAGGTTGATGAAGCGTCTTTTAGGAGAATATGTAAGAAGCATGTATTCCATTTAAAGATTTGTTAGTTCCTGCATGTTATCATCGAGCTCAACTGCCCGTGGGATACACAGCTTGCAATCGGTACATGTGCACGGTTGGCCGTGTTCCACCGTTCAACCATATTATTTGCACAATCTTATAGTTTATAAAGGTAGCGCTGACCCAGCTACATCCAAGAAGCTATGTTTTTATGAAAAACATGTATATAATTTTTGCCCGCCATCTGAATCGTGAGCCTAGTGCTCAGGAGATCCATTATCTGTACAGCTTCAAGCATTCGAAAAGGATCTCTTTCATTTATCTTCTTAGAACCTTCTAAGAGCTTTCGAATAGTGCTGGGTCTTTGGAATAAGTAAATCTACTTCAAATACAAATACATTTTTGTACGTTGTCCGCCTGACTTGGAAAAAAGGTGGTTGTTTAGTCGTAAGTCTCGTTTTCCACTTTCCTTTTTTCCAATACAGATGTCATAGATTCAACTATTCACATCGTCATTACTTGTGGTTGAAGATCATTCAAGAAGGCCTAACGTTGCGGTAATAGCAAGTATCATTGTCGATCTTCATCAAGTCCCTATCGATGAAAGGGAAATGAGAAAACCTCTCCATATGAGAATTTACGTGCTTATAACCTATTAGGAGGCTATAGCGCCAACGACATCCCAGAAGTTAGGGAGGATGATAATGATGGTGATGATTCTTTACAAGAACGCAATATCATCATGAATGCTAATGAAGGTCACGAGGTGCCTTCTATTTTGAACCCAGTTATTAACCTTGAAATAAATCAAAGGGTTGAAGATGGCGGAGAAAAGGACGAGAAAGTCATGGAAGAAGAGAGTGATATTAGGCAACGATGACGTCGACATCGACCGTGAGTCCTCTAGTAACGGGAGTGATGATTATCATGCATTCTTCATAACTTGACATTCCAAAAAAATATCATTTCATCTCGAATGCCCGTACAACCTCCACCGGCTACTTTGGTAGTGAAGACCCCCATCCTGCCCTTCGGGGATATCTTCGGGTCCTTTGGTCTTGGCAGCATTAGTGTTGGAGATATTGGATCTTACATTAGTCTGCCTGAAAAAGTGCCTGCCAGTCGTATGGCAGAAATAACCCATGTTAGCATGCACCAAGTCAATGGGCTATGAGGGGACACTAGGACACATTCATACTTACATGACACTACACTCTAGCTTTGTTCGTGCTACGTCTTCATCTAGTTGGTTTTAACTTGTCCGTGTTTCATTTAAAGATTCTATAGAGTATAGAAATTTATACGATACATCCAATGTCAAGGGAGTAAGTACAAAAAAGTTGCATTGTCAGATCGTTCTCACGGTTCGTCTATTGACTCTAATTCAGGATTTCACTCGAGCCAAGATCATAGGAGTTTGGATAGAGGCTATAGGTCTCATAAGTCATCTCCGTGATGCAAGTCCTATTCACCCTTACTGCACAATATGGATAAGTATTTGATGAGACTCGATCATGTCCTGCCCATTGAGGTATCAATTGCCCTTATTTTGTTCCTTCATTAACACAAACGACGACATCCTCTCACTTGCCACGGTGCTCTGAATAGTTGTCTGAGATGGTTCCCTCCGATTCTCTTTGCTTGAGACCTAATAAGAGGCCGATTGAAAACCCTACTACTATAGATATGGAAGTTTTTTCTAATCCTCATGTTGCTTCCATGCAACGTGCTTTTCCAAATATTTTTTTCGATAATGTCCTTTTTGTTCCTCAGCAAAAGGATATCCTTCTGCAGGTCAGGTCTGATGTCATTGCTTATAGTGATGACATATATGATCAATAGTTTAAATGAAAAAGAATAATTAAGGCTATTTCCAAGGCCTCTTTCAAGAGAAAAGTGGAGCTTGATGGGGAGAAATAGATGCAAGAACAAGACAAGCGCATCATCTCTACCTTATTAGGTGGTTTAAAAGCTTAATGCATCATTGGCTAAGGCGAAGAAAAAGCAAGAAGATCTAAGTATGTTAGTAGAAGAGAATAGCCGAAATAAGCAAAAGAAAATCGACGTTACTTCATCATAAGAGATGATAGAGTTAGGGTATGAATTTGTTACATATATCTAACTCATAGAACAATCTTGTTCACAATAATGGTGTTTCTTTCTATTATATCTTGATATAATGTTGTTATATCAATTAATTAGTTTAATTAAAATTATATTTAAAAGAAAATCCGTAAATGGTATATTTTGAGATAGTAGTTACAAAATGTTATAACCGTGAGTAATTTATCACAATAAAACAAATATACTATTTTAAATGTTCCTAGTCAAGATGCATCGAGACTGGATATCGGTGTATCCGTTGAGACTAGAGTATGTAACGATCTGCAAATGTTACGTTGGGTATTACTCATGACTTCTAGGGGCACCTAGGGGTTATGTACTGATAGTTATTGGATAACTATGGAATGACTCATTCGATAGTTTTTTGTTGGTTAATATAGCTAAGGTCAAACAGAAAATATCGATGTGACTGATTTATACTATTCTCTCAACTTGAGAATACAGTGGATCTTCAATATGAAATCTCCGCTTTGATTATAATCAAATCATGGCATGATGTTCCATCGAGTGACTATAGTTGGGTCGAGTAGAAGTATTGGAAGTGAAGCACTATTCAAGAGAGGATTCGTCTCCTCAGTTATATGGGGCTAGTATCATGGTCAACTCAAGTCAACTCAAAGTCCAAGTCTCTGGCCAGAGAATTTTATTTAATCATAATTATTATTATTGAACTAAGGATTTTGTGTTTAGACTATAAAGTTGAATGTGGATGATGTTTGAATTTTTACTAGTACCAAATACCATAAATCCAAAGCGATTAGTTTTGACGAAGAGAATTGGTATAAATAATTGTCCTATTACATACCGCTTATAATAAGTAAAATTGGATTTTACCTAAAAGATGCGTAAGCGAAAATTCGGCCAAAAGTCACAGCACCTGCTAATGACGTGTGAACGTTGATATTCGAATAGTTCGATATTAATCGCTGACTGAATTTACACCTTTGAGCCGCACAACCGTAATGATGAATGCTTTGAAAACCACATGATTTATTTAATTTATAAGTGTCATAAATATATTAAATAAATTAATATTTATGAAATATTAATTTTTATATTTTTGTTTATTTAATTACTTGATTTGTTTGAATTCATTAGTATTTAATAAAGTACGTACATAAAAATTATGTATATACTTATTGATATTAAAATACTTAAATTGGATTTAAATAGGTTAATTACTAAATGAGTTTGGGAATATTTTGAGGCCCATATAACCTTACTCATAGAAGGCATAAAAAAAGAGGCTTAAAATCCAATAGTTGGATTTAGAAAATGAAGGGAGGAGGTTAAGGAAGGATCCCTCTATAAATATGTTATCTTCCATTCACTGACCGCTCTTAGTCACTCTCCTTCTAAACGTTAGCCTCCATCTTCATTTTTCTACCTTTTTGGCCGAAATTTCTTGGCTACTAAGCCACAAAAATTACCAAAACAAATCAAATAAATTTTAAAGTGGTGCTTCAAATTTTTGCAATTTATGGAGGTGATTCAATCGGATCTAGAAGCATTTGTCATTCAAGGTATGAATCATAGGCAACATCAACAAGGTAAATTCTATTAGTTATTTATTTATTCCATGATATTTTAGATCTAGTATTTAATTCATTTTGAAAATTTTATATATGCATTTGTTTCCCCTTATAAGCATATAAATATAGATCTTAAAGTAGTATAACTTGTTATTATTAGAATTGGTTTTCATTTGAAATTGATAGCTTCTATTCATGATTTTTTATGTTAATTTCTATTGATTTTGATCTAAATATAGATCGGCAATTAACTTTTATTCTAATTAACTTTATTTTATTTAATTGTTAATAATAATTTACGTTGATTCCAATTTTTTTTCTACTTTACATTCATACATGTACATAAATGCGCATGTATACATATATGTATGTGTAAGTTAAAATAATTTTGAAATATTTTAAAAGGTTTTTAAAAAAGTTTTATTAACATATACAAATAAATTATATTTAGATTTGTTGATTAAGATTTGTTATCGGACTATTTTACTAAATTAGATTACTATATGTTTGGTAATAAATCTTAAATTGATTATAATTGATTTGGTTGAGTCGATTTATTAATTTTAAAGGATTCAGTAACAATACATATATAAACATTTTCTAATACACACACACATACATATATGTACACTGTATTAACGTATAAATAAACATGAATCAATATAATATTATTATTATACGAAGTATACTTTAGACAAAAAAATTTAAATAACAAATATCTACGTTTGATTCAACATTAAATTATTAACATATACATATCAGTTACATTTGGATTTATTGATTAAGACCTATTTTCAAATTGATTTTCTAATCAGATCACTACATGTTTGGTATTAAATCTTAAATGGATAATATTTGACTTAGATGTATTAGTTTATTATATTTGGAGGACTCATTAAACAATACATATATAAACATACACACACAGTTAGTTAATAATACCTACATACTTTTATTGTTGACTGTTTATATCCTTATATCATGATGCCAATTGATTATTGGTTATAGGCTGCATTAATTAAGTTTACCAAATGGAAAATTAAATCAATCATCTTTTTTATTCTTTATCTATTTTCCATATTTCCTTTATGTGTTTAACTATCCATTTATTTCTAGTTATATGTCTAACATTGTCATCAATTAATAGAACATATCATATGTTGCTCTTACAAAATTTACACCATAATATAATATTTGTTTATATTCACATTCATGCCATATATATATTGCTAATTAACGACATTCATAAAATTAATCAATTTAATTAAAGAGAGATAAATAAAAGGTTTCTTTCTCCATATAAATAATTTGCCCTTCATTAATTAAATAAGTTAAGAGAAGGAAATGAAAAGTTTCATTCTCTAAATAAATTTATGCCCTTCATTAATTCAATAACTTAAGAGATAGGAAATGAAAAGTTTCATTCCCTAAATAAATTTAATAAGTTACCTTACACATAAACATGTACAAAAAGTGTATTTGATATACTCTAATTTACATACACATTAAATTAAATTTTAAACTTTATTTCAAAAACTAAATAAAATAAAAAAATTATTTAAAAGAAAAGTTAGAAGATTTCTAGGTATTTTTAGACTTCATAGGCCCATTAAAGATCCAAAATGGCTATTTTTTTAAATTCATCCATTTCTTCTGCTACGGGCTGGCCCAGTTCCCTTAAGAGCCACACTCTATCGTTGGAGAATGAGTAACTCAAGAAAACTATTGAGGAGCGAGCCCGGGAAATATTGAAGTTGAAAAAGCTGTTGGATGACGAGAAGAAAGAGAAGGATGATGCTCTCACCCAAGCCCATGGTTACTACAAGGAGTTTTTGGATGCTCATAAATAGAAAGATGTCACAGAGGCCCAAGCGAAGGTTGTTGAGGAACATATTGAGGCCACGGAGAATAGAGTTAAACTTGAACTTGAGCCTACTCTTATGCAGTACAATGCAAATGTTCTCTAGTTTGGCAACCTAAAATGGTTGGATAAGGGATATTCCTAAGCTTTGGCCCTAGCCTAGGAAGAGGACATGAGACGGGAGCGAGAGCACTTTGATAGAGTCGAGATCGATAAGGAGAAGCTAAAACTCGACCTTTGGGAGGATGAGGAGATACAAGTGCTCAGGGTCGATGAGCTCGTCTTACACCCCGAGTTAGCTAATGGGGTCCAAAAGGATCGGGGTGAATATTCCAGATTTTATCCTTATGATTCAATAATAAACATTACTGATCCTTTGACTTCATAATTATTGATTATTGAAACTGTCACTCCTCTTCCTAGCTTTATTACTATTTCTACTATCGGGGCAACTTCTTGTGCCTTAACTGTTTCGACATCCTCTTTGGATACCAAATACAACCCCGATGAGCCACAAATGTAGAAGCTGCCTATTTTATCCTCAATTCTAGAAGAAGGTTATTATGGCACTCCAGCTCATACCGAGTCTACATCTCCTAAAGATATATTGCTAGTCGCGCCTGTATTTGAGGTAGCTCGTATGACAGAGGTTAACATTAATAATCTCTACTTTTCTATTTTCAAAGTTTTAGGTCTGCTTGTCATTATCCCTTTACTAGAAGTAAGCTTCTCAATGGAAATACATGATACTCTAACATAATCTATTGTTGTATCTGCCCCTCATCCTACTCTGGCTCCTCCAACGTACATCATCCTGGCCTCGATGTTGAGGTGATTGTTGCTTTGGAAAAGGAGGTCGCATATGACCCTCACGGGGGCCAAGGAGATGAAGATATCATCATTGGTAGAGTTGACGAGCATTCTTCAAGGACTAATATGCAAGAGATGCAATAATCCCAGGCCATGCTGATCAAGGAGATCAAGAAAGAAATGATGGCATTCCTCCTCCTCTATCATTCTCATTGCCCATGGAATCTATCTTTGCTCCCGTTACCATTCCCACTTCAGGGGGTGTTCAAGGCGCGACTTTTGAGTGTTTAGGAAGCATCTATGATTGATCCAAAAGGTTATTTCGAGAATGGAGGCAAAGGGACGAGTAGTAAGAAAATTTGTATGGTGCCCACTCGCCTGGAGAAGGACGGAAGGAGAAGAGGAGGAAAATGAAAACTTAGTTGCATTCTCTTTTTTTTTGTCATCTTTTGTTTTATTCAGAATCTCGTGTGAATATTATGATGTTGTGGAGCGCAACCCTCGCTCTTTATTAAAGATGTATGTTGACAAAGAATAGATTTGTTTTCCTTCAAATCTTGTGTAATCCATTCATATATCGAGAAATCTTTTCATTTAGCTAGCTCGATATTTTTCTTTGCCTATCTTTAGGCAAACTTGGTTTGACTAGCGATAGCAGCAAAGATTTCATCACTCTTCTCGCTAATAGAGTTACAAATTAGGTGCCAAACTCTGGGCATCGGCGTTCAGTCTCATCAATCTTTGGGAATCGATCAAGATTGATCACCTTAAATGATGTTTTGGACATCTATTTTTTTGACTTTTTGTTTGATCTCGC
Source organism: Allium cepa (assembly GCA_030765085.1). NCBI lineage: Eukaryota > Viridiplantae > Streptophyta > Magnoliopsida > Asparagales > Amaryllidaceae > Allium > Allium cepa. The sequence continues at coordinate 114,165,620 of CM060932.1, forward strand.
CTAACTTTGGGCCTTGATCACTTATGCCCTCTTTGTGGGGCTATGTTTGCATGACACCTATCTCTATGTGTTACAACTTCTATCTTTCGAAAGTTTGTCTCAGACCTCTCCTAACTCTGGGAGTTGATCGTTGTTTTTGCCAAACTCCTGGCAATGGTTTGATGTTTTACCCATCCCTAGGCAAAGTTCTTTGGGTGGACAATTTCATTCGACCCCTATGTATTTATACTCCACTGCCTAAGTTGTGGGTTAATGGAGTTAATTGGTATCTAATTCCGAATGGCCTGGAAAAATGATGTCCTATAGGTCCAGTCGCGGGTCATGGAATTCGTTCGGCACCTATCTCCAGGCGTCTGGACTCATGCATTATATAAGTGTAAGTTATTCATTAATGTTAGTGTTCACATTGCAAGATTTAGCTAATGAGATCACAAATTCATCGATCCCTAAAGCCAACTCGTTAACCGGGGATCATGCCTGTTATATTGAAATTAACAAAGTATGTACAAAGATATTTTAAGTGAAATAGAGTCGTAAATTCCTGCTATTCCATGCTCTCGAAAGCGAAATTCCATCAACGGTCACTAGCTTGAATGTTCCATCCCCTAGCTTATGTTCAATAGAAAACAGACATTCCTATGTCGGGCCTGTGTTCACTGGACCTGGGAAGATTCGTTTAAGAATAAGATCGCCAATCTTGAAACCTCGATTCCTGGGTTTTGTGTTGTAATTCCAAGCTACTCGTTTCTAGCGAGCAGCAGCTCTCAAATCAGCGTCATCGCATTTCACATCGACCACATTGAGGGACTCAAGCAGTTCCTCATTCTTTTTATATCATAATGGATCTTTTATTGAGATTGTACTTCCAATTTAATTGGAATCATGGCCTTCCGCCTATAGGCCAAAGCGAATGGAGTGTGACCAATCATAGATATGTGGGTCGTTCGATAGGCCCAGATTGTCGGAGGCAGTTTATCGAGCCACTTGCCTTTGGCCCTTTTCAATCGCCTTTTTGAAATGGACTTAATGATTTTGTTCGCTAATTCGACCTGTCCATTCGCCTACAGATGTGCTACTATGTAAATCTTTTTTCTATCCGATATTTGCTGTAGAAATTCTTGAACTTCATGTTGTCAAATTGGTTCTGTGGTCAAAAATGGTCGTTTATAGGATCCCAAGTCGATAGACGATGTTTCTGAAAACAAAGTTGATCACCTTCTTTATGGTGATCGTGGTGAGTGATTCCTCTTTAGCCCACTTCGTGGAATAATCAACTGCAATGATAGCATATTTCTCCCCGCCTTCGACATTGGTAGCACACTAATAATGTCGATTCCCCATATCACAAATGGCTATGGGAAGACCATTTAGGAAATCTCCATAGTGAGGCTTCAGGTAATTTGAAGAATCTCTAACATCGATCGCACCTTCTCATGTAATCGGTTGCATCTCTGTTTACCATCATCCAGAAATATCCATAATAAAGAATCTTCTTCGACTAATGTTTGCCTCCCAGTGTGGTTGTCACATGCTCCTTTGTAAACATCTATAAGGACCTTCTAAGCCTCCTCATTGGCAACACATCATAGTAGGTGTACAGAGAAACCACTTTTATATAGTATTTCTTCCTGAACAATGAATCGTGGAGCTTGGCATAGGAGTTTTCTTTGTTCGCCCCTTCAGCCCATAAGGGTTTATTTCAATAGATACTCCTTAATTGGAGTCATCCATGATACTCAAAATTTTCCTCTAAGATCCAATCGACATCCATCTGGTCGATACTCGTAGTCGATAATATCTTTACTGGAACTACCCATATGAGTTGTGCATCCTCATACATAGCCAGCTTGGCTAGTGAATCAGCTTTCGTGTTCTCCTCCCAGAGGATGTATGTTATTGTGTAATATTCAAAGTCATTAAGCAATTCTAGAATAATCGGTAGATAGAGGGCTAGCCTCGCTCTCCTGGCCTCGAATTATTTCCTCACCTTACAAACCTCCAATTGGGGTCACTGTATATACAAAGCTTTGACCCCTAATTCTTTCACAATCCCGAGTCCCGTAACCAGCGCTTCATATTCGACTTCATTATTCGTTACAGGGAACTCGAGCTTTAAGGCATAACACACCGATCGTTCTTCATGGGTTACCAAATTCACTGCTGCCCCTAAGCAATGTTCGTTGGATGCTCCATCAATGTATAACTTCCATTGGGCATTTCTGCTCTGTAATCTTTTCCCTCTCATCATTTAGAGTGGTGAACTCAATAATGGAATTTGCAAGAACTTGGCCTTGGATTGCTCTACTAGGATGATACAATATGATGCCGATTCAGTTTTGATGTTCCATTTTAACAATCTCCCAGAAGTCTCAGGTTATTGTAGGACCTGTCTTAAGGATGATCAGTTAGCACCTTGATTGGATGAGCTTTGAAGTTGGGGTAGAGTATCCATGTAACAACCCGATATTTTCGTCAATTTTCAAATTGAAGTTTTTAAATTTTTAATTACAAATGGTTATAAAGTTTGAGGGGTTTTTGATTTTTAATAGTGGTTCATTTTTGTTTATTGGGCCGTGATTATTTTGTTAAGCATATAACCCATCCCCTTTTCTTATTTTCGTTCATTCAAACCCATTTCTCTCTTTTTCTTCATTCGTGAAAAACATGGCCGCTCCTCTTTCAGATCTAGGGCTTCGTTCCTCCGATTCAATTAGGGCTTTTGATGTGCCGATCCTACTTCGATCGATTCTCGTTGGTCTCTCTCTGGCTACTTCGAGTTGATGGAGTTCGACTTCGATTTGTCGGCTTGGCTGGACTTTGGCTTTGGCTTCTTCCAAATTCGTCGACAAGGTGAGTACTTTATGTTACTCACATCTAATTCCTATCTCGTGTTTATTAGTGTTCGAATTGGATGACTTTCGTTCGTATTTGGTTGTTGAATTCGTCCCTTGAATTGTCGGCCGTTCGACTGTGTATTTACTTTGAGTATTGACTTCGGTCATTGCTTGAACTATTTTAATTTCGGCATGTGTTTTGATTTCGAACTACATATTGTCCCTGGCTTCATCGTTTCGAGCTGTTCGTTTTCGTGGTTATCCCTCTACACGTTGTTGCTTCTGGTTACTGAATTGTTTGTTGTGGATATTGTGCTTAAATTGCACTGCACTGTGTCTTGTTCACCATGTGTGTCTATTGCACTTGTGTACTTGGTCGAGTTCCTTCCTTGTGTTGTTTGGTCTTGCAGTTTTGTATTCCAGTATGCTTCAATCTAGTTCATGTATATACATACATACCTGTGTGTATATATGTGTGAGTGTAGTCTACATTTGCATACTTGCATTTGCTCTCTGTGCTTGTACTGCACTGTTGCCTTGAGTAGATGTTGTCACTTGTTTCATTGCTGTTGACATGTCTTGTACTTGTGGTTGATAGCAGTGTGTACTGCTTCCATGTTCATACACTTTGGTCTTGTGGCAGTTTGCATGTCAGTTCACTTTCTCTGGTATGCTGCAGTTTGGTCTTTGTTGCATTCATTAGACTTTGCATTTGTTCTCATTCACCTCGAGACAGTTTCAGTTGCTAGTGCAATTGGTTATTTCCACTTGACACAGTTGAGCTATTAATTGTTGTCACCTTATTTTGGCCTGCATATACGAAGTGCTCACTGATTTCATGCTAGTATTCCCACCTGTCTGTACCCAGAGTTGGACTGACTTCCAGTTTGCATGAGACTATGGCCTTAGCTTGTGAAATATATTGTGATTGTTTCACTACCAATTTTTATATCTTGTTTAGTTGAGATGCAGCATTGATTTTCATTAAATGTTACTGGAATTCGTTGCAGTGCCTTGTTGTTTTTGACTCATCTGGGCACTGTTGTGTTCATTCATGCTAATGCAATTCTTGGTCAGGTTAAGTTGTCTGCTGTTTTCATGTACATGTATACACTTGTTGTATATTTGAGCATTTGGGATGCAATGAGCTCGATGGAGTCTTCATTTATGTGCAGTTGCATTTATATTGCCTCTGACATTTTAGGCACACAGACATCATTTAGTTGATTGTTGTGTATCAATGCATATTTGTGTTGTCCAGTATTTTACAAGCATATTCCACATACTTGTTGCCAATCATTTATAAATCAATTGCATTCCTCTTATTCATTTTTGTTGGAGCCATTGCCTTGTGATCTTGTACTAGCTGCAATTCATTTGCAGTCTGCCCTTTTTGATGTGTGTTGTGGTGCCATTTCATTGGTGCTCTCACCTTCATTCGGCTGTGTCTTCTTGTTGTACACTGCCTGGTGCACTTGCTCATTGGAGTATACTTCTTCTCGTGCACCTCTGACTCTTTTTGTCGTGTGCAGTTTGTTATGTACATTCATTGTGTACATCTTTTACATTCATTGGTTACATCGTCACTGTTGTGGTGCGGCAGTGCACGCAAGCGTGAACTGCAGCCACCCGGTATTTCTTTGATTAATATTCTATCTGCTTTTGATTTTAGGATATTTTTCGTATTATTACTGCTTCTATGCACTAATTTCTGAGTTTGAATTAGACTGACCCGGGTATTATTTTCTTTTGAATTTAATACTCGGGTCAGACCGAGTATTTACAGGTTGTAGATTTTTAGCTTCGGGTTGCTGCTTGAGCTATGAAGTTCTTTCATATCTTCTGGAGTAGTCGTCATGTATAGTAGTCGATGTAATTGTATATGAAGATATGTATTCATGTATATTATATTGAAAATGTACTTGTATGTATAACTTCCTGAGTCAACTGTTGTAGTTGCATCATATGTACCATATCAAATGTATTGTAACTGCCATCAGTTATTATATATATGAGATTTTTCTGTTCAATCTGTGTTCCGCATTTATTTAAAATCTTCTGTGTTATTGTGGATCTTGTTAGACCACTTCTCTGATAAACACTTTTAAGTGTGGTTTATTCATATCTATTTCCGCCGTTGTGATATGAATTATCTGTGACTGATTTATGTTATGCTTATTTCTATATTTGTTTCCGAGGATTATATATAGCCACCGCGTGATAGCTTTGAGTTTGCATCGGTATGTCGGATTTCCTCCTTAAATGAAATGCATGCTGTACTATCTGACATATCAATGTTCGCGCAAAGAAATTACACGGATGGTCGCTCCTCAACAGCCCTATTCTCCGTGCTAGTCGACAGCACTACACCGTAGTGTTCTTGGCTAGCGTGGGTATAGAGGTGGGGCGTCACAATCCATGATGTGATCAACAAGTGGTAGGCCAACATTTCCATCTTTGGGTAATTCTGCCCTTGTAGTTCACTGGCTGATAGAATATGTTGGCCTGTAGATTCTGGTTTCTTCACATATGAGGGAATCACTCAAAGCGTGAATAGATATTTCTAGATAAAAAAATGAATCCACTCCCTCCAGACTTTAGCAAGATAGATAGCATTTCCAGATGATCAAGCAAGGTTTGAAAAGCATCCATGCATTCTTGCATATGTGCGAAGTTTCTTTAACCTACTTCAAGGAGATCAAAGAATGGTATGCATTTGTTTATAGCCTTCGAGATGAATCGTCTTAGTGCTCCTATTTTCCCATTCAGACTCCATTCCTCCTTTATCGTCTTTGGGGCTTCAACATTCCTCTAGGATTCAATCTTCTCTAGATTGGCCTCAATTCCCCCGGAGTTCAAAATAAAACCCAAGAACTTCCTTGAAGCAACTCCAAACGAGAATTTCAGCGGGTTGAGTTTCATCTCATATCTATGGAGCATGCAAAACATTTTTGATAAGTCCTCTAATTTATTCATTGATTGCTATAACTTTACCAACATATCATCCAAGAAGACTTCTATTGAACATCCAATTTGATTTCTGAACATCGAATTCACTAGTCTCTGGCAGGTGGCTTCAGCATTTTTTAGACTGAACGACACGACAAGTATCTGTACAATCCCAAGTCGGTTATGAAGTTGGTTTGTTCCTAGTCTGGAACGTGCATTGGAATTTGATTATAGTCAGAGTAAGAATCCATAATCGATAGCAATTCGTGGCCGGCAGTTGAACCTACCAGTGGGAGGCTGTCTTTCGAGCATGCCTTATTCAAATCTAAATAGTCGATGCATGTTCTTCTTTTCCTATTAGACTTCTTGGCTAGGACTGGATTGGATAACCATTTGGGGTATAGAGTATCACAGATGAAGCCATTGGCATTTAGCTCATCCACCTCTTCTTTAAGTGCAATAGATCGCTCTGGACCAAAATTACACCATTCCTATTTCACAAGGAGGCACATAGGGTTCACATTCAATGCATGGCATGTTATCTCTGGCGATATTCCATACATGTTAGAGTGTGTCCAGGTAAACACATCTAGGTTCGCATGGAGAAACCCCTTCAATTCCTTCTTCATCTTCACGTTGAGTTGAGACCCCAGTTTTAGGACCTGAGTGGGATCATCTTAACTGGCCCATATGCTTGTCAGCTCGGTTAAGGCTGTCATTGCATCCTCTAGCTCTTTTCTCACATCTATAGTTTTGTGGAATCTACAATGCTGATCAAGCCAGGGCTTAGATAGTGGTTGCTATGCATCTACTGGCTTGATGCAGAGAGTCTTCTCTATGTCCTTTCTTTTCACACGTCGCTTTGCTTCCCTCGGCTCTGTGACGTAGCACTCATGTCTTATATTCTGATTACCTTGAATGACCCCTACTCCATTTTTCATGGGAAAATTCATTTTCGGGCACTACAGATCCAAGGTAACTTGGAAACTAGCAAGTGCCAGTTAGCCTAAAAAGTTATTATAAGCTGAAAAATTATCCATCACTACGAAGGCCACAACCCATACCCACTTGTGGTCACCTTCTCCTAAAACCACTGGAAATCCGCACATCCCACAGGCTCTGTAGCTTCTTCGATAAATCCCTGAATTTGGGAGTTACAAGACTTCAAGTCCTGACCATCCATCATCATCCGATCATAACCTCCCTTAATCGGTATATTGATAGAACTTCCACAATCAACAAGCATTTTCTTCGTAGTTGAAGGCTTAATCACGACCGCTATCACCGAGGGATCAAGCGTAGTGGCCTCGACCCTGTCTTCATCGCGACTTCTGAACACAATGTCATCTTTCATAGTTTTCAGTCGCTTTACTAGAGCTCCATTTTTGAAGGCAAAGCAATTCTCTTTTACCACATGCTTTAAATAACTCATATATCTTTCCATCTCATTCCTACTCTTCTCAAGTGATTGAGGCCACCAATTATTGTGTTAATAACAAGTCTCTTTCCAAGATGTCTTGGTTCATCACCACTAGGCCTAGCCTGGCCTCATTGGATCACTGGTCCCTGGGGTTGAACATTCTATTCCCTATCATCCCGCGATGTTGTCACATACTGTTGAAGCTTCTTCTTCTAGATAAGATCCTCAATCATATATAGCAGATATCTGCATTTATTCGTGTTATGACCACGGGTCTTGTGAAAGCAACAATACTTTCCAGACCATTTCTCTCTCGGTGATTACCTTAGAGCTGGCTTTTTTATAATGCTTAGTACCCTACGGCACAAGGTATATGTTCTCAATTGTTTTGTTCAATGGCATGTAACCCTTCTATTTCTAAAACCTTAAAAAAAATTGAAATCACAACTGACTTCCTACCTCCATCACCTTGATTATTTCTTTTTTGGTTATCGCCTTTGTTTCCCATATTAACAACGATACTCCCAGAACCTTCGACGAATAGCTTCACAACCACATTGATTTGAAACATTTTAGCTAATCGTACACCATCGAAATTCTTGGAAGTCATACTTGCCTCTTCGAAGTGCAACAATTGAGTCATCTTTATGTAAAAATCATCCATAGTTGATGGGGGTTTCATCTTCAATCATCTTTCGGAATTAGTATCTAGATGTATACCCTTGATCAAAGCCATTATTACTATGTCTTCTTTAGTATTACTCACTTCCATTACTACCATATCTACTCAAAATGTCCTTCAGCGACTCTCCATTACTCTTAAAAAGATTCGATAACAACATCACATCCTTCAGACGGGTAGTGTGCAATCGAAACTGCTCAATGAGCCTCCAATCTAACAAATTTGACATGGATATGGACCTCAACAGGAGCCAAGTGAACCACATTATAGCGACTCCCTCCAAAAACTCTGGAAAGAATCGTCGTATCACAACATCGATTACTCTTTTCGTGTCCATATGTTATTCATATTTCAACAAGAGTTTCCTTGGGTCCATTGTTCCGCTATAGGACGACATCATAGGCATTGGGAATTTTTAGGAGTATTCTAATGGGCCACGCCAGTGGGGTAATGCCCATCGTAGCATACATTGGTACCTGTGTTCTGCCTTTACGGCCAGCCTCTCGACTGCACCACCAACCCCCATAGGGACATGTAGGAGTAAGAGTCAACCGTTCGCTACCAAACCAGGAAGCGAGAACCCCCTATCATGATGCACCCTCCAAGCGCAATGGCAGACACACATGTCAATTCAAACCATACGAAGGGGCGGATTGTTATGGGGTAAATCAGAAAAACAAGAAAGAAATGAAACAAAATAGAAGCTCACAACGGAAGGATAAAATATAATAATCAAATATACAGTTTATAAAGCTGTTTTACAAAATATTCGATTATACTTACAACATTTATCAGAGTTACACATACCAATAACAATGCAGCGGAACAGTATGAGTATAGCGGACTAATAATAATAATAATAATAATAATAATAATAGAAATCTTCGTCTTCGTCTTCCAAAGCTAAAGTCTTCGAAATCCTGAAACGCTCGGACTGACCCGAGCGAATTGAAAAGAAAAAACACACGAGTCAAAACTAAAAGACCTTATGTAAGTTAAATCAACAGGAATAAACATGAGTGCAGTAACTCAAGAGATGCTCCGGATTCACATCTCTTAAGGATCCGTTAAACTATTTACTATGTAGTATATTTCGCTATTATAATAGTGTCTAATTGTAAAATAAACTTACTTTTAAATAGCGTTATAGGGTTACCCATATAGCCCTTAACACAAATAATGCCAATAGTCTATACAGACCGTAATACCTCCTGATCGGGAGGCTACCTGAGGATACTCCATAGGTATGACACAAATAGAAACTCGTAAAAGGCGCGATAGGGTAGGTGACACGGCACAACTAGGCAATGCTAGGGTAGATATACCAATTACACATTCGGGCTGGTGGTAATGCGTAGCCACAGTTACCTCCCACCTCGAACAAACTCCCCCCCTAAAATCAAAGGTATAGGTGGCCACCGAATAAATCCAAAGTCAGAGTATAATATCGAAGAGGAGTATTCGATAAAGGGTGCTAACCCCCTTGGCCCGAGAACCGCTCCTGTTTTAGCCACCTTATGCCAACTCACGGGAGTTGGGTCCGCGTATTTACCTCAAAGGAAACGCCGCCACCATCCTACTTCATTCTGGAATCTCCACCGCGTACACGGTTGTTAAAGTGGTTTTCGGAGTTGGCAGAGAGTATGACAACTTCCGATCCCGGTCTCTTCAACAACCAAACGTTATTATAACACCGCGGTCTTTTAAAATAATTCATACTTCAAAACCAGAACAAAATATTTATTTCAAAATTTATAAATACGATATCATTTCCATTTTTAAACCCAAATCAATATGATATCATTTTTATTTCAAATATTTCTTTTCCAAAAATCATAGCATTTTCAAATCTATATACCTTGAAATCTATAGCTTTGAAACATAAATTTTTATACTTAATGGTTTAAACATTATATTACTTTATATAATAAAATAGCTTCTTTAATTTCAAAATAAATTCCAAATAAACCATTTCAATTCATATATTTCCAAACTTTTACCATTTCACCGTTTCAAAACTAATTATTTGATAATTTCATATATATCAATTTCAATCACTATTATTTAGATTTGGAAAGTTCACTTAATAATCCAATAAATTTTAAGTAAAACCTTTAACTTCAAACAAACCGGATGTTCTTTAAATTAATTTAACTTGATATATTCATTTAAGTCGATTTGATATTCATTTAAGCCCTCCAAACCAAAATCAAGTTATAAAGATCATACCCTTTAAATCTTAATTTATTTACATTTCAAAACAAATTTTTCAAAAATAATTCTTAAATACTTTACTTCAAATCATATTCACATTTATCTTCAACCTTACTTTTATTTGAGTTATTATAAACTTTATATACAGTAGAATTTTTAAAACAGATACGTAACCATATTTTATAAAGATATCAAACTCCATTATTTAGCTTATTTTATAATTCAAAACAAATTTATACATAGTTCTTCAATAATAAGATAGCATTTATAAAATATTTAAAAATTAATATCTATATACTCATATATTTCTTTACAAGACCACAGAAATCATTTTAAAATAATTTTACATATAGACCGCGGTGTCTGTATCAAATTTTCTATCCTATGGTTAAGTGATACGGATATTTATCATTTCAATCCACAATTTAAAATTAAAATGCGGTTGTATATCATTTCAAACCACAATCCCGAATGAAATGAAAATGCATAGTAACTTGCAGTTTATACAATATAAATACAACATCCATTCATCCATCATATCAATCGTCAAACATTTATCAATTTATCATCCAATTCAAACAATCACATCAATAAATAATAATTAATTACTCGGAGTTAATTTTTCAATCATGAATTAAATAACTATTTAACTGTAGTTTATATGCAATAATAAATAAATTTAACTAGTAGTTTATATGCAATAATAAATTTAACAAAAATTTTAACTGACAGTTTATATGCAAAAAAGAATTAAATAACAAGTAAATTATATGGATGCAAATTTTACTGAGACATTGATGAAATATATGCCAAACAGCTATAAATAAATTTCTAAACACATCATAAATCAATTTAACAAACATAAGAAATCTTAAAAGTTGTGAGTGGGTTAAAACACTTACCTTTTGAATTTAAATTGAATTTTAAATCCAATTTAAACCCAAAAATTGCACAGTCTCAGAATTCGTCCAAACCAGTGCCAAAGTGTCCGAAATTCCAATACGAACCTAGCGGAGAAAACCGCGTGCGAAACGGAGTTCGTACGCGAAAGTTATTGATGTTATAACATTCAAATCAAAATAAAATTAAAAAATAAAATAAAATAAGTAAAATAAGATTGTTACCGTTTCTACCATGTCACCCACGTTTAAGTCACTCAAACCCTAATAGAAACTCGCGCGTGCATGAAGAACGAGAACGACGGCCACCAGCTACACCACCGGACCGAGCTTCTTCAAGTCGAAGACCCCATCTCGCCTACGCCTGGGTCGCTCGACCACACCAGATCACCCACGATCAAAGGCGCCGCCGCCAGCCCTAGGTTTTTCGAAACCCTAAATTGCACAATTCGACCACCACCGGTCGCTATACTCAACGAGACCACCGTCGTTGAACTCCCCAAGACAATCTCTACAATACCCAAAAACTGATTTCCCAATTTCGGCTTAAATCGAAAAGCCCCAATTTCTTGCTTAGGGTTTCAAAATTCATGTCTTTGACCGCGATTTCAGGTGACTCGAGCATCAATTTCAAAAACAGAAGCTGCGTGTAGATTCGTATCATGAATCTTCGATTCTATAATCTCACTACAACAAAAATGCCCTATTACAACGCCCTTTTTACAACGGGCATTTGCTGCCCGTTGTAATAGAAGGCTATTACAACGGTCGATTCAGGACCGTTGTAATAGATGCCCCTTTTTACAACGGGCATTTGCTGCCTGTTATAATAGAAGGCAATTACAACGGTCGATTCAGGACCGTTGTAATAGATGCCCCTTTTTACAACGGGCATTTGCTGCCCGTTGTAATAGATCGCTATTACAACGGTCTATTCAGGACCGTTGTAATATATGCCCTATACAACACTCTTTTTACAACGGGCAATGACTGCCCGTTGTAATAGGATGTTATTACAACGGTCCTTTTATGTCCGTTGTAATAGATGTCAATTTTACATCACAAATTGCCCGTTGTAATAGATGCTAATTTTACAACGGTTATATTACTAATTACTAATCATTAATAATATTATATTATTATTTTTTTTTGAAAAGCAAAGAGCTATAAGCTCATATTATTGACTAATATCAAATTACAACTCACACTTACAATCCAAAGAACAACACTAATACAACACATACACTACAGGCACTGAAACACAATACAACACAACCTACAGGCACTGAAACAAAAGAAAAACACATACACCACAATACCAACTTTGTCAATAATAACTATAGAACTGACAACCAATTACCACCACCTTATTCATAAACATGATTATAAAGTTTGAAGGAAAAACTCTGAACCAACAAACAGTTACAACATCAACCTGAAGACAGACTTCAATATTATCACATGCCAGGAAACGAGCAATCATCAAACTTCCACCTGAAACAGAGGTTTTAAAATGGAATTCGGGGAGTAGGCATTTCATCAGTAACAACTTGATTTTATTTCATAAAGAATACTGCCATGTATCAAGTTATAGAGTTGAGAAGCATTTTTAACATCAATTCCAAAAACTCTATTATTTCTCTCAGACCACACTGCATGTATCAACTTCTTGAGCAACTTTAGGAGCATAAAAGTCTTTCTTGTTTTCCATCTAGTAGCTTTGAAGATATTAAACCATTCAATAGTACTAACAGTAGAAGGTCTATAGTATCCACCATTAGACAAAAGCTTAAACCAAATTTGATATACAAAAGGACATTCAAAAAACAGGTGAGTATTTGTTTCCTTATCAGCTCTGCATAAAACACAGGTATCTTCTGATATTAAACCCAATCTGCACAGTTTTTCTTTAGTATTCAATGCATTTGCCATCACTTTCCATAAAAGTAAATTCTCTTTAGCACTTCCTCCACATTTCCAAATTCTTGAATACCAAGGAAAATATGAACCAACTCCAGATAGAGATTTGTATACAAGCTTAATAGAATGTGGCTTTCCTTTATCAGACCAAATAAGGAAATTATCATTGTTGATAATTTGATTGTTAGTAATAACATTCCAGAGCTTCCTGAGAAGACAAGAACTAGAGTATGGTAGAACAATATTATCATCATGGATAAACTCATCAACTATAGCAGAATCAGAGATGCCAGAGTTTCTTCTGAGATTATAATCCACAACAGTACTTAAAATTAAACCTTTCCTAGCCCAAGGAGAATGCCAGAATGAGAGTCCTTTAATTTTTGTATAGTTACATTGTAATAAGGGGATAAATGTTTGCCTAAGCTTAAGAATACTTCTCCAACTCCAACTGCAGTTCTGTGGAATTTCCATAGTCCAAAAATTCTTATGACCAATCAAGTGATGGTTTACCCATTGAGACCATAAGCTTTTATCAGTTTGAAAATTTTTGTTGAAGTAAACTGATATTGCAGCCTTATTCCAAAGAAAGATGTTAGTTATACCAAGACCATTCTTCTTAGTTTCAAACAGTTTGTAAAATGAGATTGGGATTAATTTCTTGGAAAAAGGGTCTCCATGCCATAGAAATTTATTAAGAGCACTAGAAATCATTTCTATCAGTTTAACAGGAAGAATGTAATGCCTTGTCCAGTAATTGGTCATGGCAACAGCAATGGATTGAATAATTGTTAATCTACCTGCTTGAGAAAGTTTGTCAATGGGCCAAACAGTAAGCTTTTCAATGATCTTCTCAAAAAGAGGTAAGCAATTATGCTTTGTAATTCTTGAACTCAATATTGGTAAACCCAAATAAAAGGAATTCTTTGGTAATTCAAGCAATCCATAAAAATCAATGATATCTTTCTTCTGAGATGAATTTATGCCAGCAATGTATATATTTGATTTCTGAAGATTTATTTGTAATCCAGTAATAGAATGGAAAAGATCAAGAGATGAAGTAATAGATTGAATATTTTGGAAAGTGGGTTTTGTGAAGATAATAAGGTCATCAGCAAAAAGCAAATGTGTGATTAATGGATTATTACATTTGGGATGTAGTTGTAACTTATTTTTAACAACCAGATCTTTCAATAGAGAATTTAAAAGCTCCATGACTAATATGAACAAGTAGGCTGAAATAGGATCACCTTGTCTTACACCTTGTTTGCCTTTGAAATAACCATACAAACCACCCTCTCTAGTAATAGAATACCTAGGTGATGAAATACATGAGTAAATCCATGCCAAAAAAGGTTTGGGGAAATTCATTCTGGACATAATAGCTAAAATAGAAGGCCAAGCAATGGAATCAAATGCTTTTTTAATGTCAAGTTTAAGCATGCATCTTGGAGAAATATTTGATCTCTCATATCCATACAACAATTCTTGTGTCAAAAGAATATTATCACTTATTGATCTACCAGATATATAAGCAGCTTGGTTATTTGAGATTATAGAAGGTAAAACAGCTTGCAATCTATTTGACAAAATTTTAGAGATTATTTTGTAGATGATATTACAACAAGATATAGGCCTGAAATCTGAAACAGCAGATGGATTACTTTTTTTGGGAACCAGAGTGATAGCTGTTGCAGCAAGACAATCGGGGAATTTGTTTTGCAGGAAAAAATATTGAATGGCCTTAATAATATCAGATCCAACTATATTCCAACTTTTTTGAACAAAATGAGCATTAAATCCATCAGGTCCCCCACAACTATTAGAATCCAGGCTAAAAACAGCAGATTCAATTTCAATTTGAGAAATTGCAGTAATCAAATCATTTGATTGAGAAATAGTAATTGTAGGGAGATTAATATGAAATAGAGGATTAATATCAGGAGTGAATAAATTGGATGGAGCCAGAATGGATTTAAAGTACTGAACAAAAGCCTCATTGATTCCCTCAAAAGTATTAACCATGTCACCAAACATATTCTTGATCTGATGAATACATTCATGATTCCTTTTTACTTTAATAAAATTATGATAGTACCTAGTATTCCTATCAGCCTCCTTCTCCATTCTCAAGTGAATCTTTTGTCTAAGTGAAGAGACTTCCTTTTGAATAGCATTGTTCAGAGAATTTTTTAATTGTGATTCCAAATGGATTAAGGAAATATCAAATGGTCTCTCAGACAACATAGTTTGAATTCTATGGAGCTCATTACTAATTTGAGTGGAAAGATTAAAATCCTTACCAAAAATGGTAGCAGACCACTTCCTAAGATGAAATTTAAGAGCCTTCAATTTGAAAGTAATATTCGACAGAGGATCCCTTCCAAATTGTAAGTTCCACACCTGCTTCAATATAACAAAATATTCATCTTGCTTAGTCCAGAAATTAAAAAATTAAAAAGAGTGTTTTGTACCATGTATATCATCAATTCCACAATGAAATAATAATGGGCAGTGATCTGACAAAGATGGATTTAAGATATTATAAAAGGAATTTGGCCATAGTTGAAGAAGAGAAAAGTTTAGGAAAATATGATCAAGCTTACATAAAGTAGGATTACCACTCCTATTATTAGACCATGTATAGTCAGGACCAATGCTTTTTGCAGATAAAAGATTAGATTGAATTAGTGCACTGTTTAATGGAGAAATGTCTTTAAGAGATAAAGGGGTGCCACCAAGTTTCTGATTACTAGCATACATGGAATTGAAATCACCACCAATCAGCCATGGAGTAGTATCTGATTTTAAAGAAGGAAGGAAATTAAGAAAATCTTGTCTTAAAGATAAAGAGTTGTGAGCATAGACAGAAGTAAGATGAAAAGAAACATTTGAAGGCAAGTGCAAACAAAGATAGTGAATAAATTGATCAGAAGCATTTAATCTGGAAATTTTGAAAAAATTTGGATTCCATAAAGTAAGCAATCTTCCATGTTTGGCTTCAAGAAAATTATCATCATATAACCATGATTGAGCAATCAAATTCCTAGCCTTCAAAGAGGCATTTGTATCAAGCTTAGATTCAGATATACACATAATATGTATATTGTTTCTAAAAATAAGATTTCTAATGTCAACTTGCTTTGAGGATAAATTAGCCCCTCTAATATTCCAAAAAGCAATATTAATCATTTAGAAGGAAGATGAGGAAATATAGTGGAAGGATTTTTCCTAGTATGTCTATGATGAGAATTGCTTTTGGAAGAGGATAAAGGTAAGACTTCATGTGGCTTAAAATTTTTGCCTTTATTTAGATCATCAGAATTACCTACAATATTTTTCACAGATTGTGAATCAGAAAGCTCAATAGAAACAGAGGGTGGTGGTAATACAATATTATTTGGAGGGGACAAATGAAGATAAGGTGAATCAGGATTAAGGATGGAAGATTTAGCACTAAACTGAGAGGAACAAGAAGTTGAAGTGGATGTTGATGAGATTGGAGGAACAGAAGAAACTAATAGACTAGCAGATGGTGATGATTTTCCATTTATTATGAAGGAAGCAGATGGTTCAGAGACATATGACACATCATTATTAGCAGGAAGATTATCAAGAACAGAAGCAGAAGAGCTAATGGATTGAATTAGAGTAGATTTGGAAGAGAAAACTTCACAGGCACTATTATTATTAGCAATAAGAGAAGTATCATTCAAGACAGCAAAGGAATTATTATTATCAGAAGAACATGAACTATTATTATTAAGTACTACAGATTCAACTTCTTTGCCTTTTTTCAACTGATTTCCAGCATCATAAGTAAAATTATTTCTATCCATTGAAACCACTTTCTTCTGTTTCCAAACTCCTTTATTCTTTTTATTAACAATTCTCCAATTAACATCAACTGCACTACCATCCTTAATACCACCTTGATAATTATCTACCTTCATACCCACCATATGATTCTTATCATCAGCAGTAACACAATCAACCTTCCCAACATTCTGCTTGCTCACAAACTCACAGGATAAAGTATTGTGCCCAAAGACTTTACAATGAGTGCAGATACTAGGTTTCCAGTCATAAGATAGTTGTACATCAGGACAGTTACTTCCTAATTGCGGAATATTAATAGAACTTGGTAAATCACAATCAGGAGATATCTCCACAAGTGCTTTAGCGTACTTAAATCTTTGTAATTTTTCAGTGGAACTATCAAAACATATCAATCTACCAACGTGACATGCAAGCCAATTAATACCTACTAATGTCCAGAGAATGATGGGTATCCTGTGAAAATGGATCCAAATAGGTACCTTCTTGATCTGAGCTTGCGTTAAACCTATCGAAGGATCCCATTTTGTTATAATGAACATTCTTCCTCTAATGAAAATTGGATCCGACTGAAGAACAAGATCTCTATCTTCAAGATTAGAAAACTTAAAGTAAAAATTATAACCATCAGATTTAAAATCAACATCACCTTTGAGTTTCCAGAATCTCTTCAAGAAATTGACCACAGTTAAAAAAGAAAGAGTACCATCCAGAAAAAATCCAACCAGGTGATCATTCCAATACTTAATACCTTCCTCCTTAACAACATCAGGCAAAACAGTGTTAGGCTTATCACGAGAAATATCAAAATGAATCGGTTTATAAGATCCAGCATTCCTAGGTAAAGATTTGAAGAGCGAAGACCAATTCGAATTTAAAGAAGGAGGAGCAAAAGGAACAGATGAATTCAAAGCAGACTCAGAAGCATGAGTAGAAGAAGAAGAAGGAACAGAAGACAAAGAAGTTGAAGCGGAGAGATGAGAAGAGACTAAAGGTGGAAACGAGGCAGAAACAAGAGAGAAAGAGGAGGAAGAAGGATCAGGCGCCATTCAATAATATTATATTATTTATTAATATTTAATAATTAATCATTAATAGTGTTATAAATCATTTATAACATACAGTAATTAATTATTATTAATAAATAATCACTAATTACTAATTAATTAATCAACAACATTAATAATCATTTATATGCATATTAGTTAATCAACAATAAATGAATAATAATAAATATTTAATTATTAAATATTAATTTATAAATGATTAGTAATTAAATATTATTACTCAATAATTAATAATTAAGAGTAATATTTAATATTTAACAATCAATAATTAGTAAGTAATATTTAATAATAAAGAAGTACTATTTTTAACAATCATTATTTTTTATATTTAATAATTTATTATAATTAATTGTTAATAATTAGTAAATTATTATTAATATTTATTAATTACACTTAATATTTAATTATTATAATTAATATTCAATTATTTAGTAATTACATTTAATATTCAGTATTTAATATTCAATATTAGATAATTAAATTAGTAAAATTCTAAACTAAATTCATAAACACATTTGAAATTTTCATAAAATTCAAGAATTAAAAAGTAAAATTTTAAGATAACTTAAAATTTTAGAAAGTTTCCAAAATCTTAGAATATTTAATATTTCAAATAATTTAAAATTTGGAAATTTTGTAAAATAAACTTAAAACATTTGTAAAATTTATAAACAAAAATTTGAAATTTTCATAAAATTATAAAATAAAGAGATTAAAATTTTATAAAATATTTAAAATTTTAAAATATTAAAATAATTCAGAATTTGAGAAATATAAATTTTACTGTAAAAATTTTAGTTTCAAATGCATTAGGGGTTAGATATATACAAGTTTTTTCTTAATTCCGAACAATGAAATTTTAGCTACATTTCCAAATTATTCCCTCCAATCTAAATTTTTGACCCGATCATTAAATTTTAACCATTTCCCTCGTTTTATATTAACTTCACGTGTTAGTCTCACATCAAAACCCCTAATTTCTCAAATCTGCATCCAGATCCAAATTAAAACACTTCCTCTCGCCGACATCATCCAGATCCACTTCGACGTTTGCAGCTCCGTCGTTTGCAGCTCGAAGAGGACTTCGACGTCTTCACCACGAAGAAGGCGGACGCCCTAAGTTTTTGCTCTCAAATAAAACTCGATTTAACTAAAAATCTATTTTAAACACTAAGCCTTAAAATTAAACCTTAATTGAAAAAACAAATCGTAATTTAAACCTATCCCCTAATTAAACACGCGACCGCCCCTTTTTCTTATTTCACGCGATCTCCTTCAATTCTTTCTTGAGAATAAAAATGACGGCGACAATTCTTGCAACTGATTAGGGCTTGAGAAATTTTGAATCTCGATCTCCTTGAGACAGTCTCAGACGCTCTGCTTTGCTAATTACAGTCGGCTTGGCTCGACTTTGGCTTTGGCTTCTTCTATTCAATGATGTCGGCTTGGTTACTCGAACTCAGACCATCTCTGGTATGTTCGTACTTTCGAATTTCCGATAGTTTGAATTTGATAGATGTTGTAGGCCGATGATGATTTTAGGGTTGAATTGATTGAATGATTTTTCGTTGAAGCTTATACCGATGATGATTTTTGGGCTTGAATTTATATGCTTTCGTACTTTCCTATTCTCGAAATTTTCCTGATATTTTTTAACTTGATAATCACGGTTTCTCGAATCTCCTTGATTCTCACGGATTTCAAACTTTCCTATTTTTAAATTTCTGACCATTTCAAAAATAAAGATACGAATTTTTTTCTTTTTCCTGTTTCGTGCATTCTGTAACTTGCTTCTTTCACGCTCGATATTATATTGATGATTGAGATTTTTCCTTGGCTGTTTCATAATCTTATACCCGATAATTCTTGGTTTTAAACTGCTTCGATGTTGATAATTCTCTGGGATGACCACGGCTTTAAAACTTTCCTATTTCTTGAATTTTGCAACTTGCTTCTCTGCTACTATATATATTCATCAATGTTGGCATCTACATTGCATTTCTCAGTGAACTCCATGTATTATTGCAATGACTCATGTATTTCACATTTTATCTCTTGATATCACTGCTGTACACATGCACTCCTGTAGCATGGTCGTTGTTCATCTTGTAGTCTTCTTGACGTTGCCACTGTGTTGCATTTGTATCACTGGTATATGCTTCTATCTATTTGGGTTTTGCAGTCCTATGCCTTGTATTCTTGTAGCTTTCATGCATTTGCATGTACCCTTGTCTTTGAGCTGCTGTGCTGATTGCATTGTATTGTTTCTGGCCTGTGCACATTGTTGTATGTGTTAGTTTAGTCGCATTGTAGTGTTTGCGTGTTGCACTCTAGTTTCACTTTGTTGTACACTACTCTGTTGTATGCTTGATCACTTGAATTGTTTCACTGCCATACTTGTAGCTTGGTCATTGGTGTAGTCTTCAAGCATGTTGTTGTTTTGATTGTGGTCACTTATGCAGTTTGGTCTTGCCGTACTCCTGGTCTTATGAGACTGTCTCTCGACATTTGGTGTATACATGCTTTTATGCTTGTGACATTCCTCTGCCTGGTCGACTTGTGGTTTCATGCTTCTTTGTTCATTGGTCATTGTTCTGGTTCTTGGTGGCTTGAGCATTTGGCATGCACTTGTTCATCATGTAGCTTGTTCTCTACATTTACTTGACCGGTCTACATTACATGTGCTTAATTGCTGTTTTGTTGACACTGGTTTGAGCCCTGTTGTCTGCACTTGTATGCTCTCGTGTATTGCCTTTGACATGATTCACTTCAACTTTTAACTTGGTCTTTGTTGTAGTTGCTTTGAACTTCTGGTTGGTCACTTGATTCAGTAGTTTGTTGTTTCATTTGTGCACTTGAGTGTTGTCTCTGACCTGATGCGTTATCAAGTGTATATATCTATGGGCACGACTTTGTGATAAATTCAAGTGTGAATGATGACGAACAACCCAAATAACTGAGGCAAATCATGTTTTCAAAAATCATATTTCATTTTATATTGCAAAAATATTTCTTTTTCAATTTTACTGCGTTAGTGAATATTTTTGCAGATTTGCTCAGATGCTGGATTCAAACTGGAATGCAGTTGAAGACAAAATACGAGTGTGAGTGAATATGTAGTGAGGTTATTTGTACATATTAAATCGTGATGTATTCAAAACTGTATATGTATAGTGAGAGCATGAAATTGTATTATTCAAGATTGTAATAAATATTTGTTTGAATAAAATTTTTGTTTGAATTCAAATTCTATTCAAATTCTGTGTAATTTATTTTATTCAACAAATATTTATTTAATCTATGAAAAATAAAATAGTACATTAACAAATACATTTAAACGAAATATATATGTTTATTATCATCAAACAAAATCATATAAGCGCAAAGCGCATATTCCACATGTATTACAACGGGCATTGCCCGTTGTAAAAAGGTGTATTACAACGGGCATTGCCCGTTGTAAAAATGTGTATTACAACGAGCATTGCCCGTTCTAAAATATGGTCGACCTATTACAACTAGGCCTAATACAACGGGCGCATCCCCGTTGCGAAATGCATATTACAACGGGCATTGCCCGTTGTAAAATGCCTGTTTTGTTGTAGTGTTTTTTCAAAAAATTTCGAAGAGTTTGAATTTTCATTTGATTTTTGAATTTTAAAATTGGATCTGGAATTTTGTTTGTCTGCCATTGAGGAGGAGAGAGGTGAGATATACGTATAGACAAATGAGAATAGAGGTAGGCTAGGGTTTATAACCAGATATTTATAGAGAAGGTTGGAAAAGAATGGATCAGATCAAATAGATGTACGCGTTGGACGATATATGGCTCGAAAAGCCCGTTTCGACTTCGGAACGAAAATGGGTCAATCCATATATCAAAATAGATGTTTTAAAATATTCTGAACGTGATGGAAAAAGTTTCACATCCAAATTCCATCGTATAAAGAAGTTATGCTGAAATCAATATTTTCCAAGTGATTTCAATTGATTCCAATTAAATTGATTTCAAGGCGTTTCAAGCCCATACGATCAAACGACAAGTCCGATCGATACGAAACTTGAAATCCTATAATAATTCATCGATACGGATCCGATGAAACTGGTTTCGTCGAAATCTGAGTCAGTGGCCAAAAAAGCTATTTTTATATTAATTAAATAGATTTACAATAAATCGATTAATTCAAATTTTAAATTTCAAATTCTAAAATTTTGCAATGTTATCACCTTTATATTTCTCAAACATTTACAATGATATAAACAAATTTTAAATGTTAATTAGAGAAGATTAATTTATACATTTCAATATAAATCCTCAATTTCCTTAAATTCAAAATTAAAATAAAATTTTCAATAATTCTATTGTATTCCCTTTTCATTCTATTATTTAATTCATTGTTATCAAAAGGATGCAATTTACATTGGCTCACGATTGTTTACATTTATTTTCTTATATTTCATCTACATTCCCTTTTAGGAAATATTTTAAATATTAAATTTTTCATTCGATTGCAATAAATCATACTATCGTAATTAGATCCAATAAATAAATAAATGTTGAATTTCATCTATTTGCACCAAATTCAATTATTGAATTTTGCACTTAAATCAAATTAATAAATCTTGCTTTCTATTCTTTAAATCGACGAAATTTCATATAGTAAATAGGCTTAGCATTAATTTCATCTTATAAAATTAACCACTTCAATTACAAAACAAATCTACACTAACTGCACGGTTTAAGTCAATTAATTGTAATCGATTCCACATTAGATGCTTTTAATCAAAAATTAGAACCTCAATAAGTTCGTTTATTGATTTAAAAATCTTACTATTCAGTACATAGACATTTTTGGCTATAAATAACATTGAATTATAATACATTTCATTAATGCATGCTTCATTTCATATAAATTCCCCTTTATTAACTAAATCACAATAACAAAACAAAATAATTAATTTAGATTTATTGCAATTGATTGCCATTCTTAACTTAATATACTAAATAAATGGTTAACCTAAATAATTATTACCTTTTAACATTTAAATTCACTTACACTATCATTAACAACAATGTTGCCATTGATTTAGATGTAATTAAATAAATTAGATGAATTGGTAAAATTTATAATTATCACTATGCCAAATTTACTCACATTCATACTTAATTACCAACTACAATTTATTATAATTACTTAATTTGCATTGATTAAATCAAATCGTAATTTAATATATATTATTTCCTTAATTAATATAACCTTTGAAATAAATTCCCAATTCTCCAATTCACCACCTTAAAATAAGTTTACGTTTCTATTAATTTCCATTTCCACTTCCGTTATTTTATATTACAATCATTAAAGTAATGTTTAACATCAACACAACCATTATGAATACTTATCAACATGCATTATATTTATTACATTAATTTACGTTTTATCCCATTATAAAATAATTCGTACATTAATTAATTCATATTTTCATCACTTCCGTAAATAAATTTTGT
The DNA here is from genome assembly GCA_030765085.1 of Allium cepa. NCBI lineage: Eukaryota > Viridiplantae > Streptophyta > Magnoliopsida > Asparagales > Amaryllidaceae > Allium > Allium cepa. The sequence goes on from CM060932.1 coordinate 114,188,948, forward strand.
GACCAAGGTATACCATTTACATTTCTTTCTTACTTTAATTATTTACCAAATATCCCTATCTACACTCAATTAGAACTTTGTAATCTTAACAAATCCATAAATTGTCAATTGCCTAATATATACATTGATTACTATTAAATGTTTTCCATAAATTTATTTGGTTTCAAATTTTTTATTCATTCCTGTATAACGCCCATCATATTTCTTATTAGCATTAATTTTATCAAATTTCAATTTATCCCATATTATTACAATCAATTACTGTAACAACGTGTTCTAACATTACCTAATTCAATGCCTACCCTATACTCTTCATATTCAGTTATATCCAGATATAATACTTACGCTATTTCATTAATTGAAATTTTATTCAATTTACTAATAAATAAGTTTTAATTACCCTTTCCATATTTAAATTTGGCGTTCATTCCAATACTAATTTATCACCTTTATTATTTCTACTAAAATTTAATTACAAAATCCTATTTAATTAGAAAATTAAATTGTCAAAATTTACGGGTTGTTACAGGCATTCCGTACATAATGTCACTTCGGTGAATGGGTTCCTATTGAAGAAGAGCCTCATTCATCATTGTTTCTATGTTGGTTTCATTTACCAACTTCTTGACCATGTTCGTCATAGGTTTCGTCTTTATTTGATCTATTGGACGGCAATAGCCATGCCCTATTCTAAGTGTTTGGCCTTGTAAATGGTCTCGATTGGTTCCATGTATTTAGCTTCCCCTATCACTAAGAGAATCATTCGTCTAGTTGATCTGCTTCTATGATTTCTACATGGCAGATAAACATCATCTATCTGAATCAACATTTTGGCCATCGGCAACATGACTATATCCACAACTGTTATCATCATCTACGCCAACAACGCCCCTTTTACACCTACATCATGTTGATAGAGTTCAGTATCGATCCCTGGGGATGGGTCGGTACTGATCCATGCTCATGTACTTCGAGCATTGTCCAATATGTTTTTTGAGGTTCTAGTTTCCTTTCTCTTCATTTTCTATTTCCCTTCTCCGTGTGTATTGCTGAATGATGAGGAACTATCTCCATCTTATGAAACAGAAGGTGACAACTCTCTTCTATTCCTTTTGCGACTACGGGATAACTGATTTAGTAAACACAAGTTTTCCTATATTTGTTTCCATATTTCTTCTTGGCTTCCATATAGCTTGTCAGTGAACTCCTTCATCATCGTATCCACCTCAACCCATGATGTCATATCTTAAGGGCTTTATATTTTAGCAGCATTGGGTTGAGCAACTTCTTCAATGTGTTGAGGATTAGTGTTCTCAACATCATTAGGAGGCCTAGAGGTGGCGTATTTTTCTCTAATATTTCATGGAGCTAGTACATCAGTTAATACTATAATAAGGTTTGTAGAAAATCTAATAGTCACGAAATGTAAGAATGAAACAATGGATCTACCTCGTTGATTAAAGCAATCCAAAGTAGAAAATAGATCTAAATAGCCTGAGATTGGTACGTTCTTAGTAAAAGCACCCAGATGTTTGCGCTAAAAGTTGGCACAAACACCCAAAAGGTTATAGAAGATATTAAAGTAAAGAAATTAAATGAAAAATAAAGAGAGATCACACAGGATAATTATAATGGTTCGGTTAATCGTCGGTCTAGGTCCACTTGAACTTTGTTTATGATCCAACAAAGCTTTTTACAAAGTCGTTCTTATGGACCAGTACCGACTTCCGAGATTACAACAAAAATACATAAAACTAAAAAACAAGCCAAAAAGGTCCCCTAGCCTATAATCCTCTATCTATAAATGATGGTCAATGGAATTCTTTCAACCACATCCTTCTCCACATTCCCTATGTACAGGAGAAGTTGAATTGAAAATATCGTGGTCAGCTCAGCAAACTTCAGGGATCGGTACTTAACCTTGCCCTGTGGATCGATATCGATCCATAATAAGGGTTGTAAATCCTTCTTTAATCTCTCATGGGTGTTTGGTTGACTTACGTCTTTGTCCTTGACATTTGGTTACACTAATTCGAGTTAGAGCTTTACTGAATTCCTTGGTTCAGAGGTTGGATAAAAGCACTTGACTTATCGATCGATCGTTTGGGTTAAGGGCAGTGAGTGAACCATCTTTTGTGGTATGCATTGACTAGTAACAACAAAGGTCTTCTATGGTATGAAATTTGTGGTGGATTTGGACAAGAGATAAAGATCGGTATTGATCCTTAGCCATGGTTTGATACTAATCCGTGACTTGACTTGCTTCTTGGACTATTGGACTTGGGGCTTGGAGTGAATTGATGTTTATGCTTCTCTTGAATATTCTTGGCAAGTTTATGACATCGCCTCTAGGTCTTACTTAACATTTGACCTTGGGAGTTATCGTTTTGGATTTTTGCCTGGTTATTCTCCTGTTTAACCAATCTGATTTGTCTGAATATGGCTTGGTCATAAGGCTGAATAACATATTTCTATGTTAATCTTAATGTAGTTCATTTATATATTTAACTGATAAACATTTCATTAATTTATATTAGTTATGAAAAATTATTGATGTAGATTATTTTGACATTACATAACATTGCGTTCTTACAATACTAGAAATGCTAAATTTTGACTTTCATTTTTCTAACAAGGCTTCCACTAGATTTTCATATTCCTCAAAAGACTAAGAGAAATATAGAATTCTTTTGATCCCACTAGTGGTTTTTGGACTCGCTTGCCTTGGGATTCCGACCTTATATTTTCTCAAGAAATTATAGGCCCACAAGCAACGGATAACCCTTTATCGACTATATTATATACAACTACTGACCATGGTCTTTGTCCAAATCTCAATCTCGACTTTGAGCTTTCTCATAAAAAGAGATTATTCACTTGTACCTATCATTTTGTAGTGGCCTAAGTATAATGCATATACCTGAGTTTGCTCAACAAATAAATCCATGTCTTTTACCTCATCTGGAAAATATATCAATGGTATTACACATAACATCTTTAGCTTGAGTTTACTTAATATGTAATGAGTATGCACGTACCCTATCAATATATAAATGATAGAGGACAACTTTATATATATAATTGGGATTCAAATCTTTAATACATAAATTAGACTGATATCGGTTTAAGGAATAATGTATTTCTTTTGAAATAACCTCGTGATTCAAATATCAAACATATATAAAATCATGGTATATGTACTATATGCGTTTATTTACTCCAAAAATCAATTTTTAGTTTATTTCAGTTTAACTTTTATTATATTTATACATATATATAGTTAAATAAGTTTAAATTATCTATGACTATTATAATTTAATTAACTTAATAATATATACATGTATCTTTATAAATTAAGTCAAATTTAAGTAATTCTAATTTTATTAATTAAATCATATTTAATTCATAAATTTTTATTTTATTGAATTAACCAATTTAATTAAAAATTCAAATATTTTGTATTATTCATCGTGTACCATTTAAGATAAATAGCCGGCTATAGCACTCATAGTTTGTTTATACATACATATCAATATATGCATATATATCAGTTAATTAACTTTTAGTTAATTAATTAATTTGATAAATTATTTTATTTTATCAAAATTTTAAATTCAATTGAAATTTTAATATTATTTATGCTAAACAAATTTAAGGTAAGTATATAGCTATAATTGTTGTTACATACATATATCACTATATATGTATGTGTTTATTAATTAACAACTAATTTATTTATTTATCAAACAAATTATTCATTAATTTAATTAAATATTTTTAATAACTTCAAAAAATTTATTCAATGTACCTTAAATATTTTTTTTAAGATATATATATATATATATATAACAATATATATATATATATAACAATATATATATATATATATATATATATATTTATTTATTTTAACCAATTAACCTTTATATAATTATTTGTTTAATTCATCTAATTAATTAAATATTAGATTATTTTGAAAATATTAAATTTATTTTCAAAACCATTTTACAAGGTATTTTATAACCTTTATAAAATTTCATTTTATATTTAAAACCTAACTTTTAAATTTAAATATATCTTAAAATTTCATATCTAATTATGAAATTAGCCCAAGGCCTAAATCAATTTGGGCCTCTACAATTGGGCCAACCTTTTAGACTTACTCCAACCATTAGCTAGCCCGGTAGCCAAAGAGAGAAGAATAATTGATTGCTAAAACCCTACGCCTAGATACTGCTTTTTTAGATATTCATTGAATATGTATGTTTAATTAGTTGGCCCAGAAGTTACTAATTTATTAAATCTATGTTTATTAAGTACAAAGATTGAATAAGTACGAATATATCTTCTGAAAAGTGTTTAATAGGAAAATGAACATATTATTAGATCTGGATGCAGTCACATCAATATCTAAAATGAAAGAGAAAAAAGTAATATCAAAAATGGATTATATCTTATCTTTTGCAAACAGTCTAATAAAACTATACGTAATCATTATACAAAATGACATGTGATAATAAAATATTTCACAGGACATTTAACAAGTTTTGTGGGCATTTTTGGCCATGGCATGGTGAATATGAAAAGAGGTTAAGAAGCATAGAAATGGCCAAAAGGTGAATAATAAAGACGCCATCTTGAAATCACAAGGGCAAGACAATGTGCTAGGGGCAAATTTGGCATACTCAGAAAATATAGTCGAAGCTCTTGGAAATTGTCCCTAAGGTCAGGAAATGCACATAAGTCGAAACCGTGCCATAATCCGAGCTACAGATTGTAAGATATGATTATCTTAAAATTTGTCATCACATAACCGACTTGGGCCCCACCTTAGAGAGCTACTACTTACTTCAAGCAAATGGAACATTTAGTAGCATTGGAATACTCTACTTAATGATACGAAGCTACTAGTCCAAGTTTTGAATTTTGACTTGAAAAGGAGTTATGGCATAAAATCATGTGTAGCACAGTGGTAGAAACTTATGCACTTCAGCCAACTCACACGGGTTCAAGTCTTGGCAAGCACATTATTTTTATGGAATAGTGGGGAATTTGAGTGCCTAACTATTTCGATTGTGAGGTTGGACAAAGAATAATATAGGGTAGAAGGAAGTAAGGAGAGAAAGCAAAGGCACTGCCACCCCTCCCTCTGTTTGGTATCCAAGGTACTGAACAGGTAGTCATGTTTGGTACCCATGGCACTGAAAAAAGGTCATCTTCACAGTTGAGAGGGATGGCATCATTCAGAGAGCCAGACCAAGAAGGGATGTGCACACCGAACCGAACCTATAGAGGCTCACCGAACCGTGCATGCAGGAATCCATCGAGCTAATGTAAAGTGCATACACCGGACTAAGCTAGTACAACACCTACCGAGCCGCGTGTCTTGGTGTCATACTGAACCAAGCCTTGGGGGACTCCGTCGAACTGAAGGGGGGTTGAGACAAATAGAGGAGCATACGAACTTGGCCAACAATATGTCCATATACATTCTATCGTACCGACCTACTCCGGACAAAGCTCCAAACCAAACCGAGCAAGCTATATATGGAATCAATTATGCTTATATCAGCAAATAATTAACTACATTTGGCATATTCAGGAATATTCCCTCTAAGCGAGTTATACATGGGAATTTCACGACTAACTAGGTTAACCATATTATCTCTTCACTCATATAAATACAAAAGCATCCAACAACAATGGGAAGGAATTCTAGAGAGCCAAGGTCATAGCAACAATACCAGACAAGTTGGAGGCTAGTAGGAACATCTAATAGGATCCTCCAAAAAGACCGGCCTAGTAGGATCAGCTAGGCGGAATAGCCTAACAGGAATAGCTAGCTAGATCAGCTAGCTGGAATAGCTAGTCAGATCAGCTAGCAGGAGTAGCCTAGCAGGAATAGCTAACCGAAACAGCCTAGTAGGAACAGCTTAGCAGGAACTGCCTAACTAGAACTGCTCAACAGAGACAACCAAATAGGAATAGGCAGCCAAGAATAGCCAAATAGGAATAGCTGAACATACTTCCTTGAGCTATATCTTACTTTCTATTAAGCTTTAAATCATTGCATCTTGTATCTCAAACATTATATCGAAGATCTGTAAAAAGAATAATGAAAATGGACTGTGAATATAGGCACATTCTAGCCGAACCACTATAAATCTTTGTGTTCTTTACTTTACTTCAACTTACTCTCTACATAACCTATATGTGATCTGCTGTCCAAAAATCAATCATGATACAAATATAACATCTATGTCATACACCTGTATTCATAGCTCTACAATTGATCGATTGGAGGTGTTTTCCCATTTTTTGAGATCAATATATACATATGTAGATAGTGGAATTTATATTATATCTAAATATATATATACATATATTCGTCATTTATATGTATATATCAACTGCCCCAATTTAATTTAATTAACGTAAAGTGTATGTTTGATTACAAAATATTGTAAGAATTCCATATTAATAACAAAGAATGATTGGACAAAACTTAACATAAATTGACTAGTAGAAATTTCAAAATCCAAGTTTGAAGTTAGAAATCTAAATTTGGCGTGGCAAGTTTTATTTAGAATTTTGATCTAAATTGCACTTGATTAATGTAAAAGATAACCTCAATGTATTAAATATTAATATTATATGTATGCGTGTACAATTGTGAAGCCGGAAATAGTTTTAATTATTTAAAGTACATATATACACACATACATATTAAATTAATTTTTTTAATATAACCATAAGATTCATGTATTTTTAAATGCTTTTATGTGTAAATGTATAACAATATATAATATTTAATTTTATAACTCAAAATTAATGCAGTTTAAAAAGAACAATAAACATGCATTTTAAAATCAAAACATATACATGTAGTTTAGAATAAGATGTTAATGTATTTCATGTTTCAAAATGATTCAAATCTACATTATTTAACTAATTAAAGTTATATATTACCTTATAAAATCATTATATACATATTAAATCATATTTATAGATGAAATTATAATTTTACATGTGTAAACAATTTCAGCTTTAAACAAATGAATTAAATTAAATCAAATCGTCTAATTGCTTGTTTAGATTATGATGTCAAATATAAATCTTGATGAGGAGATTATACATACACACACACATATATACATATCTATGTATTTGTGTATGTCTTTTTGTGTGTGTCTGTGTGTTTGTATATGTATATAAATTTGAAAGTGATATTACTATATATATATATATATATATATATATGAAAAAGAAGTTTTACCTTATGGATCCAGTCGATAAGTAATGAAGGAACCCGGGTCTATTACGCAGTAGGCAAAAGGGTAGATTTTAAAATTTTCACAATTAGATCATAGAAGGACCATGAATTCTAATAGGTTTCACTAGACAAAATCTAGTTATTTTAAGTGAATTCATATTTTATTCATATTCTCATTTAAGTTAACTTAATATTATGTGAAGCATGGGTGCAAATAACTTAAGAGATGTTATGGGATTTACCATCTCCTAAGGATCTGTTAAACTATCTATAGGTAGTAGATACGATACATATGTAATGTCTATTAGTAATGTAAATATTAAAATAGAATTAAGGCTTTATATTAATCACCCTTAACGTATTTTTTAGCATGTAGTTTGTATAGGTCTTGTAACACTGCCGGTAACGTCGGTAGTCAGTGACTCGCTATAGGTACAATACCAAAACAAAGTGGTAGTGGTCTTGCATGAGGATAAGTATATGACAAGGCATGTGAACAATGCCCAAGCTAGGATATGATCGTTTTGCAATCCCTGACTGGTCGTAACCTCCAACGACCTACCGCGTTAATCAATCCAAAATCAAGGTGCACCAACCAAGTTCAAAAATCAAGATAGTAACATGTGGAAAAGATGTTCACTATAGGTAGCTAACCTCATTGGCTAGGTATAGCTTTTGTTTTAGTCATTTTAAATTGACACAAGTGTCGTAGTCATCCATTATCGTTCTCTTACTTCATTCCAACAGAGGTTCGCCAATTCAACCTCTACATTCTGGATAACTTCCATCGCAGAAATAGTTATTAAAGTGTCTGTAACGACTTAGAATTTCTATCATTTGAAATTCATACATTTGTTTGATTTTAAATATTCACGAGTTAATTTTATAAGCTGAATAACTTATATTTCAAATATCTTGATTTAACGGGATAATTAAATTGTTAATTTAATATTTGGATATGTATAAATAATTGAAATGTGTTTTTTTGCGAATAAAAATGATTTATAAATTTGAAATAAATTATATTTGAATTAGAATGATGTTAGAGAACTTTTGAAATTGAATTAAAATTTAATTTATAAAAATTGAATATTTTAATATTTAGTTAACTTGTAAAAATAGTCATTTTCATACAGTCTTGGATTTTGACAAAACTAGTTTCATTGGATCCGTAATGTTATATTATTGTAGGATGTCAAATTTCATGTCAATCGGATTTATAGTTTAGTCGTGGCAAGCTAAAATGTGTAGGAATTTGTTTAAGTGAATTTAAATTTAAATAAGTCGATTCGAAAACCTATCTTACAAATACGATTTAATTGGCTCTCGATATATATACCATTGTGTTTGAAATAGGAGTAAAACATTATATACGCTAAGCGGCATGCTCCGTTTGGAGTTCGAAAAAAATTTGGGTGAATAGTGTCGCGAAATTTTCTATAAAAGGATATCAATTTTTTCTATTCTGCAAAAACCCTAGCTAGGGTTACAGCCGCCGTTCTTTGTTTTCGATGGCTGACATTTTCCAAAATTCTTCTCTTAATCTCTCTTGATCCAAACACTTTTAGCCTTCGATTCCTAAATGAAATTTGTAGAGAGTGATGAGATCTTTCGATCCATACAGCTATGATCGAAAATGAGGTGATGGATCAACCGAAATTCAGGCTCAAAGCCATATGTTCAAGCACGTTTTTCCATGTGATACGGGAGGCCGAGCTTCACGTGCTTATTGTAGCGACCCGACTTTCCACTCCCGGAAAATCGCGTCATCAATGAAGAAAGAAAGGGATAGAAGAAGAAAAGAAAGAAGAGAAGAAGAAACAACATCAGAATCTAACACAGCGGAACGAATAAATTATATTAATCACATAATACTTTACATAGTATCATATACATCAGAGACACACAGCATAAACAACTCATACTAGACAGTTATAGACACCTGTCTAGTTATACAACATAATACAACAACTCAAAGAAAACACACAGCGGAAAACTCTATAGCTATACGCGGAAGCCTCCTGCTCCATTGCTCCTCCATAATTCGTCAAAGCTAACCAGATTCCTAACCTGAATTTCCCTTGGCTACTCGTAAAAATTTGAGTACCCAAGAGTTTATGAAAAACAAAAATAAACTCCGGGTCAGACATGGGTCTGGTGTGAGTAACAGGTTAAAGTTGCTTAACTTTTAAAAACCTTTGAAAAGAAAGGTATCACGTAAGACTTCCCACACATAAACATGGAAAAGTTTTTACCTTACGCTAACCAAAACATTTGATAGGAAATCCTGTGATATTATAATAGTGTCTAGGGTTTTCAAATAAATAAGAAATAGCCGAAATTGTTACATGATTAAATTCCAGCTACTAGCCACAAAAGTGGGTAATACAATCAAAACCGTTGGCACTTATTGGATTTTGGATTCCATACAATGGCAGGGCTACTGGGGTACCGCCCGTCACAGTACGTGGCCTAGATCACCGTACCGAGGATTACTCCCTTCATCCCCTGCAACACAAAGCCGGACCCGTTCCTTACTGAACAGTTCCAAATAAGACAACCCCGACGGTTGTAGCTACTAAACCGTCCCACACAGCCGAAATAAAAGGGACCTCTAGACAGGGGTAAATCTTACTCTCCAGTGGGCGCGACCCACGAAGCTTTGCTGCACCTCCCCTGTTTTAGCCATTCCCGGTTGATGAGGCTTGAGGCTACGATTACCTTTATAGGACACATCACTTAGAATGCTCATCGTCCACCTGACGATGTGCTGAAAGCATTCAATCCATACAAGTTCGTTCCGGGTTCGAACGAAACCGAAGGCATTATCTCGTTACACTCATTTTGGAATCACCCTCAGAGTTAACGACAATAACCCTTGCACTTTAAACCACCATCCCGAATCTATAAGGACTAATTCCGTCAACTCATTACGGAATCACCCACAGAGTTATACTGACTCATAGTCCTTACACCTCGAGTCTTCACAAAGCTCCACTTAGATTCACGACCTAACGTTATTTGGAAACGATGTGGTTTTCGGATATCCAAATATGGAAACCCGATCCCGGTCTCATCGAAATCCAAAGCGTGTCTTTAAAGGTCCAAGTTGTTTTAAAGTTTAAAACAATTCAATTACAGTATCCATATACACACAGATAGATAACTTAAATCATAACTGATAATCAACATTATCATATAACAGGTAATTCACATCATCAGTATCAAATAGATATCTCATATATCATCACAATAGATAACCTATGTTATCATCACAATGCAACCATACATTCCATACCACACAAACATACTTATCTCATTACTGAGATCACTAAGCATCCAAGACAATCATCAACATCCATTCATACGTAAGCAAAGATTTACTCATACCATATAATTAATTTAAAATGAATTAAATTAACTATCTCTAACTCAAATTAATTTAAAATGGATTAAATTAATTCCTTCATCTTTAATTAATTTAAAATAAATTAAATTAATTATTTTACCAAATTTTCTTGCTTACTTAATCATTTAATTGATTAAAATCAATTAATCAATCATAAATTACTTTAATTAATCACTCTTGATTAATTATACTTAATTACATCCATGTAATTATTCTTAGTTAAACAGTAATTAACTCTTAATTACTTTAATTATCTTAATCCTTAATTAATTACATTAATTAATTACCTATTATTGATTAATTAATCCTAATTAATCATCCTTAACTACATTACTAATTAAATAATTAATGATCTTAATTATTTCTTAAATTAATTACTCAAAGTAATTAACAACTTAATTACTATATTAACCCAAATTAATCATCCTTAAATTAATTTCTTAAATTAATTATTTGATTAATTACTAAATAATTAATCCAAATTATCTCATACTTAAACATTTCCACTTAATTACAATCATGTAATTACTAATTAATTACTTAACTAAGTAATTACCCAAATCACCAATTACATAAAGTAATTATCCTTAAACCAAGTGTTTAAAACTAATTAAACTTAATTAATTAAATTAAACAATCTCAATCAATTAAATTAATTACATTAAGTAATTAATTTCTTAATTACTTTATCAAGTAATTACTCAAACCATTTATATTTGATTATTATTAAATTAATTAATCCAATTAATTATAAAAATTAACTACATTAATTAATTGTTAAATAATCATGGTTAATGACCTTCATTAACCATCCTCTAATTATTTTAAAAAGTAATTAACTTAAATTAATTACCAATTAAATTATTTTTAATCATTATTAATTAAAGTTAATTATTAAATTAATTAACCTTAAATTAAAACTTAATTACATAATTAATATTCATTTATCATTAATTAATAACTTAATTAATGATCTTAATTTCAAATTGATTAATCATTAATCAATTATTAACTCCAAATTTAATTAATTAATTTAAATAATTAACAAACCTTAATTACCTTGTTAATTAATTCTAAAACATAATTCTAATTTTAAATTTCAAATAAACATAACTTAATTATGTTTTAAAAACAATTTAATTCAAAACAAAGTACTTTTTGAACTTATCCTTAAATTTCAATTTTAAATTCAAATTTAAAATAAAATAATTTCAAACTTAATAAATTTAAAACTTATTTAAATTTCAGGACAATTCAAAGGTTTGTCTTAAAAAAATCAAATCATATAAACTTGAAGTTAAGTTCATTTCAAAATTTTAGAAGTTTAAATTCAATTTTAGTTTAAAGCTTTCAACTTTGAATCTTCTTTAAAATTTGAACTGAGCTTCATTTTAAAAACTCAGATTTCCAGATTTTAAAATCTATTTTTAAATCTAGCTTCATATTTTAAAACTTCATTATTTAAAATTTCAACCATTTACCAAATTGAAACAGTTAACTAAGTTAAGAATTTAAACTCTATTTCAAAACCTAGATTTAAATTTGAATCTAAAATTTCAAACTTACATTTGAATTTATACTAAATTCTTACTTTAACTAAATCTGCAGAATTCCAAATGTTTAAAACCCAGTTTTTAAACTTCAAAAAAAAAAAAAAAAAAATCCAGATTTTTTAAAAAAAACAGAAAAACAGTTTTCAACTTAAAAACCTGGAATTTAAATACCAATTTGAAATTCAAACTTGAATTAAATTTAAACCTAAACCTTATTCAAACCTATAACTACAGATTTTAAATTTTCAAAACCCTGATTTTTTTAAAAGTTTTAAAAACCCAGATTTTTAAATCAAAACACAGTTTACTGTGTTTTCTGTAAAACTACAGGTTAACCCCATACAAATTTTACTTCGAGTTCTACATGCTATTGCTTCGGGTTTCTGCCATACTTACTTCGAGTTCCACACAGACCTACTTCGAGTCATTTTACAATTCTTCCCACATCTCCCCTGAATCACTTCACATCCAAAGTAGTTCACCAGAAACATGTCAACTCCACCTCTACCGTTCATCAATGATGACCCCACAACTACATGCATCCCTTCACTACTTAACATCAACACATAAACAAGAGATTATACTGGAATTCAAAGATTTTGCTCAGAAACCCCAAATTACAAAACCTGAAAACAACTTACAGGTTTTACTCCAAACCTGTCATCCTTCACATCAAACTGCTCCGACCATCGAACTCCCGCCCCCTTTGGCCATGAACTCCATTACACATCCACTACCCATACCCCAAAACCCAGAACACTCAATCCATCCAAGACTTCCCACTGATCCCATGTTCACATATCATTTCAAAACTAGGTCTAGAAGAATTTCAACTGCACTTACTCTAATCAAATTTAAAAGTCATTTCAGATTTTTATGAGGATCAATTATCCTTATTTTATAATCCAGATAGACTATATAATCTACTTAAATCACAATCTGCAAGTATTGCACAAATTCATACTTTTATTATCCAGACCAAACTGACCATGAACCTTCACTTAAAATACTAATACTTGATTTAAAACTAAGCTATTGTCAATGCATTAAGTTTGAAGCTGGATTTAAGTATTAATGTGTTTAAATTTGATCAAAAATAAACATGCAGGGAAGTTACTCAGAGACAAATTTCCAGTATTTCCATTTTCCCAAAGGTTTTAAAATTTTGACTTAAGAAAAAAAGAAACATATTACTTTATAAGTTTTGAAACTAATATAAAATAACAAACTCTTTTAATCATCCTAAACCCAGTTACTATCTCAACATAATCCAATTGCAGATGATTTTTAAGTAAGATGTAAAATGGAATCACTGCATAGCAACTCAACAGGCATACAAAAATCATAACAGACCTACATACATAATTTATCTCAAAACTTAATTAAACAACCTAATATAGTTTAAGGTTTAATTGTTACTCACCTTTATTTGAATTTGCAGAGCACCAAAAAATGCAGGCTTTATGAAAAAAAAATGCAGGTGCTTTCTCTGTTATTCCTTTTCAAGACCAAGATGCTTGCATGCAGGTAAAGATGAACTTGTATATGCAGGTATGCTAACTCCTCTCTGTTGTTCATGCTTTCCAAGATCAAGATGCTTGCATGCAAATGTTCATCTATGCAGAACCAAGCATGTGCAGGCTCTTCTTTGAATTTGAATATGAAATGCAGTATTCTGATCTTAGTTTTGGATATGCAGAGGTTGGATTTTTAAGAGGAGGAACATGCAGTTTTGTATATGGTTTAGGTGAATTTGTATATGAAAATTTGTAGATTTTTGGGTAATATGCATATGAATTTTTATGAAGAGGAACCTGCAGGATCATTTGAATTTTGATTTATCTTTTGATGAGGAGGTTTCAGGGATATGAATATGCAGATATTGGAATAGATCTTGGGTGAATAGATGCAGATTTGAGTTTGTTTATGATTATGCAGATTTGAGTTTGTTTATGATTAAAGAAGAATGAAAATTATATGCATGAATGAGGATGTAAACTATGCAAATGTATTCTCAGATTTTAGGAAATAAAAGAAAGATTAAAACTAATTTTACACTTGTCATGAATGAGACACTTGTCTATATGAATACATATTAATTTAACACATGTTATCTCTTTTAAAATGATTAGTTTTTAATTACAAATTAATGTTATATTAGCTTAAATTAAGTTGTTAATTTAAATTTGAATATGTGTATGAATTATAAAAGAAAACAAACCATGTTTACAAATGAAATTTATACAAATAAAAATTAAAATAAATGAAGATTTTATACTTTAGAATTTAAATTCAAACTAGATTCAAAAATTAAACAATTTTCAAATTAAGTTATAAATAGAAATTCAATTTGAACTAAAAATTACAAATGTTATTTAAAACTTAAAAAGTCAATACAGTATTAATATTATTTTTATAAATCTCTTTTTATTAAATTAAAATCATTTTTCAAGAAATTATATTTTTAACAATAAAATGTCCATTTTATTAAACCATAAAACATTTTATTGAATTTATTCTAAATTTAAAACAATACCAATCTATTTAAAATATAAACCAAATATTCATATTGAAAATAGAAATCAATTTATATCATTTAAAAGATAAAATAACCAATTTAAATAATTATTGAAGAAGATTATTAAATTTATCTGAATAATTATTAACAGAACATCAATATCAATTTAATTTTAACTACAGATTATTAAATTGATATTGTCAAAAATTCCGGGATGTTACACTTATGACCGAGGTTAGAGTGGAGCAAGGCCTGTTGATTGGTGGTACTTGATCGTTGTATAAGGGAACGAGGTTGTCGCATTAATTGGAATATCGTCGCCGGTTATGGGTTTAAGCGCACGGGTTTGAACGTTGAGAAAGAAGCAAAGATCTACGGCCATGATTTGCTTTGGGGAATGAATGGAAAAGATTGAGTAGGTTTTAAAATAAATAATTTTTTTTGTAATTTATGTATATTAATTCGTATAAACTTTGAAAATGCATAACTTCTTCAAAGGAGGTCCGTTTTTGACGAAACAAGTTGTGTTGGGTCCGTATTGACGAGCACTACATTTTAGAGATGGTTTGGAGTTGATTGGAGCTAGTGTATATTTTGGGTAAAATTAAACGGGTGTTTAATTTTATTCGAAATAAAACACTACAACTTCTATTGGAACCAAAGTGAGTACAACTCACTTTTTCTGACTCATTGATATTTTTACATAAGTGAGAATAAATTTTATTTATGATGATTGATGATTATTTGGATGATATATGATATGTTATCTATATATTAATTGATATTTGGATATATTCTTGCCCATTGGAGCAGATGAGACCCTATACATTCCCGTGTAAGAGTAGATGACCCTTTGTATGCACGTCCGCTTCAAAGAGGACATCATACATATTTCTCATATATATATTTGTTGCAGGTGAGATCCAACTGGATTCCTTACCCGTATTGGTTTTATTTACAGATATTATAATATATACTGTTATCATATGACATATGATGTTTGGATGTCAGGATTGATGTGATTGATGTATTTAGTGCTGTTGCAACATTGGGCCTATTTTTGGAATTTTAAACATGTTAAAGTGATGATTTCAATTTAAAAAGGATTTCCAAGTGATTTTGAAAATAGATGTTTTGTAAATTTTTGAATTGTTAAGTAAATGAATTTATTTTGAATAAATAAAAGTTATAATTTTTATGTTATAAAAATTATGATTTTTGTGAAACATAATCAGAATATTTTGAAATATGAAGTTAACTATTTAGTAAAACAGTTTAAATTGGAATTTTTGAATTTATTATAAACGGTTTATATATAAGATTTATAAAATTGATATTTTAGAAATAAGTTTATAAATTCACATTTATATTTATAAAAACTTCCACTTATAAAATTCATTTACTAACCAAACTCATTTACCTCGTTTATATATAAATTTATTATAAACGGTTTATATATATGATTTATAAAATTGATATTTTAGAAATAAAAAATGATGGAATTATAAAGGAGTTTTATAAGTGTTAAAATGATTGATATCCCTTTAATACACTTCTATATTTAACTTATCAAACTCAATTGATTTTGGATTTATCGAACAATGTTTATAAATTCACATTTATATTTATAAAAACTTCCACTTATAAAATTCATTTACTAACCAAACTCATTTACCTCGTTCACTTATAAATTTATTATAAACGGTTTATATATAAGATTTATAAAATTGATATTTTAGAAATAAAAAATGATGGAATTATAAAGGATTTTTATAAGTGTTAAAATGGAGTATAAATGAATCTTATAAGTAAACAAGATTTATAGATTTATTAGTTGACAAAGTTATAAAAGAATGAATTTTAAAATAAGAGATTTATAAGTAATTAACTTATAATTAGATTTTGGCATATAAACGAGGTAAATGAGTTTGGTTAGTAAATGAATTTTATAAGTGGAAGTTTTTATAAATATAAATGTGAATTTATAAACATTGTTTGATAAATCCAAAATCAATTGAGTTTGATAAGTTAAATATAGAAGTGTATTAAAGGGATATCAATCACGATTTTGGACAGTGGATAATCCCTTAATAAATATGTAGAATTAATGAATGTGGTAAATGAGATATATCACGATTTTGGATAGTGAATTATCCCTTAAATTAAATGTGCAATATTAATTTGGTTAGAGGATTATATTCACTATTTTGGACAGTGAATAATATTTTAAATTAAATAAACATTTTGAGAAGTGGTATTTAAATCGAATTTAAATAATTTGAAGATATTTTAAACGTGTTAGTTATCGGACACGTAGATTTCGACATTCATTGTTGAAATAGACGTCTTCGAGAAGTAAGGAAATGATGGACTATAACACTGTTGTTATAGTAAATGATTTTCAAAAGAAAATGTTTTTGTATAGTATATGGAATTTATATATCTATTTTATTTTCGAATCCCTATACTAGTGATTTTGGGTTGTCGTAACTATGTTTTACGCAACATTCGTTTTGACCCAAATAAAATATGTTTAGAGAGAATGTTTTCCTTAAAGAATAAAATATATACTTAATCCTGATTTAAGTATATGTATTATTTCCTAAGTGTTGAAAATAAATGGATTTGTGAACTACTTATTATTAAATAAGTATATGGAAATGTTTTCCCATATAGAATATTAAAATGTTTTGAGAAATATATCTTTTTAAAGATAATTTGGAATGAATATTTGGCAAGTGATTTAATTAATAAAAGATTAATTAAAAGGGCCCAATGATTGCATATGATGCTAAGTATTTGTTTGTTTGCTTTGATAGTTAAATAACCGACTATCAAATTTAGCCATTTTAGTTCCTCGACTTGATGTGGGAACTATTTAGTCGTACACTTAGTACGTAGCCTTCTATGGAGGCTTGATTATCGTTTGTGTTGAGGATGTTGATTCGTGTAGTGTGGAGTATTACTCCAATATATCGAGCTTCCTTCTTCGTCGAAGGATAGCAAGTTGAAAGTTGGAGACGTGACAAGTCTATGAGACTTAGTTTCTGTGTGAGATTGAGAAATGCTTTTGCATTGTTGGTGCGAAGAGACTGAGATCAGATTTATCTAAAAACCACTTCGCACCAACATTTATGCGACGATTGTGTAGGTTGTTTATGATGATAATGATATTCAGGATTTTCATAGTGGAGGATTGCTTGTTGATCGTTTGGGGTTAAAATCCCAATATACATCCAGTAGTAGCAGTCTCTTCATTATGAAATATCCAATGCAAGGACTATTCGCTACTAACGTAGAGATTTCCCGACAGGATGTGGTACGAAAGTAACTTTGGTTTGTCCTATTCCTAGGCAATTTGTATGGATGTTTGTCTGAAATTGCATTTCTAAATATTACATACATTGGTTTTTACAAACGTACATCAGTGGTGGCGGAGAATGCAACTTTTTTTAGCTTAACACCCTCCTTAAGACGTATGAACTTAAGGGTTGTATTTTTGTGGAAGGCAATTAGTAGTCAACGGAAATGGCCGTGTGGCATTCTCAGTGATGTGATATATGATATATGAAAGGTAATCGTTACCTCAGGCCTCATCAACCGGAAATGACCAAAACAGGGTTAGATGCGGCAAGGTTAAGTGGGTCGCTCCTAAGTAGGATATGATCATCCTCTTCTAGATATATCTTTACACGCTATGACGTCATGTATTTGATTATTGTGGTTTGTATGCTTAGAGGGCCCTCGGAAAAGGTCAGTGATGACCGAAGGATGACATATTCGGTACCATCTAGTTATAGAGGTGGGCCGGTCTTGTGTTGGTAGAGGAACTTTGTGATGGTTTCTCGGGACATCCATCTAGAGGTGTACCCATCGGAGGGTAGTCCCTTCACCTGGTCATTTGTATGGAAATCCAAACTCCACTACATGCCTTCCGTTTTGATTGTATTACCCATTTTAGGCTATATGCTGCAATTTAATCAATATAAAATTTCGGCTATGATTAATATTATTTGAATAATAGCCACTATTATAATATAAGAGGATTTGATATGAGACGTTTTAGTTATCATAAGGTAAAAACATGTCCGTGTTTATGTGTGGGCGTGCCTTATGAAATACTTTTGTTTTGATAAAGGGAAAGTTGGCAATTTAATAAATTCAGTCGAGTGTGTTTCTCATGCTAGTTTACGATACTGATCTAGGCGTTCTTCCCTTTCAATGCTTGGTTCTGACTGAGTATATTTATAGGTTCAGATTTGGTGCTTTGAAGTTTCAGCAGGAGAGCTGGAGATCTTCATTTTCGTATACACGTATTTGTTTTGATTATCCACTGCTTAGTTGTTTATATTATCAACAATTGTGAGGACGGATTATTATAATTGTCCAGGATGATAACTATTGATTGATTCTTAAACTCTGATTGATGTATGAATATACAGTTTCTGTTTTGTAATGATCATTGATACGATATTATATGTTTTCCGTTGTGATATGAGATTCTGTATTGTTCTGTTTTATATTCTCTTCTCACTTTCTTCTCCTCTCTTCTTCTCTCTTTTTTTCTTTCTCCTGACTTTCCATCAGTCCGTGCTTTTTGGGTCGGACATGTGTGGTTTATTGTCGATTCAAATGGTACGGATTTGTGGGTCATCACACGGTTTCTGGTAAATGATAGAGATGTGTTATTTTCCAGCACCGCTCTATTTAATAACCAATTGTTCATTTATAAACATATGCTGTTTTGTCAAATTTACATATTATAGTACAATCTGTATAGAATTTCAAAATGAGTTCAACATAAAAAGTTCTTCATTGTACTTCAGGAATACACAAAAAAAATTACAGAATTTCAAGAAATGTTTATTATTTTTCATAATAGAAACACTTCGTATTTTACACTAAACAAATTGTAAAAACTTATAGATTTATAGAAAAATTCCAAATTGTTTCAGAATTCTAAAAAGACCATTTTATAATCTGTAGTAAAGTTTTAGATTATTCCAAATCAATTTAATAATTTTCTCAAATTTTCAAATGGCTAATTTCAAGGATTAAATTATTGAAATTATTAAGTAGCTGAGATAAATATAGGTTCCTTTACCAAATATTCTTCAAATAATATATTGGAGCTACGAAAAAAGATTTAGGTCAAAATAATTATTTTTATAAAAATACAGTTTTACCATAAAGCTACTTTCTTTAAAATAAAATATAAAAATACCTAAATAGCCGAATTAAATGTCTATTTGTTTAGAACATATGTTTCTTTTTATGTAATGGACATATATAAAAACTTTCTAGTTAAAATGATACCCTTTTACAAATCATTTACTTGTTGGTATATAATTACATATTTATTCTAAAAAATCTACACGTAAACTTCCTATCCAATTTTAGAGTATCTTATTTCAAATTTTCTTTATCATTATATATAAAGATTTCAGAATTAAACATTTTTTTCAAATAAGGACAAAACGGTATTTTATTTGTCAAAATCACTTTTTGGCCAAAATAAAAAATTTCTATAGCCTAATATTTTCCACATATCACTATAACATATCCAAGGGTTTTATCATACTATTCCATACAGTTTATCCATATTACAATTAATATAACTTCAATAATTTAACAAGGTTATAATAGATGTATATCTCTATCAATGGTCTAACATATATATATAATAACAATGTCATCAATTTTTAAGATATAATGGATATACATATGCAATAAAAGTTTAAATCAACTTGTTAAACATATAACACAATAATAATCAACTATCGCATATCAGAGTGTTCAATTAGTAATGATATTCAATTTTAATGTCAATTTAAATTCAGAAACAGTAAACCAATATAATATATCACATCATAACTTTGGTTTAACTTGCGATAGAATTTACAGTATTTCGTGAGTTTAAACACTCACTTTCGTATGTGAATCTGAAAACCACTCGACATGAAAATCTATGAGCTCATGGATCTCAACACATACGGACACTCCTGACTCGGATCTAACACACACTTCAAACACGAACACTTAATGTTAACGGCTTTTGACTATGCAATAGAGTCTTTGATAATTCTGGATTGGAGTGCTCGACATTAAGGTCTCAGCAATGTTCTGGAAAATGGTGCAGGTGGCAGCTCTCGGAAAAATGGGGTGGAAGCTCTAGGAAAAATTGGGTGGTAGTTCGATTTTGAAGTCTCAGTAGTGAAAAGGAGGTTGTTGAATATGTAGCAGCGGATCGCACGTATGGGTTTGCTGGAATTAGGGTTTGGCGTGGCGGAGGAGAGATGGTAGGCATGGTGGAGCAGTGGTGCTCTTGGTTACGGGTTTATAGAGAGATGGGTATGCGGTTCTGGGAGGGTGGGAATGTGGGTCTAGGAGAGTGCGACTAGATGGAGGATCAAGGAAAGTGGGGATACGGGTCTGGGGAGGTGCTCCTGGACGGAGGATTAGGGGAAGTGGGGATGTGAGGCTAGATGGCGGTAATGCTGCGTACGGCTGGTGGTAGGATATTTCATTTGGAGGTAGGGCGTGGTGTTTTGGGTGGCAGGTTGTTTCAAGCGAAAGTTGCTAGTGTCAAAATGTAGTGGAAATGTGGTGGCAGGTGACAGAGAAGGGGACGGAGAAGTAGTGGGATGGAAGGTGCGACGGCTTGTCTAGCGTAGGCGAAAGGTGGTGGAAATGACCGGTTGTGGAGGCTTGGCGAAAGGAGATGGGAGGCGGTGGATTTAGTAGGCAAATGAAGGGTGAAGTGAGTTTGGTTTTGAACAAATGGAGGTCGTAGGGTTTATAATAAGTAAACGGTAGTTTATGAAATTAAAATATTAGGCCCCGTTTGGCTTGTCGTTTTTAGTTGTGTTTTCGACTATATTAAAGCACGTCCGTTGTACGTATTGCTGAAAAACAAACAATTTTGAGAAATGAAATTAACGTGTAAAATAGAAAACAAATTTATTTTGTTTTTCGTGTTTCGAGGGATAACAAAAGCACAGAGAACAATCCAACTTCTTCGTTGTCCGTTGGTCGTCGCAATGGCCAAGAATTATATATCTTCTTCTCCTATTTCTTGTTGTTTCTTAGTGCAGGTTGAAAACACAAAAGTCAAAATACAAAATGAAACCAAACGGACTCTTAGTATCTAGTTTTATATTATACGCAATGAACACATGACCAAGTATTAAAAAGGAGATAGAATAGGTATTTGCCAAAAATAATAGGGGACGTGTGCTAAGACCAATTCGTGTGACTCGAACATACCCAAATATATGTGTACGTACTTTATTTCAAATTATATCCTGTCCTGTACTCTATAATTCAACCACTCTACGTTAAAAACCCCATTCAAAACATGTAAATAAATATCCCGTGTCAATCAATGAGAAAAGACAAACTATATGACACGTTAATATCTGTGCTATGACAGCTGCGTTAAAATTCACTGTTGCCGTCAATTGCACCAACTCGAAACATATAACGAACTTCAAATTGCTATTAACAAAGCTAGAAAAAACTGAATTTGACGAAATGAACTTTAACAACTTACTCTGAAAATTTTCTTGAACATTTTTATGTAAAAACATATACATTTTGAAAAATAATAGTTTTCACTAAAATATTAACCGGTTTTGAATTAAAATCGACGCAGCATAGATTTCCTAAATAAACCGAATAATTCTTTTTATTTTATTTTATTTTATTTTAAAGAATACTAAAACACATTTTTGATCATAATTATTTTTTAAATACTTTTGTTTAAAATCATTCCTTAATTCAATATTTTTAAATAGTTAAAATACAGATCCTTCCAATCTTCCCCGATCAAACTTTTCGCCTCCAAAAAGCACAAAATAAAGGATCTAGAATTTTGATATATTTTACTAAAATAATCACGTTGTACAACATTTAAAATTCTTACTTAGATTTTCTTCGAATTTAAAATAATCAAAACCTTTTTTATTTTAAAATACCTTTCGAAATACTTTTATACATGCTTGATGTTTTAATATTTTATTATTCAGTTCTCACTATCGAAACCCAAAAATGAACGTCGGTAATGCTGCAGTCATCGCCAGAATTATTTTTAAGCGACTAGAGTTGGACATGTTAATATTACCAATAGTCCCTTAAGGAATGATTCATTTGTCCTTGTTATTAAGGGATTCAGCCCATACATTGGCCATGCGCATGTCTAAAATCTCTAAGTACTTGATAGACTAGAACACCAAGTAAAATATTTCAAAAACCTTTTCTTTCAAAAATAGATATTCAAATTTTTTCCAAACATATCATAAAATAAATAATAATTTTTCAAATCATTTCTTTCATACCATAAAATTTAAAATAGATTTTTTTTTTATATTTTATATCTATAGCTCATTTATATAATATTTTTAAATTTTATACTTGAAGAAAACTTAATAAATCTCATTTACGCCAAAATCAATAATCTTCAAAATTTGAATACTTTACCAATTTCATATGTAAAATTTCTCACTTCATGTAAGGTAAATTTAATTTGTAAATACCATTTAAATATTCACCAATGACATCCTTATAAACATATTTAGAATATTTGAAAATAATTATTAACATCAGTACTTATATTTAGAAAGAGGACTATTTAAGTTATTGAATCCATTATTTGAAAATTTGAGCAAAATTCTTTTAAAAGTGGGGAAGGACATTACGACTCAGAAATTTATCACAACAACCAACCAAGAACAAACCAATACTCAACATTATTCAAGATATTTAATGACTAATTAAATTTAATGTTTGTTCGTGTTCACAACCTTCTGGATTACTTAAAGATAGAGATAACCCCTAAGTGTACCATTTCATTCGTCAGCCTTTAGTTATTACTTAGTAGATTACTTAAAATATTTCAGACCAAAATTGAAAGTTACTCCCTAAACTTTTTTTTCTTTTTCTTCACATTTATTTACACAAAATAAATGTATCTCTTTTACTACTAACATCATTTATGAAAACATTTGCTAAATATATCTTAAGTTTAGAATCGTAGAATACACTACCATATCTTGAGAGTATATAATAAATATCAAATTTAATTTTTTTTCCTTCTTCTTTTAAATTCAGATGAAAGCCCAATAGCATCTAAATTTATACAATTCAGGCGTAAGACAAGGACATGGTTTTAATTAGATAATGTTTATTAAAATCTTCTCATTTAATTTAATATATTTTAAATCTGGTTTTAAGTTATTCATTCTAAATTTGAGAATTAACATGGCTTATATCAAAATTTTGTGTAACTAAAACACATATATCCAAATACTTCTTTTCATTTTCTTTTTAAACATTTAAAATTAAATACTTGGATTTTATTTTAAATCCTTTGAAATATTACTTTATATATTGATATAAAATATTTTTAACAATTTTCTATTATCACTTGCTTTAGCTTCACTTAGATTCGAACTCGTTTAATTCGTACATTGAAATTAGAATAATTTATTAAGTATACTACAACAGTTGCCTAGGCGATCATCTAATCATCACTTAGAAGATTTCTTAGATTATCACAAAAACAATAGAGATGTTTTCCCCGAACTGTCCAAAGAAAAGTTTCCTTTAAAATATTTTTCCTCATAAATATATATAAGTAAGACTATTATATATATATATATATATTCAAAATTCTCTTTATGTAAAAACTTTAATTATAAATCCTACCTATGTACAATCACCTTTTATATAAAACATTTCCTATTATAAATACTATATATATATATCCTAACTTTTATTTAAGATAAAATTAACTTACAATATAATAAGAAATTATACAAAATAATGTCAAAAAATATAGGTTTTATTAACATATATTTAATCTTACTTAGGTTACACTTTAATTTAATTTTCTTTAAATTTACACTTTTAATTTTATTTTCTCGCAAGCTTACACTTTATAATTTAAAGTTTACACTTATAATTTTAAAGTTTACACCTTATTTTTAAAGTTTACCCTTTTAGTTTCAGAGTTTACTGTTTTACTTTTAAAGTTTACACTATTAATTTTTTCTATTAAGTTTACTGTTTAAATCTTAAGGTTTACACTTTTAATTTAAAAAAAATTCAGCCCGTGTTTCATAAACCATACTTTATAGATCATATTTAAAAAAAATTGTTTAACTTTCATAAATGAAATTACTATAAATATTTCTTAAAATCATTTATCTTTTATAAACAAATAACTACATATCCTTTGTAAAATGTGTTGACCCAAAAAATGGATCAACACTCTGGTTTGAGCGTGGAAGCACCAACCCTGTTCTCATAGAGAAATAATGTAGATAATGGATATAGAAAAAAGCAATAAGAAAAAAAGACAAGAAGATTTTTATAGTAGTTCAACTGTTAACGAAGCATACGTCCACTTCATAGTTTTTATTATAAACTGATTGCTGTTACAAGATGTATCTGATTACAAAGCTCTTGCTTATCCTTAGCTAGGTTGAATCTCCAAGGTTGGAATCCACTAAAGAATCGCAATGAATTCCTTTGAAGACTGTTGTAATGGAAGCGAGGAGTGAAGAAAGCTTCTAGCAGAGTTTCAGCAACTAGTCCGAAAAAGATCCCGTTTATGTTGCAGATAGGATGGTTATTATATAGATTGGGCAACCATTGGTCCAAGTTGTTCGCCAGCTATTTACAGATGGTCACAAGAAGGTGCAGTGGAGCTTATCTTACAACTTGAGCCAAAAGAATGGATCGCTAGCGATCCATGGTATTGGCTCGAATGCGAGCTAATTACTCAGCCCTTTCCTCTACGTCACTTTTTTTGGATTGCACTTATTCTATGATCAAGTATGGATTGCTGGCAATCCATAGTGTATGGATCGCTAGCTATCCATACACTTAGCATATTTTTGGACTTTGGTCTCTAAATTGCCTTCGTCGTCTTATGTCAATGTTATTCGTATAGTCTCGTTGCACATCGCCTTGTTTTGATGATGATTTACTTGCTAGTTGCTTTTAGTTACTGAGTGGACAAGACAGATGCTTATCTCTAGATTTAATTAGCTCAGGATCTCATCAAACTCAGCCATTGCCTCTAGAATATGTATTGGATTATGATGCCATATAGTTGGTTGATAACTGAGCTAAATCCATGGATCGCTAGCGATCCAATTGCCGTGGATTGCTAGCGATCCTTTTCCTTAGTGGATTTTCATATTTATTTTCTTAGCTCTCATGGCTTATTGCTTTTGTCCTTTTGGTTGAATTTTGAGCAATTCTAACTCCACCAAGTTCTTCCGCCTTCTCTTGGATCCTGCTGGGTTAAAAACTCGGGTAACATGTTCCCCTCAGAGTTCGTCTTTGTTGAAAACAAGACGTGTTCTGCAAGTAATCACTTTTCGATTCTTGTTCGTTGAATTACAAGTTATTATGTTAGGGACACAAGAATTTGAATTAGACAAGATTCTCGTATATTAAGATTTGCCTTAGATTGTCATTGCTAACCAAAATAGACCAGATTTCATACCATAGCTTTTCGGGTTGCCCAAAAGCAGTGTAAGGATGTCACCAGGCAAATTGGAGACAAATTGCACACAACTCCATGGATCACTAGCAATCCATAGTTGATGGATCGCTAGCCGGCTAAGTGCTTAGAAGTTTTTTAGCATATTTTATCTTCCTATTTAAGTTCCTTCGAGCCGACCCATTCATATCTTATCATTCAAGCCGGCTTCTCTTCTACGATCTGACCCTTCTACTAAGCGACTTGATCCATCATCTTCGAAAATTAGACCTTGCCTTAGCCTCCGCCATGATTCCTTCTATGTCACCTACTCCAATGCCTTGCCGTCGCTTTTCTAAGTCGCCTTCAATCGAGACCCTAGCTCGCCTGCTAACATAGATCATCGCTGACTCATCTTTAGACCACCGCCTCCCAATTTTTGTTCTCCGATCCTAAAGCCTCTACCAAATTTGAGTTTAGATCATTAGTCCGAGGTGGGTTCGCTGATTACAATGTTCATTTATCGACTTGGTAGCGGAGTTGCATTCATGATGTTCGTCATAGAAAGTTCAAGTTGATTACGATTGTATGGAGGAAGATAGTAAACCATGTCTTGAAATTTTCATGGGACAACATTCATGCCTTGCTCTAGTGCTTGACACGTTTTTTTATTTCTGTCCATATAATCAGAATCAATTTTGCTTAGAGTTTCATTGTCGATATAATACAACATATTACGAATTGGTCGTGGCTCTTCCAGAGAGTTTGGATTAATTTCACTTGCTTTTGCACGCTCGGTGTCCATGTACCGAGGAGAACTTTCCACGTTTCTTCGGACAATGGATCCATTATCAATTGTTGATCCATAACACATAAGTATGGAAGAAGTAAAAATAAAAGAAAATGATACGGGCAGTTCTTTTCGTTTTTTGCTGCAAGTGAACTATCTACATGTGATTGAGCATTTGTAGTGTTTCGGACATCGAGCTCACCCACTATAGACAATAGACTCACTTACCCTGGTACAAGTTTGAAATCCGGTGTGTCAGCGTGAATCATTGTCTCTTCAGAACTCAAGTATTGTAGAGGAATTTTTAGTTTAGGATAGAATTACATGACCATTTTGGACGCGAGTTGTATTGTCAAGAATGAAGTATCCATCTTCTCATCATAAATTTAGTGGAGGAAGTTTGGCACTTTCAGAAGCCGAGTCGTCGTCTGTTTCCCTTTCTTCTTCCACTTCATAGGCTGAGTATGACCAGTTAGTTCTAGTCGGTCCGGTTTTGGATCGAACTCTTCCTAATTTTAGAGTTCTTCTCAACCTATCGAAGAGAGCTTCTTCTGTGATTTCTGCTAAGGTCCTGCATAATATCTGCATGCAATATGGCATACCGGAGGAAGATGTGCGCCTTCCAGAGAAAAATGAGTTTGCTTACATGCCACTTCCGGGATATACTGCTTGTCATCGGTATATGCGCCTAAATGGAGCCGTGCCCTCTTTTAACAAATTTTTGTACGAGACCCTCTTGAATTTGGGAATCGCTCCATCCAGATTCATTCCAATGGATACGCCATCTTAATGTGCTTGCACGTTCATTTCATGCGTACATTCAGTCATGCTCCGAACTTTGACAAGTTGCGATACCTTCTTTCATTCAAGAAAAGAGATGAGTGCCCGTCTTTAGTTGTAATCAAAGCTCAAAGTAATCGTAAGATTGTATTGCAACGACAAAGCAACCTATCTCAATTCAAAACTCCACACTTCTTCATCAAATTCTCTGAGGGGTTTAACCGTCTATGGACAACAGGGGGTAAGTTCACTTTCTTACTTATTGAGTTCCGACGTGTCTCTATAGAGTTTCTAACAAGTCGAATACTTCTTGCAGTTATTTTGTGGCCGAACAGGGACTTGCCTATCGATGTAACTTTCCTAACCCTAAAAGCTATCGATGCTTGGGAAAGATCCGTTAGAGTCTCGTTGACTAACGAGAGCTTGCTTCAATACAAATTATTGCATCCGTAATGATCTGCTGTTCCTGTTAAAGTTCCCTCCCCTTTTTGATCCAGGGTACTCACGCGATCCACCTCCTCATCTCACGGTTCCGAAGATGGCGCTTTTCAAGTAAGACATGGCTTGTCCAGAGAGTTAGCCAAAGAGACTCGCGAGAGAAGAGATGCTGCTGCAATCGGAGTTAGTTGCCTAGCCAAAATGCCTCCAATTCTTTAAGAAGGAGAGAAGGAGTTCAAACAGAGAGAGGGAAAGATGCAATAGAAGCAGAAAAGGAAGAGGTCAAGGCTGATGGAAGTCGCGATGGGTCCTCCTCTAGTGATGATTATGACTTTAATGTGGATTTGGATGATGGAGGCTCTGAATCGTGCGACGAGGCCCGAGGGATGAGCCTCATCGTCTCGAGCTCTCATCCCCCAATGATAGTCGAAAAGATGATGCTTGAGAAGCCGGACAATGTTGGGATTCCCTAGTCAAAGGTGCCGGTGTAGATTTCAGAGACTTAAGCGACGTATACATCGATTTTGATGCACTTGTGGGGAGGATCCCAAGTTTGGAGAGATGCTTCCTCGTTTAGGATATATTACGCCCGAAGTTAGTTCGATTCCTTCCATGGTGCCTGCCCGATCCGGTTTGTGACATCGTTTTAGGCTCTCCTCCCAAACACATCACACATTTCACTAGGGTTATACTCACATGTACACATACTTTTCATGTTTATTTTTCGTTTCTAAGACCTTTTATTTCTTTGTGTTAGGTATGACGAGAGGACGCAGCCTTTATGACGATCTAGAAGAATTTACCGACTTTTAGTGCCGGCCAAAGCGATCTTCCTTCCATCACCAACCTCGCGAGATGGAGAAGGAGTACAAAAGAAGAAAATGAAAGTGTGTTGTGGATCGTGTAATATGGATAAATGATAATGCAGAGTGTAATGATGATAATAATACTGTAAATAGTGTAGAATAAAAAGCAGTATAGTAAAATGATACCAGAGATTTTTATACTGGTTCGGAGCACCGTCCTACGTCCAGTCCCAGACTCCTTCTGGAATTTCACTAAAACAACAACCGTCACTTAACCCGGAGGAACAGGTCTATACAACCCCTGAGCAGCCGAACATGAACCTGAGCAGCAGAACATGATTTCGCCTCAACCGCCGAAGAGGACTTCATAAGTCTGAGCAGCAGAACGGGACTTCAACAAACACAAAAGATTGTTTGACTTTTTGTGTGTTCTGATAATATGGATTTGTCACTTGTAGTACACCCTTCCTATAATCTTTTCCTCAATTATGATGTGTATATTTGAAGTTTATGAAGATTAGAAAGGAACAGTATTGCTTAGAATATATAAATCCGATTTTACCAATAAATATGAAAGAATAAGAAAGTTAGATAAGAGAAAAGAAGATTCTGTAATTTGAAATCAAGTTAGAATATGTATTTATAGATGTTAAAAAGCAGCGACCATTGGCGAAGAGTTTCGGTTGAAGTGTTGTGTCCAAATCTCTTTGTAGAGGTTCGTAACTCTTCACAAATGGTCGTGTCTTTTTAGAAAAATATACCTGTTATAGAAATTCAGTCAACTGAATCTCTGGGTTAGTCGATTGAATATTCAAACGAATTTTAAATAAATATTTGAATATTTGTGCACCTGTGCATGTTGCACAAAAATTGTCAGGTCAGTCGACAGAAATTACCAGGTCAGTCGACTGACCGGTAATTTCTATGCAATTTGCACAGTTTTACACAGGTTTAGTAGGTTGTTTATAGATATTCAGTCGACTGAATGACTTGTTCAGTTGACTGAATTCTATTGATAATCAAAAATCACCATAGTTCATTTGATTAGAGCACTTGCCTTCTAAACTAATGACCCGGGTTCGAGCTTCGCTCCATGCA
The DNA here is from genome assembly GCA_030765085.1 of Allium cepa. Lineage (NCBI taxonomy): Eukaryota > Viridiplantae > Streptophyta > Magnoliopsida > Asparagales > Amaryllidaceae > Allium > Allium cepa. The sequence goes on from CM060932.1 coordinate 114,219,104, forward strand.
TTTTTTGAAAACTTGATTTTGATTAAAATATGCATGCAAGTTTATATGAATGTGAATAATGATTCTTGAGGAAAGATTTTAACAAAGCATTAAACTAGACTCTATATACATATTTGATGACTCTTGTTAAAAAAATATAGCTATATGAACCATGCTTTGAGTCGTTGAGTCCAGATGTTGTCGTAGTCTTAGATTCGTGAATTGTTGTTTTATGTCAGCAATCAAAACCTATGATCCAACAGAAAATATTTAGAAGCTGAAACTCGTCGTCGAGACGGGAGGGAACGAAGCTGAATATACAAAGGTATGTATGAAAAGAGGACGAATTTCGACAAGAGAGAGGAGCCGTCGAAAAAGTGTAAATTTGATCGTGGGTCCCACTTTTCAGAACAACCAGCTTTTGCTCTGATGCTCTCTTTAGCGGGTCAGGAAATCCTAGTTACTTTTGTCTCCGTTCCTCTTCAACTCAAATTCCATCATCTTCTGTTGCTCTTGCCTTCGGTGCTTTACACCCCCACCATAGATCCACCTATGTTCTTCCATCTTGTCCTCACAGGCATGAGGCGGCGCTCCCCGAGTGGTTCTTAAGGGGGGGTTAAGTTTGATCGTGATATCCGTCCAGTTCGTAGAGATTCATATATACCACAACTCCAAGCTATTCAGAATGATTTGGAGTAGGCTGAAGGGTGGGAAAAATTATGCAAGCAGCTGGCGGACACGAACCGCAACAATTATCAAGAAATTCTCTCCTTTGAATCAGAGAAGGATGATTTCGAGAGAGCATTAGTAGAATGTGATGCTAGGGTCAAACAACTGGAAGAGGAAAAGGAAGAAACGCTTCATGAAAGAAAAATGAACGCCGACTTGTTGAAGGAACAAAAAGAGGCTCACGAGAGAATAGAGATCGTCTATAGGGACGAAATTAAGAAGGCTTATGCAGAAGAGGCCAAATTAAAAGAGAAGGTGCCAGCTTGTAGCGCGACAGTTGAGGCCTAAAAGTAAACCATTTCCGATGACACCTTATCGTAGAGGGGCATAATAAGACCATCTCTGACTAGGTTGAGACAATCACTAGGTTACAGGATCAAGTTGCACAGCTTAGCGCTGATAAGTCTCGCACCAATGTTGAAAAGTTCGTCGTTACGGCAGATTATCTGATGCTTCAGAATGCTTTTGAAAGGAAGATAGAGAAGATGGATGAGACCATCTTGAACTTTCATGTCAACTCCCTGCCGCATCAGGGGAGACTTAGCTACTTAGGACCTAAATTCCTGTGCACTCTTGCTGTGGTTTAGGATGAAATCTTTACCCGCTTTCATGATAGCGGTGATGCCTATTCCGAGAGAGAGTTGGAGAACGCCTACCTCAACGAAGAATCACGGAAGGCATTGCTGGAGGGTCGGGAGATTATGCGGATTGAGAGGGAAAAGGAGGCTGTCAATGCCAGCACGACAGCAACTGCTGAAGCGCCTCCAGAGCCTTTTATTTCTGGTGCCAGCAAACAACCGACGTAGCCCCGTGATCCATCAGCAAGTCCTAGGCTTGTAGCTTCCCCTAGAATTGTGAAGCCGTCGGAGGAGGGTGAAGGCGGTGAATACGAAGTTGACATTCTCGATCATTCTTCCAGTGCAGGTAATCTACTTGCCTCTCCTGACTTTGAGAATTTTCATTTCACGTCGTAAGAGCGAGATGAATTTAACGCTTTCATTTTTAATTTTATAGGTCCGTTTTCCTTACGAGTCGATCCGAGTGCTTCCGCGATGCCTGGGCCTATTATTATCTCTATTGCTCCTATACTCATTTTTGTACCTGATCTGGTCGTAGTGTCCATGTCTAGATCGCAATCGGGGCCGGAGTCCGAGATGATCGCTGCACTGCATGGTTTGGATGACCTGTCTGTATCTTTGGAAGGTGATTTCATGACGGGCGTGGCTCGAGAGCAAGAAACTCTGATTGACCAGCCACGCAGATCTCAAGAACAATTGGTTGTAGTTAAAAAGGATAGGGTTAATGCAATCAAGGCCTCTAAGAGCTCCCGCTGATCTCGGAAGCACAAAATAAAGGGCGAGTCTTTTGAAAAGGTTACAGAGCAGGAAGAAGACATCAGCACTGAGGAGATCGTCGATATCACTGGCAGCGACACCACTGCTAGGGCGAGGCAAAAACTTTGAACAAAAGGCAGAAATGGGAGTGGTGGAAAGAAGCGCTAAGAAGCTTGGGTGGTAGTTGATCTGGTTTTGATTCATTTTGCATTGTTTGGTTCAAGTTCATAGTATGCACTTAATACTTTTATTCTGCTTGGATGGCGTCTGTATTTTTCCTTTGTTGGCTGGTATTGTGTAGGTACGGCCCACACATTTTGACCTTGTATAGAAGAAAGTTATAAGTAATACGTTGTTGATATTTTGACTGTACCTTTACTTATTTGCTCATATGTATTCTGTGCACTTATGTCTATTTTGTTTACTTCCATTTTACTTTATCTAATCCTGTGATTATTGCCCACAATTCTTTGTTTAGAGTAATAGAATTTGTGAAACTTTTGTTTTTAAGCATAACATTTTTATTTAAGTGTCGGTGTATGCCCCTCCAGTTGACAGGGTTATTTACTTCAAACACTTGACAAACAAATGGTAAATTATGGTTCGAACAGTTTTCATACAAAAACTTGGAATTTGACTGTCACAAATTAATTTTTTCCTTTTACAAGTTTTGCAACTTATGTATTTATGAAATTATAGAAAGTATACAACATATGCATGTTTGAGATGTACACAAACACGTAAACTTAGTGCAGAACATACAGTTACGAGATTGACTATTAGAAAATTCATAAGAATTCAGTTACACGGTTAACTTAATGAATAATCTTCGCAAATTTTGGAAGTTAAACCACTTATCACTTCTTGAAAGCATGAGTTAGTACTTATCAATTCTTCAGATTTTTCCAATCTTTAAATACGCATTTCATAGCCCCGGGCGTGCACATCATACGAGTTATCTGTAAGCAGTTAAACATTATTCGTGTTAAATGTTACAGTTTATCATAAGGTGTCAGCAATTGGAGTTTTCTACTGATTCGTAGCACTCCAATCTTTATGGAGTCACGCCCATTACTTTCGATGGTGGAAGTGGGGTGATCTTCGCAATTTCAGTGGTAGATGAGTTTTCCGTTATTACCAGGGTAATTCCGGTACTTAAAATACTTCTCAATGTTGCCAATCTTCAAGCAACGTGAGGAGTTTGTGTTTTAGGAGCGTGATTTCATGGCTCAGAGAGTTGGTGCACAGCTTACGGGATGCTCGACTTTTTATGCTTCTCAATGTTTCCTATCTTCGGGTAACGTGAGAAAGGCGTGATTTCATGGGTCGTTGAGTTAGCGTGCAGCTTATGAAATACATGGCTTTTGATACTTCTCAGTGTTGCCTATCTTCTTGCAACGCAAGGAGTTTCTGCTTTAAGAGCGGCTTACGGGATGCGTGGCTTTTAGCTCTCCTCGATATTGCCTATCTTCGGGCAATGTGAGGGGTTTGAGTTTTCAAAATTGGTGTGTGACTTATGGAATACACGGCTTTTGGTTCTCCTCAATATTGCCTATCTTCAGGCAACGTGAGGAGTTTTTGATTTAAGAGTTAGTGCGTGGCTTATGAAGTGCGCGACTTTTGATACTTCTCAGCATTTCCTATCTTCGGGCAATGTCGAGGAGCTTATTTTTTAGCCTTCCCGATGTTGCTGGGGCTATGCCGGTTTTTAGAAGGTGGGGATCGGGTTTCACCGATCCAACGGTTTGAGTCAATTTGCTTTCGTCCACTCGGTGGGTAATTATTATGAACACAGTTTTGTTGGTTCAAAAGGCGAATCAATTTTATTAAGAAAATTTGGGCAATTTTTTTCCTATTTACAATACCCATGGCATTCCAAGATGGCTTATTTGCTGAAAAATAGAAAGTATATTAGGTAATTTTCAGGTGAAGTAGCGGCACAACATTTTCTATTCCATGCTCTGGGAATTTGGACGCCATCGACTGTTGTCAATTTGAAAGCTCCATCCCTTAACTTTTTATTGATGACATATGGTCCTTCCCAGTTTGGTTCAAAGGTTCCCGGAATGGGATAGATCCGTTTGAGTATGAGGTCTCCCACTTCGAAGTTTTGGTTGCGAACCTTTGAGCGGAAGTACCGTGGGACCCTTTTTTTTAGGCGATAGTCCTTAACTTGGTTTCTTACCTCCTTTTGTCAATCATATCCAGTGATTCGAGTAGAAGCTACTCCTTTTGCTTCTGATTAAAGATTTGCATTCTGTGAGAGGGGACTTCTAGTTCGACGGGAATCATTACTTTTGAGTCATATGCTAAGGAAAACGAAATGTGTCCAGTTGCTGCTTTATGAGTTGTCTTGTAAGCCCATAATACGAGTGGAAGTTCATCAACCTAGTTTACTTTTGTTTTAGTCAGTTGCTTTTTGATAGTAGCCCTGATGATCTTGTTTATTGCTTCCTTGCCTGATTTCTTGTGGATGAGCAACTACGGAGAAGCTCTTCTCAATTCCTAAGCGTTTGCAGAAGTCTTTGAACTCGGCGCTTTTGAACTGGGTCCCATTATCGGTGATGATTTTCTGTGGCACACCAAACCTACAAATAATGTTCATAGTAACAAAATTAATGACTTTCTTTGTTGTAATGGTGGCCAGTGGTTCCGCTTCGATCCATTTCGTGAAATAGTCAGCAGCAACTATAGCATATTTGGCTCCTCCTTTAGCTATTAACAATAGGCCAATCAAGTCGACTCCCCATATTGCGAATGGCCATAGTCTGACCATTTGTGTTAATTCTGTTGAGGGGGTTCTTTTAATGTTGTCGAATCTTTGGCAACTGTCACATCGCCTGGTGTAGTCTGTTGCGTTACGGTTTATTATCGGCAAGAAATATTCGTATCGGAGAACTTTCTTTATGAGGATTTGACCTTCGGTATAGTCTTCGCGTTTGCCTTCATGCACTTCCTTCAGGATTCGCCGAGCTTCTTCGTCGGTCACACATCTAAGAAGGGGGGTCGAGAATCCTCTTTGGTAAAGTATCCCATACTGTATTACAAACCGCGGTGCTTTCCAGAGAAGCTTTTTCCATTGGTTGCGGTCGGTTGGAAGGGTCCTTGCAAGTAAATATTTCTTAATTGGCATCAACCAAGTTTTCGGTTCAAGGTGGTCTCAAGGATTCAATCGTCGTCCATTTCATCTATGCGCGGGGCAGTCAAAGTCTGAATCGAGACTAGTCCTAACAATTGAGCTTCTCTAGAGCTTGCCAGTTTAGCTAAGTAGTCGGCCTTGGTGTTCTCCTCCTGCGGAATATGAGTTATGATATAATGTTCGATGTCGCTCAGTAACTCTTGTACTTTAGACAGATACGGTGCAAGGTTCTCCCCTCGAGCCTAGTACTCACCCTTTTCTTAGCAAATGACTAGTTGGGAGTCATTGTAGATGTGGATGGACTTTATTCCAAGTTCCTTCACAATTTTCAACCCTACTATTAATGCTTGTATTCTACTTTATTATTTGTTGCAAGAAATTCCAAGTGTAAGGCGTAGCAAATGGCTCGTTGTTCGGGGCTTTCAAGCACTACTCACGCCCCTGGATAGAGGTGGTTAGATGGGCCATCAACAAAGAGTTTCCATTACATCTCCACTTTCGATGATGTTTCTTCTTCGTCATCCGTATAGCAAACTCGGCGATGAAATCTGCCAGCGCTTGGCCATTGATCGCTTTCTTCGGATGGTAAGTAATATCATATTGGCTTAGTTCGACGTTCCACTTGAGAAGCCGTCCGAAAGTTTCAGGTCAGTAAGGTACTTGTTTCAAAGGCCAATTAGTTAGTACTTAGATTGGATGCACTTGGAAATACGATCCCAGCATCCTAGGCGCGATCAGGAGGCAATATGCTAGCTTTTCCAACTTTGAGTAATTTTTCTCGGTTGCAGTAAATCGCTTGCTAATGTAGTTTACAGATCGTTGAATTTTCGCTTCTTTGCACATAAGGGAAGCACTTAAAGCATGCGGTGAGACTACTAGGTAAATGAATAGGTTCTCTCCGTCCACTAGCATTGACAGGATTAATGGAGCTTCCATGTGCTGCAGTAATTCTTCAAATGTTATTTGACATGCTGCATTCCATTCGAAGTTTTTGTTTCCTTTCTTCAATGCATCAAAAATGGTATGCCCTTGTCGGTGGCTTTGGAGATAAATTAACTTAAAACCGCAACCTTCCTATTCAAGCTTTTTCTCTTCTTCATCGGGGATTGGAATTCTTGCAAGGTTGTTATCTACTCTGGGTTTGCTTCGATGCCCCTGGCACTCCCGATGAATCCCAAGAATTTTCCTAAGGCTACTTCGAAGTGTCATTTAAGTGGATTAAGTTTCACTCCATACTTTTGGAGTATTTCTAACATTTCAGCGAGATTATCCAGATGGTTGTCAGCTATTCGTGATTTAACCAACATGTCATCCACGTAAACCTCCATAGTTTTCTCGATTTGGTGGTTGAACATGGTATTTATCAACCTTTGATAAGTTGTCCAAGCGTTCTTCAAACCGAGTGGCATCACCCTGTAGTAGTATAATCCCAGATCGGTGATGAAGCTGGTATTATCATGATCAGGTTCATGGATTAGGATCTGGTTGTACCAAGAATATGCATCCATGAATGATAACAGTTCATGACCTTCCATTCTGTCCACAAGCTGGTCTATTCTAGGAAGAGGGAAGCTGTCTTTTAGGCAAGCTTTATGTAAGTCCGACTAATCGATACAAGTTCGCCACTTCCAATTGGACTTTTTGACTAAGACTGGGTTAGGTACCCGTTCAGGATAAGTTGCATCACGGATGAAACCGTTAGCCATTAACTTGTCCACTTCTTCTCTTAACACATTTGACCATTCAGGACCCAGGCCGTGCCTCTTTTTCTTTACTAGTGTGAAGTTGGGGTCAATGTTAAGCACATGGCATGCGATTTTTGGTGACACCCCATATATATCAGAATGCGTCCATGCGAACACATCCAAGTTAGCATAAAGAAATTTAGTAAGTTCCAACCACATCTTGTTTCCAAGATATGATCTAATTTTCAAGACTTTAGTTGGGTCGTCAATATCGACTGGGACAGACATCCTCAATTCTGCCGGTGCTGCCCGATCTTCCTTGAACTCTTCTTTCTAGGGTCCAAAGCCTTGCCGAATCGATTATGGTCCCCAAGCCAAGGGCGGTTCTATAGTTGCTATTTAGAAGGTTCACGAATGTGGAGAATTCTCTTCTCATCCTTCCCCTTTTCCCTTCTTTTGAATTCATGTAACTCTGCAATGTAACATTCTCTAGCGGTGCGTTGATCTTCTTTGACCACCCTGATTCCATTTGTAGTCGGGAACTTCATTGTGAGGCACCATTGGTCCAGAGCGACTCTAAAATCAGCTAGGGCAGGTTGTCCCAAGAAGGCGTTATATGTAGAAGTTTCATCTATAATTACGAAGGTCTGAACGAGGGTAACTCTTCGATTACCCTATCTAAGCTCACTAGTAAGTCAATTGTTCCTACGGGTTGTTTGGGTTCGCTAACAAATAGTTGGATTTTTGTTTGGCATGCAGACTGCTTTTCATGTCGATCTTCATTTGGTCAAAGGTATGTTTGAAAAGTATATTGATAGAACTGCCGCTATCAACCAATACCCGGTGGACCACGGCGGGTCTGATTCCTACCGTCACCGCCATCGGGTTGATAGTTGGAGCTTTGATCCCCTCGGTATCTCAGTTTCTAAATACAATATCATCATTTAAAGTTTTCTACTGCTTGATTGAGGCCCCATTTTCTATCGTGAGACACGATTCCTTCGGAGCATGCTTTAATGAACTTGCATATCACTCCATCTCTCCCCGACTTCTGTGTGCAGGATGCGGACCTCCAGATATCATTCCAATAATGAGTCTCTTGTCAGTTTGCTTTGATCCCTCTTTACTGGTTCCATCTTGGTTTCTTTGGTTCCTAGGGGACTGAGGAGCCACGGGCTTGTCAGCATTCCATGGTTTTCTGACATATTACCGAGCTTGTTCTCTCGAATCAGCTCTTCCATCAAGTTTTTCAAGTAGGGGCATTCGTTTGTTTTCTGATCGTGGGTCTTGTGGAAATGGAGAAACTTTCCTGAGCGCTTCTGTTGGTCAGCTACTTCCTTCTTAGGTTTTTTTTTACATTCCTCGGTCCCCTATGTCGCAAGATAAATATTTTTTGGAGTTTCATTGAGAGGGGTGCAATCTTCATGCATAAATCCTTTAAGGCGTTTATTGCTTCCGTTTTTTCTTATTAGAATTATGATTCTTCCTTTTTTGATTTCCATCTTTCCTTGTGATTCCTTTGGTAGCCCCGGAAACATTCATTTTCTGGTCTATTGCCACATCACTCTGTCCGACGTTCAACGGGTGCATGCCAGTTGACTTCCTTTTTGACTCCTGCGCTTCTTCCAATCTTAGGTATTGACTTGCTTTGCGATTGAAATCCTTCATTGCAGTGGTTGCTTCACTAAGATCCATTGTCCGAACTTAGTTTCGGGATGAATGGCTCGGACAAAAGCCATGAAAACCATGTCCTCATTTGATTGCTGATTGCTGTCATTGTGGTATTGAACCGGTTCATGAAAGACTTCAGCATTCGTTTTGTCCCTGAATATCTCGGACAGGGACACCATATCCTAGGTTTGCGCTGTATGGAGCCTGAATTGATCGAGGAATCTTGTGGCAAGTTGATCAAAAGTAGAGATGGAACTCGATGGGAGCCTAATGAAACACATGGAAGTGATTCCTTCCAAGAAATGGGAATACAACTACACTGAACTGCTTCTGATTAGTTTGCTCTGTCCATGTACCTGCTATACTTGTATAAATTAGGTTTTGGGTCCTTCGTCCCGTCATAGGATGAGATAGTTGGCATCGTGAATTTTTCTGAATATCGTTCATTCAATATCTCATCAGTAAAAGGAGTTTGACTTAGTGAGGATCCCCACTCATCATCTCTTCTATTTTTATTTTCGTCTATCAATCACTTAACCATATCAAAGATGAATACCTCTAATGTTTGGTAATCTTGAGGACGGCTGTCAGTCACTGCACCAAGTGTTTGACTTTGCAAACGGTCTTGGCGAGCGGGCTGCAGCCTTGGCCCTCCTTCCTTTGGGAGAAACACTCCCTTGGATCCCGTTGGCTTGTGGTTGTTCTGACTAGGGTGGTTTTGACATTTTCAGCATTGGGAAATGCATTAGCGTTCTCTTCTAACTTATCATCATTAAATTGTTCTCCACCCTATGAATCGGAGAGGTCCATGGCTATATCCTCTTGCGGGATCTTTTCCCTTTGATTCAAGATCCGGGTTGGTTTTCTTGTGGCAAGCAGGGTACTTGTATTCCCTTCTGCATTGATTCCCATATTTCCTGCTATCCCTCTTTTCTATGGCTACTTCCTGTTTCTTCTGTTTAGACTAGAAATAGAAGAATTTTCTTGCTCTACGGTAGTCGTGGGTCCAACCACAGTTCATGGAGCAGGGTTTGATTGTAAGATTAGGAGAGCATTGAGCTTATCCATTAGAGCCTTTTAACTGTTCTCCATTTTCTGGTTGACCTCATCAACCAGTTTGTTCAACGCATTCCTTATAATGACTTCACGCTGATTGGAAGATGCAGGCACCTGATCTCCTACGTTGGCACCATTTACTTCAGTTTGTTGATGATTCATATCTTTCCCAGCTACTACTGCCTCTATGGACCTTCCAAAGGCAGTCTCTTATCTTCCTAGAGCCATTAATTCCAAGCAATAGCTTTTTCAGGTAAAGATTGAGGATCTAACTTCTGACATGTATGATACAAAGTTGAGAGCTAGATCTGAACTCTAAGTTGGGTCCTCAACGAAAGCATCAAAATGTTAACCCAAAAAATCGACAGCACTATAGAATATGCTAGTATATGATTTTCGTTTGATCATAATAAGCATATATATTAATTTAAATGTATTTGTTGTGGTAGTATTTTACTTCTCACATAATTAAATAAGTATTTGTTGAATAAAATAAATAACTCAGAATTCATATTCAAACAAATATTCGAATATTTTATTATAAATTCAAATAGTACAAATTTAAGCTCTCACTATACATATATACATTTTCAATTACATTACAATCCCGATTACATCACAATTTTCAATTTACATGGTTCACCTCACTACATAATTCACTCAACACTCGTATTTGATCTTCATCTTTGTTCCAACCTGCATCCAGATATGAACTATCTGCAAAAAAACACCAATGCAGTAAAATTGAAAAAGAAAATATTTTGCAATGCAAAATAAAGTGTGTGTTTTGAAAATAATTTTTGCCTCAGTTATTTGGTTGTTCATCATCATTTTCTTTTGAATTCAACTTGCATGAACAGCTTGTAACATGCACAGTGTATCACTATACATGTCACAAGGCCATGCACACCAATATACACTTACTTTTTAAAACTACAGGTACAGGTGATCTCAAGGTCAAACCCGAGCCAAGGCTGGATTCAACGCAGATGCAAAGACTTTATCAACACATGTAAAAAGTTGAACTTCAGACACACTAGACTAACATGCTTACATGAACAAGAGGACCAGACCCTAACCACCAATGCATTCGGACTTCAATGAGACAAACTCAAGTACACACATGAACACAAAGAAATGCAACAAGACTACCTAGGCATCAGTTTCAATTACCACTGCACACACTTTGAATGCAACTGGACATTTAACTCGAAGTACAAATGTAGAAAACTACAATCATTTTTCAAATGGCTGCAACACAAAAGAATTCAAATGCAGAACACACATCAGACAATACAACAAAGTAGTGCAACAAACCATGGACATTGATGAAGCAGACCAAATCACCCTGTGCAGACTTCAATTGAATACGACATATCAATATGAACCAGAGTTCAGATATATCAGTTCGGGTATGAAGGGATAAACATGAATACAAAGGACTCAGCTAACAATGGAGCGTACAACTACAATAGAGTTCAAGTCTCGACCAAAGCAACATGTCCAGATCAATGCAAGTGGAACAAGCCAAAGTAACACAGCATACAAAAATACATGCATATTCACACATGTGTGCATGCATATATATAGTGGAAAAGCAATCAACAGAGAAGCCAAGAACACACTTGTACTAGACTTCAAATCAAAACAGTGGTGAACACATGGGATGCAACCAGCCTCAATGAGACCAGAACAGAGACATGAATACAAAAAGGACCACAGGACTAGAGTACATGAAATCACTTGAACAACATGAATTGCACAAGCATTCAAATGGAACCACCAGCACAATGCAAACCAGACTCGAGTGAACTAGAGGTGAATACAACATGAAAACAATCTCATCAATGCAGACTCAAATTTACATGAAGTCTCGATCATAATAAACTCAAACATGTACAAACAAAAAGCTTCAGACAAGTCAACTTTATCAAGTTATAGTTCAACATGACCAACCAAGTTACAATAAAATTCATATATACAAGTTTGGTATTATCTACAAGATGCAAGTGAATAAATGCACCGAATAACAAAGTGATAATAATTTTACATAGAGATGCAAGAAGCAAGTCGATCACACACACATACATATATATGTATATACATGGAGATGAGTACAAATGTTTCAAAAATCAGTGAAGCAGTCCGAACAGTCAAGGAGTAAAAAAAGTTGCAGTTAAGTCTTTCAAAGGCAAACAAGTCTAAGTTTAACACAAATGTAAATGTCGAAGTCAAAGCCAATAAATAATGGAACTCGCATGTGAAACATGATAATCAAGTCATAATTCAGTTAAAAATACATATGCCAATATATCAGGAAGTCAGTTCGATTAAAATTCAAATGCTACAGTCGTAGACAGAAAAGAATAGAGCCAGAGTAATAAAGGAGCAAATCCAATCCCATGGAGAAACACGCATGAAACGAACAAGTCAAAAATCATCACAACATTTAATCAGTAATCGAACAACTAAGCAAAGTGTTTGAAGAATTAAAACAGAAATACACGAACGAGAATACAGGGAATCAAACCCTATAAATTACTAAATTATCATCACTGGCATTTCAAGCGATTCGAGTTCAAGAAAACACCAGAGCAAGCCATTGAAGTAAATCATAAACCAATAACTCGAATCGAAGTCGAATAATCGAAATCAAAAAAGGAAAATCAAGTACCAATTTAATCTAAGCAATTTGAGCTCCACATTTGAAGCTGTTGTAAGTAATCAAAGCCAGATATTCGGTTGATGAAGCATATCGAAGCAAAAGCATACTCCAATCGAACAATTTCAAGCGGTGACATCAAATTAATAGAACCCTAGTTGTTTGAAGAGAAACAAAGGAACGACCATGGAAGTTCGAAAAAAAAGCAAGACGTTCTTTCTATTAAATTATTTAGCGGGCCAGTGTTTTAATCATATTGGGCTTCAAATTATTAAATATATAGGGTTTGTTCTGTTCTTGTTTTTTATTTGTAATTTCCTTTTAAAATTGTGTAATTTTTTAGTCGTGCGACTAGGTACAAACTACGAGGCATAGTTTGAGAATTCGCAACTCAGTGGCTGAGTTGTGACAAGGTTTTGAGCTTAGAGTTAAGTTAGTCAAGTTAGCGTGTGTCGTAAGTTTACGTGTGTTTGTAAGCATCTGACTACTTAATTTCTAGTAGAAACCTTGGGGCAGCACGTAGGCAGTTTATTGCCAAAGCTGGGTAAATTTGTGTGTGATCTCTACTGCACGATCTTGTATGTACAGATGTCAGACATTACATTGTTGAGATTTACATCATCGACTTTTATAAACATACACCTGTTTGGTGGTGGAGAAGACAACCTCTCTTAGCTTAACACCCTTCTCTGAGACATAAAAGCTCGGAGGTTGTACGTTTGTGGAAGTCAACAAGTGATCGATAGAATGGTAGTGTGGCATTCAAAGAAAGATGATGTGCTATGTGAAAAGGTAATCTTTACCTCAGGCCTCACACCCAAAAATAATCGAAATAGGATTGGTTGTGGCAAGGCTCTGTGGTTCGCAACCATTAAGGTATGATCATCCCCTTCTAGATATATTTCTTTTCGAACGTTCAGGATGCTATGAGGGCCCTCAGATAGGTTGGTAACGATCGGGGTGATGACATATTCGGTACTATCTGATGAAAGTTAGGCCGGTCTTATGTCGGTAGAGGTGCAGATGTTCTGTTAACCTTGGTACATTCCTTTAGAGATGTACTGCCGGAAGGTAGTCCTTTCAACTGGTCATTTATATGGAATCCATTCTCCAATAAATGCTTTCCAGTTTGTTTGTAGAATCCGATTTTGTGGCTAGCATTGCTGGAATTTAATAATGTAACAATTTCGGCTAAGATTGATAAATTTACTTGCAAATGTATCCAAAGATATGTCATTAAAATAATATAAATTATTTCGACGTAAAATGTTTTGGTTATCATAAGGTAAAATCATATTCCGTGTTTATCTACGCCGTGGTCTTATGAGATATCTTTTTATTTTCAAAACACATATTTTGATTTCTCACACCGGTCCCATAACTGACCTGGAGTTTATATTTCTTTTCCGTTTAAACTCTGGGTGCCCTATTTTCCTAGGCAGCCAAGTAGTCAGGATTCTGTTTAGAGTATTTTGGAAGGAGCATGCTGAAGGAGATTTTTGAAGCATGAAGTTGGAGCACCCAATGGGGATATCCATCTATCTATCTATTTTTCTTTTCTGCTATGTATAAGTTAGTAATGCCAGCAAGTGTGGGAGCAGGCGGTTATAACTGTTCCTGGCTGGGTTTGTGCATACAAAACTCTGATGTACCCTAATGATGGAAGTTGTATGTACTACTTATCTATTCTAACTTAATGTGAGAATTTGTCTATCTTTTACTTTACCCTTGGAAACCTGCCTTCCAGCACTTGGATTTACGGCTCGTGAATACTGTGGATGTTTTAGTATCGATTTTCGAGAGTCAAGGAGACAGGTCTTCACATGCAGTATCAGAGCTGAAGGTTAAGCGAGAACCTTGGCTTTGGTGGGGTATAACTCATTAGAGCTAGGGTTAGTAATGCCCTAGAATGAGTTTAAATATTTGAGACTGCGCATTTAGAAATCTCTAAAAGGTGTACATATTTCCCAAGGATAATTTCGCCTTTGTATTCTATAGTTATCCAACTAAATCCAGGTGGTAAGACATGAGTATTGGTAGAGGATGAAGAAAGGGAAATAACGGCACCACAAGAACTAATGGTCGAGCTCCAACCGTTGCTATAGAAGAAATAGCTCACGTACAACCCCAGGTTAATTTTACCACTCTATGCAAGAATTATACCAGCTTAGGGGGAAAACCATTCATGGGTACAGAAGCTATTATTGATGTACATGCTCAGATTAAATCATGTGAAATGATCTTTAAGGTGTTAGATATCAGTAATGAGCAAATGAGGTTCTTGGCCTTATAGGAGTTAAAGGAAGGGGCTTTCGCTTGGTGGAAGTCCATTACCCTAAGTTAGTCAAAGGATACTTTCTCTTGGGAAAGGTTTAAGGAGGTTTTGGAGGAGTAGTTCATGCCAACATCCAGGAAATCTTGTCTTTACCGAAGCTTTATGGATCTTAAGCAAGGCAAAATGACTATTGAGGAGTATGTGAATAAGTTTAATGAATTATCTTGCTTTGGGCTGGGACTAATTGACACGCCTTTAAAGAAGAATGAGAAGTTTATCTCGGGGATGAATGAGAAATACTAATGCAAGATGACTGCCCATGTTAAAGGGTCATTTATAGATTTGCAGGATATGCGATTCCATTACGAAACATTGGACAAGAAGAGTCCCGTGGTAGTTCAGACCACCAACAATAATGCCAATAACTGGAAGAAAAGGAAGTTTAATAAAAGTGGTTAGAAGCCATGGTCAGGAAAATTTGGAGGAGGATCTCAAGGAAACCGTTTTAAGGAATACAGTTGTCACAATTGCAAGAAGAAGAGCCATATTGAGAAGGATTGTAAGAGACCAAAGGTCTAGAATTCCATCTCCCCTATGGTCCAAAATAGACTTTGCTATAATTGCCATCAACTAGGGCACATGATCAACGATTGTCCGATCATGAGGAAAGGAGAACAAACCCGAGTCTACATAATTGAGGATAAACCTTCAACCTCTCAGGATGTGAAAGGCAAGAAAATTTTGGAAGGTAATATTTTTATTAAAGATATTTTAGTTAGCGTATTTTTTGACACGGGAGCTTCTCATAGTTTTATTGCTAAGGAACTGTAGAAGAATTAAAACTTGAACCCAAGTTAGTTGATACCCCTATTTACATGACAAATCCTATAGGCGGTACTAGTAACCTTTGAAAGAATTGTGAGAAAATCCTAATTTCCCACTCCTTCCATAAATTTCCTTTCGACTTATTTATCCTAGATTTTATTTGGTTTCAAATACTTTATATGGATTGGTTGACTAAGTTGATCTCGATTACATTAGTAGGACAACAACCTTATGGACCAGTTTCGGAAAGTTTATCGAAATATATTACAAGATCCTAGTCCAAGAAGGGGAAGTTTTCTTTATGCATTAGACACATCCTAGGAAATATTAGAAACCATACCCTTTGTTAAAGAATTCTTAGATGTTTTTGAGGAAGTAAAAAGTTTACCCCCACATCAAGAAATCGAATTCCGTATCGATTTTATTTCCGTTGCAATGCCAATTAAGCGACGAGACTGATGGATGGCTCTAAAGGAGAGAGAGGACTTTGATAACCAAACCCAAGAGTTATTAAAGAAAAGGTTGATAAGGCCGAGTCATACAAGTTGGGGATCAGCAGTGATTTTTGTAGAAAACATCAGACGGATCTCTAAGGTTATGCGTAGATTACCAAGATTCGAATAAGTATACGATTAAGAACAAATATACTCTTCCTCGAATATATGACTTGTTTGGCCCGTGGTGGTCGAGTATTCTCAAAAATCGATGTAGCTACAGGATTTCATCAGTTGAGAATCGCAGAAGAATGCACCCATCTAACTGCATTCAAAGGTCCAAACACTTTCTTCGAGTCATTGGCTATGCCTTTTGGGCTAACTAATCGCCCGCTTATTTTGACCTTATGAATAAAGTATTTAGAGATGTACTCAATAAATTCATGTTAGTCTTTATCGATATCCTTATCTATTCTAAGATAGAAGAAGAACACGAGAGGCATCTAGAAAGTGTGTTAGAGATATTACAAAAGATTCATTCAAGACTTCTTGAATATTTCTTATCACCTAACAAAATTGACCATGAAGGATGCTAAATTTATCTCGACTCCTAAATGTGAAGCAGCATTCCAAGAACTTAAGAAGAGGAAAACAACCGCTCTAGTCCTAGCTATCATAAATGGAAATAATGGATTAACTATTTATACTGATGCTTGTGGAGAAGGAGTTGGTGCAGTTCTGATGCAGGAAGGAAAGTTGATTTCTTATGCGGGTAGACCGTTGAAGGTTCAAGAGAAGAATTATGCAACTCACGACTTAAAATTATTAGTCGTGGTGTTCGCATTAAAAGTATGGTGGCACTATGTGCTTGGTGAGAAATTTTCATAGTATGTTTCAATTAGAACTTTGAATTGACCTTAGTAAGTAAAAATTACTCTCTTAACTAGGTAAAAAGTTTGAGCTCTTTACAGATCATAAATCTTTAAAGTATCTTTTCACTTAGAAGGATTTAAACATGAGGCAGCAACGTTGGTTGGAATTTCTCGCATCTTATTATCTAGATATTTTATACACACACCAGAAAGCCAACGCAATAGCTGATGCGTTAAGTAGGAAGTATGTTGTTATTTCTTATCTGGTAGTAACTCCAACTTTTTTGGAAAGAATTACCGGCAAGCAAAAAGAAGATCAATTCTTAAAGAAGATTTTTAAGAATAAATACAAAGGGGAGAATTCAAGCTTTGAAATAGATGGTCATGGAGTATTATGATTGAACTGGCGAATTTGTGTTCTTGATGTGGAAAATCGTAGATGGGAAGTGTTAACTAAATGTCACAAATCTCAATTTAGCATTCATCCAGGAGTTAATAAAATGTAAAAAGATATGAAGCGCACATTTTGGTGGAAAAGCATGAAAAGAGACATATCCATTTATGTTAGCAGATGCGCTAATTGTCAATAAGTCAAGAGCGACAAGCAGACAATTGTCGGGTTACTTCAACTTCTGGTGATTCCAACTTGGAAGCGGGATCAAATATCGACGGATTTTATTGATGGCTTACCTTGAATGAGGAAAGGGAACGAAGGAATTTGGGTTATCACAGATCGATTAACTAAAAGTGCACATTTCATTCCAGTTAAGATAAAAAGGATCACTACAAGCCTTGCTCATATATATATGAAGGAGATTGTATGATTGCATGGAGTTCCAAGCAGTATAGTAAGTGATCGAGATCCGATTTTTACTAGTCAGTTTTGGAAAGCATTATAGACAGCTTTAGGAACAAGGCTGAATATAAGCACTGCCTGTCACCCCCAGACTGTCGGACAAACGGAGTAAGTCAACAGTGTTTTAGAAGATCTTCTTAGGGCATGTATTATATACCTTGGAGGCTCTTGGGAAAATCATCTTCATTTAGTAGAGTTCTCTTACAACAATAGTTATCAAGTGAGTATCGAAATGGCACCGTATGAAGCTCTATATGGTCGTCCGTGCAGGGCACCAGCATGTCGGATCGAAACCATAGATCAGTTAGTACTTGGTCCTGATATGATATGAGAAGCTTCAGAAAAGGTTGATGTGATTAGGAAGAAACTACAGGAAGCCCAGAGTAGACAAAAGTGCTATGCAATCCAAAGACGTAGAAACATGGAATTCTCAATTGGAGATTCGGCCTTTTTAAAGTCTCCCCGATGAGAGGAGTAGTGAGGTTTGGAAGGACATGTAAGTTAGCACATCGATATACTGAACCATTTTCCATTCTTGAATGAATTGGCCCACTAGCTTATCGAGTGCAATTTCCAAAAAGGTTGGCAGGAGTGCACAATGTTTTTCATGTATCTCATTTAAGGAAACATGTGCATAACCCAGAGTTAATCATAGAAACTGCTGCTCAGGAAGACTTGGAGGTAGAACAAAATCTAGCAGTTATCGAACGACCTACTCGAATCATTGCTCGAGATGAGAAACGATTAAGAAGGAAGATAGTAAGGCTAGTTAAAGTTTAATGGAGTGGTGATGCTGAGGATTGCACTTGGGAAATAGAGTATAGAATGAAGAAGGCGTATCCCGAGTTTAGAATTGAAGAATGAACTATATCATTATAATGCACTCACCTCCTATGGTGTAGTTTTTCATTCATACTTTTGTATATGTTCCATCATATCGGATATATTTCCTTTTGAACTATTATCTCTTATCTTAATCTTGGGACGAAATTCTTTTAAGGAGGGGAGTCTGTAACGACCCGCAAATTTATCACTTTTATAAATTGAATTTATTTTTAGTTAAAAGGTTGATAATACAAATAATATTACTGCAAGTGATAATAAGTAATAAAAACTTATTTTAAAACAAATATTTACAAGAACATTTTCCTCGAAATTTATATTGATCAGCGGAATCGTACTTAAATATTTATTTATTTAATTTAAATTAAGATTTAATGATTAAATAATTATTATAATTATCCAAATGATGATTTTAAAAAAGTTATAATTCATTTTGACTAGTTATAAAGTGATAATAAATATATAATAGTTTTATAAAGAGATAAATTTGATTTGAAAAAATAATGAAAAATCGGTATCGCTTTATCGGTATAATAGCGATTTTTATAAATAACTGTTAATATAAATTTATATGGTTTTATAAAGTAAATGTGATCATTTTTATCCATTTAAAATGATAAGAAATTTATTTTGAAATTGTGTTTACAAATATATGTACGTTAAAGTATAAGTGAAAATGTGATCCAGAATTGGTTCTCTGATCAGCAACGGTTTGTCGAACGAAAGTTGTTCGGAATCAATACAATGTTGTTTATATATCATGTACACATATATAACATACAAATGCATCCACTAACATGCACATGAACATACGTATATATACATATATACTTATACACTTATAAATACATACATAAGACAAAAATCAAAGATATTTCAAGTCAAGCTTCTTCCTTAAGCTAAAACAGTCAACATATGCATACATGAGTGGATAGAAATAATGTGAACAGGGGGGAGGGTTATTTCCGTGTATAATAAAGGGGGAGATGTGTTGGAGAAGCTTGAAAAAAGTGGAGTTACATATCTTCCTTTACACACTTCTTTTTTCCCTATAAATACCAACTCCTCTTCTCTCTTTTTCCATTCATGTTCTTCTTCATATTTCTCAAGCTTTTTCTTCCTCTTTAATTGCTTCTAAACTAAGAGAAATAATGTCAAAAATTATTTCAAAAAGAAATTAAAATCATATACTATAGTCATATATAGTAAAACACCTTCAAACGATCCAAAAGCTCCTTATTTCCCTTTGTTCTTAACAACCCCTCTTCATTCCAGCCAAGGCCTAGCCTAACCCAAGCTACACCCTAGGCGATGCCCTCCTTGTCTTCCAAAAAGCTTGTTCGAGGCATTTATGAGCTAAAATCCAAAGGATAGTGAGTTTTGGAACTCGAATAGCGGAGCTATAGCGATTTTTTTGTGAATCATTGGAAATCTAAGGTGAGAACTCCTAATTTATTATAGTATATGTTGGATGATGATATGATTTTGAAAATGGACATTTAATATACTTTGATCATCAAGTTTGATTGTTTTCATATGAATGTTGAATATATATGCAAGTCACGAATATACAGTCGATAAACACAAAAGGAAATCACTTTCCTTATATTAACGTAATGGCATATATGGAAGTGTTAAACCTCTTAAAAATGGTTTATAATGTATTTGAAATTTTTTATAAACATTCAAAAGTGTTTTGGTGAAGTTTGAAAAGAAATAGAAAATTTGGTCAAAAATCAGCGCGTCGCGTAATGGTAGTTCGCGATTTCACGCTATAAAAATCAAACTAGTGTAAAAGGTGGAATATAGCTGAGAATTCTTCGAGATAAGAATTTTCCTAACTATTATATCCATAGTTTTCTAATGAAGAAAGAAAATCGAGATTCCGATCAATAGATTTTAAAATATGAGCAAAACAAGTTTTGGAAAAAAATCTTGAATTTGCAATTTGGAATCCAAAACTGAATTTCTTTGGAAATGATATTTTAAAATTGTTTAAAAATGTGAAATAAATCTTACAAATGTTTTCAAATGGTTTAGAAAGAGATTTGAGAAATAAAAGTGAAGTTTTAATAATAAAAAGTTGTTTTGATCAATATAGCTTTATAAAGCACTTTTCCACAGCACTTTTTATAACTTTTGAAAACTAGTTTTAAACTTAACAATCCTTTACAAATCTTTTGTAAATGTTTTTAAATGATTTATAAAGTTTTTAAAGATGATTTAAAGAAGTTTTGGAATGATTAAAGCTTTAGAGTCGATCAAATAACTTGACCGCCTTATAGGTGCCAGAGAGATAATGTCTAGGCTTGAGTTTGGAAAACCAATTACCTGCTCTCCCTGACTATCCGACTGGCCCGACGGAGGGAATGGTAAATTTTCTTTACTCAGATCAATATCTTCCTAAATGAAAAATGAAACGATTTCGAGTTGATTCCTAGTAAAAAGGAGTTTAAAAGTTATTAAAGGATTTTATAATGGAGGTTTGATAATTCCGTATATATTGAAAATAATGTTTTTAGAAATATATATCTCCAGGGGAGATTTTTGATAAAAGAACTTAATAAATTAAAGAATGATTCCTTATTCACTTGACCTCTTTTATCAATGAGTGGTTAGGAGAAACTGGGGTCAGATCTAGGGAAACACCTAACCAAAAACCACTTCGAACCAATGCATGCGTTTGAAAAATAAGATATGATAGAGAGAATGAAGGATGGAGACCATGGTTTTTTGGGATAAAAGGACTACTTGTTGATAATTTTGGTTGGCTCCTAAATACTAATGTAGCAATGGTTTTTTCATTTCTGAAGTTTTTTGGGTTGCAAGGACTTCTCACTGCTAATCCTAGGGTAGATTCCCAACAGGATGTGGTAGGAGAGTGCCTTCAGTTTCGTTCATTCCTAGAATGAACTTGTACGGACGGATGTTTGACATTACATTCTTGAGATCTCACTCTCATTGTTTACTTTTCTTTATCCCTTTCCTTCATTTTCATCTTACAGTAAAATCAAACTCAAGTTTTCATCTACAAAATTCGAAATCAAATTTAATACTTAACTTAAAAAATATAAAGGCAGATCCTTTGGGTTCGTATTGAGGAGATCTAGAAATCCATATTAGTTTTGGGGGTGTGCGGTCGGGTTTAATGATGATCAACCGTTTGGGCGTGGGGCGTTTGCAAATAGGTTTGGGATTTCAGACGATTGAGGGGGAGATAGGTCTTATGGTGATGGTAGTTGAGTGTAACGACCCAGAATTTCTGTTAATTAAAATTTGTATATTTAATTGATTTTAAATATTAATAAGTGAAACTAAATAGTCGAATAAATTTTATTTCGAATAATTCGATTTAATTGGATAATTAAATCGATAATTTAATAGTTAAAATTACAGAAATAATTGGAAATTGGGTTAAATATGATTGAAAATGATTTGTAAAATTTCATTAAATCATATTGGAGTTAGAATGATGTTATAGAACTTTTAAAATCGAATTAAAAGTTAATTTGTGAAAATTGAATATTTTAATTTTAGTTGATGATTTAAAATAGCCATTTTTCAAACAGTCTCGGATTTCGACGAAACTAGTTTCATCGGATCCGTAATGTGATATTATTTTAAGATTTCAAATTTCGTGTCAATCGGATTTACCGTTTGTACGGGGCAAGCCAAAACGCCTAGAAATTAGTTTAATCGATTTAATTTAAATTTGATAGTTTATTGCCGTAACTCGCACAGATGATCGAATTAGAATCCAAAACTTATTCCATTGTGTCTGGAACGCGGGTTAAACCCTAGAAATGCCGGTCACCGTGCGAGATTTGGAGTTCGAAAAATCAAGTGAATAGTGTTTTCGTTGAAATTTCTATAAAAGAACCCCTTCTCTTCATAAATTGCAAACCCCAGCCAATAACGTTCAGCCACTACTTCAATTTTTAATGGCCGAAATTTGATTTTCTTCTCCCCTCAAAATCTTCAAATCCGTAAGCAATTACAACAAACTTCCAACTGCAAAGTTGAAGATCATCACGAGATCTAC
The DNA here is from genome assembly GCA_030765085.1 of Allium cepa. NCBI lineage: Eukaryota > Viridiplantae > Streptophyta > Magnoliopsida > Asparagales > Amaryllidaceae > Allium > Allium cepa. The sequence goes on from CM060932.1 coordinate 114,241,506, forward strand.
ATATCACACGGCTATGATCGTTTTTAGGGCTTTGGATCATCGGCAATTTGGCCTCAAAGTCGACGCGTTCATTCACGTTTTTCTCATGATTTGCACAGCCGAGCTCCACCCTACCCTGGCCGATGGTGTGTTGTGAGATGAGCTTCGATGTAGCGCTAATTGATCGAAGCAGAAGACGTCGTAGTAGGTCGCGTGAAGTAGGGTTCAAGGGCGGCTTTGGGTTCATTTTTGTGTGCGTGTACTGGGAGTGAACGGGGAAGAGAAGAAACAGAAGTGCGGCTAAGATTTGGGGGTTGTGGAATGGACGGTCTAGATGATGAAGGTTAAAAATTAAAAATACAAATTGAAATTGATTTGTATTATAAATTGTATAAACTTCTAAATGCGATAACTTTTTGGTACGAGGTCGAAAAATTACAAAACAAGTTGCGTTGGAACCATATTGACGAGCACTACGCAATGGAGCTGGATTTGAGTCGATTGGAGCTAGTTTGAATTTCGAGTAAAATTAAACACGCGTTTAATTTTATTCGAAATAAAACACCGCGGTTGGAAACAAGGAGAGAACTTCTCACTCAATCGAATTGTTTCGATTTAAATTTTAAATAGTTAGATTTAAAATTGCTTGATTGTATTATTGAATGATAAATTATTATCTGTTGTATAGTAATAGACCCTATACGCCGTATATTAAGCGGAGGTTATTTTTTAAAAACATATACTGCGATAATTCCATCTTGATTGGAATTGGTATTATATATGTACTTGGAGTTGATTTCCCGCATTATAGAGCGGATGAGACCCTATTGCGTCGCATAATAGTGGATAATGTTTTATGAATCCCATATACCACGATATTCCGTATTGACACGGAATTGGTATTGTGCTAACATCTGTGGATGCAGGGAAACAGGTTGGAGTGATCCAACTGGATTCCCCACCAGTATTTATTTGATTTCAGATATTGTGATATTTATTGATCATCATATGATGATATATTATCTTTGGATGCCGTGATTGATTATTTGGTGTTGTTGCATCATTGGGCCTATTTTGGAGTTTTAAAAATATTAAAGGAATGATTTTCAAAATTTAAAAGGATTTTAAAGTGATTTTTGAAAGTATATGTTTTATTAAAATTTTGAATTGATTCATTTTAAATAAATTAACGTTATAAAATTTAATATCATAAAAATTATGATTTTTGTGAAATATAGTTAAAATGTGATTTTTGAAATATGGGGTTAATGAATTTTATAAAATAGTTTAAATTGAGATTATGAAATTTTTATAAACGATTTATATAAGATTTATAAAATTGATATTTATAAATTAAAAATAATAGAATTATAAAACGAGTTTTTTGTGTTAAAATGAAATAGTAAATGGATGGATTAGTAAGTAATGAAATTTATAGATTTATAAATCGAGAAGTTATAAAATGAATAGATTTTGTAAAATAAAATATTTATAGTTAAATTTACTTATAATATGGATTTTGGCATGTAAATAGGATATGGATAAAATTTGTGAATAAAGTGATTTTATAACTTGAAGTTTTTATAATATATAAATGTGAATTTATAAACATTGATTTATAAATTCAAGATTGATTGAATTTGATAAGTAAATTTTTATAGCTTATTAAAGAAGTATATTCACGATTTTGGGACAGTGGATAATTTTTGAATTGAATATGTAAAAGTGTTGAATTTGGTTAATGATTTATATTCACGATTTTGAACAGTGAATAATATATTAAAGGAATGTTTAGGGAGTGATCTTTTAAATGGAATTAAAACGATTTGAAGTTGTTTTAAAATGTATTAAGTGTCGAAACCATAGATTTCAACATTCATTGTTGAAATAGACGTTTTCGAGAAATAAGGAAAAGATGGACTATAACACTGTTGTTATAGTAAATGATTTCCGAAAGGAAAGGTTTTTATATAGCATTGGGATTTATATGTCTATTTTAATTTCGAATCCCTATACTAGTGATTTTGGGTTGTCGTAACGATGTTTTACGCAAAATTCGTTTGGACCCAAATAAATGTGTTTAAGAGAATGTTTTCCTTAAAAGAATAAAATATATACTTAATCGTGTTTTAAGTATATTGAATATTTTCTAAGTATTGAAAATATATATAGATTTGTGAATTACTTATTATTAAATAAGTATGGAAATGTTTTTCAATATGAAGTGAAATGTTTTGGGTTTTTATCTTTTAAAGATAAATTGAAAATGAATAAGTATTTGGAATTGCTTTTCCAATTTGAAACTGAGAGGGTTTAGAGAGTATTTCTTTTTAAAGATAAATTGAAGTGAATATTTGGCAAGTTATTAATTTATGGAATATTAATAAAAAGGGCCTAATGATTGTTATAGGGCTGGATATTTGATTGTTGGCTTTGATAGTTAAATAACCGACTATCAATATTTACCTTTAAATGGATATTTGTTGTGATTTTCTTGAATTTGAATGCCACAATTATTTTTAAAATAAGCGCTCATTATTCGGGTTAGCCGGGAAAGGACCTCTGAGTCATATAACCCATTTCGAATAGTGATACGTCGTAATGGATAACATTGATGACCGGTGTTGAAGACCGAATATTTATGAAAACAGAAGGATTACCGTCGAATGTTTCTGCATCGGCTGATCCCCAATACAGAAATCCATTACCCTTTGCGATGGAAGTCCGGTCGTGATTAGTGAATATCCGGATTACAAGGACATCTTCGTAAGTGCCTTCGGTTCCATTCGATCCCGGAACGGAATTGTATGGATGTCTGTCTGACGTTACAATTTGAGATGTAAAGCTGGTTTCTATCAAATATGCTCCCATTGGTGGCGGAGAATTTATTCTCTTAGCTTAACACTATGTAGTTGATGGTTACTAGTGATACATTCCAAAATTGGTAATGTGGCATACGAAGTGCTGTTGAGCATATGTGATGAATGCAAAGCTTTTGTATAAAGCGTGGCTTTGTGGACGAGACTTCGTCGGACCTCACACCCTGGAAATGGTCAAAACAGGAAGGATGCAGCAAGGTTATTAGGGGGTAGCGCCCCTTTAGTGTATGTCATTCCTTCTGGATGGAGGTGGTATCATGGTATGGATCCCAGATACTTAACCTATGTTGCTGTTGCAAATTTATTACTTTGTAGTTGTTGGAATCGAGGATCCTCGGATATAGATCGGTTACGATCGGAGAATGACATATTCGTGTCAGTAGTTACCTAGTTTGAAGGGTAACCCGGCCTTGTGTTGGCAGAGATTCGGTTAGGTTCTTGGGTCGTCTTTCCAGAGGCGTACCCATGTGGCAATGGGAAGTTCCTTGGCCTGACCATTTGTTGAAAATCCAAACTTCAATACGCATCTTGTACGGTTTTAGTTGTAGAACCTGCCATTTACTTATGGTGGTCACCACTGTTTAGATGGTAGTTAGAGTAGGCATACGATAATGGTCGTATGTTGGCTAAGATTTATATCTTTACTTTCGAAATGATTTTTCCTACACTATGCACTAGTAATAATATCAAATGTTTCTTTTTAATGCGTATCAAGCATCTTTGACTATCATAAGGAGAAATCTCCTCTGATTCTGCATTTGCATTGTGTGTGTGTGTGTGTGCAGGAGGCCTTATGGTAGTTTCATTTTCTAAAAAGCATTGCGAATCCCTTTTAAAATATTCCTGTTGTTTGTTTTAAAGATAAATAACTGTTTTAAGTTCTCACACCAGTCTTGCTTATCTTGGTGAAACGTGATGGGGGGTTCTCGCTTCGCGGTTAGGTGGCGAATGGGAGACTCTTACCCCTACATGTCCTCTCTTAGTGAACAGGTTTATCAGGATATTCTGGAATTCAGGAGTTGCTGGAGGCAAGCTGGATGGCATGGCGTATTCACTAGTATATAATATTTCTTTTCCGCTGTTTATTGTTGTTGTTGTTGTTGTTGTTGTACACTCTGATAATGTAATGTAATATGATGTAATGTAATAACTGATATAGTTCTTTGTTTAAAGATTATTCATTTATCTATTATATGTTGTTCCGCTGCGATTGTGAGATTCTGATATTGTTCTGTTGTTTCTTTCTGTTTTGTTCTATCTTTTTCTCTTTTCTTATATCTTTTTCTTCTTCTTTAACCATAACATTTCAGTTTTCCGGCATTTGGCTGCTCGGCAGTTGATACAGTGGACGTATTGATGTCGGTTTTCGAGCGTCAAAAAATCGCAACGTTACATTTGGTATCAGAGCTTATGGTTAAGCGACAACCATGGCTCTGTTGGGTGTTACTCATTAGAGATAGAATCATTAGTACTCTAGAATGAGTGTGAGTGTAATAATAGATATGAGTGCGTATTTGTTAGTGAAAATAAAATTATTTTATGTTGTGATGATTGGTTTGTTGAGTGGTATATGGATTCTGGTCGGTATAGTCTGTACAACTCTATCGATAGGGATCTCTAAACACCTACACAGAACAATTCGGCACGATATTGTTTTAAACTGGGTAAATGAACTAATTTTACCTCGATTATATTTTGTATATAAAGGAAATAATTTTTTAGAATTATTAAAGTGTATATGAATTGATTGTTTGGTTGTTGAATAAAAACAACAATTTTTAAAGAATAATTGTATAAACAAATGGATTATAAGTGTGGAATTACAATTAAAATGATTTATAATTGTGGAATAATCTTATATATAATAAGTGAAATTATATAAGTAAAAAATTTATAAATGTGATTTATAATCTGAAATAAAATTCCAGAGAAGTGTTTTGAAAGGATTTGATATTTTGGAAAATTGTTTTTGAGAGATGAAATCTCTAAACTCTTTTCGGTCGCTGGAAAATAATTCCGATGATGATCGCGACATCATTGGTGTTCATTTTTGGGTTTCCAAAAGAGAAATTGCTGCCAGATTATTTTAAATGAAAGTTGTTTGGAAAATTTAGATTTGGTTATTGAAATTCAAAGGATAATTGAATTGGTTTCAAAAATGGTTTTGAAAGGCTGAAAAGACTATGGAATCCTATTTAAAATATTTATAGGAATGATAAATGAGTTGATAACTTATACAATTTGAATTTTGATAGAATAAATTTAACTTAATGGATGGAGTTAAACTAAAGTAAGTATAAGTAAATCAATAAAATCCAAGCTGAAATTGTTGAATATAAGTTGTATAACTTATGAAATGAGAAAATGAAAGTGAAACAAATTGTTAAAAATGGTTAAACAATTTTTGTTAAGCAAAATAAATCTGAATTTGAATAAGTGGTGAAAATTTGGCTTTGGTAAAAAGTTAAACGAAATGAAATCTGAATTGGATTTATAAGTGGAAATTTAAGTGAAGTTGAACAAATGATGTTTGAAATGGAATATAACTTAAGTGAAGTTGAATAAAGTTGATTTTGGTGTCGAAGTAAATTAATAAGTGAATTAATGAAATGAAGTCATTAAGAATTTGAACTTGAGTTATATAAATGAAATTTAACCTTATATTGTTAAAAGAATTAGCAATTGAATTGAACTAATGAATTGAATATTAATCAATCGAATGTAAAAGAATTGATATGGGATAATGAATGTAAGTGTTAATTCATTAAAAGATAATGTTATTGGAAGTTGAATAATGGAATGAAAATCAATTTAATATAAACCAATTGGAATTAAAAGTGTTGGACCAAATGAATGTAAATTAAATAATTTGGTTATGTTGAATATACATTGGTTGTCATATGGATGTTAGTTGATTGTATATAAAATCAATAAGTGTTAATGAAATTGAATTAGCAAAATTTGAAAGCTAAAGTAATTGAATCCAAACTGGAAGTAAATGAATATGAACTGAATTTGATTTAATTTGGAAGTAAACTAATGTGAATGTAAATTAGTGAATATGAACTAATTGAAAAATGAATGAATGAATATTTATAAAATCCAATGTCAAAAAATCAAATGTGATTAAATTGAAAACCAATTCATTGAATATTAATGAGAAATGAAAGAATATTGATTTGGATAGACATTGATTGTTGGATGTTTATTGGTTGGATAGTTGTTTGATGGTTGCATTTGTTGATTGAATGCATTGCTATGTTGGCACATGTTGTTGTTATGTTAATATATGATGTATATTGATATTATTTTCATATATACATGTTTCTCATTTGTTTGTTGAGTGTTTGGTAGGTGCAGATTGCGCTTGCTTTGCATTTGGAGCTCGCTTTCGCACTATATTAGCCGTATACGCTCGCTAATAATAAATAAGGTACATATCTCGGATTAAATATCGTAATTTTACCCTTTTCCCCTGCGGGATGCCTCATCACTTGATGAAAGTATATTTGTGATATATACTGTCATTTTTTTTCGGATCGAGCCGCGCAAAGGAGACTCTGGCGAATTTTTCCGAAAATTTAAGGCGTTAGAATATTTTTAAGAAAATTGGGAAATTTTTGAAAACTAAGTTTGAATTTGAAAACTTAGTAAAGATTTTGTAAGAAGTTTAACTATGAATTTTGGAAAAGTCAAACACTTAAGAGATTTGAAAAATCCAATTTGAATGGTTTGTTTTGGAAAGTTAATGGATTCCGTAACTTTTTCTTACTTAGTAATTTCGAGGACGAAATTCTTTTAGGGGGGAAGTTTGTAACGACCCAGAATTTCTGTTAATTAAAATTTGTATATTTAATTGATTTAAATATTAATAAGTGAAATTAAACAGTAGAATAAATTTTATTTCGAATAATTCGATTTAATTGGATAATTAAATCGATAATTTAATAGTTGAAATTACAGAAATAATTGGAAATTGGGTTAAATATGATTGAAAATGATTTTTAAAATTTCATTAAATCATATTGGAGTTAGAATGATGTTATAGAACTTTTAAAATCGAATTAAAAGTTAATTTGTGAAAATTGAATATTTTAATATTTAATTGACGAGTTAAAATAGCCATTTTTCAAACAGTCTCGGATTTCGACGAAACTAGTTTCATCGGATCCGTAATGTGATATTATTGTAAGATTTCGAATTTCGTGTCAATCGGATTTACCGTTTGTCCGGGGCAAGCCAAAACGCATAGAAATTAGTTTAATCGATTAATTTAAATTTGATCGTTTATTGCCGTAACTCGCACAGATGATCGAATTAGCCTCCGAAACCTATTCCATTTTGTCCGGAACATGGATTAAACCCTAAAAACGCCGGTCACCACGCGAGATTTGGAGTTTGGAAAATCAAGTGAATAGTGTTTTCGTTGAAATTTCTATAAAAGAACCCCTTCTCTTCACAAATTGCAAACCCTAGCCAATAACGTTCAGCCGCCACTTCAATTTTTAGTGGCCGAAATTTTATTTTCTTCTCCCTCAAAATCTTCAAATCCGTAAGCAATTACAACAAACTTCCAACTGCAAAGTTGAAGATCATCACGAGATCTACATATCCAACGGCTATGATCGTTTTTAGGACTTTGGATCATCGGCAATTTGGCCTCGAAGTCGACGCGTTCATTCACGTTTTTCTCGTGATTTGCTCAGCCGAGCTCCACCTTACCCTGGTCGATGGTGTGTTGTGAGATGAGCTTCGATGTGGCGCTATTTGATCGAAGCAGAAGACGTCATAGTAGGTCGCGTGAAGTAGGGTTCAAGGGCGGCTTTGGGTTCATTTTTGCGTGCGTGTACTGGGAGTGAACGGGGAAGAGAAGAAAAGGAAGTGCGGCCAAGATTTGGGGGTTGTGGAATGGACGGTCTAGATGATGAAGGTTAAAAATTTAAAATATAAATTGAAATTGATTTGTATTATAAATTGTATAAACTTCTATATGCGATAACGTTTTGGTACGAGGTCAAAAAATTACAAAACAAGTTGCGTTGGAACCGTATTAACAAGCACTACGCAATGGAGCTGGATTTGAGTCGTTTGGAGCTAGTTTGAATTTCGGGTAAAATTAAATGCGCGTTTAATTTTATTCGAAATAAAACACTGCGACTGTAATTGGAAACAAGGTGAGAGCTTCTCACTCAATCGAATTGTTTCGATTTGAATTTTAAATAGTTATATTTAAAATTGCTTGATTGTATGATTGAATGATAAATTATTATATGTTGTATAGTAACAGACCCTATACGCCGTATACTAAGCGGATGTTATTTATTAAAAACATATACTGCGTAATTCCATCTTCATTGGAATTGGTATTATATATGTACTTGGAGTTGATTTCCCGCATTATATAGCGGATGAGACCCTATTGCGCCACATAATAGCGGATAATATTTTATGAATCCCATATACCGCGATATTCTGTATTGACACGGAATTGGTATTGTGCTAACATCTGTGGATGCAGGGAAACAGGTTGGAGGGATCCAACTGGATTCCTCGCCAGTATTTATTTGATTTCAGATATTGTGATATTTGTTGATCATCATATGATGATATATTATGTTTGGATGTCGTGATTGATTATTTGGTGTCATTGGGCCTATTTTGGAGTTTTAAAAATGTTAAAGGAAAGATTTTCAAATTTTAAAAGGATTTTAAAGTGATTTTTGAAAGTATATGTTTTATTAAAATTTTGAATTGATTCATTTTAAATAAATTAACGTTATAAAATTTAATATCATAAAAATTATGATTTTTGTGAAATATAGTTAAAATGTGATTTTTGAAATATGGGGTTAATGAATTTTATAAAATAGTTTAAATTGAGATTTTGAAATTTTTATAAACGATTTATATAAGATTTATAAAATTGATATTTATAAATTAAAAATAATAGAATTATAAAACGAGTTTTTTGGTGTTAAAATGAAATAGTAAATGGATGGATTAGTAAGTAATGAAATTTATAGATTTATAAATCGAGAAGTTATAAAATGAATAGATTTTGTAAAATAAAAGATTTATAGTTAAATTTACTTATAATATGGATTTTGGCGTGTAAATGGGATATGGATAAAATTTGTGAATAAAGTGATTTTATAACTCGAAGTTTTTATAATATATAAATGTGAATTTATAAACATTGATTTATAAATTCAAGATTGATTGAATTTGCTAAGTAAATTTTTATAGCTTATTAAAGAAGTATATTCACGATTTTGGGACAGTGGATAATTTTTGAATTGAATATGTAAAAGTGTTGAATTTGGTTAATGATTTATATTCACGATTTTGAACAGTGAATAATATATTAAAGGAATGTTTAGGGAGTGATCTTTTAAATGGAATTAAAACGATTTGAAGTTGTTTTAAAATGTATTAAGTGTCGAAACCATAGATTTCAACATTCATTGTTGAAATAGACGTTTTCGGGAAATAAGGAAAAGATGGACTATAACACTGTTGTTATAGTAAATGATTTCCGAAAGGAAAGGTTTTTGTATAGTATTGGGATTTATATGTCTATTTTAATTTGAATCCCTATACTAGTGATTTTGGTTTGTCGTAACATTGTTTTACGCAACATTCGCTTGGACCCAAATAAATGTGTTTAAGAGAATGTTTTCCTTAAAAGAATAAAACATATACTTAATCGTGTTTTAAGTATATTGAATATTTTCTAAGTATTGAAAATATATATAGATTTGTGAATTACTTATTATTAAATAAGTATGGAAATGTTTTTCAATATGAAGTGAAATGTTTTGGGTTTTTATCTTTTAAAGATAAATTGAAAATGAATAAGTATTTGGAATTGCTTTTCCAATATGAAACTAAGAGGGTTTAGAGAGTATATCTTTTTAAAGATAAATTGAAGTGAATATTTGGTAAGTTATTAATTTATGGAATATTAATAAAAAGGGCCTAATGATTGTTATGGGGCTGGATATTTAATTGTTGGCTTTGATAGTTAAATAACCGACTATCAATATTTACCTTTAAATGGGTATTTGTTTTGATTTGCTTGAATTTGAATGCCACACTTATTTTTAAAATAAGCGCTCATTATTCGGGTTAGCCGGGAAAGGACCTCTGAGTCGTATAACCCATTCCGAATAGTGATACATCGTAAGGATAGCATTGATGACCGATGTCGAAGACCGGATATTTATGAAAACGGAAGGATTACCGTCGAATGTTTCTGCATCGGCTGATCCCCGATATAGAAATTCATTACCCTTTATGATGGGATGTCCGGTCGTGATTAGTGAATATCCGGATTACAAGGACTTCTTTGTAAGTGCCTTCGGTTCCGTTCGATCCCGGAACGGACTTGTATGGATGTATGTCTGACGTTACAATTTGAGATGTAAAGCTGGTTTCTATCAAATATGTTCCCGTTGGTGGCGGAGAATTTATTCTCTTAGCTTTACACCCTAGAGGTTATGTAGTTGATGGTTACTAGTGATACATTCCCAAATTGGTAATGTGCCATATGAAGTGCTATTGGCATATGTGATCAAAGCACAGCTTTTGTATAAAGCGTGGCTTTGTGGACGAGACTTCGTTGGACCTCACACCCCGGAAATGGTCAAAACAGGAAGGATGCAGCAAGGTTATTAGGGGGTAGCGCCCCTTTAGTGTATGTCATTCCTTCTGGATAGAGGTGGTATCATGGTATGGGGCCCAGATACTTAACCTATGTTGCTGCGGCAAATTTATTACTTTGTGGTTGTTGGAATCGAGGATCCTCGGATATAGATCGGTTACGATCGGGGAATGACATATTCGTGTCAGTAGTTACCCAGTTTGAAGGGTAACCCGGTCTTGTGTTGGCAGAGATCCGGTTAGGTTCTCGGGTCGTCTTTCCAGAGGCGTAGCCATGTGGCAATGGGATGTTCCTTGGCCTAACCATTTGTTGGAAATCCAAACTTCAATACGCATCTTGTACGGTTTTAGTTGTAGAACCTGCCATTTACTTATGGTGGTCACCACTGTTTAGATAGTAGCTATAGTAGGCATAAGATAATGGTTGTATGTTGGCTAAGATTTATATCTTTACTTTCGAAATGATTTTTCCCACACTATGCGCTAGTAATAATATCAAATGTTTCTTTTTAATGCGTATCAAGCATCTTTGACTATCATAAGGAGAAATCTCCTCCGATTCTGCGTTTGCATTGTGTGTGTGTGCGGGAGGCCTTATGGTAGTTTCATTTTCTAAAAAGCATTGCGAATCTATTTTAAAATATCCCTGTTGTTTGTTTTAAAGATAAATAACTGTTTTAAGTTCTCACTGCAGTCCCATGACTAACCTGGATTTTGTTGTTTTTCCTTCCTAAACTCTGGGCGCCTACAAATTTTTACAGGGGCAGTCTAGAGTCGGGTTTATCAGGATATTCTGGAATTCAGGAGTTGCTGGAGGCAAGCTGGATGGCATGGCGTATTCACTAGTATATAGTATTTCTTTTCCGCTGTTTGTTGTTGTTGGTGTTGTACACTTTGATAATGTAATGTAATATGATGTAATGTAATAACTGATATAGTTCTTTGTCTAAAGATTATTCATTTATCTATTATATGTTGTTCCGCAACAATTGTGAGATTCTGATATTGTTCTTTTGTTTCTTTCTGTTCTGTTCTATCTTTTTCTCTTTTCTTCTTCTTTAACCATAACATTTCGATTTTCCGGCATTTGATTGCTCGGCAGTTGATACAGTGGACGTATTGATGTCGGTTTTCGAGCGTCGAAAAATCGCAACGTTACATTGAGTTTGTCGTGTCGAGGAGCAGTTGTGGCTGCTATTTGGTGAGGTGCGGTGGTCGGAAGAGAATAGAGATGTTGGCTTAGTTGCGTCTATGGTTCAGGTCACATCTTAGGAGAGAGGGTCAAGCTTGGAGTATAGGTGTGTGCTGTGGAGAGAAGGTGAAGAGGAAGTGCTAGCGAAGTCCCTTTTTCAATCCATTGACCAAAGTTCTGGCCAGGGCATGCGTGCACGCGGCTTGGATGTGCATCTCAGCGTGTACAGGAAAGATTAAGGAGATGAGGAAGACAGATTAGGTGGAGTAATATATTTAATTAAAAGTGATTAAGTAATTTAATGGTTTAATTAATTCAATAACTTATAAAATGAATATCTCACTCAAAGACGCGAACTTTTGCTTTGCACTCATAGAAGTGATATCTACGTGTTGGAACTGGTTTATCAAGTTTGGAGAAAGTAAAATTTTGGGCTAAATCGAACATCGTTCGAATTTAGATCAATTTGAACTGCATCAACATCAACTGGAATTTTGGTGAGTTACATCACATTAAATAATTACTGTATGATACGTAGTAGATAAAAATTATTATTTTCATGTTTGAATGATTTATTGGTTTGGTTTGGTTAAATTTTCACATTAAAAAGCAAATGTCATTTAAATTGAAATACAACGAATTTTGTAGAGAAATCCGGATTTCTCTCCATTATGATTTTAAATTTTATTTATATACCTATTTATTCTAATTCTAGCTATATACTGATGTTATAAATTATTAAATGCTAAAGGTTGGGTTGATAGTTTGACCATATTAGATGTGACGTTGATATATTTTAAGAGTTGAATCTTTTTAGTCATAAAGGTAGAAATAGCAATGTTTAAGTGCTTTGGTAAACCTGAGCCTTATTTTAGTACTTTAAAATACTGTGGTTTTCTGTTTGATTTGAAAAATGGTTTTAATTTAGTTCATGATTTTCAAATGCGATTCTGGAAATTTTCCATGCATTTTTATTTAGAAATGTGTTTGAAACTCATTTATTTTATTTCAATCTTTTACAATCTTTTTTTATTTGTATGGGAATGTTTTAAAAGTATTTTGAGAAGTGTTTATTTTATAGAAAAGTTATTATAACAATGAAGGTTTATTTTAGTGGAAAATAAAGAGGATTTATCTTTTAAAATAAAGTGATTTTGTTTTTAAAAGAGGATGGAAATATTTTGGAATAAATATTTGTGAAATGATCTATTTAAAATGTTACAATAAATGAATAAATTTATAAATGGTATTTATAATAAAATGGTTAGATTTATAACTGATAATATAAAATGGAAATTGATATCATTATGATAAAATGGAAAATAAATCACATTTATGGATTTATAGTGATATATGAAATGATCGATTTATTAAGGGTATTTGTTCCTATATTGAAAACAAAGATTTGTTTTGAGTATAAAAGGAATTGTATAAGGATTTTTATAATTATCTTTGGAGATTCTTGAAAGGAGTTTTATAATTATACTTTGAGATTTATAAAAGTGGATTTACAAATGATGTTTTATAAAGGAAATTCATAAATGAAGTTTTATAATGGAATTTATAAATGGAGCTTGTAAATATAAAATGGATTTATAAAAAGGAGTTTTATAAAAGGAATGAGATTTGATTTCTGTAAATGATCTTTTTAAATTATGGTAGTATGGAAATTGTTCTTTCCATACTCAACACCAAATTTTGAAGTATGGAAACTCGTCTCTATCTTGATAATTAAGAATGTGTGTTGAGGCAAGGATATTTTTCTAACTTGTCTAATTTCATTGTTAATCGATGAATAATAATATTTAATCGGGAAGGGGGTAAGTATATTTGGTATAATTTTTTATGATCTATTTACTTACACCGAAAGTATTTTGGGTTTATTGTTTTCAATATTTTTGAATAAAATTTGTTTTTAACCCAATTAAATATAGTTTTGTAAGTAAAATCCTTCTTAAGATTGTGAATATACTTATACCGTAGAGGTAAGTATATGGTTATATTTTCTAAGTATTGGACATGTAGTGTTTTGTGAATATACTTTTACTGTTGATATACGTACATGGAAAGTTTTCTTAGTTTTGATAGTGAAATGTTTTATGTGTATACTTATAAAGTTGAGATAAGTATATCAATAATTTTCAAGCATTGAAAAGAGTAGAGAGGGTTTGTAAATATATCCTTTGAAAAAGGTATTATAATACAAATATTTGGAAATTGGTTTTAATTAATTAAAGGATTAATTTAAGCGGCTTACTAGTTTCTTATATACTTAACCAGTGTTATTTTCCTTATGAAATTAAATTTATGATTGAATTTCTATTATTCGATAGTCAAATAACCGAATATTAAATCTTGGCCAGTTTTAAAACTATCGTTCATGGTCTGGAGAGACTGGGATCAGATATATTATTCGAAAACTACTTCGAACTGGCATGAGCCTTCGAGTTGAAGACATCTTGAAGATGATCGAAGATGGAGTTCTTTGAAGTGCGAGGGCTACTTGCTACTAATCCTAAGGGTGGTTCCAAAAAAGAATCGTAGAAGTAATGCCTTCAGTTTTTTTATAACCTAAGCAACTTGTTTGTACAAAAGCTGGCATTGCATTATTGCCTGAATGGCAACGTTAGCATTGCAAGTGGGATTTGCTAAAAAGGTAAAACGTAGCCATAAGCCACACCAACTGGGAATGACTTTAATAAGGTAGATGTGACAGAGCTATGTTGTTTGCAACCATTAGGGTGCGACATCACCCTTCTAGATCAATAATTATGGATTTGGTATGTGCATAAGAGCTCTCGAGGAAAAGGTCGCAAAGAAACTAGGGTACTGTGTTGGTAGGGGTGCAACATGTTCTTGTTGATCTCGGTACATTTTACCTAGAGGTGTACTATGACAAGAGGTACTCCAGTAGCCTTATTGTTGATGGAATCCATTATTCAATAAGTGCCCTATGGACTTAGTTGTGCGCAACTATGCTGAAATATGGGATGCAAGCATTTCAACTATATTCTGTATTTATTTTAAACCCTAGACATTATTATAATATCATTGGATTTTCTATTTGAAACGGTTTGATTATTGTAAGGTAAAAAGCCGACCGTGTTTATACGTGGCATGGTCTTAAGAGATACCTTTATTTTGAAAGATTTTATAACATTAAATATAATTTTGAGTTATATTTCTCATGCTGGTTTACCAGACTGATCTTGGCGTTATTTTCTTATAATGCTCGGGTCCATCTGAGTATATTTTAGACTTAGTTATAGATGCTTTGGAGCTTCAGGAGATGATCTAGATGCCTCCAAGTTGTATTCATATTTTATTTCCACTACATTTATTGTTTGTATTTATCAGCATTTGTGAGGATAGGTTATTATAACTGTCCAGGGCCGATGATAGGTTAGTTTACTCTAATTGATGTATGTATATTACAGTTTTCTTTTGTAAAGGTATGTTGTATATTATATATTAGTCATCACGATGCGAGATTCAATATTGTCTTTTCTTTCTTTTCCCCGACAATCTGTCTTTTCGACACTTGGATACTAGGCACACGAATACTGTGGATGTGTTAGTGTCGACTTTTGAGGGTCGAAAAGGCGAGTTATTAGACATGCCCCAAACATACATCTCGGTAAATCGATTCTATTTTTTATATCATCACTAAGTTTTGAATGTACACTATATTCTCAACAATTTGATGCCTTAGCCACCGGATTTTTTATTTGCCATTCCATAATTTTTTTTATTTGACTATAAGCTAAATATGACATGTATATACTATTCTCATTAGAAGAATTATCTATTACTTTAGACTTATTCATAAAGTGTATTCTATTTTCAAAAATTAAACCTAAAAACAATTCAAACATCTAATGTATCATGTTATTAAATAAATAAATCAAACATATTTTCTAATGAAAATTCATATGTTAGTATATGTACATACAATTACATACACATGCAATAAAATAAAGTACATAAAATTTAATATTTAAAATAAATTAAATATTAGATGTGAAATTAATCAAAGTAGATCAACCATATTTGAAAATAGTCAAATTAAATTTGTTATATCTAAATAAGTTGATTAATGTAGAAATTAGGTTCTTGGTTTTAAACTTAATCTCCACAAAGTCATTTCCATCCAACTTTCATAAATCGTGTTCTTAAAGCCACATTTAAGTTATGAATTTTGTTACTATCACTTCTCTTGTAGACTTACATCCTAATTATTTCAAACAAAAATGATATTATCATTTGAAACATTAGATGGAAATTTCATTTTCACCATTAAATTATATATTTTTTTATTCTTTCCAACAATGTTCACATATTATATGCTTCAATGAGCATGCATTGTATATAGTTGCAACGTACATGAAATGCTAATATTTACGCTTTTCTAAAAATTGAAACATCTAAATGGAAATTTAGTGCATTTATTAACACCCTACATTTTCTTTTCCCACCAGTTTACAATAATAAAATTCTAATTCCATATTCACCCTCTAGTAATTAATTAGATATTTTTTTCCCAGTGAGTTTCTACATTTATTATCTTTTATTGGTTGAAATTTTAAAGAAAAATTGGAATTTTCATAGATGAGTGAAGTGGTGATTCCGCAACAAACACTGTGGAGTCAACAACAAACTTTATAGACTTCATTTGTCAAAGTCGGGTACGGTTTTTGTGTGAGCTTATAACATACCATATAATCAAGTATCGTGTGCCCTTGGGAGTGTTGAAATCATGGTGTATCAAGTACTAAAAAGTGATGAAAACATTGTTCAATAAACCCTAGATTCATTTCAAACCATTTATATTTGTTTTTTTTATTCTCAAACCTTTTAGATTGCAGTGGTGGATGAAGAAGAAAATGGAGAAAAGGTTATGGATTATAGAAAATAATTCACAATATATGATGTGTTAAATTATTTTAATATTTTGTGAATCAAGATGTAATATTTATTTCTCACTTTTTTTAGTATATGAAGGTATTTCCAAATAAACATAAAATGGAACAATGGATTAATTGCACGGCTAGAAGCAATGCAATGGTACTGGTAGTTTTAAAATTGAATATTAATTGTACCAATAGAAATCCAAGAATCATGTAAAGGGTGAGATAAGAGGAGCATATAAAGTGTATAAAGAGATAAGAAATCTAACGATAATAGATTAGCAAGTACGAAAAGGTCCAATTGTCCATTTCGTTTGAAGGGAGTCAAATTTGCTAGTTCAGTTGAGTGGAGATTAGAAGTAATACGTGGTGTGCATAACCATTCTACACTTTATAGTTCGGAAGGTCACACCTTTGTATGTAGGCTAATCGAAGATGAGACAAAATTGTACAAAAATATGGTGAAACCAAAATCCATTTTACACACCATAAAGCAAAATGATACCTAATAGTACAATAATAAAAATAGTTTAGAATGTCCGTTCTAAGCATAAGAAAATAAAATAAGTGGACATGCTAAACTATAGTATCTTTTATGCAAGCTTAAAGAAGAAAATATTTTGAATGACATCGTAATACCTTAGATGGAAGTAATGTAATGACTGATATATTTTGGGCCCATCCTACGAGTATAGATTTGTTAAGAACGTTTCTACGTCTTTTTATTATCGATTGTACTTACAAAAAAAACAAATGCATAATGTCATTATTCAAGATAATTGGCGTCACATCAACATATCAAGTCTTTTGTCTTGCTATTGCATATCTTGTATCTGAATGTGAAAATTACCATATTTAGGCTTTAAATGTCTTCGATTGTTAGTGATTGTGTATGATGTAGAAATGTCAAGGGTTATTATCACGAATAGAGAGATAGTTTTAATTAATGCCACTAACATTGTTTTCTCCCAAGTGGCTTACATTTTATGCAACTGGTATGTTGAAAAAACCATGCGTGCATTTATTTAAAGAAGAGTTACGAGTATGAAAATTGAAGTAAAAAACATTTTAATAGATTGGGCCGATTTATTGATTTTTAAAATATGGAGCAATATAACGAGAATTTACAAGATTTGCTTATGAAGTAAGAGGAGCACTCAAAGTTGGTAAAATATTTTATGGAAATAGATTAAGACATGGAAAGATCTATTTTCGCATGCCTGTGCTGATAAATTTATGCTTTTGGCAATTACACATCAAATAGGTAATACATTTAATTTTGTATTTGCTAAATTGATTTAGATTCTTTTTAGCAATAGTGTAACATATATTTGTTTTTTAGTGCTGAGTTTGCAAATGCTAAATTGAAAAAACATTTGGCAACAAGTCAATGAAACTTTGAAAGAGCATGGGAGTATGCATTTTTCGCTACAACTATCTTTAAAAAACTAAAAGCTTTATTTGAAATTAAGAGGGGCTTATGTTTGTCACAGAAAATAATTCTAAAATCTACATGGTTTTGTCTTTCTTGCGAAATTAGAGCTTGTTCATTTTGAACTTCTTAAATTGCTTTGTATGGAGTCATAGATGATGACTTATGCAGGTGCGTTATTCATAAGACATGCAGACTTCTATACTTGCTTGAACTAGCAAAACTTGTTTGAAATGTTGAAATACCTTGAATTTGATTCATGTTCATTGGACAAGGTCGCATATTATTAAACTGAGGGAGAAAATGGATTTAAATTCGAAGATACTTTTTTTAAAGAATTGTTGAATGAAATTTTGAAATTAGAATTACGCCTTAAATGCAAGCCTATAAGAAAATTAAAGAAGTTGTTTATCCACAAACATTAATTCTAGCATCTTTGGTTAGTAAAGTAAAAACTCAGGAAGATAGCATAAAAAAGTTCATACTTAAATAAAGGCTACCCTTCACACTTGAGCAAGTTGTTGTTGTTCAAGCCAATGTAGCGTAGGTTAAAAAACAAAAAGTCGATCCTTGTATTTCAAGAAAAAGGAAAAGTTATGTGTTCGAAGACCAAAAAATATGAATTTTGGTGTGTATGGAAGTTGTATACTAAGGGATTGTAAGTTATATGTTAGAGAAATTGTAGATGTTAATATGGATGGTTACTGTAGAATTTGGTGTGTTGCACCTTTTTCAGGAATGGAGAAGCCATTGGTGGTAAGTACGTAAAGAACTAATGGAAGAACTCGAAGAACATCAAGAGCTTTACGACAAAGTATTTTGTGAAAAAGGTAGAAGCAACTTTTTGATGAATTTTCTTAACCTTGAAAATGGTGATGCCGAACAAAATAAATCGATGGTAGTGTTGGAGATTGGATACATGATAACAACTAAACATAATGTTGTTATTTTTAGTATTAACATGAGTTTGAGTTTGACCATACCTCCATAAAGAGGTGAAATTCCTTCTCTATCTGAGTGTTATGAATTAGGGATTCTTCATGTAAACAATAACATATTGTATATGTATTGCATATTATGCATTTTCTTTTTAGTTAATAAATTAATGTCTTTTACTCGTAATTTTCTCATTCGTGTAGGCTATCTTACAAACAAACCATTCGATACCACCAATCTATTCAAAGTGGTTTATTAGTCATCATATTGAAGTTGAAAAATGGGAATATATATTACAAGGTAGAAGACAATAGTGGAAATGTTTGGAAAACTACGACAATATAGCTAGCCTTTTTGTGACAAACATGGTTTACTATTATCGAATCATGTTTTATTTGTTTGGATTGTTAACAAATATGAAATGTTATTGAAATGAAATTTTTTATGCAATTTTCTCTAATTTAATCTATTCTTATGTAGTCTTATTGTGATTGAATTTAATTTAGTAACTGTGTGATTAATTTTTTTTGTGATTAACATGTGTTTAAAATTTCATTATAGGCAGTGTGGAGAAAATAGGAATTTATGGTATGGTGTTTACAAAAACAAAACTAGGATAATATGTGTAACGACTAGGATTTTCGAGCCTTAAAAATTGGCATTTATACGTTCACTATATAGAATGCTACTGAGAAACCGAGTGTTGAAAATACCAGATCATTAGGGGTTAAGAAGAAAAGAGATAGAAGAAATGGAAACAACAACACAGAATCTCACAATTGCAGCGGAATAAAATATAATATACGATAACAGATTTTTATATAAGAAAATAGTAACTGTTAATATACATACAAATTATCGGAGTATAACCATCAACATAGAAATCTGGACAGTTATAATGACTTGTCCTCAAAAGTGCTGAATATACAACATATAATACACAATGGAATATAATCAAGTACGTGTAATATGTTTCTGTCATCCAGTTCGTCTCCTGAACTCCATAGCACTCTAAACTGAATCTGTAATACTTGGTCTGATCCGAGAATTACAATAGAATAACAACCGAGTCTGTCTAGAAAACCAGCATGAGTAAACATACTAAATTTGAATTATTTAAGTTATCAAAATCATTTGGAAACAAAGGTATCTCGTAAGACTGCGTCACACATAAACACGATGAGTTTTTACTTTACGATAACCAAATCACTTTTATAGAAAATCCAATGATATTATAATAGGCTCTAAAATCAAAACCGTAAATGTTCATAGTGGATATTGGATCGAAGCGGTTTTCAGATAATGCCGATATCCAATCCCGGTCTCATTGAATCCAAACGATAAGTTTTTAAAGGTCAAGTCATTTAAATAACAATTCTATAATCAGGATGTCAATATTCACATATGGAAATTCATTCTGTATGTCTACTTTATCATGACCTGTCCGTCAAAATTAATTCGCTTGTAATCATCACATTTTCGAAAACTCGGAATGATGATCAGTCTAAGTCGATTTACTTTCAATAAAACGTATCAACGTTTTGTTATAACTACTTTAATTTGTTTGGCTATTTAATGGCGCCGATAATAGATTATTGAAATCCAAATCTAAGAACAATATCAGTCAAAGCATAAATCACTCAATCAACGATTAATATTTAATGTTAAATCCATTTAAAAAACAGAATTCTAATTTGGTTCAATTAACTGAGTCGAATTATATTTTAAATCCATTTATTTAAAGAAATTTAATGAAGTGATTTATTCCTAGTTAAATAAAATTTAACAGTCCATTAATAATTTATTGATTAATTCAACATATAACTAAAATTAAGAAATTTCTTAATTGATCACTTTCAATCAATATGAATCATTAAATTTCACATTATAGAAATCTCTACGATATTAGTTCATATGGAAGTACATGGTAGTAGGATCTTGACGCAAGAATCCGCTCCTCATTTGGATTTAAAATGAAGTGGAATATAGTGTTTTCTTTTATAGATTATTAAATAAATTCAATTTTCTTTTTTTCTTTTTTTTTTAAAATCCACTCCGCCCATAAAACAAAACCCTAACCTTCTTCTTCCTGTTCCCAGTTTTTTTACCCCTCTACTCTTTCATTTGAAATACATAAACATGACCGAAGCTGTGTAACGTGCACATGTACACTTGCTTCAGCCGTCATAACCTGCCACCGATCAACTACGCTTTTCACACCACTACCTCTCGCCTATCCACCTAGAAACACTGCCCATCCTTCGGTTCAAATAACGAACCTCAACCAAAGCCTGGAATGAAATCCGCACACCCAATTCATCTCACCGCATCACCACAGTTGATTATCCACCACCAAAACTTACCTTGAGCTCCACCATCACCTACTCTACCCATTCCCCCTCATGTGCAACCTTCCCTCTTCCTCTCCTCATCGCAATTGAACCATGAACCCGAAGCCAGCAAAACCACCCTAAACCTCCTCGTCCAGCCCACACACACTATTGAAAATCCTCGCACCATTTTTATCCAGTGCCCCATTGCCTACACCCTCTCCACGCCAAATGTTGTGCCCCCAAATCGGCCGCATCGCCATAATTCGACGCAACCCCCAATTTAGATCAACTCAACAATGCCACCTCCATGCAACACTAAAAATCCCCAAACCTATCTTAAAAATCAAGTTTTTTGACAGTGATCATAACTGTATAATCCACTTACCAAATTATGAAAATTGAATTTTGACTATAGTTGACCCGTTCACTGTAAAATGTTGTTTACTCTCTCTCGGCTTGATGAAATCGAATGAAATAAATTTTAAAATATTCTACATTCAAGAACAAGCAACTTTGGTTTTGAAATCATATTTTAAAACTAAGTAGATGGTGCGAAAATGATTTTCAAAGTTAAGGTTTTAGTCATTTTTTTAATAAAAAGCAAAGAAAGAGAAAATTAAGTACAGGGTTTTAATGTGCAGGTGGACTATCCATGTCTAAACCAACGTATACATCTACATACTAACATAACAATCACATATAAATTTGTTACAGATCAAAGATGCATCCATATTTACAGATACATACATATATAAGCAATAATCTGTTATCAAAATAAAAGTATTTTACTCATTGTTTTTGAAGTGATGAACACTGCTTTGTTTAAATCTCCTTCTTCGAGCTTCAAACACTCAACTTTAACTTAATAACATATTATTATTTTTTACTTAATGGTAGACGTTTTCTCTTCTGTAAAGGAACAATATATATATAAGGGAAAGGAAGTGTATAGGAAAGCAATAAGGTGGCTGGAGTACTCAAGCAGGGTGGTTGAGAGGTTGCATGTACAAGCTTCACACTTCATATATTTTTTCTTTTCTTTCAACGTGGGCTGATTTGATTTTGGGCTTGATTTGATTTTTTGTAAACATGATTTAATGTTTTGTGTGTGACTGGATTTATTAGTACTTGATTTGAATTTTTGGGTGTTTGATTTGAGATTATCATCATGAAGCTTCATATGTATATATAGATATGCATGCATTTATATATAAATATTTCTTTTTCATATACATATTCACAATTTTACATATTTACATATACATTACTCCTATAAACATATATACATATACATTTACTTATATATATTTTGTCATCATATACATATTTACTATTTTACCTATTACCTTTAAATATATACATATTCATTTTATCATATTTACATAGACATATATATATATATACACACACACACATATATGTTTACATGTGTACATATTCATATATATATTTAGATATACACATGTTTACATAAACATACATACATAATATATATATTTCCATATGCACTATTTTTATAAACATTTACATATATATATAGTCATAAGTTTGAAATTTGCCATTATGAAGTTTATACATGTATGTGTGTATATGTATATATTTGCATATACGTATATATACTCATACACATACTTATATATATTTTCTTATTCAGAAATTATTGTTTTTAAATTTTAATATAGCTTTCTAAAATATATCTCTAAATATTTTCCAATATTAGAAAATTTATTTGTTTGGCTTATAAAAATTAATATTTCAATATTTAAAATTAGTTAATCATTTTTTCTCATACCGAATTTTGTTATTTAAAATTTTATCTAACTTCATATCTAATAAATTACATTAATGCCAAAAAATAAATTACATTAATAAATCATTAAATTTTATTTTTAACCATTTTGATTCAAAAATTATATTGAATTTAATAATTTAAAATAGTTAAAATTACAGTTCGTTATAATTTTCCCCACTCAAAACTTTTCGTCCTCGTAAAGAAATAAAGAAAGAAATTTAACGTACGATATATTTTCTCAAAGTAATCAACTTATAAAACATAAGAATCATTAATACAACTATGTGCAGCTCATAAATGTAATGCACTTGTGATGACCCGGATTTTAAGCAATATCAATTTAATAATCTGAATTAAGAATTTAATTGATTTGATAATCTTTGTGATTAGGTTTGAATTAATTTAAAAATCCAATAAAATAAATATATAATTGATAGATTTTATCTTTTAAAATCTAATAAATTGCTTTCTATTTATAATATATATAGAATATGTATATATTGAAAATAGATATTGTTTTAATCTAATAAATAAATAAATCTCGTTTTCTACAAATATGTATATCTTTAGTGGAATTGGGTATAGTTTTAAAGTTATACTTTTAAAAGGTTATTTAATAAATAAATATGGTTTTGAATTGATAAGATAAAAATTTAATTTGTTTAAATTGATTTATTTGATATTAAGTTTTTTTAAGGTATATAATAAACAACTATATGATTTTAAATACATAAGGTAAATTATTTAAATGGTTTAAAATATGTTCAACTTAATTTTAAATTTAAATAAAAATAACAATAAGGTTTATTTTGATATAGTTGGATAAAATAAATAATCTATTAATAAAGAAAACAGTTTCTCGTATAAATTATTTATAGTTACCAAATTTTGTTATTTTCAAATTATAATAATACATTGTTTTTAACAAATAGATTTTTAATAAAAATAATTGCTTTTCAAAATTTAATTGTGTAGTTATATATAAGTATATATATAACTTGATTTGAATTTGAATTCAAAGCATTGAAATTTAAAGTATTAATATTTTTTATTTTTTTGATTTTAAAATATTTGTATAAACTTTATTTTATAAATATAATTGGATTTATACATTTCAAAATTTTCTACATGTAAATAAGTATAATTAAATACAAGCTTACATTTGTCTTATATTAACATCTAACTAAATATTAATTAACATTTAAATATAACTAATTAAATTTAAAGACAAGTGTAATCTTCTTAGGCTTTATAATAACAAATGTTAGATAATAAAGTAAGGTTTAAGACAAATGTAAATATTATATAAATTAAAGGACATATATAAATATAGTAAGGCTTCATGTAACAAGTGTTAATCAATAAACATTACAAAGTGACAAATGTTCAAAATTAGAACAAGCGTCTTTTATTTTATTTTTTATATTTTATTTTAATAAAATCAAATTTCGGCTTATATAAAATCTTCTTTCCCTCGTTTTTCTTTTTTTTCTTCTAAAATCTAAATCCAAACAAATCTGAAAAAAAGAAACACAACACTTCCTTTGAAACTAAAATCTGAATCATCTTCAAAATCCTGTAAATCAGAAACATGCAAAATCATTTTCAAAATTGAATCAAAGCAAGCAAATCTATAGCATTCAAAGAAAATCTGTTTTAAGCCTGCATTTCACTTAAAATCTGGGAATCAAAGCAGCATGCATGCAGTTTCAAAATTAAAGGAGCAAGCATTCCAACATTTGATGTGCAAAGTATACAAGTAATTCAAATTTAAGCTAAGCAATTCAAGTTTTTAAAAATGGGCACTGCATATTCCAGTTTTAACACAAGCAAAGCATTTGAGGCTCTGTCTTCTGATTTAAAAAAGGTGAGTAACATCACATTTTTTTTAAAGCTTAAATTGATTATTGTTGCGTTCTGAGATCTGGAATGAATATGTGTTGAATAAATATTTATATGTGATGAATTTCTATATATATATAAATGTGTAGACATGTGTATATGTTCCATTGTCATCTCTGTTACCAGTTTTCAAATTCAAGACTTGATTCAAAATTCATATTCTCTTGAACCCATTGATGTTAGTACTTAGAATTTAAATAAAATTTGTTGTTATGTCATAGAGAAGGTCTTAAAATTTTGTTTAAATTAAATTAAATTTGAAATCTCACTGGAAGTAAAAAAAAAACATCAGTGCATGTTAAAATATGTGAAAATTCAAACTGTATAATTTATAAATTCAGTATTATGAAAAGAATACATAAACAAAATCATGATTTTTAACACTTAAATCACAATTTTTAAATTAGAAATGAGGGTGCAGTTCTGTGATGAACAGAAAGTGGAAAACTTGTGATTTCTGGTGATCTACTTGACTTTGGAGATCGAGTTTCTTCGTAGAGGTGGAGGAATGATCAGAGGCTAGGGGAAAAATGCCAGGATGTTGATCAGAACTTTGTGGTGATGGTGGTTGATTTTTGAATTCTGTAACCCTAGTTTCTACCGGGTTGAGTGTTTTGTTTGGTTCGTCATCTCTGAATGATCGAGTGTAGCCAAACTTAGGGGAATGGTAGAGGATGAGTTGACAATAGTATGGTCGAAAGTGCAGTCGCTCAGATGGTCAGAAATGCGAGGTCGAGGCCGTTTCCAGGTTTGAGTTGCGGTTTCCGTTTCTGTTCCAGGTTTGGGGGTTTGAACTCGAATTCGATTTCGAGTCTTGATGGTGATTCTGTTGATCTTGTTTGGATGTGAAGGAGGTTGTCGATGTGGGACGACCATCGGAGATGGTCGGAGGTGATCAAAGTCACCATGCATATGCACGGTGCACTTCGTTTCTGGTGAAGTATGTATTGTTGGAATTATGGAGTTGTGGCCTCGGGTGTGACTTGAAGCATGTGGAAGGTTGCTCGAAGATTTTGGTTGGTGGACTTGAAGTAGTTCTGCTCTGGCTCGGGTTAAAGTTTGGTAACAGGTTTTGGGACAGAAACCTGTTACTCCGTTTAAATTTTTAAATGAAATTCAAAACTGATTTTAAATGAAAGTAAAGTTTTAGATATAAATCTAGTTTTTCAATCTGAGTTTAAGTTTAAATCTAAGTTTAAAAATATATTCAAGTTGAATTTGAACCTAGTTTGGAAATAAATGAGTTTTTAAATTCAGATTGACTTAATAATATTAAAGTGTTTAAGAAGTTAAAGTGCATTTAAAAGGGATTTGAAATGTAAGGAAGGATTTAACAAAGTTAAATCAGGACTTTAAAATTTGAATTCAAATTTGATTTGAATCTTAAGTTTTGGAAATAAAGTAGAGTTTATAAATTTAAATATTGCAAGTAAGTTTAAAAAGTTAAAGTATACTTTAATAATCTGAGATTAAAAAGGAATTTAGTTTAAATCTTAAAATTTCTTTTATATAAGTATTCTTTAACATATGAATTTTAAAGTTTTAAAATGGGTTAAAGATAAATTGGTTTTATTTTAAAAACTTGAATTTAAAATGAAATTTGAAATTGAATTTGAAATAAATATTTTCAAAAGTATTTATGAATGATAATTTAACCATAGATAAGAAAGGTTTTATCTTAAAACAAATTTAGAATTTTATGATTTATAATTTCATTTAATTATTAAGGTAATTAAATGAATAATTTATTTATTAATGGAATGGATCATCAATTAAGGTAATCAAGGGTTTTAAATTATTAATTTAAAGTTTTAGCTAATCAATTGATTAAGGGTAATTAATCCATAATTAAGGATCATTAATTAGATTTAATTAATGATTAGTAATTAATTAATCAAGTAAATAAGAATTAATTAAGTTACAGTTAACGCTTAATTAACTAAGTAGTTAAAGTTTAATCAATTGAATGTTAAAGATTAATCAATTTGAAAATTTAATCATGATTAATGAAAGTTAATTACTTAAGAGAAGTAATTAAAGAATGATTGATGGTTAATGATGGTCATTAACTTAAGATTATTTAACAATTAATTAATATAAATATTTTTTAATAATTAATTAGATTAATTAATTAAATGATCATCAATTGTGAAATTTATTTATGTTTAATTACTTAATGAAGTAATTAAGAAATTAATTACTTAATGTAATTAATTAAGTTTAAATGTAATTTGTTTAAGATTAATTAATTAAGTTTAATTAATTTTAATCACTTGTTGGTTTGATAATAATTACTTAATGTAATTAATGGAATGCAATTACTCAGTGAAGTAATTAATGATAATTACTGGATGTAATTAGTGGAAGATGTTTAATTGCGAAAGTAATTTGGATTCAATTACTTTGTATAATTAATCAAGGGATTAATTAAAGAAATTAATTAAGAAGTAATTAATTTGATAAGTAATTAAGGGTAGTTAATTACTAGATGTGATTAGTCAAAGATGATTAATAATTATGGTTTAAATTGAGATTAATTACTGAATGTAATCAATTTAAATAAGATAAGTAAATCAATATAATTTAGGATCATTGATTAATATAATTAACGATGTAATTAAGATTGATTAATTAAGATTAATTAATCAATAATAAGTGATTGAGGGTAATTACTTAATTGTAATTAATCAAGGTTTAATGTAATTAATTATAGTTAATTAATTAATGAAATAATTAAGGGTTAATTACAATGTTTGGTTTAGAGTAATTAACTTGTGCAATTAATTAAAGGATAATTACTAGAATGCAATTAAAGTATAATTAATCAAGGGTGATTAATTAAGATGATAGATTAGAGGATAATTAATTAATTAATTTGTAGTTAATTAATGGGTATGTAAGCAGGATTTATATTAAGGTAAGTAATTAATTTAATTCACTTTAAATTAATTAGAGATGATGTAATTAATTTAATTCATTTTAAATTAATTATTGATGGTGTGATTATAGATCATTGCTTATATATGAATTGATGATATTGGTTGCCTTGAATGGTTGAAATCTCAGAAATGAGATAAGTAATGTTGTGTGATATGGATGCATTGGTTGCATTGTGATAATGATATGGATTATCTTTGATAATGATTATATGGATTATATGTGGTGATGATTATCTATTGTGAATCTGTGAATTATCTATCTGTGTGTATATAGATAATGAAATTGAATTGTTTTAAACTCTAAAACAACTTGGACCTAAAAGACACCTTTGGATTCCGATGAGACCGGGATCGGGTTTCCATATTTGGATATCCGAAAACCACATCGATCCAAATTAACGATAGGTCATGAAACTCAAGTGAAGAGTGAAGACTCGAGATGTTAGAACTATTCGTCAGTATAACTCTGAGGGTGATTTCGAGATGAGTTTGACGGAGATAGTACTGTCAGATTCGAGATGAAGATTCAGAGTGCAAGGGTTATCGTCGTTAACTCTGAGGGTGATTCCAAAATGAGTGTAACGAGATAATGCCTTCGGTTTCGTTCGAACCGGGAACGAACTTGTATGGATTGAATGCTTTCAGAACATCGTCAGATGGACGATGAGCATTCTAAGATAAATACGTCCTATAAAGGTAATCGTAGCCTCAAGCCTCATCAACCGGAATGGCTAAAACAGGGGAGGTGCAGCAAGGCTAAGTGGGTCATGCCCAAGTAGGACGAGATTTTCCCCTGTCTAGAGGTCCCTTTTTATTCGGCTTAGTGGGAGGTTGGATATGCGCACCAACTGCGGGGTTGTCTTGTTCGGAACTGTTCAGTAAGGAATGGTTCCGGCCTTGTGTTGCAGGGGATTGGGAGTGATCCTCGGTACGGTGATCTAGGCCACGTACTGTGACGGGCTGTACCCCAGTAGCCCTGCCATTGTATGGAATCCAATAAGTGCCAACGGTTTTGATTGTATTAACCACTTTTGTGGCTAGTAGCTGGAATTTAATAATGTAACAATTTCGGCTATTTCATATTTACTTGAAAACCCTAGACCTATTATAATATCATCGAATTTCCTATCGAATGTTTTGGTTAGCGTAAGGTAAATTTTTTTCCATGTTTATGTGTGGGATGTCTTATGTGATACCTTTCTTTTCAAAAGATTTTAAAAATTAAGCAACTTTAACCTGTTACTCACACCAGACCCATGTCTGACCCAGAGTTTATTTCTGTTTTTCTTAAACTCTTGGGTACTCAAATTTTTACGAGTAGTCAAGGGATTCAGGTTAGCTTTGATGAATTGTGGAGGAGCAATGGACCAGGAGGCTTCTACGTTTGATATATAGTATTCCGCTGTGTTTGGTATCTCTGTGTTGTCTCTGAGTTGTATTGAGCTGTAATATCTAGACAGGTGTTTATAACTATCTAGTATGTGTTGTATAAGCTGTGTATCTCTGATAATTGTTGTATACTATGTAATACTTATGTATTTAATTTAATTTTTTCGTTCTGCTGTTTAGATTCTGATGTTTTGTTTCTTCTTTCTTCTCTTTCTTTCTCCTTTCTATCCCTTTCTTTCTTATCAATGATACGTCATTCTGTGGAGATGAATGGCGGGTCGTTACAGTGGTATCAGAGCATTAGGTTAAGTGAATACCTAGGCTCTAGAGTGATTTCTTTCTTTAGAGAGCGTATTTGTAATTTTGAAATATATTTATCTATTTTTACCTATCTGTTGGGTTACCTGTTTGGGTTTTTTCAATATAGGTTATAAAGGTAGATGAGGCAGTGGTGTGTGTAACACGACTACTACCATTGTTTCACTACAAGAAAAACCATTTATAGTTGCAAAAATCGGTGGCGTTTTATTGTAAATGCAACAAAAAATAGATTACCAATAAACGTGGAAAAAAATAATTCACGTTTCCCGCTTCTAAAAAAAAGAGTCCGCGCGAACTAAATAAACGTAACCTATCATTTTACTCTCGTACTTAACAAAATTCTCGTCCCTAATTTGCTTTCTTCTTCAAAAAAAATTTCCCCTTTAATCATGTTAAATTTTCATCGCACTAGAGTATCATCGTCAACTCCGTCGTTTCCCTCTTACTCAACATCGAGTCGCGGCAGCCAGCAGATCTAGGTATATTTAGGTATGAATCTTTTAAATCGATTAGGTATATTTAGGTATGAATCTTTTAAATCAACTTTGTGATTCTATTTGGATTTTATATGAATTTGAATGCATCTTATTTTCGTATTTTTTCCTAAACTATTACTGAAATGGTTGACTTAACCCTAATTGCAATGATCTGTTGGGATATCTGCTTTGATTTCTTTGAGTATATGAATGTTCTGTTGAAGTGGTTCAATGAATCAATGGTTGCTTGCTGAGAGAAGGTTGAGGTTGCGTGTTTCGAGAATTTGGTGGGTTCAAGTAGCATTGATGGAGGTCGCGGGTTTGTTTGTGATTGGGTATTGGCTGGCTCGATGGTTGAGAGTGGTAAATGTTGGAGCATAAATAGTCTTTTGTGGAGTGGCAGGCATTGGAAATATGTCAGTTGTGTGGATGTGAGGTAGTGAAGAGGAGGTGGTGAAGTTGACTGTTGGTTTGGTAAGAGGAAACTGTTGGTTTGTACATTCTGAGGCTTTGAATTTATATGCAGTAATTCTATAAGTTGCTAGACTTAGGCTTTGAATTCATGCATGGATTAATTATAAATACATGTAAATCTGAGGTTAAATGCAAAATATAAGTGTAAAATTTATATTTTTGGAAAAGTATTCTTTTCCTTTGTCTACTAAACCACCATGGTTATATGTAGTAGTGCTACAAGTATTTGTACTTCAACGTCTAGTTATTTTTTTGATTACAACAGATAACCAATTTATATGTCAAAGATTGGAAACTTGTTTGCCTTCAAATGTCGATAATGGAAAAAGGCTGGGTTTTTTTAAACAGGTGATAAAACCATGATTAACTTAATATGTATTTTGAGAATTAGAACATATAATCTAATACTAAAGCTCACTTTTTTTTTACTTTTTTCATAGAACTAGTATAGAATACCGACAAGGAGCAATGAATTTCGTGCATGCTACAAAGAGGAATGTAAGTAGTGTAGAAAAAAATTTATGCCCTTGCAAGGATTGTCGGAATCTTAGTCGTCATGATGACCAAATCATCGTTGAACATTTAATTATAAAAGGAATGGATCCTAAATACATTGACGGTGTATGGTTTAACCATGGTGAAGAGATAAATGTAGAGAATAAAACAAATACGTTTGACGTATATGAACTATTCAAGATGATTCACTATGAAGATGAAGATTTTTTGAATCAAGATTTTTTTTGATGATGACAAAGACGATGTTGATTCTCGAAGAAAAGAGGATGAGTTAGTCAAGAACTTGGATGATGCAGAAACTCCATTATATCCTGGTTGCACAGATCACACAAAATTATCTGCCATCACCGTCTTGTATAATCTTAAATGCGAGACTGGCTTGTCCGATAGTGGTTTTGATAAGCTTTTAGCTGTGCAACATCTATTTCTGCCGAAGGATAACGTGCTTCCCAAAACCTTATATGAAGTCAAGAAATTTCTTAAAGCATTCGACATGTGTTTTGAAAAGATACATGCTTGTGAGAATGATTGTTGCCTTTTCAGAAAAGAATACAAAAATTTAGAAAGTTGTCCAAAATGTGGTCCCTTGAGATGGAAGAAAAATCAAGATATTGAAGAGGTTATACAAGGTGTTCCAGTTAAAGTATTGAGATATTTCCCAATCATTCCGAGGTTTAGACGGATGTATAGATCTCAAAAGATGACTAAAGAATTAAGATGGAATTTTAATAATAAAAGTAACGATGGAAAAATGCGTCATCCCGTGGATTCTATGACATGGAAAATGGTGGATGAAAAGTATAAATCTTTTTCATATGATCCACGCAATCTTAGGCTTGGTCTTGCTACAGATGGATTCAATCCATTTTCCATGTTGAGTTCGAAATATAGTTGCTGGCTGGTAATGCTTGTGACATACAATCTCTCGGCTATGTTGTGTATGAAGAAAGAAAATATTATGTTAACTTTACTTATTACAGGCCTGAAGCAACCCGGGAATGATATTGATGTATATTTGGCGCCTTTGGTGGAAGACTTGCATCACTTGTGGTCTAATGGAGTTACTGCTTATGATGCATTTAGTAAAACTTTATTTAAAATGAATGCAATTTTGTTATGGACGATTAATAATTTTCCGGCTTATGCAAATCTTGCTGGATGTCGTGTGAAAGGGCAAAAAGCTTGCCCATTATGTGGTGTCAATACCCATTCTCGTTGGTTGAAACATAGTCGAAAGTTCGCCTACATGGGTCATAGAAGATTTCTACCTCCTTCAGATTCACGGAGGAAACAAAAGGCATTGTTTGATAATACCACAGAGACAGATGGTGCTCCTAGAATGCCTTCTGGGAGAAACATCTATGCATTATTG
This sequence comes from Allium cepa, assembly GCA_030765085.1. Classification (NCBI taxonomy): domain Eukaryota; kingdom Viridiplantae; phylum Streptophyta; class Magnoliopsida; order Asparagales; family Amaryllidaceae; genus Allium; species Allium cepa. The sequence goes on from CM060932.1 coordinate 114,274,007, forward strand.
AAGGATTATCCAAATGATTTTGGAAAAGGAATGGAGGAGAAAAGTAAGAAGAGAAAGCATGTCTATGATAAAGAAGATGAATATGATGATACTAACAGTTCTACAGAAGTAGAGCTATCAAGGTGGAAAATGGATTGCTTATGTTCTACAGAAGTAGATACCTATTACCTCCAAGGATCATAATGACATGTTAAAATGGATTGCTTATGGTCCAAAGGATGATGCCATGTCTTTCAAAGGATATATCATCAACGAGCAACGTTTTCATGTAAAAGATTTAGGGAGAGAAACTCAGAATTGTGGGGTGACTTTTGATGCAACAACTATGTGTAGAGCAAGTGCTAAAGATATGTCCCAAGTGGTTGATGTGGTCACTTATTGTGGAATATTGACAGATATAATTTTATTAGATTATCATTTGTTTTATATTCCAGTTTTCAAGTGTCGTTGGACGTATAAAGGAAATGGAGTAAAAGTTGATGATGATGGGTTCGCTCTTGTTAATTTACATCAAGCATCATTTTCACGAGACCCATACATACTTGCATCTCAAGCAAAACAAGTATTTTATTCAAGAGAGAACGATGTTTCTAATTGGTACGTTGTAATGAAAGCACCATTAATAAGTTTTAATGATATATAGGAGCACGATTGCATCGAGGAAGATATTCAAGTGGTGGAAGATGAAATAACTGAAGTGGATGATGAAGATGTTTGCTGTGTTAGAGAGGATTGCGAGGGCATAATTAAGTAGATTATATGTTCTACTTGAGCATAGTTGTTCATTTGCTTTAGTGATGGTTGAACTTATATTAAATCCGGGCTATTTGGAAATTTCATTGAGCTTGTATTGATTTTCTTTAGTGATTGTTGTTCATTTGCTGCACTAATGCTTTGTTTTTTTTAATGTTGTGAATGGCTGTTAGTTTGCACCATTTAATTTTCTAATCCATTGCAAATGCATGTACCATTCAATTTTTGTTCTTTGTGTTTTGATCTTTGTATACTTCCATAGACAAAGCATTATATGTTCTTATCAGTTCTGTTTGCATATATTGCTTGATAATGAGTTATCCAGCATTAATAATACCAAATAAGTATATGACCATGATGAATTGATTTTAAAATAAATTGCAATCCTCACCATACATATTTACCTTGCATTATAAATATTAGATAGTTTTTATTTTTATGATTTTGGTTGTTAAATTCTAGCATCTTTCAATATTTTCAGCAAAAGAGTGAGAAATATTCAGCCCTTAGGTACACACAAATTCCGCATACAACCGGTCGTTGGGGAATGGCTAGAATGACCGAAGACATGGTAAGTTAATTAACTGTAGCATTATTTAACATTATTTTATACCTGTCAGTTTATTAATTTAATGTTATTCTATTTTTAGAAAAAAGAAAGTGTAGATCCATCGTCCATTAGTAGAGCTGATGTGTGGATTAGATCTCACATTAAAAAAAATGGTGAACCAGTGAACATGGAAGCCACGAATACTATTGTAAAATTGTTTTTAATTTTATTGGTATATTTTTTGAAACTATGATATTTTTACCATTGTACATTATCTATGTGTATTTATTTATATAGGAGGAGATCAAAAAATATGGTAGCCTATCCCAATCCGGCTCGACACAGACTGATATTGGAAAAGATGCTCTTGTACATGTACTGGGACAAGATAAACCGGGACGGTTAAGGGCATTGGGTAGGGGTTGCACTTTAACCAAGCTAGCTTTGGCCCAGTCCAAAGATAAACAAGTGTCTCGGTGTCGAGAGGAAATAGCAGAATTGAAGGGAATGATACAGACTCTGATGGACCAGAAGGTAAATTTTTGGAAATTAATTTATATTCTTAAAATATTAATTTATATTCGTGCTTCGCTGCAGGGTAAAGAAAGTTCAAGAAGGAACTCACCTAATTCGGTAAAAATAATATTTATATTACTCAATAAATGAAATTTATATTTTAATTTTTTAATCCAGTAATTGATTTAATTTTCGGTTGATTAATTGTAGAGCGACGACGAAGTATGTTTGCTGTTGTATTGGGATGGAACCTCTGGAGTTGTTGCCCATGGGAGGCTGTTGTCCATGGACCCAGATGACGTTGTCAATGGCATTCGTCTTGGACCAAATGCTGGGAGCGTTGTTATAGATTCTGTGGATAAAGCAGATACTTATTTATAGAGGCCTACACCTGAAATGGCAGTCTTAGCAGACGCTAAGAATAAGGTAGTTTCTTGGCCATCAGTTTGCATCAAGGTCCCGCTGCGAACACGGTTGAACTGTAGTGCAGCCAGTACGGTAATTTTTTCACCTTAAGTATATTAGTGTAATATGCTGCGAGCTTATTGCCGTCTAAAACGCACACCCCCCATCTGAATAAAAATTTAACACATATTCGTTGTTTTTGTATAGCATACTAAAGTCTTGAATTTCACTTCTCATTTTTAGAGTACCAGCATCATCGAAGACACTTGTAAGATTTACGGTTGGACTGAGGGTGAAGGTGTAGTTGCCGAAGGAAGAATCCACGCCACTGATACAAAATATACTGTTAATGGTATTCCACTCGGTCCGTCTGCTGTTGTGATTTGGGTGGACAAAGTAGTAAATAAAGATGCTTATTTGTGGCGATCCACATCTGATATGTCGTGCATTGGAGATGCAGTTGGTAGGAAAGTAGCATAGCCAAGATCAAAAGTAGAAGCTGATCAAGAAAAACTAGATGAGAGTCGTGATGATACTGAAAATGTTGTGAATTCTCCCATGAAATCCGCACATATGGTCATGAATAAATCGCAAAATGTAAGTATTAATTTTCAAATTTGAAGAAGTTAACTGTGTATGAAAGTTTATTTAATGTGCATGTATACATTGTGCATAATAATCTCTTTTCTTTCAGCCGATTGCAACCATGCAAAAGGATGCCAAATGCCAGTTGATCGATATAGGTGGAGCAGACGTAGTGGCTGAAGGAAGTATTGCATTAACTGATCCGATAATGATGGTCCATTGTCGTCCATTGGGACGTAATGCTGTAAAAGTTTGGAATGAACTGGTGATAGTTCCAGATGCAGAGATATGGAGACCAACATCAGGTCTGACGTGCATGGATGATTGCTTTGGCGTTCCCATAGCTTGGCCAATGGAAAAAATCATTATTAAGTCAAAATAAAAGGTATATAATTTTTTTTATATATACATTAGGAATGCTAGCAGCTAAAGTGCAGATAGATTTTTGGTAAAATTATAAAAGTACATAAGTAGGGGTGTTATATTCGAATTGTGATTGAATGATTGTGATTGGTGGTTCAGGTTCAGGGGAGGGAAAATAATTGATGGTGAGGAGTTATGTATGGATTGTGGTGGAATGTTAGTGATGCAGTTTTAAGTTCAGGTTTTGTTTTCTCACTCTTTTGTTCTGTTCTTTGTTGACAGGTAGTTCAAGTTTTGAAGACATCAGCAATGACAGGTAGTTTAGGTTTTTATGGTGGTTCAGGTTTTGCTCAGTACTTTGGTTATTTCAGACATTTATTTCAAATGTATATGTACGGTTATGACACTTATGGTAGTTTGGTTATAACACTTATGGTAGTTTGGTTGTGTGTGTACGGGTAGATTTTTGTCGACACCTATGTTTGTGGATGTATGAAGGTCTATGTATCTTGTGGATCTTCAATGCGTATACGTATTTTGTAGTTGTTTAATATATTGTGTTCAAAAGTGTATGTGCTTGCGTATTCTGTTATTATATAATTGGATGCTAGATCAGGGGTAAATCTGGAGTAGCAGGTAGAGGGAAACAAACGCTACTGGATATTATTTATTTTGGTAGCGTTAAAATGTCGCCACAAAAGAGTGATTAAAAACTCAAGTACGCTTATGTTGGCATTTATTAAGCACTTCAAAAAATGTATATAACGCCATGAAAAGGTAACGTGGAGGAGAAAACCCTTTCAGTGGCGTTAAAAAGGCGCTACAAAAAATTTAGATAACGCCATAAAAAAGTATCATGGAGGAGAAAACCTTTTCGGTGGCGGTAAATAAGCGCTACAAAAAAGGAATTCTATGGCGTTACAAAAACGCTATCAAAAAAACAAATTTGGTGGCGTTTAAAAAAGTGCAACTAATACTCGAGGATTTTTAGTGGCATGTTTTATCGTAACGATTATCAGAACGCCACTAAAAATACGTAGTGGCGGTTTTTGGGCTCTACAAAAAATCAGTTTTCTTTTAGTGATTGGAGTCTGATGTTTGAGGTTGGAAGTGTTTCTGTCGAGACTGTAGACCGAATACTGTCTCGAGTAAGTTGTGCAGAGTGTAGAGATTTCATCGATCTCTAAAGGAAACCTGTTAAGGTTCGGAGTCCATCTTTGATGTTGGATGAGTTGAATATTGGATCTGACTGTTGGGTAGAAGCAAGTGATGGCATTTTGATACCTCAGGAAGTTGTAATTACGTGATCAGATGCAGTGACTATGGATGTGTCCGAAGATATTTCTTTAAAACAAGTTTTAGGAAGTAGATCTGCTGCGGTGTTGTGACTGAGTTCAGTATGGTGATTCTGTTTGCTTTGAAGTTCGAGTTTCTCGAAGAGCTTTGGATTAGGAAGTTTTGGGCATCGGTGTCAACAATGCAGCTTGGAGTGTTCTGTGTACCGATAGGGAGGTCTTAGCTGAGTAGTTTTTCTGAAGGTGGAGTTCAGAAGCAGCAGAGTGGATCTATTTCTTCAATGCATTGGCTAGACCAGTGTAAGCTGTTCTATTGGGTAAAGTGAGGACAGTTTTCTTTGGAAAATGGTCTGGGTTGATCGCAAAAGTGACTTGCGATAGTTGGATGTTCTCTTGGATTGTCAGAGATTTTTCTGGATGTCTTCTGGGAAATCAGAGGTTTGTCTGCATCTAGAGATTGAGTTTTCTTATCGACTAGAATTCCAGGAGTGGAACTGGTGGTTCAGCTTAGTTGAAGGATGGTTCCTAGAGATAGAGTTTGATGAAGCAGCTCAGATTTTTGGAGGAATTTCTTAGTTTTTTTTTATGGATCTATTGAAGCATATTTCTGGGAAGTGATGTCCAGTTAGTGCTCATGATTATCATCAGCATTCTTATCTACTTTGGATCAGAATTGTGAAGCGGAAGCAGTTTGGGAGTGTTTCTGATTGTCTTTTCCGGATTAGGAGAAGTTTGTTGTCTTCTAATGATTATGGAGTATATTTTGTTCTTGGTTTTGGATTGATCTTGAGGAGATCGTTGGGTTAGGTTGTTTTTAGTTCTGTTTGTTCTAGAGGTATCAGCAAGGGTTGAGCTGATCAGGAAGTATGTTGGCGGCCCAGGATCAACCGAAGACATTTTGTGGATAAGAGACGGAGGAATTTGGGTTCTAGAGTCAGAGACTTAGTTTTGGTTAAGTTTTCTACGATCGAAGGAGCTATAAAATGGGGTAAGGCTGGAAAGCTAACACCGAGATGTTTGGATCTTTTCACTATTTTGGTAGGATAACTGTTTGGTTTTCAGGATTGAATTGCCAGTTTGGGTAACTGGGATTCGATGAGTTTCACGTATCTCTGAGTGAGTACGTGTATGGTCTATCTCTGGTTTTGGAACCAGCTGTTCAGGGAAGTTTGGTTGTTGAATCAGACTCGTCCGTAGTCTGATATGCTGTCCAGTTTTGTACACCTAGTTGAGTAGGAGCTCTGTAGCTTAGTAGTATTGATTGTTTGGAATCTGTAGAGCGAATATCTCGATATTTTTACCAGGGAAACTCGGGAAAACTCTATCCAGACTTTTGGTTGGATAGTTAGATTGTTTGATTGGGTGAATTGGTTGTTATGGTTGTTAGCATATGTTTGATGTATGCTTGTGTTTTAAAATTAAAATCTTTAAATAGATTATTAAATTACCTTTGTTTTAAATTTCGGGGACGAAATTCTTTTAAGGAGGGAGGAATGTGATGACCCGGAATTTTAAGCAATCTCAATTTAATAATCTGAATTAAAAATTAAATTGATTTGATAATCTTTGTGATAAGATTTGAATTATTTTAATAATCCAATAAAATAAATATATAATTGATAGATTTTATCTTTTAAAATCTAATAAATAGTTTTCTATTTATAATATATATAGGATATGTATATATTGAAAATAGATATTGTTTTAATCTAATAAATAAATAAATCTTGTTTTCTATAAATATGTATATCTTTAGTGGAATTAGGTATAGTTTTAAAGTTAAACTTTAAAAGGTTATTTAATAAATAAATATGGATAAGATAAAAATTTAATTTGTTTAAATTGATTTATTTGATATTATGTTTTTCTAAGGTATATAATAAACAACTATATGATTTTAAATACATAAGGTAAATTATTTAAATGGTTTAAAATATGTTTAACTTAAGTTTAAATTTAAATAAAAATAACAATAAGGTTTATTTTGATATAGTTGGATAAAATAAATAATTTATTAATAAATAAAACAATTTCTTTTATAAATTATTTATAGTTATCAAATTTTGTTATTTTCAAAATATAATAATACATTGTTTTTAACAAAAATATTTTTAATAAAAATAATTGTTTTTCAAAATTTAATTGTGTAGTTATATATGTATATATATAACTTGATTTGAATTTGAATTCAAAGCATTGAAATTTAAAGTATTAATATTTTTAATTGTTTTGATTTTAAAATATTTGTATAAACTTTATTTTATAAATATAATTGGATTTATACATTTCAAAATTTTCTACATGTAAATAAGTATAATTAAATACAAGCTTACATTTATCTTATATTAACATCTAACTAAATATTAATTAACATTTAAATATAACTAATTAAATTTAAAGACAAGTGTAATCTTCTTAGGCTTTATAATAACATATGTTAGATAATAAAGTAAGGTTTAAGACAAATGTAAATATTATATAAATTAAAGGACATATGTAAATATAGTAAGGCTTCATGTAACAAGTGTTAATCAATAAACATTACAAAGTGACAAATGTTAAAAATTAGAACAAGTGTCTTTTATTTTATTTTTTTATTTTATTTTAATAAAATCAAATTTCAGCTTATATAAAATCTTCTTTCCCTCGTTTTTTTATTTTTTTCTTCTAAATTCTGAAGTCTAACAAATCTGAAAAAAATAAACACAACACTTCCTTTGAAACTAAAATCCGAATCATCTTCAAAATCCTGTAAATCAGAAACATGCAAAATCATTTTCAAAATTGAATCAAAGCAAGCAAATCTGTAGCATTCAAAGCAAATCTGTTTTAAGCCTGCATTTCACTTAAAATATGAGAATCAAAGTAGCATGCATGCAGTTTCAAAATTAAAGGAGCAAGCATTCCAACATTTGCTGTGCAAAGTATACAAGCAATTCAAATTTAAGCTAAGCAATTCAAGTTTTTAAAAATGGGCACTGCATATTCCAGTTTTAGCACAAGAAAAGCATTTGAGGCTCTGTCTTCTGATTTAAAAAAAGGCGAGTAACATCACATTTTTTTAAATCTTAAATTGATTATGGTTGCATTTTAAGATCTGGAATGAATATGTGTTGAATAAATATTTATATGTGATGAATTTCTATATATATATATATATATATGGATGTGTAGATATGTGTATATGTTCCATTGTCATCTCTGTTACCAGTTTTCAAGTTCAAGACTTGATTCAAAATTCATATTCTCTTGAACCCATTGATGTTAGCGCTTAGAATTTAAATAAAATTTGTTGTTATGTCATAGAGAAGGTTTTAAAATTTTGTTTAAATTAAATTAAATTTGAAATCCCACTGGAAGTATAAAAACATCAGTGCATGTTAAAATATATGAAAATTCAAACTGTATAATTTATAAATTCAGTATTATTAAAAGAATACATAAACAAAATCATGATTTTTAACACCTAAATCACAATTTTTAAATTAGAAATGAGGGTGCAGTTCGGTGATGAACAGAAAGTGGAAAACTTGTGATTTCTGGTGATCTACTTGATTTTGGAGATCGAGTTTCTTCATAGAGGTGGAGGAATGATCAGAGGCTAGGGGAAAAATGCCAGGATGTTGATCAGAACTTTATGGTGATGGTGGTTGATTTTTGAAGTTCGTAACCCTAGTTTCTACTGGGTTGAGTGTGTTTTTTGGTTCGTCATCTCTAAATGATCGAGTGTAGCCAAACTTAGGGGAATGGTAGAGGATGAGTTGACGATAGTATGGCCGGAAGTGCAGTCGCTTAGATGGTCAGAAATGCGAGGTCGAGGCTGTTTCCAGGTTTGAGTTGGGGTTTCGGTTTCTGTTCCAGGTTTGGGGGTTTGAACTCGATTTCGATTTCGAGTCTTGATGGTGATTCTGTTGATCTTGTTTGGATGTGAAGGAGGTTGCCGATGTGGGACGACCATCGGAGATGGTCGGAGGTGATCAAAGTCACCATGCCTGTGCAAGGTGCACTTCGTTTCTGGTGAAGTATGTATTGTTGGAATTATGGAGTTGTGGCCTCGGGTGTGACTCGAAGCATGAGGAAGGGTTGCTCGAAGATTTTGGTTGGTGGACTCGAAGCAGTTCTGCTCTGGCTCGGGATAAAGTTTGGTAACAGGTTTTGGGACAGAAACCTGTTACTCTATTTAAATTTTTAAATGAAATTCAAAACTGATTTTAAATGAAAGTAAAGTTTTAAAATAAGATATAAATCTAGTTTTTTCAATCTAGGTTTAAGTTTAAATCTAAGTTTAAAAATAGATTCAAGTTGAATTTGAATCTAGTTTGGAAATAAATGAGTTTTTAAATTCGAATTGACTTAATAATATTAAAGTGTTTAAGAAGTTAAAGTGCGTTTAAAAGGGATTTGAAATGTAAGGAAGGATTTAACAAAGTTAAATCAGGACTTTAAAATTTGAATTCAAATTTGATTTGAATCTTAAGTTTTGGAAATAAAGTAGAGTTTATAAATTTAAATAATGTAAATAAGTTTAAAAAGTTGAAGTTTACTTTAATAATCTGAGATTAAAAAGGAATTTAGTTTAAATTCTTTAAATTTCTTTTATATAAGTATTCTTTAACATATGAATTTTAAAGTTTTAAAATGGGTTAAAGATAAATTGGTTTATTTTAAAAACTTGAATTTAAAATGAAATTTGAAATTAAAATTAAAATAAATATTTTCAAAAGTATTTATGAATGATAATATAACCATAGATAAGAAAGGTTTTATCTCAAAACAAATTTAGAATTTAATGATTTATAATTTCATTTAATTATTAAGGTAATTAAATGAATAATTTATTTATTAATGGAATGGATCATTAATTAAGGTAATTAAGGGTTTTAAATTATTATTTTAAAGTTTAAGCTAATCAATTGATTAAGGGTAATTAATCCATAATTAAGGATCATTAATTAGATTTAATTAATAATTAAAAATTAATTAATCAAGTAGTTATGAATTAATTAAGTTACAGTTAACGCTTAATTAACTAAATAATTAAAGGTTAATTAATTGAATGTTAAAGATTAATTAATTTGAAAATTTAATCATGATTAATGAAAGTTAATTACTTAAGAGAGTAATTATAGAATGATTGATGGTTAATGATGGTCATTAGCTTAAGATTATTTAACAATTAATTAATATGATTAATTTTTAATAATTAATTAGATTAATTAATTAAATGATAATCAATTGTGAAATTTATTTAAGTTTAATTACTTAATGAAGTAATTAAGAAATTAATTACTTAATGTAATTAATTAAGTTTAAATGTAATTTGTTTAAGATTAATTAATAAAATTTAATTAATTTTAATCACTTGTTGGTTTGATAATAATTACTTAATGTAATTAATGGAATGCAATTACTCAATGAAGTAATTAATGATAATTACTGGATGTAATTAGTGGAAGATGTTTAATTGTGAAAGTAATTTGGATTCAATTACTTTGTATAATTAATCAAGGGATTAATTAAAGAAATTAATTAAGAAGTAATTAATTTGATAAGTAATTAAGGGTGGTTAATTACTAAATGTGATTAATCAAAGATGATTAGTAATTATGGTTTAAATTGAGATTAATTACTGAATGTAATCAATTTAAATAAGATAATTAATTAAATATAATTTAGGATCATTGATTAATATAATTAACATTGTAATTAAGATTGATTAATTAAGATTAATTAATCAATAATAAGTGATTGAGGGTAATTAATTAATTGTAATTAATCAAGGTTTAATGTAATTAATTATAGTTAATTATTTAATGAAATAATTAAGGGTTAATTACTATATTTGGTTTAGAGTAATTAACTTGTGCAACTAATTAAAGGATAATTACTAGAATGCAATTAAAGTATAGTTAATCAGGGGTGATTAATTAAGATGATAGATTAGAGGATAATTAATTAATTTGTAATTAATTAATGGGTATGTAAGAGAGATTTATATTGAGGTAAGTAATTAATTTAATTCACTTTAAATTAATTAGAGATGATGTAATTAATTTAATTTATTTTAAATTAACTATTGATGGTGTGATTATAGATCATTACTTATATATGAATTGATGATATTGGTTGCCTTGAATGGTCGAAATCTCAGAAATGAGATAAGTAATGTTGTGTGATACGGATGCATTGGTTGCATTGTGATAACGATATGGATTATCTTTGATAATGATTATATGGATTATCTGTGGGATGATTATCTATAGTGAATCTGTGAATTATCTATCTGTGTGTATATAGATAATGAAATTGAATTGTTTTAAACTCTAAAACAACTTGGACCTAAAAGACACCTTTGGATTTCGATGAGACCGGGATCGGGTTTCCATATTTGGTTATCCGAAAACCAGATCGATCCAAATTAACGATAGGTCATGAAACTCAAGTGAAGAGTGAAGACTCGAGGTGTAAGAACTATTCATCAGTATAACTCTGAGGGTGATTCCGAGATGAGTTTGACGGAGATAGTACTGTCAGATTCGAGATGAAGATTCAGAGTGCAAGGGTTATCGTCGTTAACTCTGAGGGTGATTCCAAAATGAGTGTAACGAGATAATGCCTTTTGTTTCAATTCGAACCCGGAACGAACTTGTATGAATTGAATGCTTTCAGAACATCGTCGGTTGGACGATGATCATTCTAAGATAAATGTGTCCTATAAAGGTAATCGTAGACTCAAGCTTCATTTACCGGGAATGGCTAAAAAAGGGAAGGTGCAACAAGGCTAAGTGGGTCATGCCCAAGTAGGATCAGATTTTCCCCTGTCTAGAGGTCCCTTTTTATTCGGCTTAGTGGGCGATTGGATATGCGCACCAACTGCGGGGTTTTCTTGTTCGGAACTGTTCAGTAAGGAATGGTTCCGACCTTGTGTTGCAAGGGATTAGGAGTGATCCTCGGTACGGTGATCTAGGCCACGTACTGTGACGGGCGGTACTCCGGCAGCCTTGCCATTGTATGGAATCCAAAATCCAATACGTGCCAACGGTTTTGATTGTATTACCCACTTTTGTGGCTAGTAGCTGGAATTTAATAATGTAACAATTTCGGTTATTTCATATTTACTTGAAAACCCTAGACCTATTATAATATCACCAGATTTCCTATCAAATGTTTTGGTTAGCGTAAGGTAAAAACTTTTCCATGTTTAGGTGTGGGATTTCTTACGTGATGCCTTTCTTTTTAAAAGATTTTTAAAATTAACCAACTTTAACCTGTTACTCACACCAGACCCATGTCTGACCCGGAGTTTATTTCTATTTTTCTTAAACTCTTGGGTACTCAAACTTTTACAGTAGTCAAGGGTCAGGTTAGCTTTGACGAATTGTGGAGGAGCAATGGACCAGGAGGCTTCTGCGTTTGATATATAGTATTCGGCTGTGTTTGGTATCTCTGTGTTGTCTCTGAGTTGTATTGAGTTGTAATATCTAGACATGTGTTTATAACTGTCTAGTATGTGTTGTATAAGCTGTGTATCTCTGATATTTGTTGTATACTATCTTATACTCATGTATTTAATATAATTTATTCATTCCGCTGTTTAGATTCTGATGTGCTGTTTCTTCTTTCTTCTCTTTCTTTCTCCTTTCTATCCCTTTCTTTCTTATTAATGATGCGTCATTCTGTGGAGATGAATGGTGGGTCGTTACAGCACTAATAGAGTTAATGTCAAATTACATGAAACCAAATAGCATAGCAATCCTAAGCATAGCTAGCAAACATAACATACATTCATTTTATTAGAATCCATACGATATATATATATAACATTCATACCTATAACAATTTCGATCTCTTATTCGCATGCACAACTTTATTTTCCAAACTAGTATTGGTAACCCGACTACTCTAGTACATACTCTAATCCAATTTCTTGGTTATAAACTTCCATCCTCCTTACATAGCTATAAACTACGATAGAGAACTCCAGATTCGTATCAAAAATTCGTATCAGTGTTCGTCGTCGAGAATCAAGCGAACAATCCTAAATCGAACATGTGCGAGTTACCTTAAAATCGCGTATTTATTCTAAAAGTGAACAATCCTAAATCAAAACTATAAATGCAATTAGAATGATCTATATACAACTTACGTATTTATTCTATTGTTTTCTTAATTACACTAATTCAAGTGGTTTTTATATTCAAATTTTAAATGCTTGAAAAAGTTTCTTTGTTAAAAATTCTTTTATAACGAAATACTTCTTATCGAAAATACTTTTGACAAGTCGATGTTTCAACAGGTTTATCCTCATTCTTACATAATCTAGTAATATGTTGATTAGGCGTAAGACTAGAAATCTCTAAGTACTTAGCAAACCCATTTCAACACGTAGTGAAAATACTTGAAAAACTTTAAAATAGATATGTAAAGTACAATCTAATTAACAAAATCAAACGAACGGGATCGTCATGTGTGACGACCCAGAATTTTGAACGTTTGAAATTGAAATATTTAATTGATTTTAAATTTTTGGAAGTTGACTTAGCTTGAATTTCAAATATAACTAAGAAATTGGCAATTAAATTATTGAATTTAATTTATTAAAACTGGGTAAAAATTTGAATCTTCAGTTTTAAGCTAAATAAAAATATTTTTAAGGCTTATATAATTATTATTGATGACATTGGAGATAGTAGAATTTTTAAAAAATTGAATTTGAAAGTGATTTTTTCGGTTTTGAAATTTTATTGTTTAAATCGATATTTAAAAATAGCCTTCCGGGTACAGTCTCGGAATTCGCCGAAACCATTTCCATTAGATCCGTAATAATGTATTATTATCAGATTTCAATTTTCGTAGTATTCAGAGTGGTTGTGTGGTTGTACGATAAGCAAATGAGCTGGAAATTATATCGAAATTTAATTTAATAACTGGGTTCCAAAAAGCTATCTTCTCCATGCGATCGAATTTGAACCCAAAACCTTTTCCATTGCATTCGGAATAGGTGCATAACCTTATGAACGTCTGGTGGCATGCCTCAATTGGAGATCGAGATTTTGAGTTGCATTTATTGGAACAATTTACATTCAAATTTAAATTTAAAAAAATATATATAAAATCTCGTTACTGTTGTAAACATTGACACATTGAGAAATGTTTAACCACGTGTTTCCCTTCCTCTGATTTATTTCACACGTCTTCGTTTAATAATATATATATATATATATATATATATAAGATAAAAGAAACGAAAAATCATAGCTTCCCTTGTTTTCTTCTCTTCGACTTTAAACCAAAACGAATCCAAATTTTTTTCGTAAAAATAAAAAAAATGGCAGATAAATGAAAAGGAAATCTCGTCCTCCTTTAGATTTTCGTTCAAACGAAAATCAATTTCCATTATAGTAAATCAAATCCACTCGGAAAAAATGGCGACTGGGAGGAAAAGAAAAAAAATCGAAAACCCAAATCATAATAAAGTCACGTTTACATCGGCAAAGAGCTCGTCGAGCAACGTCGCGGTTAGGCAAAAGTTTTTGGGGTGATACGCGAAGACAAAGGCTGTGATTGTATGCGAGCAAGCTCGAGTTCAAGAAAATCTGGGCGAAGCAATGGCTCTCGCGCGCGCTGTAATCGAGCACCTGAGCAAGGGTTGTGGCGACGCATACTCGCGGGTCGGCAATAGCGAATCAGTAAGGGTTGAAGGTCGCGATCTCGATTTGTAATTGGGCCTCGGGTTTGAAGCACTAAGGTATATGCCTTTTTATTTATTTATTTGAATTTATTAAAGATATACACTTACAGATTGAAAAAGTAAATAAAATAGAAAAAATATATATATCAGATTTTTTTTATATACACATGCATATTTTGATATATGTATATATATATAGGAAACCCAAAATTATTTTATTCAGATAAGGTTTTAAAATATAGAAATTTTAAAATGTGGAAGTTAATATATAATTAGATTTTTGAAATATATGATTTATTTTTTAAATATATATATATATGTATGTGTGTATGTATTTTCAAAGTGAAAAAAATAAATAAGTACATTTTTAAATTTACTAGTTATTTTGAAAATAATTTATTAAGGTGATTAATTTGTTTCATTAACTTTTTAATTTATCTCACTGCTAAAGATAATTTACTAAAGTAAATTTAGTTTTAAATTTAATTTTTTTGTTAAATAAATTATTAAATAGAATTTATTTAAAATTAAAATTGTTAGTTAATTAAATTTATTAAAGGAAAATGGGTTTAAGAAATTTATTTATTAGTTTAAATTAAATAAATCTATTAAATGGAAATTTATTATTTGATTTGTTCGAATATTAATTAAATCATATAATTGTTTGTTACAAGGTTTAAAAATCGTGAAAACGAGCTGGAATGGAAATGGACTGCAAATTAAATTCAAAGGTGAGATCTTCTCACTTAATCAGATTTTTCTAATTTAATTTTAAATATTTAAATTTTAAATAGTTGTGTGCTTGGATGATAAATAATTATCTGTATATTGAATTAGACTCTATGCGCCGCATAATAACGGAGGGTATTATATATATAAACCCATATACCGCGATATTTCACCTCAAAGTGGAATTGGTATTATATATGTATTTGGAGTGATTGATTTCCCGCATTATATAGCAGATGAGACCCTATGCGCCGCCTAATAATGGGTGATATTTTATAAATCCCATATACCGCGATATTCCACCTCGAAGTGGAATTGGTATTTAATTGTTGTGCTAACGTCTGTGGATGCAGGGAAACAAGTTGGAGGAATCCAACTGGATTCCTCAAATATTCGAATTTGTTTCAATATTGTGTGTTGATTATTTATAATCTATGTGTGATTATTTGTGATTGAAACCGTTGAAGGCTATAATTTAGCCGAATATATTTTTGGTATCGTAGGATACCAGAAATAAATAAAATTGGATTTTTTGAAATTCAAGCAGAAAATTTATAATAAATTCATTTAAAGAATTGGGTGAATTTGAAAGAAGAAATTAAAAAAAACAAAGTTTTACTTTTGAAAACTTATTGAATAAATTCCAAAATATGGGAAACGATTTTAATAAATGGGTTTTGAATAATATTGTTTAATTGTTGATGAATTTATTTAAAATATGGATTTTAAATAGATTGGAAGATATAAAGGAATTTATTTTAAGTGGAAATAAATTTAGAATTGGTGATTGAAAATGGATCTTTGGGAAATCAATTTGAAATTTAATTTGGTGTCTGAAATAAATTTAGAATTTGATTTGGTGTTTAAAATAAAATTTGAAATCAATTTGGAGATTGATTTGGTGTTTGGAAATGATTTTTGAAATCAATTTGAAAATCGTAAATCAGTAGATATTTGGAAAATTTAAGTACACAATGATAATTTTATAAAAGAAAGGGAAAGTTGTTTAAAAATAGGTACTGTTTTATTTTTAAAAGTGTGGAAAGGAATTTACGGATTTGGAACGTAAATTAAAAATAAATCCAGAAAGATTATAAATTGATATGAATGAACCATTTTAGAATGGAAGGTGTACTTTCCCTGGAAAGCCGAGTATGTTTTCAGTATAGTTTATAAATATAAATTGAAGTTGTAAAGATGGTTTTAGGGAAAGACTATTTTGGAGAAAATATTTACTTAGTTTATTTTGAAAATCTTTAAAGTAAAGATTTTTTTTAATTAATTATAGAAGTAATGATTTAAAGAATTAATTGATACTTGTTTTAAAAAATGGATACTTAAATAGTTATACCCTGTCTACTAATTTTATTTTAAATTAGTTTTGGACTTAAGTTTATATGAGATGTTAGTATAATATTTTCATAACTAATATTTAAGCAAGTGCTCTAAAAATAGTTTTAAATTTAAATTCCAAGTATATTTTGGAAAAGTGGTTTAAATTATTTTTAAAGTATTTGAACTCGGCAAATTTTCGGTGGAATTGAATAAACATTTGGAAATTTATTCCAAGTGAGGAAGGTGATTTGAATTTTTTTTCAAAAGATTGAAAGGTGAAAAGTGATTTGAAATTTGTTTTAAAATGGTTGAAGTGTTAAAATTATATCTTGCAAAGATATTTGAAAATAAATAATTGGGGGAAAATTATTTAAATCCTGGTGAATGTTGATTGGTAGTTAAATAACCCACGATCAATATTAGCCTTTTAATGGCGTTTGAATTTCAACGCGACCGGGGGTCGGATTCCAAACGGTTATCCGAAAACCACATCGAATCTTTGTGATGGATCTTTTGTTTAAAAGATCAAAGTGGAATTCTTTTGTGATTTTTTTGAAATCTGAATGTAACACTTATTTTTAATTTAAGCGCTCGTTATTCGGATTAGCCGGGAGAGGACTTTGTGTCATAAAACCCATTCTGAATAATGATACAACGAAATGGGATTGCATTTGAAGATGGTGTTGAAGACTGGGTATTTTCGAAAGAGAAAGGATTACATATCGAATGTCTTTGCACTGGGTTGCTCCGGTATAGAGATTTTATCACCCTTTGTGATGGGGATTCCGGATGTGATTAGTGAATATCCGGATTGTAAGGGCATCTTTTGATGTGCCTTCAGTTCCGTTCGATCACAGAAAGACTTGTATGGATGTATGCATGACGTTACACTTTGAGATGTAAAGCTGGTTTCTATCAAATACATTTCTGTTGGTGGCAGAGAAATTATTCTCTTAGCTTAACACCCTTCTCTGAGACGTACGAGCTCATAGGTTATGTAGTTGATGTTACTAGTGATACATTCCCAATTTGGTAATGTGGCATACGAAGTGTTGCTGGTCATTTGTTGATCAAAGCATCGCTTTGTGAAAACTGTAGCTTTGTGGATGAGATTTCGTCGGACCTCACACCCTTGAAATGTTCGAAACATGAAGAATGCGACAAGGTTATGAGGGTCGCGCCCTTTAGGATATGTCATTTTTTTTGGAAAAGGGTGATATCATGGTAAGGAGCTCAGATATTTAACCTATGTGGTTGCTGCAAATTTATTATACTTTGTGGTTATTGCTTTGTGGTTGAGGATCCTCGGATAAAGGTTGCAAACTATCGAGGGATGGCATACTCGAGTAGTAGTTACCTAGTTACAGATGTAACCCGGCATTGTGTTGGCAGAGATCCGGGTAGGTTCTCGGGACGTCCCTCCAGAGGAGTACCCGTGTAGCAGTAGGAAGTTCCGTAGCCTGACCATTTGTTGGAAATCCAATCTCCAATACGTGCCTTGTACGGTTTTAGTTGTATAACCTTCCATTTACTTGTAGTGGTCACCACTGTTTAGATGGTAGCTATAATAGGCATAAAATAATGGTTTTATGTTCGCTAAGATTAATATTAAACTTTCAAAAGGTTTTCTGCACTATGCACTAATAAAAATATTAAAAAGGATTTGCGTATCAAGCATGTTTGACTATAATAAGGAGAAATCTCCTCCAATTCTGCGTTTGCATTATTTGTGTGGCGGGAGGCCTTATGGTAGTTTCATTTTCCAAAAGCATGGCGTATTTCTTTTCCTTTCTTTGTGAAAATAACATTTTTTAAGATCTCACACCAGCTCCATGACTGACCTTACTTAATACAACGTGATAGGGGGTTCTCGCTTTGCGTTTATTGGCGAACGGGAGACTCTTACCCCTACATATCCCCGGGGAGGGGTTTTTTTCATGTAAGCTAGTTCTAATGAATGCCATTGTTGTGTTTGGTGTTGTTGTAAACTCCGATGTAAAACTGATATAGTTCTTTGTTTTAAAGATATTCATTTATCTATTATATGTTGTTCCGCTGCGAAACGTGAGATTCTATTATTGTTCAGTTTCTTCTTCTATCTTCTTCTTCTTTAAATCTAACGTTTCGGTTTTTCGGCATTCGATTGTGCGGCATTTGATACAGTGGACGTATCGATGTCGACTCTCGAGCGTCGAAAAATTGGGTCGTTACATCATGGAACACAGTCCCTAAGGTCACTCTCTTGCTAAATCGAGAGGACAGAGCGACGCCGTCTCATGTGACTTTAGGCAGTCACTGCCCCACATCTTACGCCATGATATCCAAACAACCATAGATCACAGATACACAATGATATTTCCTAGATCCCCCAGGTAACATCCGTACCCGTGAGCAATCACTTCTTTACGAAATATGCTATGCAAAACAGTCACATGGATTGTAATCTACTTATTAGTAACACTGGTGGTTACATCGCTATCACCTATAGACTCAAGGCAATCATCAGCCCCCTCGAATTACGCCATGTGGACCACAGATACATAATGGTTTCCCCTGGTTCCCCCAAGAAACATCCATACCTCAGGGCAGTCGCCCTACCCAGGCGGATTACGCTGAAAACGACCATAGATTGTAGTTACACAATGGTTTCGCCTGGGTCCTCTAGAAAACATCCGTAACCATAAGCCTTCACAGCCCTGTGAATTTCTCTATGCAGTCGAGTCGAAGGAAACTCATGAGTATTATATCCGGACAACCTATATTGATTAGGAACCTTTTCTAGATCCACCCAAGTTCATCTAGGATCAAGTCAAAGAATCACTAGAATGTATCCACAATGTGGCCACAAAGAGGATAATCAAGTTGAAGGTACTCCCCATATCTACAATTTCAAAATGTATATCATACTATACATAGTACCTTTTCAAATCATCACTTTAAAATCATACTTATATAAATTCTGTTGTATATAAGAGTATCACTTGCAAGATCGAGCACCTTTCAAATCAACAGTTTTCGAATTACTTCATACTTATACAATTCGTTTTATATAGGTTCGAAAACTTCCTAATCAATATTTTTATATATTCAAAGGTTCTCGAAATCAATCACTTCCAAATATCGGTTCATCTTCAAATTCATATATGATTTCAACAATCATTTTCCAAATTGAATATTATTCAATATTCATATATTTTAAAATTCCAATCATCAGTTTTCAAAATTTACTTCAGTTTATATTTAAATAAAGTTATATCTATATAAAATCAACTTCCTTTCTAAATCACTTTGTAACTAAGTTTTAAAACCACAATTTCTTTTCAAAATCAAATACTTAACAAAAAATCCTTTTACATAACTGACCTTATAAATTTTTATTTTATTTAATTGTTTTATTTTATTATTACTATTATAAATTATTTCTTCTTCATAAACATTTCTCAGACAAATTCATTATTTTCAAAACTAGATTTCATGTTTGTACATAATTAAAATTTTCCTTCAAAATCATTTTGCAAATAAATAAGGTTTATAAGTATTTATGAAGTCCAAAGCATTTCTTAAAACTCAATTTCATTTAAAGCAATTCAAAACCAATTTCCTCTTTGTATAATACAAATTAATCTTATTTATTTTACTTATCAAAATATTTAACACTTTAAAACTTGCCTAACTTCCATTTACCTTTATTTTAGAATTTTCAAAACTAAACATTTATACTGTTAGAGCCAAAATTGGTCACTAAAACCCAAATCCAAGCGAAAGCACCAAATACCGGTCACAGCTCACAGATAGAATATACGTGGAGGATATTAATATGAAGAATAGAAAAAAGTAAAATGAAAGCAGTAAAGAACAACAGATTTTTATAGTGGTTCGGCTAACTTCGGCCTACGTCCACTCTAGGAATTTTCTTTTTATTATTGTAATAATCGATTATAGTTACAATCTAAAGTTTAACAATGACTGAGTGCCTTAGCCTTAGAGAAGAGAAAGTCAGAGAGAAAAAGGAATCTGAAGACCCATATGCTGTATTTATAGGTAAATCTAGGTAGTTGGGCCTCTTGAATAATTCGGGCCGATCAATGCCATTGCCGATCCAGGCTCGACATTACGACCGACCCCGAGCAGTTGACATGCCGAATGGAAGTAACCTGGGCGTTGACCCGAAGCAACCCTACCACTGACTCGAAGCAAACTGCACCATGACTCGAAGCAGCTCATCCTTGGACTCGAAGTAACCTGAAGACTTGATGCGGCCGCATGCATTGATGTCGACCCATGTTATCATGTAGCCAATATCGAGCCACATTACCGACCCACCTCGACCGTACCGTAATGCCAAGCGACCCAGACCGAACTGTAATGCCGAGCAATCCTTTTTGACCGAACGACATATCCAAACCGAATCGCACCATCCAGTCGATCCACTAGAGATCGATCCACTCCGTCTTCATTTAACTTGGCCTGACAAGGCCGAACCACGATGGCCGAACCTCTTCTACTTTGCTACCTCTCTAGCTCACCGACCCACATCATCCTACTTAACCGCTCCATCATGGCTGGTCCAGGCCACTATGCCAATCCACAACTACCGACCCACACAAGACAAACCACATGCGACCTTCCATCCTTGACCGAGCCACCTTCTTACTTCACACCATTACCAACGACGTGGCCAACCCACACCATGGACCATGCTTAATCTTGTTTATGGCCTTGACAAAAGGCGGGTTAACATTTGCTCCCTAACACATGCCTGGCTATTGGAAGATATGTTTTGAATAGCCTCCATCCGATGTCCAAAGTCCACGTCCATCTGAACTAGACAACCAAGTCATAATCCATCCATTCCCCATAACCAATAACCACATCCGGGACCGCTCCGGATCGATATCCAAATCTGAGACCTCTCCGGGTCCATGCCCAAATCCTTAGCTGTTCATAGTCAATATCCATAACTTTCTCCGGGTTTTTTCCAAGTGCAACCTGCACCTAACGACCTATGTCAAGTAATTCCATAGTGTTCCTGTTTCAGTGTCCATGAACGTTGAGTAATACCATGGCTTAAGTCCTAAGCCGAACCTTGATCATTTTGGACCATTACCGAGTATAGTCCATACTCGACGACCTGAAATAGTAACCGATAGATAATATGAGGCCTAAGTCCTAGGCCGAATCATGGTCTCTCCGGACCCTTGCCGAGCATAGTCCATACTTGACGATCTTTTAACCAAAAACCAAACAAAAAGTCAACCAAAATCCAAAAATCTAAAATCCAGATTCAAACAAGAAAACCGAAAATCGATATCAAAAGTCCATATCAAAATCCAAATCAAAATGCAAGAATCCAAACCAAGAAACCAACAAAACCAGGAGTTTAAACCGAACCCCAAAATCGAAGCAGAAAAAGCAAATGTCCAAGTCAAAAGGAAAAAACAAATTTCACAAACCGGAGTGTCTCGGTAAACCATCATCTCAGAGCATGTCTAAGGGTTATCTCCGACCCCGTACATGAGTAAGTGATGTAGCCATTTGCTCAGAGTTTGTTACTTATTACAAATCATCGTGATTAGTTGATGACCAACCGGCCACCATTCCTAGGCCTCATGCCTTCGTCGTTTAAGGTAGGCAGTGACTGCTCCTGTTCCACTACTGCATTTCAAGTTCTGACATATCTCTGCAACTAACCTTTCCTTACATGCTCCTCGATTATATCCTTTAGATGTCAGCAACTGTTAGTATCATGCCCGACTAGGTCATGAAAAAGACAATTCCTTTCTGATGGCCTTTCGTGCTCTGAAGGCTCCCTTCTTGCCAGCCTTCGATGGGGAAGGCGATCTCGAGTATCCAAAAATATCCACTCCAGTGTTGCATTCAATCTTGTGTAAGTGGAGAATTTTGGTTCTCCCCAGCGCTTCCTCTTCCCTTTATCCTTGTCCTTACCTGAGCTTTCACTGGAATGTTCTCCATCCTTAAACATGTTTACTTCCTTTGACCTCATATCCAAACATGCATGCATCCAATTGTCGAAGAAATCTCTCAGCACCATGAAAGAATTCCCCGAGATCCATTGGTAGATCCCGTGTCAATGATACTTTGAAATCCGAATCATCCTTGACTCCCAATACCGCGGCCATCAGAACCATTGATGGATCCAGCCGATCCATCGAAGCAACTGCTACATTAAACCATGTTAAGAATATCTGGAGCAATTCATCCGACTCTTGTTTAACTGATGTCAGCGTCATCACGTTCTTTGGCCTTTTATGTGGACTCAAAACTGATTTAAGAACTTGTCTACCAGTTTTATTCATGTTCCAATGGATCCATCCTCTAGCTGTTTGAACCACATAGCTGCTGTATCAGTCAAATACAAGGGGAAATATCGGTCCATGACCTCCTTTGATGCCCATAGCACTTCCAAATGCCTTGTGTACATCATCAAGTGGTCAGTGTGATCCATCTTACCGTTGCATACTTCCAAAGTGGGTAACTTGAAGTCGGGTGGATTCCTAGCTATCCTAATGTTCCGGTGAAATGAACTTTTGTTGACTCCCTAACCAAATCTCTATTTTCCATACCTCCACGAATAGTCCGCCTAATAATATCATCCAATCCAGCGTTTCCAACCAAGGGTTAGCCCCTATCCATATTTCCTAGCTGCTCTCGAACTCCACGCGGGAGTTCTGGCATATATTCCTTGTCACGTACTCTTGTGTTTCTGTTGATACCGGGTTGCACAGCATCACCTGATATCCCTCCAAGGGTTGGTCCAGCATTATCCGACGGTGTGCCTCCAAGTCTTGGTCCATCCAGATTAATAGTTGTTTGTTGATTGGGAGCTGCCCCCTACTGAGTAATTCCATCTGCCTGTTGGTTGAGTCCATATAATCCTGCTACAAGAACTTGAGCACCTGCAGTTCCCGATTGTCCAAATTTCCTAAGAAGAGCCTGCATCATCTCCTCTTGCTATTTCATGAGCATACTCCTGCATGGAATTCATCATGACATGCATCTCGTCCCTAGTGATGTAGACAGAGGCTTGTTTAGCTCTAGAGGAATCCTCATGACTTCCTTCTTGCTGACTTCTTTCCGCTGCCTGCTTCCTTATTGGTGGTCTAGCCATTGCTTTATAGAATTCAAGTTCTCAAATCCCTGAGTGTTAGTCTTCTCAGTGAAAGCACCAAAATGTTAGAGCCAAAATTGATCACTAACACCCAAATCCAAGCGAAAGCACCAAATACCAATCACAGCTCATACATAGAATATACGTGGAGGATATTAATATAAAGAACAACAAAAATTAAAATGAAAGCAGTAAAGAACAACAGATTTTATAGTGGTTGAGCTAACCCGGCTTACGTCCACTCTAGGAATTTCCTTTTTATTGCTGTAATAATTGATTACACTTACAATCCAAAGTTTAACAATGGCTGAGTGCCTTAGCCTTAGAGAAGAGAAATTCAGAGAGCAGAAAGAAGATCCCCCCATCTAGAGACCCGCATGTTGTATTTATAGGTAAATCCAGGTAGTTGAGCCTCCTAAGTAATCCGGGCCCACCAAGGCCATTGCCGATCCAGGCTCAACATTACGACCGACTTCGAGAAGTTCATGTGCCGAACGGAAGTAACCAGGGCGTTGATCCGAAACAACCCTAACACTGACTCGAAGCAACTGCACCACGACTCAAGCAGCTCATCCTTGGACTCGAAGTAACCTGAAGACTCGATGCGGCCGAACCATGCATTGATGTCGACCCATGTTATCATTTAGCCAATGTCGAGCCACCTGACCGAACCACAATGCCGAGCGACCCTATTTGAACCGCAATGTCGAGCGACCCTTTCTGACCAAACGACATATCGAAACCGAACCACGCCATCCTATCGATCCACTCCGTCTTCATTTAACTTGGCTGACCTGCCAAGGTCAAACCACCGTGACCGAAACGCTTCCACTTTGCTACCTCTCTAGTCACCGACCCACATCATCTTGCCGAACCGCTCCGTCTTCATTTAACTTGGCTGACCTGCCAAGGTCAAACCACCGTGACCGAAACGCTTCCACTTTGCTACCTCTCTAGTCACCGACCCACATCATCTTGCCGAACCGCTCCATCAAGGCCGATCCAGCCCACCACGCCGATCCACAACTACCGACCCACACAGGCCGAACCACCTGCGACCTTCTACCCTTGACCGAGCCACCTTCCTACCTTCACACCATTGCCGAACGGCGTGGCCGACCCACAACATGGAGACCCTTGATCCATGCTTATGCTAATCCAGCCTAAGCTGATCCATCTTCCAAGCGTACCGCGTCCTTTATCCGTCGACCTTGCTTAATCCTGTTTATGGCCTTGACAAAAGGCGGGTTAACATATACTTTCCAAAAATTATTAGTTTTTAAAATTAATTCTCAATTTGGAAGTGTTCAACTATTTAGAATATTCGAAAAAATCAAATTTCAATTCAAAATTGGAACGTACAATCTATCATCTTAACAAGATGCATAATCAATCAATCCCAATGCATAGGGTACAAGCATTCATAATATCATTCAATACGAAAACTCGAGGATAGAACATCGAGTTCATTTCAAATAGATATATACGTATATCTTTCGAATATCAAATTATACTTCAAAGGATTTGAATCAAATCAGTTTCATTAAACAATTGAGTAGCAAAGCTACTAAAGCGACCTCCCCTATTTTGAAACTCGAAAATGAATGCCGGTGATGCTGCAAACATCACCAAAATTTATTTTCCAACGACAAAAGTGAGTTCCAAAATTCATTTTTTTCTTTTGAAATCACTTTGTAATCATTTATAATAGTTCTATTTGGAAAATAATTTCAAATTATATAATTATATTTTTAGAATCTTAAACAAATTTCAAAAACTCCTGGAATCCAAACTCACGAATTTTCAGTTTGAATAACTTTTTGTATATTTATTAACCATGTCTAGATAAACCATATTTCATATATCACTTTCAAATGGTATCCATTACTCTTTAAAATGATACATGGGAAAATTCAAATATATATTCACTTCAAAATTCATGTTAAACTTGCAGTTTCTCAATTGATTAAATATTTTCCAAAAACCAAATTTTCCAACCATAGTCAAATGCTCAAATCAATAGTCAATAGTCGATGCCCATAAAGTGGTCGAGCATGACTCATCAATCAATAAGAGATAATATGCATATTCATATTAATCGAACAATCAATCAAAGAGATATCATCCAATCATTATCAACAATCACAATAGATTTTATCGGTTTATAGATGTGACGACCTGTAAATCCGTACCCTTTGAATCGACAATAATTGACACATGTCCAATCCAAATAGCACAGACTAACGGAAAGTCATAAGAAAGAAAAGAAGGAAGAAAACGAGAAGAAAGAGAGAAGAGAAAACCAAACAGAACAATATAGAATCTCACATCGCAGTGGAATAACATATAACATCATATCAATGATCTTTACAAAACAGAAACCGTATATACATATATCAATCAGAGTTCAACAATAAATCACTAGTTATCAGCCTAGATAGTTATAATAACCTATCCTTACAATTACCGATAATATAAACAATAACAAAGCAACGGATAATAAATAGATACATGTATACGAAAATGAAGATCTCGAGCTCTCCTACTGAAGCTCCAAAAGAACCAAATCTAAACCTGTAAATATACTCGGTCTGACCCGAGCATTGAAAGGGAAGAACGCCCATATTAGTCTGGTAAACCAGCGTGAGAAACACACTCGAATGAATTTATTAAATTACCAAACTTTTCCTTTTCAAAACAAAAGTATCTCGTAAGACACGCCACACATAAACACGGACATGTTTTTATCTTACGATAACTAAAACATTTCATATCAAATTCTCTTATATTATACTAGTGTCCAGTATACAAATAATATTAATCATAGCCAAAATTGTTATATTGATTAAATTCCAGCATATAGCCCAAAATGGGTTATACAATCAAAATGGCAAGCACGTAATGGAGTTTGGATTCCCATACAAATGACCAGGTGAAGTGACTACCTTCCGATGGGTACACCTCTAGATGGATGTCCCGAGGCATAGAACATCTGCACTCTACCAACACAAGAGCGGCCTACCCCTATAACTGGGTAGTACCGAATATGTCATCCTACGGTCGTTACCGACCTTTTTCGAGGACCCTCATATCATACAAACCAAAATAATTAGATACAGGTCGTCATAGCATGTAAAGATATATCTAGAAGAGGATGATCATATCCTACTTGGGAGCGACCCACTTAGCCTTGCCGCATCTAACCTTGTTTTGGTCATTTTCGGTTGATGAGGCCAGAGATATCAATTACCTTTCACATATCACAATCACATCACTTTTAATGCCACATAGCCATTTCCGTTGAGTACTAATTGCCTTCTACAAAAATACAACACTTAAGCTCATACGTCTCAAGGAGGGTGTTAAGCTAAGAGAAGTTGCATTCTCCGCCACCAATGATGTACGTTTGTAAAAACCAATGTGTGTAATCTTTAGAAATGCAATGTCAAACAAACATCCATACAAGTTGTCCAGGAACAGGACAAACCGAAGGTACTTTCCTACTATATCCTGTTAGGAAATCCCTAGGATTAGTAGTGGATAGTTCTTGCATTGGATATTTCATAACGAAGAGACTACTGCTACTGGATGTATATTGGGTTTTTAACCCCAAATGATCAACAAGCAGTCCTCCACTATGAAAATCCTAAATATCAATATCATCACAACCAGCCTGCATAATCATCATATAAATGTTGGTCCGAAGTGGTCTTCGGATAAACGGATCCCGGTCTCTTCGCACCAACAACGCAAAAGCGTTTCTCAACCTCATACAGAAACTAAGTATCATAGACTTATCACATTTCCAACTTTCAACTTTCTATCCTTCGTCCAAGTAGGAAGCTCGATAGATTGAAGTAACAATCCGCACTACACGAATCAACATCCTCAACACAAACGATAATCAAGCCTACACAGAAGGATACGCACTAAGTGTACGACTAAATAGTTCCCACATCATGTAGAGGAACTAAAGTGGCCAAATTTGATTGTCGATTATATAACTATCAAAGCAACAAACAAATATTTAACACCATAATCAATCACTAGTCCCTTTAATTAATCTTTTATTAATTAAATCACTTGCCAAATATTCACTTCAATTTATCATTAAAAAGGTATAATTCCCAAAACATTTCAATATTGGAAAACATTTCCATATACTTATTTAACAATAAGTAATTCACAAATCTCTTTATTTTCAACACTTGGAAAATATTACATATACTTAAATCAGGATTAAGTATATATTTTATCCTTTAAGAAAAACATTCTCTTTAACACATTTATTAGGGTCAAACGAATGTTGCGTAAAACATCGTTATCATAACCCAAAATCACTAGTATAGGGGTTCGAAAATTTGGTAGATGTATAAATCCCGTATACTATACAAAACATTTCCTTTTGAAAATCATTTACTATAACAACAGTGTTATAGTCCATCATTTTCTTACTACTCAAAATGGTCTATTTCAACAATGAATGTTGAAATCTATGTATTCGATACTTAACACATTTTAAAACATCTTCAAACCATTTCAACTTCATTTAAAATGTCACTTTTCAAAACCTGTCTTTAAATTTAAAAGATCACTTTCTAAAACATATCTGTATTTAACATATTATTCACTATCCAAAATCGTGAATATAATTCTCTTACTAAATTCATTGTTTCGACACATTTAATTAAAAAGATTATCCACTGTCCAAAATCATGAATGATATCCCTTTGATAAGCTTTCATATCTAACTTATCAAATTCAATTAATTTCACATTTATAAAATAATGTTTATAAATTCACATTTCTATTTTATAAAGACTTCCATTATAAGATCCCTTTATTATTCTTCTTTGCATGCCAAAATACGATTATAAGTTAATTCACTTATAATTCTCTTATTTACAAATTCATTCATTTTATAACTTCATCAATTAATAAATCTTATTCACCCATAAGATCCATTTATAGCTTCATTTTGACACATATAAAACTCCTTTATAATTCCATCATTTTGATTTATAAAATATCGATTTTATAAATCTTATATATAAACCATTTATAATAATTTCAAAATCTTAATTTAAACTATTTACAAAATAGTTAACTCCATATTTCCAAAAATCATATTTTGTTTCCATTTAAATAAACTTATTCTTCCAATAATTTAGAAATCGTTATTAAAACTTATATAACTCCAAAAATCATACTTAAGTATATTTCACAAAAATCATAATTTTTATAACATAAAAATTATAACTTTTATTTATTTAAAATAAATTCATTTACTTAAAAATTCAAAAATAAACAAAACATCTATTTTCAAAATCACTTGAAAATCCTTTTTAATTTGAAATCATCACTTTAAAATTTTTAAATTACCAAAAATAGGCCCAATGCTGCAACAGCGCTAAATACATCAATCACCATATCCAAAAAAAATCATATATCATATGATAATAGCATATATCACAATATTTGTGAATAAATCAGCAGTGGTGAGGAATCCAATTGGATCCCTCCAACCTGTTACCTGCAACAAATATACATATTAGAAAATAAGTGCAATGTCCGTTTCGAGGCAGACGCATGTACAAAAGGTCATCCGCTCATACATGAGAACGTGTAGGGTCTCATCTGCTCCAAAAGGAAGGAATATATCCAAATACCAATCAAAATTTATATAATATCATTTATCATCCAAACAATCATCAATCATCGTAAATTAATTTATTTCTTACTTATATAAAAATATCAGTGAGTCGGAAAGAGTGAGTTGTACTCACTTTGGATTCCACTCCGTCAAACTTTAAGGCAAGGAACTTTGAGATCTAACGCATACTTCCTACCATGCTTTGGAAACCAAATGAAAATAAGCCCGAATTCCTCCTTCCTAATGCTTGGCCAAGGTATGAAATAGAGACTGGCCGAAAGTATAGAGAAGAAGTGGTAGAGCTTTGAACTTGAATTCTCAAAATTAGACCCCAAAAATAGGTCATCTTCTCTCTTGTTTTCGACTCTCTTACTCTAAAAATTTGAAAAACTTGTTAGTTGAAAAGTTGTTTCAAATTATTTTCTCTTTAATTTAAAAAAAAAGAATCACTTGATTTTGTTTAGTTTGGAGGAAGATATAGTCAAAAGAAAACGAGCTATTCTCGTGTTCACAAATATAAAGCCCGAAAATATATTTCAAAGAATTGAGTTCGAGGTATATCAAACCTCAAAACTGGAAGAAGTGATCAATATAAAAGTTGTAGCGACTGAAATTTAATATGGTTTAAAAAAATTCTTAATTTGGGTATGTTATGATCAAAACAAAATGGCATATTCTCTGGCTTAAAAACTTGGCCAGAGAATGCATTGGAAAAAAGTGGAATTTTGACATGGTTAATTTTCAAATGAGACAAAGTGTTCAACATGAAAGTTGTAGCCACTGGAAAAGTACATAATCAAAAAAAAAATTTGTATTTTAGTTCGTTTTGAAGAAGTTATGGCCGAGAGAAAAAGAGGTAAAATGTGGAGAAAAAATGAGTTTGATTTGAAGAGAATGAACATTTATTTCTTCTGAATATTTTGTAAATATTTTGACATTATTTCTTTATAATTTGTTTTCTATGGCATGGAAGCCATTAAAGAGGAGAGTAAGAAGACAAAGAAGCTTGAGAAAAGAAGAAGAAGAAGAAATGTGAATGCAAGTGGAGAAGGAGGTGGGCATTTGTAGAAAAAGAAAGAAGTGGTAAATTTACCAAAATAATCTCTTACCAAATTACCAAACTAACTTTACTTCAACCTAAAGAAAACTCCACTTTTTCAAAACTTAACATCATCCTTTCACTTCTTACTTTATGTCTTAATCCCTTAAGAACTAAGCTAAGTAAAATAACAATTATGTTGGTTTTGATGTGATATTGATTTGATGTTTGCGTTTTCTTACTTTTGTTAATTCTTACTTACTTTTACTAATGACTTCTAGAAGTTTTCTAATTATATTTACTAAAAGTAAACATAATTAGTTATTAAAAGTGTAATATATATATTAAAGCATGTTAACAAAGCTGCAATAAGGTTGTGGCAACTAATTTTGAACAAAACGTTGATTTTTGACAAAACATTTTTTGATAATATTTTGACTTTTTTAAAACTATTTATTCATTTAAACCAAACTTAAAAATTAATTTCTCATTATCTATAAATGATTAAAACAAGCATATTTGACTTATAAAATAATATAAAACAATATCCAAATCTTCTGATAAAAATACGACACCGATTTATCGATATGCGACGAAATTTGTCAATTTTATAAAACAAGTTTTATATGGTTATGGAACCATTATAAATTAAATTATTATTATTGTCAAATGAGTTTGGTATCAGTTATATATATATATATTTAAAAGGAATTATTTATCCTTTAAACAAATTTCTAGAATATTTATCCTACTTTATCGGAATCTGACTTTTGTCAGTTTTACAATGGGACTCCAAAATCTTTATTCAAAATCAAAAATAAGTTTACCATTCTTATTTATCATATAAAACATGATTGTTTAAGCTTGAAAATTCTACATTTGAATATTTAAAATAATTAAATATCACATTTTCAAAGTGTTAAAATTACGGGTCGTTACAATAGGGTTCATTCTTTATATTCTATATAAAATCCAAGTTAAAATCATTTCATTTATTAATATCAAAATATTTTTATATTACTAACAAATACGCTCTCTCTTATACGTATATACTCTCAGGCTCATTCTAGGGTACTATTGACCCTATCTCTAATGGGTAATCCCCATTAAAGCCAAGGTTCTCGCTTAACCTTCAGCTCCGATACCAACTGTAACGATCAGGATTTTCGACCCTTGAAAATCGATATTTATACGTTCATTGTATAGAATGTCGAGCAATCAAGTTTCGAATATAGCAGATCATTAGGGGTTAAGAAGAAAAGAGATAGAAGAAGTAGAAACAACAATACAGAATCTTGCAATTGCAGTGGAACAAAATATAATATACAATAACAGTTTTTTATACAAGAAAACTGTAACTATTAATATACATACAAATTATCAGAGTACAAGCATCAACATAGAAATCTGGATAGTTATAATAACTTGTGCTCAAAAGTGCTAAATATACAGCCTACAATACACAGCGGAATATAATTAAGTACATGTAATATGTGTTTGTCATCCAGTTCGTCTCCTGAGCTCCATGGCACTTTAATCTCAATTTGTAATACTCGGTCTGACCCAAGCATTATAATAGAATAACACCCGGGTCAATTTGGAAAACCAGCATGAGTAAACACGCTAAATTTAAATCATTAAAGTCCTTTGAAAACAAAGGTATCTTGTAAGACCATGTCACACATAAACACGATGGATTTTTACCTTACGATAACCTAAGCACTTTTATAGAAAATCCGGTGATATTATAATAGGCTCTACAATCAAAACTGCAAAGGTTCATAGTGGATATTGGATCGGAGTGGTTTTTGGATAATGTTGATATCCAATCCCAGTCACATCGAATCCAATGATAAATTTTTAAAGGCTAAGTCATTTAAATAACAATTCTACAATCAGGATGTCAATATTCACATACATAAATTCATTCCATATGTTTACATTATCATGACATGTCTATCGAAATTATTTCGCTTGTAATCATCACCTTTTCTGAAATTCGGAATAGTGATCAGTATAAATGATTTACTTTCAATAAAACATATCAACATTTTGTTCTAACTACTTTAATTTGTTTGACTACTTAATGGCACAGACAATAGATAATTGAAATCCACATCT
Source organism: Allium cepa (assembly GCA_030765085.1). Taxonomy (NCBI): domain Eukaryota; kingdom Viridiplantae; phylum Streptophyta; class Magnoliopsida; order Asparagales; family Amaryllidaceae; genus Allium; species Allium cepa. Next base: position 114,306,171 of record CM060932.1, read on the forward strand.
ATGAACAATATCGATCAAAGCATAGATCACTCAATCAATGATTAATGTTTAATGTTAAATCCATTTACAAATCAGAATTTTAATTTGGTTCAATTAACTGAGTCGAATTATATTTTAAACCCATATTATTCAAAGAATTTTAATGAAGTAATTTATTCCAAGTTAAATAAAATTTAATAGTTCATTAACAATTTATTGATTAATTCAACATATAATTAAAAATTAAGAATTTTTTTTGGTTGATCACTTTCAATCAATATAAATTATTATATTTCACATTGCAGAAATCTCTAGGATATTAGTTCATATGGAAGTACTTGGCGGTAGGATCTTGATGCAAGAAGCCGCTTATCGTTTGGATTTAAAATGAAGTAGAAAATAGCGTTTTCTTTTTATAGATTATTAAATAAATTTAACTTTCTTTTTCTTTTTTTTTAAGAAAAATCCACTCGGCCCATAAAAAAACCCTAACCTTCTTCTTCCTATTCTAAGTTTTTTTTACCCCTCTGCTCTTTCATTTGAAATGCACAAATGTGCATGAAGCTGTGCAACGTGCACATGTACACTCCCTTCGGCTATCATAACCTGCCGCCGATCAACTACGCAAATCGCTTTCAACCACTACCTCTCGCCTATCCACCTAGAAACACTGCCTACCTTTCGAGTCGAATTTCGAACAACTCAACCAAATCCTGGAACGAAAATGTGCCACCCAATTCGCCTTGCCACATCACCATGGTTGATTATCCACCACCAAAACTTACCTCGAGCTCCACCATCACCTACTCTACACATTCCCCCTCATGCACAACCTTCCCTCTTTCTCTCCACATTGCAGTTTAACCACGAACCCGAGGCAGACAAAACCACCCTAAAACCTACTCGTCCAGCCCACACACGCTACTGAAAATCCCCATGCTATTTTTCTCGAATGCCCCATCGCCTACACCCCCTCCACGCCAAATGTCGTGCTCCTAAATCGACCGCATCGCCGTAATTTGATGAAACCCCCAATTCAGATCACCTCCACATTGCCACCTCCACGCAACACTAAAACTCCCCAAACCCATCTTCAAAATCAAGTTTTTCGGCAACGATTATAATTGCATAATCCACTTATCAAATCATGAAAATCGAATTTCGACTATAGTTGACTTGTTCACTGTAAAATGTTGTTTACTCTCTCTTGGCTTGATGAAATCGAATGAAATGAATTTTAAAATGTTCTACATTCAAGAACAAGCAACTTTGGTTGTGGAATCATGTTTTAAAACCGAGTAGATGGTGCGATAATGATTTTCAAAGTTGAGGTTTCAACCTTTTTTTTTAATAAAAAGCAAAGAAAGTACATTGTTTTTAATGTGCAGGTGGAGTATCCATGTCTAAACCCACATATATATCTACATATTAACATAACAATCACATATAAATTTGTTACAGATCAAAAATGCATCCATATTTACAGATATATATACATATATATGCAATAACCTGTTATCAAAATAAAAGTGTTCTACTTTGTGTTTTTAAAGTGATGAACACTGCTTTATTTAAAACTCCTTCTTCAAGTTTTGAACACTTGGCTTTAACTTAACAGCAGATATATTTTTACTTAATGGAAGAAATTTTCTCTTCAATAATGGAACAATATATATAAGGGAAAGGAAATGTATCAGGCAAGCAACAGGGTGGCTGGAGTACTCAAGTAGGGTGGCTGAGATTTTACATGTACAGGCTTCACACTTCATTTTTTTTCTTTTAAATATGACTGATTTGATATTGGGTTGATTTGGTTTTTTGTAAACTTGATTCAATGTTTTGTGTATGATTGGATTTATTATGTGCTTGATTTGAAGTTTTGGGTGCTTGATTTGAGATTATCATCATGAAGCTTCATATGTATATATAGATATGCATATATTTATACATGCATATTTCTATTCCATATATATATTCACTTTTTTACATATTTACATATGCATTACTTTATAAACAAATAATCATAAACATTTACTTAAATATATTTTGTCATTATATACATATTTACATTTTTACTTGTTACCTTTAGATATATACATATTTATTTTATCATATTTACATATACATAGATATATATATATATATATATATATTTACATGTTACATGTTCATATATGCATTTGGATATACGTTTGCTAACATATATACATATATATAGGTATTTATATTCCCATATGCACTATTTTTATAAACATTTACCCATATATATCTCGTCATAAGTTTGAAATTTTCCATTATGAAATTTATACATGTATGTATATATATTTAGATATACACATATATACCATATACGTACTTATATATTTTTTCTTATTCAGAAATTAGTGTTTTGAAAATTTAATATAGCTCCCAGAAATATATCTCCAGATGTTTTCCAATATCAGAAAATTTATTTGTTCGACTTATAAAAATTAATATTTCAATATTTAAAATTAGTTAATCATTTTTTCTCATATCGAGTTTTGCTATTTAAAATTTATCTAAGTTCATATCCAATAAATTACATTAATAAATCATTAAATTTATTTTTAACCATTTTAATTCAAAAATTATATTAAATATAATAATTTAAAATAGTTAAAATTACGGTTCGTTACGATATGTGACTTTGCGAATACAACGTTCATATAAAGCATTATTTAAGGTAAAACATCATCCTTTATAGGGAAATGACACAACCCGAAAGAGAGGATGGAACAAAATTACAAAGAAAATAAAAGGGCTTTGAAAAAAATTAAAGACAACACAAGGTATAGGCGTAGGTAACACATTAACCACGCCAGATAGTTGCGTGGTTTTTTGTATAACCACATTTATATAAAGCATGGTATGAGGTAAAACCATAATCCTCTGTGGCATTATTGTGGAACATCATCATTCGAGGGAGCATGGTTTTATATGAAGCTCGTAGTTTACATGGGAAAGCTCCAAACAAAAGGTATTGGTTGGTGGAAATCAATGTGAACTAGGGTGGCATTTAAGAAATATAAAACACACCTGTGTAGGGCATATAGTATTGTTTATGTATTTACCTCAATTGGTTCTGGCATCTGAGGTTTATAAACTGCATATGGCTCTGACGTTAGTTACATTTTTCCACGCTTTCTCTTTTTCTAAGAAAGGCTAGCTGACTTTATAGTGTATTGTCCTCTTTTATCAATGAAATTTAAACGGGTGTTATGCACATATGCAGAACAACTATATAACATTTAACACAGAAGTTCGGCAAAAAGGCCAAAACTACTTAAAGAAACGCCACATGGGGTATACAACTTCAAGCTGCACAATGCAGTCACAACACCATGCGGTGTGCATACAACGTACAAGATGCACAAAAGCATTTCACTCACACTAACTCACACAACGGTTACAACTATGTTAAGGTATAACAAAAGTTCACCACACTATGACCAAAAGGAAGCAAATAACATCACATTATGACGACAACATGCCAAAGTTTCCCTTAGGCGCATGCAATAGCAGCATCGCCACACAATTACTAAGGTAGCAATTAGAGAAACCAAAACCCAATTTCCAAAAACCGAAACCCGATTTCCAAACCAACATAATAATTACAGCAATCCATCAAACTCGAAGAACAAAATGACATTTACACAACCAGCCTAAACACTAACCAAAAGCACAGTAAGAGCCCCAATAAACAACAAAAATAACCTACATCCACTTCAAACCGTCGTCGTGGGGAAAGATGTTGAATAAGGCATTAAGATCCAAGGTCAGTGCATATGATGACTCACACAACATTGGGAAGGGCGCCATAATAAAACTACAATAAAAGTACCATAAAAGTACATGTTTGACGACAATAAAATTAAACTTGAGACAACTAAATTTAACAAAAGCATATCAATTTTGATCAATGCATTAAAAAAACTTTCATAACATGATCCTGTCAAAATGACATGTTTTACAATCTAATTACATCAACTTAAGTAACTACAACAAGTTTTGGCTAGCTTAATATCTTAACTAACCAAACTAAGCATCTTTTTTAATAAATATAGCACATCTCTTTCTTGCTTTAGATAGAGCTTGGCAGAATCTATCAAGATGAGACAAGCATAAACATTCTAGTTGCGAGGAGGCCAAAGTGATACCTTCATGAAGCACATTATGAAGTTTTTCGTAGCTCTAGAATTTAACATGAAAATATATCATTAACAAAGTGAAAAATATTAAACAAACAAGTAAAAAAGTCGATTGAATGTTCGCCATATACAAGTGATCATAGGATTGAAGAGTAATACACTAAGGTTATTGATCATTTCCCATATGAACCCTTAATATTGTACGGAAAATACTGATCAAAATAAGCATTAGTCACTATAACATCCAACTTGAAGAGTGGAATAGAATGATATTTCTCACTCATAGAATGATTTTGCCATTCACTCTATAATTTTTCACAAAGTTATAAAGCACTTTATAAGTTATTGGATTAACAACTGTGTTTTTTGCTTTTCGATGGAATGATATGTCATGAAATATTTTAAACCTGACTAATTTACCTCAAAATTTGAGTGGGGTGATATGGTTCAATAGCACTTAAGTAGAACAAACAAATTCAGTACCAAGAAATCTATGGAAAATGATGAAATTCTCATGCATACATGTACGGAACAAAAATTACCTAAAAAGCATATAATAATTTTATCATATCCTAAAATAAAAAAGTATAAAAAATAAGATAAATATTTTTTATTTCGAAAATACCTTATGTTCTTGAATATTATCAAAATAAATTCTTAGAGGCTTAATTGAATAGCAATAATTATTTGCAAAATCCTAACGAGCTGCACTTGCTAAACTCTCGTCATAAAAATTAGTTGACGAATGCAAATGCAAAAAAGTTCATAGATTCAAGATTCCAATAATCCTAAGTAAGCGCCTATTTGTGTACCTCCACTCCATAAGCAAAACTAAGTTGTCTATGCAACCAACATAGAATTACTGACCCCCAAGAATAATTACATATTTTGTAACATCCCGTTCCTATGTTAAAATAAATATTATAAACCGAATTTTAGGAATTTAATTTAAATATTTTATTGAATTTAATTCAATATATTGAATTTTGGATTTTACTAGACAATAAAAGAAGAAAATTGATTTAAAATTCAAATTTAAAATTGTGTTTTAAAAATCCAAAAGTTGTTTCATTTCAGATTAAATTAAATTAAAAGTGTGTTTGTTTAAATATATATATGAGTCGATTTAAATTAAATTTGAATTTGAGATTGAATCCAAAGATAAATATCTTAAAGTAAATTGGATTTAAAAAAAATATAAAATAATAAAAAAATATAAAATAATAATAATGTATGTTTGATTTTTTTATAAGTAGTTCTATATTATTTTCTTTAAAAGATTTTATAAATAAGTTAAGAGAAATGTATTAATGTAAAATGTAAACATAAAATTAAATATAACATAAAGCATTAAAATAAAAAGAAAAGACTAATATTTAAAATAGGATTTAATATGGTTTATACTTTCTTTAATATAAGTATTAAACATAAAAATTTAAGTATGATATAAAAAACATATATAAAAATAAATAGAAAATTTAGTTCAAAAGTTTTTATTAAGACATTTGTAAGCCTTATAATACATGAATTAACAATTGTAACTTAAATTAGCATGCAATGTAACATGTGTCACTGTTGTTTTTTTCTTTAAATTTTTTTATTGTAAAACAAAGAAAAAAGCCTGTAAAATTTTACAAACCCAAAACTGAAGGCTGAAACAAATATTCAAAATAGAAATTCAAGGAAACCTCTCCATAAATTCAAGGATTGCAAGCTAAGAAATTTCATTCCAGATCAGATTCAAGTTCAAGTTGCAACACAAACAAGTATAGATCAAAATCCACATCAAAACATTCCATTTTTTAAAAAAAAGAAAAAAAACAAAACAAATTCCAGGCTCTATGCTATATAAGGTGAGTAAACATTTCTGTTTAATGCTAAAATATGTTTCACCCTGGTGCGTTAGATAAATTGAAGATGTTACGTTGTGAAATAAGTTAGCATAGATGTATTTAATTGGAAGATATTGAATTACACTGTTTATTGATATGCATGTCTGTGTATTTATACATTAGCCTCTGCTATGCTAACAAACTTAAGAATCCACCTTAATAAAAGCATATCACCCTATCCAAACAGATTTTTGACTTCGGTCATTAAGTAAAATTGTTCACATGGATGAAATACTGCTTTTAAAAATATATTACCAGGTATATATCGAATAATTGTCGGACCAAATTGAATTTACAGTAAAAAAATGATTCTAGTCGAAAATTTGATTGCTGAATTTCTATGTTTTGATTTTTATGTCTGGATTCGAGCTTGAAAATCATGATTTAGGGTAATAGTATCAAGATTTTTAGGAGGATATTTGGGTTGGATTTGCGAGATGAACGTAAAGACTATTTTCGCCAAATCCAAGCGAACCAAACAATGGAAAGGGTCGATTTTCAACTTGAAGATAGAGGCAAGGGTGAGTAGTTAAGGAAAAATATTGCATGATTTTTCTTTTTGTTGGATTGTCCAGTTGAGGCGAATCTAGGGTTTAATGGTGTTTTGGGTGCTAGATTTCTCGGCAACTGCGAGGTGGAAGGGGGAAGGTAAGAGTGTGGTCAGAGGTGAGGAGAAGGAATGATTGATGGCGTGTGAATTGGTGAGGTTCAGTGGGAGTTGGACCACGGCAGTGGCTCGCCGAGGGGATTGATGTTGACGAAGTTCGTTCCAATTTTAGTTTGGGATTCGAATTTTCGAGTGAGAGCTACTGGGGTGTTTCAATGTGATGAGCTTGATAGCGGGGTCATGAATAACTAGTGGTAGCGATCGACGGCGAGGCACGATCACTGGAGGAAGCGTGCACGGATACGTGCACGACTTCATGTACAACCAGTAGCTGGTGATTGCTTCATTTTGCCTGAAGGAAATAAGAGGATGAAGGAGAAGGGGGATTCGTTTGTTTTGTGGGCTTTGAGTTTGTTTGGGCCGAAGAAATTAAGTGGGAAGCCTTGTGTATAGCGGGTTAAGAAGTTGCTAGGAAGTAATTTCTTTGAATATAGGGATTGTAGTGTTTGATCTCGGGTTTAAGGAGGGTTTCGCTCGGGTAGTTCGCGTGATTTGGTTCGAGATTAACTCGAGCTTTACTCGGGTTATAACTACAGTAACTAACAGTTTTTTTAGCTTAGATAAATTCAAGTTTAAATGAAATTGTTAAACAAGCCTTCTAGAGTAAGTTATGATCAAGATATCAGAACAAAATAGGACTTGTGATTTTAGAAATTTAGTTTGTTTGATTTGGAAAATTTTATATTAAGTTAATTTGTCGAAATAAAAAAACCTAAGTGTTTCTAATAAATTAATGATGAAATTTAGAGAGTTCTTAATTAGTGTAATAAACTTAATCAATTAATCACTCAGGATAGTAATTACTTAATTTATTAAGAGCTAATTAATCTAAGTCATTTAGGGTCAATTAATCTAGGAAATTACTTAATGGAAGTAATTAAAGATTAATTACTTAGTGTAATTAATTAAAGAATTGATTAGTTAGGGAAATTAATTTAGGGATTAGTTAATTAATGGATGTGATTTATTAAAGGATAATTAATCAATGTGAGTGATTATAAGATAATTAATTTAAGTAATTAATTTAGATCAATGTAATTTATATGGATGGGTTAAGGTTAACTAAATCGTGTAATTAATAAAGAGTTAATTACATATTGAAATTAAAGGATAATTAGTCAAGAATGATTAATTAAGATGGATAATTAAAAGATAATTAATTAATTAATTTGTAATTAATTGATATTAAGTGAAAGTAATCTAAGTGATTAAAGGTTAGTAATTAATTTAATTAAAGATTAGTAATTAATTTAATTAGAGATAGATTAAATTAATTTTGGAAGTGATCAATCTTGCCTATGAATGATAGAATAATGATCAATGCCTTAAATTGGTTGATATCTTTGATATGAAATGTTTTGTGATATGATATGTTTGGGAGATAATGATAAATGTAGTTATCTATCGATGATGATTTGTTGTGTAAAAAAAGTGACATCCTGTATTTAAAGTTGAATTGTTTTTCACTTAAATAACTTAAGATGGTATTGAAGTCGAAGAGACCGGGGTCGGGTATTAGTAAATACCCGAATCCACTTTGATTTGTAATCTAAAATAACTCTATATAGATTTGATATGTGAAACCAATAGACTGGAATGAAATAATATGGACCTTTAAAACTAAGTATGGGTACTTAGGGATTGATCTGTGAAATAAGTGTTGAGCATAATAAGTAATAAACTATTAGTGAAGTACGAGTTACCCGGATTTTTCTTTTATGGTTTGAACTTAGTATTTCAAATTATATAGGTTTACTCACGCGGTTTCCAGCCTGACTCGGGTGTTATTTTGATGTAATGCTCGGGTCAGACCGAGTATTACAGTTTTTCAGGTAAGGACGATCTGGAGCTCAGGAGCCGTGTTGGATGACGGGAACGTATGAAGTATATACCGCTGTGATATTGTAGTTGTCTAGGACTGGTTGATTTAAATCTGTCTAGTGTTTGTGTATTTGTGTAACTCTGATGTAATAAAGTGTAATTTGACAAGTACGGTTTTCCTTTGTAAACTGGTATTACTGATATGATACTTTATCCGCTGCGAATGTGAGGTTGTGTTTTGAGGTGTCTGTTCTACTTCTTCTTTCTCTTTTCTTCTTTTCTCTAACTAACTAGAATTTTCGGGATCGAAAATTCCAGGTCGTTACATATTTTGGAAAAATAAATAATATTTTTGGAAGTTTGAAATTTATTTTGAAAATAAAACAATTAGTTTATAATTATACAAAATTGAAAAGTAATATTTTCTTATAAGAAAAATCATTGTATGAATAAAATAAAATTTGGGTAAAACACCCTAAGTAGATTTTTAATTGGATATTAAATGTTGATTTATAAGCGTTCGAATAACTGATGGTTAGGGTTTGAATTTATCTAAAAATCAAATAACCATTCATTGGACCGAAACTTTATCCCATGTTACCCATATTTAACACTTAAGCCTTTTCATCCTTATCTCATTTGTTTTCCTCTCCCATAAATAGCCTTAGTGACCAGCTCATGCACGCAATACACAATGTGTGTGTGTGTGTTTATATATATGAAAGGAATTCGACCACAGTTGAAAGGCATGTCTATGAGAATATCGAGGTATATATGAGGGAGCATGACAAAGGCATGCAAAGTTTGGTGAGGGCGCCTATGTGCACTCATGACACAAGAAGAAGATGGAACCGATAACGGAAGCATGGTTGCATGCGGACCTGATGGTGAGTGAAGCCAGGTGGTAGGGTCATGATATAGGCTTAGATGAGGTTTGCTATTGTAGTTCGATTTGGATTTTTGATGAATGACTAGGTTAGTGAATCAAGCATGCCAGCCTAGTTGGCTTATGCAAACTAAGTGAGCTAGAAGCGAGATGCATATATGGAGGCGTGCAGCATAGTCTAAGGCATGGCTGTATGAGGGTTAGGTTAGATATGGTTGAAAGCGAGGATGATGTGAAGGTTCATAATAGAAAATTTATGGGTATAACTATTAATTTTCAATTACAACGAGTTCAAACTCTATTAATCTTTTATATATACCAGTTATTGAATGAAGTTATCCATTTTAACAATCAATATAATCTAAAATCAATTTTTGGTAATTTTGAACGTTGCCAACGATGATTAAATTAGCAAGTAGATTGATTGGAACATAAACATACAATCAACGAGTATAACCTCTTGTTAAATTTACCGACAGTGTAATTTAAATAATTTTCTTTGATTTATTTACATTACGGTCAATGATTTATAGTGAGTATGACCATAAATCAACTTTTCAAAATTACAGTGAATATAATTCTATTAATATTAGTAAGCATACCTTCAAATTTAAGTATAATCAATATTTTTTAAATATGCAATGGGTATAACACCTCATAATAACTTAAGTTGTAGCAATTTACAATGAATTAATTCTCTAATTTAGATTGAAATTTGATTGAAATTGATTGTATTTTGATTGATGATGGCTTGGTAGCCTTGATTTTATTAGTGATTGATGGTTGAATTGTTTGATTATTGAACGTTTGAATTGAATCATATATGGTTGACGAAAATTATATTTTTAGTTTTCAATTGAAAAATAAACAAATAATACACAGTATATAAATATGTTGCGATAATTGATTTGAAGAAAATTAAAAATAAGATATGAATATTTAAAGCTAGTTTGGTGTTCTAAAAGAATTTTATTTTGAAATATATTTGAATATAGTTTTAAAAGAAGTTGAAATACAATTTTATGTTTTCAGATTTGAATATCAAATGATATTGGATAATACTTGAGTTATTGAATTTGAATATCAAACGTTATTGAATTTTGAAGAAATATTAGGTTATTACTGATAATACTTTATAAATGAATTTGAGATTCATTTATTAAATAAATACAAATTTTAGATTTTAGATTTGAATATCAAATGATATTGAATAATACTTGGTTAAATTTACAAGGATTTTCCGTATGATTTTGAAGAGAGAGAAACCAATTAAAAACTCTATATTTTGGAAAACATAGGTGTATTTTATTAAATATGAATTGTTAGCTTATATTATGTAAATAAAGAATTTGTTTGATTTTGATTCAAGGTACCGGCCGTTTAGTTTATAAATAATTTGTTGTACCTATGTTAAATCAATGTAAGTTTTCTCGATTTGAATAAATAAAATAACAATTGGCCTTGATTATTGTGTGAAATCTAATTATATTACCAAGTATAATTGAAATGCAAGTTTAATTGGAGGAATGGATGTTTGAATGAATTTGAGTGATTTAAATCCTTGTTCTATTTTAGAAATGCAAGTATATTATTATATCGTATAATTCACCTATGATATATTGATGCAAGTTTACTATATCCTAATATTATTGATTTGAATGGATGGATTATCGTGTTTGAATGGAAATATTTGATTACATTCTCTCTTGATGATTGAATTGAAATACATATGACAATTATTTTGGATATAACATTATTTTGGGAAATAATGATACTTTGGGAAGCTAAATGTTTTTAAAAGTCAAAAGTTAACGTTTGATGAAAACATACGAGGTATTGACTACTAGAATGCAAGAATCCATCTTAGACTGATTCGAGGATTGCAACTTGAATCGTGACGACTTTATCCCTTTTCATAATGTCTAATGATCTTTTTCAAAGTAGTAATGAATAGTATGATATCAGAGACATAGTACTTTGGGAGTTAGCACCTCAAGATGGAATTAGATATGTGACTATGTCATATAAAATATATATGTCTTTAGAATCCTGAAGGGTAGTGAAACTAAGGATCGTGTGAAATGTACTCATAACTGGTCATAAGCAGCGGCTAAAAAGAGCGCACGGGCTTGTCGAGGCAATTAGTCTATGTAGAGCATGAATCCTAAAAGGGTTACCAACATGTATTCCTGTTGGGAGCTCAAGGAAGAGAGTTAAGGTATGACTCTCCTTTATATATCGACCTCGTAAAGTACTTGAATATAGTTTAGATATGCGGTTGAAAATGACCACTCTATGGTAGATAATGAACACGTACAACTGTTAATTATTTAAATATGCGGTTGAAAAAAAAATCAAACTATGGTAAACAAAAAACAGTGTACTTGAATTTAAACTAGAAGCGACTCATATAATATGAATAGATTATGATATCCCAGTTGATTAGAGTTACAGTGTGAGTCATGATGATTAGAACCATTACACTTGTGTTAAAACCACTTTAATGAAATGTGGGCGTGATATTGTTTGGTGTGAGTGACATCGTTATATTTGATTGGTTTGTCATGTATTTATACTCGACACCACACTTATTTGTTATTATTAAGCACTTTTATACTCATAGCGATATATCTAACCTGACTCGGGTTTATTATTTATTTAACAACCTCAGGTCAAACTGACGTTGTTTTACAGGTCAATATTATGATTGTAAATGCTTTGTGGGCAACGATATGGAGTTGAAGCAGATGACAACGGTGAGTAATTACTCTGATACTACTTATATTGAATTTTCATTGTATTGATCGATATGATTTGGTGAGTTGTAAATATATATGAGATGATGTATCAGATTTTGTGGTATGATATAATATTTATCATATTTATTCACTCTGATTCAGTTAGTTGGGAAATTTTTATCTATGTCTCCAATACAGTATTATTCAAGTCTATAACTCGTGATGTTGCCTTATGTCGAGATGAAATACATATTACCTTAGATGTATTCAAGTATTGAAACTTTTCCATATTGGTCCAAAGTAGTGTATATGAGTGGTAGCTCCTTCCGTGCCTATTAATCCGAGCTATTGGATGGTAAACTCCCTTTGAAATTACAATCACCGAAGCCGTGGCGTTACATTATCGTATCAGAGCTTAGGTTGGAATAGTAAAGAAATAGAGGTATATTTTGGCCTTCGAAGAGTGACTAGGTTGTTTTACCCATTTCTATGCTACTTTCACCTATGAGGTGCGAGTTGTGAATGATCGAAAGGGTCGATCATTGGGGTAGAATACACACACACACACATATATATATAATCATGTTTTCATTAAAGATTTATTAAGTAAAATATTATTTTTTATAGAAAATTAAAATAATATTCACACATACGATATAATTGTGTGTGATGTATTAAAATGAATTTTATCCAAATGTAATATATGCGTGCTTGATGATTTGTATGGTTTTTTCTGATGTTTGATTGATAATGACGTGTATGATTTTATAGGAAATTTCATTTTTGACATGTTAGGTGAAACAACATCAAAATGTTCCATTAAAATATTATGATATTAGATGAACATAAATTCAAAAAAAAACTATTTCCTAGCTCAACAGGAGTTGCCTAATGATAATCTATAATTTATAGCTATAATTGGTCTACAATACATGTAACAAATAAATGTATTTTCCTGATGCTTCCATACCCACTAATAGAGGCAAAACTAGTCTCAAGCAAGAGAAAATAAAAATTGAACATATAGGCCGTCGATATTTTTTATTGATGAAATTTAACTTGTGCCACTTTACTTGACATGTGCATAACTCATTTGACTTCAGTAATTGAGTGTAACATTCTCCACCTCTAATGAGTTTTTAAGATGATCCCTTTAAAATTATGTGTCATGGAAATACAAATAAATGAACTCTTTAGTTTTCACTATTTAATATTGTTAGCACCAAAATTGGTCACTAACACCCAAACACCATTGAAAGCACCAATTCACAGTTACAGTTCATAGATAATAAATATAAAGAGGATATAAATATGAAGAACCATCAAAATTAAAAAGAAATTAGTAATAAGATAGGATTCATAGGGGTTCGGCTATTTCCGGCTTACGTCCACTTTAGAAATTTCCTTTTTATTGATATTGGGATCAATTACAATTACAATCCAGAGTTTTTAAAACAATAATGGCAGAGTAGCCTTAGTGGAGAAGATGAAGGGAAACAGAATGAAGATCCCTTTTCTGAAACCCAGCTGCTATATTTATAGGAAAAACCCAAGGTACCAAGCTTCTTGAGTGATCCGGGCTCGCCAAAACCATAGCCATACCCATACCCTCCATCACGACCGATCCTGTATAGCTGACATGCCGACCTGAGGCATTCCTGGCCTTGACTCAAAGCGAAACCTCATGCGATCCAAGGCAAGCTACGTGTGGACTCAGAGTAAAAAACATGCCGACCCCATGCATTAACACCGACACGATTCCTTTTAGCCGGCCCGAAGAAATGCAATGACCGACACAGAGTAGATGGCTTAATGACTCGAAGTAACGTGCTTCATGACTCAAAGCAATAAATGTATTGACCCCTAAACTTTGTTGCCAAGCTGCTCGCACTCCACCGACCCAAAGCTTGCACTCCACCGACCCGAAGTTGAGAGTTCAGTGACCCGAAGCAACCGACCTAACTCAACACGCCGACCCCAAGACTCCAACATGTCGATCCCTTTCCAAGTCGCCGACCCAAAGTAGAAGAGGTGCCGACCCGGAGTGAACCAAAATGTGTCGACCCCATCATAACGCTGATCCCTCCATTCACGCCGACCCCTCCATTCATACCGACCCAGAGATGCTGACCCGAAGTTTGGAGGATACCGACCAAAGCAAACACCGATCCCCTGAAATATGTTGATCTGACTGACCCAAAGTAAATCCCAATTTGACCCGAAGCAAACACCATGAAAACTCGAAGCAAACCAAAGTATGACTCGAAGCAGACTCTAAGCAATCTAAAATGACTCGACTTTTGTCGAAACTCATATTTCAAGTATCCCCCGACTTTTGTCCATCGGCTATGCCAAACCCCGGCTTCATATCATGATTATCATCTGTGATTGATCGTCTATCCATCCAGTCGAATCAAACCTGTCGTATTCCAGCTTCGATAACTGAGCAATCGATTTCACTAATCCGCCTGTCTATGGCCTTGCCAAAAGCCAGATTAACATTTGTCCCCCAAAACATGCCTTGTTATTGAAAGGTGTGTCTTGAATAGCTTTATGTCTAATATCCAAAGTTCCTACTCAATCCATTATCAAGCAATTCCATCCAAGTCTGAGACCTCTCTAGGTCCTGTAATCCAAATCTGGGACCTCGTCGGGTCATAATCCAAACCGGGACCTTGTCGGATCCTATAATCCATATCCGAGACCTTATTGGGTCCTATAATCCAAAACCGTGACCTCGCCGTATCCATATTCGAAACTGGGACCTCGCTGGGTCCATATCAAAAACCGGGACCTCGCCAGGTCCATATCCAAAACTGGGACTACTCCGGGTCCTTAGCCAAATCTGTAGCTATTCTAAGTCGCTATCCAAATCCATTTGACACCTTGGAAGTCTGTAATCGAGTCCTATGATCTCTCTGGATCGTTGACGGCCTTTCCGAACCCTTGCTAAGCTCGATCCAAACTTAACGATTGAATAGGCAGATCCTGTCGCGCTACGGCGAAGCAACCTATCCCATGCACTCCGGTTAGTGTCACTGAAAATTAAGTGATTCCCTGGTCCTCCTAGATTGATCTCAGCCTCTTTGGGCTCTTACTGGATCCCATCCTGTCACACTCCGGTAAAAGGGAAATAGCGTTGAGCGAGCCGATTCTGTCGCTCTCCGACGAAGCGGCGTCTCCCCCTGCACTCAGGTATAGTATCCCTGAACATTAAGCAATGCCATGGCCTAAGTCCTAGACCAATTATAGCCTCTCCAAGCTCTTGCTAGATCCTATCCTGTCACACTTCGGTAAAGGGGAAAAACGACGAGCAAGCCGATTCTATCGCTCTTTGGCGAAGAGTCATCGCCTCCTGCACTCGGTTTTACTATCCCTGAACATTAAGCGATTAATTTCCAACCGACTTCCAATAACCATCCCGTAACTCTTCGGTTAGGGATTTGTTTCACAAAATCCAAATTCATTTATTATATCAAAGTTCCGAATGTCCGATAAGGAAAAAAAGAAAAAATTATGTGTTGCCTCTCGGGGAAAAGCAACCTATTACCATCTCAGAGCATGCCTAGGGATTGCTCTGGTTCCGCTACATGTGTAAGTGGAATAGCAGCTTTCTTTTTTAAAACAAAATCAGAAAAATTATTCGATGATCGAAGTCCAAATCCTAAACTTGGTCCTAGCCATCACGATCAGCGGATGACTAGTCATAACCCATTCCAGGGTCGTTCTGTTTGATCCATCTCCTGCTTTCGCTTTCCTTTATCTATTCCTCATCCTTCTCCAAATGTTTGCTCGCCTTGCATGGCGTTTATCTCCTGCCTCTCGGCGCGTGAATCCATGAACCAAATGAATCTTTCCGCCTTATGATAGAACTCTCCAAGACCCTATGGTGGATCCCTCGCCAATGAATCCTTAAAATCTATGCCTTCTACAATCCCTACTACCACTGCCATAAAAATTATTGATGGATAGAGCGATCTACGAAGCTACGGCTGCATTGAACTACATTAGAAAACCCGTCATTGTGACGACCCGAAATTTCTAACAACTTAAATTGGAATTGTTAATTGATTTTAAATATTTAAAAGTAATTTTAACTTGAATTTCAAATATTAATATTTATTTGGTAATTAAATTACTGAATTATATAGTTTAAATATTGAATATAATAATTGAAAATTTGGTAAATTGTTGAATCTGAAATTTTTAAGCCTGTTAAAATAATTTGAAGACTTATAAAATTTATAATGATGATACTGACGATAATAGAATTGTTGAAATTTAATTTAAAAGTGGTTTGTTCAATTTTAATAATATATCGTTAAATTAAATTTAAAAATTGCCTTCCGATGCACAGTCTCGGAATTCGACGAAACCAGTTCCATTGGATCCGTAATAGTTAGTTATTATCTGATTTCAGATTTCGTAGCAATCGGAGTTGTCGTTTGACCCTGGCAGCTCAAAATGCTTAGAATTATTTTAATCGATTTAAT
Source organism: Allium cepa (assembly GCA_030765085.1). Classification (NCBI taxonomy): domain Eukaryota; kingdom Viridiplantae; phylum Streptophyta; class Magnoliopsida; order Asparagales; family Amaryllidaceae; genus Allium; species Allium cepa. The sequence continues at coordinate 114,322,816 of CM060932.1, forward strand.
TTAAAATTGATCGTTTACTTTCGTAACTCGCGCATACGTTCAACTTAGCCTCCGAAACACGTTCCATTATGATCGGAACGCGGGTAAAATCTTATAAATGTCTGTCGGCATTTCTGATTTGGGGTTCGGGATTTTGCGTTAAGCAACTCGAGATATTTGCTATATTTAATTATAATAATCAACGCGTACTCATGACGCTTCCTTACATTTATAATTACCCCGTCCCCTCTTGCCTTCAACATCAAATCAAACTTATCATATAAAAAAATTGAATTAATGGCCGAAATCTTCCATCTCGTTCGATATTAAAAGAATAATAATAATGCAAATCGAATCGAGTGATGGCCGTGCTCTCGTCCCTCTCGTCTCTCTCGGCCTATCTTGTATCGAAAGCTTGTTGAACAGCTTATGCCCTAATCACAAAATCGATCGCATAATCACGCTCGAGGCGGACAATTTTGCGCATGATGACATCGATGGGCAAAGGTTGGCAGGCGACTAGGGTTGCATGTGATTTCCAATCGAGGGATGGTGGCACGCGATTCTCGGTGATGTCGTTTGGGACAGTGAAGGAAGTGAGCACGAAATAGCTTTGGGGGGCCGCGCAGAGGGGTCGACGTCTTCGTTTCGCTCGCGACTTGATTTTGGGCGACTTGGAACCATTGGAGTTTCGTGGTCATGCAAGCTTCGAGGCAGCATATGCTAATCGCAGTGGAAGTGGGTTTCGACAATTGTGAGTAATTTTATTTTCCCTTTACAAGCTTTAAAGTTAGCAAATTTCTTTGTGCATCTGTGTAACTCGAAGAAGGGTTCGAATGAAAAGGAGGGAAAGTCGAGTTGGAACTCGGGTTTCGCATGTGAGAAGCAGTTCTGTGGTGTTGTAAACAAAAAAATAATAATAGATGTGTATAAACAGGAAAAAAAGAAAATAACTCGAAGCAGGGTCGAGTTATCAATGGGTTCAACCGAAGTCAGGAAACCAAAATTTAAAACCTGTGTAATAGGTTTTAGATATGTGAAAATGGAAATATTTTGATCATTTATAAATTCTTTAGATTTAATGTCTTTCAAAACTTTAATTAAGGACGGTTTCATTGTTAAATTAAATATGTTAAATACTTAAAAGATATTTAAAACTTAATTATTTTATAAATAGCGTTAAATATTAATTAAAGGTAAATGTTTGATAGCATGATTTAGCATTTATCAAAGAGGATGTTTACCTTTAGTATAATTAAGATTTGACAAGTTATGAAATAAGTTAAAAATTAATTAAGTAATCGGTTGTAATTAGTAATTAGTGATTTACAAATGGGTAATTATGTTTTATAAATTAACAATGAAGGTTATTGATTAATAGTCATGGAGTAATGAAGCAATAATTACTTAATGAAATTAATAAAATATAATTATTTTGGGGAATAAATCAAGAGATTAATTAAGATTATTAATTAAGGAGAAATTCGACTTATTTAATGAAGTAAATAATGGATAGTTAATTACAGGATTGAGATTAATCGAGAATGAATAATATTGTGGTTGAATTAAAGTAATCAATATTAGATAAGAATATATATATATATATATATATATATAATTAGAAATCCTTAATTTATTTGATTAACGATGTATTCAATGATTGATTAATTAAGATTGATTAATCGGTAATAAGTGATAAATATAAGTAATTAAGGATAAATGAATTTAATACAATTTATTAATTTATGAGGTAATTAAGGACTACTAATTGATTTTGGTCAAGGGTAATTAATATCGAGAAATTGATTAAAGAGAATTACTTTAATGTAATTGAAGATAATTAATCCAGTGTGATTAATTAAGATGAATAATGAAGGATTGATTAATTAATTGATTTGAAATTAATTAATATTTAATGAAGGAATCTAAGTGATTGGGGTTTGAAATTCAATTTAAATGAATTGAATTGATTAGTGTGATTAAGCTTTGCTCTGGATGATTGAATGGAATTGGATATTTTGGATGAGTTAATATCTTTGATATGAAATGTTGTTGTTTTTTTGAATATCTAGGCTTAGGATAACATGAGTTTCGAAGAGGCCGGGATCGGGTATTGGAAAATACCCGAAACCACTTCGAATTTTTATAAATTGATTTGTGAAATCAATAGGTTGGAATGAAATGATTTGAGTGAATTGAATTATTTTATCTAAGTTTGGTACTTAGAAAATTGATGTGTGGAATAAGTGTTGTTTTTAGCTAATTGCGAATTTGTTAAATTGATATATGTCACCCCGGGTTTATATAAGTTGATTGCTTTGGTATTCCATGTTAGTTGAGTTTACTCACGTTGGTTTCCAGCCTGACCCGGGTGTTACTTTGGTGTAATGCTCGGATCAGACCGAGTATTATAGATTTTCAGGTATGAACGTTCTGGAGCTCAGGAGGCAAGCCGGATGACAGAAACGTATAGAGTATTTCCACTGTGTTATATTATTGTAAATCTGTGACATGATGATTGTAAATATTCAGTGACTGTATATAATGTGAAACTCTGATGTATTAGAATGTACACGACTGATATAATATTCTTTTGTAGACTGTTATTATTTATTATTATATTTATCCGCTGCGAATGTGAGATGTTAATGTTTCTATTCTTCTTCTTCTATCTCTTTCTTCTTTTCATAACTATCTGGAATTTTCGGCTTCGAAAATTTCTGGTCGTTACATTTGGTATCAGAGCTAAAAGGTTAAGCGAGAACCTTGGCTCAGGTGGGTGTACTCATTAAGGATAGGGTCATTAGTACCCTGGAATGAGTTGAGTGTACATATATATGAGCGCGTACTTGTTATTTTCTTATATAAAGATTTTTAATGATTTTATATAAAATATATTTTGATATATATAAAGCAATATTTCCTTCTAATAAATATTAAGGTGATTGGTTGTTAATTATTGAAATTAAAATTAAGAAGTAATATAATACAACCAAACTGAAGTCTAGAATTGGAATTAAATTAAGTAGAAACAAAAATACAACCAAATTAAAATTTAATTGATTGAAAATGAAATACTAAATCTGGTCCCAGAATTCGGAAATTTTGTTTCAAAGTAATGAAAAATAATAAATGAGTATTATTTGGATAACTGGGACTTGTTGGAAACAATGGGTTGTTTGAAATTTGATTTGAATTTAAAACCAAGGGTGGTTTAAAATTGTAAAACATGGCTGGGAGGGCCAAGAAATAAATATGTATATATGTAAGGATATACATGATATCAAAGATAATTTAAAATAAACTCTAAGAGGTTGAGTTTTGATTTTTCCCTGAAGTGTGATGTAAAAACCCAAAGTGATATAAGTTTTTAAGTGGGAAGATTATTATTGTGAAGTTTAAGGATTGAATGAGGTTGATTGGATTAAGTAAATTGGAATTTAACATCGGGAAAGTTAAATACATGTAGAAAAAGCAACCTGAATTGGAAATTTCAAGATGAAATTGGAATTTAACTTGGAAAGTTAAATGGTTGATTTGAATTGGGTATTTGTGTGATCTCAAAACGGGTTTGAGATTTAAAATTTGAAAATAGATGGACGTTTTAAAATAAATTGGATGATATCATCCTATTGTTAATAAAAATCTTTAAATTGAGAATGGTAGTGTATAAATAAAATAAATTTGAATAATTAAGTTTGTAAAATATACTTGTTTTAGAACTGGCTTCAAACTGGAAGATAAAAATTGAATAATAAATTAAATTTTTTAAAATAAAATTGTATTGAATTCTTATTTGAACTTGAAATACATAAGTAAAGATAATTTAAAATGGAATTTTGAGAATTGAACTCAGAAATTAAATTGATTAAAAACTTTTAATAAAGGTTAATTTGGTTTAAATGGTTAAACCAACCTTTGAGAATTTAACTCGAATTTATATAATTCGAGGTAGTTTAAATTTAAGATTTAAATTGAATTAGTTCAAAATTGAATTTGGTTTGAATAAATTGGATTGGTGATTGAAGACGTATAAGATTAAGAATTTAAATAGGAAATTAAATTGGATTATATTGAAATGATTTGAATTTGAAATGGGTTTAATTGATAATAATTCAAATTGATTGGTATAATATGAAATTAGAATTAAAATCGAACAGGATTAAAATCAACTAGAATTTGATTTAAATTGGGGAAGAAATCAAGATTGATTCAACTAGAATTGGGAATAAATTTCAACAGAAATTGAAGTTATTCAAGTTAGAATTGAGTCAATTAATGGAAGTGTACATTGAATTGTTGGGGTAGTGAACAGTTTGACTCTTGACTATTTTAAATAAATTGTTTTAATACAAACTTATTTTTCTAAGCTATTAAATATATACAACCTTTCTTTTTAAAGCTAACTTATTATATATTTGTTTTACCATTATTTTTGGAACTATTTAAACATTTTTCAATTGTTTCCTAAACTATTTACTGTTTTTCAACTATTTCACAAACTAATTTCTATTTTACAACTATTTTGCAATTATTTAAAATCTCTGAAACTATTCAACTATTTTTCGACTATTTTACAATTAGTTAACTATTTTATAGCTATTTTGTAAACTAATAATTATTTTTCAACTACTTATCTAATTTTCAAGCTATTTTCTAAATAATAAACTGGTCGGAGTTCAAAATGTTATTGATTTAAATACCCAACCGAGATAAGAATTGAAGTGATAATCCAAATGGGGATTAAGGCAATTGTAAATAAATAAAGGAAATTTAAGGAAATGTGAATAGAAAGGAAAATTGATTTGGTTGATAATCAATGGAAATAAATACGTAGGATGTACGTATACTATTCTATTCGCATAGTGATTTGATCCAGATTCGAGCACAAGATTTTGAGATAGTATATCGATCCGAGTTGGGACTTTTCACTCGATTTTCGACGGCAAACCTGGATATGAATTGTTGATTGGTTCTGGATATTCTCTATCATAGTTATAGCTATGCAAGGAGAATGACGGTTTCTGATCAAGAAACTGGATCAGTGTCCGCACTAGGAAGTCGGGTGGACGATACTAGTTCGAAAGTAAAATTATGTGATCGAGTGAGCGATTAGATTGGTATAGCGTACGGATGATAAGTGTACATCGTACGGATTTGGATGAAATTGATATTGAAAGAGAAGAATCAAATTGGAATATTTAATTTTGAATAAACAAAGTTATATATCTTTGTTATATGTAAGATGAAACCCCCTTGTTAAATCTATTGCTTGAAGAAAAGAATTTTTGAAAGTGTTTGAAGTATAAAAGGAATTTTATACAAGTTTGAAATGATCCAAAGTTTTAAAAATTATATATCTGTATATATATATAAAGGATCTTATGAGGATTTTGGAAAAGGTTTTGAGAACCTTTGGATTTGGAAAGGCTTTTGATTTTTGGGTAAAATCAATATGATAATTTGGAAAGCCTAGTTTGAGAATTATCGATTTTGGAATAATCAATTTTATATAAATGAACTTTGTATGAGATCATACTAGGTGTATGATTTGAAGATACTATATGTGTATAGTATAAAATGTTTTGGTGATGGCTCTGGGGAAAAAGGCACTCCCTTGAAATGAACTTCTCAGGAGTGCCACCGGGTAGTGCTGCCTTGAGCCCCAAGGGGGGGTTCTAAAGTTGATCCTATGAGGAGTCCGGACAAAACTAGTTCCTGAGGATTATTGGGTAGCGAAAGTCAAGGGCGTTGATGCATACAGAGGCATTTGGGTTATGCTGTGACGACAGTGTAACTCGATGTTGTTGCGATCTACTGTGGGGACCATAACGAAATTCGTGTGGAGGATGAGTGCCAATAGTCTACACTTGATTTTGCCGGGAAGGCAACGCAACATCGGTAGACTGCGATCTATGGTCAAGTGGAGTGGAGAAGTTTCGTTTTTGGCAGCGAAATTCGATGGCGCTGATGCCTACAGTTATATGGGTTTTTGTTGTGATAGCTACGTAACCCCGGTTGTAGCTGTGATCTGTCGTGGGTTCCATAGTGTAATCGAGGGGTGCGGAGGCCTACAGTTATCTATGGATTTTGTCGGGATGGCAACGTAACCATCGGGTTAACTGCGACCATGGATGGGGGTGATGATTTCCAGAGCATTCTCACCAAAAATATTTCCTCTATTTCAAAATGCTTTCAATATTTTCAATAAAATTATTTTCCAAGTATTTTCACTGGGTGTTGAAAATGGGTTTACCAAGTACTTATAGATTTTCAGTCCTACGCCTGATCAACGTATGACTGAATTTCTGTGAGAACAAGGATGGACTGGTTGAGACATCGAGTTATAAGAAGTATTTTTATAGAAGAGCTATTTTATTAGTCTGATGTGAATTTAAAAGCATTTCTAAAAATTTTAAATAAAGATGTTGGAATTTTGGGGAAATAAAAGGAAATCCAAACTAGAATTTTAATGAAGTGATTTTGTAATTAAAATCGAATATTGATTTAGAAGTTGGAAATAAGCTAATTGATTAAATAATTTTTTGATTGAGCATGTTAATAAAATTTAACTTTGGTAAATAAATGAATTGTAAATTAATAATGGAGTTTGGAAATGAATTAGAACTGTAAATAGAATTCGACTTGAATTTGATAATGAATTAAATAAGTGGGGATGTTATAAAAAAAATAGAGTTGGATTGAAAATGTGATGGTTTGAATTACAAATAAAATTCAAGTGTGATTTGACTAATATTTAATGAAATTGCAAGTAAATTGGATATAATGAAAGTGAATAGAATAAATTGAAAATGGCTGGTATTAATAAAATAAACTCGATAATGAATTAAGTTAGTAAATTAAATTTTTTAAAATGGGTTGATTGAGTTAAATAATAAATGGACGAAGTCTGATTGAATAAAAACTAAATCAAAGTTGTGATTGGAATTGGATTATCAGACTGAACTTATATTTGGTGGTATATTAATTTGAAGTATAAATGAGTTAAGTATGTGCTTAGATATTATTTTGATAAATTAAGAAGGTGAATTTAAAATTAAAATTTAAAATGAATGGGCTAACTGAATTTAGTGGAGGTTGATTAAATGAGAATCAAATAAAAGTAAACTTAAGTTTGATGTTGGAATAAATAAAAGTAAATTAACTTAAGTTTAAAATTTATGGAAGCCTGGCTTCGAATAAGAGTGGAAGCCCATTAAATAAAAGCTTGGACTAATTAATTTGGAAATGGTTATTAATTTATAAGTTTGAATGTGCCAAGCTTAATAAATTGTTTTGAATGAATCCAATGTGGGAATGAGATAAAATGCAATGTACGGTTGGTAAATAAATTAGAAATGAAATTAAATTGAATTCAGAATGAGTTGAAATTAATTTGAAATAGTTATAGACTAAAATAAATACCATGTTAGGCGAATATAGTCGAAATTGCATAAAAATAGTTGTCGTTTGACGTAAATAAAAGTAATTAAAATTCTGTAAATTAATAGAGGCAAATAAAATTGATTTTGAATCAATTGAATTGAATATGAGCTTGTTTGGATTAAAAATTTAATTGAATGGCAGTTGAGTTGTAAACCAATAAGATTGAACGGAATGATATATGAATTGGTGGAAAATAATTGAATTAGTTTTGAAAACATATAAATTGCTCATGGAAGTTATTTTGAATGCATTTCTTTTAGAATTGAAGTGTTATAGTTGTTTAAGTAAGAGAAATGTTATAAACTTCATATATACAGTGCCTATATGTTTAAATTGAGTAAGTACAGGTACCTGAAGGCCGTTTGGCTGGATTTGGATTGCACTAATTGCTAAAATTAATAAGCTGCTTGCTTAAAATGCTAAATAAGGTACGCCTACACAATAAAAATAGGAAATATGAGCTGTTTTTGCTTTTTCCGACCGGGTGGGTCGATGTATATATATTTATATCTATTGTCAAATTGCAAAAGCTCCTCCGTATAAAGGAGACTCTGCCGAAATTTTTCCAAATTTTTGGGAGTTAGAAAATTTTTGGGAAATTTTTTGTTAACGACAAACAATTTCAAATTGGAAATTAAAGTAATTAGTAGATGAAACTACTATGAATCAGTTATAAATGAAAGTTAAAATTCAATGCTCAAATTAAAGATGAATTGAATTCATATGAAAATGGGAAAGACTAATTTGAAATAGGTATGAAACCTATATAAGAGAATGTATAAAATGATTTGTAAAGTTTCGATTGAATATTGTTGCCAAACAAGATATGCAGGTATTAATGGAAAAAGGAATTGTTTTTGATTCCAAAAGATAAATGGGAATTGCCCGACAAAAAGGTATGTATTTTAATTTCTGTATGAATTGGATTGGGTTTTTTATGTAGCCACTTGGCTTTTGTTTTCTTTTGGAATTTGGGAGCCCGTAGAGGCCTGTTTTATTTGTACCGAGCTAGCCGCGCAAAGGAGACGCTGGCCAAATTTTTTGGAAATTTAGAGAGTTAGAAAAATTTTGAGAAAATTTTTATAATTCAAATTTGGTTTTAAATTGAAATTTAGATGATTGAGCAAAATGGTATTGTTTGAAACTATAGAAGGTTTTGGGAAGTTGGTTGATGTGATAATGGGTTTAAATAAAAGATAGATGGTAGGATGTTGATAAAACTGTTGGTTTTGGGGGAAGGGTAAACGGGTATTGGTTCATTCTGCCTAACTAGTAATTTCGGGGACGAAATTCTTTAAGAGGGGAGGAATGTGACGACCCGGAATTTCTAACAACTTAAATTGGAATTGTTAATTGATTTTAAATATTTAAAAGTAATTTTAACTTGAATTTAAAATATTAATATTTATTTGATAATTAAATTACTGAATTATATAGTTTAAATATTGAATATAATAATTGAAAATTTGGTAAATTGTTGAATTTGAAATTTTTCAGCCTGTTAAAATAATTTGAAGACTTATAAAATTTATAATGATGATACCGACGATAATAGAATGGTTGAAATTTAATTTAAAAGTGGTTTGTTCGATTTTAATAATATATCGTTAAATTAAATTTAAAAATGGCATTCCGAGGCACAGTCTCGGAATTCGACGAAACCAGTTCCATTGGATCCGTAATAGTTAGTTATTATCGGATTTCAGATTTCGTAGCAATCGGAGTTGTCGTTTGACCCTGTCAGCTCAAAAAGCTTAGAATTATTTTAATCGATTTAATTTAAAATTGATCGTTTACTTCCGTAACTCGTGCATACGTTCAAATTAGCCTCCGAAACACGTTCCATTGTGATCAGACCGTGGGTAAAACCATATAAACGTCTGTCGGCATGTCTGATTTGGGGTTCGGGATTTTGCGTTATGCAACTCGAGATATTTGCTATATTTAATTATAATAATCAACGCGTACTCAAGACGCTTCCTTACATCTATAATTACCCCCATCCCCTCTTGCCTTCAACAGCAAATCAAACTTATCATAAAAAAAATCGAATTAATGGCTGAAATCTTCCATCTCGTTCGATATTAAAAGAATAATAATAATGCAAATCGAATCGAGTGATGGTCGTGCTCTCGTCCCTCTAGTCTCTCTCGGCCTATCTTGTACCGAAATCTTGTTGAAAAGCTTATGCCCTAATCACAAAATCGATCGCATAATCACGCTCAAGGCGGACAATTTTGCGCATGATGACATCGATGAGCAAAGGTTGGCAGGCGACTAGGGTTGCGTGCGATTTCCAATCGAGGGATGGTGGCACGCGATTCTCAGTGATGTCGTTCGGGACAGTGAAGGAAGTGAGCATGAAATAGCTTGGGGGGCCGCGCAGAGGGGTCGACGTCTTCGTTTCGATCGCTACTTGATTTTGGGCGACTTGGAACCGTTGGAGTTTGTGGTCATGCAAGCTTCGAGGCAGCATATGTTAATCGCAGTGGAAGTGGGTTTCGACAATTGTGAGTAATTTAATTTTCCCTTTAGAAGCTTTAAAGTTAGCAAATTTCTTTGTGCATCTGTGTAACTCGAAGAAGGGTTCGAGTGAAAAGGAGGGAAACTCGAGTTGGAACTCGAGTTTCGCATGTGAGAAGCAGTTCTGTGTTGTTGTAAACAAAAAAATAATAATAGATATGTATAAACAGGAAAAAAAGATAATAACTCGAAGCAGGGTCGAGTTATCAATGGGTTCAACCGAAGTCAGGAAACCAAAATTTAAAACCTGTGTAATAGGTTTTAGATATGTGAAAATGGAAATATTTTGATCATTTATAAATTCTTTAGATTTAATGTCTTTCAAAACTTTAAATAAGGACGGTTTGATTGTTAAATTAAATATGTTAAATACTTAAAATATATTTAAAACTTAATTATTTTATAAATAGCGTTAAATATTAATTAAAGGTAAATGTTTGATAGCATGATTTAGCATTTATCAAAGAGGATGTTTACCTTAAGTATAATTAAGATTTGACAAGTTATGAAATAAGTTAAAAATTAATTAAGTAATCGGTTGTAATTAGTAATTAGTGATTTACAAATGGGTAATTAGGTTATATAAATTAACAATGAAGGTTATTGATTAATAGTTATGGAGTAATGAAGCAATAATTACTTAATGAAATTAATAAAATATAATTATTTTGGGGAATAAATCAAGAAATTAATTAAGATTATTAATTAAGGAGAAATTCGACTTATTTAATAAAGTAAATAATGGATAGTTAATTACAGGATTGAGATTAATCGAGAATGAATAATATTGTGGTTGAATTAAAGTAATCAATATTAGATGAGAATATATATATATATATATATATGTATATAATTGGAAATCCTTAATTCATTTGATTAATGATGTAATCAAAGATTGATTAATTAAGATTGATTAATCCGTAATAAGTGATAAATATAAGTAAGTAAGGATAAATGAATTTAATACAATTTATTAATTTATGAGGTAATTAAGGATTACTTATGGATTTTGGTCAAGGGTAATTAATATCGAGAAATTGATTAAAGAGAATTACTTTAATGTAATTGAAGATAACTAATCCAGTGTGATTAATTAAGATGAATAATGATGGATTGATTAATTAATTGTTTTGAAATTAATTAATATTTAATGAAGGAATCTAAGTGATTGGGGTTTGAAATTTAATTTAAATGAATTGAATTGATTAGTGTGATTAAGCTTTGCTATGGATGATTGAAAGGAATTGGATGTTTTGAATTAGTTAATATCTTTGATATGAAATGTTGTATATTTTTTTGAATACCTTGGGTTAGGATAACATGAGTTTCGAAGAGGCCGGGATCGGGTTTTGGGAAATACCCAAAACCACATCGAATTTTTATAAATTGATTTGTGAAATCAATAGGTTGGAATGAAATGATTTGAGAGAATTAAATTATTTTATCTAAATTTGGTACTTAGAAAATTGATGTGTGGAATAAGTGTTGTTTTTAGCTAATTGCGAATATGTTAAATTGATATATGTCACCCCGGGTTTATATAAGTTGATTGCTTTGGTATTCCATGTTAGTTGAGTTTACTCACGCTGGTTTCCAGCCTGACCCGGGTGTTACTTTGGTGTAATGCTCGGTTCAGACCGAGTATTACAGATTTTCAGGTATGAACGTTCTGGAGCTCAGGAGGCGAGCCGGATGACAGAAACTATCGAGTATTTCCACTGTGTTATATTATTGTAAATCTGTGACATGATGATTGTAAATATTCAGTGACTGTATATAATGTGAAACTCTGATGTATTAGAATGTACTCGACTGATATAATATTCTTTTGTAGACTGTTATTATTTATTATTATATTTATCCACTGCGAATGTGAGATGTTAATGTTTATGTTCTTCTTCTTCTATCTCTTTCTTCTTTTCATAACTATCTGGAATTTTCGTCTTCGAAAATTTTTGGTCGTTACAGTCATGGAATCTCCTGTCCTTTGCTTCATCGATGCCAGTGCCATTACATTCTTGGGTCGCATCAGATCGACCCTGAACTATCTCATGAAGCATTCCAATAGCTCACCCCATGTCCTGATCGATCCATTCTCTAGCTGCCTGAAGCAGAGCGTAGCCAAATCTGTCAAGTATAAAGGGAAACATCTTGCCATCACCTCCTTGGGTACCCCTAGAACTTCCACATGTCTGATGTATCTGGTTACGTGCATGGTCGGGTTCGACTTCCCATCATAGGCCTCCAGTGTTGGAAATTTAAACTCTGGAGGGATCCTTGCGTTTCTAATATGCGGAGTGAACGGACTCCGATTGACTTCCTTCAAGTCTCTGCTCGGTAGTCCTCCTCTCATAATCCTTCTTATCAATCCAGCCATCCGCTCGTCTCCATCTAGGGGCAGTCCTCTGTTTGCATCTCCACACTGCCCCCATATGTCCTGGAGGGTACCCTGGGTAGTACTCCTCATGTTGGTCATTCACATTCACGTTTCCCAGCTCGTTGAGCTTCATTCACAGTCCTTCCAGTATCCAATCCTTGGGGTCTACTCCCAAGCCTTTGCTGATTTCCTTTAATCTCTCCATTCTGGTTCTGAATCTGACCTCCAGAAATTTTTACAGCTCCCACTCCTGGCTCTGCATTGCCAGCAGCTGCGGTGGGTCCATTCCCTTGATTTTGCACTCCAAATTGTCCAACCTATCGGAGTAAGTTCTATATCATGTCCTCCTGCCTTTTTAGCATCGTCTCCATCTTGTCTCTAGTGATATAGATTAAGGTCCGATTAGCTCCAAAGGAAGCCTCCTGACTTCCTTCTTGCTGACACCTTTCCGTCCTCTGCCTCCTTGTCGATTGCTTTACCATAATCTCTAGAATCTGAGTTCCTAAATCTTTAAATCCAAAATCCAAGCTTTAGAATTCTTAAGTGCTAGCTTTCTCAGTGAAAGCACCAAAATGTTAGCAACAAAATTGGTCATTAACACCCAAACGCCGTTGAAAGCACCATTAAAGTTCACAGATAGTAAATATGAAGAGGAAATAAATATGAAGAATAATCAAAATTAAAAATAAAGAAATAATAAGACATGATTTATAGTGGTTCGGCTAACTCCGACTTATGTCCACTCTAAAAATTTCCTTTTTATTCATATTAGAATCAATTACAGTTACAATCCAGAGTTTTTAAAACAATAATGGTAGAGTAGCCTTAGTGGAGAAGATGAAGGAAAACAGAATGAAGATCCCTTTTCTAAAGCCCCGCCTACAGTATTTATAGGCAAAAACCGAGTTATCGAGCTTCCTAAGTGATCCGGGAAACCATAGCCAGACCCATACCCTCCATCACGACCGATCCTGTATAGCTGACATGTCAACCTGAGGCATTCCTGGTCTTGACTCGAAGCGTACCCTCATGCGACCGGAGGCAAGCTACATGTGGACTCGAAGTAAAAAACAAGCCGACCCTATGCATTAACACCGCCCCGATCCCTTTTAGCCGACCCAGAGAAACGTAATGACCGACCCGAAGTAGATGGCTCAATGACTCGAAGTAACGTGCTTCGTGATTCGAAGCAATATGTACCGACCCCTAAACTTTGTTTCCGAGCTGCTCGCACTCCATCGACCCAAAAATTGCACTCCACCGACCCAAAGTTGAGAGCTCAGTGACCCAAAGCAACCGACCCTACTCAATATGCCAACCCCAAGACTCCAACATGCTGATCCCTCCATTCACGCTGACGCTTCCATTCATGTCAACCCAGAGATGCTGACCCAAAGTTTGGAGGATGCCGACCATGTAGGATCTAGATTAACCCTAGAGGGGGAGTGAATAGGGTTATAGCAAATTTTCTTGATTTAAACACAGAAACAAACTGCAGAAATAAATATGCTGAAAAGTAAATCACACACAAAATTTACCCAGCTTCGGCAACCCCTGCCTACTGCTGCATTCCCAGATTTCTATTAGAATTAAACAGTATCCCGCTTACAAACACTCTAACAGACTCGCAAACCCTGCTCCCGCTTACAAACACTCTAGTAGACTCGCACCCCCTGCTCCCGCCTATAGAGTTTTGCAAACTCGCAAACCCTTGCTCCCGCCTATAGAGTTTTGCAAACTCGCACACCCTGCTCACTGAACTAATTCTAACTAGAAAATATGACACTACCTACAACCTAGGTGGTGATTTACCAATACTTTGATTCGAAAAGTAAAAACAACAAAATAAAAAACAACTTTAAACTTGAAACCCTATTTGAATATAAACTAAAACCCCCCTTTAAAATAAACAAAGCCTTTTAAACACAACAAGGCCGGCCCATTTTTATTTCTTTAACCCGTTCCTCCGTTTGTCTTGTGAAGAAAATGTCGGCCGATCCCCTACTAAATTAGGGCTTCATTCTTCGATCCAAATTGGGGCTTTTTGCTTTGATTCTTCGTTCGATCTGACTTGTGTTGCTCTTGCTCGCCACTTCGCTTATGATTAATTCTCTAGTTTGCGCTGCTCCTCTGTTGATCGAGTTCGTTGTTGCGGTATGTAATTTTTCTTTCGTTGCTGGTTAAATTGCTTGCTTGAACTCGATGCCAATGATGAATTTTGGGTGATGTATTTATATGAATTCGACACTTGAGTTTGTTCGTATCAATTCGATAATTTCCAAAATTTCAATTTCCTGATGCGCACGACTTTCCTGATATATCTTCGACTTGTTACTCACGGCTTTAGCTTGAGAACGTTCGATTTTTCTTGTGTAATACGGCAAAGACTTTCCTGTTTTATTTTGTTTGACTTTCCTATTTTCGGCAATTTCCATTTTTGTACTGCGTTGAAATCTGACTTGATCAATTCGTTGCCTTGATTATCACAGCACTGTTTTGATTCGAAACACAGTATTGAATTCTCTGTTGGCTTTGACTTGAATTTGCAAATTTACTTCGACACTGGATATTGTGTATGCAACTCCATGACTCGCCATTACCATTGCGTTGACATTTAACTGTAGTTGTTCACTGGTCAATTACTGCTTTGATTCATGTTGTTGTGCACTGATTCTTTGTCACTGAACTATTCACTGACTTGTTTGGTTGAAGTTCTGATCATCCATGTATATGTCTGGTGTACCTTGTTTGCTGTGACATTGTGACACTATTGCATTATTCATGTATCTGATGTTCATTGCTTGGTCTCTGTTGTTTCTTTGATAGTTGCACTCTGTCTACTGCATAGTGGTCTTCATTGTTGCTGCTTATGTTGATGGCAATCTTGTACAAATTGCACTAGCTCACTCCAGTTTTCACAGTCGCACATACTTATTTGAGTTTGCACTTTCACACTGCTGCTTGTTGTTGTATACTTGTGGTCTTGGTTGTTGCAGTATTCATTTGTGCATTTGTCTGCACTGTGCATTGAACACTTTGTCATCTGTAGTTGTATTCACTTCAAGTTTGCATACATGTTGTGGTCTGGACATTTGGGTTTGTTGTTACATTCACATTGCCACACAGAACTATTTACTGACTTGATTCACTGTTGTAACTGGACCTGGTTATTGCTTGTGTGATCTTGAGTTTCTGGTTGGTGCATTACATATGAACTTGGTTCATTAGTTTGCTTCATTTTGACCTGATCATTTATATACATTGGTGGCATTTCTTTGGTTGGTTTAACCTGTACTTGCTTCGCTTGAACTTTTGTGACTTGTGGTTGCCACTGTGTTATTTGAGTAGTTGGACTTAGTGTTCTGGACTTAGTGTTCTGGTGCATTGCCACACTGTACTACTCTGGTCTTTGCATCCCTTCATGTTGATTTTTGAAATTTTACTTGTGTTGAATCCAGTTTCAAAACTCGGGTTTGGCCTTGTACTCGTGTCGTGATTTTAAATATATTGCACGTGAGTTGAACCCGGATTTTCATTTGGGTTTGACCTGTGCTCACCTTGTTGGATCATAGGTTTTGATTGCTGACAAAAATTCACGAATCTACGACTACGACATCATCCTGACTCAACGACTCAAAGTATGGTTCATATAGTTATATATTTTAACAAGAGTCATCAAATATGTATATAGAGTCTAGTAAGTGCTTTGTTAAAATCTTTCCTCAAGAATCATCATTCACATTCAAATAAACTTGCATGCATATTTTAATCAAAATCAAGTTTGCAAAAAAATGCATTGAGCGGGGCTCGAACCCGGGTCACTAGATTGGAAGGCAAATACTCTAACCAAATAAGCTACTGCAGTTTTTTCTTAACAATAGAATTCAGTCAACTGAATACAATCAACCAGTCGACTGAATCTGTGCATTTTGACATAAATGTGCATGTTTTTAAATTCAGTCGACTGGATGATCTAAGTCAGTCGACTGAACCTGATCCCGAGAGTTTTTTACACTCTGTAATCAGTCAACTGACCAAAAACGACCAGTCGACTGACCTGAACCTAACTGTCATATTTCTGAAAGAACATCTTCTTCTGCGAAGGGAAGCAACTCTTCTCTGAACGGAAATGGACGCTCCTCTTCGTCAGAACCCTTCACCAATGGCAGTAACTCTTCAACTACTATATATAGATACTCCCAAACACTTCATATTCATCGATTTTCATTCTAACTCTCTAATACTCTTCTTGTGCTTTAATATTTACATTCAAACAGCGAGCATACATTTTCAATGCTTGGAATCTCCAAATTAACTTTCATAATATTCGATTCTTAGCATTACCTTCCTTTCATATCTTCGCATACACTTCATACACTTGAGGATTTGATTATAGGAAGTTTGTACTATCAGAGACAAATCAGTGTTATCAAGAAAACACAGTGTCAAATATACTTTTGTATTTGTTGAAGTCCTGTTCTGTTGCTCAGGCGTGAAGTCCTCTTCGGCTGCTGAGGCGAAATCCTGTTCTGCTGCTCAGGTCCCTATTCTGCTGCTCAGGGTTGTATAGACATGTTCCTCCGGGTTAAGTGAGGGTTGTTGTAGTGAAATTCCAGAAGGAGTCTGGGACTGGACGTAGGACGGTGCTCCGAACCAGTATAAAATCTCTAGTGTCATTTTACTAAACTGCTTTTACATTCCGCGTTATTTACTATCTATACTCTGTATTACTGTTTATCGATATTATACGGTCCTACACACTTTCATTTGGTATCAGAGCAAGGCATCGTATAACCGTTACAAAGTTATCTGATATCTTGCTAATATGGAAAACAACACCACTAATACTAGTTTTATTGAAGGTCAATCCACTGCACGACCACCATTCTTTAATGGTTTAAACTATAATTATTGGTCTACTCGTATGCGAATCTATATGCAATCTAATTGTTTTGAATCATGGAATATGAAACAGAATGAATACACTCTTCCTACTGGAGAATATTCCACTTGGTCAAACTCACAAAAATTAGATGCTACCGCCAATGCTAAAGCTATAAACATGTTATTTTGTGCACTAGATAGAAATGAATTTAATCGTGTTAGCATGTGTCACACTGCTTATGAAATATGGAGAACGCTTAAAATTACTCATGAAGGAACTAACAAAGTCAAACAAAGCAAAATCTCCATGCTCAAAAAACAGTTTCAAAACTTTAGAATGAAACAAGATGAATCCATTAATGATATGTATTCTAGATTTCAAGATATCTATCATTCTCTATTAGGATTAGGAGAAAAATTTTCTGATTTTGATATAGTATCAAAAATCCTAAACTCTTTAACGGATAAATGGGAAAGAAAGGTCCTAGCTATTGAAGAAGCAAACGATCTTTCAACTATGAAACCAGAAGAGTTAATAGAAAATCTAATGTCATATGAAGTGAATTTGCAGGCAAAGAAAGTTCAAGCACAAGACAAGAAGAATCTAGCGTTTCAAGCAGAACAAGATGACTCTGACTCAGATGAAGAGGATATGGTATTTATTGCTAAGAATTTCAAAAAGTTTTTGAAATTCCAAAAGAATAACAAGGGAAAGAGCTACAAAAATAATTCTAGCAACAATAATAACAATAAACCATCATCATCTGTCATGGAATATTATGAATGTCATAAGAAGGGTCATATGAAAAAAGATTGTCCAGAAAAACAGAAAAAATAATTCAAGAAGAACAAATTCAAGAAGAAAGCATTTTCTGTAACATGGGATGATTCAGATTCTTCATCATCAGAAAGCGACAGTGACAGTGACACAGAGCAAGCAAATGTATGCTTCATGGCTTCAAATGATGATGTAAGTGAACTAAGTTTTGAAGATTTAGTTGAACTTAATTCTGAACTAGTAGATTTTGTAAAACAGACTAAGAAATATAATAAGGAGTTACAAGGAAAACTAAATAGATCTGAATTGGAAATTAGTATGCTTAGAGATGAAAAGAAAATTCTTGAAGAAGAACTTGAAAAATCTCAAGAATCTAATTCTAATTTAGCTTCACAACTTTCTATGATAACTCAAGAATTAGAAATTCAGAAGAATAAAAACGATGATTTATCAGTTGAAATTAATGATTTAAAATCTAACACTAAAGTATTGGAGTTAGAAAAATCTAGTCTTAAAACTAAGCTAGAAGATATTAATAAAAATATTTCTAATTTTAATAAAGGACGAGAAAATCTTTCTAAAATAATAGAAAATTCTCAGTCTACTTCAAATAAAATGGGTTTAGGATATAATAAAACTGATCGTAGAAATAGCACTAGATATGCTTTCATGTATAGTAAAAATGATAGTGCTAGTACTAAATTTCGAGTAAAGCCTAAATCCAATTTTTATAGAAATTCAAATACTACTATGACCTATAATGTTGATAATTTCTTTAGAAGTACAAAATCATTAACAGGAAATATGAATATAAATTATCTAAGTATATGGGTTCCTGTTAATTGGAAAAATAGAGAAAATTACATTAATGATTATTTTGATATGGTAGTTAATAATGAAAATTATATTTATAAAGGTTCAACCACACCCAAATGGGTATGGTTTCCTATAAATTAGGAAACTATAAGAACCTTGGGTATCACATGCTTTAAATGTTAATTTTTTTTCTTTTTTTTTGATACCTTACATTATAAGTAGTAGTTATTTTGTTTTATATTGCTCTATGTTAACACTTATGTAAAATATATTTTATATCATCATATAAACTCTCCTTTTTGTCGATGACAAAGGGGGAGAAAGATATTGCTCTCTAACACTATTTGCAGGAATAAACCATGCAAGCACAGATTAAGGGGGAAAAAGATTAAATAGGAATATATAACATAGATTCAGGGGGAGAAATCTATAGCACAATTACAGCAAGATACTCAGTGAGAGAGATAAGATCAACAAAGCTTGTCAAAGATTCGTTCGTAGAAAATGGAGTTGTCATCATCAAAAAGGGGGAGAATGTTGGATCATAGGTTTTGATTGCTGACAAAAATTCACGAATCTACGACTACGACATCATCCTGACTCAACGACTCAAAGTATGGTTCATATAGTTATATATTTTAACAAGAGTCATCAAATATGTATATAGAGTCTAGTAAGTGCTTTGTTAAAATCTTTCCTCAAGAATCATCATTCACATTCAAATAAACTTACATGCATATTTGAATCAAAATCAAGTTTGCAAAAAATGCATTGAGCGGGGCTCGAACCCGGGTCACTAGATTGGAAGGCAAATACTCTAACCAAATGAGCTACTGCAGTTTTTGCTTAACAATAGAATTCAGTCGACTGAATACAATCAACCAGCCGACTGAATCTGTGCATTTTAACATAAATGTGCATGTTTTTAAATTCAGTCGACTGGATGATCTAAGCCAGTTGACTAAACCTGATCCCGAGAGTTTTTTACACTCTGTAATCAGTCAACTGACCAAAAACGACCAGTCGACTGACCTGAACCTAACTGTCATATTTCTGAAAGAACATCTTCTTCTGCGAAGGGAAGCAACTCTTCTCTGAACGGAAATGGACGCTCCTCTTCGTCAGAACCCTTCACCAATGGCAGTAACTCTTCAACTACTATATATAGATACTCCCAAACACTTCATATTCATCGATTTTCATTCTAACTCTCTAATACTCTTCTTGTGCTTTAATATTTACATTCAAACAGCGAGCATACATTTTCAATGCTTGGAATCTCCAAATTAACTTTCATAATATTCGATTCTTAGCATTACCTTCCTTTCATATCTTCGCATACACTTCATACACTTGAGGATTTGATTATAGGAAGTTTGTACTATCAGAGACAAATCGGTGTTATCAAGAACACACAGTGTCAAATATACTTTTGTATTTGTTGAAGTCCTGTTCTGTTGCTCAGGCGTGAAGTCCTCTTCGGCTGCTGAGGCGAAATCCTGTTCTGCTGCTCAGGTCCCTGTTCTGCTGCTCAGGGTTGTATAGACCTGTTCCTCTTGGTTAAGTGAGGGTTGTTGTAGTGAAATTCCAGAAGGAGTCTGGGACTGGACGTAGGACGGTGCTCCGAACCAGTATAAAATCTCTGGTGTCATTTTACTATACTGCTTTTATATTCCGCATTATTTACTATCTATACTCTGTATTACTGTTTATCCATATTATACGGTCCTACACACTTTCACACCTGTCCCTGTAGCATTATCAAGTGTATATCGATGTGCACGGCCTTGTGGCATGTACAGTGATACACTGTGCATGTCACATTGTTCGTGTATGATGAATTCAAATGTGAATGATGACGAACAACCCAAATAACTGAGGCAAATAATATTTTCAAAAATCCATATTTTATTTTATATTGCAAAAATATTTCCTTTTCAATTTTACTGCGTTTGAGAATATTTTTGCAGATTACTCGGATGCTGGAATCAGACTGGAATGCAGTTGAAGACAAAATACGAGTGTGAGCGATATGTAGTGAGGTTATTAATGTAAAAATAATGTGATGTAATCAAAATTGTATATGTATAGTGAGAGCTTGAATTTGTACTATTCAAGATTGTAATAAATATTTGTTTGAATAAAATTTCTGTTTGAATTCAAATTCCATTCAAATTCTGTGTAATTTATTTTATTCAACAAATATTTATTTAATCTATGAAAAATAAAATAGTATATTAACAAATACATTTAAATGAATATATATATATATATATATGTTTATTATCATCAAACAAAAATCATATACTCGCATATTCCACATACCAAAGCTAGCACCGATCCCTCGAAATATGCTGATCTGATTGACTCGACGTAAAGCCTAATTTGACCCAAAGCAAACATCATGAAAACTAGAAGCAAATTAAAGTGTGACTCGAAGCAGACTCCAAGCAATCCGAACGACTCGACTATTGCCGAAACTCATATTTCAAGTACCTCCAACTTTTGTCCATCAACTATGTCGAACCCCGGCTTCATAATCACGATTGTCATCCATGATTGATCGTCTGTCCATCCAGTCGAATCAAACCCATCGTATTTCGGCCTCGATAACTGAGTGATCTATTTAGTTAAATCCGTCTGTTTATGGCCTTGCTAAAAGGCGGATTAACAAATATATTATGAATTGAAGTGTTTCACCAGTAATCTATATAAATCTCAAGGTAATAATCACTGGAGTTACTCATTTTTCCTTTTTCTTGTAATTTCCTAAGAGGAAAGTACTAGTCAGTTAATTCGAAGACCATACAAGTGAAAGCACTTTTCTATGGCTTTGCATGCATTTCTTGCAAAAAAAAATAGAATCTGGGGTTATATATGCCATGAGTTGAAGCGGAAAGACACAACTTAGTTCCCCTCAGGAGATTACCGATCCACTAGGATCTCCTTAGTATAATTCAAAAAAGAACTTTTCTATGGGCACGAAAGAAAATCAATAATACAGATCACTATAATTTGAATGTTTTGAGAAAAGAATTTTACAAGGCTAATTAAGTACATAGTGTTTCATTGTTACAAATACTTCAAATTAGAAACAAAGTAGAAATTAAAATAGGAAGATCCATCGTAGGGAATCTATTTTTAGGCTATCTTAGTCTGATGTACCCAATTATTTTCATGTAGATTTTTCTTGATTACCATTGTTAGAAGGTTTTCTTTTTTCTTTCTTGTTTAATTCATCAACCTCATCTTCATCTACAAGAGAATCATGGGTCAGCATGTTAAACACACAAATTCACATTTACTGCAAAAAAAGAAATTATAAAGGCAAGCTTTTGATTTTAAATAAGTAAGAGAATTTACTTATAAAATATTTCAAAGAAAAATATGGGTTTTGAAAAGAAGTTCGAAATTGGAATATGTTTGACTTACAAAAGAAAGTTAAGTTTGATGAAAAAAAGTTACAGTTCTGGAAAAGAAGCTAAAGAAAAAAATCAATAATGTTAAGCAGGATTTGAAAAAAAATTGAAACTTACAAGAAGATCCTAAATTAACAATTAATTCATATGCAAGAACACATCATATGATGGTAAGGAAAGCATTTATAGATCTATGATATAG
Source organism: Allium cepa (assembly GCA_030765085.1). NCBI lineage: Eukaryota > Viridiplantae > Streptophyta > Magnoliopsida > Asparagales > Amaryllidaceae > Allium > Allium cepa. The sequence continues at coordinate 114,345,240 of CM060932.1, forward strand.
AACAAAGTACAAGTATTGCCCGCGCTTCATTTGTTGGGACCACATGCATGGAAATAAAGAAGTAATATACATGAGAGATACATAATCTCTACAACAACAAAAAAATGTATATTACAGTAATATCATAAAGATACTTTATGTGTCATTCACACTTGAAAGTTTGAATAAACTTTAGATTACGAATCAATTCCACCTCCATTGTTCGAAATAAATAGAAACTTAAAGTTTAAAATTAGTAACGTGACTTAAGGAGTGATATGGTATTCCTATATATGAATGACATACTTATTAAATCTTTATGCATGGAAACTTTTGGTTCATTTTGAGTTGAGAATAAGTACAAAAAGGCTACATGGATTGGAATGTGGCATAAACTCGCTTTTTCTTAAATAAAATTTAATAAATTTCTTTGAAATGCTAAAAACAAAGTATGTTTTTACTTAAAAGTTATATATATTTTGGATCATATGTCGTATGGTAAATTCTAATATATAAATTGTTTCCAGCCATGTTTTGATCATTGTATATCTAACTGTTTGAAAAGCTCTCCGTATGAAGAAGACTCAGCTGAATTTTTTCAAAATTTTTGGCACCTAGAAATTTGCTGAAAATTTTATACGTTTTGAAATTTAAGAATTTTTTTAAAAACAAACATTGAAAGCCATACGTATATCGATCACTCGATGTTTATAATACCATATGATTTATTTGAATGAAATAGAACATTTACTTTTCTTGTGTATGGTCATGTTGACGAAATGAATTCGAATAAGCAATATAGAGTATATGAAATTTTATCACAGTAGCACAACAAAAGCATGGTATAATGATATGTATGTTATATTTTATAGTTAATGTTATTGATTAAGTTGATTACAATACTCTCTATTAAATTGCGGGGATGCAATTTCATTAAGGAGGGTAGTCTGTAACATCCCATTCTTGAGGTAAAATAAAATAAATATTATAAAATGAAATTTTGGGAGTTTAATGTGAATATTTTATTGAATTTAAGGATGGAATTTTTGGATTTTATTCGACAATAAAAGGAGAAAATTGGTTTAAAATTCAAATTGTAACTGTGTTTCAAAAATCCTAAATTTGTTTGAAAATTTATTTTGGAAAGATAAATAATATTTGTGGAAGTTTGAAATTTATTTTGAAAATAAAACAATAATTTTATAATCGTTGAAAATTGAAAAGTAATATTGTACTAAAAGAAAAGTCGTTATATGAGTAAAATAAAATTAGGATAAAATGCCTCAATTAGATTTTTAAATGGATATTAAATGTTGGTTTATAGGTAGTTCAATTAAAAGATGGTTAAGGGTGCGAATTTATTTAAAAATTAAACAAATGATTCATTGGACCAAACTTTAGCCCACGTTACCCACCCTTAAGCCTTCTTCATCCTTATCCCATTTGCTTTCCTCTCCTATAAAAAGCCTTGGTGCCCAAACTGCTCACGCACATTATATATATATATATATATATATATATATATATATATAAGAAATACGACCGTAGTTGACAGGTGTTTCCATGGTAACATTGAGGTTGTGGGAGCTCGACAATGTTTCATGAAGTTTGGTGAGGACGGTTATGTACGCTCGTAATGCAAGGACAAGGTGGAGTCGATGATGGAAGCATGGTTTCATACGGACTTGGTGGCGAGCGATGATGGGTAGTGCGGTCATAGTATAGGCCGAGATGAGGTTTGCTATGGGAGTTCAATTTGGATTTCGGATGAGTAACTAGGTTAGTGAATTAGAATGTCAATCTAGAGGGAGCATTCGTGACCTCAGTCGGTGGCGTTGGAAGCGAGATGCATACGTGGTGGCGAGCAGCATGGATAAAGGCCTAGCTGTGTGAGGGTTAGGATAGATATCGTCAAACTGTGATGCAGAGGTTAAGAATCAAAACTTTTTAAGTTAACTATTAATTTTCAATTATATCGAGTTTAAACTCTATTATTCTTTGATATATATATATATATATATATATATATATATATATGTTATTGGATGAAATTATCTTTTTTATCAATCGATATAATCTAAAATCAATTTTTGGTAATTTTAAACATCGCCAATAAGGATTAAATTAGCTCGTTGATCGGTTGAAACATAAGTATACATTTCGTGAGTATAACCTCTTGTTAAATTTACTGTAAGTGTAATTCAAATCATTTTCTTCGATTTATTTACATTACAATCTACGATTTCTAGTGAATATAACCACATATCAACTGTACTTTTTCATAATTATAGTGAATATAATTCTATTAATATCAGTAAGTATACCTTCAAATTCAAGTTTAATCAATATGTTTTAACTAAGCAACGGTATAACGCGCACATATTAAGTTAAGTAGTAGCAGTTTACAGTGGATTAATTCTACTGTTTTGCTTGAAATTTGATTTAATTTGATTTTATATTGATTGATGATGGCTTGAAATCCTTGATTTTATTAGTAAATGGTTACTGGTAGAATCGTTTAACCACTAAATGTTTGAATTGAATTATATATAATCGATGAAAATTATATTTCTAATTGTAGATTGAAAAATAAATAACACATAATATATAAATAAATTATGATAATTGATTTGAAGAAAATGAAAATTAAGATATGAGTATTTAAAGCTAGTGTGGTGTTTTAAAAGAATTTTATTTTGAAATATATTTGAATATATTTTTGAAAGAAGTTGAAACTGATTTATTATAAATAAAATTGATAAACACACACACATATAGATTTTTTTAAAATACGGATAATAGTATAAGAATTTGTCTTGAATTATAAAGGAATTTTAATTATTTTACATAGATAAAACAACGTGTGTGTAAACATATATATATATATATATATATATATATATATATATCGATTCTGAAAGTAAATAAAAGTGCAAATATTATTGTTTGAATGATTTTTCTTTGGTTTATAAATTTAAAATAAATATTTTTTATGCAGTTTTGCACCTAATAGATTTTATTTGATTGTATACAAAGAAGGAAGATTTTTGATGGATAATATTACTATAAAAAATTCATATAAAATGATTTTGAATATATTAACATTAATAGAATTTAAATTTGAATTTGAATTATTTTTATGTGGAAAATAATGGGATTTCAGTTAAAACTGAATTTGAAATCCTATATGAATATTTTTATTTGGATTTTGAAGTAGAAAACTTTTTATAAAATAAAGATTGGTTTATTTCAAAAATGATTTGAATTTGAATTTAAACCTTAAGTGAATTTTGAAGAATTACTGAGTTATTACCAATAATACTTTATTAATGAATTTTAGATTCGATTATTAAATAAATAAAAGTTTATGATTTTAGATTCGAATATCAAACGTTATTGAATAATACTTGGTTGAATTTAAAAGGATTTTGTATATGATTTTAAAGAAAGAAAAACCAAGTATAAACTTTATATTTTGGAAACATGGGTATATTTTACTAAACATGAATTATGAGTATAAATTGAGTAAATAAAGAATTTGTTTGATTTTGGTTCAAGATATCGGCCCTCTAGTTTACCCATAATTTGTTATACTCATTTAAATTAATGAAAACTTGCTCAATTTGAATAAATAAAATAATATCTGGCCTTGAATATTGTATGAAATCTAATTATATTGCTAAGTATAATTGAAATGCAAGTTTTACTGGACGAATGGATGTTTGAATGAATTTGGGTGATCTTAAATCCTTGTTCTACTCTAGAAATGCAAGTATGTGATTATATTGTATAATTCACTTATGATATATTGATGCAAGTTTATTATATCCTAATATTATTGATTTGATGGATGAATTATCAAGTTTGAATTGAAATGTTAGAATATATTCTTGGTTGATGATTAAATTGAATTACACATGACAATTTATTTGGGATATAACATCGTTTTTGGAAATAATGATGTTTTGTGAAGCCAATTGTTTTTGAAAGTCGAAATTTAACATTTGAAGAAAATGATACGAGGTGTTGACTACCTCTAGCCAGTTCTTAATTGGTGTGTCAAATATATAGCTTTATTGCTCTTCTACTTGTAGTTCTTGATTCATGATAATAACTGAATAAGAGAATCAATTTTCATAAGCTCTTACATGATATTGTTTTTAGTGGTAATATGTTCACACAAAATAAAACATATAAAGTAATGGAATAAGTAAAGTTTCCTTTATCGAAAGAGTAATGAAGAAAACTAAAAAATGCGGTTAAAACTGAAAAATTAGTCCATAGAGATTTTTACCATGGTCCATAGATTATCGTTCATCATATACTAAAAAAAATATTGAGAATGTGAAGATATTTATTTGTAATTTTATTTCTCCAACACTTACAATAATGATCAAAATTCTTAAAAAAATATCGGGCATTCTGTACTAAGTATCAGAACGATATATTGGTAAATATAGGATGGTATATCAGTAATGAAATTTTAAGTGATTTTATAAAAAATATTGACTAAGAAGCGGTATGAGATACATCATCGATATATCGGCGATATTATCTGATATTAACTACTTAGGTCATAGCTACTAATGCTTAGTATTTTTTTGGTCTGCCATAAGTTGTTTGTGTGTTGGGTATTGCTGTAGAGTTATTGATGACATTATGAGTTTTTTTTCTCGAAAAATGTACGTTTACAAAATATGTAAAGAGCATATATTTCCATAATATGACTCGTTTAAAACCTTACAATCCCCTTAACCTAAATGGGTACCTTGCAAGGAAAAAAAGTACATATCACTTCCATATATTAACAATACAACAGAATTATGCAGAAAGACCAAGGTTTCAAATAGATGGAGGAGTAAAAACACAGTAGAGACACGCTCAAAATCATCCATACGAAACAACTTGGGGCATATTTGATTGATGGAGGAGTAAAAACAATTTTGTTCTTTAATTTTGTGCTCTTCCATGTTTTGATGCTTCACGTTTTTTCTTCCATATTTGATTGATAAACATCGTCTTCATTAGGATTTTTCTACTCCGTTTGTTTTCTACGACTTTATTTTCTTGCTTTCACTAGTAATTCTTTTTGGTGTTCTTAGTGTAGCTTCACAAATATATGGGAAAGTAAAAAAAGATTATGTTAAAAATATCGATTCTACGCAAATTTAGGATAAGAGAACGAAAAAATGTAAAATTAGGGTGTGGGAAATCACATAACAATGGAAAACTAGATGTAGGAAAATAACCAATGTAACCCCTAAGCATTGATTTAAATAAACGACGCTGGGCTAAAGTTGATTTAAATCAACCACGTCTTGGGCTAGCGTTGATTTAAATCAATCGAGCTGACCCTTAGCGTGATTGGCTCTAATCAACGCTATGCTCTGGCTTTGATCTAGAGCCACCCACGCTAAGGGTTGACTTGATTGATTTAGGCAACTTTTCTCATTTTTCTCTTGATCATTGCTCGACTACTGTTAAAGTTTGGATCAAACTACACACAAAAAAATGAAAATCAAATCCTAATCAACAATTAAAGAAGACGCTATAGATTTACCGTGCTGCTGCTTGGATCTCCTCCTCCTGTGTCTCCTTTCCTTGCTAGAGTTTTGTAAAGTTTATTTTAAGAAAAGAAGAATGAGTAAAAAAACGTAAAGAAGAAAGTAAGGCATAAAGACCAAGGGTATATTTTTGGAATGAACAGAGTGAAAAAAATAGTATGAGAATTTTTGTTCATAGCATCGAGCGGGAAAAACAAATATAAAGGTGGTAATGGATTCATCAGTGAAAATTATCACGGTTAAATCAAAAATATATAATTTTTTAAACATAGTTTGTATATTGTATAATTTTGTTTGAAAAATGAAAATGAATTAGTGCAGATAAATTGCAAATATTTGAAATGGTTTTTGAGAAACTAAGGTAGTGTTTGGTTTAAAAAAGAATTTTGTGTTTTCGATTTTCAATATGTATGCCAAATATGAGAAGAATGAAGGGACGATGGAGGGGATGAAAGAAAGAAAATGGGAGGACGAAAGGGATAGAAGGATAATGGAAGAATGGATTGTTTCACGTGCTTGTGTTATTTCTCAAAACACGAAAAATATGAAAAATTATTTTCTATTTTGTATGTTAACTTTGTTTTCTAAATTGGTGTTTTTCGGCAATATACATGCGTTATGTGCATTTTTGTATGGACGAAAACATAAAACTAAAAACAACTAACCAAACACTGCCTAAATTTTGTCAAAGCTTGTAATATATGAATTTCGTTAAAAGTAGCAAAATTTATGATGCTATAGTTAAATCAAAATTTCTTAATTATACGAAAGATATTTATGATTTTGCATACTAAAAATGGTGGATATTTAAAACATGAAGTGAAGCGCTCAAGATATGGATTCAAGTTGTAAACCGGGGATAAAATGGGCATCGACTATATTTGAAAGTTTTACTTTTTAGTGACTACGAACGTAGGATCTGTAAATTACGCTAGAGCTAGTGGATTGTGTGATGCATAGGCTAGAACTCTATGTTCTAAAATATGGATGAAGTTCTTTCTACGTAAAAGGTTAAGACCATCTCCAACCTTCATGTTATTATAATGTAATGTAAATGCCATGCAGATAATTAGGATTTTTTTCAACTTTGTATCTCCAATGCAATTTTATACTAAAAGTAAACGATGACGTGTCAAATTTTTTACTAGACATTGTGAAAGAGAATGTCTAGTAGTAGACATTCTACTTGACAATGTCAATTGGTAAGCACCACTTATATGATGACACATAAACAAAATTAATCAATGTTAGTTTATTTCACTACACTTGCGTTGTAGTAAAGAAAGATGTGAATTTGTATTTCAATGAAGTCATTTAATATGTTTTTCACAATGTTAAACAAACCATGCCACATAATTAATTTGTGACATCGCAAAGTAGGAGGGTTGGAGATGCTCTAAGTCCATTTGATCCTAAAATTTGGCACAATTCATTCATTCAATCAAACAAATAATTTATTTGTGTGAAAACCAAGGTTATCATGACCAGATCCAACCATAGTGCGACCTCGAAAATCCTGAACCATAAACCATCGCGGTTCGAAACTCAGTCAGACCTCAGCTGTGCACGAACAAAGATCAAACCTTTAACTCAGTGGCTCAACCATCCCTTTTACATGGTTGAACCATGGTTTTCTTATTTTGTCTTAACTTTTCACTTAATATCATTATCATTCTCTCTATTGTTTCAAAGAAGAAAAATCAAATCTATATTTAAAAAATCTTCACCGTCCAAAAATCTAAACACCAAACTCCATCGTATTGTTCATTGATGCTGCAAGCATCTTTAAGACCACTGTAAGCTTCGTCAAGTTCATTGCTACTAAGCTTCTTCCATTGTGCACTACTGCTGTGTGAATAATAGGCCTGTCAAACGGGTTGGGTTGAGTCAAAATGGGTTGGGTCGAGTTTGACCCAACTCATTTATGACTCATTCTTTTTTATCCATTTATGACCCAACCCATTTATGACCCAACCCACTTAATAAGTGGGTTACCCATTTAACCTATTTGAAGATTTAAATTTAATTTGACTAATAAAAAACAGATAAATATAAAATAATTCTAATTTTAATTTTTATGTTTTGAATTTCGAATTTTAAGTACAGCTGTCAATTCCCTTGGAGAACTACAGTGTGCGTTAACAATATGAAGTAGCCTAGTGTTCCATACCTCCGTAATTTAGGTGGGAATTAATCGGTCGAAGTCTTGCCTAATTCCGATTCAGTATGAAGAAGTTATTGCAGCCTGAATAGAAAAATAACGGCTTCTACACTAGACGGAGTTCAAATATGAAGATATGGTAGCCTGTTAATTTCTAAGTACAATTGTCAGTTCCGTTGGAGAAGTACAGTGTGCATTCACATGATGAATTATCCGAGTGTTCGATATTGTCCGTAATTTATGTGGAGTTAATCGCTCGAAGTCTCGCTTGATTCCGAGTTATAACTCGGAAGTTATTGCAGTCTGAACAAAAAAATAGCGGCTTCTGCACTAGGCAGAGTTCAAATATGGGGATGTGGTAGCTTGTTATTTTCTAAGTACAATTGTCGGACCCCTTGGAGAACTACTGTGCGCGTTCACAAGATGAAGTATCTGAGTGTTTCCATATATGGGGATGTAGTAGTATGTTATTTTCTAAGTACAACTGTGAGTCCCCTTAGAGAAGTACAGTGTGCGTTCACACAATAAAATATCCGAGTGTTCCATACTGTCTGTAATTTAGATGGGAGTTAATCGGTCGAAATCTTGCCTGATTTCGGGTTAGAACGAAGAAATTATTGCAGTCTGAACAAAAAAAATAAAGGCTTCTACACTAGGCAGAGTACAACTGTCAGTCTCCATGAAAAACTACAATGTATGTTCAAAATTGTTATTTTTCAAATTTATATATATTAAAATTTAATGTTTTTAATAAATGGATAAATGGGTTATCCATTTATAACCCTTTAAAAACGGGTCAATCCAACACATAACCCATTTAATAATATTCATAAATGGGTTGACCCAACCCATTTATAAGTAGGATAAATAGGTTGGGTAATGAGTTGGGTCATATTTTGACAGGTCTAGTGAATAATAGTGGTTGGTGCTGGTGCAGTTACGCAACTACGGTCGTGCACAACTCCAGTAGTAGTGCATTATAGCAATACATAACTTCGGCTGTGCTAATTCTGTTGTAGACATTAAAGACACTTTACGACAAACCTACTTAGCATTATTTTTTCAATCTTTTTGAGTATAACTTGTATTTAAATGTATAGCTTTTCAAAAAATAAAAAAAGCATGGTTTCGACAGTTCAATGGTTCAATCGGTCGAACTATGAAAACCTTAAACATTGAGCCATCAGGGTTCGACTGGCGTCCGACAGTGATAACTATGGCGATAACACAAGAGAACGATAGAGAAAAAATGGCGAACCTACGTACTAAACATGTTTGTATCGTTCGCAAACTGCAAATACATGTTTCATGACAACATTTCATTTAACTAAAACAGTTGTGCTTCAATTTTTAAACAAAATGTTAATATAAAAATGCACCGATTCACAGCATATCTGTACTTACTCCGCCGACCACGTAGTTTTATTTTGGGGTACAGGCTAATATTCTTTATCGTCACTGATTTCAAGCTAATATTCTTTATTGGCATCGATCTCATAAGCATCTATGTTAATTTTAATTCCAAGATACATATACTACGGCTGAAGAATAGTTTATGGTCACAGTCTGAAACTGCATGATTCTTGTTTAGTTGCTTGTGTATTGAGCTATCCTATATTCGCATGACGAGACGACTGAAAGCCATCCTATACACTTTAAATACATAGCTAAATCATTTATTGTCTTGGACGCAGAATTTAATCACATCTAACAAGGTGAACATAAATTTGGTATACATTAAACTAAAATAAATATAGGAAATAATGCAAATTGGTAGTGTTATAAGTTGCTGTCAGAAGCCGAGAGCTTTTAACAATAAGTATCCTATAAATACAGATGGATAACTATATTAACCAAATTTTTGCGCCTCCAAATTACCGCCAAAGAAAAAAATTATTTATAGCAAGTGCAAACAGCACCTATATAGGTACCCATTAATATGAGTCAACAACAAAGACAACCAAAAAACGAGATTCCTATTATAACCTCACAACGGATCAATCAATTATCCGAATAAAACAAGTACAATCATCTATCAATCAATCATCAATCAAATAAAGATCAAAGCAAAAGTGTAAAAATAAATATATATAAAATATACTCGCATTTGCTTCTCTGTTTTATCCGCCATATTCTTCTCCTCCTTTCATTCTTCTCCCTTCTTTCTTATCCCTTTTTTTTCACTAAAAATTCCACCGCGTTCTTCTTCTTCCTCATTTCAACTCCTCTTCCTCCGCCCTTTTTTTCCACAACCGCCTGATGGACATTTCCCCTTCCACCCCTGGAAAATTTAAATCCGACAAACTTCACCATCACCGCCTTCTCTTCCGCCATTCTCCCTTTTCCAAGCTAACCCTTTTCTCACTTTCCACCCTTGCTATTTTCCTTATTATTTTACTCTTCTCCTCCCATTCTTCGAACTCCAGCCCCTCCCGCATTGAGCGCAGATCCTTGAGCACCTCCTCCTCCTGGGGCGGATCCGCCTGGGAAAAACGGGTACGCAACTCCGTCAAGATCCGTAACGGAAAAAACACCGTCCTGGTCACCGGCGCTGCTGGATTTGTCGGAACTCATGTCTCTGCCGCCCTGAAACGCCGCGGCGACGGCGTCCTGGGCCTCGACTGCTTCAACGACTACTACGAAGTCAGTCTCAAAAGATCTCGCCAAGCCCTGCTCGAATCTAGATACTCCATCTTTATAGTAGAAGGCGACATTAACGACTCCGATCTGCTAAACAAACTCTTCGACATCGTCCCTTTTACTCACATCATGCATTTGGCCGCGCAGGCCGGAGTCCGATACGCCATGAAAAATCCAGCCAGCTACGTCCACAGCAACATAGCAGGACTAGTCTCCATCTTCGAAGTAGCAAAATCCGCAAATCCGCAACCCAGCATTATTTGGGCGAGTTCGAGTTCCGTGTACGGACTCAACACGAAGGTCCCTTTTTCCGAATCGGATCGAACCGATAGACCAGCTTCCTTGTACGCCGCCACAAAAAAAGCTGGAGAAGAAATCGCACACACGTACAATCATATCTACGGGCTTTCAATAACCGGTCTGAGATTCTTCACTGTGTACGGGCCTTGGGGGAGGCCCGACATGGCCTACTTCTTCTTCACAAACGACATACTGAAAGGAAACCCGATTAGAATATTCGAGGGGGAAAAGGGGGAGTCGGTGGCAAGAGATTTCACGTACATTGATGATATCGTGGCGGGGTGTTTAGGAGCGTTGGATACAGCGAAGAAGAGCACAGGGAGTGGAGGGAAGAAGAAGGGGCAGGCGCAGTTGAGGGTGTACAATTTGGGGAATACATCGCCGGTTAGGGTTTCGAGTTTGGTGAAGATTCTGGAAGGGTTGTTGAGGAAGAAGGCAAATAAGAAGGTGGTGAAGATGCCTGCGAATGGAGATGTGGAGTTCACGCATGCGAATGTGAGTCTTGCGGAGAGGGAGCTGGGGTATCGGGCGGGTACGGATCTGAAAACGGGTCTGAAGCGGTTTGTGAGGTGGTATGTGGAGTATTACGACGTAGCCGGATTTGGGGATGTGAGGGGAAAGAAGGATGGGTTGAGTTTGTAGTGGATGGTGGCAGCAGGGTACTGGTTAGAATTCGAATTTTGTTATTCCTTGATTAATTGATTGGTTACTAGAAACTTTATAATGTATTTAAATTACGAGACAAGAAAAAAATTTGTGTTAGTGTAGGATTGAATCATGAGTTTTACAACGAAAACCTGTTATTTTTCCTTTTAAGTCGGAGGCACCCAAATTTGGGATTATCAACTGTGAAGAAACTAATAATGTGGTATTAGCCATCATTGTGACTTCATATAAATGAGATATCAGGAACTTATTACATCATTTTATAGTCATTGACAATTCTACCCACTGTTAAATTCAAATTACAACTTCTGTTTTATTCATCATTAACATTACGAACCTATCCCAGCTACCAAGCAAAAAAACGTATTGGAAAATTCTGCTGTGAAATATGCCATAGCGAAAGTGTTATCGGCGTCCATGCCATTGACCTAAGTACGTACCGTAATGTCAACACAACAAAAGTGATAATCCTAGCCATAACCAAAGCATACTGAAGCAAAATTAGTTTATTTGAGTAATTTGAATAATTCCAAACTATTGTAGTTATTAGTTAAATGCCTGAAGTAGTGTTAACAGCATGTTCAATGACACACAACAGTGACATAAGTTCATTTACGTCTCAAATGATTAATCAAATAGACGAATTGTAATATCTGAACTAATTAGGAACCGAAAAGAAATCTAAGTTAGAAATGAGTAATTTTGATACATATACATGCAGATTGTGAGGAAGGACACTGAAATTCTACTTTAGCTGAAATTTCAATGGATTGCTGGTATAGTGGGAACTATTGTTAGAAAACTAATATTAGAAACTGCAATCATTTCATTTACTTTTAACGTTATGCAGTTTCTAATCTTAATATGACCCTATTAATTAGGTCATAAATAGAACGTTTCATTTACCTTTAATGTTATGCGGTTTTTAATTTTAACGTGATCCGATTAATTAAGTCATAAATAGATCGTTCTATAATTAGAACATTAGATCTGTCATTAATCTTAAGCGTTGAATTGGTATATGATGGACGTACCAGATTTATAGTTAAATGTTAATTGGTTTGTGAAATATTCAGTATTGGTGATCCTTGTGTTATTACTTGAATTGTCCATCATTAATCATGAAAGATCGAACAGTAAAGAATTTCTGACGTTTGGTATTAGAGCCACCAATCAATAACTGAATATTTTCTATGGTTGCAATTGATCTGTTTCCTATGATTGCAATTGATCTGTTCTATGCTTTATTCATGATGTTTAATCAAGTATGTGTTATAAGTCAATTATGCACACGAGATTTATGATTTTGTTAATCACTAAAGTGGTCAAAATCAGAATAATCATTTAGTGCATAAGTGACATAATGATTATTGATAGAAATTGGCAGTTATAATAATACCAATTAAAAAAAAAAACTGGCGTCACTAATGATAGAACCTGAAAACTTACCCAAAGGAAAGTCTTGTTCTATAACTAGTTGACATGATGAGGTTTAATAAATATCTTGATTAAATAAATATTGATCATCCAAAGATGTCAGTTTTATTCAATTGAATATATTTGTTACTTACTTATGTTTTGGTATTTAATTATGTTAAGTATAAGATAGTATCTACCCAAAGGAGTGCTATGTTATACTATTATGTACATATCTGAATCGCGTTAGCTATGAGCTTATGGTTATTTCAATTTTTTTAAAATTTAATTTGCAGTAGTTCCCATGAATACACATGCTTCATCTGTTACATTGTTTACTGTTGTTAATTTTTCTGAATGGAGAGAACAAGTCAATTTCCATTTAGGTGTTCAGGATCTTGACTTGGCACTCCTTGAGGTTAAACTTGTTGCTCTTACAACAGCTAGTACTGAGACAGAAAAATCACACCATAAAGCATGGAACGCAGTTGTAACGACCCGCTATTTTGGACCATTCAAATCGACAATAAAACCATACATGCCCGACTTGAATAATTCAATGTACCGAATTGTTAATTTAAATTTGGAAAAACATATACAGTAAATAAATCAATCACAGAATCACAGATACAGAGTAGTACAATAATACGCAGCGGAATAAATGAATAGTAGTTCATGAAGCTACTATATAAACAAAATTAGAAATAAAATACATCAGAATATCTCAGATGCAGTAAGTCTCCAGTACGGGCAGATGACTTCTCTGAACCAATCCCCTGGATGACTGAAAGGATAGATAGCTGGATCTTCAAACAAAACTCCAACTTCGAAGGTGAGTCTCAAATGCTGTATCACTCAGTCTGACCCGAGCGTAAAGCAAAACACAAAACACTCGAGTCAGGATTAACATTCTTATATCAATAAATCCAACTCAAGTGAAATATCAACTGAAATACAAGTAACTTAGAGGATGTATGGGATAACCATTCTCTAAGGATCCGTGGAACTATCTACAATGTAGAAATATACACTATAACACCGTAGTCATTTCAATTTAATTTATACTTCAAAACCAAAATATCATTTCATCTAAAATATATATATATATATATATATATATATATTTCAAATTTTATCACTTTCAAAGTTGCGATTCCAATCTATTCAAATTCCAAATTCAAATTTTACTCCAATCTCAATTTATTAATTTAAAATTCAACTCAATTCCTAAATAACCATTTCACATTTTATCGATCTCAAATCCGGATTTGAAATCTCAAAATACCCTTTTACATTTCAATATTATTTCAAAACTTTAAATATTCAATGTTTCAAACTAAATTTTTATTGAATTAAATTTTCTAAATAATAAATTTGAATTATATTGATTTCAAATACAGATCTGAATCACAAATAAACCAATTAAATTACAGTATAGTTCAAAGCTTTAATATTCTACAATTCAAAGTTCAATTGACAGTTTCATATAGATCTCGATTTAACCCCATTATTATTTAGTTTTAAAATATTCCCTCATTAGATTCAATATCATTTAAGTAATCTTAACTTACATTTTACTAAACATTTTTTTTATTTAGATGTGAAATATTCATTAAATCACTTAAATCAAAATCCAGTTAAAAAAATCATACCTTTTAATTTCTCATTCAATAATTTCAAATCGATTAATTAAAATCATTATTTAAATACCATTTCCAATAAACCCAAATTTACCTTCCCAACCTTACTTATTCAATTTATTACAAGAAAATCTATGGAAATATAGATTTACATATATACTTAACCATATTCTACGTATTAAATCCATCTAATTTAAATCAAATATTACTACTAAATTTATATATATAATTTATCATTTATCTAATGTCTTAAGAATCTATATTTATTAAACCATATATTTCTTTCCAAAACCATAGAAATTATTTTCAAAATATTTATATATGGACCAACGGTGTCTGTATATATTTCTTATCATATGGTCAAGTGATATGGATATTTATCATTTCAATCCGTACACTAAATATATACGGGTGGATAGCATTTCAACCCGTAATCCCAAATTCAATTTAATGAAAATCGCTTGGGTCTATCATTTCAACCCGTAACGAAATTCTCCTATTCTAAAGTCCGTTCAGGTATGTATCATTTCAACCCATAGTGAATTCTAAACTACATGGAACTTGCAGAGTGATAACAGATAATAAATATATAACAAGATATGATAATAATATAACCACATGCATATCATCAATAACAGTATAATATAAACAATAGGATATGGTATCATATCCCACAAGTGAACAGTTATAGATAATAGCATAAATATAAAAATTTAAATAACTATAGCAGCATATTTCAATTGTTGTTTCAATTGAAATCAAATTTAATAAATATAAGAACGTTAATCGTGAGTGATTGTCACCTTTCGAGGCTAGAATTCAACGACACGGATACGCACACTGATACAGACACTGATTGAATTCCGAATTCAAGTAAAGCAAAATCAGCACGAATTCAACGATCAAAGCTGATTGACACAAATTGATGAGAACGGATCAGATCAGAACTGGAACGATGAAGAAAAACGGTATAAGCGAACTTTATAACCACCTATACTATATATACATATGAAATTTATATTCTAAGTTTAAACACCACAAATTTAATTTACAAGCGTTTCAAACATATAAATAAATAAATAAATCAAGCTTACATTTATTAAAAATCAAACATACACTTAAAATAATATATATTTGTAAATAGTTAATCCCAAAACGTACTATATCAAAAAAAAAATTTGAAAACCAAGTTCTCATCTATGTAAAAAAATATATACATATTATACGTGAACTTACAAAACAGCAATACGTGAACTTGCCAAACATATAACTATTTATGTTTTAAAACCAAAAGTGAAGCAATACTGTAAACAAAAAAATCCATATAATCGACATATTATATTCTATAACTATAGACCTTGCAAAACCAATTATATATATATAGCTTAGTTAACATTACTAAATGCATAACCAAAACTAATGAAAATAGAAAGTATGAATTAATAATGGCCTCGCCTATATATGTTGGACTATCTTAGTTTATACATCAAAACTTTGCCTTCCTTTACATAGATTTAAACATTATCTTTTAAATGTAAATACTTAGACCCAAAATGTATAGCCAACAATCAAATGCTCCTAGGACTGAGACTGTAAAATATAAAAAAAAAGTGACAAAATAGTTTAAACATACTTCTCCAAATATCATGTGACCTTAATATAAAGTGATCCTTTTTAAATATATATATATACGTGTAAATTATAAACTTTTATGTTACATTGAAAATAAATTATAAACTTTTATGTTACATTGAAAATCAAAACATGTAAATAAAAAATAGAGAAAAACATGTTGTAAATATGGGCTCAACCTCGTACATATGCTATGACAAAACAAGGCATATTTTTATATGTATAACTAATATATGTAGTACGGTAGACTTTAAACACTGAGCAACTATGAAAATAATATGAACTGAACCTATATCTAACCTATATAAGCTGATATTATATTTCACCTCCTGACTTGTCAAATTCTATAGACAACAGGCACTTTATAAGTATAATATAATGGTAAGCAAACCAATATATATATCATCCTTATATAACCTTTCCTGTGAAATCTTTATGTAAGAATTATATATACTAAAACTAACCTTAATAACTTTTTAAAACTTTCTAACGAAAAAAATACAACTTACTGTAAATACATAACCCTATATGACTCGTAATATATATTATAAACACTTATATAAATATAATTATAGTTATCTAAGATTATCATGCACATACACGAATGGGCTACAACTGCTGAGAGCAGCAGAGGCATGGAGAAGGAGATCGCGTGGCTGAACTAGTGAGAAGAAGGTGGAACGTAAAGATGGTTTCGAACAAAATTTGTTATGTGTGTGTGTGTGTGTATATATATTTCCTCTCTGTAGTTTAAATTTGCAGAAGAAAGGATAGGGTCTGTTCTCAGGCCATATAAAGGGACGCAATGAAAACAAATGAAGTAAAACATTAAAATATGGACCGTTTAAAAAAAATAAATGCAAACGTTATGTTTGATTTTTCTTAACGGCTATAAGATTACAACAGCTGGATTTTTTAGTAACCGATTGAAATAAATAAAGGTGGAATGGAAACAAATCTTGTAAGCAGGGAAACAACGTTAAAGAGGGAGTAAATTTTGGAAAAACAATGGTCATGCTGGCAATTAAATGTGAAGGCAACGTTACTCTACGTTTTATTTTTAAAATAAGAATGCTGAACGAAAATCAACAGTCAAATATGGTACGGTGTAAATGGAAAGAGTCACGCTAATTATTGAATAAAATAAAACGAATAACCATTATATATATATATATATATATATATATATATATTTTAAAGGGTGGAAAAATGAAGAAATAAAAGGTCAGTGAAAGTAGGAATGAATATATTAGAAAAGTAACGATTTTAGTAGCAATGGTCACAAGCTAAAATTTAGCTGAAAGTTTAAAGAAGATGGGTTTTTAAATTAATCACTTCTCGGAATTAATATGTCAATGAAAAAGGAAAGGAGATGAATTAGGGAAACGTATTATAACTTATATATAACTATTAAACGGATAGATGGAAGAAAAGGTGAGCAGGTGAGTAAAAGTGGAAACTGATTTATAAGCGAAATAGAATGTGAGCTGTTACCTGGGAAGAAAATGGAACAGTTTAAAAATTAAAGGCAATGGACTGCTGAAATTAAATGAGTATAAAACATGTAAAAGTTATATACTGAAACGGCTATAAATTTCAATTATTATTACAAAATGGGGAATAACGAAAGGCAAGGACGATGATTTCAAAGTTTATTAATGGCTAGGAATGGGGAAGTCTATCTGTGAATTGAAAAAATTATTAAGCAATTGGAATTTTAACGGTAGAAAAAGTAACAGCTACACACTGTTTTAGAAACAATCAAAGCAATTAATAGCTTGATTGGACAGCAAGAATAAATATGGAAGGACACGCTATAAAGGCAAAATGAACCGTTTGAAAATAAATAAAAGAAATGATGGTAAATAAAACAGATGTGCTTTGAATTTCCCAAATTTTTTCCAAGTCAGTAATAATTGATGTTCATAAAATAATTTATTTTGGGAAATTCAAGGCACAGCTGTTTTATTTGCCATCATTTCTTTTATTTATTTTCAAACGGTTCATTTTGCCTTTATAACGCGTCCTTCCATATTTATTCTTGCTGTCCAATCAAGCTATTAATTGCTTTGATTGTTTCTAAAACAGTGTGTAGCTGTTACTCTTTCTACCGTTAAAATTTCAGTTGCTTAATAATTTTTCCAATTCACAGATAGACTTCCTCATTCCCAGCCATTAATAAACTTTGAAATCATCATCCTTGCCTTTCGTTATTCTCCATTTTATAATAATAATTGAAATTTATAGCCGTTTCAGTATATAACTTTTACACGTTTTATACTCATTTAATTTCAGCAGTCCATTGCATTTAATTTTTAAACTGTTCCATTTTCTTCCCAAGCAACAGCTCACATTCCATTTCGCTTATAAATCAGTTTCCACTTTTACTCACCTGCTCACATTTTCTTCCATCTATCCGTTCAATAGTTATATATAAGTTATAATACGTTTCCTTGATTCATCTCCTTTCCTTTTTCATTGACATATTAATTCTGGAAAGTGATTAATTTAAAACCCATCTTCTTTAAACTTTCAGCTAAATTTTAGCTTGTGACCATTGCTACTAAAATCGTTACTTTTCTAATATGTTCATTCCTACTTTCACTGACCTTTTATTTCTTCATTTTTCCACCATTTAAATATATATATATATATATATATATATATATAATGGTTGTTCGTTTTATTTTATTCAGTAATTAGCGTGACTCTTTCCATTTACACTGTACCATATTTGACTGTTGATTTTCGTTCAGCATTCTTATTTTAAAAATAAAACGTAGAATAACGTTGCCTTCACATTTAATTGCCAGCGTGACCTTTGTTTTTCCAAAATTTACTCCCTCTTTAATGTTGTTTCCCTGCTTACAAGATTTGTTGCCATTCCACCTTTATTTATTTCAATCAGTTACTAAAAAAATCCAGCTGTTGTAATCTTATAGCCGTTGAGAAAAATCAAACATAACGTTTGCATTTATTTTTTAAAAACGGTCCATAATTTAATGTTTTACTTCATTTGTTTTCATTGCGCCCCTTTATATGGCCTGAGAACAGACTCTATCCTTTCTTTTGCAAATTTAAACAACAGAGAGGAAATATATATATATATATATATATATATATATATATATATAGACACACACACACACATATACATATACATAACAAAATTTTGTTCGAAACCATCTTTACGTTCCACCTCCTTCTCATTAGTTCAGCCACGCGATCTCCTTCTCCCAGCCTCTGCCACTCTCGGCGGCTGTAGCCCATTCGTGTATGTGCATGATAATCTTAGGTATCTATAATTATATTTATATAAGTGTTTAAAATATATATTACGAGTCATATTGGGTTATGTATTTACAGTAAGTTGTATTTTTTTGGTTAGAAAGTTTTAAAAAGTTATTAAGGTTAGTTTTAGTATATATAATTCTTACATAAAGATTTCACAGGAAAGATTATATAAAGATGATATATATATATAGCTTTGCTTACCATTGTATTATACTTTTAAAGTGCCTGTTGCTTATAGAATTTGACAAGTCAGGAGGTGAAATATAATATCAGTTTATATAGGTTAGATATAGGTTCAGTTCATATTATTTTCATAGTTGCTCAGTGTTTAAAGTCTACCGTACTACATATATTAGTTATACGTATAAAAATATGCCTTGTTTTGTCACAGCATATATACGAGGTTGCGCCCATATTTACAACATGTTTTTCTCTATTTTTTTTTACATGTTTTGATTTTCAATGTAACATAAAAGTTTATAATTTATTTTCAATGTAACATAAAAGTTTATAATTTACATGTATATATATATATTTAAAAAGGATCGCTTTATATTAAGGTCACATGGTATTTGGAGAAGTATGTTTAAACTATTTTGTCACTTTTGTTTATATTTTACAGTCCCGGTCCTAGGAGCTTTTGATTGTTGGCTATGCATTTTGGGTCTAAATATTTACATTTAAAAGATAATGTTTAAATCTATGTAAAGGAAGGCAAAGTTTTGATGTATAAACTGTGATAGTTTAACATATATAGGCGAGGCCATCATTAATTCATACTTTCTATTTTCATCAGTTCTGGTTTATGCATTTAGTAATGCTAACTAAGCTATATATATATAATTGGTTTTGCAAGGTCTATAGTTATATAATTTGTCGATTATATGGATTTTTTTGTTTACAGTAGTGCTTCACTTTTGGTTTTAATACATAAATAGTTATATGTTTGGCAAGTTCACGTATTGCTGTTTTGTAAGTTTACGTATAATATGTATATACTTTTTTTTATATAGATGAGAACTTGGTATCCAATTTTTTTTATTTGATATAGTAGATTTTGGGATTAACTGTTTAATTTTAAAATATATATATATTATTTTAAGTGTATGTTTGATTTTTAATAAACGTAAGCTTGATTTATTTATTTATTTATATGTTTGAAACGCTTGTAAACTGAATTTGTGGTGTTTAAACTTAGAATGTAAATTTCATATGTATATATAGCATAGGTGGTTATATAAGTTCGCTTATACCATTTTTCCTCATCGTTCCAGTTCTGATCTGATCCGTTTTCATCAATTCGTGCCAATCAGCTTTGATTGTTGAATTCGTGCCGATTTTGCTTTGCTTGAATTCGAAATTCAATCAGTGTCTGTATCAGTGTGTGTATCCGTGTCATTGAATTCTAGCCTCGAAAGGTGAGCAATCACTCATGATTAACCTTCTTATATTTATTAAATTTGATTTAAATTGAAACAACAATTAAAGTATGCTACTGTAGTTATTTAAATTGTTATATATATGCTATTATCTATATCGCTTGTGGGATATGACACCATATCCTATTGTTTATATTATACTGTTATTGATGATATATGCATGTGGTTATATTATTATCATATTCTGTTATATATTTATTATCTGTTATCACTCTGCAAGTTCCCTGTAGTTTAGAATTCACTGTGATTTGAAATGATGCATACCCGAACGGACTTTAGAATAGGAGAATTTCGTTATGGGTTGAAATGATAGACCCAAGCAATTTTCATTAATTTGAATTTGGGATTACGGGTTGAAATGCCATCCACCCGTATATATTTAGTGTACGGATTGAAATGATAAATATCCATATCACTTGACCATATGATAAGAAATATATACAGACACCGTTGGTCCATATATAAATATTTTGAAAATAATTTCTATGGTTTTGGAAAGAAATATATGGTTTAATAAATATAGATTCTTAAGACATTAGATAAATGATAAATTATATATATAAATTTAGTAGTAATATTTGATTTAAATTAGATGGATTTAATACGTAGAATATGGCTAAGTATATATGTAAATCTATATTTCAATAGATTTTCTTGTAATAAATTGAATAAGTAAGGCTGGGAAGGTAAATTTGGGTTTATTGGAAATGGTATTTAAATAAGGATTTTAATCAATCGATTTGAAATTATCGAATGGGAAATTTAAAGGTATGATTTTTTTAACTGGATTTTGATTTAAGTGATTTAATGAATATTTCACATCTAAATTAAAAAAATGTTTAGTAAAATGTAAGTTAAGGTTACTTAAATGATATTGAATCTAATGAAGGAATATTTCAAGACTAAATAATAATGGGGTTAAATCGAGATCTATATGAAACTGTCAATTGAACTTTGAATTGTAGAATATTAAAGCTTTGAACTATACTAGAATTTAATTGGTTTATTTGTGATTCAGATCTGTATTTGAAATCAATATAATTCGAATTTATTATTTAGAAAATTTAAAATTTTAGTTTGAAACATTGAATATTTAAAGTTTTGAAATAATATTGAAATGTAAAAGGGTATTTTGTGATTTCAAATCCGGATCTGAGATCGATAAAATGTGAAACGGTTATTTAGGAATTGAGTTGAATTTTAAATTAATAAATTGAGATTGGACTAAAATTTGAATTTGGAATTTGAATAGATTGGAATCGCAACTTTGAAAGTGATAAAAATTTGAATACATACATATATATATATATATATATATATTTTAGATGAAATGATATTTTGGTTTTGAAGTATAAATTAAATTGAAATGACCACTGTGTTATAGTGTATATTTGTACACTGCAGATAGTTCCACGGATCCTTAGAGAATGGTTATCCCATACATCCTCTAAGGTACTTGTATTTCAGTTGATATTTCACTTGAGTTGGATTTATTGATATAAGAATGTTAATCCTGACTCGAGTGTTTTATGTTTTGCTTTACGCTCGGGTCAGACTGAGTGATACCGCATTTGAGACTCACCTTCGAAGTTGGAGCTTTGCTTGAAGATCCAGCTATCTATCCTTTCAGTCATCCAGTCGATCGGTTCAGAGAAGTCATCTGCCCGTACTGGAGACTTCACTTCATCTGGGATATTCTGATGTATTTTATTTCTAATTTTGTTTAAATAGTAGCTTCATGAACTACTATTCATTTATTCCGCTGCGTATTATTGTACTACTCTGTATCTGTGATTCTGTGATTGATTTATTTACTGTATATGTTTTGCCAAATTTAAATTAACAATTCGGCATTTTGAATTATTCAAGTCGGACATGTATGGTTTTATTGTCGATTTGAATGGTCCAAAATAGCGGGTCGTTACAGTTGGTATCAGAGCTTTGGCTCTAAGCAAAACTGAGCATATATGGTAAATTTATTTATAGAATCACTTTCGTTCGAGTTGAATCTCTTCCCTTTTAACTCGATTTCCTTTGAATTTTGGAATGTCCCTCGGTTCCGAAATTCATTCTTGCCTCTTCTATATTCGTTTTATTCTGGGGTATTCCGTAACTCCACTGAATGTTTCGTAAAGGGGGTGAAAACTCCTTTACAGTCGGCATTGATTCACCGAAGATTTATATATCCTCGGTTTAGATGCTGCTATCTCTGGTTATGCTGAATTCTATATCTGGCGATCGAATGTCGATTTGCCTTGGAATTCCGCATCGATCATATTCATGAAGTCACGGTTGAACCAGGTTAAGGTCGCGTGCAATTTATAGAGCATATCCATCTTCTATTTTGTAATTTAATTATCTCATCTTCGATCGAGTCTATCCTCGAATTTGGATTCTATTGATTGGAGTTACTCTAAATTAAATCTCTATCTTTGTTTTGAAATCCATTCTTGAATCATCCTTTGAAAACCAGGTTTTGTTGTATTTTAAAATTGTTTTATATACCGAAATTTTTATTTGGGTAACTATGATTTTATTCTGTATATAAAAGAGAAAATGTTTTCGATAAGGATTATATACCTTTAAAAAAAAGGTGAATTTGAAGTTTCGAAAAGATTTGAAATTTTGAAAATATTATAAGAAAATTGATTTATATAAAAATGATTTATAACTGAAAGGTTTTGAATTTGAAATCCGAGAGATTGGACTCCGGTATTTTTGAAAATTGGTTTAAGATTTTGAAATATATAATAATAAGATTTGAACATATTTTCTGAATAAGAAATGTTTCAAATGACTTCAAATGAGTTCCAAGGATTTCGGAAAAAATTCAAAGAAGTTGTCAAGAAAATAGAGGTCCAGAACTCACTTATGTCGCTGGAAAATAATTTCGGTGACGAGTGCACGCTTCATCGATATTGATTTTCGAGTTTCAGACTAGGGGAGAGGCCACTCTGGTGGCTTCGCTATGCGAGTGATTTTGTGAAACCAATTTTGATTTCAAATTCCGGAGTATAATTTGATACTTTCGAAAGATATATGTATATATATTTGAAATGATTTAAAGTAAGCAGGTGTTCAATCCTCGTGTTTTCGATTTGATTTAGTATAACTCTATTTATAAAAAAAATTGATTTATCGATTTGTTGCTGATTTCCAACTCTTGGATTCGAAATTTGATTTCACCGACTATTTTGAAGGTTCGAGCACTTTCAAATCAAGGTTTAAAATTTTAAAACTAAGAAATTTCGAAGAGTATAAAATATTTGATAAAGAATATAAGTTTAGTTTTGTATGTTTAAAGTATGAAGAGTATGACTTAAGTAAATTTGAAACTTGTCTTAAATAAATAATTTGAAAAAGGAAAATTGGATTTTTCATATAGAAATAAATAGTTTAAAGGTTTTAATGGGATAATTATAAATCTAGAAACCATTTTGAGTATAATTGATTTTGAGAAGAATATTTGGTTTTGAAATTAGATTGGAGTTAAAACCAGTACTTATATGGTGATTTTGGAAATGAATTTGTTTGACCTAAATTTTGTTGATTTGGAAATTTGAATTATTTTCTAAACCTATTGTTTAAGAAACTTTGAAACTGAATATGTTTAATTTGGAAGAAAATTTAGTGAAATCATATATGATCTTGAAACTGAAATGTTATTGAAACGAGAAAAAATTTGAGAACCTTGATTTACTAAATACTTGATTTGGGAGTTATCAAACTTATATAAAACTAATTTGTATAAGTACGAAATTGATTTGAAACCTATTGATTTGAAAGGTACTCAATTTGGAAAGCGAAATTTTATATAATCGAAGTCTATATAAGTGTGATTTGATATACTATTGATTTGGAAAGTACTCGATTGAAAATGGAATCCTATATATAGTGGACTTTATATAAGTATGATATTTGAAAGTGATTTGAAAAGGAACTATACGATACATATTTTCGAAGTAAAGATATGGAAAGTGCCTTCTGCTTGATATCCGTTTTGTGGCCATATTGTGGATTCATTCTATCGATATTATTCTCTCTGATTTTTGGTTTTCCGGATGT
The DNA here is from genome assembly GCA_030765085.1 of Allium cepa. Lineage (NCBI taxonomy): Eukaryota > Viridiplantae > Streptophyta > Magnoliopsida > Asparagales > Amaryllidaceae > Allium > Allium cepa. The sequence goes on from CM060932.1 coordinate 114,370,036, forward strand.
GATACTCGAGTGTTCCCACCGTGGCATAACCCATGGTTTTTTTTCTCTCGCGACTGCATAGCGCAACTGCCTGGCTGAGTCTGGCCTAGGGGTACGGTTTGTTTCTTGGGGGACCCAGGCGTAACCATTGTGTATCCCACACCCTACTAGTCATCATGGCGTAACTCGCAGGGTTGAGAAAGCTTACGGATACGGATTGTTTCCTGGGGGATCCAGGCGTAACCATTGTGTATCTGCGAACCATGGTTAGATAAAGGTTTTGGTTTGGTTATTTTGTTTGGATTGTACTTTCCATATCTGTTTTTAAAGGTTTTTCAAGTATTTTCACTGGTTATTGAAACAGGTCTACTAAGTACTAGAAGAATTCTAGCTTTGTGTCTGATCAATGCATGGCCAGAGTCTGCAAGAATGAGGATAAACTTGTTGAAACATCGAGTTATAAAAGTATTTTTGAAAGGAAGAATTCGTTTCGATATAAAAGTATTTTATTATATAGGTATTTCCAACAAAGAAATTTTGTATTAATATTTGAGATTAAAATTTTATGGTTTGATTTAATTATTTGAGCCCGATACTATCCCTTTGAACCTACCTTATCTGCTCAGCCTCATTTATTCACCTATATTCCGTTTTTTCGAATCTACCCTCCTTTCCTTTTTGAATATAATATTTAAAATTTTGTTTATTTATATACTACATGGTTTAATAGTAAATCATTAGTGTCATTAATATTTCAGAAGTTATTAATTTAATATAACATATTTAAGAAATGAATATTAATTTATCTATAACCTTGAAAGTATCTTAAGATAAATTAGTAAATTTATAAACTATGGATTTAATGTTTTCAAATAACTTCCTGGAAAATATAACCAAGGATGTGAATAACTTTTTCCAAATAGTTTTCATATATATATTTATAAACGTGTTATTTAAACATATAAATGTTATTTATAAGGGAAGCAGGAAATTTTACAAATGGGTTTTGAAAAGTTTTAAAGTATTAAAGATAGTTGAACTGCAAATGAAGTTTTCAAATAAATATTTCTAGAAAAATTTATATGGTCTTAAATTAATTATTTATCCTTGTCATTCAATCTATTTATCTTTCTGTTTGTTTCTATTCTCCTACCTTCTTCCTTTTCGGGGACGAAAAGTTTTGAGTGGGGGAGAGTGTAACGACCCGTAAAATTTTGATAATTTTTAATGGTTTTATTTAACGTAATTAATTTGATTTTTGAGAAATTTTAAACAATAATATTTTGAAATAAAATTTTACATTTGGATTACGTATAGTTAAATGTGGCATATGATAAATTTCCATCAAAAATTAAGAAAGTATATTTTAGGGTGTGATTATGTTCAATTTAAGTCAGTAATAATTGATGTTCATAAAATAATTTATTTTGGGAAATTCAAGGTATAACTGTTTTATTCGCCATCATTTCTTTTATTTATTTTCAAACGGTTAATTTTGCCTTTATAACGTGTCCTTCCATATTTATTCTTACTGTCCAATCAAGCTATTAATTGCTTTGATTGTTTCTAAAACAGTGTGTAGCTGTTACTTTTTCTACCGTTAAAATTTCAATTGCTTAATAATTTTTCCAATTCACAGATAGACTTCCCCATTCCTAGCCATTAATAAACTTTGAAATCATCATCCTTGCCTTTCATTATTCCCCGTTTTATAATAATAATTGAAATATATAGCCGTTTCAGTATATAACTTTTACACGTTTTATACTCATTTAATTTCAGCAGTCCATTGCCTTTAATTTTTAAACTGTTCCATTTTCTTCCCAAGCAACAGCTCACATTCCATTTCGCTTATAAATCAGTTTCCACTTTTACTCACCTGCTCACCTTTTCTTCCATCTATCCGTTTAATAGTTATATATAAGTTATAATATGTTTCCCTGATTCATCTCCTTTCCTTTTCCATTGACATATTAATTCTGTGAAGTGATTAATTTAAAAACCCATCTTCTTTAAACTTTCAGCTAAATTTTAGCTTGTGACCATTGCTACTAAAATCGTTACTTTTCTAATATATTCATTTCTACTTTCCCTGACCTTTTATTTCTTCATTTTTCCACCGTTTAATATATATATATATATATATATATATATATATATATATATAAAATGGTTGTTCGTTTTATTTTATTCAGTAATTAGCGTGACTCTTGCTATTTACACCGTACCATATTTGACTGTTGATTTTCGTTCAGCATTCTTATTTTAAAAATAAAACATGGAGTAAGATTGCCTTCACATTTAATTGCCAGCGTGACCTTTGTTTTTCCAAAATTTACTCCCTCTTTAACGTTGTTTCCTTGCTTACAAGATTTGTTGCCATTCCACCTTTATTTATTTCAATCTGTTATTAAAAAATCCAGCTGTTGTAATCTTATAGCCGTTGAGAAAAATCAAACATAACATTTGCATTTATTTTTTAAAAATGGTCCATATTTTAATGTTTTACTTCATTTGTTTTCATTGTGTCCCTTTATATGGCCTGAGAACAGACTCTATCCTTTCTTCTGCAAATTAAAACTACAGAGAGGATATATATATATATATATATATATATATATATATACATACATACATACATACATACATACATACATACATAACAAAATTTTGTTCGAAACCATCTTTACGTTCCACCTCCTTCTCTCTAGTTCAGCCACGCGATCTCCTTCTCCCAGCCTCTGCCGCTCTCAGCTGCTGTAGCCCATTCGTGTATGTGCATGATAATCTTAGGTAACTATAATTATATTTATATAAGTGTTTAAAATATATATTACGAGTCATATTGGGTTATGTATTTACAGTAATTTGTATTTTTTTGGTTAGAAAGTTTTAAAAAGTTATTAAGGTTAGTTTTAGTATATATAATTCTTACATAAAGATTTCACAGGAAAGGTTATATAAAGATGATATATATAGGTTTGCTTAACGTTATATTATACTTATAAAGTGCCTGTTGCTTATAGAATTTGACAAGTCAGGAGGTGAAATATAATATCAGTTTATATAGGTTAGATATAGGTTCAGTTCATATTATTTTCATAGTTGCTCGGTGTTTAAAGTCTACCGTACTACATATATTAGTTATACGTATAAAAATATGCCTTGTTTTGTTACAGCATATGTATGAGGTTGCCTTGTAATAAATTGAATAAGTAAGGTTGGGAAGGTAAATTTGGGTTTGTTGGAAATGGTATTTAAATAAGAATTTTAATTAATCGATTTGAAATTATCGAATGGGAAATTTAAAGGTATGATTTTTTTAACTGGATTTTGATTTAAGTGATTTAATGAATATTTCACATCTAAATAAAAAAAATGTTTAGTAAAATGTAAGTTAAGGTTACTTAAATGATATTGAATCTAATGAGGGAATATTTCAAGACTAAATAATAATGGGGTTAAATCGAGATCTATATGAAACTGTCAATTGAACTTTGAATTGTAGAATATTAAAGCTTTGAACTATACTGGAATTTAATTGGTTTATTTGTGATTCAGATCTATATTTGAAATCAATATAATTCGGATTTATTATTTAGAAATTTTAAAAATTTAGTTTGAAACATTGAATATTTAAAGTTTTGAAATAATATTGAAATGTAAAAGGGTATTTTGTGATTTCAAATCCGGATTTGAGATCGATAAAATGTGAACCGGTTATTTAGGAATTGAGTTGAATTTTATATTAATAAATTGAGATTGGAATAAAATTTGAATTTGGAATTTGAATAGATTGGAATCGCAACTTTGAAAGTGATAAAAATTGGAATATATATATATTTTAGATGAAATGATATTTTAGTTTTGAAGTATAAATTAAATTGAAATGACCATGGCGTTATAGTGTATATTTCTACACTGTATATAGTTCCACGGATCCTTAGAGAATGGTTATCTCATACATCCTCTAAGTTACTTGTATTTCAGTTGATATTTCACTTGAGTTGGATTTATTGATATTAGTATGTTAATCCCGACTCGAGTATTTTGTATTTTGCTTTACGCTCGGATCAGACTGAGTGATATAGCATTTGAGAATCACCTTCGAGGTTGGAGCTTTGCTTGAAGATCCAGCTATCTATCCTATCAGTCATCCAGTCGATTGGTTCAGAGAAGTCATCTGCCCGTACTAGAGACTTCACTGCATCTGGGATATTCTGATGTATTTTATTTCTAATTTTGTTTATATAGTAGCTTCATGAACTACTATTCATTTATTCCGCTGCGTATTATTGTACTACTCTGTGTATGTGATTCTGTGATTGATTTTTTTACTGTATATGTTTTGCCAAATTTAAATTAACAATTCGGTATTTTGAATTATTCAAGTCGGACATGTATGGTTTTATTGTCGATTTGCATGGTCCAAAATAGCGGGTCGTTACAGTTAGTATCGGAGCTTTGGCTCTAGGAAAAACTTAGCATATATGGTAAATTTATTTACAGAATCACTTTCGTTTGAGGTGAATCTCTTCCCTTTTGACTCGATTTCCTTTGAATTTTGGAATGTCCCTCGGTTCCGAAATTCATTCTTGTCTCTTCTATTTATATTCGTTTGATTCTGGAGTATTCCATAACTCCACTGAATGTTTTGTAAAGGGGGTGAAAACTCCTTTACAATCAGCATTGATTCACCGAAGATTTATATATCCTCGGTTTAGATGCTGCTATCTCTGGTTATGCCGAATTCTATATCTGGCGATCGAATGTCGATTTGCCTTGGAATTCCGCATCGATCATATTCATGAAGTCACGGTTGAACCGGTTAAGGTCGGCTACGATTTATAGAGCATATCCATCTTCTATTTTGTAATTTAATTATCTCATCTTCGATCGAGTCTACTTCAAATTAGGATTCTATTGATTAGAGTTACTCTAAATTAAATCTCTATCTTTGTTTTGAAATCCATTCTTGAATCATCCTTTGAAAATCAGATTTTATTGTATTTTAAAATTGTTTTATATACCGAAATTTTTATTTGGGTAACTATGATTTTATTCTATATATAAAAAATAAAATGTTTACGATAAGGATTATATACCTTTAAAAAAAGGTGAATTTGAAGTTTTGAAAAGATTTGAAAATTTGAAAATATTATAAGAAAATTGATTTACATAAAAATGATTTATAACTGAAAGGTTTTAAATTTGAAATTCGAGAGATTGGACTCCGGTATTTTTAAAAAATTGGTTTAAGATTTTGAAATATATAATAATAAGATTTGAAAGTATTTTCTGAATAAGAAATGTTTCAAATGACTTCAAATGAGTTCCAAGGATTTCGAAAAAAATTCAAAGAAGTTTTCGAGAAAATAGAAGTCCAGAACTCACTTATGTCGCTGGAAAATAATTTCGGTGACGAGTGCACGCATCATCGACATTGATTTTCGAGTTTTAGAGTAGGGGAGAGGCCACTCTGGTAGCTTCGCTATGCGAGTGATTTTGTGAAACCAATTTTGATTTCAAATTCCGAAGTATAATTTGATATTTTCGAAAGATATATGTGTATATATTTGAAATGATTTAAAGTAAGCAGGTGTTCAATCCTTGATTTTTCGATTTGATTTAGTATAACTTTATTTATAAAAAAAATTAAAAAAAATTGATTTACTGATTTATTGCTGATTTCCAACTCTTGGATTCGAAATTTGATTTCACCGACTATTTTGGAGGTTCGAGCACTTCCAAATCAAGTTTAAAATTTTAAAACTAAGAAATTTCGAAGAGTATAAAATATTTGATAAAGAATATAAGTTTAGTTTTGTATGTTTAAAGTATGAAGAGTATGACTTAAGTAAATTTGAAAATTGTCTTAAATAAATAATTTGAAAAGGGAAAATTAGATTTTTCATATAGAAAGAAATAGTTTAAAGGTTTTAAAGGGATAATTATAAATCTAGAAACCATTTTGAGTATAATTGATTTTGAGAAGAATATTTGGTTTTGAAATTAGATTGGAGTTAAAACCAGTACTTATATGGTGATTTTGGAAATGAATTTGTTTGACCTAAATTTTGTTGATTTGGAAATTTGGATTATTTTCTAAACCTATTGTTTAAGAAACTTTGAAACTGAATATGTTTAATTTGGAAGAAAATTTAGTGAAATCATATATGATCTTGAAACTTAAATGTTATTGAAACGAGAAAAAAATTTAAGAACCTTGATATACTAAATACTTGATTTGGGAGTTATCGAACTTATATAAAACTGATTTGTATAAGTACGAAATTGATTTGAAACCTATTGATTTGAAAGGTACTAATTCGGAAAGAGAAATTTTATATAATCGAAGTCTATATAAGCGTGATTTGATATACTATTGATTTGGAAAGTATTCGATTAAAAATAGAATCCTATATATAATGGACTTTATATAAGTATGATATTTGAAAGTGATTTGTAAAGGTACTATATGACACATACTTTCGAAGTAAAGATATGGAAAGTGCCTTCTGCTTGACATCCGCTTTGTGGCCACATTGTGGATTAATTCTATCGGTATTATTCTCTCTGATTTTTGGTTTTCTGGATATGATACTCAAGTGTTTCCACCGTCTCGCGACTGCATAGCGCAACAGCCTGGCTAAGTCTAGCCTAGGGGTACGGTTTGTTTCCTGGGGGACCCAGGCATAACCATTGTGTATACTGCACCCTACTAGTCATCATGGCGTAACTCACAGGGCTGAGAAAGCTTACGGATACGGATTGTTTCCTGGGGGATCCAGGTGTAACCATTGTGTATCTGCGAACCATGGTTAGACAAAGGTTTTGGTTTGGTTATTTTGTTTGGATTGTACTTTCCATATATGCTTTTAAAGGTTTTTCAAGTATTTTCACTGGTTATTGAAACAGGTCTACTAAGTACTTGAAGAATTCTAGCTTTGCGCCTGATCAACGCATGGCCCAAGTCTGCAAGAATGAGGATAAACTTGTTGAAACATCGAGTTATAAAAGTATTTTTGAAAGGAAAAATTCGTTTCGATATAAAAGTATTTTATTATATAGGTATTTCCAACAAAGAAATTTTGTATTAATATTTGAGATTAAAATTTTATGGTTTGATTTAATTATTTGAGCCCGATACTATCCCTTTGAACCTACCTTATCTGCTCAGCCTCATTTATTCACCTATATTCCGTTTTTTCGAATCTACCCTCCTTTACTTATTGAATATAATATTTAAAATTTTGTTTATTTATATACTACATGGTTTAATAGTAAATCATTAGTGTCATTAATATTTCAGAAGTTATTAATTTAATATAACATATTTAAGAAATGAATATTAATTTATCTATAACCTTGAAAGTATCTTAAGATAAATTAGTAAATTTATAAACTATGGATTTAATGCTGTCAAATAACTTCCTGGAAAATATAACCAAGGATGTGAATAACTTTTTCCAAATAGTTTTCATATATATATTTATAAACGTGTTATTTAAACATATAAATGTTATTTATAAGGGAAGCAGGAAATTTTACAAATGGGTTTTGAAAAGTTTTAAAGTATTAAAGATAGTTGAACTGCAAATGAAGTTTTCAAATAAATATTTCTTGAAGAATTTATATGGTCTTAAATTAATTGTTATCCTTGTCTTTCAATCTATTTATCTTTCTGATTGTTTCTATTCTCCTACCTTCTTCCTTTTCGGGGACGAAAACTTTTGAGTGGGGGAGAGTGTAACGACCCATAAAATTTTGATAATTTTTAATGGTTTTATTTAGCGTAATTAATTTGATTTTTGAGAAATTTTAAATAATAATATTTTGAAATAAAATTAGACATTTGGATTACGTATAGTTAAATGTGGCAAATGTTAAATTTTCATCAAAAATTAAGAAAGTATATTTTAGGGTGTGATTCTGTTCAATTTAAGTCAGTAATAATTGATGTTCATAAAATAATTTATTTTGGGAAATTCAAGGCACGGCTGTTTTATTTGCCATCGTTTCTTTTATTTATTTTCAAACGGTTCATTTTGCCTTTATAACGTGTCCTTACATATTTATTCTTGCTGTCCAATCAAGCAATTAATTGCTTTGATTGTTTCTAAAACAGTGTAGCTGTTACTTTTTCTACCGTTAAAATTTCAATTGCTTAATAATTTTTCCAATTCACAGATAGACTTCCCCATTCCTAGCCATTAATAAATTTTGAAATCATCGTCCTTGCCTTTCGTTATTCCCCGTTTTATAATAATAATTGAAATTTATAGCCGTTTCAGTATATAACTTTTACACGTTTTATACTCATTTAATTACAGCAGTCCATTGCCTTTAATTTTTAAACCGTTCCATATTCTTCCCATGCAACAGCTCACATTCCATTTCGCTTATAAATCAGTTTCCACTTTTACTCACCTGCTCGCCTTTTCTTCCATCTATCCGTTTAATAGTTATATATAAGTTAAAATATGTTTCCCTGATTTATCTCTTTTCCTTTTTCATTGACATATTAATTCTGGGAAGTAATTAATTTAAAAACCCATCTTCTTTAAACTTTCAGCTAAATTTTAGCTTGTGACCATTGCTACTAAAATCGTTACTTTTCTAATATATTCATTCCTACTTTCACTGACCTTTTATTTCTTCATTTTTCCACCGTTTAATATATATATATATATATATATATATATATATATAATGTGGATAATCGTTTTATTTTATTCAGTAATTAGCGTGACTCTTGCCATTTACACCATACCATATTTGACTGTTGATTTTCATTCAGCATTCTTATTTTAAAAATAAAATGTAGAGTAACGTTGCCTTCACATTTAATTGCCAGCGTGACCTTTGTTTTTCCAAAATTTACTCCCTCTTTAACGTTGTTTCCCTGCTTACAAGATTTGTTTCCATTCCACCTTTATTTATTTCAATCAGTTACTAAAAAAATCCAACTTTGTAATCTTATAGCCGTTGAGAAAAATCAAACATAACGTTTGCATTTATTTTTTAAAAATGGTCCATATTTTAATGTTTTACTTCATTTGTTTTCATTGCGTCCCTTTATATGGCCTGAGAATAGACTCTATCCTTTCTTCTACAAATTTAAACTACAGAGAGGAAATATATATATACACATATACATAACAAAATTTTGTTCGAAACCATCTTTACGTTCCACCTCCTTCTCACTAGTTAAGCCACGCGATCTCCTTCTCCCAGCCTCTGCCGCTCTCTGCAGCTGTAGCCCATTCGTGTATGCGCATGATAATCGTAGGTAACTATAATTATATTTATATAAGTGTTTAAAATATATATTACGAGTCATATAGGGGTATGTATTTATAGTAAGTTGTATTTTTTTGGTTAGAAATTTTTAAAAGTTATTAAGGTTAGTTTTAGTATATATAATTCTTACATAAAGATTTCACAGGAAAGGTTATATAAAGATGATATATATATATATAGGTTTGCTTACCGTTATATTATACTTATAAAGTGCCCGTTGCTTATAGAATTTGACAAGTCAGGAGGTGAAATATAATATCAGTTTATATAGGTTAGATATAGGTTCAGTTCATATTATTTTCATAGTTGCTCAGTGTTTAAAGTCTACCGTACTACATATATTAGTTATACGTATAAAAATATGCCATGTTTTGTCACAGCACATGTACGAGGTTGCGCCCATATTTACAACATGTTTTTCTCTATTTTTTTTTACATGTTTTGATTTTCAATGTAACATAAAAGTTTATCATTTATACGTATATATATATATATATATATTTAAAAAGGATCGCTTTGTATTAAGGTCACATGGTATTTGGAGAAGTATGTTTAAACTATTTTGTCACATTTGTTTATATTTTACAGTCCCGGTCCTAGGAGCATTTGATTGTTGGCTATACATTTTGGGTCTAAGTATTTACATTTAAAAGATAATGTTTAAATCTATGTAAAGGAAGGCAAAGTTTTGATGTATAAACTGGGATAGTTTAACATATATAGGCGAGGCCATCATTAATTCATACTTTCTATTTTCATCAGTTTTGGTTTATGCATTTAGTAATGCTAACTAAGATATATATATATATATATATATATATATATATATATAATTGGTTTTACAAGGTCTATAGTTATATAATATAATACGTCGATTATATGGATTTTTTTTGTTTACAGTAGTGCTTCACTTTTCGTTTTAAAACATAAATAGTTATATGTTTGGCAAGTTCACGTATTGCTGTTTTGTAAGTTCACGTATAATATGTATATATTTTTTTATATAGATGAGAACTTGGTTTTAATTTTTTATTTATTTGATATAGTACGTTTTGGGATTAACTATTTAATTTAAAAAATATATATTATTATAAGTGTATGTTTGATTTTTAATAAATGTAAGCTTGATTTATTTATTTATTTATATGTTTGAAATGCTTGTAAATTAAATTTGCGGTGTTTAAACTTAGAATATAAATTTCATATGTATATATAGTATAGGTGGTTATATAAGTTCGCTTATACCGTTTTTCTTTATCGTTCCTGTTTTGATCTGATCCGTTTTCATCAATTCATGCCAATCAGCTTTGATCGTTGAATTCGTGCCGATTTTTCTTTGCTTGAATTCGAAATTCAATCTGTGTCTGTATCAGTGTGCGTATCCGTGTCATTGAATTCTAGCCTCGAATGGTGAGCAATCACTCACGATTAACGTTCTTATATTTATTAAATTTGATTTCAATTGAAACAACAACTGAAGTATGCTGCCGTAGTTATTTAAATTGTTATATTTATGCTATTATCTATATCTGTTCACTTGTGGGATATGACACCATATCCTATTTTTTATATTATACTGTTATTGATGATATATGCATCTGGTTATATTATTATCATATCCTGTTATATATTTATTATCTGTTAGCACTCTGCAAGTTCCTTGTAGTTTAGAATTCACTATGGGTTGAAATGATACATACCCGAACGGACATTAGAATAGGAGAATTTCGTTACGGGTTGAAATGATAGATCCAAGCGATTTTCATTAAATTGAATTTGGGATTACGGGTTGAAATGCTATCCGCCCGTATATATTTAATGTACGGATTAAAATGATAAATATCCATATCACTTGACCATACGATAAGAAATATATACAGATACCGTTGGTCCATGTATAAATATTTTGAAAATAATTTCTATGGTTTTGGAAAGAAATATATGGTTTAATAAATATAGATCCTTAAGACATTAGATAAATGATAAATTATATATATAAATTTAGTAGTAATATTTGATTTAAATTAGATGGATTTAATACGTTGAATTGTTTAAGTATATATATAAATCTATATTTCAATAGATTTTCTTGTGATAAATTGAATAAGTAAGGTTGGGAAGGTAAATGTGGGTTTATTGGAAATGGTATTTAAATAAGGATTTTAATTAATCGATTTGAAATTACTGAATGAGAAATTTAAAGGTATGATTTTTTTTAACTGGATTTTGATTTAAGTGATTTAATGAATATTTCACATCTAAATAAAAAAATGTTTAGTAAAATGTAAGTTAAGGTTACTTAAACGATACTGAATCTAATGAGGGAATATTTCAAGACTAAATAATAATGGGGTTAAATCGAGATCTATATGAAATTGTCAATTGAACTTTGAATTGTAGAATATTAAAGCTTTGAACTATACTGGAATTTAATTGGTTTATTTGTGATTCAGATCTCTATTTGAAATCAATATAATTTGAATTTATTATTTAGAAAATTTAAAAATTTAGTTTGAAACATTGAATATTTAAAGTTTTGAGATAATATTGAAATGTAAAATGGTATTTTGTGATTTCAAATCCGGATTTGAGATCGGTAAAACGTGAAACGGTTATTTAGGAATTGAGTTGAATTTTAAATTAATAAATTGAGATTGGACTAAAATTTGAATTTGGAATTTGAATAGATTGGAATCGCAACTTTGAAAGTCATAAAATTTGAATATATATATATATATATATATATATATATATATATTTTAGATGAAATGATATTTTGGTTTTGAAGTATGAATTAAATTGAAATGACCACGGTGTTATAGTGTATATTTCTACACTGTATATAGTTCCACGGATCCTTAGAGAATGGTTATCCCATACATCCTCTAAGTTACTTGTATTTCAGTTGATATTTCACTTGAGTTGGATTTATTGATATAAGAATGTTAATCCTGACTCGAGTGTTTTGTGTTTTGCTTTACGCTCGGGTCAGACTGAGTGATACAACATTTGAGACTCACCTTCGAAGTTGGAGCTTTGCTTGAAGATCCAGCTATCTATCCTTTTAGTCATCCAGTCGATTGGTTCAGAGAAGTCATCTGCCCATACCGGAGACTTCACTGCATCTGGGATATTCCGATGTATTTTATTTCTAATTTTGTTTATATAGTAGCTTCATGAACTACTATTCATTTATTTCGCTGCGTATTATTGTACTACTCTGTATGTGTGATTCTGTGATTGATTTATTTACTGTATATGTTTTGCCAAATTTAAATTAACAACTCGGTATTTTGAATTATTCAAGTCGGACATGTATGGTTTGATTGTTGATTTGAATGGTCCAAAATAGTGGGTCGTTACAGTTGGTATCAGAGCTTTGGCTCTAGGCAAAACTTAGCATATATGGTAAATTTATTGATTTATTATTAATTTTCAACTCTTAAATTGGAAATTTGATTTCCCTAACTATTTTGAATATTCAAACACTTCCAAATTGAGGTTAAATTTTCAAAGCTAAGAAATTTCAAAGAGGATAAAATATTTGACAAAGCATATAAGTTTAGTTTTGTATGTTTAAGTTTGAAACCTTTTGTTAAGTAAATGAATACGAATATTTTGAATTATACTAATATGGAATTTAGTTTTGAAATGTTTTGAAAAAAAATTAGTTTTAAATAATGGTTTTCAGAAAGGTAAATTGAATATTTCAAATAGAAATAAATAGTTTAAGGGTTTTAAAGGGATAATTATAAATTTGGAAACCATTTTGAGTATAATTGATTTAGAGAAAAATATTTGGTTTTGAAATTTGATTGGAATTAAAACCAGCACTTATATGGTGATTTTGGAAATGAATTTGTTTGACCTAAATTTTGTTGATTTGGAAATTTGGATTATTTTCTAAACCTATTGTTTAAGAAACTTTGAAACCGAATGTATTTAATTTGGAAGAAAATTTGGTGAAACCATATATGATCTTGAAACTGAAATGTTATTGAAACGAGAAATTTTTTGAGAACCTTGATTTACTAAATACTTGATTCGGGTGTGGTCGAACTTATATAAAATGGATTTGTATAAGTATGAAGTTGATTTGAAATCTATTGATTTGAAAGATACTCAATTTGGAAAGAGAATTTTTTTATAATCGAAGTCTATATAAGTATGATTTGATATACTATTGATTTGGAAAGTATTCGTTTTGGAGAAGGGAATCCTATATATAATGGACTTTATATAAGTATGATATTTGAAAGTATTTGGAAAGGTACTATATGATATATATTTTTTCGAAGTAAAGATATGGAAAGTGCCTTCTGCTTGATATCCGCTTTGTGGCCACGTTGTGCATTCATTCTATTGATATATTCTCTTTGATTTTTGGTTTTCCGGATGTGATACTCGAGTGTTCCCACCGTGGCGTAACCCATGGTTTTTTTTTCTCTCGCGACTGCATAGCGCAACTGCCTGGCTGAGTCTGGCCTAGGGGTATGGATTGTTTCCTGGGGGACCCAGGCGTAACCATTGTGTATCCTGCAATCTGTGTAGGTTGCATTAGTAGTGAAACTACCTGGCTGAGACAGCCTAGGGGTACAGATTGTTTCCTGGGGGACCCAGGCGTAACCATTGTGTATCCTGCACCCTACTAGTCATCATAGCGTAACTCGTAGGGCTGAGAAAGATTACGGATACGGATTGTTTCCTGGGGGATCCAGGCGTAACCATTGTGTATCTGCGAACCATGGTTGGACAAAGGTTTTGGTTTGATTGTTTTGTTTGGATTGTACTTTCCATATCCATTTTTTAAAGGTTTTTCAAGTATTTTCACTGGATGTTGAAACAAGTCTACTAAGTACTTGAAGAATTCTAGCTTTGCGCCTGATCAACACATGGCTAGAGTCTGCAAGAACGAGGATAAACTTGTTGAAACATCGAGTTATAAAAGTATTTTTGAAAGGAAAAATTCTTTTCGATATAAAAGTATTTTTATTATAAAGGTATTTCCAACAAAGAAATTTTGTATTAATATTTGAGATTAAAATTTTATGGTTTCATTTAATTATTCGAGCCCGATACTATCCCTTTGAACCTACCTTATCTGCTCAGCTTTATTTATTCACCTATAATCCATTTTTCCGAATCTACCCTCCTTTCCTTTTTGAATATAATCTTTAAAATATTGTTTATTTATATACTGCATGGTTTAATAGTAAATCATTAGTGTCATTAATATTTCAGAAGCTATTAATTTAATATAACATATTTAAGAAATGAGTATTAATTTATCTATAATGTTGAAAGTGTCTTAAGATAAATTAGTAAATTTATAAACTATGGATTTAATGTTGTCAAATAACTTCCTCGAAAATATAACAAAGGATGTGAATAACTGTTTCCAAATAGTTTTTTGTAAAGGTGTTATTTAAACATATAAATGTTATTTATAAGGGAAGCAGGAAATTTTACAAATGGCTTTTGAAAAGTTTTAAAGTATTAAAGATAATTGAACTGCAAATGAAGTTTTCAAATGAATATTTCTACAAAAATTTATATAGTCTTAAATTAATTGTTTATCCTTGTCTTTCAATCTATTTATCTTTCTGGTTGTTTCTATTCTCCTACCTTCTTCCTTTTCGGTGACGAAAAGTTTTGAGTGAGGGAGAGTGTAACGGCCCGTAAAATTTTATTAATTTTTAATGGTTTTATTTAGCGTATTTAATTTGATTTTTGAGAAATTTTAAATAATAATATTTTGAAATAAAATTTTACATTTGGATTACGTATAGTTAAATGTGGCAAATGATAAATTTTCATCAAAAATTAAGGAAGTATATTTTAGGGTGTGATTCTATTCAATTTAAGTCAGTAATAATTGTTGTTCATAAGATAATTTATTTTGGGAAATTCAAGGCACATCTGTTTTATTTGCCATCATTTCTTTTATTTATTTTCAAACGGTTCATTTTGCCTTTATAACGTGTCCTTCCATATTTATTCTTGCTGTCCAATCAAGCTATCAATTGCTTTGATTGTTTCTAAAACAGTGTGTAGCTGTTACTTTTTCTACCGTTAAAATTTCAATTGCTTAATAATTTTTCCAATTCACAGATAGACTTCCCCATTCCCAGGCATTAATAAACTTTGAAATCATTGTCCTTGCCTTTCGTTATTCCCCGTTTTATAATAATAATTGAAATTTATAGTCGTTTCTGTATATAACTTTTACACGTTTTATACTCATTTAATTTCAGCAGTCCATTGCCTTTAATTTTTAAACTGTTCCATTTTCTTCCCAGGCAACAGCTCACATTCCATTTCGCTTATAAATCAGTTTCCACTTTTACTCACCTGCTCACCTTTTCTTCCATCTATCCGTTTAATAGTTATATTTAAGTTATAATACGTTTCCCTGATTCATCTCCTTTCCTTTTTCATTGACATATTAATTCTAGGAAGTGATTAATTTAAAAACCCATCTTCCCCTCATTTCTTTAAACTTTCAGCTAAATTTTAGCTTGTGACCATTGCTGTACATTTCATTAAAGAGGCACGTTACCTTATTAATCTCCGGAATTTAAGGGTGAAAATTTTATTTTTCTAACCTTTCCTTTCCTACGCTCCCTGTTTCCACTTCTTTCATTATGACCGTTCATTATATATGTACACTACAGCTAGAAAGTTATAAACGTATAAACTTAGATACGTTTTCTATTTATTAAAAATTTAAAGCTCACCATAAATTGTGCAAAGCGTTTTTTCTCTGCCTTTATAACTTTGGGTTTATACCTACTGTTGCTTCCTCTTCCTCCGTGAAGCCTATTTTCTTTCTTTCCCAAGTTGTTACAGCGCCTCTTCAAGGCCATAACCGCATGCCCCTATCGCCATCACCCATCAGATAC
This sequence comes from Allium cepa, assembly GCA_030765085.1. NCBI lineage: Eukaryota > Viridiplantae > Streptophyta > Magnoliopsida > Asparagales > Amaryllidaceae > Allium > Allium cepa. The sequence continues at coordinate 114,386,220 of CM060932.1, forward strand.
TCGTCACCACTAGCTTGCATACATTCGCATATATTAGGTATAGTACTTCTGTCTGTTAGCATATATATATATATATATATATATATATATATCAGTGGATTTGTTACATGGGTTATATTATCTTGGGTTTCCCTTTTTCCAGTTTGATAATATATTATACAAATTTTGCAGCGTCTATTATATGGTTTATATATATATATATATATGTCAAAGTTATTCTTTTATATATATAAATGTATTTGTGTATATATGTATATATGATGTTATATTAGTTTATAAAATAAAAATTTTCCTTTTTCGGCTGCTGTATGTAAAGATGCTTTTTGATCTGATTTGTTCAAGCTTAGTATTTTGTTTTTTTATAATATTTTAAACGTGAATTTGATTTAAATGTTATTAAATGAAATAATATAAGGTGATTTAAAAATATATATACTTTTTTTTTCTTTCTTTTTTGTTTTTGAATCTTTTTGGGGTTTTGTTGGTTTTTTTATATATTACTCTTTCTTAATGCAATGTGCTGGAAAAAACAAAATAGGTGAGTGAGAAAAAGAACGAAAACCATATATATATATCTAAGCATTCGAGTTTATACATTTGGTCGGTAAGTATATGGTATTTATAACGGTTTTGAAAGTAAATTTTAAGCATGTCTAAGCGGTTTATGTCGTAATGGTTATATTATTATTTAAATATAAGTATCACATGCGCAGGTTTTAAGTGTATATAGTATATTTATAATATAAAGTTTATTAAGTTATAAAAGTTTATACAGCTTATATTTTATAAGATAAAGTTTAAAAGTTATATACGCGGTAGTTGATATGTTGCAATGAACATACATTATATATAAGTTTTTATTTTAATAAGTATTATTTCAACGTATATACTGCATATATGTTTGATTTTTTTTGTATATGTGTTTGGTTTAAAAACAATGATTTGAAATGTATGTATATTAAATTTAGAATATGTTTTATATATGTAAATAGTTATACATAATTATATATATAATTGTAAGTTCACTTATATCATTCATCTTCATCGATCTAGTTCTAATTTGAATTCGATTTTTTTCTCTTCCATTTATCAGCTTTGTTCGTCGTGCTTGTTTTCTTCGTCGAATCGTGTTGATCTAGCGTTGCTTTGGAATTTGTAACTAAACTTCGTTGTCTATTCTCTTTAGCCTCGAAAGGTGATCAATCACTCACGATTAACGTTCTTATATTTATTAAATTTGATTTCAATTGAAACAACAATTGAAGTATGCTGCTGTAGTTATTTAAATTGTTATATTTATGCTATTATCTATAACTGTTCACTTGTGGGATATGACACCATATCCTATTGTTTATATTATACTGTTATTGATGATGCATGCATGTTGTTATATTATTATCATATCTGTTATCACTCTGCAAGTGCCCTGTTAGTACAGTATTCACTATGGGTTGAAATGATACATGCCCAAACGGACTTTAGAATAGGAGAAAATCGTTATGGGTTGAAATGATAAACCCAGCGATTTTCATTTAATTGAATTTGGGATTACAGGTTGAAATGATATCCACCCGTATATATTTAGTGGATGGATTGAAATGATAAATATCCGTAGCACTTGACCATATGATAGAAAATATATACAGACACCGTTGGTCCATATATAAATATTTTGAAATAATTTCCATGATTTTGGAAAGAAATATATGGTTAAATAAATATTGATTCTTAAGATGGAAATTTTATATATAGACTTAGTAGTAATATTTGATTTAAATTAGAATTGATTTAATACACATAATATTGTTAAGTATTTATGTAAATCTACATTTCAAAAAGATTTTCTTGTAATAAATTGAATAATTAAGACTGGGAGATAAATTTGGATTTATTAAAAATGGTATTTAAATAAGGATTTATTTAATTAAATCGATTTGAAATTATTAAATGGGAAATCTAAAGGTATGATTTTTATAACTGGATTTTTGATTTAAGCGATTTAATGAATATTTCACGTTTAAATAAATTAAAATAAAATATTGAGTAAAATGTAATTTAAGATTACTTAAATGATATTGAATCAAATGAGGGAGCATTTGAAGACTAAATAATAATGAGGTTAATCGAGATCTTTATGAAAATGTTAAATTTAACATTTAAATACTAAAGCTTTGAACTATATTGGAATTTAAATGGGTTATTTTGAGATTCAGATCTGTACTTGAAATCAATATAGTTGAATTGTTATTTAGAAACTAAGTTGAATAAAAAAATGAAAATTTAGGTTGAACTAAAATTCGGAATTATTATTTAGAAAACTAAATTAAATAAAATTTAGTTTGAAACATTGAATACTTAAAGTTTGAAATATATTGAAATATAAAGGGGCATTTTGTGATTACAAATCCGAATTTTGAGATCGATAAAATTGAAGTAGTTATTTAGGAATTGAGTTGAATTTTAAATTGATAAATTGAGATTTGACTAGATTTGAATTTTTGATCGGAGTAGATTTGAATCGTAACTGTGAAAGTGATCAAATTTGAAAACAAATATATTTGAAGTGAAATGATATTTTGTTTTTGAATAATAAATAAAATTGAGATGACCACGATGACATAGGGTATATTTCTACCCTATAGATAGTTCCAGGGATCCTTAGAGGATGGTTATCCCAAACATCATCTAAGTTAATTTTATTTCAGTTGATATTTTTCTTGAGTTGGATTTATTGATATAAGAATGTTAATCCCGACTCGAGTGTTTTGTGTTTTGCTTTACGCTCGGGTCAGACTGAGTGATACAACATTGAGACTCACCTTTGGAGTTTGGAGCTTCGCTTGGAGATCCAACTATCGCTTAGCTTTCAGCACTTCTAGTTGATTCGTTAAGAGAAGTCATCTGTTGCATTGGAGACTTCACTGTATCTGGGATATTCTGATGTATTTTATTTCTAACTTTGTTATGTGGTAGCTTCATGAACTACTATTCATTTATTTCGCTGCGTATTATTGTACTACTCTGTTTCTGTGATTTTGTGATTGATTTATTTACTGTATATGTTTTTGCCAAATTTAAATTAACAATTCGGTATTTTGAATTATTCAAGTCGGACATGTATAGTATTATTGTCGATTTGAATGGTCCAAAATAGCGGGTCGTCACAGTTGAGTAACAGATTGAGCCTCATGTTTATTAAGATGACTGTTGCTAACAACATCAAGTCAACAATTCCGCAAATAGAAAGTGCTAAAGAATATATGTAGTTTGTGGAAGAGCTTTTTCGTTCAGCAGATAAGTCACTCGCTGGTACTCTTATGGAAGAACTCACAACCATGAAGTTTGATGGGTCGCGAGCTATGCAAGAGCACATTATGGAGGTGACTAATCTTGCAGCAATGTTAAACTCACTTGGACTTACAGTAGAGGATTCTTTTCTTGTCCAGTTTATCTTGAACTCGCTACCTTATGAATATGGACCTTTTCAAATTAACTATAACACTATAAAGGATAAGTGGAATGTTAATGAATTGGCCTGTAGACTTGTTAAGGAAGAAGGACGTTTGAAAAATCAAGTGAATCACTTAGTAAGTTTTATGAGTAATAAAGCTGGTAAAGAAAAGAATGGAAAATTAAGTCATTTCAAGAAGAAAAAGGCACCTGCTAAGAATGGGCAGGATAAGGAAAAGAAGAAACTAAAGGATGTTCGATGTCATTTCTGTAAAAGGAAAGGAATTATCAAAATGACTGTTCGAGAAGGATAGCTTGGTTCGAAAAGAAAGGTAATCATCTATCTTTCGTATGTTTTGAATCAAATTTAGTTGAAGTTCCTATTAATACATGGTGGCTTGATACTGGTGCTACAACTCATGTCTCTAATAATATGCAGGGATTTCTTATGATCCGAACCATAAATCCAAATGAAGATCATTTTCTCTTTACGGGAAACGGAATGAAATCCACAATAGAAGGCATTGGGACTTACCGTTTAATTCTAGAAAGTGGATATGTATTAGACTTATATAGTAACCTTTATGTACCTTCATTATCTAGAAACCTTATTTCCGTAAGCAAGTTGGATATTTCTGTTTTAGATGTACGTTTGGATCTGGTTGTTTTGATTTATATAAGAATACTGATAATGTTGGTTCTGGTATTCTAATTAATGGTTTATATAAATTGAAACTGAATGACACTTATGCGAATTCCTTGCTGAATGTAATAAGTAATGTTGGATGCAAACGTAGCATGTTGAATAAAAATTCTGCTTTCTTATGGCATAAAAGACTAGGTCACATATCCAAAGAAAGAATGATGAGATTAGTAAGTAATGAAATTTTGTCAAATTTGAACTTTAGTGATCTAGAATTATGTATGGATTGTATTAAAGGTAAACAAACCAAACATAATAAGAAAGGAGCCACTAGAAGCAGCCGGCTTCTTGAAATAATACACACTGATATTTGCGGACCTATGGACACTCCAGCCTTTAATGGAGAAAAGTATTTCATCACTTTTACTGACGATTTTCCCGCTATGGTTATGTCTATTTGCTTCATGAAAAATCTCAATCTGTGAATGTCCTTGAGACGTTTGTAAAGGAAGTTGAGAGGCAATTAGATAAAAAGGTAGAAATCATAAGGTCTAATAGAGGTGGTGAATATTATGGCAAATATAATGCGTCAGGCCAGTGTCCAGGTCCATTTGCAAACTTCCTCGAAAGTCATGACATATGTACGCAATACACAATGCCAGGTACCCCACAGCAAAATGGTGTAGCAGAAAGGCGCAATAGGACGTTAATAGATATGGTTAGGAGTATGATGTCAGATTCTACACTACCTAAGAATTTGTGGTCGTATGCTCTCAAAACCGCTAATTATTTGTTGAATATGGTTCCTAGTAAAGCTGTTCAAAAGACTTCTTTTGAATTATGGACTAATAGGAAACCTAGCTTAAGACACTTGCATGTTTGGGGTTGTCTAGCGGAAGCGAGAATTTATTATCCACATGAAAAGAAACTAGATTCTCGAACGATTAGTGGGTATTTTTTAGGTTACCCTGAAAAATCTAAAGGATATGTGTTTTACTGTCCTAATCATAGTCCAATAATTATATAAACTGGCAATGCAAGATTTATTGAGATTGGTGAAGTCAGTGGGAGTACTAGAAGAGAAATAGTGGAAATAAAGGAAACAAGGATAAATGTTACATTGCGTAGAATAGTTCCTTCATCTACTATTACTCCAAATGTTGTTCCAGCTGTTGGACAACGACATGATGATGAACAACATATAAATGAAGAAGTACTTCCTGAAGGAAATGACTTACATAATGCTGATATGCATGAACCACAACAAGTAGCATTAAGAAGATCTTAAAGAGATCGTAGGTCAGCTATTTCTAATGATTATATGGTTTATATGCAAGAATCAGATTATGATATAGGAATCAATAAGGACCCAATTTCGTTTTCACATGCTATAGAAAGTAAAGAGTCAAAGGAATGGATTAATGCCATGAAAGAAGAACTAAAATTCCATGCAACAGAATAAAGTTTGGGATCTCGTTGAGTTACCACATGGCTGTAAAAGAGTCGGATGCAAATGGGTTTTTAAAACCAAACACGACTCTAGTGGTAATGTCGAACGGTATAAAGTTAGACTTGTTGCTAAGGGTTCCACTCAGAAAGATGGGGTTGATTACAAGGAGACATTTTCTCCTGTTTTGAAAAAGGACTCACTAAGAATAATAATGGCATTAGTAGCACATTATGATTTGGAATTGCATCAAATCGTTGTGAAAACAGCCTTTCTGAATACAGATCATAATAAAGATGTTTATATGGATCAACCTGAGGGTTTTTCTATAAAAGCTAAAGGACAATTGGTGTGTAAACTTAAGAAGTCAATATATGGGCTTAAACAAGCATCCCGGCAATGGTATATTAAGTTCAATACCATTATTACATATTTTGGTTTTAAGGAAAATACAGTTTATCATTGTTTATACCAAAAGATCAGTGGGACCGAGTTTATTTATCTAGTCCTTTATGTTGATGACATCTTGCTTGCTGTAAATAATTTAAGCATATTGCGTGAGACTAAGGAATTTCTCTCAACGAACTTTGAAATGAAAGATATGGGAGAGGCATTCTATGTGATCGAAATGGAAATATTTCGTGATCGATCATAAGGAATATTGGGATTGTCTCAGAAAGGATATATCGAAAGAATTCTAGAGAGATTTGGAATGAGTAAGTGTTCACCTGGGAAAGTTCCTGTATAGAAAGGTGATAAATTCAATCTCATGCAACGTCCTAAGAATGATATTGAACGAAAGGAAATGGAATTAATTCCATATGCATCTGTAGTTGGTAGCCTAATGTATGCTCAAACCTGTACTAGACCGGATATCAGTTTTGCGGTCGGTATGTTAGGGAGGTATCAAAGTAATCCAGGAAGGGAACTTTGGCAAGCTGCAAAGACAGTGTTAAGGTATTTACAAGGCACGAAAGTTTACATGCTCATGTATAGTTGTTCCAATGAATTGGAGGTAATTAGATATAGCGATTCAGATTTTGCTGGATGCATCGATACTAGAAAATCGACTTTTGGTTACCTGTTTATGTTTGCTCAAGGAGCCATATCATGGAAAAGTGCAAAACAAACTATCGCTGCTTCATCTACTATGGAGGCAGAATTTGTGGCATGTTATGAATCCACAATTCATGCATTATGGTTGCGGAACGTTATTTCAGGACTTGCGGTTGTCGAGACCATTAGCAAGCCGTTGAAAATTTATTGTGATAACTCTGCAGCAGTGTTTTTCTCAAAAAACGAAAAGTACTCTAAAGGTGCCAAACATATGGAACTGAAGTATCTTGTTGTGAAAGATGAGGTTCAGAAACAAAGAGTGTCAATCATGCACATCAGGACAGAACTTATGATTGCAGACCCTTTGACGATAGGATTACAGCCAAGACAATTTAAGGAACATGTTTAAAGAATGGGTCTTGGTTGTATTAATAATAATTGATGTGTGACATTCTCAGCTTCTTTTTGTGTTTCTGATATACAATTATGTGTCTCTTGTTTTAATGTGGTAGTACGTACTTTGTGTAATTTTAAACAAGAAAGAGTCTTATAAAGATATTATGTTTAATCATTATGATATAAGACATTATATGGACCATTACACTGTTTTATATAAATTATGAGTATAAAATGATGGATTGCTGGTATTGTAGTATATGGAAGGGAATGCATTGAATTAATAATGCACAACCGTCATAACTCTCACCAATTTATCGTAGTATGATGTTCAACACTTGATATTATGAATAATCGGGTCAAGTGGGAGAATGTTAGAAAACTGCTATTAGAAACTGCAATCGTTTCATTTACTTTTAACGTTATGCAGTTTCTAATCTTAATATGACCCTATTAATTCGGTCATAAATAGAACGTTTCATTTCCCTTTAACGTTATGCAGTTTCTAATCTTAATGTGACCCAATTAATTAAGTCATAAATAAACCGTTCTATAATTAGAACATTAGGTCTGTGATTAATCTTAAGCGTTGAATTGGTATTTGATGGACGTACCAGATTTAGAGTTAAATGTTATATAAAGGATTGGGTCCTCTCTCTCCTGATATATACATGTATTCTTCTCCATCAAGAAACATATAAAGAAATTGGGTTAGAGAGAGAAACCGAATTCTGAGAAGAAGAGTAATTATTAGAAGTCAGAAGAAGATGATGAAAGCCATTACATCTTCCGCTGTTAATCAAGGCACGTCATCTTAAACAAAAAAATAATCATATTAAGCTTTGTTTGTGAAATATTCGGTACTGGTGATCCTTGGGCTATTGCTTGAATTGTTCATCATTAATCATGAAAGATCAAACAGTAAAGAATTTATGGCACTGATACCTTTTTTATTTTGGAAATTTTACTCAATTGGCTGAAGGACTCATCTAAGGGAATCTATCACTATCTCCTCTTGGGCAAGATCTTTTAATCTACACCCAAGAATCTAATTAGCGATTTGTTAACATGAGCATTGAGCATGGGGTTCATGGTATTTCATCCATCTCTAAGGATAGATCGTGGAGGGAAACATTGTATTATGTATACAAAGGAGATAAATGTCACTATATTCTTTATGACTAGAGTCAGTCGAGGACTTGCGGAATGTATAAAAACAACTACATTGCATAATACTTTGTTAATTTAATTGCTTAGTTGGTGGTCTAAACTTTTGATATACCTGAATATTAGACCATTACCAACAATCAGATTTGGTCACTTCGCTCTCTTTTCCGTTTCAACCGAGCGAACAAGCTCACCCCTAAGTAAAAGTAGAACTAGCTACCGACAATTATTGATTGCACTATAGTCATGTCGAATTTCGCTTTCAAAGCAGTGGTTGTATCCATGATACAACTTCCATCAATTTCTCTTTTATTGTTCCTACCCATCAATTTTTGAACAATTTGAAAGCGAAATTAAAATTCATCGTTCATGACAACTAAGCTATTTAGGTTTTGAAGCAAAGAATAGAATGTTATGATGATTAGTAAATAAGAAGAAAATCGAGCATTTTATGCAAATTCGAATTGAACTCGAGGTGTTTAAATCACTGGATTGGTAAGAAATATGATAAAGTAATACCGAGGTACATTCTACCTTTTCTATCTTACTAGGGAAATATGTATTTGAATTATAAATATGAGTAAATTACTTATTTTAAATACATGTATGAGATCTGAAGTTTTAATTATAAGTGCTGCAAATATTTGTGTTGAATCTACATATGTAAACTTGATGATGTATGTGTTTTCTCTTTGCATGTACTCGGTTATGACACCCAATATTTGAAATGTCACATTGAATAAGTGCATACTTTATGAGTTTATACATGAAGATAGAAGAATGTTGTGAGTTGCATTGAGTATTATGTTAATTCATGATCGGTTTTATTTTATTATTATTTTTACATGTATTGTATTAATTTTTGTTTGCACGTATGAAAATACAGAACATGTTAAAACAATATTGAATGTAACTGAAGATATAGATTGAACGTACCGGTCTTTGCAACTTAGATTGAATGAGGGAAAACTAAATTGTTAAGTTATTTCAAAATAACATGGCTCTGTTAGAGCTTTAGGCAGTGGTTTTGATGATAACGACCATATGACATATATAAAATATAAATACTAATGGTTTTATCATGATATATATGTATATGTATAGTATATAGTGCAAAATATTAGACATGTATTGATTAAGAAGACCGTACAGTATCAAGTGAAGATTCAAGAGGCTGATGTAGAGATTCAAGAGTTAGAGATTGAAGACTCATAAGTATTGAAGAACTCAAGATTTCCCAAATAAGTTACAGAGTCGTAGAATTTTCGTTAAAATCCCGATAGCACATTTTTGATCTCTCTCTCTATATATATATTTTTTCCTTTTCAAATAATTTTTAATTTCGAATATCTTAAAATTCAAAAATAGTTTTAAATAGAGTTCTTGTTTTCAAAATAACCTATTTTTAATTTTTGATTTTATTATACCTTGAGGAATTAAGTTTTTAAAGTATTTTAAAACATACTTTGAATATTATACTTTTTTATATTTTTAGTTTTAAAGCTTTCTAAATATTTATAAGTTTATTATAATATTTGTGATAACTTTGATTTTAAATATATTCATTTATACTTTATTATTTATATTTAAAATCCTTTATATACTTAAATATTCTAAAGATAATTTATAAAGTTTTCTTAACTTGTATTATGATTAAAATATGATTAAATGAATTTACAGTATCAAAATATTTTAGAAAACTTAAGATTTTCAAAACAGTATAAAACAAAGCGTTTTTCAAAATACAAAGGAATATGTCGACATATCCTATACATGTATGTGACATCTAGATCGAAAATTTCAAAATTCAAATTTTAAATGGAAGTGTCTTTTCATCATATCTCTTCGCGAATGGACATGACTGTTGTTTGTCTATAAATATGGGTTAATCTAATGAATTTTGATTAACTACTTTCTCATCTCTTTTGCTCTCTTGAATTCTAAAAGAAAATCTATCAAAATATTGTCAAATTCAATTAAAATCAAATCCATACTCTACTGATTTTATTCTTACTGATTAATCTTTGATTTCTCTCATCTCTCTCACTCAAACAAGATCAAAGTGTTATTCAAGAGGTTATAGGATCATTTGTATTTAAGATCGAAGATCTAAATCTGTAAAACTCTATCAAATCATACTGTTATACTTATGGGTATGATTATAGCCAGTGTAAATCAATTGGATGTGTTTGGTGATTCGAAAATTCAAGCGGATGTGGTTGTGGTCCGTACAAATCAAGCAAGTCTACCAAGAGCTCGAAAAGTCTGGATGGTGTGTTGTAACGCACTGTAAAATGAACCATAAATAAATAAAGTAAATTGAATTAAATATGATAAGGGTTGGATGTGTAAATTTTATAAATGTTGGAATTTGACCACAAATGTTATTCTGTTGCTTTCATAGCAAAATTCCGATCTGTTTCCTATATGATATGCTGAAAATGGAGTTCAAACAAAGAACTTGCTAGCATTTGAAGTTCTCAGATTTAAATTAATTTAGTTTGAATTCAAATGAAAAATCAAATTTAGGGTTTAATTTCAAAAATTATCTTGGGGCTAAGTAAATGTTTAATTAACGTTTAACGTTAAAAGTTAATTAGGGAATAAAATAGTCTTGAAACGGAAATAAATAAACCTTCCCCTAATAAAAGAAGTGGACAACCTGAATAGGTCGACCAATCGACCGTAGCCGTAGATCGATCATCCAAAGGCGGTCGATCGCTTGGCAATAGAAGCTGCCAGTGGTGACTAGGGTTTGAAGTTATGTTTTATTCGGTTGTAAGCTCCATATATACCCATTTCCTACCAACTTCCATCCAACGGTTCTGGCGCGTTTCAACTCCTATAAATAGAAGAATATCCTTTCCACTTTTATTCATATTATTTTAGGAAATACGATGAAACTCTGCCTTGCTATCTCTTTCTGATAAGATTCAAAAACTATATAAAGATTTCAGGAAAGAATTCAACTTATTTTCTATTTGTTTCTTCTTCCTCCATTATATTCTTATCCTATTATTCTCCATTTATTCTAAATCTAATGAATATATAACCTCTTCTGTATTGTGTGTGTGTATATCAAAAGAGAGAGATTCTGGAAGAGATCGGAAGGATACAAATCCATTTGAGTGAAGCTAGGGCTAATCTATGAGTAGAAACCTTAGTATTTCTTTTCAGCAATTGTTTAGTGTATTTCTTTTTTGAGCTGAATATGCCTTAGGGATTTTGGAATTTCGAAAATATGATAGATAAAATCCCCCAAAATTCCCTTTTATTTCGATATGTCAATTTGATGCTGAGATTTCCAGTAATTTATATTAATTTGATGGGATTTGTTTCGTTTATGCAGTCTTTGATAATTTCATAGTCTATTCCACTTCTCCTTCTTTTGGTTAAATTGTGATCCTTCAATAAAATAAGGGGTTTAGATTACAAATTTTATTCGTAGTTTACACCACATATTCTTATCTATTTTTTTGTTAAAAGAGGAGTTGAATAGAACATAGGGTTTAGATTGCAATTCCTACCGTTTAAGATATTCCATTGAATTTATATAATAAATTGAGTTTCTATTTTATTTACAAGTCTATTATTGCAGTTTTGGTTATGAATATTTATTTTCTGTTTTGGCCACTAGAATCCCATGAAATCTTGGAAATTTGAAGAAAAAGGACTTGTAATAATAATTGGTTAGGGAACTGACATTAAACGCTAGTTTAGAGCGTAAAATTCATTCATTTAGTACTTATTAGGTGTGAATATTTATTTATCTCTACTTATGTAACTAATGTATAATTATTGGTATATGGCGTAGTTAATTAGGCATCTATTTACACTTATTTCCTCCATTAGGAAGGTAATTGATTTTGAGGCGAAAATAAAAGGAAACTCTTATATAGCCTAATTATTATTTTAAGACATAATAAGGAAAATTCCTTATAAGGCCTTATTTATGAAACGGTGAGATGAGTATGTGTGTGTGTATAGAGTATAATTGATTTGTGCCTAAGTCATAGGGATTCGAGGTCAATAGAGTTACATGCCGCCTTTTAATTTGAGGCTACCAGTAGTTGCGTACACTTTTAGTGATATGAGATATCCTTATGATAAATATTTGTAATGATGCGAGGTTAGTTCCAAATTTTGTAGGGGAAATTCCCCAGCTAATCTGACAACCAGTTCCTACGAATATATAACTAATGTGAGACGTCATTATGAGTATGTGCCATAAGATGAACGGCCCGCTTCAGGGTTTGAGGAATTAAGTGGTTGGACCTGCCTCTTTTCCCTAGATGAAGTATTAAATGGCCAAAGGGTTATGTTAGGTGGTATCTCTATAGGGGTCTGTTTTTGGAAATAAGTCTTAAATGATGGGGCCTACCTTATTTAAGGTCTTAAACGACTAGAATCTGCCTATTTTCCACTTGGAAGTATTAATCGGCCTTTGAGATTCTATGTGATGTCAACTAGATAGTACCATTGAGGAGCATGCTTCTGAAAATAAGTCCTAAATGATGGGGTCTGCCTTATTTAAGGTTTGAAAATGACCAGAGTCTTCCCATTTTCCACTTGGAAGTATTAAATGGCCTATGAGATTCCATGTGATGTCAACTAGATAGTATCAACGAGGAGCACGCTTTTAGAAATAGGTCTTAAATGATGGGTTCCGCCTTAATTAATGTCTTAAATAACCAAAGTCTTCAATATTTTCCACTGTGAAGTATTAAGTGGCTTGGGTACCATCTCTCACATTATTAGCTATTTATGACGTATGATTGGAATATTATGATTCCAGAAACCTACTTTTGAAATGGACCCATCTTCTTTCCTTATAAGAAGTATTAAATGACTTTAATGGTTTTATGTTCGTAGACATTCTTATTTTGAAATATATTTCCCAAGCACTAAAAAGGTAAGACTAAGGTTTTTATTCACCAGATACTTGTTTTGAATCCCTCCTCATTACAACGCAGGTTATAGAAAGAGTGATGGCTGTGATAATGCTTAAAGATGGAGAAGCTTGGCTAGGGCGGTATTTATTATTATTTTCCTTTATGTGTACCCATGGATTTAGACAATTGTTGTAACAGATATTATGTTACATTATTTATAGGATTTTGTGTTATGAAATTTTTATGGTTTTGAAATAAATGGGTACACTTTACTTTTATATTCTGTTCCTTTCGTTGTGAGCTCTGAAAGTTTATTTACGGCTTTGCATTTTTATTTCTTTTTACTACCAACAGCTTGCCTTAGAATGGATCTAAGTTTCGATGGGCCTTTTCTAGGTCGAAATTTAGGCATGTTCCGAGATGGGTTGTTACATTTAGTATCAGAGCCTAGGTTACCTGATCAACAGGGAAAAATATACGTATGAGAGATATATTTGTTATTTTGAAAAAAGTTTTTAGAAAAGTATTTTCAAAAGAATTCTTAATATATATACCCTCTTTTCCCTAACATACGCATGTACACTAGGCAAACTTTTTTTTCTTTCAACATGTAAAAACTATCTTAGGAAATCATCAGTAAAGGTTTAACCTACAAATAGTTGATATGGCTGATAATCAATCTTCTTCCGAACAAGGGAACCACTCCCACGGAAGACCACCCATTTGAGGAATGCACGAATGGTTTAAACAATATCTTAGGACTATCGAGCAGATTTAATTCCTCCAGCTACACCAGTAGCACCTATTGCCCCAACCGCCGATGCAGCACCCTGTCCTATCGACTTTTCTAAGTTATGCAAGGATTTTCTTAATATGGGAGGGAATACATACTCTAGAACCGAAGGATATTCGAAAGCTAGAGCATGGATTAGTAACTGCAGAAGATATTTAGAGATTGGTTGTGATGATCAGCAAAGAAGAAGAATTTCAGCTTGGAACTCGGGGAAGAAGCCTTGAATTGGTGGAACTTTGTGACTAATGAGCACCAGGAAGGATATTCTCTTGGGATGAGTTCAAGGACCGATTTAAGATGAGATTCATGTCTAGTGCAGAGATTAGCTTGCTGTTGGAAAAGTTTATTCAGCTGAGATAAGGAGATTCCACCCTTAAGAAGGACATAACTAAGTTTACCGAATTGGTTAAATTTAGGATGAGCCTGATAGACACACCTATGAAAAAGACCATGAAGTTCGTGAAGAGCTTAAATTCCATGCTAAGAGAAATGTTGTTGACATAAGTAACTATGGGGGCTACATATGAGATGTTGGTAGAAACGACGATGATGCACGTGGCCAACGAGGAAGATATGGGAAGAGAGAAAGAGAAGTCTATACTGACCCAAAAGCAAGGAAGGTCCAAGAAGGGGAGCTTTTGGGCCAACAAAAAGTCGAAGGGGAAGTTTAAGAAGGATGTAAAGGTATGTAAGAAGAAGATTGTAGGGTGAATCTGATAAAGGAAGCCTTTAAATGAAGGTGCTTTAACTGCCACGAGGAAGGGCATCACAAGAATCAATTTCCTAAGATGGCTAAGGAAGGACCAAACGGATATGCCTACGCTATTGAAGCTGTCCCTATTGCCAGTAAGAGACCAAGAGACCAAGAAAAAATAGCTCTAGAAGGTATAACTCTTATTTTTTGGATTACTGTTCATACCATATTTGATTCAAGGGCATCACATTCGTTTATAACCAGGGATGTAGTAAATTCCTTAAGTCTTAAAACCCATATGGTCAACAACCCAATAGAGGTTTCCATTCCCATTTGGGGTTCGTCTCATCTTTTTCTTATTTGCAATGACCTAGTATTAGACATATGCGATGTTGATTTCATATGTACTGCGTACGTTCTAAATTTCAAGGGGTATGGGCTTATCTTTGGTATGAATTGGTTGTCATATTATGGAGTCATTCTTGACTATGAAAAAAGGGTATTACGATTAAGGAGTCAAGGAGGTCGTGACCTAGAAGTTCCTTGTACACCCAAAGCTTTAGTTGAGTTAAGCCATTTATACTCACTAAATCTATCTCTTGTTCAAGAGCCATTATCTATACTCGTAGTTTGTAAATTTATTCAAGTCTTCGAGGAGGTCTCGGGTTTTCCACCCCATAGGGAGACTAAGTTTAGAATCGATTTAGAGAAGGATGCAAGACCCGTCACTCTGTCTTTGAGAGATATGACCCCCAAAGAATGAAGGGAACTGGATAAGCAAATCTCAGAGCTATTAAAGAAAGAATTCATTCTTAGAAGTGCTTCTAAGTGGGGAGCCCCTGTTGATTTTGCTACTAAGGCAGACGGTTCTTTGAGACTTTGCGTCAATTATAGGGAGTTAAACAAGATGACAAGGAAGAATAGAAACCTTCTACCTAGAATATATGACTTTTTCAACCAGCTTGTAGGAGCTAAAGTCTTTCCCCAATTAGACTAAGCAACAGGATTCCATTAGTTGAGGATTGCAAATAAAAGCAAGCCAAAGACCGCATTCGGTACTCTAGATGGGTTCTATGAGTGAAAAGTAATGCCTTTTGGACCGACAAATGCCCCAACATATTTGATGGATTTGATGAGTAGAATATTTAGAGAGAAACTTAATAATTTTGTTGTAGTGTTTGTTGATAATATCTTGGTTTTCTCCAAAATCAAGAAGGAGCATGAGGACCACCTTAGGGAGGTATTGGAGACCTTGAGGAGAAACCAACTCAAAGCCAAGTTTTCTAAATGCCGCTTTTGGAAAAGTGAAGTTAGATTCCACGGGCATATTGGTTTAGAATAAGGATTGGTGGTGGACCTTACTAAAGTGGAAGCTATCTAAGGATGGAGGACTCCTAGTAATGCATCAGCAGCTAGAAGTTTTCTAGGGTTGGCATGCTATTATAGGAAGTTCATCAAGAACTTTACACAAATAGCAGCCAATTTAACCCGATTGACTAAGAAGAATCTAATTTTTGTTTGGGATGATATATGCACTAAGGCATTTGAGAAGCTTAAGGAGATTTACTAGTGCACATATGCTTACTATTCCAGATGGAACCAAGCCGTTCATGGTTTTCGCAGATGCATATGGTACAGGATTAGGGTCAGTTCTTATGTAAGAAGGGAAGGTAGTTGTCTATGCTAGTGGACAACTAAAGGACCATGAAAAGAGGTATCCAGTGCATGATTTAGAATTGGTAGCCATTGTTTTTAGCTTAAAGATGTGGAGGAATAATCTTTTGGAGGGAAGTTTTGAATTATTCATTGATTATAAATTACTCAAATACCTATTTTTTCAAAAAGATTTGAATCTTAGGCAGTAGAGGTGGATAGAGCATGTAGCATCCTTTGACTTTGGTATTCAATATGCCCCTAGAAAAGGGAATGTTGTTAACACGCCTTTTGTCAAGGGAGTACACAAGTGGATCTAACCCAACAGACATCATGATCATCAAGGCAGGAAGCTCGGAGAAACGGTTACCAAGCTCAGAGATCGGCTATAAATGAGACTATGGACGACGGTTAAGAGGATTCGGATCAGATCCGTAATTTTTGTCCCAATAAAAGTGCAATTGGTATGAATTGATATGGAAGGCCTCGTGAGGTTATTTTAAATTTGAAGTCGATCAGAGTTCGTATGCTAGAGTTATGGGTAAAAGAAGAGGGATCGGATCATGTTCAGCTCAACAACACAACTTAATGATGATCGCTCCATAACTCAACAATCACAAGGAGGATTGAAGTGAAACTTTGGAAAAAGAGAAGAGGGGACCATAGAAAGTCTACCCTAGGGATCGCATGGCATTTGAAGAAGTTGGAGGATCGGTATATCCCTCCATAGCTATCGGCTATAATCAGCCTTAGCACCATATTGCAACAACGGTCGACCAATAACTTGACTTCTACTAATCGAATTGGCATGAAAATTGAAGGTCATACATAATATAACATGGAAAGCTCCCTTAGGGATCGCATGTCATTTGGAGAAGATTGGAGGGATCGGTACCTTTTCCTCTAGAGGGATTGGTAGAAATCATAATTCAAGCAACACTACTTTACGGAAAATGCGATATCTCACAAACCGTACGTCGAACTTGCATGGAATTTGGGGATCAAGTAGCTAACATCATGGGGAATCTCTCAAAAGGATCGCAGCCTATGTGGATGCACTAATAGGTTGTTACCATTCCCTATTATGGGGTCAATGGGCCTGTAAATTTTTAGGTAGCCTCATCTTGTTCTCTCGAACCTTCTGCCAAAATTTCAGTCCGATCCGTGCACGTCTATCCCTATAAATACAACACGCATGACGTCAGAAAAGGGATCCTGCTTTCTCTACTAAGACTCTGTCCTTTTTTTCTTCACTTTTATACTAATGGATCCCAGCTAATCCAAGCACTCTTGTAATCATAATCAAGTGGAAGATCAATAGAACCATGAAGTGGATGTAGGCCAAGGTTGCCGAACAACTATAAAATTTGTGTGTTCCTTTATGATTTTTGCTCTGTCTCAATTTCATTCTTTATTTAATCTCTACTAGATTCTATTGGGTGTTGGTGCACATTTTTGACGTCAACATTTTGGCGCTTTCATTGAGAAATGAATTCTCAACTTGATTGGATCTCATCATCTACTTGTGGATTCCCATATTCGCGAGATAGATCTAGTTATTTACCGACAAACTTCCTATTCTACTCAGATTTGAAGGAAATCTAAAGGAAGCTGATAGCCATGGTTAGAATAATTAGATCAACTTCGCACGGAGTTGATGGGAATGATTATGCTAGTATTCTTATTTGGAGCTATTCATGCGTTCATGTGTTCATGTCTATTTGGAAGGGATCAGATTCACCTGTGTATGCAAGGTCTTAGGATTAGAAGTTGAAGTTTTCACTCAAGTTAGCGAAGGGCCGATCTCTCTCTCAAGGCCAAGATGGCCGATCCCTCTCCAATCTCATCAATACTGATCCCTCCAATCTCGTCAAACCGATCCCACTACAAATCGGTTCACAACAAATCCCTCTGGCCGATCCCATTGTTCACGTACCCATAGCTGATCCCTCTCATATGGAAACTACCAATCCCTCCAACATATATGTAGACCAATCCCTTTGAAAGATATCAATACCGATCCCTCATACTTCGTATGTCGATCCCTCAATGCTCCATATGACCGACCCCTATACTACCGATCCCACTCTCAAGAGCCCATCTAACCGATCCCTATACTACCGATCCCTCTCTCAAAAGCCCATATAACCGATCCCTATACCAAAAAAAGGATCAGGTACGATACATTTTAAATAAAAAAATGAATCAGGTACTATCCATTTTTTTAAAAAAATGGCTCTAAACGGTACATTCTATCCACTTCTCTTATGTCCTATGTTTGACTGGGCCATAGGGCATCAAGCGACAGCTATTGAATTGCAGTCAAGGAACAGACAAGAAACTGCTACTCAAACGATGCTCCAAAAAGTTGGAGAACCGAGACGATATGACACAAATAAGGATCGATTACCGGGTCAAGCTCCCAGGGTAGATTGCAACTGCCCTCAACTTACCAGCTTCCAAACACCTGACTTGGCAGCTATGGTACGATGACTTGTAAGAGAGGCCATGACCAGACTAACGACGATCGGAGCATCTCCCCTTATTGGAACCCATTCACTAAAGCCGTTCTACGGGCATAATATCCAAGGAGATTCAACATGCCGACCTTGCCGACGTACTCTGGAAACACAGATTCCTGGTAACATCTCATGAATACGAGTGGTACATGGATTCTGGTAGAGCGACGGATGCCATCAAATACAGATGCTTTCCTCTATTCCTGGAAGGAGTAGCAATCATACAATTTACGCGATTATCACCCAGGTCCATCTCCTCATTCTACTAACTGGATCAGAAGTTTGCCTAACAATTTGGAATTCATGCTACTCACCCTAAGGATATAATGTTATTATCCAACCTAATCCTAGCGCCAAGTGAGATGCTCAAAGATTTCTTGCATAGATTCAACATCGCTGTCATTGAAGTGGGCAACCCTAGCAAGGATATCAAACTAATGGCATTGATAAGGGGAATCAACCCCAAGTTGGATTTCAACGACTGGTTAGCTGGAGAACCTGCTTCGACCTTGGATATCTTTTATTACAAAGCGAACCAGTGCCTACACAAGGAGAAGGCAAGATATACTAGATAGGAGAACAATGCAAGTCCGTTGGCTGAAGGAAGTCAAAAGGAGGGTAGCATTGAGGTCTTAGATGAGGAATCGGATCCTAGGAGATGACCCAGAATCCAAAAATTGATTCATAACTACTTTAAACAATTCAATCCACAAATCTACCCGAAGACTTATGACTCGGAGCAGTGCTGAAAACTAGCCTCGAGAGAGTCCACCGAAGCCCAAAGGAAATCTGGGGAATGTTGTATATTCCAAGATGCACGCGTTCCTAACACTACGATTGCAAACACCTCTGAGATGTGATCGGAAAGTTGATACAGAAAGGAAAGTTTCGATATTATGCACAATCCCCACAGAATAGAGGGTAGGGAACATCCGACCCCAATCAATAAAGAACTTTTCTTATTAATCAGACTACCCATGGTCGACTTCCAATTTTGAAGGGCTTGGACAAAGTTGAACAGTGAGCATACGACATCGCTTCACTTATCAATGAGATTTATTCCGATCTTCTTTGAACTATTTCTATTTCAATTTCAGTTGTGTTGTGAACTACTACCAACTTGAACTAAACTACTTCCAAATGATGTAGGTGACTAAGTACTTGAAGTTGGGCGCCAACCAATCTCCACCGACCATGATCGGACCTTTAGAATTTCATCAAGATAAGCGTGATTCAACCACTCATCTACTACCATATACCCCTAACTTAGGGCCAAGGAGTGAAAGTGGAAAAGCCCGATAATGTCAGGGTCTAGCAAAAAGTGGACACGGCTGATCATCCACTCATCAACTTCCACGCCTAACTTGGAGACCAAAGAAAGACTTGGAGTGGATGCAACCCAACCACCCACTACCTAGCTCATACTTAAAGTTCGCCAAAATACTTATGCCTCTCCTGAAGCTCAGCATGACCGAGGTCCACCTAAAGTGGACGCGATTTGACTGTCCACACATTAATATCTTCCCTAAGCACAAGAGGCAGTTCGAAAGCTCGACTTAAAGTAGGTGTAACAGACTGCCTACTCATCAACCACCACCCTTAACACGTGTACACGACTGTAGCTTGAGGTGGATGTGACCTGACCGTCCAACCCAACCATGGATATGATCTAACAATCCATCGCCTACTCCCTTCCTTGGCTTTACAAGAGGAGCTACAACCACCAAGCGAATACGAATCGATCTTCTTACTTACCAAGTTCTGTCCTTGATATTGGGGGTAGAATTCCATTCCATGAATGAACGTGATTCGACTGTTGATTTGATAACTCTTACCTCGACTTGGCAGGTGGAGTATAAACATAAATCGGGTAGAGACCGACCACCGATGAAACAACTCTAAGTCTCCAAAGTACGGACTGGAGTATAAACATAAATCAGGTGGAGACTGATCGCCCATAAAACAATTCAAAGTCCCCAAAGTGTGGACTAGCGCATAAACATAAATCGGGTAGAGATCGACTGCCCGTGAAACAACTCTAAGTCCTAAGGGTGCAGATAGGAGTATAAAAATCAGGTGGAGACCGACCGCCCGCGAAACAACCCTAAGTCCCCAAAGTGCGGACTGGAGTATAAACATAAATCAGGTGGAGACAAGTCCTTAGAGTGTGGATTGGAGTACAAACATAAATTAGGTGGAAAATGACCGCCCACGAAACAATTCTAAGTCCTTAGAGTGTGGACTGGAGAATAAACATAAATCGGGTGGAGATCAATCGTCCACGAAACGACTCTATGTTCACAAAGTGCGGATTGGAGTATAAACACAAATTGGGTGTGGTTCGACGACCTGCCAAACAACTCTTATCCCAGAGTGCAGATATAAGTATAAAAAAATAGATAAGTGTAGTTTGACCACTCAATATTCCATAAACTCCGACCAAAACTCGATAGGAGGAGTATAAACTCACTATGGATGGAATTAGACTATCAATGAACTAACTCCACTAACCCAAGACTGGAGGCAAGAGTACAAATTGCTAAAAGTGAATACGACGGGTCACTACAGCTCCGACTTGGTGTTCTTTACGACTCAAGGCAATGACTACGGGGAGGCCTTGACACAAAACAAATCGGAATGACATTCGAAGTTACGAATGACCAACTATATCGTACCATCATATTGAGGGTCAATATCGATCTGCACCAACCATAGATGGATGTAATGCAAACGTCCATCGAATAACTCTGGTCATCGGAGCATGGATAGGAGAATAAACCATGGAAGAGTGTGACTTGACCATTCATTCGCCATCACTTCCTTTGACGTCAGAAAGAGCATGAAACCGAGTGAACAGAATGCACCTGAGCCAACTCTATCCTTAGATCTGACGATAGAACATGAATCAAAATGGACGTGATTGACCATCCAGCTCCGAATGATGCGACATGACTGTTCATTCGTTGACTCCTACCATGATCCGACTAGAAGAGTAATACGAAATAGATGTGATTCGACCATCCTCACAGTGATCCTTGCTCCTTGTCCGATAGGGAAAGCATCAACCAGTAGCTAGCTGTGACTTAACCATCTATTCTTTGGTCCTGCCTAGAAAATGGTGACATCGGCACCAAAAATAGACATGATTGACCGCGAGTACCCAACTCATGCTTGAAATCAGACGGAGCATCAACGTTTTCCCCTGAGAAGAAAAGATCAGAATACGCCCGACTCAGCTTTCCATCAACTAGCTTGATCCCATGATTCAACGGGAAAGAGTATAAAGCTAAAGTGAACACGAATATCCACACTTAGGGGTAAGAGCAAGAAACAAGATGAATGTGCACCAACCATTCATTAATTGACTCTAAGGCTTCAGAGCTTAAGTGGGAGGATAAAAACGACTAGGACGAGACTCGATCGTTCATGTAGTACATTTATCAACCCGAGATTGGAAGTAGAAGTGTGATCACCCGAAGACTGACTATGATAGCTCAATATTGTGACTCATACCTGGCGTTTACAATGACTCGAGGCTGCAACCAAAAGGATGCCTAGAGATAGAATTTTTGAATCGATGCCCAAGCTCATTGGCAACTGACCATCACTCTAACTAGAACGACGAGTAATAGATTATGAGTACATTGAGTGGAAAGCGCATTACTCGAATATACAAGCAGATTAAAACTCAAAGTAAGAGCCAGCTATGCAGTTGCATGCAACACGAGGCTGAACTCTACTTGACACTTGATTTAATATGCTTCTAAGCCTGATCTTCGGCCATTTGCGGATAATTTCTCAAAGCATCTAAAGCCCTTCACTATCAGACTCAATAACTCATGACAAGACTCTAGGTTCGATTGGAGTAACTGTCATCATTAACCGTCCAAAATAGATTTCGCATTGATTGTTACATGAAATAGTTACGTTTGAACTTAAGGAATCCAAGGTTGTACCCATTGAGCTGACAATCGACATTATAGTCAGCCATGGCGACCCATCAAGGGCACTGAAGATCGGATCATAGCTTAGTGCAACGACGATGAAGGAATAAGCTGGCTTTCTCCAAATGAATCCTGATGTGTTCACTTTGACCCTTTCTGACATGCATGTGATCTCACCAACTATCGCGAGCCACGTGTTGAATATCGACCCAACGCATGTCTCGATCAAACAAAAGCAACGTGATTGGATCTAGAGGGATTTGTTGCACTTAAAGAGGAGGTGGACAAACTAAAAAACAATAGGTTTATCCATGACGCCTTCTACCCGAAATGGGTATCCAATCTAGTTCTTATGAGAAAAGCTAATGGAAAGTAGCGGTCATGCGTCAACTACTCAGACTTGAACAAGGCACACTTGAAAGATAATTTTCCACTTTCGAGGATCGACCAACCAGTAGACTCAACCGCTGGATATTAACTGCTTTCGTTTATGGATGTGTACTCCGGATCCAACCAGCTCCTGATGCACGTCCTCAACCTGGAGCACACCAACTTTATTACCGAGCTAGGGATATATCATTATGTTATGATGCCATTTGAACTAAATAATGCTGAAGCAACTTACCAGAGACTAATCAATAGGATGTTTAAAGATCAGATCGGGAAATTGACGGAAATATATATGGATGATATGCTAGTGAAATCATGATGATCAAATGACCACATCGATGAATTATCGGAGATGTTTAGTTTCTCCAAAATATGGAATGAAACTAAACCCTTGAAATGCTCTTTCAAAGTTACGTCAAGGAAATTTTGGGGTTTCATCATCAGCTCTCGCATAATCGAAGCTAATCCTAAGAAGATTCAAGCAATTCGAAACATCTAGGCACTGAAGACGATTAAGTAGGTGCCTAGCTTAAATAAGAAGGTTGCCGCCCTAAGCTGCTTCATCTCTAGGGCCGCCGATAAGTGTGTTCCTTTCTTTAACTTGATCAGGAGAGGGAAAAGGAATTTCGAATGGATGCAGGATTGCATAGATGCATTTCAAGCTCTAATAGATCACTTAGAGAGACCTCCTATCATATCCAAGCCACTAGATCATGAAGACTTATACATCTATTTAGCGGTTTCGGTACATGCCATAAGTGCTCCACTATTGCATGAAGAGAACCAAATCCAGAGGCCAATATATTATGTTAGCAAGCGATTGACAGGTGCTGACAAAAAGTACACTGAGCTGGAAAAGCTCACGTATTGCTTTTTGATTGCATCACAAAAGATTCCTCTACAACTTCCAGGCTCGTCCCGTCAACATCTACACCGGCCAGCCATTACAATGTGTCCTACAGCAACCCTTGACGTTTGGAAGGTTGCTAAAATGGAATATGAAGCTAAGCCAATTCGATCTCCCTCGGAGAGCTATCTAGGGATAGACATTGGCGGACTTCGAGTATTACACCATTACACACACCCAAAGAACAAAATAAGAAAGCCTACTCACTGGCCATGCTGGCCAATTCCTAGGATGCACAACAAATGTGCTTGGTCCCAGTTGAAGTACTAAATGCTCCGAAGATCGACCAGATCTTAGAGATGGACCCAGACAAGGAGTCATGGATGACCCCTATGAAAGACTATCTACAATGGGGAATCCTTTCCAAATGGAGGAATAAAAAATGACAGATCCTCTGCAAAAATTCACGCTACGTCATTCGAGAAGGAACCATGTTATCTATTTCCCTGCTTCGGTGAATTACCCACAACAAAATCAAACAAACGTTGAGAGAAGTCCTACACTCAAAATCATTTTTGAAGGAATACCATTCCTCTTGCCATCAACATCCAAGCTCAACCATGCCTGCAATTGATTGAAATCGCCCCTCATTCATCTCCTAAGAGATAAAATGCAATAATCCACATTTAACCTCAAGATCGACCCATATGTTTTAAACCCACAATCGATCTTCATCAGCAATCTCTTCAACATCAACTTGTCTAATCCTTTCATCCTGGATCCATAAATATTTGGAGTGAGAAGGATTAGTGGACAAAAATTGCAAATGATTGAATTGGATCCAACCAAATTGGAAATGACTCGTGAGTATGTGGACACATTCGGGAGCCAACAACAAAAACGTGTACGAAAATGTGCACATGTACATCCTAAAAATTCGATTTCTTTAAATCGACAGAAATTGGATTCTCACATAGGGAAATCAAAAAAAGAATTGGATCAGATAACCAAGGCATACTAACTCGACTAATTAGCTCAATGGAACTGAGTGAAGACTTATTACCGATAGATTCTACTTCAGAACTTACATCGTTTGCAAATGACCCGATGAGGTAGAGGGTTTAGATAAAACTACCCAGAGAGATCACATTTTGGAATTGGATATTGACTCAGAATGGTCATGGATTTCACTAACGACCCAAAGAGATCATGGATTTGGATTGGTAATGGATTGTAAAATACAGCTATCAATGGACTATGGATTTCAGATTTTGGATTTATGGCAATTCAAAACACACCTTCCTATCGCAAGACATGATTTGAGGGGAAAAGTGTTAACCAATCTTTTGGCAAGGCAGTAACAAGTAGATCTAACCCAATGGACATCATGATCATCAAGGAGAGAAGCCCGGAGAAATGGCTACTAAGCTCGGAGATCGGCTATAAACGAGACTATGGACGATGGTCAAGCAGATTTGGATCAGATGCCTAATTTTTGTCCCAATCAAGGTGCAATTGGTATGGAGTGATAAGGAAGGCCTCGTGAGGTTATTTTTTAAATTTGAAGTCGATCGAAGTTTATATGTTATAGTTATGGGCAAAAGAAGAGGGATCATATCATATTCAGCTCAGCATCACAACCCAATAATGATCGCTCCATAACTCAACAACCACAAGGCGGATTGAAGTGAAACATTGGAAAAAGAAGAGGGCACCACAGGGAGTCTACTTTAGGGATTGTATGGCATTTGGTGAAGTTGGAGGGATTGGTACCTATCCCTCCACAGGGATCGGCTATAATCGGCCTTAACACCATGTTGTAACAAAGATCGGCCAATAACTCGAGTTCTACCAATCAAATTGGCATAAAACTTGAAGGCTATATAAAATATAACATGGAGAAGCTCCCTTGGGGATTACATGTCATTTAGAGGAGATTGGAGGTATCGGTACCTATCCCTTTAGAGGGATCGACAGAAATTAGAATTCAAGCAATACTACTTCACGGAAAATGCGATATCTCACAAACCGTACGTCGAAATTACACGAAATTTAGGGATCAAGTAGCTAACATCATGGGGAATCCCTCGAAGGAATCGCAGCCTATGTGGACATACTAATAGGGATCGATACTGATACCCATGTTGGGCCTTGATGGGCTAGCTAATTTTTGGGTAGCCTCGTCTTGGTCTCCCAAAATTTCTGTCAAAATTTCTGCCTGATCTGTGCATGTTTTCCCCTATAAATACAATAGACATGGCGCCAAAAAAGGGATCCTTCTTTCTCTGCCATGGCTCTGCCCTTTTTATTCTTCGCTTTTGTACTAATGAATTTGTAACGACCTAGGATTTTAGTCGATTGATTTTGTAATATTTAATTGATTTTAAATACGGAATAATTATTTTTATAAGTCAAATAGCTAAAATTTTCAATTATAATGACTTATTTGATAATTTATTTCCCGAATTTAATAATTGAATTTGTTTAAAAAATTGAATCTTGGGTTTTAAGTTGGATAAAAATAATTTCAAAGCTTATTTAAATTCTATTTTATAAAAATGAAGATAGTAAATTTTTAAATGTAAAATTAAATGATTAATTTGGTTTTTATAATAATTCATTTTAGTTAACGTACAAAAATAACCTTCCAGGGCTTTGTCTTGGATTTCGACGAAACCGTATCACTGGATTCGTAATAATGAGTTATTTTACGTCATCAAACATCATGACGATCATATGTATCGTTAGGTCGTGTGAGATCGAAACGCGTAGAATTTAATATTAAAACTTTAATATAATAATTGGGTACAAAAAGCTATCTTCTGCATGCGACCGAATTGGGTCTCAAAACAAGTTTTATTTTGTTCGAATAGGGGCATAACATATAGGACGCCAAGCGGCACGTCTCGTTTGGAGTTCAAGATTTTCGGGTATGTTATGTTGAATATTTTATTAAATAAAAAAATTAAAATAATATATACATGTACATATTCCCTTTGAATTTAGGCCATACCCTCCATCATTCTACCTGTACCCATTCCCATACCAGCCACCTTACCCTCTACCCTATTTATACAATGTCTGTATACTTAAAATAGAGTCTATTTTCAAATATAAGCATTCAAAAATTAAATGGTGGTGATTTACTCAGCTAAAAATCAGGAAACAAACCTTAAAATTCTTGATTCGATAAGATCTTCATATAGATAGGCTATTGGGGGTTGCGGTAATTATTGGGGATGGTGAACAGTGGACAGTCGAATGGGTTTAGGAGCTAGGGTTAGCATTATCGAGCCGTTCGTTTGGATTTAGGGGAAATCGAGATGGTGGTTGGATTCGTGGCATAAAACAGCAGCTACGGTCGAAGTTTCATGACGTGCAGCTAAGAGATGGTGATCGCGTTAATTGTACGGACGACGGAACTTGGCCCAGATCGCATTTTAATCAAGCAAGCTATGCAAGGTGATTTGGGCATGGGCGCGAAGAGATTGGAGAGGGAGAAGCAACGGTGAAGGCAACTTGTGGAATGGTGGCATGGAGGTGTCATTTGGCCGTGCGTGCACATGCCTACGCACTGCCATTTTTGTGCATCACTGTGCGCGTTTAATTTTGAGAAGAAGATAGTGATAGGGGTAAACTTGTAAATATGTTAAAGTTATTTAATTATAAATTAAAGTTTATCGATAACTTACAAATTTCGTATCTCGCTCATACGAGGTCAGATTCGAATGCCGTTTTTTGCGTAGGACTCATGTCGTCGAGATCTTCGCGATGGAGTTGGTTTTATTTGGAGACAGCTGAAAATTGGGCTAAAATCGAACGTTGTTCAATTTTAGTTCTAAAATGAAACGCCTCGGCGACGACGAAAAATTTAGATGAGTTAAACTCACCTTTTTGGTTAACTAGTATGATATATAGTTGGTAAAAGTTATTGGATGATTGTTTGAATGAATTACTATGTTATATTTGTTGGATTGAATATTCTCGCCTATTGGAGCGGATGAGACCTTATTACGTTCCCGTGTAAGAGCAGACGACCCTTTGTATATGAATTCCACCTCAAAGCAGTTAATTTATATTTTATGATTATATAGCGTTTGTGATGCAGGGAGAAGCAGATTGGAGGGATCCGGTGGGATTCCTCGCTATTATTGAATTGTTTTAATAATATTTCTTTTATATGGATTATTGAATAGTGAACATGATTATGGACATCGTGGTTATAACATCGTTATATGTTTGGAAATAAAACCTAGTAGTGATAGAAAATCAATATCGATATTGGTTAAGTTGTTGGGTGGCTATTGGCTTTACTTTAGTATTTTAAAAATACTAAAAATTGCCGTTAAAGTTGGAATTGGTATTTTAAGGCAAGAAACGATTTTTAAATTAGAAATTAGGTCTCGGAAATATTTTGTTTTAAGGATTATCTATTTAAACATAATAATACTATTTTAAGGTTACTTAATTATAATAATATTATTTTAAAGTTATTTAATCATAGTCATATTATTTTAAGGATAATTAATTATATGAATATTATTTTAAGGTTATTTAATTATATTGATATTGTTTTAAAGTTAATTAGTTATAGTAATTTTATTTTAAGGTTATTTAGTTTTATTAGAATTTTTTAAAGTTATTTGTTTGTAGTTAACATGATTTTAAAAAATTTACCAAAATGTTAATAATTTGAAAGGTTAATTATTTCAAGGATAATTATGTTTTGAAATTAATAATAAGGTTTATTAATAAGGTATTTAAAGTAAATTATTGCTATTTAAAATAAGGGTAAAGATTAATTATCATTATTTTTGAAATGATAAATTATTATTTTAAGATGTTTAAGATTTATAATTATTATTTATTTATTCATAATGTTTAATTTTAATAATTATTTTTATATATTACTATTTAGAAGTAAATAATTTTTTTTATAAATGTGTTTGAGATCCATGAATAGAGTTGAAAGACTTGGATTTTATAAAAGAGCTTATAAAATGATTTAGAGATGTAAGGAAGATTATTTACAAGGTGAAGAGTTTTATAAATGGTTAGATATTTAAAAACGAATTTTAGAAACGTGTTTATCGATGTATAAAAGAAGTTTTATAAATGGTTTGAGAAGTTTTATAAAATGGTTTATAAGTGGTTTTAGAGAATTATAAAGAGTTTATGAATGATTTTTGAATCGAATAAAAAAGAAATCTTTCTTAGTGTGTAAATATACTTATACCATTGAGATAATATTTTCTAATTATTGAAAATATAGGAATCGGTGGGTATATCTTTGTAAAGGGTATTTATATATAAGTAATTTACAAAGTGATTTTTGTGAATGTAAGATTTATTAAAGGAGGCTAGTGATTGCTTGCTTAACCAATGTTGGTTTACCCCATAGAATAAATCCTTGATTGAATGTTGTTATTCAATAATTAAATAACCGACTATCGAAAATGGACCCAAAATGTAACTTTCGGAATATCTAGGAGAAACATATGGGTTATATGGCACAGTCATCTCCGATGATGTTGTATTGTGTGTATAAATCTCATTTCATTTCTAGGACAATGATAAGGAAATCCATCCACTAACGGTCAGGAGTTTATCTTCTATTTTATCTTTGACTATTTATATCCTAAAGAACCGGGGTTGAGTTATCGAACGTTGTTTCGAAGAGACCAAGATCGGGTATGTTATCCGAAAACCACTTCGATCCAACGAATCTGTTTTGAAGTGAAGACATCTTGAAGATGATGCAATTGGAAACAGAGCTCTCAAGTGTTTCGTTCAGTCCCAGAACGAATTTGTATGGATGAATGCTGGTATTGCATTATTGCATAGAAGGCGGTGTTAGCATTCCAAATGGGAAGTGCCATATAAAAGGTAAATCGTAGCCTCAAGGCTCGTCAACCGGGAATGACTAAAATATAGGAGATACAACAGGGCTAAGTGGGTGTGACGCCCCACCTCTATACCCACGCTAGCCAAGAACACTACGGGGTAATGCCGTCAACTAGCGCGGAGAATAAGGCTGTTGAGGAGCAGCCATCCATGTAATTGCTTTGTGCGAGCACCGATATGTCAAATAGTATAACATGCATTTCATTTCAAGAGGAAATCCGACATGCCGATACAAACTCAAAGCTACTACACAATGGCTATGATATATTCGGAAACAAATATAGAAATAAGCATAACATAAATCAGTCATAGAAGTTCATATCTCAAAGGCGGAAACAGATATGAATATTACACATAAAAGTGTATATCAGAGTAGTGCTCAAATAAGATCCACAATATCACAAAAAGAATAGTTACAAGCGCTACACAAAAGAATAAGTACACATCAATGAGTCTATATCTCAAATGTATACAAACAAAAACTACTAATCTAAGTAGTTAGCCAAAAGTCAGGATAATAATCCCAGATGAGGAGTCAAGCAGAAGCATCTGTAACATCTCGGTCTGACCCGAGTATTATTTAATAAGAAAATAATAAACGGATCAGTCTAACTATAAATATCCGATGAAATGATATGAAATAAGAGATATGACAAACACATATGATAACCATAAAGCCATACTGTGATAAGTATGTAATTGAAAATCAACGAGAGATTAATCAATATCACAAGAATCTTCTCAAAGATAAAAAGGAATGTCATACTCCTAATTTCATTCACCAAGCCACAAATATGACAACATATAAATGCCAATCATAAAATTGGTGAAATTCATATTCTAGAAATCATCAATAAAAATCCAGGAATCACAAAATGGGGGGAGGCCTATCACAGAACGGGAGCCTGAAAACTCACCAACACGTGTATCACAAAATGGGTCGTTATCCCATAAAAATGAGCCGGAGCTCCTGCTGACAGGGTATAGTCCCCCATTGTGGACTATGAGCCGAAGCTCCTCCTGATGAGCTGAATCTCCTCCTGATGAGCCGAAGCTCCTTAAAATCGAGGTATAGTCCCCCCTACGTGGACAAAGAGAGGCAAAGCTCAACATAACGGGGTACTGTCCCCCACGTGGACAAAGAGACATCGCACATTGCTAGTCTAAACCATAAAACGATCATCATCGATCATCAAAAAGTGTCAATTACACTAAGCTAGTAAATATATGAGCTTAGCTTCATGTCCCATAGCCACTAGCTTAACTTAAATATTTACGAACAAATTGTAGATCTCCACTAGAAAATTGTCACAAGAGTATCAATCGAACAAGTCTAAGAATTAACCGACGAAGTGAACGCATGCGTTTCATACCACTTGTTTTACTAAGTCATTTAATTAGATTTCTCATGCGAGTGAGATAAAGGTTTGTATATGCTAGTAGATTGGAAAAAGGTTTTATAAACAAGCTTGATATTGTAAATAGAGTTGAAATCGTTTTGATAAAAGAGTTTTGATATTTACCACTAGTATTGAAAACCTTTATATTTTTAAAGTGACAAATCACAAAAATGATTGTAGAAACAATCGATCATTAAAATTCACATACGAAGACGTGAATTAATTCCAAAGAAATCGATATCAAATCCATCAAAATGGATATTTTCAAATATCCCAAAATAGAAGTCATCAAAGTCGAATAACAATTGATAACAACAAGTGGGAATAAACCCGAATCGATTAAATTTGGAAACACAAGAGAAATAGACAAAAACAGGCATAATAGGCATTTAAGAGCAAGTCAGTCTACTGGCTCAATGAGTTCAGTCGACTGACTGCAGGAAACAGAGACTGACTGTCTCTATTATCTGCCTTTGGTACGCCAATTGGCTACAGCCAGTCGACTGGATTCAAAGTCCAGTCGACTGACTGGAACCTAGGCATTTTTTCTGCCTATACAAATGACGTGCAAACCCAACCAATTCGCGACCGATCGTGCAATGACGCTAGGGATATCTGCCAATCAGTAACCCGGCCCTATAGGCTCTTCGATGCATCACCAAGAACATGTTCAAACATCCATAAAAGGATTTTCGTAGGTTTTTCTTGCAAAGCACCAAAAGTTGGAATATATACCAAATCAATCCAAACCAACATGAATAATTGTTAGGAACTCATTTCCAACATCAAAGATAGATATAGACATAGATGTGAGGTAAAAATCTCATTTTGAACCCAAAAACAATGAATGAGAAGCTTGAAGACAAGGGAAGATCAACCACACTTCAATCTCAACACAAGAAGCTTGAATCTAAGCTTAAAAGAGAAATAATTCCCAAATTAGGTTTAGGAATTTTCTGAAATCAAAGAGAGAATGAGTTGGAGAAGAAGGAGATGATATTACCAATGCTTCTCTTTGAATTTGGAGCTAGAACTTGATTTGCAAATGGAAACTAGGGCTTAGGATATTAATTATTTTTCTTTTCCCCCATTATTCTCTTTAGAACTGAAAAGATAAGGAAGAGGGAATGAATGAAGAGAAGTGGTTCAGTTTGGGGTATTAAGTTGGCTAGTGGGCTGAACCAAAACCCAAACCGAAAGTGAAAAAGGTCAAATTTTTAGCTAGCTCCAAACATATCAAAGTTTATACTTAAAAAGGTCACAAATGCCATTTTGAACTCAATGGAAGTGGTCCCAAGTCCTAGTTCGACCGTTTACAAAAAGTAGCTTTTCGGACTATAATCCGGCTAACGGTGAAATATTTAAATAAAATGTTTAAATATACGTCGATAAATATGCGGGTTGTTATAGTGGATCGCTCCCAAGTAGGGTATGATCGTCCCTATCTAGAGTCACTATTATCTATCATTTGTATGCTTCGAGGTCCATTAACGAAAGGTGATCATATTCGGTAATATCCAGTAAGGGGTAGGCCAGTTCTGTGTTGGTAGGGGCCGATACGTTCGACCTCGGTGTTATTTTTTAGACATGCACCATGACGGACGGTACCCCAGTGGTCCAGTCGTTGTATGGAATCCATTTTCTAACAACCGTTGTATGGACTTAATTATGCCCAACTATGCTGAAATGTGAGATGCAAGCATTTCAACTATATTTATATCTTACTTTGACCCCTAGATGTTATTGTAATATAAATAGATTTTCTATAGAAAATGTTTTAGATATCGTAAGGTAAAAACCATCCGTGTTTATCTGCGGTGTGGTTTTACAAGATACTTTTTGACTTCAAAGTTTTAAATAACTTTAAAATCCTATTGGGTGTGTTTTTCTCATGCTGGTTTTCCAGACTGACTCGAGTGCAATTTTTATTATAATGCTTCGAGCAGATGATTATATGCTTTGGAGCTTCACTGAACACATTACAGATTAGTTTAGATGCTTTGGAGCTTCAGAAGACGAGTTGGAGGTTCAAAGACGTATTCACGTAGATGGTTATTTTTCCGTTGTATTCGTTGTTATAAGTATCAACAATTGTGAGGATTGGCTCTTATAGCTGTCTAGGCTGAAATATGTTAGTATACTCTGATTGATGTTTGTATATACACATATTACAGTTTTGCTTTTGTATAAAGATTTGTGGTATATTATAGATTATTCGTTCCATTGTGAGATTTTGTGTTGTTTGTTTTCTTCTTTTCTTCTTCCTTCTTTTTTACCCTAGCAATTGGGTTTTTTCGACATTCGATTGCTCGATATACAATACAGTGGATGTATTATTTTCAATTTTCGAGGGTTGAAAAATCTCGGTTGTTACATTTGGTATCAGAGCTGAAGGTTAAGTGAGGACCTTGGTTTTGGTGGGTTACTCATCAGAGATAGAGTCAGTAGCACCCTAGAATGAGTTTGGGTATATATATATATCTATGTGTGTGTGTGTGTGTGTGTGTGTGACCGCGTATTTGTTGGTCATATAAAAATTGTTTACATTGTGTTGGTCGATTCATTGAGTGGCTTATTGATTCTTGTCAATACGAGTAATTAACATTATTGATAGGGATCTCTAAACACTTGAATAGAGCAAATTGACATGGTATTGTTTGAAATTGGGTAAATGAAATAATTTTACCTTTATTATATTTTATATATAACAGAATAATTTTTTGGAAAATTATTATGGTATATATGGTATGCTTAGTAGTTAGGAAATGATAATGTTAGATTATTAATTGTTTGTTCTTTGTGTTTGAATAAAAGTTCTTATTATTATAATGCAAATAAAGATTAACAATTGAGAAATGATTTTATATAACCAAAAGGAAATAATATAAATATATGATTTATAAACGTGATTTACAAATTGAAAGGAAATGAAATTTAGAAGCATATTATAAAAATGATTTGAAAATTTAAGGATTTAAAAGTTGGGAATTTGAGAATTTGAATCCCGTTAATCTTGAAAATGGTTATTCAAAGTTTTGAAAATAACAATAATATTATTTGGTAAATATTCTTGAATGGAAATATTTCAAAAGGATTTAAAATAGGTAAAAAGCATTGAATTCACTTTGATCGTTGGAAAATAATTTTGATGATGACTGCAGCATTATCGACGTTCTTTTTTGGGTCTCCAAGAGAGGAATTGCTACCATTGAAGTTTTGTTTTGGTAAAATTAGTTTTGATTTTAAAGTTCAAAAGAATGATTTGATATACTAAGAGGATTATGTGTATATATTGTTTCAAATTGATTTGAAATAAATAAGAACAAGGTGTTTACACTCTAGAAATTTTCATTTGTGTATTTTATGAAATATAAGAAAATAAGTTTTATAATTAAAATAATGTATAAATATTGTTGAATATGAATGTTAAGTAAAGTAAATTGAAATTGAACTATGGAATTAAATTTACTTAAGTTAAGTTAAATAAAATAAATTTTGAAAAGGAAGATTAATCTAAATTAGGTTAAATGAAATAATTATTTTAAAAGGAAATTGATTGTGATTTGAGATGATTAACGGACGAACTAATTAGATGAATTAGTGAATTGAATGTGGTATGGAATGTTGGTTAATAAATTGAACATTGAAATTGCAAAATGAATTAAGTTAAATGGAATTGGAATTGATTTGTAATGGATATGGACTTAAGTTGTGAAGTGGTAGTAAACATAAGAAGTTTTGTAGAAAATGTTTATAATAAACTTAAGAAAAGTTGGTGGAATAGTTATTAAGTGACATTAGTATTGAAAGGAATATACTAATAAATAAATGAACATGGATAAAACAATGTGGATAATTGAATGTAGATCAATTAAATGTGAATAATTGAAAGTGAATATAATAAATGTGAATAAAAAGAGTTTGGTGTAATTAAGGAATCGATTGAAATAAATATATAAATTGTATGTATATTGTTTTATCCGAATTACTGTTTGATCTAGATTCGAGTACATGATTTCGAGATGTTTTACGTCGATTCGACTTGGAAATTTTTTACCCGATTCTCGACGGCGAACACTGGATATTGATTTTTGGTTGATTCTAAAATTCTCTATCATAGTATATGGCTATGCAAGGAGAATGACGGTTTCTAATTAAGGAACTAGATCTAAGTATGCACTAGAGTGGTTGTGTGAACGATACTAGTTCGAAAGTGAAATTATGTGATCGAGCAAGCGATCAAATTTGATATCGAGTACAGATGATATACGTACATCGTACGGTTTTAATAAGCCAAATATTAGAAAAGTTAAAGGCTTAAATTAATTGGGAGAACTATTTCAAGTAATTGGATTTAAAAGCTAATGGGTTTGGCATTTTTCTTACCTTGGAAAATTCGAGGATGAAATTCATTTTAAGGGAGGAAGAGTGTAACGACCCAGAATTTTAGTCAATTGATTTTCTAATGTTTAATTGATTTTAAATATCAAATAACCAAAAATTTCAAATATAACAATTTATTTGATAATTTATTTTGTTGAATTTAATAATTGAAATTATTAAATAATTGAATCTTGGGTTTTAAGCTAGATAAAAATAATTTCAAAGCTTCTTTAAATTCTATTTTATAAGGATGAAGATAGTAAAACTTTTAATGTAAAATTAGAGTGTTTAATTTGGTTTTTATAATAATTCATTTTAATTAACGTATAAAAATAGCCTTTCGGGGCACTGTCTCGGATTTTGACGAAATCAGCACCATTGGATCCTTAATAGTGAGTTACTGTACGCCGTCAAATTTCATGGCGATCAGATGTATCGTTTGGTTGTGCGAGATCGAAACATATAGAATTTAATATCGAAAATTTAATATAATAATTGGTTCAAAAGGCTATCTTCTGCATACGGCCGAATTAGGTCTATGTATGAAATAGGGCTATAACATATAGAATGCCAGGCGACATATAGAATGCCAGACGACACGCCTCGTTTGGAGTTCAAGATTTTCGGATATGTTATGTTTAATATTTTATTAAATAAAAAAATTAAAATAATATATACATGTACATATCCATCTCAAATTTAGGCCATACCCTCCATCATTTTACCCCATACACGTGCCCATACCAGCCACCTTACCCTTCACCCTATTTATACAATGTCTGTATACATAAAATAGAGTCTCTTTTCTAGTATGAGCATTCAAAAATTGAATGGTGGTGATTTACTCAGCTAAAATTCAGGAAACAAACTTTAAAAGTCTTAATTCAATACGATCTTCATATAGATAAGTTTCTGGGGTTTGTGGTAACTATTAGGGATGGTGAACAGTGTACAGTCGAATGGGTTTGGGAGCTAGGGTCGGCATTATCGAGCTGTTTGTGTGGAGTTAGGGGAAATTGAGATGGTGGTTGGATTCATGGCATGAAACGGCAGCTATGGCCGAAGTTTCATGAGAAGCGGCTAAGAGAAGGTGATCGCGTCAATTGTATGGACGGTGGAACTTGGGTTAGATCGTGTTTTAATCGAGCCGTGCAAGGAGATTTGGGTATGGGTGTGCAGAGATCAAGGAGGGAGAAGCAACGACAAAGGCGGCTTGTCGAATGGTGGCATGGAGTTGTTGTTTGGACGTGCATGTTAGAAATGCGGAATACGGATCTTAAGGCTAGGATTAACACTAGAGGGGGTGGGGTGAATAGTGTTTAAAGAAATTACTAAATCTTTTTGTGTTTTTGTTAATTTGAGCACAGATGTATGCAATATTCTTACACAGATATGATCATAGAATCAAACACAGATGCAAATATAAAGTAAAAGCAGTAAAGGAAAGAACACACTAGATTTTATACTGGTTCGGAGTTACCCTACGTCCAGTCCCACACATAAGTATAGATTTCCTATCAAAAGCAATCTTTACAATTACACCCTCGATTTCAAGGCTACGAGGTACACCCTCCAGATTCACAATCCTCTGGGTAGAGATACTTGATTTCCTAGGCAACAATTTTACCCAATTGATTTCCAAGGCTACAATCACACCTTTTCTCGCTTGATTGATTTCCAAGGCACAATCACACCTTTTCTCGCTACATTGATTACAAAGAAGTCTATAACTCTGAATAGCACTGAGGATCTTGCTGAGATAGTGATAGAGAATCAAACCAGAAATGATCTAGTTAGATTCAATATTGATTTTGGTAGAATAATGGTAAGAATGTGCATATAGAAATGTGGAAGAAGAAGAGAAGTGAAAACCAGAAAATATGATTGAATATTCGTTCAAAACAGCCTCTATTTATAAAAGAACAACAGCCATGTCCATTCGCGAAAGGATATGACGAAAAGACACTTCTTTTGAAATTCAAAATTTTGAAATTAACTGTCACTATGTCGACATGGGTACCTTGGGTATGTCGACATGCCAAAGGAAATTTTGATGATTCATTTTTCTTTGAAAATAACTTCTATCTTATATTAAAACTATTTTAAACATTATAAATATACTTAACTATAGTTAAAATACATAAGTAAATATAGAGAATAATATATACATAATTTTACTATAATTTTATATTTATATCTAAGTATAAATATTAATATTATTAGTAAAAGATAGTTTAAAACTAAGGATAATTTGATTTTTAAAATAAAGTTTATTTTAAGGCTAAAAGTATTTAAAACCAGGATAGATGTTTTTGATCTTTTTAAAAGGAAGGTTTTGAAAATATTTTGAAAACAATATATAATTTTGTAAAAACATTTTGAATAAAATTTAGTGGATACAAAACAATATTCCACTAGATTTTTCGTAGGTTCCATCCTACTTAGGGTTCCATCCCTTTAATAGGCTCGAAGTGGATTCCATTCCACGAATAAATTATATTTTAAGATGCCAGTGCTTTTCTAGGAGTTTTAACAAAATTTCTAATTAAATTACTTATTCTTGAAATCTTGAACTCTTGAAAATCTTGATACTCATG
This sequence comes from Allium cepa, assembly GCA_030765085.1. Taxonomy (NCBI): domain Eukaryota; kingdom Viridiplantae; phylum Streptophyta; class Magnoliopsida; order Asparagales; family Amaryllidaceae; genus Allium; species Allium cepa. The sequence continues at coordinate 114,424,395 of CM060932.1, forward strand.
TGTCTTCAATCTTGATATCTTGAATCTCTATACTGTACAGTCTTCATTCTTGGTACCTGCATGGTTAAATCCTGCATATACATATATACCTAAACTATAATGTTAGTATTTATATTTTATTATCTTATTCAAAGGTTGTTGTCGTCAAAACCATCATCTCAAGGACTAACAATCTCCCCTTTTTGATGATGGCAACCTTTATTTATAAAATATTATTTCTGTCCTAATAACTCGCCCTAAAACTAATAACTCCTCCTTAATCTATACCTAACTATCCTATTTTATATTTCTCCCCCTTTGTCATAAACAAAAACCATCCTAAAACCAAAAAACTATACAACTCCCCCTTAAGCTAATACTAGAACAAAGTATAGTAAATGGAATGTGAAAGACATTAACATAATTATACTATAATTATTCAACACATAAATATGTATAAGTATATTTCAAACAATCCAATCAACATGCACATCAATTCAACCATGTCAAACAATCAAACAAATCAAAGGTCAAACAAATCAATCAAGTCAAACAAGTCAAACAAGACAATTAAGTCAGTCAAAACATACCAAACAAATCAAAAACTAATAATTCTAAACTATAGGACAATACTACAGACTCCCACTAAATAAAACACACTCATTGTGTGTATATGTATGCAATATATAGTTCGTAATGCAGTATGAAATGTATGACATATGCAATGTAGCATGAGATAATATGCAAAATGAAGTGCAACTTGTGATGCAAATGATTATGATATTTCATGCATTGTAATTTATGATGTAATATGCAATGAAATGTGATATTGAATAGGATGCACAATGATATGTAATATGAAATAAAATGATAACGAAGTAAAAATAGTAATATGCAGAATGATATGATGATATATATACTATGGTAAGAGATATTCAGATTATAAGATAAACATGAATAATAAGTAATACCTAATTGACAAGCATATATACGTATATATATATGTATATGTATATGTATGTATGTATGTATGTATGTATACATATATCAAACAATTTATTATAACTCGCTTCAACCAAACAAATGTAATACACACCAATTACTAAACTTAGGTTAAGGAAACTAAAGAATGAGACTAAAATAGTAACAAAGACAAGAGTTTAAAGGCAATAAATGATATTAAAATTATAACATATTCATGAAAAGTAGTAATCAAATTCAATATCAAAATCAAATTGCTAAGAAATATGATTTTAAACTATATATATGATCAAATATGGTTTTTATAAAAATTAATAGCCTACTTATTTAATTTACTTAAATAATTATTTTAACTTGGTTGTTTTTATTTTTTATTTTTTATTTTTAAGAATCCAAATTTTCATGTTTATAAAATACTTAACTTACTAATTAAAACCTTTATATTAAATTGTTATTGGTTTAAATATTTAGAAACATGTTTAAACTTCATGTAGATTTAAGAAATATCATAATGAAATATTAATTAAAATAATAAATATTAAAAAACTAAAATAAACATGTGTTATATTAAGGCCTCTTACTTTAAAAAATAATAATTAATTATTAAAAAAAATTTAAACATGAAATTAATTTTAAAATATTATAATATAAGTTAGAAACTAACTCTAAAAAGAATAGAGAAAAATACTTAATTTAAATATCATTTTTACATAGTTTAAAGTTTCATAAAGAAAAACAACATTTAAATAATGCTATAAAAAGTTTTTGTAGTAAAATATATTCGAAACTTTATAAAACTGAAACTGTAGCTTTTACCAAATGCTATGTAAAGTTTCTGAAATTCTACAGCATTTCAAAGCACAGAAATACTATAAAAACGAATTTGCGGTACTTACAAAACATTACAGAAGAAAAGAAGCATTTTAGAAATGCTATCTAAAATTCCGGTCATGTGATGTGGTGCTATTTTATTAATTGAAGAAATATATAAATAGAGCCTTATTCTAACATTCTAAATTCATTTTATTAATTTCTTAATGATATAAAATTAGTATCTTAAAAGAAATAGAGTATGAGAAGTAAAAATAACATTAGAAAAGTTGAAATCGATAATGAAGGTATGCTTTTCTACGTAGTATAGTTGTAACAAATTAATAGTATGATTTTATTCGAAATAAAACACATTCTAAAAGACCTTTTTTGAAAAATTTAAACTGGTATATCAACATTTATACTATGATGTGTCGATATATGGACCAAAATATTAAAACTTATAAAAGAGATAAATTTCTATACCTAACTAAATGCATAAATATATATTCCTAAATGCAACAATAAAGATGAAATAATAGTAAAGCACACCAATTTTTGCACTCCATCTTTCTAACTTTGTTGTTCTTCCATTGTCATGAACCACACATTTATATCTCTTAGAATTTAACGACGAGATCTGCTCTATTGCGACGGGCTCGTTTTTCTAATCAGCGTAGTATATTCATTTGCTGAATTTGAAGACCGTATGAGAAAGATGCAGATGATTTAGTAGATTGACTAACTTGTTGTGAAAACTTTGAATTTGAATTTTGAATGAATGGACACTTCAACCACTATAAATAGGTCCAACAGTCACCACTTTTCATAAAAGTTTCTCTTCTTCTTCTTCTTCCTTCCCTTTTTCTACTTACTATCAAACTTCTAAAAGGCACATCTCCTTCGTTTCTTAACGGAATTGGATGAAACCAGCGGCAAGTCGAAGAGGAAGGCAAGGAATACGATATAGTTATAGTTTGATGTCTAATTTGGATGGTATTGTGATGCAACAGGCCAAACAGTAAGATAAATGTAGAAAATCCCATACACAGTTTTTCACTTTTGGATATCCAACTTCAAACTATCATATCTCACTCAATTTTGATTGGAATTTGATGATCCACCCATCAAAACGACCGTGAGAACAATAAATACAATTTGGAAAAGAAGTGGGAACAAAATACTCAAATTTTTGGATGCAATTTGAAGAATACCATTGACAGTTTTGCTTTCTTTCTCTCTTTGTTCACCAAAACTTCATTTGACCATAACTTGGTCATTTCTTGACAGATTCGCACGAAACCAGTGACATTACGAAGTAGATGGAGAGAAGTACAGTATCATATCAAGTTGATGGGAATCAAAAGCTTTGTATTGATCTAGTAACCATTTCATTGTCGATTGCCATTATATATCCATTTGTTCTTCTAGATTGACTGGTATCTTTTAACCAACGGTCATTAGACATAACTCTTCTCCTGTAAAACAACATAACTTTTTAAAGAATCAAGGGACTATTCATAATAGCTAAATATATTTTTAAACAACAATATCATGATGATTCTATGACATATTCATACGAAAATAGTGTTAATAATTTTATAAAAAATTGCCATTTTAAAAATTTTCAAAATTTAGATTATGAAAACTTTGAAAATTTTGCTTTGATACCAAATGTTAGAAATGCGGAATACGGATCTTAAGGCTAGGATTAACACTAGAGGAGGCGTGAATAGTGTTTAAAGAAATTACTAAATCCTTTTTAGTTTTTGTTAATTTGAACACAGATGTATGCAATATTCAGACACAGGTATGATCACAGAATCAAACACAGATATAAATATAAAGTAAAAGCAGTAAAGGAAAGAACACATCAGAATTTATAATGGTTTAGAGTTACCCTACATCCAGTCCCGCACACAAATACGGATTTCCTTTCAAAAGCAATCTTTACAATTACACCCTCGATTTCAAGGCTACGAGATACACCCTCCAGATTCACAATCCTCTGGATAGAGATACTTGATTTTCTGGGCAACAAGTTCACCCAACTGATTTCCAAGGCTACAATCACACCTTTTCTCCCTTGATTGATTTCCAAGGCTACAATCACATCTTTTCTTGCTTGATTGATTTCCAAGGCTACAATCACAACGTTTCTCGCTAAATTGATTACAAAGAAGTCTATAACTCTGAATAGCACTGAGGATCTTGTTGAGATAGTGATAGAGAATTAAACTAGAAATGATCTAATTAGATTCAATGTTGATTTCGGTAGAGTAATGGTAAGAATGTGTATATAGAAATGCGGAAGAAGAAGAGAAGTGAAAACAAGAAAAATATGATTGAAAATTCGTTCAAAACAACCCCTATTTATAGAAGAACAACAGCCATGTCTATTCGTGAAAGGATATGACGAAATGACACTTCTTTTGAAATTCAAATTTTTGAAATTAACTATCACCATGTCGGCATGGGTACCTTGGGTATGTAGACATGCCAAAGGAAATTTTGGTGATTCATTTTTCATTGAAAATAACTTCTGTCTTATATTAAAACTATTTTAAACTTTATAAATATACTTACCTATAGTTAAAATACATAAGTAAAGATAGAGAATAATATATATATATATATATATAATTTTACTATAATTTTATATTTTAATCTAAGTATAAATATTAATATATTATTATTAAAAGATAGTTTAAAACTAAGGATAATTTGATTTTAAAAATAAAGATTATTTTGAGGCTAAAAGTATTTAAAACCAGGATAAATGTTTTTGATCTTTTTAAAAGGAAGGTTTTGGTAACATTTTGAAAACAAGACATAATTTTGTAAAAACATTTTGAATAAAAGTCAGTGGATGCAAAACAATGTTCCACTAGATTTTTCGTAGGTTCCATCCTACTTAGGGTTCCATCCCTTTAACGGGCTCGAAGTGCATTCCAATTCATGAATAAATTGGATTTTAAGATGCCTGTGCTTTTATAGGAGTTTTAACAAAATTTCTAATTAAATTACTTATTCTTGAAATCTTGAACTCTTGAAAATCTTGATACTCATGAGTCTTCAATCTTGATATCTTGAATCTTTATACAGTACAGTCTTCATTCTTGGTACCTGCATGGTTAAATCCTTCATATACATAAATATCTAAACTATAATGTTAGTATTTATATTTTATAATCTTAGTCAAAGGTTGTTGTCATCAAAACCACCATCTCCAGGACTAGCAGTGCATGCATGCGTCTATGCACTGCCATTTTCATGCATCGCTATGCATGTTTAATTTGGGGAAGAAGATAGCGATAGGGGTAAACTTGTAAATATGTTAAGGTTATTTAATTATAATTTGATATTGATCAATAACTTATAAATTTCATATCTCGCTCATACAAGGTCGGATTCAAACGCCGGTTTTTGCTTTAGGCTCACGTCGACGAGAACTTCATAATGGAGTTGGATCGGTTGGATTTGGAGATATTTGAAAATTGGGCTAAAATCGAACGTCGTTTAATTTTTGTTCCAAACCGGAATGCCTCGGCGACGACTTAAAATTTCAGCGAGTTAACTAGTATGGTATATAGTTGGTAAAAGTTGTTGGATGATTGTTTGAATAAATTAATATATTTATATCAGTTGGATTGAATATTCCCGCCTATTGGAGCGGATGAGACCCTATTACGTTCCCATGTAAGAGCCGATGGCCCTTTATATACGAATCTTAAGAGCTGATGGCCCTTTATATACGAATCTCACCTCTTAGTAGTTGATTTATATTTTATGATTATATAATGTTTATGATGCAGGGGGAAACATGTTGGAGGGATCCAACGGGATTTCTTGCTATTATTGAATTGTTTCGATTATATTACTCTGATCATTGAATAATGAACATGATTGTGGACACTGTGATTATAATATTATTATATGATTAGAAATAAAACACGGTAGTGATAAGATATCAATATAGATATTGGTTAAGTGTTGGGTGGCTATTGGCCTCAAATTAGTATTTTAAAAATTCTATAAGTTTTCATTTAAGTTGGAATTGGTTTTTGAGGAAAGATTCAATTTTTAAATCCGAAATTGGGTTTCGAAATTTTTTCGTTTTAAGGATTTTCTATTTAATTATAATAATATTATTTTAAGGTTATTTAATTATAATAATATTATTTAAAGTTATTTAATTATAGTAATATTATTTTAAGGTTATTTAACTATATTAATATTGTTTTAAGGTTAATTAATTATAGTAATAGTATTTTAAGGTTATTTAATTATATTGATATTGTTTTAAAGTTAATTAACTATAATAATATTATTTTAAGGTTATTTATATATTAGAATTGTTTTAAAGTTATTTGTTTATAGTTAACATTATTTTAAAGAATTTATCAAAATGTTAATAATTTGAAGGGTTAATTATTTCAGAGATAATTATATTTGAAATCACTAATAAATATTACTAACGAGGTTTTGAAAATAAATCAATACTATTTAAAATAAGGGTAAATATTAATTATTATTGTTTTTGAAATGATAAATGATTACTTTAAGATGTTTTAGATTTATAGTAATTATTTATTTATTCATAATGTTTAATTTTAATAAGTACTGTATATATTATTGTTTAGAAGTAAATAAACTTTATTTGTTTATAATTATGTTTGAGACCCATGAATGGAGTTGAAAGACTTGGATTTTATAAAAGAGCTTATGAAATGGTTTAGAGACGTAAGGAAGATTATTTACAAGGTGAAGAGTTTTATAAATGGTTAGATATTTGTAAACGAATTTTAAAAATGGGTTTATAGATGTATAAGAGAAGTTTTATGAATGGTTTGAGAGGTTTTATAAAATGGTTTATAAATGGTTTTAAAGAATTACAAGGAGTTTATGAATGATTTTTGAATCGAATAAAAAGAAATCTTTCTTAGTGTGTAATACCGTTGAGATAAGTATATGGATATTTTCAAGTATTGAAGTTATGAGAATCAGTCGATATATCTTTGTAAAGGCATTTATAAACAAGTAATTTACAAAGTGATTTTTATGAATGAAAGATTTATTAAAGGAGGCTGTGATTATTTATGTGCTTAACCAATGTTGGTTTTTCCTATGGAGTAAATCCTTGATTGAATGTTGTTATTCGATAGTTAAATAACTAACTGTCGAAATTGGACCCAAAACATAACTTTGGAAATATCTAGGAGAAACACGTGGATTATATGGCACAGTCACCTCCAATTATGTTGTACTATGTGTATAAATCTCATTTCGTTCTTCTAGAACAATGATTAGGAAACCCATCCACTAACGGTTAGGAGTCGATCTTCGAACTAATCATTGACATTTTATTTTCTAAAGAACTTGGGTTGAGTTTACCAAAAATTATCAAACGTTGTTGTGAAGAGATCGAGATTAGGTATATTATCCGAAAACCACTTCGATCCAACGAACGCGTTTCGAAGTGCAGACATCTTGAAGATGATGGAATTGGAGACAGAGCTCTTGAGTTTTTCGTTCTGTCCCATAACGAACTTGAATGGATGAATGTTGTTATTGCATTCTTGCCTGAAAGGCATTTAGCATTCCAAGTGGGAAGTGCTATATAATAGGTAATATATAGCCTCAAGCCTCATCAATCGGGAATGGCTAAAACAGAGGGGATGCAACAGAGCTAAGTGAGTCACTTCCAAGTAGGGTATGATCATCCCTATCTAGAGTCGCTATTATCTCATTTGTATGCTTCGGGGCCCACTAATAGAGGGGTGATCATATTCGGTACTATCCAGTAAGGGGTATGCCGGTTTTGTGTTGACAGGGTCGATAGGTTCGACCTCGGTATTATTTTTCTAGAGAGGCACTATGACGGGCGGTATCCTAGTAGCCCAATCATTGTATGGAATCCATTCTCCAATAAGCGCCGTACGGATGTATTTCTGCCCAATTACGCTGAAACGTGTGATGCAAGCATTTCAACTATATTCATATTTTACTTTGACCCGTACATGTTATTATAATATAAACGGATTTTCTATAGAAAAAGTTTTGGTTATCGTAAGGTAAAAACCCGTCCGTGTTTATGTGCAGCGTGCTTTTACAAGATACTTTTTGATTTCAAAGATTTTAAATAACTTTAAAATCCATATGCGTGTGTTTTTCTTACATTGATTTTCCTGATTGACCCAGGTGTTACTTTATTATAATGTTTGGGTCAGACCGAGTATATTATAGATTAGTTTAGATGCTTTGGGGCTTAAGGAGACGAGTTGGAGGTCTAGAGATGTATTCACATAGATGGTTATTTTTCTGCTGTATTCGTTGTTGTAAGTATCAGCAATTGTGAGGACAGACTGTTACAACTGTCCGGGCTGAAATAAACTAGTATACTTTGATTGATGTTTGTATATATACATATTACAGTTTTGCTTTTGTGTAAAGATTTGTGGTATATTATTGATTATTCGTTCCGTTGTGAGATTCTGTGTTGTTTAGTTTTCTTATTATTTTCTTCCTTCATTCTTTTTCCCAAACAATTGGGTTTTTTCGGCATTCGATTATTCGGCACGCAATATAGTGGATGCATAGTGTCGATTTTCGAGGGTTGAAAAACCCCAGTCGTTATAGAATCCTAGCTGACCCAAACACTCTTGTAATCATAATCAAGTGGAAGATCAATAGAAATATGAAGTGGACGTAGGCCAAGATTGCCGAACTACTCTAAAAATCTGTGTATTCCTTTATGATTTTTGGTCTATTTTAATTTCATTTTTCATTTAATCTCTACTAGATTCTATTGGGTGTTGATGCCCATTTTTGGCGTCAACAAACATAGTCGTCGATGCCCTTAGTAAGAGACGCGCTACCCTAGGTGTTATGTATGAATGGCGACAGTTGGAGTTTCTCTCGAATTTTAACCGTCAACTATGAATAGAACCAAGGTTTTCTATCAGTTATGGAGATTATATAAGCTTTGATGGATTGCATAGGGCACGATAAGTAAAAGACGAGGAGTTAGTAGAAATTTTGGAAAAACTAAGTAAAGGAGAGCATTTTCCCCATGCTAGGAGGTACTTAGTTAATGAGGAATGTTTGAGAAGAGACGGGCATCATTGCATCCTAATGATTAATGATTTGATGAGAGATGTGCTTATGAAGTGTCACCACTCAAGGATGACCATTCATCCCCAAGGAGATAAGATGTACAAAGACATGATGAGATTTTTCTTTTGGAATGGAATGAAGAGGATCATAGCTAGGTTTGTTGCTATGTGTTTGACATGTCAAGAGATAAAAGCCGAGGAAGGGAAGCCTGGTGGATTATTATTACCTTTGGAAATCTTGACTTGGAAGTGGTAACATATTTCAATGGATTTTATGAAAGGATTGCCTAAAAGTCAAAAGGGCAATGAGGCTATTTGGGTTATTAGACACACCAGTGCTTATTTTTTTCTAATTAGGAGAAATAGGACTAGTGCCTCTCTCACCTAGATTTATATTAAGAAGGTAGTTCATCTACAGGGAATTCTTATAAGCATAGTTAGTGATAGGGACTATCACGACCCGTCATTTCATACCATTCAAATCGACAATAATCCACACATATCAGAGTTGAATGATGCAAAATAACAGATTGTAAATAAATTTGGAGAAAATGAAATCAAATACACAGAATCACATACAGAACAATCAGAATAACTCGCAGCGGAAAATAAATTAACATAGCAGTTCATAAAGCTACTATAATAGAGTCTCAAACCAAATGCATAATATCAGTCTAGAAACAACATAATAGAAATCCCAAATACATAGAAGTTTACTAATACATGAGATAAACTAGAACGGCTGAAACAGGAACATATATATAAGTAGATAAGTAGAATCTCCAGCGAAGACCAGCTCCAGGAAGAGAATCCAAAGCTGTGAATACTCAGGCTGACCCGAGCGTAAAGCAAAAACACAAAACACTCGAGTCAGGACAATATATACTTATATAGTGTAAACCAACTCAAGTGAACTGAAATAAGGTACAAGTAACATAAAGGATGCCTGGGACCGCCCATCCTCTAAGGATCCTTTAAACTATTTACTATATAGTAATATTTCGCTATTATAATAATGTCTACAGTAAAATAAACTTAATTTAAAATAGCGTTCCGGGCTTACCCATATCACCCTTCACACATAATAGTCCCAGTAGTCCATCCAATATCATAATATCTCCAGATCGGGAGACTATCAGAGGACACCACACGGGCTACGGGAGAAAAACAAACTCGTAGTAAAGGCTCGGTATGGTAGGTGACACGACACACAAGCCAATGCCAGGGTAGATATACCAATTATGCACACAGGCTGGTGGTAATGTAGCAGCCACTATGCCCATCCCGAACAAAACTCTAAAATCAAGGGGTGCACCTAATCAATCACAACAGTAATAGAATGGTATCGAAGAAGTGTGTCCGACCAGAGGTGCTACCTCTTTTGCCCCGAGATCACTCCTATTTTAGCCACCTTAAGCTAACTCACGAGGGTCAGGTCCATGTAATGTACCTCAGGAACGTCGCCACCATCCTGCTTCATTCTGGAATCTCCACCGCATGCACAGTTGTTAAAGTGGTTTTCGGTATCGATAGAGAGTATGTCCATATTCGATCCCGGTCTTTTTAACAACCTATCGTTATTATAATCCGTGGTTATAATTTAAAAATGGTATTTATTTCAAAAATCAAATATAATTTAACAATTCAATATCATTACAAATCCATTTCAAAATATCCAACTTATCATATCATTTCAAAACCACATTTATTTTATTCAAATTTAAAATACCATTTCAATTCACATTTCAAAATAGTTTATATTTCAAAACAATTTACTTATTTAAATCATAAAAATAAAGTTATTACATTTAATAATTAAATTATTAAATTTTCAAAATTTTAATCTTTCAAAGTTCATTTATTCACTTAAATTTATTAAACAGTGAAAATTCACCTTTAGCAGCATTTAAAAAAATGCTATGGAAGTTTACCTTTAAAACAGTTCAATTTAACAAAAGACGGCATTCAAAATGCTGTAATAAGGTTGCTTTAGTTCAAATTAAACCTTAGTTAAATTCAACAATTATAGCACTTACAAAGTGCTATTATGGCCTTTAATTCAGTTTAGCCTTTAGTTCATTTACATCAATTACAACATTTACAAATGCTGTAATATCCTTTCATTAGAAATAATAGCATTTCAAAAATGCTGTAAATTAAATTTCAAATATTCACTATACTTTCATAAACAATTAAATTTTTATTTAAACCATTTTAAACTTATAAAATCATATAATTTCACTTTTAAAACAATCATTTAAATACCCTTATATTCATGATTTTATAAAATTAAATTTCCATTCAAAAATCAATATTTAGTAATAATTCACATATTAAATTCAAATATTAAATTTCAATTCTATATAATTAAATTTTAACTTAACATTTAAGTTTACATTCCCAAATATAACTTCTTCTCATTTTATTTATTCAACTTGAAATTCACTTTTAAACAAAATTCATAAATTTCCAATCTAAGTTATATTTCGAAATTCAACCTAAACATTCATTTATTTCACATTTTAACTTTATGCAAAAATCATTAATATATTATATAATCATTTTAATTTCATTTTAATTCAAAATATAATAAATTTATCATATTTCACATTTAATTTAAATTCCATTTATCACCAAATTATAATTTCCAAAATAAATTTCATTTCAGATTTTCTAACTTTACCATTAATTTATTTCACTTATAAATTTTCAGAAAATCAATAATACTTTACAAAAATCATTTTTAATTTAGGTTTTAAATCAAAATATTATAATATTTATATTTCAAACATATTTTTAAAAAATTTTAGAAAAATATATTTTAACCACGGGTCTGTATATCATTTTCTACACTATGTAAAGTGATACGGATAATATATCATTTCAATCCATAATTTACAATGAAAACCCGGGTTTTATCATTTCAAACCCGTAGTCCCAAGTAAAATGAAATAATTGAAAATCGTTCAGGCCTATCATTTCAGCCTACAACGATTTTCCCCTATTCCGAAGTCCGTTCGGGTATGTATCATTTCAACCCATAGTGATTCTAAACTAAAGGGAACTTGCAGTGTGATAAACTGATGTAAATAATAGAATAGCATAATATAACAGTAACAGATGTTATAACAGGTGTTTAAGCATGGGTGAACATCATATAATCATAGCATAGTAGGTGTAACATGGTGATGCATTTTACAGATTCAAATGTGATGGGTTTACTTGTCATATAAGTATAAAACTGTCTGGTGAGAATAACTCACTGGTATAAGCTGAAGATAACAACCCAAGTACACAAACTGAGATCCACAAAGGCACGATAGCATGATAATGATTCGAGTGTGGGAGAGACAAAGCTAACTGCCTTGAATACATTCAAATAAACAAACAATATAAACATGAATAACACTACACAAAATTTTTAAACAACATATAAATTCATGCACAAAACATCTCCAAACCACTTGCCTTCAACTATCCCTAGGCATGGCCATGAGTTAAAGTACACGGCTATGATATGTGGCTGGGTCTAGTTTTGGGTTCATAGGGTTGGCCTATCATGGGAGGAATGGTGCAAAGGTATGTGTGCATGAACTACACAAGCTAAGGCAACACAACAATGGTTTCAAGGCACAATGGGCTCGGCCAAAGCAAAGGTAGGCACTGCCATGGCTTCAGGTGGGTCAGAGGTGATGTGGCAGAGGGTGTCAAGTTAGGAAAAGGCTGGTGGTGATGATGTAGGTGGCGGCCAAGGAGTTTGAGGTGGTGGAACCTTGATGACTCGGCTATGGTTGTTTCAAGTGAAGTTTGTGCATTTTGTGATGGATCTTCGACATAGGATGGCTCGACATGGCTTTAGGGTTGGGGACGAGGTTGTGGAGACTGGTTGTGGTAGTGGTGGTGGCGGCCAAGTTGCTGGAGTGGTGAGGCCGAACCTAAAGTTGATGAAGCAAGTGCAAAATCACATCAAAACAATGAAAAATTGAAAAAGAAAAGAGAAGTTTTTACCAAACTTTACAGGATCGGGCAGAATTTTTTTTTGTGAGTTGAGAAGAAAAATTCACGTAAGAATGAAATGAAGAAGTTGGCTAAAGAGTAAGGAGTTATGGCAGCAAAAATTGAAGAGGTGTTGGTTGAAATGAAAAGTCAAGAATACAAAAGGCCTTAAGCAAATAAAAGGTCACAAAACTCTTCAAATTTCCACCATTTCTTTTGAAATTTTAAATAAATAAAAAATATGTATAAATTCAGATAAAAACACGAAAATATAGTAAATTAAAAATATATTAATTAAATGTGATTAAATTAAGAAAAATAGCAAAAATTGTAAACTAGGCTTAAAATATGAAAATAAATGCAACAAATTTTGAAAATTTTTTATATACTTGAAAAATATTTATAAATAAAGATAAAAACACAAAAATAAAATGCATGCATAAAAATAAATAAATAAATTTTAATTAAATAACATTAAATGAAGAAATTAGCAGAAAAAAGGAAACTAGCCTTTAAAAATAGAAAATAAATGCAATAAATTTTGGAAAATTTTTATTATCATTTTAAATATATTTATAAATGAAATCTTACAAGTAAAACAAATTTAAAATAATTTCAAAATAAAATAAAGTCAAATATAAATTATATTCAAAATCTAGGGTTGTTACACTCTCCCCCACTCAAATCTTTTCGTCCTCGAAAAGAACGGGCAAGGAAAATAAAGAGAAACAAGATAGAAAAAAATAGTACCTGAAACGAACAATTCCGGATTCGAAGCACGAGTGCTCTCCTCCGTTTCCCAAGTACAATCTCGATCGTCAGTACTCCACTGTACTTTGGCCAGATTAACAGATTTCCTTCTGAGCTGCTTCGTACCTCTGCCGACAATACGAAGTGGCTTCCTCTCAATAGTCAGATTAGGCTCAATATCCAAACTATCAAGAGTAGAAGGCTGGACAATAAGAGATGGATCATGAAGATGTCGGTGAAGATGCGAGACATGGAATGCATTATGCAATCTAGAAAGCTTCTCGAGAAAATCCAGATGATAAGCCAAAGAACCAACTCTTTCCACAATGCTGAAAGGAACAATGAACCTAGGAGAAAGCTTCCCTCTACGACCAAAATGAATGACATTCCTTAAGGGAGAAACCTTAAGGAACACCTGATCACCAACAGAAAATTCCAAATTCCGCATACGCCTATCAACATATTTCTTCTGCCTATCCTGAGCAGCTCACAACCTCTTCTTAATCTCCTCAACTCTCTCAGAAGCTTCCAAAATCACATCAGGACCAAGAACCAAACGATCACCGGATTTAATCCAGCAAGATGGGGATCTACAAGGTCGTCCGCATAGAGCAGCAAACGGAGACATTTTGAGACTGGCCTGAATGATAAGATGGAATGAGATAGATAAAAAGATTAAGAATAGACTGAAAAACAGAAGATAAAATTATACCTGATAGCTATTATTGTTGGCGAATTCGGCAAGATGGAGATGATCTTCCCATGATCCTCCATAATCAAGCACACAAGCACGAAGAAGATCCTCGAGAACCTGATTCACTCTTTCCGTTTGACCGTCAGTCTGTGGATGGTAAGTCATGCTCAGATTCAGACGAGTACCCAAAGATTCCTGAAAAGCCTTCCTGAACTAACTGGTAAAGATAGGGTCACGATCACAAACAATACTGAGAGGAACACCATGGAGACGAACGATATCCCTCATGTAGATCTCATATAAGCTAGAAGCAGAACGAGTAGACTTGACCGGAATGAAATGAGTGGACATGGTCAGTCTATCCACAATAACCCAGATACTCTCATTACCCCTCCGAATCCTCGGTAAACCATCGATGAAATCCATGGAAACCCGTTCCCACTTCCAATTAGGAATCTCAAGGGGCTGCAACAAACCAGGGGTCTTCTCGTGATCGGCTTTGACTTGTTGACAAGTCGCACACCGACTAACAAAGATAGAGATATCCCTCTTCATCCCCTTCCACCAATAAAGCTTCTTTATATCTTGATGCATCTTCAACACACCAGGATGAATAGAAATCCTGGATCGGTGATTCTCCTGAAGCAACTCCTGCCTCAAACCATCAACATTCGGGACACAAATCCTGCCATTAATCCTCAAAATCCCTCTGACATCAATCTGAGCTCCACTACCACAACTACTACCACCAACCCTGCTACTAACACTCTCCTTCATCAATCTAAGCATCTCATCCTCATCCTTCTTAGCCATAATATGATCTTGAAGAGAAGAAGAAGAAACAACAAGCTGACCAACAAAGCCTTCTTCCGACTCAAAGCATCGGCTACAACATTAGCTTTACCAGGAGTATAGCTAATATCGAGGTCGTAAGAAGCCAGAAACTCAAGCCAATGAACTTGCCTCTGATTCAAATCCTTCTGGGTGAAGATATATATTAGAGACTGATGATCGGTGAAGAGATCAAACTTGGTTCCAAGTAGATGATGCCTCCAAAGATTCAAAGCAAAGACAACAACAAGCAACTCTAAATCATGAGCAGCATAATTTGCCTCGTGGGTTTTCAACTGATGGCTGGCGTAGGCAATGACCTTACCATCCTGCATTAGAACAGCACCCAAACCCTCATGACTTGCATCACTGTATACCATCAATCCATCACTTCCATTCGAAACGGTAAGAACTGGTGCGGAAGTTAGCTTGCTCTTCAACTCATTGAATGCAGCCTTAAACTGATCACTCCAGACAAACATGGAATTCTTACGAGTCAAAGTAGTGAGAGGTGCAGAATTCGAGAAAAATTCTCAATGAATCTCCGGTAGTAACCGGCAAGGCCTAGAAAACTACGAATATCAGATGGAGTCTTTGGAGTTTCCCAATCCTGAAACAGAACAAGGAGAAAATAAGGACAACCGAAAAGATAGAATTACTAAATGATAAAGAAAAGAGAAGAAAGAAAGACTTACATTGACCGCAACGATCTTGACTGGATCAATAGAAACCCCATTACTAGAAACAATATGCCCAAGATATCGGACTTCATCCTTCCAGAAATGGCATTTGAAAAATTTAGCCTTAAGTTGATGATTTTTGAGAGTCTCAAGAACATATTTCAAAAGCGACTTATGCTCATCCTTAGTCTTAGAGAAGACAAGGATATCATCAACAAAGACAAACACAAATTTATTAAGCACATAACGAAAGACACGATTCATTAAATCAATAAAGAAAGCAGGAGCATTAGTCAAACCAAAAGGCATGACTAACCATTCATAGAACCCATTCTCAGTGCGGAAAGCAGTCTTAGAAATGCTATACTCAGCAACCCTTAGCTGATGAAAACCTGTGGCAAGGTCAAATTGAGAGAAAACAGTGGCACCATAAAGCTGATCAGACATATCATTGATACAAATCATTGGATATCTATTTTTTCATAGTGAGCTTGTTCAGCTCCTTATAATCAACACACATCAGAAGTGAACCATCAGACTTAGTGACAAAAACCACCACGGCTCCCCATTCAGAAAAACAAGGCCTAATCAGACCTTTGAAAGACAAGTCCTCAATTTGCTTTCTCATCTTAACCTTCTCGCGGGGTGCCATTCGTCCAGGAGGAAGAACAATAGGTCGAGCACCAGGAATAAGATTAATCCGAAATTCAGTTTCCTGCTTCGAAGGTAAAGAAGTTACTTCACCAAAAACATCGAGATATAATCAGACCACAGGAGTCGAATCAAGATCACTAGGAGAAGAATCCAGAGAATAAATAAAGTTGCCAACAAAATCCTGAGGCATGCGGCACTGAATAATCAAGGAATTCCCTTGATCATCTACAAGATGAACAGACCGGGCTTTACAAGAGATATGAGCATCATGATTTCCCAACCAATAAATCAAAAGCATCGAAGCCCAGAACATAAAACTCACCACAAAAGCGATGATCAGAACGGAGAAGTTTCACTAGCTTACAAATCCGATTGAGGTTAGTAGGACCCGCAATAGGATTTGAAACACATAATGGAACAGAAGCATACTCAGGAGATAGGAGATGCTCAAACTTATCACACAAATCAACAGAAATAAAACCGCGGGAAGCTCCAGTATCAAACAACACACGAACAGGATGATGGAATAAAGTAAATGAACCATGGAGAGTACCTTGGTCATCACTAGGAGCAGGAGCAAGTGGAGGAACTAGAGATGATGCAGAAGTGACATCAAATATACCAGAAGTCGTACCCCTCTACTGGGTAGGGCAGTCCTTCTTAAAATGACCAGGCTGGAGACAGATATGGCAGAGATCACGCCTAGCCAATTGAGCAGGTGGAGGAACAGCAGCACCAGCTAATGTAGGATAGTTATTGGCATAGTGTCCCTTCTGATCACACCTAAAGCAAGTCATAGAGAAGAGATCAACTGGTTGCCTTTGAGCAGGAGCAGATGATGAAGATCCCAAACCAGGACGCTTTTGTCAATTCTTCTTCTGCTGATGGAAATTAGGCTTACGCTTCTTGGAATTAGCAGAGGAAGACTGTGATGGAGGAGCACCAGAAACAACAGGACTTTTAGATGTGGGGTTCTCATAGCGAATAGCCATATCCATAAGCTGGGTGAAAGAGCCATGAATATGATAAATGAGGCGACTATAATACTCTGGACGAGCACCAACAATGAATTTCTCATTCTTCTTGAGAGGAGTATCAATCAGGCTAGGACCGAAGTTGGAAAGTTCATTGAATTTCCTCTCATACTCAGCAAAATACATGCTACCCTACTTAAGACCCATAAATTCACGATAAAGCTGAGATTTCCCGGCTTTTGGCATCCATTTCGCCACAAAAGCCTCCCTGGAAAGAGATATAGAAAACAACTTAAGATGGATTCAAACGAAAAGGAGAATAGGAACAAAATTCATGATAACACAAAGGATACCTAAACTGCTCCCAAGTGATATCAATTTCGACGGTGTTAGCCGTAACGGACTCCCACCAATCTAGAGCAGAATCACGCAACTGCCAAGCTGCTAACTGATGCTTCTGGGCATCAGTAATATCAAGACCAGTAAATATCCTCTCAAGACTCCGCAACCACTGCTAAGCCTCAATGATACTCTCTGAAATGATGAATGGGGTTCCACCAAGTTGAGAGAATTCCTTACAAAGAACAGTGAATCGAACAGGAGCAACAGGTTGAGGCGCTGGGGCAATACCACGACCCCTACCTCTGGCATTTCCTCGATTCATCCTGAAAAATCAATAATGAATTTAGGACAAGGTAAAGACAAGCCAAAGATAAATTAAGATAAGACAAGAGAATTCACTTGGACGAATATCTTAAAGAAAGAAAAATCTAACAAGGTAGATACGAAAGAAAGGAAGTTAGAAAACATATGAAAATCCTTTAAAACAAGAAAAATTTTATATATCAAAATAATCTATGAAAATCTTTTTGAAAACATTTTGAAAAATCATTTTATACTTTGAAAATATGTCTCTCACAAAGATATGATTCAGAGATTGATTTCACTCATTCTAGGGTAGAAATACCCTATCTCTAATGAGTTTTTGCTCCGCAGAGGCAATGGTTTGCCAAAAACCAAAGCTCTGATACCAACTGTCACGACCCGCCATTTCATACCATTCAAATCCACAATAATCCACACATGTCGGACTTGAATGATGCAAAATAACAGGTTGTAAATAAATTTGGAGCAAATGAAATCAAATACACAGAATCACAGACACAGAACAATCAGAATAACTCGCAGCGGAAAATAAATTAACATAGTAGTTCATGAAGCTACTATAACAGAGTCTCAAACCAAATACATAATATCAGTCTGCAAACAACATAATAGAAATCTCAAATACATAGAAGTTCACTAATACATGAGACAAACTAGAACAGCTGAAACAGGAACAGATATATAAGTAGATAAGTAGAATCTCTAGCGAAGACCAGCTCCAGAAAGAGAATCCAAAGCTGTGAATACTCAGGCTGACCCGAGGGTAAAGAAAAAACACAAAACACTCGAGTCAGGACAATATATACTTATATAATGTAAACCAACTAAAGTGAACTCAAATAAGGTACAAGTAACTTAAAGGATGCCTGGGACCGCCCATCCTCTAAGGATCCGTTAAACTATTTACTATATAGTAATATTTCACTATTATAATAATGTCTAAAGTAAAATAAATTTACTTTAAAATAGCGTTCCGGGCTTACCCATATCACCCTTCACACATAATAGTCCCAGTAGTCCATCCAATATCATGATATCTCCAGATCGAAAGACTATCAGAGGATATCACACGGGCTACGGAAAAAAAAGAAACTCGTAGTAAATGCTCAGTATGGTAGGTGACACGGCACACAAGGCAATGCAAGGGTAGATATACCAATTATGCACACGGGTTGGCGGTAACATAGCAGCCACTACGCCCACCCCGAACAACACTCCAAAATCAAGGGATGCACCCAATCAATCACAACAGTAATGGAATGGTATCGAAGAAGTGTGTCCGGCCAGAGGTGCTACCTCTTTTGGCCCGAGATCGCTCTTGTTTTAGCCACCTTAAGCTAACTCACGGGAGTCAAGTCCACGTAATGTACCTCAGGAACGTTGCTACCATCCTACTTCATTCTGGAATCTCCATCGCTGCACAGTTGTTAAAGTGATTTTCGGTATCGATAGAGAGTATGTCCATATCCGATCCCGGTCTCTTTAACAACCAATCGTTATTATAACCCGTGGTTATTATTTAAGAATGGTATTTATATTTCAAAAATACAATATCATTTAACAATTCAAAATCATTACAAATCCATTTCAAACTATCCAACTTATCGTATCATTTCAAAACCACATTTATTTTATTCAAATTTAAAATACCATTTCAATTCACATTTTAAAATAGTTTATATTTCAAAACAATTTACTTCATTTAAATCATAAAAATAAAGTTATTACATTTAATAATTAAATTATTAAATTTCCAAAATTTTAATCTTTGAAAGTTCATTTATTCACTTAAATTTATCAAAACAGTGAAAATTCACCTTTAGAGCATTTAAAAAATGCTACGGAAGTTTACCTTTAAAACAGTTCAATTTAACAAAAGACAGCATTCAAAATGCTTTAATATGGTTTCTTTAGTTCAAATAAAACCTTATTTAAATTCAACAATTATAGCACTCAAAGTGCTATAATGGCCTTTAATTCAATTTAGCCTTTAGTTCATTTACATCAATTACAGCATTTACAAATGCTATAATATCATTTTCATTAGAAATAATAGCATTTCAAAAATGCTGTTAGTTAAATTTCAAATATTCACTATACTTTCATAAACAATTAAATTTTTATTTAAACCATTTTAACTTATAAAATCATATAATTTCGCTTTTAAAACAATCATTTAAATACCCTTATATTCATGATTTTATAAAGTTAAATTTCATTTCAAAAATCAATATTTAATAATAATTCACATATTAAATTCAAATATTAAATTTCAATTATTTATAGTTAAATTTTAACTTAACATTTAAGTTTACATTCACAAATACAACTTATTCTCATTTTATTTATTCAACTTGAAATTCACCTTTAAACAAAATTCATAAATTTCCAATCTAAGTTATATTTCAAAATTCAACCTAAACATTCATTTATTTCACATTTTAACTTTATTCAAAAATCATTAATATATTATAAAATAATTTTAATTTCATTTTAATTCAAAATATCATATATTTATCATATTTCACATTTAATTTAAATTCCATTTATCACCAAATTATAATTTCTAAAATAACTTTCTTTTCAGATTTTCTAACTTTACCATTAATTTATTTCACTTATAAATTTTCAGAAAATAAGTAATACTTTACAAAAATCATTTTTTATTTAGGTTTCAAATCAAAATATTATAATATTTACATTTGAAACATATTTTTTAAAATTTTTAGAAAAATATATTTTAACCACGGGTCTGTATATCATTTTCTACACTAGGTAAAGTGATACGGATAATATATCATTTCAATCCGTAATTTACAAAGAAAACCCAGGTTTTATCATTTCAAACCCGCAGTCCCAAGTAAAATGAAATAACTGAAAATCGTTCAAGCCTATCATTTCATCCTACAACGATTTTCCCCTGTTTTGAAGTCCGTTCGGGTATGTATCATTTCAACCCATAGTGATTCTAAACTAAAGGGAACTTGCAGTGTGATAAACTGATATAAATAACAGAATAGCATAATATAGAAGTAACAGATGTTATAACAGGTGTTTAAGCATGGGTGAACATCATATAATCATAGCATAGTACGTGTAACATGGTGATGCATTTTACAGATTCAAATGTGATCGGTATACTAGTCATATAAGTATAAAACTGTCTGGTGAGAATAACTCACTGGTATAAGCTGAAGACAACAACCCAAGTACACAAACTGAGATCCACAAAGGCATGATACCACGACAATGATTCGAGTGTGGGAGAGACAAAGCTAATTGCCTTGAATGCATTCAAATAAACAAACAATATAAACATGAATAACACTACACAAAAATTTTAAACAACATATAAATTCATGCACAAAACATCTCCAAACCACTTGCACTTGCCTTCAACTATCCCTAGGCTCGGCCATGAGTTAAAGTACATGGTTATGGTGTGTGTTTGGGGTCTAATTTTGGGTTCCTAGGGTCGGCCTATTATGGGAAGAATAGTGCAAAGGTATGTGTGCATGAACTACACAAGCTAAGGCAACACAACAATGGTTACAAGGCACAACGGGCTCGGCCAAAGCAAAGGTGGGCAGCCATGGCTTTAGGTGGGTCAGGGGTGATGTGGGAGAGGGTGTCAGGTCAGGAAAAGTCTTGTGGTGATGATGTAGGTGGCGGCCAAGGAGGAGTTTGAGGTGGTGGAACCTTGATGGCTCGGCTATGGTTGTTTCAAGTGAAGTTTGTGCATTTTGTGATGGATCTTCAACATAGGATGGCTCGGCATGGCTTTGGGGTTGGAGAGGAGGTGGTGGAGACTGGTTGTTGTGGTGGTGATGGCGGCCAAGTTTCTGGACTGGTGAGGCCGAACCTAAAGTAGATGAAGCAAGTGCAAAATCACATCAAAACAATGAAAAATTGAAAAAGAAAAGAGAAGTTTTAACCAAACTTTTTGTACAGGAAGGGGCCAAATTTTTTTTGTGAGTTGAGAAGAAAAATTCATGTGAGAATGAAATGAAGAAGTGGGCTGAAGAGTAGGGAGTTATGGCAACAAAAATTGAAGAGGTGTTGGCTGAAATGAAAAGTCAAGAATACAAAAAGCCTTAGGCAAATAAAAGGTCACAAAACTCTTCAAATTTCCACCATTTATTTTGCAATTTTAAATAACTGAAAAATATCTATAAATTCAGATAAAAACACGAAAATATAGTAAGTAAACAAAAATAAATAAATAAATATTAATTAAATTAAGAAAATAGCAAAAACTGTAAACTAGGCTTAAAAATATGAAAATAAATGCAACAAATTTTGAAAAAAAATTATGCACTTGAAAAATATTTATAAATAAAGATAAAAACACAAAAATAAAATGCATGCATAAAAAAATTAATTAAATATAATTAAATGAAGAAAGTAGCAGAAAAATGGAACTAGCCTTTAAAAATAGAAAATAAATGCAATAAATTTTGGAATTTTTTTATTATCATTTTAAAAATATTTATAAGTGAAATCTTACAAATTTAAAATAATTTCAAAATAAAATAAAGTCAAATTTAAATTATGTTCAAAATATAGGGTTGTTACAGGGACCCTTGTTCACTACCGAGTTTTGGGGGAGCCTACAAACAGTTTTAGGAACTTCTTTGAACCTTAGCACAACATATCTCCCACAAAGTGACTGACAAATAGGGAATGTGAATAGAGTTTTGGAGGACTTGTTGAGAGCTTCTGTCTTGGATTTTGGTGGACATTAGGAGTAGCATCTACCTTTGGTTGAGTTTACATATAATATTTATTATCAAACTAAAATCAGTATGGCCCCTTTTGAAGCACTTTATGGGCGGCCATGCAAATCGCCTGGTTGTTGGTGGGAAACCACCGAAAAAAGTATTGCTTAGAACTGATTTAATTCGTGATACCACAGAAAATATAGAATTGATCAAGCAAAGGATGAAGGTAGAGCACGACCGTTAGAAATCTTATGCGGATAAAAAAGGAAAGAGCTTGAATTTAAGGGTGGAGATATGATATTTGTTAAAATCTCCCTTTATAGAATAGTTGTTAGATTTGGCACGTCTGGAAAATTGGCGCCTCGGATTTTCGGGTCATTCAGAATTCTGAAAAGAATAGGAAAATTGGCATACCGTGTGGGGCTTCCTGACAAGTTGGTAGGAGTCCACAATATTTTCCACGTTTCTCACCTTAATAAATACCTTTATGACACTGCTAGCAGAATAGAGCCTGGTCAGTTTGGAGATTTTGAGATGGAACCGATAGTGCCTCTTGCCATCGCATGCATTGTAGAGCACGGTACTAGGAAGATCAATAATAAAATAATTAAGTTAGTCTGAGTATAATGGGGGGACAATACGGTGGAAAGCACATGGGAGATCGAGGAAAAGATGAAAAACACTCACCAAGAGCTTTTCATTGGTAATTTTTTCTCCAAAATTAGGATTTGGGTTGCATCACGATTGTTAGATTAGATGGTAGGAGATGGTTGTTACACTTTTTCACAACACTAGGAATGAGCTCATTTTAGCATGTTTCCAGTACATAATCACATTTCACTATTGGTTGAGTAGATGGACCTGTAGAAAACTTGGTTATAACATGGATGTTATTGCAAGTTACGATGTTCGACCTTTGGAATATTTCAAGATGAAATCCTTTTTAAGGAGGGAAGAATGTAACACCCCATAAAATGATACATAAATAAAGTAAATTGAATTAAATACGATAGGTGTTGGATATGAAAATTTTATAAAAGTTGGAATTTGACCACAAAAGTTATTCCATTGCGTTCGTAATGAAATCCTGATCTATTTTCATATATAATATGCTAAAAATGGAGCTCAAGCAAAGAAGTTATGAGCATTTTAAGTTCTCAGATTTAAATTAATTTAGTTTGAATTCCAATTCAAATAAGAAACCAAATTAAATGATCAAATTGAAAGCACATTGAAGAGTTTAAATTACAAAAATTAGCTTGGAGCTAAGTAAATGTTTAATTAACGTTTAACGTTAAAAAGTTAATTAGGGAATAAAATAATCTTGCAATAGAAATAAATAAACATTCCCCTAAATAAGAGAAGCGGTCGACCTGAATAGGTCAACCGGTCGACTGCAGTAGTCGATTGGTTGCCCAAAGTCGATCGACCGCTTGGCAAAAAAGTTGCCAGCAGCGACTAGGCTTTGAAGTTATGTTTTGTTCGGTTGTACGCTCCAGATATACCATTTTACTACCTACTTCCATCCACAGTTTTGGTGTGTTTCAACTCCTATAAATAGAAACCTATCCCTCCACTTTTATTCATATTATTTTGGGGAATACAACGAAACTATGCCATTGCTATTTGTATCTAATAAGATTTAGAAACTCCGTAGAGAATTCAGGTGATAATTCAACTTATTTTCTATTTGTTTCTTCCTTCTCTATTCTATTCTTGTCTTATTCTTCTCTAATTATTCTGAATCTAATGAATACATATACCTCTTCCGTATTGCATGCATATATATCGAAAGAAGGGGATTCTAGAAGAGATCTGAAGGCTACAAATCCATTTGTGTGATGCTAAGGCTAATCCGTGAGTAGAAACCTTAGTAGTTCTTTTCAACAATTGTTTAGTGTATTTCTTTTTGGATTTTAATATGTCTTAAGGATTTTCGGATTTCGAAAATATGATGGATAAAATCCCCCACAATTCCTTCTTATTTCGATATGTCAATTATATGATGAGCCCCTATTATTTACATTAATTTGATTGGTTGTTTTGTTTATGCAATCATCGATAATTTCATAGTCTATTCCACTTCTCTTTCTTCTTTTGGTTAAATCATGGTCCTTCAATAAAATAAAGGGTTTAGGTTACAAATTATATTCGTAGTTTACTCCGCTTATTCTTATCTATTTATTTTTAAAAAGAGGAGTTGAATAGAGGGGTTTAGATTGCAATTCTTATTGTTTAAGATATTCCATTGAATTGATGTAATAAATATAGTTTCTATTTTATTTACAAGTATGTTGTTGTAGTTTTGGTTACAAATATTTGTTCTCTATTTTAGATATTAGAATCCTATGAAATCTTGGGAATTTGAAGAAAACTGATTTGTAATAATAATTGATTAGGGAATTGTCATTTAATGTTAGTTTAGAGCATAAAATCCATGCATTTAGAACTTATTATGAACGAATATTTATTTATCTCTATTTATGTAATTAACATATAATTATTGCATATATGGCGTAGTAAATTATGCATCTATTTACATTTATTTCCCCCATTAGGAAGGTAATTTATTTTGAGGAAAAAATAAGAGAAAACTCTTATATAGCCTAGTTATTATTTTAAGGTGTAATAAGGAAAATTCCTTATAAGGCCTTATTTATAAAACGGTGAGATGAGTGCGTGCATGCGTGCGTATGTGTGCGTGGAGAGTAATTGATTTGTGGCTAGGTCATACGGATGTGAGGTCAATTGAGTTACATGAGGGAAGTCTGTCCATCACTTTGAGGCTACCAACAGTTGTGTACACTTTCATTGATTTGAGATACCCTTACGTTAAATATTTGTAATGTCGCTAAGTTTGTTCCAAATTTTGTAAGGAAAATCTGCCCAGCTAATCTGGCTACAAGTTCCTAAGAATAGCGGACTAATGTGAGACGTCATTATGTGTATGAGCCATAAGTCGATAGGCTTGCTTTGGGGTTTTGAGGTATTAAGTGGTTGGACCCGCCTCTTTCCCCAGATGAAGTATTAAATGGCCAAGGGGTTACATTAGGTAGTATCTCTTCCGTGGTTCGCTTTTGGAAATAGGTCTTAAATGATAGGGTATGCCTTATTTAAGGTCTTAAATGACCAGAATCTGCATATTTTTCACTGGAAGTATTAAGTAGCCTATGAGATTCCATGTGATGTCAGCTAGACATTACCATTGATGAGCATGCTTTTGGAAATAGGCCTTAAATGATGGGGACTACCTTATTTAAGAGTCTGCCTATTTTCCACTTGGAAGTATTAAGTGGCTTATTAAGTGGCCTATGAGATTCCATTTGATGTCAGTCGGATAGTACCATTGAAAAGCATGCTTCTAGAAATATGTCTCAAATGATGGGGTCTGCCTTAATTAAGGTCTTAAATGATCAGAATCTGCCTATTTTCACTGGGAAGTAATAAGTGGATTGGGTAATGTCTCTTACATTATTAGATATTTATGATGATGATTGGGATATGAGATTCTAGAAACCTAATTCTGGAATGGAAGGTATTAGGCGGTTAGACCCACCTTCTTTCCCTATAAAGAAGTATTAAATGACTTTAATGGTTTTATGTTCGTAGACATATTCTTATTTTGAAATGTACTGCCCAGGTACTGAAAAGGTAAGATTCTACATTTTTATTCACTAGAAACTTGTTGTTCCGGCTCCCTCCTCATTACAACATGGGTTAATGATAGAGTGATGGCAGTGACGATGCTTAAAGATGGAGAAGCTTGGCTAGTGGAAATATTTATTACTATTTACTTTAATGTGTACCCATATATTTAGACAATTGTTGTAATGGATATTATGTTACAATTTTTATATGATTTTGTGTTATGACATTTTTATGGTTTTGAAATAAACAGATACACTTTACTATTATATTTTGTTGCATCCGTCGTGACTTCTAAAAGTTTAGTTATGGCTCTGCAATGTTATTTCTTTTTACTACCATAGCTTGCCTTAGAATGGATCTAAGTTTCGATGGACCTTTGGTCGAAATTTAGACCTGTTTTGGAGTGGGTTGTTGCGTGTGTCTTGTTTCCTTGAAATTGAGAATGTATTTATGTTTCTATTTGAAAAGAATTATACAAGAAATTGTACAGGACTGGATATAGGGTAACACTGAACCAGTATAAAATTCTTGTGTGTTCTCTCTTTTACTTCTAATGCATTTATATTTATCTGCATTTGAATCTACGATTTTTAATTGCATTTTTTAAACTATAATATCATAAGGATTTAAAAGAACTATAAAAATTATAAAACACTATTCACCCTCCCCTCTAGTGTAAAATTAGCCTTAAGATCCCTATTTTACAAACTTAAATTTTGTATTAGAGCATTGGTTTTTAAAATTTAATAATTTGAGTTTGGAAAAGTTTTAATGACAAAAGATATTGATAATATTTTTAGTACTATTTTTGAAAAGTAATCTTAAAAAAGTAACATGGCATTGTTTCATGAATTTGCATCCATTCATTCTGAAAAGTCACTTGATCTTTTCAAAAGTATAGTTTATAGGTACAGACATTTGCTTTTAACATAAACCTGGTGTTCAAACTCTGCAAATTAAAAAGGACAAATGGATATTGGATAGTGGCTGCTTAAGGCATATGATTGGAAATCCGAAGATCTTGAAAGATATCATTTATAAAGATGGTGGATCAGTCAATTTTGAAGACAACTTTAAACGATATATGATTGGTATCAGCATGTCGGTAATTATAAAATTTTGTTAGTTATGAATTTAAAACATAATTTGTTAAATATTGGTTAATTGTGTGATAAGGGCTTCAAAATTAAATTAGAAAATGATGTATGTCATATTGAAGATAATGAGTCAAACATTATCTTTGCAGGAAATAGGAAAAGAAACATTTACATATTAAGTATGACGGTATCGAATGATAATTTACGTCTTTTGGCTAAATTAAGTGATCCCTGGATATGGTACAAAAGATTTGGTCATTTGAATTTCAAGCACCTTTCTAAAATTGTCAAAAATGATCTGTTTAGGGGTCTTCGTAAAACTTATGTTAATAACCTTTGGATGCGTGTCAATTAGGAAAACTTAGAAAAAGTTCTTTTAAGTCAAAGGATATGATCTCTACCTCTAAACCCTTCGAACTTCATCATTTAAATCTTTACGGTCTTTTGCAAATATCTATGAATCATAATAAATATTTCTTTGTAATCGTAGATGATTTTTCTATGTTTACTTGGACAATTTTTCTAAAACTTAAAAATGATGCTTTTGAAATGTTTAAAATCTTTGTTCAAAGAATTCAAAGCCAAATATCACTTAAAATTAAAACCATTCGAAGTGATCATGAGAAAGAATTCGAAAATGAAAATTTTGAAAAGTTTTGTGATAAGAAAGGAATTTCTCATAAATTTTCTTTTCCAAGAACACCTCAACAAAATAGGGTAGTAGAATGTAAAAATAGAATGATTCAAGATTGTGCTACAACTATGTTAAATGATAGTAATTTACTTAATTTTTTTAAGGCTGAAGCAATTGATACAACATGTTATATTTTAAACAGAGTTTTGATAAGACATTTAACTAAGAAAACATCGTGCTAATGTTTTATAATAAAAAACTTGAAGTATTGTACTTTGAGTTTTCGACAGTAAATGTTTTATATCAGGTACTAAATAAAATTTATATAATTTGATGCTAAATCAGATATAGGAATTTTTATTGGATATTCAAACAAAAGTAAAGCTTATAGAATTTTTAATACTAGAACTAACACTACAGTATTACCAACAATGAAATTATTAAAAATGAAAACGATAAAGATACTGAAAATATATATCCAAATAAGAGAACCAAAATATTAAAGGATCATCCTATAGGAAACATTCTAGGAAATATGGAATCTATTGTTAAAACGAGAAATTAATTAATAAAATGAGTAATATTGCTTTCATTTCAACTATTGAACCTAAAAATCCAAATGAAGCATAATAGAAGATTCATTAATTCTTATTATGCAAGAAGAATTGAATCAATTCATAAGAAATAATGTATGGGAATTAGTTCCAAGACATAAGGATAAATCTATAATAGGAATTAAATGGGTATATAGAAATAAATGAATGAACAAGGAGAAGTTGTAAGAAATAAAGCTCCTTTAGTCACTCAAGGTTATTGTTAAGAAGAAGGTATTGATTTTGATGAAAGAATCTTACTTGCTTTTGCAAATCATAATAATTTTAACTATTTCAAATGGATGTTAAAAATGCTTTTTAATGGTTTTATTAAAGAAGATGTTTATGTGCAACTACCCCACCTTTTGAGGTTGAGAAATTCCCCAATCATGTTTACAAATTAAAGAAAGCTTTATATGGTCTAAAGCAGCCTGCTAAAGCTTGGTATGATAAGCTTACATCATATCTATTACAATCTAATGTCAAAATAGGAAAAGAAGATAATACATTTTTATTAAAAGAAATAGCAATGATATTAAACTGATACAAGTATATCTAGATGATACTATCTTTAGATCAACTAATAATAAATGAAACAAAGAATTTTTGGATATATGACTAAGAAATTTGAAATGAGTCATATGGGAGAACTAAATTACTTTTCAGGATTGCAAATAAAAAACCAAGAAATGGTATTTTTGTAATTCAAGAAAATATGCTAACGATTTAGTTAAGAAATTTGGCATGTCAAATACCAGTGATAATCTAATTCCCATGGCAACAAATGAAAAATTAAATAAGGAAATTCAAAGGATGTAGATCAAAAATAATATAGACGAATAAATGGATCACTACTTTATATTATCGCTAGTAGACCTGATATAATGCATAGTGTATGTCTCTATGCGAGCATCAATCTCAACCTATGGAAACTCATCCCAAATCTTTAAAATGAATATTAAGATACACATATAACACGTTAAATTATGGACTCTTTTAGCCAGAAGAGGATTCCTTTCAATTAATTTGATATAGTGATGCTAATTGTACTAGTTGCAAATTAGACAGAAAAAATACAAGTGGAACTTGTCACTTTTTAGGACACTCTCTAGTTTCTTAGTTTAGAAAAAAACAAATTCTTATTTCTATCCATAATGAAAGCAGAATATATTTCAACAGCACTAGCCTATTTACAAGTTATTTGTAACGACCTACAAATTTAACACCTTTATAAATTTTATTTATATTCGAAATATTCAAATATAAGATTTTATAACACAAATTATAATTTTTTAAACCATAAATAATGATAGTAAACTTGTTTTGAAGATATATTAACAAAAATAGGTATAGTTGGGGGGTTTTCATCCCAAAAACGAAGAAATTTGGTTTTTAGGAAAATTGAGATTTTCTCAGTATTAAAACAAACGGAACTGGATACATACACTTATTTATCCATTTAAGCAAGAATACAATATGAAATAAAAATTATTTATTTTACTTTTGAAAATAAATTATATTTATAACATCATCAGGGATATCATCACTTTTATATATTTTTTGGAATTTTAAGTTTAAGTTTAAATAATCAATAATTGTTTTAAAATGATAATAATTCATTTTAAAAAGATATATAGTGATGATAAATCATTTCTAATAGTTTTATAAAGATGTATACTTACTTTATAAATATAAGAAAATTCATAACATTTTGTCGACACGACGGCGCCTTTTGTAAACACTTGTTTAATATCGATTTATATGGTTTTATAATTCAAATGAGAATGTTTAATTTACATTCTAAAATGAGAAGAAATATATTTTCAAGATATTTTTCCAAATATATTGTTTAACAGTGAAGTAAAAATATAACCGGAAATCGGATCCCAGATTCGCAATGGTTTGACGAAAGGAAGTTGTAATCGAATGTTGCACCATGGGTTGTTATGTATTACATGTATATGCATACATACATGCCATAATACATATAAACACATAAATTTACATATAATAAGTTACCACGTACATTAGTCATTTACTTAACCAAATTGAAACAAAACTCACCATCACTTATAAGCACATGGGGTGGCCTATGAGAGGGTGTAATGACCCGTAAAATTTCAATAATCAAATTTGTTAATTTAATAAGATTTGGTAATTTAATATGGAAGAGAATAAAAATTAGTGAATTGTTAATGGAAATAATAACTAGAATGAATTGTAACAATATAAATGTAAGTTAGTTGTTAATAACTTGAAAGAAATTCCAATTGATTGAAATAATGTAAATGTTATAACTTGATTATAAATTTAATATAAGGAAATGAATGTAAATATGAATTAGTTAATGAGATAAATGGTAGTTGAATAAGATTAGTATTATGTAAAGAATTTTAATATTTGTTGTATTAATGTGTGCATTGATTTAAAGCGGGGTATAAAAGGCAATTAATGATTTAAAGGTTGATCTATTAATAAAATAACGTGTAATGGTGGAAATGGAATAAGTGTAGTGTAATGAGAGTTGTTGTGATAATTAGTTGTAAAAAATTAACTTACAGATGTTATAAAATATATAATGGAGATAATTGGTGCTGTTACCAATTTAACTAATCAATTTCAAATAACTATAATTAAATGTTACATTAATTTTAGGAATAATGGCTTTGTTGTTATGTTGTAAATGTTACATTAACGATAATTAATACAATAATGGGAAGTGTGAATGTAATAAAATAAATAGGAATTTAAATTCATTCATAAGGTAATAATTATGTAATAAAAGAATGAAACTGAAATAATTTATTGGGATTTTAAATCGTAATTAATGTATATATTTGACAAAAATACAATAAAATGGAAATAGGGTAGTTAATATAATTAAAGATGGGAATTGGAGCATACTAATGTAATGGAAGACAAACAGCTACCAACTAGGTTAATTGAGTAATAATGGATTGAGTATAAAGGTTGAAAATCAAATTAAAGCTATTAATTGAAATTTAATTTTAATAAACTGGATTTGATTACAGGGAAATTGAACACTGTAATTAGTGTTATAACCAACATTGAATTGTCATATAAACTTATATTAAGTTATAGTAACAGTCCATGTGATTAAAAATGATGAATTGATTAGTTTATAAATATTAAATAAAAAGGTGATCAATTAACTTAATGTTAATTTATTTAATTAATGTGAAAATAGCCATTTTGGCAACTGTCTCGGATTTCGACGAAATCTCTTTCGTCGGATCTATAACAGCGAATTATTGTAGGA
Source organism: Allium cepa (assembly GCA_030765085.1). NCBI lineage: Eukaryota > Viridiplantae > Streptophyta > Magnoliopsida > Asparagales > Amaryllidaceae > Allium > Allium cepa. Next base: position 114,456,498 of record CM060932.1, read on the forward strand.
TTTCAAGTTTCGTAATGATCGAACTTGTCTTTGATCGTACGGGCTCGAAATGCCTAGAAATCAATTTAATTAAATCAACTTGAAATAAGCTGATTTTATCGTAACTTCTTCATATGAGGGAATTAGGACTTGAAACCTATTACATTGAATTTGAAATCATCAGAAACATCTAGTTTGATATATGGGATGATTCATTTTCGTTCCGGAGTCAAAACGGGCTTTTCGGTTTGTTTATCGTTTCAATCCAAATAGATCTTGTCCATTTAATATGTTTTTCAGGTTTGCCTATAAATATCTCATTATAAACCCTATGTCATTTCTTATTTCTATTATCTATACGTACATCTCCTTCTCAACTCCTCATTCCAATGGAAGACAAACAAATTCCAGTTCAATTTCAAATCAAATTTGAAATCAAAAATTCAAACTCCTCGATGCATATCGAATTATATATCAATCTGAAGCTCGGACGAGCATAATTTTCTGGTGCTGTTTGTTTTTCAATTTGAATTACCATTTGTCTAGAAAATGCGAATCAATTTTGGCCATTCATATGGATCTTGGACGATCCAACGGTGGATCTGCATCCGATTGACGATCGGGTAGTGTCGTTGCGAAGAGGATGTTGAGCAGGGCATGGAGTAGTCGTCGTTCGTCGTAACTCGTTTTGCATTCACCAGAAAATGGCCTGGAATTTGCGGAGGCCGTAATCACTTGGGGCGAGGCGGAGTAACCGCGTTGGGCGACGTGGGGTCGGCCAAAGCTGTCGGGGCCGTTGGCAAGGTCAGATCAAGGATAATGGCCGGAGTTTGTGTGCGTTTGGTTGATGTTATTGGCTGCTTCGTTCAAATGTGCAGTACTGAGCGATAGTCGGCTAGGGTTCTTGCCCAGCTGATGACGTATACGTGTTCCTTCATAGTTTTTTTTGTTTGTTTTGGTTTATTTTATATAAATTTTAACTTCGAATCTTCTAACTCGAATAACTTTCAAATAGGAGATCGAATTTACGCGCGATTTTCTCCGCTAGGATCGTATCGAAATTCCGGTGACGCTGGTTTAGATGAATTCTAAGACTGTTTGAATTTTTGGTTTTAAATTGGATTTAAATTCAATTTAAATTCAAAGACGAGTGTTTTAACCCACTCGCAACTTCTAAAATTTCTTATGTTTGTTAAATTAATTTATGATGTGATTAGGAATTTATTTATGGCTGTTTAATATAATTAAATTGCTATTCCTGTTGAATTGTGTCCTTTCGAATTTAGTTGTTATTTATTTTATTATTGAAATTAAATTACCACTTGAATACCTGTTATTGTTAATTAGTTAATTGCTGATGTTTATTTGGTTGATTTGGACGATAATTATGATGGATGTTTGATTGTTAATATTGGATGATTGGATGTTATGTTAATTTATATTTATATTGTTATCACTCTGCAATTTCCTTTAATTATTGTTATGTGAAATTACTATGGGTTGAAATGATACATACCCTAATGATATATCGAATAGGGAAAAATCATTATGGTTGAAATGATTGACTCGAGTGATTTTGTGGATGTTTTTATTTCAAGATTGCGGTTTGAAATGATATATAATCGTAAAATTTTAAATTGAGGATTGAAATGATAAATATCCATATCACTTGACCCTAGGGTAGAAAATTATATACGGACACCGGATTGGTTAAATTAAATGATTTTATAATCCTTAATTTTTGGATGGAATTAAATGATATTTTGAAGTAAAATTTGATTTATATAAATTGAAGTATTTCTAAAAAAAATCAAATTTTGTGTTGAAATGTGAATTGGCTTAAAGGGAATTGTTTTCAGAAATTAAATTGAAAGTTAAAGTTAAAGGTTTTAAGTATAATGAAATTCGATCGGAATTAAGCTATTGAATTTTTTTGAAATACAACATTGAAAATTTGAAATTGGGTTTTTGAGAACTTTAAAGGGTCTGATTTTGTTGAAATGAAATAAATAGTTGTAAATTGGTATAAATTTCAAATTCATGTTTTCAAATATAAAGTGTTTTAAAATATATTATTTTTTAGATTCTAAATTTCAAGATTTTTATATCTATAAACTATTTTAACCTATATCAACTATATTAAATCAATTTAACCTACTTTAAAACCATTTAATTTATTTTGAAACTAATTAAACCATTTTAACTTATATTAAATATAATTAATCTATTTTAAAGCTATTAAATCTATTTTAATTATATTTAATATATTTTAAATCTATTTATAATAATTTTAACTATTTATAACTACTTGAACTATTTTCTAAAAAATTTAGACTAAGTAAAAGGGGAGTTTTTATATCCAAATTTCAGTTTAAAAGTAAATATGATGAAATGATGAAATACTAAGATGGGATTTAAATTACATATTTGACTTGAATATGGAGTTCGAAATGAGGGTTCTAAACTATTTTTAAGATATGACTTTTGAAATAAAATATGATTTGGAAGTGATATGATTTGAGAATATGATATTTTGATGTCAATTGTAAATTGACTTTTGAAATATAAAAGAACCATCCGGTGTGTAATAAGCAACTGGGTGTTAAAGAGACCAGGATCGAATATTTTCATATTCACTGCCAATACCTAAAACCACTTTAACAACTGTGTACGTGATGGAGATTCCAGAAATGAAGTAGGATGGTTTGGTGAACGTTTTCTGTATGAGGTATGACGTGGCCCTGACTCCCGTGAGTCATCTTAGATGTGACTAAAATCAGGAGCCACATGGGGGCCAAATGAGGTCATTCCTCCTATCGGACACACTTCTTCGATATTATATTCTGATTTGTGATTGTTTTGGTGGCCACCCTTCGATTTTGATTTGGGTGTGTGTTTTGAGGTGGGCGGTAGAAGTTGCTACGCATTACCACCATTCCGGATATGCAAATGGTATATCTATCCTAGCATTTCATCGTGTGCCGTGTTCACATGCCCTAACACGCGTTCTACGAGTTCGTTCTGTACCATACCTATGGAGTGCCCTCTGATAGCCCTCCAGTTTACGGAGGAAGTACGGTACTGTATAGACTATGGGAATAGATAAAAATATGTTAAGGAGGATATGGGTAATGACTTAACGCCATTTTAATGCTTTTGCTTTACTGTAGACACTATTATAATAGTGTATTGTACTACATAGTAGATAGTTTAACGGATCCTTAGGAGATGTGAATCCCGAACATCTCTTAAGTTACTCCACTCACGTTAGACACTGTATAAGAGATGTCAAACCCCGTTAACATCTCCGATGCCGTTCCACTCATATTTATTTACCGTTGATTTAACTCACATAAGATCTTTTAGTTCTGACTCAAGTGTTTTGTCTTTTCAATTCGCTCGGGTCAGCCTGAGCATTTTAGGAATTGAAGACCTTTTTTTTGGAGGACGAAGACGAAGATTATATTATTATTTATTATATTTCACTGCATCATGTATTCCGCTACATTATTTATTATTCTCTGGTATGTGTAACTCTGATCTGTGTTGTATAAGCATAATCAAAAGTTTTGTAAACAACTTCATGAACTGTTTATTTGATTATTATACTTTTTCATGGGGCTGTAAGATTCTGTTTGTTTTTTTCTTTCCCTGCTTTTTCTTATTCACCCCAATAACAATCCGCCCTTCTATATGGTTTGAGTCAACGTGTGTGTTTGCCTATGCACTTGGAGGGTGCAGCATGATAGGGGGTTCTCGCTTCTTGGTTTGGTAGCAAACGGTTGACTCTCACTCCTACATGTCCATACACAGTTGGTGTAGTCGAGAGGCTGGCCGTAAAGGCAGAACACAAGTACAACTATATGCTATGGTGGGCATTACCCCACTGACACGGTCCGTTACATTTGGTATCAAAGCTTTGGTTTAGCGAAAACCTTAGCTTTGTGGGGTCTGACTCTTTATTAATAGGGTATTAATACCCTGTGATGATTCGCTGAGTGTGTGTGTGTGTGTGTATGTGTATAGAGAGCGTATTTGTTAGTGTTATAAAAAGGTTTTTTTTATATTTTGTTAATCTGTTCTGTTTCATATTTATAAATTCAGGTTGGTCCATAGGACGTTATGACATCGATAGGGATTTCTAAACACTTAATAAGACAGACCGACATAATATTTGTCTTGAAATATAGGTAAACGAAATAATTTTGCCTATTGTATATTTTATATGTAAAATAATGATTTATAAATGATATATATTTGGTTGTAACATGTTGGTTTTTAGGTAGTGAAATTTATAAATATTGGTTGGAAATAAGATTTGAAAATTGGAAATTTAGAACTTAAGTTCCGGGGTTTTTGAAAATTTCTTTCGAATGATTTTGGAATGTAATAATAATATTATTAGAAGTATTTTCTGATATAAATATTTCAGTATAGTTTGAAAGAATTGTTTTAAAGAAACTTTGGAAAGAAATAAGTTCTGTACTCCCCTCTCCGTCGTTGGAAAATAATTTCGGTGATGAGTGCACGCGTCATCGACATTCATTTTCGAGTTTCGAAGTGGGAAGGCCACTATAGTGGTTGTACTGCAGATTTATTTTGATAAATAAATAAAAATTTCAAATTTCTCTAATCTAATTAGATATATAAGTTATGAATATATACACCCATCTACTGTTTTTGAATGATTTAAAATGGAACCCGACATTTAGTTCTTAAATTTCTATGAATTCGAGATTTTAATTAATGAAATGGAATTTAACTAATTAATAATTGGAACCTCTAAATGAAATAAGAGATTAAATGCTAGGTTATAAATGAGATTACAAGAAGTTGAAATTTATAACCTATAAAACAAAGGATATGATTATCAAACATTAAACTAATTAAAAGAAATGAGATAAACTTGTGTAACTTTCAATTGCATTCTTAAAAGCATATATATAATTTACCAAATAAATAAATTTATAATGTTCAATAAGAAAATGTATTAGAATATTATACAAGAAAAACTTAAATAATGAAAGTGTTCAATGAATTGCTTTTATAAAGAAGAATTTGATGTTATAGTTGTTGTAAACTTAAGTTGTAACTGAAATGTGCTATAATAAATGTGATAGAAAGTAAGTATTGTAAGTAGATAATTATAGACTTAAGTTAATGAATTTATATTCTAGTAATTGAATTTAACATGAATACTACAAATAAATGAATGCAAATTTAAAAGGGTAAGAAACATAAGTATGAATTATGCACTAATGAATATTAATATCTAATGGAAATCAAGCATATAGAATAAAAGTGCAATGAGATGAATGTAATACTTGAATAATGAAATCATTAGTTACTGTAAATAACCGAATAGAATTAACATATGGAAGAAAATGCAAATAACATATATAAGGAAATGAATATGAAGAAATGGAAAGAATTTTCATTTTATGAATAATTAAAGAAAATGAATTTATAAGAAAATGAATGTAAATAAATGAAACTATGTAATGAATGAATGAATGGAAATTGAATTTTGTAAGGAATAAATGTAAACCAAAGAAATGATCATTGAGGAATGGAATTAAAAAGAATGAACTTGATCTATTGTTTGAAATTGTTGTTTGTTTTAGTTTATGAGTTGTTTGGGTAAAAGATACTTTTAATTGCTTGGATATATGAATAATCTATTGATTTTATCTAAGATTGTTGAGTATATGGTATACTAGTAGTTATTTGTCATTCGAAAATTTAAAGTTTCTGAACTCAAACAAACCATTTGCTTTATTTGCTATAGATGGATGGTCGATTATATTGATTTCATATGATGATTGTATGCTGTGGTTGCAAGTGATTGTTTTATGTTATGTTGATTTGTTGACTATAAATTGAAACAACTTAAAATTTTCATTTTATATAATTATTAACTTCTTTGGATTATATAAGTGAAATACAGGTTATGTAAGCAATTTCTACTGCTTTTGGTTTCGTAATTAAGCGTTGTTTGCCCAACAAATAGGTACGTTCTCGGATTATAGTTTTCTAGCGATATTATATTATATTTCCCGTGTTGGGATATATTATTTACCAAAATTTTAAAAAATATTGTTATTATTGGTATTATAATTAATCTCGAGTCTCTCCGTACGAAGGAGACTCTGTTGAAATTTTTCGTGAATTTTGGACATTGAAAATTTTATGAAATATTTTCCAAAGTTTTGTTACTTGAATTTAAAAGGATTTAATGGTTATAAATTGGTATATTTTATTTAAATTATTTAATTTTGTAAATTTATTTGTTTATGCAATTAATATTTTGAATATGATATATTGATTTCTTAATTCCTTCTTTCCTTCCTTTTTCTTTTTCGAGGATGAAAATTTTTGAGTGGGGGAGAGTGTAACGACTCATATAATTTTAATAATTAAATTAGCTAATTTAATAAGATTTGGTAATTTAATATGGAAGAGAATAAATATTAGTGAATTGTTAATGGAAATAATAACTAGAATGAATTGTAACAATATAAATGTAAGTTAATTGTTAGTAACTTGAAATTCCAATTGATTGAAATTAATGTAAATGTTATAACTTGGTTATAAATTTAATATAAGGAAATGAATGTAAATACGAATTAATTAATGAGATAATATATGATTAATGGCAATTGAATAAGATCAGTATTATGTAAGGAATTTTAATATTTGTTGTATTAATGTGTGCATTGATTTATAGCGGGATATAAAAGGTAATTAATAATTTAAAGATTGATTTAATAATAAAATAATGTGTAATGGTGGAAATGGAATAAGTGTAGTGTAATGAGAGTTGTTGTGACAATTGTTTGTAAAGAATTAACTTACAAATGTTATAAAATGTATAATGGTGACAATTGGTGTCGTTACCAATTTAACTAATCAATTTCAAACAACTGTAATTAAATGTTACATTAATTTTGGGAATAATGGCTTTGTTGTCATGTTGTAAATGTTACATTAATGATAATTAATACAATAACAGGAAGTGTGAATGTAATAAAATCAATAGAAATGTAAATGTATTCATAAGGTAATAATTATGTTAATAAAAGAATGAAACTGAAATAATTTATTGGGACTTTAAATCATAATTAAATGTATATATTTGACAAAAATACAATCAAATAGAAATAGGGTAGTTAATACAATTAAAGATGGGAATAGCCTACTAATGTAATGGAAGACAAACAACTATTAACTAGGTTAATTGAGTAATAAGGGATTGAGTATAAAGGTTGAAAATAAAACTAAAGCAATTAATTGAAATTTAATTTTAATAAACTGGATTTGATTACAGGGAAATTGAACACTGTAATTAGTGTTATAACAATCATTGAATTGTCATATAAACTTGTATTAAGTCATAGTAAAATTCCAAGTGATTAAAATGATGAATTGGTTAGTTTATAAATATTAAATAAAAAAGGTGATTAATTCACTTAATATTAATTTATTTAATTAACGTGAAAATAGACATTTTGGAAATTGTCTCGGAGTTCGACGAAACTGGTTTCATCCGATCCATAACAGTGAATTATTGTAGGATTTCAAGTTTAGTAACGATCGGACTTGTCGTTTGATCGTACGGGCTCGAAATGCGTAGAAATCAATTTAATTGAAATCAATTTGAAATAAGATGATTTTATCATAACTTCTTCATATGATGGAATTAGGACTTGAAACCTGTTATATTGAATTTGAAATCATCAAAAACATCAATTTTGATATATGGAATGACCGATTTTCATTTCAGAGTCGAAATGTGCTTTTCAGGTTGTTTATCGTTCCAATCCAAATCAATCTTGTCCATTTATTCTATTTTTCAGGTTTGCCTATAAATATCTCGTTATAAACCCTAAGTCATTTCTTATTTCTATTGTCTGTACGTACATCTCCTTCTCAACTCCTCATTCCAATAGCAGACAAACAAATTCCAGTTCAATTTCAAATCAAAAATCCAAACTCCTCAATACATATCAAATTATATATCAGTTTGAAGCTCCCTACGAGCGTAATCTCCTGCTGCTTTTTGGTTTTCAATTCGAATTAACGTTTTTCCAGAATTCGTGAATCAATTATTGCCGTTCATATGGATCTTGAACGTTCCAACGGTGGATCTGCATCCGATTAACGATCGTGTAGTGCCGTTGCGAAGAGGATGTCGAGCAGGGCATGGGGTAGTCGTCGTTCGTCGTAACTCGTTCTGGATTAACCAGAAAATGGCCTAGAATTTGCGGCGGCTGTGATCACTTGGGGCGAGACGGAGTTACCGCGTTGGATGGCGTGGGGTTGGTTAGAGTTGTAGGGGTCGTTGGCAAGGTCAGATCGAAGGATAATGGTCGGAGTTTGTGTGCGTTTGGTCGATGTTATTGTCGGCTTCGTTCGAATGTGCAGCGCTGAGCAATAGTCGGCTAGGGTACTTGCCCAGGTGATGACGTGTACGTGTTCCTTCATAATTTTTTTTTTGTTTTGCTTTATTTTATATAAATTTTAATTTCAAATCATCTAACTCGAATAACTTTCATATACCAGATCGAATTTACGCATGATTTTCTCCGTTGGGATCGTACTGATATTCCAGACATTTTGACGCTGGTTGGATGAATTCTGAGACTGTCTGAATTTTGGGTTTTAAATTGGATTTAAATTCAGTTTAAATTCCAAGATGAGTGTTTTAACCCTATCACAACTTCTAAAGTTTCTTATTTTTGTTAACTTCTAAAATTTCTTATGTTTGTTAAACTAACTAATAATTGCTGATGTTTATTTGGTTGATTTGGATGATAATTATGATGGATGTTTGACTGTTAATATTGGATGATTGGATGTTGTGTTACTTTATATATATATATATATATATATATATATATTGTTATCACTCTGCAAGTTCCTTTAATTATTTTTATGTGAAATCACTATGGGTTGAAATGATACATACCCGAATGATCTATCGAATAGGGAAAAATCATTATGGGTTGAAATGATAGACTTGAGCGATTTTATGGATGTTCTTATTTCGGGATTGCGTTTTGAAATGATATATAACAGTAAAATTTTAAATTACGGATTGAAATGATAAATATCTGTATCACTTGACCTAAGGTAGAAAATTATATACGGACACCGGATTGGTTAAATTAAATGATTTTAAAATCCTTAGTTTTTGAATGGAATTAAATGATATTTTGAAGTAAAATTTGATTTATATAAATTGAAGTATTTTTGTAAAATCATATTTTGTGTTGAAATGTAAATTGGCTTAAAGTGAATTGTTTTAACAAATTAAATTGACAGTTAAAGTTAAATGTTTTAAGTGTAATGAAATTCTATCGTAATTATGCTATTGACTTTGTTTGAAATACAACATTGAAAATTTGGAATTGGGTTTTTGGGAAATTTAAAGGGTCTAATTTTGTGGAAAAGAAATAAATAGTTTTAAATTGGTATAAATTCCAAATTCATGTTTTCAAATATAAACCGTTTTAAATTATATTATTTTTTAGATTCTAAATTTCAAGATTTTCAGATCTATAAACTATTTTAACCTATATTAACTATATTAAATCAATTCAACCTACTTTAAAACCATTTAATTTATTTTAAAACTAATTAAACCATTTTTACTTATATTAAATCTAATTAATCTATTTTAATGCTATTAAATCTATTTTAATTATATTTAATCTATTTTAAATCTATTTATAACTATTTAACTATTTATAACTATTTAAACTACTTTCTAAAAATTTCAGACTAAGTAAAAGGAAGGCGTTTATATTCACATTTCATTGGTTTAAAAGCAAACATGTGAAATGATGAAATAACCTAATATGGGATATAAACTACATATTTGACTTGAATATGGAGTTTGAAATGAGGGTTCTAAACTATTTTAAAGATATGACTTTTGAAAGAGAATGTGATTTGAGAATATGATATTTTCATTTCAATTTTAAATTGACTTTTGAAACGTAAAAGAACCATCTGGTGTGTAATAAGCGATTGGTTGTTAAAGAGACTGGAATCAGATATTGTCATACTCTCTGCCAATAACGAAAGCCACTTTAACAACTATGTACGTGGTGGAGATTCCAGAAATGAAGTAGGATGGTTTGGTGAATGATTTTTGTATGAGGTGTGACGTAACCTTTACTCCCGTGAGTCAGCTTAGATGTGACTAAAATTAGGAGCCACGTCGGGACAAGTGAGGTCATTCCTCCTATCGGACACACTTCTTCGATATTATATTCTGATTTGTGTTTGTTTTGGTGGTCACCCTTCGATTTTGATTTAGGAGTGTGTTTCGAGGTGGGCGGTAGTAGCTGCTATGCGTTACCACCAGTCCGGATACGCAATTGTTATATCTACCCTGGCATTTGCTCGTGTGCCGTGTTCACATGCCATAGCCCGCCTTCTATGAGTTTGATTTTGTACCGTACCTATAGAGTGCCCTCTGATAGCCCTCCGGTTTACGAGCTAACCCCTATCCAGTGTCTGGCAGAACGTTGGGGGATTCAATCCTGAAGGAATTACGGTACTGTATAGACTATGAGAATATATAAAAATATGTTAAGGGGGATATGGGTAACGCCTTAACGCTATTTTAATACTTTTACTTTACTATAGACGCTATTATAATAGCGTATTGTACTACATAGTAGATAGTTTACCGGATCCTTAGGAGAAGTGAATCCCGAACATCTTTTAAGTTACTGCACTCACATTAGACACTGGGTAGGAGATGTCAAACCACGTAAACATCTTCGATGCCATTCCACTCATATTTATTTACAGTTGATTTAACTCACATATGATCTTTTAGTTCTGACTCGAGTGTTTCGTCTTTTTAATTTGCTCGAGTCAGCCTGAGCATTTCAGGAATTGAAGACCTTATTTTTTAGGGACGAAGACAAAGATTGTATTATTATTATTTATTATATTTCACTGCATTATGTATTCTGCTGCATTATTTATTATTCTCTGGTATGTGTAACTCTGATCTGTGTTGTATAAGTATAATCAAAAGTTTTGTAAACAGCTTCATGAACTATTTATTGGATTATTATATTTTTCATTCCATTGTAAGATTCTGTTTGTTTTTTCTTTCCCTGCTTTTTCTTATTCACCCCTAATAATAATCCGCCCTTCTGTATGGTTTGAGTTGGCATGTGTGTTTGCTTAAACGTACAAAAAGGCAGAATGTTACAGAGGGGGTAGTCACCGCTAAGGGATGATGGGTGCATGATGATTCCAAAATGCTATAAATAGCACCCTACCCCTTCACATATTCTCACACCATTTCTCTTCTTCTTCCTTCTTCTTGAGCTCTAATAGCTTTTCTTTAATGGTTTTCAAGCCTTGGAAAAAAGTTAGCAAAGTTATAACAAAGTAATGTCAAAAATACATACATATAAGCTATGTTGCTACTACCTCAAAAACATGGAAAAAACCCTTCCCAACTCTTCAAAACCCACGGAGACCCTCTACCACCATGCTTGGATGACCAAGCACCTCCTAAGGTCATGGCCGAGCATGCAAGAAGTAAGGAGGAAGATCTAGGAAGCTTTGCAGTGAAGATAATGGTGAGAAGTGTTGCCAGAGTGCCGTTGGAATTAAATGGAAAAGCTTCAGAAAAATTTGGGATTGAGAAGGAAATGATATGTTAAGTGTGTTTATATGTGCTTGAATATTTGAAGGAATGGGATAGAGTTTGGTTAGGTAAAATTGAGTTAATATCGCTTTGAATCACTTACAAATATTTTTTATGAATCACTTTAATATTGCTTGCTATTAATAATAATAATAGACATTAACTACTTAAAGTTATACCCTTGATCATGTGCTAAAATGATTGCTTATATAGTTGTTTAATATGTTTAGATGATGATTGGTTGATTATATGCTTGCTTGATGTGGAAATAATTCACGTTAAATTTACACAAAGGAAATCACTTTCCTATATGAATTATAAAAGTGTTATGGAATAGTTAAACCTCTTTAAATATGGATAAAATGGTTTTGTAAATATTTTATAAACATTAAAACTCATTCTGGTAAAGTTTGGAAAAGATTGGAAAACGAAGTCAAAATAAGCGCGTCGCGTAATTGTAGTTCGCGATTTGACGTTGTAAAATTTGAATCAATGGGTAGAATGGAATATAGCTCGGAATCATTCAAAATAATAATTTGAACTCTTATTACTATAGTTTTCGAATAAATAATAAACATCGAAATTTTATTGAATAAAATTTGAGATATGTCCAAATCAAGTTTTTAAAAACATCACGGTTTGGCAGTTTAGGAACCAAAGTGGTAAATGATTTTAAATTGATATTTTTAGATCTTTAGAAATATGATATAAATTTTATAAATATGTTAAAATGTTTTCAAAATGTACTTGAGTCATAAAAATGGACATGCGTGGAATGAAGTTAATGTTTTGATCAAAGAAACTTTTAGAAACACTATTCGCAGCACTTGTACAACAGTTTTTGGTAACTTTTGAAACTAAGATTTAAACTTGGGATTTTCTTTCCAAATCTTTTGCAAATGTTTTTCAAATAATAAATCAAGTAGTTTAAAGAGTTTAAAGTTAATCAAATAACTTGACTGCCTTATAGGTGATAGAAAGATAGTCTCTAGACCCAATCTTGGACAACCAGTGTTTGGGTTCTGCTCTAGCTATCTAGACTAGCCAAATTGAGGAAATGGTAAATTTGATTTACTTGGACCACATTTTCATAAGATAAAAAGAGATTTGGAGATTTAAAAAGCTAAATAAGATTTTAGAATAATAACATTTTGGTGATATATGAAATGTATTTGTTAAACTCTATATTAAATTCCGAGGAGGGAACCCATAAAATCCATGTATATTTAAAAGTCGATTTCATCGGTATTTGATGAATAGTACAGGTTGAATACGAAAATTAGTATTAAGTATAATTAATCTAAAATCTATGAATCTTTTTACTTAGTACTAATTGGTTTGGGTATACAGTAAACGATGTCTTAAATAACATTGTTTTTGACCCATTAAAAATATGTTTTGGAAATGTGAATTCTTCATTTAGATTTGAATTATACTTTTCCTAAGTAATAAAAAACGAAATGCGTTAGTATTTCCAAAGTTAAAAGGGGGTTTTGATTAACCAAAGGATTTGATAAAAGTGGTTTAATTATCTCGTATATACTGAAACATAATATGATTTAAAGATGCATATCTCTAAAGATATATTTTACTTGGATAAAAATACCGATTAATTGAAAAATCACCTATATACTTAGCTCTCTTATCGATAATTAGTTCGGAGAAACCGGGATTGGATTTACATTGGCACATGGTGCAGCATGATAGGGGGTTCTTGCTTTGTGTTTGGTGCGAGTAGGAGACTCTTACTCCTACGTATACTCCAGGTTGGTGCAGTCGAGAGTTTGGCGGTAAAAGCAAATGGTGAGGTGCTAGTTGTTGAATATGCGCTTTGCACTTATATGATTTTTGTTTGATGATAATAAACATATATACATTCGTTTAAATGTATTTGTTAATATACTATTCTATTTTTCACAGTTTAAATAAATATTTGTTGAATAAAATAAATTACACAGAATTTGAATTCAAACAGATATTTTATTCAAATAAATATTTATTACATTTTTGAATAGTACAATTTCAAGCTCTCACTATAACTATACAACTTTGATTACATCACATTTTTTCACATTTACATCAGCACCTCACTACATATCACTCACACTCATATTTCTATCTTCAACTGCATTCCAGTTTGAATCCAGCATCTGAATAATCTGCAAAAATATTTTCAAACGCAGTAAAATTAAAAAAGAAATATGTTTGCAATTCAAAAATAAAAGATAATTTTGAAAATATGATTTGCCTCAGTTATTTGGGTTGTTCGTCCTAATTTAAATTTGAATTCATCATACACGAACAACTTATGACATACACAGTGTATTACTGTATATGCCACAAGGTCGTGCACGCCGATATACACACTTGATTGATTTACAGGGACAGGTGAGCACAGGTCAAACCCAAATAAAAAGCCGGGTTCAACTCACGTGCAATAACAAAAAAGTCACAACTCTCAGTACAAGGTCAAACCCGAGTTTTAAAACTGGATTCAACTCAGGTGCAAATCAAAAGTACACATGAATGCTATGTTCAAACATGACACGGTCTCAAACATGAAACAAGGTGCACCAGACCAGGTTACAAGATGATCAAGGCAGACTACAAGTTCAAGTGGACAGTGCAAACACATCAAGTAAATGATACAGTATACACAAGTGAAGCCAAAAGAAATCAATCCAGTTCCAACACGACCGAATCAAGTAACCAACAGCTAGTGCTATCAAATGAACCAGTGACATGAACCATGCAACAATTCAAATCAACTACAAGCAGATATCAACTCAACATGGACAGTACCATGGACAAAAGACCACAGCTACTACACAACACAGACAACAAGTAATACAAATGCACAACAACCAGAAACATGATCAACATAGCAACAATAGTCAGGCAGTATGCATCAGGCCAGACCAACCGGAAAAGGTGCAAACCAAGACACATTGCATATATGAAGTACACAAGTGCAACTACATCAACTAGCAAATCAAACTAGAATGCATCAGTATACTGTGAGCCCGACAACAAAGTGACTCAAGTACATGGTAAACATGTACACAAATGCAAAGCTTAAGTATGCAGATCAAAAGCAAATGTTCTTAACTGCAAGTTCAAACCAAAACACCAAGTGCAACAGCATGAACAAAAGATCAAAGAAAAATATGGTCAGAGCCGTAGTATACAGAGTGACACAACAATATGCACAGATGCATTCAAGACTAAAACCAGGCAGTGACAATGCAAGCCTAGCATCAAGACACTAAGCAACTATCAAAGTTCAAGTTATGCAAGACAGCTACAAAATCATCAATGCAATGCACAGCAAGGTATGACAAAGTCAATGCCGAGAAACTGCAGTAAACATGTATGCAACATGGTGAGCAACACAAGTGAAACATTTTTGTCAAAGTAAACAATGTCGAATACATGAACAAGTGTAGCATCTGTATCAAAGAAAATGTTGCAGTGAACGCAAATTTTATACCAAAGAGCATATGTTCAAGTGGAGACAAGCGAAGATGGCCAGAGACGAACATTATAGAGATGACCGAAGCCAGCAGTAAATAATTCACAAATCAGAAATCAAGTGTGTGTCAAATTGAAATAGTCAATGCCAAGTCGAACCAGCAAAATCATGACCGTGATGAGCAAGGCAATTTCAAAGCCGTGAGTAGCAAGTAAATCAGAAATATACGATTATGAACAAGTCAGTGAAATCTCAATCATCCACACGAAATTCAAAGGCCAGAGAAATCAGTTGAAAAATTCAAATAGAGAATATACGAATGCAAAAATAGGAATTCGAGTCCTATATAAACAATTCAACATCATCGGCATAAAGGTATGAGTTCGAATACGAAAATCAAAAAGGAACAGAGCTAAAAATCTTACCCGAAGCAACAAACGAACTCATCGAAGCAACCGAAGTAAGCAACAAGGATTCGATCGAACAAGACGACTTGCAATTAATCACTGATTCGATCAACTTAAAGTCGGAGATTCAAAATAGCCCTAGACCTCAGAGCTAAGAGAAAGCCGCCAATTTCCAGAGAAAAGAGTATCGAGCACGAGCCCTAATTTTCAGATCGAAGAACGAAGACGCATGCCGCCATTATTTTTCGCAACAAAGAAATAAAGGTGATCGGGCTGGAGAATAACAAAGAAGGAAATAAGGAACGGGTTAAAAAATAAAGAGTGGGCCGGCCTTGTTTTCTAAAGGCTTTAAATTTTTTAATTAGGGTTATTTATTTATTTGTCTTTTAATTGTTGTTTTTTATTTTTCAAATCAAAGAATTTGTAAATCACCACCTAGGTTTAGGTAGTGTCAGATTGTCTAGTTAGAATTAGTTCAGTGAGCAGGGTGTGCGAGTTTGCAAAACTCTATAGGCGGGAGCAGTGTTTGCGAGTAATCAAAGCTCTATAGGCGGGAGCAGAGTTTGCGAGTAAACGAAACTCTATAGGCGGAGCAGGGTGTGCGAGTCTAGTAGAGTGTTTATGAGGGGGAGCAAATGTTTGCGAGTCTAGTCGAGTGTTTGTGAGCGGGAGCAAAAGGGTCTGTGAGTCTAGTAGAGTGTTTGTAAGCGTGATACTGTTTAATTCTAATAGAAATCTGGGAATGCAGCAGTAGGCAGAGGTTGCCGAAGCTGGGTAAATTTTGTGTGTGATTTACTTTTTCAGCATATTTATTTCTGCGTTTTATTTCTGTGTTTATATCGAGAAAATTTGCTATAACCCTATTCACCCCTCCCCTCTAGGGTTAATCTAGATCCTACAAGTGGTATCAGAGCCCGGTATTTTGTTTTTAACTCTAGAGTTATGAATCCATCAAATAATATTTTTGTTGAGGGTCGTTTCAATATTATTCCTTCTATTTTCAATGGAACAGATTTTTTGAGTTGGAAATTGAAAATGGAATTTTATTTAAAATCTGTTAATATTAAATGTTGGGATATTATTGAAAATGGGTGTGATATGACAAATAAGGAAATTATCTCGATTAATGCTCTTGCTATGCATATATTATATTCTCATATTAATCGTGATAATTTTTATTTCGTCTCTCATTGTGAAAATGCACAGAAAATTTGGAAAACTCTCGATGCAATATATGGTGCAAAAGTCAACAGCAATGAGAAGTCCTCCACAACCGACTCAGTTAAAGAAATATGCTTAACAGGATTGGTAAATAGCAGTTGTGATGAGGATGATGATGATAGAGCACCCGAGCTGGCATTACTATGAAGAATTCAAAAAGGAAATTTGCAGCCACGTGAAATAAAAGCGATAGCAGTGAAAGTGAGAAAGCAGATATGTGCCTTCATGGGAATATAATCGATAGTGACGACGACGAGCCAAGCGAGGTATCAAAACTTACTCACTCTGAATTACTTATTTATTTCCACAAAGTAAATGACTGTTTTGAACGACTTAGGGAAAAATACGCTAAACTTGAATCACAAAAAGACACTTTTATAGAATTAAATGAACAACTTGACCAATTAGTTAAAACCTATCAAAGTAGGATCCCTAAGTGTGATAAGTGTCCAACATTTGAAGAAGAAATTAAGAAATCAGAAATTAAAATGAAATCACTTGAAAATGAAATTCTGATTTTAAAAATTGAAAATACTAGAAGAGAGAATTCTATTAAAAAGTGCACACAATTGTTAAACGAAAATGAATCTCTCAAAATACAAGTCCAACAATTGTCAACGACTTTAGAAAATTTTTCCAAAAGTGAAAAATCGTTGAATATGTTATTAGGAAAGCAAACTATTAATATGGTTAGAAAAGGACTTGAACATAATCAATCTAAAATTGTTGAAAGCAATCAAGTCAATTTAATGTGCACAATTTGTAGAAAATTTGGACACAATCAAAATAATTGTTGGTATAGACCCAAACACGTGAAAACTATACCAATTTGGGTTCCAAAAGGCAGAAATATAAAATCTTTGAAAGTCAAACAAATTTGGGTGCCAAAAGGAACATATATAAATAGTTTTGGGTCTCCATAAACATATTTTTCATATTCTGCCACTAACAACCATGGACCTATAAAAACAAATTGGTCACAAAAATCTTTCATCGTGTAGGTGTGGTGGCAGGCTAAGAAACAACAACAGTGTTCTCTGGATCTTGGCTGTTCCAGAAACACAACGGGAGACAAGCAAAGTTCCTTAGCCTAGTAAAAAGGTGACAGAATCACAATAGACAACAACGGAAAATTATCGTAAAGGTAGAACAGGTAAATTGTTTTTGAACGATATATTAAATGTGATAATCTGCACCATAATCTGAATTAAATCAGCCAGTAATGTGATGATGTCTTTAATTCTGACTTATTCTTAATATGATTTTTTGACTTGTTCATATTTATGACCTTGATTTGTGCTTAAATGATGACCAATCAGAATTTTCAACTTTGAGTTAATCCATACAAATTTGTTCAGTCAAATGATGGTTACTCATGCTACACGTAGATATATTGTTTTTGACATTTTGGTCACTGCTTGTAAATTTGCACGATTTCAAATTTCATGTGTAAAGCTGTTAAAAAGGATTTGGACAAATTGTTGAAACTTCAAGAAATTGTTTTTGAAATAATTATGATGTTGATTGACTGTAGATTACCCTGAATATAACTATTTATCCTAAGGTGTCTGAAATTAACGCCATGATATTTGTTTGAGTGTTAACATAGCTTCACTTCAAATTTCATTCTGAGATAATTTGTTGAAATTTCACAATCAGGTCTTTGACATCCAACGAGTGAATACTGAGTGAAATTTAAATTCAGATGCAGATTACACTGGTAATATAGTTGATAGAAAAAATTACTAGTGGAACGTGATTAATTTTTTGAAACATTCATTTGCTGCATCGTTTTTCAAAGAAAATATCTGCACATTTTTCACTTGAAATAATTTTCAAATAGCAGAAATTTTCTTATAAAACCCCCTCGAGAAAATCATGTTTGACCATATTTACAGATTAGTCATTTTTGAAAAATTGATTTTATAATTTTTGAATCTGATTTTAAATGACTATTTTGACTAATCAGACTCCCTTTGATTATCGAAAAGATGAATAGTGATTGAAAAAGTAATGAGTGTTGATATTTATCATATATTATAACTCGAGAAAGTATAATTAGAAAATTTCTTTAGAATTTCATAACAAGAGTTATAAAAACTTTTCGTTGGGTAAAAACTCCATGATCATTTCTATTTCTATCATCTTTCTATCGACCATCACTCATCAAAATTACACATAGTATGTAAATTTGTGGTAGTTTACAAAGGGAATCATTCGTTCTTCAATATCTTTAAATTTGTGAAGGAAATTATTTGTGCTTCAATTTATTATACTTAGCAATAAAAATAAATATCCAAAGTATTCACTCTCATTTAAAAGTCCTTATGGTTATGCATGGGTGAATTACTTGGATTTTTGATTATGTGCTTCCATGCTCATTTAAAAGTCCTCACGGTTATGCATGTATGGAACGCATATCAAAATTAATTGATTTAATAGACAAGTTGATTCTAATCCCATTTAAAAGTCCTCACGGTCATGCGTGGTTAGAAGATACTTGATTTCATTTTTTAAATTAAATTGGAATACTACTAATCTCATTTAAAAGTCCTAACGGTTATGCATGGTTAGTAGATATTCAAATTTCCCGAAATAAATATATCACAAATAGACATAACTGTATGATTTTTATGATTTTATTCCCATCACTTCTGAAAGTGGAATATGAGTTTGACAAGGGTAATTATGATTTTTGTTTGAGTTTTATTGAAATTTGATATTTATATTCAATTGAGTTAAATGTTTGATTCATGTCTGTCACTTCATCCCTATTTTTATAACACTGTTATTCTTTTGCTGATAACAAAAGGGGGAGAGAAAAGTTAAGATTTTGTCAAATAGAATCAAGCAAAGGTCAAATAATTTTCCATTTTCATATAGGCTCATTTACATACTTTTATTTGTATGCATATATGTAGGGGGAGTATCATGTAGAGAGGAAGCATTTAAATAGGGGGGCAAATTGAACGATCAATCACATACATTTAATACATTCAAAATCTTAAATATATGTTTGTTATCATCAAAAGGGGGAGATTGTTGAATATGCGCTTTGCGCTTATATGATTTTTGTTTGATGATAATAAACATATATACATTCGTTTAAATGTATTTGTTAACATACTATTCTATTTTTCACAGTTTAAATAAATATTTGTTGAATAAAATAAATTACACAGAATTTGAATTCAAACAGATATTTTATTCAAATAAATATTTATTACAATTTTGAATAGTACAATTTCAAGCTCTCACTATAACTATACAACTTTGATTACATCACATTTTTTCACATTTACATCAGCACCTCACTACATATCACTCACACTCATATTTCTATCTTCAACTGCATTCCAGTTTGAATCCAGCATCTGAATAATCTGCAAAAATATTTTCAAACGCAGTAAAATTGAAAAAGAAATATTTTTGCAATTCAAAAATAAAAGATAATTTTGAAAATATGATTTGCCTCAGTTATTTGGGCTGTTCGTCATAATTTAAATTTGAATTCATCATACACGAACAACTTGTGACATACACAGTGTATTACTGTATATGCCACAAGGCCGTGCACGCCGATATACACACATGATTGATTTACAGGGACAGGTGAGCACAGGTCAAACCCAAATAAAAAGCCGGGTTCAACTCATGTGCAATAACATAAAAGTCACAACTCTCAGCACAAGGTCAAACCCGAGTTTTAAAACTGGATTCAACTCAGGTGCAAATCAAAAGTACACATGAATGCTATGTTCAAACATGACACAGTCTCAAACATGAAACAAGGTGCACCAGACCAGGTTACAAGATGATCAAGGCAGACTACAAGTTCAAGTGGACAGTGCAAACACATCAAGTAAATGCACAATATACACAAGTGAAGCCAAAAGAAATCAATCCAGTTCCAACACAACTGAATCAAGTAACCAACAGCTAGTGCTATCAAATGAACCAGTGACATGAACCATGCAACAATTCAAATCAATTACAAGCAGATATCAACTCAACATGGACAGTACCATGGACAAAAGACCACTACTACTACACAACACAGACAACAAGTAATACAAATGCACAACAACCAGAAACATGATCAACACAGCAACAATAGTCAGGCAGTATGCATCAAGCCAGACCAACCAGAAAAGGTGCAAACCAAGACACAGTGCATATATGAAGTACACAAGTGCAACTACATCAACTAGCAAATCAAACCAGAATGCATCAGTATACAGTGAGCCCGACAACAAAGTGACTCAAGTACATGGTAAACATGCACACAAATGCAAAGCTTAAGTATGCAGATCAAAAGTAAATGTTCTTAACTGCAAGTTCAAACCAAAACACCAAGTCCAACAGCATGAACAAAAGATCAAAGAAAAAGATGGTCAGAGCCGTAGTATATAGAGTGACACAACAATATGCACAGATGCATTCAAGACTAAAACCAGGCAGTGATAATGCAAGCCTAGCATCAAGACACTAAGCAACTATCAAAGTTCAAGTTATACAAGACAGCTACAAAATCATCAATGCAATGCACAGCAAGGTATGACAAAGTCAATGCCGAGAAACTGCAGTAAACATGTATGCAACATGGTGAGCAACACTAGTGAAACATTTGTGTCAAAGTAAACAATGTCGAATACATGAACAAGTGTAGCATCTGTATCAAAGCAAATGTTGGAGTGAACGCAAATTATATACCAAAGAGCATATGTTCAAGTGGAGACAAGCGAAGATGGCCAGAGACGAACATTACAGAGATGACCGAAGCCGGCAGTAAATAATTCACAAATCCGAAATCAAGTGTGTGTCAAATTGAAAGAGTCAATGCCAAGTCGAACCAGCAAAATCATGACCGTGATGAGCAAGGCAATTTCAAAGCCGTGAGTAGCAAGTAAATCAGAAATATACGATTATGAACAAGTCAGTGAAATCTCAATCATCCACACGAAATTCAAAGGCCAGAGAAATCAGTTGAAAAATTCAAATAGAGAATATACGAACGCAAAAATAGGAATTCGAGTCCTATATAAACCATTCAACATCATCGGCATAAAGGTATGAGTTCGAATACGAAAATCAAAAAGGAACAGAACTAAAAATCTTACCCGAAGCAACAAACGAACTCATCGAAGCAACCAAAGTAAGCAACAAGGATTCGATCGAATAAGACGACTTGCAATTAATCACTGATTCGATCAACTTAAAGTCGGAGCTTCAAAATAGCCCTAGACCTCAGAGCTAAGAGAAAGCCGCCAATTTCCAGAGAAAAGAGTATCGAGCACGAGCCCTAATTTTCAGATCGAAGAACGAAGACGATGCCGCCATTATTTTTCGCAACAAAGAAATAAAGGGGATCGGGCTGGAGAATAACAAAGAAGGAAATAAGGAACGGGTTAAAGAATAAAGAGTGGGCCGGCCTTATTTTCTAAAGGCTTTAAATTTTTTAATTAGGGTTATTTGTTTATTTGTCTTTTAATTGTTGTTTTTTATTTTTCAAATCAAAGAATTTGTAAATCACCACCTAGGTTTAGGTAGTGTCAGATTGTCTAGTTAGAATTAGTTCAGTGAGCAGGGTGTGCGAGTTTGCAAAACTCTATAGGCGGGAGCAGTGTTTGCGAGTAATCAAAGCTCTATAGGCGGGAGCAGAGTTTGCGAGTAAACGAAACTCTATAGGCGGAGCAGGGTGTGCGAGTCTAGTAGAGTGTTTGTGAGCGGGAGCAAATGTTTGCGAGTCTAGTCGAGTGTTTGTGAGCGGGAGCAAAAGGGTCTGCGAGTCTAGTAGAGTGTTTGTAAGCGTGATACTATTTAATTCTAATAAAAATCTGGGAATGCAGCAGTAGGCAGGGGTTGCCGAAGCTGGGTAAATTTTGTGTGTGATTTACTTTTTCAGCATATTTATTTCTGCGTTTTATTTCTGTGTTTATATCGAGAAAATTTGCTATAACCCTATTCACCCCTCCCCTCTAGGGTTAATATAGATCCTACACTAGTGGTGATTATACCCACTGTCGAAGGGCCGAAGGCCCGGTCGTCACATTTGGTATCAGAGCTAAGGTTGAGCGAACATCTAAGCTTATAGAGATAAAGTCTCATCAGAGATAGGAATAGTAATACTCTAGGATGAGTAACTCATTAGAGACATGATAAGCGACACCCTAGAATGAGTTAAGAGCATTATATATATGTTAATGCTATGTCAAAATGATTTTTGTTTCATAGAACTGGTAATTGAAATTATTTTACGTAGGATTATATTTTGAATATAAAGGAATATCTTTCAAAAGATTTAGTTATTTATGTAGTGTTTGGTTGTTAAGAGAATAACAATATTCAATTATTATAATTAATTGATTGGTTGTTTGATTTAAAAGTTTAAATACGAACACCTCAAGAATTTAGTTTCACAATTTGACTATATGATGTTCGAGAAATAGTAATGTTGGTTTAAGATTAAAGAATTATTCAGGATAAATAAATTTTATGAATGCGCTTAATAAGTTATTTTAAAAATTGGATTTATAAAACATGTTTTATCAAAAGAGATTTTGATAATTTAAATCCTGGTATTTTGGAAAAGCTTTGAAAATTTTAAAATGATTTAGTAGAAGTTTTAATTTTAGGAGTAGAGTTTATAAAAAGGAAAGTTTATATTTATAAAAGAGTAAGTTAAAATATCTTTTAAGAGAAATTATTTTAAAGTGATATTTTGAAATAATAAAATTGGTATTTGAATTCTTAGGAAAGTTGATTCAAAATAAAATTTATTTTGAAAAAGGAGCGCTTTAACAAATATGTCCATCTTTTATTACAATGGAAATACAGTTTTAAACTAAATATTTCCAAATGGGTTATATGAAAGATTTATAAAATTAGAATTTTATAAATAAAGTAATTGATTTATAAATAGTGTTTTATAAATATTAAAGACGGTTTTGTAATTGATATTTTGCAAATAGATTTATAAATGTGATTTTATAAATAAAGGAGATTTAGAAAAGAGTAGATTTATAAATGGGCTTTTATAAATAAAGAGATTTTATAAAAAGAAGTTTTATAAAAAGAAATGAGATTATAAAATTTGGTTTTATAGATATAAAAGGGTTTATCTTGATAAGTAGAGGATAGTTCTTATAAAGGGAGATGCATTTCGTTTTAAAAGTAAAATAATCTCTTAAAGGAATGTTTTGAGAGTGATATTTGCAAATGGAGTTTAATGGTTTTAAAAGTCATTTAAAACGTGTTAAGTAATAGGAAGACATATATTTCAACATTGTCGTTGTAATAAATATTTTCGAGAAAACGAGGAATACATAGACTACAAAACTGTTGTTGTAGTAAGTAATTTCCAAAAGAAGGTGTTTATATGGTATCCTATATTTGATGTGAAGATTTAGAGTGGGTAACTTATATCTATTTCAAAGTTAAGAATAACGTACATTCAAGGTCTAAGAGGTTATAGTACCACAACTTGGTATGTTTCATTGTTAACTAATAGTTTAAGTTTGACATTGAAATTTAATATTAATTATAATTAAACAAATCCATATACTAGTGTTTTTGGTTTGTCGTAATGATATCTTACGCAACATCGTTTTTGACCCAATAAAATGTGTTTTGAAAAATATGAAGATTTCCTCAAAGATTTCTACGGATTTAAGTATATACAGATATTTTCTAAGTGTTGAAATTAAAATAGTCTCTTTGGAAAGAAGATAGAAATTTTTGGTGAATAAAAACATTTTGAAGTATTTACATATAAATAAGCATCTTTATAAAAATGTCTGAATAAAAGTTTTATGAAACTTTATCAAATTTTTTTTTGGGAAGGTTAATAAATACTATAAGGTACATAGATCATTTCGTTGCACGGTTTCGATCTAAGAATCGAGTACAAGACTTTGAGGTGTTTACATCGGTCCAAAAAAAAAATTTATCACTCGATTCTAGACGATGAACATTGATGAAAGGTTTATGGTTGGGTACTTGCGTTTTTCTTTCATAGTTTAGAGATATGTAAGGAAGGCGAGGTTTTCTGATCGAGAAGCCTGATCAGAGTCCACGCTAGTGAATCGAAGAATCAATACTAATCCAGAAGCATAGTGGTATATTCGAATTTATGATCGAATCAAATCGTGCATATAGATAACCCCTGAGCATAACACGGGTTTTTATTTGAAATTTAAAATAATGTTTTTACCGTTTTTTTGGTTAGGAGTGATTTTGGGGATGAAATTCTTTTAAGAAGAGAAGTCCGTAACGACTCCAAAATTTACCACTTTATAAATTTGATGTATACTTGAAATATTCAAAAACAAAGTTTTATAACATAAATTATAAAGTTTGAACCATAAATAATGGCACTAAACTTGTTTTAAAGGTATTAACAAATATGAGGGGTTTTCGTCAAGAAAAAGACGAAAATCAGTTTTCTAGAAAATCGAGATTTTCTCAATATTAAAGTGAATGGAACTGGATACATTCTCCTATTCATCCAATAAGAAAAAATATGAAATAAAAATTATTTATTTGATTTTTGGAAATAAAAAATATTTATGACATCATCAGGGATATCATCACTTTTATATTTTTTTGGAGTTTTAAATTAAGTTTAAATAATTAAATAATTATTTTAAAATGATAATAATTCATTTTAGTAAGTTATATAGTGATGATAAATCATGTATAATAGTTTTATAAGGATATATACCTATTTTTAAAATATAAGAAAATTCATAACGTTTTGTCGATACGACAACACTTTTTGTAAACACTTGTTTAATGTCGATTTATATGGTTTTATAATTCAAAAGAGAACATTTTAATTATTCTAAATGATGTAACATTCCTGAAATTTTACCACGTTTAATTTGGCAATTAAATTTATTTTTGAGAATAAATTGTGAATTAATTAGAGATTTCTAGAAAAATAAATTATATTGTAAATGAATTTTGGGCATATTTGAATTCTCCAATTTTAAATAAGATGTATATTTATATAAATGAATAATAAATAGAAATTTGATTTAAAATATAAGGATAAGTATTTTATAAACAAATATTGAATTTTAAAATAAAATGTATTAAAAATAAAATAAATATTAAAAGCTTTGATATTAATAAAAAGATAATGACAGTTTGTTTTCTAAATTTTACATTATATTAAAATTTGGATTGATATAATAAATTTCAAAAGGTTTATTTTTAAATTTAATTCTCTTATATAAATAAATGTAACTATTTGTAAATATGAAATTAAAAATTTTAAATCCTTTTTTCTTTTTAAAGTTGTACAGAAATAAATAAAAGAAAAAATATACGAATAAAATATGAACATTCCTAATAACTTGAATATAAAATGTAAATTAAGATTTGATAAAAGATATAAAATTTGGAAGATTAATAAGATAAACATTTGTAAAATGTAAAAACATATGTAAGTCTAAAACTAAAATTAGAAACAAGGGTTGTACATAAATATTAAATATAAAAATAAGGCAAGGTTTTAAACATTGAAATGTAAAATGCAAACTTATGTACATAAAAGACTTAAATGGATATGATATAAAATTTATTTTCAAAATTCTTTTGTCTTTGTAAAATTTTAAAGAATAAACATACATATGTAAGTATAAAATTTGTACAAGAGTTTAGGCCTCATGATCATTTTTAACAAATGGCATCCTATATATTTAATTGAATAAAATATTGAAATTAAAAATCATAGAAAACTCTCCATCTCCCCATATTCAAATCCTATAACATCTCGCCAAATCTGAAAAGCACAGTAACAAGAGATTGAGTATCTCACATCTCAACACCCAAGAAAAAATAAAGTAGAAAGAAAAAAAATTCAAAGCAGTTTTCAGATTTGAAACAAAGATCAAAACCGAAATCCAAAAATCTGAAAGCAAATTCAAGAAATGCAAAACTTCAACTGGTTTCAACTTCAATTTGGAAATAGATTGAAGACAGCTAGCAAAATTCCATATTTAAAACAAAAACTGTTCAAAAAGATTTCGGCAAACAAAAGTTTTCAACCTGGAAGTAGATCTGTTCTCTGTGCATATATAAAGAAATTTTTTTTTTCCAAACAGTAAGTAGATTTAAAATTAGTTGTTACTAATGAATCAAGTGAACAAATACAAGAGTGAATAAGCAAAGATTCTCAATTTCAAATTCCAGGCATAGATTTTCCTTTCCAGGCTCAAACACTTCTCTGTCAAAATTTTCAAGTGAGCAAGCCCCCTTAACTCTGCCATACTTATTGAAGTTTGGATGGGTATCTGATATATGATATGAATTATGTTGGATAGTGTGAATAAGTTTGCATGCCTTTATAAAATGAATGACTGCGTGTATGTTTGTGTACAGGCAAGAAAAACATGCCTCTATTGTTTCCAGTTTCCTTTTTTTAAACCGTGTTTCAAATAAATTCAAAAGCCTTTCCTCTGACGCTTTTCAGGCTTAAAAATATAAACAGAATATGATTGTATAATCAAGATTCAAGTTTTAAAAAACCTTTTAAGTATTGAAGATAAATGGATCTACTGGGAAGTTAAAAAAACACAATGAAATGGAAAAAAGTTCAAAACTTAGTTGATCAAAACTTGAATTTGATTTCATGATTCTACTCGCCTCCATGAAACATGAATTTTAAAGATGAAATCAAAAATTTTAAGCTTGAAGATTAGGTGAAATCGCAAGATGAACTGGAAATGTATTTATTCTAAGTTCCGTTGGTCGGTGGGGTTAGGTGGCTCGAGTTTTAGGTTAAAGTTACATTGGAGGTTGCTGAAGTTGGAAAAAATAATCGGAATGTTTTTTAATCATCAGGGCGGCGACATTGGATAGAAATAAGGTTTTGGGACCTCGTTTGAATGACGTTGTATTTATGGTTACTACGCTGTCAATGGAAGATCGGACTTCCCCGCAGGGGTTGGAATCGAAGCTCGAGTGGTTGACAATGCTTTAGGTGGAGTGGTGCAATTTCTGGTGGCGTGGTTCGTCGGTGGTGAGGTAGTTTGTCGATTGGGTTTTGTTCCAGAATTTGGATTTTTGGGTCATATTCGTTTCTCGATCGAATTGAGTGGTAGATGTGACCATGATTGGTTGAGTGGATCATCGGTGAAGTGTAGAAGCCGGTGTCGATGTCCGGAGTGAAGTTGATCATCGGTGGAGGTGCACACGTGCACATGTACGTTGATATTCGTTGTGGTTTTGGGTGAGGGAAAGAAGATAAGTTTTGCTCGGGGCTTGTCTCGAATCGTTGAGGGATTGGCTCGAAGTAATGGAGGGACGCGAATAATTTTAAACAATTTTGAATTTTAAAAGCGAATCGTGATTTAAAAAGAAAAAAGAAGAAGAAGAAGAAAAGGGTGTTGCTCGGGTTGCAGCTCGATGTTGATTGGGTTTTTGCTCGAAGTAGTTTTAGGTGTGACTGGGGTAAATGTTTTGTACAGATTCAAGTCAGTTTGAATCTTGGTTTGGAAATAAATAAAGTTTTAAATTTAAATTCCTTTTTAC
This sequence comes from Allium cepa, assembly GCA_030765085.1. NCBI lineage: Eukaryota > Viridiplantae > Streptophyta > Magnoliopsida > Asparagales > Amaryllidaceae > Allium > Allium cepa. Next base: position 114,484,795 of record CM060932.1, read on the forward strand.
TTCACTTACTTACCTAAACACCTTTATTAAAACAATTTGTTTGAAATTGTAAGAAACAAGTTAAATTAAAATTTTGTAACCTGGACTTAAGTTTAAAAATTTCAATTCCAGATTTTGAAGTGAAAGAAAGTTTATAAATTTAAATGTTTTAAATAAGTTTAAATATTTTGAATTTAAAGGGAATTTGATTTCAAACTCTTTTAAGTTTCTTTCATAACAAAAAGTATTACTTTAACTTGTAATTTAAAGGTTTTAAAAGTTAGTTTTAAAATTGATTTAGAGATCAACCGGTATTCATTTTAAAACTTGAAAATTTAAAATGAAGCTTCAAAAGTAAACTTAAAATAAATGATTTCAAACATATTTGTGAGTGATAAATGAAATCATTAATAAGTTTTCTTTAAAATTAATGAAACTTATTGATTTGTAATTCATAAATTATTAAGTTAATTAGAATAGTTAACTAATTGTTGTATTAATTAAATTAGTAATTACAAGTTTAAATTTGTTAATTAAAGTTAAGTTAATTTAATTAAGGAATGATAAATTTAGTTAATCAATTAAGGATAATTAATTATAATTAAATTTAATTAGGGGTTTATTAATTAAGTTATAATTAATTAATAAAAGTAATTAAGAGTTAATTTATTATCAATTAAGGGTTAATTACTTAATGCAATTAATTTAAGATTAATTAAGGATAATTAATTTAAAGATAAAATTATTGATGGAAGTAAATTAAGGATAATTACTTTGTGTAATTAAATAAAAGATAATTACTTTGTGTAATTGAATAAAAGCTAATTCCTTAGTGAAATTAATAAAGGATAATCAATCAAGGGTTAATTTATTAATTAAAGATAATTAATTAAAAGGTGGGTTAAATAATTAAAGGTTAATCATTTTATAATTAAAGGTTGATGAATTTTAATTAAGGGTTAATTAATATTGTTATAAATGGTTAATTAATAAATGATTAAAGAATAATTAATCAAAATGATTTGTGATTTACTAATATTAATTAACCAAGATTAGTAGGTTATAAGTAATTAAATCTGATGTGAATTAACCAGACAATTAACTAATTTTACTTATGGATGTTTGGATTATATTGGATGATTGGATCGTTTGATATCCCCGATTGTGATGCTCTGTTTTGATTTGAGATATGTTTACTGTAATCTATTATTTGTGATATATACCTGTGATCTGTGAATAAAAGATAAGCGTTATGGTTCATACCGCTTATCAAATATAAGCGTTATAGTTTATACCGCTTATCAAATATATTGCTGCATTTGAATATGTACTGATTGATGATGTTGCACTTTTATTGTGTAAAACCCCCTGGAACACACTTATACACACACAAATATGGATTGCACGTGGAAATGGGTTAAGTCGCAGATTTTGGAATAGATTTAAAGAATGAATTTTTGAATCCAAATTAGTTTTGGAAACAGAATTGAAAGCCATTGATAATGAATTCCAAAAACGAAAGTTATTTTGAATAACTCGATTGAGTTTTGAAATTTAAATAATTTGATTTAAATTTGAATTCAATATTTGAAATTGAATTCTATGATTTGGAAACTATGGTTCAAAAAGGTTATTCAACTTATAAATGTGTTTATATGGTTTTTTTAACCATTTAAAAAGTATTGTTTTGGAAATTTGAATGTAAACCAAGCTTATACTTGAACAGCTTTAACTTATGAAAATGTAATCAGTTTTTTCCCAAAACCAAACCTATGTGTTTTCAAATAATAAAAGCTTTCACATAAGCAATGGACTTCCAATTGGTGTTAAAAGGATTTCAAGTCTAAAATGAAAATGGTTTCCCAAGTTTTGAATAAATCTTTGGAAAAAGTTTGAAAGCTATAAATTAAATCTTTAATTTTAAAGATTTAATGAGTTGATCCAATTGAAATGGAAATGGTTTTGAAAATCTATGAATGGATCCTTTTGAAACTAGGTGAACCTTGTGAAATAAATCTTTTTGTTTAAATATTTGAAATGATAATTTGTTTAACCATTTGAAGAAAGGTTTTTGGTTTAAAGTTGTGACTTAACTGAAATCCATATCCACATATTTTTAAATATTGCGCTCACTATTCGGTTTAGCCGGGAGAGGACCTTGTGTCATATAACCCATTTCGAATAGTGATACGACGTTATGAATTGCATATGAAGACCGGTGTTGAAGACCGGGTGTCTTCGAGAACGATAGGATAACATGTCGATTGACTCTGCACTGAGTTGCTCCGGTATATAGTTCTCCATATGTGATGGGAAGTCCGATCGGAATTGTGGATTCCCGGATTTGCGAGGGATTTTTCCTTTATGGACGAAGTGCCTTCGGTTCTGTTCGAACCCGGGACAGACTTGTATGATTGTATGTCTGGCATTACACTTTGAGTTATTAAACCGATCTCTATCAAATACATTTCTGCTTGGTTGCGGATAATTTATTCTCTTAGCTTAACACCCTTCTCTGAGACGTACGAGCTCAGAGGTTATGTAGTTGATATTTATCGGTGATATACTCCCAATTTGGTAGTGTGACGTGCTGAATGCTGCTGCGTATCATTTGTTAATCAAAGCATGACTTTTGTATAAAGCGTAACTTTGTGGATGAGACTGCATCAGGACGTCACACCCCGGAAATGGTCGAAACAGAAAAGATACGGCAAGGTCACGAGGGTCGCGCCCTTTAGGGTTTGTCATTCCCTTCTGGAAAAGGGTGGTATCATGGTATGAAGCCCAGATATTTCACTCATGTGGATACCGCAGATCTATTACTTTGTGATTGCTTTGTGGCTGTTGGATTAGAGGTACCTCGGATAAAGGTCCCAAAGGACCGGAGGATGGCATGCTCGTTTATTAGTTACCTAGTTACAGAGGTAACCCGGCCTTGTGTTGGCAGAGAGCTGGTTAAGCTCTTGGGACGTCCCGCTAGAGGCGTACCTATGGACAGTAGGAAGTTTCTTAGCCTGACCATTTGTTGGAAATCCAAACAAAACAATACGCGCCATGTACGGTTTTAGTTGTATAACCTGCCATGGAATATGGCGGTAACCTGCTATTGAACATGGTAGCTATAGTAGGCATAATTGCGATATGCCTATGCTGGCTAGGATTTATATTATTCTTTCGAAATGGTTTTTCTACACTATGCACTAGTAATAATATCAAAGAAATTTTCTCGTATCAAGCATATTTGACTATCATAAGGAGAAATCTCCTCCAATTCTGCGTTTGCATTGTGTGTGTGGCGGGAGGCCTTATGGTAGTTTCATTTTCCAAAAAGCCTTACGGATTTCAAACTTAAATTCTTTTGTTTGTTTTAAAGATCAAATGCTTTTGTTTGCTTATACCAGTCCCAGGACTGACCTAGAGTTTATTGTTCCTTTCCTAAACTTTGGATGCCCACAATTTTCCTACACGGGCAGTCTAGAGTTGGGTTTTTCAGATAGTCAGGTTTAGTAGATTATCTGGAGCTAGTTCAGTCTTTGGATCAGGACTGCACTTGCTTATCTTTGAGCATCGTTATTGGGAGTTCGAGCTATTTCTGGATTAGTGCCTTAGAGATGGAGATTACCGATGCTGGAGTTCTTTCTTGAAGACCATCTTGGAGATATTGTTCCACTGTTGATGTTATCTTTTCTTTCCGCTGCTATTGTCTTGTATCATATCTCTGATGTATTTTGATATTCATTGCATCATTCAGTTGTATCAGATTTTGTATCAAATGTTGTACACAAATGTATTATTCATTTCTTTCGCTGTGTTGTATTTAATGCGTTACAAGCTCCGGCGAACCAGATTCGACGTTTGGATCTGTAGCATTTGAATACGAGTGTCGTATTCGGTGCCAATTTTCGAAGGTCGAGTCTGGGTCGTTTCATTTGGTATCAGAGCTGAGGGTTAAAACTTTAGCTCAGGAGTATAGCACATTAAGTAACTCATTAGAGATAGGGTGAAGTATAACCTAGAATGAGTATATCCCTAAGATATCCGTTCAAACGCCTCAATAAATTGTCTTACTATCCACTGATAGTGAGTATGAGTGCAAGAAGAGGACGAGATAGGGGATAGGGGAGTACCACTACAATGGTCAATACCCTGCGACCGTGGAAACAATTTTCTCTATCAATCTCCTTTGATTCGATTTCAAAATTCTTTTTATTGCTTCGTAGCAGCTCGAGGAAGAAATTTCGGCGTGATGGTGGCCCCATCGTTGTAGAAAATCCTTACTTTGTATCTTCATCGGTTTCTTATCAGTTTTTAGATCTAAAACTTTAATGAATTTGAAAACTTAAATTAAATAAATTGGAAGTTTTAAATTGAGTTAAATTGGTTAACAAATATAAAGCTAAATTTGAGTTGTATCAATAAAACGATATCGGCTAATATCAAATTTGAAATTCTATTGTAATTTCTTGTGTATATCAAAGTTTTGAAGAGGGACAAGTTGTTATATACTTTGGGATATTCTGACCTGAATTTGGAATCCATACATAGCGTTTGAGAATTACGGAAGATTAAATCCGTCTATCTATTCTCTAGGATCCGATATATTTTATGAACGATTAGTTACCCCTTCGAACTAATCAATGTCCTTGCATATTCGTGGACCGGTGGACCCGAGTATCTTGTGAAATAATTGTACGAGTTTGTTCTCATATTGTTGGTATTCTGATTTGGTAAACCGAATGCAGGATAAATATTTCAATCTGATCTGATCAATCATTTCTTTATCTATCATCTATTCTTTCTCGTCTCCCTTGCAAATTTCGAGGACGAAATTTTTTAGGGGGGAATCTGTAACATTCCTAAAAATTTACCAAGTTTAATTTGGCAATTAAATTTATTTTTGAGAATAAATTGTGAATTAATTAGAGATTTCTAGAAAATTAAATTATATTGTAAATGGAATTTTGGGCACATTTGAATTCTCCAATATTAAATAAGATATATATTTATATAAATGAATTATAAATAGAATTGATTTAAAATATAAGGATAAGTATTTTATAAACAAATATTGTAAAATAAAATGTATTAAAAATAAAATAGAGATTAAAAGCTTTGAGATTAATAAAAAGATAATGATAGTTTGTTTTCTAAATTTTAAATTATATTAAAATTTGGAAGATGTAATAAATTTCAAAAGGCCTATTTTTAAGATTTAATTCTCTTATATAAATAAATGTAACTATTTGTTGATATGAAATCAAAATTTTGAAATCCTTCTTTTCTTTTTAATAGTTGTACAGAAATAAATAAAAGACAAAAATGTATGAATAAAATATGAACATTCCTAATAACTTGAATATAAAATGTAAAATAAGATTTGATAAAAGATTTAAAAATTGGAAGATTAATAGGATAAACATTTGTAAAATGTAAAAACATATGTAAGTCTAAAAAAAAATTAGAAACAAGGGTTGAATATAAATATTAAATATAAAAATAAGGCAAGGTTTTATGTAACAACTCCGGTTTTGGCGATTACCTGTAAATATTAAATTATAACGGTAGTTATAATTTAATATTGTGAATTAAAAATAAATTGAAGAGATAAAAATTTGTTAAAATTGTTTATTTCAAATAAACAATGGATTTGGAATAAATAAAATAGAATTAAGATAGTTTGACTGGTAATAAATTGTGAATAATGGTAATATGTTGGTTTGGGGATTAATTGATGTAAGTAAAGATAAAATAATTTAAATCAACATTATTTGTTGTAAATAAATATAAAATGTTGAAATAAAGTTTTAAAAACTTTATTATGTTAGTTTGTAAAAAATAATAATAGCATTATATGCATTTAATTTGAAGAAATGCAATAATTTTGATAATTATTGCCAAACGTTTCTTTTATATTTTTTTGAAAGAAGCATTTCATTTAATAAGTGATATATTATAATTAAAAATGAAAATTTGGTTTAAAAATAAATTTTGTTTGTAAAATGTTGAAAAAATGGTTTGTTATATTTTATTGTACAAGAAAATAATTTTTATGTAATTTTTGGAGTTAAAAATAGAGTTTTATATGAATTAATGTGTAAATTGTGTATTTAAGCAAAATAAGGCTTTTTAATAATGAAAAATATTTTTATAACTAAATTATCTTTTTAATTGTTGTAAAAAAATGTTTGTGAAACATAAAAATATGTTTGTACAATTTGTAGAGATGAAATTATGTAAATACACATATGTTGTATTATGTAAATATGAGAGTGTTAGGGTAAATTTAGTGTTAACTAGATTTTTAGGCTAATTAATTAAATAACTTTGGGTCCAAAGCCCACTTAGATTAAACCAGAAATATGAAAGGAAGCTTTCTTCTTCCTATATGTACATAACTCATTTTACAGTAAAAGAGAAAGGAAGAAACCCAACTCCTCTTCATAATCAAAAACCTAAATCCCCTAATTTGATTCAAATTCTTGATGTAACAATCAAAAATAAAGCCATTAATTCAGGTAATCAGTTCAAACTATGAACTTGTCTCAGGTTCTTTTCTATTTTGTGAAAATTGAATCACTATAGGTTGATTTCTCCTTGCATGTAGCTCAAATGGCTTCTATAGATGCTGAAGCAACAATTTGAGCCTCCAAGCCTTTATTTTGATCCGGATTCTAGCTGAAAATTTCTAATATCTTGCTGCCAATCCAAGGTGAGTTAATCACTCACACCACTAGATTTTATTATGAGAATAATTGTTAGTTTTTATTAGAATTAATTGAATGAGATGTTGATTGAATTGCTTTGCTGAAGATTGTTTGTGGAAAAAAATTGCTGCTGTAAAACAGCAATATCTTAGTCCAAGTTTACCCGAATTAACTCAATCTTTTTGCAGTTGAATGAACATTCCATTATCTACAACTTCTCTTTTAATTACTTTGTGAAATTTTATCGTTTATAAGGTCGAAATTTAGTTTGGATCTAATGTATACAGTTCTGCTCTGTGCAATTTGTTTTGTTGAAACCTGATCTTCAAATCACCATAACTTTTGAACGATAAATCGAAATTGAGTGAGATTATTTTCAGTTGGAAGGTATATTTATAAGAAACAACTTTCATGTATTGAGTTTTCTGTAATTTAGAGGTTTGCTGCGTCAAAATCTAATTTTTCTATTGTTGTCCCAAGAGCAAAAACATTATTTTCTCTGTGCTTAAGGCTGAAACTAAATTGGCCATAACTTCTTCAATTTTGATCAGATTTTTAATAAATTTAGGTGTTTCGAAAAGCTTAGACTTTGTTCTAAAACTTTTATGTTTTGAGTTTTCCAAATATTTCGAAGTTATCTTTTCCAAAATTTTGATTGTTTGTCGCTGTCCCAAGACAAAATGACAGAAGCTGTGAAATTCAAATCTCAGAATTGTTTTTTTCCCTAACTTTTACAATTCTTTCCGGAATTCGGTAATATTTAATGTTCTGGAAAGCTTAGAAACTAAGCTATAACTTTCTTTTTATTAATTTTGCATGATTTTGAAGTTATCTATGCTATTATTGCAATTGTTTTTCACTGTCTTGTAAATGCATAAATTCAGGCTAAGTTTGATGTTTTTAGTAAAATGATCATAAATTTTGAACCAATGATCGAAATTTGATGATCTCGGTCATTCTGGAAAGATTAGAAACCAAGCTACAACTTTATTTTTATTAATTTTACCTGATTTTGAAGTTATTTATGCTATTATTGTAATTGTTTGTCACTGTCCTGTAAATACATAAGTTCAGGCTAAGTTTGATGTTTTTAGTTAAACGATCATAACTTTTTAACCCATGATCGGAATTCAATTATCTTGGCCATTCTGGAAAGCTTGAATTATATGCAACAACTTTCATTTAGAGTTTTTAAAAAAAAAAATCAATGTTTTCTAGCTCAACATAGTGGATTTTATCCGCTGTCCTCTGTTTTGTTCCGTGTTATTAGTGCACTTATTGTTTTCAAACCGTTTGAAAATTGTTTTGCATCCATGAACATGTACATGCATGATCTGGCTTGGTAATTATGGTGTTAAATATTTTATTTTAAATATTTTTTACAGTATTTCTAAATAATAAAAGTAGATATACTATATTTATTTTATATAAAAAGTAGAATTTTAATAAAAGGATTTTTTGGGTTTCGAAAATTTTATTTTAAAACCCGGTTACCTTAGTAAATTATTGCGCAAAGATCATAAACTATTTTTTTCCTTTCGGACGTATAAGAAAGAGAATTAAACGATTTAGTAGGGATATATGGTATGGGACATGTGTTCTTGCTTTATTGCTTAATATCGGACTTCTACGACCGAAACTAATTTGAATTATTATTTTGAGATGATTTAGAAGTTGCCAAATTTTAACGAACATTATTGGTTGGAGAATTACTCTTTTTGCGTACGTTTGATGATGAACCAATCTAAATGTTTTTTTTACAATCGCTGATGAGGTGAGGCGACCAAGACGAAAATTTTCCATTTGGAGAATTATGATTAGAAATAACCGTCATGATGTTGTTTTACTTACCGATGAGACGAGGTAAGTCTATTTATGAAGTTAAGATGTTTATGATGATTTATGAAGTTAAGATGGTTATGATGATTTTTACTTGTCGATGAAATGAGACAAGTCACGATGGAACCATTACTCGTCGATGAGAAAAGATGAGTATGGTATTATATTAACTCGCCGATGAGATGAGGTAGAGTGAATTTATGATGGTTCTGATGTTTTATGATGTTTTCTAATGTGGAACCTACTAACGATTAGTAAAACATTAGGGGAGAACGTATAGTATGGGATATACGTTCTTGCCTTTTGGGTTCCTATTCGAATAGTTGAGACACATTCAAGATGTTAATAGTACTAGACTGAGTAGATTGGAGTCACCACGATGTTCACGATGTTATTACTCAACTCCAATCACCACGATGTTTTTACTCGGATTTGTGGCTGGGTGTCATCAAGATGTTCCGACTAGTCAATCACGATGTTATGATGTTATGTGACCCCAAGTCATCATGATGTATGGTACCAAATTACTAATACTAGTCAAGATGTGAAGCACGTGCTGTTTTCCATGAAGTTTAGATGTTTCGTTTTCACTGTTATGATGATGATGCTTTATTATAGCCTTATGTAAGAAAAGGGTTTATTTATATACATGGTTTTATGATGATTTTGAATATGATGTTTTGGATTCTTTCCGGGCTCTATCAAGATGGATTTGAGACACTGTATATTTATACCAATGAGATGAGGTATAAATTATGGTAATGCTTTTATGATGAGTGTTGATAATAGATTTAAGATAGATTTATATTTATACCAATAATATGAGGTATAAATGATTATGGAGATTCCTTTATAATGAGTTTAATGATGGATTTGAGATGTATTTATATTTATACCGATGAGATGAGGTATAATAATTAAGAAGTTTCTATTGGATGTGTTTTATTTATGATGGATTCTTGAAGTTTAATTATCTTATGAAGATTTACTTTTGGTCCATATCCTCACCCATTTCATTCGGTTATATATATAATTAGATAAACCATGTCTATCTAATATACATATTGTATTCCTCTATGCAATCATGATGAACCATTGATGTATCACTCTAGAGATAACTTGATGACCTATATCATTCCATTGGTAATGATGTAATGGTTTTCCCCTTATCTCTTATCATCACCTTTACTAATGATAAGTTCCAGCTAGCCTGACCCGTGTGTTTTCACTCGGGTCAGACCGAGTTGTTTCAGGTATCATCTATTGGGCTTAGCTTGAAGTTGATGTTGGATATCAGCTCTTCTTTCTCTTGAGTAGTTTATTTCTTCCGCATACTCTGATGTTTTTACATTTGATTCGATGTATATAGTGTGGTCGTGTACCACCTTTATTGTATTCATATTGTATTGTACTGACGTGTATCACTGTATATGTATATATATGATGTTGGTTACTGTTCTGTGATGTGGTTTACATTCAATTATTGTATTTTGTTCTGATAGATCCGTTAGCCACCTATAGTTTTGGATTAAGCATTTACTGGGTATGTCGATCCACTTGAGTTGAAAAAATAATTATAATGCATTTATCGACGTATTCAATGGATGTTTAAGACAAAATTATAGATGGTCGCCCTTAACCATCCCTATTCTCTGTTTTAGTAGACGGAATTGCTTGTTAATTCTCTTTGCTAAGGTGGGTCTCGGGGTGGGGTGTTACAGCTTGGTATTAGAGCTGTGGTCAGAATAAAGTAGAATAAACACAGAATAGTACGTATATCATGATACATCGAAGTACAATACGAATGAATCATTGTCCTTTATTCGAGCTTGTTTTAGAATCGAGCCTTGATTCTTTTTCGAGTTTTGGGATTGTTGAGGTGGAATATGTCTAGGAATATAGATATATTGTATTCCGTAGTATTCCATAATAAAGTTTGATGTCATCTTGTCTTATATAAAATCTTATTTGGGATTGTTCAATTCTTATTTTTATCGATACGAGTGAGTTCGTATCGATGGAGCTGATTGATTTCCTTGAGCATTCTCGTTGCATTCCTTTGAGAGTTGTGATCCTATTAAAGGGATCCACAATGATTGACTTGTTGTGAGCATTCCGAGTTCTCTATTTGTTGTTGCTTTAGTGAGTATTTGTTTATTACTCACCATCGTGAGATGTATCTGATTTGAGATGGATTGACTTATTTGATGTTAAGTCCGACCCTCTTGTTGTTATAGGATCCTATATTTATTTAGGCATCCTAATTTTATTAGGTTATTATTTCTATCACTTTGAAATGTTAGTGATGATTTCGAAGTTTCTGTATTCACTCTTGAGTATCGAGATGTTGATGATATATCTCGAATTCTAGTCAAGGTGACTTTGTTGAGTTTTGTGAGTTCGTTTGGATTTGACATCCAATCGGGCAATCAAGTATTGAGATAACCATATTCCTAGCTCTTTGGATATCCTACCACGAGGGTATCCACTAAGGAATGAGGTGAGTTTCTATATTGTTCGAGTTTGATTGAGTTTATCATTCAGTTTCGTTTGAGTGTTCTTTTCATATACTTAATCAATGTTATCCTTTAGCATTACTCCGACTGAAGTAGTGATTCATGGATTGTTTCTTCTTTTCCTTCGAGAAGAATATCTTGCTTATCCTATATCTTGATGATTTTTGGGAGCGGCTCGTGACATCATAACATTGACGAACACTCTATCTCCTTCTATTGATTTTGAGAATCGAGTATTCTGGGAATATCTCGATGCATTCTCTTAATGTTCTTTGGTTTGAGTTTTGAAGCTATATAAATATAAGTTTTAAAGAGAAATTTGAGCTTTGAGATATAAAATAAAAATATCAAAGAATATTTTGAGAATGTATTTACATGAGTAGTATTTCTTTTATAGAAATAATTTGAGAGTGTTGGGTTGTCCATCGAGTAGTTAAGAGTTTTAGTCGATACGCCTGATCAACATTATCGATAAGAATCTCCTAAATGCTATGATGAGACAATCAGACACGATGGTTTGTGTTTTAAAAAATTGAGGTTTTGAAAATAATATTTGAGATTAAATATTAAATTTATTTTTGAATGGTAATTGCAGCCATTGATTTTAGAGACGAGTATCAGAGTGACGAGGCAGTTTTGATCGTTCGATCGACTCTGCAGCCAACGGACATATCTATTTATTAGAGATTTAGTGGCGAGGCTATGCCATTTATTTATATATTTATTTTGAAATTACAAAGATGAGAATATGTGAGAAAATTATTGAGCTATACTTTATTGAAAGTATATTTCGAGATTTTAGAATTTATATTATATACATTGGATGTTTTAAGAGAAGAGTTATAAGAGGATTTGAAGATTGTTTTAAGCTTTTTAAGTAGTTTAATAAATAGATTAAACAAAATTTAAACCCTTAATTTATTTTGAGGAATATTACTATGGATTTTAAAATTCTTTGAAAATTAATTTTGAAGTGAGAGAAGAAATTGGACTTTTAATTTGAGTTTTATATTACTTTTTAAGTAATATAGTAAAGAGTTTGAAAATTTTCAAATATTGAAACTTGAGATCTAAAATTTAAAAGATGGTGAGAAAAAATAAAATCTAAATATCTTAGATTGAAAAGTAATTTGAGCTTATATTCTTGTTTTTGAGTTCACTCTATTCTTGTGCTATTGATGACGACGTGCATTTTTGCGGTTGTTCGAGTTTGGTGGCATCGTGAGAAGCCATTTTGTGTAATTTATCTGTCTTGTCTATTGAGTCTATCCTTTTTGTGAGGATGTTCTTTTCGTATTGTTATGCGGAAAATTGTGTTGATGATCATTTTTGTGGCTTAGAGTTCAGGTTTGAATAAGTTTGATCCCGGCACTATTCGTAGGGTTTTGAGAAATCTATTTTATTTGATAGATTATTCGTTGGGATTTTTATTGAGTATTGGTTCGAAGATGAGACATCTTTGAAATTCTTTCGAATTGCTTGGAAAATTCGATGGTTTGCTAATCACTATATTAGCATTTGATGGGCCATTGGATTAACCAAGTGAGTTTTTCCTTGTTTCTCCCTACCATTTTATGTTGAGAGTATGAATGGTTTGAGTTTTGAGCTTGTCTTTTATCCTTTGTCGATTGAATTTTATGTGTTGTTTACGTCTCCATTTCTAGAAAATTGCGGGGATGCAATTTTTGTAAGGGGGAGTCTGTAACAACCCTGGTTTGTGAATTAAAAATAAATCGAAGAGATAAAAATTTGTTAAAATTGTTTATTTCAAATAAACAATGGATTTGGAATAAATAAATTTGAATTAAGATAGTTTGGCTGGTAATAAATTGTGAATAATGGTAATATGTTGGTTTGGGGATTAATTGATGTAAGTAAAGATAAAATAATTTAAATCAACATTATTTGTTGTAAATAAATATAAACTGTTGAAATAAAGTTTTAAAAACTTTATTATGTTAGTTTTTAAAAAATAATAATAGCATTATATGCATTTAATTTGAAGAAATGCAATAATTTTGATAATTATTGCCAAACGTTTCTTTTATATATTTTTGAAAGAAGCATTTCAATTAATAAGTGATATATTATAATTAAAAATGGAAATTTGGTTTAAAAATAAATTTTGGTTGTAAAATGTTGAAAAAATGGTTTGTTATATTTTATTGTACAAGAAAATAATTTTTATGTAATTTTTGGAGTTAAAAATAGAGTTTTATATGAATTATTGTGTAAATTGTGTATTTAAGCAAAATAAGGCTTTTTAATAATGAAAAATATTTTTATAACTAAATTATCCTTTTAATTGTTGTAAAAAAAATTGTTTATGAAACATAAAAATTTGTTTGTACAATTTGTAGAGATGAAATCATGTAAATACACATATGTTGTATTATGTAAATATGAGAGTGTTAGGGTAAATTTAGTGTTAATTAGATTTTTAGGCTAATTAATTAAATAACTTTGGGTCCAAAGCCCACTTAGATTAAACCAAAAATATGAAAGGAAGCTTTCTTCTTCCTATACGTACATAACTCATTTTACAGTAAAAGAGAAAGGAAGAAACCCAACTCCTCTTCATAATCAAAAACCTAAATCCCCTAATTTGATTCAAATTCTTGATGTAACAATCAAAAATAAAGCCATTGATTCAGATAATCAGTTCAAAACTATGAATATGTCTCAGGTTCTTTTCTATTTTGTGAGAATTGAATCACTATAGGTTGATTTCTCCTTGCATGTAGCTCAAATGGCTTCTATAGATGCTGAAGCAACAATTTGAGCCTCCAAGCCTTTATTTTGATCCGGATTCTAGCTGAAAATTTCTAATATCTTGCTGCCAATCCAAGGTGAGTTAATCACTCACACCACTAGATTTTATTATGAGAATAATTGTTAGTTTCTATTTGAATTAATTGAATGAGATGTTGATTGAATTGCTTTGCTGAAGATTGTTTGTGGAAAAAAATTGCTGCTGTAAAACAGCAATATCTTAGTCCAAGTTTACCCGAATTAACTCAATCTTTTTGCAGTTGAAAGAAAATTCCATTAGCTACAACTTCTCTTTTAATTACTTTCTGAAATTTTATTGTTTATAAGGTCGAAATTTAGTTTGGATCTAATGTATACAGTTCTGCTCTGTGCAATTTGTTTTGTTGAAACCTGATCTTCAAATCACCATAACTTTTGAACGATAAATCAAAATTGAGTGAGATTTTTTTCTGTTGGAAGGTATATTTATAAGAAACAACTTTCATGTATTGAGTTTTCTGTAATTTAGAGGTTTGCTGTGTCAAAATCTAATTTTTCTATTGTTGTCCCAAGAGCAAAAACATTATTTTCTCTGTGCTTAAGGCTGAAACTAAATTGGCCATAACTTCTTCGATTTTGATCTTAGATGTTTCAGAAAGCTTAGAATTGGTTCTAAAACTTTGTATGTTTTGAGTTTTCCAAAAATTTCGAAGTTATCTTTTCCAAAATTTTGATTGTTTGTCGCTGTCCCGAGACAAAATGACAGAAGCTGTGAAATTCAAATCTCAGAATTTTTTTTTTCTCCATAACTTTTACAATTCTTGCCAGAATTCGGTAATATTTAATTTTCTGGAAAGCTTAGAAACTAAGCTATAACTTTCTTTTTATTAGTTTTGCATGATTTTGAAGTTATCTATGCTATTATTGCAATTATTTTTCACTGTCATGTAAACGCATAAGTTCAGGCTAAGTTTGATGTTTTTAGTAAAATGATCATGACTTTTGAACCAATGATCGGAATTTGATAATCTCGGTCATTATGGAAATATTAGAAACCAAGCTACAACTTTATTTTTATTAATTTTACCTGATTTTGAAGTTATCTATGCTATTATTGTAATTGTTTGTCACTGTCCTGTAGATACATAAGTTCAGGCTAAGTTTGATGTTTTTAGTAAAACGATCATAACTTTTTAAACCATGATCGGAATTCGATGATCTTGGCCATTCTGGAAAGCTTGAATTATATGAAACAACTTTCATTCAGAGCGATTTAAAAAAGTTTCAATGTTTACTAGCTCAAAATAGTGGATTTTATCCGCTGTCCTCTGTTTTGTTCCATGTTATTAGTGCACTTATTGTTTTCAAACCGTTTGAAAATTGTTTTGCATCCATGAACATGTACATGCATGATCTGGCTTGGTAATTATGGTGTTAAACATTTTATTTTAAATATTTTTAGAGTATTTCTAAATAATAAAAGTAGATATACTATATTTATTTTATATAAAAAGTAGAATTTTAACAAAAGGATTTTTTTGGGTTTCGAAAAATTTATTTTAAAACCCGGTTACCTTAGTAAATTATTGTATAAAGATCATAAACTATTTTTTCCTTTCGGACGTATAAGAATGAGAATTAAACGATTTAGTAAGGATATATGGTATGGGACATGTGTTCTTGCTTTATCGCTTAATATCGAACTTCTACGACGAAACTAATTTGAATTATTATTTTGAGATGATTTAGAAGTTGCCAAATTTTAAAGAACATTATTGGTTGGAGAATTACTCTTTTTGAGTTCGTTTGATGACGAACCAATCTAAATGTTTTTTTTACAATCGCTGATGAGATGAGGCGACCAAGGCGAAAATTTTCCGTTTGGAGAATTTTGATTAGAAATAACCGTCATGATGTTGTTTTACTTACCGATGAGACGAGGTAAGTCTATTTATGAAGTATTCATGAAGTTAAGATGTTTATGATGACTTATGAAGTGTAACAACCCGATATTTTCCGTCATTCGCATCCGCACATGTCGGACTTGAATTGCTCAAAATACCGCGTTGTAAATAAATTTGGAGCAAATGAAATATAATCACAGAATCACAGACACAGAAATATCAGAATAACTCACAGCGGAAATAAAAATACCATAGTAGTTCATGAAGCTACTATTACAAACTCTCAAAACATAATACTAATATTAGTCTGAAACATATACAATAGAAATCTCAAATACATAGAAGTTTATAAATACCAGAGCTGAAATAGAACAACAGAAACTGAAAGGAAATAGATAACTAGACAAGCAGAATCTCCAGCGATTCCTAGCTCCAGAAAAGAAATCCAAAGCTAAGCTGTAAATACTCAGGTTGACCCGAGCGTAAAGTAAAACACAAAACACTCGAGTCAGGACAATATATACTTATATAATGTAAACCAACTCAAGTGAACTGTAGTAGAAATGCACAATAACTTAAAGGATGCTTGGGATCGCCCATCCTTTAAGAATCAGTTAAACTATAAATTAATTACATCCCGTGATTAAAATTTCAAAATGCTATTTTATACTTCAAAATCAAATATAATTTCAAAATTCAATATCATTCAAAATATCATATCTTCCAAACCACATTCATTTTTATTTAATTTAAATACCATTAAAAAACACATTTCAAAATAGTTTATATTTCAAAACAAATTACTTCATTTTAAATCATAAAATGAATTTATTATATTTAATAATTAAATTATTAAATTTCCAAAATTTTAGTCTTTCAAAATTCATTTATTCACTTAATTTATTAAAAAAGATGAAAATTCAACTTTCGCAGCATTTAGAAATTGCTATGGAAAGTTACATTCAAAACAGTTCAATTTAACAAAAGATAGCATTTAAAAATGTTGTAATAGGGTTACATTAGTTTCAAATAAAACTTAGTTAAATTCAACAATTATAGAATTTAAAAATGCTATAATAACCTTTAATTAAACTTAGCCATTTGGTTCATTATTATCAACTACAGCATTTACAAATGCTGTACTATCATTTACAGTAGAATTAATAGCATTTCAAAAATACAGTTAATTAACTTCAAGTATTCAATATAATTTCACAAACAATCATAATTTTATTTAAATCATTTTTAGCTTATAAAATCATATAATTTCACTTTTAAAACAGTCATTCAAATACCCTTATATTCATGATTTTATAAAGTTAAATTTCCATTCAAAAAAATCAAAATCTAATAATAATTCACTTATTAAATTCCAACATTAATTTTTAAATTCATTAAATTAAATTTAACTTAACATTTAAGTTTAAAATTTTCAAATATAACTTAATTTCATTTTTATTTACTTAACTTAAAATTCACTTTTAAGCCAAATTCACAAATTTCCAATTTTAGTTATATTTCCAAATTTTAACCTAAATATTGATTCATTTCACATTTTAACTTTATTCAAAAATCATTAATATATTATAAAAATCATTTTTAATTCATTTAATTCAAAATATCATAAATTTATCATATTTTAATATTTAATTTAAATTCTATTTATCACCAAATTATAATTTCCAAAATAACTTACATTTCAGATTTCCTAACTTTACCATTTATTTATTTCACTTATAAATTTTCAGAAAATCAATAATGCTTTACAAAAATCATTTTTAATCAAATTTAAATCAAAATATTATAATATTTACATTTCTAAAATAATTTAAAAAATTTAGAAAAACATATTTTAACAACGGGTCTGTATTTCATTTTCTAGCCTAGGTAAAGTGATACGGGTAATATATCATTTCAACCCGTAATTTACAAAGAAAACCCGGGTTTGATCATTTCAAACCCGCAATCCCAAGTAAAAGAAAATAATTGAAAATCATTCAGGCCTATCATTTCAGCCCATAACGATTTTCTCCTATTCTAAAGTCCGTTCGGGTATGTATCATTTCAACCCATAGTGATTCTAGTCTACAGGGAACTTACAGTGTGATAAACTGATGAAAGTAACAGAATAGCATGAAATAATAGTAACATATGATATAACAGGTGTAAATATAGGTGTGAACATCATATGAACATAATATAGCAGTTATAACAAGATGATATGCAATTTACAGATTCAAAAGGGGTCAATTTACTATTTATATATGTACATATTGTCTGGTGAGAATAACTCACCTGTTCAGAGCTGGAGATAGCTACCAAAGCAAACAATACAGACACTACGAAGGCACGACAATACGGAAATGAATTGAGAGTGGAGAGCCAAAGCTAATTGTCTTGTACATATGAAACAAAACAATACATATAACATGAATTTCAAACCAAAATATGACATTAAACAAGCTAGAATTAAGGAACAACAATTAATCAAACACTTGCACTTGCTTCCACCATCACTATGCTCAGCCTATAGGGTGATAAGGTACTGCCATGGGGTGTATTTTTTCAGGTATGGGTCATATATGGTTGGCCTAGCAAGGGTAGTGAAGGTATGGAAGTTGCTATGTATGAAAATACAAGTACAAGGCAAACAAGTGGATTTTGTGCAATTTCAAGCTTCGGGCAAGGCTACAAATGGCATGGCCAGACCTGTTGGAGGTTAGGAGATGGTGTGGCAGTGGTTTTGGTTCAGTTATGGGCTAGAGAAGGTGGTGCAAAGGGCGGCTAAGGGTGTGGTGAAGTGGTGGAAGTTACAAGGTGTGAATACAAAGGGTTTAAGGCAAATAAGTGGCTTTTGTGCAACCATATGGCTCAACCAAAGGACCATTGGGCTCGGCCCCTACAAGGTGAAGGTCAGGTGGGGTCTGGAGTGTCAACCAAAGGTGGTGGAGGGACTGGTGGTGGTGGACAAGGAGGTGGTTTAGGTTAAAAATGAAGGGTATGTGCATAAATGGTTCGGCTAGGCTAGTTTCAAGGTGATTTTGCCACATTTGGTGATGATAGCTTCAAGGGGGCTCATGGCCTGGTCAAGTCAGAGGGAAAGGATGGTGGAGTGTCCACGGGCAGTGGTGGAGTTGGTCGGAGGAGGTGGTGGAGGAGTATGGCCAAGCAAAGCATGAAGAGACAAGTGCAAAACCATTAAAACAATGAAAAACAAAGGAAAAAGAGAAGAGATTTTTACCCAAACTTCTACAACAAATGGCCGTATGTTTTTTTTGAGTTTGAGAATGTTTTTTTTGAGTGAAAAAGAAATGAAATGTGGCTGGAAAGAAGGAGGAGTGGTACGGCACAAATAAAATAAAGGAGTAGGTTGAGAAAATGAAAAGGCGGAATGTAAAAAGACTTTGGAAATATAAAGAGTCCAAAAACCTTTCAAATTTCCATCCATTTTCTTTTATAAGTTTAAATATATGAAAATAAATATAATTTAAGTTAAAATACGAAAATAAAAAAAATAAAAAAAATATAAATAAGTAAATATTAATTATATATAATTACATTAAGAAAATAGCAAAGAAAATGTAAACTAGGCTAGAAAATTTGAAAATAAATGAAATGAACTTTGGAAAAATTTTGTGTACTTGAAAAATATTTATAAATAAAGATAAAGACACAAAAATAAAATGCATGCATAAAAATAAATAAATAAATTTTAATTAAATATAATTTAAATGAAGAAAATAGCAAAAAAAAATGGAAACTAGCCTTAAAAATAGAAAATATATGCAATAAATTTTGGAAAAAATTATTTTACCACTTTAAAAATATTAAAAGACAAAAATATACATAAAATAACATATTAAAACATATTAAAATAAAATATAACAAAGAAAATATGATTTATATAATCTAAAATAGACAAAATTGCAAAATAAAACAAATTATACTCAAAATTGAAATGTGCATAACTTTCACAGTTTAAGTCCGTTTTCAACGAAACAAAAAGCAGTATTCAAGTTGTTAAATCTATTTCCATAATAAAAGATAAAATTTAGGAGTTTAAATATTTAAATTTCAAATTTAAAAGTCAAAGTTTGACCAGTTTGAACAGAAATTCATCTTTCAGTAAAATATCCAATTTATACCTGTTTGAAATTATAATTCACATAATAATCAACACATATATTTAAAAATGTGAAATGTTTGAAATAAAACAAGTTTAAAAATAATTTCAAAATAAAATAAAGTCAAATATTAAAATATATGAAAAATCTAGGGTTGTTACACTCTCCCCCACTCAAATCTTTTCGTCCTCGAAAGGGAAGGAAGCGGAGAAACAACAAGAAAGAGAAATAGGTTGGAAGACATTCGAAAGAAGGTAGGGAGAAAGTAGCTAGGAGGGGAAGCAGGTTGAAAGACATGGATGAAATATTTTTTATATTTTTTATATTTAACATGTTAAACATTTAATATGATAAATAGTTATTTGATTCAAATTTGATAATTCGAAGTAAACAATATTTAAAACATTTTAAATTTTTAGAAGGGAAATAACTGATCAAAATATTCTTTATATAATACTTTATCAAAATACTTTTATAACTCGATGTCATAACAAGTTTACTTTCGTTCCTGCAGACTCTCGCTATGCGTTGATCAGGCACAAAGCTAGAATTCTTTAGGTACTTGGTAGACTCGTTTCAACACCCAGTGAAAATACTGAAGACACTTTTAAAAACAGATATGGAAAGTACAATCCAAACAAATCAACAAAACTGAAACAGTTATCTAACCATGGATCGCAGATACACAATGGTTACGCCTGGATCCCCCAGGAAACAATCTGTATCCGTAAGCTTTCTCAGCCCTGCGAGTTAAGCCATGGTGACGAGTAGAATGCAGGATACACAATGGTTACGCCTGGATCCCCCAGGAAACAATCCGTACCCCCAGGCCAGCTCAGCCAGGCATTTGCGCTACTAATGCGACCTACATAGAGTGCAGGATACACAATGGTTACGCCTGGATCCCCCAGGAAACAATCCGTACCCCCAGGCCAGCTCAGCCAGGCATTTGCGCTATGCAGTCGCGATCATAAGACCATGGAGATCGCCATGGAATTCGATGGACACTCGAGTATCATATCTGGAAAACCCAAATCAAAGAGAGAGAATAATATCGATAGAATGAATCCACAGTGTGGCCACAAAGCGGATATCAAGCAGAAGGCACTTTCCATATCTTTACTTCGAAAATATGTATCATATAGTACCTTTCAAAATCACTTTCAAATATCATAATTATATAAAGTCCATTTTATATAAGATTTCATTTCAAATCAAATACTTTTCAAAATAATAGTATATCAAATCACACTTATATAAATTTCGATTATATAAGATTTCATTTTTTTTCAAAATTGAGTACCTTTTCAAATTCAATAGTTTCCGAATCAATAGTTTTCAAATCAACATACTTACACAAATCAATTTTTATATAAGTTCGGTAACTCCCAAATCAAGTATTTAGTAAATCAAGGTTCTCAATTTTAATTTGTTCAATATCAATTCAGTTTCAAAAATCATATATGATTTCACCAAATCCTTTCTTCCAAATTACATATATTCAATTTTAAATTTTCTTAAAGCCAAAGATTTAGAAGCTAATCCAAAGTTCCGAATCAACAACATTTATGCCAAACAAATTCATTTCTATTTCAAACATATATTCATTATCAAAAAATCATAATACTTTCAAAGTTGTAAATCTTTCAAAACCAAAATACTTGAAATCTTTACACTTTGAAAATCATAACCCTTTGAAATCATACATTTGAAATCATAAAACATTCCTTTAATTCTTTACATTTCACAAATTTATTCAATTAAAACCAAATCTAAAATTTCCAATTTTAATTCAATTCAAACCATCAGTTTCAAATCAATTTAGTTTTCCAACAAAACCATTTCAAATATTATCAAATTTCAAATATAGTTTTGATTTACAAAATAAACTATTAAATCTTAAATATTTTTCAACGCTTAAATATACCATATTTCAAACTAAATTTTAGAATTTCATATATCCCAAATTTTCTTAATTATTACTTACATATGTCATCATTTCGCAACATTACATTCAATCGCTCGCTTGATCACACAAGTTCGCTTTCGAACTAGTATTGCCCATTCGACTTCCCTAATGCGGACTTCGATATGGTTTCTCGACTAGAATCCCTCAGTCTCCTTGCATAGCCATATACTATGATAGAGAATTCTAGAATCAAGCCCAAAATCCATATCAAATATTGCCCATCAAGAATCAAATGAAAAATCCTAACACGAAATGGTGTAATTCACCTCGAACTTGTGTACTCAGACTTGGATCAAATTAATTATGCGAATAAAACAACATACGTAAAACTTATGTATCTATTCCAACTTGTTAAATAAATAGTTTTATAAAGATGTTACTAAGTTAAAACATTTAAAACCAAATTTTTCTCAAACATTTGAAGACTAATTTTTATCCAAAACATTTCAAACTAAATTTCGTATTAGTATAATTCAAAATAGTCTTATTTATTTACTTAACAAAACAGTTTCAACTTATACAAATCATATTATTTCATACTTGAAGCATACAAACTAAACTTATATTCTTTAGCAAATACCTTATACCTTTCAAAATTTCTTAGCTTTGAAAAGTTAAAGTTGATTTGGAAGTGCTCGAACCTTCAAAATAGTCGAAGAAATCATAATTTCAAATCCAAGAGTGGGAAATCACTAACAAATCAGTAAATCAATTCCAATAGATAAGGTTATATCAAAACAAATCTGAATCTCGAGGACTGAACACCGACTTACTTTAAATCATTTCAAATATATATATATACATATACATATATCTTTCGAATATCAAACCATATTTCAAAATCCGAAATCAAAATTGGTTTCACAAAATCACTCGCATAACAAAGCTACTAGAGTGGCCTCTCCCCTACTCAGAAACTCGAAAATCAATGTCGATGATGCATGCATTCATCATCGAAATTATTTTCCAGCGACACAAGTGAGTTCTGGACTTCAATTAACTTTGAAAAACTTCTTTGAAATTCCTTAAAAATAATTGAAATTCATTCGAATACATTTGAAACATTTTTTATTTGAAAAAAATATCTTTAAATCATATTATTATTATATATTTTCCAAAATCTTAAAACCGATTTCAAAACACCGGAGTTCGATTCCTCGAAAGTCAAATTCAAAACCCTTCAGTTATAAATCATTTTTATATAAATCAAGTTCTTATAAAAATTTCAAAATTTCAAATTCTTTCGAAGCTTCCAATTTTCATTTTAAAAGGTATATAATCCTTATTGGAAACATTTCACTTTTTATATACAAAATATGGTCATCCTTAATAATTTCGATGTATGCACAATTTCAAAATACAACCAAACACAAATTTCCAAAGGATGATTCAAGGAAGGATTTCAAACAAACAAAGATTCAAAATTAGAGGAACTCTAATCAAATGGAATTGTAGTTCGAAGATAAACTCAAATGAAGATGAGATAATTTAATTACCAAATAGAAGATGGATAAGCCTATATAAATCGCGGGGACCTTAACCGGTCAACCGTGACTTCAGGAATATGATCGATGCAGAAATCTAAGGCAAATCGACAGTCGATCGCCGAAGATGGAATCCCGGTGGAGCAGGAGATAGATAGCATCGTAAACCGTGGATACATAAATCTTTGGTGAATCAATTGTAATTTGTAAAGGAGTTTCACCTCTTTACAGATCATTCAAAGATTGGCGGAATCACCGATCTTTAGAAAGGTCATTCCAAAGTGGAGTTATGGAATGCTCCAAAATCAAAAAGGTAAAATAGGAAAGACAAGACTGGACTTCGGAACAAGGGGGAGTGTTCCAAAGTTCAGGGAACCCTAATCGATAAGAATTCTAACCGAGAGGTTTCTAACAAGGTTGATACAGAAGGAATGAAGTTTAGAAAATCTTGGTTTCAAAAAAAAAAATATACCAAAATAATCTTTGAAACTACTTTAAAAATCATTTAGAAATCATTTTATACTTCGAAAATACGTTCTCTCACAAGGAAATGATTCTGAGATTGATTTCACCCATTCTAGGATATTTCTACCCTATCTCTAATGAGTTTTTGCTCCACAAGCTAAGGTTTGCCTAAAAACCAAAGCTCTGATACCAACTGTAACAACCCGATATTTTCCGTCATTCGCATCCGCACATGTCGGACTTGAATTGCTCAAAATACCGTGTTGTAAATAAATTTGGAGCAAATGAAATACAATCATAGAATCACAGACACAGAAATATCAGAATAACTCGCAGCGGAAATAAAAATACCATAGTAGTTCATGAAGCTACTATAACAAACTCTCAAAACATAATACATAATATTAGTCTGAAACATATACAATAGAAATCTCAAATACATAGAAGTTTATAAATACCAGAGCTGAAATAGAACAACAGAAACTGAAAGGAAATAGATAACTAGACAAGCAGAATCTCCAGCGATTCCTAGCTCCAGAAAAGAAATCCAAAGCTAAGCTGTAAATACTCAGGCTGGCCCAAGCGTAAAGTAAAACACAAAACACTCGAGTCAGGACAATATATACTTATATAATGTAAACCAACTCAAGTGAACTGTAGTAGAAATGCACAATAACTTAAAGGATGCTTGGGATCGCCCATCCTTTAAGAATCAGTTAAACTATAAATTAATTACATCCCGTGGTTAAAATTTCAAAATGGTATTTTATACTTCAAAATCAAATGTAATTTCAAAATTCAATATCATTCAAAATATCATATCTTCCAAACCACATTCATTTTTATTTAATTTAAATACCATTACAAAACACATTTCAAAATAGTTTATATTTCGAAACAAATTACTTCATTTTAAATCATAAAATGAAGTTATTATATTTAATAATTAAATTATTAAATTTCCAAAATTTTAGTCTTTCAAAATTCATTTATTCACTTAATTTATTAAAACAGATGAAAATTCAACTTTCGCAGCATTTAGAAATTGCAACGGAAAGTTACATTCAAAACAGTTCAATTTAACAAAAGATAGCATTTAAAAATGCTGTAATAGGGTTACATTAGTTTCAAATAAAACTTAGTTAAATTCAACAATTATAGAATTTACAAAATGCTATAATAACCTTTAATTAAACTTAGCCATTTGGTTCATTATTATCAACTACAGCATTTACAAATGCTGTATTATCATTTACATTAGAATTAATAGCATTTCAAAAATACAGTTAATTAACTTCAAGTATTCAATATAATTTCACAAACAATCATATTTTTATTTAAATCATTTTTAGCTTATAAAATCATATAATTTCACTTTTAAAACAGTCATTCAAATACCCTTATATTCATGATTTTATAAAGTTAAATCTCCATTAAAAAAAATCAAAATTTAATAATAATTCACTTATTAAATTCCAACATTAATTTTTAAATTCATTAAATTAAATTTGACTTAACATTTAAGTTTAAAATTTTCAAATATAACTTAATTTCATTTTTATTTACTTAACTTAAAATTCACTTTTAAGCCAAATTCACAAATTTCCAATTTTAGTTATATTTCCAAATTTTAACCTAAATATTGATTCATTTCACATTTTAACTTTATTCAAAAATCATTAATATATTATAAAAATCAATTTTAATTCATTTAATTCAAAATATCATAAATTTATCATATTTTAATATTTAATTTAAATTCTATTTATCACCAAATTATAATTTCCAAAATAACTTACATTTCAGATTTCCTAACTTTACCATTTATTTATTTCACTTATAAATTTTCAGAAAATCAATAATGCTTTACAAAAATCATTTTTAATCAAATTTAAATCAAAATATTATAATATTTACATTTCTAAAATAATTTAAAAATTTTATAAAAACATATTTTAACAACGGGTCTGTATTTCATTTTCTAGCCTAGGTAAAGTGATACGGGTAATATATCATTTCAACCCGTAATTTACAAAGAAAACCCGGGTTTGATCATTTCAAACCCGCAATCTCAAGTAAAAGAAAATAATTGAAAATCATTCAGGCCTATCATTTCAGCCCATAACGATTTTCTCCTATTCTAAAGTCCGTTCGGGTATGTATCATTTCAACCCATAGTGATTCTAGTCTACAGGGAACTTGCAGTGTGATAAACTGATGAAAGTAACAGAATAGCATGAAATAATAGTAACATATGATATAACAGGTGTAAATATAGGTGTGAACGTCATATGAACATAATATAGCAGTTATAACAAGATGATATGCAATTTACAGATTCAAAAGGGGTCAATTTACTATTTATATATGTACATATTGTCTGGTGAGAATAACTCACCTGTTCAGAGCTGGAGATAGCTACCAAAGCAAACAATACAGACACTACGAAGGCACGACAATACGGAAATGAATTGAGAGTGGAGAGCCAAAGCTAATTGTCTTGTACATATGAAACAAAACAATACATATAACATGAATTTCAAACCAAAATATGACATTAAACAAGCTAGAATTAAGGAACAACAATTAATCAAACACTTGCACTTGCTTCCACCATCACTATGCTCAGCCTATAGGGTGATAAGATACTGCCATGGGGTGTATTTTGTCAGGTATGGGTCATATATGGTTGGCCTAGCAAGGGTAGTGAAGGTATGGAAGTTGCTATGTATGAAAATACAAGTGCAAGGCAAACAAGTGGATTTTTGTGCAATTTCAAGCTTCGGGCAAGGCTACAAATGGCATGGCCAGACCTGTTGGAGGCTAGGAGATGGTGTGGCAGTGGTTTTGGTTCAGGTATGGGCTTGAGAAGGTGGTGCAAAGGGCGGCTAAGGGTGTGGTGAAGTGGTGGAAGTTACAAGGTGTGAATACAAAGGGTTTAAGGCAAATAAGTGGCTTTTGTGCAACCATATGGCTCAACCAAAGGACCATTGGGCTCGGCCCCTACAAGGTGAAGGTCAGGTGGGGTCTGGAGTGTCGACCAAAGGTGGTGGAGGGACTGGTGGTGGCGGACAAGGAGGTGGTTTAGGTGAAAAATGAAGGGTATGTGCATAAATGGTTCGGCTAGGCTAGTTTCAAGGTGATTTTGCCACATTTGGTGATGATTGCTTCAAGGGGGCTCATGGCCTGGTCAAGTCAGAGGGAAAGGATGGTGGAGTGTCCACGGGTAGTGGTGGAGTTGGTCGGAGGAGGTGGTGGAGGAGTATGTCCAAGCAAAGCATGAAGAGACAAGTGCAAAACCATTAAAACAATGAAAAACAAAGGAAAAAGAGAAGAGATTTTTACCCAAACTTCTACAACAAATGGCCGTATGTTTTTTTTGAGTTTGAGAATGTTTTTTTTGAGTGAAAAAGAAATGAAATGTGGCTGGAAAGACGGAGGAATGGTACGGCACAAATAAAATAAAGGAGTAGGTTGAGAAAATGAAAAGGCGGAATGTAAAAAGACATTGGAAATATAGAGAGTCTAAAAACCTTTCAAATTTCCATCCATTTTCTTTTATAAGTTTAAATATATGAAAATAAATATAATTTCAGTTAAAATACGAAAATATAACAAATAAAAATAATATAAATAAGTAAATATTAATTATATATAATTAAATTAAGAAAATAGCAAAGAAAATGTAAACTAGGCTTGAAAATTTGAAAATAAATGAAATGAACTTTGGAAAAATTTTGTGTACTTGAAAAATATTTATAAATAAAGATAAAGACACAAAAATAAAATTCATGCATAAAAATAAATAAATAAATTTTAATTAAATATAATTTAAATGAAGAAAATAGCAAAAAAATGGAAACTAGCCTTAAAAATAGAAAATATATGCAATAAATTTTGGAAAAAATTATTTTATCACTTTAAAAATATTAAAAGACAAAAATATACATAAAATAACACATTAACACATATTAAAATAAAATATAACAAAGAAAATATGATTTATATAATCTAAAATAGACAAAATTGCAAAATAAAACAAATTATACTCAAAATTGAAATGTGCATAACTTTCACAGTTTAAGTCCGTTTTCAACGAAACAAAAAGAAGTATTCAAGTTGTTAAATCTATTTCCATAATAAAAGATAAAATTTAGGATTTTAAATATTTAAATTTGAAATTTAAAAGTCAAAGTTTGACCAGTTTGAACAGAAATTCATCTTTCAGTAAAATATCCAATTTATACCTGTTTGAAATTATAATTCACATAATAATCAACACTTATATTTAAAAATGTGAAATGTTTGAAATAAAACAAGTTTAAAAATAATTTCAAAATAAAATAAAGTCAAATATTAAAATATATGAAAAATCTAGGGTTGTTACATGAAGTTAAGATGGTTATGATGATTTTTACTTGTCGATGAAATGAGACAAGTCACGATGGAACCATTACTCGTCGATGAGAAGAGATGAGTATGGTATTATATTAACTCGCCGATGAGATGAGGCAGAGTGAGTTTTATGATGGTTCTGATGTTTTATGATGTTTTCTTATGTGGAACCAACTAACGATTAGTAAAACATTAGTGGAGAATGTATAGTATGGGATATAGTTCTCGCCTTTTGGGTTCTTATTCGAATAGTTGAGACACAATCAAGATGTTAATAGTACTAGACCGAGTAGATTGGAGTCACCATGATGTTCACGATGTTATTACTCAACTTCAATCACCACGATGTTTTTACTCGGATTTGTGGTTGGGTGTCATCAAGGTGTTCCGACTAGTCAATCATGATGTTATGATGTTATGTGTAACACCCCACCCCGAGACCCACCTTAGTAAAGAGAATTAACGAGTAATTCTGTCTACTAAAGCGGAGAATAGGGCTGGTTAAGGGCGACCATCTATAAATTTGTCTTAAACATCTACTGAATACGTCGATAAATGCAATATAATTTTTTTCTATCTCAATGGATCGACATACGCAGTAAATGCTTAATCCAAAACTATAGGTGGCTAACGGATCTATCAGAACAAAATACAATAACTAAATGTAAAGAACATCACAGAACAGTAATCAACATCATATATATATATATATATATACACACTGAAACATGTTTAGTACAATACAATATAAATACAAATAAAGTTGGTACTCGAACACATCATACACATTGAATCAAATATAAATACATCAGAGTATGTGGAAGAAAAGAAAGTGCTCAAGAGAAAGGAGAGCTGATATCCAACATCAACTTCAAGCTAAGACCAATATATGATACCTGAAACAACTCGGTCTGACCCGAGTATAAATACACGGGTCAGTCTAACTACACAAATCAGTCAATATCGATAATATGAAGCAGAATAGACATGAAGATACTTGTTATCGAAAGAGAAGAATGAATCGATAAACTCATAAGCTCAACACTTAAGTAACAAACACTACTTAAGTGAACAAATACCTTGAAGGAGGCAACTCAAACTCAATACTCAAATCAAACACAAGTGCCTCATATCATCAGCGACATCCCAAAATGTCTACATGGTTTCCATGAACCATATTTCCTCAAAAGGAGAAACATCAATACAAACTCTCGCCAAAATGGCAACACACAGAATATCCTATAAAATCCTGAAATTACCAAAACTCATAACTCAAGTAACTCGATAAGAGTTCAAAACATCATAATTGAAATCACCATATATATAACATCTCATATAGCACTAGGCTATCGATGTAATAAAACATCTTACAAAGGTGAAATCACAATAAAATAGAAAATCCAGAAAATCCAGATTGGCCAAATCCCCAATTATAATGCCGAAGCAATGCTGCACATGCTAAACTCAGATGGCCAAAGCCTTAGACAAGGTCGCTAACACATCCCAAAGCAGTTTGTCCTCATGACAAGGTCGCTGACACCTCTTCAAGCCGTTTTGTCAGCCCTAACAAGGTCGCCAACACCTCCCAAAGTAGTTCATCCTCATGACAAGGTCGCTGACACCTCTTCAAGCAGTTTTGTTAGGTAAACCTCGTGAATGTGCCACAAACTCACGGATAGGAACCCGAAAAGTGTTAACATGTGTCCCATACCACACATTTGCACTTAGCGGTTTACTAGCCGTTAGCCGATGCCACACTAGAAAAATCATAAAACTCAGAAATTTATATCTCGCCTAGTCTCATTGACGAGTGACAAAGAGCCACCATACTCGTCTCATCTCATCGCCAAGCATTAAATGACATCGTAACTTGTCTCATCTCATCGACAAGTGAAAACATGATGATGGTTTCTCATAAACCATAAGTCTCAAAATATGAAATCATAAACTCAAGACTTGCCTTATATCATTGGCAAGTAAATATAACATCGTGATGGATCTCATCGACCATACTCCTATATAGGAGATCTCAAACCACAGTGTTTGCCAAATATTGGTCATCTTAAATAATTCCAATAAATAGGAATTATAAAAATCAAAATATGCCATAAAATGGCAAAACATCTCAGAATCATTAATCTCAAATAGCTTCGATCGTACAAGTCCGGAATTAACCAAAATAGTAAACGCACATGTCCAAAACCACGCGTTTTACTAAATCGTTTAACTCTCTTTCTCATACGTTCGAATAGTACAAAAGTGTGTGTTTTATATTTAAAATAGTTTACTAAAGAATACAAGCTTTTAAAACTATTTCTCGAAAAGATTAATAAAACCAATATTTGAAATTCCTTTATTATAGGAAATAAATAGATTTTATATAAAAAAATATATTTTAAAACTATATAATAATAATTTGAAATGTCCATTTATTTCAAAAAATCACTTCAAAATAGTTTAGCGAAAATCGCGCTCGAAAACAGTGAAAAACAAGAAAGATAACTCAAGACCGATAACTTGAATTCAATACGAATTCAATTCACACTTAACCCAAAATCAATTCAAATTCTATTTAAATTTGTATTTCAAATTCTCCAAATATAGCTAGCTTATTGATAGGGATCATAGCTCTCAAAACATTTCAAAACAACATCAAAATCGAACAAGAATGAGAGCAAAAATAAGCTAGTACAATTCTCAAGTCAATGATTTATTGCTGTCATTTTACTCTCGGGACAACAAGAAACAACTCTAGTTTTGACCAAGCTAACTTCAAAATTTCAGAAAACTCAAAACAAGAAAGGTTTATAAAATAATCCAAGTTTTCTAAAACATCAATAATTATCTAAATCCGACAAGAAACGAGAAAGATACGTCTAAGTTACTAACTATATTTAGTTTAGATAATGTAATAATCAAAGTGACAGAGCTGAGAATTTGCAACAGGATTTCGATCAAACTATATTCAAAATATGCAAATGCATTCAAATGAAAGTTACCACACATAAAATAAGCTTTCCGAGACTTCAAAAATCATCCAAATCCGATAAGAAACAAGGAAGATATGATCAATTTACTAACAGTGTTCAGTTTGAATAACGTAATTACTAAAGTGACAGAGCTGAGAGTTTGAAACAGCATTTTGATCAACCTGTGCACAAAATATGCAAAGGTGTTCAACAGGAAAGTTGTCAAACATAAAATAAGCTTTTCGAAACTTCAAAAATCATCCTAATCCGACAAGAAACAAGGAAGATATGATCAATTTACTAACAATATTCAGTTTGGATACCGTAATTACTAAAGTGACAGAGCTGAGAGTTTGCAACAGGAATTTAATCAACCTATGTACAAAATATGCAAATGTGTTCAACGGTAAAGTTGTCACGCATAAAATAAAATTTCCGGAACTTTAAAAATCATCCAAATCTGACAAGAAACAAGGAAGATATGATTTATTTACTAACAATGTTCAGTTTGGATACCGTAATTACTAAAGTGACAGAGCTGAGAGTTTGCAACAGGAATTTAATCAACCTATGTACAAAATATGCAAATGTGTTCAACAGTAAAGTTGTCACACATAAAATAATATTTCTGGAACATCAAAAATCATTCAAATCCGACAAGAAACAAGGAAGATGTACTCAAATTACCAATGATATTAAGCACAGTTTTACAATGACAGGGCAGTAATATAGTATTGGATTTTTCGACCCTCTATGATCAAAATTTCGAAAGTGTTTAACATGAAAGTTATGACACTCTCTTCAAGTTTTCCAGAACATTAAACAAAATCAAATTCCGATTTAAAACGAAATAGATTCTCCTAATTTACTGAAAGCGATTCACAATTAAACATGCAACAAAAATAAAATTGAGATTTCTAACCTTGAAATCTCAATCTATGCTAGAAAATGTGAGTATTCAAGTCACCTTAAATTAGAGATGATTAAACCTCATATTTATTTGCTGAAAGAAGCAAATTTTGAGAAGAAGAAAGCTTCCAATAACCTGTAGAACTCAAAAACAGTACATGCAAAAAGAAAAAACATAGTAAATTAGAAAACCTACTTCTAAAATTAGGAATTTGATGAAATTGTAGGGTTTGAAGATTGATTACCTTTTAATTTTTCTCTAATTTATGAAAGATATCAGTTTGCATTGAGGCTATTGAGTTAAAGCCTAGGGTTGGAGAAAATAGAGTTGTGTTTTACTGTAATTCTATTTCTGCAGAAAGAAGAAGAAGAAAGAGAAAAATGAACGTACTGTATCTTTTTCTCACCTTCTCAAACCAGATTAAGTGCTAATGGGCTTAATGGACCCATTAAACAAAAGAAAGTATGATGGCCAAAATTATTTAATTCATCACTTAAACAAATATGTGCACATAAACATAATGTTCTAATGAAAACAACATAATTTTCTTCAAGTTTTAATACAACCAATTTATGCAAACAAATTTACATATGAAATAAAATATTTCACATCATATAAATAGATAATTTTAGTTTTTAAAACATTTTTATTATTATAAACCCTTATTTTACATAAATACATGATTTACACAATTAAATGCATAGATCCTCATTTTTAACTTTAAAAATTCTACAAAAATTATTTCTTGGATAAAAAAAAAATCTAATCAACCATTTCAAACTCAAATTTATAACCAAAATAAAATTTTATACCAAATTCCATCTTTTTATTTTAATAAACGCCTTTTTAAAAAAATACTTCGATTAAAAATTATTAAAAGAAGTAATTACAATAATTATCGCATTTACTCAAAATAAATCATACTTCATTTATTATTCTCACAAATAAACACAATAAAGTTACCAAAACTTTATTTCCATATTTTATTTCCAAAATTCATTGTTTATTCCACATAAACAATATAAAACTTTCAATTTTATTTAATTTATAATATTAAATCATAACCACCGTTATAATTTAATATTAATAGGTAATCTCCAAAACCAGGGTTGTTACGGACTCCCCTCCTTATCAAAATTGCGCCCTCGCAATTTCTAGAGAGGAGTTTGTATTCAACATAATTATTTCACCAATCAAAGAAGGATAGACAAGCACGGGATTAAAAATCCTCACTTTCAACTCAAGATGAAAGAAGACCAAAATAAGATTGCTCGATTAATCCAATAATTTTCCAAGTATAATTACTGGGTTTAGCGGACCATTAAATTTCTTCAAGCAATACATTATGATTTCGAAGGCGTCTCACCTTCGAAACAAGAATATGAACGGAATGCTACACAAAAAGATAAATCGAGTGAGAGTGATTTCTCAGAAGCTTCTTGAATAGAGTCGGGATTTTAACTTCACTTTATCCTAGGTTCCCATCAATAAGATGATTATTGTCATGAATTTCTGTGTATCACTTCGGAAAGAGCCATACTGATTTCAGGCTGATGTCAATAGAGGTAAGAAAATTCGATGAGAGGTGGTTCTTCAAATGCCACCAAACTTGGACGACCACATAACAGCAAGTCGTTGGACCATTACACTAAGGCAAGATAAACACAAGGAACCACAACATATATTAATTTACAATAAAAATTCTTAGAGTTTCAAAACTCATTATCTTTATAATCATAAATAAATAATAAATAAATGGCATTGCCTCGCCATTGAATCTTTAATAAATAGATATATCTGTTGGCTGCAGAGTCGATTGAATGATCAAAACTGCCTCGCTACTCTGATACTCATCTCTAAAATCAGTGGCTTCAATTACCATTCAAAAATAAATTTAATATAAAATTTCAAAATATTATTTTCGAAATCTCAATTTTTAAAACACAAACCATTGTGTCTGATTGCCTCATTATAGCATTTAGGAGATTCCTATCGATATCGTTGATCAGGCGTATCGACCAGAACTCTTAACTACTAGATGGACAACCCAACACTCTCAAATTATTTCCATAAAAGAAATACAACTCATGTAAATATATTCTCAAAATATTCTTTGATTTTTTTATATATCTCAAAACTCCAATTTCTCTTTTTAAAACTCATATATATAGCTTCAAAAACTCAAACCAAAGAACATTAAGAGAGTGTACCGAGACATTGCTAGAATACGCGATTCACAAAATCAACAACAGGAGATGGAGTGTTCGTCAACTCCTACAAGATGATGAGCCACTCTCTAAAATATCAAGATACAAGATAAGAAAGATATTCTTCTCGAAGGAGAAGAAGCACACAAGCAACAAATCATTACTTCAAACAAAGTAATGCTACAAAGGATAACACCGATTGAGTATCCGAAAAGGATAACTCAAAGAAATTATACGATAAACTCAATCAAACTTGAACAATCTAGAAACTCACCACATTCTTTAGTTGATGTCCTCGTGGGAGGATAGTCGGAGGCTAAAATCCAAGAATAAGGTTAATTCAACACTCATTTGCCCGATTGGATATCAAACCCAAATGGACTCACAAAAATCAACAAAGTCACCTTAACTGGAATTCGAGATATTCATCAACATCTCGATACTCAAGAGTGAACACATAAACTTCGTAATCATCATCAACATTCCAAAGTGATAGAAATAATAAACCAATCAAGTTAGGATGCCTAAATAAATATAGGATCCTATAACAATGAAAGGATCGGACTTAACATCAAATAAGTCAATCCATCTCAAATCAAATACATCTCAAGATAGTGAGTAATAAACAAATACTCACTAAAGCAGCAACAAATAGAAAACTCAGAATGCTTACAACAAGCCACTCGTTGTGGATCCCCATAATAGGATTCACTACTCTCAAAGGAATGCAGCAAGAATGCTCAAAGAAATCAATCAGCTCCATCGAAATGAACTCACTCATATCGACAAAAATAAGAATAGAATAATCCCAAATAAAATTACTTATAAGATAAGATGACTTCAAACTCTATTATGGAATACTATGGAATAAAATGTGTATATATATATATATATTCCTCGATATATTCCACCTCAACAATCCCAAAACTCGAAAAAGAATCAAGGCTCGATTCGAAATCAAGCTCGAATAAAGGATAATGATTCACTCGTATTGTACTTCGATGTATCATGATATACCTACTGTTCTATGTTTATTCTACTTTGTTCTGACCACAGCTCTGATACCATGCTGTAACACCCCACCCCGAGACCCACCTTAGTAAAGAGAATTAATGAGTAATTCTGTCTACTAAAGCGGAGAATAGGGCTGGTTAAGGGCGACCATCTATAACTTTGTCTTAAACATCTACTGAATACGTCGATAAATGCAATATAATTTTTTTCTATCTCAATGGATCGACATACACAGTAAATGCTTAATCCAAAACTATAGGTGGCTAACGGATCTATCAGAACAAAATACAATAACTAAATATAAAGCACATCACAGTACAGTAATCAACATCATATATATACACATTGATACATGTTTAGTACAATACAATATAAATACAAATAAA
Source organism: Allium cepa (assembly GCA_030765085.1). Classification (NCBI taxonomy): domain Eukaryota; kingdom Viridiplantae; phylum Streptophyta; class Magnoliopsida; order Asparagales; family Amaryllidaceae; genus Allium; species Allium cepa. The sequence goes on from CM060932.1 coordinate 114,520,411, forward strand.
GGTGGTACTCGACCACATCATACACATTGAACCAAATATAAATACATCAGAGTATGTGGAAGAATATAAATTGCTCAAGAGAAAGGAGAGCTGATATCCAACATCAACTTCAAGCTAAGACCAATAGATGATACCTGAAACAACTCAGTCTGACCCGAGTATAAATACACGGGTTAGTCTAGCTACACAAATCAGTCAATATCGATAATATGAAGCAGAATAGACATGAAGATCCTTTTTCTCGAAAGAAAAGAATGAATCGATAAACTCATAAGCTCAACACTTAAGTAACAAACACTACTTAAGTGAACAAATACCTCGAAGGAGGCAACTCAAACTCAATACTCAAATCAAACACAAGTGCCTCATATCATCAGCGACATCCCAAAATGTCTACATGGTTTCCATGAACCATATTTCCTCAAAAGAAGAAACATCAATACAAACTCTCGCCAAAATGGCAACACACAGAATATCCTATAAAATCCTGAAATTATCAAAACTCATAACTCAAGTAACTCGATAAGAGTTCAAAACATCATAATTGAAATCACCATATATATAACATCTCATATAGCACTAGGCTATCGATGTAATAAAACATCTTAAAAAGGTGAAATCACAATAAAACAGAAAATTCAGAAAATCCAGATTGGCCAAATCCCCAATTATAATGCCGAAGCAATGTTGCGCGTGCTAAACTCAGATGGCCGAAGCCTTAGACAAGGTCGCTAACACCTCCCAAAGCAGTTCGTCCTCATGACAAGGTCGCTGACACCTCTTCAAGCCGTTTTGTCAGCCCTAACAAGGTCGCTAACACCTCCCAATGCAGTTCGTCCTCATGACAAGATCGCTGACACCTCTTCAGGCAGTTTTGTTAGGTAAACATCGTCAATGTGCCACAAACTCACGGATAGAAAGCCGAAAAGTGTTAACATGTGTCCGATACCACACATTCGCACTTAGCGGTTTACTAGCCGTTAGCCGATGCCACACTAGAAACATCATAAAACTCAGAAATTTATATCTCGCCTAGTCTCATTGACGAGTGACAAAGAGCCACATACTTGTCTCATCTCATCGACAAGCATTAAATGGCATCGTAACTTGTCTCATCTCATCGACAAGTGAAAACATCATGATGGTTTCTCATAAACCATAAATCTCAAAATATGAAATCATAAACTCAAGACTTGCCTTATATCATTGGCAAGTAAATATAACATCGTGATGGATCTCATCGACCATACTCCTATGTAGGAGATCTCAAACCATAGTGTTTGCCAAATATTGGTCATCTTAAATAATTTCAATAAATAGGAATTATAAAAATCAAAATATGCCATAAAATGGCAAAACATCTCAGAATCATTAATCTCAAATAGCTTCGATCGTACAAGTCCAGAATTAACCAAAATAGTAAACGCACATGTCTTATACCACGCGTTTTACTAAATTGTTTAACTCTCTTTCTCATACGTTCGAATAGTGCAAAAATGTGTGTTTTATATTTAAAATAGTTTACTAGAGAATATAATCTTTTAAAACTATTTCTCGAAAAGATTAATAAAACCAATATTTGAAATTCCTTTTTTATTGGAAATAAATAGATTTTATATAAAAAAATAATTTTAAAACTATATAATAATAATTTGAAATGTCCATTTATTTCAAAAAATCACTTCAAAATAGTTTAGTGAAAACCGCGCTCGAAAACAGTGAAAAACAAGAAAGATAACTCAAGACCGATAACTTGAATTCAATACGAATTCAATTCACACTTAACCCAAAATCAATTGAAATTCTATTTAAATTTGTATTTCAAATTCTCCAAATATAGCTAGCTTATTGATAGGGATCATAGCTCTCAAAACATTTCAAAACAACATCAAAATCGAACAAGAATGAGAGCAAAAATAAGCTAGTACAATTCTCAAGTCAATGATTTATTGCTGTCATTTTACTCTCGGGACAACAATAAACAACTCTAGTTTTGACCAAGCTTACTTCAAAATTTCATAAAACTCAAAACAAGAAAGGTTTATAAAATAATCCAAGTTTTCTAAAACGTCAATAATTATCTAAATCCGACAAGAAACGAGAAAGATACGTCTAAGTTACTAACTATATTTAGTTTAGATAATGTAATAATCAAAGTGGCAGAGCTGAGAATTTCCAACAGGATTTCGATCAAACTTTACTCAAAATATGCAAATGCATTCAAAAGGAAAGTTATCACACATAAAATAAGCTTTCCGGAACTTCAAAAATCATCCAAATCCGATAAGAAACAAGGAAGATATGATCAATTTACTAACAGTGTTCAGTTTGAATAACGTAATTACTAAAGTGACAGAGCTGAGAGTTTGAAACAGCATTTTGATCAACCTGTGCACAAAATATGCAAATGTGTTCAACAGGAAAGTTGTCAAACATAAAATAAGCTTTTCGGAACTTCAAAAATCATTCAAATCCGACAAGAAACAAGGAAGATATGATCAATTTAGTAACAATGTTCAGTTTGGATACCGTAATTACTAAAGTGACAGAGCTGAGAGTTTGCTACAGGAATTTAATCAACCTATGTACAAAATATGCAAATGTGTTCAACGGTAAAGTGTCACGCATAAAATAAGCTTTTCGGAACTTTAAAAATCATCCAAATCCGACAAGGAACAAGGAAGATATGATCGATTTACTAACAATGTTCAGTTTGGATACCGTAATTACTAAAGTGACAGAGCTGAGAGTTTGCAACAGGAATTTAATCAACCTATGTACAAAATATGCGAATGTGTTCAACAGTAAAGTTGTCACACATAAAATAATATTTCTGGAACTTCAAAAATCATTCAAATCCGACAAGAAACAAGGAAGATATACTCAAATTACCAATGATATTAAGCATAGTTTTACAATGACAGGGCAGTAAGTTAGTATTGGACTTTTTGACCCTCTAAGATTAAAATTTTCGAAAGTGTTTAACATAAAAGTTATCACACTCTCTTCAAGATTTCCAGAACATTAAACAAAATCAAATTCTGATTTAAAATGAAATAGATATGCCTAATTTACTGAGAGCGATTCACAATTAAACATGCAACAAAAATAAAATTGAGATTTCTAACCTTGAAATCTCAATCTAGGCTAGAAATTGTGAGTATTCAAGTCACCTTGAATTAGAAACGATTAAACCTCATATTTATTTACGGAAAGAAGCAAATTTTGAGAAGAAGAAAGATTCCAATAACCTGTAGAACTCAAAAACAGTACATGCAAAAAGAAAAAACATAGTAAATTAGAAGACCTACTTCTAAAATTAGGAATTTGATGAAATTGTAGGGTTTGGAGATTGATTACCTTTTAATTTTTCTCTAATTTATGAAAGATATCAGTTTGCATTGAGGCTATTGAGTTAAAGCCTAGGGTTGGAGAAAATAGAGTTGTGTTTTACTGTAATTCTATTTTTGCAGAAAGAAGAAAAAGAAAGAGAAAAATGAACGTACTGTATCTTTTTATCACCTTCTCAAACCAGATTAAGTGCTAATGGGCTTAATGGACCCATTAAACAAAAGAAAGTATGATGGCCAAAATTATTTAATTCATCACTTAAACAAATATGTGCACATAAACATAATGTTCTAATGAAAACAACATAATTTTCTTCAAGTTTTAATACAACCAATTTATGCAAACATATTTACATATGAAATAAAATATTTCACATCATATAAAAAGATAATTTTAGCTTTTAAAACATTTTTATTATTTAAAACCCTTATTTTACATAAATACATGATTTACACAATTAAATGCATAGATCCTCATTTTTAACTTTAAAAATTCTACAAAAATTATTTCTTGGATAAAAAAAATCTAATCAACCATTTCAAACTCAAATTTATAACCAAAATACATTTTTATACCAAATTCCATCCTTTTATTTTAATAAACACCTTTTGAAAAAAAAATACTTCTATTAAAAATTATTAAAAGAAGTAATTCCAATAATTATCGCATTTACTCAAAATAAAATCATACTTCATTTATTATTCTCACAAATAAACACAATAAAGTTACCAAAACTTTATTTCCACATTTTGTTTTCAAAATTCATTGTTTATTCCAAATAAACAATATAAAACTTTCAATTTTATTTAATTTATAATATTAAATTATAACCACCGTTATAATTTAATATTAACCGGTAATCTCCAAAACCAGGGTTGTTACATTATGTGACCCTAAGTCATCATGATGTATGGTACCAAATTACTAGTACTAGTCAAGATGTAAAGCACGTGCTGTTTTCCATGAAGTTTAGATGTTTCGTTTTCTCTGTTTTGATGATGATGCTTTATTATAGCCTTATGTAAGAAAAGGGCTTATTTATATACATGGTTTTATGGTGATTTCGAATATGATGTTTTGGATTCTTTCCGGGCTCTATCAAGATTGATTTGAGACACTATATATATTTATACCAATGAGATGAGGTATAAATTATGGTAATGCTTTTATGATGAGTGTTGATAATAGATTTAAGATAGATTTATATTTATACCAATGATATTAGGTATAAATGATTATGGAGATTCCTTTATAATGAGTTTAATGATGGATTTGAGATGTATTTATATTTATACCGATGAGATGAGGTATAATAATTAAGAAGTTTCTATTAGATGGGTTTTATTTATGATGGATTCTTGAAGTTTAATTATCTTATGAAGATTTACTTTATGGTCCATATCCTCACCCATTTCATTCGGTTATATATATAATTAGATAAACCATGTCTATCTAATATACATATTGTATTCCTCTATGCAATCATGATGAACCATTGATGTATCGCTCTAGAGATAACTTGATGACCTATATCATTCCATTAGTAATGATGGAATGGTTTTCCCCTTATCTCTTATCATCACCTTTACTAATGATAAGTTCTAGCTGGTCTGACCCGTGTGTTTTCACTCGGGTCAGACCGAGTTGTTTCAGGTATCATCTATTGGGCTTAGCTTGAAGTTGATGTTGGATGTCAGCTCTTCTTTCTCTTGAGTAGTTTATTTCTTCCGCATACTCTGATGTTTTTACATTTGATTCGATGTATATAGTGTGGTCGTGTACCAACTTTATTGTATTCATATTGTATTGTACTGAACGTGTATCACTGTATATGTATATATATGATGTTGGTTACTGGTCTGTGATGTGGTTTACATTCAGTTATTGTATTTTGATCTGATAGATCCGTTAGCCACCTATAGTTTTGGATTAAGCATTTACTGGGTATGTCGATCCACTTGAGTTGAAAAAAAAATTATAATGCATTTATCGACGTATTCAATGGATGTTTAAGACAAAATCATAGATGGTCGCCTTTAACCAGCCCTATTCTCTGCTTTAGTAGACGGAATTGCTTGTTAATTCTCTTTGCTAAGATGGGTCTCGGGGTGGGGCGTTACATTTTAAGCATTAAAATGTAAAATGCAGACTTATGTACATGAAAGACTTAAGTGGATATGATATAAAATTTATTTTCAAAATTCTTTTGTCTTTGTAAAATTTTAAAGAATAAACATACAAATGTAAGTATAAAATTTGTACAAGTGTTTAGGCCTCGTAATCATTTTTAACAAATGGCATCCTATATATTTAATTGAATAAAATATTGAAATTAAAAATCGTAGAAAACTCTCCATCTCCCCATATTCAAATCCTATAACATCTTGCCAAATCTGAAAAGTACAGTAACAAGGGATTGAGTATCTCATATCTCAACACCCAAGAAAAATAAAGTAGAAAGAAAAAAAATTCAAAGCAGTTTTCAGATTTGAAACAAAGATCAAAATTGAAATCCAAAAATCAGAAAACAAATTCAAGAAATGCAAAAATTCAACTGGTTTCAACTGCAATCTGGAAATAGATTGAAGACAGCAAGCAAAACTCCAGATTTAAAACAAAATCTGTTCAAAAAGAATTGAGCAAGCAAAAGTTTTCAACCTGGAAGTAGATCTGTTCTCTGTGCATATATAAAGAAATTTTTTTCCAAACTGTTAGTATATTTAAAATTTGTTGTTACTAATGAATCAAGTGAACAAATACAAGAGTGAATAAGCAAAGATTCTTAATTTCAAATTCCAGGCTTAGATTTTCCTTTCCAGGCTCAAACACTTCTCTGTCAAATTTTTCAGGTGAGCAAACCCCCTTAACTCTGCTATACTTATCGATGTTTGGACGGGTATATGATATATGATATGAATTATGTTGGGATAATAGTGTGAATATGTTTGCATGCCTTTATAAAATGAATGACTGTGTGTATGTTTGTGTACAGGCAAGAAAAACGTGCCTCTGTTGTTTCCAGTTTCCTTTTTTTCAAAACCCTGTTTCAAATAAATTCAAAAGTCGTTCCTGTGATGCTTTTCAGGCTTAAAAATATAAACAGAATATGATTGTATAATCAAGATTCAAGTTTTAAAAATACTTTTAAGTATTGAAGATAAATGGATCTACTGGGAAGTTAAAAAAACACAGTGAAATGGAAAAAAGTTCAAAACTTAGTTGATCAAAACTTGAATTTGATTTCATGATTCTACTTGCCTCTATAAAACATGAATTTTAAAGATGAAATCAAAAATTTTAAGCTTGAAGATTGGGCGAAATTGCAAGATGAACTGGAAATGTATTTCTACGAAGTTCCAATTGTCGGTGGGGTTAGGTGGCTCAAGTGTTGGGTTGAAGGTGTAACACCCCACTCTGGTAGCTTACCCAAAGGCAAAGATGTTACATAGAAACTAAGGTGCTTAATAGAATAGTATCACATCTTAAATAAAATATATCGGAACATAAAATCATTCAGATTACATGATTTCAAGCGGAAGAGTTATTATACAATTACATCATCATAATTACACAGTTACATAGGATCATGAGATTCAACATAATTATACATATGAAAGTTGATAAACTTAAATAAAAGTCTTCACTTCATAGTCATGGTATTCATCAGTCATCTTGAGTTGAACAACTAACCATCTAAACCTGAAATGTTTATATGTAGCATCATGAGCAACACTGACCCAGTGAGATAGCTATTTAATCTATAGTTTTCAAGTCATGTCATGAAGGGCTATAAAAACCATAATTTTTATATCATCATTTCATTCCAAATCACTACTTCTTAAGTTTTAATAATCCAGATCAAAAACACTATTCGAGGTAAAATTCAAATATCTAAACATCATTTGATTAAAGTCAAGATTTTTCATAAATTTAAACCACTCCCTCAATTTGGTTTATATTCTAGGATATTTTATCCTATTGTGGTCGGCATCCCCTCACTAAGTAGGGATGTACTCTACTGAATCATTACCATATAGAGTAATAGTGCACTACCCAAGATCTATTATCTTATACCTCATCCTCGAAGAAATCTTCTGTGTGAAAATGCTTCTTTAAAGTAATTTAAATAGTTTTTAATACCAAATTTTCTATAATAAGTAACTTACTTAGTATACTCAACTACCATGAAAAGAAACCCATCAAATTATTTATCAAATCGATGATAAAAAATCTAACAAGTAAGGCATTTTCTTAGAAACAAACATGTTCATTTTGGGCAGAAATTTAACCCGAGCTTGCACCTCAAATTCATATATATAGATTGTCGAATTTTAAAAAGTGATACAAACGGAAGTTATAGGCCTTTCCGTTAGCTTTTCAGAAGATTCAAGAAATCGAAATTTAATTAAGAATTGAGAAAGTTATGGTCAAATTACTAAGCTGCATTTTTGATAGAACCGAGCCACTTTTACTTACAACTATCATCTCTTCAAGAATAACATGAATACTAGAAATTTAAATAGTTTTTCTCACCTTAAACTTGTGTATTTTGACTTGAATCTTTTTCCTTAGCTTTCTCCAAGCTTTTTCACTTTATCTTACTTTTGTTTTTGCTTTGTGAAAGTATGAAAAATAAGTGAACATTTCCACCCTTTATATAGTAATTTTCAAGGCTAGTTTGGTAATTTTAGTTTTGGACACTTGTCTACTTCTCTTTGCACAAGCTTTAGAATGTTGACACATGTCTACTTAAGTGTCTTAAGATGTTTCTACACATGGACACCTAATGGGTTATGTGTCACTATTTTATTTAATCTTGTGACATGGATAGATACCTTATTTAGTAACCATTTAAGGTGTTCTAGAAGTGTACACCTAAGTGATATATGTGTCATAATTCTATTTCATCTTAAGATAGGTGTATGGTCCATATCATGCCACTTGTCTTCACCATATCATGCCACTTATCCTATACTTATAAATGTATACATACTTATACCTTTTGTATTATTTAAAAGCATACATAAATATAAATAAAATAGAGAGGGTGTAGATAGTATATTTTAAACTTCTAAAATTTTACATACCCGATATTTTAGGTTAGGCTGTTACAGAAGGTACATTGGAGGTTGCTGAAGTTGGAAAAAATAATCGGAGTGTTCTCTGATCATCAGGGCGGCGGCATTGGATAGAAATAGGGTTTTGGGACCTCGTTTGATTGACGTTGTATTTATGGTTACCGCGCTGTCAAAGGAAGATCGGACTTCACCGAAGGGGTTGGAATCGAAGCTCGAGTGGTTGACGACGCTCTGGATGGAGTGGTGCAATTTCTGGTGGCGTGGTTCGTCGGCGGTGAGGTAGTTTGTCGATTGGGTTTTGTTCTAGAATTTGGATTTTTGGGTCAGATTCGTTTCTCGATTGAATTGATGGTAGATGTGATCGTGATTGGTTGAGTGGATCATCGGTGAAGTGTAGAAGCCGGTGTTGACGACCAGAGTGACGTTGATCATCGGTGGAGTTGCACACGTGCACATGTACGTGGATGTTCGCTGTGGTTTTAGGTGAGGGAAAGAAGATAAGTTTTGCTCGGGGCTTGTCTCGAATCATTGAGGGATTGGCTCGAAGTAAAGGAAGGATGCAAATAATTTTAAACAATTTTGAATTTTAAGATCAAATCGTGAAGTAAAAAGAAAAGAGAAGAAGAAGAAAGGGGTGTTGCTCGGGTTGCAGCTCGATGTTCATTGGGTTTTTGCTCGAAGTAGTTTTAGGTGTGACTCGGGTAAATGTTTTGTACAGATTCAAGTCAGTTTGAATCTTGGTTTGGAAAAATAAATAAAGTTTTAAATTCAAATTCCTTTTTACTTCACTTACTTACCTAAACACCTTTATTAAAACAATTTGTTTGAAATTGTAAGAAACAAGTTAAATCAAAATTTTGTAACCCGGACTTAAGTTTAAAAAATTGAATTCTAGATTTTGAAATGAAAGAAAGTTTATAAATTTAAATGTTTTAAATAAGTTTAAATATTTTGAATTTAAAGGGAATTTGATTTCAAACTCTTTTAAGTTTCTTTCATAACAAAAGTATTACTTTAGCTTGTAATTTAAAGGTTTTAAAAGTTAGTTTTAAAATTGATTTAGAGATCAATTGGTATTCATTTTAAAATTTGAAAATTTAAAATGAAGCTTCAAAAGTAAACTTAAAATAAATGTTTTCAAACATATTTGTGAGTGATAAATGAAATCATTAATACGTTTTCTTTAAAGTGAATGAAACTTATTGATTTGTAATTCATAAATTATTAAGTTAATTAGAATGGTTAACTAATTGTTGTATTAATTAAATTAGTAATTACAAGTTTAAATTTGTTAATTAAAGTTAAGTTAATTTAATTAAGGAATAATAAATTTAATTAATCAATTAAGGATAATTAATTATGATTAAGATTTAATTAAGGGTTTATTAATTAAGGAATAATTAATTAATAAAAGTAATTAAGAGCTAATTTATTATCAATTAAGCGTTAATTACTTAATGCAATTAATTTAAGGTTAATCAAGGATAATTAATTTAATGATAAAATTATTGATGGAAGTAAATTAAGGATAATTACTTTGTGTAATTAAATAAAAGATAATTACTTTATGTAGTTGAATCAAAGCTAATTCCATAGTGAAATTAATAAAGGATAATCAATCAAGGGTTAATTTATTAATTAAAGATAATTAATTAAAAGGTGAGTTAAATAATTAAAGGTTAATCATTTTATAATTAAAGGTTGATGAATTTTAATTAAGGGTTAATTAATATTGTTATAAATGGTTAATTAATAAATGATTAAAGAATAATTAATCAAAATGATTTGTGATTTATTAATATTAATTAACCAGGATTAATAAGTTATAAGTAATTAAATCTGATATGAATTAATCAGACAATTAACTAATTTTACTTATGGATGTTTGGATTCTATTGGATGATTGGATTATTTGATATCCCCGATTGTGATGCTCTGTTTTTATTTGAGCTATGTTTACTGTAATCTATTATATGTGATATATACATGTGATTTGTGAATAAAAGATAAGCGTTATGGTTCATACCGCTTATCAAATATAAGCGTTATAGTTTATACCGCTTATCAAATATATTGCTGTATTTGTATATGTACTGATTGATGATGTTGCACTTTTATTGTGTAAAACCCCCTGGACCACACTTATACGCACACAAATATGGATTGCACGTGGAAATGGGTTAAGTCATAGATTTTGGAATAGATTTAAAGATTGAATTTTTGAATCCAAATTAGTTTTGGAATTAGAATTGAAAGCCTTTGAAAATGAATTCCAAAAGTGAAAGTTATTTTGAATAACTTGATTGAGTTTTGAAATTTAAATAATTTGATTTGAATTTGAATTCAATATTTGAAATTGAATTCTATGATTTGGAAACTATGGTTCAAAAAGGTTATTCAACTTATAAATGTGTTTATATGGTTTTTTTAACCATTTAAAAGTATCGTTATGGAAATATGAATGTAAACCAAGTTTATATTTGAACGGCTTTAACTTATGTAAATGTAATCAGTTTTTTCCCAAAACGAAACCTATGTGTTTTCAAATAATAAAAGCTTTCACATAAGAAATGGACTTCCAATTGGTGTTAAAAGGATTTCAAGTCTAAAATGAAAATGGTTTCCCAAGTTATGAATAAATCTTTGGAAACGGTTTGAAAACTATAAATTAAATCTTTAATTTTAAAGATTTAATGAGTTAATCCAATTGAAATGGAAATGGTTTTGAAAATCTATGAATGGACCTTTGTAAAACTAGATGAACCTTGTAAAATAAATCTTTTTGTTTAAAGATTTGAAATGGTAATTTGTTTAACCATTTGAAGAAAGGTTTTTGGTTTAAAGTTGTGACTTAACTGGAATCCCATATCCATTTTTTTTTAAATATTGCACTCACTATTCGGTTTAACCGGGAGAGGACCTTGTGTCATATAACCCATTCCGAATAGTGATACGACGTTATGGATTGCATTTGAAGATCGGTGTTGAAGACCAGGTGTCTTCGAGAACGATAGGATAACATGTTGATTGACTCTACATTGAGTTGCTCTAGTATAGAGTTCTCCACATGTGATGGGAAGTCCGATCGGAATTATGGATGCCTGGATTTGCAAGGGCTTCTTCCTTTATTGGACGAAGTGCCTTCGATTCTGTTCGAACCCGGGACAGACTTGTATGGTTGTATGTTTGACATTACACTTTGAGATATTAAACTGATCTCTATCAAATACATTTCTGCTTGGTGGCGGAGAATTTATTCTCTTAGCTTAACACCCTTCTCTGGGACGTACGAGCTCAGAGGTTATGTAGTTGATATTTATCAGTGATATACTCCTAATTTGGTAGTGTGGCATGCTGAGTGTTGCTGTGTATCATTTGTTAATCAAAGCATGGCTTTTGTATAAAGGAAGCTTTGTGGACGAGACTGCATCAGGACCTCACACCCTTGAAATGGTCAAAACAGGAAAGATGCGGTAAGGTTACGAGGGTCGCGCCCTTTAGGGTTTGTCATTCCCTTCTGGAAAAGGGTGGTATCATGGTATGGAGCCCAGATATTTCACTCATGTGGATACCACAGATCTATTACTTTGTGATTGCTTTGTGGTTGTTGGATGAGAGGTACCTCGGATAAAGGCCCCAAAAGACCGGGGGATGGCACGCTCGTGTAGTAGTTACCTAGTTACAGAGGTAACCCGGCCTTGTGTTGGCAAAGAGCTGGTTAAGCTCTTGGGACGTCCTGCCAGAGGCGTACCCATGGACAGTAGGAAGTTCCTTAGCCTTACCATTTGTTGGAAATTCAAACAAAAAAATACGCGCCCTGTACGGTTTTAGTTGTATAATCTTCCATGGAATATGACGGTAACCTGCTATTGAACATGGTAGCTATAGTAGGCATAAGTGCGAAATGCCTATGCTGGCTAGGATTTAGATTATACTTCGAAATGGTTTTCCTACACTATGCACTAGTAATAATATCAAAGAAATTTTCTTGTATCAAGCATATTTGACTATCATAAGGAGAAATCTCCTCCAATTCTGTGTTTGCATTGCGTGTGTGGCGGGAGGCCTTATGGTAGTTTCATTTTTCAAAAAGCATTGCGGATTTCAAATTTAAATTCTTTTGTTTATTTTAAAGACCAAATGCTTTTGTTTGCTCATACCAGTCCAAGGACTGACCTGGAGTTTATTGTTCCTTTCCTAAACTCTGGGTGGCCACAATTTTGCCACACGGGCAGTCTAGAGTTCGGTTTTTCAAATAGTCAGGTTTAGCAGATTATCTGGAGCTAGTTCAGTCTTTGGATCAGGACTGCACTTGCTTATCTTTGAGCATCGTTATTGGGAGTTCGAGCTATTTCTGGATTAGTGCCTTAGAGATGGAGATTACCGATGCTGGAGTTCTTTCTTGAAGACCATCTTGGAGATATTGTTCCACTGTTGATGTTATCTTTTCTTTCCGCTGCTATTGTCTTGTATCATATCTCTGATGTATTTTGATATTCATTGCATCATTCAGTTGTATCAGATTTTGTATCAAATGTTGTACACAAATGTATTATTCATTTCTTCCGTTGTGTTGTATTTAATGCGTTACAAGCTCCGGCGAACCAGATTCGACGTTTGGATCTGTAGCATTTGAATACGAGTGTCGTATTCGGTGCCAATTTTCGAAGGTCGAGTCTGGGTCGTTTCATTTGGTATCAGAGCTGAGGGTTAAAACTTTAGCTCAGGAGTATAGCACATTAAGTAACTCATTAGAGATAGGGTGAAGTATAACCTAGAATGAGTATATCCCTAAGATATCCGTTCAAACGCCTCAATAAATTGTCTTACTATCCACTGATAGTGAGTATGAGTGCAAGAAGAGGACGAGATATGGGATAGGGGAGTACCACTACAATGGTCAATACCCTGCGATCGTGGAAACAATTTTCTCTATCAATCTCCTTTGATTCGATTTCAAAATTCTTTTTATTGCTTCGTAGCAGCTCGAGGAAGAAATTTCGGCGTGATGGTGGCCCCATCGTTGTAGAAAATCCTTACTTTGTATCTTCATCGGTTTCTTATCAGCTTTTAGATCTAAAACTTTAATGAATTTGAAAACTTAAATTAAATAAATTGGAAGTTTTAAATTGAGTTAAACTGGTTAACAAATATAAAGCTAAATTTGAGTTGTATCAATAAAACGATATCGGCTAATATCAAATTTGAAATTCTATTGTAATTTCTTGTGTATATCAAAGTTTTGAAGAGGGACAAGTTGTTATATACTTTGGGATATTCTGACCTGAATTTGGAATCCATACATAGCGTTTGAGAATTACGGAAGATTAAATCCGTCTATCTATTCTCTAGGATCCGATATATTTTATGAACGATTAGTTACCCCTTCGAACTAATCAATGTCCTTGCATATCCGTCTATCTGTAGCATTTGAATACGAGTGTCGTATTCGGTGCCCAATTTCGAAGGTCGAGTCTAGGTCGTTTCAAATGTTATGTAATACATTGTCAAGATTTTTTTACAAATATATATAGTTTAACATGGATGTAAAATTATGACTAGAAATCGGATCCTGGATTCGCAACGGTTTGACGAATGAAAGTTATAATCGAACGCACCGTGGGTTGTCACATATCACACACACACACAGATATATATATATATATATATATATATATATATATGCATACATCCCTATCATCACACACATATACACATTAATATATATATATATATACATATATAAGAAGTTACCATATACATTAGTTATTTACACAAGGTAAAATTTATAAATAACATGATATTTACTTATCTAAATCAAAACAAAACTCACCATCACTTACAAGAACATGAGCTGACATATGGGGGGAGGAGAAGTCATGGCTAAGGGATGATGGGAGGGATGTATGATGATTTTGGGAGATATTTTCACTTTTACTTAAGCGATAAGCTTCCAAAATGTTATAAATAGCACAATACCCCTTCACTTATTCTCACACCATTTCTCTTCTTCTTCCTTCTTCTTGAGCTCTAATAGTTCTAATTTAATGGCTTCCATGCCTAGGAAAAAAATTAGCAAAGTTATGACAAATTAATGTCAAAAATATATACATATAAGCTATGTTACTACCACCTCAAAATCGATTGCCAAAACCCTTCCCAACTCTTCAAAACCCATGGCCACCCTCTACCACCATGCTTTGTCGAGCAAGCCACCTCCTAAGTTCATGGCCAAGCATGTAAAAAGAAAGGTGGAAGATCCGGGAAGCTCCAGAGTGAAGATAGTAGAAAGAAATACTGATGGAGTGCCGTCGAAATCAAATGGAGAAGCTTTGGAAAAGTTTGGAATGGAGAAGGAAGTGATGGTGTGAAGTGTGGTGATATGTGCTTGAATGTTGGTAGGAAGAGGATAGAGTTTGGTTGCGTAAAAGTGAGTTAATTTCATTTTGAATCACTTGATAATAACTTATTAATATTTCTTATTAATCACTTAAATATTGCTTGCTATTAGTAATAATAATAGACATTAACCACTTAAAGTTATACCCTTGATCGTATGCTAAATTGATTGCTTATATGGTTGTTTAATATGTTTGGATGATGATTGGTTGATTATATGCTTGCTAGATGCAGAAATAATTCACGTTAAATACACATCAAATTTACACAAAGGAAATCACTTTCCTATATGAATTATAAAAGTGTTACAGAATAATTATACTGCTTTAATATGAATAAAATGGTTCAAAATTGTTTATAAATGTTAAAACTCATTTCGGTAAAATTTGAAAAAGATTTGAAAATGGAGTCAAAATAAGTGTGTCACGTAACGGAAGTTCGAGATTTCGCGTCGTAGGAGTTAAATCAATGTGTAGAATGTAATATTGCTCAGAATTATTCGAAATAAGAATTTTTCGAACTCTTATAACTATAATTTTCAAATGAAGAATAAGAATCAAGATTTCATTGAATAGAATTTGGGTTATGTCCAAATCATATTTTTTTAAAACATTACAGTTTGGTAGTTTTGGCAACCAAAGTGGTAGGTGCTTTAAAATTGATATTTTTAAATCTTTAAAAATATGAAATAAATTTTATAAATATCTTTAAATATTTTAAAAGGGATTTGACTTATAAAAATGGACTCATGTGGAATGAAGTTAATGTTTTGATCAAAGAAGCTTTTAAAATCAAGTACTTTAAAGAGTTTAGAGTTGATCCAATAACTTAACCGCCTTATGGGTGATAGAGAGATAGTCTCTAGACTCGAGCTTGGACAACATGTTTCTATTTTCCACTCTAGAAACCTGGACTAGCCAAACGAAGGAGATAGTAAATTTATTTACTTGGACCACATTTTCCAAATATAAAAAGAGATTGGGAGATTTTTAAAAGTTAAAAAAGAATAACAAAATTTTGGTGATATATGAAATGTATTGGTTAAACTCTATATTAAATTCTGAGGAGGGGACTCATATTTTCCATATGAATTTAAACGGAGATTTCACTGTTATTTGATGAATAGTACATGTTGAATACAAAAATAAATATTGAGTATAATTAATCTAAAATCTGTGCATCCTTTTTACGCGGTACTAATTGGATTGTGTATACAGTAAACTATGTCTTAAAAAACATTGTTTTTGACCCATTAAAAATTATGTTTTGGAAATGTGAAATCTTCATTTAGATTTGAATTATGCTTTTCCTAAGTAATTATAGATGAAATGTTTTGGTTTCCAAAGTTAAAAAGGGGTTTTAATTAACCAAAGGATTTGATAAAAGTGGTTTAATTATCCTACATATACTGAAATAGAATATGATTTAAAGATGTAAATCTCTAAAGAGATATTTTACTTAGATAAAATTATTGATTCATTGAATAATAATCACCTATATACTTGACATCTTTTACCGATAGTTGGTTTGGAGAAACCGGGATCAGATTTGGATGATTCCTATCTGTAAACTACTTCGAACCAATGTACGTTCGAAAGTGAAAACATATTGAAGACACTGATTTTAATGTGGCCACTAACCTCTGAGGTAATTCCCTTATCATATTGGTGTTAGCGGTTCCTTCAATTGGAAATCTTCGATGCAAGGACTGCTCGCTGCAAATCCTATGTTTGATTCCCAAACAAGATATAGTAGGAGAAGTTCTTGATTTGTCTTGTTCTTGGACAACTTGTAGGGATAAATGTCCGCCTTTTCATTTCTAAGACCATATATATTGATCTCTACAAATGCACATCTGTTGGTGGTGTAGGAGGAAACCCTTTACATACTTAACACCCTTATCACAACACTTCGGATATAGATAGATAGATACGTCTGGACTCCAGCTTCCAGCTTCCAAAATACTTAGACAATCCTAACCTGATCACTTGGCTACTCATAAAAATTTGAGTACCCAATAGTTTAAGAAAAACCAAAATAAACTCCGGGCTGGTGTGATTAAATAGGTTAAAGTTATTTAACTTAAAAATCATTTGAATACAAAAGGTATCACGTAAGACTTCCCACACATAAACACGGGTAAGTTTTTACCTTATGCTAACCAAATCATTTGATAGGAAATCCAGTGATATTATAATAGGGTCTAGGATTTTCAAATAAATAAGAAATAGCTGAAATTGTTACATTCATTAAATTCGAGCATACTAGACATAAAGTGTGTTATACAATCAAAACCGTAAAGGGCATGTAGGAAGAATAGGTTTTCATCAATGGCAGGGCTACTGCGGTACCGCCCGTCACAGTACGGGGCCTAGATCAACGTACCGAGGTTCCACCTTAAATCCTCTGCAACACAAGGCCGGAACCATCCCTTACTGGGTAGTCCCGAACAAGACAACCCCGCAGTTGTGGCCAATAACTGCCCACACAGCCAAAATAAAAGGGACTTCTAGACAGGGGTAAATCTTTTCCTACTTGGGTGCTACCCACTTAACCTTGCTGCACATCTCCTATTTTATCCATTCCCGGTTGATGAGGCTTGAGGCTACGATTACCTTTATAGAACACATCTATCTTAGAATGCTCATCGTCCACCTGACGATGTTCTGAAAGCATTCAATCCATACAAGTTCGTTTCGGGTTCGAACGAAACTGAAGGCATTATTTCGTTACACTCATTTTGGAATCAGCCTCGGAGTTAATGACAATGACCCTTGCACTCTGAATCTCCATCTCGATCTTCATTTGAGATGTCACGACTTAACGTTTAACTTGGATCGATGTGGTTTTTGGATAATCAAACTTGATTTTCGGTCCCGGTCTCATCGAAATCCAAAAGCCATCTTAAAGGTCAAGTTGTTTAAAGATCAATTCAATTCAATTTAACACATTGAATTCACACAACATTATCCATAGATAATTACATACATCTTTCACAGATATGTTCAACATCTCATCACAGAATATCATAGATTATCATCCACTAAATATCAACCAAATTCAGATATTCTACTCAAAACAATCATATGCATCTTTAATCCATATTATAATTAATTTAATTATTTCAAATTAAATTAATTACCTAAGAATTAACCACTTAACCTTGCTTAAACAATCATTAATAAATTAATTAAAATCATTTATTTGATTAATCACCTCTTAATTAACCTCATAGTCAATTAATTAATCTTTAATTAATTAATTAATTAATTAATTAATTAATTATCCTTTAACTATTAATTAATAACTTTAATTATTAATTAATAAAACTTGATTATAAATTAATCATTCCTTAATCATTAATTAACTAATTCTTAATTAACAATTAACTAATCTTAATTAATTAATTACAAATTATAAATTAATTTATCTTAATTACTTAATTAATTATAATTAATTAACCTTAACCATTTGATAATAAATTCTTAAGTATAAATTAATTAATTCTTAATAATTTACTTAATTAAACCTAATCAATTAATAATTAATTCTTAATTATTAATTAATTAATCACTAATCACTTAATTAATTAATTACTAATCATTGATTAACTAATCTTTAATTAATTAATTAACTATTAATTAAACAAATTAATCTTACTTACTAAATTAAATTAATTCTTAATTATCAATTAATTAATCCATAATTAATTAACTAAACCTTTATAAATTAATTAATCCAAAATTATTAATTAATTTAACTTTAATTACCTTATTAATTAAAATAATCTTTAATCCTAAAAACTTAACTAACTTTTAAAATAAAACAATTTCGTTAATTACTTAAAATTTATACATGTGTAAAATATTTCATCTTATTTATACTTTATTACTTTTAAAAATTAAATTTAAAAGAATACTTAAATATTTCCCATATTTAATTTCACAAAGCATAAAACTTTTAATTAAAATAGTTTAAAACTTCTTTTGTATAATAGTTCAAACAAATTTTAATTTTAAAATTTTTAGAACTAGCTTAAAACTCTTTTAAAACATACCCAACTAACTTCGGGTTCGTCCTGCTTCTAACTCGAGTACTGACTCGAGACACTCACCATCTTCCCTCCCCTTCTCTTTTTTTAGTTTAAGTTTAAACTTAAGCTTAAACAAACTGGAAAAGGGAAATCTCACGAATATGTCTCGAGTACAGACTCGAGTTAAAACTAATCCCACTCGACCATCACTTCGTGTTGCACACGAACCCATTCCCTCCTGACACAAACTGATGCCGTGCACGTGCACAGACCATCAACGGCGTCGCTACCTCCGACGACACCACACACACGTCACGGATCGACCTCACGTACGATCCTGACCTTCGAACGTACCTCGCGTAGCCTAAAACATAATTTAGTCTTCCAATCGAGAAAGTAAAAATCCGATCCTATCAGAAACTGCCTCGACGAGGCGATTCCGGCCACCGGAACCACCAAGACTTCGCCAGCGTCTTCGTCCACGACTCCAGCGTCTCTCCCCCTTGCCACATCTGACTCGACACTCTGAGGATGACGCGGTAACCCAAAACCCAAGCTTAACTACAAACCATCCTTAAACCCTAGTTTCAACCACTATCGGCGCCATGATCATCGTTCGCCACCTCTATTATTTTTCCTGACACCTCCAGATGACAACACAGATTTGCCGAAATCCATGACTCCCAAAGTTCACCCAGTTGCCGTAAATCGACCTATCTTCCATTTCTAATCATCACAGAAATGCAATCCAAAAAATCAACCATAAATCGAGATTTTAGTTTTAAAAATCAATTTTTGCAAAGAGGATTCAGACTATATATATGAATTAGCTAATCATTATACTTGATTTTTAACAAAACTGCAGTTCCTCTTTTCTTTTTTACTTTTCCAAGCAATATTTTTATTTATTAAACTTAAAAATATTTTTTTATCATATTTTAATATTAAACAAACATATTTTGTTTAGATACCCTAGCCTAACAAAGATTAGATCAAGAGAAATTGAAATTTTTCTTAAATTTGTACTCTGCACTTTTAAACAGAGATAAACTTTGATATCTCAACACATGCAACCAGATTTATATTCAAACACATTTAGTACAACGGCATGCAAACACATTTTACGTCAAGCTTCTATTCATGCATCCAGATTTAAGTTAAAACAAAATAGAGCTTACTCACCTGACTATTTGTAGCAGAGACTAAAAATAATTTTACAGACTGGAAATCTTTGAATTGCTGATCCTTTAAACTAGAAATGCTAGAAAGCTAAAATGCTATGCTTTGCAACTGGAAACCTTTAAATTAATGATGATCCTTAGACTGGGATTTGAAGTTGTTGAGGTGACTTGATTTCGAAAACTTTTACTGGAATTTGTTCTACAGGTTTTTAATGTACATGCTATTTGTTCTTTGAGTTTTTGAAAAGGAAGATAGATTGAATCTTGATTCTATGTTTTAATTTTTTTTGGTTGAAATGGTGGAGGTTGATAAAATTTTCAGATTATTAATTTAATGGCTTATTTCTTTGCTTTTAGAAGATGAGATGGGAAAAATTGAATGAACAAAAAGAAGAATGGCAATATAGATTTAATTTTCGATTTATTAAAATTAAAAAATTAAAATAAAAATGTGACACTTGTCACTAAACTCACTTAAATAGTTAACACATGTTATTAGAGAGATTCACAAGTTAACACATGTATCTTCATGCATAATTAGATTTTTAAATATTTAATAAAGCTTTTATAATTAATTTTTCAAATTTATAAATACATATTTAATTTATATAAATAAATCTCTTTAAAAAGAAAATAATATAAAACAATTTTATGTTCTAAATAAAATCATGAAAATACATTTTAAAACTAAAGTATGATTTAAGATATAAATAACTATATTTTGAATTTCAATTTAAATATCCAAATTCAAATTAAATTCCAAATTCAATTTAAAAATCATATTTGATATATACATATAATTTTAATAAATCCAATTTCCATTTGTATGCAATAATTCTATTTAAAATCAACATATTTACAACACAATTATTATTATTGTTTGAAATAAAAAATTATCAGTTTTAAATAATTTATTATAAGAGATTATCACATTTAAGTTTGGTTTGAAATTACAAGATATCACATTCCTCCCCCCTTAAATGAATTTCGTCCCCGAAATTTAAACAAAAGATAATCCAAAACTTTCATTTTTTCCAACACTTTCAAGCATACATATCATCCATACATAAGCAATCAACAAACAAAACATCCGAACAACAATACGTTCAATACAAACATCACTAGCTATCTGGACACAAATCCGGATAAGCCTTCTTAAAACTATCTAGAGTCTCCCAGGTATAGTCTTTGGGATCCTCACTCCACTGGACTTTGACAAGCTTCACTATCTTGCACCTGAGTTGCCTTCATTTGATCAACAATCCGAACAGGATGTCTGACAACCGATAAGTCTGGCTCAACCTCTAAGTTTTCTTGCACGGTTGGCTCCACAATAAAAGATGGATCGTGCACGTATTTCTTCAAATGAGATACGTGAAAAACATTGTGAATTCCAGCCATCCGGACTGGCAATTCAATCTTGTATGCTACGGCATCAATCCTCTCGAGCACTTGGAATGGACCAATATATCTTTGGACGAGTTTTCCCATCTTTCCAAATCTTACTGCTCCTTTTGTCAGGGAAATTTTGACAAAGACCAAATCTCCAATCTCGAATTCCAATTGTCTTCGTCTTTTATCTGCAACTTCTTTTGATGATCCTGAGCAGCTCTCATCCTCTTCTTGATAAGCTCAACTTTTGCAGATGCTTCACGGATCAAACCTGGTCCAAGCACAAGACGATCTCTCGACTCTATCCAATAGGCTGGGGATATACATGGTCTTCCATACAGATCTTCATAGGGAGCCATCTTAATACATGCCTGGTAACTGTTATTGTAAGAGAATTCCACTAGATGTAGATGGTCTTCCCACGATTCGCCAAAATCCAATACACAGGCCCTCAGCGTATCTTCTAGAATTCGGTTAAGCCTCTTCGTCTGCCATCTGTCGGTGGATGATATGTTGTACTCAATCTCAAACTCGTTCCCATAGCTAATTGCAAAGCCTCCTAGAACTTGCTGGCGAAGATAGGATCTCGTTCGCTAACTATGCTGACTGGAACACCATGCAATCTGACTATCGCCCTCAAGAAAATCTCTGCTAGAGAAGCTGCAGTACAGGTTGCCTTAACGGGAATAAAATGGATGCTTTTATTTAATGATCCACAGTCACCTATATTTCTTCGTTTGCTTTCTTGGTTCTAGGCAAACCGTCGCTGAAATCCATTGAAATCATTTCCCATTTCTACATCGGGACTTCCAAAGGTTGCGACAATCTGACTAACTTCTACTGATCTTCTTTAACCTGCTGGCAGATAGCACAACTATTGACAAAAGCAGCTACATACTCCTTCATGCCCTTCCACCAAAAGACTCTCCTCATATCCTTATACATCTTAGAGATTCTCGGGTGAATATTCAATCTGGAGCGATGACTTTCAGATAAGACCTCCTGCTCTAGTTCTTTGAAATTCGAAACACAGATCCTTCAGTTGATCCTCAGTGTCCCTTGGTTATCAATCTTAAAACTAGAACACTGACCCTTCTTAACTCTCCTGATGATTCCTCTCAATCTACTATCTGATTCTTTCTTGCTCGAAATCCTTTCGAGAAGAGATGGAACCACTTCTAAAAGAGACAGAACTGCGTACCTACTAAGAGCATCTGCCACAACATTTGCCTTCCCTGGGGTATACAGGATATCCAAATCATAAGATGCCAAAAACTCGACCCATTGCTGCAGCCTCGGATTAAGATTCTTTTGAGAGAAAAGATATTTCAACGGTTTCTGATCCGTGAATAACTCGAAATTCTCTCCCAGAAGATAGTGCCTCCAGATCTTTAAAGCAAAAACAATGGCTAACAACACTAGATCGTGCATAGCGTAGTTCCTTTCATGAGGCTTCAATTGTCGACTCGCATGAGCAATAACTCTACCATTTTGCATCAGAACTGCTCCCAGTCCAACTATACAAGCATATGTATATACCTCAAACTTGCTCTTCCCATCCGGAATAGCCAACATAGGAGCACTTGCCAGCTTTGCCTTCAGATTCTGGAAAGCCTCCTCACATTCAGGGGTCCACTTGAATTTGGCTCTTTTCCTTGTCAGCTTAGTTAGGTGCAAGAGATCTTGGAATAATCCTTGATAAACTTCCTGCAGTAGCCAGCCAATCCCAGAAAACTAAGAACTTCAGTCGGTGTCTGCGGCTGCTTACACTCCTGAATAGTCTCAACCTTATCTGGGTCTACAGAGATTCCCTCTCTAGAAACAATGTGCCCCAAAAATTTGACTTCCAATTTCCAAAAACGGCACTTAGAGAACTTCACCTTCAGAACATGCCTTCTCAGATCTCTAACACTATTCCCAAATGCTGCTTGTGCTCACATCTCTAAAACTCGGTTCATTAGATCGACAAAGTAAGCAGGAGCGTTGGTTAACCCGAAAGGCATAACCAACCACTCATAGAAACAATTGGGCCACCTAAATGCAGTTAAGGGGATACTGTTCTCAGCTACCCTTAACTGATGGAAACTCGATGCTAAATCCAGTTGACAAAAGACAGAAGCTCCATGCAGCTGGTTGAAGAGAACATCAATACGAGGAAGAGGATACTTATTTCGAATGGTTACTTTGTTCAACTCTCGATAGTCAACACAGAACCTTAGCGAACCATCCAACTTGGTGACAAACACCGCAGCAGAACCCCAACATGAAAAACTGGGCCTAATCACCTCCTTCTCCAACAGATCCTGAGTTTGCTTGACTAACTCCTCCCTCTCTCTAGGAGCCATCCTCCTACTAGGCTGAATCATTGGGACTGCTCCTAGAACCAAATCAATGCAAAACTCTATCTCTCTATGCGGAGGTAAACACTTGACTTCCTCGAATACATCTGGAAAACATTGAACCACATCGATATATTTAACCTCCTCTTGAGAAGTCTCAACTCCATGTAAAAGACTACTCAAGTGAATTCCAGAATTATCACACGTCACTCTAGCAATCCTACCCAGATCGGTTTCCAACGAAACTGTTCTCTCATCACAATTTAGGATAGCCTTATATTTATCAAGCCAATCTATTCCCAATATAAGGTCAAACCCCTTAAAATCCAACACATATGGGTCATAAGAAAAAATAGGGGATAGATAGGAGATTCTCAAATCCTTACAGATCATACCTAATTTGGTTACCCCTCCTATAGGATTAGATACAAGAATGGGATGGTCAACAGTACTAAGGGTAAGAAAGAACTTCTCTACTGATTCCAAAGGAATAAAACTCAAAGAGGCACCTGAATCAAACAAAATTTTAATATACTTGCCATCTAAAAGTAATGTACCTTCCAATACTCCCTTGCCTTTAGATAAAGTTGTTGGTACACCCTCCAAAGCAAATACCTTATTCTGTTGAGCTTTATGAAGTAGCGGGCAATCTTTGATCATATGACCTGGTTGGTGGTATTTGAAACATAGATATTTCTAAACCAAAGTCGAACCCGGTCCACTTTGATGCAGCTGTTGTTGTTGCTGCTTTCTCCCTGGAGGACACTAATTAGCCAAATGCCCAACTTGCTGACAGTTATAGCACTTGCGAGGTCCGCTGTTGCTTCCAGGCTTCTTCTTGTTCTGCTTCTTCCAATTGGGATTAAACTTTCTCTTATTTGGGTTAGAAGAATTCCCTCCAGATGATGCTACTGGTGCCACTGGTCTCTTATTCATCAAATCCTCATATCTCAAAGCCATATCAATTAACTCCATAAAAGATCCCTTCAAATGTGTTGTCATCTTTTCATGAAATTCTGGCCTTAATCCTTGCACAAACATTTCGTTCTTTTTTAGGGGAGTTTCTATGCATCTTGATCCATAGCAAGAAAGTTCATTGAATTTAGTCTCATACTCCGCTATAGTCATGTTTCCTTACTTCAAATTCAGAAAATCCCGGTACAGATGAGTTTTCCCTGCTGTTGGCATGAATTGCTCCTAAAACAACTCTTTAAATCTTTCCCAAGAAATGTCGTCCTCAGAGACATTTGCTGTGACTGCATCCCACCAGGCTGCAGCACCTTCTTGCAATTGCCATGAAGCCATTACCCTCTTCTGCTCATCTGACTTCATACTCTTAAAGATACACTCGCAAGAGCGTAGCCATGCTTGGACCTTAATTATAGTCTCTGACCCTTTAAATGGTTTTCCTCCAAGGTTGGTGAAGTCTTTGCACAAGGCATCAAAACTGACTTGAGGCGGTGCTGGATTAACAGCCTCATTATCAGTCTGACCTCTCCTATCATTGGTTGATATGCCTCCTACTACTCTGCCCCTTCTGTCTCTTGAGCTCATTTTGGCTACCTAGACAGGTAACCTAACTAATTAAGACATGGATAAAATTATATTAAAAAAATTACAAATACGCACTCTCAAGATAGATACTACTCCAGAGCCTAGGTGTTTCTCAACCTATGCTCTGATACCAACGGTGACGACCCGTCTTTCATTCCACAGAAAAACGTACCATCAATAAGAAAGAAAAGTGACAGAAATAGAAAAGATAGAAAGAAAGAACAACAACATCAGAATCTCACGCGGAAGCGGAACAAAATAAAATATTACACATATCCATTACATAGTTTTACATATCAGAGTAAACAAAATAATACGACTTCATTACATTAGATAATTATAAGGTCTGTCAAACCATTATCTCCAAAATACAGCATCAAAAGATCACAACACAGCGGATATAGATAGATAGATACGTCTGGACTCTAGCTTCCAGCTTCCAAAATACTTAGACAATACTAACCTGATCACTTGGCTACTCACAAAAATTTGAGTACCCAAGAATTTAAGAAAAACAAAACAAACTCCGAGTCAGACATGGGTCTGGTGTGAGTAAACAAGTTAAAGTTGTTTAACTTTAAAATCATTTGAAAACAAAAGGTATCACGCAAGACTTCCCACACATAAACACGGGTAAGTTTTTACCTTACGCCAACCAAATCATTTGATAGGAAATCCAGTGATATTATAATAGGGTCTAGGGTTTTCAAATAAATAAGAAATAGCTAAAAAAATTACATCATTAAATTTCAGCATATTAACAACAAAGTGGGTTATACAATCAAAACCGTGAAGGGCACATAGGAAGAATGTGTTTCCATCAATGACAGGGCTACTGGGGTACCTCCTGTTACAGTACGTGGCCTAGATCACCGTATCGAGGATCCACTCTAAATCCCCTGCAACACAAGGCCGGAACCATCACTTACTAGACAGTCCCGAACAAGACAATCCCGTAGTTGTGGCCAACAACTGCCCACACAGCCAAAATAAAAGGGACTTCTAGATAGGGGTAAATCTTGTCCTATTTGGGTGCTACCCACTTAACCTTGCTGCACCACCCATGTTTTAGCCATTCCCAGTTGATGAGGCTTGAGGCTACGATTACCTTTGTAGAATACATCTATCTTAGAATGCTCATCGTCCACCGACGATGTTCTGAAAGCATTCAATCCATATAAGTTCGTTCCGGGTTCAAACGAAACCGAAGGCATTATTTCGTTACACTTATTTTGGAATCACCCTCAGAGTTAACGACAATAACCCTTGCACTCTGAATCTCCATCTTGATCTTCACTTGAGATGTCACGACTTAACGTTTAACTTGGATCGATGCGGTTTTCGAGTAATCAAACTTGATTTTCGATCCCGGTCTCATTGAAATCCAAATGTCAAGTTGTTTAAAGATTTAAACAATTCAATTCAATTTAACACATTGAATTCACACAATATTATCCACAGATAATTACATACATCTATCACAAATATATTCAACATCTCATTACAGAATATCACAGATTATCATCCACTAGATATCAACAAAATTCAGATATTCTACTCAAAACAATCTTCCATAAGCAAGCATCTTTACTCCATATTATAATTACTTTAATTATTTTAAATTAAATTAATTACCTAAGAATTAACCACTTAACCTTGCTTAACCAATCATTAATAAATTAATTAAAATCATTTAATTAATCACCTCTTAATTAACCTTATAATCAATTAATTAATCTTTAATTAATTAATTAATTAATTATCCTTTAACTATTAATTAATAATCTTAATTATTAATTAATAAAATTTGGTTATAAGTTAATCACTCCTTAATTATTAATTAATTATTAATCTTAATTGATTAATTAATTACAAATTATAAATTAATTTATCTTAATTACTTAATTAATTATAGTTAATTAACCTTAATCATTTGATATTAAATTCTTAATTATAAATTAATTAACTATTAATTATAAATTAATTAATGCTTAATTACTTAATTAAACCTAATTACTTGATTAATTAATTCTTAATTATTAATAAATTAATCACTAATCACTTAATTAATTAATTACTAATCATTGATTAACTAATCTTTAATTACTTAATTAATAAACTATTAATTAAACAAATTAATCTTAATTACTAAATTAAATTAATTCTTAATTAGCAATTAATTAATCCATAATTAATCAACTAAACCTTTATAAATTAATTAATCCAAAATTATTAATTAATTTAACTTTAATTACCTTATTAATTAAAGTAATCTTTAATCATAAAAACATAACTAACTTCTAAAATAAAACAATTTCATTAATTACTTAAAATTTATACATGTTTAAAACATTTCATCTTATTTATACTTTATTACTTTTAAAAATTAAATTTAAAAGAATACTTAAATATTTCACATATTTAATTTAACAAAGATTAAAAATTTTAATTAAAATAGTTTAAAACATCTTTTGTATAATAGTTCAAACAAATTTTAATTTTAAACTTTTAAATCTAGCTTTTCAAAACTCTTTTAAAACATACCCAACTAACTTCGGGTTCGTCCCGCTTCTAACTGGAGTATTGACTCGAGACACTCACCTTCTTTCCTTCCCTTCTCTTTTTTTTAGTTTAAGTTTAAACTTAAGCTTAAACAAACTGGAAAAAGGCAATCTCACGAATACATCTAGAGTACAGACTCGAGCTAAAACCAATCCCACTCGAGCATCACTTCGTGTTGCACACGAATCATTCCCCTCTGACACAAACTGATGCCGTGCACGTGCACAGGCCATCAACAGTGTTGCTACCTCTGGAGACACCACACACATGTCGCCGATCGACCTCACGTACGATCCCGACCTTCGAACAAACCTCGCGTAGCCTAAAACATGATTTAGTCTTCCAATCGAGAAACTGAAAACCCGATCACTTCAAAAACTGCCTCGACGAGGCGATTTCGACCACCGGAACCACCAAGACTTCGCTAGCATCTTCGTCCACGACTCCAATGTCTCTCCCCCATGCCACATCTGACTCGACACTCTGAGGATGAACTAGTAACCCAAAACCCAAGCTCAACTACAAACCATCCTTAAACCCTAGTTTCAACCTCTACCGGCTCCATGATCATCGTTCGCCACCTCCACTATTTTTCCTTTCATCCCTAGACGGCAACACAGCTTCGTCGAAAGCCATGACTCTCATATTTCACCCAGTCGCCGTAAATCGACCCATCTTCCATTTCTGATCATCTCAGAAATGCAATCCAAAAACTCAACTATAAATCGAGATTTTAGTTTTTAAAATCAAGTTTTGCAAAGAGGATTCAGACTATATATATGAATTAGCAAGTCAGTGTACTTGATTTTTAACAAAACTGCAGTTCCTTTGTTCTTTTTTACTTTTCCAGACAATATTTTTATTTTTTTAACTTAAAAATATTTTTATCATAGTTTAATCTTAAAAAAACATATTTTGTTTAAATACCCTAGCCTAACAAAGATTAGATTAAGAGAAATTGAAATTTTGCTTAAATTTGTACTCTGCACTTTTAAACAGAGATTAACTTTGATATCTCAACACATGCAGCCAGATTTATATTCAAATACATTCAGTACAATAGCATGCAAACACATTTTATAAAACATCTATTCATGCATCCAGATTTAAGTTAAAACAAAATAGAGTTTACTCACTTGACTATTTTAAGCAGAGACTAAAAATAATTTTGCAGACTGGAAATCTTTGAATTGCTGATCCTTAAAACTGGTAATGCTAGAAAGCTAAAATGCTATGCTTTTCAACTGGAAACCTTTAAATTGATTATGATCCTTAGACTGGGATTTGAAGTTGTTGAGATAACTTGATTTTTGAAAATTTTTACTGGAATTTGTTCTACAGGTTTTTAATGTAAAGGCTATTTGTTCTTTGAGCTTTTGAAAAAGAATATAGCTTGAATCTTGATTCTATGTTTTAATTTTTTTGGTTGAAAAAGTAGAGGTTGATAAAATTTTCAGATTAGTAATTTAATGGCTTATTTCTTTGCCTTTAGAAAATAAGATGGGAAAAATTGAATGGAGAAAAAGAAGAAAGGCTATATAGATTTAATTTTTGATTTGTTAAAACTAAGAAAATAAAATAAAAATGTGACACTTGTCACTAAACTCACTTAATTAGTTAACACA
Organism: Allium cepa; assembly: GCA_030765085.1. Classification (NCBI taxonomy): domain Eukaryota; kingdom Viridiplantae; phylum Streptophyta; class Magnoliopsida; order Asparagales; family Amaryllidaceae; genus Allium; species Allium cepa. The sequence continues at coordinate 114,549,925 of CM060932.1, forward strand.
TGTTATTAGAGAGATTCACAAGTTAAAATATGTATCTTCATGCATAATTAAATTTTTAAATATTTAATGAAGATTTTATAATTAACTTTTCTAATTTATAAATACATATTTAATTTATATAAATAAATCTCTTTAAAAAGAAGATAATATAAAACAAATTTATGTTCTAAATAAAATCATGAAAATACATTTTAAAACCAAAGTATGATTTAAGATATAAATAGCTATATTTTGAATTTCAATTTAAATATCCAAATTCAAATTAAATTCCAAATTAAATTTAAAAATCATATTTGATATATACATATAATTTTAACAAATCCAATTTCCATTTTATATATAATAATTCTATTTAAAATCAATAATTTTACAACATAATTATTATTATTCTTTGAAATAACAATTTTATCAATTTTAAATAATTTACTATAAGAGATTATCACATTTAAATTTGGTTTGAAATTCCGGGATATCACAAAACAGATCAAAAGAAAGCCCGAATGCTCTAAAAGATCATATTTAGGTTTTTCCAAGATAAAAGGAAAGAAACAAATTTTTTGAATGTTAATTAACCACTGAACATCTTTATTTCGATGATTGGTATGAAGGAACCAGGATCGGATTTGGATGATTCCTATCCGTAAAACCGAGATCGGATTTTGGTGATTCCTATTTGAAAAATCCTTCAAACTAATTTTCAAAATAAAACATATTGAAGACAAAGATCTTCATGATGTAAGATTACTTGCCATTGGTCCCTGGAGGTGAAATTTACCATACCTAAGGTGGTAGTAGTGCTCTGTTATGAAAATCTTTGATTTGAAAGAATACGATTTGAAGTTAAGGAAGAAATCTTTGATTAAGATTTAATGAATGATTTGAGAATATTTTCCCTAAGTTAAAAGTTAAAACTTGAATATAAGATATCTTTGATTAAGATTTTTTGAATTATTTGGAAAGGTTTACCTAAGTCAAAGAGAAATGATTTGGAATTGTTTCAGGATTTAAGAAAGGTTTAAATAAACCAAATGATTTGATAAATGAGGCTTAATGATTGCATATACTCTTGAAAAGAAAATGGAATAAATTTAAAAGAATATATCTAAGAAGGATATTTTACAAAAGATGAAGCAATTGATTAATGATTAATATCCACGTATGAACTTAACATCTTTTAAATCGATAATTGGCTTCGAAGGAACCGGTGTTGGATTTTGGTGATCCCTATCCGAAAACCACTTCGAACCAATGTATACGTTCTAAAGTGAAGATATCTTTATGATGATGATTATTGAAGACCGGGGATCTTCATAGCATGAGGACTGCTTGTTGACATGCTCTGGGTCGCTTTCGTTAAAGAGTTATTTATAGCAATGGTCTCCTTGTTGTGGAGATTTTTTCGGGTTGCAAGGGCTTCTCGCCTAGTAATGGCTGAGGAAAGTGCCTTTGGTTTTGTTCAGTCCCAGAACGAACTAGTATGGACGAATGTCTAACATTGCATTTCTGAGACACAATATTTGACTTTTACAAATATGCATCTGCTTGGTGGTGGAGAAGGCAACTTCTATTAGCTTAAAACCCTTCCCTGAGACATACAAGATCAGAGGTTGTATGCTTATGGGAGTCAAATAGTGATCAAAGGAATGACAGTGTGGCATTCAAAGTGGAACGTGTTATGATCAAAGCGTGGTTTTGTATGAAAAGTGTGGCTTTGAAGAAATTGATCGTAGCCTCATGAGCCTCACACCTCGGTTATGATGGGATTCTATGTGGTCAGACGTATGCTTGAATTTCGGATAGTAGTGATTTGGGTTATCAGATGTTAGAGCCCTAGGTACCAGATACGTCTGGGCCTCATGGAAAGGATGTGCGCAGTCTTAGTCCTTGGATGTTATTCGTAGACTGTATCCCCTTTTAGCCATTTTGTATTGTTGTATAACGGCATTTGAGTCTTGGATGTAAGCCGTGGATACAGATTGATATTTCCACTAGTTTCATATTATGTTGGAAATCCAATCCCAATACGATATTTACGGTTTTGATTGTAGTCCCAAAATAGCTGTAATAACTTGCAAACATTTCTACTACCCCTTTTGGTATTGATACATCCAGATATATTACCTTAGACTTAGTCCAGGTATTGATACCTTATTTGAATAAGTTTATTTGAAAGTGTTTTCAATGGAATGTCATTAAAAATACTATCAAGTGAATTTTGGTATAAAAGTGTTTTGGTTATCATAAGGTAAAAACCCATCCGTGTTTATGTGTAGGCGTGGTCTTATGAGATACCCTTCTTTTCGAAGGTTTTGATAGCATAGTCATTTTAATTTTGGAGTATCACATGTTGGTTTATCAAGCCTGATCCGAGTATTTTTAATACTCATGTAAGATCCGAGTAGTTTCAGGTTGAATTGAAGACGATTGGAGTTTCTAGAGAAAAGCTAGAGATCATCATCATCGTATGGACGTATCGCTACATCTATTGCATTTGTTTTATTGTTATCAGCATTTGTAAGGATAGAAGTTTATAACTTCCCAGGCTGAATTTAGGTTAGACTGTGATATTGTATTTTAAAATTTTCCACTGTAAAGATTATTATTGAAATAATATATGTTATTCCATTCGTGTGCGATTCCGTTCTGTCTTTATTTTTCTTTCTGCCTTTAATAATCCGTCTTTTCGTACAATTTGAGTTGGACATATGTGGTTTATTATCGATTCAAAGGGTATGAAAAAATGGACCATTATAGCTGGAGATCTTTATTAACGTATGGTCATAGTTTACTTTTCTACCGTGTTTGTCATTTTTTAGCGTTTGTAAGGACATATTTATAACTGTCCAGGCCGAGCTTAGGATAGACTTTGATGTATGTATTTAAAATTTCCACTGTAAAAATTATATATTGAAATAATACAATATATTCCATTCATGTAAAATTATATTTTTTCTTTATTTTCTTTTTAACCTAAACGGTCCGCCTTTTCATTTAATTTGAGTTGGACATGTGTGGTTTGTTGTCAATTTAAAATGTACGGAAAGCCAGGTTGCCACATTATTTATATGCAACAAACATTAAAAGATTTTGGTTTAAACTTTACTAAATCACCAATAAACCGCGATAATACTAGTGCAATTAATTTACCTGAAAATCCAACTCATCATGCAAGACTAAACATACAGATATATGCGCTTTCTAAGAGATAACGTAAACAAAGAAATATTGTCACTAGAATTTGTATATACTGAAAATCAAATAGCTGATGTGTTAACAAAACCATTAAACCAAACATCATTTACTAAGCTAAGAAGAGAGCTAGGAATTTGTTCTCTATCAGAAATATAGAAATAATAACATATAAATCTAAAATTAAAAAGAAAAAAATCATCAAGTTTACACTAGGTATGTCGACACACATGGATTGGATATGTCGTCATATGCAGTAAAATTCATAACTCAAATTTCCCTTCTAAATTCAAAATTCGAACTGGGGTTATAAACCATCAAATTTCAACTTCTTCTTCCCTTTTCTGTCTTTTCACTGTTCTATCTTCTGAAATAAAATAATTCAATGGCCTTCTCTAATTCCAAGCGTCTAAGAGAGGAAAATTCATCCTTTTCTCCTCATACCCTACATAAGGGCCTTTCTAGAACATCACCATGGCCCAAGTGCCTAAATTGTAGGATGAAATGAAGAGTGTGTTGCAAATGCTCAATGAAACATAAGTGGTTGAACTTAAAATCACCAGTGAACAAGAAAAACAAGGCAGAATCCTGTAGAATCTGCAGAAATATCTATCCAACAAATCCACTAGCAATTGAAGAGGCTAATTCTAATCCTATAAATACAGAAGAGGAAGAGGAAGAAGAAGAGGAAGAGAAGGAAGAAGAAGAGAAAGAAAAAATGGAAAAAAATGAAGTGCATTGTGCTACAGAAGTCTGTTTCGATCGAGATGGAAATCTCGTCAAACAAAAAAGAAATTTCTTCCTTTATTACCCCTTTTACTCTATCTACAGGTCTCCCATAATCAAGAACAAACCTTAGTACTTAGGATTGTTACGTTTTAGCAGATTGAAATTTGGTTTGTTTTGTGTGATCTGGATTTACTTTTGATTGGTGTATATAGACTTATTTGTTGAATTTGATTTCCTTGTGTGAATTAAATTGATTGCTTGGATTTCCTTTTATGTCACTTTAGTTTAAATATATGTATTGGATTGATGTGATTGACACAAGTTGCTTATATTATCACTTATCATTTTAATCACTCTTATAGTTTACTATTATTGCTTTTTCTAATTGCTTTTACATCTCAGTATTACATATTAATATTATGTAGTACCTTAGTTAGGGGAGTTTCTGGTTAGATTTTTGTTGATGACAAATGGGAAGAAATATGAAATCTAGGCAAAGATTAAGGGGGAGTTTTGTAACTCAAGGGGGGGGGGGTTATAACATATTCTATACAAATACTTGTCATCATCAAGAAGGGGGAGATTGTTAATACCTTAGGAATTGGTTTTGATGACAACAAGCATATAACATTATATAAAATATAGATGCTAATGTTTCTGTCAAGATATATAGTATATAGTGCAGGATATTAGACATGTTTTTATTAAGAAGACTAAACAATATCAAGTAAAGATTCAAGAGGCTGATGTAGAGAGTCAAGACATGTATTGATTAAGAAGACTATAAAAATTAGAAAACACTATTCGCCCTCCTCTAGTGTTAAATTAGCCTTAAGACTCCTTAATCCAAAAACTTACAGGTTCCTTATAAGAAACTAGAAAGAGCTATTCTTGGATTATAAAAATATGTTCTAGACTAGAAATTTTGATGTGTGAGGGTATCTAGCTTAAGTGGGTTTACTGCTATGTAGAATAATCTACGATGTAAATTACGTAATTGATTTTGAGTTCCTTCATTTTTCTTTTATTATGAGGTAGCAGATTTCTAAAAGACTAATATAAGAAAAATTGAAATTTTTTGTTGATCTCACAGCATTGAGTAAAACAGTAAATGATTTTATTGTTTTGATGTGACACCTATATTATCTCTCCATGGTTCATGCATATATAAGAATAAATAATATAATTTTCCAAAGAATAAATGTGGTAAAATTGAACGAAGCGTCATGTTTCTCTTGAATTATTATATATATTATTACTTATGATGTGAGGAGATACATATATACCCTTATTGACGAAATTTGGAATTTATATATGAATGTGTAACAAAAAGAGAAAATCCATCTATTTGGACCTAAAGAAATTGAGAAATTTGTGAAAGAAGCAATCTCATAAAATGAATTAGATCAAACTAAACTTCATGGATTCATTTTTTAAATTATTTTCAAAGCAAATTAGTCTTTGAATATTCAAGAAGAACAGGATGTGAGCCTAGAGTAAGGAAAATGTGATGAATACTCATTAATGGTCTAACCGTGCAGCATAATTACTCTTTCCCTTCCTATTTTTCTGTTTATGAGTCTGATTGCTTTTATATAATCCGTGTCATTTTTTGGTGGTGCTTTTGGAATGCACTTGATGGATTCTTTTATCTGATAAAATTTGAGCTTTTTTGTTTTTGTATATTCCATAACCAATTTCTTCTAGTGCTTTTGAAACACACTTTTGTAGTCCTTTTGAGATACACTTGATGAATTTTTCTATTTGATATGATTTTAAGCTTCTTTGACTTTATATAATCCATAAACAGTTTTGGTGGTGCTTTTGGTATGCACTTGATGGATTCTTCTGTTATATTTAAGTTTGAGCTTCGTTGCTTTTATAATATATATATAACCAGTTTTTGCTTATGCTTTTGAGACACATTTGATGGTTTCTCCTATTTGATATGAGTTTGAGCTTCTTTATTTTCATATATTCCATAACTAGTTTTTGATGGTGCTTTTGAGATGTACTTGATGGATTCTATTATTTTTCATGAATTTAAGCTTCTTTGTTTTTATATATAATATATAACCACTTGGGGTTTTTAGGCACAGTGAATAAGTTGCAAAAAAAATTAGTCATCGGGACAACAAGTTTTTTTTAGTCTTAAGGACACTTTGTTGCGTAAATCACAAAATAATAGTTGCAGCTATTTTCTGTTTACACTATGAAGTGTCCTTCAGAATAAAAGACAAACTTTCCGTCCTTGAGACTAAATTTTTTTATAACCTTTTCCATGTGCCTGTTTTCCTGTAACCAATTTTTGGTGATACTCTTAAGACACACTTGATGGATTCGACTATTTGTTACGAGCTTGAGCTTCTTTATTTTTATATAATCCATAATCAGTTTTGGTGGTGCTTTTAAGATGCACTTGATCGATTCTACTATTTTTCAATATTTTGAGTTTCTTTATTGTTATACATAATCCATAATAATTTTTTGGTGATGCTTTTAAGACGCACTTGATGAATTCTATTTTTTTTATGAGTTTGGGCTTTACGCTTTGTGTATTCCATAGCTAGTTTTTGGAAAAGCTTTTGGGACGCACTTGATGGATAATTGATTTAATTTAATTTAAGAATATTTGCTCTTTCCAAATGCACAAGTAGTATGGTGGTTCTTTTGAGATACACTTGATGTATTTTATTAATTTATTTGAGGCAATGCTTTATTACTCATACATAATTCATAGTCGGTATTTATGGCACTTTGAGACGCACTTGATGGATTTCGTTAATTTATTCGAGCAATGCCTTATTACTCGAACATTCATAGCCAATATTAGTGGGGTTTTTGAGATGCACCTGATGATTTATGTTTAGTTATTTTGCGAGGGTGAGCCATTTGCTCTTAAACAGTCCATAGTCATAAGTGCTTGTGCTATAGAGGGGCTCTTGATGGACTCATATACTTAGATGTGAAGGTGGGCCGCCTTCTATGAGAGACTTGAGAGCACTCACGAGTTCCCAAGGTAGGTGCATAGCCATTAAAAGCGCATATTTATCGTGAAGTTTGTAGAAATTAAAAGTGTAATATGTGTTGTAAGATCTTAACCCAAATCCTTGCAGTTCAAGAAGAAATTCACTATTTGGATTATGTTTTGAACTTACTTCTTAATGTATCAATTCAATCGAAAGATATTGGTACTTATGTATGAAACAACCTTTTTGCCCATTTATTTTCATTCGTTTCTTTGATTTTTGTTTTAATTAGTAGAGGATTGTTAGATTATTACAATAAAAATAAAAAAAATTCATTGCTTGACCTTTCGATGAGAAAACATTTCTATTTATATAAGTATGTTTATTGTTATTGATGGGATAATGAGACAACCTGCGTTTCTCCCACTAGAAAGACGCATCATCGTTAAGAAAGAAAGGGATAGAAAAAGAAAAGATAGAGAAGAAAGAAATAATATCAGAATCTCAACAGCGGAATGAATAAATTATATTAATCACATACGTATTACATAGTATACAACATCTATCAGAGTTACACAACTTAACAACACATACTAGACAGTTATAAATACCTGTCTAGTTATTACAACTCAAATACAACTCAGAGAAACCAACACAGAGGAAAACTATATGTCTACCAATGCTGAAGCCTCCTGCTCCATTGCTCCTCCAGAATTCATCAAAGTTGACCTGAATCCCTTGGCTACTCATAAAAATTTGAGTACCCAAAAGTTTAAGAAAAAAAGAAAATAAACTCCGGGTCGAACATGGGTCTGGTGTGATAACAGGTCAAAGTTGCTTAACTTTGAAAAGCCTTTGAAAACAAAAGATATCTCGTAAGACTCCCTGCACATAAACACGAAAAAGTTTTACCTAACGATAACCAAAACATTTGATAGGAAATCCAGTGATATTATAATAGGGTCTAGGGCTTTCAAGTAAATAAGAAAGAGCTGAAATTGTTACATGATTAAATTCCAGCATACTAGCTACAAAGTGGGTAATACAATCAAAACTGTAAAGGCATGTAGGAAGAATAGGTTTCCATCAATGGCAAGGCTACGGGGGTCCGCCTGTCACAGTACATGGCCTAGATCACCATACCGAGGATTACTCCCAATCCCCTGCAACACAAAGCCGGAACCATCCCTTACTGGACAGTCCAAAATAAGACAACCCCAACAGTTGTTGCAATCAACTGCCCACACAGCCGAATAAAAAGGACCTCTAGACAGGGGAAATCTTATCCTACTTGGGTGCTACCCACTTAGCCTTGTTGCACCTCCCCTATTTTAGCCATTCCCGGTTGATGAGGCTTGAAGCTACGGTTACCTTTATAGAACACATCTATCTTAGAATGCTCATCATCCACCTGATAATGTTCTGAAATCATTCAATCCATACAAGTTCGTTCCGGGTTCGAACGAAACCGAATGCATCATCTCCTTACACTCATTTTGGAATCACCTACAGAGTTAACGACAATAACTCTTGCACTCTGAATCTTCATCTTCACTTGAAATTCACGACCTAACGTTAATTTGGATCGATGTGGTTTTCGGATATCCAAATTTGGAAACCCGATCCCGGTCTCATCAAAATCCAAAACGCCATCTTTTAAGTCCAAGTTGTTCTAAAGTTAAAACAATTTAATTTTATTATCTATATTCACACAGATAGATAATTCACAATAACATAAATAGATAATTCATATCATCACTATTCAACCAAATCACCCAATATCTCAAATCAGCACATGTCTCATACCAGAGATATCAAACAATTCAAGGCATTCAATATCAATCAGCAATTCATAAGCAAAGATCTATTAATCACACCATTCCTAATTAATTTAAAGTGAATTAAAATAATTACTTCTATCTCTAATTAATTTAAAATAAATTAAATTAATTACTTTCTTCACGTAAATCTTGGTTACTTAAACATTAATTAATTACAAATCAATTAATTAATCACCATCTAATTTCCATCTTAATTAATCATCCTTGATTAATTATTCTCTAGTTACATTAAGTAATTATCCTTAATTAATTACAGAAATTAATTATCCTCAAACAATTACAGTAATTAACCTTTAATTACTTCATTAATTAATTAATTATAATTAATTACATTAATCCTTAATTAATTACATTAATTAATTTCTCTATAATCACTGATTATGGATTAATTAATCAATTAATTATACTAATTAATTATCCTTAATTACTTCTTTAATTAATTATTGTTCTAATTAATCACATTAGATAATTAATCTTTAATTAATCTTTATTCATTAATCAGTCCTGATTAATCACATTAGTAATTAATTATCCTTAATTAATTACATCACTTAATTATCGTCAAATAACTTTATTAATCAATTCTTAAATTAATTACCATAAGTAATTAATTATTAATTACTTTCACTAAGTAATTATCCTTCATATTAACTACACAAAGTTATTAAACCCAAAACTACTACCATTCTTCAATTAATTACATCTAGTAAACCCACTAATTACTTCACTAAGTAACTACACTTTATAAATTACATTAAGTAAATATACTTAACAAATCATCAAGTAATTAACTTAAATTAATTAAAATAATTAATTAACTTAAACTAATCACATTACTTAATTAATTACATTGAGTAATTAATTCCTTAATTACTTTCATTAAACCACAAATGATTATCCTTAATTAATTAATCTAATTAATTATTAAAATTAATCACATTAATTAATCATTTAATAATCCCAAGTTAATGATCTTCATTAACTATTAACAATTCTTTAATTACTTTCCTAAGTAATTAAACTTCAATTAACCATTATTAATTATAAATTAATTAATTTTTAACAACCAATTAATTCATCTCTAATTACTTAATTAATTAAGTACTTAACTGTAACTTAATTAATCTTTAGTTACTTGATAAATTAATTTCTAACCATTAATTTAAAATCTTAACTTATCTAATTGATGATCCCTAATTACACTTTTATAATCCTTAAGTTAATTAATTTACAACCCTTAATTATTACTTAATTAATTAATCCTTTATCATAAATTAATTTAATTAATCAACTACTCTTTAATTAACTTATAAATTTAATTAATCCTAAATCTTTAAATCTTATTTAAAATTTAAGATAAAATACTATCTTTATTAATGACTTAATTACCATTTACACATGCCTTTGAAACCTTACTTTTAAATTTACTTTTAAAATTCATTTTGAAATTTAAGATTCAAAAATGATTACAAATTTAACTTTAACAAAATTTAAAACAATTAAAAACCCCTTTTAAATCAATGTTAAAGAACACTTATCTTATAAAATAAGTTTATATAAGAGTTTTTTTAAAATAAAATTAATTTAAATTCAAATCCTTGTTTTTATTTTAAAAACTTTTTTAAAAAAAAGTCTATTTCAACGTGGCTTCGGATTCAACCCGAAGCTTACTCGACCTCTTACCCGAGAAACTCCAACTTTCTACCCTTTTCCAAAATTTGGAAACCATTTCACTTTCTTATACTCGAGTCATTACTCGAGTCAATGCCTCACTGTCCCGCAACCCACTTCGAGATGATCACACAAACCAATCTGTTGATACATCATCACCTCCGTGCATATGCACCAGCAAATGCCACCCCTTCTGACCACCCGCGATGGCTTATGCATGTTGGTGATCACCCTCGAACTCGATCCCAACCATCAAATCATCGATCCTTCCCCAAATTCAAAATCGAGCAACCCTACACCATACTGGAACAACAAAACCAAAACCTGGAACAACCTCGCACACGCTCCTCCGACCACCGGCATTCCTGACACTCCGGCCTCTCCTTCGCTAACACCCCAGCTATCATTTCCCACAATTCGATGAAGCTCGATCCACCAGTGGCGATGGATTGGACACTTTTCCGACCAAGCCTATAAACTAGGGTTAAAAATCAATTCTGATCACCGCCGCCTCCATGGTGACTTGAACACCCCCTTGACATTTTTGCCGACCTCCCCCATCATTCCTCTACCTCCAGTGAGAACCAATGTAACAACCCGTTAAATTCGATGATATTAAATGAGTTAATTTAGTATGATTTCTAATCTAATTTGAAATGAAATAAAAATCTTAAGATTTTATTTGGGAAAATGTAGGAATTAGATATAGTAACAAATTAAAGGTTAACAATTTAAATGTTTATATGGCAATAGATTGAAATAACGAAAATTGGCGTTGTGGTTATAAGTTATAATTTGTGAATTAAATTGGTTTGTGAAATTATTACTGGAAGATATAAATCGGAAATAGTATTAATGAAATAATAACTGAGTTGAATTGCAACTTTATAAATGAAAGTAAATTTTATTTAGTGGATGTCGACATTGAATAAGTTTATTTAAAGGGCATGTTTGGATAGAATATATAATTGATGGATTAAGTGGTAAGTAATTAGAATTTAATCCTATAAAATTTGGAACTGAATGTATGTAAATAATTTTGTAGGAATAAGTTAATAAACAATTTATTTGCGCATACCCGATTTAATTGAAATAACAGAAAGGACAAGGACTTGATTTGCCTAGGTATGTATATATTGATAAGCTGTAACTAAGTAGGAAGTTTGGTTGTAAATAGGAAATAAGATGACAAAGGCAACTAGTAAGTTAATAAATGAATTCAAAATATTAAGTAGTAATTAATGCATAAATATTTTTGGCATTTGGGATAATTACAAAATTTTACCCATTCATCTAATTTATTTAATTAAATCTATATCTATGGCAACATTTTGTTATTAATGGTTGTAAGTGATTTTGAATGTAAAAGGGTAACCATTATTTAGGTTAACCTTTCATTAAGTATATTAAGTTAAGAATGGAAATCGATTGAAATAAATCTAAATTTATTTATTGTGGTGTGTTAATGTGTTCTAGTTAATAAAAGGGAATTTATAAGAAATGAAGCATGCACTAATGAAATATATTATAATTCAAATGTTATGTATACCCATAAAATGTCTATCTACTGAATAGAAAGATTTTCAAATCAATAAACGAATTTATTGAGGTTCCAATGTATACTTTATAACATTTAATGTAGACTTAATTTCAATTAATTGACGTAAGTCGTGCAGTTAGCGTAGTTTTGTTTTGTAATTGAAATAGTTAATTCTATAAGATGAAGTTAATGCTAATCCTATGTATAATTGGACCATTTGTTAATTTAAATTATAGAAAGCAAGATTTATAAAATTAATTTAAGTATCAAAACTCAACAATTGTATTTATTGCAAATAAAGTGGAATTAAACGTTTAAATATTACGTTACTGAAATTAAAATGGACTTTGAGAATAGTAATGTGAAATCATGAACCAGTGTTAGTGGCATCCTTATTTTGGATAAAAGGTGAGAATATAAAAGTTGAAATCAAATAAATGGGTTTTTGAGAATTTAATTTATATTTCCTAAATATAAGGAATGGGAGAAATTAATACTGCAATTGATAGACTTGTCAACTTTTAATTCACATCTAAACTAGTTAAATCATTGAAATTGATTAAGAAATATAAAAGCAATAAAATTTGGTCAATTTTAGAATTTAAATATAAAATTTGATTTTATGATTTATTTTAATTTATTTAATTATTATAAAAAATAGCCATTTTGGCCATGGACTTGGATTTCGATGAAACCAGTTTCATCGGATCCGTATCGGTGAATTATTGTAGGGTTTCAAGTTTCGTATCGATCGGACCTGTCGTTTGATCGTACGGATGCGAAACGCCTTGAAATCGATTTAATTAAAAATCAATTTGAATTCAATTTGGAAATTTTGTTTTCAGCATAACTTCTTCATACGATCGAATTTGGACGTGAAACTTTTTCCATCGCGTTCAGAATATTTTAAAATACCTATTTGGATATATGGGTTTAATAATTTTCGTTCCGGGGTTAGAACGGGCTTTTTGGGACAACTACCGTTTAGCACGTTCGTAATTCGTGCCCACCTAGCCTACTACAATTTGTCTATATATATGCTGTGATAAACCCTAGCCTCCATCTTCTATCATTTGTCTGTACGTTCATTTTTTTCATCTCTTTCTCTTCCTCAATGGTTGCAAAACCTAGATCTATCTACAGTTCAAAAATCAAAAGTGAAAATTCAAACATCTCAGAAAAATCCCTAAAAATTATATGTTAAAGTTCTCGAGATACGTAATCTGATGGTACAACTCGTTTTTCATTTGGTATGTGGATTGACCAGAAGAAATCGATGAAATTTCGGCTGTTTATCATCACCGCAACAAAATTCGTCGGATCGGGAAACGGTTTCTGGGTTTTGACGAGGGAACGAAGGGGAGTGCATCCGTGTGGTTGATTTCGAGAGTTGACGGTTGGATCGACGGGAAAAATTCGCTAGGGTTAAATAGGAGATGGCGGCTGCTGTAAGAGGCTTTGGGTAGGATCGTACTCGAGTGGGGTAGGGGCAGGAAGGCGTCGGCCAGCAACTCAGGGGGAGGGCGCGTGGCCGGCGGCGACGTCAAAGGTGGAGGTTGTCGTGGTTTCTTTCGTTCGAACGCGTGCGTGATGCGGACCTGGGTGCTGCGTTGGGTTCAACGTGAAAAGCATCGGATGGAGACCGCATGCAAAATTGTTTCAGGGTCTGGTGACGTGGCAATATGTTTGAGGTGTGTGAATGTGTACCATTTTTGTTTAAATTAATTTTGATTTTCAACATCGTTTTAATGCATAACTTTCTCCTACGATATCCGTTCTACGCGCGGTTTTTTTTGTTAGGATCGTATTGAAATTCCGGATCTGATGACACAGGTTTGGACAGATTTGGAAACCGTCGGATTTTTGGGTTTAAATCGAATTTAAATTCGATTTAAATTCAAAAGGTGAGTGTTTTAACCCACTCACAACTTCTAAAAGTTTTTATGTTTGTTAAATTTATTTTAGATATGAGTAGAAATTTATTTATGAATGTTTGGCATGTTTTATTCAGCATATCTGTTAATTCGCATTTATTTAATTTAACTGTTAATTTAGTTTATTTATTGCATATTAATTGACAGTTAGAATTTATTTATTCGCCTATAAACTGCTAGTTAACAGTTATAAAATTTATTACTGAATATAAACTGTTAGTTTAATAGTTGTTAAATTATTTTGAACATAACTGCCAGTTATTACCTGTTATATATTATCTGATATATATTGATATTGATTTATTATTGGATGATGATTGTGATTTGGATGATGGATGATGTTGATGAATGGATGTTTATTTTATATCATTAAATTACAAGTTATCATACATTTTCATTTCATTCGGGATTGTGGTTTGAAATGATATACAACCGCAAAATTTTATTTTTAAATTGCGGATTGAAATGATAAATATCCGTATCACTTGACCATAGGATAGAAAATTATATACAGGCACCGTGGTCTATATATAAAATATTTTAAAGTGATTTCTATGGTTTGTATGGAATACGGTTTATAAATTTTAATTTTGATATTTTCTTCTATATATACATATGAAGTTAGAGATTTTGAATTTAAGCTGTGTATAAATCTCTTAAATAAAAATGGAAAAATTGAGAAAAATGGAGTTTGATAATTATATCATATGTTTAATGTTTAAGTTTGGAAATTTTAAGATATGATATTTATAACTGGACTTTTCCAAGATAATTAAAAATGAATATGTTAGTATAAATTAAATTGAAGAAAATATTTAATTGTTAGAAATTGGAGTCTTATTTATGGATTTTATGTAAATATTCAAGACTAAATATTAGCACGTTTAATTTGCTGAAAGAAAATTTTCCAACTTTAGTTTTGAAATATTAATACTCCAAATGGATATATATATATATATAGAAATTGATGTAGTTTTGGAACTTGAAAATGATATTTAAATTTTGGTTTAGACTTTAAAAAAAGAAACATATTTGTAAAGCCATGGAAATTATTTTTCTTTACAAAGTTACCTTAAAGTTAAACCATTTATTTTATATACCGTTGAATATCCAAACCATTCAAGTTTTAGAAGTTATGGTTTTAAAAGTATGAATTCCGAAATATTATGTTTTGAAAGTATAATTCAAATGTTTGGTTTCCAGATATTTTAAATTTTAAACCAGTATGATTTTGGAAAAGGATTATATTTGAGATAAAATGATATCATATTATTTTGGGTTTTAATTTGATATCGTATTCATAGTTTTGAAATGGAAATTTTTATTCTGATTTTAAAGTATAAACTATTTTTAAAATGACCGCGGTGTTATAATAACGATGGGTTGGCAAAGAGACCAGGATCGGATATGGACATACTCTCTATCGATACCGAAAACCACTTTGACTAACCGTGTACGCGGTGGAGATTCCAGAATGAAGTAGGTTGGTGGCGACGTTTCCTATAAGGTAAATACGTGGACCCGACTCCCGTGAGTTGGCATAAGGTGGCTAAAACAGGAGCGATTGACAGGTTAATGAGGTTATTCCTCTGATCGGACACTCCTCTTCGATATTATACTTTGACTTTGGATTGATTTAGTGGCCACTTTTACTTTGATTTTGGGGGAGTTTGTTCGAGGTGGGCGGTAGCTGTGGCTACGCGTTACCATCGGCCCGGATGCGTAATTGGTATATTTACCCTGGCATTGCCTAGTTGTACCGTGTCACCTACCATACCGAGCCTTGTACGAGTTTGGATTTCTCCCGTAGCCCGTGTGGTATCCTCTGGTGGCTTCCCGATCAGGAAGGACTATGATATTGGATGGACTACTGGGACTATTACGTGTTAAGGGGAATATTGGGTCACTCCTTAACGCTATTTAAAAGTATGTTTATTTTACTATAGACACTATTATAATAGCGCAATATACTATATAGTAAATAGTTTAACGAATCCTTAGGAGATGTAAATCCCGAGCATCTCTTGAGTTACTGCACTCATATTTATTTCTGTTAATTTAACTTACATAAGATCTTTTAGTTCTGACTCGAGTGTTTTGTCTTTTCAATTCGCTCGGGTCAGTCCGAGCGTGTCAGGATTTGAAGATTTAGTTCTGGAGGACGAAGACGAAGATTTGTAGTATTATTATCTACTATTTTATTTCCACTATACCGTATTCCGCTGCATTGATATTATTGGTATGTAAACTCTGATATTTAAATGTATAAAGAAGAATCAAATGTTTTGTAAACAATTTTATAAACTGTATATTTTATTATTATATTTTATCCTTCCGCTGTGAGATTCTATTTTGTTTTATTTCTTCTCTGTTTTCTTATTTACCCCATAACGATCCGCCCTTCCGTATGGTTTGAATCGGCATGTGTGTCGATTTGAATCGTGCGAAAAGGCGGGATGTTACAACCACGGCCATTCCGATCACTTAGATCATCAGTAACCACCTAAATTCCAATTTCTGTTCAACCCAGCAATGCATATTCAAAACTCATCTAAAAATTATGATTTCTCTTCTAAAAATCAAGTTTTTGATTAAGTATTCAGTTTACAAACCTGAATCAATGAATTACAAAGTTTGAACTTTAATCAAAACTAATGGTTGCATGTCCCTATGGTTTCCAAAGCCATTTCAGATTTATTTCAACTTAATTAAAATTTTAAAACTTACTTCATGACGAAACAAACAAATTTTGTTTAAAACCTAAGTTCTAACAGCAATTAGATCAAGAGGATATGAATTTCTGAATAAAACTTGAGCCTGGAAACTAAAAAAAGAAAAGCACAGATACACAGCAGCATGCACACACCTATATACATTCACACATATACATAGAAAAATGCCCAGAAAATTCATACATACACAAACATATTTTGTTTCAGAAATTAGCATGCAGCCAGATTTATTCAAATATTTAAGCTTTTTAAAAAAAGTATTACTCACCTGTTTTGCAAATGAAGAATAGAGCCTTCTTTTTATTTTGAAAAAGCTTTTGACACTATAAAACTTTGAGTGCTGGAATATGCCTTTGATTTAAAAAAACTGCAATTGCTTATTATTGAAATTTGTAGAGATGAGACTGCCTTGGTTTGACCTTGCTTTAGTTTGAAACTCAGGTTGAAGAATGAAGGCTTTTGAAAATATCAGGTTTGGAAAAGAAACAGGCTATTGAATTGATTTTCTGGTTTGAGGAGGATGACTTTAAGATTTTGAAACAGAGATGAATTGCTTTAATTTATATCTCAGGTTGAAGATGAATGTAGGCTTTGATTTTCATCTCAGATTTGAAGAAGTTCAGGCTTTGATTTTTGAAAATGTATAGGATTTGATTTTGATATTGAAAATGGGTTTAGAGGTTATAAATTTTGATAAGTTTCTGGTTTTAGAAATGTGGATAACAGATTTGTTTTTGAGAAATGGTTTGAGCTTTGTATAGGCTGAAGTTTTCCTTAGTTTTGAAAAGAAAAGGATAGAAAAGAAATGAAGAGGAGGAAAGCAATGTTTATATAGGTAATAATGTGATTAATAAAAATAAAAGAAAAAAATTAAAATTATAAAGGACACATGTTCAAAATACTAACATTTGTCATACACGTTTATTTATTAAGTTACACGTGTTATTATGGTTGCTTAATGTATTAACACTTGTCATATGTATTATTTTGTTTATTTTAAATGTTAATAAGAGGTTTTTATATTAAATTTACTAATTCTTATCTAAATATATATATTTAAATTTCTTTAAAGAAAATGAAAATAAAACCAATTATATATAAATAAAAACTTATACATATAATTTAAATTGAAATATTTTAAAATATCTACCTTTTTAATTTCAAAATTAAATCCGAATTAAAATTCAAATTAAATTTAAAAATCCAAATTAAAGTCATTAACACATTCAGTTCGGAACAACAATTCTATTTTTATAAAAATCTACTTATATCTACATATAAAAACAATACATTATTAATATTTGAAAATAACAATTTAAAAATAATTTATAAAAGAGATTATCTTATTATTTATAATTTACTTATTAATAAATGATTAAATATATCATATGTAATTTATATTTTAAACTTAAGCTAAAAATATTTTAAACAATTAACATTTACCTTAAATAATTTGAAACTTTATAGTTAATTATTTAAATAAATCTTTGAAAAGTTTTATTTTAAATTAACCATAATTTCCAAATAACCAAATATATTAGAATTTGAAAATATGATTTTTATTTATTAAATTTTAAACCAATGCTTTTCTATTTACAATATATACAAATTTATATACATTATAAATAGAAAACATTTTATTAGTTTTAAAAGATAAACTTCACCAATTAAATATTTATTTGTTTTTAAAAGAATAATATGACACTTCAAATTAAAATTATAAAAGACAATTATCAAATCAATTTAATTTTTAATACAGATTATTAAATTGATATTGCCTAAAATTCCGGGTCATCACAGCAAAAGAGAGAAGAAATTTTTTTATGTTTATTTTATTCTCTCTCTTTCTCTCTTCTTGAAAAAAGGAATATAAAAAATTAATAGTACACAAAATTTATCTTCTTCAACTCCTCTTTTACCATTTGCTCTAAAATCAAATCTATCTTTCAAGTACAACTAAAATACCTGGGCAGTGACTTCTACAAATTTTCAAATCTTTCAACCGTGAGTGCAAAAGTTTGAAGGGTCGTTGTTTTAACCATAGGGAGCGGACGACTATTATCGATTGCACCATAGTCATGTCGAATTTCGCTTTCATGGCTTTCTTTATTGTTCCTACCCATCAAATTTCCAATATATGTATGTTTGTATGCATGCATGCAGATATGTGTGTAAGAATCTACAATATATTTAACTCACTGTAATAAAGAGAAAACCTTACACATAGATAATGTCATAGATTTGCATAATATAAAAAAGAAAACTTATGTTGCACTTATATATAAAGTAGAAACTAAGAATAAATTAAACTATGGTTTCTGTATGTACACATTTTGTCTGGATATCAATATATTATAATATACAAAACAAAGCATTTTGTCTAGATATTAATATTCCCATAACTATCACAATATGAAAGATAAGTCTGGCAAAAAATAAGACATAAGTTCATCAAATCACATTTACTACCAGTCAATGTGAAACGGAATTGTACAATACCATGTAGCAATAAAGACTGCATTAGTTAAGCCTGTGTAGTTACAGCCTCCTGAAATCCTCACAAAATCCCCGTTGTACCACATAATACTCTTCGATCACTATGCTATTTCAATTGCCGCTATTAAACATTCGACCCGCTTCAATTCCCGCTATATTCCGCTATACCAGCTATATCAAGGCTTTTTGATACACACTTTAGTAGCATTGATATTCAAAGGTTGATTTAACTAGTTCTCTTTTAATCCAAATCAACAAAGTTAGGGTAAAGACTTAATTTTAAGGAATAAATGCTCAATACAAGTTAAAAATCTATTGTAGTCACCAAATCTAGTCTGCATAAATCATGATATTCTTTAGTTTTGTTTTATAGGATTAAAAAATATTTCTTTTTTCTATACAAATAATGTTAGAATGAGACCAAATTAACTTTATATATATTGTTTTATATCTAATGAAGCTTTTTGCACCTTTGCTATTGTCCATTATCCCTGCTTTATTCCTGCTATAGCTTTTTCAACTCCATAGCTATAAAACCGCTAAGCGCTTGAACATGGTTAAAGGAAATATCAGAAAGAATGGTGATTACAATAAAGTTCAAAATAAGAACATTAATGAAAATTACATCTCATAAGTTGCAATTCCACTACATTACTATAATCATCTTTACAGAAAACACAGGAAGGTTTTGAGGCCATATATTTATAACCTAGATTAAATATATAGAAATAGAACATAACACAAATAAAGGTAAGAAGGCTTGCATATAAGTTTACCAAAATAGTAGCACTAAATTTTTATTTATAATATTTTATTAAATGGTTGTTATATAAATAACCTTTTATATTTGGCGTTTTAAATTTCAAATCATTTAATATTGAATAATCTAAGTTGTTAATGATTGTAAAATTTGGAAAGTATAAGCCATTATGTTTTAAGCGAAGCTAAATTAGATTTATTTGTGTTATAAACTAAAATAATGGAGAAAAAATTGGATCCTGAAGGAATCCTGCCATTATCGATCGATGTAAAGTTCACAATGTGAACTTACGTTAACCTTGACAACATTTTTGGAAATTTACATATTCACATAAATAATTTTAGGGGTAGTCGTACTACATGACAATGGTAAAGCCAGAAAATGTCTTTAAGATCTTTAGTATGGTTGGAATCTTACACTTTTATACAAAAATTGTCTGATGCACCTAAAAAATACAAATAGCTAAAAAAATATTAAAAATAGAAAAGCTAAAGAAGCTAGGTATTGTTTTATTTTATTTATCAACTATGTCAACTGTTTTGAATATTAAGTAGTGTTACATTTTGCATTTTGATAATTGTACTCCAAAAAAATACTATCACTACAACTTATTGTCAAGGTTGATTAAAGGAGTAAGAACTCCCTTCCTGAATAAATAGTATGAATATTGTTTTGGAATTATTTTTTATGTTATTTTGAAAGGCCAATAGTTTTCCTTTTGAATAGCATATCAAAACTAAGTTCTCCTAAGCAACAAAATTTTTAAAGGCCCGTATCTACGTAACCTTTGAGTTGACAATAAAACACATGTGTCCAACTCAAATTGAATAGAAATACGAATCTTTATGGGAAAAGAAGAAAAGGAGGTTGAAGATAACAGAAACAATAACAGGTATCTCACAATCGCAACATAACAATATATAATAGATGATAGCTACACGAAAAAATTTATAACGATTAATATACACACAATCATAAGAGTACAACAATCAATAATCAATATAGACAGTTATAATAACTTGTCCTCATAAATAATGAAAATACAACATGATTCACACAGCGGAAATAACCAAGTACGTATAATACGCTTGAGAATCCTCCAGCTTATCTCTTGAGCTCTATAGCATCCTAACCTGAATCTGTTGTACTTGGTCTGACCCAAGCAATATAATAAAATAACAGCAGAGTCAATCAGAAAAACCAGTGTGAGAAAACACACTCAATTTAAATTATTGCTATTATCAAAATCCTTTGAAAACAAAGATATCTCGTAAGACCACGCCACATATAAATACGACTGGTTTTTAGCTTACGACAACCAAAACATTTTATATCAAAATGATCGGATATTATAATAGTGTCTATAGAAAATAAACTATAAAATAACTGAAATGCTTGCATCTCACATTCCAACATATTTAGGCACAAATAAAAAAGCTTACAGGCTCGTAAGGGATATTGGAGTCCATACAATGACATGACTACTAAGGTACCGCTCGCCACAGTACATCTCTAGAAAAATGAAACGAGATCGAACCTATTGATCCCTACTAGCACAAGACCGACCTACCCTTTACTGGATAATATCGAATGTGATCACCACTAATGGGCCCCAAAACGAACACAAATGAAAGTGATGATAGATGTCCACTCTAGATGAGTGATGATCATGCTCTAATAGGAGCGACCTATATAGTCTTGCTGCATCTCCCCTGTTTTAGTCATTCCCGGTTGATGAGGTTTGATGCTACGTATTACCTTAAGAATAGCATTCATACTTGGAATGCTAACACTGCCTTCCAAGCAACAATGCAATGATAGCATCCATCCATACAAGTTGTTCTGGATCTGAACCAACCGAATTTTCTTAAATATCACTATCTTCATTATCTTCGAGATATCACAATTCGTAACGCACAAATCGGATTGAAGTGGTTTTCTTAGCAATACAGAAAAACAATGTAGAAAGTATGTTTGGTAGCATTTGACTGATGCTATTAATACATTTTATAGCATTTGTGTTGATAAGCTAAATTTCTTTTCTTAGCGTTCGTCTTCTCTTATCAAATATATTTAATAGCAATAATCACATACTATAATAAACTTTTAATAATGCTCTTTCCATTGCTATGACTTCTTTTTAAAGCATTTCAGTTGTTGCCATAATATTTTTTACAATGTTTATTGTGATGCTTTGAGTGTTATTTTATAGCGGTTATATATGTCACTGTAAAAGCTTCTTCATTATATGAACCCTTTTCATTGTTTAAACGCTGTTGAATTTTTACACAACGTTTTATGAACGTTGTTGAATGTTTTCATAGAGTTTCAAAAACGTTGTTGTTTGGTGTCCATTTTAATCAACATATATAGCAAGTTGTAGCCCCATTTTATATATAACACAACAGTTAATTTAAACACGTGCATTTCATAATCAACATATTATATTAATCATAGCTAATAATCAACATGTAACATGATATAATAAACGTATAAAATATTATTACATCAAAACATATGATACGTCCATAATATTTCACAATGTAGAACAAGCAACAGCTAATGGCAAAAGGTAGTAATACATATGAGCATACAAACCAAAATGTAGTTCTGGCATCAAAAGTAACTTCCAATCCATAACTTATTGCAGGATGTTACTATTTTTACATCAAATACATCTATCCACCTGTAAAGTAAAAGTTCTTTAGTTATGCATACTTAATTAGAATTTAAAGACCGAAACATTGAGTAGCTAGTTCTCAAGTTTTTTTAAGCTTTAAAATAACTCATTATCATACATATGATTATATGCCTTTAAAGTCTAGCAAATCTTTAATCAATGATACATGTTATGTATATTAACTTTAAAAATATATGGGCATAATAAGAGCGTGCAAGAGGAAAAGAACTTCCATGAACCTATCAACTATTTGCAAGTTAATTTCATAGATAGAAAAAGACACATAATATAAAGGATAAAAGTTCAAAGGAGCAATCAATTTGCGTAACCCTATTATGGTGTCTAACTTTTACTAACTGCATGGACAAAATTCCAAATAACAACTTGAATACATCCACAGAGTTTCAATTTAAATAAGAGCTTCAAATTATAACTCTGCATCACAAATTTGCAACTGTTCAGCTGTATTATACTAGCTTTTATTTTCTTCTCATGTGTCATATATTTTTGTTCGATCAAGTTTTGAAAATCAGTTCTCGTTAAAAGATGGTTGACTAAACGTAGTGTAAACTTGAACCAAATTGAAAAAAAAGATCGGACTTAACTTCCACCCTGCATAAGCATATTCATGTACTACAGCAAAACTATGAATTTTGGTAATTTGAATTAACAAATATAACAAAAACCCAGCACATGGTGTTGAATAATATTTCTAGATATAAAGTAATCTAAATCATATTAACATTACAATGATAGAAAGCCACATTTAATGATATTTTTCCTCATAAAAACTGTTTGAATTCGACCAAACAATCACCAACTATTTTTCCATAGGATAGACAAATTCTGTGCATAAAGTTTATCCAAAAATTTAATTCAATTCTTATCCAAAATTTTAAAATAGCACGAGGTTCCATCTAGAAGTCCACTTTTATCATCGAAATAGATTACTTCCACTTACCACTGGAACAAAGCTTATATAAGTTGTGGTCTTTTTATAAGAATATCTGTTTTATAAATTGCTTTGCAAAATTATCATCGAAAAGAGAAATTTTCTTTGATCTTGTAAAGAATTATGTCAAAATTATCTTATAGATTTTCCTTTCAAGACCTCAAGCTTGTTGTTATATACTTATATATGATCTTAGATCTTGTTTTACATTTTTCTGCTTTAGAATTCCATTGTCTGTTATTATCCCAAGTTCCAAACCCGCTAGCAACGTGAACAAGTTTGATGATCCAAAGAGAATTTATTAAAATGATTTGCTTCTTAATTCAGTTTAACATCTTCAGTCTATTTTATTCTACGCACCGTGAATATAATAATCCATTATCATTTTACAAATATATTTCATCCATTACGTTGGCATCAAGGTACGTAATGATAACAAAATTTTGACCTGGATGATGTTTATTGACCCAGTTACAGATTAAAAAACCAATTCATAAAGATATTGGAAGCAAACTATTCGAAAAAGCATAATACTTACTATTTTCTTTTGTTTTTTTAAATGGTACTTTATATATAACATGTCACTGGGACAACATATCACATGTCAGTAAACGTACGAATCCCGTGCAAGTTTCGAACTTGTGACCTCTCACACCAAAGCCGAATCACTTAAACACTTGGACAATGGTGTTTGTTACTTGCTATTTTCTTACTAGACCCTATGAGTTATCTTA
Organism: Allium cepa; assembly: GCA_030765085.1. Classification (NCBI taxonomy): domain Eukaryota; kingdom Viridiplantae; phylum Streptophyta; class Magnoliopsida; order Asparagales; family Amaryllidaceae; genus Allium; species Allium cepa. Next base: position 114,574,152 of record CM060932.1, read on the forward strand.
TTTCATTTTCTGACGTACATATAATAAGAAAAAATCATTTATATTTTATCAGCATTTGCTGAGGGAACATTTTTAATCTGAACACTGTCTTGATTCAAATGGAATACTAGGGAATTTTGATCACGAGACCTAAAGTGTTTTTTCATTAAAAAAGTTTGTTATGGGTCACCATCTCCTGCCCTTATGGGCCTCTAGCAACGAACATGCTTTGTAACCAAAGTCTTTTAGCCCCTTAAGAGCTTTTTAGCTTGAAAAACAGTATTCAGTCAAATTTATTCTCAGTAAATTTGGGTATTTTTGTCACCTCCATTTTAACCTCAAGAAATTTAGTGAAACATTATTCTTTTTGGCCTCAAGAAATTTAGTCTCCATCATTTCTACCTTTTTTTGTTTAAACTGTTGTTACAAACAAACCAGTTGGAATATTTTTATATGGTTCAGTTTAACGAGTCATTGAACCTAATATCCTGAGAAATTCAACATGCTCAATGCATAACATAAAATTATGACTTTGAATCGGTTTCTTTATGAGAAAACAGTAAGTCGTGATTTAATTTGTTTTGGCATTGACTCAATTTTTGATGCGTCAACCAATCGAACGTGGTTTGCATCAATCAATCGATCGCATTTTACGTCAATTCAAGAGATTGTTATTACAAATCAACCACATAGGCAGCCAAACATACTGTCTGCATTACCATAAAACCAAGCCTTAACGATAATAACATTTGAAGAAAATGCCTGTAGGGTTTTAATTTAAATGCAGGCTGCAAAAATAGAATTTTAAAAGGTTTGTTTGTTTAAAATTCCTGGTAGCTGGATGGTTTTAAGGCTTTTCAATTAAACAGTAAGAAAGATAAGGCAACCGACCATCGAAACTAGATCCCTTAAGACTTGGCACTATAAATACTATGTTTGTTATCCTTCTTAGAAAACTTGTTGTTTTAATTAAAGTGATTGCAATTGTGTTTTGCAAAGGTTCTTCCTATATTGATGAATAACTCCAAATACCCTATCCGATTGACTCAACTACTTATATTTAACGCTTTTTATTAAAAAAATTCTATATAACAATTTGGAAGTGTTAAAAGAAGAAAATGTAGCAAATTATGCAGCTTATTTTTGTGATTTCAACTGAATGAAATTTAGCTCTATCAAGATTAATTGACAAATACGAAAGATGATGGCATGCATACATACTCAGTATAGAGGTTCTTAAAATGGAAGTATTGATGAAGGGTTATAGAGAAGACCCATATTCAGGTGAGTTTTTTTATTAATACCCTGATAAAATTATAATATTATCATAACGATGGTACGAATTTTTTATATATAAGTGTTAAATTTTGCATTAGACATAAATTTAGTCATATGTTAAACTAAGACTACAAAAAATGAAATATGTATGTTTAATTATTCCAATCTGATATAAGGGAAAATTAAGAAATAGAAAAAAAGTTGCACATCGGGTGTATACATGTGGAATCACCTCAGGTGTGCACGTAGACGCATGTAGACGAAAAAGGTAGGGAAAAGGACTTTTGAAGCTCAATAGTAAAATTGATAATTAATCACTGCAGCATTCACCTCCAACCAAATAATAAACTAGGATCAAATGCATATCAAAGGTTACCTAACTTTTGTTTGATGTTTTTTTAGTTTGGTCTTCTTCGTCAGATTCAGTTACATAATCCTTGCTAGAAATATCCTTCTTATCTACTTTAACTACAATGAACGTTAATTTGTTATGCCTCTTTCTTAATTTTATTATAGTTAATCAAATTCATAATATATTTTTTCTACCTATTTTGTTTAAATATCTCTTAAAATAGTTCAAGAATGTGATCCACCATCAATGTTTTTTATCTTTTACTATAAAGGTTAAACATTGATATTGTACGCAAGTGTCACACTATCACATTATCAAACAATTTCCAGTATAATAAAAATTTAGAAGTACTTACAATAGTATCTATAGCAACGATGTTCGCTGGTTTGCCATCTTTTCTAGTGCAAGATTTGATCCAAACTTCAGCTCTAGAGATGAGATATGGATCGTTACTCTTCTCTTTCCACATTTAAGATATCATTAAAACAACAAATCGTATTAGCTAACTTGTTAATAAACATCATGGTAAATAAATTAACTTTTCTTACTAAATCTTCAGCCAATTGAGCCATTCCTCTATGACTGCATGCGTGTGGCATCTGATTGCATCTAATAGCCTTATATTTATAACTAACCATCTGAAATGTTCAAAAACACATAAAAGATTCTGTAGAAAATAAACATCACAATTCATAATAGATAAGTACAAACCATTATGAAGAAGGCTGCTTCAGTTGTAAGTTTATGAAGTTGTATATACTATTGATGAGTTTGTATACAATTGATTTGGTTAAAAGTGTAATTTGTTCTGCTCTCTTGATGTTTTGAACAATAATTTTTGTATTGTTAAGAAATTTTGTATTATTATTCTGGAGTAGAACAAAAAAATCGGTTGATCTACATACATATGTAATGAATTTGTTATTTGCAAAAATATATGAGATGCTCGCTATTGTATTTATTTTGAAAGTATTCTCTTTACATTCATACTTATATCTACATGCTTTTATACGCATGCATATATGAGCATAACTGGAATAATGAATTTGTTTGATCCACGTAAGTAATCACATACATTTATATGCATGCTTGTGTCTACCTACATGCTTTTACATGTAGAGTAAATGCAGGTTTAGTTTGCTAGAAATGAATTTAGATTAAGCAATGTAATTTTACATTGGTGGAAACTTGCACTGTGCAACCCCCAGCTGACATAAACGATTAATGACAATACCGTCAAATATTCTAATGATTTTAATGCATGACTGGCAACTCATATAGTGTTCTTTATGTGAAATCTCAAGTTTAAAACTAGCTATGAATCAAATTATCTCTTTAATTTATCTTCACTGTTTTGTCTTCGAGCTTCCATGGAACAAATGATAAATGGATAAAATTGTATATCAATTGGCATAACCGTATATCGTATACGTATATCTTTTACCAAGACAGATGGTGGAATAAAAAAACCAGTGACAGATGATGGGAAAATAAATCAGATGAGAATGGGTAAAAATAGAATAAACAGAACATATGAGTTTGAAGAAAAATTATTTTTTCCTATATAGTGGGCCAAGTTAAGTGAGTAAATTGTCAAATAAGCAAAACCAATGGAAAGACTGAACTTGTATGATCTAGCATGATGTTTAATATATATTGTATTTCTGGAAAATTGAAAATTAAAATTTGATCATCATGGAAAAAAACAGCCACGCAGTAGGTTAACGCGTGCATTGAAGACAGTGTAATATATGCTCCTAATCCAGTAGCCAATGTGATGTGGAAAGAGTAAAAGCCATGAAAAAAGCAACAAAATGCACTTGATCATCAATTGCCATCAACGGGACGTATCTGTGGAACAAACTAAGAACATCCTAATTTAAGCCACCATTCCTTATCAATTAATTGACAGGTATACATTTTACCGGCTATTGGAGTATGCAGTGGTAAAATATAGTATAAAAAATTCTTTCTTAAATGCACATCGTATGTGAGAGGAAAAACATACCGAGCTAGGAAAATAATTACATTAAATTACGATGCTCAAAAACCAAGTTGTAAGCTAATACGACAGTGAGAATAAAACATGTTACACTATTGGGGAAAGTAAGCGTCTGTACTTGCAATATTACAACAAGTCAACCATAGTTGCTGAATTTTGTAGCAAGAATGAGTAGTAAGACAAAAATAAAGTTTTTGTACCAAAAGGGTATCTCTTAGAATTGAAAATCACCTACTCATAAATGATGTACAACTGATTTGGTACTTGTGCTCTGTAAGTAAAATATGAAACAAACATTAAAATACTGTGACATATAGAAACATTTGCAAACAAATAGGAAACAACAAACATATGAAAGATCGAATTACCGTAAACCAAAGTCGAAGAAGGTACAATACTTTATCTACTAAAACCAATAATTAACAGTTGTAATTGGCTCATATAACGAAAGTGATGTAACAATTTTTCCCCCTAAACACTTAATGTTAATTATGATTTAGTATGTTTATTTTCAATAGCTACAGATGCGGAAAGTACTAGTACTACATTCCAACTACTACACATGTTGATGATTATGTTTTAAGTAAGGTAAACTTAGTCCTAACCATAGCCCACTAACATATAATTGGTTTAAACTAACTGTAATTTATAAAACGGTAGAGACGACTACAACAAAAAGTGACAAAGGGACTGATTAGAAAAGCGGGATAGATGTGGATGTAAGTACATGATTAATTATTGTCAAAAGACAGTACAATCTGAAATCATTATCTCGCCTGTTCTAATGTAGGCACAACATCATTTAAACCGATGTTAAAAGAATAGATGGTAATAACCGTAAAAGGGCGATGAAGTTACAGAAAACAACAATTGAGTAAAACGACTATGTATAGGTGTTTTTGTTGAGATTTAGTATATTCATGGTAAAAAGCTGTGGATGTTGATAGTACCACAATTCCAATTGCTGCATATTTAGATCCTTGTGTAACCTATTCTATTTCAAGCATAACAACATTTGAACTGATGTTGAAGGAATAGATAGTACAAACGGTACTAGACGTTTGCTCTTAATACTGGCATTACAAATGTTATAGAGGAAAGGTGCGCTTGTTTATTAAGTGAAATAAATCAAAATACAACCAATAGATTAACATACCATAACAAAAACAAAGTTTACAATCCCTCTAGTGAACAATTGGGCATAAATAAGGAATACAAACACATAACTACATGCATGACCAGACATAAACACCACAACCGTACATGGTTTCATGTTTCCAGCAAATGAAAGGTTAACTTATTGAATGTTTTGCCTTATAAAATCTTATCACTGATTTATGATAAAACACAACTCACAAATTGTACTTAAATATAAAAGCAAGGATAACTTTGAGATAAAGGCATAGTAAAACATTATTTTACACTATAATCACTTGCACACATCCTATTAATTTATTTCATATAACTTTCTTAAACTCGTAATTTACATATTTTTCATAGTTAAAGATGAGGTATAATGAAAAATCTTATTATATTTCACTTAAGCAATCTTGGAAAGCTAATATAGTAAAACTCTTAAAAGTATTTGGTAAGCAGGAATAGAAAAAGATGACCATCTTATTACAAATGGCACTTAAATATATAATTCCCATAAACTATTTTTATGTAAAAAAAATTTAGTTTCAAAAAATCCCGATGATCCACTAATAGTCTTCCACAATCTTGGTTTAACAGTCTCTATTTCATGTAACCACCTAAAAAGTCAGAAAGAAAATGTAGCAGAATGTATACAGGGTCTCTCATATTTCCTTTTATGGTTGACAGGCAGGCAAAGGAAAAAGTTGACATAAAGATCCTGGCTATTTTGCAACTCAAAACATAGTTTTATAGTAATGAAAGCTATAACAATGCAGAGTGAAACCAACCAAAATTTAAGTAATCTATGATTGATATTCAAATATTTTGGACCATTTCAGGGACTCAAATTCATATTTATATGTAAAACTGTAGATATGAATAATGTAGAAACAAATATAGTTGCATTTATTTCAAATTCGAACTCCAAAGCATAAAATGAAATACAATCACAGTAGAAAAAATATCATATAATATGTATTGAAGTATATACCTAACTGTTTAAAAATAGAACAATATTTAAGAATCCTATAAATACTGATCATGTCTTGTATTAAGGAAATCGTTTCTTAAAATGTTTCATTGAAAAATATCATCAAATCCCTGCTCATTTACAATTAGTAATGGTGGTTTGAATGCAAACATAATAGGACAAAAAATTCTCGCTAATTTTTACCAAACTGAAAAATATGACAATATAAGTAAAATCAACTAACCAATATATTTTCGAATTTAATATAAGCTCACCTGCATCTGCTACTATATGAAATCAACTAGCCAATATAGTAAATGATTTTTGTCCTTCGGCTTAAGAAATATATGTAATTTATTTTGTCCTACTTTAGAAATCAATTGTAAATTATAATCACTCAACAACATGATTTTTTTTCCTTTTTTAATTTTAGAGTATTTTATATCCAATAAGCAGTGACCCTATTCATTAAGTATACCATATCAAGTGCACTATATCATCTTCAACATTATGCACTCAGCTATATCATCTTATGGCTTGGTAATCCTCATTTGAAATCCAGGAATAGTACTGTAGTCCCAATTTAACGGCTAGAGATGGATAATTTTTCTCTTGATAGATGCTGACTTTGGTTTACACTTTTAGAAAGCATGCTCGTTTGTAATTAAAATATATTGGTCATTAACTTAAAACTCCATTAAAGTAAATTACAAGTACATATTATATACCCATTGGCATGACTATATATTCTACTTCCATCATCCATAATATACAAATACATATTATTGTAAAGGGGACTTGATACGAGGTAGACGACACAGAACCTCCATTACTATTATAAGGCACCAAATTAGGTATAACACGATAAAAAAAAACTGAAGTTTTTAATTTTGCACATTTTATCAATTAAAACTGGTTTAATTTTGCCATAAACTATGTTCAACCATTTATTAGATAATTTAATTCTATAGAAAACACAAACTAGATAAAATGGTAGGAAGAGAATCGGTTGGTTATAAAACATAAAGGCAAGGCAGTAACTTACTTTGAGACTTGGAGGACAAAGGAATTGGTTACTAGTGATGATGGTTACCGATTCGCCTCCATCGACGACAGCGGGAATTAGGGTTAATAGCGATGAAGGTTGCCGATTCGTTTCCACTAACGAGCCTGTAACGAGGATGACTGCGATGTGGATGATTTCAAATGGCTAATAAAGCTACTGGGGAACGATGAGGAAAGCTACTAGCGATGAAATTTTATTTCGAAGGAGCAAATTCTATTAGTAAATTTGGAGAAATGAAATAAAATTTGGAGAAGTTTTACCTTTTAAGGAGTACGTAGAAATTGAATGGAGGGAAAGGAAAGAAATTTTATAGACGGTCTTGCTGCATCTCCCCTGCTTTAGTCATTCCTGTTTGATGAGGCTTGAGGCTATGTATTACCTTAAGAATAGCATTCATACTTGGAATGCTAACACTGCCTTCCAAGCAACAGTGCAATGATAGCATTTATCCATACAAACTGTTCTGGGTCTGAACAAAACGAATCTCCTTAAAGATCACCATCTCCATTATCTTTGACATATCACAATTCGTAATGTGCAAATCGAAATGATGTGATTTTCCGTTAATCAATCCAATCCCGATTTCTTCGAAATGATCAACGAATTTTGGCCAGATTTGATAGTCCGTTATTTAACTATCAAATTACACACATAAGCAGTCGTTAGGCCTAATTTTATTAAATCCTTTCAAATATTTATTTCAAATATCTTTACAAAGATATATACTCAAATCTCTTCTAGTATTCCAAAATTCGAAAACAATTTCAATAATTAAATCCATAACAGGATATTATCAAACCATAACAACACTTAGAAATATTTCTAAATTCTATCACTTACAAAAATATTTCTCTACCAATCATTTCACTCTTAAATATTTCCAACATCCTCCTTTCAATACTAAGGAAAATATTTATAGCATATTTTCCAAGATCATTTTAATATTAAACTTAGGAAATATTTCATAACTTATCTCATAAATCTTCAAAATTTATATCAATTCCTTTTACAATTTCCAAAATCGATTATACTCACTTATAATCACGTCTAACCATTTGTAACCGCTTTATGAATTCAGATTCAAAATTTGAAGTTTCTATTTCTAACATTTCGGAAATTGCCTTAAGTTTCCATCATACCGTTATAAGATTTCTCTTATAAAATCACATCCATTAAATAAAATCCGATTTACAAATCTCTAAAGTATTTATAAATAACTTCAATCAATTTCCAAAACTCTATATTATAAAATAAGTGTTTTTAAAGAATAGTAATAAAATTTCAAACCACTTAAGTGATTATTAAAATATCAAACTCCTTTTAAATAACAACAATAAGTGATTTCCAATTCATTTGTAAATAATACTAATCGATTTACAAAGCTTATTATAAAAATTAAATTCACTTCAACTAATATAAAATACTTGAATAATCACTTTCCGAAAACATTCTAATGCTAATATAGTTTTTAAACTCCATAGCTTAATAAATAAGATCACTTTTTAAGACAAACCTTAACCTCTCGATAAAAATTTAAAATATTTCTTTTTAAAATTCAACATCACCTTTTTTATACCTATAAATCACTCTTGATTTATCTCAAATCGATTTTCATTTCCAATTTCATAACCATTTCTAAATTCCAAAATAGAATCCACTATTTCTTCCTAACTTGATTTCCAGATCTCATTATGAATTCTCACTATGAATTTAAATTTCCAATTTATCAAGTGATAATCATTTCACTTTATTCATAAACATCGTTTATAAATTTATAAACTCTTTTCCAGTTTTTCTTTGATAACAACAGATTTATATTAACAAACTTCATTTATAAATCGATTTCTATTTAAAATTCCATTTGAAAATCTATTCCTTAACAAGTTCTAATAATATTCCAAATTCATTCAAAATTTCGGTTACGACTTTCTTTTCCTATTCTAAGAAATCTCATTTGAAATCCATTTTTTAAAAATTCTCAATTTAAAATTCTTTATTTGAAACTATTTTTCGAAATAGCTAAATAAATATCCAAAGTCAAATTATTTATTTTATCCAACCCAATTCCTTCTTAAACAATCCCAAAAATCAATATAATTATTTTCATTTCCAAAATCACTATTGAATTCCGTTTTTAAATTCAAAAATATTATTTATGATATTTATAATATCAAAATTAGGGTCAGTGCACTTATAGCATCTGATATATCAAATCACATAACAATCCGTAACTGATTATTCAATCACATTATATATCACTATATATAAAACAATAAAATATTTTTGAGGAATCTAGTTGGATCCCTCCAAACTGTTTCCCTGCATTCACAGATGTTATATAACATAAAATACCAATTTCACTTGAAGGCGGGATATCGCGATAATATAGGGTCATACGCTATTATGCGGTGCGCATAGTGTCTCATCCGCTCCAATCGGTGGAAATTTACCCAACTACTAATATATATAATATAACATGTAACTGATAATAATAATAATTTATCGATTCATCTAATCAATCAATAAGTAATTTTTAACACATTAAAATAAAACTAGTTATCCAAATGAGTGAGACTTACTCACCTGATTTTTAATTTGCAATCCATTCCTATTTAAATTTAATTGAATTGACGTTCGATTAAATCTAAAATCCTAGCCGACTCCAATAATCTTCAAACTAAATCCAGATTGTAGCATACATTCCTACGAATCCAATACTGCCGGAATCATGTGATTTCGACCTCGAATAACAAAGTTATTGAATTTAAGAATTTTAATAATTAATTTATAATTAAATTAAAATTTAAAACTAATTTCGTTACCTTCCTTATGTTATCATCCAGGCACGTACAAAAATCGCCTAACCCCAAATCATGACTACAATTACAAGCGTGCGCCACCTGACCTCCATTCCCCATCGTCGAAACCCTACATGCCATGCCCAAGCCGCGCGCTTGCCATCACCGCCTCAGCCTCCAGCTCACACGCATGCTATCTCCCCTTCATTTCCCAGATCACGCTCCCTCAACCTCCATGTCGCTCCTCCTATTCACCTGACGTCGTCGCCTCCTCCTATAGCTGCGCCTCTACCCTTTGGCTGCACAGTCTCCAGAACGTGAGCATTTGCACCTAGCCAAACCCAATATCCTAACCTTGAAATCGAGCACGAATGCGGCCTTCACCCATCACGTGCCTACCCTCCAAGTAGCGGCCATCTCCTCTAAGCGCTCGCCCATTTTCTGATCGAGATTTCATTGAGTGTTTTTTTATTTCGATGTGATTTCAATTAGAAAGGAGAAGAAGAGATATATGTAACTTAAAGCTGAAGGGAGCAGCTCGATCAGGTGATAGGGCAACCCATGTTACGAGTTTACGGTGGCCGTTGATTTGATTTTAATATTGTATTCTCGCTTAGCATACCTAGAAATCCTAAACTCCTATCGATGCGTGCCGCCTAGCATTCCTAAGGTTATACGCAGTTCCAAACCCAATGGAACCAGTCTCATGCCCCAATTCGATCATATGGAGAAAATAGCTTTTTAAATCGATGATTTTAATTTAAATTAATCCTGTGCATTTTCAACTCGCATGACCAAACGGTAAATCCAAATGCTATAGAATTTGAAATCCCATAATAATACACTATTGTGGATCCTATTAAACTTGTTTCGTCAAATTCCGAGACTGTTCCCCGGATCGTTATTTTAACGCGTCGGTTAAAGCGATGATTTCAAAAATTGGCAAAATCACATTGAATTCCAGTTTCAAAAACTTACTGACACAATTAATTCAAATAGAATTTATATTAGCATTAGAAATCGTTTCGATTCATATTCAACTCAATTTCAATTATTCACCATTTTCGTATTACGATAAATCATTATAGTTGAAATATAAATTCATTCTATTATTTCAACCAAAATATTCATATTCAAAAATCAATTTATATTCCAAATCCAATATATAAAACTATATAAATAATTAAAATCAAACTACAAATCCGGTTCGTTACATTCCTCCCCACTTAATAGAATTTCATCCTCGAAATTGCTAAGGTAGGAAAATGTTCCAAACCCATTGATTTATCCAAAATCTACTTAGTTAAAACCCCACATTTCACTTTCCTAAACCTTTTAGTTTCATCCAAAACATTTAGGTCCCATTCCTAAATCAAATCAAGTTAAAGTTGCGAACCCAATTTTTAGTTAGCAAAAATTTTCTAACATCTTTGATTTTCGAAATCTTTTGGCAGAGTCTCCCTTGTACGGAGAGCCTTTTGCAATATTACAAATATGTTAAAAAGATATGCATCGGCTCTCATGGCCGGAAAATGCAATATATAACAATATTTTAATTTCCACATGCTGAATTCATATGTGTAACTTATTTTACCGTTATTAAGCAGGCTCGCTAAATTTGAATGCAACCGCGCAGCTAATTATAGCCAAATGGTCTTCTTGTACATGTACTTACTCAATTAAAACATGTAAGTTTCATGAGTTTGAAATTTAATACCGTTTTATTCATTTAACTAGTTAAACACATTATTTTCACAACCAACAAGTTATATCATGGATGTATAATCATTTTATAAACAAAACATGCTATAATATGTATATCTAGCATGTACATGCAAATATCATGTTTCAACATTTAATCATTCACTTCCAAACTGATTTGCATACCATTTATTCGATTTCAAATTTATTCACAACAATTTAATTGCATCCAATTTACATTTACACACATTACATACATTTCCATTTCTTTAAGCTTTTATTTATTAGTTTTAATTGATGTGAGTCAATTTATTCTCTTCCATTTATTTCACTTGAATGATTCACTATAAATTTTATTTGTGATCCATTTTATATTCACATTTAATTTATTAATTTGATTTATACATTCATTTCATTTTACGTTCAACAACATTTTATTATTATCAAATCAAAATTTCATTCCATTTTCGTTTTAAATTTGATTCATTGATTCCATTTCACTCAACAACGTTCCAAACACCATCAATCTATTTTAAATCCATATTCAATTTACCTCTTATTCTTCCATTTACTTTTCATTTCATTCTCTAAGTTTTTGTCCACTTTACTTTCTAACAAACGACAATTCCATGCCATGTTAATTTATGAGTCACCTTATAAAATAAAGATTAAGGTTTATTATAACCTTTTATACAACACTTGAATTTATTTCCACTTCAAAACTTAAATTCATACTCAAATTTTATTTATAACTCAAATTCCATATTCATTCACCATTCCTTTATAATTCAAATCCAATTCGATTTATCCGTTTCATTTCACTTTTATTTAAGTTCTAGTCATTTTATACCATCACTTTTGATTTTCATCACTTCCGACTTAAGTCCATTTTTCAATCATTATCAAATAATATTTCAAAACTTATTTCTATCACCACCAATAACAATTCAGTCCCACATCCATGCACTAATTCCTTGGTTAGTTTATTCTACTAATTCAATTCGAATTAAATCCAATTCCGATAATTGTCCTATTTATTCATTTTCAACTTCCTTTTCACTTCATTCCACTTTTCTAAACTTGAGTTAAGTTTATTTCAAAAATCATCTCATTTAGCTCGATTAGAGTTAACTTCATTTTATAATACAAATTTGGGTTTCCATTCCTTTACAAAAATGTCAAACAATTTCTATATCGGTTTTTCTACCCCACTTTTCCAATTTATAAGTTAAACAACTTATCTTTCACATTTTCATCCATTCTATACTTGAGTTGATTCCATTCAAAATTTATAACTTAAAGTTATATAGTCGCTTTACACTCAAATTTTATATTCCATTCAATTTGATGTTGTTTCAAACCCAAATCCAATTTTATTTAACAGCTTAAGTTAATATTTAATTCCAAATTAATTTTTTCACACTTTCTTTCTTACTAAAACCATTATCAATTTATAAGCTCAAAACTTATTTCCTGATGTTTTTCCCAACATTTAAATTAAAATTCCAAAATTCAAATACCTGGTTTTTTTTGAGAAAAATGTGTGATCCTCTACGAATAGAGGAGAGCACACATGTGAATATATATATCACGGACATAAGGTGCTGCCAACATGCCTGGCAGGTAACAAAAACTAAATACATATATCAGATCTTAGGTACTCCTAAGATGTGTTCCGACAAGGCCACCATCCATCACACCCCGATATCGAGCTTTGGTATGGCCACCGCCCGATATTAAGGTGTTAGAAATACCTAAAAACTAAATAAAAAAATCCAAAACTACTAGATGACGTCACAAACTAATAAGGAAGCTCCAAATATCTGTATCAGAAGAGGTGAATAAGCATCTACTCTGAAGTGGATCTACTGAATAGAGAAAGCGCTCTGAAGGCTCTGAACAAGAGGAAGGAGTGCCAAACTGAAGAATAGATCCTCCTAAAAAAAGTGCCCCATAATGAAGATAGCAGTATCCCATATCCGAGGAGAAACTGCTAGAAGTCCTAGATGAAGAAACTCTGCTCTGATGACCTCTCTACAATCTGATATCCTGCAATCTAAAGACACGAGTACCTGCAAAATGAACCTAGTACCCTATCGCCCATACCTGCATCTGAAAAATGACTAAGGAAAAAATGGAATGATACATATATATGTATATTTATATAACTAATATACATATATATGTATCTATAAGGTAGGAAATAAAAACCTAAATAAGACTATCTGGATAATAACAAAAGAATTGAATTACCTGTAAACTAATACCAACCAGTGACTAGTACAATAATTGAGACAGATCCATCTTATGAATCTTTAATCATAAGTAAGTTACGATTAAAAGTGAAATCATCATATAAATTTGAGAAAGTATTAATAGTACTATTATTAATGTTAAAAAAATTATTGTTGTGCTTAAAAAAGTTAATATTATGCCTAACCTTGTTAAGACACCATTTGAAAAAGATATTTTTAGCTAATTTGTATTTGGGGTTAGAAATCCAATTAAAACAAAATGAAGAAATTGTAAAAATCAATTTGTTAAAATGACTATTATTATTATTAAAAATTCTTTGATTTCTTTCAAACCAAATAAACCAACTAATAATAATGAATAAAGTATCTAGTAAAAATCTAATATTCTTTTTGAACTTGAATCTATAATTATTCCAGTAGAATTCACAATCCGAAATTTTAGTTATTATATTAAAGTTAAAAATTTTAAGAGTATTAATTAGGATGTAATTAGAAGCCAAACAATCATAGTATATATGACTAATGTCCTCAAGATGCAGATTACATTATTATCATTCCAAATATTTTTTCTCCTTTAAAATTCTGTTGTATTGAGTTTTCTGTGAAGTATTACCACATGTGAATTTTGGATTTAAGAGGAGCATTAGATTTCCACACATATTTAAATGAGTTGCTTATTGTACCCAAAAAATTAATAAATCTGTAGAAAGAATTAGAAGTTTATTTCTTAATCTTATCACATTCCCAACTAATAAAATCATTATCATTATCAATATTACAAAGATTTAATCTGGCATAAAGCAAAGAAAGTTGCCTAAGGGTAGAATAAACTAAAATTCTGTTAAAACTGAAATTCCAAGGAGGATCATTTTCAGGAGAATAAACTTTATTGATTAAAGCATACTTAAAGTTACAAATTTCATACAACTCCTTAAATTCTAACTTAAGAGGCAAGATCGAAATCCAACGGTCATGCCAAAAAGAAGTACAATTACCTGAATGTACTATTGTATTAATTCCAAAGTTAAAAATTTCATGACATTTTAAAATGTTTTTCCAAAAATTAGATAAATTTTGGGTGTATGGATAAGCAATTTGGTATAAATTTCTATTACCGTTATAACAATATTTAGAAATGAACTTTTTCCAAATAACGTTATCATTTATATCTTTAAACTTTCCAAGCCATTTACCTAATAGAGACAAATTCATATTACGCAAATTAATAACTCCTAAACCCCCTTCCTTTTTGGCCTTACAAATGGTTTCCTAATTTACTAGACATTTAATATTATTATTAGAATTTTCCCCACTCCATAAGAAATCTCTTCTAATTTTATCAGTTTTATCAATAACCCAATCTGGAAACAGATGCATGGACATCCAATAAATCGAAAGGGCTGATAAAACCAAATTTATTAAAACTAGTCTACCTGCTCTTGATAAAAATTTCCCATTCCGGTTAGAAATCTTATTTTTAATTTTATCAATGATAATAATCCAATCGTCATGTTTGAGTTTGGTGAGTTTTCAACTTTTTCAAAATCATTTAAAAGTAACATGGAACTTTTGCCAAAATTTATTTTTAAACTAGATAAAAGTTCAAAACTGTAAAGGATAAACTTAAGGGTAATAATGTATCTAGGAAGATGGGAAGAAAAAAGTAAGGTATCATCAGCAAATTGAACAACCGATATACCATTACGCGATATGTCATTGCCTACATATCCAAGAGAGCACTTTTAATAATTTTAGCAAAAACATCCGCAGCTAAGTTAAATAATAAATGCAATAAGGGATCCCCTTGCCTTAAACCTCTCTTAGATTGAATTCTATTACCTAATATACCGTTAACCATAATACTAGAGTTTCTAGTTCTAAGCAAAGTCAAAATCCAACCGATCCATCTATGACCAAAACCTCTAGCATGAAAAATATCTACAAGAAAATCCCAATCCACCGAATCAAAAGCTTTAGAAAAATCAAGTTTTAAAATCGCACAGATTATGTTATTCTTACAATAGTAATTAATATATTCTTGAACAACTGCCACTCCATCACTGATATTTCTCCCTTTAATAAAAGCCAATTGTGAACAATCTATTAATTCGTTCATTCTTTTACTAAGTCTATTAACTAGAACTTTAGAAATGATTTTAACTAAACAGTTAATCAAATAAATAGGTCTTAAATCTTTTAAGTTTTTAGCTCCTACTTTTTTGTGTAACAAAATAACATCTGCAAAATTAAATCTCCCTAATTGCAAATTACCATTATAAAAATCATTAAACATATTAACTAAGTCAAATTTTAAAACGTCCCAAAAAGTATTATAAAATAAAATTGGAAACCCATCAGGTCTTGGGGATTTATCACTTGGCATGTCATTAATTGCTTTTCTATTTTTCTCTTCAGTAAAAGGATTATCTAACTCTGATACATCAACAATAGAATCAGATGGATACAGATCTATCCATCTAACATTGATTCTATGTTTGATTTTAGAACCAAAAGTATCCTTATAACAGTCTGTAAAAGCGTTGTTAAGATCCCTTTG
Source organism: Allium cepa (assembly GCA_030765085.1). NCBI lineage: Eukaryota > Viridiplantae > Streptophyta > Magnoliopsida > Asparagales > Amaryllidaceae > Allium > Allium cepa. The sequence goes on from CM060932.1 coordinate 114,590,247, forward strand.
ATCAACTAACTCTATATTATTAACAAATATAGAGTTAATTGTATTACTACATTTTCTACCATTAGCTATATTATGAAAAAAATTACTATTATTATCACCTTCATTGATCCATTGAATTCTGCATCGCTGTTTCCACATAACCTCCTCCTTTTCTAAAATAGAATTTAATTCATCATTTAAATTAGCAAGAATTACGTTCATCTAGATTTAGAGATCTAGATTCTTCTATCTTATTAATTTTAAGCATTTCATTAAGAATATTATCTTTTTTGATTTTTAAATTTCCAAAAACATTTTTGTTCCAATTTTTAAGAAAAATCCTGAGATCCCTAAGTTTACAAATAAAATCTTTTGCAGAATTTTCCTTATTTCTGATATTATGGAAACTCAAAGAAACTCATTTACCTTTAACTAGGTTCACGAAGTTAGATTCCAAAAGCCACATCTTTTCAAATTTAATTTTTTTATAATAACTCTATGATACTCATAGGTAAGTATAATTGGACAATGATCAGAGTAGGTATAAGGTAAACCAGTGACTCTACAGATTGGGAATTTGTCTTTAATTTCATCACTAACAAAAAAATCTATCGAGAAGAGCCATGGATGGAGACTCTCTAGCGTTACTCCAAGTAAACTTTCTATTAGAAAGGGGAATTTCAATCAAATTAGAATTAATAATAAATTGATCGAATTCCTCCATAGCAGAGTAATCCCTTTTCTAAGGATATCGCTCACCTATGAAGCGCGTAACATTAAAATCACCCCCCAATATCCAAGAACCCGACGCCAAGGATCTAAATTCTAGGCATTCTTTCCATAAAATTCTCCGGCTAATTTTTGAATTAGGCCCATAGACATTGGAAATATTTAAATAAGAATTATCAGAAAGATTAATGAGAATAATATGAAGAGAATGCTGCATGGTAATACATTGAAGGAACTTAAAAGAATTATCATGCCATCCTTCATCAAACCCCCTAAAGTACCTACTGAAGGTAGAAAAACCCATTTTCTAAAGTGTTATCCGCCTAATCTTCTAAATAAACGAATGTCGGGACAGTTAATTTTAGTTTCCTAAAGTAAAGCGATATCAATAGAATAGTCCTTAAAAAACACTCTAACCTTATCACATTTGTTCAGGTCGTTTAAACCTCTAATGTTCCAACTGATGATCCTCATGAACTAAAAGAACTAGCCCTCTCCGATTCCATACCTCTAATATATTCCCAATCAATCTCTAGATAAGAAAAGATAAAAGATGTATCATTAGCTAACTAGCTAGACTCAACAGATGATAAACTTCCTAACGCATATGAAGGGTACAAACAACCCAAAATAGAACCCATACCTGAGCCTGGATATGTAGCACCACTCGTGGCACTCGATCCAGGTAACTCACCTATAGATGAAGTCTGACAGATACAAATTATAGCACTACGCCGAATCGATCCACTAGATACAACTGGTTTCTTGTGCTTTCCTCTCTTCGACGATATGGAAACCGAACTGGAACCACACATGATCATTTCATGTTCTAAAGTGTTTGCTAATTTAATCCCCTCACCAATGGTCAAAGTAACAGATCTATCTCCATGATCAATAATTCTATCAATGAACGGCTCAAAATCAACAATGATATCCTCTACTACATTTGAGATTTGGAATGATAACTTGTTCTCCTCTTTTATAAAGGTCTCTTCTTCAAAATTGCCCAACCCAACCAATGACCATACTTCAATACCTGCTTCGTTTTGAAAGCAAGTAAAATTATAATCTTTCCTGTCATCGTCTGTTAGAAATGGAATATCACAAATATGTGCTATTGCCTGATCACTAAAATCTCCAACAACTGCATGCGAAGACTGTGAACCATGCACACCTTCAATAGCGTGCACAACATCTAATGGAACCAAGGATGAATTTAAAAACACACCAGATATTCGAGACTCAAATTCAACGGATATGTCATCATCCCTCTGTTGTTCAAAGAACGATATCCAATCACGAAAAACTTCTAGTTCGAACAAATGTACATCACCTGAAAAAACATCTTCATCTGAAACAAATGATTCCGGTTCAACAACTTCTAACTGCTCTTTAACAATTTCCAAAACATACGATGAAAATTAAGACAAGTCGTAATAAGCAGAAACAGCAGGATCTAGGAGCATGGGATCAAAACCCGAATTGACTTCTCTAAGCAAGTATCATAAAGATGTTTGAATCTATTATGGTATCCTCTATGAAATCAGATTTTATCGAGTCAACAGAAATGCCATCTATCTCCTTAGTGTTACCAAATTTTTCAATGTAGCCTTTACCAATATTTGGCTTATTTATTATGTCGAATGGTAATACAGCTCGTCAAGAATCTTAATTCCTGCATCTTTATTATACAAGAGATGATCGATCAGAATTCCCCTAAGTAACAAAATTTTCAAAGCAAATTGGAATCCATGATTAACTAGACTTGGGGAAGAGATTTGCCCATTAACAACACAGGCTTCTGATTTGCCGAAATAATCTTCTGGGTTACCAAATCTTTCTTTATAACCTTTTCCTACGTTTGGCTCATTAATAATGTCGAAATGATTCAATAACTCTTCTAGATAATTGAATCCTACATCTCTCATATACCATTGATAATCGAGTAACAATACCTTCAGTTTCAAGAATTTCAACGCAAACTTAAAACCATGGTTAATCGAAGACGAAGAAATTTCAAAGGAGGCCCAATTATATTCCTTTCTTTTATGTCCAAAAACACCACAATCAAAACATCTGATTGGGTCTCGGCAAAGTTTTGCGACATGATTAAGATCTCTACATCTGAAACAAAAATTCTTTCCCTTCCTAGAATCGATCCAGTTAGCTTTTGATTTGCGAATGATCTGTTCTTGGGATTGAGAAGGGAAATGATTCTTAACGGCTTGAGCATATGAGTAAGGTAGTGAAAAACGATTGAACATATTAGAATGATTATGGAATAAAGAATATCCAGCAAACGATGGATTTTGAGAACAAAGTTCTTGAAAGACGCCATTCTTGAGGTGTTAATATTTTGCTTTCCTCAAACACCCGTTTTTATTTTAAATCATTTTGAAATCATAATATATATATATATAGCTCTTTTAGTTTAACAAATTATTCCTTTGGTCAAAATTGGTTTGTTTTTATCCAAAACAAATTACCTTTGGAATTTTCAAAACAACACTTGTTCCAACAAAAATCTCCATACAAATTTACTACGGTAGAAATCCATCACTTAGAAACTCGAAAGTGAACGCCGACGATGTTGCGATCATCATCGAAATTATTTTTTAAGGATTGAAGTGAGTTTTAGTACTTTATCACCTCCAAAATCCATTTAAAACCATTTTTTATTTCAAAAATGTTATCAAAAATGATATTATTTTAATTTTCACAACACTCTCAAAATATATTTTCCAAACTTTCCAAGATTTTAAATCTTTGAACTCTGGTTTGACTCAATTTTTATATATAATTCATTTATATAAATTATTCTTATACAATCTCTATTGGTTGTATATAACCATTTCAAATTTTATAATCATGTTTGGACTATAATAATTACAACGAAACACACCAATATTCTATAATAATTTTTAGAAAATTATTTTTTCATACCAAATGTTGTTTGGGTAAAATTATTTCATTTACCCCTTCTAAACAATACCGTGTCGGTTTACCTGGCTTAAGTGTTTATAAATTCCTATCGATTTCGTGGCGTCTCACTATTTGACTAGAATTCATAAGCCACTCAACGGATAAATCGGCACAATATAAAACATTTTATATTCACTAACAAATACATGCTCATATCTATAATACACTCAGACTCATTCTAGGGTGCTACTGACCCAATATCTAATGAGCAATCCCCACCAAAGCCAAGGTTCTTGCTTAACCTTTAGCTCTGTACCAAATGTAAAGGCCCGTATCTCCATACCCTTTGAGTTGACAATAAAATACGCATGTCCAACTCGAAACGAATGGAAATACGAATCTTTAGGGGTGAAGAAGAAAAAGAGATAGAAGAAAACAAAAACAATAACACAGAATCTCACAATCGCAGCGGAACAACATATAATAGATAATAGTAGATTTTTATATGAAAGAATCTATAATTGATAATATACACACAATCATTAGAGTACAACAATCAATAATCAATACAGACGTTATAATAAATCATCCTCACAAATACTGCATATACAACATGACTCACGCAGCAGAAATAACCAAGTACGTATAATACGCCTAAGAATCCTCCATCTTGTCTTCTGAGCTCCGTAGCATTCTAACCTGAATCTGTAATACTCGGTCTGACCCGAGCATTATAATAAAATAACACCCGAGTCAGTCTGCAAAATCAGTGTGAGAAAACACACTAAATTTGAATTATTAATGTTAGCAAAATCTTTGAAAATAAAGGTATCCCGTAAGACAACACCACACATAAATACAACGATTTTTTAACATTACGATAACAAAAATATTTTATATCAAAATCATATTATATCATTATAGTGTCTATAGAAAATAAACTATAAAATAGCAGAAATACTTACATCTCACATTCCAACATAGTTGGGCAAAAATCAAAAACCGTGTAGGCTCATAGTAATTAAAATCATAAATTGTTATACATGAATTAAACGTATATAATTGAACAGGAAAATAGGCACAAGGATGAATTTTGAAAAAAAATTAAGTTGAAGGACAGCAAGGTTATTTTTAGGCTGGAGAATAATGCTAGTTTTTCATACTGTAAAAATGAATATAATGCCTAAAAATAAAACCAATATTTGCCCTTGAGATTAAATTTTTTGCAAAGCTAGTCCTTCAACCTATATTATAACTAACATTTATCCTTCAACCTAAAATTAAAATTGATGTTCCTCAACCTAATTTTTTTCAATGTTTGTCAAAAGATGGAATCATAATTAATTTTAATTAGATTAAAAGAACAAATACATATGTATAATACATATATTATGATTTTAGATGTGTTTGACACTTAAATTGCGAGGGTATTTCATAAAAAATACTTTATTACATAAATCGATATCACTCAAATAAATATGTTAAAGATTATGAATCTTTAATTAAAGTGTTATCCTCTATCATTAATACATTAAAAGATTATTTGTATAGTCTTTAGTTGTTGATCTTTCCTAATGCTAGAGATGTTATGTGTAGTACTATTAATGTATAGGTAAGACGAGATAAAATAGATGCACATATTTGTTGAGCTTTCCTCAAGGTATGTGCACTTTACTTAGGCAGCCACAATATGGTAGGTATGAGTGAATAATCTCTCTTTATTTGTTTATGAAATTAGGACCAAGACCATGTGTTAGCGGTTGTATATGATGCAATTGATAAGACGTTATTCATCGGATGTAGGCCTATAACTTATCGAGCTTTCCTCAAGGTCAAAATTGTAAGGCACATGAGTTCTAACACCCGTTAGAGAAATCAAAATATTTCTTTGTTTCAACTTAGGGTTTTGAGAAAACTAAAAGTCTAGTGGGAGCTTACTGGTAAAATAAAATAAATAAACTTCACTAGAAATACAAAAATATTTTCTATGTAAAAGCTAAACTAATCCACTTTGATAAATTTTTACAATTAATATAATTGATAAAATGTTTGTAACAACCCTGAATTTTAGTCAAATCGATTTTGAAGTATTTAATTGAATTTAAGCATTGAAATAAATTAATTTTATAAGATAAATAAAATATATTTCAAATACAGCGATTTATTTGATAATTGAATTGTTAAATTGAATATTTGAAATCTTTTAATCTTGAATTTATACGAATAAAAATAATTATGAAAGCTGCTTTATTTGAATAAGAATGAAGATAGTGAACTTTTGAATTTCAATTAAAAGCGATTTGAAGTGTTTGTAGTAATAATTCGTTTCAATTAACTTGTGAAAATAGCTTTCCTGGGCACTGTCTAGGATTTTGACCAAACTAGTTTCATTGGATCCGCTAGTGAATTATTACATGCCGTTAAATTCCGTTAAATTTCATGGCGATTGGATGTATCGTTTGGTTGGGCGAGTTCAAAAATGCTTAGAAATTAATTAAAGGAGCTTAAGTTAATATAAATCAACTTTGAAAGCTATTTTATGTAAATGATAAAATTAGGTCTCGATTCTAGTTCCACTGTATTCGGATTAGGGGCATTACATATAAACGCCAAGCAGCATGCCTCGTTTGGAGTTTGAGATTTTTCGAACGTGTTGAGTCTATTATTTTAAATAAAACAATATATTCTATTTCATAACCGTGCTTCTCCTTACTAAACCCATACCCTTGCCCACATTCTAATCTATACCATCTCCCATATTTAAACGCGATAAAACTGAGGGATTTGGTTCGATAATTTTCAAATTCCCCTCCTCCGATCCTACTTCCCATGACGATCAGAGCCATTTTGTGTCGTTTTTGGCTTTGACTTCAACTAGGGAAACGTGCACGTAGCAAAGATGTGGAAGATGAATGGTGGAGATGGAGATTAGCGAAGTGATGTGGTATGGATATGCCTCCGTTTAACGTCAGCATTTCTGGGTTTCAGAGGCGATTGTGGTGGCATGGGTGGCCTAGGGACGAGGATCTTTGAAGAAGAAAGGTCGAGGAAGGTTAGAGCTCCTATTTGGTAGTAGTGCATGGTGTGACGTGGGCGGTGGTAGCTGGAGTAGGCAAATGAATGGAAAAATGTTTTGGGTTTTTGCGAAGTGGTGGTAACGACTTAAGAGGGTAGCCAATGGCAAAAGGTGAGGCGAAGGTGGGGCTACCGGCGACGAGTTTGCGGTGGCGGTAGGTGGCACGAGCGACAGTGGTGAGCAATGGAAGATGTGACTATTATGTGTTCACGTATGACAGTGAGGATAGAGAAGGATTAATATACTAAGTATTGTAATTAGCTTAAAGTATATGTAATTCTTATTTAATTATAAATTTCAAAATATCGATAACTTAAAATATATGTAACTATCTCATACGAGGTCCAATCGAGGTGTGGATTTTTTCGTGGCGCTCATGATGGTGAAAGCTTCACGATGGAACTGGTCTAGACAAATATGGGGACAGTTGTAATTTTGGCTAAAATCAGATGTCATTCAATTTTAGTTCAAACTGAAACGCCTTGGTGATAACACAAATTTCGATGAGCTAAACTTGCCTTTTAGGCTAACCAGTAATGTTATATAGTTGATAAAAATTGTTTATTATATATTTGGATGATTTACTGTTTTGCCTTTTTTATTCCCACTCCTAGAACGAATGACCCTATATATATATATATACCCGCCTAGTAGCGGATGACCCATATTATATATGAGCTGTGATGCTGGGGAACAGGTTGGAGGGATCCAACAGAATTCCTCACTACCATTGATTTTATTTACATATACGTGTGTGCGTGTGTGTGTGTATGCGTGTGTGTGTGTGCGCGCGTGTGCGTGTGTGTGTGTGCGTGTGCGTGTGCGTGTGTGTATTGATATTTATATATGTAACGACCTGCCCTTTTGGACAGTTTAAACCGACGATCAAATACACATGTCGATTCCAAACCGCTCAAAATGGCAGATAGTTATTGGGGTAAATAAGAAAAGAAAAGAAAGAGAAATAAAGGAAATGAAACAACACAGAATCTCGCAGCGGAACGATAAAATATAATAGTCAAATAAACAGTTCATGAAGCTGTTTACTATACTTTGACAATTATTTATACAACATTTATCAGAGTTATACATATACAACAGAACAATTTAAATAATGCAGCAGACAACATGATGCACAGATAATAATAGTAATAGTATACCAAATCTTCGTCTTCATCCTCCAGAATAGATCTTCAAAATCTGAAAAACTCAGGACTGACCCGAGCGTAATGAAAAGACAAAACACTCGAGTCAGGACTAAAACATCCTTATGAAAGTTAAATCAATCGTAAATAAATATGAGTGTGACGGCGTTGGAGATGTTTACGGGGTTTGACATCTCCTATCCAGTGTCAACGTGCGTGCAATAACTCAAGAGATGTTACGGGATTTTCCATCTCTCAAGGATCCGTGAAACAATCTACTATGTAGTAATATACGCTAAGTAGATAATGCCTATCAGTAATATAAAGTATCAAAATAGCGTTAAGGCGTTACCATAATCCCCCTTAACACATTTTATATTCCCAAAAGCATATACAAGACCGTAGTTTCCCCAAAACCGGAAGTCACCAGAGGGCAGTCCATATACTCAAGGTACAAATCAAAACGTAGTGGTCGCGAATAGGATAATCGGTATGACAAGGTACATGAGGCGATACCAACTAGGATACTAGTAGTTGCGTGATCCGGACTGATGTTGGGCATAGCCAGCAGCCACCCCAACACCGCGAAACAACACTCCGAAATCAAGGGGTGCACCCAAATCGCATCACAAATGTAATAGATATGGTATCGAAGAAGTGTGTCCGCTAGAGGTGGCGAACCTCAATGGCCCGGCGCGGCTCCTGTTTTAGTCATGTCAGGGGTCATCCAATAATCGTTCTCTTTCTTCAGTCAACGCGTACACCAAACCATCCACTTCATTCTGGATCATCACTCCGCGTATAATAGTTATTAAAGTGGTTTTCGGTATCGACAGAGAGTATGTCCATATCCGATCCCGGTCTCTTTAATAACTACGTATTATTACACCTTTGGCTCTTTATATTTCAAATCGATTCATAATTGATATCAAAATATCATGTTCGCTTCAAAAATCAAATCCATTTCAAATATCGTCGTATCCTTTCAAATATAAGATTTCGTTTCAAAAACCGTTTTTCGCATCAATATCTCATTTCAGTTTTCAAAATCATTTCGAATTTCAATTTAGGTTGCAACTTCATTTAACTCAATTCGTATTTAAATTCAAGGTTTAAATATAAACATTTCACCTTATTAACCAGCTTGAAATTTTTAGAAAATAGTTTAAGTAGTTTAAAAGTATTTAAAATAATTAAAATACTTAAAAATACTTAAAATCTTTAAAATGGATTTAAAATAGATAAACTAGTTTAAATAATTTCAATTGGGTTAAGTAGATTAAAAATAGATTAAAATAGTTTAAGTATTCAAAATGGTTTATATAACAGAGTAATTTGGAAAAACAAATTAAAACAGCTTCAAAACCAATCCGTTTCAATTATAACCTCCCAATTCAAATAAATTTCAATTTCCAATTTACCGATTAAATTTCGATTTCAATTCAATCAACGTCAATTTTTCTTCGAATTAATTCAATTTGTCATTCACCTTTAATTTATTCCATTTCAATTTATATCGATTTGGAGCTTGATTTCTCAAAATATCAATTTATAACACTTAACAAAAATTTCCAACAACATTCAGGTTTAAATCCAAATTCCAAATATGATTCAATTCCAAGCTCAATTTCAAAATATCATTTTTATATCACTTTTACTTAGAAATATTCAAAGCTCGAATTAAGGTTCAATCTTTAAACAAATCAATTTTCGACATTCAATCATATCCAATTTCAAATTTCAAAGTCTCAACTTAATTATTTAACCAAATTCCTTTAACCAAAATTTATTTCAACATTCCAAACTCAATTTTTTCGATGAATTCAATTTCTATAAATCGATTTCTATTTATAACTTTTAAATCAAAACATTTAAATAAATTTCAAATCGACGATTTCAAAAATTATTAATTTAGCCAATTCGGTGTCCATATATAATTTTCTATCCTATGGCCAAGTAATTATTTATTTCAATTAAATGTCAGGGATGAATATATATCACTTAAATCAATCATAGTGTCATATGTATGCATAACAGGTTATATATATAAACAATAAACATCCGAACATTCAAATATCAACAAATAGCATCCATCGCAATAAATCATCCAATAGACAATACAATTCATAGCAATTTCATAGTTATCAATGTCAGGTAATTTAATCGCAATTCAATTTCAAATTCAATTTAAATTTTACTGTCAATTTTAATTTCACGGTTAATTCAAATGACAATCTATATGACAATTAAATTTTATCAAACAACGACAAATAAAACATAACACTTCATAATATCAAATTTAACTAGCATAAAGATATTTAGTACGTTGTGAGCGTTATAAAACACTCACCTTGATTTTCGATTTTAAATTAAATCGAACGACGTTCGATTTAACTCAAAATTTTCTCTAGCTCCAAATGGTTCCAATCCAGATCCATAGCATAGTGCTCGTCAAAACGAACCCGTCGCAATTCATTTTGTCCAAAACGGACCTCGTATCAAAAAGTTATACACGTTTAAAGTTTGAACAATTATAATAAAATTTAATTACAACCTTTATTTTCAATTCTAAACCTTTGATTCAATCAGGGCCATCCATTCCCTTGCCCACACATCTGAGCCGCACACGATTCTCTTCTTCCCCCCACGCTTTCTCTCCAGGTCGCAAAACCCACTCACGTCGCCTATTTAGGGTTAATTATCGAGCCACCTCCGTTCGACTTCGCTCCGATCAAGCAGCGCCATTCACTTCGTCATGACGTGCTCCCCCTATGCCGAGAGTACAGGTGAACTCGGCCTCCCCTGGACGCTCGAGAAGCGTGCCAAACCGAAGACAAACGCGGAACCATAACTCCCACTACGTTGCTCTAAAATCCATCATCTCCGTATGGATTCGAAGATCACTCCAAGCTCTACGTTTTTCGTGTTGAAAGTTCCGCGAAATATTGCATGGATTGAGAGAGATTAATGGGAGAAGAAGGGAATATTCTGGCCATTCGTTTATTGGAGGCGGCCGGCCATTGTTTATGAAACCCTAGTTTAAATTTTCTAATTTATGAAGACAGGGGCTATTTATAGGAAACGGCGAATTCTCTTCATTCCGGATTTTCAAACTCCGATTTACGCGCGGTGACCGGCGTTTCTAGGGTTTATCCCACGTTCCGAACACAATGGAACAGGTTTCGGAAGCTAATTCGATCGTTTGTGCGAGTTACGGCAATAAACGATCGATTTTAAATTAAATCGATTAAACGATTTTCTAGGCGTTTTGGCTTGCTCCGGACAAACGGTAAATCAGATTGACTTGAAATTTGAAATCTTACAATAATATCACATTAGGGATCCGATGAAATCGGTTTCGTCGAAATCCGAGACCGTTTGAAAAATGACTATTTTAACTCGGCAAATTAATATTAAAACAATTTCAACGCGTTTCGAGGTGCCACGGTCAAACGACAACTCTGATTGCTACGAAAATTGAAATCCGATAATAACTAACTATTACGGATCCAATGGAACTGATTTCGTCCAATTCTGAGACTGTTCGAAAATTGGCTATTTTTCAGTCGCTAATTAAATATTAAAATATTCAATTTTCACAAATAAATTTTAAATTCAGTTTTAAAAGTTCTATAACATCACTATAACTCTAATATGATAAAATAAAATTTTACAAATCATTTTTAATCATATTAAACCGTTATTCAATTTATCCAATAAATTCCAATTTTAAAATCTTATTAACTCTATTAAAATCCAAATATAACTTACATTCACTTTGAAAACCAATTTGAATCATATTAAATCAAATTTCAAATATTCACTCTATTTTCATATATTAAATTTCAATATCAAATTATTCATATCAAATTCGAAATTTAATTTATTCAAACATTCGTAATATTAAATTTAACAAATTTGATTATTCTTAAATCACTATCTTTTGAAATATTCAAAACTAACTTATAAAATTTAACTTTTGAAATGAATTAAAATTATAAAACAACTATTTCCATTATACGGTTATTCAATTCCCATTATTAAATTATTATATAAGTTTTAAATATTAAATTTAAACAATTTACCTGTTCAATATTCAATATTTGATTTTAAATCGATTTTACTTATCAATCGATTACTCTATTTTACCCAATGAATTCAACATTTATTATCCTATTCAACTTTTGATTTCAAAGGCATTCACTAAGTTGTTTTTTTTTTCATTACTTGGATAATTATTGTTGCAATTCATTCCAGTTATAATTATTCTAAACGAATTACAAATTTTTTTCAACACTAAATCACGAAATCTTATTAAATTAGCCATTTTAATTATCGAAAATTTACGGGTCGTTACACTCTCCCCCACTCAAAACTTTTCGTCCCCGAAAAGGAAAAAGAAGGGAAAAGGAACTAAGTATAGAATTCAACATTAGATGTATTTTATCCAAAGTTACCAACTTAAAATATAATAAAATTTCATTTATAAAGTCATAACTACGCTTCCACTAAGTTACTCCAAACGGCTTTCTAACTTTAAAAGTTAGTTATCAAAACAAGTTATAAATTTTTTTTAAAACTTGAAAATTTTTCTAACACCCGGATTTTACGGAAAATTTCGGCAGAGTCTCCTTTGCGCGGCTCGATCAGTACAACTACAAAACGCCTCTACGGGCCCCAAACCAACAAAAGAAAATCCAAAAGCCAAGTGGCTCATCAAAAATCACCAAATCCAATGATAAAATAAACATGTACCTTATATTTTTATTAGCGAGCATATACGAATAATATAGCGCGAAAGCGAGCTCCAAATGCGAAGCAAGCGCAATCCGCACCTACTAAACACTCAACAAACTATGAGAAACATGCATATACAAAAATAATATCAATATACATCATATAGCAACATAAAAACTACATGTGCCAACATAGCAAATGCAACAAAACAACAATTGCAACCATCAATCAACTATCATCCAACTACCATCCAACAAATCCATAACCAATTAATATAAATTCACTTCTCATTAATATTTATTGACTTGGTTTTCAATTTTAATCATAGTTGATTCATTAACGTTGGATTTTACTAACATTCATTCTCAATTCAATTAGCTAACATTCACTAATTTATATTTACATTAGTTCACTTCCAATTTAAATCAAATTAAATTCTATTTAAATTCATTTAACTTTCAATTTGATTTCAGTGATTTATAGCTTTCAATTTCAATAACACTTATTGAATTATATGCAATCCACTAACAATCATATAACAACCAAATCATACCCAACATAACCAAATTATTAATTTTACATTCAATTTGGTTTATCTCCTTCAATTCCAATTATACAATTTAAAAGAATCATTTTATATTTGGCATCTTAAATTTTCAATATTAGCTTAATTAATTCTGCAAGCCGTACATATATCATCCGTGAGCAATATCAATCTAATCCCTTATTCGATCACACAATTTCACTTCCAAACTAGTATCGTTCACCCGACTCTCTAGTGCGGACTCAGATTTGGTTCCTTGATTGGAAACTGTTACTCTCCTTGCATAGCCATATACTATGATAGAAAATTCCAGAATCAAACCAAAAAATCCATATCCAGGGTTCGCCGTCGAAAATCGAGTGGAAAATCCTAACTTGGATTAATATAAATCATCTCGAAATTTTGTGCTCGAATTTGGATCAAATCGTTATGCGAATAAAATAATATACGTACAATCTCACGTATTACCTTCCAATAGATTTCTATACAATTTATCTATATTAAATTATTTTATTAACTTTCATTTTATTTACAATTAATTATTCACAATCCATTATTCAGTTAATATATCCATTTCTTTACATAGCATATTCTCCAACATATTTTTCCTTAAACATCATATCATAGAATTTGCTTATTCAAGTTCATTTTAAACTTTCTATATAATTTAATTAAGTTCAATTTCATTTCCCAGTTGATTCTTAGCTATAAGAAATTTCTTTGTTTACATTTATTTCATTTTCATAATTTCAGTTAATAACGAATTCATTTGTGGAACATTTTATAAATCAACACTTTAGTTTATAGTCATTTCATAAAAGTCTAACTTCTCATATATGACTTTTCTTAATTTGCAGTTATCTTAAAGGTTACAAATTCAATTATTATTTTCAAACCCTTTGCAATTTATATTTTTTTCTATAACCAATTTACAAAGGTATAATACGATTCATTTCTTAAGTTCGCTTACTTGTTCCATTTATCCATTCATCATTTCACGTTATATTTAAGTATATATAATTTTTATCACAACCAAATTTTTATTTATATACATTTTAATTCCGTTTGAGTTTTCCTTATTTGTATACTTCAATTATTTTCAAGTTCTGTTTATTTGTACAACAACTCATTACATATCCAAAACATCATTTTAACTTTTAACATTTGGTAAGTCTTGTTATATGTTATCAGAATGTAATTTTGGTATTATACAAATTTATAGAATTTCATTTTACTTAACTAGAATGTTCACAAATTTAATTTGTTTAAATCCTCTTTACCTTTCAACTTTAAAGTTTTCCCAAAACAATAGCTTAGATATCTTAATCCTCTTATTTTATAAATTCTGGTTATTCACAATTTATTCAAATAATTTGAAAATTATTAATTAACAAAACTTAGAAATTTAAATGCCCGGTTCTTTTCAAATCGTTTGAAATAAATATATACACTTATATCTTTAATATATTAAATCATACCTTTGGAGTTTAAACCAAAACCCATTTACCCAAAATAATTTTGATGATAAGCAAAGCTTCTTAGAAGTCTCCCCCACTTTGAGACTCGAAAATGAACGTCGATGATGCTGCGCAGTCATCACCGAAATTATTTTCCAGCGACATAAGAGAGGAGTACTAAATTCATTCCTTTCTTTAAAAATCCTTTCAAAATATTTCCATAAACAATTTCCAATTAATATCACTATATATTTCTTCAAAACTTTGAAAACCATTTTTCAAAATCTCCGGGTCTTAAATTCAATATTTTCAATTTAAATCTATTTTAAATTTATAAGTCACCTTTATAAAATATCTTATAGGATTTTTTTCTTAAAACATTCTACAAGTTGTTTCATTACTGTTCATTCTGTAATTCATCTCATTTATTAAATTACAATATCCAATTAATGATAATCCAATATTTTCATTCCTAACAACCAGGTAAGCTAGGTGAGTCACAAAATTTATGAAAATTAATCCTTTATATACAAAATATAATTAGGGAAAAATTATTTCATTTACCCCATTTTAAAACAATACTATGTCGAATTGTTCTGTTCGAGTGTTTAGAGATCCCTATCAATGACGTTAATTACTCGTATTGACCAGAATCCATAAGCCACTCAACAAATCAACCAACACAATATAAAACATTTTACATCACTAACAAATACGCTCTCTCATACACTCAGCGACTCATCATAGGGTATAACCACCCTATTTATAAAGAGTCAGATCCCAAGAGCTAAGGTTATCGCTAAACCAAAGCTCTGATACCAACTGTAACGACCCGCCCTTTTGGACAGTTTAAACCGACGATCAAATACACATGTCGATTCCAAACCGCTCAAAATGGCAGATAGTTATTGGGGTAAATAAGAAAAGAAAAGAAAGAGAAATAAAGGAAATGAAACAACACAGAATCTCGCAGCGGAACGATAAAATATAATAGTCAAATAAACAGTTCATGAAGCTGTTTACTATACTTTGACAATTATTTATACAATATTTATCAGAGTTATACATATACAACAGAACAATTTAAATAATGCAGCAGACAGCATGATGCACAGATAATAATAGTAATAGTATACCAAATCTTCGTCTTCATCCTCCAGAATAGATCTTCAAAATCTGAAAAACTCAGGACTGACCCGAGCGTAATGAAAAGACAAAACACTCGAGTCAGGACTAAAACATCCTTATGAAAGTTAAATCAATCGTAAATAAATATGAGTGTGACGGCGTCGGAGATGTTTACGGGGTTTGACATCTCCTATCCAATGTCAACGAAGTGTAACGACCCATAAATTTTCGATAATTAAAATAGCTAATTTAATATGATTTCGTGATTTAGTGTTAGAAAAAATTTGTAATTCGTTTAGAATAATTATAACTGGAATGAATTGCAACAATAATTATCCAACTAATGAAAAATAAAAGCTACGTAGTGAATGCCTTTGAAATCAAAAGTTGAATAGGATAATAAATGTTGAATTCATTGGGTAAAATAGAGTAATCGATTGATAAGTAAAATCGATTTAAAATTAAATATTGAATATTGAATAGGTAAATTGTTTAAATTTAATATTTAAAACTTATATAATAATTTAATAATGGGAATTGAATAACCGTATAATGGAAATAGTTGTTTTATAATTTTAATTCGTTTCAAAAGTTAAATTTTATAAGGTAGTTTTGAATATTTCAAAAGATAGTGATTTAAGAATAATCAAATTTGTTACATTTAATATTACGAATGTTTGAATAAATTAAATTTCGAATTTGATATGAATAATTTGATATTGAAATTTAATATATGAAAATAGAGTGAATATTTGAAATTTTATTTAATATGATTCAAATTGGTTTCCAAAGTGAATGTAAGTTATATTTGGATTTTAATAGAGTTAATAAGATTTTAAAATTGGAATTTATTGGATAAATTGAATAACGGGTTTAATATGATTAAAAATGATTTGTAAAATTTTATTTTATCATATTAGAGTTATAGTGATGTTATAGAACTTTTAAAACTGAATTTAAAATTTATTTGTGAAAATTGAATATTTTAATATTTAATTAGCGACTGAAAAATAGCCAATTTTCGAACAGTCTCAGAATTGGACGAAATCAGTTCCATTAGATCCGTAATAGTTAGTTATTATCGGATTTCAATTTTCGTAGCAATCAGAGTTGTCGTTTGACCGTGGCACCTCGAAACGCGTTGAAATTGTTTTAATATTAATTTGCCGAGTTAAAATAGTCATTTTTCAAACGGTCTCGGATTTCGACGAAACCGATTTCATCGGATCCCTAATGTGATATTATTGTAAGATTTCAAATTTCAAGTCAATCTGATATACCGTTTGTCCCGAGCAAGCCAAAATGCCTAGAAAATCGTTTAATCGATTTAATTTAAAATCGATCGTTTATTGCCGTAACTCGCACAAACGATCGAATTAGCTTCCGAAACCTGTTCCATTGTGTTCGGAACGTGGGATAAACCCTAGAAATGCCGGTCACCGCGCGTAAATCGGAGTTTGAAAATCCGGAATGAAGAGAATTCGCCGTTTCCTATAAATAGCCCCTGTCTTCATAAATTAGAAAATTTAAACTAGGGTTTCATAAACAATGGCCGGCCGCCTCCAATAAACGAATGGCCAGAATATTCCCTTCTTCTCCCATTAATCTCTCTCAATCCATGCAATATTTCGCGGAACTTTCAACACGAAAAACGTAGAGCTTGGAGTGATCTTCGAATCCATACGGAGATGATGGATTTTAGAGCAACTTAGTGGGAGTTATGGTTCCGCGTTTGTCTTCGGTTTGGCACGCTTCTTGAGCGTCCAAGGGAGGCCGAGTTCACCTGTACTCTCGGCGTAGGGGGAGCACGTCATGACGAAGTGAATGGCGCTGCTTGATCGGGGCGAAGTCGAACGGAGGTGGCTCGATAATTAACCCTAAATAGGCGACGTGAGTGGGTTTTGCGACCTGGAGAGAAAGCGTGGGGGGAAGAAGAGAATCGTGTGCGGCTCAGATGTGTGGGCAAGGGAATAGATGGCCCTGATTGAATCAAAGGTTTAGAATTGAAAATAAAGGTTGTAATTAAATTTTATTATAATTGTTCAAACTTTAAACGTGTATAACTTTTTGATACGAGGTCCGTTTTGGACAAAACGAATTGCGACGGGTTCGTTTTGACGAGCACTATGCTATGGAGCTGGATTGGAACCATTTGGAGCTAGAGAAAATTTTGAGTTAAATCGAACGTCGTTCGATTTAATTTAAAATCGAAAATCAAGGTGAGTGTTTTATAACGCTCACAACGTACTAAATATCTTTATGCTAGTTAAATTTGATATTATGAAGTGTTATGTTTTATTTGTCGTTGTTTGATAAAATTTAATTGTCATATAGATTGTCATTTGAATTAACCGTGAAATTAAAATTGACAGTTAAATTTAAATTGAAATTGAAATTGAAATTGAAATTGAATTGCGATTAAATTACCTGACATTGATAACTATGAAATTGCTATGAATTGTATTGTCTATTGGATGATTTATTGCGATGGATGCTATTGGTTGATATTTGAATGTTCGGATGTTTATTGTTTATATATATAACCTGTTATGCATACATATGACACTATGATTGATTTAAGTGATATATATTCATCCCTGACATTTAATTGAAATAAATAATTACTTGGCCATAGGATAGAAAATTATATATGGACACCGAATTGGCTAAATTAATAATTTTTGAAATCGTCGATTTGAAATTTATTTAAATGTTTTGATTTAAAAGTTATAAATAGAAATCGATTTATAGAAATTGAATTCATCGAAAAAATTGAGTTTGGAATGTTGAAATAAATTTTGGTTAAAGGAATTTGGTTAAATAATTAAGTTGAGACTTTGAAATTTGAAATTGGATATGATTGAATGTCGAAAATTGATTTGTTTAAAGATTTAACCTTAATTCGAGCTTTGAATATTTCTAAGTAAAAGTGATATAAAAATGATATTTTGAAATTGAGCTTGGAATTGAATCACATTTGGAATTTGGATTTAAACCTGAATGTTGTTGGAAATTTTTGTTAAGTGTTATAAATTGATATTTTGAGAAATCAAGCTCCAAATCGATATAAATTGAAATTGAATAAATTAAAGGTGAATGAAAAATTGAATTAATTCGAAGAAAAATTGACGTTGATTGAATTGAAATTGAAATTGAATCGGTAAATTGGAAATTGAAATTTATTTGAATTGGGAGGTTATAATTGAAACGGATTGGTTTTGAAGCTGTTTTAATTTGTTTTTCCAAATTACTCTGTTATATAAACCATTTTGAATACTTAAACTATTTTAATCTATTTTTAATCTACTTAACCCAATTGAAATTATTTAAACTAGTTTATCTATTTTAAATCCATTTTAAAGATTTTAAGTATTTTTAACTATTTTAATTATTTAAAATACTTTTAAACTACTTAAACTATTTTCTAAAAATTTCAAGCTGGTTAATAAGGTGAAATGTTTATATTTAAACCTTGAATTTAAATACAAATTGAGTTAAATGAAGTTGCAACCTAAATTGAAATTCGAAATGATTTTGAAAACCGAAATGAGATATTGATGCGAAAAACGGTTTTTGAAACGAAATCTTATATTTGAAAGGATACGACGATATTTGAAATGGATTTGATTTTTGATGCGAACATGAAATTTTTATATCAATTATGAATCGATTTGAAATATAAAGAGCCAAAGGTGTAATAATACGTAGTTATTAAAGAGACCGGGATCGGATATGGACATACTCTCTGTCGATACCGAAAACCATTTTAATAACTATTATACGCGGAGTGATGATCCAGAATGAAGTGAATGGTTTGGTGTACGCGTTGACTGAAGAAAGAGAACGATTATTGGATGACCCCTGACATGACTAAAACAGGAGTCGTGCCGGGCCATTGAGGTTCGCCACCTCTAGCGGACACACTTCTTCGATACCATATCTATTACATTTGTGATGCGATTTGGGTGCACCCCTTGATTTCGGAGTGTTGTTTCGCGGTGTTGGGGTGGCTGTTGGCTATGCCCAACATCAGTCCGGATCACGCAACTACTAGTATCCTAGTTGGTATCGCCTCATGTACCTTGTCATACCGATTATCCTTTTCGCGACCACTACGTTTTGATTTGTACCTTGAGTATATGGATTGCCCTCTGGTGACTTTCGGTTTTGGGGAAACTGCGGTCTTGTATATGCTTTTGGGAATATAAAATGTGTTAAGGGGGATTATTGTAACGCCTTAACGCTATTTTGATACTTTATGTTACTGATAGGCATTATCTACTTAGCGTATATTACTACATAGTAGATAGTTTCACGGATCCTTGAGAGATGGAAAATCCTGTAACATCTCTTGAGTTATTGCACGCACGTTGACACTGGATAGGAGATGTCAAACCCCGTAAACATCGCCGACGCCGTCACACTCATATTTATTTACGATTGATTTAACTTTCATAAGGATGTTTTAGTCCTGACTCGAGTGTTTTGTCTTTTCATTACGCTCGGGTCAGTCCTGAGTTTTTCAGATTTTGAAGATCTATTCTGGAGGATGAAGACGAAGATTTGGTATACTATTACTATTATTATCTGTGCATCATGCTGTCTGCTGCATTATTTAAATTGTTCTATTGTATATGTATAACTCTGATAAATGTTGTATAAATAATTGTCAAAGTATAGTAAACAACTTCATGAACTGTTTATTTGACTATTATATTTTATCGTTCCGCTGCGAGATTCTGTGTTGTTTCATTTCCTTTATTTCTCTTTCTTTTCTTTTCTTATTTACCCCAATAACTATCTGCCATTTTGAGCGGTTTGGAATCGACATGTGTATTTGATCGTCGGTTTAAACTGTCCAAAAGGGCGGGTCGTTACAATATATGGGCTGTGATGTAGGGGGACAGGTGAAGGGATCCAACGGGATTTCTCGCTATTTTTTATTTTAATTTCAATAATATTCATGCTATATGAATCATTGGATATTAAACTTGATTGTTAGCTTTATTGACTGTGACATTATTATATGTCCAAAACTTAAAACCTATAGTGATTAGAAAATCAATCTCGATGTCGGTTGAACGTTGGGTAGCTATTGGCCTCAAATTAGCATTTTAAAAATATTATAAATTGCCATTTGAGTTGGAACTAGTTTTTGAGACAGGAAATGATTTGAAATCTGAAATTGGGTTTTGGAAATATTTTGTTCTAAAGGGTTTAATTTCCATTTTATTCCAACCTTTTTATCTGTCTTTTAAAAGTTATTTATTTATATTTAATTTAATTTTAAAGATTATTTATTTATCTTTTATATCATTTTAAAGTTATTAATTTATATTTAATATATTTTTTAAAGTTATTTATCAATATTTTTAATATCTTGAAAAGTTAATTATTTTAAATAACTAATATGGTTCGAAATTTACAACCATGATTTATTAATACTGTTTGAAAATTAATTATTATTATTTATAATAATGTTGAAAATTAATTATTAGTATTTTAATTGTAATGTCTTTGAAATTATTAATTATTATTTAAGTTGTTTTAAAGTTAACAATAGTTATTTTTTATAATGTTTATTATTATTAATAATTATTATTAATAATTATTATTATTATTAATTATTATTATATAATAGCGTTTGAAGTAAATAATAATTATTTATTTCTAATGCTAGAGATTGTAGATAGATAGAGTTTTATAAATAGACGGGTTGTATAAGAGAAATTTTATAAAATGGTTTGAAGACTTAAAGGAAGTTTATTTAGAAGGTACAAGAGTTTTGTAAATGTTTAGATATTTATAAACACATTTTAGAAAATGGGTTTGTAGATTATAAGAGGAGTTTATCATTAGTTTTATGGATTTATAAAAGAGATTATAAATAATTTTCTAGAAATTATGAAGGGAATTATAAACGATTTAAGAATTTTATAAATAGAAATCATTTTTCAGTGTTTGTAAATATACTTATACCATTGAGACAAGTATATGAGTATATTTTCCAAGTTATGAAATCATTTTTCGCTGTACTATTTTGGAAAATATACTTATACCGTTGAGATAAATATATGAACATTTCCCAAATATTGAGAATATTTTGTGAATATGTTTTTGTAAATGTATTTTTATGCAAGTAAATTACAAAGTGATTTTAATTAATGAAAAGATTTATTAAGGAGGTTAGTGGTTACTTATGTGCTCAACCAATGTTTGTTTTCCCTGTGAAAATAAATCCCTGATTTGGATGTGTGTTTTTTGATAGTTAAATAATCGACTATCAAATATGGATCAAATGTAACTTTGGAAATATCTAGGAGAAATGTAACGACCCAAATTTTTGTCGTCTGTTAATTGCATAATTAACTGATTTAAATTATAGTAATATTAATTTTGATTGGTCGAATAAATAAATTTTCCGATGTTAAAAATACCTAAATCTATATGTTGATTAAAAACAATATTAAATATTGAATTATAAAATTTGTGGGTATGATAGATATTATAGTTATATGTATATATAAACTCCACCATTTAAATTAAGATAAAATACCCATAAAAATATATATATATATATATATATATATATATATATATATAGACACACACAAGCTTTATGGTGTTTGATAATATATATATATATATATATATATATATATATATATATATATATATATATATACGTATATAAACGTATATATATATGTACATATGCCCATATGAAGTAAAATATAGGAAAGCCTATATGAATATGAATATATATAATATCAAAATATACGTAAACAATGTATATGAGAATATGCATAAGTGTGTATATATATATGATGGCAAAACATATGTAAGTAAATATATATGTACTTATAATGCAATGTATATGAATGTGCATATAGGGTCAAAATCTGGCATACATAGAAATCTATGTATGTGTATATACTTACGTGATGAAAAATACCAATGCATATGGAAATCTCTCTCTCTATATATAAGCATATGAAAGCATGTAAAAGATAAATATATATGTGCATAAGTGACAACAATATTTATATGATCGTGTGAATATGTGTATATATGTTATAAAAACCTTGCATATGGTCTAAGTTGTAGGATATATATATATATGAGGGTATATATATGGATAAGCTTAAGGGGACATCATAATGGAAAACTTCATTTCAAGCTCACAAAATAGCAAATCAACAAATAAATCAAGTCAAGCTCTCATAATATAAAATCAGATCATGTACACATAATAAATCAAATCGTCTTTTCAATTAATCAAATCACTTTTTTTTCCAAAATATAGAAACCTGTACACAAATATCTCAGTCTAGCTTCTTCTGTACACTTCCAACCTATATATAGATATACAAATCAGTGCTTGTGGCCTTCAAGTTTAACATTCTCACAAACAAAAATATATAAAAAAATTATTAAAACAAAAGAAGAATGCAGCCATTTAAGAAATAAAACAAAAGAAATATATACATACATATATATATATATATATATCAAACAAAAAGGATCTGCCATTAAATCTAAAGCAAATGAATTATTAAAGGTTGAAGTAGAAGATTAAGCATAATAGTATACATCTGTTCCTTCTACAGTTGAGCAGAACAGTTAGATTCTTTCAATAGCTTTTAAATTGCTGTGTTTGTGAATGTATTATTGATCGGTACCAAAAGTCATGAGTTTAACATGTAAATAGATGTAGGAATGTTGTGCTCGACATAGGAAGTTTCAACAATACAGTACTTCTTCCCTTTTAAACATCAGAAAAAATGTTGCTTTTGCTTAGTTAGAAACAGTTTTATCTTTCAAGTTTTAAAATCAATATCTATATATATATATATATATATATATTAAGTTTTAATTCATGGTTCCAAAATAAAAATTATTTGTTTGTAAGTGAAAAACATTTTAAAAACTGTTTCATTAAATTATATCAACCACGGAAGGAGAGAACGACCTGTAGCCGTGAATGGGTTTAAGTTGGTCAAAAATCAACCTTCATAATTTTCTAAATGGATTATGTAGTGGTGATTATCGTGGGAAGGCATGATTTTTAGAGCTTGTTTGATAATTTTTAATCGAGGATGGAGGTAGAGAAGTAGAGATGAACGGAAATTGGGGTTTTGCCGAATTCCGGCAACCTGGCTAATGTCGAGGGACGGTGTTGGGTGAGGAGGAGCATCAGGTAAAGGGCCATCAGAAAAATGGCGCGATATTTTTCTGAGACCAGTGGTGGCCAGGCGAGGTCATTCTAGGGTTTTCATGAAATTTGTTGTGGTCTTAGGTTCAAGAGGAATGGCGGCGGCGTGGGGAACAGCGAAGCTTGCGCTCCTAGGGGAAAATCATAAGGGGATGGTGGCAATGATGCTGGTGAGTTTTGGGGAGCTTCGGTTATCGGAGGAGGCTGGACGAGGTGGGGGAAGGAGGTGGTTCTTTCTTATGGTGGTGGGTTTTTCTTTTGAAATTTCGGTCCAAGGCTTGTCGTGGAATGTTGGGGTGGCCAAGGGGTTTGAGAGGTCGAAGGTGTTTTGTGCAAGGGGTCGGCGGGTGATTCGTCGAAGTGTGGCCGTGTGCACGTACACGGGGTCGTTTACATCTGGGAGTTTTCTGGTGAAGGAAGAACAGAGGAAGGGAAAGGAACTTGAAAAGAAGAGAGGAACAAAAGGTTTGGGCTAGGGTAGAGTAAGGTAAAGAAAAATAGATAAGATAAGGAAAAGAAATAGATAAGGGAAAGAAGTATAGAAAAGAAAAGGAAAAATAAAAATAAAAATAAAAGAAATAAAAGGGAAGAGAGAAAATATTTTTATTTTAACTCTAATTCTACTACCAAATCAACATGAAGCACTTTGCGTTATAATTCTACTTCCAAATGTTTTAGGTTTAATTAATTTTGGTAATACGAAAATTAAATTATCTAAAATAATTTAAGTAATTTATTAAATTCGTATTTTTTTTAATCTTATGTTAATTAATAAAATTAGTATAAATTTGGTTGTTTAATCTTACTAACTGTTGATAAATTGATTGGATTAGAATATAAATGGACTCGGTAAATTAGATTAATTACATACTAATATGTGAACTGTTTTGATATTTCTTATTGATCATTAAATGAATTAACGGCCTATATCTTGGTTTAATTTATTGAATATTTATTTTTCTTGTCTGTTCCATCAAGCGGTCAGAAGAGCTAAATAGTAGATTAAAATGATGATACAGTTTATTTGAAATAAAAATCCATAAGAAATTTCCAAGTGTAAATATCGTCACCTTAAATAATAAATTGTTTATTTTTATGCAAATTTCCCTTTTAAAATTTATTGCTTGGAATTGAAGAGACTGGAATCGGATATCAGCGTTATCCGGGACCACTTCAATTTGAAGAAAATAATCACTATGAACCTTTACGTGTTTGATTTTAGAGTTCAATAGACTAGAATTGGACTAATCTTCACAAATTTAACTATTTTAATAAGTATTGTACTTAGACGCTATTATAATATTAATGGACTTCTGTAAAAGTGTTTGACTATAATAAGATAAAAACTCATCGGGTTTGTGCGAGTTACCTTAGTCTAAAAAGATTTTGACAACTCCAGTATTTCAAATTAAGTGTGTTTACTCACCCTGGTTTACAGCCTGACTCGGGTGTTACTTTATTGCAATGCTAGGGTCAAACCGTGTATTACAGTATTTCAGGCTAGGACGCTTTTTGAAGCACAAGAGACGAGCTGGATGGCAAAGATGTATTGCACGTATTTGGGTATTTTTTGCTATGTATTATAGACTATATAGTCAGTTTTAGGGACAAGTTATTATAACTGTCAAGATTTGTTGTACTTTGATAACTTGTATATATATTAACAGTTACAGCTTTTTTTTATAAAATGATGCTATTGCACATTATATTTTATTCCGCTGCGACTGTGAGATTTTGTGCTGTTGTTTCTGTTTCTTCTTCTATCTCCTTTTCTTCTTAAACCCTAACAACCTGGTGTTTTCGGCACTCGATTGCTCGGCACTCTATAAAGTGAATGCATTAGTGTCTATTTTCAGTGGTCAGAAATCGCCCGGTCGTTACACGTGGTATCAAAGATGAAGGTTGAGCGAGAACCTTGGCTCTAGTGGGGATTACTCATCAAAGGTAGGGTTTGTACTACCCTAGAATGAGTTGAGTGCATACATGAGGGCGTACGCGTTATTTTCATATATAATAATTTTAAAAATGGTTTTAAAAATAATTTCTGTATAAAATTATATTTTGGTATATAAAGAAATAAGTTTTCTAAGTTATTATAGTATATTAAGTAGATTGGATGTTGTTATTACCTAATAAGATTATATAATCTAAGTGATGATATATATAACCAAATAGAAATGTGATAAGAATGAATTACACAAATAGGTTGAGCTAAAAAAGGATTCAAACCAGAATTTAAAATCCCGAAAATTCTATAATTATTTTTCAAGATGTTTTAAAACGAAATAAGTCACCCTGATTATATTTGATACAGTTCTTCTTTGTATAACTGTTATTTATGTGATATTATATTTTGATCCGCTGCGAATGTGAGGTTTCTGTGACTGGTTTATGTTTCTTCTTCTTTCTCTTTTCTTCTTTTCACTGACTATATGGGAATTTCGGGATCGAAATTTTCGGGTCGTTACATTTGGTATCAAAGGTAATTTTTCTAGAAAATTATTATGGAATATTTGGTTTCTAGATATGATAATATTATCATAAATTGGTTGTTGTATCTTAATAAAGGATGTTTATTATAGAATAAACTATGATGAAATAGAGTGAAATGTTTTAAGGAAGTAAAATTATATAAGCCTAATTTATAAATTAGAAATGGATTTTAAGTGTGAAGTTTTGAATCTAGTCCTAGAAATTTTGAAAGTGTTTTAAAGTGTTTAAGGAGATAGTAAATACTATTATTTAGAATATTTTTGAATATAGAAATCTTTGTTTTAAAACAAGAGTTTTTGAAGATGAATTTATTTTGGATAGAACCAAGGATAATTTGAAAATTTAAAGTGTAATTTGATATGTAAATGGGATAGATATATGTGTGTGTGTGTATACATGTGATTTCAAAGTTGATTTGAAATAAATATTGATGTTGAATTCTAGAACCCCCTTAAAACGAGAAGTATAACCCGAGGAAGTTTTCGAAATTATAAGTGGGAAGTGATATTAATAAGAATTGGATTTGGAATGGAAAAACTAAATTGAGTAAGGTTAAATGGATTGAATGGATTGGAAATTTACTCAGGACAAGTTGATTAAGTTTTGAACTTATAACTGAATTGGAAATTTCAATGTGAAATTAAGATTTAACTTATGGAAGTTAAATGGGTTAAATTGAAAAAGAAATTATGTATGTTTTCAAAATGATTTTTGAGGTAGAACGGGTTTAGAATTCTGAAAATTTGCGGTGGATGCTATCGATTGATGTTTTAGATGATTTGGATGTTTATTTTCTATCATTCTGTATATTATTTACAGTATGTAAAACTGTAGATTTGATTATTTCGAATAAAATAAGAAGTGGATTGAAATGATATATATCCATTACTGAATTTAAATGGAAATAAAACTTTATTTTGAAACTATTTAACTGATTTTGAATTTTAGAGATAAAAATTGAATTTATGAAAATGGAATCATTTCGAACTTATGTTTGAAACGTTAAAACAAACTTGTCAACTGGAATTACTTAAAGAATGGTTTTAAAATTTTGAAGTTATAATTGGGAAATAAATTGAATTTCGAAAATTTATTTGTTTAAAAAGATTTGGACCCTTATTCAAACCTCAAATAAGTTTAAATAAAGGTAATTTAAAAGAATATTAGAAAATTTGATCTCAGAATTGAATTATTTTAAAGACTTGGGTTGTTAAATAAAAAAATTAAAGGTGAATTTAATTTAAATGATTAAATAGGTATTTTGAAAACCGAACTCGAATTTATATTAATCGAGACAGTTTAAAATTTGAGAATGGAATTGAAATTAATTAAAATTGAAATTGAATTAAATTTATTGAAATTGTAATCAAAAGTGAATTAGTAGGAAGTCGAAATGGGAATTGATTTGAATTAAAATCGAAATCGAGATTGATTCAGATCGAAGCCGAGATTGATTCAATCTAAGTGGAATGGGAATGTGAAATCTAATTTGAATTGGAGATTGGAAATTGAATCATTTTGACTCTAAAACTATTTTCAAATAAATTATTTTAATATAAACTGTCTTAAATCTATTTTCTTAAATATTCAGATTATTTTGATTTTTCAAGCTATTTACCATACGAACCATTCATTTTAATGCAACTCAAAAATTTCAAGTTCGATTACATTTTTGAAGTTAATTGTAACATTACTTACTTCTTATAAAGTGAGTTTCAGTTATAGTACTATCCAATTTTCATTTGAAAATCATCATATTTATCTCAAATTATACTACTTTACTTCAAAAATCATTTTTTGCCTCAATCCGATTTACCGAAATCGGAGATTGAGGCAAAAATGATTTTTGAAGTAAAGTAGTATAATTTGAGATAAATATGATGATTTTCAAATGAAAATTGGATAGTACTATAACTGAAACTCACTTTATAAGAAGTAAGTAATGTTACAATTAACTTCAAAAATGTAATCGAACTTGAAATTTTTGATTTGGCATTAAAGAGATTATAAATATTAGTTATATATTCAGACTTCCTTTGTTGAATTTATAAGCAGAAGAAAATGATCTTTGAAAGATATTTGGAATACTAGACTGAATTTATATAAATATGAAGTGGACTCAGAAATTACTGATCCAAAAATTATTCAAGTTAAAAGAATGATTTTACATGCATATGGGAATGAAACTAGAAAGGTTTTGGAACCCATTGATTTTGAAAGGCTTTTGATTTGGCAAAAAGCAAATTTTGGTAAACCAAATTTGAGAATTTTTGATTTTGAAGATATCGATTTCGTTTAAATGAAGTTTATATGTGGTGCATATAAAGAGTATGACTTGAAAGGTACTATATATGTATATAGTATGATATGTTTTAAGAAAGGTATGGAAAAAAAGGCACCCCTATTGAGAATCAAAACTTATAGTAGGAGATCCATTAGGTGGTTCAGCCTTGAAACCTAAAGGCAGGTTCAATGAGATTGGGATCCCAGAGGACGTCCGGATAAAGCTTAAGTTCATGATGATCATTATCGAGCAGCGTAAGTCGAGTGGCGCTGATGCCTACTGCTACATTGGGTTTTACTATGATGGCAACGTAATCTTTGCTGTAACTACGATCTACTGTGTTCCATAGCGTAAGTCGAGTGGCTGTGATTGCCTACAATCTACGTTTGATTTCGCTGGGAGAGTGATGTAACATCGGTAGGTTGCGATCTATGTGGTTCCATAGCGGAATTCGTATGGCAGTGAGTGCCTACAGTCTACGTTGGGATTTGACTAGTATAGTCTGCGATCTATGTGGTAAAGTTTCGTTTAGCAGCATAAC
Source organism: Allium cepa (assembly GCA_030765085.1). Taxonomy (NCBI): domain Eukaryota; kingdom Viridiplantae; phylum Streptophyta; class Magnoliopsida; order Asparagales; family Amaryllidaceae; genus Allium; species Allium cepa. Next base: position 114,619,497 of record CM060932.1, read on the forward strand.
ACGAGTGGCACTGATGCCTACAGTTACATGGGCTTTGCTGTGATAGCAACGCAACCTTGGGTGTAGCTACGATCTGTGCAGTTTCCACGGCGAAAGTCGAGAGGTGCGGGTGCCTACAGTTTTTTTTATGGATTTCGTCGAGATGGTGACGCAATCATTGTGCTAACTGCGATCCATGAAGGGGGTGATGATTTTCGAAGCATCGTTGAAAAGGTTTTTCAAGTATTTTCACTGTATGTTGAAACGGGTCTACTAAGTACTTATAGATTTTCAGTCCTACGTCTGATCAACGTGACTAAATTTCTATGAGAACAAGGATGGACTTGTTTAGACATCGAGTTATAAAAAGTATTTTTACATAAAACTAGCTTGGTAATACTATATAATTTAAAGTGTTTCAAAATTATATATATAAAGAGTAGGAAGTTAAAATGTTTAAAGATGGTGAATTAATAATACACATCAAAATTAAAATTTCTCGCTTTGTTCCTGTTCGAGGATGAAAAGTTATAAAGGGGGAGGATGTAACGACCAAGATTTTTGACATCTGTTAGTTGGGTGATTAACTATTTTAATTATTGAGATATTAATTTTGATTGGTCGAATAAATAAATTTTTTGATGTTAAAAATACCTGAATCTATATATTGATTAAAACTATATTAAATATTGAATTATAAAATTTCTGGATATGACAGATATTAAAATTATATGTATACATAAACTCCACCATTTAAATTAAGATAAATTATCCATAAATATATATATATATATATCTGTGTGTGTGTGTGTATACACAAGCTTTATGGTGTTTGATAATATATATAAGTATATAAATGTATATATGCCCATATGAAGTAAAATATAGGAAAGTCTGTATAAATATGAATATATATTTATATATAATATCAAAATATACATAAGCAATGTATATGAGAATATGTGTAAGTATAAGTGTGTATATATATGATGTTAAAACATATGTAAGTAAATGTATATGTACTTATAAAGTAATGTATATGAATGTGCATATAGGGTCAAAATCTAGCTTATAAAGAAATCTATGTATGTGTATACACTTACATGATGACAAATACCAATGCATATGGAAATCTATCTGTATATATAAGCATATGAAAGCATGTAAAAGATAAATATAAATGTGCGTGAGTGACAACAATATTTATATGAATGTGTGAATATCAATATTTATATGAATGTGTGAATATGTGTATATACGTTATAAAAACCTTACACATGGTCTAAGTTTAAGATATATATATATATATATATATATATATAAGGGTATATATATGGGTAAGCTTAAGTGGACATCATAATGTCAAACTTCATTTCAAGCTCACAAAATAGCAAATCAACAAATAAATCAAGCCAAGCTCTCATAATATAAAATCAGGTCATGTACACATATTAAATCAAATCCTCTTTTCAATTAATCAAATCACTTTTTAATATATATATATATATATATATATATATATATATATATATATATATGGAAGCTTGTACACAAATACCTCAGTCTAGCTTCTTCTACACACTTCCACGCTATATATATACATATACAAATCACTGCTTGTGACCTTCAAGTTTAACATCCTCACAAACAAAAATATATAATAAATTATCAAAACAAAAGAAGAATGCTGCCATTTAAGAAATAAAAAAAAGAAATACATACATACATATATATATCAAACAAAAGGATCTGCCATTGAATCTGAAGCAAGTGAAGTATAAAAGGCTGAAGTAGGAGATTAAGCATAACAGGATACATCTGCTCCTTCTACATGTGAGCAAAACATTATGATTCTTTCAATAGCTTATATGCTACTGTGTTTGTGAATGTATTATTGATCGGTATCAAAAGTTATGGGTTCAACATGTAAATAGATGTAGGAATGTTGTGCTCGACATAGGAAATTTCAACAATACAATGCTTCTTACCTTTTAAACATCGAAAAAAAATGTTGCTCTTGCTTAGTTAGAAACAGTTTTAACTTTCAAGGTTTAAAATCAATATCTCTATATATATTAAGTTTTAATTCATGGTTCTCAAAAAAATTATTTGTTTGTAAGGGCAGAACATTTTAAAAAATGTTTCATTAAATTATATCAACCAGGGAAGGAGAGAACGACTTGTAGCTATGAATGGGTTTAAGTTGGTCAAAAATCAACCTTCATACTTTTCTAAATGGATTATGTAGTGGTGATTGTCGTGGGAAGGCATGACTTTTAGAGTTTATTTGAGTATTTTTAATTGGGGATAGAGGTAGAGAAGTAGAGATGAATGGAAATTGGGGTTTTTCCAAATTCCAGCAACCTAGTTAATGTCAAGGGACGGTGTTGGGTGAGGAGGAGCATCAGGTGAAGGGCCATCAGGGAAAAATGGCGTAGTATTTTTCTGAGACCCGTGGTGGCCAAGAGAGGTCATTCTAAGGTTTTCGTGAGATTTGTTGTGGTCTGGGGTTTGAGAGGAATGGCGATGGCATGGGAAACAACAGAGCTTGCGCTCCTGGAGGAAAAGGATGGGGGAATGGTGGCAATGATGCTGGTGAGTTTTGTTGTCGGAGGCGGCTAGACGAGGTGGGGGAAGGAGGTGGTTCTTTCTCCTAGTGGTGGATTTTTCTTTTGAAATTTTGATCCAGGGCTTGTCGTGGAAAGTTGGGGTGGCCAGGGGTTTGAGAGGTCGAAGGTGGTTTGCGCAAAGGGTCGACGGCGTGATTCGTGGAAGTGTGGTTGTGTGCACGTACACGTGGTCATTTACATCTGGGAGTTTTCTAGTTAAGGAAGAACAGAGGGAGGGAAAGGAACTTGAAAAGAAGAGAGGAAGAAAAAATTTGGGCCGGGTTTGGGCCATGGTAGAGTAAGGGTAAAGTAAAATAGATAAGATATCGAAAAGAAATAGATAAGGGAAAGAAGTATAGAAAAGTAAAGAAAAAATAAAAATAAAAAGAAAACAAAGAAAAGGGAAGAGAGAAAATATTCTTCTTTTAACTCCAATTCTACTGCCAAATCAACAGGAATCCCTTTGCGTTATAATTCTACTTCAAAATGTTTTAGGCTTAATTTATTTTGGTAATATGAAAAATAAATTATCTAAAGTTATCTAAGTGAGTGATTTATTAAATTCTTAATTTGTTTGTTCTTATGTTAATTAATAAAATTAGTATAAATTTGGTTGTTTAATCTTATTAACTATTGATAAATTGATTGGATTGAAACATAAATGGACTCGGTTATATAAGATTAATTAAATACTGATATGTGAATTGTTTTGATATTTGTAATTGATCGTTAAATGAATTAACGACTAATGTCTTGGTTTAATTTATTTGATATTTATTTTTCTTATTTGTTCCATCAAGTGGTCAGATGAGCTAAATAGTAGATTAAAATGATGATACAGTTTATTTAAAATAAAAATCCATAAATAATTTCTAGGTGTAAATATCGTCACCTTAAATAATAAATTGTTTCTTTTAACAAATTTTCCCTTTAAAATTTATTGCTTGGAAGATCGGATATCAGCATTATCCGGGACCACTTCAATTTGAAGAAAAAATCACTATGAACCTTTACGGGTTTGATTTTAGAGTTTAATAGACTAAAATTAGACTAATTTTCACAAATTTAACTATTTTAATAAGTATTGTACTTAGACACTATTATAATATTAATGGACTTCTGTAAAAATGTTTGATTGTAATAAGATAAAAACTCGTCATGTTTGTATGAGTTACCTTGGTATAAAAAGATTTTGGAAACTCCAATATTTCAAATTAAATGTGTTTACTCACGTTGGTTTCCAGCTTGACTCGGTGTTACTTTATTATAATGCTCAGATCAAACCGAGTATTATAGAATTTTAGATTAGGATGCTTTTTGGAGCACAGGAGACGAGCTGGATTGAAGACACGTATTGAACGCATTTGGTTGTATTCCACTATGTATTATAGACTGTAGAGTTAGTATTTAGGTAAAAGTTATTATAACTGTCCAGATTTGTTGTACTTTGATAACTTGTATATATATTAACAATTACAGCTTTTCTTTATATAAAATGTTGCTATTGTATATTATATTTTGTTCCGCAGTGATTGTGAGATTCTGTGCTATTGTTTCTGTTTCTTCTTCTATCTCCTTTTCTTCTTAAACCCTAACAACCTGGTGTTTTCGGCACTCGATTGCTCGGCACTCTATATAGTAAACGTATTAGTGTCGATTTTCGGGGGTCGAAAATCGCCCGGCCGTTGCGAAACATGTGTGTTGTATGGCACAGTCATCTCCGATGATGTTGTACTATGCATGTGAATCTCGTTTCATCCTCCTATGACAAACGATAAGGAAATCCATCCACTAGCAGATAAGAGGTGATCTCCGCTCTTATCTTTGATTGTTTATTTCCTAAAGAATTGGGGTTGAGTTTACTGAAAACTATCGAATGTTGTTTCGAAGAGACTGGGATTAGATATGTTATCTGAAAACCACTTTGATCCAACTTAAATATTTCGAAGTGAAGACATCTTGAAGATGGTGGAAATGTAGATGGAGCTCTTTGAAATGCAAGGGCTACTTGCTACTAATCTTGAGGAAAATTCTAAAATGAATGTAGTATAAGCAGTGCCTTCAGTTTGTTCATCTCCTAAACGACTTGTGTGGATGAATGCTGACATTAGGTCGTCGGCCAGAAGACAATGTAGCATTCCAAGTGGGATGTGCTATATAAAGGTAAAATGTAGCCTCAAGCCTCATCAACCCGGAAATGATAAAAATCGAGCATACAGCAGAGCCATGTGGGTCGCTCCCATCAGGTTATGGTCATCCCAAATCTAGATCGATTTCTATCTACTCATGTATGCTTCAGGGGACATTAACAAAAGGGTGATCATTTTCGGCACTACTAGTCGAGTGGTAGGCTAGTCCTGTGTGGTAGGGGTATAAGATGTTTCTTGTCAGACCCTCGGTGCATATTATCTAGAGATGTAACATCAGAAGGTAATTCCTTACCTTGTCATGGTATGGAATCCATTCTCCAATACGAGTCTTTATAGTTTTAATTGTATATGTTTCGTGCTTGAATTTAATAATGTAACAATTTCGGCTATGATTAATATGTATTTATACTCCAGACATTATTATAATTCAATGGATTTTCTATATAAAATATTTTGGTTATCATCCTTCTTTGTTTATGTGCGGCGTGGCCTTACAAGATACTTTTACTTGAAAGGTTTTTAACAAACATTAAATTCCATTTGGGTGTACTTTTCCCATGCTGGTTTACCAAACAGAACTGGGCTTTCTTCTTTTTCAATGCTCGGGTCATACCGAACATATTGAGAGATTGCTTTGGATGCATTGGAGCTCAGGAGACAAGCTGGAGGTCCAAGATGTATCTACATATTTCGTTGTGTTTTGCTATGTTGTCTGTTGGTTTTATTTATCAACAATTGTAAGGACAGACTGTTATAACTGTCCGGTTGAAATATGTTAGTGTACTCTGATTGGTGTATGTGTATTACATATTTTTTTGAGTAAAGATTCGTCATATATTATAGATTATTCGTTCTGCTGTGAGATTCTGTGCTATTTAGTTTCTTATTGTCGTCTTTCTTCCTTCTTTTTCACTAATTATCCGCCTTTTCGTTCAATTTGAGTGGGTCATGTGTGAATGATTATCCACTTAAACTATATGGAAAAGTGGGTTGTTACGGCATGGTATCATAGCGCAAGGTTAAACGAGGACCTTGGCTTTGGTGGGGTACACATTATAGATAGGTTTGTTGCACCGTAGAATGAGTTGAGTGTGCGTGTGTGAGCGTGTATTTATTAATGATATAATAAAGTTTTATATTGTGTTGGTTGATCTATTGAGTGCTTGTGGATTTTGGTCAATACGAGTAATTAATGTTATTGATAGGGATCTCTAAACACTTGAACGGAGCAATTCGACATAATATTGTTTTGAAATTGGATAAATGGGATAATTTTACCTTAATTATATTTAATATACAAAGGAATAATTTTTCAGGAATTATTATAGTATATATGTTGTATTTAGGTGTTAGTGAATGATAATATTTGATTATTACCATTTATTGTTTGTTGTTTGTGTTCTAATAAAAGTTGTTATTCTTATAATGTAAAAAAGATTAACAGTTAAGGAATGGTTTTATATAACTAAAGTGAAATTATATATATGAGGAAAATTGTATAAATATGATTTGTAAATAAAAAGGATTAAATTATGAGAATTTGAGAATTTAAAATTAAATTGATTTTGGAATTTTTTTTCTAAGCTTTGATGAAGTAATAACGATATTATTTTGAAAATATTTTGATTAGAAATATTTTTAAAAGGATTTAAAAGAGATAGAAAGCATTGAAACTCACTTCGGTCGCTGCAAAATGATTCTAATGATGACTGCAGCATCATTGGCATTCATTTTCAAGTTTCTAAGTGACGAATTGCTACCATAGTGATTTGCTATTAGTATTTTATTTTGGTAAAACAAGTACTGATTTAAAATTTAAACATGTGATTTGACATACAAAGAAGTTATGTGTGGGTGTGTGTGTATGATTTCAAAATGATTTTTGAAATAAAATTCAACTTAAGTTAAGTTAAATGAAATAATTTGGAATGAAAACTATTGTGATTTAAAAAAAAGATTTAATGAAGTGAATTAATGAAATGAATATGAATTTGAATTGAAAAAATGAAATTCAACTTAAGTTGTAAATGAATTGAATATGGTTTTGTAAATGTTTGATAGAATTGAATATGAACTTAAGTTATGAAGTGATAATAAATATGAGAAGTGTTCTATAAAATGTTTGTATTGACCCGCCTTTTTGATCATCGAAAGTCGACACCAAACATTTTCATTGTGTTCCAATGTCACGCATCCAATCGACAAAAGGGCAGATTGTTAGGGCAAATAAAAAAGAAAAGAACAAAGAATAGAGAAAACAGAATCTCATAATGGACAGATAACATATAACATAATAAAAATAATAGAAATTGTTGCTCGAAACATGCAGAGTATATTAGAGTTAAAAACAAACCTTATCAGCTGGGCAGTTATAAAATCTTGACCTTACAAATGTTGATAGGTATACTATATAATACAACGGAAAATAAAATATTATGACGAGTCAATCTTCAGCTCCCCTCTATGAATGCCATAACACCAAAGCCAAGCCGGGAAAATACTCAGTCTGAACCGAGCATTATAAATAAATAATAGTCGCATCAGTCTGGAAATACCAGCGGAGATAACTCGAATAATGGGGAACATATATAGATAATTTAGTGAGACCACGTTGCTACGCGGAACGGGTTTATACCTCACAAGAATTACATCCATATAATCAAGAGCAGAAATAAATATCAGGAAACAAATCCAATTATGATTGAGCATAAATAATATTAAACCAAACTTGAAAGGTTCAAAATAAACCAAATAAAATCCAAATTGGACAGAATGGATGGAAAAAGGAAAAATAATCCAAACTCGATAGAATTGACTAAATAAGGTAACAGTCCAAACTCGATAGAATGGGCTAAATAAAGTGACAATTCAAACTCGATAGAATGAGCTAAATAAAGTAACAGTCCAAACTCGATAAAATAAGCAAAATAAAGTAACAGTCCAAACTCGGTAGAATGGACTAAATAAGCACTAAAATGCTGTGATGAGGAGTTGGCTCTACTCATGGCAATTTAAAGCTAAAACAGATTCAGGGTTTTCAAATCAAAAAAGGAAAGGAAATTTTCCAACAAATAACTAGAAGGGTGCTCCCCCCTTACCAAAAGTATACCTTTAGAAATATACTTGAGAACTCCAATGGCTCTAGGAAACCTCCAAGCCGGACCCTGCCAACTATTACCGAGTATCTGAGTGCTTCACATCTCAATGTGCAACGCCAAACTCAATCTAGAGTAGACGTGAAGATACCCTAATTGGAGCAACCCCACATAGGTTGGCCCCCACTAGCTCTTTGGGTTTAGTCATTTCCAACAAAGGATAACAAGCGCAAATGAGCAACATATCGTCTTAGAGTGCGAAATAAAGTGGCTGAAGTAACCGATAGCTGAGATACCAACTATCGAGGACATAAAATAGTCGTATATGAAAACTAAATCTTGTATACTTATACCACTCACTGAATTTAAACTTGTACTATTTCTAGGTTAATAATATTATCGCACAAGTCAAGGTAGTATTACCTCAAAGTCATGTCACACGACTATTCTTAACTTTCGAAATATTGACAAGTCTATTTCTTCGATGTTTACTGCTAATTGAAATAATTAGTTTAATCCCATCATCATTGACTAAAACAATTAATTAAGTTCAGTCAATTAATTGAACCCTATTATCCTTAATTAAAAGAATTAATTATACTCAAATAATCATTAGTTAAAACGATCAATTATATATAAAACATCATTAGAAAAAATGATTAATTAAATTTAAAGGTAAACCAATTTTTAGTCATCATTTTAATCTCAAATTAATTAATTAAATTGGTTAATTAATTTTAAATTACCATTAATCAAAATGAATAATAAATTTTCAATACTCTTTTTTGTGAAAACACAAGCTTAAGATCATGATAGGATTTTAGGGATGAAATTTAATAAATGACGGTATAGCAAAAATCACTATAACGACGTTTAAACTATTAAATGGAATATCAGAAATTAATTTCAATTAATCATCAAAAACAAAATATGGATGTGAATAAACAATTTATGGACGAGAAAACCCCTTTGAGTCTCTGTACATATTTTTCCAGCAATACAATGATTATGGATAACATATAGATAATCATATTGGTTTATAATGATTAAATTAACATGTCATCCATTTTCCAATCAGAAATGCAACTAAACAAGCAACCAAACAATTTAACTAACATCCAAACAATCGACAAACATTTATAACATCATAGATATGATATAATAAAATTAAATGTGAGTTAAACTCATATTGATTCCATTTTTCGTTAAATCATTTCGGTTTGGACTAAAATCGAACGAACATCCAATTGTCGCCCAAGTTTTCACATGCTCCAAATCTGACCAAACCAACTCTATTGCGGAGATGATGTCCATACGAGTGCAACGCAGCACGTTTCACTCGAATGCGGTCTTGTACGAACAAGAAACCGGTTTAACAAGATTTTCAAATTAAATAATATAATTAATCGCTTAATTACTGTAATTAATACCCTAATCTTTTCCATAAATCAACCCAAGCCGTTAATTATCTTTCCCAAAAATCTTGATATAAACTTACAGTCGCAACATCTCACAGCCATCGCCCTTCAGCACTTCGCCTCCGCCGCCGTAGGCCGCCATCCATCACCGCACTCTACCAGAAGGCAGCCCCAACCACTCTGCATCCATCGACATCGGCCTCAACCCCCACCGTGCCACCAACGCAGAGAACAAATGACAAAAATCACTGCGTTCAACTCGTAATAGCCACCGCCTCCGACCGCCTTAACTCCACCGACCACTGCCGATCCACTCCTTTGACCATGCCGCTCCTTTTTTCTTTTGATGGACAAAACTAAATATGGTGGCTGGGATTATGAAACAAGGGTTTTGGGAGTTTTGTGAACAAATGGAAGTGGTTGGTTCATATATATATATATATATATATATATATATATATATATATATGACATAAAAAATAATAAAAATTAAAAATGATTATGTTTATCTTTTCCCTAACAAAAACTTTCTCGAGTCGCCAAAATCTTTTGAGCCGCCGAGATGTCCATGACATCAAATCATCATTTAAAAAAAATTGAATTTTGTTTTGGTTTTCTATTTTTTATTCAATAATATCCGGCTCCAAATACTCCCAAAATCTCAAACTCCGACTGAGACATGCTCACTGGCGTTCCAAACTATATACCTCTATCCCGAACACAATGGAACTTGTTTCAAGACCAAATTTGATCGTATGTAGAAGATAGGTTTTTGGACCCAGTTATTATATTAAATTTTCAATATTAATTTCAACACGTTTCGAACTCGCACGACCTAACGATATGTCTGATCTTTACAAAATTTGAAATCCGATATTAATTCACTATTACAGATCCAATGAAACTAGTTTTTGATGAAATCTGAGACTGTGCCCCGGAAGGCTAATTTCACAGTTTTAAACATTCAATTATTGATATTTATTCAATCTGTTTATATTTGTAAGTATATTTACAAACTGAACTTACGAATATTATTTATTGGATTAATGGAGTTAAATAAAATTATTGAATCCCCTTAATTAACATTTAATCCACAATTCAAATATTTATATATACCCTATATTTGAATTATAAATTATTAAATTCCAAAATTCAATTATTTTAAATATTTAAAATTAATTTAACATTCAAAATCTAATAATCAAAATTTTGGGTCGTTATAATCTCCTCCTTAAATGAATTTCATCCCGGAAACTCCTAAGAAAATTATCCAAACCCTTAAGTTTAAAATTATCAATTAAAGTGAGTTATTAAACTTATTTTCAAAACTCATTAGCTGGAATACATTCCAAAGTATCCATCTTTTTTAAATTAATTTATCTATAACAACTAATTCTCTTCTACTCATTTATTCCAAGATATAGTCTAGAAAATCAATTTTTAATTGTAAAAAACTTCCTAAAATTCTTAAAAAATTCTAACTCTTAAATTTTCAAAAAAAATTGCCAGCATCTTCTTTGAACGGTTTGATCGTTACAACTACAAATGGCCTCAACGGGCTCCAAACTGATCAAAAGAAAAGAAAAGCCAAGTGATCTCCCTTATCTGGGGCATAAATCATTAACCAAATTAAGTTTTCTAAATTAATTACGTACCTCTTTGCGTTTGATTTATATTTTGGTGAATAATTTATTATCTCTCCGCGAACATAGGTGCACAAGAATCAAATGACAATCTCTTACATACCTGCACTTAGAAAATCTAAAACAAAATCAGGCTGACACAAAAAAGGTGATGTAATTCTACATTCAAAAATTAGCATGATATAAATCCACACACAATCAACCTTACATATCTCAATCATATGCAACAAACAAGCGAATATTCTATAATAGATGTTATGCATCCAATTATTTTTAGATGAAAAATTTTGATCTGAACACCCGGGTTTTTCAATTCAAAATTTTATTTTCGAAATTCTCAGACGAGAAAAATCGAAGCTCAAAAACAAAATAACATGGAGGGGATCCCTCCAAATAAATGATGCGGAAACTCTAGATTCAAAACAACATGGAGCTTCTGGTGGTATTTCGGTTCCTCCAAAAACATCAACTAGAGTGAATAATTACAATTCATTTCCAAAGATCTTTAAAAATTACCTTTTTCAAAAATCACAGGGATTTAGGTTCTAATAATAGTGATTCAAAATCCTTTTCCTACATATTTAAAATTTACATGCAATGGTTTATGAAATCACACAACCAATCAATTCAATTCAATCAAATCCAATCAATCAAATTCTATGAAGGAATAAACTAACACTATCAATCAATCAAATTCTACAATGGAAAACTTATCACTTAACATTGTTTTAAAATGTCAAATGACTAACAAACAAATTTTAAATTAGGTTCAAAACTTTCTTAATTGTCCAACAATATAGATAATTTTCTAAGTCTACCATTTTGCTCATTAGCCTTTGGTCATTTCTTAGAAGATTATCCAAACTAGCTCGGACAAAATGGAAAGGTATACTCTATATTTTAATAATCCTAATTATATTAATTTCTAATTCAGTTATATTTTCACTTAGTATTCTATTCAATACTAAAATTATTTCATAAATTCTCACCCAAGTTTTCAAAAATATTTTATAATGTTATTTCTTTACAAAACATCAAATCATAACTTACTCCATATTATTTGCTTATATAATATTCTTATAAATCCTGAGAATGCATACAAATTTTATTTTACATTTTCAAGGATCTGGATGGAGATCAAATCAAATCATGGTTTCTTAAAACTGAGTCAGCCTATTTACCCGTTTTATTTAGAGTGTTAAAATGAATAATATTTATGGGTTGACCCAATCAATAAGTAGTTCTTAATAATTAGATGTTTCAAACAATTATGTACTGAAACGACCCGAAATTTTAGTTATTTTGTTTTGAACGTTTAAGTTAGTTTTAAATATTGAATTTGAAATATTAATTGATTTCGAATATGGAGATTATAGTTGAAATAGTAAAATGGTTTAAAATTTCAAATATAGCGATTAATTGGATTTAGTAAATATTAAATTAAATACTTGAATATTGGTAATATGTGAATCTATAATTAAGTGTGAATGGGAATGATTTCTAAGTCGATTTAAAACTCTATTTGAATTAGAGTGGTGATAGTGGACTTTTGAATGGAATTAAAAGTCAATAAATTAAATTTTGTAATTTTATATATTAAATTAATAATGTAATTTTATATTGGGAATAGTGTAAATAACTAAAATTTTGATTTAATATGAATCGAAATGGTTTCTAATATGAATATAAATTCTATTTGAATTATAATTAATTTAGTAAAATTTTAAAATTGATATTTCAAACGATTTCATCAATTTTGAACATTGCTTAATTTAATCAACACGTTAAATTAGCTTCTGGAGCATAGTCTCGGAGTTCGATGAAACTAGTTCCATTGGATCCATAATAGTGTATTATTATCGGATTTCAAATTTCGTAGCATTCGAAGTTACTATTTAGTCGTACTAGATAGAAACGGGTTGAATTTAATATCGAAAATTCAATATAATAATTGGGTTCAAAAAGCTATCTTCTCCACACGATCAAACTAGGTTCCGAAACTTGGTCCATTGCATTCCAAATAGGGGTATAACATTAGGAACACCTGGCGACACGCTTCAATAGGGGATCAAAATAAATATCTGGATATTTTGGAATTATATATATATATATATATAATTTTCAAATTCCACATCGGCCGTAATTTTTGTTAAACCCTATCCACTACAGCAGCCCTATCCTCGTGCCTACTTTTTTTCCTTACCTTAGACGTTTCCCTCTCCTTTATATTTAAACGCAGATGATTAGCAGATAAAAAAGATTACAGAAACTTCAAAAATTATTTAATCCAGATTCTCTCGACGAAAAATTTCGAAACAAGTCTTAAAATTCATCATATGGGAAGTACTTCGATCTGGCATAGCATTTGTGAGATGCAACTTCGAGTATGGACACTCGACGGTGATGGCCAGAACTAGGTTTTGGAAAATATGAAGATTTAGCCATCGATTCGAGATATGGAGGGGTGATTTGAGTTCGTCATCGAAAATAGCAGATGTGGGCCGAAGATGGTGAGGTGCGGCGTGATCGCGGCAATTCGCTACAGTGCTTCGTGTCTGTGGCCTAGTCGCGTTTAGTCTGATGTACTCGGGCTTGAAGTTTTTGGTATGGTTGAGTGGAGATCGTAGAGAGAAGATGATCGGTGGTGTTGGTTTTTGGATTCGACAAATTTTTAGCCATGTCAGTGTTATATATGCACGGCAATTTGGGTTTTCTCATGCATGGTCCTGAATCTGGGAAGAAGGAGGAGTTTAGTGGGTCGGTGGTTTTGTTGGTGGGATGAATTTTATGAGGGTAATGAGAAAAAAATTGTAACTAATTTATATTGATTATTTAATAAAATTCAAATTTCTTATAAATTCCATAATTCGCTCGTTTTAGGTCAAAATCAAACGCGGTCAGTCACGTTGGGTTCGTATTAACGAGATCTTTACTACAGAATCAAATTTGTTGAATTTAGAGTTTGCAGAATTTTTAGTTAAATTCAAGGTGTTCGAATTTAGTGGAAAACAGAACGCGAAAGCAACAATAAAAATCAAGGTGAGTAAATCTCACTCATTTTGGACTACTGGATATAATTTATAGTAATTAAAATTAATTATTGGATAATTGGCTGAATTGGTATGTTATCAGTTGGATGTTATATTATATATATAGTAGTATATATTAGTAGTTGGATATATTTCCCGCCTATTGGAGCGGATAAGACCCGATGCGCCCCGTATAATAACAGATACCCGTATATTACCACGATACTCTGCCTCGAAGCGGGATCAGTATTTTATGTTATCTAACATCTGTGGTTGGAGGGATCCAACTGCATTCCTCAAAATTATTGATTTTAATTTCATAATGATAATTTATATGTTGAATAAACTATGACAGATTATAGAGTGATTTGAATTTATTGGATGCTATAGTAGCATTAGCCCTAATTTTAATTTTAAAACTATAAATATTATTGGATTTGAAAGAAAATTGAAGAACAATTTGGAAGTGAAATATTTTTATATCGGATTCAGGAATTTATTTAAATAATTTGATTTGGATGAAATAAATGGTTTGACTTTGTATTTAATTATTCATGGTATATTTTAAATAGGGATTTTGGGATGATGTGTATAAAGGATTTTAAGTAATAAAACTTAAGTGCTATTTATTTAAAGGGAATAGTGTTTTAAAGATAGAGATTTAAATTGATTTGGAGAATAAAGGGAATTTGGAAATTATTATTAAATTGGTTATACCGGATTTTGAATAAGTTTTTACGAAATTATGAAATAGAAGTGGAAATCGAGATTTGATTGGTTTGTAATGTAGTTTTGCTTATTTGAGAAATATATTTAAAAATGGGATTCTAAATGATTTTAGGAAAATATAATTATAGATATTTCCTAAGCATTGTACTGGAAGAATTTGAAATATTTTAACTACGAGATTGTTATTATAAAATATTTCAAAATGTTGAATTATTAATGGAATGAGAAATGAGTTTGGAAAATAAACCTATGATATTTTCCCAAGTAATGGAATTAAAGGTTTTGGAGGTATTTAAGAAATGGAATGATTTATATAGAAATATATTTCTATGTAATGGATTACAAAATTGGAATTGGAAATATTTCTAAGTGTTGGAAAAATCCTGTTATGGATAGAAGCATTTGAAACATTTTTCAAATATTGAAATACTGGAAGAGATTTGAATACATATCTTTGTAAAGATATTTTGAAACAAATGTTTTGGAAGATTTATAAAATTTATCCCAGTAACTGTTTGGCGTGTAATTTGATAGTTAAATAATCGACCATCAAATTTGGCCAAATTCGTTAGTCATTTCGAAGAGACCGGGATCGGATTTAATCTTTTGAAAACCTCTTCGATCCGATTTGTGCGTTATGAATTGTGATATCGTGAAGCTTACGAAGATGGTAAATTTTGAGAAGATTGGTTTGTCCAGACCTAGGACAACTTGTATAGAGGAATGTCTGACGGTGCAGTTCTAATGGTTACATACATTGTTTTTTTCACAAACGTACATCTATTTGGTGGCGGAGGAGGCAACTTCTCTTAGCTTAACACCCTTTCTTAAGACGTATGAGCTCAAGGGGTTGTATTTTTGTGAAAAGCAATTAGTAGTCAACGGAAATGGCAATGTTAGCATTCCAAGTATGAATGCTATTCTAAAGGTAAAACATAGCCTCAAGTCTCATCAAACGGGAATGACTAAAATATGGGAGATGCACTAGGGCTAAGTGGGTCGCACTTAAGTAGGGTATGTTATCACCTTTCTAGATACCCTTGGAAATATTATATTATAATTTATGGACATGGTTGTGCATGGAAAAGAGAGTGCTCGATTAGGGTAGGAACATCTGAGGTGATAACATATTCAGTACTATCTAGGTTAGGGGTAGGCCGGTCCTATGTTGGCAAGGATCGTTAGGTACGATCTTTGTATATTTTCCTAAAGGTGTACTGTGGCGAGGGTACCCCAGTAGCTCAGTCGTTGTTGGAATCCAATATCCACTACAAGCCTGTACGGTTTTGATTTCATACCAAATTTTGCTAAAATATGAGATGCAAGCATTTCAGCTATTTTCTAATTTGCTTTCTATAGACATTATTATAATATCAAACGATTTTAATATAAAATGTTTTGGTTATTGTAAGGTAAAAACCTGTTGTGTTTATGTGTGGCATGATCTTACAAGATATCTTTGTTTCAAAGGATTTTGGGAAATATAATAATTCAAATTGAGTGTGTTTTCTCATGCTGGCTTTCCAGACTAACTCGGCTATTATAGTGCTCGTGTCAGAATGAGTATTACATATTTAGGAAAGATGCTATGGAGTTCAGGAGATGAACTGGATGACTGCGACGTATTTTATGTACTTGATTAGATTCCACTGTGTGTAGGTTGTATGTTCAGCACTTATGAGAACAAATTATTATAACTGTCCAGTATTGTTTTATTGACTGTTATACTCTGATAAATGTTTGAATATATATATATATATATATATATATATATATATATATATATATATATATACAGATACAATTTTTGTTTTGTGTAAAGACTTGTGATATTTTATAGATTATTCGTTCCGCTGTGAGATTCTATATTGTTTAAGTTTCTTCTTATCATCTATCTTTTCTTCTTACCACTAACAATCCCCCTTTTTGTTCAATTTGAGTTGACATGTGTGATTATTTATTAGCTTAGAATGTACAGAAAAGTGGTTCATTACATCGCGGTATCAAAGCTTAAGTTGGCGATATGCCTAGGCTTTGGTGGGGATTACTCATTAGAGATATGGTCGGTAGTACTCTAAAATGAGTTTGAGAGTATTAATATATATGAGCGTGTATTTGTTAGTGAATATAAAAATGTTTTATATTGTGTTGACTTATTGGTTGAGCGTTTATGAATTATGGTCGGTACGGGAAGTACTACTGTATCAGTAAGGGTTTCTAAACTCTTAAACATGGTAAACCGACACAGTACTTTTTTGAAGAGGGTAAATGAAATAATTTTACCTAAATTATATTTTCGATATAAAAGAAATAATTTTCTGAGATTATTATATATAGTATGTTTGGATGTTTGGTTGATATTGTTATAATCCAATCAAGATAATCAAATTATAATGGTTTATATAACCAAATAGAAATTGTATAAGAATGATTATACATACGAGTTGTAACTAAATGTAGATTCAAAATAGAATATAAATCCCTAAAATTTTGGGAAATGTTTTAAATGAATTTGAATTAAGTATTTTGGGAATTCTTAAATCTTAGAGAATTTATAAATGTTTTCCAAAGAGTTTGAAAGGAAGAATGGTGTTATTATTTTGGAGATATTTCTGAATAGAAATTGTTTAAAATATGTTTTGAAAGAAAGGAAGCACTGAACTCACTTCGGTTGCTGGAAAATAATTCTAGTGATGACGACTGCATCATTAGTGTTCATTTTTGAGTTTCTAAGTGATGGATTGCTACGGGGTAAACATTTTTGGATTGTTTCGAGAAAGATAAGTTTGTTTAGAATTCTAAAAGGAAATTGTTTTGGGGAAAACCAAGTTATTTTAAAAATTCCAAGGAGTATGATTTGATATACAAGGATAGATATATGTATATTTATGATTTTAAAATGATTTGAAATAAAGCCAGGTGATTGCATTCTGGGATTTCCGTTTAAATGATTTGTGAAGTCGGGATAAAATCAATATTGGACTTATAATTGGGAGTTGATATAGATAACAAAGGGACATTGAGAATTTTAATCCTGAGATTAAAGTTAAGTTGGAAAAGTTAAAATGAATGATACGGGTTGAATTTAACTTAAGATGACTTAAGATGAGTTAAATAAGACTTGAACTGGGATTTGAATTGAATTGCAAATATAGTTTGAAATGTAAAATGATATAACTATAAGTTATGATTATTGAATGGAATGGATACACTTAAGCTATTAAGATGTATATATATATATATATATATATATATATATATAAAATCCAGAGAGATGATTATAAGATGTGAATGGACTCAAGTAAGCAATATAAGATTTTAACCGAATAAGTGCTTGAACTTGTGAATTGAGAAATGCAATGGTTGAACCAAAATGAAAATGGTTTGATATTATGGTAAAGGAATGCAAATTTCAAATTTTGAATTTTAAATGAAGGGTGAATTGAAACTGAGTAAATTGAGTATAACATGAATTGTGAAGTTATTATGTAATTATACGTTATATATTGTGTACGTGAGTAAACTTATGTGAGGATTCGGGGAAATATGAATAAATAAGTTTGTATAACTTATTAAACCGAGAAAGTAGAAAAGTATGACCAAGTTAAAATGGAAGTATTTGATAACAAGAAATGAATTCAATTTAAGAGTAAATGAATTGAATATGATTTTAAAGTATGGATTGGATAAGATTGAGTATGAAATTAAGTTAGGAAGTTGAATATGAACTTAAGTAGCGAAATGGAATGTTTATAATAAACCTTAGACATAATTGTATGAAAAGATTTATAAATAAATTAGCATGGAATGAAATGCCGTTCACTATAAAATAAAGTGAATATTACTATAAGAGTTAAACGGAAGTGAATGGAAAGGATGTAATATGAGTGGAAAGGATGTAATATGAGTGGAAATGAAATTTATATGAATGCAAGTGCATGAACCTGAGTTGAATTGTTCGAGAATTGATTTACATGAAATGATTATGAGGGTAATAAATGGATTTGAATATAATGAACGCGAATATGAATGGAATGCAAATAGATTTACTGTGAATCAGTTTGAAATTTAATATAATTGAATGTTGAATCTTGCACTTGTTTATGCATTCGGGATATGCATGTTATAGTAAGTTTATTTTATGAAAACATGTGTTTAAGTTTGTTAAAAAAAAGGAATGTTATGAGAATTTCATGATTTTGAAACTTATGCGCTTCATCTGAGTAAGTACATGTACATGGAGCTGTTTGGATAGATTTTGGTTGAGTGATTACATATAAACATAGCGAACTTGCTTTATTATGCAAATATGAGGTACAATTATGCATTAAAAGCGAAAATGAAACAAATATTGATATACATTGTGTTTGCGACCGTATGGGTTGTTATATATTATATTTATCGCATTTGTGATATTGTAAATGGCTCTCCGTATAGGGGAGACACTGTCAAATTTTTTTGAAAATCTAAGGTGTTAGAAAAACTTTGAAAATTTTTTGTTAATAAAATTGATTTGAAATTATAGCTTGAAATAATGGAATTTGATGAATAAATAGAAATTTGTGGATTAGTGTGAGTCTAAAAGACTTAGAAATAGAAATAACATGATTTTAACTGAATTGGTTTTGAAAAGAAATGGTTTACCTTGGCAATTTTGGGATTGAAATTCTTTAAGGAGGAGGAATGTAACGACCCTAAATTTTGGTCGTTTGGTTTTGAACGTTTAGGTTACTTTTAAAAGTTGAGTTTGAAATATGAATTGATTTTAAATATGGAGATTCTAGTTGAAATAGTAAAATGGTTTAAAATTTTAAATATAGCGATTAATTGGACTTGGTAAATAGTAAATCGATATTTGAATATTGGTAATATGCGAATATATTATTAAGTGTGATTGGGAATGATTTCTAAGTCTATTTAAAACTCTATTTGAACTAGAGTGGTGATAGTGGATTTTTTAATGGAATTAACACTCGATAAATTAAAATTTGGAATTTTATATATTAATTTAATAATGTAATTTTATATTGGGAATAGTGTAAATAATTGAAATTTTGATTTAACATGAATCGGAATGGTCCCTAATATGAGTATAAATTCTATGTGAATTATAATTAATTTAGTATATTTTTTGAAACTGAGATTTCAATTGATTTCTTTGATTTTGAAAATCTCTCGACTTAATCGACGCATTAAAATAGCTTCCAGGGCACAGTCTCAAAATTTGATGAGACCAGTTTCATTAGTCTGTAATAGTGTATTATTATCATATTTCAAATTTTATAGCATTTAGAGTTACAGTGTGGTCGTACGAGATAGAAACGCGTTGAATATAATATCGAAAATTCATTATAATAATTGGGTTCAAACAGCAATCTTTCTCCATACGATCGAACTAGGTTCCGAAACCTGTTCATTGCGTTCGAAATAGAGGTATAACATACAAACGCCTAGCGGCACACTTCAATAGGGGTTCAAAATATCTTGTTATGGATAGAAGCATTTGAAACCATTTTCGAATATTGAAATACTGGAAGAGATTTGAATACAGATCTTTGCAAAGATATTTTTAAATGAATGTTTTGGAAGATTTATAAAATTTGGCCTAGTGACTTTTCTTGTGTGTATTATGATAGTTAAATAACTGACTATCAAATCTGGCCAAATTTGTTGATCATTTCGAAGAGACCGGGATCAGATTTAATCTTTTAAAGACCACTTCGATCCCGTTTGTGCATTACGAATTGTGACATGAAGATGGTGAATATTGACAAATTTGGTTTGTCCAAACCCAGGACATTTTGTATGGATGAATGTCTGACAGTGCATTTCTAATGATTACGTGCATTGTTTTTTTACAGACGTACATCTGTTTGGTGGCGGAGGTGGCAACTTCTCTTAGCTTAAAATCCTTTCTTGCGATGTACGAGCTCTAGGGTGTATTTTTGTGAAGAAATTAGTACTCAACGGAAATGGAAATGTTAGCATTCCAAGTATAATTACTATCGAAAATATAAAACGTAGCCTCAAGTGTTGCAACCTTTCTATTGGTTAGAAAAACACAAATTTTAATAAATTCTACAAGCACACAGGTATGTAGTATGCAGGTCGAACAAATGGAATTGTGTTTTAAAATATTTGAAATCCATATTTAAATCTTAGGCGTGTTAAACAAATTCGATGGTGGTTCTTAAACAGAAAAAAAATACTTCGAATCGATTTCAAATCTAATCAATTGTAAAAATCAAGCAGAAACTAAAAAGTGCTAGAAAATAATAGAGTAAACAAATGAAATTAAATGAACTGAATTTATTAACTAAATGGAAAGAGTGTTGAAAATAACTAAGAACAAGAATAGATAAATTTCTAAATCTAATTAACAATTCTACGTATTCTGTCCGAAAAATAAAAAAACACTGCTGAAATTTAAAATTGAACTAGAAGAAGAGTGATGGGGAAAGAGATGAATTTTTTGATTGCTGTATGATGCTGTATATATAGCCTTTTCCAGCCCAGAAAATCAACTGCTGCTTTTTAGGAGGAACCGGTCCTTTGCTTGAATAGGTGAAAGAGAACATATATATGTCCACGTCATTGCTTGAATTGGTCCATATTGCTTTGAATTGATTGCATGTGTGCTGCTTATTGAATTGAAGTGGCCATATAATATGCTGCTTGAATTGGTCACATTATTGTACCTGTTATTTGATTAACAAGTGGCCTTGCTTTGAAATGATGTTGGCTATTTTGATATTCACGTGGCCATGCTTGGAGAGATTTTTAGGCTAAATTTTGAAAGTGTACAACACATTCATTATTTGCATTTGATTTCTTGCACGAATATTACACATGTTGGTGACGTGAGATGCATGTCTTCATGATTGATATGTGCTTTCTCTTCAAATTATTCGGTACTCAAAATGTTGCACTCTTTTCTGCGTGTCATTTGAACCAATAGACGACACAACCGATTAATTTCAACATTGCACTTCAGAATCTATAATCTACAAAACCATAATAAAATACCCGTATAATACCACTTTTTTAAAATAAAATTATATGAAACAAACGGTTTAGAATGCAGAAAAATACGTTCATCAAATACGCCACACTAGAACATTATTCATCCAAGAATAAGCAAGAAAATTAAAACTAACTAAATCCTTTTTCATAGGAACCATGATTGCATTGAGCATATGCAACAAGTTGTTAAACTTCTAGGTGTCCCTAGTAGGATAAGTGGTGCCTCGTGAGGGTTTTCAGTGGATACTAACCATAAAATCCAAATGCAGTATGTGATGATTCTAATGTACTACATGAATGCAAAATTTTAAACAAATGGAAATTCGATTTACTTTAGAATAATTGGAACAAAATAATGTATATAAGTTTGAGTCAACTTCTATAAATTTTTTGGTTCCTCACTAATCACAAATTTCAA
Organism: Allium cepa; assembly: GCA_030765085.1. Lineage (NCBI taxonomy): Eukaryota > Viridiplantae > Streptophyta > Magnoliopsida > Asparagales > Amaryllidaceae > Allium > Allium cepa. The sequence goes on from CM060932.1 coordinate 114,641,590, forward strand.
TATAACTCAAGTTTTCATGCATTAGATTCTAGTTTGGCCAGTTGTTTCGGTCGATAACATAGTGCAGCCATGAAATAAATTCTTTATTGTTAATCACAGTTTTTCGAAATGGTAATTTTTTCACTTCCATTTGTATAACAAGCCAAATCAATAAAGTCGAGAAGTGTTTGGGTTTCAATAGATTACTCTCTCTTTATTAATTTTTTTATGTATATATACACCTAACTTTTGGACCGAGGTATACCATCCATGCACTGTCTCGCGGGCTTATGTGAGAGTTAGGATAGAGCTTGGCGGATTACGCAAACCGACGTTGACTATGTCAGAAAAGGTCAATAATCTTTAGGTGATTATTTATTTAATTTCTTCATACACCTAACTCAAAATGCTAAAGCCAGATATACCATCCATGCACTGCCTTGCGGGCATACGTGAGAACAGTACAGAGCGTGGCGACTACGCACACTTCATAAGTGTGCACGTTTATTGATTCTAGTGTTTCTTATTAGGTTTTTTTTTGAAATTAACTAAAGAGAGTTATGCAAATCAACTTAGCACCACTTAACTTCTGTAACGAGTCGGATTTTGCCCGCTCGAAAATCGACATACATACTTCAAATCGTATTCGAATGCCGTAGATTCGACCGTTCAAATCCGATTCGCCGGAGCTTATAACAACATTAAGTAAACAACACAGCGGAAAAAAAAGAATAATACATTGATATACAACATTGATACAATATCTGATACAACAGAGTGATACACTAGATATCAATATACATCAGAGATACAAGAAATATAGCAGCGGAAAAGAAAATAGATAACAACTTGCAGCGGAACACTATAACTCTAAGATAGTCTTCAACGAAGAACTCCAAATCTGAACTCCATCTCCAAGAACCAATCCAGCAATAGCTCGAACTCCCCATAACAATACACCAAGCTAGGCAAGACTGGTGCGAACCAAAGACTGAACTAACTCCACATAATCCACTATATCTAACTATCTGAAAAACCCAACTCTAGACTGCTCGTGTAGAAAATAATGAGCACCCAGAGTTTAGGAAAGAAACAATAAACTCCGGATCAGTCATGGGACTGGTGTGAGCAACAAAAACAGTTTATCTTTGAAAACAATCAACAAGAGAATTTTAAAGTAAATTCGCAATGCTTTTTGAAAATGAAACTACCATAAGACCTCCCACCACACACACAATGCAAACGCAGACTTGGAGGAGATTTCTTCTTATGATAGTCAAACATGCTTAATACGCAGAAAATTTCTTTGATATTATTATTATAAGTGCACGGTGCAGAAAAGCATTTCGAAAGTAGAATATAAATCTTAGCCAGCATAGACATTTCGAACTATGCCTACTATAGCTACCATCCAAACAGTGGGGCGCCACCATAAGTGAATGGCAGGTTCTACAACTAAAACCGTACAAGGCTCGTATTGTTTCTTTGGATTTCCAACAAATGGTCAGGCCAAGGAACTTCCCATTGCCACATGGAAACGCCTCTGGATGGACGTCCCTGAGAACCTAACCGGATCTCTGCCATCACAAGGCCGGGTTACCCCTAACTGGGTAACTACTGACACGAGTATGCCATCCTCCGGTCGTAACCAACCTTTATCCGGGATCCCGATAACCAACAACTACAAAGTAATAAATTTGCAGTAACCACATAGGTTAAGTATCTGGGCTCCATACCATGATACCACCTCTATCCAGAAGGAAATGGACATACCCTAAAGGGGTGCTACCCCCTAATAACCTTGCTGCATCTTTCCTGTTTTGACCATTCCGGGGTGTGAGGCTCGACGAGGTCACGTCCACAAAGTTACGCTTTGGTACAAAGCCATACTTTGGGTCAACAAATGATCAAAGTAATGATCACAAAGATAAATGATCAAACAAATGATCATATCACAAATGATCAAACAATGATCATTTCACAGCAACACTTAGCATGTCACATTACCAAATTGGGAATATATCGCTGATAACCTTCAACTACATAACCTCTGAGCTCGTACGTCTCAGAGAAGGGTGTTAAGCTAAAAGAATAAATTCTCCGCCACCAACAGAAATGTATTTGAAAGAAATCTGCTTTATATCTCAAAGTGTAATGTTAGACACACAATCCATACAAGTCTGTTCCGGGTTCGAACAGAACCGAAGGCACTTCTTACGAAGCCCTTGAAATCCGGGTATTCACAATCCCGATCGGATTTCCCATCACTTAGGAAATCTCTATACCGGCGCGACTCAGTGCAGAGACAATCGACGAGTTATCCTTTCGTTATTTGTGAATATCCGGTCTTCATCACCGGTCTTCAAATGCTATCCATAACGACGTATCAATATTCAGAATGGGATATATGACACAAAGGTCCTCTCCCGGCTAAACCGAATAGTGAGCGAAATAGTTCAAACATATGGATATTGGATCTCAATTAAGTCACACTTAATAATTCAAAACTTTCTTTCAAATGGTTTAAACCAATTACCATTTCAAATCTTTTAAACAAAAGATTTATTTCATAAAGTTCACCTACTTTCACAAATATTCATTCCCGAATTTCAAAACAATTCCGTTTCAAAAAAAGCTTAATTCGTTTAAATCTTTAAATCAAAGATTTGTCTCATAGTTTTCAAATCGTTCCCAAATATTCATTTTTCAAATTCGTTTCCAAATATTCATCTATAACAGGGAAAACTATTTTAGTTTAAACTTGAAATCTCTTTCAATAAGATTTGAAACCCAAGCTTTTTATCATTTAGAAACAATAGCTTTATTTTGGAAAAACTCGATTTCACTTATATAAGTTACAATCTTTGGTTTAAATTTTAATTCCCAAAACAATACTTAAAAGTGGTTTATCCCATATATAACCAATATAACATCTTTAATTCCTAATTTCAAATCATAGAATTCAGTTCCTAATTTTGAATTCAAATTTAAATCAAATTATTTAAATTTCAAAACTTAATCAAGTAAATTAAAAATAAATTTTAACTTGAAATTCCATTCCAAAAGCTTTTCACTTTTATTCCGATTCCATTTCCAAAACATTTGAATTTAAAAAATTCAAATTCAAAACTATTTCAAAAATCTGTGACTTAACTGATTTCCTCGTGAAATCCATATTTGTGTGTGTATGGTGTGGTCCAGGGGTTTAACATAATAGTGCAACATCATTCAATCATCACAGCTCAAAACACAGAAATATAATTGATAAGCGATATAACTATAACGCTTATCGTCCATTCACAAATTCACAGATAATATGCAAATGTAAATAAATAAATAAACTATACACAATTTAACCCACAGAACAAAATATCACAGATCATATATTGCAATCAATTCAAGGCAACTCATTCAATTCAATCATTCATAAGTAAGGTCAAGCATTCAATAAACATTTATAAGTAGGATTTATTAATTATTTAATCCTAATAAATTCAATTTATTTTCCAATTAAATTAATTACTTAAGAATTAATTATCCATATTCCAATTAATTTATTACAAATCATAATTAATTAAATAAATAAATTATCCATTTTAATTGACTTAAAAAATTCAGATCATTAAATCTTCATTTACTTAAAGAATTTAAACCCAATTTACTTTTAAATTTCTTACCCTTTAAAATATATGTTAAACAATTTAAAGTTGTTTAAAACAATTTAATTTATAAATTTTCTTTTATTTCAAAAGCTCTTATACAGATTTAAATTTAATTCCATATTAAACTCAGATTTAAAACTCACTTACATTTTAAACCTTCATTTTTAAATTCAAAATACTAAAAAGACTTAATATCTAGTTAATTCATTTAAAATAAAACTCGGGCCCAACCCAATTTCTCTTGGGCCAACACTCGAGATATTTTACGAAACCCACCTCATATTCCCCTGCTTCGAATCCCCTTCTTCTTCCCTTTTCTTTTTAACTTTATTTAAGTTTTAAATCTGTTAAACAACACACACACACACGCTAACTTCTATCATCAACCCGAGCCATACGAGATTTCTCTCGTTTCCAGCTTCGAGAAAAATGGGCAACCCAATTTCTTCGAGAAATCCACCAAACAACTCGTGCCAAACTGGAGGAAATTCATCGTTCCCAAACAAACCCAGCGACGTGAAAATTGTGCACATGTACGACCGGCCGCCGCCACTCTGGCGAACTTCGCCACCACCCACCAATCGCGAAACTCCCCTATACTCGAAATCAAAGCTAACTTCAATGCAAAAACTCGAGATCACAAATCTGGCCTTTCGTTCAAACCTGAACTCAAACCCATTAAACAAAAACACTTCGCCTCTCCCACGCCGATCACCAGAGGACCACCACCAGTGGCCACCGCTTCACCTACCATTCCTCAAGCCACCTCCAAAACCCCTTGGCACTCGATCAAAGCACGGCGACAAAAACTCAAGTTTACAGAGCAACGAAAACATATGACCAAAACCCTACTTTCGATTCAAGCCCAAAAACCTTGCATTCGAAAAATTCTTTAGCATTTTTCCTATTATCCATAAATATCAAGCAAGCTATACAACAAGTTTCAACATTTACGATTTGATGAGTCTCCATAGATTTACAAAAAAGCAATTTTTGTTCATTTACAAAATACACCTTATATACTCATCTAAAAATCTCCATTCTTGTTTTAAAAATCCTACTTTTCAATAATAATGCCAGTTGTATACTTGAATTCATGATTTAAGATGTTCGAAATTTTACTAAAATTGAACTTTGCTCAGTTATTTGATTTTTTCCAGAGACATTCACATGTTGTTTCAACTCTAATAAATTTTTAGAACTTAATTTAAAAATCAAACAAACAATATTATTTTTAACATCAAATCCAAACAGTGTATAGTTCAAGTGGAATTGATTTTTGAATTAAATCATATGCTTTGGATCTAAGACAGAGAACCTACATGAACATAGCACAGTTCATCCATCCTTCAGATATACAAAGAATTCAAACATATATATATATATATATAGATACACATACTAATTCACACATATATAAGCAACAGATTCATATTTTAAGATTTTAAGCAAGTGTTACTCACCTTAGAATGAAGACAGAGCATTCTATTTTGAAAACCTTTGAACTTTCTAAAAACTGAGAACTGGTTTGCTTTGATTTTCCCTCATAATCTTCTTGCTTGTTGTTGTATAAAGCTTCAGTTTTATAAAAATGGAAATGCCACTTTATTGCTCTCAGGTTTGTTTTCTTTTGCAAGTGCTCTCTTCTTCTTTTTTTACTTTAGTTTTCTTTGATCTGGAATGTAAAGTGATGTTTTCTATTTTATATTTTTACTTTTCCTTTTCTCAGGTTGATGATGCTCGAACTAAATTGAGGGGAGAAGGCTGATATAAAGGCAATGATGCATATAAAAGATAGTGTACAGGTTTTCATTGCTTTGCTAGTACAAGTGATAGTATTTTAAATTTTCTTTTGTACCTATTATATCAGAGATTATTCCTTTATTTATTATTGCCTACATCTTTAGCTCGGCTGAGATGTTGCATTTTATAGTTGCAGTGACTTTTGTTCTTTTGATCTTTTTATTTTACTTTGTTTTGCTTTGCCAGTTTTACATAGTTTATTATTCTCTTTGTTTTAAAATAGCGGCTGCACTAAGATGTCTTGTGCTAGCATTGACTGATTTGGTGGTTGAGATAAGTACATGGAGGCTAGCATTAATTATTTGGTCTTGTTTTACAAGCTTTGTAGATATTTACTTGCATTCTTTTATCCCGGCTGTGATGATGTTATGTACTTGTTGCTTTGTACCTAGTGATATTTTCTTTTTACTTTACTTTGTTTATTTTGTATACGTACCAAGATACTTCTTTTATGCATACATTTGTTTATTCTTGTTTGTACTCAACATTCATTTATAAATTTTATTTTCTTTTGTTCTTGTATTTTATTTATAAATCCTGATTCGATTGAATTCAAAATTTATATTAAAATTTATATTAATTACCAATTACTTCACAATTTTTATTCAATAATTAAATTGATTATCAATTCACATTCAATTCAAATCTGGGATCGTTACAACTTCAATGATTTGAAATGTCAATGCATGTACTTTAAATCTGCCATTTTTTAAACAAAGGCTACAGTTTAGAAAGGATTTCATAACCATCACCTACGAATCCCCCTATATACTAACCTCACTATTATCGCTTGTAATTCAACTTTCCATTATATTTTACATTTGAAATTAGTCGTTCACAAAAAATTTCATCAATTGACTTCAACTGTTTACTTACTTTGTCTTAACTAAATAAAAATAAATCGAAGTCTTGAAAATAATGGAAAATGAGATGAAGCTTAAAAAAAATTGAAAAGAAATTTGAGAACAAATAATGAGATGGTTTTTTTTGAAAGTAATGCCATATTATGAAATATGAACAAACAGTATGAGATATGTGTCCCTCCATACTAGAATGAGACAGTGTCCCAATTGTCAAACAGAATGCAAATGCAAATAAAAGGAAAAAATAACTAAAAACAATAACAATAATAATAAATACAACCTGATATGTACAAGATAGTGAGTGGCTCATGCTGAATAGCTGGGTTCATGGAGATCCACGAACTCATCGTCCTTGTGTTGTTCAAACTCTAGAAATGGCTTCAAGCATTGTCTATTGACCTTTGAAATGGAACCATCCCTAGGATTTTTACATTCAACTGCACCATAAGGGTATACTGTTTTCATAATATATGGACCTGTCCATCGAGATCTCAATTGGCCTGAAAATAAATGAAGTTTGGAATTATATAAGAGAACTTTCTGACCTACTTCGAATGTCTTACACAGTATGGATTATCATGATAAAATTTAGTTTTCTCTTTATAAATCTTTGTATTTTCGTACGCTCCATTTCTTAGTTCTTCTAATTCTATCAATTGTAATTTACGATGCAATCCAGCCTTTTCTATGTAAAAATTAAGGTATTTGATTGCCCAAAGTGCACGGTGCTCGAGCTCAATGTGTAAATGCAATGCTTTTCCAAAGACTAATTGGTATGGTGACATTCCTAGATTGGTTTTATAAGCTGTGCGAAATACCCAAAGGGCATCTATCAATTTAGATGACCAATCTTTTCTGTTGGAGTTAACCGTCTTTTCAAGAATTTGTTTAATTTGTTTATTGGAAATCTCGACTTGACCGCTAGTCTATGGATGATATGGAGTAGATAGTCTATGAGTGATATAGTATTTCTTAAGAAGAGATTCAAAAGCACAATTACAAAAATGAGAACAGTTATCACTTATCATAGCTCGAGGTGTGCCAAAACAAGAAAATATGTTTTCTTTAAAAAATTTGACAACAACTTTATTGTCATTCGTTCTGGTGGGAATGGCCTTAACCCATTTAGACACATAATCTACTACAAGTAGGATGTAGAAATTTCCAAAAGAATTAGAAAAAGGACCCATGAAATCGATGCCCCAAACATCAAAAATTTCGACGACAAGGATTGGGTTTAGAGGCACCGTGTTACGTTTGATAATAAGACATGTTTGTTGACATCTAGCGCATTTTGAGCAGAATTCGTGGGTATCAAGAAAAGGAGAAGGCCAATAAAAACCGCACTGTAACACCTTGGTAGCAGTTTTCTTTGCTCCAAAATGTCCTCCATATTCTTGATTATGTGAAAAAGAGAGGATGCTACGGAATTCATGTTCGGGGACACATCTACGTATGATTTGATCGGTGCAATATTTGAAGAGATAAGGATCGTCCCAGTAAAAGTTTAAAACATTGGAGAGAAATTTTTGTTTTTCTTGTTTTGACCAATGGGAAGGTGTTTCATTTGTGACTAGATAATTTACGATGTCCGTGTTGAATATGCGAGTAAATGATTTTTGTTTGATGATCATAAAGATATATATATATATATATATTCATTTAAACGTTATTGTTAATGTATTATTTTATTTTTCACAGATTAAATAAATATTTGCTGAATAAAATAAATAATACAGAGTTTAAATTCAAACATATATTTTATTTAAGCAAATATTTATTACAATTTTGAATAGTACAAATTTGTGCTCCCACTATACATACAAAATTTCAATTACAATACATTTCAATTTATACAACTGTCCTCACTACATATCGCTCATTCACTCGTATTATTCTTCAACTCTATTCCAGATTGAATCCAGCATCTGAGCAATCTGCAAAAATATACACTGACGCGGTAAGATTGAAAATAAAATATTTTTGCAGTGTAAAGTAAAATGTATTTTGAAAATATTATTTGCCTCAGTTATTTGGGTTGTTCGTCATCATTTAAATTTGAATTCATCATACATGAACAGCTTGTGACATGCACGGTGTATCATTGTACATGCCACAAGGCCGTGCACACCGATATACACTTGATAAAGTTACAGGGACAAGTGAGCACACGGTCAAACCCAAATCAAAAGCCAGGTTCAACTCAAGTGCAGTAAAAATAAAGTCACGATATCAGCACAAGGTTAAACCCGAACTACAAGCTAGATTCAACTCAGGTGCACTACAAAACATCATAAACCTGTCGAGCATAAGAATTCAAATACAACCAGTGCAGCAGTTCAAAATGGCAATCAACAGCGATGAGCAAGTGCACCAAAGACAAGAGTACATGTCGACCAGGCAGCGAATAAAGTTAACAAAACATGCATCATATACATGGAAACCAAACTGAAGTATAAAGCATAAGCACATATACAGTAATAATATGGTTGCAGTGAATCAAGCAACTCGAGCAAGTCTAGCTATTATATTAATGCATGCACATGGTATACTTATCTAACCAGTTGCAGCAAGCAAGTCACAGTCAACTTGAAAATATGATCCACCTCAAGCAATAACAGGTACACCATGTATGCATACAATGCACAGTGAAGACTAACAGGCACAAGTCGACAACTGTTCAATATGCATCAGTTTCAACTCAAGTATAGTTTTAATTTTACAAGACCAACAATGCAACTGAAATGCAGACTATCTCGAAGAGTGATACCAGAGACTACAAAGAAATCAAGGCCAGACCAGATTCAAGATGCAATCATGTACAACAAAGACTGGAAACAAAGGCAAACCACCTTAATGCAACTACATGATGACTGGAAACACAATACAACATAGCAATGTGAACGTGCAGACTCAATGATACAACATTCATATGACGCAAGACCGCAAACAACTCTTGAAATCAGACTCAATGAAACAACACTGCTACACTGCAGATGCAAGCAGACTTGAGTCATAGTGCAGCTTGAACCAAAAGGTATACACAAGTGAATGAATACATATGCAAATGCCACTCTGGTTTCGACAAACCAAGACAAGCTTATATATCAAAGTGCAGACGACCAGAGTAGTAAGTTAAACAGCAAAACATTCGGGAATACATATATGCAGCAGTGACCAAAGTCAAAGCAACTACAAGCAACATATAACTGATATATACATACGTGAGCATATATATATATATTTATACATGTGTAGGATACAAGTTCGAATAAAGAGAAGAAGATTTCAAACTGTAGTTCAAAGTCAGAGACATAATGGCCGAAGTCAATTCTCAAAGCAGATGCAAAATGGAGTATAATACAAATTGAAAATGAACAAAGTGCTAGAAACCAAAGCATTAGCAAGTTCAACCATGAAGGCCGAAGTCAATTAGAAATCAAGCCGCAGTTCGATCAGCACAGCACATATAGAGTGATGCAGAAGTTCGAATCAAAAACAAGATCGTAAGGGAATAAAGTTGTTGTCCCGCTTTTTGGCAAAGCCGTGATACCAAGAGATTGGCCAGAAACAGAGGACAGTTCGTCTCAGAGATTGGTTGCACTTCTCTTCGCTACGGATATCGATGAATTTTGTCCGAGTCCAGATTGATCCACAATTGATAGGACATAACCAGAAAGATCGTAGAAGTCCGCGTTTCAAATTTCGGGGAGATCCGAGTTCATATGCTCAAGATATCACCAAGAGGAAATAAGGAGGGTAGGCCTTGTCTCGAATCCATCAGAGAGACCCAGGGTCGAATCGATCAACGTTCGAATCCATGGAGCAGAGAACCCTTCGTATCGATCGAACCATGGAACGCTTTGATCGATGCGAAGAAGCGCACAATTGATCGAGTCGAAGGAGTATACCTTCGAACCCTGCCCCCGAATCCATCAAGGCGCTCCTGTCTTTGAATCCATGGAAAGCTCCTTTGCTTCGACTCCATCAGACAAGCCCTTCCTTCGAACCCATCAAGGACATGCCTTCGTTCGAATCCATCAGAGGTAGCCATGCTTCGAACCCATCCATGCCTGCCTTGGTTCGAATCCCTCGAAGAATTCCTATCTTCGACTCCATCCCATGAAGGTCCTTCGATTCCATCAATCAAAGAAGGCTCCGCATCGGCCAACTACGAGACACTCTGAACGACGCGAAGGACGCACATAAGGGTACCTTCGAATCCATAACATCGAAACCATCAAATTGTAGCTACTGAAACACAGGGATTCGACCCTATCGATTCGAAGGCTATGGATTCGAAGCACGCATGTTGACCAGAAATACAATCTTGAATCGATCATAACTTGAGATCTACAAGTCCAAATGCCATGAAATTTTCACAGGAGCTTGCACGTACATAGAAGAATGGCCACGCCAAGTTTCATCCCGATTGGACACTTTTTTGATCGATTCGAACCAAGGGTCGAATCGATCCAAAAGCGGGCCCGGATCTCCAGAATTCAGCCATGTGGGCCCCCTGCACGTGTCAGAAGTGGTCTTCCCGGATTTTAGGAGAAATATCAGCCTCCAACACCTATAAATAGAGCCCCTGGTCATTCAGAAAGGGGATCGGAGAATTCCTAGAGATAAAGCACGCCCGGACGCCGCCAGAATTACTTCAAAACACCGCCGCTGCCTTAGACTTCGAATTTTTTGCCTAAGAACTGCTGTACTTAGCCATATAAAAGTTGTATTCTCCGGATATCGAGCAATAAAATAACAAAGCTTCATAGTGGACGTAGGCAATTTGCCGAACCACTCTAAATTGTTGTCCTCTGTGCAATTTACTTTCTGTTACTTGGAGTTTTTGTTAGATAATCCTCATTTTAATTTGCTTTCTTCATTTATTATCTCTTTAAAAACTTCCGAAGAGTGTTGTGCCCAATATTGACACAAACACTTTGGTGCTTTCACTGAGAAAAAACCCAGTTTTTTCTCCTGCTCTTTGGATCTATCTTCGATACCGGATTGCATAAATCTAAGAGGGAGATCCAGATTTCATATTGAAACTCATTCCATTCCACTCAGATTTGTCAAAAGTCTAGGAAAGAATTCAACATTTCAAGATTGTGAGTACAAGAACCACTTCCAACATTGGTGATCAGGAAGGCCGGGATAGGCAAAACCCCACACAACTACAATCCACTAACCAAGATGCTGTTGGGCACACAGATCAGTCAGGTCCGGTTACGAGGCAAGAGTTCCAAGCACTACTTCAAGAACTAACCCAGAGCAGACAACAGCTAACTGAGCAATTGCGCGCTAGTGCTGAGTTGACCAATCAACTAAATCACCAAAAACGAAGAAAATCCAGAAGGGATCAAGCTCCTCGTTCTTCCACCGAAAGCTCCGCTTCCTCAGATTACAATACCCGATCTATCCGTCCCAGGCTAGACGGAAATCATACGCAAGCCGCTGACTGTCAACAGGCAGTAAACGTTGGGCAGATAAGGGTTGGCCCTTCCACCAGCTTCCATACCGGACCCTCCTCCCGAGGAGGCACTATTCCTCAGTACACTGCAGATGGTCGAGCTGCTACAACCGCTGCAGTTGACATAGGGGTTGATGCTCGAGATCACTCCAATCAAAATTATCATCAACAGGGACAGGCTCCAGAGCCATATATCCCAGAAGATATTGAGCCAAGGAGGTGAGATGAGGATCGTCGACAGCGTCCGATCCCACCTCGCACTATGGAACCCGACCATACTTTGGCTCACCACCCACAGAATTTTCCAATACCAGATTTTTCAGCCATGGTACGGCAAATGATTCGCGAGAGTCAAGGCCTAACGAATGATGACTGGGGAATCTCCCGGAGTCATACCCCATTTACTGATGACATATTGTATGCTGAACCTCCTCGCCGATTCAGAATGCCAACCCTTCCCATGTATGAAGGAAATTCTGACCCAAATCAATATGTTCTAAAATATGAATGGTCAATGACTGCTGCAAGAGCTGATGACGCAGTAAAGTGCCGTAGTTTTCCTATTTCCTTGGGGGGAATTGCGACAATGTGGTTCACCTGATTACCGCCACGATCTATTTCTTCGTTTGACCAGTTAGCTACTAAATTTGTTGAACAATTTCGCATGCATATTGCCCGACCTAAAGATGTTAATACCCTATCAAGTGTTACTCAAGCTCCCGGAGAAACACTTAGACGATATTTGGAGAGGTTCAATGCTGCATGCGCAGAGATTACCAACCCTAATGATAATTCCATTCTAATGGCCCTGACTAAAGGAATCGACCCTGATTCCGAATTTGGAAATTGGCTGGCCGGAAAACCTCCCGCATCGTTGGACCGTTTCTATTCCAAAGCTGCTCAATTCTTGAGGCGATAGGATGCGAAACAGTCTAGGAAGCAGGACGATGCAAGGCCCAGCAGTGAAGGGATTCAGAGTAATGTTGCGATTAAACAGTCCGGAGAAAATTCGGGAAAAGTCGAATTGAATATTCAAAATAAACAGGCCCAACAATCAAGAAATGGTGATAACCGAAGCAAGAAGCAGAATCAAAGTCGTGGTCCGAGGCGTAGGGCCGCAATGTTTGACAATTATACACCGCTTAACACGACGCTGGAGAATGTATACTTACAGACTTGTAATACTATGCAATACAAGAAGCCTGCTCCGAAGCCTTCATCGGAGAAGCAAATTCAGACAGGGAAGTTCTGTAGGTTTCATGAAAGTTCTGGGCATAATACCAATGAGTGTAGACATTTGCAAGACCTCATTGAAAAGTTGATCAGAGAAAGAAAGTTGGACCAGTTTGTTCGGACACCGCAGTCTGGTGGAGCGGGTCCATCTAATCAAAATCGAACACAGTACCAAGAAAGAAACGGTGAACCTGCTCGCACAGGTGGAAGGTTGGTTATCAATACCATAAGCGGTGGTCCACATCCAGCTGACAGAAGTTGGAGAGAAATGGAGTCATATGCTAGATCAATCAGGCATGTAGACTTTGAATGTTGCAGCAATTCGGAAGACGGAACACCAGCCAAGCAACAAAAGACAATGACTGATGAAATAGTGTTCAGAAATCGAGATGCTGATAAAGTCGAAGCCCCCACAATTGACCCATTGGTTATATCCGCTCAAGTTGGTCCTGCTTGGATGAAAAGGATCCTGGTAGACAGCGGAAGTTCTGTAAATATCTTATTTAAAGGAGCCTATGATTTAATGAAAATGGAAGCAAAGGACTTAAAGCCTTGTCAATCACGCGTCCACGGCTTCAATGGGAGTGCAACAATACCAACTGGAATAGTCGAATTGCCAGTGGAGTTGGGAGCGGGAGAATGCCGAAGAGTTCGGATATTGCAATTTGTTGTCTTATATATTCCTTCCCCATACAATGCTTTTTTGGGCCGACCGGCCCTTGCCGAATTTAGGGCTGCTATCGCCCCATGGTGTTTAACTCTTAAGTTCCCTACTGACCACGGAATAGGAGTTGTACAAGGAGATCAGGCTGCTGGAAGAGCCTGTTATGTTGCTGAGCTACGAGAGGCGCAGCGGAAAGAGAAAGGAAAAGGCGTAGAGGAATCTCTTTGCGCCCGTTTAACTGACGATTGACAACTAGCGCCTGGGCTCCAGCCTGGGCACCACAACCAATTCCAAAAGGATCTTGATCCGAGGGATAATGATATTAAAGAAAAATCTACAGAAAGTCAGGCTTCTCCGGCCGAGCTGACCATTGATGTCCCGATTGGTGATGATCATGACGACTCGAGAATATTAAAGATTGGGTCTCAACTTGATCGAAAGACACAACAGGAATTGGTTGATTTTCTCCGGGTGAATCTTGACGTGTTCGCCTGGACACACTCTGATATGTGCGGAATCTCGCATGACATTGCGAACCACACCTTGAACATTGACCCGCGATATATCCCGGTCAAGCAGAAAAGGCGTAGTATGGATCCAGAGAGATCTGCTGCCCTGAAAGAAGAGGTCGATAAGTTGAAATCAAATGGGTTCATCAGAGACGCTTTATACCCAGAATGGGTGTCCAATCCCGTACTTGTCCGAAAACCGAATGGAAAATGGAGAACGTGTATCGATTACTCTGACCTAAATAAAGCCTGCCCAAAAGACAGCTTTACACTCCCCCGGATCGATCAACTGGTAGATTCAACCGCTGGACATGAATTGCTATCTTTCATGGATGCTTACTCAGGTTACAACCAGATACCCATGCATGTACCGGATCAAGAACACACAAGCTTCGTAACCAACTTGGGGTTGTATTGCTACAAAGTCATGCCTTTTGGATTAAAGAATGCTGGCGCAACCTATCAACGTTTAGTCAACCGAATGTTTGCCAATCAGATTGGAAAGACTATGGAGGTATATGTAGATGACATGTTGGTGAAGTCACGATACTCTAGTGATCATGTCAGGGACCTGGAATCAATGTTTAACATCCTCCGGAAATACGGAATGAAGCTCAATCCACTCAAGTGTCACTTCGGAGTCGCATCCGGAAAATTTCTTGGATTCATTGTCAATGCCCGAGGAATAGAGGCCAACCCCGAAAAGATTTGGGCAATCAGAAATCTACAAACTCCGAAAACCATAAAACAAGTTCAGAGTCTTAACGGGAAAGTGGCAGCACTGAGCAGGTTTATCTCAAAATCGACCGACAAATGCCTTCCATTTTTCGATTTAATTCGAAAGGGAAAACGAAACTTCGAATGGAACACAGACTGCGAGGGCGCATTTCAATCACTAATCCAGCATCTTTCCGTACCACCAATCCTCTCAAAGCCTGTAGATCATGAACAGTTATATCTTTACCTGGCAGTATCAGAGAATGCAATCAGTGCTGCATTGATTCGGGAGGAAGACCGAGTGCAGAAGCCGGTCTATTACGTGAGTAAACGATTAACCGGAGCCGAGAGAAATTATCCAAAGCTTGAAAAGTTGGCATATTGCCTAGTCATTGCCTCAAGGAAGCTCCGACCATATTTCCAGGCTCATCCTATTACTGTGTACACCGATCAGCCGTTACGACAGGTCCTTACGCGGCCTGAGACGTCTGGTAGGTTACTGAAGTGGAACATCGAACTGAGTCAATTCGACATCCCTTATACTCCAAGGAGAGCCATTCACGGCCAGGTCCTAGCAGATTTTATAGCCGAATTCACTATTCCTGAAGACTTGCCCGAAACCAGCATATCTCCCGAATACACCTGGAAGATGTACACCGATGGTGCGTCAAACGATCGGTGTTCAGGAGCTGGGATAGTGCTTGAGAACCCTGAAGGACGATCCATATGTTACGCTTTGAAATTCGAGTTCCGCCCAACCAACAATGAAGCCGAGTACGAAGCTCTACTTACCGGACTAAAACTTGCCCGTGATTTGAAAATCCTCGCTGTAGAGATCTATTGTGATTCCCAATTGATAGTGTATCAAGTCCGAGGTGAATATCAAGCCAAAGATCGAAGACTGGCCACTTATCTAATTCAAGTTCTAGAGATACTTAATCAATTCGATTACTATGCCATTTTCTATATACCCCGAGAGCACAATCAGAAAGCTGATTCACTGGCAAAGTTAGCAAGCACGGGTGAGGCTCAGCAGATGGGGGTTGTTCCGATTGAAACCCTATCATCTCCGAGCATTGATCGAAGGGAGACTGATTTCGCATTTGAAGCAACCTCCATCAAGGAGTCGTGGATGACTCCTTATCAAGATTATATCGAGCACGGTGTATTGCCCGAGCGGCGAAGCGAGAAAAGACAAGTTCTGCGAAAGGCTTCACGGTTTGTTATTCAGAATGGAGTCATGTATCGGAGAGGATACTCTGTTCCTCTCCTCCGGTGTATCGCACACGATGAAATCAAACGAGTGTTACACGATGTACACGAAGGAGAATGTGGTGATCACACTGGGGGGCAAGCACTGGCAAAGAAGATACTTCGGTATGGGTATTATTGGCCTACCGTTAATCGCGATGCTGCAGATTACGCTAGAAAATGTGACAAATGTCAGAAACATGCTCGAATTTCAAGAGCCCCACCTACTGGTATAACCCAAATGGTCAGCCCTTGGCCATTTGCGGTGTGGGGAATGGATATCATCGGCTCGTTGCCTCTGGCCAAAGGTGGCGCGAAGTACGCCATCGTCGCGGTCGATTATTTCACCAAATGGGCCAAAGCTGAACCCCTTGCGACAATCACAACGAAGAAAGTAATCAACTTTTTGGTGCGTAACATCATCTGCCGTTTCGGTCTCCCACATACTATCATCACCGATAACGGAACTCAATTTGATAGTGCTGAATTCAAAAATTTCTGTCAACGATTTCACATCCATAAGAAATTCTCTGCAGTAGCGCACCCACAAGCAAATGGTCAGGTTGAAGCTGTTAATAAAGTTATCAAGTCCATTCTAAAAAAGCGACTGGAAAGAGCTGGGGGCAGATGGGTCGACGAACTTCCTATGGCACTATGGGCCTATCAGACGACCCATAAAACCGCAACCGGTCACACCCCGTTCTCCTTATCTTATGGTTCTGAAGCCGTTATTCCGGTCGAAATGGAGGTGCATTCCCATCGTGTAACGTATTACGATCCGAAAACAAACGCCATATTGCTTGCTGAATCTTTGGATTTACTCGATGAAAGGCGCGAAGAGGCTGATTTGAGGGCAGCCGCATATCGTAATCAAGTCGCCCGATTGTACAACGCCAAGGTCCGTCCACGAACCTTCGAGCTCGGCGATCTCGTACTCAAAAGAGTCTATCCGATCCCTTCGCACATGAAGCCTAATTGGGAAGGGCCGTATGTGATTTCACGAAAGCTCGGGGATGGCACGTTCAAATTATCAACAGTTGACGGTTTTACCTTGCCGAGAGCTTGGAATAGCGAAAGTCTTCGTCGCTACTACATATGAGAAATTTTACTTATTTACTTTCCGTCAATTTACTTCTTTGCATTTTATTTTAGTACTTTGAGACTTAAGTTTGTAATAAGGCGACTGACTTTGCCGTATTCTTTCGTTTCAGCAATAAAATGCCATCTCTTCGAGCCAAAGCTGTGATTTACTGAATATGACGCACTATATTACAATGCACGAAGGGCTAAGTCCCATCACGAGGAGGGACTTATTCAAGTAGGGAGTGATTGTGATGCGACCAGTCACTCACTAAGTGAAACCCGAGCTCGGGAACAAAACACTACATCAACATTCACGGGGATTAACACACGACAATCCCCCCCGCCAACTCCAAATTCCCAGAGTGTGAATTGGAGTATAAACTTCAACTCTCGGTTCTCGAAGCGCGAGTTGGAGTATAAACATTAAACGATTCGTTCCCAGAGTGCGAACGGACTCCAACTTCTCGGAGCGTGAATTGGAGTATAAACATTAAACAATTCGTTCCCAGAGTGCGAACGGACTCCAACTTCCCAGAGCGTGAATTGGAGTATAGACATTAAACAATTCGTTCTCAGAGTGCGAACGGACTCCAACTTCCCAGAGTGCGAATTGGAGTATAAACATTAAACGATTCGTTCCCAGAGTGCGAACGGACTCCAACTTCCCAGAGTGTGAATTGGAGTATAAACATCAAATCCCTCATCCGAAGAGTATGAACGAATTCCCAAAAAGCCCAAACAGGTGTGACTGACCATCTATCGGCTGACTCCAACTTCCCAGAGTATGAGCTGGAGTATAAACGTAAATTACAGGTTCCCAGAGCGCGAACCGGAGGATTCACATTAACTCCAGATTCCCAAAGCGTGGAGTGGAGTATCAACGTCAATTCCAGGTTCCCATAGTACGAACCATATTGCAAAACATCGATAACTCCCAAATTCCCATAGTGCGAACCGAGTTATCGATTACAAGTTATTCTAAGTCCCCAGAATGTGGAAACGTGCTTAAGGTCTGCATTAAACGCACTCAACCACCAAAACACAAATGTTACTCCCCGAGACTAGGGGGGCAAAAAAAAAAAACTAAGTGTTAATCGCTAGCCAAAGTGAGGTAACGTCCGAAGTTCGGTTATTCATCAATCACAACTCGCGACCAAGATTCTCAAACTTGGCAAATAAAAAACAAACTTTACTTGACGGTGAAAACACCACAAGTACACCAAACTGTTAACTGCAGATTATGTTAAGTCCCCGAAGTGCGGACATGTATACAAGGCTTGTAGCATGCGCAGGCACAAACTAATCAATGCAATACTTAAGCAAATATGGAAAGAGTTGTTTTCTATTTTATTAACAAACAAAAAAAGAGTCTGATTACATGATAAAACCAAAAACAACTCATAAAGTGGATGCCGGGTCCACACTCGTACACGGCCAACAAAAAGAGAAGCGAAAAGAAATACTGCTTCGCAATTGCATGACAAAACAAAAAGTTCAATCCTTCTTCTTCCGATGTCTCTTCTTTGGGGTTGAGCCACTAGACCCGCTACCCGGCTTCTTACGAGATTTCTTGTCCTTCTTTGGAGCGTCCTCAGGGTCTGGCATGATATCTACATCTTCCTCAGAACTAGAAGGGACAGAGATCCTTTTTAGAGGGCGAACCGAAGGCAGGGGAGCCGTAGCGGGTGGCGAAGCTTCAACACTAGAAGTTATAACAGTGCTGGTGAGAGAAGTAATGATTGAAGAAGTTAAGCTCGGTGGAGCGACATCGCCTCCAGAACCACCAACTGCCGTAGCCATTTCAGCACTTATCTCAGCAAGAATTTCCTCTTCTCGGATTGATCGATCAGCGCTGGAAACAGGGACGGTTGGTATAAATGAACTAAAAGAAGAGGTAACACCACCCATGTAAAGGAAGGGTCAGGGAAAGGTTCACAAGGTTGTTTGAGAAGCTCCTCGATCATCTGAACATCGAACGACACCGAGCTCCCTCCTCCCATCTCGCTGGTAAAAACAGTGGTCGTGATGGCCTCAGTAACAACGGCTCCTAGCGTTGGCTGCGAAACTTGTGGAATTGGAAGTGCTGGCGCATCGCTTTCAGCCGCTGATTAAAACACAAAAGAAATGGTCAAAAGATCGACTACAAGTTCAAAATTCCAGAAACACTTAAAGCAACATTTATAATACCTTCTTTGCTGCGGCTCGTTGATAGAACAGGTTCGGAAGCGGTAGATGTACCGAGAGACAATTCCGGTCGATCCGGATTATAAGCAGGGATAACTTGTGGACCAGCTGTAGTAACGACTCCGGATGGGGGTGGAGCATCGACTGGAACATTCTCACTGTCATGTGCGGCTCCAGAACCTTCACCCGTCTCTACATGATGAAACCCAAGTCTCTCCCTCTCGGCGGAGATCATCGCGTCGTGGAGGAGTTTCCTTTCCTCTTCGTTCAATAAGCGAGATTCAAGTTCGAACTCATCTACGGCGCCTTCAGGGAGAGAAGCTCTTTTGTCCGCCACCAGTTTTTTCCAAGCGCTGAGCAGGAGCGCAGAATAATCTCCGAGCCACGAGAGATTCCTGTGCTCGAGTACATTGGCATTATATGTGTCGAGAAGATCGTCAAATTCAGCTTCTACTCTGAAAATCTCCGCTTGAACTCTCCCTTCTACCTCTGCTTCCACCGCTCCAACCTTAGCAACCGCTGCGTCT
The DNA here is from genome assembly GCA_030765085.1 of Allium cepa. NCBI lineage: Eukaryota > Viridiplantae > Streptophyta > Magnoliopsida > Asparagales > Amaryllidaceae > Allium > Allium cepa. Next base: position 114,661,538 of record CM060932.1, read on the forward strand.
CGCTCGGCCCGAAGAGACACAGCTTGCTCACACGCTTCCTGTGCAGCTGCATTAGCATCATCTTTTTCCTTATTTAAGCTGGCGAATTTAGCTTTTAACTCCTCAAGTTCCCTGACCGCCGCATCTCGTTCGGCCTCAATGTTTTTGTATCGATGGCCTAAATCCTCAACTAAAGTACAGTGCGCTTGTTGCATTTTTGCCATCTCAGCCAATGTCTCATCGACCTTCTGTAACGACTCCAGTTCAGCTTTGCGAGAAGACTCCGTTTCAGATTGAAGAACGTCAACGATACAGTTCTTCTGAGCCAAGTCTGCTTCCAAGCTCTCAATAACTTTGGCTCGTTCGAAGGCTACTTTTGAGGCTTTAACAGCTGCCTTGTACCACTCTTTATGTTGAGCATAAAAATCCCGAGTATAGCTGAGGGCGGTGTGCATAGCCTCTTCGGGAATTCTCTTAAGGTTGGGTGGAAAGATATAGGCGTCAAAGCATATCTCTGGAAAGTATTTTTTCAACTGAGCAATTCTAATAGCCCCTTCACCAGACGGTTCAAGGGGTGCTTCCTCTACGGTTGCGGTCGTGGCTGTATCGGTCCTTGAGCGATGTGGACCGGGTTTAGAAATTTGTTGAGATAATTGTTGCCGCGAAGTTTCAACTACATGCACTTGGCCCCTAGACGACGGAGGAGAACGAGTGGGTGAACGATGCCTTCGGTCCCTATCAGAATGTTCCTGGCTGGAGTAGTGTCGGGAATGGTCCCTATCACGGTGTTCCTGCTCATAATACCTCCGCTCACGATCTCGGTCAGAATCCCTGCGGCGAGACTCATAGTAGGATGAGGAATGGTGCACTCGCCGAAGCTTGTCAAGTGTGGAAGGACGATTCGACATAATGCCTGTAAAAAAAGGAACAATTCGATTAAGTACCAAGAAAAAACTCCGCAATGCGTGTGGAAGTCGTGAAGTGTCGTGAAAAGTGAATAAAATGCGCAAACCCCCCGACCAACCAGAAGCGTCGATTACACTAACGGGTAAAGAATCGCTTATGTCAAGCGCTCCCCGGAGCTCTTCCAGCCCGGACCCGTGATGGAGAGATACGTAGTCCGGAATGGGAATATCGTCCAACCCGGTGAAAAGGTCGCCAGACTGACAAAGAGAAGCACGGGAAACGGTAACCCCAGGTTGGGAACGGGTTACAACTACAGACTTCCGTCTTTTAAGCTTAGGAACAACAGCCTTGCCTTTATGACCCTCTTCTATTCGGGAAAGGTCGGCAGCTATATCAGTATCTGTGGGCGTTCTTTCGTCATCGCTCATTTCTCTTATTACAATGCCAGGTCTTCTTTTTGCCACTTTTTTCTTCTTCCTCGAGGCCGATTTCGCCAAACCTTCAATCACAATACTTTGGCCCGTCTCAATCAAACCCAGTGTCCTTAAGTTATCGTCGGTCAATAGCAAATCTATGTGCCTTAAGTCATGGGGAACCCTTTGCAAGCTTTGAACGACACCCCTATAATGCCCGCCAGCAGGTCTTGAAATGATGGCTGCAAGAGTAGCAGAATATTAGTGTAAAGTATTAAGAATGACCACTCAATAACGAGTTATGATGCTTACGTCTGGATAACCATCTCCTGGCAAACTCTGGGGGACAACGAACGAAAAACCACTCGTTCTTGAAATAACTAAGCCTGGTCCAAGCCCCAGTCACGACCTGACAGTTCCTGACCGCCTCCAGAAAAGTGAAAGACGGGCTATCACCTCTACTCTTAAAATTGAAGATGTGCCTGATCTCGTTAGGTCTTGGTGGACGAAAAAGGCAATCCATAAATATGACGAAGACGCTGTTTAGTAGTGCATGCCCATTGGGATGAAGTTGTGAAGGAGCGATTCCTAAATACGACAACATCTCTCTGATATATTGGTTAAAAGGAGGAAGAGATCCAGCCGCACAAGCATGGCGGTAAAAGGCAGTATATCCCTCAGGAGGGTTGTGTGGTCTATCGCTGGCACTGGGTAATAGAACATCGTCCAAAGATATGTTGTGTTTCGAACATAACCGGCCCAACAGAGACTCTGAGATATTGGATTGAACAGAATCGACAGGATCTTAGATAAATATGGCCTTCGGCAATTCATCCGGGGCCGGGTCTACGACTTCAGGAGGGATGTCCGGGAGCTCAAGCATTGGAAAGGGCGAGCTTTGTGCTTCTTGTTGTTGAGAACTCGAAGACTCCATAATTAACTAACTCACTAGAAAGTGGCGTTAAAAACGTAAAAACCCAAGCATTCCCACGGTGCGGAGTGTATGAATATGTCGTGCAAAATAAGTGCTAGGAAAAATTTTAAGCAGACTTTACAAAGATGAAACGAGGCGTCCAAACTACGAAATTTTGGATTTGAGAATGAAAACGACCGTCATCGCTGACCGTCATTTTCGCGCCACCCAGAAGCTATTGGCTAGTCCAAGTAATGAACTCGTTGTATTTTGTTTAAGTCATGGCGCCATCGACGAGCTTCAATAGAGATGTCAAGTTAGATTCGATTATGCAAGGCCGAAGCTCGTCGGGGTCAAGTATGCTAAAGATCATTAAGCTCAACGAAAAGTTCAAACTTGAAGATGGTCATAGACTAAAAAGTTGGAGCCAATCATAGAGTTAGAAATCTTGTATGTTCGAACGTTCGAATCGATCGACTCGAATCGATACGAGTCGAATCGAAGACGTTCGAATCCATGCGCCTTGAAGCCAGGAAGGTCGACTCGATGCAGCTTTAGGGTGGAGAAGGTGCTTCGAATCCATTAGCTTCGCGTAATTTCGAATCGATCAACACTGCACGTCTTCGAATCGATCAGGGTATTGACACTTCGAATCGATCAGCACGGTCCTTCGAATCCATCGGTTCGAAATCTCGCAATCCTGATCGATTCGAACTATCTATTCCTACATCGATTCGAAGCCTCACCTTCTTGATCGGTTCGAACTACCTGTGCCCTAATCGATGCGAAGCAAGGAAGGAGGATAACGGCCAACGTTGCCTACACTTCTCCCTGATGACATTCAGAATCGATACGACTTGAATGGCTTCAATCCCCAGATCCATCGAGTCAACCCACTTCAGACCTCACTATCACTCATGGGTTTCGAAAGAGAAGATTAAAGTCGATGTCAAATTTTCAGTTTTCATTGTTCTATACTCGGATCGATCCCTTGACCTACCTGATTGGGTTCGATGGCGGTGAGAAACTTGGAGAAATTGGATCGATTCGTGCAGAAGGCAGATGTATCTGACGTTGGAGAACCGTTTCGAAGGTAGAACTACAGTAAAAAGTGAAGAGTAAGAAGTAAAAATGAGGACGGCCTTGGATATTTATATGGATTCCACAGAAAACGCGTGGCTTTTCGACTCCCGGTTGTGTTTACCTCCTGCCGCCGGTCACTAGCCAAATCCCATCGATTCGAACAAGCACTCGATGACCCATAACTTCGAATCCATCACAGTGAAAAGCCATATCTTCGAATCCATCAAAAGACTTTATCGAGGCAAGGCATCATCGATTCAAGGAAGCGCTAGGCATCGACTCGAAGACGATCGATTCGAGCAGACGTGACTTCGAATCCATCAAAAGACATCGGGATCAAACAGTCATCCTGTTACAACAACAACGGCCAGAGGCTAAGCGCTACTATACAGCAATCAATCATATCAAGAAAGAAATGGCAACTATTCAAAGCACGTCATGTTCCCACATGACGTACTTTGGGGGGCAAAATGTTATCCCGCTTTTTGGCAAAGCCGTGATACCAAGAGATTGGCCAGAAACAGAGGACAGTTCGTCTCAGAGATTGGTTGCACTTCTCTTCGCTACGGATATCGATGAATTTTGTCCGAGTCCAGATTGATCCACAATTGATAGGACATGACCAGAAAGATCGTAGAAGTCCGCGTTTCAAATTTCAGGGAGATCCGAGTTCATATGCTCAAGATATCACCAAGAGGAAATAAGGAGGGTAGGCCTTGTCTCGAATCCATCAGAGAGACCCAGGGTCGAATCGATCAACGTTCGAATCCATGGAGCAGAGAACCCTTCATATCGATCGAACCATGGAACGCTTTGATCGATGCGAAGAAGCGCACAATTGATCGAGTCGAAGGAGTATACCTTCGAACCCTGCCCCCGAATCCATCAAGGCGCTCCTGTCTTCAAATCCATGGAAAGCTCCTTTGCTTCGACTCCATCAAACAAGCCCTTCCTTCGAACCCATCAAGGACATGCCTTCGTTCGAATCCATCAGAGGTAGCCATGCTTCGAACCCATCCATGCCTGCCTTGGTTCGAATCCCTCGAAGAATTCCTATCTTCGACTCCATCCCATGAAGGTCCTTCGATTCCATCAATCAAAGAAGGCTCCGCATCGGCCAACTACGAGACACTCTGAACGACGCGAAGGACGCACATAAGGGTACCTTCGAATCCATAACATCGAAACCATCAAATTGTAGCTACTGAAACACAGGGATTCGACCCTATCGATTCGAAGGCTATGGATTCGAAGCACGCATGTTGACCAGAAATACAATCTTGAATCGATCATAACTTGAGATCTACAAGTCCAAATGCCATGAAATTTTCACAGGAGCTTGCACGTACATAGAAGAATGGCCACGCCAAGTTTCATCCCGATTGGACACTTTTTTGATCGATTCGAACCAAGGGTCGAATCGATCCAAAAGCGGGCCCGGATCTCCAGAATTCAGCCATGTGGGCCCCCTGCACGTGTCAGAAGTGGTCTTCCCGGATTTTAGGAGAAATATCAGCCTCCAACACCTATAAATAGAGCCCCTGGTCATTCAGAAAGGGGATCGGAGAATTCCTAGAGATAAAGCACGCCCGGACGCCGCCAGAATTACTTCAAAACACCGCCGCTGCCTTAGACTTCGAATTTTTTGCCTAAGAACTGCTGTACTTAGCCATATAAAAGTTGTATTCTCCAGATATCGAGCAATAAAATAACAAAGCTTCATAGTGGACGTAGGCAATTTGCCGAACCACTCTAAATTGTTGTCCTCTGTGCAATTTACTTTCTGTTACTTGGAGTTTTTGTTAGATAATCCTCATTTTAATTTGCTTTCTTCATTTATTATCTCTTCAAAAACTTCCGAAGAGTGTTGTGCCCAATTTTGACACAAACAAAAGTCAAATGTAAAAGTGTCAAACCAAAATCGTGGTGGCCAAGATATCGAACCAAGTCAGAAATCAACACCGTGAAAATCAAGTAATCGAATATTGAAATTGATAAAGTCAGGAATCATCAAGTTCATCCAATCAAAATCACACGATCAAGGAATTATCAGAACACACGAAAATCAAGGGGTTCGAACCCTATATAAACCCATTCATCATCGGTCGAGAAAATCATTCGAGTTCAAGCATATCACAGATCACAACGTCAATCAGGAACTCGAATCAAAGTCGAGCATAGTAAAAATCAAAAAAGGGACGAATTTACAAATTCACGCAACATTCGAACTCGACTTGGTTGAAGCTTCCATATAATCAATCGAAGAAAGGAATCGAAGTATCATCGAATCAATTTGATGAAGCGGCGCTTCAACTACAGAAACCCTAAAGTTGTGGAAAGATGAACGAACGAAGGGAACGAGGAAGCAGGCATTATCTTTCCAGAAAAATACCGGCCGATATCACAAAACGTACAAGGGGATACTTTTAACTTAGGCCGGTGTTTTTTATTTGGGCTTTAATATTAAATAGGGTTCCAAAATTTTTTATTGTTTTAAATTTGAATTTTCTTTTAAACATTGTAATTTCTAGTCGTGTGACTAGGCGACAAACTACGTGGCATAGTTTGAGAATTCGCAACTCAATGGCTGAGCTGTGGTAGGGTTTTGAGCGTAGAGTTAAGGCTAGTCGATAGCGGGTGTCGCGAGTTTACGAGTGTAAGCATCTGACTGCTTAATTTCTAGTAGAAACCTTAGAGGCAGCACGTAGGCAGGGTTTTGCCGAAGCTAGGTAAATCATGTGTCGTTCTGTTTCTGCATTTATTATTCTGCTATTATCTGTGCTGCTATAATTTAGATATATCTATGTTGAGATTATTTTATATAAACTTCCGCAATAAATTTTTATAATTAATAGTATCACCCTATTCACCCCCCCTCTAGGGTGCAATCGATCCTACAAGTGGTATCAGAGCTAGGTACGAAAGCCGTTTTTGTTTTAAAAAGTATGATTTTTCAAAGACCAATTTTTTTAAAAAAATTTAAAATTTTAAAATGGCTACTTTTGCTGAGGGTCGGTCTAGTATTATCCCTTATATTTTTGGAACAGATTTTTTGAATTAGAAATTAAAAATGAAATTTTATTTAAAATCTGTTAATATTAAATGTTGGGATATTATTGAAAATAGGTGTTACATAATATACGAGAAAATTATCTCGATTAATGCTCTTGCTATGCATATATTATATTCTCATGTTAATCAAGATAATTTTAATTTCATTTATCATTGTGAAAATGCACAGGAAATCTGAAATACTTTCGATGCAATATATGGTGCAAAAGTCAACAGCAATGAGAAATCCTCCATAACTAACTCAGTTAAAGAGATGTGCTTAACAGGATTGGTAAAAGGCAGTTGTGATGAGGAGATGATGATGGAGCAGCTGAGCTGGCATTACTAATGAAGAGATTCAAAAAGTGGAACCATAAATACGAAAATTCAGCTCCAAATCAACAATTGAAAAGCAGAATAATCAAAGCACTATACAACTCAAAAGAACATGGGATCATTTGTCACAAGTGCAACAAACCCAGTCGTATCAATTGATAGCAGTGAGAGTGAGAAAGCTGATCTGTGCCTTCGAAGTGATATAACTGATAGCGATGATAAGGAGCGAAGCGAGGTATCAAAACTTACTCACTTAGAATTACTCATATATTTCCACGAAGTAGATGGCTGTTTCGAATGACTTAAGGAGAAATACGCTAAACATTAATCACAAAGAGATACTTTGATAGATTTAATTAAATAGCTTGATAAATTGGTTAAAAACTATCAAAGCAAAATCCCTAAGTGTAGTAAGTGTCCAACATTCGAAGAAGAGATTAAAAAATCAGAAATTAAAATTAACGCTTGAAAATGAAATTCTGATATTAAAGGAAAGTGAAAATACTAGGAGAGAGAACTCTATTAAAGAGTGCACATAATTATTGAACGAAAATGAATCACTTAAAACTCAAGTCCAACAACTCTTACTGATTTTAGTAAAATTTTCCAAAGGAGAAAGATCGTTGAAAATGCTATTAGGGAAACAAACTGTTAATACAGTTAGACAAGGACTTGGATATAATCAAACTAAACTTGTTAGGAGTGAATTTAATCAAGTTAATTCAATGTGAACAATTCGTAGAAAATTTGGATACAATCAAAATAATTGTTGGTATAGACCCAAACACGTAAAAACCATCCCAATTTAGGTTCCAAAAGGCACAAATATAAAATCTCTCAAAGTTAAACAAATTTGGGTGCCAAAAGGAACATATATAAATAGTTATGGGTCTCCACAAAATTATTTTTCAAAATCAATTGCCATTAACCACCATGGACCTATAAAAACAAATAGGTCACAAAAATCTTTTGACGTTAGGTGTGGTGGCAGGCAAAGGAACAACAACAGTATTACTTGGATTCTGGCTGTTCCAGGGACACAATGGGCGACAAAGCAAAGTTTCTTAGCCCGATACAAAAGTGACAGAATCACAATGGACAACAACGAAGAAACATCATAAAGGTAAAAGAGGTAATGGTATATTCATCTTGAACGATATATTAATGTGATAATCTGCACCATATCTGATTTGAATTAAATCAGCCCAGTAATGTGATGATGAAATAAATGATGATTTTGATTCTGACTTATTCAAAATTGTTGGCCAATTATATTCTTATGCCAAGAACACTATAAAAATCTCTAGAGTCTTTGAATTACTTCATATATGTTAGTTTGGATTAATAATAGTGTTTTATTGGATGATAATACATTTGATTATTTTATGGCTGACTCTGTATTCACGGTTTTTGTTTATTTACAAGGATTCAATTAAAAATGAAATGAATTTCATTCAAAAAGGTCTTTAAGAATTTGTTGCAACTTCACGGTCTGGTCTATAACGTTCAATTAATGATAATCTTGAGTGAAAGAGAAATTCACATGCAGATTACACTGGTAATTTAGTTGATAGAAAAATTACTAGTGGAACGTGATTTATATTGAGACATTTAGTAACTGCATCGTTTTTTAAAGAAAATATCTGCATATTTTTTCATTTCAAATATTTTCAAATAGTAGAAATTTTCTTATAAAACCCCTTTTAGAAAATCATTTTTGACCTTGTTTCAGATTAGCCATTTTTAGAAAATTTGATAATAATTTTTGGATTCGATTTTAAATGACTACGTTGACTAATCTGACTTTCTAATGATTATCAAAAAGATAAATAGTGATTGAAAAAGCAATGAGTGTTGATATTAATCATATATCGGTATATTTAGTAAATTTCTTTAGAAATTTGAACAAGAGTTATAAAAAAAATTGTTGGTAAAAATTCCATGACCATCTCTATTTCTATCATATTTCTATCAAACCATCACTCATCAAATCCAATATCGTATGTCAATATGTGGTGATTTAAACATGAATCATTCGTTTTTCATTATTATTATTTTTTAAATCAAAGTATTCACTCTCATTTAAAAGTCCTCACGGTTATGCATGGGTGAATAACTTGGAATTTTTTATTGTGTGCTTCCATGCTCATTTAAAAGTCCTCACGGGTTATGCATGTATGGAACGCATATCAAAATTGATTTATTAAATAAACAAGTTGATTCTAATCCCATTTAAAATTCCTCAAGTTATGCGTGGTTAGAAGATACTTGAATTCATTTTTTAAAAATAAAATTGGAATACTACCAATCTCATTTAAAAGTCCTAACGGTTATGCATGGTTAGTAGATATCCAAATTCCTGATATAAATATACCATAAATGGACACAACTATATGATTTTATATGATGACATTATTCCTATTATTTTAAAGTGGAATATGCGTCAAATAGAGTATTTATGATTTTTTGTTTGATTTTTTATTGAAATTTAATATTTATACTTGATTGAGTTTTAATGTTGTATTAATGTCTATCACTTTATCTCTATTTTTCTAACACTATTACTCTTTTGTCGATAACAAAGGGGGTGAGAAAAGTTAAGATTTTGACAAATAAAGGTCAAATATTTTCTTTTGCATCTAGGCTTATTTGCATATTTTTATTTACATGCATATATGAAGGGGGAGTTTTGTGTAGAGAGGGAGCATTCAAATAGGGGGAGCAAATTGATTGTTGAGATTATTTTATATAAACTTCCGCAATAAATTTTTATAATTAATAGTATCACCCTATTCACCCCCCTTTAAGGTGAAATCGATCCTACAGTCCGCATACCATGTGCACTAAAGAAGGAAAGAATTTGCACATCGGGAAAATGATCGTTCATTTGAGAGTTATCAAAGTTTTCATGAACAATACGAGAAAGATGATCAGCTACGACATTTTCAGAACCCTTTTTATCCCATATTTCTAGGTCAAACTCTTAAAGAAGGAGAATCCAATGGATTAATCATGGTTTGGCATCCTTTTTCGTGAGTAAGTACCGCAATGCGACATGATCGGTGTAAACTATGACCTTAGAACCTACGAGATATGATCTAAACCTATCGAGGGCAAAGAAAATGCTAAAAACTCTTTTTCCATGGTTGAGTAATTCAATTGAGCTTTGTTAAGAGTTTTTCTCGCATAATAGATGGCTCGAGGAAGTTTATCGATTCGTTGACCTTAGATGGCTTCGATGGCATAATCAGAAGTATTAATTCGAAAGGCAAAGTCCAATTTGGAGGTTGGATGATAGGTGCAGTGGTCAAGATCGATTTATGGCTTTCAAAAGATGTTTTACATTCATTGGAAAATTCAAATTTAACATCTTTAGCTAGAAGATTCGAAAGAGTTTTGAAATTTTTGAATTTTTTTGAACGAACCTCCTATAAAATCCTACATGGCCGAGAAATGAGCGAATGTCCTTGACGGACCTTGGAGGAGGAAGGTCAACAATAAGATCAACTTTAGATTTGTCAACTTCTAGGCCACTTTTAGAGACAACGTGACCTAAGACTATTCCTTGCTTAACCATAAAATGACATTTTTCCCAATTAAGCACAAGAGATTTCTCCTTACATCACTTTAAGACACGTTCTAAGTGAAGGAGGCATTGATTGAAAGACACCCATAGATTGAAAAATCGTCCATGAATATTTATAAGAAATCCTCCACTATATCAGAAAATATACTCATCATACATCATTGAAAGGTAGCGGGAGCATTACAAAGACTGAAGGGCATGCAATGATAAGCGAAAGTTTCGAAGGGGCTGGTGAACGTTGTTTTGTGTTGGTCCTCTAGCGCAATGGGAATTTGATTATAGCCGGAGTAACCATTAAGGAAACAATAAAATTCATGACCGGCTAAGCGTTCGAGCATTTGATCAATGAAAGGGAGGGGGAAATGATCTTTTCTTCTTACAACATTGAGTTTTCGATAGTCGATGCAAACGCGCCATTTTGTTTTGACTTTTATAGGAACAAGTTCGTTATTCTCATTTGTGATCATAGTGATTCAAGACTTCTTTGGTACAACTTGTACCGGACTTACCCAAGTACTGTCAGAGATAGGGTAGATAATGTTATTGTCTAAACATTTGCTAATTGCTTCCTTTATCACTTCCCTCATATAAGGGTTTAATCGCCATTGAGCTTCGAGGGTGGGTTTAGCCTCGTCGACTAAATGTATTCGATGTTCGATGATTGATGGACTAATTCCCTTGATGTCAGTGATTACCCATCCAAATGCCTCTTTATTTTCCCTTAAAATTTTCAAAATCTGTTCTTTTTGGTCCTTAATGAGATCGGAGGCTAAGATTACAGGGAAATTTTTCGAAGAATCTAAGTATGCGTACTTAAGATCGTTTGGAAGAGGTTTAGGTCTAATTTAGGGCGTTCTTCTTTTGAAGCTTCAGTAGACATCAACTGATTGAATTCTAATGAATTATGAAAAGAGCATAGCATATCATTTAATTCATAAATGTATTCATCTTCATTGAAATTGGAATTAAAATTATTTAGACACATGTTAAGAAATTTGGTAATAGCATTAAAATCATTTTCTACAATTGTTGGGATCATGTCAACTTCTTCTGTTTCAAGATCCCTTGATTGTCTGTTAAGATTGAATATATTTAGTTCAATGGTTAGGTGCCCAAAGGAAAGTCAGAGTTGACCATTCCTATAATTTATGATAGCATTTGATGTTGCTACAAATGGACGACATAATATCAAAGGAATCTGACCGTTAGGATTTGAGACAGGTGCAGTCTCTAGGACTATGAAATCGACTGGGAAATAGAATTGCTCAATTTGTATCAAAACATCTTCAACTATGTCCAATGGTTTTTTGATAGATCGATCAGCTGAATTGTGATGTTTGTAGGTTTTAGTTCCCCTATTCCAAGTTGATAGTACACAATATGAGGCAAACGATTCACACTTTCTCCAAGATTGAGTAAGGCATGCCTAATGTTAGTGTTACCATTTTTACGGCCGATTGTAGGACAACTGAGGTCCTTATACTTGATTGGGGAGGGATTTGAAAGAACAGAGCTCGCGTTTGCAATTAGAAATGCAGTCTTAGGAACGTTAGTGGCACGTTTTTGAGTACATAGCTCTTTCAGACATTTGGAATATTAAGGAATTTGCTAGATGGTATCAAGAAGTGGAATATTGATTCGAACTCGTTTGAAAATTTCAAGAATTTGGTCAAAATTAGCGGGCTTCTTCTTTTTGTTGAGTCTATGAGGAAATGGATCAATGGGTTTATAGGCTCGTTCGGAAGTTTTTTCACTCGAAGAAGAAGGTGTTATATTAGAGGGTGAAGATAAAGGAGCTGGAATGTTAGGGTTACCAACCTTGGATGAAGAATTAGAGTCATTTGGATTGACAACAGTGGTTGTCGATCGAGTTTCAGAATTTTGAACATGGGAAGACTTAAGAAGGATGTCAGGGTTGTCGACGTGGTTGTCTACCTTCTTTCCAGACCTTAATGTGGTGATAGCAATAACTGGATTTACACTTTCGTCCTCACAAAGATTTACTCCATGAGAGTTATACTTTGGATTCACTTCGGTTTGACTAGGAAGTTTACCTTTCTCGTTGATTTTCATGAGATCCTTCATCATTATCAATATTTTTTAATTTTGTTTAGTGATTTGCTCAATTCTCGTATCTTGGTTAGTAATTTGTTCATTTTGTTTGGTGAGTTATTTTTCCAATCGAGCAATTTCTTGTAAAGGCTGAGAAGGTTGGGTTGATGGATTGAAATTAGGATGCATATATGGTTGATTTGAAGGTTTTGTTTGAGGAGCGGGTTGAGAATTTTGAGCATTAGAAGTTGGGGCTCGATAATTCAGAATTGGTATCATCGGATACATATGCGATGGATTAGCCGCATTGTTAGGATTTGACCATGAAAAATTGGGATGGTGCTTCCGTTAGGATTGTATGTGGATGAATAAGGACTATTTTGAGTTATAGCATTGATTTGGTATTGTGTGTAGTAATGGGGTAGTCCTTCTCCTTCTTGAGGAGTTTGGGCATCTATAGGAAGATGTGATGGGTCAATGGCATGTACTCCTCTGTTTGGAGTACGAATTGGAACACGATTGTTTCCCATTGCATATCCTTTTTCGAACAATCTTCTAAAAATTCCCAAGCTTCCTGTCTGTTTTTGCCATGAATTCTCCTCTGCACATTGATTCGAGTTGGGAGCTTGTTTGATAGTTAAGCCCTTCATAAACGATTTGGCACAAAACATGTTTAGGGATTGCATGATGTGGGCAACTACATAACAATTGATTGAACGTTTCAAAATATTTTGAAAAAGTTTCTCCTTCATTCCGAGAGAATTGGTTGATTTCAGTTCGAATTTTAAGAGTATTTTGGAAAGGAAAAAACTTTTTCAAAAATATAGTAACGAAATTGTTCCAACTTCAAATTGAATTTTTAGGAAGAGAATTAAGCCCTCTTTTCCCATTTTCTAGAAGCGCAAAGGGAATAAGTCTTAACTTGATGGATTTACTAGAAAGTTGTTGCATTTTAGTTGTAGAAGCGTATAACTCAAATTCACTAAGAAATTCATATGCATTTTCAGATCTAGTAAATTTTGGTACCATTTAGATAAAGAATGTTTTAGCTCAAAAAATTTTCCTTCGGCAGGTGGAAATGAAATAACCGAAAGTTGAACAGTCCAAGTTGGATAGCATCGGTCTCTAAGGGACAATGGTCGGTTCTCATGAAATTCATTATTTCCAACATGTGATTTAGGTGACGATTTTGGTGAACTGTGATGTGAATTGTGATGTGAACCGTGATTGCTCATATTTGTTTGATTTGAAATTTCCGTTGACTTGTTTAATGAGATATTTTGGCTTTTTAAAAGGTTTAAATTATTTCTTGCCCAAATGCACATAAACAAATCAAGGTGTAATAGCCAAAAGTAAATTTAAACAGTTTTCAGTTGGGCACCTGTAGAGTAGAAAATTACTTACAGAGGGGTATGGTAGTCCATCCAGTGCAACTGAGTAGTGCTTATGATTCAAACTCCACTATTTATAATTGCTCAATCCATAGATCCTTGTTGTTGAATGGCTGAGGTTTACCGAGTTGGAGCTATTTGATTTATTTGATTGCTTATACCTTGATTCTTTTGACTTGATTCACGTGAATCTGCAAATATGAACAAAATGAAAAGCATAAAAATGAAAAAGGAAAGCATAGGGAAAAAAGCATAAAGTGGCATGGTGGCACGGGAAAGAAAAAATATTAAAAATTTTGAAAAATGGGAAGCTGCTAATGTGAATCTCGTAAATCAAAATATTGTATACAGAGATTTCATGCAGAAAGTTAAAATGACGTGAATGTGAGTGCCAACGTGAAAACTACTAATACGAAAGCATACGAAATGAATTTCATGCGGAAAGTTAAAATGATGTGAATGTGAAAACATGCATGGCCGATAAAGTATACATGAGCAAAATATTATAGATGCTGAAAATTAAAATATGTAAACTAATGCGAATACTTTTGAGAAAACTAGCGTGGTTAAAAAAATACTAATGTGAATGCAAAAGTTAAAACATGCAAAATTAAAACAGAACTAATGTGAATGAATGCAAAATCAAAGAGAGCAAAATGTGAATGAATACAGCAAACAAAATGAACGTGAACGGAAAAAAAAATTCTGAAATATTGTAACAATAATCACTAAATGTGAAACGTGAAATCGATGCACTAAATGAAACATGAACCGCTATGCACTGATATCTTATGTGAGTAAATAAGTATATGAAAAAAATTTGTGAAAGATTATACAATTTGAAGAGAAACTGAACCTTACGTGTGAATTAAAAAAATGAATACTTGAACGTTAAAATGCAAGCTACGTGAGTTATGAAAGTGAAAATGCAAGCTACTAAGTCGGAGATAGTTACGTGAATATGAGAATAAGGTATGCAAATATGAACAAGAACTAAATTAACGCAAGTAATAAAATTAAAGCAAGTATGAAAACTAAACTAATGTATGAAACATGCAACATTAATATGGTTACGTGAAAACAATGCAGCGAACGGAAAGCAAAAACTAATTAACACGAATAGACATAAAAATAAAAATAAATCAAAAATTTCAAAATAGCAATTCCCCGACAACGGCATTAAAAACTTGTTGCGACTCGTCTATTGATTAGAAAAGCACAAATTTTAATAAATTCTACAAGCGCACAGACATGTAGTATGCAGGTCGAACATAAGGAATTGGATTTTAAAATATTTGAAATCCATATTTAAATCTTAGGCATGTTAAACAAATTCGATGGTGGTTCTCGAACAGAAAATAAATAAACAATAAGATACTTCGAATCGATTTCGAATCTAATCAAAATTGCAATCAAAATATAAAATTGTATAAATCAAGCAGAAACTAAAACGTGCTAGAAAATAATAGAGAAAACAACTGAAATGAAATTAATTGAATTTATTAACTAAATGAAAAGAGTGCTGAAAATAACTAAGAACAAGAATAAATAAATTGCTAAATCTAATTAACAATCCTACATATTCTGTCCGGAAAATTAAAACACTACTGAAATTAAAACTGAACTAGAAGAAGAGTGGTGGGGTATGAGATGATTTTTTCGTTGTTGTATGATGTTGTATATATAGCCTTTTCCAGCCTGGAAAATCAACTGCTACTTTTTAGGAGGAACTAGTCCTTTGCTTGAATTGGTAAAAGAGAACATATACCACATCATTGCTTGAATTGGTCCATATTGCTTTGAACTGATTGCATGTCTGCTGCTTATTGAATTGAAGTGGCCATATAATATGCTGCTTGAATTGGTCACATTATTGTACCATGTTATTTGATTAACAAGTGGCCTTGCTTTGAAATGGTATTTACTAGTTTGATATTCACGTGGCCATGCTTTGAGAGATTTTCAGGCTAAACTTTGAAAGTGTACAACACTTTCAATATTTGCATTTGATTTCTTGCATGAATAGTACACATGTTGGTGATGTGAGATGCATTTCTTCATGAACGATGTGTGCTTTCTCTTCGAATTATTCGGTACTCAAAATGTTGCACTCTTTTCTGCGTGTCATTTGAAACAATGGACGACAAAACCGATTAATTTCAATGTTGCACTTCGGAATCTTTAATCTGCCAAACCATAAGAAAATACCCGTATAATACCGCTTTTTTAAAATAAATATATGAAACAAACGGTTTAAAATGCAGAAAAATACGTTAATCATCAAGCCTCATCAACGGGAATGACTAAAACAGAGGAGACGCAGCAGGGCTAATTGGGTCGCATCCAAGTAGGGCATGTTATCACCTTTCTAGATAACCTTAGAAATATTGTATTATAATTTATGGATATGGTTGTGCATGGAAAAAAGAGCGCTCGATTAGGGTGTAAACACCCAAGGTGATAACATATTCGGTACTATCCAGGTTAGGGGTAGGCCGGGCCTGTGTTGGCAGGGACCGTCAGGTACGATCTCGGTACATTTGTCTAATGGTGTACAATGGCGGGCGGTATCCTAGTAGTACAGTCATTATTGAAATCTAATATCCACTACTAGCCTATACGGTTTTGATTGTATACCAAATATTACTGAAACGTGAGATGCAAGCATTTAAGCTATTTTCTAATTTACCTTTTATAAACGCTATTATAATATCAGATGATTTTAATATAAAATGTTTTGGTTATCGTAAGGTAAAAACACGTCGTCCTTATATATGGCATGGTCTTACGAGATACCTTTGTTTTCAAAGGATTTTGGAAATTATAATAATTCAAATTGTGTGTGTTTTCTCACGCTGGTTTTCCAGACTGACTCGGGTGCTATTTTGTTATAATGCTCGGGTCAGGCTGAGTATTACGGATTCAGGATAAAATGTTATGGCGCTCAGGTGACGAGCTGGATGACAGAGACATATTTTACATACTTAATTAGATTCCGTTGTGTGTAGGCTGTATATTCAGGAAGACAAGTTATTATAACTGTCCAGTATTGTTTTGTTGACTGTTGTAATCTGATTAACGTTTGAATATATAACAGACACGGTTTTTGTTTTGTGTAAAGACTTGTAATATATTATCGATTATTCGTTCCGCTGTGAGATTCTATATTATTTAGTTTTCTTCTTATCTTCTATCGTTTCTTCTTACCACTAACAATCCATCTTTTTGTTCAATTTGAGTTGACATGTGCGGTTATTTGTCAGCTTAGAATGTACAGAAAAGTGGGTCGTTGCATGTGGTTTTAATAAAACAATGTTTATCAAAACCTTCTTTATTAATTTAACCCAATTTACTTGTTTCTAATTTATCCCTTATCTTATCTAAGGGAAAATCTTATTTATCCAGATAATCTCTTATTACTAATACGTTTGTTTTGCAAAACAATTCCCGTTTAAGGGAACTTAAAAAATTAGATACTCGGAAAGCATGCTTCATATATTTTTATATATAACAGTTTATTTATTAAAACCCAATGTGGGTTTATTCGGATTTGAACTCATTTCGATTGCACAGTGATAAGGAGAATAATTTACTAAGTATTCCACTAGTTCGCCTAGGCAAACATCTGATTGTCACTTAGAAGATTATTCAGATTATCACAAAACTAATCGAAACAATTTCCTCCTAATTATCCCAAAGAAAATGCATTCCTTCAAAAAAAATTAATTCCCCAAATATTTTCATTGTCAATTACTTTCGTAAGTGCTACTATTTCATTTTTTTTCTTAAAAACCTTTCTGAAATTATTTTTCAAAAATAAAGGGGTTTAAATTCAAAAATCCTTTTTAAACACATTGTACAAACTAAATCTATATAAATTTCATTTATATACAAAGTTATTTCATATTATAGTAATCCTTCTTTATTATAATAGGATTATCATCAATATTTGTTCTATAAATATCTTATTCCACTATTTAGATTATATTACAACTTTTTATAAAGTTTAATTCTTAACTCACAATTATTAAACGATGAATTCTTACTTTAATCAATTCTTCGAATATCTTATAGTCAAATTGTGAAAATTAATTCATAGAGGGTTCATTTTAAATCAACCGATAAATACTCCTAAATAAATCGAGCACAATATAGCAAACAACACAGAACAGTATATGCTTTTCATTTAAGTTAAGCATAACCGAACAAACAATAGTGATAATAAATAAATGTTATCACATTTATTTATTCACACTATATAACTATATTGAGTTTTGAAAACTATTCCTCTATATATAAAATATTAGCCTAGGCAAAATGTTTAATCTGCCAAAAATTTCAGTACCTTGTCCATTGGCCTTGGTCAATTGTTTAGAAAAGTCTATCAGTACCATGGCGTCTCACTTCTTGACTAGAATTCATAAAAACTCAATAGACTAATTAACATAATACATTTTTATAACAATAACAAATACGCTCTTGTATATATAATACTCTCAAACTCGTTCTATAGTGTCGCGTACCCTATCACTAATGCGCCAAACCCTACCAGAGCCAAGGTTCTCGCTTAACCTTGCGCTCTAATACCACTTTGTAATGACCCACCTTTTTGACCACCTAAAATCAACACCGAACACTACCATTGTGTCCCAGTGTCATGCATTCAATCGACAAAAGGGCATATTGCTAGGGTAAATAAAAAAGAAAAGAACAGAGAACATGGACAGTAGAATCTCACAACGGAATCGACAACATATAATATAATAAAGGCAATAGAAACTGTCACTCTAAACATATAAAGTATATCAGAGTTAAAAGAAAACCTTATCGTGTGGACAGTTATAAAAGCCTGACCTTATAAATGCCGATAGGTATATTATGTAATATAGCAGAAAATAAAATACTACGACAAGCAATCTTCAGCAGCCCTCTATGGATGTCATAACACTAAAGCCAACCTGGAAAAGTACTCGGTCTGACCCGAGCATTGTAAATAAATAACACCCAGATCAGTCTGGAAATACCAGCGTGAGATAACTCAAATAATGGGGAACATATATAAATAATTCTATGAGACCACACCGTTATGCAGAACGGGTTTTTATCTCATAAGAATAACATCCATACATGCAAGAGTAGAAATAAATATCAGGAAACAAATCCAAATATGATTGAGCATAAATAATATTAAACCAGATTTGAAAGGATGGAAATAAACCGAGTAAAATCCAAATTGGGAAGAATGGATAGAACAAGGAAAACAGTCCAACTTGATAAAATGGACTAAATAGGGTAACAGTCCAAACTCGAGAGAATGGGTTAAATAAAGTAACATCCATACTTGATAGAATGGGCTAAATAAAGTAACTGTCCAAACTCGATAGAATGGACTAAATAAACACAAAAATGTCGTGATGAGGAGTTGGCTCTACTCGTGGAAATTTAAATCTAAAACAGATTCAGGGCTTTCGAATCAAATAAGGAAAGGAAATTTTCCAACAAATAACTAGGAGGTTGCTCCCCCCACCAAAAGTATACCTCTAGAAATATACTTGAGAACTCCAATGGCTGTCGAAACCTCCAAGCCGGACCCTGCCAACTGTTACCGAGTATTCGAGTACTTCACATCTCAATGCGTAATGCCAAATCCAATCTAGAGTGAATGGGAGCAACCCCACATAGCTTCCCTACTTGCTCTTAGGGTTTAGTCATTTCAGACAAGGGGTGACAAAGCACAAATAAGCAACACATCGTCTTAGAGTGACGAAATAAAGTGGCTGAAGTAACCGATAGCTGACATACCAACTATCGAGGACATAAAACGATCGTATATGCAAATTAAGTCTTGTATACTTGTCACCACTCATTGAATTAAAACTTGTACTATTTCTGGGTTAACAATAATACCGGACAAGTCAAGGTAGTGATACCTCAAAGTCATGTCACACGATTATTCTTAACTTTTGAAATAGCGACAAGTCTACTTTTTCGATGTTTAGTGCTAATTATACAAATAAATCGTTTCCATATAAGTGGTTCGCTTTACAGAAATAATTCATTTCCATAAAGGAATCAAACCTTTTCTTTTGAAAATGAATTGAACTTTTTGGCTTGATTTTCGTATTGGTAAAACACTTTTAGAATTAATTTCAGATTGTTAAAACGTTAAGAGAATAATTTTTTCAAGTGCGCAACCCCGAAGGCCTAAACCAACATCAGACCAAACACCCAGCAGATTATCCAACTTATCATCCCAATAATCGAGTTCTAATTCATTTTTATACTTTAAAAACCAAGATTAATTATCCCAAAAGATAATTAATTACATTAATAATCCCTTTAAATAAATAGTTCATTATCTATAATAAAATAGATAATTGTTTTCAAACACTTTTATAACATTGGTAAATTAACATTAAAATCTTTACTAAATTATTCTATTAACTCTAAATTAGTCTATTAAAGCAATTTTTACTATATTAGTTAACTTGCTTTAATTACCTTTATTAAATCAATTAGTTAAAAGATTTATTAAATTTAAATAGTCATTAATTAAATGAATAATTAATCTCAAACATCATTAATTAGAATGATAAGTAATTCTAAATTCCATTCATTAAAATAATTAATTAAATTCAAAATAATCATAAATTAATTGGATTAATTAAATCCAAACTTCATTAGTCAAACAGATTAATTAAAACATCATTTGTTAAAATGATTTATTTAATTGTAAAACATCATTAATTAAAACGATTTAACTAAATTCCAAAAATCATTAGTTAAAACAATTAATTAAATTTGAAAACAATCATTAACCAAGGTGATTAATTAAATTCAAATATCATTATTTAAAATGACTAATTACTTTTAAATATCATTAATTAAAATGATTATTAATTTCAATTATCATTAATTGAAATAATTAATTTAATCCCATCATCGTTAATTAAAATAATTAATCAAGTTTAATAAATTAATTGAACCACATTATCCTTAATTAAAAGAATAAATTAAACTCAAATAATCATTAGTTAAAGCGATCAACTAAGTATAAAACATCATTAGCAAAAATGATTAATTAAATCTAAAAATAAATAATTTTTAATCATCATTTATTAAAATGGTTAATTAATCTCTAATTAATTAATTAAAATGATTAATTAATTTTAAATTACCATTAATCAAAATGATTAATAACTTTTTAGTATTCTTTTTAGCGGAAACACAAGCTCAAGTCATATGATAGGGTTTTGGGGATGAAATTGAATAAACAACGGTATAGCAAAAATCGCTATAATGACATTTAAACTATTAAATGGAATATCAGAAATTAATTTCAATTAATCATCAATAACAACATATGGATGTAAATAAATAATTTATGGGTGAGAAATCCTCTCTGGGTCTATCTACATATTTTTTCTTCAAAACAATGGTTATGGATAACATATACATAGTCATGTTGGTTTATAACGATCAAGTTAATATGTCATCCATTTTCCAACCGGAAATGCAACCAAACAAGTAATCAAACAATATAACTAACATCCAAACAATTGATAAACTTCTAAAACATCAGAGATATGATATAATAAAATTAAATGTGTGTTAAACTTACATTGATTCCAGTTTCATTGAATCGTTCGGTTTGGACAAAAATCGAACGGGCATTCGATTGTGGCATAAGTTTTCAAATGCTCCAAATTTTACCAAACCAACTCCATTGCGAAGATGATGTCTATATGAGCGTAACGCAACTCGTTTCACTCGAATCCAACCTCGTGCGAACAAGTAATTGGTTTAACAAAATTTTCAAATTAAATAATATAATTAATCATTTAATTACAGTAATTAATACCCTAAACTTTTCCTTAAATCAAACCAGCCGTTAATTATCTTTCCCAAAAATTGTGATATAAACTTCTAGTCGCGACATCTCACAGCCACCACCCTTCAACGCTTCGCCACTGCTGCCGTTGACCGCCATCCATCGCTGCACTCTACCAGAAGGCAGCCTCGACCACTCCGCATCCATCGACACCGGCCACCACCCCCACCATGCCGCTAATGCCAAGAATGAACGACAAAAATCGTAGCATTCAACTCGTAATAGCCGTCGCCTCCAACCACCTCAACTCCACCCACCGCTTGCGATCCACTCCTCTAACCATGGCGCTCTTTTTTGCTTTTGGACCCAGTGCCTGAAATTGCCTCGATCGGCCGAAGCAACATTGGTCATTGGATGAAAAAAACTAAAAATGGTGGCTAGGTTTGTGAAACAAGGGTTTGGAAGTTTTGTGAACAACTTTAGCTGGGTCCACCGATATGCCTTCTCCAGAAATAACATGCCCTAGAAATCTAACTGCCTTAGAAATTTAACTTCGGATTTCCAGAAATTTGCACTTGAAAAATTTAGCCTTCGACACATGGTTCCTTATGGCATCGAGTACGACACGGATATGGTATTTGTGTTCCTCCTCTATCTTTGAATAGATAAGAATGTCATCAATAAAGACGAGAACAAATTTACTGAGAATATCTCGAAATACTCGATTCATTAAGTCCACAAAATAAGCGGGTACATTAATCAATCCAAACGGCATAACTAAACACTCATAGAAATTTTCTAGAGTCCAAAAAGCTGTAAAAGGAACACTCTCCTCTACCACCCTTAATTGGTGGAAACCGATGGCAAGATCTAGTTGAGAAAATACCCGAGCACCGTGGAGTTGATCAAATATATCGTTAATTCTTTGCAAAGGATATTTATTCCTGATAGTCCTTTTGTTCAACTCCCAATAGTCTACGCATAACCTAAGAGAACCGTCCGCCTTTGTAACAAAGACGACTGGCAATCCCCAGCTTGAGGTACTATGTCGGATCAAGCCTATCTGCAACAAGTCATAAGTCTGCCTTTCTAACTCCCTTTTCTCTTTTAGAACCATCCTTCGGAAGGGTTGTATAATAGGTCTAGTTCTAGGAACCAAATCAATACAGAACTCGACTTCAGGGTGAGGAGGTAAACCTTGCACCTCGTTAAAAATATCTGTGAAATCTCGAACAACCGGCACATCTCCTAGCTCCTCTTTAGCCACATCGAGTGAATAGAGAAAACTACTCATTCGCTTCTTAGGCTCTTCACAACTAATATCAACACCAACATCTCCTGCATCACTAACTCTAACGAGCCTTCTACCACAATCCAAGATAGCTTTAGACTTAGATAACCAATCTATTCCCGACAACAATCCAAAACCCATAAACCCAAGAACAAACAAATCAAAAGGGATAAGATGATTTTGACAAGAAATAGGTACACTTAGACACACAGTGTAAAGATTTGTTGGACCTCCAATTGGGTTTGACACTCAAAGTGGATTACTTATGATAATATATTTAAGGTTTAGTATTCCTATTAGATCATAAGAAATAAAACTATGGAAGCTCCTGTATCAAATAGCACCCTTATAGGAATATTATAGATGGATGGTGTACCTTGCAATACTTACTTTCCTTTTCGATTTGAAGAAGTGGATGGTATCTCGTCAATGGTAAAAGTCTGTCCTTGAGATCCCTTTTTTGGAAAAGGGCACTCATTCTTCATATGTTCTGGCTGGACGCAATTAAAACATGTGGCAATTGGTCAACGGTTTGCAAAGTGGCCCATCTTATTGCACTTGAAACAAAGAATGTTGGCTAAGTTGGTCTGCTTCTTCTGTGCTGGAGCGTCATCTTCGGTTTTCTTCTCTACACCCTGCTTCTTTCCCTTAAACTTACGCTTAAAGTTTGGTTTTCCTTTAGCTGGTATAACCGATAAAGGCTTGGCACTTACTGCTGGTACTACCCCCTTCTGGACTCCTTCCTTAATATCATAAGCCTCGAACCTCAAAACCATGCTACTAATGTTGGTGAGCATACCCATAAGATGATTGGTCATTTCATGATGGAACTCTGGTCGCATTCCATTCACAAACATTTTATTTTTCTTGAGCGGTGTGTCTATTAATCCAAGTCCAAAACGGGACAAAGAATTGAACTTATGCTCATACTGCGATACAGTCATATCACCCTGCTTTAAGTCAATGAAACTTCTAAATAATTGAGTTCACCCGGCTTCTGGAATAAACTATGTTTCAAAAACTTCCTTGAACCGGGCCCAAGAAAACTCCCACTCTGGAGTACTAGCTGTTTCTGAATCCCACCAATCCGTCGCCGACTTTTGAAGTTGTCACGATGCCAACAGCCGTTTCTCTGCATCCTCTAATCGAAGATCTCCAAATATTCTTTCACAAGTTCGAAGCCACATCTGCACTCCAAGAATATCTTCAGTCCCATAGATTGGTTTCCCACCCAAAGTGGTAAAATTCTTACACAAAGCTGCAAAGTTCATAGGTGTATGAACTTGCATTAACATTTCCTCTACCGGATCTACAACTGACATAGTAGCATTTCTAGGTACCCTGCCATTGGTAGCGTGCTAGTTCCAGATCCTCTCCTTCCTCCTCTTCTTGTATTCATTTTCCATTATCTGAAAAATTAACAGGTTTCTTAGGATACAAAAATAGGATTATAATGGTTTAAGGAAATAACACTAAGGGATCTAAAACTAGAATTTAAAGGATAAATATTATTATTATAAAAATTACAAATACGCTCTCTCTCAAGATTAACTCATTATAGAGCATCACTTACCCTATCTCTATTGAGTTGTACCCCAATCAGGCCAAGGTGTTCGCTCAACCGCAGCTTCGATACCAACTGTGACAACACACCTTTCTGACCCTTGAGAACGACACTTAATACATCCATGGTATTCATGTTTCGTTGCCCAAGTATTTGAAAGACGAGTTGTCATGGGGTAAAATATAAGAACGGAACAATAATCTCATAATGGAACAGTTAAATATAACATAAAAATAAGACAGCGCATAAGGTTACTCCCTAACATGGAGTTATCAGAGTTACAACAAAAGTAGTACTATCAGTCTAAACAGTTATAACAATCTGCCTTTAAATATACATACATAGAGCCAACATCTCATAACAGCGGAAATAAATAGCTAGATAGATAAGGAGCCTCCTGCTCGTCCATCATCTGCAAAAGAGGCCAAAGAAACCTATCATTTTCGGACTATTCAAATATAGATGAGTACCCGAAAGTTTAGGGAAAACAAACAATGCTAGTCAGACAATAAGTCTGGTATGAGTAAACTCCAAAAATAGTACACACAAAATAACTAGTGAGACCACGTCACAGAAATGAAGAATGGGTTTTTTTCCTCACAAGGACAAATCCAAGTATAAAAGAGTGGACATAAATAATTAAACATCACGAAGAGTGCAGGATGCAATTAAGAAAGAATCAATCCAAAGATTTGAATCAAAAATAAGGAAAGGGAATTTTTCCAACAATGACTAGGAGGGTGCGCCCTCCTTGCCGAAAGTATACCACTAGAAAATATACCTGAGAACTACGATGGCTCTCGAAAACCTCCAAGCCGGACCCCGCCAACCTTACCGAGTATCCGAGCATTTCACATGTCCGTG
Source organism: Allium cepa (assembly GCA_030765085.1). Lineage (NCBI taxonomy): Eukaryota > Viridiplantae > Streptophyta > Magnoliopsida > Asparagales > Amaryllidaceae > Allium > Allium cepa. The sequence goes on from CM060932.1 coordinate 114,686,798, forward strand.
CGCATACAACCGAAACCAATCTAGAGTAGATGTGAAAATACCCTAATAGGAGCAACCCCACATAGCTTGGCCCCCACTCGCTCTTTATTTAGTCATTTCCGATAAAGGATATCAACGCTCTAAATGAGCAACAAATCATCTTAGATTGACAAAACAAAAATAAAAGGAAGAAGTGTATCGAAATTGTTAGTCAAGATATCAACTATCAGGGATAACAAAATGATCGTATATGGAAATTAAATCTTATATCTTTTCAATCCTTGGAAAATATCCATATACTTATCCCATCGGTATAAGTGTAGTCCCAAAACAATTAAGAGGATTTCATATTTCAAAAGCATACTTAAATGGGTCAAAAATAATTGTCTACAAGAAATGCGAATGTCTTCCATTATAATTATAAGGATCGTTTATATAAATTTTGAAGCTCCTTTAAAATACTTTAAACAAAGATTTAAAACTTCCATTCAAATCATAACTTAAACCCATCATCTTTAATGAATAATACGACCAAGAGGGGTGAAGCTCCCCCTTAATCAAATGAGATAGCTAAAAGGAGTGTTATTTCCTTTTAACCAAAAAGTCACTAAATGTCAATCCTAAGTTAAAAGGTGGTGTAAGTTCCCTTTAACTAAACATCAAAGTTATTGCTAATAAACTGGCCGAGCACAAATCAAACAAGCAAACAAGAATAATAACAAGAATAATAATAGACTCGTTATTATTAACAATTAGCAATCAATAGTTAACACAATATTTGTTAAAATGTGAATGCGTCAAAGGAAAGAGATTAAGATTACACCGTAGTAAAATAATTAAATTATACTCATAGAATAAGTTATACCCACTAAACTATGAAAACAAGGAATATACTCATAGAATAAGTTATACTCGCTAAACTATGAAAGCAAGGAATATAATCATTAAACTGTGCAAACAAGGAATGTACTCACTAAGCTATGAAAACAAGGAATATACTCACTAAACTATGAAAACAAGGAATATACTCACTCAACTATGAAAACAAGGAATATACTCACAGAATAAGTTACACCCACTAAACTATGAAAATAAGGAATGCACTATAGAATAAGTTATACCCACTAAACTATAAAAACAAGGAATATACTCACAAAATAAGTTATACCCACTAAACTATGAAAACAAGGAATATACTTACTGAACTATGAAAACTAGGAGTACTCACAGAATAAGTTACACCCACTAAACTATGAAAACAAGGAATGTACTCACATCCTATTTGCTTTGATGGAGACTTGGAATACTTCACCTTTGATAATGAATTTTTAGTTCTTTTCTTTAGTTTGTGAATGAATTAAAATGACATATGGACTTGGCTATTTATAAGTGAAGAGAAGGGTAATTTAGTCATTTCCTACAGCCTAACCAGATTCAACCAAATTTTGATCCAACAGAAACCAGGCTTATGGCCAAATTTGATTTGACCGCATTTTGGTCCAGTAGAAAACATCTTGATGGTCTAATTTGATTAGACCACATTTTGGTCCAATAAAAAAAATCTTGATGGCTTGTTTTGATTCGACCGTATTTTGGTCCAATAGGAATCCTCCTTATGAACTATGGTATAACATGATTCGACCAGATTTTGGTCCAATGGCAACCATCCACATGGAAGAACATGATTCGACTAGATTTTGGTCCAATGGCAACCATCCGTATGGAATATAATAATTATTATGCTATTTTATTTCATTAGGCAAGTAATTATATTATTCTGTTTTATTAAGTAATTATACTATTTTGTATTATTAGGCAAGCAATTATACTATTCTGTTTTATTAGGCATAGTTAATAATTCTTTCTTTTTTTATTAGGCAAGTAATTATACTATTCTGTTTTATTAGGCAAACTCATTCTTAAATAAATTGGTACCCCTAACCGCCTTATAACTCGAACCATCTTTAAACTAACATTTTACATCAAGAAAAAAAACCCATTCGAGACTTTTTATCCAAATTGTATTCTAGATAAAATCCATTATTTAATCATTTAAAAACATATTAACTATTCAAGTTCAAAGTGATTAAATTATGGGTCATTATAGTAACCGTTGGAGTTTCTATAAGCATTGGAGTCTGCTCTTTCAAATCCTCGGAAAATTTTAGGCACGTTAGCTAAATTAACCGAAATTAAAATATAAATAAAATAGTAGTCAGTTTACTTTGCAAACCTGCATATTTACAGTACTTCGGTCGACATTTGCATGCGGTCCACATAATTTGCTACTAGAATTACCGCTCTTACACACTTTTCACTATTCTCTGTGTCACGATAAACATAGTTATGCACTTTAATATTATTATTTGCTAACTTTGAGCCACTTCTGTATTACCTGAGAATTTTTTTTAGGCCGGACACTTGTCTATACGAGCAGGTATGTGAGGATAAATAAAATTCAGGCCAAATATTACATCATAATTCCTTGTAGTCAAATTTCAAATGAAAAAAGCCTTACTACGACATAATTAACAAGTAATTAGTTTAGTTGGGAAAAATACAAAAATCCTAGCTTGTAGATGATTGTAAAATTGAAGATAGGAAGACACACATGTAAGATAAAGCTGTTATGCTATTTTCGTAAATGAACTCAGCTAAGGTTTAATTTGCGAATAAAATTAGATATTTTAAATGTATTGATGTGCACGTAAATGTGCATATTTTTGCCACCATATTTAATCTATTTAAATTGAATAAATGATCAAATTGGGTATTTTAACTTGTTTAAACCAAAATTCAAATTATTTGAAATTGTCACATATTCAACTTCATCCAAGGGCAAAATGGTCATTTTTGCGCATATGTCAAATTGAGAAAAATGGGAAATTTGTATATTATTTTGTAGGAATTTACACTCAATTACAAGTGGTTTCATAAAGGAATATGCATGCACAAAGAAGATACAAAAGAATGAAGATGGAAATAATTCAAAGTGAAGAAAATGGAGGACCCCACCCACTGACCATTTCAATTACGAGCTAATGCACATGCTAAAAGACATTTAAAGCTTCATGTATATTTAAGTGGGGGATTATTGAAGCTAATGATAACTTGACCACCACACTTCCTCCAAGGGCATTTTGGGCACTCCCTAAAAATGTGCACTAGGGTTTCTAACTTGTATAAATACCCCTTATGTTTCATGTAACCCTCTTCCTTCTCTCTGTTACTAAGTTTTTAGTTTAGAAAATAAAAGAAAGCTTCTCATTTCTTTTTCCATGGCTACTTAGCCATTTTGTTTGATGTAATTTTTTTATGCAACTTTAATATATTTTTCTTTTCTTCTCTTGTTTATTTTCCTTTAATGTTGTAGTGTAGAACTATTTTTACTTTATGCAAGCAGAATAATTTTTCCTTTCATTTTGCTCTCTTTTTCTCTTCTTGTTTAATGTTTCTTTCTACATTTGTTCATATGATAACAAATATGAGAGCATAATCCCTTCAATTTAGGGGTGATGAAGCTCTCTAGTATGTAGATCCAACATTTTGTTGTTAATGCTCACTTTTGTGCTTAAATGAAATGTTTTGAAGTGGTTTAACTTGTTGTTTTTTATTTTAATTTGATAGCTTACATTGTTGACATCAAATAGGCTATGCTTAAACAATCACAAGCAATAATTACATCTTCATCTACATATGATGATGGTAATGAAGTGATTGTTGAAATTAAAATTTGATGGTCTATATTTCTAAACAATAGTTAATAGCCATGCTTAAAATAGATTTTGCTTTCAAGTTTGTTGTCATATTTCATTAGAGTTAAATGTATATTAGTGGTTGTGTTATAGTTTGATGGTTTATATTGGGCTAATTAACAGCACAAATATACCATACTTATGATAAGCACGTCAACTAATTACACTAATGACAAGAAAATAGATATCATAACTTCAAATTGTTGATTTATGTGATCAAGAGAGTGGATTTATCTCTAAATTTTCATTTAACTCTCATATTATTATCTATTTTCTTTTGTTAATTTTTGTTAGAGTCTTACATTTTTAGCCAATCACGCTTTCAACTTTGGTTATTTAATTAAATAGATTTTTACAATCATCAATTCCTTGCGGATCGACCCGTATTCGCCACGTACTACAAGTGTACGCCGTGCACTTGCGGTTAATTTTATTTCGAAATTTTTCGGCAAATTTCTATTCCAATAGAATTCTTGTTCATTAACAAGTTTTTGGCGCCATTGCTGGGGAATTTGTTTTGGATTTTGGTTTTCTATTCTTCGGATTATTTTTATGTGATTTTATTGTATGTTTGTGTGTTTGCATTTAAAAAAAAATTGTGTTTTTGATTTTTGTGTGCATTTGTGTATGCTTGTTGTTTAGTGTTATTTCCCTTTGCATTTCCATTATTATTAAAAAATCATATGCAAAAAAAAACAAAAAAATGGATATTTTATTTATTTTCATTTATATTTGCAATTTATGTTTGGATTTTACAACTTTGTTTTTACAATTGCCCTTTTCATTGTCTTTGAAAACTGTCTTTGAAAGCATTTCACTGTCTTCCTCATCATTTTACAACCACTTGCCTAACCATCCTCACTTAACAAGTTCACTTCTGCATCTTCAAAATACAACTACACATTCATCTACATGAACTTTGCCTGACCGAACCACACCATCACCAGACAGGGAACAACTTCAACAAAACAGTGAACTTCCACTGTATCTCATTTCAGATACTCATTGCTCCTTTTTGCTTTCTCTGTTGAAATAAAATCAAAAACTTGACCACACATACAAACCAACCAAAACTCCTCACCACAAATACTTCTAACCATACGCCATCTCCAAAATCCATTACCATACTTCTACAACCACTGCTCTCCATCCTACAATGTACACTGCTGCTACAACTTTCATCCACCATCAACTTCATTCACCATAGCAAATCTCCACTGTTATCACTTCATATACCACTGCAAACCTCCACCTGTTTACATAACCCATTCAACTGAAATTACTACTGCATTACCAATCATCTCTACATCACCTCATCGCCATAGCAAGTACAGCCATCACTGAAGTTCAGCTATCATTCACTTCCACTACCTTTCTACCACTGCATTGTTACACTTCCAGAGACCATCCCCTACCATCTACTTTAGAATTCCAACTTGCTACACACCATATTCTTCATCACATTTCCTTGCATTCCCCTCCATACTCATCACCACTGTCTGCTACACCTACAACTCCTCCATAATCCCCAAATCCACCAACTTCCACGAACTTCCCAAATCTAATGCAATCAACTTCATCACCGACAGCCTCAACCACCTAACCACTACTTTGCATACACTACAATTCAACTTCAACCCCATCACAGATCAATTCTTGCAAACTATCACTACCTGAAACATCACATACATCCCCTCATATCCACCACCACATTTCTACAAATACATCACATAGATCCCCTGCCTTCACTCCTCCTACCAAATAAAATTCACCATCATCTACCTTTCCTCCACCGATCACAGACAACCATTCACCATCATAAATACCCCAACAACTTGAAACCACCTTCCCTTCTACTGGAAACTGTGCATCACAAAACCTACCATCAACTTCACACCGCTACTTCACATCATATCACAGCACCATATCACTGCAATCAACTTCACATTACTCATTTCCCATTACCATACCAGACTTCTCCCATAACACTGATTCTCACTGCCATCAATTCATCACAACAGAGCTGTTATAACCGCATGTGCCAAATGTTGGGGATTTTGCGATTCGAGACAAATTTGATGGTGATTGCGATGAAGATAATGTTGTACTTCCGACTTCAAGGATCTATGGAATAGATTCTTTTACACAATAGTACAACCTACCAGGTACAAACGGGTTATCGAACTATCGACTTTCAGGATTCAATGAAGCCTTATAACAGCGTAATCGGATTCAAAGTTTGTACGTCTTTGACCCGACCGAGAACACTTTAGTATTTGATATCTGACGATGCAATATGCAGAGAAAGGGATGATGAAGAAGAAGAAACAAATATGCAACAATTCAGCGTTTACAATACCTTGCAGATGTTACAAAATATAGAGCAATGGAAGTGCAGCGATTAGCAACACTTCCCTGGCGTCGCAAATCTGTTCAAAAAGAAGAAGAAGAAGAGTTCAGAATCAAAACTGTTTCCAACCTTTTTTGGGCGTTGCTATTTATAGAGGTGAAGAGGTATCCATTCGCGAAGGGTTGCGTCCCTTCGTAACATTTCAAAACCGTCGCTAACAGTCACTCCGTTTGAATTGAAACGTCGTGTCTATTCATTTTGTAACGTTCAGAAAAACAAAATTCCCGCCCTTATTCAAATTTAGAAATTTCGGTTTTGGGTCCTTAACGGGCTGAAATTTGGCCCGTTACTGTTCACATATGATCCAAAAATATTTTCGGATTCGAACCCGAAACCCGTACCCGAACCGGCCTGGTTCGGTCGGACGGACAGCGGCGGCGAGCGTGTGGTGTTGCATGGCTTCTCTCCTCACAACAAAGCAAACATGTGGGAGCGCCAAGGCCCCAACATCCACATGAGAAAGCTATATTTATACAAAATTATTGTATAATTTTCTAGCATGTGTGACTAATTGTTCTCTTCTTCCTCTTTACTTCTTCTCTTCCAAATCAAAACCCAAAGCCCCAAAACAATTATTGAAAATTTTAAAACAATCTCCCCCAATTTTCAAATTAAATAGGATGGCTGAATCACTAGTGTGACTTCCTACATACCCAAGTGGGATCAAGCCTATGTAGTTCTAAGATCATGTTTTGCATCATCGTGAAAACCAACACATAAATAAAAGGTATCTTTTAGATTTGAACCTTTACTTAGTGTAAACCATTCAAAGCCTTATCGAGATTCTATGGTGAACCAATCTTGAACCAAGTATCCCTGATGATAAAACCAGAACAATCACACATGTTGATTCCCTTAGCAACTAATCTGGCTTTAAACTTATCAATGGATCCATTTGTATTCAACTTTTTCTTGAATATCCATTTACATCCTATAGGTTTAGTGCCAGGAGATAAATCAGTTAAAACTCAAGTTTGGTTTAACATTATGGAATTCATTTCAACATTGATAGTTTCTTTCCAGAAATTGGAATTTCTAGAACTCATACCCTCAGAATAAGTTTTGGGATCATCATCGACGTTCATTACATATTTAGATACATTGAGGACTTCGTCCTTACTGCCTTCTACAAGATATGTAATGAAGTCAGGACCATAGTCCTTCTCTATTCCTACTCTTTTACTTCTCTATTGTTCAGTACTATTATCTGGTACTGACACTTCCTTGCTGTTTTGAGCAGGAGCATAATCATCGTCATTGATATCATTAGTCATACTAGGTTCTGCACTAGATGATCTCAATGGGATCGCAACAGTTTGATTTTCAAAAAATTCTACATCTACAGATTCTATAACTTTTAGGGTGTCAAGAATAAGTAATCTATAAGTTATACTATTAAGTGAATATCCTATGAAAACACATTTAAATGCTCTATTTCCTAACTTTGGTCGTTTAGGGTCTTGTTTTCTAACATATGCTAAGCAACCCCAAACTTTAAGTCTAGTTAGGTTAGGTTTCCTATTAAACCATAATTCGTAAGGGGAAATATTATTCTTTTTAAGTGGTACTCTATTTAAAATATAACATGCAGATAAAATAGCATCACCCCATAGGTTATAATGTAAATTAGAACTTATGAGCATGACATTAACCATTTCTACTATGTTCTATTCTTCCTTTCAGCAACACCATTTTGTTGTGGTGTATATTGGGCAGTACATTGGTGAATTATACCTTCTTGTTTACAAAACAACGTGAATTCATTTGAGAAATATTCACCACCACGATCTGAATGTAATATTTTAATTTTAACTCCTAATTGTGTTTCGACCTCTGCTTTGTAAATTTTGAATTTATCAAAAGCCTCGTCTTTTGTTTTCATTAGATATACATATGCATATCTAGTGAAATCATCAATGAATGTTATATAGTATTGGTTACCACCATAGGTGATATGACTTTTTAAGTCACCCACATCACTATATACAAAAACAAGCAAACTAGTTTTCCTTTCTATGGATTTAAAGGATTTCCGGTGTATTTTTGCTTCAACACATATTTCACATTCAGAGATGGTATCGAAATCACAATCAGAAATTAATCCTAATTTATTCATATTTCTAATGGAACATGTCCTAATCTACCATGCCATAAATTAATAGAATCAACCATATAAACAAAATATTTCTTTATTAGATTCAACTTAATCATGCCGTTACAAGAGTATCCATGTCCAATGAATCTACAATTCTTAGGCAACACTAGCTTGTCAGACTCATACATCATCTTGAATCCTCCTTTATTAAGAAGGTATCCAGAGACCAAATTCTTACACATATGAGGTACATAAAATATATTGACTAATGTAAGAACTTTTCCAGAGGTGAAAGGAAGTTCTATAGTGCATTTTCCCAGAACTTTGCTTGGAATCTTATTTGCTCCACTAACTTCGTCGGCTTCTCCTTTATTTTCTTCGTAACTCTTGAACAGATTACGGTCTTTGCAAATGTGAATGGTTGCTCCAGTATCGAACCACCAATCATTATCATTGCCGCTAACGGAGTTCGCCTCTTGCACTACCGCCACAAGCGAGTCTTCGACCATATTCACTTTTTGTTGTTTCTTTGGTGGACGACAGTCTAGGGCATAGTGGTTGGGCTTGTTAAAAAATAACAAGCACCTTTCTTTTTGTTGTTGGGTTTGGAATGATTTTTCTTCTTAAACTATGTCTCATTCTTTGGCTTTAACTTATCAGTAATTTCAACATTATTTGCCTTAGAATGGGACTCAGTTTGCGGATTATCATCTAGATCGTGTTTACGAGAGTCTTCTTCAATACGAAGATAACGCTGTAAACCGTCTAAATTATAATCCATTTCTGCATGCTTCATCTTTTTCTTATAATTATTCCAACTATGCGGAAGTCTAAAAATTATAACTCCAACAACAAAAGATTCAGGAAGATCAATTCAGCATCTTTAAGTTGATTCACCAACAGTAAGATTTCGCTTACTTGTCCAATTATGGACTTATTGGTGACCATTTTGAAATCCATAAAATTAGAAATAAGAATTTTTTTATTACTTGCCTTGGATATGCGGCACTTATTCTCCGGTGCAGTCTAGAGTGGCTTCGCTGTTTCCATGGTCCTATGAGCATTGTAGACAGGGGTAGATAGCGCATACAGAATATGGCCTCTGCATAGGAAATCGTCCACTTTGCGCTTTGCATGTTTAGCCTTTAGAGCAGCATCATCTTTATCAGTTTCCTTCGGGATTTCTTTCAAGTCAAATTCCAAAATGTAGAACAACTTGATAGTGACCAGGAAAATTTCATCGTCTCTTGCCAACGAGTGAAATTGTCGCCATCAAAACACTCCAATCGAGTTAGATGCTAATTCATAACTTGCAGGGCGCTCGAACCTTCCATGCTTGAAAATTACTATCTAAAAATTTGTTGGTGGTTTTGTGATACGAGACAAATTTGATGGCGATTGCAATGAAGATAATGTTGTACTTCCGACTTCAAGGATCTATGGAATAGATTCTTTCAGACAATAGTTCAACTCACTGGGTACAAACGGGTCATCGAACCATCGACTTTCACGATTCAATGAAGCCTTATAATAGCGTAATCGAATTCAAAGTTTGTACGTCTTTGATCCGATCGAGAACACTTTAGTATTTGATATCTGACAATATAATATGCAGAGAAAGGGATGAAGAAGAAGAAACAAATTTGCAATGATTTAGCGTTTGCAACACCTTGCTGATGTTACAAAATATAGAGTAATTGAAGTGCAGCGATTAGCAACACTTCCCTGGCGTCGCAAATCTATGCAGGAAGAAGAAGAAGAAGAATTCAGAATCAAAACTATTTCCAACGTTTTCTGGGCGTTGCTATTTATAGAGGTGAAGAGGTATCCATTCACGAAGGGTGGTGTCCCTTCGTAACATTTCAAAACCGTCGCTAACAGTCACTCCGTTTGAATTGAAACGTCGCGTTTATTCATTTTGCAACGTTCAGAAAAACGTTTCAAAATTCCCGCCCTTATTCAAATTTAGAAATTTCGGTTCTGGGTCCTTAACGGGTTGAAATTTGGCCCGTTACTGTTCATATATGATCCAAAAATATTTTCTGGTCGAAACCCGTACCCGACCTGGTTCGGTCGGACGACGGCGGCGCGCGTGTGGTGTTGCATGACTTCTCTCCTCACAACAAAGCAAACATGTGGAAGCTCCAAGGCCCCAACATCCACATGAGAAACTTATATTTATACAAAATTATTGTATAATTTTCTAGCATGTGGGACTAATTTTTCTCTTCTTCCTCTTTACTTCTTCTCTTCCAAATCAAAACCCAAAGCCCCAAAACAACTATTGAAAATTTTACAACACTAAACTACTGCTCACCTGTCACAGTATCCCCTAAATCGAGTGCCTAGACCTGCTACTCCGACATCCTCTTACTTCTGTACCTTCAATACTTCTAAAACCACATCGCAATCCATCCCCTAGCACATCACGATGTAGCACCTTCCATTCCTCCACCAATTGCCTATACCCAAAACTTTACATTTACTGCCTCGAACATCACTAGCAAATCACCAACCACCACAATCAAACGCCTGAAATCCAACCCACTGTAATCACTGACAATCACCAGATTATAGCAACGTCAATCGACACCGTGATCGTCATCTCGATCCCCAAACTCCAGGATCCCACTGCAACCCCAAAATCGTAACCCATATTGATGCATCTCAAATCGTGACCAACAAAACATTCATCGCGAATTCATCCGTCGAGTCGTAAACGTTCCTGAAACCAAGCAATTGAACATGGAATTAGATTTGATTTTGATTTGACTTTTTTAAGGAACAAACGAAGATATTTGTGTTTTATGAACTTCGAATTTTTCCTGCGTCATTTTAGGAGTTGCAGCCAAATTTTTTTTTTAGGAATTCACTTGTGAGGGCCGGGCATTGGAGGTGTTGCTCTTAATTTAATTCTTCTTTTAAATTCTTTTACAAGTGTGTTGAAGTTTCCTTTGTTTAAATCTTCTTTACTCTAAAAAAAAATAAAACCAAAAGGTTTTTTTTGTGCTCACTTCTTCCCGTATTAAAAAAAGGGAGAGTTTGCTTTTCTTTAACATTTTTTATTTTATCCTTATAAAAAATTATTTTGTTTAATTTGTCTTGTTTAACTTGTTTTTTGTTCCATCATAATACAAAAAAACAATTTTATATATCCTGTTTGAAATTGCAGGTTGCCAAAGCATATTAGAAGAAGAACCGCCTGCCAAAAAAACTGCTTGCCTGCTTAAAATAAAAAAATAAATTTTGCTTCAAACCCCTACCTATTGTGGTTTCATCTCTTGCTTTTCTTTGCATTGTTAATTGCTTGCATTTGCATTTGCATTTATAAAAAAAATTCAAAAATCTAAAAACAAAAATAAAAAATTCAACGTAGTTGCATTTTTAATACACATTTAATTTCTGCTTTGCATCTCATCTTAGAATTTTGATTAATAACTACGATAGCTCTTAATTGCATATTGACAAGTTGTCTTCCTTAAACAAATTAATTTCTTGGTGTCTAGGGTGCGGCAGAGTAATAACCATTTATAAATATTACGATGATTCGTAAATATTATTGTGGTTGTTCCTCTGAGGTACTTAAACCTTCGGCTGCATTGCTACGGTGATTCATGGTGCATCGATAACTCCTGTCTGTTACCTGGCCGAGAAATATTTTGTTTATCTAATACAATATGTGATTATACAATTTTGGGTTAACTTAGGATAAATCATTTGTAATTAACCCTTGCGTTCATTTAGTTGCATTAGTTCATGCATATTTAAAAAAAATTCAAAAATCCAAAACTAAAAAAATTGTAAATATTCCTTTTCCTTTGAAATTTTTTAGTCCTTTTCCTTTAAAATTTCAAAAATCCAAAATAAAAATCTTTCTAAAAAAATTTGAAAAACCAAGAAGGCAAATCAAAAATCAATTTTCCGTTTTGAAAAATAAATAAATTCTGCATGTAAATATCTTTCCTCTATTAAAAAAAACCAAAAACATTCTTGAAAATATCTGAGTTCCCCTACTTACGTGAATTTTACAATAGTTGTGAAAATCAATATAATCTATACAATTTCACTCCAAATTCGTATGGATATTTTAATACCAACTATTATTTAAACAATTCAAATTTTGAACCATAAAATTTTCAAAATAACGAGTAAACCTCAAATCTTGAAAATAACATTTCGTCTTTACTTGAAATCTCTACACAACAAAATCAAATGATAAATGATTTGTGTAATTCGTATTTGCACGATAACTCAAGTCAAAGTTTTCAAAATAATCAAAATTTGAATTCACTTCAAAATTCAAATGATTTCGACTATAACCCATGCCAATTCAATTTCGAGCTTCAAAATGAATTTCAAAATCAAGACGAAAATGTGAACCAATTTTCAAATAATTTTGGCAATGGGAATAGTTTCAATAACGATACAATTGAAACTTTGGTTATCAACAAATTCAAAATGGAAATTTTCAAATTAGTAATCGTGAATTTGATTTTGTTGACCAAATGGAAAAAGATAACGGGAATTTATTACTTGAAAAATAGAAAACTTTTCGTGAAAATCATAATCAAATCTCAACTTGCGAAGAATCAAATAATAATCTACCGTTTATCGAAATTGACAATTCTTGTTCTCAACAAGTCCAAATCGAAAATTTTTAAGTTAATAATTACAAATTTGACTTTGTTGAGCAAATAAATGAAATTACGATGATCACACTAATTTGTTGATTAAAACATTGGAAAATTTTCGTGAGAAACAAAATCAAATTTCAATGAGTGACGAGTCAAACGATAATCCACCTTTTACCCAAATCGATGATATTCAAATAACAACTTTTGAAATTGATAATGAAGATCTTAATCAAGTTGTTGAAAATACGATAATTAAGTTGGATTTCAATTCTTTTGAGGGTGTGGAACCAAATTTAAAATTCGATCTTCCTTTTCACGATTTTGAAAATTTGAATACAACAAATTTGGATTTTGAAAACTATATGCGCAATGAAGTTGTTGATAACCCAATAAAGGAAGATGAATTTAACAAACCCAATTTATTTGGACTTTTCGAAAACGAGTTGTAAAATTCCAAATGGGAAGATTTACATCTCCATTTTGATTTTGAAATCAATAATTTTGAAGAAGTTTTCAATGATAAATTTGAATTTTGACTTGGTGATAATAAACTAGAATTTCAATCAATTATTCTATCAACCCCAAAAATCATCGAAAACAAAACAACGGGTACAATTTTCAATAAAACAACATTCGTTTTTCCAAATCAACGTTCAACTTCGAAATCTTTTACGGTTTGGTTTTTCACGCCTAAATTGTGTCTCGCATACTTGATGAGACAAATGAATCAATCTTTGGAAGACCGTTTCATTTACTTTTTGACGATATACTTTCTGATGCTATGTAAATACATTTCATGTTCATTTAAATAATAATAAATGTTCCTTTCACTTGGGTTGACTGTGGGGACACAGTCAAAATCAAGTATGGGGGGAGATTCATTTTCTTCTTGATTTTCATGATTAATTTTTCATTTTTCTTCCAAAAAATAAATAAATAAATTTTCAAAAACAAAAGAAGAATTTTTTTAAGCATTTTTATTTATTTTTAAAAGAAACACTATAGGATAAATATATGGTTTTGGTTTACTAAATTGAAGTTTTTAAAAATTTATTCGTCTTAACAAAAATAAAAATGAAGTTGATTACAAACAACAATGGTTTAACTAGTACATAGGAAGATTCATACATGTTGATTATGAAATATATCCTAACTGAAAATCTTTGTTTTAAAAAGTGGTTGATTTAAAGTAAAGGATATAAATTTTTTGTCTTTTAAGTTAAGTGGTGCGAAGATGATTTTGCAAAACTCTCTCTCTTAAAAAAATAAACAAATGAAAAATAAAAAATAATAACATCCAAAGTATTCACTCTCATTTAAAAGTCCTCACGGTTATGCATGGGTGGATTACTTGCAATCTTTGATTATGTGCTTTCATACTCATTTAAAAGTCCTCATTTAAAAAATAGACTTAATAAAAACCACCTACGGTCGATAGGTGTATGCACGAAAGTGTGTGCACTCGCCATGCTCTGTCTCCCCTTACATAAGCCTAAAAGGCAGTGCATGGGTAGTATATCTGGCATCAGTTTACCTGAGCTAGGTGCGTAATATTTCTTGCAAATAATGAGAGAGCAAGCAATTGAAATCCTAGCACTATTTTTACTTATTTGATTTGATTTGTTATTGAAAATACCACTTTGATAAACTCAACTAAGGATCCATTTCATAGTTATACTGTGTTATTAACCAAAACAACGAGTTAAACTATAGTCTATTTGTTATGATGACTTGATTTTTGTTAGAAATTTTGACGAGTAAATGACATAAATTTTCTAGATAATAACCAAAATCTATATTTAACTTGTTTGTGTCAATTTAAAAATAAATCCTTCATTTGTAAATATTTTCAAAAACTTGCATTCATCTCATTGTAAATAAATCTTGCATTTTGTAAATATTTTCATCCTGCATTTGGATTTTGCGTGTAGTATCCATTGAAAACCCTCATGAGACAACACTCGTCCTACTAGAGATACCCAGAGGTTTAGCGGCTTGTTGCATACGCTCAATACAATCGTGCTCCCTCGAAAATGGGTTTATCTTAGTTTTTCTTTATTCGAGGACGAATAAAAAGATAAGTGCGGGGGAATTTGATGAGCACGTAAATGTGCATATTTTTACCACCATATTTAATCTATTTAAATTGAATAAATGATAATGTTTGGTATTTTAACTTGTTTAAACCAAAATTCAAATTATTTGAAATTGTCACATATTTTCTTCATCCAAGGGAAAAATGGTTATTTTTGTGCATATATCAAATTGAGAAAATTTAACGGAAAATTTCTATATTATTTTGTAGGAATTTAAACTCAATTACAAGTGGTTTCATGAAGGAATATGCATGCATAAAGAAGATACAAAAGAATGAAGATGGAAATAATTCAAAGTGAAGAACATGGAGGACCCCATCCACTTACCTTTTCAATTAGGAGCTAATGCACATGCTAAAAGACATTTAAAGCTTCATGTACATTTAAGTAGGGGATTATTGAAGCTAATAATAACTTGGCCACCACACTTCCTCTAAGGGCATTTTGGGCACTCTTCAAAAATATGCGTTAGGGTTTCTAACTTATATAAATACCCCTTGTGTTTCATGTAACCCTCTTACTTAGTTTTTAGTTTAGAAAATAAAACAAAGCTTCTCTTTTCTTTTTCCATAGCAAATTAGCCATTTTGTTTCATGTAATTTTTTTTATGCAACTTTAATATATTTCTCTTTTCTTCTTTTGTTTATTTTCCTTTCATGTTGTAGTGTAGATCTATTTTTACTTTATGCAGGTAGAATAATTTTTCCTTTCATTTTGCTCTCTTTTTCTCTTCTTGTTTAATGTTGCTTTCTACATTTGTTCATATGATAACAAATATGAGAGCTCAATCCCTTCAATTTAGGGGTAATGAAGCTCTATAGTATGTTGATCCAACATTTTGTTGTTTATGATCTCTTTTGTGCTTAAATGAAATGTTTTGAAGTGGTTTAACTTGTTATTTCTGATTTTAATTCGATAGCTTATATTGTTGACATCAAATAGGCTATGCTTAAACAATCACAAATAATAATTACCTCTTCATCTACATATGATGAGGGTAATGAAGTGATCGTTGCAATTAAAATTTGATGGCCTATATTTCTAAACAATAGTTAATAGGCTATGCTTAAAATAGATTTTGCTTTCAACTTTGTTTTCATATTTCATGAGAGTTAAATGTGTATTAATGATTATGTTATAGTTTGATGGTTTATATTGGGCTAATTAATAGCACAAATATACCATATTTATGACAAGTACATCAACTAATTACACTAATGATAAGAAAAGAGAGATCATAACTTCAAATTATTGATTTATGTGATCTAAAGAGTGGATTTATCTCTAAATTGTCATTTAACTCTCATATTTTTATCTATTTTTCTTTTGCTAATTTTTGTTATTTTCTTACATTTTTAGCCGATCACACTTTCAACTTTTGTTAATTTGATTGAATAGAATTTTAAAATCATCAATTCCCTGCGGATCGACCCGTATTCGTCACGTACTACAAGTGTACACCATGCGCTTGCGGATAAATTTATTTCGAAATTTTTCAACAAATTTCTAATCCCATAGAAATCTTGTCGATTAACATGTATAAACTATCATTGTATCAGTGTATAATTACTAGAACGAAAGTTTAATTTTCTGCAGGACTAAATAAAAAAATATCAACGTTGTAAGTTAGTGCTTGTATTTTCACACATACATAAGGTTTAAGTTTTGTTATGTGTGTGTAAAAGGCTGGAGAAAGCATTCTTGAAATATTATGGAAGTGGCCTTCGAATGATGAATGAAGTAACGTCAAAATCTGAGTTCAAATGATGAAGTTTTTGTAATTTTGTCGTTCGCTAATCATATCCGCTAGAGAAAGCCGCGAGTATACAAATATAGTTCCCTATTCGCATATGCTTCAGAGAGAACAACTGCCATTTTGTTTTTATTAGCAAATTTTTCAAGAGAAAGCCCAGCATCATTTGGCAAAACTCTTTTATTTATCGTATATGCATCAAGATACTCAACACCCACCCTTTCATTATTTATGCGCACTGCGTTAAGAACACATTTTCCATTTGAATTTATTTCATGAAAATTAATAGGAGCCCATTCCTCAATCGTACACTTTTCTAGTGTATTAATATATCCATGCATTTTTATTATTGTTTTGTTCCACCTTCAAAATTGTGCTCCTCTTTAATCTCATTATTCAACAAATCCCTGTTATTTCAGTTCTCCTTCGGTTTGATTAATTTTGGATTTCAAATTCTTGTGAATAAAGTCACAGTTGGTAAGTACACTGCCATAAAATATCACTAATTGTTTGAGAAAAATGAAAACATTGGTATACATGAAGTGTGTGAGAACTCTTGTTTCATTATTCATAACAAAATATGCAAAAAAAATCCACTTTTACTTATTTTCTTATAATTTTATTTATATATTAGTATACACCTTTATACTGGCATATTAATTTTTTTAACCAGATCTCCATACCTATCCTTACCTAAATGCATACTAAAGTAGAAAGTAGTTGTTTGATAGTAATCCAACCAGAAAGCTTTTCCAATCGTAGGAATTCTGTATTGAGGATCAATCCTGATTATATGATGTGGTTTTTAATTTTAGTTTGTTGGAAATAATCATTGTAAGGACTCGATTCTTCGACTCCCGAAAACCGACATCAATACGTCCACTGTATCAACTGCCGAGCACTTGAATGCCGGAAAACCGAACACTTAGGGTTTTAAGAAAAAGAAAAAGAAAAGGCTAGAAGAAAACAGAAGAGAGAAAAGATAGAAGATAGAACATAACAGAAAGAAAAATACAGAACAATATCAGAACCTCACAATCGCAGCGGAACAACATATAATACCTAAATGAATAATCTTTAAACAAAGAACTATATCAGTTATTACATTACATTACATTTCATTACATCAGAGTGTACAACAACAACAACAAACAGCGGAAAAGAAATACTATATACTAGTAATACGCCATGCCATCTAGCTTGCCTCCAGCAACTTCTGAATTCCAGAATATCCGGATAAACCTTAACTCTTGACTGCCCGTGTGGAAATTGGTGGACACACAGAGTTTAGGAAGGAAAACAATAAACTCCGAGTCAGTCATGTGACTGGTGTGAGAACTCAAAACAGTTTATTTATCTTTAAAATCAAAATAGAGGAATATTTTTAAAGTCAATTCGCAATGCTTTTAAAAATTAGACTACCATAAGGCCTCCCGCACGCACGCACAATGCAAACGCAGAATCGGAGGAGATTTCTCCTTATGATAGTCAAAGATGCTTGATACGCATTAAAAAGAACATTTGATATTATCACTAGTGCATAGTGTAGGAAAAATTCATTTCGAAAATAAAGATATAAATCTTAGCCAACATACGACCATTATCGTATGCCTACTATAGCTACCATGTTCAATAGCAGGTTACCGCCACATTCCATGGCAGGTTATACAACTAAAACCGTACAAGATCGTATCGTTTCTTTGGATTTCCAACAAATGGTCAGGCCAAGGAACTTCCCATTGCCACATGAGAACGCCTCTGGAAGGACGTCCCCAAGAACCTAACCGGATCTCTGCCAACACAAGGCTGGGTTACCCCTAACTGGGTAACTACTGACACGAGTATGCCATCCCCCGGTCCTTTAGGACCTTTATCCGAGCGCTCGATAACCAACATCACACAATGATAAATAAAGTGTTTCAACATGAGTAAGTATCTGGGTTCCATACCATGATACCACCCCTTTCCATAAGGAAATGCACATACCCTAAGGGGCGCTACCCCCAATAACCTTGCCGCATCTTTCCTGTTTCAACCATTCCGGGGTGTGAGGCTCGACGAAGTCTCGTCCACAAAGCCACGCTTTATACAAAAGCTGTGCTTTGTGTCAACAAATGATCAAAGAAATGATCACAAAGATAAGTGACCAAACAAATGATCATATCGCAAATGATCAAACAATGATCATTTCACAGCAACACTCAGCATGTCACATTACCAAATTGGGAGTACATCACTAATGACCTTCAACTACATAACCTCTGAGCTCGTACGTCTCAGAGAAGGGTGTTAAGCTAAGAGAAAAAATTCTCCACCACCAACAGAAATATATTTGAAAGAAATCAGTTTTATATCTCAATTTGTAATGTCAGACATACAATCCATACAAGTCTGTTCCGGGATCGAACAGAACCGAAGGCACTTACAAATAAGTCCTTGCAATCCGGATATTCACTAATCACGTCCGGACTTCCCATCACATATGGAATTTCTATATCGGGGCCATTCAGTGTAGAAACATTCGACGGTAATTCTTCCGTTTTCAAAAATATCCGGTCTTCAACACCGATCTTCAATGCTATCCGTTACGTCGTATCACTATTTGGAATGGGTAATCCGAATAACGAGGGCAATAATTTAAAAATAAGTGTGGCATTGAAATTCAAGCAAATCACAAAAAATACCCATTCAAAGGTAAATATTGATAGTCGGTTATTGAACTATCAATGGATATGTACAACATCACCAGATTCCAAATAATTTTCCAAATTATTTATTTCCCACAAATATCTTTACAAGATAAATAATTTTCACACTTCAACCATTTTGAAAACAATTTTCAAAATCACTTTTCACCTTTACCACTTTTGAAAACAAATTTCAAACATTTCCTTATGCGAAAATACTTTCATTTCAACATGGTTCATTTAAACCAATTAAATAAATTCTTAACGATTTACTTTATATTTACGTTTCAAATCCGTAAATTAATTCCCCTACTTCAAAAACTAATCAACGTTTATTTTTAAACAAATTCTCCTTTTCATTTATAAATTCCATAATGAATTTATATTCCAAAATATCTATGAATATATGATTTCAATTATTCATTTTCAATTTATCTTCAAAAAGATAAATTGTCAAAACGTTTTATTTCACATTGGAAAAACATTTCCATACTTACTTATTAATAAGTAATTCACAAATCTATTTATTTTCAACCTTTGGAAAATATTCAATATACTTAAATCGAAATTAAGTATATATTGCATTCTTTAAGGAAATCATTCTCTTAACCATATTTATTTGGGCCAAAACGAATGTTGCGTAAAACATCGTTACGACAACCCAAAATCACTAGTATAGGGATTCGAATTTAAGATAGATATATAAATCCCAATACTAAATAAAACATTTCCTTTCAGAAATCATTTACTATAACAACAGTGTTATAGTCTACCATTTCCTTCTATTTCTCGAAAACGTCTATTTCAACAATGAATGTTGAAATCTATGGTTTCGAATCTTAACACATTTTGAAAACATCGTTAGATCGTTTTAATTCTATTTAAAATATCACATCCAAAACAATTTCTTTAACATATTATTCACTATTCAAAAACGTGAATATACTACGTTAACCAATTTCATCACTTCTATACATTTTATTTTAAAGGATTATTCACCGTCTAAAACGTGAATATAACTCCATTAATAAGTTATAACAATTTACTTATCAAAATAAGCCGTTTGCGGATTTATAAAACAATGTTTATAAATTCCATTTCTATTTATTTTATAACAACTTCCTTCTATAAATCTCCTTTATTAACCTATTCAATTTATAACTCAATTATAAACCAAAGGTTCATATTATAAGTTAAATGCTTATAAAACGATTATTTTACAAAATCGTTCTTTTCAAGATTTTCCAAATTATAAATCTTATAACTTATAAGATTCATTTATTTAACCAAATCTATTCTTCAAATAACTTTACAAATTTTATAAACCTACTGCTTATAAAACTCCATTTATAACTTCACCGTTTATAATTCTATGAATTTCATTCATTTATGAAGTTCATTTACACTTCATTCTAACACTTATAAAAACTCGTTTTATAATTCAAATATTTTAATTTATAAATATCCATCTTATAATTCTTTTATACAAATCAATTTGTATTATTATTTTAAAAACGTCTTTAAACTCCTTTATAATTTCACCATTTCGATTTATGAAATAATCATAAATCCTATATTTAAACTTTTTATAATAAATTCAATTAATCCCAATTTAAACTATTTTATAAAATCATTAACCCCATATTTTCAAAAATCAATTTTTAACTATATTTCTCTAAATCATAATTTTTATAACATTAAAATTTATACGTTTATTTATTTAAAATGAGTCAATTTCAAAAATATTTTATAAACGTATACTTTCAAAAATCACTTTAAAATCCTTTTAAAATTCCAAAATTGGCCCAATGATGCTACAAACCAAATAGTCAATCACGACAACAACGACATCATATATCGATATGATAATCCATCAAATATCAAAATATCTGAAATCAAATAAATACTATTGAGGAATCCAGTTGGATCCCTCCAACCTGTTTTCCTGCATCCAAAGATGTTAGCACAATATCAATTCCGTTCCAGTACAGAATTATCGCGGTATATAGGATTTAGAATATTATCCGCTTAATAGACGGCGCAATAGGGTCTCATCCGCTATATAATGCGGGAAATCAACTCCAAGTACATAAATAATATCAATTTCACTGTTTATGAAATATTCGCGGTATATGTTTTTAATAAATAACATCCGCTTACTAACGGCGCATAATGCCTATTTTAACAATCAATAGATAACAATCATCATTCAAACATACATTCAAGAATTTTAAATATAACTATTTAAAATTAAAATCGAAACTATTCGATTGAGTGAGAAGTTCTCACCTTGATTTCAATTTCGTTTTAGCGATTTATTTCGAATAAAATTAAACGGACGTTTAATTTTACCCAAAATTCTCGCTAACTCCAAACGACTCCAATCTAATTCCATAGCGTAGTACTCGTCCATACGAACCCAACGCAACTGGTTTCGCGCGTTTTCGACCTCGTATGAAAAAGATATGACATTTAGAAGTTTACACAATTTAAACTATAATTAATTTACATTTTATTTTATAATTTTCAACCTAACTAAAGCTCGGCCACTAGATTCCACCTGCAAATCACCACCGTAGAACGCAACTCTTCTTCTTCCGGGTTGCGCACACGAACAGGAACCCATAACTGCCGATCAAAAATGAATCACCGCACCACTCATACTCGACTTGACGTCGATCAGGAACCACCGTTCCAAGCGCCGAGGTGAGCTTCTCCACCGCACCAAAAATCGCCCAGCTCGGTCGCGACTTGCCTGGGTTTTCATGCTCGAAACGCCGGCCCTTTGCCTCGAAATTCACGTTGATCTGCCTCTTCGTTTTTGATCATCTCCGTATGGATGGATAGATCTTGCGAAGCTCTACAAATCTCGTGTTAGAAGTTTCTTTTAATTGTTCACGGATTGAAAGATAATTGGAGGAGAAAATTAGAGATTTCTGGCCATTGATTTGTTAATGGCGGCTGCAGATATAAAAGCCTAGGGTTTGATTTCTCTTTGCAAAAGTGAAGAAAGCAAGGGCTTTTATAGAAAATTTTCCAATTTACTATTCACCCGGAATTTCCGAACTCCAAACGAAGCGTGCCAGTTGGCGTTCCTAAGGTTTACCCCGTGTTCCGAACATAATGGAACGTGTTTCGGGAGCTAATTCGATCATCTGTGCGAGTTATGGAAATAAACGTTCGATTTAAAATTAAATCGGTAAATCAAGTTTCTAGGCGTTTTAGCTTGCACCAGACAAACGGTAAATTCGATTGACACGAAATTTGAAACCATACAAAAATATCACATTACGGATCCGATGAAACTAGTTTCGTTGAAATCCGATACTGTTTGAAAAATGGCTATTTTAACTCGCCAAATAAATATTAAAACAATTTCGATGCGTTTCGAGCTGCCACGGTCAAACGAAAACTCCGATTGACACGAAAATTGAAATCCGATAATAACAAACTATTACGGATCTTGTGACGACCCGTATTTTTACGGATCGAAGGATCGTAGAATTGTTGTTCGTAAGTCTTAAGTCGTAAGTCTTAAGTCTAAAGTCTTAAGTCATAAGTCTTAAGTCGTAAGTCTTAAGTCGTAAGTCTTAAGTCGTAAGTCTTAAGTCGTAAGTCTTAAGTCGAAAGTCTTATCTTAAGTCGTAAGTCTTAAGTCGTAAGTCTTAAGTCGAAAGTCTTAAGTCGTAAGTCTTAAGTCGTAAGTCTTAAGTCGTATGTCTTAAGTCGTAAGTCTTAAGTCGAAAGTCTTAAGTCGAAAGTCTTAAGTCGAAAGTCTTAGGTCGTAAGTCTTAGGTCGTAAGTCTTAGGTCGCAAGTCTTAGGTCGAAAGTCTTAGGTCGAAAGTCTTAAGTCGAAAGTCTTAAGTCGAAAGTCTTAAGTCGAAAGTCTTAAGTCGTAAGTCTTAAGTCGAAAGTCTTAAGTCGTAAGTCGTAAGTCTTAAGTCGTAAGTCTTAAGTCGTAAGTCTTAAGTCGTAAGTCTTAAGTCGTAAGTCGTGGGTCTTGATGAGTCGTGACCGACTTAAGGGGGCATACAAGTTAAGGATTTCAGCCTATAAATAGGAGTGCCTATCTTCATTTTTGGAATCCGGATTTTGAAGCGACGAAGTGCTGCCATTTTGAGAGCTCGACTACAACACTTCTTCACTTCTTTTCTCCACTTTAATCTTGTGCTTCCATTCATCTAGATTGAAGATCAAATCGAAGATCCAAGAGTCAAAGTTGAAGGTCTACATCCATCGAAGAGAGATTTCATCGTTTGAAGGGAAATCTTGTCGGATCAAGCTAGATCCTTTGCTGTCCAGATCTGAAGTTGTTATCTTTTTAGGTGTTCAGGTGATTCGGTGAGTGGTAGTTATCTCTCACACGGACCCAAAGGAGTATATTGGATCGGTGGCTTGTTTATGTGTTAAAGATAGAGATTTCTTGCATTTTCCTTAAGTCTGCATGTAGATCCATTGTCTATGAAGTTTTGGACACCCATTTTGCTACATGTTAACTTATATAAGTTTATTCATCAAGTTTTAGAGATATTTGCTTATAATTCATACTTGTTAGATTTGGACATTTTAATTACGAAATTGCCATTCTTGTATAATTGCTTATTAGATCTTGTTTGAATGTTTGACTGCTTGGATTAATGATTGATTTGATTGATAGATTGTTGCAAATTAGCTAATAGTTGATTTGGACAAGTTGGTCGAAGATGATTCAAAAGCTAAGTGGAGAGGCTCTTGAGTGGTGAAAGTAGCTTGTTGCATATGAAGCGGATGTTAAAGTTCATATGGATAGATTCGATGATGATGGACTTTGCTATGATGCGATGAAGCAAAGCATGATGTGAGATAGCCTTGATTTAATCCAGACGGGATCATCCCAAGCATGTTGATAACTCGATGATGCTGTTCGAGTTGGTTGATAATGGTGGGCTCGAGAGGTGCTTGGGCTAGTATGAGAATAGTCGTTGAGGAGGATGACTAGGAGGCTGAGATTTCATCGTTGTTGAAGGTTCTAGCATGCTCAAAGCAAGAGTACGTTGGGCAGATTCGATAGTCCCAAACACGGGCTGCGACGACGTGCTAGTACTCTGGGTAGTTGCGAAAATTCCTAGGCACGGGCTGCGACGACGTGCGGAGTTATGTCTAGAACCGAGGTTACCATTAGCCCTTGACAGGCGGTCATTCAACTAACGGTGAATTCAAGGCAATGATAACAGTGACAGCCAGAGTCATGGATGTTTGGTTGTATTGTCATTTGGGTCAGGAGCGATGTTTTCAGGGTGCTTATCTGATCTTGGTTTAGGCCTTGGGGGTTTGCATTTGGAAAACACCGACCTTGACTTGAGTGATATTTACTTTGCTTTAAATGTCTGAATTTCTATGTTTACTTCTGCTTAGTGTGTCTGGGGGCTATCACTGTAGAAAGAGGTGGAGTGGGATGGTTGAGTTCCTATTCCTTTTACCCTTTATGCTCTTTTGGTATGTTTGATAGTTGATTTACTGCTCACTAAGACTGTTGTATGAGTCAAGGTTTTATGTTTAACTCTTATTACCTTGGGCTGTTCATCCATGTTGGGATGGACAGACTAGGCAGCAGGTGACAGGTGTTGTTCTTAGTGGTCAACGCTGTTGATGACGAAGACGAGCTGGAGGCTTTTGCATATTATTTTCTTACTATATGTACTGGGTGTTCCGCTGTTTGTATATTCTCTGAGTGATATGTAGTGAGGCTTGATGTATTGACTTTGTTGATTGCTGTATCAAACTATTATGAGTTTATACGATGAGACTTCTGTTCTATAGAGCTTCACTATGTATACTTTCTATTGTATTTTATCCATGCGTTGTGAGTAATACGATGGACTATTCTGTGTTTACCTTATCCTAACGATTATTCGTGGCTGCCTGGCACACTTTACAGCGCACTATTTCCTTGTATGGTGCGGGAGTCATGGGTGGTCGTCACATTTGGTATCAGAGCTTTGGTTAATCGATTTTAGCCAACGCTCGCTGATGTAACTCCGTATGAGAGACGTAATTGTAATTTTGATGGATGATTACTATATATATAATATAGTAGCTTAGAAGGATTTGAACTTCTTATGCAGTTGTTTCTCAGAGTATATTAATCATTTCTTTTCGATATTAGGAATGAGTCGAAGAGGGAGACCAGCTGCTAGGGGAGGCCATGCTGTTGAGGGGGCTGCTGATTATGCTTCTATGTTCGAGGCTATGATGACTTCGATCATGAGAAGGATGCCAGCTCCAGGGCCATCGGTAGATGTTGGAGTTCAGGTTCAAGCCCCAAGACTAGTGGATTTTGCTAAGCTTTGTAAGGACTATACTGCTCTTGGAGGGAAGGTTTTCTTGGGAACAGAATCAACCATAGAAGTCCAGAGATGGATAGATGCTTGTAGAAGGATCTTTGGTGACTTGGGAATTGAGGATGTGACTAAGAGGAAGCTTGCATCAAGACAGCTTCAGGGAAGAGCTTCTGATTGGTGGAACTCTATCACCATTGATACTCCAGAGGAAGAGATCACTTGTGAGCAATTCCAAGTCAGATTTGAAGCGAAGTTCATTTCTATAGCTCAGAAATCTGTTTTGTTTAAGAAGTTTGTGGAGCTCAAGCAAGGTGGAAGACCAGTTCTTGAGTATGTTTCTGAGTTTGAAGCTTTGTCCAAGTATGCTCGGTCATATATTGAATCCCCTTATCAGAAGAATGAGAAGTTTGTGACAGGCCTGGACAGTTATCTTGGGAGGCAATTGGTGGATCATTTGGACGATCCGTTTGAGAAGCTTGTGGAGAAGGCTCTCAGGCATGAGAATCTGTTTCCTAAGGAAGGATTTGTTGTTGTTGTGACCAAGGAGCAAGGTGGAAACAAGAAGAGGAAGCAGCAGCAGCAGAAGGGTAAGAATGGTCAAAAGAAGCCGAAGGGTGAAGTGACCTGCTACAATTGCCAGCAGAAGGGCCATCTCTCCAGGGATTGTAAGAATCAGAAAGCGCCGGCGAAGTGCCACAACTGTGATAAGCCGGGGCATTTCAGGAAGAATTGTCCGGAACCGAGGAAGGACAAGCAGATTGTGCAAGCTTATGCTTTAGGGGCTGTTCCATCATCTTCGAAAGCTCCTACTGCAGAAGAGAAGGGGAAGAGTGTGGTGGTTCAAGGTACTCTTTCCATTTGTGGTGTTCCAGTTAGAGTGTTGTTTGATACTGGGGAGTCGCATTCCTTTGTTTGTAGTGAACTTGTAGGCCGGTTGGGTTTGGAACCAGATATTGTTGATAGACCATTGGTTGTGACTAATCCAGTTGGGGGTTCGTCATGTTTGTGTATGATATGCCGTGGTCTAGTTGTATCGAGTCATGATTGCTCTTTTGTTTGTGATTGTTTTGTTCTGAACTTTGCGGGGTTCGGAATTATTTTGGGTATGGACTGGCTTAGGAAGTATGCGGCAAGGGTTGATTGCAAGAGGCTGGAGGTGACAGTCGAGAATGTGGAGGGTCGAAAGGTTGTGATACGATGTAAGCATGAAGAAGGCGTCTTCATGAGCTTCATATATTCGCTGGTTGTTCCACGGGATGGACTGTCATCGGTGCCTATCGTGAATGGATTTGAGGATGTCTTTGACGAGGTCAAAGGGTTACCGCCGCATAGAGAGATCGAGTTTCGTATCGATCTATTTGAAGGAGCCAGACCTGTTGTGATGCCGCTTAGGCGAATGGCGCCTATGGAACAGCAAGAGTTGAAGGTGCAAGTTGATGACCTTTTACAGAAAGGATTCATTCAGCGTAGTGTGTCCGAATGGGGTGCACCAGTTGTGTTCGCAACCAAAGCGGATGGATCGTTGAGGTTGTGTGTGGACTATCGTGAGCTGAATAAAGTGACTAAGAAGAACAAGTATCCATTGCCGAGAATAGATGACTTGTTTGATCAGCTTCACGGAGCTAAGGTGTTTTCTCAGATGGATTTGGCAACGGGATTTCACCAGTTGAGAGTGGCAAAGGATAGTGTGTCGAAGACTGCTTCTAGGACACCATCCGGTTTCTATGAGTGGCTGGTAATGCCGTTTGGATTGACCAATGCACCAGCATATTTTGTGGATCTTATGAATAGAGTGTTCAGGGATCAGTTGAACAAGTTTGTACTTGTGTTTGTGGATGATATTTTGATTTATTCCAAGACTGAAGAAGAGCACAAGACGCATTTGCGTATTGTTTTGGAAATCTTGCGAAAACATCAGCTGAGGGCTAAGTTTTCGAAGTGTCACTTCTGGAAGAGTGAAGTGAGGTTCTTAGGCCATGTTATCTCTGGAAATGGAATAGCGGTTGATCCCACTAAGGTGGCAGCAATCCAGGATTGGGTTAGACCTAAGAATGTATCTGATGTGAGAAGTTTTCTTGGATTAGCAGGATATTATCGTCGGTTTATCAAAGACTTTTCCAAGATAGCTGCACCATTAACAGGGTTGACGAAAAAGAACCAAGTGTTCAGATGGGATGCTAAGTGTGAGCAAGCTTTCGGAATCCTGAAAGAGCGATTGACAAGTGCTCCTGTTTTGGCTATTCCAAGTGGAAATGATGAGATGGTGGTTTACACCGATGCATGTGGTACTAGACTTGGAGCAGTGCTAATGCAGAAGGATAAAGTTGTTGCATATGCAAGTCGACAACTGAAGCCGCATGAAAGGAATTATCCGACTCATGATTTGGAGTTAGCGGCGATTGTATTTGCTTTGAAGATGTGGAGACATTACCTATTGGGAGTTCGATTTGAGTTGTTTACAGATCATAAGTCATTGAAGTATCTTTTCTCCCAAAAGGATTTGAATCTTCGACAGCAACGATGGTTAGAGTTTTTAGCATCATATGATTTTGGTGTAGCCTAT
This sequence comes from Allium cepa, assembly GCA_030765085.1. NCBI lineage: Eukaryota > Viridiplantae > Streptophyta > Magnoliopsida > Asparagales > Amaryllidaceae > Allium > Allium cepa. Next base: position 114,715,091 of record CM060932.1, read on the forward strand.
ACTCCGGGAAAAGGTAACGCAGTGGCAGATGCGTTAAGTCGAAGACATGCAGGTTTGGGAGCCATGTTTTCGGAATGGAAGAGTCTTGAGTATTTGGCTGGATTTGACTTCAGGCCTAGATGTGAATTGGAACCTGAGATGTTGACAAACTTATCGATAAGACCTACTCTAGTGGAAAGAATTGGCGAGAGCCAAAAGCGAGATGATAAGCTTGTCAAGATTATCCATGATTTGGAATCTGGATTGGACCCAGAGAAGGATAAAGGATTCGAGGTCGATCAAGAGGGTTGGCTTTGGAAACAAGGACGACTGGTTGTTCCCGATATAGATGAATTGAGAAATGAAGTTTTGAAGGAAAGTCATCACTCAAAGTTGACAATTCATCCAGGTGGAAATAAGATGTATCGGGATATGAAGAGAACCTATTACTGGGAAGGTATGAAGAAGGATGTTGGAAATTTTATTTCCAAGTGTATGAACTGCCAGTTGGTAAAAGCCGAACAGAAGAAGCCAAGTGGATTGCTTCAGCCATTAGAAGTTCCTACATGGAAGTGGGAGCAAATATCGATGGATTTTATCGATGGACTACCTAGAACCAGAGCAGGAAATGAAGGGATTTGGGTCATCGTAGATCGTTTGACTAAGAGTGCAAGATTTATTCCTGTTCGATCAACTAGGACTGCATCGAAGTTGGCTGAGTTGTATGTTAAGTGGATAGTTCGATTCCATGGTATTCCAAAGAGTATAGTGAGCGATCGAGACCCATTGTTCACTAGTGGATTCTGGAAGAGCTTCCAGGAAGTTTTGGGAACTGAATTGTGTTTGAGTACAGCTTATCACCCCCAAACAGATGGTCAGACTGAGAGAGTCAACCGAGTTTTGGAAGATCTTCTCCGAGCATGTGTTTTGGACTTCGGAGGATCATGGGAAGATCATCTTCATTTGGTGGAATTTTCATATAATAACAGTTACCAGTCAAGTATTGGTATGGCACCATATGTGGCATTGTATGGAAGACCGTGTAACTCTCCGACATGTTGGTTGGAAACTGGAGAAAAGCTGATACTTGGGCCCGAAATGATTCGACAGACTTCAGATTGTATAGAGACCATTCAGCGACGAATGAAAGCAGCCCAAGATCGTCAGAAAAGTTATGCCGATAAGCGTCGAAAAGATTTGGAATTCGACGTAGAAGATATGGATTTTGTGAAGATTTCTCCACTAAAGAATGTTATTCGATTCGGGAAGAAAGGAAAATTGACTCCGAGATTTGTTGGACCATTCCCGATCGTCGAGCGAATTGGAAAGCTCGCTTATAAGTTGGAGTTACCAGAAAAGATGTCGGGTGTGCACAATGTTTTTCACGTGTCGTATCTACGGAAGTATGTGCACGACCCAAATACAGTGGTTGCTGATGATAGCTGTGAAGATTTGGAAGTTGATCCAGTTATTAGAAGACCTCGTAAGCCGCTTCGTGTTGTGGAAACTGACACGAAACAGCTTAGGAGGAAGGTAGTCAAGTTGCTCAAGGTACAACGGGGTGATGATGTTAACGACTGTACATGGAAGGAGGAAGAGAGGATGAAGGCAGCTTATCCTGAACTCTTCGAGGTATGGCCCTATGGTGTCGTGACATCTCATGAATTTGTAACTTGTTCTAGTCTTAGAATTCTGCATGCTAGGCTAGTAATTGGATGCATGGTTTGTTGATTGCTATGGATGGTAGGCATGTAGAATAGTTTTGATTGCTCTTGTTTGTTTGGAATTTCGGGGGAAAAATTCCTAAGGGGGAGAGAATGTAACGACCCGTATTTTTACGGATCGAAGGATCGTAGAATTGTTGTTCGTAAGTCTTAAGTCGTAAGTCTTAAGTCTAAAGTCTTAAGTCGTAAGTCTTAAATCGTAAGTCTTAAGTCGAAAGTCTTAAGTCGTAAGTCTTAAGTCGAAAGTCTTAAGTCGAAAGTCTTAAGTCGTAAGTCTTAAATCGTAAGTCTTAAGTCGAAAGTCTTAAGTCGTAAGTCTTAAGTCGTAAGTCTTAAGTCGTAAGTCTTAAGTCGAAAGTCTTAAGTCGAAAGTCTTAGGTCGAAAGTCTTAGGTCGTAAGTCTTAGGTCGTAAGTCTTAGGTCGCAAGTCTTAAGTCGAAAGTCTTAAGTCGAAAGTCTTAAGTCGAAAGTGTTAAGTCGAAAGTCTTAAGTCGTAAGTCTTAAGTCGTAAGTCTTAAGTCGTAAGTCTTAAGTCGAAAGTCTTAAGTCGTAAGTCCTAAGTCTTAAGTCGAAAGTCTTAAGTCGTAAGTCGTAAGTCTTAAGTCGTAAGTCTTAAGTCGTAAGTCTTAAGTCGTAAGTCTTAAGTCGTAAGTCGTGGGTCTTGATGAGTCGTGACCGACTTAAGGGGGCATACAAGTTAAGGATTTCAGCCTATAAATAGGAGTGCCTATCTTCATTTTTGGAATCCGGATTTTGAAGCGACGAAGTGCTGCCATTTTGAGAGCTCGACTACAACACTTCTTCACTTCTTTTCTCCACTTTAATCTTGTGCTTCCATTCATCTAGATTGAAGATCAAATCGAAGATCCAAGAGTCAAAGTTGAAGGTCTACATCCATCGAAGAGAGATTTCATTGTTTGAAGGGAAATCTTGTCGGATCAAGCTAGATCCTTTGCTGTCCAGATCTGAAGTTGTTATCTTTTTAGGTGTTTAGGTGATTCGGTGAGTGGTAGTTATCTCTCACACGGACCCAAAGGAGTATATTGGATCGGTGGCTTATTTATGTGTTAAAGATAGAGATTTCTTGCATTTTCCTTAAGTCTGCATGTAGATCCATTGTCTATGAAGTTTTGGACACCCATTTTGCTACCTGTTAACTTATATAAGTTTATTCATCAAGTTTTAGAGATATTTGCTTATAATTCATACTTGTTAGATTTGGACATTTTAATTACGAAATTGCCATTCTTGTATAATTGCTTATTAGATCTTGTTTGAATGTTTGACTGCTTGGATTAATGATTGATTTGATTGATAGATTGTTGCAAATTAGCTAATAGTTGATTTGGACAAGTTGGTCGAAGATGATTCAAAAGCTAAGTGGAGAGGCTCTTGAGTGGTGAAAGTAGCTTGTTGCATATGAAGCAGATGTTAAAGTTCATATGGATAGATTCGATGATGATGGACTTTGCTATGATGCGATGAAGCAAAGCATGATGTGAGATAGCCTTGATTTAATCCAGACGGGATCATCCCAAGCATGTTGATAACTCGATGATGCTGTTCGAGTTGGTTGATAATGGTGGGCTCGAGAGGTGCTTGGGCTAGTATGAGAATAGTCGTTGAGGAGGATGACTAGGAGGCTGAGATTTCATCGTTGTTGAAGGTTCTAGCATGCTCAAAGCAAGAGTACGTTGGGCAGATTCGATAGTCCCAAACACGGGCTGCGACGACGTGCTAGTACTCTGGGTAGTTGCGAAAATTCCTAGGCACGGGCTGCGACGACGTGCGGAGTTATGTCTAGAACCGATGTTACCATTAGCCCTTGACAGACGGTCATTCAACTAACGGTGAATTCAAGGCAATGATAACAGTGACAGCCAGAGTCATGGATGTTTGGATGTTTGGTTGTATTGCCATTTGGGTCAGGAGCGATGTTTTCAGGGTGCTTATCTGATCTTGGTTTAGGTGTGACGACCCGGAATTTTGAGCAATATCAATTTAATAATCTTTGATAATAATTAAATTGATTTGATCATTTTATATTATAAATTGACTATTTAAATTTATTTTAAAGGTTAATAATAATAATTTGTTAATATCTATTAATATTTTTTTCTAACAATATAAATAAGCAAGATTAAATTCTTTTGAAAGCTAATAATATTTGATTTGGAAATATTTATTTTGATAAATAAGAAGTTTTTAATGTAATAAAACTTTGTATTCAAATTATAATATATATGAATGTATATATTGTGATTTGATATTTGTTTTAAAATTTAATTTGGAAATTAATAAATTTAATGTTAGAGTGTTCTATTTGAAATGTGTATATATATTTGTATATATATGTTTGAAATAGGAAAATTATTAATTTGAATTTAATAAGAGTTTTCAAACTTGAATATATTTAGTTTTGAATTTAAAATGATAATTTGATTTAAATGACTTTAAATTGATAATTGAGATTTAAATTAAAATAACAAAGTTAATTCCTTATTTATGATAAATATGTACTTTAAGTTTTTAAATAAGATCTAATTTAAAATAGAAGTTTCAAACATATAAACATGATTGGATTAAAATGTAAATTACTTGTTTCATATGAATATCTATTAAAAGATAAGTATGCATATTTTATAATTCATATGAGTATTACATATACATGTATATTAGACTTTAATAAATTGTTAAAGATAAATACATATAAAGGAAAAACATATAAATAATACTTATATAACACATGTAAGTATATTAATTTACCTTAAAGACAAATGTAAACTAATTATATAGGTGTATGCTAATTGGAGTTTCTATGTGACAAATGTCTCCCTCTCTAATAATTTAATTTAAATTCTAATTGTAAATAAAAGATGATTTCATTCTTCAGCAAAAAAAGATTTTCTTCTTCTCAACTAAAACATGAATTCAGATCTGAAAAACAAATCAGTGAAAAAGAATGCAAATCAAAACAAAGTTCAGGAAGTAAAATCTGGAAAGAAGAAACAAATGCATGAAACTGCATAGAAGTCTGGAAATTCAACAGAGGCTAAAACTTGATTCTCAAATAAAGTTAGAGGCAAGTTCAAAACAAAGAATAGCAGGGAAAAATTTAATCAACATGCAAAGCTAGGAATCATCAACATGCAGTGGAATTCAATAAGCCTGGAAAGAAGAAATGCAGTTCCTGTCCTCTGCATTAATCAGGTGAGTAAATAAATTTTAAAAACAGATTTAAACTTGATTCTATCTTGAATTGTGAATGAATATCATACTATTACTTGATTGAATTAAATGCATGTTTATATGTGAGAGTTTGAATTGCATGTTTGAGCATATGGGTTGGAATACCTGTACAGTTTGAAAAATTTCAGCATGTATAAAACAGATCAACCTCATGATAAAATCAATAACTTGATAATGGATTTGAATTTGACTTTGATTTGTATATAAAAGATGTTTGTAATCATCTAACTTCTCATCTAAAAATGCTTGTAAGTTTTAAAATTGGATAACTTGTTTAAAATTTTCAAATTTACAGTAAATGGTAAGTTGAGTCAAAAATTAATTAAATCAATTTTGAGTTTTGATTTCATGTATGAATTAGCCATTGAAAATTATGAATTTTAGTGTGATTAACATGATTTTTACTTTGGTAGTTTAAGAGAATTTAGGATTTTTCTGTTTTGGGTAAATTGCTCGAATCATGGCAAATCACGGTGAATTGAACGTCGCTGTTGAACTCGAGGGCAGAGGGGACTTCAGTGAGCATGCGAAAAATGCTCCTTGAATTTTTAATTGATTGGGTTGGTCATGAATTGAAGAATTAGGGTTTTTGTACCTATTTTTGGTCGATGAGTTCATCATGGATTCACGGTGTCGTGGGGATACCGGAGTTGGTCGCGTGACGTTCTGGAGGTGCGGTAGGACTTGACGTAGCTATGGTGTGATTGGCATGGTGACTGGAGCTTGGGATCGTGGGCGGCGATCAAAATTACCTGATGATGTTGGGTTCAGGCAGTGGGTTGAAGGTTGAAATCTCGTGTTCGATCGAGGTTGGGTTTTCTGGGTTTGGAAACTCGATGTTGGGGACGCGAGTGATTTGTTGGAGGTTGGTAGGAAGTTCGCCGTTGATCGGCGAGGCGGTGCACATTTACGTGCACATGTTGTGCATATGTGATGTCGCGTTGGAGTTCTGGGGAGAAGAGAGGGGTAGACTCGTAGTAGGTTTCGCGATTTTGATGGTCTGACTCGAAGCAGAGGTTAGGGGAATTCGGGGATTGTCGCGTGAGTTCCTGAGTGATACTCGAGTTGCCAGCGTGCTTTAGTTTGGGCTTTGTGGGTTTTGATAAGTTTTAAAAAAAAGGATTTGAGTTTTATAAATAATTAAAGTTTTAAACAAAAGAAAAACAAGTTTTTAGTATAAAACTAAATTTATTTTAAGGTTAAAATTTCAAACAGGTTTATATATTTTAAAATATGAAAGTTTTAAAATAAAATAGGTGAATGTTTGAATAAGTTTGTATTAAATTTTTATCAAAGATTTTTGGAATAGTTTTAAAGATTTAAAAGTTCAATTTTAAATAAGTTTAATTATAATTGATTTCAAAATGTTATGATTTAGAATTTGATAATCAATTGTAATAAAGATTATCTTTAATTATTTTGAATTTTGATTTAATTAAAGATAATTAAGTTTGGAAAGATAATTAAGATAATTAGATTTTTAACTAATGAAGGTTATTGGTTAATATAACAATTTAATTAAGACAATGTTTTCTTAATTAAGAGTTTTATAATATTAAAAGTTAAGAATCATTTAATTAATTTTAAATGATTTAGTTAAATAGTTAATTAAATAATAAATTTGTGATTAATTAAGATAATCACTTTGAATTAATATAATATAATTACTTAGGGAAGTAGTTAAAGTAATTAAGTGATTAATTACTAAAGGTAAAGGATAATTACTTTATGAAAAGTAATTAAGTAAATGTGATTAGGGAATAATCACTTTAGTTATTAATTAAAAGACTTAATTAATAATTGATTAAAGGTTTAAATTATTTGATTAATGATTGATTAATTAAAGAATTAAGAGTTATTAATTACATGTTAAAGTAATTAACTAAGAAAGAAATTTAATTAATGATGTAATCATTAATTAATGAAAATAATTAATTAATTGCTAATTAATAATTTAAGAATAATTAATTAATAATTTAGTTTTAATTACTAAATGTAATTAGAGTAATTAATCAAAGGTGACTAATTAAAAGTAATTAATTTAATATGATTAATTAAAAGTAATTAATCAATGTGATTAATTAAAAGTGATTAATCAGGTGTAACTGATTAAAGGATAATTAAGAAATAATTATCAGGATAATTAAAGAATAATTAATCAAGTATTGATTAATTTTGAAAGGTAATTAAGAGGGAATTACTGGGTATAATTTCGAATTAATTAATCAGGATGATTAATTAATATGGTAATTAAGTAATAATTACTTAAGTAATTAAGTGATAATTAATCAGGGAAGATTAAAATCAAATGATGTTAATTAATTAATTTGTAATTAATTAATGAATAAGAAGTTGGATTGAGGATAATCCAAGTGATTTATTAAGGATTAATTTAATTTAAGGATTAATTAAATTAATCAAGTTTAAATCAAACTTGTTTATGAATGGTTAATGATTGGATGATATATGTATCATTGAATGAGTTAATGATATTGGTTGTTGTTGGATGGCATTGATTGATGGATGATGATATGTATATGCTATATCTGATTGTGATATATATGCTGCTTTGTGATATGTATAGATGCATGTGATAATAGATGCTTATCTATCTGTGTAATATGATACATTCATTTGTGTTAAGTGATATTTTCTAAATATCTATTGTTTAAATCCCTTAAGTACAACTTAGACATTAAAATGGCGTTTGGTTTCGATGAGACCGGGATCGGGTTTCCATATTTGGAATCCGAAAACCACATCGTTTCCAATTAAACGTTAGGTCGTTAATCCAAGTGGAGCAAGTGAAGACTCGAGGTGTAAGGGCTATACGTCAGTATAACTCTGTGGGTGATTCCGTAATGAGTTTGACGGAATAGTACTTATAGATTCGAGATGGTGAATTAGAGTGCAAGGGCTATGGTCGTTGACTCTGAGGGTGATTCCAAAATGAGTGCAACGAGATAGTGCCTTCGGTTTCGTTCGAACCCGGAACGAACTTGTATGGATTGAATGCTTTCAGCACATCGTCAGGCGGACGATGGGCATTCTAAGATAATTGGTCCTATAAAGGTAATCGCAGCCTCAAGCCTCATCAACCGGGAATGGCTAAAACAGGGGAGGTGCAGCAAGGCTTCGTGGGTCGCGCCCACTGGAGGGCAAGATACATCCCTGTCTAGAGGTCCCTTTATATTTCGGCTTTGTGGGCGGTTGGAACTGCAGCCAACTGCGGGGTGGTCTTGTTCGGGACTATTCAGTAAGGAATGGTCCCGGTCTTGTGTTGCAGGGGATGAAGGGAGTAATCCTCGGTACGGTGATCTAGGCCACGTACTGTGACGGGCGGTACCCCAGTAGCCCTGCCATTGTTGGAAACCCATTTTCCCTACGAGACCCTACGGTTTTGTTTGTATTACCCACTTTTGTGGCTAGTAGCTGGAATTTAATCATGTAACAATTTCGGCTATTTCATATTTATTTGGAAACCCTAGACACTATTATAATATCACTGGATTTCCTATCAAATGTTTTGGTTAGCGTAAGGTAAAAACTTTTCCATGTTTATGTGTGGGAAGTCTTACGTGATACCTTTCTTTTCAAAGGTTTTTCTAAGTTAAGCAATCTTAAACCGTTTACTCACACCAGACCCCTGTCTGACCCGAGTGTTTATTTTCTGTTTTATTAAACTCTTGGGTACTCATATTCTATATGAGTAGTCAAGTGATTCAGGTTATCTCTTGACGAATTCTGGAGGAGCTTTGGAGCAGGAGGCTTCAGCGTGTAGATATATGGTTAGAGTTTCCGCTGTGTTGTTTCTGTATGATGTCTTGTATTGTATTAGACAGAAATGTTATAACTGTCTAATTTGAGATGTTTAGTTGTGTACTCTGATGTATAAGATACTCTGTATATGTTCTATATTATATTTAAATCGTTCCGCTGTGAGATTCTGATGTGTTGTTTTCTCTTTCTTCTCTTTCTTTTCTTCTTCTATCCCTTTCTTTCTTAATTAGTGATGCGATTTTCCGGGAGTGGAAAGTTGGGTCGCTACAGTTGGTATCAGAGCGTTAGGTTGAGTGAATACCTAGACTCTGCAGTGGTGTCTTTCTTGAGAGAGCGTACTTGTAATTTGTATATATATATATATTTATATAACTACCTAATCTGTTGGGTTATCTGTTCGAATTTTCCAACATAGGTTATAAAAGGTAGATAAGGTAGGAGTGTGTGGAACACGACTACCACTATTGGTTGAGGTTTATATGTTGTAGTTGGAGGTGTTTATCGAGATTGTAGACCTAATACTGTCTCGAATAAGTTTGGTGGATTGTAGAAAGGATTTCTTTGAGTCCAAAGGAAGTCTTTTTCAAGAATTGGAGTATATTCTTGGAGTGTGAAGTTGATTTGCTCTCGAGTGAGCGGGATTTCCAAGAGTTGAGTTGTCAGCTAAATAGAAGCAAGTGATGGTATCTTGATAGTTTCAGGAAGGAATAGCTGTATGATGAGATGCAGTTTCCATAAATGGTTCTGAAGATGTTTCTTTTGGAAGCAGATTTAGATGGTGTTGGAAGAGCATTGATGTCTTCTACAAGGAAGGTTCAGATGTTCTGAGATTCTCTGGATCTCAAGTAAGGGTGTCTTGTCTATATTGAAGTTTGAGACTAAGGTCGATGAGTTATCTCATTTCGGACATGGTCTCATTTGTTTTCTTAAGAAGATAAGTGGTTGGTGTTTAGTTTGGAGCCGAGTTTCTTGAGGAGATGTCTACTCGTCTCAAGGATGTTTTAGAGGAATTGGATGTTAATTTTGAGTTTCAAGGAGCTTTTGGTTAAGGATGATCTTTTGGTTTAGCTGTATCATTTGAGTGAAGTTTGGAAGTAGCAGCATGGGTCTATTTCTTCGATGATTCAGTAATCTTTGGGATTCTACTATCAGCAGACCCGGCAGATAGTGAAAGCTTATTTTTCTTTGGGAAGGCTCAGCAGAGCGGGATATTTGTTGGAAGTGATCTATCAGTTTCTGATAGGTGAGCCATTCTTGAAGATTGGTCTTGGAAAGGAAAAGCTGTTCTGGTTGGGAGACAGTTCTTTGGAATCTGAACTGAGTGGATCGCAAAAGTGACTTGCGATTAGTTTGGGAATCTTGGAGCATTCCTTGGTTTGATATTGAGGCATCTCAAGTAGAGGTGGAAGCTATGGAAGTAGTCGGAGGTTCTCTAGATGTTTTTGGGGAAATCTGAGGTCTACCTGAATCGAAGATTGAGATTTCTTATCGACTTGGATTTTCAGGAGTAGTATTGATGGTTCAATCTTATAGTGGGATGACTCTTGGAGCGAGAAGAGTTTGGAGAGGCAGCTCAGGATTCTTTGGATTGATCATCTTATTCCAAGTTGAGATTCTGTTGAGATATTTTGACCAAGTGAATGGTCACTGAGATTTTTATGAGTCGGATGAACTGTGTATGGAAAAAGATTTTTGCTTGTGTTCTTCGATAGCATTCTTATCTGCTCTAGATCAGAGTTGTGCAGCGGAAGCAAGTTGGGAATTATTCTAGTATGGAGCAACCGGATGTTGCAGTAGTGGATTTCTACAGGAAATTCAAGTATGAAGGAATTTTCTGGATTTGGAAGGCAAGATTGTCAAGTGCAACTGTTTGGTTATGCCAGATAGGAGATATAGGTTTGAAGTCCATTGATGTTTGTGGTATAGAGTTGTATTTTGGATTTCAGCAAATTATTTTTGGAAGAGCCATTTTGTTGAGTAGGACCTGGAGATTTGGTTTGAGTTGGTGCTGTTGTTTCTTGAAGCAATCAGCAAGGGTTAGGCTGATCAGGAATATTGAAGGTGACTCAGAGCATCTGAAGAGTTGTGCAGATAGAATTGAGGAGATTTTGGAATGTGCAGTTAGATTTTGAATATTGATTGGGTTTTATCCAATCAAAGGAGATACAAGAATGGGTAATACTGGAGAGTTAGCTTTGAAGGTATTTGGAGTTTTATCTGTGATCTCTAGAGATTTGATTTTGATCTACAGGATTGAATTGCCAGTTTGGATAGCTGGAATTCATTGTATTTCACATATCTCTGAGGAATATGTGTATGATTCTTTGAGTGATAGAATCAGCAGTTCAGAAGGAATCTGGTAGTTGAGTTGGTTTTGAGTTTAGTCTGATATCTTGTTCAGATTTGAAGAATCAGGTAAGGGAGTTCTTGGTTTTAGTAGAGTAGTTAGTTAAGATTTGTAGAGTGAGTATTCCAGTATAGGTATCTGGAAACTCTAGATAATATTAGGAGGTTCTATTCAGAATTTTGTCTGGATAGATAAATTATTTGTTTGAATTGGTTGCTATGATTGATAATGTATGATTGATTGTTTGATTGCTGTTTGGAATTTAAATTCTTTAGCTGGGTTATTAAATTATCTTTGCTTTTAAATTTCGGGGACGAAATTCTTTTAAGGGGGAAGGAATGTGACGACCCGGAATTTTGAGCAATATCAATTTAATAATCTTTGATAATAATTAAATTGATTTGATCATTTTATATTATAAATTGACTATTTAAATTTATTTTAAAGGTTAATAATAATAATTTGTTAATATCTATTAATATTTTTTTCTAACAATATAAATAAGAAAGATTAAATTCTTTTGAAAGCTAATAATATTTGATTTGGAAATATTTATTTTGATAAATAAGAAGTTTTTAATGTAATAAAACTTTGTATTCAAATTATAATATATATGAATGTATATATTGTGATTTGATATTTGTTTTAAAATTTAATTTGGAAATTAATAAATTTAATGTTAGAGTGTTCTATTTGAAATGTGTATATATATTTGTATATATATGTTTGAAATAGGAAAATTATTAATTTGAATTTAATAAGAGTTTTCAAACTTGAATATATTTAGTTTTGAATTTAAAATGATAATTTGATTTAAATGACTTTAAATTGATAATTGAGATTTAAATTTAAAATAACAAAGTTAATTCCTTATTTATGATAAATATGTACTTTAAGTTTTTAAATAAGATCTAATTTAAAATAGAAGTTTCAAACATATAAACATGATTGGATTAAAATGTAAATTACTTGTTTCATATGAATATCTATTAAAAGATAAGTATGCATATTTTATAATTCATATGAGTATTACATATACATGTATATTAGACTTTAATAAATTGTTAAAGATAAATACATATAAAGGAAAAACATATAAATAATACTTATATAACACATGTAAGTATATTAATTTACCTTAAAGACAAATGTAAACTAATTATATAGGTGTATGCTAATTGGAGTTTCTATGTGACAAATGTCTCCCTCTCTAATAATTTAATTTAAATTCTAATTGTAAATAAAAGATGATTTCATTCTTCAGCAAAAAAAGATTTTCTTCTTCTCAACTAAAACATGAATTCAGATCTGAAAAACAAATCAGTGAAAAAGAATGCAAATCAAAACAAAGTTCAGGAAGTAAAATCTGGAAAGAAGAAACAAATGCATGAAACTGCATAGAAGTCTGGAAATTCAACAGAGGCTAAAACTTGATTCTCAAATAAAGTTAGAGGCAAGTTCAAAACAAAGAATAGCAGGGAAAAATTTAATCAACATGCAAAGCTAGGAATCATCAACATGCAGTGGAATTCAATAAGCCTGGAAAGAAGAAATGCAGTTCCTGTCCTCTGCATTAATCAGGTGAGTAAATAAATTTTAAAAACAGATTTAAACTTGATTCTATCTTGAATTGTGAATGAATATCATACTATTACTTGATTGAATTAAATGCATGTTTATATGTGAGAGTTTGAATTGCATGTTTGAGCATATGGGTTGGAATACCTGTACAGTTTGAAAAATTTCAGCATGTATAAAACAGATCAACCTCATGATAAAATCAATAACTTGATAATGGATTTGAATTTGACTTTGATTTGTATATAAAAGATGTTTGTAATCATCTAACTTCTCATCTAAAAATGCTTGTAAGTTTTAAAATTGGATAACTTGTTTAAAATTTTCAAATTTACAGTAAATGGTAAGTTGAGTCAAAAATTAATTAAATCAATTTTGAGTTTTGATTTCATGTATGAATTAGCCATTGAAAATTATGAATTTTAGTGTGATTAACATGATTTTTACTTTGGTAGTTTAAGAGAATTTAGGATTTTTCTGTTTTGGGTAAATTGCTCGAATCATGGCAAATCACGGTGAATTGAACGTCGCTGTTGAACTCGAGGGCAGAGGGGACTTCAGTGAGCATGCGAAAAATGCTCCTTGAATTTTTAATTGATTGGGTTGGTCATGAATTGAAGAATTAGGGTTTTTGTACCTATTTTTGGTCGATGAGTTCATCATGTATTCACGGTGTCGTGGGGATACCGGAGTTGGTCGCGTGACGTTCTGGAGGTGCGGTAGGACTTGACGTAGCTATGGTGTGATTGGCATGGTGACTGGAGCTTGGGATCGTGGGCGGCGATCAAAATTACCTGATGATGTTGGGTTCAGGCAGTGGGTTGAAGGTTGAAATCTCGTGTTCGATCGAGGTTGGGTTTTCTGGGTTTGGAAACTCGATGTTGGGGACGCGAGTGATTTGTTGGAGGTTGGTAGGAAGTTCGCCGTTGATCGGCGAGGCGGTGCACATTTACGTGCACATGTTGTGCATATGTGATGTCGCGTTGGAGTTCTGGGGAGAAGAGAGGGGTAGACTCGTAGTAGGTTTCGCGATTTTGATGGTCTGACTCGAAGCAGAGGTTAGGGGAATTCGGGGATTGTCGCGTGAGTTCCTGAGTGATACTCGAGTTGCCAGCGTGCTTTAGTTTGGGCTTTGTGGGTTTTGATAAGTTTTAAAAAAAAGGATTTGAGTTTTATAAATAATTAAAGTTTTAAACAAAAGAAAAACAAGTTTTTAGTATAAAACTAAATTTATTTTAAGGTTAAAATTTCAAACAGGTTTATATATTTTAAAATATGAAAGTTTTAAAATAAAATAGGTGAATGTTTGAATAAGTTTGTATTAAATTTTTATCAAAGATTTTTGGAATAGTTTTAAAGATTTAAAAGTTCAATTTTAAATAAGTTTAATTATAATTGATTTCAAAATGTTATGATTTAGAATTTGATAATCAATTGTAATAAAGATTATCTTTAATTATTTTGAATTTTGATTTAATTAAAGATAATTAAGTTTGGAAAGATAATTAAGATAATTAGATTTTTAACTAATGAAGGTTATTGGTTAATATAACAATTTAATTAAGACAATGTTTTCTTAATTAAGAGTTTTATAATATTAAAAGTTAAGAATCATTTAATTAATTTTAAATGATTTAGTTAAATAGTTAATTAAATAATAAATTTGTGATTAATTAAGATAATCACTTTGAATTAATATAATATAATTACTTAGGGAAGTAGTTAAAGTAATTAAGTGATTAATTACTAAAGGTAAAGGATAATTACTTTATGAAAAGTAATTAAGTAAATGTGATTAGGGAATAATCACTTTAGTTATTAATTAAAAGACTTAATTAATAATTGATTAAAGGTTTAAATTATTTGATTAATGATTGATTAATTAAAGAATTAAGAGTTATTAATTACATGTTAAAGTAATTAACTAAGAAAGAAATTTAATTAATGATGTAATCATTAATTAATGAAAATAATTAATTAATTGCTAATTAATAATTTAAGAATAATTAATTAATAATTTAGTTTTAATTACTAAATGTAATTAGAGTAATTAATCAAAGGTGACTAATTAAAAGTAATTAATTTAATATGATTAATTAAAAGTAATTAATCAATGTGATTAATTAAAAGTGATTAATCAGGTGTAACTGATTAAAGGATAATTAAGAAATAATTATCAGGATAATTAAAGAATAATTAATCAAGTATTGATTAATTTTGAAAGGTAATTAAGAGGGAATTACTGGGTATAATTTCGAATTAATTAATCAGGATGATTAATTAATATGGTAATTAAGTAATAATTACTTAAGTAATTAAGTGATAATTAATCAGGGAAGATTAAAATCAAATGATGTTAATTAATTAATTTGTAATTAATTAATGAATAAGAAGTTGGATTGAGGATAATCCAAGTGATTTATTAAGGATTAATTTAATTTAAGGATTAATTAAATTAATCAAGTTTAAATCAAACTTGTTTATGAATGGTTAATGATTGGATGATATATGTATCATTGAATGAGTTAATGATATTGGTTGTTGTTGGATGGCATTGATTGATGGATGATGATATGTATATGCTATATCTGATTGTGATATATATGCTGCTTTGTGATATGTATAGATGCATGTGATAATAGATGCTTATCTATCTGTGTAATATGATACATTCATTTGTGTTAAGTGATATTTTCTAAATATCTATTGTTTAAATCCCTTAAGTACAACTTAGACATTAAAATGGCGTTTGGTTTCGATGAGACCGGGATCGGGTTTCCATATTTGGAATCCGAAAACCACATCGTTTCCAATTAAACGTTAGGTCGTTAATCCAAGTGGAGCAAGTGAAGACTCGAGGTGTAAGGGCTATACGTCAGTATAACTCTGTGGGTGATTCCGTAATGAGTTTGACGGAATAGTGCTTATAGATTCGAGATGGTGAATTAGAGTGCAAGGGCTATGGTCGTTGACTCTGAGGGTGATTCCAAAATGAGTGCAACGAGATAGTGCCTTCGGTTTCGTTCGAACCCGGAACGAACTTGTATGGATTGAATGCTTTCAGCACATCGTCAGGCGGACGATGGGCATTCTAAGATAATTGGTCCTATAAAGGTAATCGCAGCCTCAAGCCTCATCAACCGGGAATGGCTAAAACAGGGGAGGTGCAGCAAGGCTTCGTGGGTCGCGCCCACTGGAGGGCAAGATACATCCCTGTCTAGAGGTCCCTTTATATTTCGGCTTTGTGGGCGGTTGGAACTGCAGCCAACTGCGGGGTGGTCTTGTTCGGGACTATTCAGTAAGGAATGGTCCCGGTCTTGTGTTGCAGGGGATGAAGGGAGTAATCCTCGGTACGGTGATCTAGGCCACGTACTGTGACGGGCGGTACCCCAGTAGCCCTGCCATTGTTGGAAACCCATTTTCCCTACGAGACCCTACGGTTTTGTTTGTATTACCCACTTTTGTGGCTAGTAGCTGGAATTTAATCATGTAACAATTTCGGCTATTTCATATTTATTTGGAAACCCTAGACACTATTATAATATCACTGGATTTCCTATCAAATGTTTTGGTTAGCGTAAGGTAAAAACTTTTCCATGTTTATGTGTGGGAAGTCTTACGTGATACCTTTCTTTTCAAAGGTTTTTCTAAGTTAAGCAATCTTAAACCGTTTACTCACACCAGACCCCTGTCTGACCCGAGTGTTTATTTTCTGTTTTATTAAACTCTTGGGTACTCATATTCTATATAAGTAGTCAAGTGATTCAGGTTATCTCTTGACGAATTCTGGAGGAGCTTTGGAGCAGGAGGCTTCAGCGTGTAGATATATGGTTAGAGTTTCCGCTGTGTTGTTTCTGTATGATGTCTTGTATTGTATTAGACAGAAATGTTATAACTGTCTAATTTGAGATGTTTAGTTGTGTACTCTGATGTATAAGATACTCTGTATATGTTCTATATTATATTTAAATCGTTCCGCTGTGAGATTCTGATGTGTTGTTTTCTCTTTCTTCTCTTTCTTTTCTTCTTCTATCCCTTTCTTTCTTAATTAGTGATGCGATTTTCCGGGAGTGGAAAGTTGGGTCGCTACATTAGGCCTTGGGGGTTTGCATTTGGAAAACACCGACCTTGACTTGAGTGATATTTACTTTGCTTTAAATGTCTGAATTGCTATGTTTACTTCTGCTTAGTGTGTCTGGGGGCTATCACTGTAGAAAGAGGTGGAGTGGGATGGTTGAGTTCCTATTCCTTTTACCCTTTATGCTCTTTTGGTATGTTTGATAGTTGATTTACTGCTCACTAAAACTGTTGTCTGACTCAAGGTTTTATGCTTAACTCTTATTACCTTGGGCTGTTCATCCATGTTGGGATGGACAGACTAGGTAGCAGGTGACAGGTGCTGTTCTTAGTGGTCAACGCTGTTGATGACGAAGACGAGCTGGAGGCTTTTGCATATTATTTTCTTACTATATGTACTGGGTGTTCCGCTGTTTGTATATTCTCTGAGTGATATGTAGTGAGGCTTGATGTATTGACTTTGCTGATTGCTGTATCAAACTATTATGAGTTTATATGATGAGACTTCTGTTCTATAGAGCTTCACTATGTATACTTTCTATTGTATTTTATCCATGCGCTGTGAGTAATACGATGGACTATTCTGTGTTTACCTTATCCTAACGATCATCCGTGGCTGCCTGGCACACTTTACAGCGCACTATTTCCTTGTATGGTGCGGGAGTCATGGGTGGTCGTCACAGATCCAATGGAACTAGTTTCGTCCAATTCTGAGACTGTTTGAAAATTGGCTAATTTCATTAGTCGGTTAAATATTAAAATATTCAATTTTCACAAATTAACTTTTAATTCGATTTTAAAAGTTCTAAAATATCGTTCTAACTCCAATATGATAAAATAAAATTTTACAAATCAATTTCAATCATATTTAACCAAATTTTCAATTATTTCTGTAATTTCAACTATTAAATTATCGATTTAATTATTCGATTAAATCCAATTATTCAAAATAAAATTTATTCGACTTATAAATTTCACTTATTAATATTTAAAATTAAATTAAATATACAATTTTTAATTGACAGAAATTATGGGTCGTTACAAACTTCCCCCCTTAAAAGAATTTTGTCCTCGAAATTACCAGGTAAGAAAAGTTACAGAATCTATTAACTTTTCAAAATCCATAGTTAAACTTGTTACAATACTTTACTAAGTTTTCAAATCATACTTAGTTATTCTTTTCAAAAACAACTACTATTTTTTTACTTTCAATTCCAAATCAAAATATAGTTTTCAACATTTTCCAAAAATTCCCAAATTTTTTCCAACGCCTTAAATTTTCGAAAAAATTCGCCATAGTCTCCTTTGCGCGGCTCGATCCGAAAAAAAAATGACAGTATATATATCACAAATATACATCTCATCAAGTGATAAGGCATCCCGCAGGGAAAAAAAGTGTAAAAGTACGATATTTAATCCGAGATATGTACCTTATATATTATTAGCGAGCATATACGGCTAATATAGCGCGAAAGCGAGCTCCAAGTGCGAAGCAAACGCGATCCGCACCTACTAAACACTCAACAAACAGATGAGAACATGTATATAGGCAATAGTATCGATATACAACATATAGCAACATAATAACTATATATGCCAACATAGCAAATGCAGTAAAAACAATATATTCAACCATCAACCAACTAGCATCCAACTAGCATCCATAACCAATTAGTTTATACTCACTAATTCATATTCAAGTAGGTTCACTTCCAAATGAAATTCAATTCTATTTAAGATTCACTTAACTTCCAATTGGATTTCAATTACTTTAGCTTTCAATTTGTTTAATTAAATTGATTTTCATTCAATCTTTCAACTTCCAATAACATTAGAATTGACACTTACATTCATTATTTCATATCAACTATTTACATTTAATTGATTAACATTCAATCCATTCATTCAATTCAATTGCTAATTCATTTAACCACAAAAGTTGAATTTCATTTATATAACTCAAGTTTACATTTATCACTTGACTTTATTAATTTACTTTGATACCAAAATCAACTTCATTCAATATCACTTAAGTTATATTCCATTTTATAAACATCACTTATTCAAATTCATTTTTTTTACTTACAACTCATATTCATAAATATATTCATATAGTTTCACTTCTTATATATATAAGTTTATTTCACAATTGTAAATCACATTAATTATAGTTTCAATTCTTATAATTCATTGCTTATGCAATTATTCCTTTATAACATGTTTTTATTTAACTTATTCAAACATCTTTTAAATTTACTTATATATATATATTCTTACATTTTCAACAACCAAACAATCAACTTATATACACTTTAATAATTCTGAAAAATTATTCCTTTATATATAAAATATACTCAAGGTAAAATTATTTCGTTTACCTAATTTAAAACAATATCGTGTCGGTTTATCTTGTTTAAGAGTTTAGAAACCCCTATCTACCATAGTTAGCTAGACTACATCGATCGGAATCCATAAACAATCAACCGATAAGTCAACGCAATACAAAATAATTTATATTTACTAACAAATACGCGCTCTCATAGCTATTGTTACACTCAAACTCATTCTAGAGCACTACTGACTCTATCTCTAATGAGTAATACCCAACAGAGCCATGGTTGTCGCTTAACCATATGCTCTGATACCACATTGTAAGGACCCGATTCTTCGACTCCCGAAAACCGACATCAATACGTCCACTGTATCAACTGCCGAGCACTCGAATGCCGGAAAACCGAACACTTAGGGTTTTAAGAAAAAGAAAAAGAAAAGGCTAGAAGAAAACAGAAGAGAGAAAAGATAGAAGATAGAACATAACAGAAAGAAAAAAAAGAACAATATCAGAATCTCACAATCGCAGCGGAACAACATATAATACCTAAATGAATAATCTTTAAACAAAGAACTATATCAGTTATTACATTGCATTACATTTCATTTCATTACATCAGAGTGTACAACAACAACAAAAAACAGCGGAAAAGAAATACTATATACTAGTAATACGCCATGCCATCCAGCTTGCCTCCAGCAACTTCTGAATTCCAGAATATCCTGATAAACCTTAACTCTTGACTGCCCGTGTGGAAATTGGTGGGCACCCAAAGTTTAGGAAGGAAAACAATAAACTCCGAGTCAGTCATGTGACTGGTGTGAGAACTCAAAATAGTTTATTTATCTTTAAAATCAAAATAAAGTAATATTTTTAAAGTCAATTCGCAATGCTTTTAAAAATGAGACTCCAAGTACATAAATAAATACTCCAAGTCAATTCGCAATGCTTTTAAAATATTATCCACTTAATAGACAGCGCAATAGGGTCTCATCCGCTATATAATGCGGGAAATCAACTCCAAGTACATAAATAATACCAATTTCACTGTTTATGAAATATTCGCGGTATATGTTTTTAATAAATAACATCCGCTTACTAACGGCGCATAATGTCTATTTTAACAATCAATAGATAACAATCATCATTCAAACATACATTCAAGAATTTTAAATATAACTATTTAAAATTAAAATCGAAACTATTCGATCGAGTGAGAAGTTCTCACCTTGATTTCAATTTCGTTTTAGCGATTTATTTCGAATAAAATTAAACGGACGTTAATTTTACCCGAAATTCTCACTAACTCCAAACGACCACAATCCAATTCCATAGCGTAGTACTCGTCCATACGAACCCAACGCAACTGGTTTCGCGCGTTTTCGACCTCGTATGAAAAAGATATGACATTTAGAAGTTTACACAATTTAAACTATAATTAATTTACATTTTATTTTATAATTTTCAACCTAACTAAAGCTCAGCCACTAGATTCCACCTTCAAACCACCACCGTAGAACGCAACTCTTCTTCTTCTAGGTTGCGCACACGAACAGGAACCCATAACTGCCGATCAAAAATGAATCACCGCACCACTCATACTCGACTTGACGTCGATCAGGAACCACCGTTCCAAGCGCCGAGGTGAGCTTCTCCACCGCACCAAAAATCGCCCGGCTCGGTCGCGACTTGCCTGGGTTTTCACGCTCGAAACGCCGGCCCTTTGCCTCGAAATTCACGTTGATCTGCCTCTTCGTTTTTGATCATCTCCGTATGGATGGATAGATCTTGCGAAGCTCTACAAATCTCGTGTTAGAAGTTTCTTTTAATTGTTCACGGATTGAAAGATAATTGGAGGAGAAGATTAGAGATTTCTAGCCATTGATTTGTTAATGGAGGCTGCAGATATAAAACCCTAGGGTTTGATTTCTCTTTGCAAAAGTGAAGAAAGCAAGGGCTTTTATAGAAAATTTTCCAATTTACTATTCACCCGGAATTTCCGAACTCCAAACGAAGCGTGCCGGTTGGCGTTCCTAAGGTTTACCCCGCGTTCCGAACATAATGGAATGTGTTTCGGGAGCTAATTCGGTCATCTGTGCGAGTTATGGCAATAAACGTTCGATTTGAAATTAAATCGGTAAATCAAATTTCTAGGCGTTTTAGCTTGTACCAGACAAACGGTAAATCCGATTGACACGAAATTTGAAACCATACAATAATATCACATTACGGATCCGATGAAACTGGTTTCGTCGAAATCTGAGACTGTTTGAAAAATGGCTATTTTAACTCGCCAAATAAATATTAAAACAATTTCGATGCGTTTCGAGCTGCCACGGTCAAACGAAAACTCCGATTGACACAAAAATTGAAATCCGATAATAACAAACTATTACGGATCCAATGGAACTAGTTTCGTCCAATTCTGAGACTGTTCGAAAATTGGCTAATTTCACTAGTCGATTAAATATTAAAATATTCAATTTTCACAAATTAACTTTTAATTCGATTTTAAAAGTTCTAAAATATCGTTCTAACTCCAATATGAAAAAATAAAATTTTACAAATCAATTTCAATCATATTTAACCAAATTTTCAATTATTTCTGTAATTTCAACTATTAAATTATCGATTTAATTATTCAATTAAATCCAATTATTCAAAATAAAATTTATTCGACTTATAAATTTCACTTATTAATATTTAAAATTAAATTAAATATACAATTTTTAATTGACAGAAATTCCGGGTCGTTACAATCATAATGTCAATTACGAATGGCTCAAGGAGGGAAAAAAGACCAAGTTCTTGTAAAGAGATACCCAGTTTTGGATCATTACACACTTAATGTAAGGAGAGACTTGAATGGTGAACGGTAGTAAATGATAGTGAATGGTGAATGCAGCGAGAGACTTAATGCAACCAGTACATCAGGCATGTAAGAACCATAAATGATAGTAAATTACCTGATGCATATTGCCACGAGGGGGTAGAGATTTCCCCTTCATGTGACATTGTAAGAAGCATATATACATATATTAGTTATTAATTAAAATAGCTAATTAACTCATAACTTACTGTCATGATGAAATCTATCAGCTCTTGAAGTCTATTCCGCAATCCAGTGACTTCATTTTCCAATGTAGAAACTTTCTTAGAGTGGACCATATGAACACCCAATTGAGTTGGTGTAACTACAAAACCGAATCCTCTAATTCTTCCAAAACGTTCTTTGCCAAACGTCTTTGCCATACCATCTTCACTTAATGAAGCAATCCCTTCATAATTTTGACTGTTGTGCTTTTTTATTTTAGTCTACGAATTTTAAAAATATCTAATAAGAATTATATATTGCATTCTCACTATACATTAGACACTAATTATATTCTTACTATGCATTTGGCAACCAACGAGTTTGGTGGTTCCCTATTTTTTTTAATGTGTGCTCTACACCATAAATCAACTCTACTAATATTTGATGCAAGTTCCTTCTTCTGCCAGGTATATATTACTATGCATTCATTTAAAACAATTTGAAACATAAAGTTAAAAAATTAAGTTGATGTATTACCGTTGTATACTTTATCATTGTTTCAAGTCTAATAATTTTGAAACCTTCATGTTAAAAAACCGATTCTCCTGAGATATATATATATATTCACTTATCGGCATCATCTATTCTACTTCTGTTAATTTGTTGTGCCGCTGTTAATTTGTTTGTACTAAAATTCATTTATTTGTCCTCTAAGATATAGTCTCATACTTTACCCCGTTGATCCCTTATTTTTAATCGAATTTTCTCCTTTCTTCTACTACTTTTATTAAGGTACAATCTTTTCTAAGTATGAAATTTGAATTCATTTGCGTTTATGATAGAATTTTTAAAGTTTCGCTTTCTATTGTAGTTAGTGTTATATGTGATATAAGTAATATATTAAATACATTAAGTATTTGGTCTATCAGAGGTGCGATTGTGTTTGTAAAATATAAATGTGAAAAATAAAAGAAAAATGATATTAATATTGTGTTAATTTTTAAGAGTTTTATGTAATTATTGGAGGCTTAATAATTAGATGAAATCCTTAATAATATCTCTGATAATTACAATGGTAAAAATTCCTATACTACTATCGTTGATGTGGCAACCTAATTCCTAATACAAATACACACTTAAAAATTATTGATCATTATTATAGTGGATTAGAAATTTCTTGTCAATTCCTCAGCCAACCTTACATAGCCCTTCCTACTCATGGTATATGGAATTGTATTCTTTGCTCTAATCTGTTTGTATTTCTTTCTTTTCAACTACATAGGACAAATTCAAAAATTAATAATATACGATAAGTGTTGTTATAAGAAACTTATACGAAGAGGATTGAAGGATACCTCAAATTCTTCGAAAAGTTTCTCTTTAATAAAATCTTTCCACTCTTCAGCGGTCTTTTTATTATTGGGCTTTAGCATCGCTAATCTATTGGCAACGTTGGCGCTCTTGGAGGCAACTTTTATAGCTAAAATTAGTCTTGATTTTTCCTCTTTCCTCCTATTTCCCAACAGCTTAATCAATAAAC
The DNA here is from genome assembly GCA_030765085.1 of Allium cepa. Classification (NCBI taxonomy): domain Eukaryota; kingdom Viridiplantae; phylum Streptophyta; class Magnoliopsida; order Asparagales; family Amaryllidaceae; genus Allium; species Allium cepa. The sequence goes on from CM060932.1 coordinate 114,738,731, forward strand.
TTTTATATTGTGCATCCATGGAGAATCGTGTCTGTATAACAAAATATTTGCAGTATTAGTACTCATATTAATGCAGTATCTTTATCAAATGTTTTATGTAGTTCAATTAGAAATTATAGAGCTAAATATTACATAAATTCCAATCAAGCAGAATAATGGTATTTGAAGAATTAACTAATGAACGTTCAATGATCAATGGGATAGCAATCAGATTTCTACTAAATAGGAAACTATCATATTTTAGTTTCTAAATGCTGTTGTGGTCAATTTTGTAAGTAAGTTGTTGCAAAAACAGGTTACAAGTTAAATATACGGTACAATTCCACTACAATACAAAATTGTGTAATCAATGTGGTATCTTGTATTTTATTTGAGAACTTTCTTTGACATCTATATTTTTGTCAACACCTATGCAGTGTGTTTTATATAAGTACGAAAGTTTGTTCAGGTAAGCAGTTTCATGTTAGCTTGTTATCATAAATATTACTTATTATTAAAAGATTGGTTTGGCAATAAAAGGCAATGGCATTAATCCCTATCTAGTTATTTTTCGCTAGTTGGATAATGGCTTTAATATTGTATTAATGATGACACGCACAATGTGTAGTGTGCTATTACTAGTAGATATAACTAATATTTATTTGGTTGCATGTGTAGATGAAGAGAACATCTGCATAAAACTGTTCAATGAGTTTGATTGGTGGAATTGTGTGAGATTTTATCTTTTGCTTTTGAAACTCTGTCTTTATCTGTAAATTTCAATTTGAATTTCAATGAGTTTAATAAGAATATACTAGGAACATATTTGAATCAATTTGGCACTATGTTTTATCTAAATTGTTTTATGTTTGATGTCTGTCCTTTTGTGTTTTGTTTTACTTATGCACCATTATTTTTGTACGTGATATGTGCTCATATACAAGTGTGTCATTATTATTAACTTATCATTACTTTCTATTATGGAAATCAAGAAAAAAGACGTAGAACGAAATGACCAAAGAGAGTATTTTAATACTAAAAAGAAGACTCTTGCTTTGTTAATATGAAAAATCTCATATTATTTGGTTGTTATTTAGTTGCAAAAAGAATAACAAAACCACATTTGTTCATTCTATTACAAAAAATGACAAATACAAAACTTATATATTAAATACAGTCAACAGAGCATAACTCATATAATATAATATATTCTAGTTGTGAAGTAATTGCGTTGAATGATTAATTAACTTATCAAAATAGATGGTTTGTATTACATATAGACATGGACCACACAAAATTTGGGATGCCATTTCATGATCCCTTGTTGCATAGTGTGTCCCCCATTCCTAACTTATCACAATTTTCTAGTGTAAATTAACTACTTCAAAGTCCAGGGATGGATACTAAAGCTTGATTATAGTGAAGGATTTTTCTTGCCATTTTTCTGTTGTTATGCTTGGCTTATATATTCATCTCAGCTCAAAGATGGCAGCATCTCAAGTTCATATTTTTATCAACATTTCAATATATATATAGCTTAAGTAAAACAAAAGGAGGTCTTACATAAATTTGCTTGTACATTTTTATTCTGCCTATTGATTCCTTAGCTATATAGTAAATACTTAATCATATCATCAAAAAAGGGAATAAAACATTCAATATAACATATGCATGAACACATATCCACAAATCATCCTTCAATCTATCGTCGACTTTCTTCCAATGGCTAATGTTCACAAAAACCATTTCCCTTGCTAAATTACCATTGTGAGATGACAAGTATTTTGAATTTGGACCTATAGGTTGGCCTAGTTCACTGAAGTCGACAGCAAGCCTTTCACCCGATGTTAAAGATAATGTCTTCATCATTGTTTTCCCTTTTTTCATGTTTCCAATCGCACATGTTTTTTTTTTGAAATGGTACTTTATATATAACAAATCACTGTGACAACATATCATATGTCAATAAACATTCGAATCACGCTACACAAGTTTCGAACTTGTGACCTCTTGCATCAAAACCAAATCACTTAACCACTGAGACAATGGTATTGTCTCAAATCGCACATGTTCTTCGATGGAAGACTGGGTACTAGTGGATAAGTTTGAATGGGAGGTTGAATCACAGGGAATGCTGAGGGAGCTCATGATTTTAAGTAGAGCTTCTAGCAGCATAATTCGGCTCTTGAGGAGTTTGAGCAACTTCAGCCTCATCAACAATTTCTTCGTTCAAAATTCTATCACCCTCATTCCATTCAAGAGTGGAAGCTATTTTAAGTAGACGCAATCTCTCTAATTGTCTTCACTTTTCCGGGGAGCTCTGAAAATTTAGTACATTAGTATTTTTGGCCATGTAACGTTTGCGATTTTTCGTTGCCGAAAAACCGAATAGTTATGGGTTTTAAAAAGAATTTAAGAAAAGAAAAGGAAAGAAAAGAAGAGAAGAAGAGAGAAGATAGAAAAATAGAGAGAAAAGAAAATAGAAAATTTTAAAATAGAAAGAAAAGAGAAAGAAAATAGAGAATTTTAAAATAGAACGGGAAAGAAAGGAAACAACAGAACAATAACAGAATCTCACAATTCGCAGCGGAACAACATATAATAATAAATGAATAATCTTTAAACAAAGAACTATATCAGTTATTACATTTTATACTTTACATCATATCATCATCAGAGTGTACAACAACAAACAATTTTAAAACAGCGGAAAAGAAATACTAAGTACTAGTAATACGCCATGCCATCCATCTTGCCTCCAGCAATTCCTGAATATCCAGAATATCCTGATAAACCTTAACTCTTGACTGCCCGTGTGGAAATTGGTGGGCACCCAAAGTTTAGGAAGGAAAACAATAAACTCCAAGTCAGTCATGTGACTGGTGTGAGAACTCAAAACAGTTTATTTAACTTTAAAATCAAAATAGAGAGATATTTTTAAATTCAATTCGCAATGCTTTTAAAAATGAGACTACCATAAGACCTCCTGCCACACACACAATGCAAACGCAGACTTGGAGAAGATTTCTCCTTATGATAGCCAAACATGCTTGATACGTATTAAAGTCAAATCAATTTTGATATTATTATTAGTGCATAGTGTATAAAACGATTTCGAAAGTAGAATATAAATCTTAGCCAGCATAGGTACCATTATATTATGCCTACTAATAGCTACCATATTAGATGGCAGGTTCTACAACTAAAACCGTACAAGTTTCGTATTGTTTCTTTGGATTTCCAACAAATGGTCAGGCCAAGGAACTTCCCATTGCCACATGAGAATGCCTCTGGAAAGACATCCCCGAGAACCAAACCGGAACTCTGCCAACACAAGGCCGGGTTACCCCTGACTGGGTAACTACTGACACGAGCACGCCATTCCCCGATCGTAAACGACCTTTCTCACGGGATCCCGATAGCCAACAACCACAAAGTAATAAATTCGCGGTAAACACATAGGTTAAATATCTGGGCTCCATACCATGATACCACCTCTATCCAGAAGGAAATGTACATACCCTAAAGGGTGCTACCCCTCATAACCTTGCCGCATCTTTCCTGTTTTGACCATTTCCGGGGTGTGAGGTTCGACGAAGTCACGTCCACAAAAACATACTTTATACAAAAGCCATGCTTTGGGTCAACAAATGATCAACACAATGATCACCAAGATAGACAATCAAATAAACGATCCTATCCCAATAATCAACACAATGATCATTTACAGCAACACTCAGCATGTCACATTACCAAATTGGGAATATATCGCTGATAACTTCAACTATATAACCTCTGAGCTCGTACGTCTCAGAGAAGGGTGTTAAGCTAAAAGAATAAATTCTCCGCCACCACAGAAATATATTTGAAAGAAATCGGCTTTACATTCTCAACTTGTAATGTCAAACACACAATCCATACAAGTCTGTTCCGGGCTCGAACAGAACCGAAGGCACTTACAAAGAAGTCCTTGCAATCCGAATAATCTCTAATCACGTTCGGATTTCCCATCACATATGGAGATCTCAATACCAGGGATCAGCCAGTGCAGAGACAATCAACAAGAAACCCTTTCGCTTTCGAAAATATCCGGTCTTCAACACCGATCTTCGAATGCAATTCATAACGACGTATCACATATTCGGAATGGGTTATACGACCCCAAGGTCCTTTCCCGGTTAACCCGAATAGTGAGCGCTTATTTTTAAAAAAATAAGTGTGGCATTCAAATTCAAGCAAATCACAACAAATACCTTTTTAAAGGTAAATATTGATAGTCGGTTATTGAACTATCAATAGATATGCCAACATCACCAGATTCCAAATAATTTTCCAAATTATTTATTTCCCAAAAATATCTTTATAAGATATATAGTTTTCACGCTTCAAAAATAAATCAACATTTATTTTCAAACAAATCCCCTTTTCATTTAAAAATTCCATAAGGAATTTACATTCCCAAAATATTTATGAATATACGATTTCCATTTAATTTTTAATATTCATTTTCAATTTATCTTCAAAAAGATAAATTCCAAATATTCACTTAATATTGGAAAAGCATTTCTATACTTATTGAAAATAAGTAATTCACAGATCTTTTTATTTTCTATACTGAGAAAATATTTAATATACCCTAATCGAAATTAAGTATATATTTCATTCTTTTAAGGAAATCATTCGCTTAATCATAATTATTTGGGTCAAAACGAATGTCGCGTAAAACATCGTTACGACAACCCAAAATCACTAGTATAGGGATTCGAAATTAAAATAGATATATAAATCCCAATACTATACAAAAAACATTTCCTTTCGGAAATCATTTAATATAACAACAGTGTTATAGTCCACCATTTCCTTTTATTTCTCGAAAGCATCTATTTCAACAATAAATGTTGAAATCTATGGTTTCGAATCTCAATACAGTTTAAAACATCTTTAGATCGTTTTAATTCTATTTAAAACATCCCATCTAAAATAATTTCTTTAACATAATATTCACTATTCAAAAACGTGAATACACTTGTTAATAAATTTCATCACTTCTATTCATTTTATTTTAAAGAATTATTCACTGTCTAAAACATGAATATAACTCCATAAATAAATTACAACAATTCCTTATCAAAATAAGTCGTTACGGATTTATAAAACAATGTTTATAAATTCTATTTCTATTTATTTTATAACAATTTCCTTTTATAAATTTCCTTTATAAATCTATTCAATTTCATATCTTAATGATATACTAAAATTCATATTATAAGTCAAATACTTATAATTTATTTATTTACAAAATCATTCCTTCAAACTTCCCAAATCTATAAATCTTATAACTTCTAAGATTCATTTATTTATCCACATCTATTTCCTAAATAACTTTATAAATTTTTATTTATAAAATTCTATTTATAACTTCACCGTTATAATTCTATAAATTTCATTCATTAGTGAAATTCATTCACAATTCTTTCTAATACTTATAAAAGCTCATTTTATAATTCCAATATTTTTAATTTATAAATATCAATTTATAAATCTTTTTAATATAAAACAATTTATATTACTATTTTAAAACGTCTTTCAACTCCTTTATAATTTATCATTTTGATTTATAAAATAATCAAATTTGATAAATTCTATAGATTTCATTCCTTTATGAAATCCATTTACAAATCATCCTATCATTTATAAAAGCTCGTTTAATAATTCAAGATATTCTAAATTTATAAATATCAACTTATAAATCTTTTAATATAAATCAATTTATATTATTACTTTAAACATCTTTAAACTCTTTCATAATTTTCATCATTCTGATTTATAAAATAGAATTTTTATAAATCCTATCTTTAAACTTCTTATAATAAATTCAGAATTCCCAGTTCAAACTATTTTATAAAATCACTAATCCCATATTTTCAAAAATCAACTTTTAACTGTATTTCTCAAAAATCATAATTTTTATAATATTAAAATTATAACGTTTATTTATTTAAGATGAATCAATTCCAAAAATATTTTATAAACGTATATTTCCAAGAATCACTTTAGAAATCGAAAATCGTTATTTTTAAACTTCAAAATTGGACCCGATGATGCAACACATCAATATTCAATCACAGCTTTCAAACATCATATATCATCCATGATAACAATCAAATATCACAATATATGAAATCAAATAAATATTTGTGAGGAATCCAGTTGGATCCCTCCAACCTGTTTCCCTGCATCCACAGACATTAGCACAATACCATTCCGTTTCAAGACGGAATATCGCGGTACATGGGATTTTATAAATATATATCCGCTTACTAACGGCGTATAGGGTCTCATCCGCTAAAAGAAAATGCGGGAAATCAATCAACTGCAATATATACATATGCCAATATATATATATTGCTATATATATATAATATAATACCAATTCCACTTCGAGGTGAAATATCGCGGTATATGTGTGTAATAAATAACCTCCGCTTACTAACGGCGTATAGGGTCTATTCACATCCAATATATATATATAACAATCATCATACAAGCATTCAATCCACACAACTAACAATTTTAAATCTAACTATTTAAAATTTAAATAAATCCTTTTGAGTGAGAAGTTCTCACCTTTGCTTTTATTAGCAATCGAATTTCCCATCTTGACTCGATTTTCTTGATTTATACCTAGTATAAATATTTACACAATTTATTAATATTCGAAATAATCGAATAACAAATTTTCATTAGATAATTTCTATTCATCGGCGATTTCATTTTTAATAGTTAAATTAACTGATAGTTTTATTTAAACCTATTTCTTCTTTAAAATTTTATTTAACTAAAATTTAAATTTCTTTTTATAAATTTCTCCTATTTATTACATCAAACTAACTCCTTTTAATTTCAAACATATTACTCTTAACAATTTGTCTAATTCAAATTTAATTTCAACTGAATTTACTTAAATAAATTAAATTAACAAATTTTCCGTTTTTAAATAATTTTAACTAGAGATTTCAAATAGAACTAAATTTACTTAACTAATTTATCTTTTAAAATAATTCTAATTAGAAATTTTAGATTGAACTAAATTTCTCTTCTTCTTTTTTTTATAAATTCAAATCAACTAATTTTTCTTTAATAAAATTATTTTCCTTTTCAACCAAATTTCTGTTAAATAGATTTATTTAACTAAACATTTTATTTTCAAACTAACTTTCCCTTTTTTTTAATAAATTGTTTTAACTAAAATAATTTATACATTTCAAAAATCTAATTTTTAACAACTTCTTATTTTTATTTTCTTTTCAACTGTTCAACATTTTTAAAATTCGTATGCGCATATATTTTGATTCTGTTTTAGCTGTATATTAAGTTACTGTAAAAATATACTTCAACTTGATAATTTAAATTTAACAATTTGGTTTTTTTTTTAACTCAAATTTAAATTTTTAAACCAAAACTTTCTTCTGTAAATTCCATCACTGGGTTATACACAAATCATTCAGCAATTATGTATATTAAGAATTAGGTTTAAAAATTCAAGAGTACCTCCACTGATCACGTTCGAATCGAACGAGCCCCAAGTCGCCTTCTTCGAATTGTGTGACGCCGCCTCGAGCTCAAACCATCGCCACCATCGCGCGCGCACACGCGATTTGCCGTGCCATTGCAGAACGTCGCCTCGACCCCTCCACGCGCGAGTCGCCCTAGCCGCCGCACTCCGAAGCTCCAACCTGCAGCCCCAAGCACGCGCGTACGCGAGCTCACCGCCGCCACCGCCCTACGCGAGTCGCTGCCGCGCGCCGTCGCCTTCCCCCTTGCCATACTCGACTTCCCACAAATCGCGACTTCGATTTGTCGCTTCGGCCTTCATTTTTTTTTTTATAAATCTGAGAAGAGAAAGAGTGGGCTTCGGCCGTTGTTTCGATTTGGGGAAGGGAAGATGAAATAGGAGAGGGAGGTCGCGATTATAAAGAAGGAATGAGAAGCTCTGCCTATTTTCTTCTATCAGCCATTTTTATCTCGTTCTGTGAATTGATTTTTGAAGCAGAGGGAGTGGGTTATTTAAAATGGGAAGAACATGGGTTGCACGATTTCTATCGTGATTTAAATGGCGTGATTTTAGGCGTGAGGAAAGGAGAACGTGCTGATGTTTGACTCAATTTAAATTTAAATTTAAATTGAATTCAACTTAAATTCCAATGCGTTTACTCACCGTGTGCTCACATATTAACTCCGAAAAATACGAAATTTGAAATCCGGCAATAATTCAATATTACGGACCCAATGGAACTGGTTTCATCGAATTCCGAAACTGTGCCTCAGACGGCTATTTTTAAATATCGATTCGAACGATTAAATTTCAAAACTGAACAATTCACTTTCAAATTCAATTCTGAAGCTTCTAAAATCTCCAGTATTATCAATATGAATTTTACAAGCCTTTGAAATATTTTTAATCGGCTTAAAATTGAAGATTCAAATTTTTATTCAACTCTCAATAGATTAAATTCTATACTTTAATCGTCAAATTCAAAGTTATATTGAAAATTCAATCCAAACCATCATTCAAATATTTAAAATTAATTAAATATTCTCAATTTAAATTGTTAAAATTTCTGGGTCGTTACAGGCCAAATATATTTTTAAAATGAGAAAATGTGTATTTAAAACAAAGGAATTAAAGAAAAGATCATTGAAATAAAATGAATTAAAATTACCACTGCTTGTTCTTGCACACCCTTGCCCATAGATACCACAATTTCAAGTTTCTTATAGATGATTGACCTAAAAAAAATAAACACAAACTACATGAATATACAATATATAACATAAATGATTTCTATGAAAGAGAGTCAAAAATAATGTAAAAAAGAAATTAAAACAATGTAGAAGGGCACTGAGCTACTTGCAAAAGATAACAGAGTAGCAAATATCAATTTTGAATCTAATATCTATTGCTAGACCTCTTCTGCAATTCATTGTGGTTAAAAAATTAAATTCATTCTTGTAAAGTAGTTTATGCTATTCAAATACTCATATCGAAAACTCCACTAAGCCTTCTTTCATTTTATCGATCTCTCATTATTTTACATAGGTTTTCCGAGTAATCCATCTTCTGCATTGGAAGTTGGAATCTTTGAGATATCCATTTAAATTAGTGCAATCTCTTAACTTTGTTCATTTTCTTTTTCATCTGGGATTTCGAAGTTATGTGATCTGAGTATTGAAAGTTTGAATATTAGAAAATTTGAAGACTTTTTAGTCATGCAGCTTATTCAAACATGGGTTTTCATCAAGGAATTATGCCACCTTTATCACAAAGCAGACATATGCTTTCATTTCAATCAGAAAACAATGGAAACAATAGTTTAAATGTGAATCTGAAAATGGCAGGGGCCATAAGTATAACAATGATTTATATGAAAGAGATGTCAATTACTTAGATATGTAAACATTAGTCATTTCATTTCTTGGTCATTTCTGTGTAAGTGGATGCCTTGTTTGTAAGAAACAATAATATTAATCATATTAAGTTTTTATTTTATTTAAAAAAAATAGTAATCTGATATTCCTTTTTATTCGAATAATAAAAACACAACCATTAACATTCGCTTGTTTTAGTATCAATAAGTATCTACAATAAGCAACTCTATCCAATTTTACAAGATATGTAAAAAAGAAATTAAATAAAAAAAAAGTAGATATGTATAATAAAAAGGAAAACTTTACCAATATTCCATTGCAATCCTTTCTTATGTAACTTTCAATCCTTGATATCAATCTCTTCATCGTCAAGTAATTACTCGTCAAGTGGTTTACTATTTGGCTCTTCATCTTCATCATATTATCTAATTCATGAAATCCTCTTGGTGATGCTCTCAACACAACATACAATTTGAAGAAATACTTTCCCTAGAATAGAACACTTGTACAGCTTGTGTTGCAAAAATGAAAGGATCACTTGCAAATTGATTTGGGAACTGGTGTAAATTGACCAAAGTAAATCTATCCTCAACCTTAACACCAAGATCGACATTTGCCCAATCACACTTAAACAAAGCAACTTGAAATAGACGATAATCCAAAAAATATGTCACGCGAAACCACGTAGTGAACTACTTTCTCAATGGTTCCATTTTCACGAATAGTACTTGCCTCGATGGAAACACCACTATTTTGTGTAGACTTCTCACAATCTTTAGTATGAAAACGCCGACCATTAATGATACAGCCAGCATAAGAAGTTACTTGAAAGTGAGGACCATACGCAAGTGACGTCATGTCCATTTTTTCATTCTTAATCTGTACAATTATGTTGTTGTGTACAAGGACTTATGATAATAATATGTAAATTATATATCAAACTTAATAATTTACAAACAAGAAGAAATAACCCTTACAACCTATTTTTCAAACCAATAACAAAAAGTCTCTAAATGCAAACATGAGAGTTCCACATCATCTTGTTGAGGGTGCAAATGTTTCAACTCCTCTTTGTGCATTCTATATTCATGAACATACAAGTAAAAATCCAGTTTCTTTCATACATTATAATTGGATGGAACTATTACTTACTCTGTATAAGGCTCTGCTTCCTCGGTATTAAACAACGCATACCAATGAGCGGCATCAATCACCTTCTTAGTGACTAACATGGGTTTTTCATTGGAAAAAGGACAACCCTCGAGTTTGAAGTCACTTTGATGCACTTCATTTTGATTTTTTCTTTCTCAAATTTCAGATGCATGTTTAATATATCCACCATAATAATTCATACATTCCTCGGCAACATAGCGATCAGCTATCCACCCTTATGAGGCCCCACCTCGATACTCACGCTAGCCAAGGACACTACGGGATAGTGCCGTCAACTAGCACGAAGAATAAGGCTGTTGAGGAGCAACCATCTGTGTAGTTGCTTTGTACGAGTACCGATATGTCAGATGGTATTACATGCATTTCGTTTCAAGAGGAAGTCTGACGTATCAATTACAAACTCAAAACTATTACACAGTGGCTATGTGATCTTCGAAAACAAATATAAAATAATCATAACATAAATCGGTCATAGATATTCATATCACTAGGGCGGAAACAGATATGAACATAACACATAAAAGTGTACATTAAAGTAGTGGTCATACAAGATCCACTACATCACAAAAGAATAGGTACAAGTGCTAGGCAAAAGAATATGTATACATCAAGGTGTCTCTATCTCGAATGTATAAAAGCACAAACTACTAAGCTAAGTAGTTAGCCAAAAGTCAGATGGCAGACCCTGATAAGAAGTCAAGCAGAAACACTTGAAATACCTCGGTCTGACCCGAGTATTATTTAAGAAGAAAATAATAAATGGATCAGTCTGGCTATAAATATCATATAAAATGAGATAGGATAAGAGATATGACAAAAATGTATAATAACAATAATGCTATACCGTGATAAGTATATATTAGATAACAAAAAAAATCATACAATATCTCAAATTTTCTCAAACACCAAAAAGAATGTCATATTCTTTATTTTATTCACCAAACCACGAATATTGATAAAGCTTATCAATAGAAATCACAAAAATTGGTGAAACATAAATTCTAGAAATCATCAATTAGAAATCCAAAAATCACAAAGGGGGAGGCCTATCAAAAATGGAAGCATGAAAACTCACCAACACGTGTGTCACAAACGGGACGCTATCCCATATTTGCTAACCATAGAGCAGGTGCAATGACGTAGTACAACGGTACATCCGAGGAACCTGAAACTCAAATAATTCAGCACATCGATGTAGTACAATGGTATGCCCGATGAACCTGATAAGCCGAAACAACGACGTAGTACAACGGTACGTCTGATGAATCGAATTCCATTAAAGAACATGAGTCGCTAGCCCATAAAAGTGAGTTGAAACTCCAAAGAACCCATAGGTCGCTAGCCTATAAAAATAAGACGAAGCTTAATATAACGGGGTAGAGTCTCCCACGTGGACAAAAAGACATCGCATATCGCTAGTCTAAACCATAAAATGACCACCGTTGATCAATAAGAAGTGTAAATTACACCAACCTAGTACATAAATGAGTTTAGCTCCATGTCCCATAACCACTGGCTTAACTTAAGTATTTACGAACAAATTGTAGATTTCCACTCAAAAATTGTCATAAGATTTCAATCAAACAAGTCCAAGAATTAACCGACAAAGAAAATGCAAGCGTTTCATACCACTTATTTTGCTAAGTATTTTAATTAAATTTCTCATACGAATGAGGTAAAGGTTTGTATATACTAATTGATTGAAAAATGGTTTTAAAAAGAGATTTATATTAGAAATAACATTGAAATCATTTTTGTGAAAGATTTTGAGTATTTACTACTAGTATAGAAACCTTTGTATTTTAAAGTGATAAATCATAGAAGTGATTGTAAAACAATCAATCAACAAAAATTCACATTCGATGACGTGAATCAAAACCATAGAAATCGATATCAACTCCATTAAACGGATATTCCAAAAATCTAGAAATGAAATCATCAAAGTCGATAATAAATGACAACAACCTACCGGATCAACCAAAAATCGATAAAAATGGCAAGCCACATAAAACAGGCAAATTTGCTGAATTTAACAGCATCAGACGTCTAGAGGTTTTCCTAGATGTCTGAACTGGTAGTCTGGAAATTTTCTTCCAGATCGCGCAGACGTCTGGAAAGTAAGCACAAACGTCTGAGCTGAAAGACTGGAATTTTTGTTCCGTAGCTTCAGACGTCTGAGCTTATCACCAGACGTCTTAGCTGAAGCTCAGGGCAAGATTTAGCCTGAGCCAATGATAGCCTAATTGTCTCGGAGGCGATCGAACGAGCGACAATGACTGGAGATTTATGCCAAGCGACAACCCAGCCCTATGGACTCGCCAATACACTCTGAAACATGTCCAAACATCCATATAAGGATTTTCATAGATTTTGACTTTAAAATGCCTAAAATTGGAAAATTCGCCAAACCACTTCAATTCAAAAGCAAATGGACATGAAATAGATGTTAGGAATTCATATCAAACAACTATCAAAGGTATAGACATAGATGTGAGTTCAAAAACTCGCCTTTAAACCGAAAAACAACAAATGAGAAGCTCTAAAACAAAGCAAGACCGATTCCTCTTCAACAAGACCTCAAGAATCTTCAATTTATTATCAAATGAAATGAATTTCCTAAGTTTGGATTTAGAAATTTATGAAAAAGAGATTGAGATGGAGAAGATGAATAGGATGGTTGCATAAGATTCTTATTGATTTTGGAGCTAGTATCTTGAATTTCCTAAGAATTTAGGGTTTAGGAGTTTTAATTTCCTCTTCTTTCCCGCCATTTTCTTTTAGCTTGAGAGTGTTAGGAAAATAGAATGAATGAATGAAGACAGGGGTGGAGTTAGGGTATTTTGTTGGGTTAGTGGGCTCAAACCCAAACCCAAACCCCGAATGCAAATATCAAAATTCTAATAAACTCCAAACATATCGATGTTTATACTCAAAAAGGTTGTAAACGCCATTTTGAACTCAACAAAAGTAGTCTCGAGTCCTAATTCGACTATTTACAAAAAGTAGTATTTCAAACTTTAATCCGACTAACGATGCTATATTTAAATAAAATATTTAAATATACAATCGTAAAATATGCGGGTTGTTACAGACTCCCCTCCTTAAAGAAATTATGTCGTCGCAATACTTAAGAAAAAATAAAAAGTAACAACCCGACTAAGGCATAACAATAAAAAAGAAATTTTTTTGAAGTGAGAAGTTCACCTTAAGGAGCACGAGAGAGTAAGTCCGGATGTGTTCGCTCGATGAATTCTCTGGATTCCCAAGAGCAATCCTTAGGATTTGAGGACCATTAAACTTTCACAAGAGGAACATCTTTATTTTGAAGGCGTTTAACCTCTGTGGCAATGATATGGATAGGATGTTGCTCATAAGTTAAATTAGGTGAAACTTCAATTTCTCTAATTACACCAGGCTTAAGAATAGAATCAAAATCCCTAAGGCATTTCTGTAGTTGAGAGACGTGAAATACGTCATGAATGGCAGAAAATTGAGTCGGTAATAAAAGGCGATAAGCTATGGAACCAATGCATCCGGTGATGGGACAAGGCCAATATATCGAGGTGCTAATTTTCCCGATCGATTGAAACGCACAACACCCTTCATAGGTGAAACACAAATGAACACCAAATCTCCCACAAAAAATTCTAATTTCCTTCTTCAGTTATCGGCATAGAATTTTTGTCTACTTTGAGCTTCTTTCATCCTATGACGAATAAGGTCAATCATTTTTATGGAATCATGAATAAAATACGAACCTAAAACCAACTTCTCACCGACCTCAAGCCAACATGAAGGAGATCGACATGGCCTTCCGTAGAGTGCCTCGAAAGGTGCCATACCAATACAAGACCGGAAGCTATTATTATAAGAAAACTCAACAAGAGAAATATGATCTTCCCAACTTCCACCAAAATCAAGAACACATGCACGAAGAAGATCTTCATATGAAAGCTATTATTATTTGAAAACAAATAGTTTTCGTTTCGGAAAACTCGATTATAATTGTATGAGTTAAGGCCTTTCAAATATAAAGTTGGTTAAGTTCAAATTCTCAAAATCATATTTTTAAATGGTTTAAAAATCCATATAAACCCATTTATAGTTGAATAACCTTTATAAACCCTAGTTCCCAAATCATAGAATTCAATTTCAAATATTGAATTCAAATTAAAATCAAATTATTTAAATTTCAAAAGTTCAATCAAATTATTCAAAATAACTTTTATTTTTAAAATTCCTTTTCAAAAGCTTTTCGTTTTTTAACCCAATTTCATTTCTAAAACCGTTTAGAGTCAAAATTCAATTTTTAAAAATATTTTGAATTAAATTCAAATATCCGTGACTTAACCGATTTCCTCGTGAAATCCATATTTGTGTGTGTACGGTGTAGTCCAGGGGTTTTACACACAATAGTGCAACAACAATCATCACAGATATATCGATAAGCGGTATCACCCATAACGCTTACCTTCATTCGCAAATTCATAGATAAAGTAAATTTATCAATCACAAAAGTTCACTAATATGATTCGATGTGGGTTTTGGATGGCTAACTGGAATCCGACTCCCTGTCGCATCGAATTTCAAATGTCGTTTACAAGCCAACGGATTTTCATATCTACATAAAAACAATCACAAATATTACAATTCAGCACAAGGCAATTCATATCTCATAGCATTACAATTACATATCACACAGCATTTAGTAACAATCAAACATCTTCAATTAAGATGAATAAATCGTGTGGTTTAACTTAATTAACCACATAATTACTTCATTAATTATCTTTAATCAATGATTAATTATCATTAACTACAAGAGATTAAGTCTTAACCACCTTCATTAATTAAATCATTTCTTAATTAATTATCTAAATTAATTAACCCTTAATTGTAATTAATTAAATCTTAATTACTTTTATTTATTTAATTATTACCTAATTAATTACTATAATTAATTACTCCTTAATTAATGATGATTTCTTAATCACTTTAAGTTAATTAACCTTAATTAATTATTCTTGATTTAATTATCTTAATTAATTAACCACGTCTCTTAATTATTCTTTAAAGTAATTAACTCTTAATATTGATAAATCAATCTTTAATCTTTAATTATCTTCCCATAATTACTTTGACTAAGTAATTATTATTTTATTTAATCATTCATTAATTACTTGATTTATTAACTCGAATTATTAGTTAATTTACTTTAATTACTTACATTAAGTAATTCACTTCAAATAATAATAATTTACCCTTAACCAATATGTTAACGCAACTTTGAAAAATAATTTAACCATTTTAAAACATCCTTTTTAATAATTATTTCTTTATACATTATTAAGAAGATACCCTTCAAATAAAAATCAATTTATTTAAACCATTTAGATTTAGGTTAATTAAAATAATTATTTAAAAACCCTCCTTAACTATTTTAAAAACTTAGGAAAACATTTAAATATTGAAAAGAATTTTAGTTTAACAAATTTTATTTTCAAAACTTGAATTTTCTTAAATTTCAAACTGTTTGGCATGCTGACTCGACACTTACTTCGAGTCGAACCCGAGAAAAATGCCCTATCTCTTCGGGTTTCCCCAAAAATTAACCCGAGCATAAATTTTTTTTTCCTTAAAATTTTCTAAGTATTTTGTCGACACAACCAACCTATTGACTCGGGCCTTTCTTCGAGTCGAACTCAAATCAGCACGAATGAAATCCCGAGCTACCCGCATTCCATCCCGAGCTCATTTTCGATCCTACAACCTTCTTCCCCAATTTTGCAGCCCCACCAACCCAAACATGCACGTACACGTGCACAATAGCTCCGGCCACCATCAGTTGCCACCACGACCTTCACCAAGTCGCTGGTCATCTCCTCAGATGAACCGACCCCACCGATTGCCGATAACCACGTCAAATTGAAATCGAGCCTATCCAGCAAAAACTGGAACTAAACCCAAGTGAAGAAAATCACCCTAAGCTGCTTCGCCACGACACCACCCTACGCCATAGCCCTTGCCACTTCGACCACAACTGCTCCACGATATGCTACGACGATCCCCCTGGTGCGTTCGGCTATTAATCATTAATAACATCGAAATTGCTTTCCAAACCTCATCGACAATATCAGGGTACAAAACCCTAAATTGACTTCGATCGTCATCCATAAAGAATTATAAAATCAACAAACATTTTTCTGATGACCTTTGATTACTAAACATGCTTCCTCATTAACCACAAGATTTATTATTACTTCGATTACCAGAAATTGACGAATTAACATTTCTCATTCAATCTTGCTTTTCTCAATAAATAGATTACTAAAAAATCCAATTTTTCTTTTAAAAATCTTGTTTTCCAAGGACGTGATGGATAGTATATATGGATCAAGAAGTTTTAACATTGACTTTGATATGTTTTTTAGAATTTTCTCTACATATTTTGAATTTCCAGATAAACTAACTTAAATTTTTCCTCAAAAATATTTTTAAGTCTTGATTCTTAATGGTACTTACATATTTTACTTAGATCATGATGCCTAGAGTGAATCAGAGACGAAGAAAGAATTTTTTTCTCTTTTTCTAACAGGTTTAAAACCTGTAGGCTTTAGAACAGAGACTTTGATGTCTCTGTTCCCATATATGCACAGAAATTTGACATACGTATATACATCACATGCAAGCATAAACAAATACTTTTCATAACAACATTCAAATACTTATCATAATCATCAGATGTAAAATAGCTTTAAGCTTTAAGGTGACAGTTTGCTCACCTGAATATGCACAGAGCAGAGAATCAGGTTTTTGAAATTTTGATTCAAACTGAAACTTGTTTTGTAAGTTGAATTCTTGCTTTAAGTACTGAATTCCTATTTTGATTCCAGGTTTAATTTTCTGAGAAAGCATGCATTTGTTGAATTGGAGCTATGATCTGATGATGTTGGCTTAATCAGGTTTGTAGTTTGTTCATTCTCAGGTTTTGTTCATGTTTTGGTCAGTGTTTTGAATATGCAGATTTTGTTTGTTTTGCTGGTTTTTGATTCACCTTGATTTTTTTTCTTAGTTTTGAAAAATAGAGGAGATGATTCTCAAATGGAAATGTAATAGCATAGTTTGTGTAATTAATTTTCAAAAGAAAAGTTAATTCCTTTGCCACTTGTATGATTACAACTAACACTTGTAAATTTTAAATAGACACTTGTTACATTATAAACATTTTATGCTTAAATCCTTTGCTAAAGATTAATTTACAAATTGTGTTTTAAACCTTGCATAATTTTAATTTATAAAACAGACTTATCTATTTTATTTTCTTATGTATTATTTATACTTATAAAATTAAAGTAAAATGGTTTGAAATAAATTTATACATTACTAATAAATATTTATAATAAATACAATTTTTTATGTTCAATACATTTATATTTTTAAACTTAAGATATTAAACTTATTAACAAATACTTATTTTAAAATTTTCATTTTAAACTTAAGTAATCATACTTATTATATCTTGGGGTTTTTAGGCTCAAGGAAAAAGTTAGAGAAAAATTTAGTCTCAAGGACAAAAAGTTTGTTTTTTAGACTGAAGGACACTTTTTAGTGTAAATCACAGAATGATAGTTGTAACAATCATTTCCAATTTACACCTAAAAGTGTCATTCAGACTAAAAAACAAACTTATCGTCTCTGAGACTAATTTTTTTTGCAACTTCTTCCTTGTGCCTATTTACCTGCTATATCTTTGTATAAAATTTTCTTTAAGTCTAATTAAATTTCAATATATTAACATTTGAATTTCAAATTCATATTTTCAAATTATAATATATTTATAAAATATTCACTTTTGAATTTCAAATCATAAATCTTTATTTATTTTAAAGATAAAAACTTTTTTTTTCTTATTAATGAATCAAGTTATCAGTTTGTTGAATTTTTCAAATTGATTTCTTTATTTACAATCTTTATATATATATATATATATTCATTCAAATTTTCAAATTAATTCTTAATTTAATCTAGGAATCAAATTAATTACAAATTTAAACTTGTTCAAAAACAGGAATGTTACAAAGCTTATCAATAAAAATCACAAAAATTGGTGAAACATAAATTCTAGAAATCATCAATTAGAAATTCAGAAATCATAAAGGGGGAGGCCTATCAAAAACGGGAGCATGAAAACTCACCAACACGTGTGTCACAAATGGGACGCTATCCTATGGTCGGTAACCATAGAGCCGGTGCACCGGGGTAGTACAACGGTACGTCCGAGAAACTGAAACTCAAATAATTCGGAACATCGACGTAGTATAACGGTACGCCCGATGAACCTGATAAGCCGGAACAACGACATAGTACAACGGTATGTCCGATGAACTGAACTCCATAAAATAACATGAGTCGCTAGCCATAAAAGTGAATCGAAAATCCAAAGAACCCATAGGTCGCTAGCCCATAAAAAATGAGACGAAGCTCAATAAAATGAGTTACAGTCCCCCACGTGGACAAAGAGACATTGCATATCGCTAGTCTAAACCATAAAATGATCACCATTGACCAACAAGAAGTGTAAATTACACCAAATTAGTAAATAAATGAGTATAGCTTCATTCCCATAACCACTGGCTTAACTTAAGTATTTACGAAAAAATTGTAGATTTTCACTTGAAAATTGTCACAAGATTTCAATCAAGCAAGTCCAAGAATTAACCGACAAAGAAAACGCAAGCGTTTTGTACCACTTGTTTTGCTAATTCGTTTAATTAGATTTCTCATACGAATGAGATAAAGGTTTGTATATACTAATAGATTGAAAAAGTGTTTTAAAAACGAGCTTTGAATTAGAAATAACATTGAAATCATTTTTGTGAAAGAGTTTGAGTATTTACTACTAGTTTAGAAACCTTTGTATTTTAGAGTGACAAATCACATAATGATTGTAAAAACAATCAATCACCGAAAATTACATTCGATGATGTGAATCAAAACCATAGAAAATGATATCAACCCCATCAAATGGATATTCCAAAAATCCAAAAATAAAGTCATCAAAGTCGATAATAAATGACAACAGCCAATTGGATCAACCAAAAATCGATAAAAATGGAAAGCCAAATAAAACAGGAAATGTTGAAATTCAAATCAACTCCAAACATATCGATGTTTATACTCAAAAAGGTTGTAAACACCATTTGAACTCAATTAAAGTAGTCTCGAGTCCTAATTCGACTATTTATAAAAATTACCATTTGGACTTTAATCCGACTAACGATGCTATATTTATATAAAATATTTAAATACACAATCGCAAAATATGCTGGTTATAACATGCCCGAATTTTAGCTAGAATTAATGTGATAATAAATTCAATCTTTGGAATTAAATTATGAAATTTTAGGTAGTTAATTTTGAATTTTGGATTTAATGATGAATTAATTAGGAAATTTCCATAGTAAATAATGATATGTATTTTTAAATAGAAATTTTGATTTTGGAACTCAATAATAAATATTTTGAATAATATTTTAATTATAAATTTAATTGTGGATAAATTTGAAAAATTGAATAAATATACATATATATATCAAAAGATTGTAAATAAAAGAATTGATTTGAAAATTCAATAAATTGTGAATAAGAATTTTGATTTGGAATTAAAAATAAATATGTTGAAAATAAATATGATTTGAAATTCAAAAATAAATGTATTGAAAGTAAATTTGATTTAAAACTATATTTTAAAAATTAGTAAAAAGTTTGTTTTCTAGAAATTATAATATATACATACGTGTATTAATTGGAATTTATATTTTAAATTCAATATAGTAATTTTCGAAAGTTATTCCAAGTTCATTATACATTTTCAAAAACAATTGATTAAAAATTTAATAATTTAAAAGTATGATAACTTAAGTTTAAATTTTAAAATAGGATATTCTTTTTCTAACATAACACATATGTAAACATACTACATGAACATGAAAATAAAATATAAGGATTCAAAAAAAACATAATTCTTAAGTATATAAAAGTATAAATATATGTAAATATAAAATGACAGGGGTTTAAAACATAGTTTATTTAACAAGGTCTTAAACATAGTATTAAATTTTTAACAAGTGTAAGTAAAAGAACTTGGAAATTAACAAGTATTAAAATAAAAATACAAGTGGCACATTTGTTTCAAGTTTACAAATATAGTTAAAAGAAGTTACCAGGCTTTCAATTTCCTCTATTCATTTCTCAAAAACTGAAACAAAATTTTAAATTAAAGAAAAGGGATGAAGATTAAAACCTGGAAAGAAAATGAAATCCAACCACAAATTCAAATAAACATCTCAACCTAAAAATAGACTCAACTTCAAATCTGGAAATCAAAGCAAATAAAATCTGAATTGAAAGCAAATAAAACCTAGAAGAAGAAAAACATAAATCAACATCAAAGTTCTGGAAGCTGAAGCAACTCTCAGATTTCTTGACCTGAAAACATGCAAGCAAATTAAGATTACAGAGTTGAAAACAATTCAAGCTTCAACCTGAAGCAGTAGATCAAAGTCCAAATTCAACATCAAAGCAAATACAAGCTTCAGATCAAAAATGCTTCCAAAATAGAAACCAGTCCTCTGTTCTTTCAAAAGTCAAGGTGAGCAAACTCTAAAGCCTATATGTATATTTTATTTAGTTTTCATGTGACTAAATCTTGATGAATGTTTGTGAAATAAGTACGTACGGAAGGAGATATGTTTGTGTGTATATATAGATATCAAATAGATTGAATATGTATGTCTGTATTTATATTCATACAGGCCTCTGCTTAGCTTAATAGGTTTTCAATACCTGATTCAAACTTCAAAATCTCCTCCTCCATTCCTTTTTAAGATAAAATGTCTAAAAGAAATAGGTTTGAATGACTAAGATTTAAAATTTAAAAATGGTTTCAAATGTATTTATGGGATAAATATCATAAAGTTTGAAAATTACCGTGAATAAACATTTTTTATCAGAATTTCAAGTATCATGGTTTCGAGTTTCAGTTATATGACTAAATTCATACTTAAATTTTATGAATTTTAATGGAAATATTGAGATTTTTAACTTCGAAATTAATCGGAATTTGTGAGTTGTTTAGAACTTGAATTTTTGTCAATTCGCGGCGAACGATGCGGTGTTAGGCGACGTGGTTGTGGCCAGAGGAGGATCATGGGCTAAGGGTCAACGGAAAATTGGTAGCCGAAATTCTCGATTGTCATGGTAAGCAAACGACATGAATTTAGGTTAATATCCCAGTTTTGCCGATGAAATTTAAGGGGAAGATTCAGCATTGTTGAGGTAATTCAGGTTATCTGACCTGGGGGAACAAGAGGAGGAGGTTCTTGCGAATATATGGTCGGAGTGGCGTGGTTTCAGGTGGCCGGTGATGATCAGGCGAGATGATTTTTTTACCATGCAGTGGGGTTCCAATTTGGTTCGACATGCTCGATTTTGTTTCTCGATGCTTTTGATTTAGCTGGGTGTTCGAGATGGATGGGGGCACGTTTGTTGTCGTGCTAGAGGGCTTAGCGATGATCAGAAGTTGATCTGGAGATTGTGCATGTGCACTTGATGTCCATCGTATCAGTGCAAAGGGGAGGAAGAAGAAAAGGGTGGGTTGCCTCGGCTTTGGTTGCGGGTAGTGGAGTACTTGACTCGAAGGAATTGTGGGCGTGAGTTTACTCGGGCAGAAATTGAAAAAAACTCGGGAAAGGGTATGTTTGACTCGGGTATGATATCAAAGTTTTGAAATAAAGAAATTTTTTAATAAAGCAAGTAGAAAATGTACAAGTTTTTCAAGCAACTATTAAGACAAGTTTCAAAGATTGAGTGTTAAGTAAATGATTGAAATTTGTTTTGTTTTTAAAATAATTATGTATAGGGATAATGGTTTAATTAAAATCATTAAGTGTTTTTCAAAAATGATTTGACTTAGTAAGTAATTAAGATAAGTGGTTTATCTTAAGTTAATTAAGGCTTTGGATAAATAAAGACTAATCAATTTGTTAATGATTGAAGGTCAAGTCAATTATGAAATCAATTTAAATTAGTTATTAATGTGAATGATTAAAAGATAATTATGTAATCAAAAGTGAATAAATTAATTAAAGGTAGATTAATTTGTAATTACTTAAATGTAATTAATTAAGGGATAATTGATTATGTAATTAACTTAAAGGTTAATTTGATTATTGTAATCAAATAAGAATAATTAACTAAGGATAATTAATTAAATGGTAATTAATTAAAGGTTAATTAATTAATGTAATTAATCAAGGATAAGTAATTAAGGGTTAATTATTTAATAATTAAAGGTTGATTAATCATTAACTAAAGTTGATTAATTAATTTATTAATGGTTAATTAATAAATGATTAAAGGTTAATTAATGATTAAGGTTTGTAATTAATTAACATTAATTAACCAAGTTTAGTTATTTGTCTGATTTAAGTTAATCAGATAATTAATTGATATTACTTATGGATGCTTGGATTGCTTATGAATGTTTGCATTGTATGAATGCCTTAAATTGATTGTTATCTCTGGACTGTAATATTATGTTCTGTGAATTAAGCCGTGTAAAATTTATTTTATTTATTTATCTATGATACATTTATCTGTGAATTTGTGAATGAAGATAAGCGCTATAGCATTATATCATTATCGATATTGTTGTGTTTGAATCTGTGATGATTGATGTTGTTACACTATTGTGTAAAACACCTGGACTACACCATACGCACACAAATATGGATTGCACGAGGAAATCAGTTAAGTCATAGATTTTAGAAAATAATTTTTAAAATTGAATTTCGAATTCAAATGGTTTTGGAAATGGATTTGGTTTAAACATGAAAAGCTTTTGAAAAGGAGTTTTTAAGATAAGTCATTTTGAATAACTTGATAAAGTTTTGAAATTTAAATAATTTGATTTAAAGTTGAATTCAAGTTTTGAAATTGAATTTTTATTTGGAAAATTATGGTTTAAAAAGGCTATAAAAGTTATAAAGGTGTTTATATGGGTTTTAAAACCATTTTAAGAGCATTGGTTTGGGAATTTGAATTTAAACCCAGTTTTATACTTGAAGGGCTTTAACTCGGGCAAATGAAATCGGATTTTTTCTGAAAGGAAAACTATTTGTTTTCAAATAATAATGGCTTTCATATAAAAGAAAGAATTTCCAATTTTTTCGAAAGGAAATAGTTTTGAAAGCTATCTTTGTTAAAGATTTGGTAAATTTTGTTGTTGAACTGAAATGGATCTTTTACTTAAAGGATTTGAATCGTGAATAGTTTGGAAAGCTGTGAATTAATCTTTGTGAAAGATTACTGAACTTTGTTTTGAAGTTGAAGAAGATATAAATGGTGTATCTTTTTGTGTAAAAGATTTGAATTGTGAATGGTTTTGAAAGCTATGAATCGAGTCTTTGGTTGGATGAATTAAACCAATTTGAAAAGGAAATTGTTCTGAAAAGCTATGAATGAATCTTTGTGAAATATGGGTGAACTTTGTGAAGTGAATCTTTTTATTTAAAGATATGAAATGGTAATTTGTTTAAACCATTTGAATAAAGTTTTGGGTAATATGTTGTGACTTAACTGAAATCTCAATATCCATATGTTTTTAAATACAAGCGCTCATTATTCGGTTTAGATAGGAGAGGACCTTGTGTCATATAACCCATTCCAAATAATGATACACGATAAGGATAGCATTTGAAGACCGGTGGTAAAGGCCGGATATTTCTGAAAGCGAAAGGATAACTCGTCACATGTCTCTGCACCGGCTGATCCCAAGTATAGAGATTTGATCACCCTTTGTGATGGGAAGTCCGGACGTGATTAGGAATTATCCGGATTTGCAAGGGCTTCTTTGGAAGTGCCTTCGGTTCTGTTCGAACCCGGAACAGACTGGTATGGACATGTGTCTGGCATTACACTTTGAGATGTAAAGCTGGTTTCTACCAAATACATTTCTGTTTGGTGGCGGATATTTATTCTCTTAGCTTAGCACCCTTCTCTGAGACGTACGAGTTCAGAGCTTATGTAGTTGATGGTTACTAGTGATACATTCCCAATTTGGTAATGTGGCATATGAAGTGTTGCCGATCATTTGTTGATCGAAGCATGGATTTTGTGAAAAGCGTAGCTTTGTGGACGACACCTCATCGGACCTCACTCCCCGAAAATGGTCGAAATAGGAAAATGCGGCAAGGTTGCAGGGGTCACGCCCCTAGGGTATGTCCATACCTTTTGGAAAAGGGTGGTATTATGGTATGGAGCCCAGATATTTGACATGTGTGGTTACTGCAAATACATTGCTTTGTGGTTGTTGGAGTTGAGAGCTCTCCGGTAAAGGTCGAAAACGACCGGGGATGGCATATCTTAGGTGTTACTCCCGGGAAGGGAGTAAACCGGCCTTGTGTTGGTAGAGAGCCGTGTAGGTTCTCGGGGCATCTCTCCAGAGGCATTCCCATGTGGCAATAGGAAGTTCCTTAGCCTGACCATTTGTTAGAAAATCCAGAGAAACAATACGCGCCATGTACGGTTTTAGTTGTATAACCTGCCATGGAATATGGCGGTAACCTGCTATTGAACATGGTAGCTATAGTAGGCATACGATGAAATGTTGAATGCTGGCTAAGATTAATATTATACTTTTGAAAGGTTTTCTGCACTATGCACTAATAATAATATCAAACGGTTTTCGCGTATCAAGCATTTTTGACTATCATAAGGAGAAATCTCCTCCAATTCTGCGTTTGCATGTTGTGTGCGGCGGGAGGCCTTATGGTAGTTTCATTTTCCAAAAAGCATTACGGATTTTAATTCTAAATTCTTTTGTCATTTGTTTTAAAGATAAACTATTTTTGTTTGCACATACTAGTCCCATGACTGACCCGGAGTTTATTGTTCCCTTCCTAAACTCTGGATGCCCATAATTTTCCACACATGCAGTCTGAGTTGGGTTTTTCAGATAAATAGTATGAGATATTCGATAGCATCCATCTTTTGGATTTGTGGATCGCATTTGCTCAAGGTGACCGACCTTGCTTAGTACAACTTGATTGGGAGTTCGAGCTATTTCTGGATTGGTGCTTCGGAGATGGAGTTGCAGATATCGGAGTTCTCTTTGGAATTTCTCTATTGATGCTTATCTTTCTGCTGCTCTATCTTGTCTTTGATATTTGTATTGATATCATTTGTATCAAATTATTGTATCGAATATTGTATATCAATGATATATTTGTTTTTTTCCGCTGTGTTGTTGTACTTAATGTGTTATAAACTCCGGCGAATCGGATTTGAACGTTTGGATCTGCGGCTTTCGAATACGAGTTGAAGTATGGATGTCGATTTTCGAACGCAAAAATCCGGGTCATCACACGGGTTGTTACAACCCTTTAGGTCGTGCTTGATTTTTAACAAAGCCCTTTAATACTTTCATATACCTGTTGGAACTGGACTAGCCCATAGCGGAAGTTATGGGTAAATTTCAAAAAAAAATTATTGGGCCCATAAGGTCTAACTGAATTAGAACATTTCTAAATTTCATTTAAATAAAATCTTTTATTTTATTTAAATTCATATATATTAATATATTAAATTAATTTTATTTGATTTAGTTTATACATAAATGTATCATATACATATGTGTGAGTGCATGTGTAACATAATAACCTATGAAAGGTACAGTATGCCTATATGTTGATGTTGGCATTTACATTGCAACAAACATATTAGCTCATTTTGTATGTCATGTATGTTGTCCAAATATGTGCACGTATATGTGTTATAAAATACACACACACATATCTGTATAAATATATTATATATAATATATGAACATAAAAAATTTATATATAGATAAATATATAAAATAAAGAGAGAGAGAACAATTATTAAAAATTATTTATAATTCAAAATTAACTTAGTTTTGCAAACACCATAATTTTAGTATTTTAATTTGTATAAAATAATGTTTTCATCCATTAATAATTCACAAAAAATAATCTATTGATGAAAATTCAAATTTTACAGTTTTTGAAAATCCAGGATCATAAAGTAGAGCTTAGGAAAAATTTGGAAATTTTTTAAAGTAGAATTATTATTTTTAAAAACAAATACATTGATTTTGACAATAATTATTTAATATAAAATAATATATTATTAAAAATTCAAATTTTAAAATTTTAGAAATTTAGGATCATGAATGAAAGGTTACAAAAAAATTTGAAGAAATTTTCAATTAAATTATTATTTTTAATAAATCATAAACAGTTTTTTTGAAATAACATTAATTCCTAAAAATAATAAACTTTATTGAAATATTCGTATATTTTTTCTACATATTTCTGATATGATATAATATTTTTTCAAAATATAAAATTGAATTTTAAATGTAATAATTATTTAATGTATAATAAATAATTCAAAAATTCGATAAATGTTAATTTAAAATTTTGAATACATGTATGATAATTAAATTTTGAATTAGTAAATTCATATTATACATAAATAGGTGTACTAAATTTTTTAAATCATGTGTATATCTTATATGTGCTATTATGAGAGAAAAATATACACTAATATATATATATATATATATATATATATATGAATTTATTAATAAATATATATAAAACAATTGTTAATAACAAAAATTGATTTTGTACAGTAAAAAACATTTGTCAATACATAAATCAAATAACATAATAAATAAATTGTACACATAACCAAACTGATTTATAACAACCACATCTACTTACGAAAAGCTCACCTAACTAAACATATAGTAGCAATATATTTAAATAGATATGAAATTGCTCGTTATAGGATCATAGAATATAATTTAATTACTGTAATCATTAGGTACTATATGACATGCTCCCACTATTTCCACCATTACTATAATAGCGTACTAAATTTAGAGGTCCACCATTCACTTAATATTGTTAATGCTGTTAATTTTTTTCATATGCTACAACTAGTTACAGAGGAGAGTTCTTTGATTAAATATCTTGAACTCAAAGAAATAAATGTTATTGAAACGAATTTTCTATATGAAAATACATTTCAGAATAAAAATTATATTTCATATTCCTATATTATATATCAGTTATTATTACAATTCTTGTTTCCAATGTCTCTCTATAAAGCAGAACTGACTATTCATTCTCTTCATTCCAACTTTACCTTAAATTATATCTATTCTTATACATTCATTTTTCTTTCAAATGGTCAAACTATTCGAAAGAAAACCTTACTACAATATCGTAACAAACCTTTTACAAAAGCGCATTTGATTAATCATAACATTAGAGACATTAAATATGTGCACTTAATGTAAACCGATCAAGATGACATTTCAATGATCGAGTTCATAGATTTGTCTAGTTGTTTATAGTATTATGTTACATTAACACAATATGATCCTTTTGAAATCATTCAAGTTGAATACATGATCTTAAAATACTGTTTATTGGCTTACTTCGAATGAACAAACTTCATCGAAATATTGTACCCTACAAACTATGACTGTTCACCATATAACATTTATATGTAAAAGTATATGGATCAAATATCTATAGTCTTGAATTGCATTTAGAGTTCAAAAACTCATAAAATGCATATACGGTCTAAACCAAATAAAGATATAAGTGACCAACTTATGAATGTATTAAGTAGTTGAAATTGGGCACTTGCATGGGTATAGAAATAGTATATAACATGCAGTTAGAGTTATTAGTAAGTATATATTATATTTATGTTTGTCAACTTTCAATTCAGATGTAACGACCCAGAAATTTTAACAACTTAAATAACGTAATTAACCGAATTTATTCTTGAAAATAAAATAATACAATTTTGCAACAAAAATTTGATACTTTGAATACGTCTATTTAAACATAGCAAATGTCAAAATTTCATCACAAAATACAGAAATTTGTTTTATTGTGAAATTTCAACTTTAATTTAAATCAATCAAATTGATGAAAATAAAACATTTTCAAAATCTAAATATTTTTATATAATAAAAATGTAAATCGTTTTCTGAGTGAGACGTCTTTTTTCGTTTCGTCAAATTTGGGCTGCTCTACTGATCCGAGCACCTGTCAGTTCCTCGTCTTTCATTATATACAAGCACACATATAATATGTTTGGAGTACTATATTATATGTTTAAAAGATACATACATACATACATACATACATACATATATATATATATATATATTCAAATGTTTGTTTACAATTCATATTTTTAACATAGAATTTTGTTATAACATAATATATATATATATATATATATATATATATATTATTTAATATTTGTGAAGTTGAAAGGAAATTGTATGTATTTTAATAAAATTGATTTTCAATATAATATGAAGATATTTAATTTTAATATATGTTTTAATAAATATATATTATGAAGATTTTATTTTTAATGTCTGTTTTTAAATTAAATATTGATTTTTAGAAATAATAATAATATAAAATATATTTTCCATTTATATCAAGCTAGTTTTGATTGATTTTTCATCGAATATAGTCCATAGTACTTTGCTTTTGTCTCGCCACTGTCCAGAATTAGTCGCAATAGCTTTTTGCTTGATTGTGTGCGTGTCCGCGTCCATATCCATGTAGGCGTCATGTTCATTTCCCGTTGTTCTCTGGCCTCGAAAGGTGAGCGATCACTCATGATTTACATTTTTATATTTCGTAAATTCGATTCACATGAAATGACAATTGAATATGTTGTTTAAATTGTTAGCTATTTAATTTGTTAAATATTGGTCTGTTATTATTTGCATTTGTTCACCTATTATAATTGACATTATTGACACCCATAACCTGTTAGTATGTGTATATCATATTTAATTTGACAATTTTGATCATATTTTCCATTGATATGCTATTTTATGCTGTTATTTTATTTGTTCTTTCTGTGGGTTGAAATGATATATACTCGAACGATATTTTAGGATAAGGAAAATTGGTTACAGGTTAAAATGATAAACCTAAGCAATTTTTATTTTGAAATTTTGGGATTGCAGGTTGAAATAATATATATCCGTAAATACTAAATTTAAATGCGGATTGAAATGATAAATATCTTGTCACTTGACCAAATGATAGAAAATTATATATGGACACCGTTGGTTTATATTTTGAAAATGATCTCCAAAGTTTGAAAGGAAATATATGAGTTTTATTAAATATTGATTTTTAAATATAATAGAAAGATTTTAAATTTAATATCTGTGTAAAATTTAGAATTTTAAATTGTAACGACCCAGAATTTTTTAGAAATTAAAATTTGAATATTTAATTAATTTTAAATATTTATAAGTGAATTTATAAGTCAAATAAATTTTTATTTGAATTATTGGATTTAATTGAATAATTAAATCGATAATTTAATATGTTAAATTATGGAAATAATTGAAAATCGAGTTAAATATGATTGAAAATGATTTGTAAAATTTTATTTTATCATATTGAAGTTAGAATGATATTTTAGAACTTTTAAAATCGAATTAAGAGTTAAATTGTGAAAATTGAATATTTTAAATCGACTAGTGAAAATAGCCAATTTTTGAACAGTCTCAGAATTGAACGAAACTAGTTCCATTGGATCCGTAATAGTTGGTTATTATCGGATTTCAATTTTCGTGTCAATCGGAGTTATCGTTTGATCGTGGCAGCTCGAAACGCATCGAATTATTTTTAATTTTAATTTGGCGAGTTAAAATAGCCATTTTTCAAAAAGTCTCGGATTTCGACGAAACTAGTTTCATCGGATCCGTAATGTGATATTATTGTAAGGTTTCAAATTTCGTGTCAATTGGATTTACCGTTTGTCCGGTACAAATTAAAACGCCTAGAAAATCGCTTAAATCGGTTTAATTTAAATTGAACGTTTATAGCCATAACTCGCACAGATGTCCGAATTAGCTTCCGAAACCTGTTCCATTGTGTCCGGAACGCGGGGTAAACCCTTGAAACGCTGGTTACGGCCGAGTGTAGCTTGTGCGAGGGGCTTCAAAACCCTGGTCTCCGATCGTGTTCAAATTGAGTGTGGTGATCGAAAAATTAAAACCTAGTTTATGATGATGGGTTTGAGTGTGCGGCTATGGTTACTGGAAAAGAACGTGGGAAGGAGAAAGGGGAGTGATGGTCAAGATGCAGGGGGGAGAGATCCAGCGGCCCAGAATAGATGAGGTTAAAATTT
Source organism: Allium cepa (assembly GCA_030765085.1). Classification (NCBI taxonomy): domain Eukaryota; kingdom Viridiplantae; phylum Streptophyta; class Magnoliopsida; order Asparagales; family Amaryllidaceae; genus Allium; species Allium cepa. Next base: position 114,769,589 of record CM060932.1, read on the forward strand.
TAAAGAAAATATTGTAAATTGTTTATAAAAAAATTCGTAAAACTTGTAAAATGTATAACTTTTTCATACGAGGTCGAAAATGCGCGAAACCAGTTGCGTTGGAATCGTATGGACGAGAACTACGCGATGGAATTGGATTGGAGTCGTTTGGAGTTAGTGAAAATTTTGGGTAAAATTAAACGTCCGTTTAATTTTATTCGAAATAAATCGCTAAAACGGAATTTAAAATCAAGGTGAGAACTTCTCACTCAATCGAATCAGTTTCGATTTTATTTTAAATAGTTAGATTTAAAATATTTGAATGCATGTTTGAATGATGATTGTTATCTATTGATTGTTAAAATCGACATTATGCGCCGTTAATAAGCGGATGTTATTTATTAAAAACATATACCGCGAATATTTCATAAATAGTGAAATTGGTATTATATATAATAGCAATATATATATATTGGCATATGTATATATTGGAGTTATTGATTTCCCGCATAGCGGATGAGACCCTATTGCGCCGTTTATTAAGCAGATAATATTTTAAATCCCATATACCGCGATAATTTCGTACTGGAGCGAAATTGGTATTGTGCTAATGTTTGTGGATGTAGGAAACAGGTTGGAGGGATCCAACTGGATTCCTCAACAGTATTTATTTGATTATGGATATTTTGATATTCGTTGATTATCATATAAGATATATGATGTCGTTGTTGTCGTGATTGACTATTTGGTATGTAGCATCATTGGACCCAGATTTTGGGATTGTAAAATGATTTTAAAGTGATTTTTGAAAGTATACGTTTTATAAAATAATTTTTGGAACCGATCCATTTTAAATAAATAAACGATATAATTTTAATGTTATAAAAATTATGATTTTTGAGAAATACGGTTAAAGTTGATTTTTGAAAATATAGGGTTAATGTTTTTATAAAATAATTAAATTGGATTTTTGAATTTATTATAAAAGTTTAAAGATAGGATTTATAAATTTGATTATTTTATAAATCAAGAGAATGGTGAAATTATAAAGGAGATTAAAGATGTTTTAGAATAATAATATAAATTGGTTTATATAAAAGATTTATAAATTGATAATTTATAAATTAAAATATTTGAATTATAAAACAAGTTTTTATAAGTGTTAGAATGAATTTCATAAATGAATGAAATTTATAGAATTATAAACGGTGAAGTTATAAATGGAATTTTATAAGCAGTAGGTTTATAAAATTTATAAAGTTATTAAAAGAATAGATTTGGATAAATAATTGAATCTTATAAGTTATAAGATTTATAATTATGAAGTTCAAAGGAACGATTTTTGCAAACAAATAAATTATAAGTATTTAACTTATAACGTGAACTTTTGGTTTATAATTGGGTTATGAATTGAATATAGGTTAATAAAGGAATTTATAAACGTTGTTTTATAAATTCGTAAACGACTTATCTTGATAAGTAAATTGTTGAAACCTATTAATGGAGTTATATTCACATTTTTGACTGTGAATAATCCTTTAAAATGAAATGTATAAAAGGATGAAATGTGTTAACATAGTATATTCACGTTTTTGAATAGTGAATAAGATGTTAAAGAAATGTTTTGAATGTGATATTTGAAATAGAATTAAAACGATCTAACGATGCTTTAATTGTGTTGAGATTCGAAACCATAGATTTCAACATTTATTGTTAAAATAGACGTTTTCGAGAAATAGAAGGAAATAATGGACTATAACACTGTTGTTATAGTAAATGATTTCCGAAAGGAAATGTTTTGTATAGTATTGGGATTATATATCTATTTTAATTTCGAATCCCTATACTAGTGATTTTGGGTTGTCGTAACGATGTTTTACGCAACATTCGTTTTGGCCCAAATAAATATGTTTAAGAGAATGATTTCCTTAAAGAATGAAATATATACTTAATCTCGATTTAAATATATTGAATATTTTCTAACTGTTGAAAATAAATAAAATTCGTGAATTACTTATTTAATAAGTATGGAAATGTTTTCCAATATTAAAGTGAATATTTTGAAAATTTATCTTTTTGAAGATAAATTGAAATGAATAATGGAAATCGTATATTCATAGATAATTTTGGAATATAAATTCAATATGGAATTTATAAATGAAATTGGAAATTGGGTTTAAAAATAAATGTTGATTTATTTTTAAAGTATTGAAAATAACATATCTTGTAAGGATATTTTGGAAAATAAATAATTTGGAAAATTATTTGGAATCTGGTGATGTGTGCATATCCATTGATAGTTCAATAGCCGACTATCAATATTTAACTTTGAATGGGTATTTGATGTGATTTGTTTGAATGTGAATGCCACACTTATTTTTGAATAAGCGCTCACTATTCGGGTTAACCGGGAAAGGACCATGGGGTCGTATAACCCATTCCGAATATGTGATACGTCGTTATGAATTGCATTTGATGACCAGTGTTGAAGACCGAGTATTTGCGAAAGCGATAGAATGACCTATCGATTGTCTCTGCACTGGGTAGCTCCTGGTATAGAGATTCCTTAAGTGATGGGAAATTCGATCGGGATTGTGAATACCCGGATTGCAAGGGCTTCGTAAGAAGTGCCTTCGGTTTTGTTCGAGCCCGGAACAGACTTGTATGGATTGTATGTCTAACATTACAAATTGAGATATAAAGCCGATTTCTTTCAAATATATTTCTGTTGGTGGCGGAGAATTTATTCTTTTTAGCTTAACACCCTTCTCTGAGACGTACGAGCTCAGAGGTTATGTAGTTGAATGTTATCAGCGATATATTCCCAATTTGGTAATGTGACATGCTGAGTGTTGCTGTAAATGATCATTGTGTTGATTATTTGTGATAGGATCGTTTATTTGATCGTCTATCCTGTGATCATTTCTATGATCATTTGTTGACCCAAAGCATGGCTTTTGTATAAAGTGTGTTTTTGTGGACGTGACTTCGTCGAGCCTCACACCCCGTGAATGGTCAAAACAGGAAAGAAGCAGCAAGGTTATGAGGGGTAGCGCCCTTTAGGATGTGTGCATTTCCTTCTGGAAAAGGGTGGTATCATGGTATGGAGCCCAGATACTTACTCATGTTGAAAACACTTTGTTATGATTGTGTGAATTGACTGCGAGCGCTCGGTTAAAAGGTCCCAAAGGACCGGGGGACGGCATATTCGGTCAGTTGTTACTCAGTTAGGGGTAACCCGGCCTTGTGTTGGTAGAGATCCGGTTTGGTTCTCGGGGATGTCCATCCAGAGGCATTCTCATGTGGCAATGGGAAGTTCCTTGGCCTGATCATTCGTTGGAAATCCAAAGAAACAATACGAGACTTGTACGGTTTTAGTTGTAGAACCTGCCATCTAATATGGTAGCTATTAGTAGGCATAATATAATGGTACCTATGCTGGCTAAGATTTATATTCTACTTTCGAAATTGTTTCCTACACTATGCACTAATAATAATATGAAATGTTCTTTTTAAATGCGTATCAAGCATCTTTGACTATCATAAGGAGAAATCTCCTCCAAGTCTGCGTTTGCATTGTGTGTGTGGCGGGAGGTCTTATGGTAGTCTCATTTTTAAAAGCATTGCGAATTGACTTTAAAAATATTCCTCTATTTTGATTTTTAAAGATAAATAAACTGTTTTGAGTTCTCACACCAGTCACATGACTGACTCGGAGTTTATTGTTTTCCTTCCTAAACTCTGGGTGCCCACCAATTTCCACACGGGCAGTCAAGAGTTAAGGTCTATCGGGATATTCTGGATATTCTGGAGTTGCTGGAGGCAAGATGGATGGCATGGCGTATTATTAGTTTATATAGTATTTATTTTTCCGCTGCACTGTTTGTTGTTGTTGTTGTTGTACACTCTGATGATATGATGTAATGAAATGTGATGTAATGTAATAACTGATATAGTTCTTTGTTTAAAGATTATCCATTTATTATTATATGTTGTTCAGCTGCGAATTGTGAGATTCTGTTGTTGTTCTGTTGTTTTCTGTTCCGTTCTATTGTCTATTTTCTTTCTGTTCTATTCTCTTCTATTTTCTGTTTTCCTTTCTCCCTATTTTCTATCTTCTCTGTCTTTTTCTTCTTTTTCTTTTTCTTAAAACCCTAAGTGTTCGGTTTTCCGTCGTTCGATTTCTCGGCAGTCGATAAAGTGAGTATCGATGTTGAATTTTCGAAAGGCGAAGAATCGGGTCCTTACAATGTGGTATCAGAGGATATGGTTAAGCGACAACCATGGTTCTGTTGGGTATTACTCATTAGAGATAGGGTCAGTAGTACTCTAGAATGAGTTTGAGTGTAATAATAGCTATGAGAGCGTATTTGTTAGTGAATATATAAAATTGTTTTATATTGTGATGATTGGTTTGTTGAGTGGTATATGAACCTTCGTCGGCGCAGCCTCGAAACTGAATCGAAGGGGTTTCTAAACACTTGAATAAAACAATTCGACACAGTATTGATTTTTAAATTGGGTAAATGAAATAATTTTACCTTGAGTATATTTTGTATATGAAGAAATAATTTTTCAGAATTATTAAAGTGTATATAAGTTGATTATTTAGATGTTTGAATAATCTAAATTGAAGAATAATTGTATAAGTAAAAAGAATTATAAGAATTGAATTATAATTAAAGTGATTTACAATTGAGAAATAAACTTATATATGTAAGAAGTGAAACTATATGAATATATGTAGGAATATGAGTTGTAAAATAAAAATGAATGTGAACTTAAGTTATATATATGAATTCAACTTTAGTAATTGAATTGAATGAATGGATTAAATGTTCATCAAATGAATGTAAATTAAGTTGATATGGAATAATGAGTTTAAGTGTTAATTCATTAAAATCTTAATGTTATTGGAAAGTTGAATAGTTGAATAAAAATCAATTTATTAAACCAATTGAAAGTGATGGTGTTAAACCAAATAGAATGAATATAAGCAAAGGAATTTGGTTGTAATTGATATACATTGGTTGTTATATGGTTGTTAGTTGATTGATTGTATATAATTCATTAAGATTTAATGAACTTGAAAACTATATAATTGAATTCAAATTAAAGGTAAATAAATTTGAATGGAAATGAATTTGAATTGGAAGCGAACCAACTTGAATATGAATTGGTGAATATAAACTAATTGAGAATGAATGTTAGTAAAAATATCCAATGTTAATGAATCAAATGTGATTAAATTGAGAAAACCATTTCATTGAATATTAATGAGAATATGAATGAATATTTATTGGTTATGAATGATAGTTGGTTGATGGTTGCATTTGTTGCTTTTACTACATTTGCTATGTTGACATATATAGTTATTATGTTGCTATATGTTGTATATTGATACTATTATCTATATGCATGATTCTCATGTTGTTTGTTGAGTAATTAGTAGGTGCGGATCGCATTTGCTTCGCATTTGGAGCTCGCTTTCGCGCTATATTAGCCGTATATGCTCGCTAATAAAATATAAGGTACATATCTCGGATTACATACCGTACTTTTACATTTTTTCCCTTCGGGATGCCTCATTACTTGATGAGATGTATATTTGTGATATATATACTGTCATTTTTTTTTCGGATCGAACCGCGCAAAGGAGACTATGGCGAATTTTTCCGGAAATTTAAGGCGTTAGAAAAAAATTTGAGAAAAATTGGAAAATTTTTGAAAACTTTAATTTTGATTTAGAATTGAAAGTTAAACAATAGTAGTTTGGTTTGAAAAGATAACTAAGTATGATTTGAAAACTTAGTAAATATTATAAGATATTTAACTATGATTTTTTGGAAAATTAATAGATTCTGTAATTTTTCTTACTTAATAATTTCGAGGACGAAATTCTTTTAAGGGGGGAAGATTGTAACGACCCAGAATTTTTTAGAAATTAAAATTTGAATATTTAATTAATTTTAAATATTTATAAGTGAATTTATAAGTCAAATAAATTTTTATTTGAATTATTGGATTTAATTGAATAATTAAATCGATAATTTAATATGTTAAATTATGGAAATAATTGAAAATCGAGTTAAATATGATTGAAAATGATTTGTAAAATTTTATTTTATCATATTGAAGTTAGAATGATATTTTAGAACTTTTAAAATCGAATTAAGAGTTAAATTGTGAAAATTGAATATTTTAATATTTAAATCGACTAGTGAAAATAGCCAATTTTTGAACAGTCTCAGAATTGAACGAAACCTGTTCCATTGGATCCGTAATAGTTAGTTATTACCGGATTTCAATTTTCGTGTCAATCGGAGTTATCGTTTGATCGTGGCAGCTCGAAACGCATCGAATTATTTTTAATTTTAATTTGGCGAGTTAAAATAGCCATTTTTCAAAAAGTCTCGGATTTCGACGAAACCAGTTTCATCGGATCCGTAATGTGATATTATTGTAAGGTTTCAAATTTCGTGTCAATTGGATTTACCGTTTGTCCGGTACAAATTAAAACGCCTAGAAAATCGCTTAAATCGGTTTAATTTAAATTGAACGTTTATAGCCATAACTCGCACAGATGTCCGAATTAGCTTCCGAAACCTGTTCCATTGTGTCCGGAATGCGGGGTAAACCCTAGAAACGCTGGTTACGGCGCGTAGATCGGAGTTTGGAATTTCCGGGATGAATAGTGTCGTTCAAAATTCTATAAATAGCCCTTCACTCTAAAAAATAAAATAAAAACCCTAGCTCTTAACAGGCCGCCGCCCCCTCCTTTTCAACGGCCAGGAAACAATGATCATTCTCCTCCAATTACTCCAAATCCGTCGACTATTAGGCTAAACTTTCAACTAGAATATTGAAGAGGGCGATGAGAGCTACGAGATCAACGGTCATGATCAAATATGGAGCGACGTGGTGGCGTCTAGGGGGGCCGACCGTGGCCAGTTGCGCACGCAACACGAGGAGGAGGAGGGGTCCGAGCTTCTCATGCTTATGGCCGAGTGTAGCTTGTGCGAGGGGCTTCAAAACCCTGGTCTCCGATCGTGTTCAAATTGAGTGTGGTGATCGAAAAATTAAAACCTAGTTTATGATGATGGGTTTGAGTGTGCGGCTATGGTTACTGGAAAAGAACGTGGGAAGGAGAAAGGGGAGTGACGGTCAAGATGCAGGGGGGAGAGATCCAGCGGCCCAGAATAGATGAGGTTAAAATTTTAAAGAAAATATTGTAAATTGTTTATAAAAAAATTCGTAAAACTTGTAAAATGTATAACTTTTTCATACGAGGTCGAAAATGCACGAAACCAGTTGCGTTGGAATCGTATGGACGAGCACTACGCGATGGAATTGGATTGGAGTCGTTTGGAGTTAGTGAAAATTTTGGGTAAAATTAAACGTCCGTTTAATTTTATTCGAAATAAATCGCTAAAACGGAATTTAAAATCAAGGTGAGAACTTCTCACTCAATCGAATCAGTTTCGATTTTATTTTAAATAGTTAGATTTAAAATATTTGAATGCATGTTTGAATGATGATTGTTATCTATTGATTGTTAAAATAGACATTATGCGCCGTTAATAAGCAAATGTTATTTATTAAAAACATACACCGCGAATATTTCATAAACAGTGAAATTGGTATTATATATAATAGCAATATATATATATTGGCATATGTATATATTGGAGTTATTGATTTCCCGCATTTTTTGTTTAGCGGATGAGACCCTATTGCGCCGTTTATTAAGCGGATAATATTTTAAATCCCATATACCACGATAATTTCGTACTGGAGCGAAATTGGTATTGTGCTAATGTTTGTGGATGCAGGAAACAGGTTGGAGGGATCCAACTGGATTCCTCAACAGTATTTATTTGATTATGGATATTTTGATATTCGTTGATTATCATATAAGATATATGATGTCGTTGTTGTCGTGATTGACTATTTGGTATGTAGCATCATTGGACCCAGATTTTGGGATTTTAAAATGATTTTAAAGTGATTTTTGAAAGTATACGTTTTATAAAATAATTTTTGGAACCGATCCATTTTAAATAAATAAACGATATAATTTTAATGTTATAAAAATTATGATTTTTGAGAAATACGGTTAAAGTTGATTCTTGAAAATATAGGGTTAATGTTTTTATAAAATAATTAAATTGGATTTTTGAATTTATTATAAAAGTTTAAAGATAGGATTTATAAATTTGATTATTTTATAAATCAAGAGAATGGTGAAATTATAAAGGAGATTAAAGATGTTTTAAAATAATAATATAAATTGGTTTATATAAAAGATTTATAAATTGATAATTTATAAATTAAAATATTTGAATTATAAAACGAGTTTTTATAAGTGTTAGAATGAATTTCATAAATGAATGAAATTTATAGAATTATAAACGGTGAAGTTATAAATGGAATTTTATAAGCAGTAGGTTTATAAAATTTATAAAGTTATTAAAAGAATAGATTTGGATAAATAATTGAATCTTATAAGTTATAAGATTTATAATTATGAAGTTCAAAGGAACGATTTTTGCAAACAAATAAATTATAAGTATTTAACTTATAACGTGAACTTTTGGTTTATAATTGGGTTATGAATTGAATATAGGTTAATAAAGGAATTTATAAACGTTGTTTTATAAATTCGTAAACGACTTATCTTGATAAGTAAATTGTTGAAACCTATTAATGGAGTTATATTCACATTTTTGACTGTGAATAATCCTTTAAAATGAAATGTATAAAAGGATGAAATGTGTTAACATAGTATATTCACATTTTTGAATAGTGAATAAGATGTTAAAGAAATGTTTTGAATGTGATATTTGAAATAGAATTAAAACGATCTAACGATGTTTTAATTGTGTTGAGATTCGAAACCATAGATTTCAACATTTATTGTTGAAATAGACGTTTTCGAGAAATAGAAGGAAATAATGGACTATAACACTGTTGTTATAGTAAATGATTTCCGAAAGGAAATGTTTCGTATAGTATTGGGATTTATATATCTATTTTAATTTCGAATCCCTATACTAGTGATTTTGGGTTGTCGTAACGATGTTTTACGCAACATTCGTTTTGGCCCAAATAAATATGTTTAAGAGAATGATTTCCTTAAAGAATGAAATATATACTTAATCTCGATTTAAGTATATTGAATATTTCTAAGTGTTGAAAATAAATAAAATTCGTGAATTACTTATTTAATAAGTATGGAAATGTTTTCCAATATTAAAGTGAATATTTTGAGAATTTATCTTTTTGAAGATAAATTGAAATGAATAATGGAAATCGTATATTCATAGATAATTTTGGAATATAAATTCAATATGGAATTTATAAATGAAATTGGAAATTGGGTTTAAAAATAAATGTTGATTTATTTTTGAAGTATTTAAAATAACATATCTCGTAAGGATATTTTGGAAAATAAATAATTTGAAAAATTATTTGGAATCTGGTGATGTGTGCATATCCATTGATAGTTCAATAGCCGACTATCAATATTTACCTTTGAATGGGTATTTGATGTGATTTGTTTGAATGTGAATGCCACACTTATTTTTGAATAAGCGCTCACTATTCGGGTTAACCGGGAAAGGACCATGGGGTCGTATAACCCATTCCGAATATGTGATACGTCGTTATGAATTGCATTTGATGACCGGTGTTGAAGACCGAGTATTTGCGAAAGCAATAGAATGACCTATCGATTGTCTCTGCACTGGGTAGCTCCTGGTATAGAGATTCCTTAAGTGATGGGAAATTCGATGGGGATTGTGAATACCCGGATTGCAAGGGCTTCGTAAGAAGTGCCTTCGGTTTTGTTCGAGCCCGGAACAGACTTGTATGGATTGTATGTCTGACATTACAAATTGAGATATAAAGCCGATTTCTTTCAAATATATTTCTGTTGGTGGCGGAGAATTTATTCTTTTTAGCTTAACACCCTTCTCTGAGACGTACGAGCTCAGAGGTTATGTAGTTGAATGTTATCAGCGATATATTCCCAATTTGGTAATGTGACATGCTGAGTGTTGCTGTAAATGATCATTGTGTTGATTATTTGTGATTGGATCGTTTATTTGATCGTCTATCCTGGTGATCATTTGTTGACCTAAAGCATGGCTTTTGTATAAAGTGTGTTTTTGTGGACGTGACTTCGTCGAGCCTCACACACCGTGAATGGTCAAAACAGGAAAGAAGCAGCAAGGTTATGAGGGTAGCGCCCTTTAGGATGTGTGCATTTCCTTCTGGAAAAGGGTGGTATCATGGTATGGAGCCCAGATACTTACTCATGTTGAAAACACTTTGTTATGATTGTGTGAATTGATTGCGAGCGCTCGGTTAAAAGGTCCCAAAGGACCGGGGGACGGCTTATTCGGTCAGTTGTTACTCAGTTAGGGGTAACCCGGCCTTGTGTTGGTAGAGATCCGGTTTGGTTCTCGGGGATGTCCATCCAGAGGCATTCTCATGTGGCAATGGGAAGTTCCTTGGCCTGATCATTCGTTGGAAATCCAAAGAAACAATACGAGACTTGTACGGTTTTAGTTGTAGAACCTGCCATCTAATATGGTAGCTATTAGTAGGCATAATATAATGGTACCTATGCTGGCTAAGATTTATGTTCTACTTTCGAAATTGTTTCCTACACTATGCACTAATAATAATACGAAATGTTCTTTTTAAATGCGTATCAAGCATCTTTGACTATCATAAGGAGAAATCTCCTCCAAGTCTGCGTTTGTATTGTGTGTGTGGCGGGAGGTCTTATGGTAGTCTCATTTTTAAAAGCATTGCGAATTGACTTTAAAAATATTCCTCTATTTTGATTTTTAAAGATAAATAAACTGTTTTGAGTTCTCACACCAGTCATATGACTGACTCGGAGTTTATTGATTTCCTTCCTAAACTCTGGGTGCCCACCAATTTCCACACGGGCAGTCAAGAGTTAGGGTCTATCAGGATATTCTGGATATTCTGGAGTTGCTGGAGGCAAGATGGATGGCATGGCATATTATTAGTTTATATAGTATTTCTTTTTCCACTGCACTGTTTGTTGTTGTTGTTGTTGTTGTACACTCTGATGATATGATGTAATGAAATGTGATGTAATGTAATAACTGATATAGTTCTTTGTTTAAAGATTATCCATTTATTATTATATGTTGTTCAGCTGCGAATTGTGAGATTCTGTTGTTTTCTGTTCCGTTCTATTGTCTATTTTCTTTCTGTTCTATTCTCTTCTATTTTCTGTTTTCCTTTCTCCCTATTTTCTATCTTCTCTGGCTTTTTCTTCTTTTTCTTTTTCTTAAAACCCTAAATGTTCGGTTTTCCGTCGTTCGATTTCTCGGCAGTCGATAAAGTGAGTATCGATGTTGAATTTTCGAAAGGCGAAGAATCGGGTCCTTACATAAATAATATATGTTGTGGAAATTTTAAATTTATAAGTTAAGTTTGATATGTAAATTTTAAGATTTTACCTATAAATTTACTATTTTATATTTATAATAAGAGTTAATTTAATAAGATTTAATTTAATAAGATTGAATATAATAAAATTTAATTTAACTAATATTAATCTCAAGTTTAAAACATTTGTTTAAATTCATTTTAATACTTTTAAATAGATTTTATTTAACCTTAATAAATAAAATTTGGAAAGATAAATTAAATAAGAATTGATTTGTAATATAATTTGTTAAGGATTGAATTTAAATAAGAATTGATTTCTATTTAAATTTGTTTAGAATTGAATTTAAATAAGGTTTGATTTGAATTTATTAACTTTGAGACTTTGAAAGATTTGATTTTATAACTTGATTTGATAAAAAGTGATTAAATGGATATTCTCGACTTTAAATAAAATTAAAATTGAATATTTTGTAATATGATATTTTATTTAAATGTTATTAAAGATGATTAAGTGAATATTTTGAAAATTTGAAAAAAAAATTATACTTGAAATTTTGAAATACAAATGGAATTTATCAAATTGAGTTATTGTAAATTGTATGAATACTTAAGCTTCGAAATCTATTGAATTTGAAACGGTTTAAATTTGAAGTTCAAACCAGGAGTTGAAATCGATATAAATTAAAAATGGTTTATTGAGAATTTGAATTGATTTATGAAAGTGGAAGAAACAATTCTAATTTGAGTCTATCTCGATATAAACTCTTTTAATATATATAGACTATTTTTAATATATAAACTATTTTAATCTATAATCTATTTATAAACTATTTTAATTTATAAAATGTCAATATATATACTATTTTCAATATTTAAACTGTTTAAGTTGCAACCGTTATAATTTAGATTTAATAGATTTAAATGCGAATATTTTGATATGACGGTTTGTGGTTATGATTTTGGAAGTGAATATGATTTCGAAAGTGATATGATTTTCAAAAGTGAATATGACTTCGAAAGTGATATGATTTTGAAATGAATATGATATTTTAATATAAAGTATGAACTGTTGAAATGATTATAAAAGTGATTTTATAAAATGATCACGGTTTGAAATAAGCGTTTAGTTGTTAAAGGGACCGAGATCGGATATTGTCATACTCTCTGCCAATACCGAAAACCACTTTAATAACTGTGTACGTGGTGAAGAATCCAGAACGAAGTAGGATGGTTTGGCAATGATTCTATATGAGGTATTAACGCAGCCTGACTCCCACAAGTCAGCTTGATGTGACTAAAACAGGAGCCACACCGGTCCAAGTCAGGTCGCTCCTCCGATCGGGCAGATTTCTTTGATACCAATTTATTACTTTGTAATTTGATTGGGTGCATCTTTGATTTGGGAGTGTGTCTCGAGGTGGGTGGTAGTAGCTGCTATGCATTACCACCAGTCCAGATCTACAAAAGGTAGTATCCTACCCTGGGCATTTCCATGCGTGCCTTATCACATGCCTTATCGCGCCCTCTACGAGTTTGGCTTGTATCGTACCTATGAAGTGTCCTATGGTAGCCCCCCGTTTATGGAGGAATTATGGTACTATATAGAGTACGAGAATATATAAAAATGTGTTCAGGGGGATATAGGTAACACCTTAATGCTATTTTGATATTTTACTTTACTGTAGACATTGTTTATGTAGTTTATTTTACTATGTATGTAGATATTTTAATGGACCCTTAGAGGATGAGTATCCCAAAATCCTTTAAGTTATTTGCATTTCACTTGACATTTCACTTGAGTTGATTTACTTGCATAAGAATGTTAATCCTGACTCGAATGTTTTTTGTTTTTCTTTTTGCTTGGGTCAGACTGAGTGTCACGGCATTTAAGACTCACCTTCGGAGTTTGGAGATTTGCTTGAAGATTTATCTTATCTATTCAGCTTTCAGTTATTTCCAGTTATTTCTGTTCAGTCTTTTCGGTTGCTTTTGTATTTGAGACTACTATGTAGTTGATATTTCTGTTATATCTTGCTTCAACTTTGATGTTTATGTAATAGCTTCATGAACTACTATTTATGTATTCCACTGCTTATTGTTATATAGTCTGTGTCTGTGACTCTATGATTGATTTATTTATTGTATATGTTGAGTTTCACCAATTATAAATTAACAATCTGTTGTTTTTAGAAATTCAAGTCTGAATGGATGATTATCAATTTGAATGGCTCGAAATAGCAGGTCATTACAATTAGTATCGGAGCTTTGGATTAGGCAAAACTTACCATATAAAGTAAAAACTCATTAGAGATAGGGTAGTAATACCCTAGAATGAGTAAGATTAATTAAAGAATCATCTTCGTTCGAGCTTGAAATTCCTCGTTAGGATCATCCTGGATTAGGATTTCTTTTGAAATTTGGAACTTTCCTTTTGTTGTAAAATCCATTCTTGTTTTCCTGTTCCTGTTCTTCATGATACCGAAGCATCCTATAGCTCTATTTCTGTTGATCTCTATAATCAATAAACATCTTGTGACCTCAATTGGCGACTTCATCTTTTTGCATGACTAATCTCATCGGTGGCCCCGTTAACCTGAGTATGATTTGTAAAGTGGTGAAACTCCTTTACAACAAGCATCGATTCACCGGAGATTTCTACATTCTCGGTTCCGATTCTATTATTTCTTGTAAAGTCCGAACCGTTTCTCTAGTAGATGACCATGGTAATTCTCTTGCGATTGAATGCCTATTGCTTCAGGATTTTGCAGGCAGTTTATCTTTTCGCTTGATTATCAGCCTAGTGACCTTGACTCCATCTCAATAGTTAGGGATTATCCTGATGTTTTGGTGAAGTCGCTTCTCTTCCTTCCAAGCGGGAAATTGAATTCCGCATCGATCTTATTCCGGAAGCTCGACCTATTGTCCTTCCTCCCATATGAATAGTTTCTATAAATGGTTAATCATGCCCTTAGGAATAACCAATGCTCTTTCCTTCTTCGTCGATCTCATGAATTACGTTTTCCGCGATGTTCTCATCAAGTTTGTCTCCATTTTTCTTTGATTACATTTTCGTCTTTTCTAAATTTTGGTTGACCAGGTTAAAGTCGCCGCGATTAAAAAAGTCTATCCATTTTTCCCTTTTGCGGTTTAATTTTCTTATCTTCCTCTCGAGCCTATTTGCTTAGATAGAATTCTATTTGGTTAGGATTCCTCTAGATTTGAATCTCTATTCTTGTTTTAAAATCTATTCTTGAATAATCCTAGAGCGTGTTTGTAATTAATATAAATTGTTTTATATTATGTTGTTTGAGTTGTTAAGTTTGATTTTTGGTTTCGATCGATTTGTCTGGCCAACGATATTGATAGGAATTCCAAAATACTTGAACAGAACAAGCTGATACTATATTATTTTCAAAATTGGTAAATGAAATAATTTTGTATATGATTATATTTTATATATAAAAGTATAATTTTCTGAAGTTAGATAGTTAAAATGAATTAGTTGTGAAATGATAGTACTAGATTATCATTTATTGTTTGTCAATATTCTTAAACCATTAACCATTGTTGAATGTATAAGAAGATAAATTTTATAAATATGTTTTACAAATCTGATTTGCTAATGAAATGAATTTAAATTAAGGATTTGAGAATTAAATTTCTGGCTCTTTTCTAAATTTGGTTTTCAAAGTTATGAAAAATATATTATTTGAAGGTATTTTCGAATGGAAATTGTTTTCAAAGAATTTTAAAAGAAGTAAGTGAGTGCTCTCCTCTTGTGTCGCTAGAAATTAACTTCGGTGATGACTACAACATCATCGATATTCATTTTCGACCACTTAGTAGCTTTTCCACAGTTTTGTTTTGAAAATGGATTTGATTTGAATTTATTGAGTACGATTTGATGTATAAAAAATATATATGTATATATTTATTTCAAAATGGTTTGAAATGAAACCGAAAATTTAATTCTTAAGTTTTATCTTAAGTGATGGTTTTCAATTATTGAATGAATTAAGATTTTTGAAATAACTGGAGTGTCTAAATTGAGAAAAGAAATTGAAACAACTTAAAACAGTTGAAACTAGGGTAAAATTTATTTGTATAATACTCAACTGCATTTTAAAACATATATAACCTATCTAGAATATTCAAAAAGTTAAATGTTAATGTCAACATGTAATTGAATAATGTACAATATAAATGTAAGTAATAAGATGTCCAAAATGAAATTTTGTTAAGGGAATTTATAAATAGAAATTGAGCTGTTATAATGAATGTTTATATATTTTATTTATGTTATAAGAAATGTAAGTAAATTTAAAAGTGAGTAAATACGAACAATAATAAATAAAATTTATATGATTTCGAGTTAATTGTTGTATCTGGTATTATGAATTTTGAATCGATCTTTCTTTCTAGTCGATTCTATTCTCCAATCTCGTTCCTTTCAGGGACGAAAAGTTTTGAATGGAGTAGAGTGTAACGACCCAAAAATTTTAACGATTTAAATACCATAATTGACTGAATTTTTTCTTAAAAATAAAATAATAAAATTTTGCAATGGAAATTTGATATTTGGAATATGTTTATTTAAACATAGCAAATGTCAGTATTTCATTAGAAAATATAGAAATTTGTTTTATTATCAAATCTCAACTTTAATTTAAATAGATTAAATTAATGAAAGTAAAATATTTCCAAAATCTAAATATTTTTATATAATAAAAATGTTAATCATTTTCTGAGTGACACGTCATATTTCGTTTCATCAAATTTGGACTGCTCTAGCCCGGTTTATCTTATTTTCGGCGTTTTAGCAGCAATTTTGGCAACAAAAATCGAGTTTTGATAGCTCAATCGTATCGCTAATATCTATGTACCATTTCGTTTGTCTCGTCGTGCTGATCTTCGTGATATATTCATTGTTCATTTCGGTGTCATGTACGCGGCGAAATTTATAAAAGATTTGTCGTATCGGTTTCGCATTTGGACTTTTGGGTTTCTGTGTCTATTCAATTGTCCTCCATGAAATCTAAGAGCCATCAACTATTAATATTCACAACAATTCACGTATTTGACTTTTGGTTTTCCTGACTCTTACGATTCCTTGCTATATATATATAATTGTTTATTTCTCTGCCTTCACTTTCGATCTGTCCATTTCAAAAAAAAAAATATGTGTGTGTGTATTGTTTTGGCATAAAAACTACTTCCACCTATTCGCTTTGTAACCTAACCGCCACGCAAACCCTGACACACCATGGCTGCCATCTCCAACCAAGCTCCATCCCACAGCCGCCCGTAACTAGCAGTCTCACCTTCAATGCCACCCACCAGATTTGAGACTCCATACGCCTAGTCACCATTGCTTAACTCCTCAGACAACAGCGTCTCTCAAGAAAAAAAAACCCCACCGCATAGCTGCCGAACTCCACCACCTCGCGTAACCCACCCTCATCCTCGGCCAGTCGCCATTGCCATCTCCCCTCACCTTTCCACAACCCACGCAAGCTTCTTCCACCCTTCCACCTCACAACCTGTCTCCGCCACACCATGGATCCAATGACCACAACAGCCGATCCAAATTGCTCCTCACCCATCCACCATTCGGGCTCCCATCACCTACTTGACCAAAGCCTCCCTACGTGTTCGCCTTTCCTCTCACTAACCTCTAACCAGTTCGCAAACGCCCCATAACCGATAAACCCACGTCTCTCTCAAAGTTGCTCATCATGCGAACAAGTCGAATCCGCCATATACCCAAGCACCCGCACAACCATACAACCTGCCACCATGACCGCATCCATCCCACCACATGCGAGAGCATCCCATGCTCGGCCTCAGCCTTCCACGCCCGAAACCGTGCAGCCTTCCGCCATTATCCCCTCTCACTTGTGTAACGACCTGCCTTCTTGGACGTTTTAAGAAGACACACATGTCAAACTAAAATCATTCAAAATGTCAGATTTTTATAGGGTAAATAAGAAAAAGCAGAGAAAGAAAAAAAACAAACAGAATCTCACAAAGGAATAACAAAAATGAGTGTAATAGTGTCAGAGATGTTTATGGGGTTTGGCATCTCTTATCCAGTGTTTAACGTGGGAGCAGTAACTTAAGAGATGTTTGGGATTCACATCTCCTAAGGATCCATTAAACTGTCTACTATGTAGTACAATACGCGATTATAATATGTCTGCAGTAAAGTAAAAGTATTAAAATAGTGTTAAGGCATTACCCATATCCCCCTTAACACATTTTATATATTCCCATAGTCTATACACTACCGTACACTCCTCCGAGAGGTCTACACAGAGGGAACCCCATAGGTAAGGTACAAAACAAACTCAAAGGCATTCTAGGGCATGTGAACACGGCACTCGAGGTAATGCCAGGGTAGATATACCATTTGCGATCCGGACTGGTGGTAGATACTACCACCCACCTCGGACACACTCCCTAATCAAAATCAAAGGGTGGCCACCAAATCAGTTACAAAGTAATCGAATGATATCGAAGAATATCGAAGAAATGTGCCTGATAGGAGGAATGACCTCACTTGTCCCGACATGGCTCCTGATTTTATTCACATCTAAGCTGACTCACAAGAGTCAGGGTCACGTCATACTTATATAGAAATCGTTCACCAAACCATCCTACTTCATTTCTAGAATCTCCACCATGTACACAGTTGTTAAAGCGGTTTTCGTTGTTGGCAGAGAGTATGACAGTATCCGGTCCCGATCTCTTTAACAACCAAATATTTATTGCACACCGGATGGTTCCTTTATGTTTCAAAAGTCAATTAACAATTTATATCAAATATCATATTCAATTTCAAATCATATCTCTTTCGAAATCATATTCACTTCAAATCACATTCTCTTCCAAATCATATCTTTCAAAATCGTAATTTCTTCCAAAAATCACGTTTGCAAAATAGATTAAATCCTTACTTCAAAATCATCATATTCAATTAATTATAAATTTAAAATCTCAACTTAGGTCATAACATCATTTAACCGTATTCTCTTTTAAACCAATGAATCGAATTTAAACACTTCCACTTTACTTAGTCCGGAAATTTAGAAAATAGTTATAAATAGTTAAATATTCTAAAATAGCTTATTTATAGATCAAAGATACTGTTAAATTGATTTAAGATTATTAAATAGATTTAAAATAGAATAAATATAATTAAAATAGATTAAATAGCTTTAAAATAGATTAATTAGATTTAAAATAAGTTAAATGGGTAATTAGTTTTTAAATAAATTAAATGGTTTAAAATGGGTTAAAATGATTTGATATAGTTATTGTAGGTTAAAATAGTTTAATAATTTGAAAATCTTAAAATTTAGAATCTTTCAAATAATATATATTATGTTTTTTAACATTTTATATAAAAATATGAGTTTGAAATTTATATCAATTTAACTATTTATTTTATTTCAACATATCTGGGACATAAAATTTTAAATCAACAAATCCCAATTTCGAATCTTCAATTACAATTCTTTCCAAATCCATGTTTAAAATATCAATTTAAATTGTTCCAATTTCAATACATTTCAAAGTTATTTATCAAACCAATTCAATAACTTAATTCTGATAAATTTCATTTACTTAAAAATTCAGCTTTAAACCTTCAAGTAAATTCCCTAAAGCAGTTCCTTTTAGCCAATTCACATTTCAACATAAAATACTATTTTCCCACAATAATTCAATTTATATAAATCAAATTTTATTCAAAATATCATTTAACTAAATTCGAGAAAATTTCAGGATTTAAAATCATTTAAATTTAACAAATCCGTTGTCCGTATATAATTCTCTACCCTAGGGTCAAGTGATACAGATATTTATCAATTCAGTCCGCAATTTAAAATTTTACGGTTATATATCATTTCAAACTGCAATCCCGAATTAATATAAAAATCCATAAAATCACTCGGGTCTATCATTTCAATCTATAACAATTTTTCTTTAATTTATAGATCTTTCGGGCATATATCATTTCAACCCTTAGTGATTTTCAGATAATAATAATTAAGGGAACTTGTAGAGTGACAACGGTATATAAATTTTCATAACATGCAATCATCCAACACCAAAATCAAACATCCATCAAAATCATCATGCAATTCAATTAATAAATTTCAACAATAACTAATTATCAATAACAGCTATTTAACTGAAAAATTAGATTCAACAATAAATTAAATGACGATTTAATTCATATTAACAAGAATAGCAATTTAAATCTACCAAACAACCATAAATAAATTTCTAATCACATCGTAAATTTAACTCAACAAACATAAGAAATTTTAGAAGTTGTGACTGGGTCAAAACACTCACCTTAGAATTTAAACCGAATTTTAAATTCAATTTAAGGCCCAAATTTAAACAGTCTCGGAATTCATCCAAACCAGCATCAAAATGTCCGAAATTTTGACATGATCCCAGCGGATCAAGTCGTGCATAAAACGGACCTCGTATGTAAGAGTTATGTACATAAGAAGACATATGGTTTAAATTTTGAAAATGAATAAAATAAGCATAGATTACACGTCACTACCTCATGCTCCAAAGCCCAGATAACCCTAGCTTGCACAGTACACCACGACAGGATTACGACTGCCACCACAAGACTGCTGACCACGCCGCCCCAAACGATCGTCGTTACCCCCCGATCACCAGCGATGCTTCCTTATGGCCCACGACCTTCCCCCTCCCCGAGGCAACACGACAACCGACGTCACCGGAGAAACCCATCGCGGCCACCCGTGCTCAACCCTACTCGAATTCTTCGAGCCGATCCAACTGTTGAATCGACGAACCACCTACGCCAATGAACTCCACTCGTGAATCTCTACGGTACGGTATCATCAAATCGACGATTAGGCAAAGTTGATTGAGAATCGATGAATGACCGCGATTTGTTCTTCAATTTCTGGAAAAATAGTGGTTCAAATTGGAAAATGAATTATAGATCTGAGATGCGCTTGTCGAGAGCTTCAAATCAATATATAATTCGATATAGTTTGAGGAATTTGATTTTCAATTTGATTTTTGAATTTGGGAATTAGGGTTTGCTGCCGTTGGGAAGAGAGAAGTAAAACGTACTGAAATAAAAAATAAGAAATGACCTAGGGTTTATAATGATCTATTTATAGGCGGAGCTAAAAAATAGAAAGAATGGGCTAGATTGGTTTGGAAAGGAACGATAAACGACCCGAAAAGCCTGTTCTGCCTCCGGAACGAAAATGGGTAAACCCAAATATCAAAATAGATGTTTTCAATAATTTTAAATTTAATGGAATAGGTTTTCAAGTCCTAATTTCATTAGATGAAGAAGTTATGCTAAAATTAGCTTATTTCAAATTGATTTCAATTATTTTAATTAAATCGATTTATAAGTGTTTCGAGCCCGTACAATCAAACGACAAGCCCGATCGCTACGAAACTTGAAATCCTATGATAATTCACCGTTACAGATCCGATGAAATAGGTTTCATCGAAATCCGAGATAGTTGCCAAAATGGCTAATTTCACATAAATTAAATAAATTAATAATTAAATTAATTAAATAACCTTTTTATTTCAAAGTAAATAACCAACAAATTTCATCATTTTTGATTCCTTCGATAATTATAATAATTTAAAGCAAATTCTTATATTAATTATTCCAACAATTACGGTGTTTAATTCCAACTGCAATTAATCCAATTAATTACAATTTAATTCCAATGGATTGATTTTATTTGATTTCAATCTTTATACCTAATCAATTATTATTCTATACACATGGTTAGCATTGTTTTATACTTCATTACATTAATATCATCCAATTTCCATCTTTTATTTGTATTAATTACTATATTTAAATTATTGAATTTTGTCAATCTTATACATCAAATCATAATTTAAAATCCCAATTAATTTATTTATCTTGGTTTCATCTTTTTTATATTAAATCGATTATTAGCTCATGAATAAGGTTAACATTTCTGTTCATTTTATTACGTTCACAATTTATAGTTATGTCTTGATTCACATGAATGTAATATTTGTCACTTTTAATTACTATGGATTAAATATATTGGTAATAGACAACAATTTGTCACTATTACTATATTCAATAACATTTGTAAGTTCATTATTTGTCACCAAATGTTATAACAACTCACGTTACACTAATTCTACTCAATTCCTAATTACTACATATTATATTACCATTAACTATCTATTATTTCATTATTTAATTCAATATTTATACTTAGTTTTCTTATATTCACTTTATATCCAAGTATAACAAATAAATCACTTCAATTAATTGAAATTTCCTTCAATTTGTTAATGATTAACTTTAATTAACATTATTACGTTTCATTTCAGTTATTATTTGATTATTAAATTACAAATTTTTATTTCTCTCAACATAAATCATAAAATCTCATTAAATTTACTATTTTTAATTATTGAAATTTACGAATCGTTACAACCTGTGTCGAGCACAGCAACTCTGTAAGAAACACCCCTCACACGTCACTCCTTGCCTGCTGAGCCTTCCCTTTTCCTTTTGCAGCAACCACTTGTACGTCATAATCCGATCACCCACCTCCATGTACTAGCAGATCTTAGCACCTGTAATCTCTCCTTTTTTATTATATATAAACATATATATAATTTGTTTGGAATACTATATTATATGTTTAATATATATATATGTGTGTGTATGTGTGTTTAAATGTTTATTTACAATTTATATTTTTAACATATAATTTTATTATAACATAATGTACATATATTATGACTTAATATTTGAGAAGTTGAAAGGAAAATGTATGTATTTTAATATACATTGAATTTCAATATAATATGAAGATATTTTATTTTAATATGTGTTTTGATAAATATAAATTATGGAGATATTATTTTTAATGTGTGCTTTTTAATTGAATGTTTATTTTTAGAAAAATAATAATAATATAAAATATATTTTCCATTTATATCAAGCTAGTTTTGATTGATTTTTCGTCGAATCCAGTACATCGTGCTTTGCTTTTGTCTCGCTGCTGTCCAGAATAGGTCGCAACAGCTTTTTGCTTGATTGTGTGCATGTCTGTGTCTGTATCCGTGTAGGCGTCCTGTTCATTTATTATTGTTCTCTAGCCTCGAAAAGTGAGCGATCACTCATGATTAACATAGTAAATTAAATCCACATGAAATGACGATTGATATATGTTGTTTAAATTGTTAGTTAATTAATTTGTTAAATATGATATGCTATTATTTGCATTTGTTCACCTATTATAATTGACATCATTGACACCAATAACCTGTTAGTATGTGTATATCATATTTAGTTTGACAATTTTGATCATATTCGCGATTGATATGCTATTTTATTTTATGCTGTTATTTTATTTGTTTTCCCTACGGGTTGAAATAATATATACTCGAAAGATATTTTAGGACAGAGAAAAATCATTATGGTTTGAAATGATGAACCCGAGCGATTTTTATTTTGAAATTTTGGGATTGTGGGTTGAAATGTTATATACCCGTAAATATTAAATTTAAATTGCGGATTGAAATGATAAATAACCGCATCACTTGACCATAAGATAGAAAATTACATATGGACACTGTTGGTCTATATTTTGAAAATGATTTTCAATATTGATTTTTAAATATAATAGAAAGATTTTAAATTTTAAATTTATGTAAAATTTAGATTTTTAAAATTATATGTTTTGGAAATTTTAAATTTTTAAGTTAAGTTTGGAAAATGTAAATTTTAAGATTTTACTTATAAATTTACTATTTTAAAATATATATTTATAATAAGATTTAATTTAATAAGATTTAATATAATAAAATTTAATTAAACTAATATTAATCTTAAGTTTAAAACATTTATTTAAATTCATTTTAATATTTTTAAATAGATTTTATTTAACATTAATAAATAAAAGTTGGAAAGATAAATAAAATAAGAATTGATTTGTGATTTAATTTGTTAAGGATTGAATTTAAATAAGAATTGATTTCTAATTAAATTTGTTTATAATTGAATTCAAATAACGTTTGATTTGAACTTATTGATTTTGAGACTTTGGAAGGTATGATTTTATAACTTGATTTGATAAAAAGTGATTAAATGAGTATATCAACTTTAAATAAAATTGAAATTGCGTGTTTGTAATATGAGATTTTATTTAAATGTTATTGAAGATGATTAAGTGAATATTTTGGAAATTTGAAAAAAATTATACTTGAAATTTTGAAATATAAATGGAATTTATCAAATTGAGTTATTGTAAATTGTTTGAATATTCAAGCTTCGAAGCCTATTGGATTTGAAACGATTTAAATCTGAAGTTCAAACTTGGTTTGAAATCGACATAAATTAAAAATGGTTTATTGAGAATTTGATTGATTTGTGAAAGTGGAAGAAACATTTCTAATTTGAAACTATTTTGATATAAACTTTTATAATATATATAAACTTTTAAGCTATAATCTATTTATAAACTATTTTAATTTATAACCATGTCATATATAAACTACTTTCAATATTTAAACTGTTTAAGTTGGAACTGTTATGATTTAGATTTAATGGAATTAAATGCAAATATTTTGATATGACGGTTTAAACTATTTTGTGGTTGTGATTTTGGACGTGAATATGATTTCGAAAGTGATATGATTTTCAAAAGTGAATATGATTTTGAAAGTGATATGATTTTCAAAAGTGAATAGACTTCGAAAGTGATATGATTTTGAAATGAATATGATATTCTGATATGAAGTATGAACTCTTGAAATAATTATAAAAGTGATTTTATAAAATGACCACGGTGTGAAATTGGCATTTGGTTGTTAAAGAGATCAGGATCGGATATTGTCATACTCTCTACCAATACCGAAAACCACTTTAACAACTGTGTACGTGGTGGAGAATGCAGAACGAATTAGGATGGTTTGGCGGTGATTCTATATGAGGTATTAACGTAGCCCTAACTCCCATGAGTCAACTTCATATGACTAAAACGGGAGCCACGCCAGGACAAGTCAGGTCACTCCTTCGATCGGGCACATTTCTTCGATATCATTCTATTACTTTGTGATTTGATTGGGTGCACCTTTGATTTGGGAATGTGTCTCAAGGTGGACGGTAGTAGCTGCTATGCATTACCAGCAGTCCGGATTGTAGTATCCTACCCTAGGCATTGCCTCGCGTGCCTTATCACGCCCTCTATGAGTTTGAATTGTACCGTACCTATGGAGTGCTGTCTGATGGCCCTCCAGTTTACGGAAGAATTATGGTACTGTATAGACTACGAGAATATATAAAAGTGTTAAGGGGGATATGGGTAACGCCCTAATGCTAATTTGATATTTTACTTTACGGTAGACATTATCTATGTGGCGTATTTTACTATGTATGTAGATAGTTTAACGGATCCTTAAAGGATGGGTATCCCAAACATCCTTTAAGTTATTTGCATTTCACTTGACATTTCACTTGATTTGATTTACTTGCATAAGAATGTTAATCCCGACACGAGTGTTTTGTGTTTTTCTTATGCTTGGGTCAGACTGAGTGTCACAACATTTAAGACTTACCTTTGAAGCTTGGAGATTCGCTTGAAGATCTGTCGTATCTACTCAGCTTTCAGTTATTTCTGTTCATTCTAGTCAGTTACTTTTGTATTTGAGACTACTCTGTAGTTGAGATTTCTGTTGTACCTTGTTTCAACTCTAATGTTTATGTAGTACCTTCATAAACAACTATTTATCTATTCCGCTGATTATTGTTATATAGTCTATGTCTGTGATTCTGTGATTGATTTATTTACTGTATATGCTGAGTTTTGCCAATTATAAACTAACAAACTATTGTTTTAAGCTATTCAAGTCTGACATGAGTGGATGATTGTCGATTTGAACTCGAAATAGCAGGTCGTTACAATAAACTTATCATTTAGATAATTATAACATTATATAGCATGTGTTCGTACAATATTAGAAAGGTTAACTGTTACCATTTCATTTTTCTAATAAGGCTCCCACTAGTCTTTTATTTCTCCAAAACATATAGAAGTCTTACAACTGCATTAGTACGTGTTAGGACTCGTTTGTTTTGGTATTCTGACCTTGAGTTTGCTCAACAAATCATAGCCCCACAAACGATGGATAACTCCTTATCGGTTGTGTCATATACAACTCCTAACCCATTTTTCCTTGTTCTAATCTCATTTCGATCTTGAGTTTGCTTAACAAATCGAAAGAGATTATTCACTCATACCTACCATATCGTGATGGCCTAAGTATAGTATATGTACCTTGAGTTTGCTCAACAAATACATATGGTTATCTTACCTCATCTTTTTAATATATTAATAATACTATGCGTAACATCCCTAGTTTGAGTTTGCCCAACAACTAAGTATTATGTAAGTAATATATATATATATATATATATATATATATATGGTAGAGGACAATATTATATTGAAGACTCATAATTTTCAATATATATATTGAGTAATATAGACTTATAGAATAATATATTTCTTATGAAATACCCTAGCAATTCAAGTGTCAGACACATCGGAAATCACTGTATATGTACGTTTACATAAGTGTTTATTTCTCAAGTCTATTTGGGTTTCTTTAATGTTCCACATTTAGTTTATACACATATCATTTAAGTTTTATTGTTATATAACTTTTATATTTCATATTACCTATATGATAGTCTTACGTGTAATATATCATTAGTTAAATATTATCTGATTAATTTTAATCAATTAACTCTTTAATTAATTTTAAATTAGTATTCCAACTTATATTGGACATATCTACTATAACATTTATAGTGTATACTCTAACCTTTATAATGTAACACACATATATCATATATATATATATGTATGTGTGTGTGTGTGTATTTAATTTAATTAATTAACCATTAATTAATTTATTCAATTAAATAATTTTTATTAAAATTTATTAATTTCAAAATTTATCTTGTATGCGTACACGTATACTTATGTTATCCTAAACATTTTAAAATAACATTACTTAATTAACATATTTAATTAATTTATTTTATTAATATTATTAATAAATTTAAAATTCGAAATTATTATATAAATATTTTCCAACATTTTGAAAATATCATTATTGTTGCAAACATTTTGAAAACTTATGTATTATTATAATTTTTATAATAAACATGTTTTATTTTAAATTTAACTCTTAAATTTAAAATATTTAACATTAATTTTCAAAATAGTTTTGAAAATTAGCCCAAGGCCTAAATTAAGTTGGGTCGTTTCTATTAGGGGCAACCTTTGGGCTCACTTACTTTTTGGGCCAGGACGATAACCAGGTAGGATAGGGTATTTGATTACCCAATTCCAATCCCAGACATTACCTTTTTAGACACCGTACTAAGTGTGCAAGCTTAATTAGTTAGCCCTAATATGATAGATTTAGACCGCATATGCTATTGGGCTCTAATACCATTGTTGGAACTGGACTAGCCCACAACAGAAGTTATACGTGAATTTCAAAAAAATTACCCTATTGGATCTTTTATTGGGCCTATGAAGTCTAACTGAATTAGAGCATTTCTAAATTTCATTTAAATAAAATCACTTATTTTATTTAAAATCAAATATATTAAGATATGGAATAATTATATTTGATTTAGTTTATACGTAAATGTATCATATACATATATGTGTGAGTGCATGTGTAACATGAAATGTATAATATGCCCATATATAGATGTTGGTTTTACATCGCAACGGAATATTAGCTCATTTTGTATGTCATGTATGTTGTCCAAATATGTGCATGTATATGTGTTATGATATATATATATATATATATATATATATATATATATATATATATATATATGAACATAGAACATTCATATATAGATAAATATATCAATAAAAAGATAGAGAACAATTATTAAAAATTATTTATAATTCAAAATTAACTTTTTTTGCAACCTTAATAATTTTAGTATTTTAATGAGTATATATTATGAATAACATAATGTTTTCATCCATAAACAACTAACATAAAATAATCTATTTATGAAAATTCAAAGTTTACAATTTTCAAAATCTAAGATCATGAAATAGAGTTTAGGAAAAATCTGAATATTTTTCAAAGTCGAATTATTATTTTTAAAAATAAATACAATGATTTCGACAATAATTATTTAATCTAAAATAATATATTATTTAAAATTTAAATTTAAATTTTTTAGAAATTCTAGGATCATGAATGAAAAGTTACGAAAAATTTTGAAGAATTTTTCTTTTAAACTATTATTTTTAATAAATCATAAACATTTTTTTTGAAATAATATTAATTATTAAAATTAGTTAACTTTATTGAAAAATTCCTAAAATTTTTCTATATGCTTTTGTAATGATAGAATTTTTTTATATTTAATTATTACTGCAATAATTATTTTATATATAATAAACAATTCAAAAATTCAACAAATGTTAATTTAAAAATATGATTATATGTATGATAATTAATTTTCGAATTTTTAAATTCATATTATATATAAATAAGTGTACTAATTTTTAAAGTCATATATATATCTTATATATGCATATATGGTATTATGAGAGAGAAATATACACTAATATATATATATATGAATTTATTAATGCATATATACTAAACTATTATTATTGGAAAAAAATGATTTTGTACAGTAAATATTGTTTTTCTAAACATAAATCAAATAGTATAATAATCAAATTTTGCACATAACCAAACTGATTTTTGACAACCACATATACTTACAAAAATCTCACCTAACTAAATATATAATAGCAATATATTTAAACAAATATGAAATTGCAAATTATACGATCATAGAATATAATTTAATTACTACAATATGAATTAAAATTACCAATTTAATGATACCCTTGAATCCACGTCGAAGCAATGACTTCCCTTCCATTTACTGTCCTTGATTCGTCAGATTGCAAGTACGGAATCACCGACCTCTAACTATAAAATAATATTATTTTAATTTGAAATATATTTGTGAATTTTGGAGTGGATTGAGAGTTATGATTTAATCAGCAACGTATAAGGTAATGACAGCCAAAAAGGTCAGCAATTGTTTTTTAAGACACACACACACACACACACACACACACACACACACACACACATAGGGCTGTATTAGAGAGAACGAGGAAAACCTTTTTACCTATTCTCACTTTATCTCAACCCATTATCTTTAAGCTAATTATCTATGTTTTAGCCACCTCTAGACCTTCCCAAAACTGAAATTTTTCATCCCTAATGATGGACCTTAAACCCATCTAAGCTCAAGCCAAAATACTATGCAATTAAATCTAATTTAATCGCCTGTTGATACTGTATATCGATCGATATATTTATAACTGTTATAAATATATATAACATTATTTATTTATCAAATCATATTAAAATTTTATAATTAATATTTCATAAATATTACTCAATTTAATTAATTTATAACAATTATAAACTAGTTAAATCGTTCAGTCTTAAGGGAATTCCTCATTTCGGTTGTGTAACTTTTGGGTGTAAATTTGGTCAGCGATTAACATTGAACTATTCTTATGTTAATGTTCACACATCACTTGCAGGTGGTGTGACATTAGGCCAAATTTATCACTTACTCATTTTTGGTAAAATCTAATTTTATTTTAATAAGCGTTACTCGGTTGTGACTTTTGTTTCACAAATTCTCTTCATCAAAACTATATCACGTTGGACTTATGAAATTTGATAATGGTCAAAATTTCAACCTCATCCAAATTCAACAATATAATCTAAATACAAAGTCCTTGGTTCAATAATAACAATTATTTTTAAGTGAAATGCTCTGGCCAGAGACTTTGACTTTGAGTTGACTTGAGTTGACTATGATAGTAACCGCATATAACCGAGGAGACGAATACTCTCTTGAATAGTGCTTCACTTCCAAAACTTCCACTCGACCCAACTATAGTCATTCGATGGATGTCATGCCATGATTTGGCTATAACCAAAGTGAAGCTTTCATATTGAAGATCGGCGGTATTCTCAAGTCGAAAGAACTGTGTAAATCAGTCACATCGATATTTTCTATCCAACTTTAGTTATATTAACTAACAAAAAACTATCAAGTGAGTCATTCCATAGTTATCCAATAACTATTAGTACATAACCCCTAGGTATCCCCAGCAGTCATGAGTAATATACTGTCCAATATTTGAAGAGCGTTACGTACTCTAGTCTCAACGGATACATCGATATCTAGTCTCGATGCATCTTGACTAGGAACATCTAAAATGATATATTTTTTCGCTGTGATAAATTACTCACGGTTATAACACTTTGTAACTACTGTCACAAAATATACCATTTATGGATTTTTCTATTATATATACTTTTTATTAATTAATATAATCACATTATATCAAGTATATAATAGGAAGAAAAATACCTTTATTTTGAACAAGATTGGTCAACGAGTTAGATATATGAAACAAATTACATAAATGTCCGTTAGGCATACCC
This sequence comes from Allium cepa, assembly GCA_030765085.1. Classification (NCBI taxonomy): domain Eukaryota; kingdom Viridiplantae; phylum Streptophyta; class Magnoliopsida; order Asparagales; family Amaryllidaceae; genus Allium; species Allium cepa. Next base: position 114,799,622 of record CM060932.1, read on the forward strand.
CTAACTCTATCACTGCCTACAACCTAAACATGTACGTAAAGATTTTTTTAAGTGCATAAATTATTATCAAATTGAAGTACCTTTAACAAGTTTTACCTCTCAAATTGATACATCCAATGATATTGCACCGGTCCACAAGTTCTTGCTTCTCTCCCTAGATGTATTGTTAAGTGAATCATGATGTCAAAAAAGAAGGGGGAAAGAATATCTCCAAATTGCATAGGGTTATACCGATCTGATTCTCCAAGGCTTCTAATTTATCTCTATCAAGCACTCTTTGGCATATGTCATTATAAAATGTACATAGTCATAGTAGTGCATTCCTTGTCCCTACTGGTAGTAGTCCTTTCAATGCTATGGACAATAATTGTTGCATCAGCACATGAAAATCATGGGACCTAAGACTTGAAATAAAATATTTCCCATGTTTATGGGATGCAATTTTTTCTAATACCCATTGCTTCTAAATCTTGACGTTTATTAATTCCATCTTCTGATTTTCCTTTGATTTCGAGCAGCGTACCAAGAATACTCTCCCTAATGTTTTTCTCAACATGCATTACATCTATATTGTGGCACAAAGGAGGAGCCTAAACAAAACATAAAGACATATACCTGATTAACAACAAATTCTAATTACTACATACGAATAAAGAAATTATTTTTGTTATATCTTACCACCAATAAGGCAAATCAAAGAAAATTGACTTCTTCTTCTACATTTGAGTTACTTTTTTCTTCTCATCCCCCCTTTTATTTTCTTGTCGCCTTCCCCTTTCTCTTTTTCCTCCTTCTGTTTCTTTCCCCACTCATTACAAATATCTTTGACATCTTCACGGACTTGAGCACCCGTTCGTATTTGAGGCTTTTGTCTATTCTCTATGGTTCCATCAAATAGATTTTTCCGTTGATGATATTCGTGGTTAGGTGCAAGGAATTTCCTATGGCCCAAATATTCACATTTCTTGCTAAATGGTAGCCATATTGAGCATGTATTAGCACCATAAACAAGGCACACTTTCTTACCATTTACAGTGCAACCTGCTAAATTGTCATAAGTTGGAAAATCATTAATTGTCCACATTAAAATAGCGTTTAATCTAAATTCGCTATGGTTATATGCATTATACATCTTTATCCCTTTAACCCACGAATTTCTCAAATCTTCAATAAGTGGTTCCAAATACACATCAATATCATTTTCTGGTTGTCGTGGTCCAAGAATTAACAAAGATAGCATTATATTCTCTTTTTGCATACATAACCATGGAGGAAAGTTGTAAGCAACAAGAAACACTGGCCAACAACTATGTAGAGTTCCAATCACCAAAGAGATAAAATCCATCAATTGCAAGGCCAAACCTTAAATTTGTGGATCAAAAGCAAAGGAAGGATACATACTATCAATTGTGGCCCACTGAAAAGAATCTACTGGATGTCGCAATATACAATCCTTGCTCTTATGACTATTATGCCATCTTAATTGTTTTGCTACTTCTAGGAACCTAAACATTCTTTTCAACCTCAGTATAATTGGAAAGTGTCTCAAAACCTTCGAGGGTATTTTTGTCTACTTTCCATCTTCATTTGCTTTATTCACTTTCCAATGGTACTTGCCACATGTAGGACAAGAATCGTTATTTGCAAGCTCTTTTCTAAATAAACAACAATCGTTTGCACATGCATGTATCACCTTATAGCCCAAACCAAATGATTTACGCAACTTCTTCATTGCATAAGTTGAATCCGGAAGAGTGTTTTCCTTAGGCGACATACTCCAAAGGATTTTAAGAAGTTCCGTAAATGCCTTGTTAGATATACCGTTTCGAGCTTTGTGTTTGAAAAGAAGAATTGTTATCGACAACTTTGTGTAGCTTACACTACTAGGGTACAGAGGAATTTCAACATCTTCCAATGCTTCCTTAAACCCTTTTCCATGTATCTTATTAATATGATCTTCAATCTCATCATCACGAATTTGTGCATCTAAGTACGTTCTATATGTATTTTTCCCTTCGTCAACTACATTTTTTGAGGGACGTACTTCCCCATGAAAAATCCATACATCATATGTTGGGTCAATTTCAAAAATAACCAAATGTGATACAACATCCCTGGGTTAAGTCTAATAAGGTTCCTACATTTGGAGCAAGGGCAAGTAATCTTTTCTGGATTCCCTTCACTTTATGCATGACTATATACGAAATTTCGAACCGCTTCCCTGTATCCTTCTGCCATTCTGCAGAAAATCTACATGCATCAATCAAGCCTTATGAGTTCTAACCATGAAATTAATAAAAAAATTATAAAACCTTGGTAGATTAATCCATGTTTTGTCCATCTTGATAAAAGCCCTTTAATGTTTGAACCCGATGAAACAACATCATGTTCAAGTTATAAAGATATTATATAACATAATGGAGTTAATATATCTTCGACTAAAAAAACCAAAACAGAGAGGGACTTTCTCGAGTCAAGGCAAGTGCAAAACATTAGTTTGCCCTAGGCAATAAAATTGTACTTACTGGCAACATGGAACAAAAATCAATGGTACATGTAATATCCCGGAATGTTTAACAATATCAATTTAATAATCTGTATCTAAAATAAAATTGATATTGATATTTTGTTAGTAATAATTCAAATAGATTTAATAATCATCTTCAATAAATATTTAAACTGGTTATTTTATCTTTTAAATTTAATAAATTGATTTCTATTTACAATATAAATATATGGTTTGTATTTTAAATAGAATTAGCATTATTTTAATTTTAATAAATAAAGCATAATTTTTCTAGTTTTAATATTTGTAGTAATTTGAAAATTTGTTTTTATTTAATATTAGCTTTTTAAAGTTATTGAATAAATGATTTTGGTTTAAATTTAATAATTGAATCATGTTTTAAAATTCTAATATATACATTATAATATGATATTGAGTTTTTTTAAAACTATTTCATAAATAAATATATGATTTTTAAAATTGATAAGAAAAAATATTAAAATGTTTAAAATAAATTGGCTTGAGTTTTAAATTTAGAATAAATTCAATAAAAGGTTTTATGGCTTAATAAAATGGATATTTTATTGATAAAAATATAATTTCTTTTAAAATGATTTTAATTTAATAATAAGATATTTATAAAAAGCAATATTAATAGTGTATTGTCTTTATAAATAAGTTTTGAATAGAATTTCTAAATTTTTATTTCAAATTGAATTTATATATAACTTGATTTGAAATATTTGATTTTGAATTTAATTTGAATTTGAAATTTCAAAGTATAAAATCCTAATTGTTTAATTTTCATTTATAAACACGATTGTTCTTATTTCTTCTTTGTGAATTTAAACCCATATTTAAATATAAACTAACAAGTTAAACTAGGCTAACATACACATTAATTTGTAAATTAGTACTAATTTTTTTAATGAAACAAGTGTTTCATTCTTTTGACAAGTGCTCAAAAACTAATATACAAATTGACAAATGTGTAAAATTTGTACAAGTGTAAATTTTATTTTAATTTTTCTTTTTAAATTAAATCTAAAAATACATCTAGTTTAGCTTGCATCTTCATTCATATTGCTTTTTCATTTTCCTTAATCAAAAGAAAAGATCAAAACTCATTTTTTTTTCATATCCATAATCAAACCCTACATATTCAATTCCTGTTCAAAGTTTAAAAATTAGTTTAAAAATTGTAAGTTAAACTCCTCTTCAAAATCAAACCCATCTTCATCTCAAATCAATTATGCACTTCCTCAAAAATCAAACTCTCATCTTCATATCAAAAATCAAGATCAAAATAGACCTGCATTTTTATGAAACCTGGAAATGAAGCCTGCATTCTGTTTTAAGCATGAAGATGAACAAATCTGTCTGCATTTTCTTCTATCTACCCAACTCCAGATGTGAAGCTTGTCAAAAGCATCTGCATGTAAGCATTTTAGTCAGGAAACCATAAGCAAAACTGCATATCATTTCAGACATGAAGTAAAAAGGGTCAAGCATGCATTTTGATGTCTTCTGCAAAATTCAAAAGGTCAAATAAGAGCTCTGGTTCTTTTAAATATAAGGTGAGTAACTTAAAATCCTAAATTTTAAAATAGGTTGCATGGTTTTACTGAACTGAAATAGTATTGTTTGTGTTATCAGTGGTCGTTAATGTGGAAATGGTTTGTGTTCATACTGTTCATTTATTTTCTGATCTGTTTTGATTTTCCAGGCAAAATTTTTATTAATTACACTTACCTTTTAACTAGTTTTCTGTTAAAATGAAATATGCAAAGTGAAGTTGTTTTATTTTCTTAAGTTCATGTTTAAAAATTACAAGTAAGTTAAAAATATGAGTTTTGACTCTGGAAACAGAAGAAAACATCATGCATGTTTATTTTTATCAAAACCCAATCGAATTAATATTGTAATTCAGTAGTATAAATTAAATATCTAAACTGGAACTTGATTTTTAAATCAAGTATTAGGATTTTTAGTTGTAAGATTTAGTTGCAGTTTGTTCTTGAACTAAAAATGGGTTTTAATCAAATCATGGTGATATATGACTAGAGAGGCTTTAGGATGCTTATGAGTAATAGAGGAAGTATAGGAGATGCTCAGAAAAATCATGAATGGGTTTAAAATTTGTTAGATTGGATGCAGTTTGAAAATCTTTGTTTAAACCCTAGTTTTTGATGGATTTATGAATTGGGTCATTTTGATCTGATCAATTGACCGAGTGCTATGATATTTGGTGAATGCGTAGTTGGAGTGTAGAAGAGTTTGAGGCCGGAGTGGGTGGACCTCGGGTGGTCGGAGCGGCGTATGGTTGCCGTTGACAGGTTTTGGTCAGAAACCTGATTCTTGTTTTCAGGTTTGGGAAATTTCACTCAATTTTGATTCTTTGATTTATGGTTCTATCTGATGTTGTCAATTTGGTGTAGAGGTGTTTCTCGTTGAGGTTTGATTGTCTCTGATGATCAGAGAAGGCGAGGATCGCCGTGCATATGCACGGCGATGAGTTACTGATGGTGATGTTGGGTTTGTTTGTGGAACAGGGGAAGGTTTGAGGTTTGCTCGAAGCAGATGGGTGGGTTACTCGGAGTAGGCCAGCATTAAACTCAAAGTGATTTGTAGGAAGTCTCGGGTTGATTATTTGTGTTTCCAGGTTTCTCAGAAACCTGTATTTCAGGTTTTATTTTTTTTAAATCTAAAATTTTTGAAGAGAAGATTTAAATCAAATTCAAGTTTAAATTGAATCTAAGTTTTAAATTCAAAGTTTGAATTTTTGAATTTAAGTTCAAATTTAAAATCTCAGATTTTAAATAAAGTTTTAAACATTTAATTTAACTAACTACTTTACTTTATTAATAGTAGTTGAATCTTTTTAAAATGAAGTTCTTGTGAGAATAGAAGCAAGTTTAAATGAAGTTTAAAATCTTAAATTTAAATTAAACTTCTGTTTTTAAATTTAAAATAAGATTTAAATTTGAAAGTTTTAATCTAAATAAAAATTGAAATTATTGAAACTTTGGAAAGAATTTAACTTCAAAACTTATGATTTCATTTTTAAGACAAACTTTTGTTTTGCCTTGAAAATTTAAAAAGTTTTAATTTATTTAAACTTTGATAAGTTTATATTACTCTTCTATTTTAAAACTTGTATTTAAAATGAAATTTAAGAAATTTCAAAGGTACTTTGTTTCAAATAAATTGTTTTAAACATAATTAAGTTATGTTTTATCTTGAAATTAAATTAAGATAAATGTTTTAGAATTAATTTAATTAATAAGGTAATTAAGATTAATTAATTAATTTAGTTTATTAATTGAATTTGGAATTAATAATTGATTAATGATTAATCAATTTATAATTAAGATCATTAATTAGATTTTAAATTAATGATTTATGATTTATTAATTATGTAATTAAGTTTTAATCAAGGTTAATTAATTTAATAATTAACTTTAATTAATGAATAATTAAAGATAATTTAATTTGTAATTAATCTAAATTAATTACTTAATGAATAATTAAAGAATGGTTAATGAAGGTCATTAACCATGATTATTTTATAATTAATTTATATAGTTAATTTTTATAATTAATTAGATTAACTAATTTAATAATAATCATTTGTGAATGGTTTGAGTTTAATTACTTAATGAAGAAATAAATTAATTAATTACTTAAGGTAATTAATTAAGTTAAATAGGATTGTTTATTTTTAATTAATTAGTTTAATTAATTTTAAACACTTGGGTTAAGGATAATTACTGTATGTAATTAATGGATTGAAAATTACTTAGTTAAGTAATTGATTAATAATTACAGGTTGTAATTAAGTGGAGATGTTTAAGAATGAAGTAATCTGGATTAAATTATTTAGTAATTAATCAAGGAATTAATTAAGGAATTAATTAAAGGATAATTAATTTGTTAAGTTAGTTAATTACTAAATGTAATTAATCTGGGATGATTAATAATTATAAGTTAATTACTTAAGGTAATTAATAAAAGGGGGTCATTAATTATTATCATTAATGATGTAATTAAAAATGATTAATTATGATTAATTAATCAATGATAAATAATTAATGGAAATTAATTAATGTAACTAATTAAGGATTAGGCTAATTAATTATAGTTAATTAATTAATTGAAGTAATTAAAGGTTAATTACTGTTTGGTTGAGAATAATTAATTTGAGAAATTAATTAAGGATAATTACATAAATGTAATTAAGGATAATTAATCAAGAGTGATTAATTAAGGTGATAAATAATGAAGGATTAATTAATTGTAATTAATTAAATTATTGGGTAAGCAAGATTTATATAGATGAAGTAATTAATTTAATTTATTTAAATTAATTAAAGATGAAGTAATTAATTTAATTCATTTTAAATTAATTAGTAATAGAGATAGTTAATTTAATTCATTTTAAATTAATTTTATTATGATGAGTTAATCATTGCTTATATATATTTGGATGACATTGATTGTCTTGGATGTTTTGTGATCTCAGTAATGAGATAAGTATGGTTGTGTGATATGAATGCTTGGTTTGCATTTTGATGATAACTTAGATTACCAATTGGGATGTTGATATATGGATTATCTATTTTGATATTGATAATGTGGATTACCTGTTATTTGATAATGTTGATTATCAATTATGATTTATGAATTATCTATCTGTGTGTATATAGATACTGTAATTGAGTTGTTTTAAAAACTTTAAAACAACTTGGACCTAAAAGACACGCTTTGGATTTCGATGAGACCGGGATCGGGTTTCCATATTTGGATATCCGAAAACCACATCGATCCAAATTAACGTTAGGTCGTGAATCCAAGTAGAGCTTTGTGAAGACTCGAGGTGTAAGGACTATACGTCAGTATAACTCTGTGGGTGATTCCGTAATGAGTTTGACGGAATAGTACTTATAGGTTCGAGATGGTGATTTAGAATGTAAGGGTTATCGTCATTAACTCTGAGGGTGATTCCAAAAATGAGTGTAACGAGGTAATGCCTTCGGTTTCGTTCGAACCCGGAACGAACTTGTATGGATTGAATGCTTTCAGAACATCGTCAGGTGGACGATGAGCATTCTAAGATGATATGTTCTATAAAGGTAATCGTAGCCTCAAGCCTCATCAATCGGGAATGGCTAAAACAGGGGAGGTGCAGCAAGGCTTCGTGGGTAGTCCCCACTGGAGAGCAAGATTTACCCCTGTCTAGAAGTCCCTTTATATTCGGCTGTGTGGGTGGTTTCTAGCTACAACCACGGGGTTGTCTTGTTCGAAACTGTTCAGTAAGGAATGGGTCCGGCCTTTTGTTGCAGGGGAGCGGGCGTACTCCTCGGTACGTTGATCTAGGCCACTCACTATGACGGGCGGTAACCCAGTTGCCCTGCCATTGTATGGAATCTAAAATCCAATAAGTGCCAATGGTTTTTATTGTGTTACCCACTTTTGTGGCTAGTAGCTGGAATTTAATCATGTAACAATTTCGGCTATTTCTTATTTATTTGAAAACCCTAGACCCTATTATAATATCATCGGATTTCCTATCAAATGTTTTGGTTAGCGTAAGGTAAAAAGTTTTCCATGTTTATGTGTGGGAAGTATTACGTGATACCTTTTCTTTCAAAAGGTTTTTAAAAAGTTAAGCAACTTTTACCTGTTACTCACACCAGACCCATGTCTGACCCGGAGTTTATTTTTGTTTTTCGTAAACTCTTGGGTACTCAAAATTTTACGAGTAGCCAAGGGATTCAGGTTAGGTTTCAGGTTAGATTTGACGAATTGTGGAGGAGAAAATGGAGCAGGAGGCTTCTGCGTGTAAATATAAATAGTTTTCCGCTGTATTTTCTCTGAGTTAAGTCTTGTTCTGTATTGAGTCGTATAACTAGACAGGTCTTTATAACTGTCTATTATGTGTTGTATATCTGTGTAACTCTGATATTTGTTGTAAACTATGTAATATTTATGTTATTAATATAATTTATTCGTTCCGATGTTGAGATCCTGTTGTTGTTTCTTTCTTCTCTTCTTTCTTTTCTCTTTTCTATCCTTTTCTTTCTTAAAAATGATGCGATCTTTTGTGGTAAGAAAGTGGGGTCGTTTCACTTGGTATCAGAGCTTTAGGTTGAGTGAATACTTAGGCTCTATAGTGGTGTCTTTCTTGAGAGAGCGTATTTGTAATTTTTAATATATCTATGTATATATATATATATATATATATATATATATATTTCTACCTATCTGTTGGGTTACCTGTACAGGTTTTCCAATATAAGTTATAAAGGTAGATGGGGTGGTAGTGTGTGTAACATGACTACCGTTGGTTGAAGTTTGAATGTTTGAGGTTGGAAGTGTATCTGTCGAGACTGTAGTCCTAATACCGTCTCGAGTAAGTTCTGTAGTGATAAAGAACTTCATTGATCTCTGAAGGAAACTTGTTAAGGTTCGGAGTCCATCTTTGAAGTTGGATGAATAGAGTTTGGATCTGTTGATTGAGCAGAAGCAAGTAATAGTATTTTGATACCTCAGGAAGTAGTAGTTGCGTGATGAGATGCAGTGACTATGGATGTTCCCGAAAATGTTTTCTTTGGAACAAGTTAAGGAGATGAGTCTACTTAGGTGTTGTGGCTGTGCTCAGCCGGTGTTTCTGTTTGCTTTAAGGTCCGAGTTTCTCGGAGAGCTTTGTTTTGAAATTCTTTGGCATCCGTGGCAGCAGTGCAGCTTGGAGTGTTCTCGGTGTTGGCAAGAGATCTTCTGGCTTAGCAGTTTTTCTGAAATGGAGTTCAGAAGCAGTTAAGTGGACCCATTTCTTTGATGGATTGACGGGTTAAGTGTAAGCTGTTCTGTTTGGTTAAGGGAGAATAGTTTTCCTTGGATTTGGTTAGGTGGATCGCAAAAGTGACATGCGATTGTTTGAGTGTTCTCTTGGATTATTTGAGTTTTTCTGAATGTTTTCAGGAAGTCAGAATTTTGTCCACATCTAGAAGTTGAGTTTCCTTATCGACTGGAATTCTAGGAGTGGTACCGGTGGTTCAACTTTATAGAAGAATGGTTCCAAAAGATTGAGTTGGTGTAGCAGCTCAGAGTTTTGGAGGAACTTCTGAATTTTTCTTATGGATTTGTTGAATCATATCTCTGGGGTGTGTTGTTGAGTTGTGCTCGTGTTCTTCTTCAGCATTATCTTCTATATCGGATCATAGCTGAGCAGCGAAAGCAGTTTGGAAGTGTATCTGCTTTTCTTTTTCGGACAAAAGAATTGTTGTCTTCTGATGTTTGAAGAGTAGGATTTGATTCTGGTTGATCTTGAGGAGATCATTTTGTTGAGTTGATTGGTCTAGTTTGTTTCTAGAAGTATCAGCAAGGATGAGCTGATCAATAAGGTTGTGGGCAGCTCAGGATCGTCTGAAGAGTTTTGTGGATAAGAGATGAAGGAATTTGGATTCTGAAGTCGGAGATTTGATTTTGGATAAGTTGTCTCCGATCAAAAGTGAGCTATAAGTTTGGGTAAGGCTGAGAAGCTAGCTCTGAAGTGTTTTGGATCTTTCTGTGATCTTGGGGAATAAGTGATTGGTCTACAGGATTGGATTGCCAGTTTGGATAACTGGGATTCGATGAGTTTCACGTATCTCTGAGGGAATACGTGTTTGATCTATCCTTTGGTTTTGGAAACAGCAGTTCTGGAGTTTTGATTGTTGAATCAGACTCGTTTATAGTCTGATATGTTGTCTAGTTCTGTGGATCTAGATGAATAGGAGCTCTATAGCTTAATAGTATTGATTGTTTGGAATCTATAGAGCGAGTATCCCGGTGTATATATACACCTGGGAAAAACTCGAAGAAATTATATCCAGAATTTGTCTGATTGATTAAATTTGTTTGATTGGTTGGATTGATTGTTATGATTGTTAGCATATGTTTGATGTATGCTTGTGTTTTAAATAAATCTTTAATGAGATTACTAAATTAACTTTGTTTTAGATTTCGAGGACGAAATTCTTTTAAGGGGGAAAGATTGTAATATCCCGGAATTTTTAACAATATCAATTTAATAATCTGTATCTAAAATAAAATTGATATTGATATTTTGTTAATAATAATTCAAATAGATTTAATAATCATCTTCAATAAATATTTAAACTGGTTATATTATCTTTTAAATTTAATAAATTGATTTCTATTTACAATATAAATATATGGTTTGTATTTTAAGTAGAATTACATTATTTTAATTTTAATAAATAAAGCATAATTTTTCTAGTTTTAATATTTGTAGTAATTTGAAATTTTGTTTTTATTTAATATTAGCTTTTTAAAGTTGTTGAATAAATGATTTTGGTTTAAATTTAATAATTGAATCATGTTTTAAAATTCTAATATATACATTATAATTTGGAAATTTTGATTTTAATTAGTATTGAGTTTTTTTTAAAACTATTTCATAAATAAATATATGATTTTTAAAATTGATAAGAAAAAAATATTAAAATGTTTAAAATAAATTGGCTTGAGTTTTAAATTTATAATAAATTCAATAAAAGGTTTTATGGCTTAATAAAATGGATATTTTATTGATAAAAATATAATATCTTTTAAAATGATTTTAATTTAATAATAAGATATTTATAAAAAGCAATATTAATAGTGTATTGTCTTTATAAATAAGTTTTGAATAGAATTTGTAAATTTTTATTTCAAATTGAATTTATATATAACTTGATTTGAAATACTTGATTTTGAATTTAATTTGAATTTGAAATTTCAAAGTATAAAATCCTAATTATTTAATTTTCATTTATAAACATGATTGTTCTTATTTCTTCTTTATGAATTTATACCCATATTTAAATATAAACTAACAAGTTAAACTAGGCTAACATACACATTAATTTATAAATTAGTACTAATTTTTTTTAAAGAAACAAGTGTTTCATTCTTTTGACAAGTGTTTAAAAACTAATATACAAATTGACAAATGTGTAAAATTTGTACAAGTGTAAATTTTATTTTAATTTTTCTTTTTAAATTAAATCTGAAAATACATCTAGTTTAGCTTGCATCTTCATTCATATTGCTTTTTCATTTTCCTTAATCAAAAGAAAAGATCAAAACTCATTTTTTTTCATATCCATAATCAAACCCTGCATATTCAATTCCTGTTCAAAGTTTAAAAATTAGTTTAAAAATTGCAAGTTAAACTCCTCTTCAAAATCAAACCCATCTTCATCTCAAATCAATTCATCACTTCCTCAAAAATTAAACTCTCATCTTCATATCAAAATTCAAGATCAAAATAGACCTGCATTTTTATGAAACCAGGAAATGAAGCCTGCATTCTATTTTAAGCATGAAGATGAACAAATCTGTCTGCATTTTCTTCTATCTACACAACTCCAGATGTGAAGCTTGTCAAAAGCATCTGCATGTAAGCATTTTAGTCAGGAAACCATAAGCAAAACTACATATCATTTCAGACATGAAGTAAAAGGTTCAAGCATGCATTTTGATGTCTTCTGCAAAATTCATAAGGTCAAATCAGAGCTCTGGTTCTTTTAAATATAAGGTGAGTAACTTAAAATCCTAAATTTTAAAATAGGTTGCATGGTTTTACTGAATTGAAATAGTATTGTTTGTGTTATCAGTAGTTGTTAATGTGGAAATGGTTTGTGTTCATACTGTTCTTTTATTTTCTAATCTGTTTTGATTTTCCAGGCAAAAAATTTATTAATTACACTTACCTTTTAATTAGTTTTCTGTTAAAATGAAATATGCAAAGTGAAGTTGTTTTATTTTCTTAAGTTCATGTTTAAAATTTCAAGTAAGTTAAAAATATGAGTTTTGACTCTGGAAACAGAAGAAAACATCATGCATGTTTATTTTTATCAAAACCCAATCAAATTCATATTGTAATTCAGTAGTATAAATTAAATCTCTAAACTGGAACTTGATTTTTAAATCAAGTATTAGGATTTTTAGGTGTAAGATTTAGTTGCAGTTTGTTCTTGAACTAAAAATGGGTTTTAATCAAATCATGGTGATATATGACTTGAGAGGCTTTAGGATTCTTCTGAGTAATAGAGGAAGTATAGGAGATGCTCAGAAAAATCATGAATGGGTTTAAAATTTGTTAGATTGGATGCAGTTTGAAAATCTTTGTTTAAACCCTAGTTTTTGATGGATTTATGAATTGGGTCATTTTGATCTGATCAAATGACCGAGTGTTATGATATTTGGTGAATGGGTAGTTGGTGTGTAGAAGAGTTCGAGGCCGGAGTGGGTGGACCTCAGGTGGTCGGAGCGGCGTATGGTTGCCGTTGACAGGTTTTGGTCAGAAACCTGATTCTTTTTTTCAGGTTTGGGAAATTTCACTCAATTTTGATTATTTGATTTATGGTTCTATCTGATGTTGTCAATTTGGTGTAGATGTGTTTCTGGTTGAGGTTTGATCGTCTCTGATGATTAGAGAAGGCGAGGATCGCCATGCATATGCACGGCGATGAGTTATCGATGGTGATGTTGGGTTTGTTTGTGGAACAGGGGAAGGTTTGAGGTTTGCTCGAAGCAGATGGGTGGGTGACTCGGAGTAGGCCAGCATTAAACTCGAAATGATTTGTAGGAAGTCCCGGGTTGATTATTTGTGTTTCCAGGTTTCTCAAAAACCTGTATTTCAGGTTTTATTTTTTTTAAATCTGAAATTTTTAAAGAGAAGATTTAAATCAAATTCAAGTTTAAATTGAATCTAAGTTTTAAATTCAAAGTTTGAATTTTTGAATTTAAGTTCAAATTTAAAATCTCAGATTTTAAATAAAGTTTTAAACATTTAATTTAACTAACTACTTTACTTTATTAATAGTAGTTGAATCTTTTTAAAATGAAGTTCTTGTGAGAATAGAAGCAAGTTTAAATGAAGTTTAAAATCTTAAATTTAAATTGAACTTCAGTTTTTAAATTTAAAAGAAGATTTAAATTTGAAAGTTTTAATCTAAATATAAATTGAAATTATTGAAACTTTGGAAAGAATTTAACTTCAAAATTTATGATTTCATTTTTAAGACAAACTTTTGTTTTGCCTTGAAAATTTAAAAAGTTTTAATTTATTTAAACTTTGATAAGTTTATATTACTCTTCTATTTTAAAACTTGTATTTAAAATGAAATTTAAGAAATTTCAAAGGTACTTTGTTTCAAATAAATTGTTTTAAACATAATTAAGTTATGTTTTATCTTGAAATTAAATTAAGATAAATGTTTTAGAATTAATTTAATTAATAAGGTAATTAAGATTAATTAATTAATTTAGTTAATTAATTGAATTTGGAATTAATAATTGATTAATGATTGATCAATTTATAATTAAGATCATTAATTAGATTTTAAATTAATGATTTATGAATTATTAATTATGTAATTAAGTTTTAATCAAGGTTAATTAATTTAATAATTAATTTTAATTAATGAATAATTAAAGATAATTTAATTTGTAATTAATCTAAATTAATTACTTAATGAATAATTAAAGAATGGTTAATGAAGGTCACTAACCATGATTATTTAATAATTAATTTATATAGTTAATTTTTATAATTAATTAGATTAACTAATTTAATAATAATCATTTGTGAATGGTTTGAGTTTAATTACTTCATGAAGAAATAAATTAATTAATTACTTAAGGTAATTAATTAAGTTAAATAGGATTGTTTATTTTTAATTAATTAAGTTTAATTAATTTTAAACACTTGGGTTAAGGATGATTACTGTATGTAATTAATGGATTGAAAATTACTTAGTTAAGTAATTGATTAATAATTACAGGTTGTAATTAAGTGGAGATGTTTAAGAATGAAGTAATCTGGATTAAATTATTTAGTAATTAATCAATGAATTAATTAAGAAATTAATTAAAGGATAATTAATTTGTTAAGTTAGTTAATTACTAAATGTAATTAATCTAGGATGATTAATAATTATGAGTTAATTACTTAAGGTAATTAATAAAAGGGGATCATTAATTATTATCATTAATGATGTAATTAAAAATGATTAATTACAATTAATTACTCAATGATAAATAATTAAAGGAAATTAATTAATGTAACTAATTAAGGATTAGGGTAACTAATTATAGTTAATTAATTAATTGAAGTAATTAAAGGTTAATTACTGTTTGGTTGCGAATAATTAATTTGAGAAATTAATTGAGGATAATTACATAAATGTAATTAAGGATAATTAATCAAGAGTGATTAATTAAGGTGATAAATAATGAAGGATTAATTAGTTAATTGTAATTAATTAAATGATTGGGTAAGCAAGATTTATATAGATGAAGTAATTAATTTAATTTATTTAAATTAATTAAAGATGAAGTAATTAATTTAATTCATTTTAAATTAATTAGTAACAGAGATAGTTAATTTAATTCATTTTAAATTAATTTTATTATGATGAGTTAATCATTGCTTATATATATTTGGATGACATTGATTGTCTTGGATGTTTTGTGATCTCAGTAATGAGATAAGTATGGTTGTGTGATATGAATGCTTGGTTTGCATTTTGATGATAACTTAGATTATCAATTGGGATGTTGATATATGGATTATCTATTTTGATATTGATAATGCGGATTACCTGTTATTTGATAATGTTGATTATCAATTATGATTTATGAATTATCTATCTGTGTGTATATAGATACTGTAATTGAGTTGTTTTAAAAACTTTAAAACAACTTGGACCTAAAAGACACGCTTTGGATTTCGATGAGACCGGAATCGGGTTTCCATATTTGGATAGCCGAAAACCACATCGATCCAAATTAACGTTAGGTCGTGAATCCAAGTAGAGCTTTGTGAAGACTCGAGGTGTAAGGACTATACGTCAGTATAACTCTGTGGGTGATTCCGTAATGAGTTTGACGGAATAGTACTTATAGGTTCGAGATGGTGATTTAGAATGCAAGGGTTATCGTCGTTAACTCTGAGGGTGATTCCAAAAATAAGTGTAACGAGGTAATGCCTTCGGTTTCGTTCGAACCCGGAACGAACTTGTATGGATTGAATGCTTTCAGAACATCGTCAGATGGACGATGAGCATTATAAGATGATATGTTCTATAAAGGTAATCGTAGCCTCAAGCCTCATCAACCGGGAATGGCTAAAACAGAGGAGGTGCAGCAAGGCTTTGTGGGTATCCCCCACTGGTGAGCAAGATTTACCCCTGTCTAGAAGTCCCTTTATATTCGGCTGTGTGGGTGGTTGCTAGCTACAACCACGGGGTTGTCTTGTTCGGAACTGTTCAGTAAGGAATGGGTTCGGCCTTGTGTTGCAGGGGAGCGGGCGTACTCCTCGGTACGTTGATCTAGGCCACGTACTGTGACGGGCGGTATCCCAGTAGCCCTGCCATTGTATGGAATCCAAAATCCAATAAGTGCCAATGGTTTTGATTGTGTTACCCACTTTTGTGGCTAGTAGCTGGAATTTAATCATGTAACAATTTCGACTATTTCTTATTTATTTGAAAACCTTAGACCCTATTATAATATCATCGGATTTCCTATCAAATGTTTTGATTAGTGTAAGGTAAAAACTTTTCCATGTTTATGTGTGGAAAGTCTTACATGATACCTTTTCTTTCAAAAGGTTTTTAAAAAGTTAAGCAACTTTAACCTGTTACTCACACCAGACCCATGTCTGACCGGGAGTTTATTTTTGT
Source organism: Allium cepa (assembly GCA_030765085.1). Classification (NCBI taxonomy): domain Eukaryota; kingdom Viridiplantae; phylum Streptophyta; class Magnoliopsida; order Asparagales; family Amaryllidaceae; genus Allium; species Allium cepa. The sequence goes on from CM060932.1 coordinate 114,815,864, forward strand.
TTTTCGTAAACTCTTGGGTATTCAAAATTTTACGAGTAACCAAGGCATTCAGGTTAGGTTTCAGGTTAGATTTGACGAATTGTGGAGGAGCAAATGGAGCAGGTGGCTTTTGCGTGTAAATATAAATAGTTTTCCGTTGTGTTTTCTCTGAGTTGAGTCTTGTTCTGTATTGAGTTGTATAACTAGACAGGTGTTTATAACTGTCTATTGTGTATTGTATATCTGTGTAACTTTGATATTTGTTGTAAACTATGTAATATTTATGTTATTAATATAATTTATTTGTTCCGCTGTTGAGATTCTGATGTTGTTTCTTTCTTCTCTTCTTTCTTTTCTCTTTTATATCCTTTTCTTTCTTAAAAATGATGCGATTTTCTGTGGTAAGAAAGTCGGGTCGTTTCAGTACATAAAAATATTTTTTATTAACATACGTCCATATAATCAATTGTTTACGTTTGTGAATTGGTGAGCGGCAAGAAGATAGAGGTCTGAATTTATTTCTTAAATGATTATTGATTAATGAAGAAAATAATATATATAATTTTTTTGAGAAAATACTAAGGATAATATGATTAATCAACTTGTATTCATTCCAAATTTTCTTTGGAGGAGAATTATCCCATGTACCAAAAATATTTTCAAAATCAAGTGTATAATGATATATAAGAGATGATATTTTCTTTTAGCTTTTGTAAATTAATCATTTCTGTTGAAATTATCTTTTTATTCTACGGATTATAAAGATTTAGATATTATCATGCTCTAGCCAATAAGACAACATAGAAAGTTGAAGCATATTAATGATGTTAAATGTACTTTTAAAGGTTTAAAATATACAAAAATGACAATCTCCATGCCAAAAAGATGATTCAAGGAATTTTACCTTTTTATGATTGCTTTTGAATAGAGCAGTGTAGATCATTAATAAGCTTTATAATCCATATAACTTATTTACTTATTTTAGCTGCTTTGACCTTGGAGTGAAAGCATGCATGTAATTTAGTGTTACCATTCTTGCAGTATTATTCTTTTATTAGTTAAGCAACTCTTTGAAAACAGTTGTGTTTTATAGTATTAAAATCGTATTTCCCATTGAATATTAAATGATAAATAACAAACTAAAAAGAAGGTTTGCACCAATTAAAATCCGCATTCTTTTACATTTTTAACAAGTGTTCTAATATCATAACAAGAATTATTGTAGAACTATATAACCATTGATAGTGCATAAAAAGATCAGCTTTTGAGTTTCTATAATCTTAACATGATGCTCCTGTAACACGTGTTAACATCTAAAATTTCTATTATATACATTGATTATATAGATTAAGAGCATATGATTATGAGCATTTAATATGATAGAAACTGCAAGAGGAAATATGATAGAAAACTAGTTACTCGCAAAATAAAATCAGCAGATGAACTAGTGTAATCAATTACTTGGATAGTTTGTTTATAGATAACAAACATATTAAGATAAATCTAGTGAATTTATGAATAGCTAAATATACATCGGTTAATTCCAACCTATTTTTAATATGTAGATGCATATGACAGTTTTCTATTTTATGAATTTAGTTCTGGGAATCATCCTCTTTGTTAAATTAGTTCTCATATATCTAAATGAATATGCGAACAAAACTTGACATGTAAAATTAAGATAGAATCTAGGTCTATGAAATAGAATTTAAAAAATGTAACTAAAATTTGGAAGATCCTTAATCTATAAGTGAATTTTGTTATGCAGTACTGTGACCGATTACTACGTAATATTCTATTTCAAAACTAATGCTTCTAAAATTCCAAAATGTTGTGAGTTCATAGGAATTCACCTGAGAAAAAACATCTTTTATACTTATTTCTATTATTTTGATTTCAATTTTCAAAAATCATCTTACAATTACTGAAAGACAGGTTTTTCTTTTAATATTGATTAGGGTATGAAAGGTTGAAGAAAAGGGTACCATGATCAGTTAAAGATTTTGTATTTCGGCTGCTGGGGTGGAGATAAAATTGTAAGATGTTAATAGAATAGGCCTTGTCAAAAATTTCAGTAATGTGTATCAGAAACCATTTATCTAAAAATATGTTATCGCATTCCAAAAACATATTTTCAACTTTAGAAGCATCAAACTACCGTTCTAACTACTGTAAGTTGTTCACTCGGATTAGGGATGGTTGATTGATTCTGCTCCTTACTGTTATGCTACTGCTTGTCCTAGAGTAGTTGGGACTGTTACCTTCTAATCCAGCCAGTTTGTATTCCTGGACAAGAAAACAAAAAAATCACTTCTGTAAGTCTGATCTGAATAATAAAAGGATGGAAGACTGACAAGTTATATATATTAAACAAGAAAATTTTATACACCACAAGACTTATTATTTATTTGATTTTCATCTTACGTTCTAGTCATTATATTACACATTCAAAATATATACTTTTCTATATTCCATTGCTGACAAAAGAATAATGCAAAAAAAAGTGGACACGTCAATGTCCATACAACATCCACCAAACACCATATGTACTGTAAACACAGTCGGGTAATGCACACAATTCTTAAGATACGGGAAGCATTATATCATATTCTATAACAATTATACAAATAGAATCACTACTAGACAATTGAAATTCAACCAATGTAAACTCAAAGTCAAATTTATGACTACATAGAACAAATATTTCAATTACAAGACGAAGCAAAGTGTTACAGGAGTAAGTTAACATGCAAAAAATAGGATCGAGTCAATATGCAAAAAATCATAAAGTCTAGCATCATATCATTAAGCAAAGAGAATCTTCCTTTTCAAACATAAAAAATCTAGATAAAGCATCCCATGGATCGGTAAGCGTCTAGTTTTTTGTTTTGGGGGAATTAATTTAAAGGACAAAGATTTTTATATTTTTTGCTTCAAGGACACGACCTCAATATTTTTACCACAAGGACAAACATTCTTCTAAAAATTATTCATAAGGACGAACATTTTTCAAAATTATTCATAAGGACAACAAAACTACTATCGAGCTAAAACTGATACCTAAAAACTGCTTCCGATAACTACAAACTGATACCTAAAAACCGCTATCAATAACTAAAAACTGATACCTACAGAAAGCTATCCTTCAGGATAAAATATTAAAGGTCTGTCCTTGAGGCTAAAAAGCTGTGAAATTTTGTCCTTGACAATAATTTCCTGTTTTGTTTTTTCATCCATTTTATTCAAGAAGAAAGCTAAGAAGTCTACATGCCATACAATTCTTTTCATAAAGAAGTTCGCTATAAAACTTATAAACCGAACATACATTATTAATCCCTAAACACTTATTGTTCCCTAAAAACTTGTTTATCCCGAGAAGCAAAACATGTGTAGTGATGGGATATACATAGAAATGTCATATAGTCAAGATTATCATTTATCCTATGCCATCATATCCACTATTACCAACATAATAATAGCCCTTGTAAATATTCAAATAACCTTCATAATTCTCTTCTTATTGAATTTTTTATGTATTGATATATAGATTAAAAGTAAAAGCACAATGGTATTAAAATTCAAGAGAATGGTATTCAGAAAAAATAGAAGTAAAAGAAAGAAAATCAAATAAGTGAGTTTTCAAGAGTTATATAAAAAGTTTGCATGGAAGAGAATATATAATCAACAAAAAAGATCATTCAAACGACGAGTTTATTGTGATTCTTAATTAAACGAGTAAAAGAATGACTACTAGTATATGTTTATCGATTGACGCTAGTATATTTTTATCGATCAACATCTCATTTAGTTATCTGGTTCCGCTTTTATCCCAAATTGGTAACTTGATGAAATTAAACTGAAGCTTCCACAGGCAAAATAGCAAAGTGTTAGGCCATCTTGGCGAAATCAATATTTAGACTGACCACCTACAAATCAATACAATGTAAAATGATCCAAATCAAAGTTTTTAAAGTTTTGGAATAATTACCTAACATAATGAAACATAATTCTTTTAAATTTTAATCATTTTAAACATACCACGTAAAGGTGTATGAAATATTTCCATCAAAGTACTGGGCATCAACATTGACATGCATGCTCAATAAGCACTATCTGGAATTTTTATTTATAAAAATACTTATAGCAAAATAAATAAACTCACTGACTGAAATTTAGTCCATATTTTCTAGTTATATACAACTGTCTAAAAAAATACAACAATATTCTCTAACTTATTCATAATGCCACCACTCAATCTTTAAATTATGCACAAAATATCACATATAATACATGGTCTAAAAAATAAACTTCAAAAAGGCTCAAAGCATTGCATTTTCAATATATCCACTGTCAAATAACACTGCATTCTGATTATATTTTGGTTTGCTTTTGATTTTGCAGCACCATAAGTGTTGTTACCGTTCTAAGCATGATTAAACTTTCGCTAAAACAAACTGAAAATCGAAATCGGGACTGAATCAGCAAAATAAACATAACGAAATCGAAGTTACGAAACAATATTTACTGAAATTCGACAAATATTTCCTAGAAATTTTATTTTGACGGTTTGATTCAGACTAAAAACTAAAAAAAATCTGAATCAAAATTAAGACATATGAAAGAGAATATAAATTACCACACTTGTAGTAGCTTCCTTTGTTTATGCTTTGATTACTCCCTTCTTCTTTTATTTGATTTTATAATTCAAATGAGAAAGAGGATGAAGCAATGAGGGCCATTGTTTATGAAGAAGAAATGGCAAAATTGTCAATCGATCAAGATAGTTGTTGTTGTAGAAGTGAAACCCTAGAAAATTAAAGCGGGTTTGGGTAATTAGGTAGAACGGGGGAAATTTAGGGTTTAGGTAAGGACTTTAGAGTGTTTAAGGCCCAATTACAACATGAATTAATCTCTCTTCTCCCGAATGCAAAGCAAATCGCAATTTAAATTCAACCCAAAATTATTTTACCTATTAAATTTAAAGCCACATAAAAATTTCACATTTTTAGCTTTGTAACAATTTAAAATAATTCTTTATTTCTCAACATAATTCAAAATCCACAGTATCATTTATTTCACCAAAATAAATTTTTAAATGACGTTTAGATTCATAAAACCAGTTAAAATTTTGAATTCGAATTTTAAATCACTTTTCTCCTTTTTAGCTCAATATAAATCCAAATATCAACCCTATTGAATTAAATTCAATAGAAATTCCCGAAATATTGTCCTCTCTCAATTACCAAATATTTTCGCTCTTTATCCCTTTTGAAATATTCCCCAATTTAAATACAGTTGTAACGACCCACTATTTTGGACCATTCAAATCGACATTAATCCACACATGTCAGACTTGAATACTTCAAAACAGTGGATTGTTAAGAAATTTGGCGCAAATAAAATCATTCACGGAATCACAGACACAGAAATATCAGAATACTCGTAGCGGAAATAAAATACCATAGTAGTTCATGAAGCTACTATATACATACTCTCAAAACATATACAAAATCTCATAGTAAAATAGATACAACAATACCGAGACAGATACCGAATAGGAACTAACTGGAAGAAGTAGACGAATAGATAGACAGATAAACTCCAACAAAACTCTAGCTCCAGAAGGTGAATCCAAAGATGTGATTCTCAGGCTGACCCGAGCGTAAAGTAAAACACAAACACTCGAGTCAAGACATACATACTTATACAATGTAAACCAACTCAAGTGACTATAATAGCAATGTACAATAACTTAAAGGATGCTTGGGATCGTCCATCCTTTAAGGATCAGTCAAACCATCAATTAAGTAGTAATAAACACTATCCTAGAAACATCCATATTAAAGTAAACAATGCAATTGACAGTGTTATTGTGACTAGGGTAGCGTAGAGCTGTAGTAACCACTCACCTCTAGCCACATTTTAAAAATCAAAGGTGTGCATCAAACAATCACAAGGAAATCACGTGACACACAAAGCAGTGTACCTGTGGTTATAAATTTCAAAATGATTTATAGTTCTGAATTAAAACCATTCATTTAAACCATTAAAAAGTGAAGTCATTATTCCTTCAAATCAAATATTCAATTCCCAAAAATTTATCCCTTTCTGAGTTCATTTATTCAGTTAAACACTTCAAATATTGAAATTTCAGCTTTTCGTCGCACTTAGAAAATGCTATGGTAAGATATAATTAAAAACAACTCAATTTAGTAAAGACAATATTTAAAACTGCTATAATAGTTCAGTTTTAGTTCATTTTCAGAAACGATAGCATTTCTGAAGTGCTGCTAAATAAATTTCCAGATTATTAATAAAATTTCAGAAACAATTAAACTTCAGTTTTTAACCATTTTAACTTATAAAAATCATATTTTTCCACTTCAAAAATGTTCATTTGAATACCCCTTTAACTTGTGATTTTATAAAGTAAAATTTTATACATTAATTCAAAAATCTCAATATTTCACTTAAGGTCAATATACACTTTTTCCAATTTTCATTTACTTTACACATTAATTTAATTTACCATTTCATAAATTAAAATAAATTTCCTTTTTATTTTCTTAACTTTTTTTTTAAACCAAACTTCACATTCCCAAGTCAAGTTATATATCAAATTTCACTTTTAACCATCCATTTATTTAACATTTTAAACGAATTAAGTAAATTCAAAATACACTGTAAGTTGCTTAACTTTATTTTACAAGTAACTTGATATTTTCTTTTACTTTATATTTATCCAATTCATACATCAATTATATTAATTATCAAGTTACTTTTAAATTTCCATTTTTACTTAAATTCCCATTATTAAGTTAAATCAACCTTTCACATTACAACTCAAACCATCTATTAACTTATACCATTTAATCTTTTAGAAAATCACTGCTTAACCATTTTAAATCCAATATAAGTCAAATTTCTTATTTTTTTTCTTTCATTCATTTACAATACATGAAATTTATAAGAAATCATATTTGAAATCAACCACGGGTCCGGATAATATTTCACACCTAAATCAAGTGATACGGAAATTATCATTTAAATCCGTAATCAGTAAAATTTCCGGGTTTTGATTATTTCAAACCCGCAACCCAAGACAAATACAAATAAATAAAATAAATAAAAATCGCTTAGGCCTATCATTTCAGCCTATAACGATTTTTCCTTATTCTAAATTCCGTTCGGGTATGTATCATTTCAACCCATAGTGATTCTGCTCTACAGGGAGCTGCAGTGTGATAAAAAGAAATAAATAAACAGTATAACAGCATATAACATAGCGGATGATGTGACAGGTGTATAACAGGGTTTTACATCATAAAATTCATATCACAGGCAAGTATAACATGATATAACAATTCTACAATTTCACTTGCTATCAATTTACAATTCTCTAAGTATGAATGTCAAGCGTGAATACTCACCTCTTCGATGCTAGAGATTTGATTCAAAATAACAATATCCACACACCGAAGAGCGCAAGAAGGCATGATAAGATTTTAAAGGATGTGACAACCGGATTCAATCTTGAAACAAAAATAAATCATGTAACAACCCTTTTTTAATTACTTTAATTGTTTATTTTAATTTCCTGATTTTAAAACTTTATTTTATTTATTTAAAATGAATAAATTTTGTTGTTTTAAATATAAATTTTGATTTTTGTGTGACTTATAATTCCAAACCTGAATAAATGAAATATTTCCAAAAAAGTAGATTTCTGGTCAAAATGGTCAAACTTCGAGTTTTAAATTTAAAATTTAAATATTTTTATTCTTTAATTTTATCTTTTATTATGAAAATAGATTTAATTTCAAGAATACTGCTTTTTGTTTGGTTGAAATCGGATAAATATTATGAAAGTTATGCTTTTTACAATATCGTGTATAAATTGTTTTATTTAACAAATTTGTTTATTTTAATATATATAAATAATATTTTTGTTTGTAAAATCATGTTCTAATTTGTGTAACATGATGTGTTTTGCGTATATTTTATTTTTAAAACATTTTTAAAGTATAGTTATAATGTTCAAATGTTGATTGTTTATTTTAACTAATATAAGTAATATTTTTGGTTGATATATCATGTTATAATTGTGTATATATATGTAACATTACATGTTATGTATATATTTACAACATTTATCTGTTTTTGTTTCATTTAATTTGGATATATACTTTGTAAGTTAGGTAACATACAAAGATGTAAATATCAATTAATTTATACGTTTCTACAACCATTTTCTTATTTATTCATATAGTGTTTATGTAACAGCCCAAAAATTTTGATAAATATTTTATTCATTTTATTTAAAAAACTTTGGCGTCTAATTATTTTAAAAAAAATGGAAACTTCCTGAATTGGTTATAATCATTGCCCAATTTTATTTTATATAAACAATTTCTGTAATTTTAGATTTTGGGTTAAATTTTGGCTCTAATTGAAACTTTTAAATTCTAACTTCCAATCTTTTATTATAAACTATATATATATGTACAACGATTGTTCTGTTTTTGTTTCATGTAAATTGGTTATATGCTTTTTAAATTAAGTAATAAATAATGTGTAAATAGCTATTTAATTATACGTTTTATTTGGTACGTTTTATATCCGTTCTTGTTTAATTATTTGGCGTTATATGAATGGTACGCTATTTTCTGAAATATACTTTAGCATATATTTTACTAAATAAAAAAGAAACGAATAAATTCAAGATGCGTTACTTTGTTAATTTTTGTGGGCATACGTTTCGATTTATTTATTTCCTCTATAATACGCACTCTTTTTGATTTCTTACCTTAGTTGTTAAAATCATCAACCGTGCATTTTAAAAGGAATTTAAAATCTTGCCTTACACTTCGCATGTAAAAAATTTATTTCACCTTTTTTCCACTTTCCATTTGCCTCTTTGTAATTAATAGGAATAAAATCCTACAATTCCTCTACCATTTCAAAATTTTATTTCTTGCGTTTCTTCCCACTTAATCAACGCAAGCCTATATGTTAAATTCAAAAGCCCCATACACAATACCCCGCATATCAATTTGCCTTCATCTTCTCGCGTGAGCTTTCCGATCAGTAAGTAATGGCTACACATTTTTTTGTTTTTTGTTTTATTTCTTTTCTTCTTTCCTTTTGTTTCCAGTTTTTCTTTATTAAAACTTGACATATGCGTATGTTTGTTAGCATACTTAGATTTGCTTTATTTTGATTTCAAGATTTGAATCTAATTGTCGCATCCTCTAAAATCTGATCATGCTTTCTTTGCGCTTTTCGGTGTGGATATCGTTATTTTTGAATCAAATCTCCAGCGTCGTAGAGGTGAGTAATTCACACATGACATATATGCCTATATGATTGTGAAGTGACACCAAGTGAATGTGTAGAAACTTTTATATTATGTTATCCTGCCTATGATATAATTTATATGATGTTAAACTATGTTATTAACTTGTCACATCATCTGTTATATTCTATTCTGCTATATTGTTTATTTATTTCTGTTTCTCACATTGCAAGTTCTCTGTAGAATAGAATCACTATGGGTTGAAATGATACATACCCGAACGGACTTTAGAATAGAAAAAAATTATTATGGGCTGAAATGATAAGCCTGGGTGATTTTTATTTATTTGTATTTGACTTGGAATTGTGGGTTTGAAATAATCAAAACCCGGAAATTTTACTGATTACGGATTCAAAATATATTTTCCGTATCACATGATTTAGGTGTAAAATATTATCCGGACTCGTGGTTGATTTCAAAATATGATTTCTTGTAAATTTCATGTATTGTAAATGAAAGAAAAAAAATAAAAATATGAAATTTGACTTGTATTGGATTTAAAATGGTGAAGCAGTGATTTTCTAACAAGATAAATGGTATAAGTTAATAGATGGTTTGAGTTGTAGTGTGAAAGTTTGATTTAACTTAATAATGGAAATTTAAGTAAAAATGGAATTATAAGATGAACTTGGTAATTAATATAATTGATGTATGAATTGGATAAATATAATGTAAAAGAAAATATCAAGTTATTTGTAAAATAAATTTAAGCAACTTATAGTGTATTTTGAATTTAGGTAATTAGTTTAAAATGTTAAATAAATGGATAGTTAAATGGAAATTTTGGAATTTAACTTAACTTGGAAAGTTGAAATTTGGTTTGAAATTAAAGGTTAAGTTAAGAAATTAAAAATGGAATTTAAGTTATATAAATAAAATGGAAATTAAGTTATATTTATAAAATAGTAATAAAAATTTAAGTGTTAAGTAATTTGTTAAAATGTGAAGATTAAGGAATTGTACACTTGAATTTATTAAGTGAATTATTGAAAATTTGATTTTACTTATAGGAAATTTACTTTATAAAAATCATAAGTTAAAGGTATTTTAATGAACATTTTTGAGTGTTAAAATATGATTTTTATAATGTTTAAAGGGTTAAAATCAAAGTTTATTTGTGGCTGAAATTTCAATATTTGAAGTGTTTAACTGAATAAATGAACTCAGAAAAGGCTAAATTTTTGGGAATTGAATATTTGGTTTGAATGAATAATGACTTCACTTTTAATGGTTTAAATGAATGATTTTAATTCTGAATTATAAATCATTTTGAAATATATAACCACGGGTACACTGTTTTGTGTGAAATGTGATTTCCTTATGATTGTTTGATACACACCTTTGATTTTAAGAGTGTGGCTAGAGGTGAGCGGTTACTGCAGCTCTACGCGTCCTAGTCATAATAACACTGTTGTTTGCATTGTTTAATTTAAATATGGATATTTCTAGGATAGTGTTTATTACTACTTAATTGATGGTTTGACTGATCCTTAAAGGATGGACGATCCCAAGCATCCTTTAAGTTATTGTGCATTGCTATTACAGTTCACTTGAGTTGGTTTACATTGTATAAGTATGTATGTCCTGACTCAAGTGTTTGTGTTTTACTTTATGCTCGGTTCAGCCTAAGGATCACAACTTTGGATTCGCCTTCTGGAGCTAGAGTTTTGCTAGAGCTTATCTGTCTATCTATTCGTCTATTTCTTCCAGTTAGTTCCTATTCGGTATCTGTCTCTGTATTTTTGTTTATATATCCTGACTTCTATTGTATCTATTTTACTATGAGATTTTGTATATGTTTGGAGAGTACGTATATAGTAGCTTCATGAACTACTATGGTAGTTTATTTCTACTGCGAGTATTCTGATATCTCTGTGTCTGTGATTTTGTGAATGATTTTATTTGCTCCAAATTTCTTTACAATCCACTGTTTTGAAGTATTCAACTTTGACATGTGTGGATTATTGTCGCATTGAATGGTCCAAAATAGTGGGTCGTTACAAATCAACTCTAAGTATATGCTAATTCACATAAAAATACAAAAATTTGAATAAAGCAAAATGGAGGAATAAGTTAAATAAGATGACATGAACAACAAAGTGGCTCAGACAATAGAATAAAAGGAAAAACAAAGAAAGAAGAAAAAGAAAAAAAATAATATGCAGCCATGACTTACAAGAGAGAGCTTCACACGAGAAGAAGGAATCAAATGAGATGCGGTAAGGTATTTTTGTACCTGAGTTTGTACTTAACAGAGAAGTTTCACGTTAATTAAGTGAAAGAACGGTAGGAAATAATATTCGAAACGGCTAGAGAAATTTAAGGGTTTTATTCCTATTAAATAAAGAGATGAAAATGGAAAAGTGGAATGAGATGAAATATTATACGCGAATTGCTAGGCAAATAGGCGGCTAGGGTTTTAATTCTTTCCTTTTAGAACTGCATGGTCGTTGATTCGAATGGCTAAGTTATGTAATCAAAGGAGTGTGTATTATACAGGAAAGAGATAAATTGAAACGTATGCCCCAAATTAATAACAAAGTAACGTATCTTATATTTATTTGTTTCATATTTATCTAATAAAATATATGCTTAAGTACAATTCAGTAAATAATGTAACTTTATATAACACCAAAGAAATAAACAAGAAAACGGATGTAGAAACGTATAAAAGAAACGTATAAATAAATTGCTATCTACAATTTTGTTTATTACTTAATTTACAAAATTAATTTGTTACATGTCCCTTTGATTTGTTTATTACTTAATTTACAAAATTGATTTGTTACATATCCCTTTGATTTGTTTATTACTTAATTTACAAAATTGATTTGTTACATATCCCTTTGATTTGTTTATTACTTAACCAAGAAAACGGAGGTAGAAACATATAAAAGAAACGTATAAATAAATTGCTATCTACAACTTTGTTTACTACTTAATTTATAAAATTAATTTGTTACATATCCCTTTGATTTGTTTATTACTTAATTTACGAAATTGATTTGTTACATATCCCTTTGATTTGTTTATTAATTAGTTTACAAAATGTATACCCAATTAAATGAAACAAAAACGGACAAACGTTGTAAATATATACATAACATGTAATGTTACATATATATACACAATTATAACATGATATATAAACCAAAAATATTATTTATATTAATTAAAATAAACAATTTTTGTTAAATAAAACAATTTACACACAATATTGTAAAAAGCATAACTTTCACAATATTAATCCGATTTCAACGAAACGAAAAGCAGTATTCTTGAAATAAAATCTATTTTCATAATAAAAGATAAAATTAAAAAATTCAAATGTTTAAAATTTAAATTTAAAAGTCAAAGTTTGACCATTTTGACAAAATCCACTTTTTTGGAAATATTCCATTTATTCAGGTTTGGAATTATAATTCATACAAAAATCAAAATTTATATTTAAACTAACAAAATTTGTCCATTTTTAATAAATAAAATAAAGTTATTAAATCATAAATTTCAGTTAAAATAATTAAAATAAAAATTTAAAATGATCACAAAATACAGGGTTGTTACACTCTCCCCCACTCAAATCTTTCGTCATCGGAAAAGAACGAGGTACGAAAAACATAGAAAAAGATAGAATGAAATAGAATTAAGATAGGATGACAAGAAGATAAAAATTATACCTGGTAACTGTTGTTATAGGTAAGTTTAACAAGGTGGAAAGTAGGAATGGCTAGAAGGGAAAATATGTTGAAAGCCAAGGATGAACCTTATTCTAAAGCTATATAAATTTCAATTATTTGGAAGGGAAAAATAAATGATCAAAATATCCTTTATATAATACTTTATCAAAATACTTTTATAACTCGATGTCTTAACAAGTTTATCCTCGTTCCTGCAGGCTCTGGAAGTGCATTGATCAGGCGCATAGCTAGAATTCTCTAGGTACTTAGTAGACTTGTTTCAACATCCAGTAAAAATACTGAAAAAACTTTTAAAAACAGATATGGAAAGTACAATCCAAACAAAACAACCAAACCAAAACATTTGTCTAACCATGGTTCGCAGATACACAATGGTTACGCCTGGATTTCCCAGGAAACAATCCATATCTGTAAGCTTTCTCAGCTCTGCGAGTTATGCCATGATGACTAGTAGACCGCAGGATACACAATGATTACGCCTGGATCCCCCAGGAAATAATCCGTACCCCTAGGCCTTCTCATCCAGACGGATTTCGCTACTAATGCGACCTACATAGTTCATGGGATACACAATGATTACGCCTAGATCCCCCAGGAAACAATCCATACCCTTAGGACATCTTAGCCAGGTGAATTGCGCTATGCAGTCGCTCTCAAAAGAGAAAAAAAGCATGGGTTACGCCATGGTGGGACACTCGAGTATCACATCCGGAAAACCTAAAATCAGAGAGAATAATATCAATAGAATGAATCCACAATGTGGCCACAAAGCGGATATCAAGCAGAAGGCACTTTCCATATCTTTACTTCGAAAATATGTATAATATAGTACCTTTTTCAAATCACTTTCAAATATCATACTTATATAAGTCCATTATATAGAAGATTTTATTTTCAAATCGAATACTTTCCAAATCAATAGTATATCAAATCACACTTATATGGACTTCGATTATATAAGATTTCTCTTTCTAAATTGAATACCTTTCAAATCAATAGTTTTCAAATCAACTTCATACATATACAAATCCATTTTATATAAGTTCGACAACTCCCAAATCAAGTACTTAATAATACAAGGTTCTCAATTTCAAATCATTTCAATATCAATTCAGTTTCAAAATCATATATGATTTCACCAAATCATTTCTTCCAAATTAAATATCTCAATTTCAAAGTTTTCAAAATAATAGGTTTAGAAAATAATCCCAGTTTCCAAATTAACCTAATTCAAGTCAAACAAATTCATTTCCAAAATCATCATATAAATACTGGGTTTTACATTCCAATTAATTTTCAAAACTAAATATTTCTCAAAATAAATTATACCAAAAATGGTCCAAATTTATAACTATCCCTTTAAAACCTTTAAACTATTTATTTCTATTCAAAAGATCCAATTTTCCTTTTGCAAATTATTTACTTAACAAAAGCTCCAAATTTATTTAAGTCATACTCTTCATAATTCAAACATACAAAACTAAACTCATATACTTTATTAAATATTTTATACTCTTCGAAATTACTTAGCTTTGAAAATTAAACCTCGATTTTGAAGTGTTCGAACATTCAAAATAGTTGATGAAATCAAATTTCAAATCCAAGAGTTGGAAATCAGCAATAAATCGGTAAATCAATTTTTAAAAATAGATTTATATTAAATCAAATCGTAAAGTCGAGGATTGAATACCGGGCTCACTTCAAATCATTTCAAATGTAGATACATACATCTTTCGAAAATCAAATCATATTTCGAAATCTGAAATCAAAATTGGTTTCACAAAATCACTCGCATAGAAAAGCTACTAAGTGGCCTCTCCCCCACTCTGAAACTCGAAAATCAATGTCGATGATGCATGCACTCATCATCGAGATTATATTCCAGCGACACAAGTGGGTTCTGGACTCCTATTTTCTTAAAACTTCCTTGAAATTTCTTTGAGATCATTGAAACTCATTTGAAGTCATTTGAAACATTTCATATCTGGAAAATACTTTCACATCATATTATCATATATTTTCAAAACCTTAAAACCAATTTTCAAAATACCAGAGTTCAATCTCTCAAATTTCAAATTCAAAACCCATCAGTTATAAATCATTTCTATATAAATCAATTTCTTATAAAATTTTAAATTTTCAAATCCTTCCAAATCCTTTCAAAGCTTCAAATTTTCATTTTTAAAAGGTATATAATCCTTATCGAAAACATTTCACTCTTATATATAAAATATGGTCATCCTTATCAAACTAATAGTTTCGATGTATGCACAATTTCAAAATACAACCAAACACGGATTTCCAAGGGATGATCCATTGATGGATTTCAAAACAAACAGAGATTCAAATTTAGAGGAACCCTAATCAAATAGAATTATGGTTTGAAGATAAGCTCGAACGAAGATGAGATAATTTAACTACCAAATAGAAGTTGGATAAGCCTAAATAAATCGCGGGCGACCTAAACCGGGTCAACCGTGACTTTGGGAATATAATCAATGCGAAAATCCAAGGCAAATCGACATTCGATCGCCAGAGATAGAATCCAGGTATAGCAAAAGGTAGACAGCATCGTAAACCGAGGATACAAAAATCTCCGGTGAATCAATGCCAGTTGTAAAGGAGTTTCACCGCTTTACAAATCATTCAAAGATTTGCAGAATCACCGATCTTTATAGAGGTCATTCAAAAATGAAGTTATGGAATGCTCCAAAATCAAAGGATAAAATAGGGAAGACAAGACTGGATTTCAGAATAAGTGGGAGCATTCCAAAGTTCAAGGAATCCTAATCGATAAGAATCCTAACCAAGAGATTACTAACACGGTGGATACAGAAGGGATGAAGTTTAGGAAATCTTGATTTCAAAATAAGAAAATTTTATACCAGTATAATCTTTAAAATTCTTTAAAATCATTTGGAAATCATTTTATACTTCAAAAATACATTCTCTCTTAAGGAAATGATTTTGAGATTGATTTCACTCATTCTAAGGTATTTCTACCCTATCTCTAATGAGTTTTTGCTCCGCGGGCTAAGGTTTGCCAAAAACCAAAGCTCTGATAACAAATTGTAATGACCCACTATTTTGGACCATTCAAATCGACATTAATCCACACATGTCAGACTTGAACACTTCAAAACAGTGGACAGTTAAGAAATTTGAAACAAATAAAATCATTCACGGAATCACAGACACAGAAATATCAGAATACTCAAAGCGAAAATAAAATACCATAGTAGTTCATAAAGCTACTATATACATACTCTCAAAACATATGCAAAATCTCATAGTAAAATAGAACAACAATACCGAGACAGATACCAAATAGGAACTAACTGAAGGAAGTAGACGAATAGATAGACAGATAAGCTCCAGCAAAACTCTAGCTCCAGAAGGTGAATCCGAAGTTGTGATTCTCAGGCTGACCCGAGAGTAAAGTAAAACACAAACACTCAAGTCAGGACATACATATTTATACAATGTAAACCAACTCAAGTGAATTGTAATAGCAATGTACAATAACTTAAAGGATGTTTGGGATCGTCCATCCTTTAAGGATCAGTCAAACCATCAATTAAGTAGTAACGAACACTATCCTAAAAATATCCATATTAAAGTAAACAATGCAATTGACAGTGTTATTGTGACTAGGGTAGCGTAGAGCTGTAGTAACCGCTCACCTCTAGCCACACTTTTAAAATCAAAGGTGTGCATCAAACAATCACAAGGAAATCACGTGACACACAAAGCAGTGTACATGTGGTTATAAATTTCAAAATGATTTATAGTTCTGAATTAAAATCATTCATTTAAACCATTAAAAAGTGAAGTCATTATTCCTTCAAATCAAATATTCAATTCCCAAAAATGTATCCTTTTCTGAGTTTATTTATTCAGTTAAACACTTCAAATATTGAAATTTTAGCTTTTCGCCGCACTTGGAAAATGCTACGGTAAGTTATAGTTGAAAACAATTCAATTTAGTAAAGATAACATTTAAAACTGCTGTAATAGTTCAGTTTTAGTCTATTTTCAGAAACGATAGCATTTCTGAAGTGCAACTAAATAAATTTCCAAATTATTAATAAAATTTCAGAAACAATTAAACTTCAATTTTTAACCATTTTAACTTATAAAAAATCATATTTTTCCACTTCAAAAATGTTCATTTGAATACCCCTTTAACTTATGATTTTATAAAGTAAAATTTTATACATTAATTCAAAAATCTCAATGTTTCACTTATTAAGGTCAATATAGACTTTCCCCAACTTTCATTTACTTTACACATTAATTTAATTTACCATTTCATAAATTAAATTAAATTTCCATTTTATTTTCTTAACTTAACTTTTATTTTTAAACCAAACTTCATATTTCCAAGTCAAGTTATATTTCAAATTACACTTTTAACCATCCATTTATTTAAAATTTTAAACTAATTACATAAATTCAAAATATACTGTAAGTTGCTTAACTTTATTTTACAAGTAACTTGATATTTTCTTTTACTTTATATTTATCCAATTCATACATCAATTATATTAATTACCAAGTTACTTTTATAATTCCATTTTTACTTAAATTCCCATTATTAAGTTAAATCAACCTTTCACACTACAACTCAAACCATCTATTAACTTATACCATTTAACCTTTTCGAAAATCACTGCTTAACCATTTTAAATCCAATATAAGTCAAATTTCTTATTTTTTCTTTCTTTTATTTTCAATATATGAAATTTATAAGAAATCATATTTGAAATCAACCACGGGCCTGAATAATATTTCACACCTAAATCAAATGATACGGAAATTATCATTTAAATCTGTAATCAGTAAAATTTCCGGGTTTTGATTATTTCAAACCCACAATCCCAAGACAAATACAAATACATAAAATAAATAAAAATCGCTCAGGCCTATCATTTCAGCCCATAACGATTTTTTCCTATTCTAAAGTCCGTTCGGGTATGTATCATTTCAACTCATAGTGATTCTACTCTACAGGGGACTTGCAGTGTGATTAACAGAAATAAATAAATAGTATAACAACATATAGCATATCGGATGATGTGACAGGTTTATAACAGGGTTTTACATCATAAAATTCATATCACAGGCAAGTATAATATGATACAACAATTCTACAATTTCACTTGCTATCAATTTACAATTCTATAAGTATGAATGTCAAGCGTGAATACTCACATCTTCGACGCTAGAGATTTGATTCAAAATAACAATATCCACACACCGAAGAGCGCAAGAAGGCACGATAAGATTTTAGAGGATGTGACAACCAAATTCAATCTTGAAACAAAAATAAATCAACTCTAAGTATATGCTAATTCACATAAGAATACAAAAATTTGAATAAAGCAAAATGGAGGAATAAGTTAAATAAGATGACATGAACAACAAAGTGGCTCAGACAATAGAATAAAAGGAAAAACAAAGAAAGAAGAAAAAGAAGAAGAAAAAAGAATATGCAGCCATGACTTACAAGAGAGAGCTTCACACGAGAAGATGGAATCAAATGAGATGCGGTAAGGTATTTTTGTACGTGAGTTTGTACTTAACAGAGAAGTTTCGCGTTAATTAAGTGAAAGAACGGTAGGAAATAATATTCGAAACGGCTAGAGAAATTTCAGGATTTTATTCCTATTAAATAAAGAGATGAAAATGGAAAAGTGGAATGAGATGAAATATTATACACGAATTGCAAGGCAAATATGCGGCTAGGGTTTTAATTCTTTCCTTTTAGAACTGCGCGGCTGTTGATTTGAATGGCTAAGTTATGTAATCAAAGGAGTGTGTATTATACAGGAAAGAGATAAATTGAAACGTATGCCCAAAATTAATAACAAAGTAACGTATCTTATATTTATTTGTTTCCTATTTATCTAATAAGATATATGCTAAAGAACAATTCAGTAAATAATGTACCGTTTATATAACACCAAAGAAATAAATAAGAAAACGGTTGTAGAAATGTATAAAAGAAACGTATAAATAAATTTCTATCTACAACTTTGTTTATTACTTAATTTAAAAAATTAATTTGTTACACATCCCTTTGATTGTTTATTACTTAATTTACAAAATTGATTTGTTACATATCCCTTTGATTTGTTTATTACTTAACCAAGAAAACGGAGATAGAAACATATAAAAGAAATGTATAAATAAATAGCTATCTACAACTTTGTTTACTACTTAATTTACAAAATTAATTTGTTACATATCCCTTTGATTTGTTTATTACTTAATTTACGAAATTGATTTGTTACATATCCCTTTGATTTGTTTATTAATTAGTTTACAAAATGTATATCCAAATTAAATGAAACAAAAACGGACAAATGTTGTAAATGTATACATAACATGTAATGTTATGTATATATACACAATTATAACATGATATATCAACCAAAAATATTGTTTATATTAATTAAAATAAACAATTTTTGTTAAATAAAACAATTTACACATAATATTGTAAAAAGCATAACTTTCACAATATTAATCCGATTTCAACGAAACGAAAAGCAGTATTCTTGAAATTGAATCTATTTTCATAATAAAAGATAAAATTAAAAAATTCAAATGTTTTTAAATTTAAAAGTCAAAGTTTGACCATTTTGACCAAAATCCACCTTTTTGGAAATATTCCATTTATTCAGGTTTGGAATTATAATTCACACAAAAATCAAAATTTATATGTAAAATAACAAAATTTGTCCATTTTAATAAATAAAATAAAGTTATTAAATCAGGAATTTTGGTTAAAATAATTAAAATAAAAATTTAAAATGATCACAAAATATAGGGTTGTTACAACAGTTTTAATCCATTTTAAATCCAAATATCCATTTAATTTATCAAAATCCCAATTCAAAAATCCAAAATTATTTTATATTGTGTTTATTTTTATTTAACTCTATACCGAAATGTTACAGTGATAGTCACAAACAGCGTGTGTAGTGCTCAAAAGTCTTGTATGGCATGCGCGTAGAACTGACAAGGTGTCACTTTGGTTAAATGTGGCTTTTGGTATGAATTGGGTTGAACGATTTTTAATTTATGGTTCCAGAGTAGAAAATGGTTCTATATACAAGCACGATTTACTAATTATAAATAAATATTATTAGAACTTCGAAAAATAGCTTCAAAGAGTAATGTCGGTATTCTGTCTCAATTTGCAACAAAAATTAGTGTCAAAAAATTTCTACCAGTAAATTAATGCAATTTGCAATGGTTCAGCCGTGAATATGATAAGTGGACGGTGATAATACAAAAGAATTTGACATAGAAAACGATTAAAATTATTCCCTATAAATCGCTCGAAAATCCATCACAAATTTAGTAAATGGAAAACTCCGCCGTTACACGCCTCTATTTTCAGCATTTCTTATAGTGCCAGTTGTTTCCTTTGTTAGTTACGAAAAATTCTAAGGAGCGAGATTTTAGAGTATAAATTATTAAGGATAATTTTTTGATTATTCATAACTAACTATAATAAATTATTAAATATTAAAAATAATTATTGCTTATAGATAACAATTATAAATTATATATTAATAATTAGTTCTTAACTATAAATAGTTAACCCATCTAAGTTTCCATTTATAAATTATTAATTATAAATTAAAATTTATAAATTATTAATTATAAATTAAAATTCATAAATTACTTAAGTAAGTATTAAATATTTATTATTAATTATAAATTATAAATTATTATAATATTTTAAGCAACACTAAAAATATTCAAAAAAATTTAACATAAAATCTATGACTAAAACTACTTTTAAAAGAAGTTGTAGTAAAATACTATCTAGTTGTAAAAAAAACATTGTTTTTACAACATTTTTAAAGCTATTGTTAAAAGAGTAATATGACAATGTTTACGAATAACAGTTGTAAAAAGTTAAAATTTTACAACCTTTCTTAGACAAACGTTGTAAAAAGTCCTGTTTTACAACTCTTTAAAAAAAAACGTTGTAAAAACGAAGGTTGTTACAACCTTTTCTTTGAAAAAGTTGTAAAGCGTTAAATTTTACAACGTTTATAGCACAAATGTTGTATAACAAAAGTTGTAAAAAAGTATTTTTTTTGTTGTCAATATAACATTTTATTTTTATGATGGATTAAGACTAATTTTTAATTTATTTAATTGTATATCTCCAAAGTATACTTCTATTAAAATGTTGTGTAGCTCTTATTCGTATTTTTTGTACATTTTCAAACAAACAAGGATCATGTTTAAGTAGTTGGAATCATCAAAGTTAGAATATGCATATTAACAAGTCAAGTTTTTTTAAAATGTCTAATATAGTAAAAATAATACAATAAATACTATGTACATAATTATTAGTCAAAAAATTATTGCATGATCCATATACTTAAATGTTACTCTAGCTACAAAAGATAGAAGGTCAAATGGTTATAGGTCAACTACTAATTTCCATCTATGCTTTCATTTTCGAGAATAATGGTAGGTTTAGTTCTTTTAATATCTTTAGCTTTAAAGCTAAATGCTTTATTCCAATTTTTTTCCTTAAACTCAATATAAAGTTTGTGTAATTTAGATAATTTGATGATTCGGTAACACATTTATTTTATAATTCGGTTGTTTGATGTTATAATAGAATCCAATCAAATTTTTTGAAAATTAGTACGTCGTATTTATGGAAAATTAGTTTCTTGAAATATCATCGAAAATAATTAATACACAATAATTTCTCTAATCTGTTTTTTGTTTGTTTAATACGATCATGAATTTCATTTTCTTTGTAAATATATAAGGCATAGTTGGTTTACTAACACATGTGTATCAAAGAATCTTTAATTGAGCATAATATGAGATAAAGTTGGTGTATTTTCCATTTTGAACTATAAATATTTAAGAAAATCAAGTCAGGAAAATATCATCCATGAAGTAAAAGAATAGTCAAATAATAAATTTCTATATTACATTTCGAGAAATTATGTTAAAAGTTTAGTTATAAATTGGCGTTCTATAAACTTAATTTTTATCTAAATATTTTGTTTTGTTATGTACAACCTAGGCTTATTTTTTGTAATATTAGATATTATCCATCTTAATTGACCTACGGTAATACATATTTCTATAGCAATGCTTCATTGTCCTTGAGATGTTCATAAGCAGCACGTATTTTCCTATTTAATGCATGGTAACACCGAATACTTGGAGATCTTATGGAACATTTTAGCAATTATTTTTTATTTTTAATAAAGATTCTTTATGCTACATTGTTTTGATTTTTTTTGCAGTGTGGAGATGTTTATAAATCATTACGAAGTGAAGATGGATTAAAAATAACGTTTACGAGTATGCTAACTTCAAACCAAATAATTGTGTTAAATAGGAATAAATCGTTGCTAATTTCATTTGATTCCAATTCAAACTAATTTGAGAATTATTACAATTAATTCCTTTTTATTAATATTTAATCTAATAGGGAATAGTTGCATACTAAGTCCTCATGTTCATGGACATCGGAAACGTTAACCAAAAAGCGGTCAGCGAGAATTACGTCCGCCTTATCTTAAATAAGTCTGACATAATTGATACGTTGGCGGTTTAATGGTTCACATTTGGACTTAAAAAGTATAGCATTTTTACAAGATGTATTAATCATGTTCGACTTTTCTAAGATAAGTCGGACGTAATTCTTGTTTTTTTTGAATTTTTTTGTAAATAATTGATAATACTTCCTATTCAATATTATACATTACTTGATAGTAATTAATTAATAATTATGGCAAATATATATATAAAAAAATATACATTACATAAATACTTCATGTCCAACCGCTAATCCAACTTGTCTACGAACACCACAACCTCAAATCATAACTGTCCGCTAAATCATCCTAAATCTCATTATTACTAATCAATTGGTATTCACTTTTAGTTTAATATAACATTTTATTTTTTGAGGATTAAAATTATTTTTAAATTTACTTCGTTGTATAGTTCAAAAATATACATTTATTAAATCATGTTGTGTAGCTCTTATTCATATTAGTTGAAACAAACAAGGATGATATTTAATTAGCTGGAATCATCAATGTTGGAATATGCATAATTAACCACTCATGTTTTTTTTTAAGAAGCTTAATATAGTTACAATAATACAATGAAAGCTATGTACATAATTATTAGTTAACAAATTATTGCATGATCTTTAAACCAAAATGATACTCTAGGTACAAAAGATACAAAATTTGACTGCTCATTTTATACATTTTCTCATATCATATTATGATATATGTATTAAAGAACACGATGTTTTATAACTATTATAATATTTTCTCTAATTTAATTAGTATAGTATAATGTCAAAATGTGCAATAATGAAAATGTTGTTTCACTAAGCCAAATTTAAACGCTGTCTTATTTCGAGCATAATTTCTCTACTTTAGTTTTATAACACTATTATCAAACAAAATTATGCACATATTTAAATTTATATGTTAAAAATATGATAAAACTATGTTGAACCAACATAAATTACATTTGAAATTAATTAAATGACATGTTAGTAATAGTAATAATAGTGCTTACAAAGTTTGCAATAACCAATAGTTGATGTAATGTTTTCTAGATAAAGGCATTGTGCTCTAAAATATTAATTATATTCTATATACTTCAAGACCATTTAAGTAGATGTATAACACATTTTGGTTGATAATATTAACAAAAAAAATTAATCTAAATATTTACATCCCTTAAATATGTGTTTTCATCTTTTAAAATCTAAAAAATACTAATACACTTACGTAACATAAAAATTTTTGCCTCGAGAAGGTAAATAGATGCCAGATGTATACTTAATTTCATGTTCAAATTTAGAGCAGTATGAATTTGCGTAATAACATATAACGAACATCATTCTCATTATACTTTATAAGTCTCATAACTGAAATACAAAAAGGGTTTAGGTGAATGTTTGAAATTTCTTGCCTTACTACACAGATTCATTTTTCTCTATTTTCTCTATTTTCTCTTGGTATAGAGGCATACGATTCTGCATGTCCATGTGTTGTGTACCATAAATCATCATTATACCCTCAGATTCCGACACATCTTTCCCTTCAATTTACCGATAAAAGTTTCATTACTTTTGAAGTTGCTCTTTCTTTGCAATAATCAGTTGAAAGCATGCCTACAGGTGGATCAGAGGTGTTGGCTATTTGATCAGGATCATTTGTATCTGCAGTTATTTGGGAAAAAAAACTCAAAAAGATTGGAAACCATTAATGACTGATCTCTGCAAGACAGTGGCCCAAATTTATGCCCTCAGAAATTTAAGGTAAAATTGCCTGATTTTGTTCTTTTTATATACCTTAATTTATATAATCATAAATCTTACATGCAGGGAATTTGCTGATATATCTTATGGTACCTACCCAAGACATTATATCTCAAATAGAAAATCCTCAAGTTATTTCACATCCTGACTAAATAAATAGCTGTTAATTGTTGAACCCATCCACATTTCCTATGTATATTACAGATTTTTTTGAACAATATTTCAACTGTTAAAAAAAGAGTTCAACGACACATTCAAGCCCATTAATTATTTTTCTAAACTAATTCTCAGAATATCAAATGGTTAATGATAGTTACACTCGCTCAAAGTTGTTCGTTTTTTCAGTATATGATACTATGCGGATGTGCTGCATAAGTATTATTGACTTTTGTATGGAAATAATAAACTGGATAATGCCAGCGAAGTTTAGGATTGATGTCATTTGTTAAAAATAATCCTATAATGGATAAATTAATTTTGATTTATCCACTATAGGGTTATTCTTAACAGTTGCGCAAGGTTCTGCCGCACTTCATTTTTGTTAGACCTCATACTCCGATTTCAACCACAGGTTTCGATTTAAATAATTATATAAGTGACATATGAGAGAAGATATAATTTTACAGAAGAAACTCAAACCTGAACATTCAAAATAAAACTCCGGTTCAATAAAAACTAAGGTGGTGTTTTGTTTATTGTTTTTAGTTTTGAGTTTTCGTCCATACAAAAATGCACACAACGCATGTATATTGTCGAAAACGAACAGTTTAAAAAACGAAGTTAACATACAAAATAGAAAACAGTTTTTTTGTTATCCGTGTTTTGGAAAATAACACAAGCATGTGAAACAAACTATTTTTCCGTTGTCCCTCTATCCTCTTGGTCCATCCATTCGTCTTTCTTCATTCACTCCGTCGTTTCTCCATTCTTCTCACATTTAACATACATATTGAAAACCGAAAACACAAAATTCGTTTTTAAACCAAACACTACTTAGTAAACTTCAAATTTTACAGAAAAAACTCAAAACATTCAATTTGAGCTTCGAATATATGAATATTAAAAGTTTCAAATTTTAGCTTAGGAAACATTATAAAGGTTGTTGTTATGATTGGTTTTTTTCACCGCAAACTGGAATAATGCATTTTGGTATTTTATCAGATTCTAAGAAGTTCAATGATGTAAACTGTCTCTATTGCTGATTACATATACCTGTGTGCTATCATCACCTTTTTTGGGAGTTAATCAGTTGAAACTTGAAAGCATGTATACAGGCAGATCATAGGCACTGGCTGTTTGATCAGGATCATTAATCAAAAGGACTGGAAACCATTGGTGATCGATATCTGCAAGACAATGACCCAAATTTATGCCCTTAAAAATTTAAGGTAAAATTGCATGATTTATTTCTTTTTATATACCTCAATTCATATAATCAAAAATCTTACATGCCAGGAATTTGCTGGTACATCGATCTTATGTTATGTAGCTATGACATTATATCTCAAATAGAAAATCCTTAAGTTATTTCATATTTTACTAAATAAAATAGCAGCCGTTAATTGTTGAAGCCATCCACATTTATCCTCTTTAAGTATTTAAACTCGTGTTTTCTAAAATATCACATGTATATTACAGATTTAGTTGAACAATATTTCAACTGTTTAAAAGAAGAGGTCCAAGGAACGTTCAAGTCCAATAATTAGTTTTCTAAACTAATTATCAGAATATCAAATGGTTAATGATA
Source organism: Allium cepa (assembly GCA_030765085.1). Taxonomy (NCBI): domain Eukaryota; kingdom Viridiplantae; phylum Streptophyta; class Magnoliopsida; order Asparagales; family Amaryllidaceae; genus Allium; species Allium cepa. The sequence continues at coordinate 114,841,990 of CM060932.1, forward strand.
GTTACACTGGCTGAAAGTGGTTGTTAATTTATTCAATATATAATTATACGCTGATGTGCTACATAAGTATTATTGACTTTTATATGGAAATTATAAACTGGAACTGGATAAGGCCAGCGAAGTTTAGGATTGTTGTCATTAGTTAAGAATAATGCTATGGATAAATTAATTTTCAAGAATCTTTACACACACAAGGAAATTATATGAGGATACAAATTGATGACATAATGATCTCAGTCTTGTATTGTCATCCAATTTCAATCTAATGATCCAACGATCAAGATCTATTGTATAACATATTATATTTTATTTTGTGTTTAAATAACTATATGTGTGTACACGCGCGCGCGTGTTTGTAGGTTCGACCAAATCAACGTTTCAATAGAAACAAGTGAAATTCAAATTCTACATAAAAAGTTCAAAACAATTCATCTCAGCTTCAAATATATGAATATTCAAAGTGTGGAATTTTAACTTGGAAAATATATAAAATCACAATATATATATATATATATATATATATATATATATATATATAAGTGGTGTAACTAAAAACAATTAAAAACGGAGTGATGAATATTCATATTTTAGTGTTATAAATACTCATAATTAGTCAGTATTGTACATTTCTATCTTATTTTTCAATTAAAGATAATTTGTACGTTTTGCTCCAATAAATTAAACAGATCTATTTGCAATTATATGGAAAACAAATAAAGAAATCCTCGAAGTCGACATTTCAAAATTTATGAATTAGATCGAAATTTTTAAAAATTACAAAAGATGAAATGAGATCCCGAACCTTACCTTTATATATACACACACACGCGTGCTCGTGCACACACATACATATATTGATGGCTACACCTCATTTTGACTACACCTCTATTTTACTTTGACTTCCACCGTACATTCTCATTTAAACAATAGAATAAAATGAAAAGAGAGAAATAATAATTAATTAAATAAGAACGTATGGTGAAAATCAAAGGGATTTAAGATGTAATCAAAATGAGATATACTCGATCCTTGCCATATGTGTATGTATTTACGGATGTATGTTAATGATAGTTCCATAGTGGGAATACTAAATAATACTATGTTAATTCCATTTTTTTGTAAACATGGACTTTGATGTTATAGAAATATATTTCCAAAGTTTGGTTTCATTACTAGTGTACCAAGTGAGGATCAAACCATTCACCTCTCTGGTAGTAGAGTGCATCCTAAATCTCTGGCACTACCACACCTCCTCCACCCCTACAACCCACCATACTCCCCAACCTACCCACCCCCTCCCGCCTCTGGCCACACAAAAAAAAAACACATGCACAGATGCACACTGTTTAGACTGCCAATTTGTTTTTATATTCACAGTTAGTCTCTAATATGGTAATACAATTGAACTATGTTAAGTTCAACTCTCGCATGTGCTCCATGTCACATAATATTGTTGTGGGAAGTTCTAACTCGAAACCACTCAAATCAAAACCCCAATAGTATAGCGGAAGACAAGATCGTGGTAAGAAGCGTAAAAACAACCAATCAATATCTCAATTCCGATTTCAATCCAATTCAAGATCAATCATAATCACCATACGAGCAATATAATATAAGAGCAATAAACAAGAATAAATCACACACCGATTTATAGTGGTTCAACTAACGTTGTGTTAGTGTACATCCACTTTAAGAGAGATTTTTTATTAATATCGATGAGAAGAGTACAAGAGATTGATTACAATGATCGAAATTTTTAGTAGAATTGATTTGTGGAGAAGAGAACTGAAGAAAATTAGGTTTAGATAAACCCTAATTAGTGGCGACTAAAACCCCTGCAGTCGCTTTTCTATTGCATACCAATATGGATGCAGAAAATAGCTTATATAGGAGAATATCAAACCTGGACAAGATTTCAAAATTGTCCATTCGAATATCACAAATTTTCATATCAAGCCTAGGCCAAAAAAATCGCAGAAGTCGCCACAGATGTCTGTCCCAAAGCTCGGGAAAATTTTCCATTGAACCTTAAACGTCTGTCTAAAGTGACAGACGTCTGTCATAGCCCTCTGGAAAAACTACTGAAGCCTCAGACGTTTGTCAAAAGTGGCAGACGTTTGTTTCAACTTTCGGATTCCAAACCCTACGGCGATAGACATCTGTCACTTTCTCTCAGACGTCTGTCGCCGTTGTTTCAGCACCACTCCACCTTCTTCGTCATATCTTCCTCCTCCTAACTCCGATTTGCGAACCGTTTTCTCCGTCACAAAGCTACCTCCAACCATTTTAATTTCATCATATAATGTCGCCAAAATTGAACACTCCACCTCGACACTATATCCAACTCCAATGGTATCATACCATCATCAACTACACATATATAACTTCAACTATCGCTTCTTCTGCCTTCAAGCAAATGTGAATGCTTTTCCAATGAGCTCCGGCAAAGCCACCGTTCATTGCACTCCATCAACGAGCTTAGGTAAAGCCTCGTCCACTAATGAAGTGTTGAAAATATCAATCTATTTGATTGTATCGAAAGGTCCGCTGAATTGGGATTTCTCTATTGGGCCGGGTCATTTCGGGGGCAAGCGGATCATTTATCCCTACAAAGGATCGAACTAATGACGTATACAATACTTGAATTATCGATGTAGATGCTACATAGTTGGTTCTCATCCTTCAGAGACTATGAGTGTAATAAGGGCATCCGTTGACAGCCGCTATGGTGAAATTGGTAGACACGCTGCTCTTAGGAAGCAGTACTAGAGCATCTCGGTTCGAGTCCGAGTAGCGGCATATCCAACCCATATTTATTAATCACAAATCAAAATATTCCTACTTCCATATTGTACCCACCGAACCTACCATAAAAATGGTAACTAAATGTTACCTTTTCTTAATAATGAAAAACAGTTTGAGAGGGCTAAGTCGATCCCTAGAACGGCTGGTCCCAGAACCCGAAATGAATAGATATACTCTTCCTATTTATTCAAAACTCCAAGCGGAACTCAAGCTCGTAAAAAGGTCTCTAGATGGTCACACAAATTAACAGATAATTTGCTTTAAAAGCTAATTTGGTTCCATCTGCTATAGCTTGAAGAATTCCCAATGAACCGGCATATTCAGGCCCAACGCGTTGTTGTATTGCTGCAGATATTTCTTTTTCTAACCACACAATTTCTAGTACCCCTATTATTATTCCCTATATAAGGGTGAAAATAAGACCCCCAAACTCTAGTGGAAGCATCATATGTTCATCAGCCTGCTCACTTTTTCTATCTGTCTTGTATGTCTGGTCTAGTACTGCCTCTTCAACAAGTTACTTCAGCAATGGCATCAATGACCGAATGGATTTTTCTTCCTTTTGCCACAAGCAAAGGGTTGAAGGGAGATAGTGCATCAAGCTATTTGCAAGGGCCAACTTGATCCTCTTCCCCAGGAAGCACTATTTCTGCATCTCCCTGACCAGCCTTTTATATATATGAGGTAATTCATAGACCATACATATTGGATTATATACCATTGATATTTTTATTCTCTCTTTCTATCACATTTCCATTTATCCGCATCCCTTTATTTTAATTTTAATTTCACATCCACAATCGTATTTTTTAGTTATGGAACAATTCGAATGAAAAAAAAAAGAGAGAACTTTTTTCCTTATTTCTCTTCAAAGCAGGCATTATCCTTTCTTTTCTATAGGATAAATTAATTATATTTTATTCATGGGGCGGTGAATTCTTAGGCCGAGCTGGATTTGAACCAGCGTAGAGAGTCGTCAATGAATTTACAGTCCGTCCCCATTAACCGCTCCGGCATCGACCCAGGGTAAGGTACCGCTGCATTCTTACTCTTTTCTTACTCTTAGAGCGGAAGGAGACTTTGGTCTATTCCATAACATACAAATTGAAAAATTATCTAACCAACATAATCAAAATTTTCTATTGGTATAAATGCTAAAATAGATCCGTTGCTCTGATCTTTCAAATCACTCTATTCTTTTGTTTCTTATAATGTTTTTGCACAATGGAATAGAAGCTTTAAACCTAAGCCGTCTCACCAAAGACTAAAACTCACCAAGAAGATAGAACTACAATCTCTCGCCTATACTCTTCCTCATCCATAATTAAGCTTCTCTCTTAACTATGCTACCACATGGCACCTAACACTTCTCTAAGCGAATCAAGTTCGAGCAATGCTCGAATTTCCCAGTCGATAATGCCTTAATGAACATATATGTTGCGTTACCCTTTATGTGCACTTTCTCAAGATATACTTGCTTATCTTTATCCATGGCTACTAGAAATGACCCTCCCACTTCAATATGCTTAGTTCATGAGTTAAATGCCAAATTCTCCGCCAAGTAAGTAGCACTCTGGCTATCACATCGAACATCGATGCTATCATGCTCGAATCCCAAGTCACACAACAATCGTCTTAAATAAAGTGCATCCTTTGCTGCCTCCACCGCGGCTATCAACTCCACCTCCGTAGTGGATAAAGCAATTATGGTTTGCAATCTCGATCTCCAACTTATCGTTATACTACCAAGTGCTGACATATCCGGAAGTTGATTTTCTTCGATCTCTATCATCGGCGTAGTTTGAATCACAATAACCAACCAACATGCAATCCATCCTTTACTACCGCAAAAAAAAAAGACCATGAGATGATGTGTCTCTAACGTATCTCAATATAAGCTTCACAGCTTCTCAATACTGTTTTTTCGGATTAGGCATATACCGACTAACCATCCGGACGATATTTGTAATATCGGGCCTTGTACACACCATAACATACATTAGACTTCCAACAACACTAGCATATGACACCTTTACCATATATAAGCCTTATCTTTCTCCAAGATAGGTAACCCTTACTCAAAAGCTTCATGTGCAAAGGTAAAAGTGTATTTGACGTCTTTTCATTCTCCATGCTAAACCGGAAAAGCACTTTCTCTATGTATTCCTTTTAAGTCAATCTCAACTCAAGACACTTTCGATCCCTTTTTATTTCCTTGCCCTGTATCCTCTTTACTTCTCCAAGATACTTCATTTCCAACTTCGATTACAAACTCAGTTTTAGCTTGTTGATTTCATTCTTACCCTTAGAAGCAATGACCATGTCGTCCACATACAAGAGTAAATACATCCAACAATCATTTTTCAACTGCTTAAAATAAACATAAGCATCTTTGATGCTTCTATCAAAACCATTTTCAAGCATAAAATGATCAAATCTCTTTTACCATTGTCTAGGTGATTGTTTTAAATCATGTAGTGATTTTTTTAACTTGCAAACCAAATTTGACTTACCAGCTACTACAAAACCTTTCTATTACTCCATGTAGATGTCTTCATCCAAGTCACTATGAAAGAAGGCAGTTTTCACATCAAGTTGCTCTAACTCCAAGTCATGAATACCAACTATGACAAGTAACATCCAGATTGAAGTATGACAAACAACCGGTGCGAATATCTCATCATACTTTTTTTCCTTCCTTTGTGCAAACCCCTTAGCCACTAGTCTAACATTGTATCTCCCATCGTCCTTCATCTTTTATATCCATTTGCATCCAATAACAGGTTTCCTTTAGGAAGTGGAACCAAATTCCAAGTTTGATTTTTCAATAATGATTGATCTCTTCCTCCATGGCACAAATCCACTTCGAGATATCACTCGACTCCATAACGTCATCAAGGTCCATCGGCTCATCTTGAAATACATGAAGAGCATAGTCCAAATTACCACAAAAAGCTAAGATAGTTCCAATCACCATATCTATCGGATGGCCTTATTGCACGACGACAAACCCGAGTAACAATACCCAAACTTCCTTCGGCTTTACCTTAAATCGAATTGTCTCTAGAATTATGCATATCACCACTACTAAATGCACCCTATGGACTATGTGATGTAACATTAACCGCTTCCCTCCTCACAAGCATCTCCAACTACTCTACTCTCTCTACTCCTTGGACAAAATGTGGGAATAACTTCCTTCTCCTTTAATTCACCATGAACCAAATCCGAAACATCTGACGAGCGCTCATTCTCCTTAAACAACACTGACTCATCAAAAGTAACATGACGAGAATTCACTACCTTCTTCATTTTCGGATTCCAAATTCGATAGTCTTTTACTCCATCCGTATAACCAAGAAAAATCCCCTTGAAAGCTCTAGTTCAAGCTTATCATTTCCCGATCATGCACATAAACCGAACCGCCAAACACACGAAGATAGCTCAAGTCAATGTTCTTTCCCTTCCACACTTCCTTCGGAATTTTGTTACCAATAGCCGAGCACGGAATTCGATTAATAATATGCACTACGGTTTACAAAGCTTCGGCCCAAAAACCACTCTGACAAGCCTGATGTCAATCTCAAGCATCGAGCATTCTCAAGTAGAGTACGGTTCATCCTCTCTGCAACACCATTCGACTGCGGATCTTCCGATATACTGAAATGTCTCCGAATACCATGATGCTTGCAAAAACCCAAGAATTCTCTGGAAACATACTCCCAACCATTGTCAGACCTTAGAATCTTCAAAGTCTTGGCACTCTCATTCTCAACAAGAGCTTTTCGTGCTTTGAACTTTGCTAATACCTCCAACTTGGCCTTCATCACATACATCCAAAATTTCTGAGAAAAGTCATCAATAAAATAAATATAATACCTTGCTCTTCCTAAAAAGCTACTGGTGTCGGTCCCAAAACATCCGTGTGAACATACTCAAGAACACTTCTCGAATCATGTTTTTCCCTCACCGAATGATACTTTAGTTTGCTTCCCCATGACACATTCTTCGCAAACTCTAGTTTGTTGAAACTCTCACCATCGATCATCTCCCTCTTCCGAAGAATATCCACTCCCCTCCGAGACATGACCTAACCTCAACTGTCACAATCTTGTCGTATCAAAACCACGAGAACTATCAACTCCAACACAAGTTTCACCTTCTATAGTTACTCCTTGAAGCAAATAAACACCATGAGTCCTAGCACCCTTCGTCACCACAAGCACACCTTTCGAAACCCACATGCTATCACTCTCACTAGTGATCTTACAATCTAAAGAATCCAGCTGCCCAAAGAGATAAGAGGCTTCCTAAGTCTTGGAACATAATGTACATTAGTGAGAATATGAGCCACTCCGTCAAACATCCGAATTTGCGTGGAATCAATGTCTTTCGACTCACAAATATCACTATTTTCCATAATAATTGAATTTCCTTCTCTGTCAGCATAAGATGAAAAACAATTCATACTCGGTGTCATATGATAAAACGCCTCCGAATCGAGCACCCAATAGCTACCCGAAACATCTGATGCTACCGCCGACAACACATCTACGTCTCTCTCACCATCTCCACTCTTCACCTCTACGAATGAAAATGCTACTTCCTTTTTTGTTTTCTCCTTGTCGGGACACTCATTCTTTTAATGACCGAGATTCTTACAAATATAGCACTTGCCTTTTCTTTCCTTTGACCTTCCAGTCCAACCAGGGTTCCTTGATTTAGAACACCACCGGTTCTCATTCTTCACATATCTATCCTTCTTCACATATCCCTCATTCTCCACAGATAAACCATGACCACTACGAGCACAACTACTTCCATCACCTAGCTCTTTCATTTGATCCCGCAGCTTTTCGCTAAGAAGACCCGTTTTGACATCATCAAAATCAATGTATCCCGGCTATAGATCAAACTATTTGAGAAACTCGTATAGCATTCCAGCAACGAACACAACAATATCATCACCTTTTTTCTTCCTCAATCTTCAAATCCATTGCCTTCATCTTCATTAGAAAATCATTAAAAGTATTCAAGTGCGCCTTTAGCGAAGTACTTCTTTCATCTTATAAGTGAAGAACGTTCACAACAATATCAAACGATTAGTTAGTGACTTCTTCGTATATAACTCCTCCAACTTATCTCAAATTTGCTTAGCAGTAGTCTCACCATTAATTTCAGAGTTAACATTCTCCTCCATAGCAAATTGAAGTGTACTGAATGCCCACTTTTCCATTTTCTCTCTCTCAACATCCGAGATGTTTGTCGGCAATAAATGTGTGTCAAACACTAACCGATGCACTCGATTCCTCCTTAGAACCATTTTCATCTTCCATTGTCATTTCTCAAAATCATTATCGCCATTCCACTTGTCTATAACCAATTGGGATCCCGAAGCCGCATAGAACCACGTACATAAGGCACTGTTCCACTTGGATTACCCATTGAGGAACTACCTGAGGTATTATCAGATTTTGGCGTTTCTGCAACCATCTACCAACACCAAAGCTCTGATACCAAATATTGTGGGAAGTTCTAATTCGAGACCACTCAAATCAAAACCCCAATAGCACAACGGAAGACGAGATCGTGGTAAGAAGCGTAAAAAAACCAATCAATATCTCAATTCTGATTTTAATCCAACTCAAGACCAATCACAATCACCAAACAAGCAATATAATATAAGAGCAATAACGAATAATATATCACATACCGATTTATAGTGGTTCCACCAATATTGTGTTAATATACATCCACTTTAAGAGAGAGTTTTTATTAATATCGATGAAAAGAGTACAAGAGATTGATTATAATGATCAAAAATCAATTCTATTAGAATTGATTTTTGAATAAGAGAATTGGAGAAAATTAGGTTTATCTAAACCCTAATTAGTGGAGGCTAAAACCCTTATAGTCGTTTTCTGTTGCATACAAATCAGAATCTAAAAAATAGCTTATATAGAAGAATAGCAAACATATGCAAGATTCAATATTACCCCTTCGAATATTACAAATCTTCATATCAAGCCCAGACCAAAAAAGCTGGCAGAAGTCGCCACATATGTTTGTCCCATGGCTCGGGAAATTTTTTCCTAAAGCCTTAGACGTTTGTCGAAAGTGACAGACGTCTATCATAGCCCTCTGGAAAAACTGCTGAAGTCTCAAACGTCTGTCGAAAGTGACAGACGTCTGTTCCAACTCTCGGGTTTCAAACCTTGTGGCGATAGATGTCTGTCACTTTCTCTCAGACGTCTGTCGCTGTTGTTTCAGCACCACTTCACCTTCTTCGCTATATCTTTCTACTTCGAGCTCCGATTTGTGAACCGTTTTCTTCATCACCAAGCTAGTTCCAACCACTTCAATTTCTTCATATACTGTCACCAAAATTTAACAAATATATGATCTTTTGTTTCAAAATATGCCAATGATACTATACGAAGAAAACATGTTTTACAGTCAAATCAAATACAACTAAAATTTTATGATGAAAATCATGACGTGGTTGTGTTCAAATAGTTAACTGAAGGACTTGGTATTTCAAAAGGTAAACCTCATATTTCAGACTAGGTCAAAATTGCAAAATAAGTATAAAGTCCAGTATAAATTAATCTAATGTCAAATTACATTATAAGAATTGTTACCCACCATCAAGTTGCAAAGTCTGAAATAGCAATGTTATATAAAAAAAGGTAGAAGTTTGAATTAATCATACAAGTAATAACAAGCGGGTATGATATTAGCAGCTATATATAGACATTGCACTCAATAACGATCAACATAAAAATGAATGATCAAAAATATTTTTTCTTCTTGGTTCTATTTATCACTCTACAATGCTGCATTTTTGTGTCATTTGGTCATCAAGAACCTAACAAGGTACTTTAATATAATCATCATTGATGTAGACACAGTAATATTATAGTCGTATTGGTAATAATACATTTATATGTAAGTGGTTTTCAGCTTTACATTGTTTATCTTGGGGAGAAACACCATGAGGATCCAAATGTTGTGAAGGCGTTGCACCAGGAAATTCTGATTAACGTACATGAAAGGTATATAGGTTAATGTTTTTGTGTTAGAACGTAAAAAGTTAGTAACATAACTGTAATATACACTCTTTTATCCCTGTAGATAAATCTTTGTCCCATAAGATTGACATTTCACTGTGTTACATAACACACGATAAGCATATTGAAATCTTTGATTGCCATCGTTTAATTTTGCATTTTCTTAATTATTTTGTTCAGCAAAGAAGATGCCGTTAACTCCATGACCTACAGCTTTAGACATGGATTCTCAGGCTTTGCAGCAGTGCTCACAGAATCTCAAGCAAAAACGATATCAGGTTCATAATTTTTGCATAATCAAGTATTTTTTTTATCTGTTGCACAAAAATAGTAACAAATTTTTGTCTTTGTGAATAAATATTCACTAATCATCAGAACTGCCTGAAGTCAAAAGCGTTACACCAAATTGCCTCATCCATGGGCATACATCTAGAAGTTGGGATTTTCTCGGAGTAAAGAACAACAATCAAGCCGATGGACTACTTAGCAAGGCCAACTATGGAGATGGTGTAATCATAGGAGTCATTGATTCAGGTACACACATATATATACAACTACCAAGTGTGCATACCATAAGCAAGGGCAGCTGATTTAGTCACAATACCGAGGTATAAATAAGAGATGCAAGGATCAGATATATTAATAGATTTTGAACGTGTGTACAGGTATATGGCCAGAATCAAAGAGTTTCGATGACACAGGATACGGTCCAATACCCAAGCGTTGGAAAGGCAAATGTCAAGTTGGAGTACAGTTTAATAGAACACATTGTAATCGTAAGATAATCGGAGCTCGTTTTTATTCTAGTGGCGCCAGTGAAGACAATCTGAAAATTGATTATTTATCCCCACGAGATAATGCTGGCCATGGAACTCATACAGCTTCTACTGCAGCCGGTAGCATTGTAGAAAACGCCGGCTTTAACAATCTTGCAGCTGGAACCGCTAGGGGTGGTGCTCCGAAAGCCAGACTAGCAATTTACAAGGTAATTAGAAGGACCACTAGCAGACTAATAGGGCTTTTGAATTGCTATCCAAGATTGTGAGATCAGTTCAACCCCCTGGATATCGTTGGCGTTTAAGAAAATAGTTTTGAATTTCGGAGTTGTAAGTTTTGACTTTTCTACTTTCATAAACACACCCGTGCGCGCACACGCAGAATGGGGAAAATTCATGTATATACAATTTTTGTTTTTAATTGAAAGTAAAAGGAAACTTTTTTTTTCTTTTACCGTTCTTGGTGCAGGTGATTTCATATTTTGAATCCCTAGTCCTACGCATTTTTACTTCTAATTTTTTTTTGGGGAGGTGAACAAAATTGATTCTTTTTGTTTTTAGGTTCTTTGGGGCACCGGAGGTGGAAGTGGAGGTATTGCTGATGTTCTAAAAGCAGTAGATGATGCCATAAATGATGGAGTGGATATCATATCCATGTCAATTGGTTCAAAATCAAGCTATATATTGCCTTATGCTGCGTTGCATGCTGTATCCAAGGGGATATCTGTGGTCATGTCAGCTGGAAATGACGGTCCTGCTCCTCAGACCATTAAGAATGATAGCCCTTGGATCTTGACCGTGGCGGCAAGCACATTGGATCGATCGTTTCCTACCGTTATCACTCTTGGAAATAATGAAACATTATTGGTAAGACATCATCAGTAACATATTTTGGCATGCATCTCATTATTGGAAATATGAAGTGTTTTGGATTCGATTCCTTTCGCCAAGTTTAAAAATAACAGAACAATTCCAAAATTATCTACATGGCAATAATAGGCTCAATCTATATTCTATGGGCGGAAGGAGAAAAAATTCACAGAGCTCTTGGTTATCGGTGGCAGGTATGATACGTTGTAATCTAGATACAATATGCATAAGAGCGGTACAACTATACATGGAGTGCTCACTTCTTATATTTGCAGTTGCGACGAAGAAGGTTTGAATCGTACGGACATAATAGGAAAAGTCATAGTTTGCTCTCCCACTAGCTTATCCACGAGCAACCCTATATTAGATATACCAAATGCAGCGTTCAATGCGAAACAAGCAGGGGTTAAAGGTCTTATATATGCACACTACAGTAGCGTTAACATTCTCGATTCCACTGTCAGTGGAGACATCCCTTTGCTGATAATTGAGCTTGAACTTCTTGACCAAATCAACCGATATGTTGACTCTATAAACGGGTAGGTGCCTTTTATATGTATCTTCAAATTTTTGCTACTAATATTTGAATATGTGAACAAAAATGAGACGGGAATATGTTTTTATGAGCAGCACAGCAATGGTAAAGATCGAACCAACACGGAGTGTCGTAGGAAGTCAAATTGTAGCACCTAGAGTTGCAGGTTTCTCTTCAAGAGGACCAAGTCCTTCACTTTCTGCTTTGCTAAAAGTATGTACTATCCAATCTTCTACCAACCAGCATACTCAATCCTAGTTAGCTGGGGCTCCTTTAAGTAATTGGTTTCATTTTGCTGTACAGCCTGATATTGCTGCACCTGGAGTGAGTATCTTGGCTGCAAGACGGAACTCATACGCCTTGATGTCAGGAACCTCAATGTCTTGCCCGGCGGTTTCAGGCATGGTTGCATTGCTCAAATCTCTACATCCGCATTGGTCTCCCGCTGCAATCAAATCTGCACTCATGACCACTGGTAATATATATTTCATATGTGTACATCAAGCAAATCAGGACAAGTAGCATTTTGCATTTGTGTGTGTAATAGCCATGTTACGCAAGAAAAATATACATGCATATAATATATTTATGCAAATGATGGACTAATGGTTGGATTATATTGATAAAACAAGCATCCCAAACCGACAAATATGGGGTGCCAATCGAAGCAGAGTCTGTACCACGAAAGCTTGCGGACCCATTTGACTTTGGTGCGGGCCACATCGACCCAACTCGAGCAGCAGACCCTGGCCTCATTTACGATATCGATCCTAAAGACTACTTGAAAATTTTCGATTGTAGTGGGTTGTTCCGCTCTATTAAAGTCTGCGTAGGTGAAGACGGTCAACATCTGTACAATTTGAATCTCCCATCGATCGCCATCCCATCTTTGAAAACCACAACCTCAGTCTACAGAACTGTTACTAACGTGGGAAAAGTCAACACGACCTATAAAGCAGTTATTGAAAGTCCAGGTGGCATCGAAACGTTTGTTGAGCCATCAAGTTTGAGTTTTGATGAACGAGTTAGAGTGCAGACTTTTAAGGTTGTGTTCGCCAACAAACACCAAGCTCAGGGTGATTTTAACTTTGGAAGCCTGACCTGGCTTGAAGTTGATGGAGAACATAAAGTGAGGATTCCCATTGCTGTCCGGAGAGTGATTCTTGATCACTTTGCAGATTTGTAAATTTACAATTTAAACTTCAGTGTTTGCGAAACAGAATCAATCTGTCAATAACGTGCCAGAGCTTTGGTTTAATAAGCTAGGCATACATTAGTTTGTTTATGAATAAATTGGAACACTGTATAATGTATGGACAATGGTTATTGTCTAATTTAAATGGGTAAGCTACCTGTGATGCCATAACCGGTTTAACGATCCTTTTCTAATGGGTATTGCTACGTTAATGTTGCTTCATCTTCAATGTTAATCGTGTGGTGATATCAGGGATGAGTCTTGAGTAAGACAGCTTCTCTTAGTCGTGCGGAGATCTTTGTGCTATTACAAGCGTTTATAAGATCAGCATTTATAAAATCAATCGTTAAACCATGACTTATGACGATATACATATCAGTTGCAAGTGATAAAACTAAGGGTGTGCTTTAGGGTAATTACGTAATTTATTACCCAAGTTAACTCTTATTGAATCTCGTTCAAGTTTGTTTTCTTTTATATATACCGTACACGTATATGTGTGTCATGAATTTATAAGTAATTTTTTTAGAATGCAAGCATTTGGCGTTATACACACACACACTTGAAAGTGATAAAGTTAAAAGTGTGCTATAGGGGTAATTACATAATTTATTATCTAAATTAACTCTTATAAGAGAATCTCGTATGAAATGATGCAAGCATCTGGTTTTATTTTCTTTTATATACATTGTGTTATTTGTGTGTGTAAAGGGCTAGGATTGGCTACATATAATTTTTGCTATACTTAAAATCCTTTTGATTTTGACCACATGTTTCAAATTAAATAATATATTGTCTCTCTTCTTAGGTGAAAAGAAAGAGATGTATATTATTTAATTCAGAACATGTGGTCGAAATCAAGGATGATTTGAGATGTAACACAAATGAGATGTAGTCGATCCTTACCATATATAAATAATGAATTTATAAGTAAAAAATTCTTAGAAGAAGTATTATACATGGACACTCCTTAAATATTACTAGTCAAGATAGATCGAGAAAAAGATGTCGATACATCCGTTGAGACTAGTATATGTAACGCTCTTCACATGATGGACAATGATTTATTCATTACTGTTGGGGTCACAAAGGGGTAACATACTTATGATTGTTTGGAGCAATTATAGAATGATTCAATGAGAATCTTCTATAGTTTAATTTAACTTATTCAAAATAGAGAAGATCTCGAGATAACAACTTACAGTAGTATTCCAACTTCAAAGTACTATCGACCTTAGATATCTAGACTATACTTTGGCTATGGTCAAGTACATTGCATAGTGACCATACCACAACCATAATTGGGTATATGTTGAATTGCTTGAAGTTAAGTCTGTCAATGAATGTCCAAAAAAATCAAAAGTTCGTTCAATTTCTCATCCGAGAAGTGGATAAATATCCAATATCCGAAAAAACAAATACGGATGTAAATATGAACGCATCTACATCCGAAAATTATTCGTTCGGTCTTTTTCAAAATTATATTTTATTTTATGTGTATTTTAGCACAATGAAAGATATGCATCTAATCATTTTATTAACTTCTCAAAACAATTTAGTATCATCATATTTGTTGATTTTGCATATTTTTATAATCAATAGAATCGAAAAAAGATTTATGTTAAATTGAAATTTTATATTTATGTTTCTTGATTTATCGAACATTAGCTGTCTAATAATTATCTGATACCCTTCCATGTAAGACGATTCGGATGTCCAATATCTGAAAATGAGTTTGGATGCGGATGAGGATATGACACTATACGCATCTGAAAGTATCTGTTAACAGACCTACTGAAGTGGAACATTATTCAAGAGATGATTTGTCTTTATCATTCTAGAAGTTCAGTATCATCGTAATGGGTAAGTTAATTTAAAGTCAAAAATCTTTAGCTAGAGTAAACCGATGAATTGATAAATGTTATCGGATGAAAATCAAGGACTTTAAAAGTGACCTACATGATTAATACAGATATTAATATGTTATATATATATATATATATATATATATATATGATACAGTGATGATGAAAAGAATATGTATACAAACCGTCGTTACAATGTGAGCTTATATTAGATCAAAAAATAAGTAAGCATCGAAATTATTCTTATACCGTACTTAAAAAAAGTTCGTATAAACTTTGATATTTAAATCGCTTAAATATTAATTGTGGATTGAGTTCACAACAAAAAGTCAATACAACCGTCTTGTTAATTATTAATGAGTTTGGCCAAGGATAAAATTAATTTATAAATGTTATAAATTATTAATCAATTAGTAAAAATATTGTATGTTAAGTGACTTTTAATTATTTATTTCAAGCTTAAAATTGAAAAGACCGATACATAAAAGTTATACGATGGTTCCACCGATGTAGGAGCTAAGAATTAATTTATTAGCCCTGATTCAGTTTGGAGTCAACTAGGATCTTGACTATACTTGGTCAATCTATGACCGATCATATGTGGGGGGCTAGAAGGAGTGTGACAATCCGCTCCTCCCGACACACAGATCCAAAGCCTAGGGTGACTTTCGGACTCGCGTCAGTGCCAAGAAGTACAAACTATCGGGTTTTTAAACATTACAAATGCTAAGAATATAGAGATAAAATCTAAGGCATTCTGCGTTTTCAAATCTTACTATGGAAGACAAAAATAAGTACTGAAAATAAACATTATAGAAAAAAGTCTCCAAAATACTTAATTCATGTACACCGTTTCCAAAGTAAAATATGAGTTTGATAGATATTTAATGCAATAAATAACTATATGAGGAACCACGAAGAATAGTGGACCTCCAATGCTTAGCTCCTTTCTCCATGCTTTATGCCAAATCAATTACTGTCAATTATCCCATGGTGGGGAAAAAGTGAAAGGAGCGGGTCAGACAAAAGTCTGGTAAATAAGTACATCATTAATATATGGTGATCGCATGTAATTGACTTCAGTAATACTCTATGTAACCTAGGATGTCCTACAATTGTCCATGAATTACTCATTTCTTAATTTAAGGGGTTTAACTCAATACACACCTACATTAACTACTTGTGCAGTCTCATACTTAGGATCGAACAAGTAATCGAATCTCTAGAAAACTAATGATCGATTGATAACTACAGGAACTATCCTATATAGGATTACTCTACCCTTTCCCACATTACGATTGCGCGTAACTATTCCAACATTGGTTTCCCCACAATTTCTATCACGGGATCAAGTTTTCCACAACTACGGCTACACGTATCCTAGTTACGCATTGAGAGGGATCCTGTGATGCCGACGATCGAAGTTTCCCATCATCTGCATCTGTGTCCACCTCTCAATTATAACATAACGCCTCTTATTGTATTGATTGGGATTCAACAATACAACATCAAGTCGCATCATCCATGAATACCAAGGAACTCCAGTTGTGCCGGACCACACACTTCATTAGGCATCATTCAATGCTAACACGTCCACCGTAGAACCTCTTGTGAGTGCAATTTGTGATAAAATTGTCTCTGGTCGAGTATCGACCCCTACTGGATAAATATCATTTACCCAGCCCCGCAACGTCCTAGTGTCACCTCATTGGAAACTATCTTCTCTACTTTTAACATCCATATATATATAATACTATTTTATTTATAACATGGTCCTTAGGCCGAGGTTCATACAACGCTTGGAAAACGCCAACCAGTCGATCACTTGCTCTTAGAGCGGTCGATCGTCTACTGTGACTGTGGTCGACTGGTCGGGTTAAAATTTTAGGTTAGTTTATCGTCGTTTTCAATTTCTTTAATTATTTGTTAATCACGAGTCTTGCTCCAAATTCTGAACAGTAACCATACAATTTGCATATTATAGCAATTTCAACTCTAAGTTCGAGAAATTTAAGTTGTATTTACCCAAACCCATAATAAATTTCAATTTACAGTAAAATAGTTTAGCCTAGCTTTAACATCAATATTAACAGGTTATATGAATTCATAATTAATTAGAAATTGGGGTGTAATTTAGATCAACTTCTCTTTAATAGATTACCTAGATTTAACATCGACATTAACGTGTTATATGAATTCATATTTGTTTATAAACTGATGTGTAACTTAGTCCAATTTCTCTTTAGCAGATTTGCATCAATTAATATTTATTATTCAATCTCAGATCTAAAAAACATGATTCTCAATTTAATTTCTAACAATTGGACAAAAGGGTTATTTACAGATTCATCAATTTTCTTAATTTATAGGTTAGTATAAATCGAATTTGGATTGGAGAAGGGAAATCATATTTAACAACTAGTAAGCTTCCAATTTCCATTAACTATGGTTTCAATTCGATTTTAACAACCTAGATCAAATAAGGTATTCTAAAATTAATTGTATTAGTAATCTAACCAACAATATATGCACTCAATCGAGTGATGTCAAATCCAAATTATCCCCTTTGAATTATGTCTAGAATCTCCTCTGTTTGCTAGGTCTTCGGTTGATTTGATATAATTGCTTCTTCTTCTTCCTAATTTAAGTTTTATTTTAATTTGGTTGAAGAAAATTTTGTATGAAGAGAAAAGAATTTGGCAGAATTTTGGTATATTGTTTATTTTCTAGTCAATTAGGGTTTGATTTACAGTGTATTTATAGACACAACACTTCAACTCGTCCATCCACCCAAAAAGATATGGCCCATCCAGTTCATCCAAAAAGATATGCTAAATTCTAAGTGTCCACGAAAAGATACGTTCAATTCGAGCCGTTCATCCAACCCAAACCCTAGTCGCATCACCTCAACCAGTTGACCACTTGATTCTTAGGCGGTGGACTTCTACATGTCGACCAGTCCAACCTAGGGTGTCCACTGTTATTATATTATTATTTAGTTAGTTTAATTGTTTTAAATCCAAATTATACAAATTTAATAACTTATCCATATTAGTTTGGATTTTAAAATGTTATATATGAAAATTGTCTAT
Organism: Allium cepa; assembly: GCA_030765085.1. NCBI lineage: Eukaryota > Viridiplantae > Streptophyta > Magnoliopsida > Asparagales > Amaryllidaceae > Allium > Allium cepa. The sequence continues at coordinate 114,860,198 of CM060932.1, forward strand.
AAAATCAGTATGAACACAATGGTGCAAGTTTCGTAGCCAAATTTAGACATTTGTAAAAATTTTGTTTTTATCTTCATTATATTTAATTTAATTCTTTTCTTCATTTTCCTCTTAAATTTTCGAGGTGTTACAAGAAGTCTTTACCTAGTCTCAAGATCTAGAGGAAAAGGAGGAGAAAAAAGTGTTGACCGATGGTTATAAATAGTATAACCTCCATATATTTTTTGAGTACACTTTTGAGCTCTCTCCTTCTCCATTTTCTAGTTCCTATACTCACCTTGGTTTTACATTTCTTCACGTCATAAATCACATAGAAGGAAGAGACAGTGATGCTCCAAGGGAAAAGATTGCCAAACAATGTACTAACTCTTAACATTTTTTTATTTATATAAATTCACATATATATTCCCATGTATACATCAATATGATTCATCATTAATCGGTATTAACATTTGGCTAACTAAGAAAAATATATTTTCAAAATCATTTTTTTAATTATTTTAAATCATAAATATATATTTTCGAGCATATAAATATAATATATATAGTCAAATTTCTTTTTGATAAAAAATAATAATTTTTACATGTATATATATACAAAAATACATTTAAAAATTGATTTAAAATAAAATTTTGGTTTAAAATATATATAAAAATATTTAGAAGAAATTTCTTTGTTGTTCTGAATAATAGTGATAGTAAACTAATTTTGTTTATATACACACACACATTTATTAATTTAAATTTAGATATCCTTTCAGATGTAAAAATATAGGTTTTAGATCTAACAATATATATTACGTATATATATTATAATTATCTTAGTACATAAAAAATATTTAAAATTTTAATAATCGATCATATAATTATTTTGGCCAAATTTAATAATATATAATAAAATATTTGTTTTAAGCGTCGTGGTTGAAACTTCTTAAGGTTTTTTTTTGAGTAAGTCAAAACATTTAATCTTTGAATTTAAAATTAATATAAATATAATATGCCAAAAATAAAAAATAATTATACATATAATTAATTTAATAATTTGTCCAAAATAAATTTTAATTTTTAACTCTTTTCTTACTTTTGAAATGTGTTTTCTATATGTATATTATAAATTTAGATGGTCGATTTAAAAAATAATTTGTCCTTGTTTATTTCATGCACGTCTAGGATAATTATATTAAATAACATATATTATATATATGTATATATATCATACTTAGTCATCTTATTGACCGTAGGACAAAGCGGTCAATTTTCCCCATGAACCCATAGTTTATGTTATATATACCTGGAAGGCACGTTTAATGGACGTGTGCAAAAAATATAGTAAGCAAAATTATTTTATTGTAAAATAATGACAATTTGTGCACACATAATTGTTATTATTCCACTCTTTCCTCATTAGTGGTTCATAAACTGCCAAAATACGTAAAAGGCCTTTGTATAATTCGTTAATCGCTATTTTTGGGTTTTTATAGAAATGCATTAAATTCGGAAGGACTTTTTGTATTAGAGTTTTTACTTCAAACTGTGAGAGACAAAAGTTAAAGTTAATTATTTTAGGCAGATGGCAATTCTGTAACTTTGATAACCATAGATCAAATTTTTTATTGTAATCCTTGGAGTTGGAAGATGACAGTCTGGAATAATGGTGTTGTGGTATTTGATAGAGGTAGTAATTTCAAAGTAGGTTTTTACTTTGACAACAATTTGGAGCATGTATGTTGTCTATTTATAATGTTTTTTTGCATCCATTTTCTCTTCAACAAACATTCCTAACAATAGTAATATGTTATCATTTGGTAGACTTCTCAACAATCAAAACTTAAATTTATATGTACGAATGTTTATGATTGACCACTTTTTACTGGAAATATTTTTATGGGCATGTAGAAGTAACTAAAACTTGGAAGTAATTTGGCTATATATATATATATATATAATTTCTTCATATAAATGTTGGCTAAGATAATAAACTTCTATAACATATAAAAGGCTATATAAGAACCATAATTTAGATTATTTCTAAATAAAACTATGTGGTAGTTATATCATAGTCCCGCTGATACATATGTTAAATAAGGGTTGTCTACTCAAATCATGCTTCCTAAGAATAACTTAGGCACTTATGTGTTGGTATTTGCAATATATTCTACTCCAAATCCATGTATTTTGTTTTATAACATAAAACAACAAAAGATATAATACTCAATAGTATGGAATAACTATTAAATACATTGCACTACATAGTATTGCATAGTACTAAATCCTTTTATTTTTGATTCATTACATTACTTAGTGCGAATTTTGCATCTCTGAACACAACAAAAATATATTATTACAAAAGCATATTTGTATCTCCTCGTGATTTTAAGAATAATTAATAAAATAATTAATTAATAATTAGTAGTGCCAATTATTTTACAAACATCGAGATTTAGCTATGAAACTTACACCATTGGATTTGTGGTGATTTTTCAATCAATTTTTATGTATAAAATTTTCCGATCAGAGTTCAAACGAAATGGTTATTAACATTTAAACTTTTGAAATCGAAAATAAATATATATATATGTAATTAAGCTAGTAGATATAATTAACTAATGTTAATTACAATTAGTTAAAGTTAACGGATGGTTAACATTGCTTAGACATTAAGAAAGTCAATAAGGGGAAGAAATTTATATCGATCGATTTTAAAACGAAGAAGATAAAACAAAATAAAATAATGATGTTATTTACTGTAACAACAAGTGATCGATTGACCATACGTACAGGGTGGTCGACCGGTGCTGTTCAAAAATTGACGGTAATAAGTGGTCAAACGACTCGAATTCAATATACTTCAATCGAATGGTTGGCATTGATTTGAACCCATATAAATATAAACCTAAACCAACACTTCTAAACTCATATTTTCGAAGGGAGCCTTGCTATTTTCTCTTCTCCGTAGAATTCTAAATTCTTAAGAACAATTATAGTTTATACGTATATACAACTAGAAAATCACAGAGATGATTGAGAAGAGGAATAGGGTCATATCAAATTGCCAAAGCCAAGGTAAATTGTAAATCCGAATATAAATTGTAAATCCGAATCTAAATTGTAAATCAAATCCAAATCTCTTTTCTAATCTAGATCTTTGATAAATCTATGTATGCTTGCGGTGTATATATCCAAAGTGGGAGAAAAGGAAGTCAAACAAGAATAACATGGATTGGATCTAGAGATTTGAAAAGCTAAAAAGTGAGTGAAAAATCATATATTTTTATATAATATTGGTTTTATATCATCGTAAATCTATTCCTGTATGTTAGAAATGTAAATTGGAGTTGTAGGCTAAAATTGTATGCATGAATCAAAATTACAAACCCTACCCACATATTCTGTTGTTGATAACTACATTATAAATTGCATATATGTAAATCTAGAAAATATTGGATATTTATAGTCTCTGAAATTTATAGAATATGTATATTCCGGTTTTTGAATCTAATATGCTTGTGCAAATAAAAATGTAAATTGAGCTATCATAGTAAATTGTAGAGATTTAAGTAGTATTTTAGTTTATCGAATTATACAACACATTGCAATATGAATTTCTATGCATCATCAAATTTCGAGTTTATAAATAAAAGTGCATTGGTTGAAATAACAAGGAATACACCTAAAAAGAAAGAGATGGTAAAAATAGGGATATTTATCATATTTTATACTCTCTATTTCAATAACTACGAAAAGATAATTCCTTATAATTCCAAACGTAACACAAATTCCCCTTTTGGATAAGGTGTAGAAATTTACGTTGTTAACAATTCCGTTTGATAAGGTGTAACTCCAATGCATTAAAATGAAAAAATCCCTAAGGATAAATAAAAGAATGACAATGTGATAAAAATGGTCTAAGAAAAGAATATGCACAATATAAGTAAAACGGTAGTGAAACAAAAGAATTGAGAAAATGGACAAGTCGTAATTTAAAGTAAAAAGGATATAGATAGTCCTCTAAAACAAAGTAGGGAATTAAACTTTGAAAAGTAATAGAAATAGAAAGTGAAATAGTGGGCAAAGAGGGGAAATAATTAAGAAAAGGTATTTAAATCTTTTAAAAAGAAAGCGGTAAATGACCTTGAACTAAATAAGATGTAAGCACATAAACAAGTAGAGAAGTATTGTCAACAGCAAACAGTAGATGCACAATAATTAAACAAGAGAAAATGAAGATATATATAAATCTACACACACACATATACGTAGCCTCAAGTATGCCTTTATGACAGCCGTGATATATTAAAAGTTAGTAAATAACTTAGTAAAAGAATGACATAATCATTGGTACATGTTGGAATGTGAGGTCAGTAGCGTTGCACAACCCACGGCAAGAAGTCATCAGCAGTAATGTATACATTACATTCATGTGGGACATATTAAACTGTAGGACCCATGAAGTTATAAATGCTTGTGTATAGTGATGGAATACCCTCGGTAGAGTCTGCTTCAATAAATTAGTGGGGTATTTCTTTGATTTCGTTAGGCAATTTAAATAGGATGGTGAGCGGCTCGAAGTTATGTAAGTGTGTGTTGGTACCAAATCATGGAGTTGGAGCTGTACATGGGTTGAGTACGTCATTAATCCTGCATGGTCAATAGGAAAGACAGGGTTACACCTAACGAGCTGCACCTCCTACTAGGGTATGTCACGTTAGGTGTTGCACCGCCATAATTGTTTGCAAATTTTTTTGTTAGGGGCAAGGCTAGTTAACCTATAAAAGAGATCTTTTAAAATGAATGGGGTAATCTGAGGAGCTAATTTCTCTATAGTCCGTGAACCTGAGTCCATAAGAAGATGAAAACAAGTAATGAATTCCCAAGGCTAGATAGTATACGACTAAACTATTATGGTGCCATTATTAAGCACCGTGAGATTTTCTTGGTATGCATGATGATGAGGCGTGACACTGCATTTGTGATGGATCCTGACGGGGTGTCGGGTTATGGATACTGTCGGGGATAGTATCTTGGTCGAAAGGGAGGATGGGGTTGTGATACTTACATACACTAAGATATAAATACACACACATATGTAGCCATGGTCTACTTCCGGTAGATGAGGCATATCATACGCATACGTGGTATCGAGATGACTAAGTAAAATAAAACGACATAACATGTGATGGAAGGCGATCGACACAAACTAGCATTATGCGTAAAATGTATAATTTACCAGTCACCAGAACGTTATTCTGATCCCCTTCCTCATTACATCCCACAAAATAGCTTTAAAGGGACAAGTACTAGTGCAAGAAAGGAACAGTTGAAGGATAGGTTTCTTTATGCATGCTTGACACTGACAAGGACACTTGATCTCAAAAGTGTCAACTTTGGTCAGTGGCTATATGCTTTGATATATTTTACTATTCCACCGTGAGTTTATATTGATTATGCTCTGATATGCATTTATTTATTTGAAGGATGCCAAATTATTGATCCGCTCTTTGGTAGACTTGGTTTTGATTTAGTAGAAATTCAGGCCCATTTGAGTGTGGGTTGTTGCATTTGGTGCAGTAGCGGCATATATATTTTCAAAGTCCCCATAATATGCTAGTGGAGCCTCCGCTAATGTTGAAAGTGGAGATAGTATAAGTGATAAGAAAATGATAGAGTGAGAGTTATACTTCTCCACTTTAGTTTTTATCTTTTAAAATTATAAAAGATGTTTAGAAATACTATAAAGTGCATTTTTGAAAGAAAGGGTTTGGTATAACAATTGGGTTTTTAAAAGAAAAACCTAATAAATGGTTTGAGTTAAAAATCCCAATTTTTAAGAAGGAAAAGTTGAAGAAAGTCTTTAAAAGGAAAAGTTGTTTTAAAAAATTAGGAAAAAACTTTTTAAAGATTGTATTGCTAACATCTTCTTTTAGACTTGGTGAATAAGTTAAATTCAAAAATCCTAAATTATAGTTTTAAAAACTAAGACGCCAAGTTATTTTTGAATTTGATAAAAAAGGTTTCTAAGTTTTACTTTTAAATATATAAGTTTTGGGATTAAGTACTTCAAAATTTTGAAGTTTTAATATATTTTAAAAAAAAACGGTGAAGGCCAAATCAAAATTTTAAATATGGAGTAGATAGGAATGACTGTCCAGGTAAGATGGGGTAAAAGATAAGGCTATAACGAAAATAACAATGACTACTCATAGGGTAGCAATAAAAAAATTCTCGTAGACTGTAATGAATATTAGTGAGAACCAATGAACGTTTTGTTAGACATGTGTGCAGGCCATAAGAAGAACCCACAAAGAAATGATAAATGATATTAAAGTACACTTCTATGAATTCTATGGTCTGCTCATAGGAAAGATCAAGAATAAAGGACTATGATTTGAGAGTACTATTAAGAGATTTAGATTAAAAGAAGTTATTAATGGAGGGTAATGAGATGCTGAACACATAAAGGACATAGGTAGACTTAAAGTTAAGGAAGCAAGATAGAGGGTGTGACGTCCCACCTCTATACCCATGCTAGCCAAGGACACTACGGGGTAATGCCGTCAACTATCGCGGTGAATAAGGCTGTTGAGGAACGACCATCCGTGTAATTGCTTTGTGCGAGCATCGATATGTCAGATAGTATAACATGCATTTCATTTCAAGAGGGAATCTGACATGCCGATGCAAACTCAAAGCTACTACACATTGGCAATGATATCTTCGGAAACAAATATAGAAATAAGCATAACATAAATCAGTCACAGAAGTTCATACCTCAAAGTCGGAAACAGATATGAATATTACACATAAAAGTGTATATCAGAGTAGTGGTCAAACAAGATCCACAATATCACAAAAAGGATAGTACAAGTGCTACACAAAATAATAAGTATACATCAATGAGTCTATATCTCAAATGTATACAACCAAAAATTACTAATCTAAGTAGTTAGCCAAAAGTCAGGATAATAATCCCAGATGTGGAGTTAAGCAGAAGCACCTGTAACATCTCGGTCTGACCAGAGTATTATTTAATAAGAAAATAATAAACGGATCAGTCTAACTATAAATATCCGATGAAATGATATAAAATAAGAGATATGACAAACACATATGATAACCATAAAGCCATACTGTGATAAGTATGTAATTGAAAATCAACAAGATATTAATAAATATCACAAAAATCTTCTCAAAGATAAAAAGGAATGTCATACTCTTTATTTTTATTCACTAAAACATAAATATTGACAATTATATCAATGCCAATCACAAAAGTTAATGACACACAAATTCACCAATGCACGAATATTGATAAAACTTATCAATGTAAATCGAAAATTGGTGAAACACAAATTCTAGAAATCATCAATGGAAATCCAAAAATCACAAAAAGGGGGAGAAGAGGCCAATCACAAGACGGGAGCATGAAAACTCACCAACACGTGTATCTCAAAATGGGTCGTTATCCCATAAAAATGAGCCGGAGCTTCTCCTGACAGGGTATAGTCCCCCATTGCGGACTATGAGCCGAAGCTCCTCCTGATGAGCTGAAGCTCCTCAAAATCGAGGTATAATCCCCCCACGTGGACAAAGAGAGGCAAAGCTCAACATAACGGGGTACTGTCCCCCACATGGACAAAGAGACATCGCACATTGCTAGTCTAAACCATAAAACGTTCATCATCGATCATCAAAAAGTGTCAATTAAACTAAGCTAGTAAATATATGAGCTTAGCTTCATGTCCCATAACCACTAGCTTAACTTAAATATTTACGAACAAATTGTAGATCTCCACTAGAAAATTGTCACAAGAGATTCAATCGAACAAGTCTAAGAATTAACCGACGAAGTGAACGCAAGCGTTTCATACCACTTGTTTTACTAAGTCGTTTAATTAGATTTCTCATACGAGTGAGATAAAGGTTTGTATATGCTAGTAGATTGGAAAACTGTTTTATAAACAAGCTTGATATTGAAAATAGAGTTGAAATTGTTTTGATAAAAGAGTTTTGATATTTACTACTAGTATTGAAACCTTTATATTTTTAAGGTGACAAATCGTAGAAATGATTGTAGAAACAATCAATCACCAAAATTCACATACGAAGACGTGAATTAATTCCAAAGAAATCGATATCAAATCCATCAAAATGGATATTTCCAAAAATCCCAAAATAGAAGTCATCAAAATCGAATAACAGTTGATACAACAAGTGGGAATAAACCCAAATCGATTAAATTTGGAAATACAAGAGAAATAGACAAAAATAGGCATAATAGGCATTTAAGAGCAGGTCAGTCGACTGGCTCATTGAGTTCAGTCGACTGACTGCAGGAAACAGAGATCTCCTGTCTCTGTTATCTGCCTTTGGTACGCCAATTGGCTACAGCCAGTCGACTGGATTCAAAGTCCAGTCGATTGACTGGAACCTAGGCAGTTTTTTTGCCTATACAAAATAACGTGCAAACCCAACAAATTCGCGATCGATCGAGCAACGGCGCTAAGGATTTATGCCAATCGGCAACCCGGCCCTATAGGCTCTTCGATGCATCACCAAGAACACGTTCAAACATCCATAAAAGGATTTTCATAGGTTTTGCTTCCAAAGCACCAAAAATTGGAATATATACCAAATCAATCCAAACCAAAAGCAAATGCACATGAATAAGTGTTAGGAACTCATATCCAACATCAAAGATAGATATAGACGTAGATGTGAGATAAAAATCTCACCTTTGAACCCAAAAACAATGAATGAGAAGCTTGAAGATAAGGGAAGATCAACCACACTTCAATCTCAACACAAGAAGCTTGAATCTAAGGTTAGAGATAAACATTTTCCAAATTAGGTTTAGGAATTTTCTAAAATCAAAGAGAGAATGAGTTGGAGAAGAAGGAGATGATACTTACCAATGCTTCTCTTTGAATTTGAAGCTAGAACTTGATTTGCAAATGGAAACTAGGGCTTAGGATTTTAATTCCTTTTCTTTTCCCCCATTATTCTCTTTAGAACTGAAAAGATAAGGAAGAGGGAATGAATGAAGAGAAGTGGTTCAGTTATGGGTATTAAGTTGGCTAGTGGGTTGAACCCAAACCCGAACCCAAACCCAAAGTGAAAAAGATCAAATTTTTAGCTAGCTCCAAACATATCAATGTTTATACTCAAAAAGGTTGCAAACGACATTTTGAACTCAATGGAAGGGGTCTCGAGTCCCAATTCGACTATTTGCTAAAAGTAGGTTTTCGGACTAAAATCCGACGAACGATGAAATATTTAAATAAAATATTTAAATATGCATTCGATAAATATGCGGGTTGTTACAGATTCCCCTCCTTAAAGAAATTGCGTCCTCGCAATACTTAAGAAGAAAATAAAGAGTAGCAACCAAAAAGCATATCAACACAAAAGGAATTTAAAATAGGAAGTTCACCATAAGGAGCATGAAAGAGTAAGCCTGAACGGGATCACTCGATGAATTCCCGGATTCCCAAGAGCAATCCTTAGGATCTGAGAACTATTGAACTTTCACAAGAAGAATATCTTTATTCCGAAGGCGCTCAACCTCCGACGCAATGATGCGAATGGAATGTTGCTCATAAGTCAAATCTGGTGAAACTTCACTTTCCTCAATAACACCGGGCTAAAGAATAAAAATTGGAATCCCTAAGGCATTTCCATAGTAGAAAGACGTGAGAAAACGTCATGAATAACAGAAAATTGAGCTGGTGCAACGATGTAGTATAATAACAGCACGCTCGAGAAACAAGAAACTCGAATAATTTGGAACAACGGCGTAGTACAATGACGGTACGCCAGATGAACCAAAGCTCAAATAATTCAGAACATCGACGCAGTACAAAAACGGTACGTCCAATGAACCGAAGCTCAAATAATTTAGAACACCGACACAGTAAAAAAACGGTACGTCCAACGAACCGAAGCTCAAATAATTCGGAACACCGACGCAGTAAAAAAACGGTACGTCCAATGAACCGAAGCTCAAATAATTCGGAACACCGACGTAGTACAAAAACGGTACGTCCAATGAACCGAACACCATAAAAGAACATCGGACGCAAGCCCATAAAAGAAATGAGACGAAGCTCAATAAAACAAGGTACATCGAAACGTCCGATGAACTTGGTAAAAGATCATTCCATTCAGACATCATCAAAAAGACAACCACTTGTTGCTTACGACTAAGGGCATTGGCAACATGATTTCCCTTCCGGGAGTATCAAAGAATATTAAGATCATAAGATGCAAGGAACTCTAGCCAACATTAAGTTTCTTATGAGAAAATAAATATTCCAAAGATTTATGATCGGGGTAGAGAACAAATTTCTCATCCAAATATGATGATGCCAAATTCTAAAAGTGAAATCAATGGCCGCGAGCACTAGATCATGAATGGCATATCTAGTCTCGATAGGCTTTAACTGTAAAGAAGCAAAAGTGATAGCACGTTCTCTTTTGCAAGAGAACGACACCCAACCCAATACGACTAGTATCGGTATAAACAATAAAGTCTTGGTTCCCTTCGGAAATCACAAGAATAAGAGTATCGAAAAAGGGTTCTTTTAACTTCTTTCTCGAAAAGCTAAAACTTCCAAAATTACAATTATCTTTATGTAATAATCTTTCTAGAAAAATTTACTTTTTTACAAGTCAATATATCATGTCTGACTGTCTCATCAAAACGTTTAGGAGATTCCTATCGATAACGTTAATCAAGCGCATCGACCAGAATTCTTAAAACACTCAATGGGCAATACAATCACAAAATCGTCTTCTATAGGATAAAGATATCTCTTAAAAACTTTACGAATATTCTTTGTTCGTTTCAAGAACAAAAATCCAATCATACTTATAAACAAATCTTACGAAAAAGATTTGCAAAATTTTAAATTGCAGTTTTCATCCAAAATCAATAAATACAAGAATGAGTCATTGAGATATTCGTAGAATACCCGATTCATAAAATGGGTGAAATATGCTGGATAAACTGAATGACATAATAAGTCATTCATAATAATCACAACGAGTGCGGAATGCGGTAAGTGGAATGTAACTTCCACAACTCGTAGCAAATGAAAACCGGTGGCAAGGTCGAGCTGAAAAGACCTTAACACCACTCAGAAGATTGCTTAGGTGATATCCTAAAACAAGCTCAAAAATACCAAAAAATTTATAAACTATCCGAATGAGAGAAATAACATTTCCTCAACATGTGGGCTTAAAGAATAAAATGACGCCATCAAATTGGAATCGAAATCGCAAAGAAAAATAGAAATCCCTTTTCAAAAATCGAAGATAAGTAGTCCACTAGGGACATAGGATATGGCTTCATAATAATTAAGTCAATCCCTTTTCAAAAATCAATTTCGAAACCTAAGTAAAAAAAATCGGCTTGGAAAGAAAAATCACACAAAATAATCTCGACATCCAAACAAAGCAAATTGAGTGTTGCGGAACCACCAACCGGATTCGCAATTCTCAAAGAAGTCATCAAGCCCAAATATTTTAAAGAAAAAGAACCAACAAGTTCTTTTGATATAAAAATAATGAGATGAACCCATATCAAAAAGAACTCAAATAAGAAGATCATGAAATAAAACAATGTCATCAAGGATAAAATAAAAAGTACCTTGACCAAGAGAAGTGCCACTAGGAGCTCGCACTACATTCAGCTCACCCTCTCTCTTGCTTTGACGTTTGGGACACGAATATATATAATGATCCGCACTTTTGCAATAGCGGCAAGAAATAGGCCTTGGACACCTATTTATATAGTGGTCCCTAGAACCACAATTGTAGCATTCTCCACGATTAGGGATTGGAGTCTTTGCTATAGAAGTCACTTGCTTCATTCTCTTGTTTGGATTAGGACTTTCGAACTTAATAAAGGGATGCCTCTTCTTATTGACTCCGACAATCTCAACATCGCTTTCTTTATCGGCCTCTTCAAGTCGAAGAGAGATATCAATAAGCTGATCGAAAGAAACTTCTAGTTTCAAAAGCAAAGGCTTCTTGAGGTTCTTATTCAACCCATAGACGAATCTTTGATTTTTCTTCAATGGGGTATTAATATATTCGACCCCATATTTAGAGAGAGATTCGAAAGATGCAACGTAATCCGTCACATAAGATTTTCCTTGAACAAGGTCAATAAAACACCGGGCTAAAGTTACTTTTTCAGCTTCCGGCACAAACTTCAATTCGAATCATCTCCGGAATTGCTCCCAAGTAAGATCCGCTTTGATAATCTCCGAAGTCAAGAGCTCATACCAATCTAATGCTCTTTCTTGGAGCATGCTAGAAGCCACTTGGACTCGATGTAAATCAACAAGATTTATGCGAGAAAAGATGCGATCACACGATTTGAGTCAAGCTTGAATTTCTATAATTCTTTCGGATCCTCTGAATGGCCTTCCATCCAAATCGATATAGTTTCTGCACAAGCGTGCAAAACCGGATCTACGATGAGTAGGCTTTGGGATGGGTCCAGCAGCCTGAACATTCTTCGCAAGATCTAAAAGCTGCTGAGCAGACATGAATACTCCATCATGGGGAGTAGCACTAGATTGACCCGCACTGGGTCGGTTAGACCTAACCATTCTTCTTATTTGAAAAAGAAAGAAAGAAGAGGAAAAAGTTATTCTCAAAGTAAATATCAAGCAATATTGATAGATAAAACAAGGAATCATAAAGAAAATAGGATGAATCGGTACGAAGACTCGAATTAAATCCTAAGGCACGACTCCTAAGAAAGACTTAGGACAATGATCCTTGCAAGATTATTCTATATTGTTTCGAAGTTTGGCTCTAATACCAAGCTGTGACGCCCCACCTCTATACCCACACTAGCCAAGGACACTACGGGGTAATGCCGTCAACTATCGCGGTGAATAAGGCTGTTGAGGAGCGACCATTCGTGTAATTGCTTTGTGCGAGCACCGATATGTCAGATAGTATAACATGCATTTCATTTCAAGAGGGAATCCGACATGCCGACGCAAATTCAAAGCTACTACACAGTGGCTGTGATATCTTCGGAAACAAATATAGAAATAAGCATAACATAAATCAGTCACAGAAGTTCATAACTCAAAGGCGGAAACAGATATGAATATTACACATAAAAGTGTATATCAGAGTAGTGGTCAAACAAGATCCACAATATCACAAAAAGGATAGTTACAAGTGCTACACAAAAGAATAAGTATACATCAATGAGTCTATATCTCAAATGTATACAACCAAAAACTACTAATCTAAGTAGTTAGCCAAAAGTCAGGATAATAATTCCAGATGAGGAGTCAAGCAGAAGCACCTGTAATATCTCGGTCTGACCCAAGTATTATTTAATAAGAAAATAATAAACAGATCAGTCTAGCTATAAATATCCGATGAAATGACATAAAATAAGAGATATGACAAACACATATGATAACCATAAAGCCATACTGTGATAAGTATGTAATTGAAAATCAACAAGAGATTAATCAATATCACAAGAATCTTCTCAAAGATAAAAAGTATTGTCATACTCTTTATTTTTATTCACTAAACCATAAATATTGACAATTATATCAATTCCAATCACAAAAGTTAATGACACACAAATTCACCAATGCACAAATATTGATAAAACTTATCAATGTAATTCGAAAATTGGTGAAACACAAATTCTAGAAATCATCAATGGAAACCCAGAAATCGCAAAAAGGGGGAGAAGAGGCCTATCACAAGATGGGAGCATGAAAACCCACCAACACTTGTATCACAAAATAGGTCGTTATCCCATAAAAATGAGCCGGAGCTCCTCCTGACAGGGTATAGTCCCCCATTGCGGACTATGAGCTGAAGCTCCTCCTGATGAGCCGAAGCTCCTCCTGATGAGCCAAAGCTCCTCAAAATCGAGGTATAGTCCCCACCACGTGGACAAAGAGAGGCAAAGCTCAACATAACGGGGTACTGTCCCCCACGTGGACAAAGAGACATCGCGCATTGCTAGTCTAAACCATAAAACGTTCATCATCGTCATCAAAAATTGTCAATTACACTAGGCTAGTAAATATATGAGCTTAGCTTCATGTCCCATAACCACTAGCTTAACTTAAATATTTACGAACAAATTGTAGATCTCCACTAGAAATTTTCACAAGAGATTCAATCGAACAAGTCTAAGAATTAACCGACGAAGTGAACGCAAGCGTTTCATACCACTTGTTTTACTAAGTCGTTTAATTAGATTTCTCATACGAGTGAGATAAAGGTTTGTATATGCTAGTAGATTGGAAAACGGTTTTATAAAAAAGCTTGATATTGAAAATAGAGTTAAAATTGTTTTGATAAAAGAGTTTTGATATTTACTACTAGTATTGAAACCTTTATATTTTTAAGGTGACAAATCATAGAAATGATTGTAGAAATAATCAATCACCAAAATTCACATACGAAGACGTGAGTTAATTCCAAAGAAATCGATATCAAATCCATCAAAATGGATATTTCCAAAAATCTCAAAATAGAAGTCATCAAAGTCGAATAACAATTGATACAACAAGTGGGAATAAACCCGAATCGATTAAATTTGGAAACACAGGAGAAATAGACAAAAATAGGCATAATAGGCATTTAAGAGAAGGTCAATCGACTGGCTCAATGAGTTCAGTCGACTGACTGCAAGAAACAGAGACCTCCTGTCTCTGTTATCTGCCTTCGGTACGCCAATTGGCTACAGCCAGTCGACTGGATTCAAAGTCCAGTCGACTGACTGGAACCTAGATAGTTTTTCTGCCTATACAAAATAACGTGCAAACCCAAAAAATTCGCGACCGATCGAGCAATGGCGCTAGGGATTTATGTCAATCGGCAACCCGACCCTATAGGCTCTTCGATGCATCACCAAGAACACGTTCAAACATCCATAAAAGGATTTTCATAGGTTTTGCTTCCAAAGCACAAAAAATTGGAATATATACCAAATAAATCCAAACCAAAAGCAAATGCACATGAATAAGTGTTAGGAACTCATATCCAACATCAAAGATAGATATAGACGTAGATGTGAGATAAAAATCTCACCTTTGAACCCAAAAACAATGAATGAGAAGCTTGAAGACAAGGGAAGATCAACCACACTTCAATCTCTACACAAGAAGCTTGAATCTAAGCTTAAAAGAGAAAGATTTCCCAGATTAGGTTTAGGAATTTTCTGAAATCAAAGAAAGAATGAGTTGGAGAAGAAGGAGATGATACTTATCAATGCTTCTCTTTGAATTTGGAGCTAGAACTTGATTTGCAAATGGAAATTAGGGCTTAGGATTTTAATTCTTTTTCTTTTCCCCCATTATTCTCTTTAGAACTGAAAAGATAAGGAAGAGGGAATGAATGAAGAGAAGTGGTTCAGTTTGGGGTATTTAGTTGGCTAGTGGGCTGAACCCAAACCCAAAGTGAAAAGGTCAAATTTTTAGCTAGCTCCAAATATATCAATGTTTATACTCAAAAAGGTTGCAAATCACATTTTGAACTCAATGGAAGGGGTCTCGAGTCCCAATTCGACTGTTTGCTAAAAGTAGGTTTTCGGACTAAAATCCGACGAACGATGAAATATTTAAATAAAATATTTAAATATACAATCCATAAATATGCGGGTTGTTACAGAGGGCGTAAAAGTTATTTCGCTAAGCCAATTTGCCATTGAGTTATTCTAAATGTGCGTGGTCTTCTTTTACCCACTACAGTGTAGGGATGCACAGTTATTCCTTAATAGGTTGTGGTAATGAAAGTAATGGATGGACCTTATTCATCAAAAGACATAAAGTAAAGTTAAGGTATGTGGGTTGCAGAAGGATGACACATAAGAAAAGTCCATCTAATTTAAGTAAGAAGTGATATGATCACAACATCGTTAAGGTTAGTTGATGTTGAAGGGAAGCTTCCAACAATTGTTTTTTTAGGTTTAGGTTGTAAGCAATAATGTTTCTGTAAAATGCATACGATATCATGAGAAATGTTTATTTTGAAAATTAGTTTTCTGGGTGGACCGCTATATTGACTGGATAGTTATGTAAGTAAATAAATCATATTAAGACACTTAACTAATGCAAAATAAGTGAATAAAAGGCTATAATTTTGTAAAATTAATTAGGGAATTTATTAAATTAGCTACTAAAAAAAGTACAGTTAAATCCTAAAAGCCTTAATGTTTAAGGAAGATAAATTTAGTGAGCGAAGGACAGAGATAGTTTATTGCGAAGCCACATATTAGTGTCCCCGTGCCTTAAAAGCTATAATTTATAAATGAACTTGTGTGGTGGTTGTTATTTAAAAATTTAAAGAAAGATTTTTGAAGTTGACATTTACTATGTAATAGAATAGAGTTCATTATGGACGTTAAACTATCGACTAGACCCAGACTGCATAGAATGTGACATGAATTTTTTTTAAAATATATATATAGACACACGCACACACTTTTGGAGGTTTTATTCAAAATCGAAACTTTGGAGATAAAACAATTTTATGAAAATTTTGAAAAGGGGTAGTGAAATTATAAATTTTATGATTTTTCCAAGTATTTCAAAATTAAGTCTAAAAAGATTTTGTATGGAGAAAGAGAATGTTTTTTGATTTTTGGAAATGCCACATGTTTAGCGGGGGAAGAATTCGATGGGTCGGTAAATAGAAAATTTACCGTGCAGTTGAAGCGACAGTAAAATAATATTTAGTTAGTGACCTGGGAAAAAGTAGTCTTAGATGTGGAATCTATTTTTTCCATACTTTGTCGGTAGGTGAATACAAACTGATTTTTAAAATAATTTTGATTTAAAAATTTAAAGATTTAAAATAAAATTTACTTATGCCAACTATACTTGAAAAGTTGGAAGAGAATTGAGGGCAAAAAGAAGGTTTCAAAATACAATGGAAAAATGATACATAAAAGATGGGTGGAAATATGGAATTTTCCATCCAAACCCTTTTTAACATAGGAATATAGGTTTAGAAAACTGGATTTTTCTAAAACTTAGATGTTAGCAATGGTATGCTAGAATTTTGGATGGTAGGAATTGGATGAAAAATTGATTAAACTATATTATTATTCATAGAAGTACGAGAAAATTTGGATGCAAAAACAAAGTTTTTGATTTTTAAAATTTGTATACATATAGATCTCCCAGTATACATATAGGTTGTTTGCATCATATTTTCAATTTTTTTCTTAAAAAAGCATACATTTAGGAGGCGCCGATTTAGAATTGCTCAGTATGCATATCATATTTGTTATGGTACGCCATGCACTTGTACATGATTGGTTCAAAATTTGCTACAAATTAATTGGTTGATTAGTTTAAAATGGTTGTGTATTATATTATGTGATTTTGTCCTTAAGGAATTTCAAGGAAGAAATTTCTACAAGTGGGGAGAATGTAACACCCTGTAATTTTAACAATAATTAATTAAAAATAAATTAATTAACAATTAGAAATGCTAAAAAATAAAATTTATACAAACATCGGAATTTGGCCATGAAAATTGCACTCGTTGGTTCATGGCAATTTTATGATCAATTTTCATATATAAAGTTTTCTCATCGGAGTCCTAATGAAAAAGTTATTAACCGTTGAAGTTTTTAAATAGAAAATAATTACATGTGTAATTAAGGTAATAAAAATAATTAACTAATGTTAATTGCCATCAATTAAAGTTAACGGACATGTAACATTGCTTAGATTTTAAGAAAGTTGATAATGGGAAGAAAATTATATCGATCGGTTTTAAAAGGCATAAGATAAAACAAAATCAAACGACGCTATTAATTACTACAATAACAAGCGAGCGGTCGACTCCAAAGGCCTGCTGGTCAACTGGTAGCGGTCGACCGTAGGCACATGGCAGTCGATCGACGTTGTTCAAAAATCGACAATAATAAAGACAAATAGCCCGGATTCAATATACCTAAATCACACGGCTTGCATTGATTTGAACCCCTATAAATACAGATCTAAATCCTCACTTCTAAACTCATACTTTCGAAGCAATGCCGGAGCTCTCCCATTTTCTCTTCTTCATAAAATTCTAAATTCCTAAGAATAGTTATAGTTTATATATATATAATTGGAGAATCGTAGAAGATGATTAAGAAGAGGAATAAGATCAAATTAAATCGTGAAAGCAAAGGCAGAAATCCAGATCTAAATTGTAAATCAATCCAAATCACTTTTCTAATCTAGATCTCTGATAAATCTTTGTATGCTTGCATTTTATTTATCCAAATCTGGAGAAAAGAAAGTCAAATTGGCATAACAGATATTAGATCTAGAGATTTGGAAAGCTAAAAAATGAGCGAGAAATTATATATTTTTATGTGATATTGAATTTATATCGTTGTAAACCTATTCATGTATGTCTAAAATGTAAGTTGGAGTTGTAGGCTGAAATTGTATACATGAAACAAAATTATAAACCCTGTCTACATATTCTGTTATTGATAACTTGTATTGTAACTGCATATATGTAAATTTGGAAAATATTGGGTATTAATAGTCCCTGAAATTTATAGAATATGTACAATTCCAGATTTTTGAATTTGATATGACTTGTACAAGTTAAAATGTAAACTGAATATCACGGTAAATTGTAGGAATTTAAGTAGTATTTTAATTTATCGAATTATATAGTGTGTTGCAATGTGAATTTCTACACTTTATCAAGTTTTAGATTTGTAAATAAAAGTGTAGTAGTTGAAATAAAAACGAATACAGATGTAGGGATATTTACTATACTTTTTATTATCTATTTCAATAACTATGAAAAGATAAATCCTTGTAATTCCAAACGTAAGACCAATTCCACTTTTGGATAAAGATATAGAAATTCACAATGTTAACCATTCTATTTGGATAGATTTAATTCCAATGAATTAAAATATAGAAATCCCCAAGGATAAATTAAAGAATTATAATGTGATAAAAATGCTCTAAGAAAAGAATATGCACAATATAAGTAAAATGGAAGTGAAATAAAAGAAATGAAATCATAGACATGTCATAATTTAAAATAAAAAGAGTATAGATAGTCCTCTAAAACAAGATATAGAATTAAAGGACAAAAGGGAATAGAAATAAGAAGTAAAATATGAGGGAAATAAGAGAAGTAAATGAGAAAAGGTATTTAAATATTTTAGAAAGAAAGCGGTAAATGACCTTAAACTAAATATAAGATGTAAACACATAAAGAAAGAAACAAATATTGTTAACAGTAAATAGTAGAGACACGATAATTAAACAAGGGTGAATGAAAATATATATAAACACACACGCACACACTATACTATTAAAACTGAGTTACTCTATGAGTTCTCTTATTGCTTCATTCCCTTTTCTCTTCTCATTCCTTTCTATATAAAAAATAAATTCTTATCTATTTTATTTCTACTCTATTACATAAAAAAGAGAATATTGGACTATTTATATTTTCATCTTTTGTTGACTCTCACTCAAATAATTTCATCTCATAATTTATGTGAAAAATTCGTTTATCTCTATAAAATGAAATGTACTAATTTAAAACCAAATTTATTTCCATTGTAAGATAATCAATTCTGTATTACATATTATAACTTGGTTTAAGTTTTGCATCAACCCAATAATTTAGAAAAAATAAAAATGGCATCTTCTTCGGTTTCTTGTTTTCATCAATCTTCTTCTTTGCTCTTTCCAAAACCATATTCGATTACAGCTAATTCGTTTCCTCATCATAATCGAGTTGCTTCCTTTAGTCGCTCTTATGCGCAGATAGCTAAGAACCAAATGCTACCTCAATGGAATTCGTCTGTCCAGGATCCAAGATTCAAGGATTGGATTGATTCGAAGAGAGATAGAAATTTCTGCTTTCGGTATGGGGATAGTAATCATTTAGCGATAGTGTGTTTCAATCCAGTCAGGTGTTTTGGATGTGGAAAGTTTGGCCACAAGAAAAGTGGTTGTTCGATGAAATTAGTTCCTTCCTCCGATAGAAAATCTACTCCATCATTGGCCGATCATGGGTTTCAATTTGTATCAAAATGCATGAAGTTGAAGGGGATTTTGCTTGATCATTTTTGGTTACAGAGGACTAAAGGAATTAACTTTTAAGAGGAAATGTTTGTACATTTTGATGCAACCAATTCGATTAATATTGGAAAGGGATACAGAGACAAATTCAAGGATTCGGATGAATATTTTGGAAATGTTATATATCCTTTCAATGAATCTGGTTCGGATGTCGATAGTAAGGTTGTTTTGAATAGGGCTAATGGTTGTTCGCATAGTGTTGATTCTGATTTTGTTTTCATAGCCAAGAGGGAGGAATATTTTAGATACGATCCTATTCTTTTTGGCCCTTCAGTTATACAATGTCATGCGGATTCTCTTTCTTCAAAGGCAAATGTGTTAGTTGTGGATATGTTGTCTTTTCTTTGGGTGACCATGGGTCTGGTTCTAAAACAAATGAAATAAACCACGGTTTTATTTAGTCTCGTAATAATAGATTCAAAGCGAAATCTCGTGAGATGGGGAACTTTGAGTTATCTATTGCTAATAAATTTGAGTGTCTTGCATCTATGGAGGAGTCCGATCTTAATACTAATTTGATTGAAGTTGAGAGTAATGTAGAATTTCATGCTTAGGTATTCAATGCTAATGCCGTAAATTAAGTGGGAAAGTTGTTGTTAGTAACAAAAACTTAGATATAGAGAATAGTAATGGATCTACTGAAGGTTATCAATTAAAAGATTTTCACGTTTAATCATCAGTTTTAAAGGGGAAATTAGTTAATGATATAATTACTCAGAATGTTAGTAATGACGTCTCAGTCGATCGAATGGCTAACTATACGATGTGCTATGGTAAAAATTTAATTGCTATGGATGGAAACAGTATAGGCATGGGGAACTCTTCTCAAAAAGTTAGTTCTAATGTTGATTCAGTGGATCAAATGGCTAACTCTCAGATAATTAGTACTGATGATGATTTGGTGGATCGAATGGCTTGTTGTAAGATGAATTATATGGTATAAATTCAAGTGTTGTGGGTGGAAACAATGTTTACATAGTGAATTCTTCTCTAAGTATCTATGATGTTTTGCAGTCTTTCATGAGTATGTAGGAAAGTTATATTGCTAGTGTAGTAGCTACAGATCATATCGTTGATTTTGAAGTGGAGTTTTGGGAAAATTGGCTGAGGGTAATTCGTCTTGCTCTGAGGGGATGTTCCAGATGTTTAAGCAGGTATCACTGTGCATGGTGCACATAATAATATTGATTATTTTGTTGTTGATTTGTTAAGTGTTGAGGAGGGATTGTCTATGTGCTTGATGCCTTATAGTGATCATACTGCTGATAATTCTTTCGAAATGATTGGAGATTATAAAATTGAGTTTGGAAATCAGATGTTTATGGTTGTTGTGCCAGTGGACTATGTCGAGGATGATTGTAAGGTCATAGATTTTGTTAGTGAATTGTTAACAGATACTAACGAGAATGTGATGCTTGAAACTCAACGGAATAATGGTTGCTCTGATGTTCATAAAAAAAATTAGTTCTAGCTCAAGTTGAAATAGATAATGGTTTACTAGTTGTTGACTCTATTATCGATGAGAATAATGTTAAAATTGGTTCCATGGATAAGAAAGTGGAGAAGATTGTGATTCAAAATTCATCGTATGCATCTAAATTGATGCTACCATTCATAATATTGGAGGGATTTCTTCACTTATTCCTACAACATCTTGGAGAGGTAGACGTAGGAAATCAGCGTTGGTTTGTGGGACTGTTCGTCATAGTGTCAGGATCAGTGGTGGTCATTCTCAGACTTCGGGTGAGTTACCTGATTCGTACGTCATGAGTAGTGCTACGAATTCAGGCTCAGGTATGATGTGTGATTTGGGTAGTACTATTCATTATATGCTTTAAGTAGTTTGTCTTCTTCCGAGTTTTGTCAGTTAGCTAACGATGCTGCTTTTGTTTTTTCTGATGTTGAGATAGATTTAGCATTTATTAGAAGCAAGGAATTTGATAGAGCTAGATCTTTTGGTTTATGAGGATTATTAGTTGGAATATCAGAGGTTTGCACGATTTAAATAAGTGTAATAAAATAAGAGCTTTTTTAAAGACTCTTCTATTGACAGCGCACTTTTACAGGAAACTAAAATCGAATGTCCTGATATTCGTTTTTATATAAGATTAGGTGGTTATTGTTTTGGGAAATAGGCTTATTTACCTTCTGTTGGCGCTTCTGGGGGTTTACTTATTGGGTGGCGGGATAATTCATTTAAGTTTCTCCATTGTATTTCTAAGCAACACTCACCGCATATTATTCTCATTAACCTTCGTGATAATTATTTTAAACATTTCTAATGTTTATGGGCCAAACTCAGAAAATGATCGTTGGATTCTTTGGAATGAATGCCTAGAATTTAGATCTTTAGCTCCTAGTTCTTTGATTTTGGGGGGTGATTTCAATGTTACATGTTTTCTCGGTGAGCGTACACCACGGGTTGGTGATTTCTCTGCTATGGAGGAATTTGGCCAATTTATTATTAATTCTAATTTGATTGAAACTCTTCTTTCTAGGAGAGCTTTTACTTGGAGTAATACTAGGGAGTCCCCATCTATGGCTCTTCTTGATAGGTTTTTTGTAAGTGATGAAATTGAGGATAAATTTCCTATTTGTAGAGTTTCTGGTTTGCCTTACACTTATTATGATCATTGTCCTATCATTCTTACGTGTGATCATCATAGAGTTATTAATAGATCTTTTAAATTCGAAAAAATATGGTTATTAGAATCCAACTTTTCGAATTTAATTAAAAATAAATGGATTTCTATAAGCTTTTATAAGATTAGAAATATGGCTAATTCTGCAAAAAAAAATTAAAGCTTAAGGATCTTAGGAGTTTTTTGAAAATTTGGAGTAAGAATATTTTTGGTAGTATTAAAATTAAAAGAGAAAACATACTTTCCAAAATGCTTAAGATTAACAAGATAGAAGAAACTAGATAACTAAATCTAGATGAGCGTAACGTTCTTGGTAATCTAAAAGAAGAGCTTAAATCAATTTTACAAAAATAAGAGGTTATGTGGAAAGAGAGATTTAGAATTCAATGGATTAATAAAGGTGATAATAATACCAAATTTTTTCATAATATGGCTAATGGTAGAAAACGTAGCAATACGATTAATTCTATTCTTTTGAATAACGAAGATTTTGTCGACCAAAGAGATCTTAATAAGGCTTTTACCGACTATTATAGAGATATTTTCATTAATATAAATAAGCATAGAATTAATGCTAGATGGAATGGTCTTTATCCTTTTGATCCTAGCATTGGCCTTTGTGAGTTTGATAATCCTTTTTCTGAAGAGGAAATTTTTAAAGCTATTAATGACATGCCTGGTGATAAATCCCCGGGTCTTGATGGGTTCCCTACTTTCTTTTACAAAAAATTTTGGGATGTTTTAAAATTCGATTTATTAGCACGTTTAACGAATTCTACAGTGGAAAATTTCGATTAAGAAGATTTAATTTTGCAAACGTTATTTTATTGCACAAAAAAAATCAATACTAATAATTTAAAATATTTTAGACCTATTTCCTTACTTAATTGTTCCGTTAAAATTATTTCAAAGTTTTAGCTAATGGACTTAGTAAAAGAATGAATGATCTAATTGATTGTTCACAAATTTCTTTCATTAAGGAGAGAAATATCACTGATGATGTGGCTATTGTTCAAGAATACATTAACCACTGTTATAAGAATAATATTACTTGTCCGATTTTAAAATTGGACTTTGCGAAAACTTTTGATTCGGTGGATTGAGATTTTCTAGTTGATATGTTACATGCTAGAGGTTTCAGTCATAGATGGATTAGCTGAATTATGACTTTACTTAAAACTGGTAACCCTAGTATTATGGTTAATGGTAATTTTAGGCAATAAATTTCAATCTAAACGAGCTTTAAGGTACACTGATCCTTTATCGCCTCTTTTGTTTAACTTAGCCGTAGATGTTTTAGCTAAGATAATTAAAAAAAGCGGTTGATAATGGATCTTTAGGGAGCGTTGGTAGTGAAATCTCGCAAAATGGTCTTCCTTCAATTTGTGGATGATACCCTGCTATTTACATCACATTTTCCTAATCATGTTATTACCCTTAAATTTATTTTATATAGTTTTGAAATTCTATCAGGTTTAAAAATAAATTTTGATAAAAGTTCCATTTTAGTTTTAAATGATTTCGAAAAGGTTGAAAATTTAGTTTCTAATACGCTCAATTATGAAACTGAATTTTCCATTTGATTATCTTGGTTTTTTGATTAGATCGACTAAACTAAAACATGATGATTGGTCTAATATCATTGATAAAATTAAAATAGGAATTCTAATTGGAACGGGAGATTTTTATCAAGACGGGGTAGATTAGTTCTTATAAACTCTGTTTATCAGCTCTCCCGACCTATTGGATGTCTATGCATCTTTTTCCAAATTAGGTGATTGATAAAATTGATAGAATAAGAAAGGACTTCATATGGAGTGGGGAAAACTCTTAAAAATAGTATTAAATGTTTAGTAAATTGGGAAACTGTTTGTAAGTCCAAAAAGGAAGGTGGTTTTGGAGTCATTAATTTGCGTGAATTTGTCTTTGTTAGGTAAATAGTTATGGAAATTTGAGGATATTAATGATAATCCTATTTGGAAAGAAATCATCTCTAAATATTACTATAATGGTAGTAATAATTTACATTAGATTACCCCTACGGTTATATGTAAACTATCTAATTTTTGGAAATCAATTTTAAAATGCCATGAGATTTTTGACCTAGGCACTAATACAATAGTTCATTTAGGAAATAGCACTTCTTTTTGCATCACCATTTGATTTTGTTATCCCTCTTAGGATATAATTTAAAGAGCTTTACAAAATTTGTAACTTTAAGAATGCTTTAATCATAGATGTTTTTTCTCCAAAAAATGACCCCCTTGGAATTTAAGTTTTAATAGAATTTTATTAGGTACTACTCTTAAGCAGCTTTCTTTGTTTTATGCTAGATTGAATCTATATAATATTGATAATGAAAATGATAATATTATTCGGGAATGGGATAATAGTAAGAAATATACTTCTAATTCTTTTTATAGATTTCTTGACTTCTCGGATGTAGCTAATAACTCTTTTAAATTTATTTGAAAAACAAATGTTCCTCCTAAATCTAAAATTCATGTTTGATTAATCATGCATAGAAAACTAAATACTACAAAAAATTTAAAAATAAAAATAATAATATGCAAATTGATAATAAATGTTATTTTTGTAATCTGCATTTTGAAGATATTAAACATGGATACTATGATTGCTTGGATACTTACTACATTCTGAATAATACTCTCAAAATCTTTATCTTTAGTCTTACAACTAAAATTTCTGATTGTGATTACCATTGAAATAATTTTAGATTCAAGTTCAAAATGGAAAATAGATTTTTACTTGATGGTTTATTCATTATAATTTGTTGGTATATTTGGTTTGAGAGAAATCGGAGAATTTTTAATAATAATAATAGTCATTTTAATAAATTGATTTTTATAATTTCTTCATTTTGTTTTAATTGGATCTCAAATTCTAATTATAAGTTAGCTAAAAATAATCATTTTAAAGAATATCTTAATAAGGTTAGTAATAACATTATGTTATTTAAACATAAGAACAATATTTTTGACATTAATAATTGTATTATTCACATTTTTTTTCAAATTTAAATGTTGAATTCACCGTTTATCATAATATCCTTTGGATCAAAGGACCATAAGGATAAGTTTTTTTAAAAAAATTAGTTGTTTCTTGTTTTGGCTTATAGATCTTTAATTTCTTTTGATCATGGATTCTTTTTAGTCTTTTTTCTAATTTTTATTGTATTCTGTCCTATTATCTTTGCTTTTCTATCTTTTATTTCATTAATACATACATATGTATATAAATTTCATTTATATACATATATGTGTGTTATTCTTATAATTTTCTTTATTTTTTTTCAGATACAGGTTTGGGTCAGAAATAGTGTTAGATTCTTTTTGCAGATTCACAGGATTGCTGATGGCAGGATTGCTGTTTGCAGTGAGGAGTTCTTCTCAGTTATTCTACTTCTTCATCATGGCGTTCTACTATTTGGATAATTCACTTTTCAGCGAGGTGCTCCCTTGAGTTCTACTAAGTCTACAGAGTGGCGCTTTCCATTCCAGATCATTCGCATTTCCATTTCTTTCGAATCTGCAGCATGGTGTTTCCTCCTCAAATAGAGCCGGCTTCTAGTATCATTGGCTTTGAGATGCTCCATAGTTTTTCTAGGTACTTCTAACACCTCAATACCGGACGGTGGCCTTGCCGGAGCTTGATATTGAGGTGTAACGGACGGTGGTCTTGCCGGAACTCATTCTAGGGGTACTTGAGTTATTTTCTTTGTTATTTGTACTTTGTTTAGCCATCTACAGGCATGTTGGTAGCACATTGTCTTCTGTGATATATACATATTTACATGTGTGCTCTCCTCTATTCTATAGGATCACACATTTTTCTCCAAAAAGTTTTACATCTACCCCATCCCTATGTTCATTACATTTAAATAGACCAACTGATGTTCTCTTCCTCTTCTCCATGCATTCAGTGTAAATAAAAACATATTATTTCCTTTTTTATTTCATGTCCTCACTTTCTTCTTCCTCCTCTGACAACTATTTCTTCCAAATCTCCAATTTCTTATATAAAAAATTCAATTCTTTTCTTCACCTTTATTCTCCTTAATTATTTTTGAATTTGTTCATGTTTTTCCATGATTTTTTTTCCACCTAGTGCATTTAGGCTCCAAATTTTTAAGCAAAATTATTTGAAAGTCTGCAATAAACTTGGCTTAGTGTAGTGATGAACTCGAATTAAAGGTCAGATCTTTAATTTATTAGTTTTTTTTGTAACGCCTCAGATTTTTCAACGTTTGATTTGGGATATTTATATTGTTTTAAAAATTGGATTTAAAATTATGCTTTAGTTAGTAAGATTTTAAAATTGAAGATTTCAAGCGGTTTTGTAAATTTTAAAAATTGTCGATTTAATCAATGATTAAAAATAGCGATCTGGGGCACAGTCATGGAATTTGATGAAACTAGTTACATTAGATCCATAATAGTGTACTATTATAGGATTCTAAATTTTCTAGCGCTTATATTTACTGTTTAGTCGCACGGGATAAAAAAGCTTAGAAATAATTTAATGAAATTAATTTAAATAGTCGATTTAAAAGCTATCTTCTCCATACGACCAAATTAGGACTCGAAACTTGTTCCATTACGTATGGAATAGCGGTATAACATTAGGAACACCCGGCGGCACGCCTCCATAGGAGTTTAAAATTTTCAAGGTATGTATAATGAGATATTTTATAATTAAATGATATTATAAATTGGAAAATTCAAAGTCATTCCTTTCTTCTAAAGCAATCCCAATTTATACGCAAGCTCTCCTTTCTTTTATTTCAATCAGATCGTACCTCCTCCTCTTTAAAATCACGTTCACTTTTGTTTTTCCTTCTTGAGAAACGAAATCAAACATCAGAGAAATAATTCGACTTGTTTTCCCTTTTGAGAAATAATTCCTCTTTAAAATCACGATCTCATTTCTGAAATAAAAAAACAAAAGAATGAAGTCGAAAAAACACGTTTTCCCCTTCTTCTCTCTTTCTGTTGAACGAAGATGAAATCCAAATTCGTTTAAATAAAAAGGGTGATCGAATTCAATCGCGGTGTGGAGTTTGTTGTCTAGAGTAGACGAGGAGAGGTGGACGGAGCGACCTGGGAAAATGGTTACGCGATCGAGTCGCGATTTCTGGGCAAAAGGGTCGTGCGCATTGATCAGAAGGGCGATGTCTGGGCGAAGGCAGTGACGTAGGGCGATGTCATAGACGATTTGTGGGAGTGGGGCTGCTCGATTTAGGGTTTGGTCGCGAGTCGAGCTCGGCGGTAGAACTAGGTTGGAGGCGCGACTGCGCGTGAAGACTAAAGAATGGCAAACTTTTAACTCATTTCAGTATGACTCGGGAAAAGGAGGGGCGAACTCGAAAAAGGTACAGTGATGGTGGAGTTGTTTCAAGAACAGGCGGCTGTTGGCATTTGGATGAGGCAACGGAAGGCGTGTTTTTTTTTTGGGTGTTGGTTTTGTTATTGGAAGGAGGATCGTTGCACGATCTGGAAATGTTATCACGATAAGTAGGGTTTTTGGGTTGAGGTTAGTTTACTGTTAATGCTTATAATTAATTTAAATAATTATATATTAAAATTTGAATGCTTATAAAAGGTATAACTATCTCTTACGAAATCAGAATTTCACAATAAAATTTGATTCAGAATTATCGAAGATAGCTAGAATTTTAAATTAAATTGAATGCTGTTAAATTTGATTTAAAATTAGAACAGATTGTAAATAAAAATCAAGGTAAGTAAATCTCGCTCATTTGGATGATTGTCATTAATTTATACAGTTAAAATTAATTATTGGATGCTTGGTTGAATTGATAACTATTTTATTAGTTAGATGTTATATTAAATTTATAGTAGTGTATATATTAGTAGTTGGATATGTTTTCCGCCTATTGAAGCGGATGAGACCCTACGCGTCCCACATAACAGCGGATGACCCCATATACTGCGATATTCCCCTCGAAGTGGGATTGGTATTTTTATGTTGTATTAACATCTGTGGATCCAGGGAAACAGATTGTAGGGATCCAACTGGATTCCTCAAATTTATATTGATTGTTTTTCATATACAATAATATATGATGCGCTAGAATAATTGTTATAGATCATTGTTGTGATGGGAATTATTGGATGCTATAGTAGCACTGACCTAACTTTTGGTATTTTAAATACCATGAATATTATTTTTGAAATGTGAAAAGATTTAAAAGGAGATTTTGAACATAAAAGTATTCATATAGAAATTTGGACTATTTTTAAGAAATTAATTTGGGTAAAACGATAAATTGACTTTTGGGTTGTATTCAACTATTGGTAAATGGTAAACTTGTATCGACTACTCGGACTTAAACAAAGCTTTCCCGAAAGACAGCTTTCCTCTGCCCAGAATTGACCAGCTTGTGGATGACACGACTAGACATGAACTGCTATCATTTATGGACACATGCTCGAGATACAACCAGATCCTGATGCACGAACCTGATCAGGAAAACACCAGCTTCATCATCGATCTAGAATTATACTACTACAGGGTAATGCCATTCGGTTTAAAGAATGTTGGGGCGATCTACCAAAGATTAGTAAATGCCATTTTCAAGCGTCAGATCGAAAAAACCATGGAAATCTATGTGGATGACAAGTTGGTTAAATCAAGAATAACTGCCAATAACTTGGATAATCTCGCCGAGATGTTTGAAGTGCTCCAAAAATATTGGATGAAGCTCAATCCACTCAAATGTCACTTCAGGGTGGCCTTTGGAAAGTTCTTAGGATTCATAGCGAGTGCCAGAGGCATCGAAGCAAACCCAGAGCAAATTACTTCCCTACGAGAAGTCGAAGCCCAAAAGAACAGGAAGGAGTTACAAAGCCTGAATAGGAAAGTTGCAGCACTAAGCCAGTTCGTCTCAAAAGTCACAGACAAATGTAAATCGTTCTTTGATGCACTAAAGAAAGGAAAGAAGAACTTCGAATGGAATGAGGCTTGTCAAACCGCATTTGAAGAGTTGCTACGACATATGGAAACCCCGCCAATCCTATCAAAGCCAGTAGAGGAGAAGGGCTTTTCCACGGTTGCTCATCCACAAGCAAATGGGCAAGTGGAAGCAACAAACAAGATCATCAAGTCCACCATCAAAAAGCGGCTAACTAAAGCTAAAGGGAATTGGGTTGATGAATTTCCACTCGCACTATGAGCTTACAGAAAAACAAATAAAGCAGCAACCAAGTACACCCTATTTTCCTTGGCATATGGTTCGGAAGCAATGATGCCCGTCGAACTAGAAGTCCCCTCTCATCAAAGGTAGAATTCCAATTAGAGGCAAAACTCACAGCTCATACTCGAGACACTTGATACGATCGACGAGAAGATTGAAGAAGCCGAATTAAGGACCACTGCTTACCAAAAAGGGTCACACGGGACTTCAACTCCAAAGTTCACAACTAAACCTTCAAAGTGGGAGACCTTGTCCTCAAACGAATCGATCCCATGCTAGGAACCTTTGGGCCAAAATGGGAAGGGCCGTATGTGATCGGTCAAAAGCTAGAGGATGGAACATTCAAACTGACAACCGTCGACGAAATCCAAATTCCCCGAGCATGGAACGACAAATCGCTGCATTGTTACTTTATCTAAAAATATCTTATGTACTTCTTATTTTCAGCAAATAAGCTATCCCAGAATACCAGGGGCAATGTAAATAGGCAGAACTTGCCCAACTTTTCTTAACAAAATTGCTTTGCTTTCTAAACCAATAAAACTGTGTTCATAAAAGTAACCTGCTAAGTTGATGGGGTCAAATCGGCTCAAAACCATCCAATCTCTACTTGAGATAGTGTAGCCACGCTCAAGTGCGGCCCCACTTACTCGTCAGGTCGACGGAATTAAATCGACTCAAATTTTGGATTGGGGGAACCCCATCCTCGCCTTCTAAGAACCGATGTTGCTTCGATGATGCCGGGAGGCCCATATCAAAGTCGTGCATCCCATAAGCCATGCACAATATCAAAAGTCGCGCGTTTCATAAGCCACACACACTTTTATGTACCGGTATTGCCTTGACAATACTGCAAAACTCCTTACGTTGCCCGAAGATTGGCAATGTCGAGAAGTTTCGAACGGGTCATATCGATCCTATAAGCCTGCACACTCTCAAAAGCTATGCATTTCATAAATTGCACATACTCTTAAGTACCGGTATTGCCACTATAATACCGAGAAAATCGTCCATTGCAGGAATAACAGGAATCAACCCACTCCCACTATTAGGAGTAACTGGTATGAATCTAACAATGTAAAACTACTACGAGTTAGTAGAAAGTTCCAATTATTGACCAACAATAAATCTAAAATCAAGCCATACAAATCATAAGTTCCCGAAGATAGGAACCACAAAACAGGTCTGATTACAAAAAGACACTCGGATCAACCGGTCATTTGTCAAGTGTTCGAAGTAACCAGCCCTATAAACTGGGAGGCACACACCGATATTCAAGTAAAAAAATTAGTGGTAATTACTCCACAGTTCTGTTACTCCAAATAAAAAATTTGGTGGTAATTATGGAACTAGATGAAATAAATTACAGAATTAGATAAAATAGCACTAAATAAAGTTGACATAAGTGCATGAAATGCATACAAGTAGATAGCTAAAGTTACAATCAAAATGTCAATATTGTATTACTTATTACATTTTCTATGTAAAGTCAAAATGTGAGGGTTGTACCCACACAATATCGGCCAGTAAAAAGAAAAAATACAAATGCTACAACAATCAAAGCAGTAAGTGCATACTTTTCACTTGAACAAAACACGTATCAAACAAAACAAAATGTCCCAAAAACAAGCTCCACTGCTATCCGGACCTGTCAATGCCTCTTTTCACCGCTTCCCTTCCCACCTTTAGTTCGAATTTTCTGCTTCCCTTAGAATCCCGACAAGGGGTGGTGTCGCTGCCAGTAATATCAACTATCTCCTCAACGCCGATATCTCTTCCTTGCTCTTCGACGTTCTCGTAAGACTTCCCTTTGGCCTTGTGCTTCTGGAATTTGCGGGTGCTCCTCAAAGATTTTATTGCTTTGACCTTTTCCTTCTTAACGGCAACTAGTAGTTGTTTAGATTTATGCAGCTATCCAATATGCTCCTCCTACTCCCGAGCTTCGGTTGCCATGAAGTCGCCCACTAAAGATACGGAAGGGTCGTCTAGACCATGCAATGTAGCAATCTTCTCGGTTTCCAGCCCAGGCTGCGATCCAGATGCAGGCGCAAAAATCAGAGCGGTTATGGAATAAGCGTCGAGGCAGTTGAAATAGTGGCAAGCCCAACCACCGAGGAAACTGGCGGATCAGTAGGTAAAGAGGACGGACCTATAATATAAAAAATGAAAGCATTAATTTCGTCTTGTTCTTACGGTGCAAGCTGAAAATTCTCAAACCCAAGCGAAACAAGAAGGTTACTTACATTAGAGGAATGAATGAGAATGTCAATCCCGTATTGCCCACCTTCTCCTTCTTTTGTTGGTTGCACAATCTTTAGAGAAGTTCCGAGGCCACCTAAAGTTTCAGAGACAGTTGCCAGAGGAACAGACGATGAAGTAGCACCGGCTGAATCCGCCAACTGATCGCAAGGCTGTCTTGATGGTCCGCCATGCCCAGAAATGAAAGACTCTGACAACGTTTTAGTAGTTGTAGTCATAGCAGCATCGGCAGCCTCATGTTCCTTATCGATTCAAAGGACCTCTCGGCATTCTTTCAGTGCTTTCTTCGACTCCTCATTGAAATAGGCGTCCTTCAACTCTTGCTTGATATATACATGCCCATTTTCTTGAAAACGAACTAAGATTTCTTCCCACACCACGACAAGAGTACGTGGAAATTTGGGGCCCGAATAACTGAGGCTTCCCTTATGCAGCAAGGAATTAACATAGAAATACAAGATAGCACCGTCCATCTTCTCCATCTTTTTCTCAAAAATGTCCCGTAGCTCTAGGTAATCCACTGTTATGGTGGCCTTCTCGACCTTAACTCGAGTCTTCTCGGCGCCAAGCTGCAGAACTCTTTCTTAGAGCGAAGCGATCATGTGGGCTTCATCGGAAACAGTCTTGTCGTTGGATTCCATGATGCCCGCGTGTTCAGCAATTGTTTTATTATGCCCTTCAACAATTTTATCATGATAAAAAATAGTCTTCTTTTGGACTTCAATAATCATTTCAGGAGCTTTGAGCTCCTCTTTCAACTTAACTTCGTCCGCGTGGGCCTTTTTAATCTCATCTCGAAACATGATCTCTATTTTTGCATGGGCCTCTTTTGGCTCCTTCAGCAAACTAGCACTGTTCTTACTCTCCTATAGCGTCGCGTCCCTCTCTTGTATTAGTCGCTCAATTCTAGCGTCACGTTCTGCTAACGCCCTCTTGAAATCGTTTTTGTCCGATTCAAAAGAGAGGATCTCCCGATAATTATTGCGGTTCGAGTCAACCAGCTACTTGCATAACTTATCCCATCCCTCAGCTTGCTCTAAATTACTTTGAATCGCCTGAAGGTGGGGCTCGTAGAAATTTTTGCGGACTGGGAGAAGGTAACGGTCAAATTAACTCCCTTTAAAAATCATCCAGGGAGCGCAACTTTGAGTCTAGAGGGACCGGATGGAAGAATGTAAGTTGGCCTCCTATGAGGACGCGAGGAACCAGAAGTGGGCACTACGTTAGTCGATGGGGCTTGAGATGAACATAGAGACTAAACGATAGAAACCGGAACTTCAATGCCGATAGAAACTGGGGCCAGGGGAGAAGCCTGATGCTCAGAAGGATGAAAAACCACGATCAACCTTTGTCTTCTTGGACAGTTCCTCTCAGTTATCAAGGTTTTTTTCCTTCTCGTAACCACTTTTATACATCTGACTCCATTCCCTTTCATCACAGAAATGAGCTTCGACCTCCAAGTCTTTTATACGGGGCTGGTGGCGGCTTATAGACCGTTTTGGCCAATGTTGCAAATTAGTGAATTGCTTTAGAAACGATAAATATGCCTA
Source organism: Allium cepa (assembly GCA_030765085.1). Classification (NCBI taxonomy): domain Eukaryota; kingdom Viridiplantae; phylum Streptophyta; class Magnoliopsida; order Asparagales; family Amaryllidaceae; genus Allium; species Allium cepa. The sequence continues at coordinate 114,894,006 of CM060932.1, forward strand.
AACAGTGCATGTGTACGTAAATATGACCCTAATGAAATGTGTAACGTGTCTTAGGGGGCCTAAAAGGACGTCACAAACTAGATCGAGAAGCCACTCTAGTAGAAATCGGGATGACTCTATAAAATATATGACTAAGGTAAGGAAACGCTCCCTCAAATTCGAAATCCTCCTCCATAAGTTCATAGATATCCACGTAAACGTTGCTCAAATATCCAAAATATACACCAGCATCTTTAATCGGGGAATCCTGATGTCGCTCGACTGTAGGAGGAGCATCTTTATTGCGAATATCTCGGGGAAGCGAGTTCGGGAAAATGGGACTCATTCACGGAGTCTCATAACACAGCTTCAGAGTCTCCATCACTGGAGCATGTGTGAAATCATCATCACTTGAGGTGTAATCATGACTACTGCTACTTTGAACATCACCCTCCTCTTTTTCTGTTGCCACAATAGCCTTGCCCTCTCACTACTTGAACTCTTCTTTCCTTTCCTCTAGAATTAGAGGCATTATGGCCAAACAGCTGGCTTCAGTCGTGACACCCCTTATTTCATTAGTTTCTTCGGTTGAGTCGCCAGACGGACCTTCTTTTTCTAGGTAAACACCTTCTTCAAAGCCATGCGATAAAGAAGTGGGGCATGTTTGTACTTTGAAACAGGAAGGAGATGGGGATTCAACGGCCACGGCGGATCTCCTGGGAAGCAGTAGCCTATATCAGAGCAAGTTTCCATCCGTTAGCAAAAATTTAACTGATCTCTCCTTGGCATATACAGCCTTCAGAGTATGGAAAATCTGATCAAATGATGAGTCTTTATTCGGGCTCGGAATAACTACAAGGAGTATTTGATCAATAAAAAATCACATAGCGACATATCGAAACTCGATAAGTAAGAGTAAGAACTTACCCTTCGTCATCCAAAGGCAGTTAAATCCTTCTAAATATCTAACAAAGAAATACCAAGTCTTGAATTGCGATAGAGTGCTTTGGAGCTGCAGCATGATCTTGTGGTTTCTTTGGGGCCCGATGACGACAAGGGATGGGCACTCGTCTCTCTTCTTAAACGAGAGAAAATATCTCAACTAATCAAAACTCGGGGCATGATTAAATGTCTGCATAAGCAGGACATAAAGGCAGGTCAAAATTGCATATCCATTAGGGTGAATTCGGAATGGAGCAATTCCCAAGTTCATTAGAGTCTCTTTCAAGAAGTTATTAAAGGGGGTACTACTCCATTTAAGCATATATACCAGTGGAAAGCGGTGTATCCTGAAGGCGGAGTATGGGCAAACTCGTTCTTCTCTGGAAGGCGCACATCGTCCTCAGGAATGCCATGTTGTGTACAAATGTTATGTAAAACCTTAACGAAGATTACGAAGAAAGCTCTCTCTAGGGGATTAAGTAGAACTCTGAAATTCGAAGGGTCTGATCTACAATCAGGCCAACCAAAACTAGTTGATTATATTCAGCCCATAAAATAGAAGAGGAAGGGGCGAAGGATGACGGGTCAGCTTCTGAAAGTGCTGGACTTCCTCCACTAGACTTACGGCAAGAGGACGAATGCTTCATTCTATACAACAAACCTTGCATCCAATGCTGACAGGTAATTCTTTCTTTTACTAAAAATTCCCCTACAACACCTGAATTCCGAAGGAACATCGATTTGCACCGGCACATCAGTTTTCAAGTATAGACCGAGACAAGTGCAGTGTGTTATCTATGTGGGATGAGCTCGGTGTCCTAAACACTACAAATGCTCTATCCTGTGTAGATAGTTTGCTCACAGTGAAGAATGAAAAAGGCTTCCGTACCATTTATCGAAATTATTTCTCCTACACTTATCCATTATCGATCAATGATCGATAACGGATCCGTTGGCTGAAGCGACTCGGAAAGCTCTTCCCATTTCAGGTACACCGAGTGTGCAATAACGGAACCAATCTGAACTCTCCGAAAGGCTATGAAAACATAAGTTGCACGCGAAATGCTACCCTATGCCATTATTACTCTTTAGAATGACTAAAACTAATTCATGAGACATCGTGTTGTATCAAAAATGTAACTTAGTGCAAGTCAATTCTGATTCTGTAGACGAAGATAGCAAAACATGTCAAGCACTAGGGTAGAGCCCGAGCATCGCTCCTTGAAGAACTCAAGACTCGATTTACTATCTTCCTTCACAAAATCACAATCAACTCGAATTCTCCCCAATGATCCTCACCAATACAACTCCGTCATCGAATGCAAACGAATAAAATCAATATTACCCACCTATAATCGAGAATTAAGAAGAGAATACAGATGGACGTGGAATGTTGGTAGCTTATGGAAAAAAGGTCCGCGGCTGGCAATCTAGAAAGGCAAAATGACAAAGTTGCATGGCTAAGTCAAGGCAGCGGCAAAGTCAAGGGTGATCGAAAGCGAGGAGCTCCGATGGCGATGAACGATATTGGCAATGGCAAAAGAGGAGTTAGTCTTTGCAATTCTCGGATCAGGTCGCAGGAAGTGTGACTCAGATCTCCAAATGAAGGTATGAAGGGAAATAAGGTCGAATTGAGTACATTAAATAGGAAGTTGTACAATAAAGTCACTAAGTCCTTGGATCGCTAGCGATCCATGGACTATGGATCGTTAGCGATCCATCAAACGGGGACCAACCTTCTTCAAATTTGGCCATCACGATCCACGTGTTATTTAAAGACATCCTGAAAGTTATGGGGTCGAAATTGGTTTGTTATGATGAGCAACGACGACGCACATCAAAGTTCAACAAATAGCCAAAGCCAAATTCGCATGACGACCTTAACATGATCACTCGAACTTCACCAAGCCGGAACTCAAAAGCAGTTACTTCCAAAGCAAGTTTTGTATCCAACGAAGGCATACTTTGGGGGGCAAATGTTATGCGGGTTTTTAACCTAATAGGATCCAAAGAAGGTCGAAATGTCTACGTCGAGTCAGAGCAATTCTAGAATCAACCAAAAGGAGTAGAAGAACCAACCAAGAAAGGATAAAGGAAAAGGAAGCAAAAACATGCTAAGGTGATGGATCGCTATGATCCATATGGGTCGCTCGTGGATCCTCCAATCCTCTTGCTCCATAATCCAATAGTTATTCTAGAAATGATTGCGAAGTTTGATGGAATTCCAAGCAAGTTAGATCAAGAAATGAGCACTCATCTTATTCTATTAGCAGTTCAATGCAAACAGTGCTTGAATCATCATCAAAACAAGACGACAAGCTACGAATTTACATGATGAACACCAACATGAGACAACAAATGCAATTCCAAATACGGAGTCCAAAAATCCACTAAGTACATGGATCGCTAGCGATCCATGTACCATGGGTCGCTAGTGATCCATATGATTGTGCTAAATTGCCATAATGCTTAAGGGAAAGGATGAAGGAGAGCATCCCAAGCAGTTGACTCGTCAGCGACCCAAAAACCATGGATCGCTAGCGATGCATCGCCTATGGATCGCTAGCGATCCATCAATTTGACATGGTTGGCTACGAAAATTTCTATGCACCTTCGTATTTCCAAAGGCAAGCTTCTGGCATGGCGACCTAGCCCGATAACTCTCCAATCCCTATAAGTACAATCCTACTTGCAACATGAACAAGATCTTCTGAACTGGCTGTTGAAAGTCTACAAAGACTACTCTTCATCTTCTCCTCCCACACAACAGTCATCTACAGGGTTCACTGTAATTCTACAGTGAACTCTAACACTGGTGACTTAATCTAACTTACAAGATTCATTCGTATTGTAATCAGATTCAACTTGTAATTGCAGCCAGTCAATAATAAAAGTTATAAAGTGGACGTAGGCTTCGTTAGCAGCCGAACTACTACAAAAATCTCTTGTTCATTTACTAATTTCTATGAGTTTCTATTAAATTTTTTTGATTATATTTGCCTTGATAAATAAGGCTGGTGCTTTCATACTCAATCCAGGGTGTTGATCCATTTTTTGAGTTAATAATATATATATATATATATATATTACTTAATTGCGAATATATAGTTTATAACAAGTTATGACATCATATTATGGTTAAAATCAATTATATAATTTTATATATAATGTATTATAGTAAAATTAATTATCGAGAGTAAAAAATATTTTTTATAAATAATTTATTATTATTTAGTAACATTTAAATCAATTTACTTTATAAATAAATTATATAAATTCTAATTTTTTATGAAAAATATTTTTAAATTTTTTTAAATTATATTAATACTAGATAAGCTCTCGATCGAAAAATAAATAAATAAAATTATATTTCTATTTTTAAAAGCTAATTGTTTAAAATAACCGAAATTAAATAAATTAAAATAAATTTTAGTTAAATTGAGAAAAATAAGGAGAAATGTTTCAAACTTTAAAATATCATTTAGAATTTACTAAAAATTTGCAATTTGAAATATAGTTTTAAAATTAATTATTTACTATTATTTTAGTTATTTTCAAATGAATATTTAATTAAAATGAATTTTAGATTAAAAGAATATATGCAATTATTTCTAAGATATGCACATAACCTGATATTTAATAAATAAATTATCTAGAATAAGTTTATTAAGCAATATATATATAACTATATATTATAAATATATTTGTGTGTATATATATATTATTAACGGTTTTAAAAAAATATTTTAATATTTTAAATAATTCATTTGTATTTAAGTAAATATATTTTAAGAAAATGTATATATATATATAGAATATTAATATTTTATGTATCAGTATATATATATATGCAAATATATATATATATATATATATATATATATTATACATTTATGTATAATTATTTAAACAAAACTTAACATATATATAATATTTATGTAAAATAATAATTTATATACATACATATGTTTGGACAACATATACTCGCATGTTGGATGAGCTGATGTGTTTGTTGCGATGTAAATCCCAACATCTACACATGGGCATGTTATACCTTGCATGGGCTGATATGTTACACATGCACATACATGTATGCGTATATGATACACATGTGTGTATGTGTGTGCATATATATCAAGACATAAATTAAATATAATTATATAATTTATAATTTTAAATAAAATAAAAGATTTTATTTAAATAATATTTAGAAATGTTCTAAATAAAGTAGACTTTATAGGCCCAATAAAAAACCAATAAGAGAATTTTTTAAATTCACCCATAATTTCTGCTACGACTGGCCCAATTCCAACATGTATTGGTATATGATATCGATAAAAAAAATTAAATTAGGTTGAAATAGAGATAATACTAATTGAATTTCGAAATATTTTTGGACTCAATGCTGACGGCCGACTATGTGTAAAGAAGGGGACGGATTATAAATTTGAAATGAGGGGCAATCTTAATTAAAGGAGAGGAAAAGACCATACATTCATTTTACATTTTTTTCCTCCTTTAATAAGATCTTTCTCTATCATTTTTCTTTCCTCTCTCTATAGAAACGTTACGGCTAATTTCCATGGTGTCTAGAGCTTTAGAATTCCAAAATTTAATCAAGAAAAATTAAGTAGAAATAAGTGGTTATCTCTTGATTGCTGCAGATCTAGAGATTGATCTATCAGATCTAAGATTTGTTCTATCATTTAAGGTGTTTCTTCTGGCTTCATCCTAATGTAGTTATATATATTCATACATCTTTTAATTTTTTTTACATCCCTTTAATCCTTTACATCTCTGTTCTATTCATATGTATGAATTTGGATTTTGATTTGAATATCTCGATTCTCCCTTTTGAATCAGCTATATGTTTGTATCACGTTAATTTATATATTAAAAGAAACTTTACTATGTTATATGCTATTTGTAAGTTATTAGCAAACTTTTAAACTGCTTTAATTAGACATTATATTCATAGATTTATTGCATGTAATATAAATAAAGCCTATTTCAATGCAAACTACTATGTAAGATTTTAGATTTTTATATGTGTGTGTATGTGTATGTATTTATGTATAAATATGTAAACATATTTTTTTTCTATTAATAAAAAACTTTCTTTTAGACGACAATGACATATATAAGGGGCAATGTGTCCATTGCGGTGTAAATCCCCACACTTAAAGAAGGTTGACATTAACTATGTACTCTTTTCATATGTATGTCGTAACTCTTTTTACAAATTGCTGCATATCTATTTCGTATCCATGCCAAAAAAGAACTTGCTTCAATCTCTTCAAAGTTTTTCAACGCTAGAGTTGCCGGCTAATGGAGTTAAGTGGTATTCTTCTACCAAAAGTTTATCAACTTTGCTATCATTTGGACTGATAACTATTTTCCCTTTATAGAAAAATAAACCATCAATTTTTTGAATTTTACTGCATCTAGTCTCCCAGTTTATAATTTATTGTCCAAGTCTTGGAAATAAGGGTATGAAGGAGTTCTTTCTTAACTTCATCCAGCCAATCACATTGTACCATAGAAACAGCATGTAGTTCTAAACAATCAGCCACTGTATTTTCTTTTCACGCCTTGTATTCCACAGTATAATGAAAGCCATGTAATTTAGCAAGCTATTTGCTTTGTATTCCTAAATGAAGTTTTTGCTCCAAAAGGTACTTAGGCTTTTGTGATCAGTTTTAATAATAAACTTCCTTCCAAGTAGATATTGTGATCACTTTTAATTGCTAGCATACGAGCTAATAATTCCTTCTCATATATTGATAAGTAAACACTCTTTCCTTTTAATGCTTGACTAATATAGGAAATTGGTTTACTATTTTGTAACAACACAACACCCATTCCTACTCCAAATGCACAAAATCTTGGGAAAAATTAGACATAGCAAGTACTGAAGAACAAATGAAGCACTACTTTAAAGTATCAAATGCTATTCTGTCATGTTGTTTTATTGGAGGTACCGAGGGAAGTGGACAAAAGGTAGCATGGAAGTTATTGAGAATAACTTGCAAATCTGGTGGAATAGGAGGTGATGTGGATGTTGAATTTTCATGAAGGAGATGGTGGGCTTTCAATAGTATATTTTGTCATGTGTATCATAAAGTGTATACTCTGACCATTAGTATCCTTGCTAATGATGCAAGTTAAAAAAAATTTGAGTTTCTTTAGTATGTAGCCCTTGCCATACGACCCATTTAATGTGCAATGCATATTTAACTTGAAGCTTTTTAAAGTTAAAAATGATGTCACCTGATTCTTCCATCCATTGCACCTACAAAACCACTTGATAACCCCCTAGTAGGAGCAATAGATCCATTTGAATTTTTCTCTTGGCATGATATTTCCACACAAGAACAAATGGCCTGATCATGGAGTTTTCCTCAACTAGCAATATAAACTACAAATTTTCCAGTATGATAACCATGCAACCCTGATTTCCCAACTAAATCAGTATTAATAAAATTGTGTGTAGATCCTGAATCAATGAGCATATTTATCATTTGGCCGTTTACTCTACCTTGAAGTCTTATAGTGCTGTTTGCAGCTACACAACACATTGCTTCCAATGAAATAAAAGGCCTAATATCCGCATCTTATTCATTTTCCTATTTCTTCTTCTTCTGCATGCTTCTCTTCAAATAATATTGGTTGATTCCATTGTACCGTGCCTTTCCAAACAAACGCATGTTTATTTTGACACTTGTTCCACGGGTACCACTTTTCATCACATGTATAACACAACTCTTGACTTCTCTTCACATTATTTCATTGGAAGTGAGCTTTTTTGGTTGAGGAGTGATTGGAAATTTGAAAGTAGATTCTGCAGGAGGTTTAAATGTGTTTTGTTTTGGAGGAGGAGATGAAGATTATTGAGAAGGAAGGTAAGGTTTGAATCGGTATTGATAAGGTTGTTTAAACGACTTCTTTAGTAAACTGTATTTTTCTTCACTAATTTTGGCTGATGGAATGGCATCAGTCAGAAATCTAGATTATGTATTAGAAAGAAATGTAAAAATATGAGTACTGGGTTATTATTGATAACAATTGTACATGAATACACTGCCTTTTTATACAAATACAGTATGTGACAGTTGTAATATAGAAGGATGTAAATACCCTTATAACCCTAGCTTGTAGCACATAGTATATACACGGTAAACATAACTAAGTTCATTATTTCGCCCTCTTGCTTCATTCTAGGGTTCTCCTTTTTTTCTCGGGACTTTTGCCGATACCTCCTCAAATAATAGATTCTTTAGTACTTTTGTTGATAAATGTCTCAGAGCATGAAATCTGAGCTAAAGCTCCTCTGGAAGCTTGAATATGAGACTGATTAACTTGTTCCGTCACAGAAATCGATTAGAAGGTTCAGACTTGCTCCTTTGAGGTACTGAATCACAGATCTGCGACTTGAAGAAGTAATTAAAGCAGTAAAGGATTGGGCTTTGTTCATCTTTAATTTGGGTTCTAAACTTTGGATTTGCTCGTCTGCTTCTGATCTAGGCTCCGATGTTCAGATTTATCACTGATAATTCTGATTCTAAGGTCATCTCTGAATCGATTAAAATTTCTTGCAGAAAGAGCCTTTGTAAGTATGTCACTTCTTTGGTAAGGTCTAGGTTTATGATTTATATTTATTTTTCCACTGTTTACTCTTTCTCTAACAAAGTACATGTCGAGTTCCATGTGTTTTGTTCTTGCATGTTGAACCGGATTAGCTGACAATGAAACATCACCTAGATTATCACACCAAATAGTGGTTTTTATGCTTGTATTAATTTTCAGTTCACTGAGAAGTGATTCTAACCATATTTCTTCTGTTGTTGCATGAGCTATACTTCTGTACTCTGATTCTGTGCTTGATCTTGACACAGTTGCTTGTTTCGTTGAACACCATGACATGGGATTATCTCCTAAATAAATACAATATTCTGTAGTTGATCTTCTGTCATCTGGGTCTGATGCCCAATCTGCATCAGTAAACCCGGTAATTGCTAGACTTTTACTTGCTGTTAACAATAAGCCATAATTTTGTGTTCCATTCAGATATCTTAATATGCGCTTTACTGCATTCCAATGTTCACTTAATGGTTGACACATGAACTGGCATACTTTGTTGACACTATAAGATATCTCTAGTCTGGTTATAGTAGCATATTGCAAGGCACCCACCACACTTCTGTACTCCTTTTCATTTGTGATAGATTCACCTGAATATCTGGATAAATGCAAGTTACTGGTCATGGGTGTTGGTAATGGTTTGGCATAATGCATTTTTGTTCTGACAAGTAATTCCCTGATGTACTTTCCTTGACTTAGATGCATTTCTGTGCTGGATAGTCTGTTTACCTCTATTCCTAGGAAGTAACTGAGCTCCCCTAAGTCTTTGATTGAGAACTGTCGATCTAAGAACTGTATGACATGACTTATTTCTTCTTTACTATCTCCAGTGATTATAAGATCATCTACATACACCAGAATATATGTTGTGGTGTCATTATTGAACTTTGTGAATAGTGATCTGTCCGATCTTGCTGGCTTGTAGTTCAAACTGATAAGTGTGGTCTTTAATTTGTCAAACCATGCCCTAGGAGCTTGTTTTAAGCCATATATTGCTTTATGAAGTTTACATACTAGTGTCTCTGAGCTAGATTGTCTGAATCCCTGAGGTGGTTCCATATACACTTCCTCTTGCAACTCACCATTTAGAAAATCATTATTTACATCTAATTGTCTGATGTCCCCTCCTTTATGTAACGCAATAGTTAAGATTACTCTGATTGTTGTTGGCTTAATCACTAGTGAGAAAGTTTCATTGAAGTCAAATCAATACTGTTGTGTGTAGCCTTTTGCTACATGTTTGGCTTTATACTTCTTGATTTTCCTATCTGGATTGCTTGTTAATTTATATGTCCACTTGCATCCAACTATGCTTTTATGATGTGGTAGGGGTACAAGACTCCATGTCTTATTCCTCAATAATGCATTGTATTCTTCATTCATTGCATCCTGCCATCTTACATCTTGCACTGCATCCTCATATGTTTCTGGTTCTTCACTGATAGTATAAGTAACATATACCTTTGGCTTGAATATACCACTTTTAGATCTGGTTATCATGTGATGACCTCTGGTTGTTTTTTCTTGTTGTATTGGGTGCTGCTCCAAGTTTTGCTGCTCTGCATTGCTTTCATGAACAGATTGTTGACTTTCTGAGTTTGTTGGTGTATGATGAAAACGTTGAGATGCTTCTGTGATGACTTGATCTGGTCTTTCTTCTGACACAGTGTGTTTAGCCACAGAGTCATCTATATTTTCTTCTGCACTTCCTTGTTTTTGGTTGCTTGTATACAGTGGTATAGATGGAATAGATACAACAGGATTGTACACCTTTTGTGTTGTTTTTATATTTAGTATTTCAAATGGAAAAATATTTTCATTGAATACAACATGTCTAGATATAAATATCTTTCCATTGTTGTCTAGACATTTGTATCCTTTTTTATTCACACCATATCCCAAAAGGTACATGGTGTTGATCTGAAGTTTAACTTATGTGAATTGTATGGCCTCAGATGAGGAAAGCATAGACATCCAAAGATTCTCAAGCTTTTATAGTCTGGTTTTGTATTGAATATCACTTCCATTGGACTTTTTCCTTGTAGAGTTTTAGTAGGCAGTCTATTGATTAAATATACTGCAGTTGCAAAGGCATCAGGCCAAAATTTCAATGGAAGTGATGCTTGGGCAAGTAGTGTAAGACCCATCTCTACTATATGTCTATGTTTTCTTTCTACTAGGCCATTTTGTTCTTATGTATAAGGGCATGTTACTCTATGAACTATCCCCTTATCATGAAAATAACCTTTCAGAGTTTTTTACTCAGTTCCACCATCTGTCTGTATTACTTTTACAGTATGGTCTGTCTGATTTTCTATTTGCTTAATGAAATGCATAACTGCATTGCATGTCTCAGAATTAGACTTCATAAAGTAAATCCAAGTATGTCTAGAATAAGCATCAATGAAGGATATATAATAATTGTAACCATAGTCTGAATTAGTGGGAGCAGGTCCCCATAAATCAGTTGCAATAAGTTGTAGTGGTTTATCATATACTGTTTGAGAATCTGGGAAGGCCAGTTTGTGACTTTTTCCCATCCGACAGTGATTGCAAATATAAGACTTAGGTATAATTTTAACATCAATTTTATTATCCTCTAATACCTTATTTACAACTTTAATACTGGGGTGTCCGAATTTACAATGCCAAATGTCAAACATACTTTTCGAACTTGACTTTGTTAGATTGAACCATAATCCTGAATTACTGCAGTGATTAACTTTTGTAACATTGAATCTGTACAGACCACTGTGTGTTTCACCCTGCAATAAAGTTTTCTTAGTCTTAATATCCTTGACTAGACAGTATCTAGGAATTCAAAGTATACATCATTATCTAATGCAAATTGAGAAACACTGATAAGATTCTTCCTTATTTTGGGTACCCTTAGCAGATTATTTAAATGTAGTACTTTCTGGCCATTAATTGTGCATGTGCCAGTGTGTGTAATACTAATTTTAGTTCCATTACCCATACTAATAGATTGCATACCTTTGTAATCTTTGTTTCCTATGTTTAGATTCTGCTACTGGTCACATGATGTGTAGCGCCTGAATCTAGACACCAACATTCATGTTGAATGTCCTCTGGCTTTGCTGCTTCACAGAGATTCAGATTATGTGCTCTTTGCTCTTCTGATGTACTTCTTTGATCATTTTGCATGCTTGTAATGTTTACGTTTGGATTGTTGTTTCTTTGAGTAGTATTGTAGTTGGAATCGAATCTGAAGTAGCATGTCCCATTTTTTCACAAATCTTGCATTTTGGTCTATTATTGTTATTCCATCTTCCCCTAGATCTTTCTGAGGAGTTTCTTGAATAGTTCTGTTCATTTCTTAAGTAGCCTTGATCATTTCTTGATACTGTATTGTTGTTTCCTTGATTTCTGGATTGATTTTTACTTCTTGAATTTGTTGTATAATTGATAGAAAGTCTCTTTCAAAGGTTTTCTTGTGTTCTATTCTCCCTTCATGTGCCAATAGGATGGAATGAACATATTGAACTGAGGGTATAACTTCTTTAGATGCAATAACAGCTACAACTGCTTCATAATCACTATCTAGACCATTCATAATAGTCAAGATCTGTTCTTTGTCAGATATTTTGTGGCCTGCTGCTGCTAGTAGATCACAGTAGCCTTTAATCTTGTTTAAGTAGTCTTTCATTGGCATGTCATCTTTTCTCAAGTTTTGCAACTGCCTTTTGTAGTGCATAATCTTGGTTGCAGACTGAGAATTGAATATCTGTTCAACTGTCATCCAGATTTCCTTTGATGACTTACACCCAATAATTTGTGGTAACAAATCATTGCTTATAAAAGATAATAGCCAAGAACTTAATAAGTGATCTTTCTTTGCTGTACAATATATTCCTTGTTACTTACAAACTTTCCTTGATCATCAGCAATGAATTTGGGTGGTATAATAAGAGTGCCAAAAATGTAATCCTCTAAGCCATATCCTCTGACTGCTATCTCCACTTGATATTTCCATAGCAAGTAATTGCCTTCATCTAACCGTGCAGTAATTAGTTGACTTTGTGGTTATAATTGTCTTGATTAAACCATTTACAGGTAGCTTTGACTTTGATCAGTAATTTGTGTTCGAGTTGCTGATGAATTGCTGGATGATTCATTTTTTTCATCTCCCATTGATGATAATTGGGTTTCTTGATTGCTGGTAAAATAGATTGAAAAGGGTGATTTAATCTCTTGATTTACGCAGCCCAAGATTCAGATGATGCACTGATGGATCTTGTGGCGAGGCTTATATCTTGAATGTGGGAAAATTGGGTACAATCTGATATCAACAGAACTGCAAAGGTATGAACTGATACCTTTTCTTGATCTTGGCCTATCTTAGATGATGATTCTGACTCTGATGAGATAGGGCAAACGTAGCCAGTGCTTGTTTGAATGATGAATAATAATCTGATGAACTCTTGGCATGGTGTTTTGATTGTCATGAGGCTAGGAGGCTCTGATACCAAGTCAGAAATCTTGACTATGTATTAGAAAAAAAATGTAAATATATGAGTACTGAGTTATTATTGATAATAATTGTACATGAACACACTACCTTTTTATACAAATACAGTATGTGACAGTTGTAATATAGAAGGACATAAATACCCATATAACCCTAGCTTGTAGCATACAGTATATACACAGTAAACATAACTCAGTTCATTATTTGCATCTCTCAAGCATTTTGTTTGTGCCGACAACTCATACTTAATTTCATCTTTTAAGCCACAAATGAAACGATCAAGAATGTGTTTGATGGTAATTTGTTAAGTAAACCGAGTATTTGTTCAAACTTGCTTAAGTATTCTCTTACAGATCCTTTTTTTTAACATACGATAAAGCTTTAAAAGGTCTTTGGAAATCAATTATGCTAAATCTAGTAATGATATCCTCTTTGAAAACTTCTCACTCAAAGTAATTCTCTACGTTAACAAATAGCCAATGGAATACTGCAAAGCTTCATTCCGAAAGTAAAATGAACAAATCTGAACTTTCTCTTTGTCAGGCATGTGATAATATCTAAATACATGTTCAATTTTTTTTATCCAAGCCAGTACATCATTAGATCCATCAAATACAGGGAATTCCTATAGCATGGATTTGTGATGTCAAAATGAAGAAAATCTATGTAAAGAAGACCAAGAATTATGACTCATAGGCAAATCATGTCTACAACAAGGAGGTGTAGCTCCATTACCTTGTTTAGGAGCAGATCCTAAAATACCTGTGATGAATTCAAATTATGAGAAAGAGGTACTTATTGACCATTTTATGCTGGAATCTCTCTAGTATTTCTAAGTGTTTGAGTTTGTTCTAGATCTTTCAGCTCTTGAGAAAACTAATTGCAACGAATTAAGGGATTCTTAAGTTTATGTTTGGATTTGGCCGCAATTGGTAGTTATTTGTAAAGAAGGGTGAATTAAGTAATTCTTATTCCTATTCCTATAATTGAGTTTTCAGTTTCCCCAATGTGGTTTGAACATCAAAATTATCTTGGACCCGATCAAACATAATCTACATTTTCAGGGTCGATGTGAGAATTTAATACCACTTGTGACGGAAATGCATTGAAATTCTTAGTTTTGGCCATGGCGATATAAGCTAAAGAGGAAGCAAGTGGAGGAAGAAGAAGCTACAGAATTCTGGAGGGAGAAGTAGGAGAGAGTGATTCAGGAGGTAACTTTCGTAATCAAATCCATACCCGAAACAACAGTGTGTCAGTGATGCATGTACAACGCACCAGCGTTGTCATGATCGGATCTAACCGTGGTGTGACCTCGAAAAACACTGAACCATGGACCACTGCAGTCTGAAACTCAATTAACCTCAGCTGTGTACATAACAAAGGTCGAACCTTAAAACTAATGGTTCAACTGTCAATTTTGCATTATTAAACCATAGTTTTCTTAATTTCTTTTTACCTTTTCAAAGTATATCATTCTTATTTTCTCTACAATTTCGAAGAAAAAAATATTAAATCTACATTTGAAAAATAATCACCATCCCAAAATTTAAACAACAAACTCCACTGTTTTATTCTTTGATGCTGCAAGCACCTCCAAAACTACTATAAGTTTCGTCAAGTTCACCGCTACTAAGCTTCTACTCAGCGGTTGTGCTGGTGCTATTGTACATCCATAGCTGTGCATAACTGCTGTAGTTGTGCACTGTAGCATTATATAATTTTGGTTATGTAACTTCTACTATAAACATTGAAGATCCACTATGACTCGCCTGCATAATATTTTTCTTTTAATATTTTTGCATATAACTTGTACAAACGTGTAAATTTTCGAAAAATAAAAAATGCATGATTCGGACGGTTGAACCATCAAAACCTTCAACTGTACTTATAGTTTGATTCGTGCTTCGGTCTAATTGTGCCACGAACGCTTAGGCCTAAACATACACATCCGGCCACTAACACCTCATGCATACAAAATGTTTGGCCGATTGACTCTTGCGCTCATCACTCAAGTTTCTCTTCGAACAGGTAGCCTGATGATCATCGACGGCTTCTCTGCTTCGCTTGGGTGATGTGGCATGTCATAGAAATTCAAATTATCTTAAGGGCTAATACGGGCAGTTGCTAATGGAGGTGTAATAGTTGAAGATTGGGTCTTTAACAATTTGTAGTCTTCCGTGCTCAAAAGGAATGGTGTAACTTTAGTTGGTTGGTTCTAACTCAAAGAGTATTATCGATCTTTCTAATATAATTCTTCAATTTTTAAGCCTATTGTAGTCTCTTATAGGATGTTAGGATATAGGGTTTTACAGAGAGTTTATCGAGGAGTCCTCTTCTTGTTCGAGGAAATGCTGTTGGTGGAGCTTCTCAACCTACGAGGGCTAAATTTAGAAATCTTTTGAAACTGCTATAAATGATTAACATCCTAATTGTTCACAAGCTTAACTTGCAAGCTTCTTTTTATGCATTCTTTAGATTCTACATGCTGTATATGGTTGAACACGGTTTTTTATGGTGATTATGTTCGCTTTATATCAAATTATGTTCATGGTGTCCTCCTCTTGTTTTAGATCACTTATATGTCTTCAGTCCCAAAAGCATTTTTTTTGAAGAATCGGTAAACAGGCCCACCCCAAGTTAACAAAAAGATCGGGTAGAAAACCCTTCTACCCGAAAACACATTACATACACCCAAACCCTATATAGGGTCGCTGACATAAACAACTAAACAAAAAATTTCGATCTAAACTCGATAATGGTGGAAGGCGATTAAGAAATCCGAAGCCCTCCCATCTCCTTTCTTCACTCCACTCATTTCACCGCGCTTCCAATATGATAAGCTTTCATTCAAATCTCCTCTCATGCTCCTATGTCATCCATCATTACTCAAGTAGTTGGATCTGTTGGATAAAACTACAGGATTGTTAGATCTGGTGTTACTGCAATCCAGATCTAATGTTTCCTTCTTCGAATGGCAGTTGCCATTCATGGCAGATCTGAAGTTTAAGCTATTAGCTTCTGTAGCTTGTTTGAAGTGATCTTCTCTGCTATCAGTTGTATATGAGCTCATGCTCACAGTATTATCCTTAAATTCCCGTTGATTGTAGGAGTTAGACTCACGAGTCAGATTGTTAGAAAGCTTGTCAATCTGGAAGTTTCTTGGTCGCGATTATTATGCTTCTAAGTGCTTGCTACGCGCTTCATAAATCCAGTCATCGGCAAGGGAAGCAAACTTGGTTTGATTTTAATAATTTTCTTTGATTTTTGAAGAATTATCTTGCTGTCAGTGCTAATAATTACCCAGATCTGCTCTTTATTCCTGCTGTCTTTATTATGCACACACATATTTCTTTCCTTCCACAAATTATATACTGCAGTGGTAACAAGAATATGAGCATAATCTGTTTCTTTGGACTTTGGCCTAAATTTGTTGTTAATAACTGTGATAACATGCATCAGGTCCATTTGACTGTTGTCCTCGATACCCAGAGTAACTCTAATTTGATTCCAAATAAAGTAAGAACAACTGCACTCAAAAAATAGGTGATTAGCATTTTCATTACACATATTGCACAGGGAACAAAGTGAATTCAAATTATTGCCCCATTTATTAAGTCTGTCCCAAGTTGGCAGTCTGTTTTTGATTGCAAAATATGTACAAAATGCCATCTTGGGACAATTCACTTTGTTCCATATGCACTGATACCAGTCTTCTATCTGGTATTTATTTCTAATAAAATTCCAAGTTGATTTAAATGAAAACTTCCCTCTGTTGCTAGCTTTCTATTCCCAGTAGTCAAAATCTGCATAGGGATCAAGTTGAATTTGGCATCTTTCATCTTTATGGGGGTTAGTAATAGGGTATAACTGTGGTTGCCACTGATTATTTATTATAATATCAAATACTTTTGCATTTGATCCACCACATATAACCAAACTGTTCCAACCAACTTTATTTATAAAAGTCTCATTTTTAAACCATGGGTCAAACCATAAACCGGTTTCTTCACCATGTTTAAATTTTCTTTCAAGTAACGTTTTGCATAATTCTCTGCAATTTAATATTTGCTTCCAAGTATTAGATTGATTACCATTATGCACACAAGTCCAAATTTTTTTATATTTCAAATACTTAGACCTCATCCATCTAGCTCATAAAGAGTCCGAATTAAGAAATCTCCAAAATAGTTTTAAGTGGTAAGTAACACTAAGGTCATTAATACTTCTAATACAAACCCCCCCTTCATTTTTAGGTCTACATACTTTTTTCCAGCTAATTTTATGATATTTAACTCTCCATAAGAAATCGTCACATCTACTTTCCAATTTTTTAATGGAAGCAGCTGGGATATGAAAAGTTTGTAGCCAGTATAAAATAATAGCATAAATCACAGTATTAACCAGTTCAAGTCTTCCTGCAATAGAAAGTAACTTACAAGACCAAGTCTCCATTCTTTCTTGGAATTTTTCAATAAGAACAAAACAATCTGCATCTTTAGTCTGATTAATAGAGAGAGGCTGTCCCAAATATTTAATTGGTAGAAATCCTTCAGCTATTTGTAAAATATCTAAAACCTCTTTCTTATACTTGATTTACTAAAGTAGGCTTTACATTTATAAATATTGAGCGGTAATCATGCATATGATTTCATGTTCTCAAAAATTTTCTTTATAGTGTCTGCATTAGCTTTATTAGCTTTTATAAATACCATGAGATCATCAACATAAATCAAATGACTAATACAGGGCTGAATCCTATTTATAGGGTGTATATTACCTTTAATAGCCTCTATATCCATAAGTATGGAGAAATATTCCATAACCATAGTAAACAAATAGGGTGATAGGGGATCACCCTGCCTTATGCCCCTATTACTCTTAATAAATCCTTCTGCCTTGCCTTGAATCGGAATTGAAAAAGTAGGGGTATTAATACATTCAAACACCAAATCATAAAATTTTGTAGGAAAACCCATGCATTTCATGATATGATGAATAAAATGTCTGTTTACTTTATAAAGCTTTTTGTAAGTCAATTTTGATGCATACATTATCTCCCTATTTTGTATTGAATTTTCTGACCATCTCATGTGCTAAAAGTGAATTTTCACTACCAGGTACAAATGCAGTCTGATTATCAGAAATATGCAAAGGCAAAAACACTTTAATTCTATTACTAAGGACATTAGCAATAAATTTGTAAATAAAGTTGCAGCAAGAAATAGGTCTATAATCACCAATATCAGTGGGATTTTTATTTTTAGGGATAAGGGTAAAAAATGTATGATTTAAGAATTATCCCTTTGTCCATAAATTCTTTAACAACTTTAAAAATCTGCTCTTTAATATTATCCCAATGATTTTTAAATCAGGGCCAGGACTTTTATTATCACCAGCATTAAAAACAATGAATTTTATCTTTTCTAAACTAACAGGGGCAAGTAAGATTTCAGATGCATTTAGTTTCAAGATATTTTTACATATAATATGAGGAAATCTTTTTTCAGTAAATGTAGAAAAATAAAGCTCCTCGTAGAAGTTAATAGCATCTTTAGTAACTTTATGATATGCATTTGATAAATTACCCTCTTTATCTATAATGTTACCAATATTATTTAAGTGTTTTCTATTACTCATTTTAGCATGAAAAAATTTGGTGCAATCATAA
Organism: Allium cepa; assembly: GCA_030765085.1. Classification (NCBI taxonomy): domain Eukaryota; kingdom Viridiplantae; phylum Streptophyta; class Magnoliopsida; order Asparagales; family Amaryllidaceae; genus Allium; species Allium cepa. The sequence continues at coordinate 114,912,728 of CM060932.1, forward strand.
CCTAAATTAAGCCAATCAACTTTTGCCTTTTGTCTAGCATTAACAGATTCTTTATATAATTCACTAGAAAGCTCCTTCTGATTATTAAAAAAATCATTGATAATATTGATATCATCAGGTTTATTATCTAATATATGCTGTAAAAATTTTCCTTCTTCTCTTAAGCTAATAATCCTATTTTTATTCAAACAACTATTTTTGTTCCAGCTTTTAAGCTTGTTTTTAGTGTATTTCGAAAACATACAAAACTGATACTGTTCAGTACCTTCACAAGAAAATTTTAGACTGTTTTCCATTAAGACTTTTTAATCTTCTTCAAACGCCCAGCTATTTTTAAATCAAAAGGGATATATTTTATTTTTAAATTCATCATTAATAAAAATCTTAACCAATAAAGGAGTGTGAGCACTTAAATTTTGCTCTAAAGTGGAACAGATACAATCGGAAATTTTATTGAAAATTCTTTATTATACAAAATCCTGTCTAACTTGCAGTGAATGTTTTTAGCTAGACCAGATTTCCATGTAAATTTGTTTCCACTGACAATTGGTTCTATAAGACCAGAGTCTAATAGAAATTTATTAACCCTATCTAACTTATTTTAAGGGATTTTAATTCCTCCAATTTTTTCAGTAACATGAAAAACTGTATTAAAATTCCCTTAAACAATCCAAGGAAAAGCATATATAAAATTTAGAGATTTAAGCTTTTGACATAAAGCATTTCTTTCTTTTTCAAAGTTACTACCATAGATACTAGTAACCTGCAAAGAAAAGCCCCTAATATTTTTAAAGTTGCAATCTATAAATTGACTATCTTTGTTTATATTCATATTAGTCCAGATATTAGAATCCCAAATAACAATGATTCTACCTTTACAATCGCAATCATTGTTATGTATAGCTTTCAAGTTACTGGACATCTTGAGGCGAAACCTTTCAAAGTTCTCATAATTCAATTTATTCTCAATTAAAGCAATAATAGAAGGTTTGTAAACATTAATCATATAAAGGATATCAGGTTGTTTAACAGGGGTGTTCATCCCCCTAACATTCCAAGCAAATAAAGTCTTATATTTAATAATAAAATAAGAAATTTAAATGGTACCTGACACTATAGTAACGTTATCTCTCCTTTTATTATCAACATCCTTTGCTTTCAGTCTAGTAGACATTTGGTCCCATTCTAGATTGATCGAAATGTATTTTTGCTTGAAATCTTTCTTCTCTTTGCTGCCCTTTAACTTATCACATGCTTTTGTTTTCGCAGTATGTAATTCTGATAAGTCAAATTCTTCTATATTGTCAACCTTCTCAGATTCATCTTCCTCCATTGTGCAGATTCTGGAATCTTAATCAGGGAAATATCAAACGAAGCTGTGCGAGGCACGACTGATTCATTACAATCAGTCACTGCAGCCTGCTTTGGACACACTTGCGAGGCAATGTTGAGTTAGTGCGATTCATCCTCTCAACATCTGCAGCAAGCTCATAAGAGAATCCCTTCTCTATATCAATTTCTTGATTCAGGCTCTTATTCTGATGAAGATTGTTGACTATTTTTGTAACATTATGGTCTGCAATAAAACATGGCTCTGAAATAGGAGGGGTTTCAGAGTTAAAGAACTTTTTATTTTTACCCTTCTCTATATTAATCAGAATCGGATCACTTGAATTTTCTTCATAGCCTTTTAACTGATGAACTTCCATAGTAGTGATCTCAACACTTTGGTCAGTGAGCTCTCTTATATTATTTTCCTGATCGATGATGATATCTTCTTGATTGATTCAATCGCTGCCCTCTTGGGTTCTTGATTGGTTTTTTGTGTCTTTACTGATAATCATTTCTTGAATCCCTTCGGATCTATTTTCTTGAGTATTAACTCTATCTTTATCACTGCTTTTGGGGATCCACATCTGTTTCGGGTTGCATTGCTCTCTAATTTTGCCGAAGCACTTACAGATGCTGCACTTCAGTGGAACCCATTCATATTCGACTTTTTGTGTTATGATTTCACCATTATAAAGATTGAGACTAATTTCGTCAGGAAGTTCATCAGTCGTAGAAGCTTCTACGAGAAGCCGAGCGTAATTCAATCTCATCTTCATGGTGGTAGTTGCGTCCATTTTTATGGGTTTTCTGATAATAGCCTTAATACTAAAAGTCTCTCGATCCCATAATTTGAGGTTTACACTGGGTAATTTAACCCTATCGGCATAGTTGACAGTAAATGTCTGTCCAACTTCAGTGACTCAGTCCACCTTCTCATGACGATGAGCTTGCAGTTGTAAAAATATGGACCATTCTAAATAGTGGAATTGCAGTCCTGAGAATCATTGAATTTGACTAAAAAAAACCCATTTTCTCTGGAAAAGATTTTGAACTCACATATCGGTTTCTATACTCTTTTTATGTATTCTTTGAAAAACAAGAAATATGGTTTGCTGCTTACCACATAAACCAAAATGGAGTTATTCCAACACTTCATGGCTCTTTTATAAACTGCCTCCTTAACCACACCATATTTATTGTTGTTGATTGTATAGGAGAAATAATTTCAAGACTGCATTCTACATCTCTTGGCTTCTTCGATTGCTTTGAGACAATATCAGCCCAGAATTGTGTCCTAATTCTTTATTCGGAGAGAACTTGGTCGGCTTTCTGATTTGCGTCAGTTTGGTCTTATCCTGATTAGAGTTGGTCATCAGACCCCCTTTTTTTCTCCGATCACCATTATTATAAGACCGAACTTGATCATTTCTTGGCTGGTATCTTCTATGCGATCTTGGCTGAAACAATTGGAAGTCCTCGTTATCGATGATGACACTATTCGGCTTTCTGATATGAGATTCGGGTGGTCTATCCTAAGGAGAAGGACGAGAAAGAGGAGGATTGTATCGGATTTTGAGAGGAAATATGGTTTCCCCCATGGCAGAAGAAAACCCTAGATTTCAATAGCTGATAGACTTGTTCATTGTCCTAAGAGAGAACCCACTTTGTTAAATGTCTCAAAAGCATATATATTCTAGATGTTGCTGTAACTTCAATGTCAAATTGTGATGCAAAAGATTGGGTCATAAGTGACAGTCCGTCAGCTATATTATCCCTTTCAAACTACTTGCCGGACACCGAGTCAAGCAATTTGACATGACTCTTGCTAGTTTTATCGGTACTTTGAATATTTTGGAATGTCCATGTTTTGTACAACACAAATCATCACTTGTATAGCTTAATTTACTGATATAAGTTCCATTACTTTCGAAGGTGATCTTTCTTAGTCAGCTATTCACACTATTTCGAATCCGGCAGGTCGGATGTTTTTATGAATCATTATCTTTTAATGGTAAAAAAATTAACCGAAATATTTTTATTATTACTCAATAGATTCTTTATTCATAGAGAAACAACACGTGGTTAATTGTGCAGGTTGTTGTTATGATTGGTTTTTGTTCATTGGCTATTTGATCAGGATCATTCGTATCTGCAGATATTTGGAAAGAAAAAGAAAAAAAACTCAAAAAGATTGGAAACCGTTAATTGCTGATCTCTGCATGAGAGTGACCCAAATTTCTGCCCTTGAAAATTTAACCTAAAATTGCCTGATTTTGTTCTTTTTACATACCTCAATTTTATATAATCAAAAAATTTTACATCCTCCAAATTTGCTGATACGTGGATCTTATGGTACATAGCTATGACATAATAACTCAAATAGAAAATCCTTTAGTTATTTCGTATCTTGACCAATTAAATGGTTGTGTTAATTGTTGAAGCCATCCACTTTTATCATTTTTAAGTATTCAAACTCATGTTTTCTAAAATATTCCATGTATATTACGCATATTTTTGACCAATTTTTCAACTGTTTAAAAGAAGAATTCAACAGCACGGTCAAGTTCAATAATTAGTTTTTTAAACTAATTCTTAGAATATCAAATGGTTAATGATAGTTACATTGGTTCAAAGTTGTTGTGCTAGCTTTAGTTTATTCAGTTTGTAATACTATGCTGATGTGTTACATAAGCATTATTGACTTTTATGTGGAAATCCTATCAGGACACAAGTTCGTGACATAGTAGATCTCAACCATTGGATTACCCTTTGATTTCAACTTCAAATGTAAACATAATGATATCCTACAATCATGATCTATTGTATATCATTTTATGTTTTATTTTATGTCAAGATAGTCGCTCATATATATGTATATACATATGGGATTTCGACCAAAACATCAAAGTTCTGCTTGTTCTATTTCGATCTAAGCATGGACCGAAATCAAACTAAACCAAAACTAGGTTAAAAAAAACAATAAACAATAAACTTCATATTTTAAAGAAGAATATCAAAAAACAATTATATTAACCTTCAAGTATGTGAATATTCGAAGTCAGAAATTTTAACATAGAAACATATAAATTTAAAATACAGAAAATTTGAAGGGTTTCTCAGCGCATGATAATAAAATTTTAGGACAACATTTCAGAATGATTAATTTTAATGGTAAAAGATAAATGTGCATTTTCTAAAAGGAAAATGATAAATGATAAAACATCATAATTTTTTCTAAAGGAAAATGATAAATGTCTTTAAAATTAATTACTCAAACATGCTATTCTAGAAATTTATTACCTAAAATCGTTAAACCCTTTAAGTGAAAATATCTTTTATAGTATACATAAATTGTGCTACTAAAAGAATTGAAAATGAGACAATGAATAATTGTTTTCTAGTGGTATAAATATTCATAATTAACCAATATTGTTCGTTTATATCTTATTTTCAATTAAAGATAAATTGTATGTTTTATTTTAATAAATTAAGCATATTATATATATATATATATATATATATATATATATATATGCAATTATATGAAAAATAGATAATGAAATCTAAAACCGAAATTCTCAAAATTTATGAATTGGATTGAAAATTTTAAAATTACAAAAGATTGAAATCGAGATCTCGGACCTTTATATATGTATATTTGTGTGTGTATATACATGCAAACACACACACGCTATATATATGTATGTATGTATGTATGTATGTATATGTATGTATGTATATGTATGCATGTATATGTATGTATGATGTATGTATGTGTGTATGTATATGTATATGTGTGTGCGCGCATGTGCATCTCTATTTTTTGTATGTTTTTTTGTATTTATGTTAATTATGATTCCATAGTGGAGATTGTTTTGTAATTATAATTAGTGTCTAATATGGTAATAGAGTTGAACCATGTTAAGTTTAACTCTCATATGAGCTCAATGTCACATAATACATGATATGATATTTTGAATCAAAATATGCCACTGATCCTATACAAAGAAAACATGTTTCACAGTCAAATCAAATACGACTAAAATTTGAAGGTGAAAATCATTATGTGGTTGTGTTCAAATAGTTAACTGAAGGACTTGGTATTTCAAAAAGTAAAACTCACGGTTTAGACTAATCAAATTTTTGAAACAAGTATAAAGTCCGCTATAAATTAATTTAGTGTCAAATTACATTATAAGAACAGTTACCTACCACCGAGTTGCAAAGTCTGAAATAGCAATGCTTAAAAAGATAATACTTTGAAGTCTGAATTAATCAAATAAGTAATAGGCAATGGATATGATTTTAGCAGCTATATATAGATAATGCACTCAATGAAGGTCAACACAAAAATGAAAGATCAAAAATATTTTTTCGTCTTAGTTTTATTTTCCACTCTACAATGCTCTGAATTTTTGTGTCAATTGATCTTGAAGAATCTAGCAAGGTAATTTAATGCACTCATCATTCATGTATACAGTAATATTAATATAATTGTATTGGTAAAGAAACATTTATATGGAATTGGTTTTCAGCTATGCATGGTTTACCTTGGGGAGAAGCAACATGAGGATCCAAATGTTGTGAAGGTATTGCACCAGGAAATTCTGATTAACGTACATGAAAGGTACGTAGATTAATATTTTTTGTGTTACAACATAGAAAATTTGTAATATAAATGTAACCTACACTCTTTTATCCCTATAGAAAAACCTTTGTCATAACGTTGAAATTTCAATGTGTTACATAACACATGATAAGCATATTGAAATTTTTGACCGCCATCGTTTAATTCTGCACTTCCTAAATTATTTTGTTCAGCAAAGAAGACGCTCTTAACTCCATGACCTACAGCTTTAGACATGGATTCTCAGGCTTTGCAGCAATGCTCATAGAATCTCAAGCAAAAACAATATCAAGTTCATATTTTTGCATAATTAAGCACCTTTTTATCTACTGTGCAAAATAGTAATAAACTTTTGTCTTTGTGAAAGGATATTCACTAGTCATCAGAACTGCCTGAAGTCAAAAGCGTTACACCAAATTGTCTCATCCATGGGCATACAACTAGAAGCTGGGATTTTCTTGGAATAAAGAATAACAATCAAGCCGATGGACTACTTAGCAAGGTTAACTATGGAGATGGTGTAATCATAGGAGTCGTTGATTCAGGTACACGTACATACACATGTCGGGAAAAATTTCAGTCGAAGCATCAATTATGAATTGTGTTGATTGTGATATGGAACAAAAAAACTAATATCCGAAATTCATAAAAGATAACGGATGCAATAAACAAAAAGCAAAGAAATTAGATTTATGGTTGTTCCACTATCACCAGATAGTGAACTTCTACTTTTGAAAGATGAGATTTTATTATTTTTTGAAAAAAACGAGTTACAATATGATAATGGAGGCCAACCCTAAAAAAAGATACAAACAAAATCATCTTTTTCGTAGATTTGATACAAACCATAAACACTACATAGGTTTATTTATAATGCTCTGATATAATCTATGTCGTCAGATCAAAAATTTGCAGAAATCTTCTGCAGAAACTCCAAAACAACTAGAAAAAACAAAGTTGCCATTGAAATCTCGAAACTTCATTTCCTTCGGCAAATACAAATCAAGCTGACTGAAATTTTTGACCACGTTATTGGTCCAATCGACTGGAAAAGACTTCCAGTCGACTTCGAGCACAAGAGTGTGCTCAGGTTAAATTTTTTGAAAAAAACAGTCTATTGGTAGGACTACCAATCAATTTGAAGTTACAGACTTCTGATCTACCCCCTCTTTAATCTCTACATCTCATCTCCGCTGCTCCTTTGCTTCTGCAAATGACGTGCTGTCTTTATAGATGTTATCGTAGCTCCTTCTTGTTCAATCTGCAAATATTATATCATCAATTCCAACAATCTCCATCTTGGTACTATATTTTCATACATGTCGTCCTAACTTAACCTACAACTCATACTTCAAGCAGTCTCCAACATGTCACCATATATACTTCCTTAATGAGTTTAGGCATAGTCAACAAAGTCCGATAATGTCACCATCCATTAACAAAGTGTTGAAACTACTCTCTCCATGTAAGAAGGACATATCAATCTCCAGTATCACATGAAAAAAAAAGGTATCCATTTACTAACTCACTCTCCTTATATGTCAACATGTACCACCTAGCATCTCAATAAGCGGATCATGTTCGAACAATGCTCGAACTTTGCAACAAGCAAAAACTTGGTGAACATATCTGTTCCATTCTTCTCTGTACAAACCTTTGAAGATGAACTATCTTCTCTTCATTTATCAAGACAAAGAAAGACTCTCTTACCTCTATATGCTTCGTCCTTGAGTTGAAATCCAAATTTCAAGCTAAGTTGCACTTTTACAGTCACTGCTCATCGATATCCCATCGTATACGAAAACCAAACATACATTAACCACTTCAAGTAGAGTGTTTTCTTAGCTGCTTTAACACCAGCTATCAACTCTGTTTCTGTAGTAGACAAAACAACTATCATCGACAACTCCGCTCACAAACTAATAGACGTCCCTCCAAGAGTGAACACATAACCGGAGTTTAACTTCCTTCGATCTCCATCCTTAACACAGTCAGAGTCACAAAATCAAACCAAGCCGAAATCTCTATTTCTATCGTCAAAAACAAGCTCATTGTGCGGAGTTCCTCTAGTATATCTTAAAACATACTTTACTGCCTCCCAATGCAATTTTCCCATGTTTTCCATATATCTGCTAACCAATTCAACAACATGTGCAATATCAGGTCTAGTGCACACCATAACATACATCAAGCTACCAACTACATTTGCATGACACATTTTTCGTGTATGTCATGTCCTTCTATGAGATCGAAGAGCCTTTAATAGAAAGTTGTATGTACGAAGACATGAGTGTACAGATTGTCTTTGCTCCTTTCATGGTAAACCAAGCAAGCACCTTCCGAATATATTTCTTTTGATTGAGCCTCAAAAGTTGAGCTTTCTATCTTTCTTAATTTCCATATACAAAATTTTATTTGCTTCCCCAATGTATTTTATCTCAGATTTTGCTTTTAATTTCAACTTCAATTTATTTATTTCAACTTTGTCCTTAGAAGCGACATATCATATACATACAAGGACAAATACACTCAATTACTATTCTTTAAATGCTTGAAATAAACACATGCATTTTTAATGCTACAATCGAAATCGAATGAAAACATAAAAAAAATCAAACCTCTTGTTCCATCATCTAGACGACTGCTTAGGTTCATAAAGAGACTTCTTTAATTCGCAACTACAATCTTTTTTCCACTTACAACAAATCCTTCTAGCTGCTTCATGTAAATGGTCTCATCCCAGTCACCATATAAGAAAGCGGTCTTCAAATTAAGTTGTTCCAACTCTAAGTCATGAGTAGTAATCATGACAAATAAAATCCAGATGGAGGTGTGTCTGACTATAAATGCAAAAATCTCATCATTCTCCATTTTCTTCCTCTGTGAAACTCCTTTTACAACTAATCCGATCTTGTATCTCTAATCATCCTTCGCTTTGAACACCCGCTTGCAACTTATGGTTTGATTCTTTGAGGTGGTGGTACCGAGTCTCTACTCTTGTTCTTCTTCAAAGACTCTAACTTCTCTTCTATAACATAAATCCACTTCGAGCTATTATTTGACTTCATTATATCTTTAGGGTCAAATGACTCATTATGAAACCATGTAGAAAAAAATCAAACTGATTATCAAGGCTCAAATTTGCATACTATCAATCTTCGTATCTATTAGACTACCTAACTGTCATTCGAATGCTTGGGTAGGTACAACTCCACCTTGCATTGAACTTCCTTCACTCCATTTTGAACTGAACTTTCTCAAGCTTCATGTACATCATCAACACGGCTAGAACGCATCTTTGGACTACTTTTTGACGTTTCATGGACTACATTTTCATTTATCCCACCTACAACTATAACTCTACTTCCAAGATGAAATATTGGAACCTCTTCCATCTTCTTAGGCCTATCAAAATCTAAATCTGATGTGCTGGGTAAATCTTTCTTAGACTAGAACATTGCAAACTCATCAAATATACATGTCTGAATGTATGATCTTTCTACCAATAGAGTTTCAAATAGGATACCCTTTGACACATTCGTATATCCCATAAATATGTCATTGTATGCTCTAACCTCCAACCTATCATCATCTGTATGGCGCACATACAAATTACAACTAAAAATATGGAATTAACCAAGATAAAATGTTTCCCTTTCCACTCTTCTTCTGGAATCTTTCCATCTATGGCTGAGCACGAAATTCGATTTATGATGTGCACTTCAGTTGATAACGCCTCAATCCAATCCTTTGGATAAGCCTACATTCAATCTCAAGTAATAGGTCTTCTCAAGTAGAGTCTACTTCATTCTTTCAGTAATCCAATCATATTGCAAATCACTTGATGTAGTAAAATGTCTCCATATAATATGCTGCTAACAGAAATTGAGGAACTTTCTAGAGACAAATTCATTGCATTTGATCCAAGCACCCTCAATTTATAACCACAATGATTTTCAACTAGCTCCTTTTAAGCCTTAAACATCTCAAAATTTTCTGATTTGGCCTTCATCACATACACGCGAGCTTTTCAAGAAAAGTCAACAAGGAAAGAAATAAAATACTTCATTCCTTCAATGGAAGTGGTAGCTACTGTTCTACAGACATTTGCATGCACATAATCAAGTACTTCTCTAAAATAAGAAATCCCACACCAAAAGTTACATTCTTTTGCTTCCCACCACGTACTTCAGACAGAAATTTAACTTATTAAAACTTTCTCCTTTGATCGTCTTTTGTTTGTAAAACAACTCTAAGATCTTCTTCAAAATATGACATAATCTGAGATGTCAAAGCCTAGTAGCATTCGAAGCTCAAGAACTATCAACTCTAACACAATACTCTCCAAGTACAGTGGTTCCTTTTAGAAGATACAAATTTCGGCACCCTTTATCATAACTAGCACACTCTATGAAACTTTTGAACTATCATTCTCAATAGTCACATTGCATCCCATGAATGTCAAGTGGCCTAAAGAAATCATCGACTTTTGAAGATCTAAAACATAGCGAACACCTATCAAAGTTCGTATCACTCCCTCAAATATATGAATCCATACCGTACCCTCACTTATGATTCTACAACTAGCATCATTCTCCATAAGGATTGTCCTTCCCTCTTTCCTAACAAAAGAGTGGAAATAATTCATATTTGGCGCCATATGAATTGACGCCTCTGAATCAAACACCCGATGGTTTGATACATTTGGTACTATTGCAGACAACACATCACCAGCTATAGTCTTTTTCACCGCAATCGATGAAGATCCATCCTTCTCGGTCCTTCTCTTCAAGTCCAGACAATTTCTCTTCCGATGATCTGGTTTCTTACAACACCAGCACTCTCATCTTTAGACTTTCCTCTTCAACCATTACTATACTTCCTAGATTTGTAACGATTTGTAACGCTTCCTATGATTCCAACTCTTCTTCTCTTCTCTTCCTCTCTTAACAAAGACATTGACTACTCCCTATACATTTACCTTCACTCATCTTCTTTATCTGATCCCCCGAGTCTTCAGATAACAGACCCATCTTTACATTTTCTACCGTTAAAGTATGTCTCTCATATATCATACTGTTTGCTTTGCATAGCTCTTGTAGTGAATAAAAAAAGAATCACCCTATGACGACCCACATTTCGGAAGGTTTAAATCGCCAATAAATCAACCAACTTAAACAATTCGGAACATCGATAATCAATGGAGTTAATTAAGAAAAATAAGAAAAGAAAAATGAAACAAACGCAGAATCTCGCAGCGGAATGACAATATATAATAATCAAATGAATAGCTCATGAAGCTGTTTATATTATACATTTGACTATAATTCATACAATAGTTATCAAAGTTATATATACATCAGGGATAAATAAATAATGCAGCAGAATAGCATGATGCGTGGAATAATAATAGCAATAATATACCAAATCTTCGTCTTCGTCCTCTAGAAAATGATCTTCAATGTGTTGAAATACTCAGGGCTGACCCGAGTGTAATGAAAAGACAAAACACTCGAGTTAGGACTAAAATATTCTTGTGTGAGTCAAATCGATATCGCATATAACATGAGTGCCATGATGTCAGAGATGTTTACGGGGTTTCACATCTCCTATCCAGTGTATAACATGCGTGCAATAACTCAAGAGATGTTACGGGATTTTCCATCTCTTAAGGATCCGTTAAAATATTTATACGTAGTAGAATACGCTATATATATAATGTCTAACCTGTAAAATAAATATTTTTCTTAGCGTTAAGGCTTTACACTGATCCCACTTTACGTGTTTTCAAGCAGTGGCGTACAGTTTGCATTTGACACAACCAGTAGCACGTCGGTAGTCAGCGATATGCCGTGATATGACAACGCTAAACCAAAATTGTAGGGATCTCGCATAGGGATAAAAGTATGACAAGGCACGTGAGGCAATCCCCAAGGTAGGATACTACTAGTTTGGGTCGCAGGGCTGGTGGTAACGCATCATAGCCATGACCGCCCACCACGTCCACCCATCCCATATCGAGTCAAAGGTAGGTTATCTCAAAATCAAGGTGCACCAATCGAAACCAACAACAAGACGAATAATATGGGCCGAGTCCAAGAAAATCGAAGAATGGATGTTCGTTAGGGGTAGCTAGCCCGCTTGGTCCTGTCAAGCCGTCATGTTTTAGTCATTTCAAATTGGCACAAGTGCCGGGGTCTATCCATCATCGTTCTCTTTCTTCAAATCAAGCTATCGTCGCCAAATCCAACCACTTTGTTTTGGAGTATCCTCCGCGTACGCAGTTGTTAAAGTGGTTTCAATATTGACAAAGAGTATGCCAATAAGAGGCCCCGGTCTCTTTAACAACCAAACGTCGTTTTACATACCGGTTGGTATTTTTACATTTTGAAAGCAATTCGTATTTGATATCAGAATATCATATTTGCTTCAAAATCAAATTCATTTCGAAATCGTCATATTTACTCAAAATATACTATTTCAATTCAAAATCATGTCCGTCTTAATATCCCGATTTCAGTTCCAATTCAAATATTGCTTCGAATTTTCATTTGGGTTATAACTTCAATTTAACCCAATTCGTATTTAAATCCACGATTTAAATATAAACCTTCCAGCCTTTGACCAGTTTGAATTTTAAAAAAATAGTTTGAAAATTTAAATTGTTTAAAAATAGTTTAAATATGTAAAATAATTTGATATAAAATGGTTTAAGTATTTAAAATGTTTTATAAGGTAAAATAGTTTGGAAAGTAAAATAGTTTGGAAAATCAAAATAAATTGAATATGTAGAAAGGTAGATTTTTAAATAGTTTATATTAAAATAATTTATTTGAATATAGTTTCAGAGTTAAATTGATTCAATTTTCAAATCATCTCAATTCAAATCAATTCAATTCCATTTCCATTTAAATTGGCTCAATTCCGATTTCAATTCGAATTAACTTCGATTCCAATTTATATTCAAATCGATTCCGATTCCGATTCCAAATCAATTTAATTTCTATTTCAATTCCAATTATATTTCTATTTGAATTAATTTCAATTCAATTCTCAATTCTAACCGTTTGTATTTATATAAATTTGAGTTCGATTTCAGAATATCGATTAAAATCACTAAATTCAAATTAAACTTCAATATTCGAATTTAGATTCAAAACTTAAAATAAATTCCATTCTTGAGTCTAAATCTATATATCCAATTATACTACTTTTACTTAACAATAATTCAAAGTTCGAATGAAATTTCAAATATTTTTAAAACAAATCAATTTTTGAAATTCAAATCATATTTCTATTATAACTGCAAAATCTCAACTTCGATTATTTAAACAACTCCCATTACCAAATTTAAATTTCAACATTCCGAGCTTAAGTTCGAAAATAATTTGATTTCTATAAATCTGATTTTTATTTATTTAAATCAAATTTTTTAAAATCCTTTAATTTAATCAATCCGTTGTTCGTATATAATTTTCTATCCTATGGCCAAGTGATCAATAATTTCAATTTAATTTCAGGAATGGATATATATCATTTCAATCCAAATCACAATGTCATAGGTTTATATCATTTCAACCTATTTTTTGATTTATTTGAAATAATTCAATTTACTGTTTTATATACTGTAAATAATTTACCGGGTGATAACATGATATATATATATATATATGTATGTATGTATGTATGTATGTATGTATGTATGTATGTATATATATTAACATCCAACTATTCAAATATCAATTAATTGGCATCCATCACGATCAATCATCCAAACAGTCAAAATAATTCATAACACTTTCATAGTTATTAATATTGGGTATTTTATTAGCACTTAAATTCCAATTTCAAATTTTACCATCAAAATTAATTTCTTCAATCAATTCATATGTCAATTTAATTTTCAAACAATATTTAATAAAATTAAATAATTTCACGATCTCAATTTAACGAACATAAAAATATTATAGTTCGTCGTGAGAGTTAAAACATTTTTATTTGGAACTAAAAACATTTCAGCTTCAAACTAATTCCAAATTGATTCCAATACGTAGACGACACCGATACGATTCCAGCATGCTTCGCTTCGTCCGAAATAGACATCGTACGACAAGGATACGTGATAATTATTATAACGATATAATTAAATTAATATTTACACTAATTAACCCAATTAATTAAGAATAACATACCCTCCCTCTATCTCGTTATAGGCTCGAACACGCAACCAAAATCACGCCCACGAACAGCCACGTGCCACCTTGCGCCTCATCCCCCACCGCTACAGCACTCGTGCGTTGACAGTCGCGCCCAAACCCTAACGATGAATGCGCTTCAACCCTTGAGAAGCCCTGTAACGACCCGATTTTTCGATGCCCGAAAGTCGATATTAATACGTCCATTGTATCAACTGCCGAACAATCAAACACCGGAAAACCGGATCATTAGGGTTAAAGAAGAACAGAAACAATGACAGAATATCACATACCGCAGCGGAACATATAATAGATAAATGAATATCTTCAAAACAAAGAACTATATCAGTTATTACATTACATCATATTAGCCAAATTCACAAATTACCAATTTTAGTTATATTTCAAAATTCCAACTTAAATATTCATTCATTTAACATTTCAACTTTATTCAAGATCATTAATATATTATAGAATCACTTTTACATTCATTTTAATCCAAATTATCATAAATTTATGATAATTTCATATTTAATTTAAATTTCAATTATCACCAAATTAAAATTTCCAAAATAACTTACATTTAGATTTTCTTGCTTTTTCATTAATTTATCTCACCAATAAATTTTCAGAAAATCAATAATACTTTACAAAAATCATTTTTAATTAAGTTTAAATCAAAATATTATAATATTTACATTTCTAAAATATTTTAAATTTTTTAGAAAACATGTTTTAACTACGGGTATGTATATAATTTTCTACGCTAGGTAAAGTGATACGGGTAATATATCATTTCGACCCGTAATTTACAAAGAAAACCCAGGTTTTATCATTTCAAACCCGCAATCCCAAGTAAACGAAATAATTTGAAAATCGTTCAGGCCTATCATTTCAGCCCATAACGATTTTCCCCTATTCTAAAGTCCATTCGGGTATGTATCATTTCAACCCATAGTGATTCTAATCTAAAAGGAACTTGTAGTGATAAACTGATATAAATAACAGAACATCATAATATATTAGTAATATATGATATAACAAGTGTTTAAGCATGGGTGAATATCATATAATCATGGCATAGCAGATATAATATGGTTATGCATTATAAAGATTCACAAGTGGACAGTTTACTAGTTATATAGGTATATAATGTCTGGTGAGAATAACTCACAGGTTTGAGCTGGAGACACAACGACGAATGCACGAATGAGATCCAGAAAAGCACGATAACCCGACACAGATATGAGTGGAAGAGCCAAAGTATCATTTCCCTTGAATACAAGTCACACAAAACAATATAATATATATAAGCTTTCAAATTCAAATACGATAAACTAAGATAGAGTTGACTGCACAAATCAAACCAGAATTGCTTTGCACTTGCTTCCAACTTCCATCGGGCTCGGCCATATGTGAAATGCAAGGCTAAGTCAAGGTTTTTGGGTTAGGTTTGGGTTGCTAAGGGTCAGCCTAACAAGCTAGAAGGTGGTGCAAAAGTGGTGGAGATGGAAACAACAACAACAATCAACAAACACATGGTTTCAAGCCAAAGTTTGGCTTGGCCAAGGCCACTAGGGTCACGGCCTTCACTGTGGGGTCCAAGATGATGATGTGGCCGAGAGTCCAGGTGGTGCTGGAGGTGGTGGATGTGGTGTTGGTGGCGGCCATGGGGTGTGGAAGGTGGTGGATACATGGTAGAGTTCGGCCAAGGCAAGTGTATGGAGTTTTATTGGAATTTAGGTGATGGATCATCCACATTGAAGCACGGCTTGGGGTTTGGCCATAGAGGAGGCGATGATGGTGGCGTTCTTAGGTGGGGTGAAGGCGGCAGGCATGGAGAGGAGGATGGCCGAACCTATGATGAAGAAGAACAAGTGCAAAACTCAAACCAAAGAAGAATAAAAGTAAAACAAAAGAGAAGAAAAGAAATTTACCCAAACTTTTCTCAATAGCAATGGCTAAATTTTTTTTGTTTCAGAAATGAGAAATGAATGTACGTGAATAGGAAATAGAGTATGCGGCTGAAGAAGTGGATAGTAAAGGCTAATTGAATGAAAAGTTAGGTTAAATGTGAAAAGGTGGAAGATAAAAGGCCATTGGAAACCAAAAGTCATAACCTTTTCAAATTACTTTTAATTTCTTTATATAAGTTTAAATATCTGAAAATAACAATAATTTCAGTTAAAATTTCGAAAATATAACAAAATATAAAATACAAATAAGTAATTATTAATTATATATGGTAAAAATAAGAAAATAACACAAAATATGAAGACTAGTCTAGAAAAATTGAAAATAAACAGAATAAACTTTGGAAAATTTATATGGACTTGGAAAATGTTTATAAATAAATATAATAACATAAAATAAAAATGCATTCACAAAAATATAAATTTTAATTAAATATAACTTAAATGAAGAAAATAGCAGAAAAATAGAAATAGTCTTTTAAAAATAGGAAATAAATGCAATAAACTTTGGAAAAATTATAACATCACTTTGAAAAATGTTTTTTAAAAATAAATTATATATCTAACATGTCATATAACACATATTAGGACATGATAGGAGAAATAAAATATTATTTATATAATTTAAAATAGATAATTTTATTAAATAAATCAATTTACATACAATATTGTAAAAAAGCATAACGTTCACAATATAAATCGGATTTCAACGAAACGAAAAGCAATAGTAATAAAATTTAATCTATTTTCATAATAAAATAAAAAATCCAAAAATTCAAATATTTAAATTTAAAAGTCAAAGTTTGACCAATTTGACCAAAATCCACATTTTCTGAAAATATCATATTTATTCAGGTTTGAAATTGTAATTCACACAAAAATCAAAATATATTCATATAATAATAAAATTTATTTATTTTTAATAAATATAATAAAGTTTTTAAATTAGCAGTTTCAATTTAAAAAATTAAAATAAATAATTAAAATAATCACAAAATACTGGGTTGTTACAAATAGGGAGTTCGTCTCCTTAATTGTATAAGGTTATATCATGGTCATCTGTAGTTAATTAAAAGTCAAAATATGTGGTCAGAGTAGAATGGTTTATAATAAATGTTATTATTGAATTAATGACTTTGTTTTTGAGCTAATATAGTAAAATGTGGATATTGGAGTTTTGACTAATATTAAACTCCGTATATCTCAAAGTGATATAGTGTTGACGAAGAGAACATGTGTAACTTATAGTCACTGATGGTATCAATTAAAGAAATATAAAAATATAATTTTAGCGAAAAGATCTAGGGGCTATGAATTCGAACAAGAAGCATAAGAAGTGAAACATTATTTAATAGAGAATTCGTCCCCTCGATTGTATAAGGTTAGTATCATGGTTAACCGTAGTTAACTAAAAGTCAAAATATGTGGCCATAGTAGAATGGTTTATAATAAACGTTATTATTGAATGAAGGATTTTTTTATGGGCTAATCTATTTGAATGTGGGTATTAGTGGAGTTTTAACCAATACCAAACTCTGTATATCCTAGAGTGATAGTGTTGACGAAGAGAACGTGTGTAAATTGCTATCCCCGAGGGTACCAATTAAAGTGATATAAAAATATAATTTTACAGAAAAGATCTGTAAGCTATGAATTCGAACAAACTACCACATCATTAGCCATTGTGATATGTAAACATTAATATTTGAATTATTCAAAACTAATTACTTACTGAATTCACACCTTTTAGTCATACAATCGCATTTGTGAATTCTTTGGAATCCAATAAAATTTAATTGGTTTATAAAGTGTTATAAAATAATTAAATTAATTAATATTGTAATAAAAATTAATTGTTAATGTATTTTATGTTTGGAGTGTTATGAGTAACCGGGTAACTTGTGACGATCGTCATACACCTTTAGTACCCAATATAACACGTAGATTGCACTACCATAATACCGGTAAATGTAGGACGATTATTAAAGTTGTAAAGTAATAAATCACCAAATAAATTACCCGTCGTATACCTCGCAGCACAAGGACAAAAAATAATAAATATCATATATATAAAATAAGCAAGACAATATAACTAAAATGAACCACATAATCAAAATGCACGGTTCATAGTAGCTACACAACACAGATCGCAAAGTTCATCCACTAATAACTCCATTAATAATCGTCTCTAATAATACGTAAAGCACCGGTAAAGCTTCATGGTGCTTTATAGCGATATAAAAGCAATAGTAGGCCCAAAAAGGTAAAAGCATAGTCTCTTACTAGTCCGTCTGTACAACATCATGTGATGTCCCATGCCTACTATCTTGTCCACTCATTTAAAATCACCGAGATAATAAGAAGAAAAACATGAAATCTCGAGTTAGACAACAGTTTGGTATGAGCGATCTACAATCTCAAATACAATAAAAGTTGATATAGCAAAATGTAGGACATAGGATATGGAAAATCATAATTGTCCTGTCCCTGCACCCAAAGCATTGGCACCTAACAGTATATGATAACCTACTATCATCATTATATAGGTGTATAAGTCAAAGTACGATGTTGGGTGTTTGGGTATCCAAGTCAGCAATACCTACATCATGTGACAATCCTGGAGTGATAAAACAAATATAGCAAACAACGCATCCATCAAACAATCCTCACATCGCTGGAGTCCGTCGGATGCATGATAACTCATAATAGTTAGAAACTACTCAATATCTCGGTTTCTCCATGCTTGAATCCATGCCACTTCGTATAGCCAAGAACTAAACACATGTATCCTCAAGGTCTTGTGTAAGACATATCACATCATGTGATCTAGGATCACATCATAAATCCAGGCAAGTGTCCTCACATACTGTAACGAACCGCCTTTTCGACCCCCAAATGTCAACACTGATACATCCACGGTATTCTCATGTAGAGCATCCAAGTGACAGAAAGACATATTGTTAAGATAAATAAAAAAGAAAATGAACAAGAAAGGAAGAACAAAACATCTGAATCTCACAACAGGGCGATAATATATAATATCAAAATGGTACAAAATGCCACTCCAAGGTATAATGTATTTTTGGAGTTACTAACCTAAGTATTATCATCAGCATGAACAATTATAATAGCCTATCCTCACAAATCAAATATATACATGCTAGCAGTGCAGCGGAAATAAAATACTATGGTTGGTTAAAGCATCAGATCGACTCCTTGAGCTGTAAAGAATATTCAGCGAAAACCCATCTTTCTCAAACTGTCCGAAAGAGCACTTGAGGAATTAAGGGAAAAATAAAATCACAAGTCAGACATAAGCTCAATGCAAGAAACCCAAGAAATATGTGATCATCATATAATAGTAGCTTTTGAGACCATTCGAATCACAATAATGGTTTTCCCTTTAAAAGATCCAAAGCATCTAATAAGTACATAGAGTGATATAATAGACAGTGTCTAGGGTGTAAAATATAAATCAGAAAATAGCTGTGCTGCTTACATCTCACGCCATAGCATATACAATCAAAACCACTAAGCTGTGTTCGCATATGGATTTTCATTGGAGGTTCCCTCTATACTGTTAGAACTAGACCAGCGGTTAGCGGAAGATATGGGTGAATTTAAAAAATAAATTTCTTATTGGATCTATTTTGGGCATTTAAAGTCCCATTTATTTAGAACATTTTTAAATTTAATTTAAATAAAATCTCTTATTTCATTTAAATGTATAGATTATGAATTTGCGTTCAATTAAATATAATAGCACACATGTGTATCATATATATATATATATATATATATATATATATATATATGTATGTATGTATGTATGTGTTTGCATGTGTTACATAATAATCTGTGCAAGGTATAACATGCCAGTATATAAATGTTGGGATTTACATCGCAACGGACACGTTAGCTCATCCTATATTTATTAAATGTCGTCCAAATATATGTATGTATGTACACTTGTTATTTATATAAATATTAGAAACTATGTGTATATATGTATGTATGTATCTTATAAGTAAAAATAATAATGATTTATATATGTATATACTATTGCATTAAATATTAAATAAATAAATATACATATATATATATGTACGTATGTATGTATGTATGTATGTATGCATGTATGTACATAATATATAAAGACTTTTAAAATCATTTTACACATATACATGTATATGTAAGAATTATAGGAACAAGTTATTATTAATATATTTATATATATATAATATGTATAAGTATAATTATAATACCTAAATATGTATGTGTGTGTGAGTACATGTATATTAATTATGTATTTAACATAGATTTATATATATATATATATATAAACCTTTCCAGATCGAATGTACAACATAAAAAAATTATTTGTATTTAATTGCATTAATATATATTTATATATTAGTTAATTATTCAAAATACAATAAAATAATAATAAAAATTATTTATTTTGATGTTATATTATTCGAATTTTGAATTTTATAAAATTAAGCATGATATTTTAAAGTTAAGAAAATTTTCCAGAATTTTCTGAGTAAAAATAATATTTTAAATTAATTGATTGATTTCGGCCGTTTAATAAATTGATTTTTTAAAATATAAAAATGATTTTTAAATTTTGGTTTTTGGCTAAGAGTTTATACGATGATAAAGAAACATAAAATTTAAATTTCAAAACATATTTTATTTTATATGATTTATTTAGTCAGTACATTTTAAAGGAAAATGAGATTTTATACTGGTCCCCTACCAGTTCTTATTGAAAAAGAAAGAAATGGTACATGAAAAAAACAAATGGAAAAAAACAACAAAAAAACCTAGATAGATTGTAAAACAAAGATACAATTAAAGATAGATTCAGGCCCATATGGCCCGAGTACCTAATTAACTAAATCTCCATGTAAAGCCCGACCTAATAGATTGTAAGTGCTTCATTTTACGGTTTACTTTCTTGTTTATAATTGCCACAATCTCCTTCCCGCTTTTAAATTTATTCTAAAAAATTCTTGTATTTCTCTCCCACCAACATATAACAGCGAGCATTTCAAAACAACAAGCATTCGATCGCCCAGTTCATTCCTCCACCTTGATCTCTTGAAGATTTCGAACCACTGTTGATTACGATTTGTATTTCCATAGCATATTCTAGCTGCCAAAATAATCAGCTTCCAAATTGTATAAATCATAGTGCATTGGAAAAACAGGTGAGCTCTACTCTCAGGGTGATCATTGCAAAATATATAGCAGTTATTAACAATGAAACCCCTGGCTAGTAACTTGTCTCTAGTAAGAAGAGGGTTACACATGGTCTTCCATATAAGAAATTATCCTTTACAGTTCCAAAACAATTCCAAATTCTATGATACCAAATCGAATCAGGACTAATATAGTCAGGAATTAACTTCTTATATGTAGTTGAGATGGAGTGAGCACATTGCCTGCTACTCCATTGTATTTTGTGTGCAATGTCAATGTGGTGTTCTGATATGATCTTATTCCATAAGTTCCTAACCACCACAGAGCTAGCAGAAGGCATAATGATTTTTTCATGGATGATAAAATGCCGAATATTAGCATTATCAGGAATACCATTGGAGTATTTCTGCATATTATCCAAGATGTCATTTAATATCACTCCTTTGGCAGCCCAAGGAGAGTGCCAAAAGGAAGACTGGATATCAGATAAAATATTATATTTGACAAGAGGAAGAATAGTTTGCTTATGTTAAGAATACTCTTCCAAAACCAACTTGCATTGGTATGGGATGACATAGTCCAAAAGTGTTTGCTATACAAGTAGTTCTTGGTTATTCATTTAACCCACAGATTTGTTTTATTATTCAAAATGTCATTAATATGTTTTGTAGCAGCAGCCATGTTCCAGTACTCTAAGTTGATAATGCCCAACCCCCCTTTTTTCCTGGTTTGCATAGCTTGTAAAAAGCAACAGGAATAGGTTTATGGGAAAGGCAGTCACCATGCCAAATGAAATGGTTCATTGCTGAATTAATCATATAAAGCAATTTCTTTGGTAGTATGAAAAGTCGAGGCCAGTATGATGTCATTCCAAAAATAATGGATTTCACAATAGTAATTCTCCCAGCTTGAGATAAGAGATGTATAGGCCAATGCCTCAGCTTTAATATAATCTTTTCGTAAATTGGTAGGCACTGTGTAGTTGATATTCTGGATATGGTAATAAGGATTCCTAAGTAAATAGAGTTTCAGGCATAGCATGTAATCCAGACAAAGTAGTAATGGTCACATTAGCAACAGTAGAACGACCAGCAATTATAATGTGTGATTTGTTCTTGTTGATTTGTAATCCAGTAATGTCTTGAAATTTGAGGAATGCTGCACTTATATTACAAATAGCATTAATATCTAGTTTTGCAAAAATGACAATTTCATCAGCAAACATAATTGATGTGATTAGAGGTTGTTTGCATTTTGGATGTGTCTTTGTCTTTTTAGCAACAGCAAGTGAATTGAGAATGGAGTTCAAAAATTCCATGACCATAATGAATAAGTAAGGGGAGACCAGATCACCCCGTCTAATCCCCCTAGAAGATTTAAAGTAGCTAGCATAATGCCCATTGACTCTAACAATATAAGTAGCAATGGATATACAAGAGTAAATCCAAGCAATATATGTATCTAGGAAGCCCATCCTAGTCATGATAGCAACAATAGAAATCCACTCTATCGAATCAAATGCCTTATGTATATCTAATTTCATCATGCTTATGGGAGAAACATTCTTTTGTTTGTAGCCTCTAAGTAACTCATGTGTAAGAAGGATATTATCAGTAATATTCCTGTTTTCATTAGAAATGCAGTTTATATAGAGATAATCTTACTAAGGATAGGCTTGATCCTCTTAGCCAGAATCTTAGCGATGCATCTGTATATAACATTGCAGCATGATATAGGCCTGAAATGTGTAACTGATTTTGGTTCCTCAATCTTGGGTATCAAGGCAATGTTAGTTGCATTTATACCAACAAGCATGATGTTAGTGTTGAAGAAGTACTGGATGGTTGTAGGATCGATTTCACCCTAGAGGGGGTGAATAGGATGATGGTATTAATTATAAAAATTAATTGCGGAAGCTTATAAAATTATTTCAACACAGATCACAGTTTAATAGCAGCACAGAAAATAGCAGAATAATAAAATGCAGAAATAGAACGACACAGAATTTACTCAGCTTCGGCAAAACCCTGCCTACGTGCTGCCCCCAAGGTTTCTACTAGAAATTAGATACTCAGACGCTTACACACGTAAAATCGCGACACCCGCTATCGACTAAACCTAACTCTACGCTCAAAACCCTGCCACACCTCAGCCACTGAGTTGCGAATTCTCATACTACGCCACGTATTTTGTCCCCTAGTCACACAACTAGTAAATACAACGGTTAAAAGATGAAATACAAATTTAAAAGCAATTTTTTTAAAAAATAAACCCTAATTTAAAACTATAACCCTTATAAAATAAAAGGCCGGCCCTTTTCTCTTTTTATAATATTGTGGCCCGTTCCTTAATTAAGAAAATGGCGGCTATGTTGCTTTCTTTGTTCGATCTGAATTAGGGCTTCGTTCCCTTGTGGAAATTAGGGCTTTTCAATTGAAGTCGCCGCTTTTGATTACTCGTAGTTTGCCTTGTCGATCACTTGTTTCTCTGATTAGCTCACGACTCTTCAATTTGGATCGAGTTCGTCTATGATTTCGGTATGTACTTTTCTCCTTTTGCTTTACTGGTTTTTTTTGGCTTGCTTGAACTCCGATACTTTGAAATTGCCGATGATGATTTGTTTATATAGGGTTTGTAACCCTTGATTTTCGTTCGTACAAATATATTTGAATTTGTCAGTTTTATTTGATCGGCCGATTGATGTTAATTGGATGATTGAGATTTCATTGACTGATTCAAATTCATATATTTTCGTATACTTGCTTACCACGGCTTTGATGTTTAACTCGGTCAATTATCTTTGCCACCACGATTTCGAATTTGACTTGTTCATCAGTTGTTCACGGCTTGATGATTTTTGAACTGTTTGACTTCGGTCACTTAGAATTTGTTTATGCGATTCCATGACTTTGGCATTACCATTGCGTTGACATTACTGTTTTTCTTTGATGATGTTGATTTCGTTCTCTGATTTCATTCCTGTAGCATGGTCGACTTGTTTAATTTGCTGTGTGCACTTTAGTGGTTGATCATCCTGTAGCATACATATCTCTTGTTTCAAATGTGCTCAATATCACTTGATGTTGTTGGTCTTCATGTGCCCAATTGATGTTCTTTGTTTTCTGCGACTCCGGTCAATAACTTACGGCTGTTCATTTATACGGCTTTGATGATTATACTGTGACGATTTTGGCTTTAACTTGTATTTGACCTTGCCACTGATGTTCATGATGTATTCATTTTGTTTACATGAAATCTGATTCATTGTTGTTCCATTTTTACTATTGTATCACCACTTGTGTCTACACTTGCTCGATCAAATTTTCACTTTATTCGACCTCTCTCTTGTTGACACTTGAATTTCTTTGATGATTTTTTTTCCATATTGTTATTGAGCCACTTCACTGTTGAGGCTGATATATTGGTTCGGTCTGTAGTCTTCATTAGCTTTGTTGTACATCTCTGTGTATTGACTGCAGCTCCATGACTTCGACTGTTTGAGTCTTCTGTGCACTGTGCATATCACTGCCATGCGGTAGCTTGATTCATGTATACACCGTTGGTAGCTGGACTTGGTCTTGTTGCATTAAGTTTGATCATGTTGATGTGCCTTGCTGTCTGGTCATTGATATTGGCTGCGACGAACTTGTACATCTCCGTCTGGAGTAGTTTGAACTTGAATCTGGTTCTCTTGTCGTAATCTTGTTCGACATTACTTGAACCTTTGCTGTTTGTTTATTTTTCGAAATTTCACCTGAGTTGAATCCAGCTTAAGCTCGGATTTGACCTTGTGCTGAGAGTTGTGACATTTATTTTATTACACTTGAGTTGAATCCGATAATTTGGGTTTGACCTGTGCTTACCTGTCCCTGTAAATTTATCAAGTGTATATATATCGGTGTGCACGACCTTGTGGCATATACAGTGATACACTGTGTATGTCACAAGCTGTTTGTGTATGATGGATTCAAAATGATGATGAACAACCCAAATAACTGAGGCAAATATTATTTTCAAAATTCACATTTTATTTTATACTGCAAAAATATTTCCTTTTCAATTTCACCGCGTCAATATTTATTTTTACGGATTGCTCAGATGCTGGATTCAATTTGAAGTTGAAGATAAAATAGGAGTGTGAGTGATATGTAGTGAGGTCAACTGTAGATGTAAAATTGTGATGTAATTGAATTTGTATCAAAATTGTATAGTGTATATTGAGAGCTTGAATTTGTACTATTCAAAATTGTAATAAATATTTGTTTAAATAAAATTTCTGTTTGAATTCAAACTCTATGTTATTTAATTTTATTCAGCAAATATTTATTTAATCTGTGAAAAATAAAATAGTACATTAACAAATACATTTACACGAATATATATGTTTATTATCATCAAACAAAAATCATATAACCGCATACTCAACAATCTCCCCCTTGTATGATAACAAACATATATTTATGATTTTGAATATGTTAAATGTATCTGATCATGGATATGCTCTAATTGCTCCCCCTATTTAAATGCTTCCTCTCTACACAAAGCTCCCCCTACAAATATGCATACAATTAAATAATATGGAAATGAGCCTAGATGCAAATGGAAAACGTTTGACTTTTGCTTGATTTTATTTGACAAAATCTTCTCTCCCCCTTTTGTTATCAGCAAAAGAGAAATAGTGTTAGATTAATAGAGATAAAGTGATCGATATTAATCCGATATTAAAATTCAATTGAATATATATATTAAATTTCAATAAAAAATCAAACAAAAATCATAAATATTTTACTAGGCGCATATTCCACTTTTAGAATGATGGGAATGATGTCCTCATATAAAACCATAAAGTTGTGTCTATTTGTGGTATATTTATATCAGGAATTTGAATATCTGCTAACCATGCATAACCGTTAGGACTTTTAAATGAGATTAGTAATATTCCAATTTTTTTTAAAATGAATTCAAGTATCTTCTAACCACGCATAACAGTGAGAACTTTTAAATGGGATTAGAATCAACTTGTTTATTTTAAAAATCAACTTTTGATATGCGTTCCATACATGCATAACCGTGAGGGTTTTTAAATGAGCATGGAAGCATACAACAAATTCCAAGTAATTCACCCATGCATAACCGTAAGGACTTTTAAATGAGATTGAATACTTTGGTATTTATTTATTATTATTCTTTTTTTTACTATATAATTTTTTTATTTTTAAAAAAAAATTAAAATGAAAAACGAATGATTCCTGTTTAAAGTACCACATATCGACAAACTATATAGAATTTTGATGAGTGATGGTTGTTAGAAATATGATAGAAATAGAGATGGTTATGGAATTTTTACCAACAAAAGTTTTATAACTCTTGTTTAAATTTCTAAAGAAATTTACTAATTATACGGTCTCGAGTCATGATAAACATCAACACTCATCGCTTTTTCAATCAATGTTTATCTTTTCGATAATTATTAGGGGGTCAGATTAGTCAAAATAGTCATTTAAAATCAAATTCTAATTATGAAATCAATTTTTCAAAATGAATAATCTGAAAATATGGTCAAAAATGATTTTCTCGAGGGGGTTTTATAAGAAAATTTTCTGCTATTTGAAAATTATTTGAAATGAAAAATATGCAGATATTTTCTTTGAAAAACGATGCAGTTACTAAATGTCTCAAAAATCACGTTCAACTAGTAATTTTTCTATCAACTAGATTACCAGTGTAATCAGCATCTGAATTTCTTTTTCACTCAAAATTATCATTAATTGAATTTGATCGACCAAACCATGAAGTGTGCACCAAAAATTTCAAACTCAATTTTAACAGCAATTTAAATGACACACTCTTGAATTTGAAATGAAACCGTGTAAATAATCAGAAAACCGTGAATATAGAATTAGCTGTATTATAACCAAATGTATTATCCAACAAAACACTATTTTTAATCCAAACTGATATATATATATATATATATATATATATATATATATATATATGAAGTAATTCAAAGAATCTAGAGATTTTTATAGTGTTTTTGGCATAAGAATATAATTGGCCAACTATTTTGAATAAGTCAGAATCTAAATCATCATCTTTTCATCATCTCATTATTGGCTACTTTAATTCAGAATATGGTGCAGATTATCACATTTAATATATCGTTCAAATAAATATACTGTTTGCACAAAAAATGGACAAACACCTCCAAGTCGTATGAATTAGTTGATTTGATGTTGTTTCTAGTGATTTGGGTGATTTACGCAAATATATAAAAAGCAGGGATTAAACTGTAAAAGACACACAGATTTATAGTGGTTCGGCCAGAACGTGCCTACGTCCACTTTATATGTTATTCTCCTTTTTCTTTCAGATTACAAGTACAAAGCTTTGTATACAAGTATATGAAAGTTGTTTGAAAGTTCCTTCCAGGCTTGAGCTCTCAAAACTTGTCTGCCATTGTTGTACCCCTGCCCCTCTATTTATAGAGTCAGGATGGGGGCAGGGGTCTTAGATGTATATAGCTGCTGGTGGGTCTGGGCTGATGCAATCTGGCCTGGTAACTTTGGATTGGCAAGGCCTTGGTTCGGTGATAGTTGGGGTGGCTTTGGTCCGATAGCGAGGGCGTTGCTTGGTTCGGTGGTAAATGATCCGGTGGTAGCCCCCTTTGGCCTTGGTTCGGTGGCACGGGAAGTGAGGTTGGTTCGGTGATGGAGTGGAGGGCCTTTGGTTCGGTAGGAGTTGGATTGGTCCGGTGGTAGCCCCCCTTGCTCCTGGTTCGGTGGTACTGGAAGTGAGGTTGGTTCGGTGATGGAGTGGAGGGCCTTTGGTTCGGTAGTTGGGGTTTGGTATTGACCCGGTGGTGCTTCCCTTCAATGATTCGGTGGTGCTGGAAACGTACCCAACATTTGCCCCCCAAAATGGGGCATATGCAAGCATATGTCGCGCTTTGTTTTCTCGTAGTTTGGACAGCTTCATTCGGTTTTGAGTGCCGAACCGGTTGGTCCGGTTATCCTGCGCTCGCCTATAAGTAGGGGTATCATGCCACTGTTATTCCTTCACCTTTTGAGATAGCCGAACCGATTGATTGCCGATTCAAACTCCTAATCTTTGCCGAACCAGGTGAGACCCTATTCTGCCGAATGAATGTTTGTTTTCAACTACCAAATGGACTCGGGGACCTTATGTACCGAATGAACTTTGAAAACTTTGATTTTACCGAACAAGCTTAAAGATTTAATACCGGATGGACCTTATACTGAAAATGCCGAATGAACCCTGGTACTCCGAATACCGAATGAAATTTTACATTTGCTTTACCGAATGACGCAGGGAGTTTGAGCATTCTGATTCATGAGTGAAATTTCAGACTATATACACTTGCTTGTTTATATCCCCTGTCTTAACAATATGTTTTTCTTTTGTGTTTGTAGGAAAATGTCTCGCAAAGTGGAAACTCGATCAGAAAAAATAAAATCCAAGGGCGAAGGAGAGTCCTCCGCAGTGCCCCTAGCCCAATCAGGACCGGGACGACAGGGGCCCATCCCGAGATCGCTAGTGGATGGATATGGTCCGCAGGAGCTCTTGAACTCTCCTCCTGACTGCTTTCATAGCTCCCTCCGAGAGGAGCAGCTTGATGTTATATCCCGCTCCTTTGGGATTGATAGAGCACTCATGCTGTTGCCGGGGGACGGAGTGATGCCGTACAATCCCCCTGAAGGATATTTTGCATATAGTAGGTACCATTGCATGTGCGGGACTATTCCTCCGATCAATGCGTGGATAGTCAGTTTCATTACCTACCTGAAAGTGGCTCCTTTTCAGCTTCAGCCTAACTCCTACGCCATCTTAGTGTGTCTATTCGTTATCTTCCAGAGGAGATATGGGCGCCCCCCTTCTAACCGGGAAATCCGATATCTATACAATCTGAGGGGCTACAAGAAGGGGTCTCCGTACATTAGTTTAGAGTCAGCTGTGTCCTTCAAGACGGTCTTGGACTTATACTCGAAGTAACCATGTTTAAGAAGGAATGGTTCTTCGTCAAGGACGACTCCGTTTCTTTTCGCCTTTTCACTTCTGGCTGTAAGTTGAATTCCAGTTGTGATTTCTTTGTCCCGACTGCAATGCTTCTTCTTATATGCTTTTATTTCTTGCTAGCGACAGGTGGCTTTGCGGTCGTGGAGAATGATCACCTGGTACAGATGGCCGCGGAGATAGAGGCTATCTCTGGAAGGGACAGGTCGGCTTCTTACTTAATCAGGAATGCCACTCTCCTGGAGCACAACCTGATTCTGCCACGTCAATCCGTGGTTAAGCAGAGAGATACAGCCGAGGAAAGGACTGCTAAAGCTAAAGTTGGGGCTACTGCGAAGAACAGCAAGAGGAGGCCTTTTACAAAACCTCCAGTTGTCGGAGGTAAGAAGCTCAAGAAGTCCGACGGCCCTTCCCCTAGCACGTGCCCAATGACTCCGGGGGAGGAAGACGTGGAGGAGGATAAAGGTGAAGGAGAAGGAGGCGATGTAGGAGGAGAGGCAGAGAGCGGAGACGACGGAGAAGGTGATGGTGGTGGTGATGGCGCCGGGGCTTTGTCTCCTGGGCAAGCAAGCGAGATTCAAGAGTGGACGGATGATGCCTTCCGCCAGGCTTTTGAGGGGTTGGAGGAAGGATCAGCCTTGGTGGAGAAATCGAAGAGGTCTGATAAGGTCGGGTCCGGTGCCAGCCTATCTTCTGAGAGTATTTCAGCTAAGGCAACTCCGGCGGTTCAAGGTGAATTCTTAACTCCTTCTTTTAACTTCACTCGTTTCTTGAGTCATAGCTTCATGCATGCTTGTAGCACTTGGTTTTTATTCCAAGAATGGGTAAGGTGGCCAAGACATCAGATATTCGGCACCGCCTTGAACAGTATAAGTTACTCAAAGCTTCCGCCAAACCAAAGCCGTCAGCTAGCCGTCCTGGAGATGTAGTCAGATATCGCCCTCTTATCGGAGTTACTGAAGAAGATATGCAAAAGAGAAAGAGGGGTCGATCTTCATTTGAACCTTCACCTGGCCCTCAGCCTCCAGCCCAGCCTATCCATGATATTACTGAGGAGGATACTGAGCTTATGCCTTCCCCACATCCGTCCGAAAATCCAACCGTCACCCCGATAGACCATCCTGGTTTGGTTCGCAACCCATTTGCCGACCATCCGGATCTGGACCCGAGTTTTCAGGATATCTCTTTTGACGAGGCCACGGGTGAGCATCTTCTTTACCGCAATCCCATGGTATGGGTGCTCGATGAGGCTAAGTCCTTAGACCTCGATTTGCTTACTACTCGGATAGTTACCATGGGGGACGAAGCCAAGGCTAATATTGATCGGGTCGCGGAGGAGACCAGGAAGTTGATGGGGCATCATGCCCGTCTGGTCAAGGCTGGAGAGGAGATTGGGAGTGCTAATATTCGGTTGCGGCTAAAGGTTGCTGATCAGGCCAAACAGCTTGCCGATCAATCCATTCAGATTTCTCAGCACGAGGCAGCCTCCAGGCGGTTGAAGGAGACCATGGAAGAGGCTAGTAGGGCAGAACTACGAAAGATGGAGGCCGCCTGCAAGGAGAGGATTGACATAGCCATTGCTATGGTGGATGAGGTTCGGAGGGCGGATCTCGAGCAGGTAAAGGAGTTATCTGGGAGGCTTGAGGCCGCAGAGCTTGCTCAGGCCAGGCTAAAGGAAGAGATGGAGGAAATGAGGAGGTCTCTCCAGGCTGACCGCTTGAGATATCGATCGGAGAGGGATGTTGCCATCGCTAAGTTGCTGTCCTCCGAGGCCCGGGTGAGGGAGTTTGAGGAGAATGAGGGGATGATGGACGAGATGTTGCAGGATATGTACTTCCGTACTTCGAAGCAGGGTAATCTATCCTGGATGGATGACTATCCCCGGGTCATGGCCATGATATATCTCCGGGCTTTGGAGGAGGCCAAGGCCGATGCGGATAAGGAAGGTGGAGCGGCATTCAGGATGGATGTGGTTACCGCCCAGTTCTCAAAGGAGGAGAAGGTAGCGGTGAAGGAGAGGATGCGGCTACTTGCTGCGGAGGAAGCCGGTGTGCAGTTGGGGGATGAGGACCAAGGAGCGGGTGTTGGTGAGTTTTTCCTTTTTATCTTTTCATAACTTGATCGTTCGTTGTCGGTTTAATGGACTCTTTTCCTGAATTGGACAGGTGGGGCCTTTGGTCATCATGCTGGGAGCTCCGATCCTACAGTCAAGTAGATTCGAAGAGCTGGTAGGACGAGGGTGGAGCACGGGTGCAGTTGGTTATTTTATTTGGTCTGCTTGACATTCCTGTACATGCTAGTTCAAAACATTAATGTACTCTTAAGTTGTAATTATGTTATTGAACGTCTTTATGTAAGTTTATAACATAAGCTGATTCTGTTATATTTTGAATGTTGTATAAAAAACATAGTTATGCATATGCCTGTGATTTAATTGTGTTCGATGTTAAGCTTTTGTTCGAAATATAATCTCATGTTTTGCAATGTTATGGATAAGTCATAGCTACATGATTATGTACAAGAGAAAAGAGTACCGCCCTTCATGTTCTGGTTTCAGGGGGTAGCTTTGGACATTTTGTGTAATTGACCATGGATGCGGCTGAGTGCCTTGTCACCCAGTTTGCGGGCTCAGATTCTCGTGAGCGAATGCCTCCTATTTAGTGTCCTGTACTTTTGGGGACCGTTATGCAGGATACAAGAAAAGTATTTAAATGGAATGGAAATATAGAAAAAGTAAAACTTCCAGTCACGGAAGGCCGTCAATATGCTTAAGTTCGTGGCAAACGGGTTTTGTAGTTACTTTCCCTAGCTGTGGGTCTTGGAGACATTTGTCACCCATCTTACGCCTCCGCGGGGAGTTTATCTTTTTTACCACAGCCGCACTTAAGACATATCGGAGCCGAGATCGCGCACAGTAACTACCCGAGCCATTATGGCCCGTAATCGTGGGTATTATTCGATTTACTGTGGCCGGCTAGCGTAGGTGCCGATCGCCAACCGTGAACTACCCCTGGCTGGCCACACCTTATGTTGGGGCTTAAAGTAGGTTCACAGTTGCCGGCGAGCCGAATGCCGTAATGAGCTGCCATCAGCTATAGTCGGCCTTCGTGATGTCTTATAATCGGCTCATTACAGTTGGCTTTGAGGGCAGTCGCGAGCAATGAGTTAACCCGCAGCAGAGGGATGCTGGAGCAAAAGTGTCTCATTGGCGAGTGCATAGAATCACATAGTACCTGTTGGGTCTTGTCCAGGTGAGGTTGCACTGCGAAGTTCCAGTACGGAAATGTCGTTATACATGATTTCGTTCAACATAAAAGGATAACACTTAACAATCAGCCAAGATATAAAGGAACAAGTTAAAAAGAGACAAGATTTTTAAAGTGTTTCGGCACGAAAATGCCTACGTCCACTGATTCTCTTTGTTAATTCACTTCATATGGGCAGTACAAATTAAGAAAAGTATCGACGGAGGTGTTGGATGTTCCATGCCCTCTGGAACACCTCTCCGTCCACTGTTGACAAAATATAAGCTCCGTTGTGGAGATCCTTATGAATTACATAGGGTCCGTCCCAGATTGGATCTAGCGCTCCAGGGCGCGGGAAGATCCGCTTGAGGACAAGATCTTCTTCCTGTAAGCTGCAGTGCTTGACTTTAGAGTTGTATTGTGCTGCTACTTTTTGCTTGTGAGCTGCCGCTTTAAGTGCTGCATCATTTCTTCTTTCTTCAATTAGATCCAAAGACATGTGTAGGAGTTCTTCATTCTCTTCTGGGTTGTAGTGGATCCTACGGTGGGAAGGCACTACAGTTTCAACTGGGAGCATGGCCTCCGATCTGTATGCCAAAGAGAAAGGAGTATGCCCTGTTGATGTTCTATAAGATGTGCGGTAGGCCCAAAGTGCCGTAGGAAGTTCATCCACCCAAGCGCCTTTTGACTTTTCAAGTTTCTTCTTGATTAGGGTTTTGAGGATTTTGTTGACAGCTTCGACTTGTCCGTTTGCCTGGGGGTAAGCCACAGATGAGAAGCTTTTGTGAATTCCGTGCTCTTGGCACCAGTCGGCGAATTCCTCGCTGTCAAATTGAAGTCCATTGTCCGATATGATTTTGAGCGGAATCCCGTACCTGCATAAAACATTTTTGATCAAGAAGTTAATAACTTTTGCTGAAGATATTTTATTTAGAGGTTCCGCTTCCACCCATTTGGTGAAATAGTCAACTGCTACTATGGCATATTTGGCTCCGCCTCGGCCCACTGGCAGTTCGCCAATCAAGTCAATTTTCCATATTGCAAAGGGCCAAGGGCTGGTCATTTGAGTAATCTCGTTTGTTGGTAGTCGAGAAATTTTAGCAAATTTCTGACATCTGTCACATCTTTTGACGAAGTCTAGGGCGTCTTTTTTTAAGGTGGGCCAGTAATATCCATATCGGAGTATCTTCTTTGCCAGAGTCTGCCCACCAGTGTGATCTCCGCAACTTCCTCGATGTATGTTGGATAAGATCTCCTTGGCTTCCCTTCCAGCGACATACCTTAATAAGGGATTAGAGAAGCCGCGTCGATAGAGGATGCCTTCTTGTATCGTGTAGCGGGAAGCTTTCCTCAAGATTTTCTTGACTTCGTTACGCCCGTCGGGCAGGGTGCGATCTTGTAAATATTTCCGGACAGGAGTCATCCAAGTTTCTTTTTGATTGCAGCTATCATGTTCATTATCTCATAACTCGGGGCTAGTTGTTGTGAGGTGGTTATTGTTCGAAAAGCGGCGCCGTCCTTCATGCTAGCTTGCTTTGCCAGTTCGTCAGCCTCCTGATTCTCTTCTTGAGTAATGTGTTTGATTAAATAGTGATTCAACTGATTGAGCAGCAGCTTGGTCTTCTTTAGATATGTTGTGAGTCGTTCTCCTCGAGTCTGGAATTCTCCCAGTATTTGATTTACAATAAGTTGAGAATCACTATGGAGACATAAAGAACCGACTCCAATCTCCAGGGCAAGTTCTAATCCGGCTATCACTGCTTCGTATTCTGCGTCATTGTTAGTGGCAGCGAACTCCAACCTTAGGGTGTAGTGCAGCTTCCTTCCCCTGGGGGTGATTATCACAACACCTGCCCCCGAGCCTTATTCATTTGATGCTCCATCAACGAAGAGGTTCCACTTGATATTTTCTGCTACTTCAGATTGCTCTTTACCTTCGTTAGTAGTGAATTCGGCAATGAAATCAGCTATGGCTTGTCCCTTGATAGCGGTGCGAGGATGGTAGGTAATATCATATTGACTCAGTTCAATGCACCACTTAAGTAGTCGCCCGGAAGTGTCGGGGCGATGGAGTACTTGCCTTAGCGGTTGATCGGTTAAAACTCTGATGGAATGAGATTGGAAGTAGTGTCGCAGTTTCCGTGACGTGATAAGCAAACAGTATGCTAGCTTTTCAAGTTTAGGGTATCTGGATTCTGCCCCAGTGAATCTCTTGCTTACAAAGTATACGGGTCGCTGTGCGTGATTGTCCTCCCTCACCAATGCGGCGCTTAAAGCATGGGACGATACAGCAAGGTATAGGTATAGTTCCTCGCCTTCATTTGGAGTTGAGAGTACTGGTGGTCTTTGGAGGTGTTTGATTAAGTTAAGGAAGGCTGTCAAGCATTCGTCAGTCCATTCGAACTTTCCTTTGTCTTTCTTAAGAGCTTCGAAGAATGGGATGCATTTGTCGGTTGCTTTAGAGATGAACCTGCTTAGGGAAGCCACCTTCCCGTTTAGGCTTTGCATCTCTCTTCGAGTGGATGGTATCTTGATATCTTGCAAGGCCCGGACTTGTTCGGGGTTCGCTTCAATCCCCCTGGCATGGACGATGAATCCCAAGAACTTTCCCGACGATACTCCGAAGGAGCACTTTAGAGGATTCAGTTTCATTCCATATTGGCGAAGTACTTGAAACATCTCGTTCAGGTGGTTTATATGATCGTTGGCTTTCCTTGATTTTACCAGCATGTCATCCACATAAACTTCCATAGTTTGTCCTATTAATTTTGCAAACATCTTGTTGACAAGGCGCTGATAAGTAGCTCCGGCGATTTTAAGTCCAAAAGGCATTACTTTGTAGCAGTACAATCCCCGGTCAGTGATGAAACTGGTGTGGTCTTGATCGGGGGCGTGCATAGGGATCTGGTTGTATCCTGAGTATCATCCATGAAGGATAAGAGTTCGTGTCCGGCTGTGCTATCCACGAGTTGGTCGATTCGGGGGAGTGGGAAGCAGTCTTTCGGGCAAGCGTCATTTAAGTTGGAGAAATCGATGCATGTTCGCCACTTTCCATTAGCTTTCTTTACCAGTACCGGCTTGGCGATCCATTCTGGGTAGATGGCTTCTCGTATGAAGTCATTGGCAAGTAAGTTCTTTACTTCTTCCTCGAGGGCTGCTGATCGTTCTGCCCCCATGCTCCTCTTTTTCTGCTTCACTGGCACCTTGGTGGGATCGATGTTCAGTATGTGGCATGCTACGTTTGGAGAGATTCCTGTCATGTCGGCGTGCGTCCATGCAAATACTTCCATGTTGTGGCGAAGAAAATCGACGAGTTGATCTTTCAACTCCGCTCTTAACTGAGACCCGACTCTCAGCAGTCTACTTGGGTCGTGTTTGTCTACAGCTACAAATTCCATAGCCTCTGCAGGCTCGGTGGTGGCCTCCTCCTCTTTTTCCCTGGGGTCTAATTCGTTGAAAGGATCGCTGGTATATCGAAGAGGAGGGGCTTTCTTTAATTGCTATGCTTCCAGGCTTTTCTTGCAGAGAGAAGTCTCTGCATCCTTTCCTTTATCCTTCCTGCGGTTATTGCGAAGCTCAGTTACATAGCAACCTCGAGCGGCGTCTTGATCTCCATCTATTTCTCCTATTCCGTTATCTGTTGGGAATTTCATCTTCAGGCACCATGGGGCTAGGACAATTTGGAAGTCAGACAAGGCTGGTCTTCCCAAAAAGGCGTTGTAGGCCGAATGGTTCTCTATCAGTACAAATGTTTGTTTTCGCACAGCGGAGCGGGGATGACTTCCTATTTCAACAAAAAGGTCCAGTTGCCCGAGGGGCACCTTCGCATCTCCAGTGAAACCATGTAGTGGTTTGTTGCAGGGAGACACATCCTTCATTGACAGCTTCATTTTGTCGAATGCATGCTTGAATAGGATATTCACTGAGCTTCCAGTGTCTACTAAAATTCGGAAAACTTTGGCTGGACCGAACCAGGCAGAGATGACCATAGGATCCATGTGTGGGTACTGTCTTCCCTCTAGATCACGCCTACTGAATGTGATGTCGTCGCTCTCTTTCCGTTTCGGGTGGCGTTCTTCCATAACAGAATTAACGTAGCCTTCGGCGTTTCTAAGTGACTTACCGTATCTTTCCATCTCTGCCCAGCTTCTGTCGGCGATGTGTGGTCCTCCTGATATGGTATGGACTACTATTTTCTCTTGACTAGAGCCGCTGGTGTTGCGATTTCCTCCGCCTTCCTCTGGGAGGGGTAACCCTGGGTTTTCATTGGCGGGAGCTGGAGTCCTGCTCTGGCTTTTTACATAGCGTTCCAGTCTCCTCCTTCTGATGTGTTCTTCAATCAAGTCCCGGAGATGGTGCCATTCATTGGTGTCATGTCCGTGAGATTCGTGGAAGCGGCATAACTTTCCAGATTTGAGTGCGTTATCTGACTCCTTCTTGTGCGGGGGGCGCTTGTATCTAACTTCGTCTTGAGTGGTTAGGAAGATATTTTCGATCGTTTCATTCAAAGGAGTGTAGGAGTCAAATCTTGGTCCAGGTCGATATAGGCGCTTTTCCCCTTTCTTGCCCCCAGTATTGTCTCTAGAGTCATTTCTCCGAACATCCTTGGTTGCAGCGGAAACCCTGTCTGTGGCTGTTTTAACCTGTTGCCCTGACTGCCTCTCAGTGGCAGCGTCTTCAAGTCTCATATACTTTCCAGCTTCATGGAAGAAATCAGGTAAAGTAGCTGGCTTTTCCTTGGTTAGTCTTCTAGCAAATTTAGTATCCGGGTGTACACTACTGCAGAGAGCCATTAGGATAAGTTTCTCGTCGGCATCTTGGACTGCGGCCGCCGCAACGTTGAATCGGGTGAGATATTGTTGCACTGTCTCTCCAGGTTTCTGCTTGACATTAGATAAGGAATAAGCGTCCTTGAGTTGTTCCACATGAATGCGGAACTGGCTGATGAATTTTTCTTTCAACATTTCCCATGAGCTGATGGACCCTTGGGGTAGGTGGCAGAACCAGGAGGTAGCTAGCTCTGCCAAGAAGAGTGGGAAGCATTTACACAATACTCCCTCCGTTTCTCCGCTCATGAGCATATGCTGGGTGTATCTCTGTAAGTGTACGATGGGGTCAGAGGTTCCCTTGTAAGGTTCCATCGTTGGCATTTTCCATTCCCGGGGGGTGATGGCAGTTTCAATCTTGCGGGTGAAGGGGCTGGTTACCCTAGCACCTATCCCTCGATCCCTTTGCTCTCGTTGGACGCACTCCCTGAACAATCGCGCCTTTTTTTCATCAGAACTTGGAGTGGATAAAAATGAGTTTGGTTCTTCCCTGCGGGATTGACTCCGTCCAGATGACCTGTAAGGATGGTATCGTTTATCACTCCTGACATTCTCCAATGGCTGCCTCTGGTCTTCCGGAGGCATGCTGGAGTCAGCCACAGTTGGCCCTTGCCTTGATCTTCCCATGCTGGGTTCTGTTCTTAGCACTTCCTCGGGTCCAACTTCGGACTGTACTCCAGCTCGGCCCCGTCTACTGGTGTTTCCATGGTTAGGTAGCATGACAGGCTCAGCTACATCTGACCCCTGTCTGGTGCCTCCCCTGTTGGGTTCGGCTCCAAGAGTTTCCTCGGGTCGGAATTCGGGATGAGCCTGGGCTCGGCTCCTACCATTGTTGTTTCTGTCATTAGCCTCATCGAAGAAGAAAGACCTTTTTCGTCTCCCAGATCCTCCAGACCGGGACTCACCCCATGATTCAGTGTTACGGTTGGATTCTTCAGCATCCCTTAAGCGTGACATGAGTTGGTCCACCAAGGCTTCTCATTGAGATGCGAAGCAGGTAGTTACTTCAGCCACAATCCTGTCCAGATCCGCCCTTGTAATTGGTTGTTCCGTAGCAGGGGCTGTCGGATTTGCCTGATTTAAATTTGCTGTTGAAACTAGGCGATTGTCTTGGTCCCTGATCACTGGATCTGGGATATTGCCAGTTGCGATGTCCTTTCCTTTGTTAGCATCTTTCTTCCGTCCGGGAGCCATATTTTCCAAGCAATGAACGATGTCGATAGGAAAAGGGTTGAGTGGGAGAAGCTGAAGCTTCGAGCTCCCTCTTTCTCAGTGAAAGCACCAAAAATGTTTGCACAAAAAATGGACAAACACCTCCAAGTCGTATGAATTAGTTGATTTGATGTTGTTTCTAGTGATTTGGGTGATTTACGCAAATGTATAAAAAGCAGGGATTAAACTGTAAAAGACACACAGATTTATAGTGGTTCGGCCAGAACGTGCCTACGTCCACTTTATATGTTATTCTCCTTTTTCTTTCAGATTACAAGTACAAAGCTTTATATACAAGTATATGAAAGTCGTTTGAAAGTTCCTTCCAGGCTTGAGCTCTCAAAACTTGTCCGCCATTGTTGTACCCCTGCCCCTCTATTTATAGAGTCAGGGTGGGGGCAGGGGTCTTGGATGTATATAGCTGCTGGTGGACCTGGGCTGATGCAATCTGGCCTGGTAACTTTGGATCGGCAAGGCCTTGGTTCGGTGATAGTTGGGGTGGCTTTGGTCCAGTAGCGAGGGCGTTGCTTGGTTCGGTGGTAAATGATCCGGTGGTAGCCCCCTTTGGCCTTGGTTCGGTGGCACGGGAAGTGAGGTTGGTTCGGTGATGGAGTGGAGGGCCTTTGGTTCGGTAGGAGTTGGATTGGTCCGGTGGTAGCCCCCATTGCTCCTGGTTCGGTGGTACTGGAAGTGAGGTTGGTTCGGTGATGGAGTGGAGGGCCTTTGGTTCGGTAGTTGGGGTTTGGTATTGACCCGGTGGTGCTTCCCTTCAATGATTCGGTGGTGCTGGAAACGTACCCAACATATACCTTTACTTGGTTTACCTTTACGATATTTTTCGTTGTTGTCTGTTGTGATTCTGTCACCTTTGTACTAGGCTAAGGAACTTTGCTTTGTCGCTCGGTGTGCCCTTGGAACAGCCAAAATTCAAGTGGCACTATTGTTGTTCCTTAGCCTGCCACCACACCTACACGATGAAAGATTTTTATGACCTATTTGTTTCTATAGGTCCATGGTTGTTAGTGGCAGAATATTTAGAAAAATAATTTTGTGGACACCCAAAACTATTTATAATTGTTCCCTTCGGCACCCAAATTTGTTTAACTTTGAGAGATTTTATATTTGTGCCTTTTGGAACCCAAATCGGTATAGTTTTCACATCTTTGGGTCTATACCAACAATTATTGTGATTGTGTCCATATTTTCTACAAATTGTGCACATTGAATTTTCTTGATTAATCTTGTTTTCAACAATTTTAGATTGATTATATCCAAGTCCTTTTCTAACCGTATTAACAGTTTGCTTTCCTAATAGCATATTCAATGATTTTTCACTTTTTGAAAATTTATCTATAGTCGTTGACAATTGTTGGACTTGTGTTTTGAGAGATTCATTTTCATTTAACAATTGTGTGCACTTTTTAATAGAATTCTCTCTTCTAGTATTTTCATTCTCTTTTAAAATCAGAATTTCATTTTCAAATGATTTTATATTAATTTCTGATTTTTTAATTTCTTCTTCAAATGTTGGACACTTATCACACTTAGGGATCCAACTTTGATAGGTTTTAACTAATTGGTCAAGTTGTTCAATTATTTCTATCAAAGTGCCTTTTTGTGATTCAAGTTTAGCATATTTTTCGCTAAGTCGTTCAAAGCATCCATTTACTTCGTGGAAATAAATAAGTAATTCAGAGTGAGTAAGTTTTGATACCTCGCTTGGCTCGTCATCGTCGCTATCAGTTATATGCCCTTAAAGGCACATATCTGCTTTCTCACTCTCACTGCTAGAACTTCGATTACCTTCATCACTAGTATTCCACGTGTCTGCAAAACTTTTCCTTTTTGATTTTTTTGAAAGTCGCGTTGATTTTGAGGACAATTGGGCTTGAAGTGTCCGGGTTGGTTGCACTTGTGACAGATGATCTTCTGTTCTTCAGAGTAGTCTAGTGCTTTGGCTATTCTGCTTTTCGCTTTTTGAATTCGAGCTGAATTTCCATATTTGTAATTCCACCTTTTGAATTTCTTTATTAATAGCTCCAATTCTGCTGCTGCATCATCATCATCATCACCATCACTTTCTGTTGTTCCTTTAAGAGCGATTGATTCCTTTAGAGTATCTCCTCCTTCACGCTCTTCCTTGAATTTTATTTCTAGCTCATAAGTGGTGAGATTTCCGATGAGTTCTTCAACTTTCATTTGTTTTAAGTCTTTTGATTCCTGAATGGCAGTCACTTTTGCTTTAAATTTTCGTGGAAGGACTATGAGGATTTTTCGGACTATCTCCAACTCTGTGTATGATTTTCCAAGAGCTTTTGATTTATATACAATATTGAAAAGTCGTCCATGCATCTCTTTGACATTTTCTTCCTTTGCCATTGTGAAGTTCTCGTATTCGCTGCTTAGCATAGCAAGACAAGATTCTTTGACTTGAGATGTTCCTTCGTGAGTCACTTCTAGTGTGTGCCATATTTCCTGCGCAGTTAGACAATGTGAGACAAGATTAAATTCATATTGATCTAATGAACAAATAATAGAATTCATAGCTTTAGCATTAGTATTTTGTAATTTATTTTCTAGTTCTGTCCATTGATCCTTTGGTTTCTCTATTTCCTGATTATCTACAGTTATAGTTGGTGCTCTATAACCTGTCTCAACTATATTCCAAGCGTCAATGGTTTTCAGAAAAATTTCCATCCTATTTTTCCAATAAGCATATTCACCATTGAACATTGGTGGTCTAACTATGGACTGACCCTCAGCAAAAGCAGTATTAAAAGAAGCCATTTTAAAAATTCAACTTTTTAAAACAAAAATTGGTTTTTGTAAAATCAAATTTTTTAAAACAAAAACGGCTTTTGTTCCTAGCTCTGATACCACTTGTAGGATCGATTTCACCCTAGAAGGGGGGTGAATAGGGTGATGGTATTAATTATAAAAATTAATTGCGGAAGCTTATAAAATTATTTCAACACAGATCACAGATTAATAGCAGCACAGAAAAATAGCAGAATAATAAAATGCAGAAATAGAACGATATAGAATTTACCCAGCTTCAGCGAAACCCTGCCTACGTGCTGCCCCCAAGGTTTCTACTAGAAATTAGATAGTCAGATGCTTACACACGTAAACTCGCGACACCCGCTATCGACTAAACCTAACTCTACGCTCAAAACCATGCCACAACTCAGCCACTGAGTTGCGAATTCTCAAATTACGCCACGTAGTTTGTCCTCTAGTCACACGACTTGTAAATACAACGGTTAAAAGATGAAATACAAATTTAAAAGCAATTTTTTAAAAAAATAAACCCTAATTTAAAACTATAACCCTTATAAAATAAAAGGCCGACCCTTTTCTCTTTTTATAATATTGTGGCCCGTTCCTTAATTAAGAAAATGGAGGCTATGTTGCTTTCTTTGTTCAATCTGAATTAGGGCTTCGTTCCCTTGTGGAAATTAGGGCTTTTCAATTGAATTCGCCGCTTTTGATTGCTCGTAGTTTGCCTTGTCGATCGCTTGTTTCTCTGATTAGCTCACGGCTCTTCAATTTGGATCGAGTTCGTCTATGATTTTGGTATGTACTTTTCTCCTTTTGCTTTGCTAGTTTTTTTAGCTTGCTTGAACTCCGATGCTTTGAAATTGCCGATGATGATTTGTTTATATAGGGTTTGTAACCCTTGATTTTCGTTCGTACAAATATATTTGAATTTGTCAATTTTATTTGATCGTCCGATTGATGTTACTTGAATGATTGAGATTTCACTGACTGATTCAAATTCGTATATTTTCATATACTTGCTTTCCACGGATTTGATGTTTAACTCGGTCAATTATCTTTGCCACCACGATTTCGAATTTGACTTGTTCATCAGTTGTTCACGGCTTGATGATTTTTGAACTGTTTGACTTCGGTCACTTAGAATTTGTTTATGCGATTCCATGACTTTGGCATTACCATTGCGTTGACGTTACTGTTTTGCTTTGATGATGTTAATTTCGTTCTTTGATTTCATTCCTGTAGCATGGTCGACTTGTTCAATTTTCTGTGTGCACTTTAGTGGCTGATCATCCTGTAGCATACATATCTCTTGTTTCAGATGTGCTCAATATCACTTGATGTTGTTGGTCTTCATATGCCCAGTTGATGTTCTGTGTTTTCTGTGACTCCGGTCAATAACTTACGGATGTCCGTTTATACGGCTTTGATGATTATACTGTGACGATTTTGGCTTTAACTTGTACTTGACCTTGCAACTGATGTTCATGATGTATTCATTTTGTTTACATGAAATCTGGTTCATTGTTGTTCCATTTTTACTGATGTATCACCACTTGTGTCTGCACTTGCTCGATCCAATTTTCACTTTATTAGACCTCTCACTGGTTGACACTTGAATTTCGTTGATGATTTTTTTTCATATTGTTATTGAGCCACTTCACTGTTGAGGCTGATATATTGGTTCGGTCTGTAGTCTTCATTAGCTTTGTTGTACATCACTGTGTATTGACTGCAGCTCCATGACTTCGAATGTTTGAGTCTTCTGTGCACTGTGCATATCACTGCCATGCGGTAGCTTGATTCATGTATACACAGTTGGTAGCTAGACTTGGTCTTGTTGCATTAAGTTTGATCATGTTGTTGTGCCTTGCTGTCTGGTCATTGACATTGCCTGCGACGAACTTGTACATCTCCGTTTGGAGTATTTTGAACTTGAATCTGGTTCTCTTGTCGTAATTGTTGGTGTAAACCAAAATTAAGAGTTGTGTCTGCTGATGTGAAAAGTCATGTCTATTCGAATGAAGAGTCATGTCTATTCGAATGAAAAGTCATATCTATTCAGTGAAGAGTCGTGTCCGTTCACTGAAAAGTCGTGTCTATTGAAATGAAGAGTCGTGTCTATTAAGTAAAAGTCATGTCTATTGAAGTGAAAGGGTGTCTGTTCAAAAAGGTTATGTCCGTTTGTAAGGGTTGTAAACCACTATATATATGTGGTCATTTTGTTGTGTTGAATGTAAGTTGCAGACAAGACAAAAAGCAAGTTATAAAAAAAATTGTCTATTCTCCTCTAAAATTATAATTCTCTCTCTTTTTCTACTTTAACAAATTGGTATCAAAGCTTGGTTGAAAAATGTCAAACAACCTTGTCTCCCTTGTTCCTCGATTCAATGGTGAAAAGTTTGATTATTGGAGCAATCTAATGAGGCTCTGTCTTGAATCTCAAGACTTGTGGACAGTTGTTGAAGAAGGTGTTGGTGCGCCGGAAGATGAAACGCAACTCACAGTTGCCCAAAGAGATCTTCTGAAAAGCAAAAAAAAGAAAGATCGGAAGGTTCTCTTCCAAATCTACCAGACACTTGAAATTCAAGTTTATGAGAGAATTTCAAAAGTTGCAAATGCTCAGGAGGCTTGGAAAATATTGAATACAACGTATTCTGGCCAAGATCAAGTAAAAAAGGT
The DNA here is from genome assembly GCA_030765085.1 of Allium cepa. Classification (NCBI taxonomy): domain Eukaryota; kingdom Viridiplantae; phylum Streptophyta; class Magnoliopsida; order Asparagales; family Amaryllidaceae; genus Allium; species Allium cepa. The sequence continues at coordinate 114,956,840 of CM060932.1, forward strand.
TCGCCTGCAGTCACTACGAGCTGAATTCGAAAAGCTCGAAATGAAGGATAGTGAGAAAATCTCAGAGTATTTTACTCGTCTCACTTCCATCATAAATCAGATGGCTTCAAACGGAGAAGTCGTGGAGACTCAAAGAGCCGTTGAAAAAATTCTACGGAGCCTACCAATCAAGTTCGATCATATTGTGGTTGCAATTGAGGAATCAAATGATATTGCTTCACTTTCTCTTGAAGGCTTGCAAGGAAGGCTGGAAGCTCATGAGGCTAGAATCTTGATGAGAAGTAAACAAACAAATTCTTCTCAAGATCAAGCCTTAAAATCTCAATTCACATCCATAAAAGTTCAAGGCCCATCCCATGGCAAAAGTAACAGCAGGAATAGTGGAAAATTTGAAGAATCAAAGGAGGAGAAACGATCATTCCAAAGTAACAAGGCGCGAGGCAAATACAAAGGCAAAAAACCATATTTTGAATGCAATTTCTGTCACAAGCCGGGTCATAAAGCAAATGATTGTTGGGAGAAACATCCTGAAAAGAAGCCAGTTGCTGGTTTTATGCATAATGAAGCAGAAAAATCTGAATCTTTGTTGATCGCTTCGGATGGAAATGTTGAAAACGTATGGTACTTGGATAGTGGTGCAAGTAGGCATATGACTGGAAATAAAAATCTATTTTCAAGTCTTGTGGAAGCTGATGATGGTCAGGTTACTATTGGAGATGCAAAATCATACAAAATTCAAGATGTTGGCGAAATTTCTTTCAAAACCAAGGCTGGAAAAGTTGAAAAAATGTCGGAGGTTCTTTATGTACCAGGCATAAGTAGCAATCTTTTTAGCGTCGGTCACTTGCTGAAGAAAGGATTTGATTTTCGATTCGTTGGAAATCAATGTAGCATGAAGAAGAACGACCAACAGTGGCAAATATTGTGATGGGATTCAACAAATTATTTCCGATCAAACTTGACATCGTAAGCAGTACGTGCATGATTGCTACTTCTAATGATGAAGTTTCCAAGTTATGGCATGAGAGGTTTGGCCATTTAAACTTCCGGAGTTTGAAGGAAATGTCTACCAAAGAAATAGTCCGAGAGCTGCCTAAACTTGAAGTGATAAACGAAGCATGTGAGGAATGCCAATTAGGAAAACAACATCGTGAATCTTTCCCATCCAAATCGAAGTGGATTTCTCAATCACCTCTGGAGCTTGTTCACACCGACCTCTGTGGACCAATGCAAGTGTCATCGCTTGGAGGCAGCAGATATTTCTTGTTATTTGTTGACGATTACACAAGAAAAATTTGGGTTTATTGTGTCAAAGAAAAATCAGATGCCTTCTCTTGCTTCAAAGAGTTCAAATTTCAAGTTGAAAAACATTCCGGTCATCAAATAAAAAATCTAAGGAGTGACCGTGGAGGAGAATACATGTCCTCTCAGTTTGAAGAATTCTGCCAAAATCATGGAATCCGCCATGAGTTAACTGCTAGGTACTCACCTCAACAAAACGGAGTCGCAGAGCGCAAAAATCGAACAATAATGAATATGGTCAGATGCATGTTGAAGAATAAGAACTTGCCTGCATGTTTTTGGGCTGAAGCGGTCTCTTGTGCCGTTTACTTAATCAACCGATCACCAACGAAGAGCTTAAAGGATTCCACTCCAAATGATGTCTGGTATGGCAAGAAACCAAATGTTGCTCATTTAAAAACTTTTGGTTGTCTTGCATACTCTCATATTCCTGATGCTTTAAGATCGAAGCTCGACGACAAATCTGAAAAAGGCATTTTCATTGGTTATAGTCAAAGGACTAAAGCTTACAAGCTTTACAATCCGAAGACGAAGAAGATGATTATCAGCAGAGATGTTCGCTTTGATGAAAATGGTTGTTATAATTTTTCAGATTTTGCAGAATTACCTGGATGGCAAACTCTAAATCTTGAAGAGGAAACTTCTTTGGAACAAGGTGTTGATGCTGATGTTGGTATTGAAGAACAACAGCCTAAAAATAATGGGGTTGAGCAGGAGCAAAATTCACCACCAACGGCGGAAAGAAGGACGCGATCCTTGAGAGAAATCTATGATACAACCGAAGAAGTTGACACTATGGATCATGTATATTTTGCATTTTTTACGGGAGAAGATCCAATCACTTATGAAGAAGCATCAAAGGAAGAAAAATGGGTGAATGCAATGAAGGATGAAATCAAGTCTATTGAGAAAAATGGTACGTGGGAGCTTACCACATTGCCTTCACACAAATCAGCCATTGGTGTAAAATGGGTGTTCAAAACCAAAACAAATCTTGATGGCTCAATCAACAAGTACAAAGCACGTTTGGTTGCGAAGGGGTATAAGCAAAAGGAAGGGGAAGATTTCAATGAGGTATTCGCTCCTGTCTCTCGACTTGATACAATTCGATTATTGATTTCTCTTGCTGCCTAAAATGGCTGGAAGCTGCTGCATATGGATGTGAAATCAGCTTTCTTGAATGGTTTTCTTCAAGATGAAATTTATCTTCAACAACCTCCTGGTTTTGTGAAGAGGGGCGAAGAGGAAAAGGTGTATAAGCTACGGAAAACTTTATACGGGCTGAAGCAATCCCCCCGTGCATGGTATGATCGTATCAACAATTTCTTCTTAAAGAATGGTTTTGAAAGGTGTCCTTTTGAACACACTCTTTACATGAAGAAGAATTCAAAAGGAGGTTTCATGATCGTGAGTTTATACGTGGATGATCTGATTTTCACTGGAGATAATATGAAGATGTTATCTGAATTCAAAAATTCAATGATGAAGGAGTTCGAGATGACGGATTTGGGAGAATTACATCATTTTCTAGGGATAGGTGTTCAGCAATCAAAATATGGGATTTTTATCTCGCAAGAAAAATATGCTGCTCAAGTATTAGAGAAGTTCAATATGATGAATGCAAATCCAGTTTCAACTCCTTGTGTTGCAGGTTCGAAATTGTGCAAAAATGGTGAAGGAAAGTTTGTGGATTCAACTATTTTTCGAAGCCTAGTTGGAAATTTGAAGTATCTCACTGCTACAAGACCCGACATCATGTACGCAGTAAGCTTGATTAGCAGATTCATGGAGAAGCCTTTCTCAAACCATTGGGAAGCTGCAAAAAGAATTTTACGATACGTTAAAGGAACTATTGACTATGGCATTTTCTATGAAGCTCATGTGCCTGTGAAGCTTGTTGGATATACGGACAGCGATCTAGGTGGAAGCATCGATGATTCAAGGAGTACTTCAGGTTATGCATTTAACCTTGGAAGTGGAATTATTTCTTGGTGTTCAAAAAAACAACCAGTTGTGGCACTTTCTACCACCGAAGCGGAGTACATTGCAGCATCTCTAGCAGGATGTCAAACTTTGTGGCTAAGAGTAATTCTTGAAAATCTAAGCTTCAAGCAAAAAGATCCTACGATCATTTATTGCGACAATAGTTCTACTATCTCTGTCTCAAAGGATCCTATTTTGCATGGAAGAACAAAACATATTCGTCTACGTTTCCATTTCCTACGAGAACTCGTTCGTGAAGAAGAAGTGAGTCTTGAGTATTGTCGAAGTGAAGAACAAATTGCTGATATCTTCACAAAGCCGTTTGGAGGGACTGCTTTCTCAAGAATTGTTGCTGCATTAGGTGTTCGAAGGAATTTTGGTTTAGGGGAGGCATTGTTGGTGTAAACCAAAATTAAGAGTTGTGTCTGCTGATGTGAAAAGTCATGTCTATTCGAATGAAGAGTCATGTCTATTCGAATGAAAAGTCATATCTATTCAGTGAAGAGTCGTGTCCGTTCACTGAAAAGTCGTGTCTATTGAAATGAAGAGTCGTGTCTATTAAGTAAAAGTCATGTCTATTGAAGTGAAAGGGTGTCTGTTCAAAAAGGTTATGTCCGTTTGTAAGGGTTGTAAACCACTATATATATGTGGTCATTTTGTTGTGTTGAATGTAAGTTGCAGACAAGACAAAAAGCAAGTTATAAAAAAAAAATTGTCTATTCTCCTCTAAAATTATAATTCTCTCTCTTTTTCTACTTTAACAGTAATCTTGTTCGACATTACTTGAACCCTTACTGTTTGTTTATTTTTCCAAATTTCACTTGAGTTGAATCCAACTTAAGCTCGGATTTGACCTTGTGCTGAGAGTTGTGACATTTATTTTATTGCACTTGAGTTGAATCCGATAATTTGGGTTTGACCTGTGCTTACCTGTCCCTGTAAATTTATCAGGTGTATACATATCGGTGTGCACGACCTTATGGCATATACAGTGATACACTGTGTATGTCACAAGCTGTTTGTGTATGATGGATTCAAAATGATGACGAACAACCCAAATAACTGAGGCAAATATTATTTTCAAAATTCACGTTTTATTTTATACTGCAAAAATATTTCCTTTTCAATTTTACCGCGTCAATATTTATTTTTGCAAATTGCTCAGATGCTGAATTTAATTTGGAGTAAAGTTGAAGATAAAATACGAGTGTGAGTGATATGTAGTGAGGTCAACTGTAAATGTAAAATTGAGATGTAATTGAATTTGTATCAAAATTGTATAGTGTATAGTGAGAGCTTGAATTTGTACTATTCAAAATTGTAATAAATATTTGTTTGAATTCAAATTCTGTGTTATTTAATTTTATTTAGCAATATTTATTTAATCTGTGAAAAATAAAATAGTACATTAACATATACATTTACACGAATATATATATGTTTATTATCATCAAACAAAAATCATATAACCGCATATTCAACAATGGTCTTAACGAAGGTGATGTCAATGACAGCCCATGTAGATTTAAAAAATGAGTGTTAAAACCATCAAGGCCCTCAACATTGTTTGGATTTAGTTCAAATAGAGCATCGTTGATCTCAGCATATGTGACCATATTGATAAGGTTCATGGCATAAATATTAGTAACCATTGGTAAACTGATATGAGAGATGTCACTTAGGTTAGGTTCTTTTTTAGTTTTAGAAAAGCATGCATAAAAATAATCTATAAAAGCCTTGTCAATTTGGTGCTCATCTGTCTGTATGGATTCATTTTGGTCTTCAATAGAATTAATATTGGATCTGGATCGTTTGAGGGTGAGGGCATTGTGAAAAAAAATGGTTTTTCTGTCTCCTTTTAAGAAGTATTCTTTCCCAAGCTTTTGTTTGGTCATGTCCATTTCATGTGGAAGTGTTTCCTAAAGCTGCTGGTTCAATGAATGTTCTGCAGTAGATAATTCTTCATTTCCTGGGTCCTCTGGCATATCCATTTGAGCTTGGCTAAGATCGTGACGAATTTGTTTATATTTAGATGAACCATTCCCAAAAGTTTCCTCAGCCCATAGTTTCAAACTGTGTTTGACATTCTTTAATTTCTTCTACAATATAAACATGGGATTGCCGTCTGTGGCTTTGTTCCAACCCTGTAAGAAAATAGTATGATATTGTATGTGGTTAGTCCAAAAATCAAAAAATTTAAATGAGGATTGATGCTTTATATGTTTCCTACTCCAGGAAAGGATGAGTGGACTGTGGTCTGAAATGCCTGGTTGTAGGATAATGGAAGTAAGCTTAGGCCAGAAGAAAGGGCAAGGTAGTTGAAAAGTGAGTGGTCTAAAATACAAAATGTACGTTTACCATGTCTTCTGTTGTTTCATGTATATAGAGGACCCATGGATGAGATTTTGTGTATAGTAGCAATCTGAATAGATTGGAAAAGGGTATTAATGTCATGAAAGGCAAGAGGATTGCCTCTATACTTTTGAGTTGATGCGTACATGTAGTTAAAATCACCCAGAAGGATCCATGGGATATTGACGTTATACTGGTTTTGAATAAAAGAATGGAGATAATCTTTGGTTTTTTTTGTTGCAAGGTGCATATATGAAGGTAATGTTGAAATGAGAGGAGGATGATATATTAGTAACATGAAGGTGGTTATATTGATTAGAGGATGAAATAGTATTGGTTTTGTATATTAGGGGGTTCCACATCACTAGAATTCTACCATATTCTGCATGTATCAAGTTATGTTCATAGTTCCAACTGGGGTTGATGTATAATCGTATATTTTTGGTACAGATTCCATTAAGCTTTGTCTCTAGAATACCAATCATTTGCAATTTGTGTTGAAATATCAAGTTTTTTACTTCCTGCTGTTTAAGGGGATGTGTGCACCCCTTATGTTCCATGCTCCTATGTTTTCAAGCATAAGAACTGCTATGTTTCTTCTTGCTACCTGATTTCCGTAGACCAGAGGAACTAGTCTGTTGTATATTTCATTCCTCATCCTTAGTATTCAAGTATGTAGCTACATCTCAGTTATTTGGTATTCATTTCCACTATCGTAGTCTTCATGGTCCTTGCCTTTTCTATATTTGATATTCTTTTTATTCTTTTTTTCCTAGTCGGCAATTTAGGAGGGGATTGGGATGTATGGGTGGGCAGGGTGTTGGCATGACGTTAGTTTATGTTGTGGTTTGAGTTAGTATGTGGAGGAGATGCTTATTGAAAGAGAAGTTGAAATCTAGTGTTTTGTACATCAAAAAGATCTTTTTGGATGATGTTTTGGTCAAAAAGTTGTTTTTTGATAGATAAGGAGAGATAAATACAAGAATATGGAAGCTTGTGAGAATCGATGGAAGGAGTATCAAAGGATTGCTGTTTAATTATGTTATGAAAATCAGGAGGAAAGGTTTCAGCAGTAGTATGTGAATCAATGGTATCAGCCAGAGGAGTAATATGAGGTGTGATGTCAGGTGGAATATTATCAGTAGTGCATGGTTCAGAGGCTTGTTCGGCAAGAATATCAAAACTATTAGATAATGGAATAATGTGGTTATTTGGTGGTGGAGCTGTAGTGTGGTTTTGCATGGGACTGCTGGTATTAGTGATAATATGACGGTCATTGGTAGGATGGTTAATCTGATGCAGTGTAAGAGATTTAAAGGAGGCAGTATGTTGATTTGTAGAATTTGTTCCTTGAGCATGTGTATGACCATGATCAGCATTATTTGTGTTTTGCGCATGTACATAACTATGTACATGTACGGCTTCTTTTATATTATTGGTAGATGTCAAGTCCTTCTTTGGTGGCTGAATTGCATGAGTTTTCTTCTTGATCCAGTGTTTTTGTGTTTTGATTCTCCGTCCAGCAGTGTTATCATAGGTGATGACATGATCACCTTTCCTCACCTTATCTGTATCAACTGATTATTGTTGAATAGGATTGCACAGTGAATCAAGAACGGCCAGTTGTTGTTTGCAATGTATATCGGTGTGCACACACTGTATTTTATCAATACAAGTATCAGCTTCATGACCAAAATTACATTTGCAGTGGATACAAATCTTTGGTCTCCAATCATAGTAAACTTCAACAAAAACAACATCATCCCCTTCACCACATTGAATGAGATCAGGTAGCTCTATATCAGTTTTAATTTCAATCAAGCATTTCACGTATTCAAATCACTGCATTTTTTCAATAGCCTCGTTGTAACATACTAGTTCACCCAAGTGACAAGCAAGCTAATTTATGCCGAGTAAGGTCCATGCTATTATAGGAATTTTGTGAAAATGCACCCATATAGGAACTGATTTAATTTGTGATTGTGCACTTTTAAACGTGGGTTTCCAAGAAGTGATAATGAACATTTTGCCTCTTAAAAAAAATTGAATCACTTTCAAGTATCTTCTGTCTATCTTCATCATCAGCAAATTCAAAATAAAAGTTTGTGTTGTCAGATTTCACCTTACGTTTTCCTTTAAGTTGCCATATCTTCTGCAAATGATAGATAATAGTGTTGTATGGTAGCTTATCTTCCAAGAAAAAACTCCCTAGATGTTTATTCCAGTATTTAATCCCTTCATTCTGAACATCAATAGGCATGGTAAGTGCAGATCCTTCATATGCAAGATTGAATGAACGTGGTAAGTAACTTCCAGCATTTTTGGGCTTTGACCTGAACAGTGATGCCCATGGCAGATTGGTAGAAGATGTGGGCATTGGAACAGGTACATGATCACAAGAGGGGGAAGGAAGGTTAGATGTGTTGAATATTTTGGAGAAAGAGAGAGAATATAAGAAAGAGGAGTTTTAATTTTATTTTGTTGTAGAAAACTTTTCTTTATTGATGATTTATTTTTTGCTTTATTGATTGCTTGATTACAAAATGAGGGGAGAGCTTCTCTATTTATATGACTCAATGGAACATTTTAGATATATAATATTCTAGAAACATGACTCATTTGACAACTCTAGAACTTTCTCTTTAGACAACTCTAGAAACACGACTTTTATACAATTCTTATTTTTAGCAACTAATAAAATTCTAGAGCTCTCTCCAAATTTTATACAAGAAGATTCTAGAAACTTTAATAATAAGAAACATCTAGAAATTAACAAATCAAGTTTAATATTTCAACACCCCCTTTTAAACTTGATTTGTGACTCTAAGCAATACTTTTAATCTTTGTATGTCACGTGTTTCGGTAGGAATAGAGATATCATCCAAACTTTCTTCATTGCATCGACCTTCTTACCAAACGTCGAGATCTTCAATACAAGTTCACAGATTCTTGCTTTATCTCTTTCATATCGTCCTTCTTCGTCACAATAGGATTTTCCATAAACTAAGCGTTCCAACATCCGCCTTATTTCAGCACCATAAATTTTGCATGAGTCATATATTCTACTTTTGCATTCTTTCATAACTTTGCACTTACGGTTTTTGATCAATCCAATTTCTATGTATGCTTTTCAAATTTCACTTTCGTCCGTCATTTCTGAAAACATTACTTCAAAATTTGGTTTGTTCAAAATTATATAAGCTTTACTCACTTTCTTATTTTTAAGAAGAAAATAATCGTTTTCCACTTTGGCTTCATTCTCCTTTTCCATGTCTTTAGATTCTTGCTCGTACATCAAATTTCCTCTATGCTTTTGAATTTTATCTCCTTGATTCAAACCTTCTTCATTGTCATCTCCTTTACTCTCATACTTTTCATCATCGGTGTCATCTTCGCTTTCTTTATTTTCTTCATCTTCTTCTTTTTCGTCATTTACACGTTTCCCTTCTTCTTCCAATTTATCATTCTCTAACTTCTCAAATTCCAATAATTTTTCAACATCTTTCTCATTGTCACTATTCTTTGTTTTCTCTTTTTCATGAATCAGATTGTTTTCTTCTGTTATTTTCGCATCATTCTTTCCATATACTTCTTTCAATAAATTCAACGATTTTTTTGTGGAATCTTCTCCAAGTATATGATCATAAGTTACTTCATCAACGTTCTTACTTATCACAACATGAGAACGATGGTCATTCCGTCGTAATTTCGCAAATGCTTTCTTGTCAATTTGCGACACGTTCTCCAAATCATTCGACCATTCATAATCATTCTCGACAATCTTTGATAATCCTTTGCAGATTAACTCTTCTTTCTTTTCCTCATAAGTCAGCAGCAAAGTACCATCTTTTTAACTTATTTCTTCAACGTAATTGGTCTTCTCTTCAATTGTATTATGCTTTGAAGCTCTACATTCAGAAGCATAATGTCCAAATTTCTCTAAATTGTAGCATTTAACACGTGACTTGTCATGCCTTGAATTTCCTCTTCCACGACCTCTTGTCGAGCTTTCTCCTCTTTTGTTGTAATTGTTATTGTTTTCATAATTGGGCCTCCAACCTCGTACATGTCCATATGCACGACCTCTTCCTCTTTCTTGGCCACCACCCCATCTTTGTTGGCTTCGATGTCTTTCTTCCTTTTTTGAATCAATCCTTGTCTTAAAGACTTGCTCCACAGTCTCTTTCTTCTTTCTTTTCTTTTCTTCATAAGCTTGCAATGAGCCTAGAAGTTCCTCTATTGACATGGTCTTCAAGTTTTTTGTTTCTTCAATGATGACGACAATATGTTCGAACTTTGGATCTAATGATCTAAGAATCTTCTCCATAATTCTTACACCATCTAACTTCTCACCATTTCTTTTAAGATTATTACTAACCACTAGAACTCTTGAGAAGTAATCAGAAACAAGTTCACCTTATTTCATATGCAAAGTTTCAAACTCTCCTCTTAAAGTTTGAAGACGTACCTTTTTGACTTGAACAGCTCCCTTGTAAGATGTTCGAAGCTTCTTCCACGCTTCTTTGGCCGACTTTGATTCAGAAATTTTTTCAAAGGTGTCATCATCCAATGCTTGATAAATTAGACAAAGAGCCTTCTTGTCTCTTGTCCTTGATTTTCTCAAACCGTCTCTTTGAATTTGAGATAAACCATCTTCATTCTCCTGTTCGGTATAGCCATTTTCAACTATCTCCCACACGTCGTGTGCTCCAAGGAGAGCCATCATCCTTAAACTCCAATTATCATAATTGTTCTTGGTAAGCATTGGAACTTGTAGGGGAACGCCATTATTCGCCATCTCTATCTTCTAAAAGATCCTCGCTCCGACACCACTTTGTTGAATATTTTGGAGAAAGAGGGAGAGAATATAAGAAAGAGGAGTTTTTATTTTATTTTGTTGTAGAAAACTTTTCTTTATTGATGATTTATTTTTTGCTTTATTGATTGCTTGATTACAAAATGAGGGGAGAGCTCCTCTATTTATATGACTCAATGGAACATTCTAGATATAGAATATTCTAGAAACATGACTCATTTGACAACTCTAGAACTTTCTCTTTAGACAACTCTAGAAACATGACTTTTATACAATTCTTATTTTTAGCAACTAATAAAATTCTAGAGTTCTCTCCAAATTCTATACAAGAAGATTCTAGAAACTTTAATAATAAGAAACTTCTAGAAATTAACAAATCAAGTTTAATATTTCAACAAGATGTGGTCGGGATATCAGGTCTATGGATGGTAGAACTGGTATAAGGATAGTTGTCAGGTGGTTTCGGGTTTGGTGGGATAGGCGGCTGTGTCAGAGATGATGGGTACACAATGGAGGTGGTAGGGACAATAGGTAGAGGAAGGTCAACGATAAGGTCGAGAGCAGGGGCAGTAGATATGGTAGAAAGGTCAGGTATGGCAAAAGGGTCAGGTATAGTGATGTGGATAGAAGCCGTAGTAGAGGCATGAGTATGGGGCGAAGAGATGGTGAAGGGATGGGTAATGTCCTAGGAGAGGTAGGAGCAAAAACCATGAAAGCACGTATTTTTCTGCCACCTAAAAATATAATCTACGTAGATATGCATTTATAAAATATAGGTTCAAGTATTAACATGATAGGATGATATAATTAATACAATTCATATAATTAAAATTAGGCAGTATATTAATACACATATATTTTAATTAATAAAATGATAATAATTAAAATAAAATTTGTTTCGCTATGCACTTCAGATCTATACATGAAAAAATATTTTATTTTAAATAAATTAAAACATACATATAACCAATCTAATATGTGACAACATTGATGATACATATAAAAATCTCACCTAACTAGCAATATAATAATGATATAAACACACACACACATGAATAATATAATTTTATGCAGAAATTATAAATCATGTATTATAGTAAATACATACCTAATACTAATGCCTTAGAGAACATCTTGTAATGATGAATTCTCCCTCCTTTGAAATCTTTTCGATTCGGCAGATTGATAATCCTTGAACCGTAAACCTTTAGCTATCCAATAGCTCTCGCCTTTTGTATTGATTTGAGATAAATTTATTGAAGCTCCACTTTGATGAGATCGGCCAGTAGTGATGGGGAAATTATAGCTAAAATGTCTTTTTCCATTAGGGTTAAGGGTCCATTTATAGTGGAAGAAATATAAAGAAATATAGATTACATCTCATATCATTTCTCATCAATTCTTCACCATCCATCTCCAAACCACTCTAGTCTTTTTAGATGCTTCCTACAAGCCGTATTGCTGCCAAAATAGTATCTTAACATCATGGGCTAACAGCCCATTTAAGCCGAAATAAACATTATTAATTAAATCTAATTTAATTGCTTGTTAATATCGCATATCGATCGATATTTATAACTATTATTAATATATACAATAATATTTATTCCTCAAATCATATTCGTAATTTTATAATTAATATTTTATAAATATTAATTAATTTAATTATTTATAACAATTATAAATAATTGAATCGTTAATTTGGTCTAAAGAGAATTCATTATTCCGGTTGTGTGACTCGTCAGGTGTTAATTCGGTCGACGATTAACATCAAACTATTTGAATGTTATGTTCACACGTCACTTAGTAGGTGGTGTGATATTTTGGTTAAATTTATTGCTTACTTAGTTTCGGTAAAATTCAAGTTTAAATTACTAAGCGTAACGGCCCGGTTGTGTTATTTATTTGCACCAATTTTCTTCATCAAATCTATATTACTTTGGACATATGAAATTTGATAATGATCAAAATTCCAGTATCATCCATATTCAACTCTACAGCCAAATATAAAATCCTTAGTTTAATAATAACAAGTATTATTAACCATACAACTTTAGGTAGAGACTTTGATTTTTGATTTGACTGTTATACTAACCCCATATAACTGAGGGGACGAATCCTCTATTGAATAGTGCTTCACTTTCAATACTTCCACTCGGTCCAACTATAGTCACTCAATGGACGCTGTGTCATGATTTGACTGGAATCAAAGCAGAGCTTACATATTAAAAATGCACAATATTCTCAAGTCGAGAGAACTGCGTAAACTAGTCGCATCGATATTTTCTATTTGTCTTAGTTATATTAACCAATAGAAAACTATCGAGTGAGTCACTCCATGGTTACCTAATAACTATAGGTATATAAATCCTAAGTGCCCCCAACAATCATGAGTAATACACTGTCTAATATTTGCAAAGCATTGCACACTCTAGTCTCAACGGACACATCGACATCCAGTCTCAATGCATATTGACTAGAAATATTTAAAATGGTATATTTGTTTTCATTATGATATATTATTCATGGTTTCAACACTTTGTAACTACTATCACAAAATTTATGGATTTTCTATTAAATATGCTTTTAATTAAATAAATTAATTAATATAACACATTATATCAAGTATATAAAAGAAAGAAAAAACCTTTATTTCGAACAAGATTGGTCAACGAGTTAGATATATGTAACAAATTACATAATTGTCCATAGACATACCCCTAAATCTATCACGCACGTCGAGGATGGCCACCCGACGAGGGCTAGAAATTACCTTCTGAAACTACGTATATCTCTAAATAAAATATACCATTAAGAAAACATAGACGGCCTATGCCCGAACATGTGATACCGAATATTAACTCCGGCTAGCAACAACTGAACGTATCTCTAGATATTTAGTGTTGATTTACCCTTGGGTTAGCTAAACCCACTAGCTATGAGGCTTACTTTGTTTTTTGTCATTTCTGATGGTTAAGTCACATTCAGCATTTCATCACACAAGTCTTCATCGCTCGAACATATCTTGAGTCTCTTCATGGATTCTAGCATCTCAACACACGAGTCATCATCACTTGAACAGTCCACGAATCGCTCTATGAATTCCAGCATAAGTCTTCCGATGAATGCAAACTCTGCCCTCCCTCTTGGAATCACCCTCAAGACAGATAGTAACCTCGATAACATCGTTTGAAATGTTAGTGCTGCCTTCTCCCTTGGACTTAACCTTAGGATAGATGATTCCAATGTATAACATTTCACTCCATAACTTCTTCCAAAACATAAAACTCGTTTATCGATTTGAAGTGGTTACATTTTGAGTCATCACATGTAAGTACACTCCCTTGCTTACTGGCCTCTTCAAAACTAAATTGGTAAATTCTCGGTTAACTTAAATTTGGTTCTTTTATAAATAAACAGACAATGCATAAGAGCAGAGATCATCTTTTATCTGAATGTATTTCCTTATCTCTTATTCTAGAAGTGCAAGATGAGCTTATACGTAGGGTATAGCATCACCAAGAGGATAATCATACCATATAATTCTCATGTTTCTTCTAGATATTTCCTAAAATAATTTTAGCCAAATTCAATAACAACGAATATATCGCATATGGAAATCGAGTTTTGTATACTAACCATGTTTCCGACCTTCTCAACTTACGCTATCCCTTGGTTAAGAGTGAAGCCCGGTAGGTTAGAGCACTGTTTTATTCTAAGCCCTACTCTAACATCATTTTTAACTCTTACAGATATAACAAGTCTACTTTGTCAGCTTTTAGTGCTAAGTATATGAGTAAATACTTTCCATAGACAAGTAAACACACAAAGCACAATTAAGCCAAATAAGCGACTTCTAGTCCCCTTATTATCAAATAATACTTCTTTGTAAATACTTGTATATATATTTAAAATATCTTTACAAAATATATATACATGTATACTGCTATTTCACTGTTCATTTCTACTCTTTTCAATAATTCAAAATGTATTCATATACTTATCTCAAGGTATAAGAATATTCACAAATCACTTAATAAGGTTTCCCACTTTAAAATATAATCGAAGTAGTTAAAAATAAATATCAATAAACATTGTTACTATAAACCACTTCCCTTTTATAACGTAAACTTTTACTTTTAAACTTTCTTCCAAAACATTCCATACTTGTCATTGTCTTTTAGATACTCTTTTTAAAAATATAAATACATTCAAAAGGGTTAAAGACAAATATTACTTAAATATTGTCGTTATAAAAACAAAACACTTTACACTTATCATTATCTATAAAATACTTATTTTAAAGTACAAAGTATATTCCAAATTATATTCAAAAGGATTAAAAACAAGCGTTACTTAAACATTGTTTACTGTAAACCCTAAATCATTTGACACTTAACATTATCTTTAAATATTATTTTAAAGATATAAGGATATCTACGCTTATTAAACGAAGTAATATACTTTTTAATAACTTTTCAAAACCTTTCATTATTACTGGGCTAGCCCATGGCGGAAGTAATGAGTGAATGTCATTTTTTTTTTACCATTTTGGATCTTCATTGGGCCTATGAAGTCTAATTTATTTACAACATTTCTAAATTTCTTTTAAAAAATATTATTATTCTACTTGAATTTATAAAATAATTTTATTTTATGGAATTAATATTATATTATAATATATATATATATTTATATCATACATTTGTGTGTGTGCATGTATAACATAGCAATCCATGTAAGATATAACATGCCAATGTATAAGTGATGTGATTTACACCATAACGGACATGTTAGCTCATATAGTATATGAATATATTGTCAAAATGTATGTTTTTGTACTTTAATTTTGTATACAAAATATTAAAAATATATATATATATATAAACAATATTTTATTTTAAATAATTTTGCATAATATATATCTACACACATGGAATTTTAACATTATATATATATATATAATTATATAAGTATATTTTATAAATAATATCAAATCTAATTATTTATTTGGTGCAAAGCCAAAAGAAATATATATAGAATTTTTTTAAACGTGTGTGTATATATATATATATATTAAATACATATATAAATTGATAGAGTTAGGGGTATTCCCTAGGGGCAGTTATGTCATTTGTTTCATATATCTAACTCGATAACCAATCTTGTTTGAAATAAAAGTTGTTTTCTTTCTATTAGATACTTGATATAATGTGTTAAATATTAATTAATTTAATTAAAATTATATTTAATAGAAAATCCATAAATTGTATTGTTACACCCGTATTCTCAAACTATGTTAAAAATGGGCTAAATGTATGGGGCTAGGAGAACTGCTCTCATAGTGAAGGTTAGGATTAAAAAGAAAGAATTGGAGCGATCCAATTAATAATGCATAAGAAGTCTGGAATTACAGCAAGCCGTAGGAGACTGCACTCGGCTATTTAATCGAAGCTTATTACTACCGCCAAGAGTGACTACAAAGTATGATAGCTAGCCTACGGTTGTGACACTTAACCCAACTAAAAGAACTACAGTCAAAAAGAAAGAAGTCACAACGGATAAAAATACTACGCTCATAAGACCGGCCACAGAGATATCAAATCTGCGCCTATCCCTTAATTTCAATATCATATTATTATGATACTAAACCCAAATTTTGATATAGTCAAAAAGAGCAGGAAACAGTCCATAGTTATAATACCAGGAACAAAGCAAGGCATAAATACTTCACACTGAGGTTAGAAGCTTCTCTGGGATGTCAAAGTCAACACATCCCGATCAAAAAGCTGCACACAACAAACTACATGGACAATCGAACTGCGCTGTCAAAATCCCCAAAACTTATACTTTGTTAACACCTTCAAAAGCGGATTTGCACCGCACATGCTGAAGGCCATCTAAGCAGTACCACACAGAGCCAAAAATCATTCCAAAGGGTTGCATATAGGACCACTCAAACAATATGCTAACACAGATCCATACTTATAGGTAGACAACAAAGATATAAATCTACTTTATTAATAGCCCGTGCATAATAGCATCAGGAGCAACTCGGATCACAATCAGTTCAAATCACATTCATATGTGTATCGAGCTAACTCCTCAACTTAAGGCAAGGCGGCACAACTCTATTTATGCGCGATACAATATCAATTAAGCCAGTAAAAATTAAATAAACAACAAAGCGGTAGGCATCCTGCGACAGTAGATCACACATACTGAAGACCAAAGCAGTTCGGGACAACTTCACCTAAGTATTAACACCTCAAAACCCAAGAGTAACTCTCAATATCCTCTGTAACAGCTCTCATTCTAAGGCACAAAACTAACTGCTATGGATGCTACAGTCATCTATAGCTATTAATTCTCGACGACAAAATGTGGCTATGTCAATCATATCAATAATCAGAAGTACATAAATATGAAAAAATTTCAACACAGTTAAATAACAAACTTTCACATCTCATTTCACAATCGATAATTCATATTCAATACATAATGCAATTCATAATCCCACGCTCAAAGAAAACATGATTATTACAAAATACTCCAAGAGGGACATAAGAAGATGCCGCCTTGGTTGATCATAGTCAAATACTTGGCAGTTATACAACTTTGCCATTACATCCAAATAGACAAAACCAAACTACATAGCAAAAATAGTCAAAGTTCCTAATAGCTGGATTACCACCTGCACGTCTTTGGAAGCTTATTCGTCTAACTGGAACCTAAAATCTCTTACTCCCGACGTACTCAATTAAGTACCCGAGAGTTTAAGGGAAAAACAAAACTTTAGGTCAGACAACAGTTTGGCGCGAACAATAACCTCTTCTATCGATACTCACCTCTTCTGTCTATACTCACCTCTTCTATCGATGGAAAATAATTTCGGTGATGACCGCAGCATCGTCGACATTCATTTTCGATTTTCAAACTGAGAAGACCACTGTTGTAGCTTTACTACACATTTATTTTGATAAACAAATTTTAAATTTAAATTTCTAAATATGATTTGATATATGTAAAAGATATGAGTATGTGTGTGTGTATATTTCAAATGATTTGAATTAAATACGGTATTTAGTTTTTAAGCTCCTGTTAAATTAATGATTTTCAGTAGTAGAAATAAAGTGAAATTTTAATAGCTGGAAACTTCTAAAATGAAAAATAAGAAATTAGAAGCTAAGTGATTAGTGAAACTGTAAAGAAATTGGAGATTTCTCACTTGTAATTCAAATGGTAATGAAATTTAGAAGATGTAAATTATTGAATATTTTTCTAACTAAAATGAATAAGATAAATTTGTATAACACTTAATTACATTCTAAAAACATATATTAAACTTACCAGAAATGTTTAAAAGTTGATATGTTAATGTGGATATGTAATAAAATATTATACAAGTAAATTCTTAATAATAAAAATGCTTCAAAATGACATATGTTATAAATGAAAAAATAAGATAAACAATCAATATTTTAAACATAAGTTAATATTTTGAAATGCTAGTAATTAAATTAAATAGGAAAAATAAATACTGTTTAAGTAAATGATATAAACTCAGGAAAATGACTGAAATGATTCATTAACGAATATTAATATTTAAATGGATATCAAGGTTATAAGTCAATAATAAATGTGAAATAAACTGTAATGAAATGTACGTAGTACTTTAATAATGGATTCATTGATGATTTCAAATATTGAATGGTAAATAAATTGTGGAAGTAATGAAGGAAAATTAGTAAAAGATAATTATTGTATGAAAGAATTAAAATAAATGAAAATTTAATAATTTTATGAAAAGAAACCAATAGAATAAAAAACGTAACTTATGCATAAATCATTTTATTTGCATAAAAGCTCTGATTCAGATTTGAATACAAGATTTGTAGTATTTCACACCAGTTTGGAATAGGATTTTTCGCTCGATTCTTGACACCGAACAATTGATACGAATTTTTGATATGAAATTGAAGTTTTCTATCATGTTTTATGGCTATGCAAGGAAAACGGAAATTTCGAATCAAGAAATCGGCTCAGAGTCCGCATTAGAGTGGTCGGGTTAACAAACTAGTTCGAAAGTAGAATGTGTGTATTCAAGCAAGTTATTAGAATTGATATTGTGTATAAAAGATTTATGTACATCATGCAAATTTAAATAATACTTAAATTCTTTGTTGTTTTTGTTGATAAGAAGTTTGGAAAATGATACTTTAAACCGTTTAAGGTTGTATGAATAATCTATTAAGTAATTACCAAAGGCTGTTGAGCATATGGTACGCTTGGTAGTTTACTTGTCACTCTTGGACGATAAAAGTTTCTAAACCTGGACAACTCGTTAATTTTGGTTGCTATAAGTGGTTAATGGATTCTTTTGTGACATATAATGGTAGTAGTGCTTTTGTTCGCATATGATTATTATATATTGTATGTTTCTTGTACTATTTATTTGAAATAACTAAAATATTATTCTCTCACATCATTTTAACTCTTTGGATTATATAAGTGAAATACAGGTTTATGAAAGCAATAGCTACTGCTTTTGGTTTCATAAATAAAGTTTATTTGTCCGACAAATAGGTACATATTCGGATTATGGTTTTGCAACGATATTTTTATTGTTTTTCCCATGGTTTGGGATGTTTATTATTGAAATATGATATATATATTGAAAATATTGATATTATTATTTTTTCGGACCAAGCCACGCAAGGGAGGCTCTGTCGAAATTTTTCGTAAATTTAGGACTTGGAATTTTTTTGAAAGTTAAGTTATTTTCAAATTCTTATTAAACTAAATTAAGTAAATTAATTGTTTATTAATTGATTATTCTGAATAAAATTGTATCAAATTTCTTAATTCCTTCTTGTTCCTTTTCGAGGACGAAAAGTTTTGAGTGAGGAAGAGGGTAACGACCCATATTTTTGATAAACTAAAACTATTAAATTAAATAAGATTTTGAAATTTAATATTGTGAGAAATTGAAATTTATGATTTATTAATGTGAAAAATAATTAGAATATGATTTAATAATGTTGTTTGAATGTTATAGACAACTATTTTAATGTAATTTCAATCAATTGAAATAATTGTAAAGTTAATTTGGTTATAATGGTAAATATGGAATAAGTTAAATGTTGGATTCAATATTGAAATTATCTATTATTAATTAAAATAGGTTTATTACAGAATATGAAATACATTAATTAGTACGTAAATTTATTAGCTTCTGTTTGTAAACAATAAATTTAAAAATGTGCTTGGATTACTAATTTACGACAGTTGTTTTATTTATCACCTTATTATTTAATTCGTTGAAATTAATTTGAAAATCAATGAAATTTAATGCAATTAAATTTTACAGTTAATATGAGTTAAGATGATAACTATAGAATATGAATGCAATAAAATGTAAACTAATGTTAATTATATACATAAGGTAATAGTTGATTCAATAATAAAAGTGAGAATCAAAATAAAAGAATTTGATTAAAATTAAAATATAATTAACCGGGATCTTATTGCAGTTTTAATTTGACGCTGAAAATTAATGTAATGTTTAAAACTTGAGATTTAACATGGAATATTAAATTTTAAAAGATTATTAAATTTTATGTAATCAAGAATAATAAAATTGTTAATTTGTAAATTTGAATTTAAAAGTGATTAAATCAATTTAATATTAATTTATTTATTAAAGGTGAAAATTAGCCATTTTGGCCACTATCTCGAATTTCAGCGAAACCATCGGATCCGTAACAGTGAATTATTGTTGGATTTCAGGTTTCTTGGTGATCGGACTTATCGTTTGATCGTGCGAGCTCGAAAGGCGCAGAAATCAACTAATGGAATTTAAATGAATATAATTTGATTTTAGAAGCTAAATTCTATATATAATGGAAATGGGGTTTGAAACCAGATCCATTGAGTTTAGAAATATCGAAAACCTATATTTCGATATATTGGATGACCAACTTTCGTTTCGGAAATGAAACAAGCTTTTTTGGTTGTTGTTATCGTTTCGGCCCAATTCGATCGGTCCATTTGTTCTTATCCATCTCTATCTATCTATATATATATATTTTGAAATCCTAGCAGCTTATATTTCTGATTTCTATACGTACTTTACTCTCATTGGTTCCTTCTCCAATGGCTGTCTTTCCAAAACCTTAATTTCAATTTCAAATCAATCTCCAAAATCCAAACTCCTCAAACCATAGCAAATTATATAACGTTGGAAAGCTCTTGAAGATTGTAATCTACATCTGCAATTTATTTTTGCAATCGAATCATGGTTTGGCCAGAAATCAGTGAAGAAGCCTTGGCCATCCGTGTTCGGGTTTCGCGATCGACGGTGGATCGTCGTCCGATCGACTAACGGGAGGCGCTGTGCATAGAGGACGATCAAGGGAGTTGATCCATGGGTTCGTGTGTATTGAAGGTATAAGAAATCACCAAAAATTGGCAGGGAATGTGGCGACAACCGTTGGCGTTCCTGACGTCGGAGTGGTCGCGCACAGTGGTGATAGGTCGGCCGGAGGTGGGCGTCGCGATGGTGGTCTCCATTTAGGTGTAGCGGCTTAGTCCGTTGGTGATTCGAGTTAGAAAGGCGGCGACTATTTTAGGTAGGGGTCTAATTGTGGTTCGTAGGGTTTAGACGATGGTATGTTATTTATGAATATGCCCCTGATTTATTTTTATCTTAAATTTAATTTTTCAAACTTCTAACTATCATAACTTTTGCATACGAACTCGGATTTGGACGCGGTTTTTTCTATTACGATCGTATCGGAATTTCGGACAATTTGGAACTAGTTTGGTTGAATATAGAGATTGTTTGATTTTTGGATTTTTATTGGATTTTAAATTGACAATAAATCAAAGGTGGGTGATTCAACCCACTACAAAATACTAAACCTTCTTATGTTAGTTGAATTAAATTTATTAATTGATTGTATTAATTGCTGTTTGGTAATTTAAATTGTCATTTAAATTTAATTTGAATTAAACCATTTAAAATAATACTGAAATTAAACTGATAGTTAAGTACCTGATATTGATAACCAGTTTATTGTTGTGATTTATTGACTGATTTTTGGATGTTGATTGTGATGGATGTTTATTTGTTGACATTTTGGATGATTGGATATTATGTTTATTATATATGTTGTTATCACACTGTAAGTTCCCTTAGTTTATTGTTAGGAAAATCACTATGGGTTGAAATAGCACATACCCGAATGATCTTATAAATTAAGGAAAATCGTTATGGGTTGAAATGATATACCCAAGCGATTTTATTGATTTGAAAATTATTGACTTGGGATACAGGTTGAAATGACATATACCCAGAAAATTTAACTATTTTGGTTTGAAATGATACATACCCAATCACTTGACCATAGGGTAGAAAATTATATACAGACACCGTTGGTCGGTTTTAAACTATTTTCTACATGGTAAGGTATGTTTGATTTATAAATTTGATTTTTAATTTAATTTAAAAAATTTATTTAAAAATTTATATTTGGGAAATTAACTTATTTTATATGTTTTAAAGCTTCAAATTATAAGTTAATATATGGTTTTAAATGTAATTTTAAGTTTTTAACTTATAATTTTATTTATTTTTAAATATATAATTTAAATAGTTTAAAAGTTTAATTTAATAAATAGTAAATATAATTTTAGGAGATATATATAAAATTTAATTTAATAAAATATTTAATATAGTTTTGTAAGAGATTTTATAATGGATTTTATAAATTGCTTTTATATAAGATTTTTATAGAGGATTTTATAATGGTTTTATAAAGGAGTTATAAAGGTTTTAAAGACTTTATAAGGGGTTTTATAAAGAACTTGTATTAAGGGAGTTGAAAGCGTTTTAAAGGAATTTGCGTTGAAGTTTATGAAAGGGGAAGAGTTGTAAACTGTTTTAGAATTTATAAATAGCTTTATATATGGTTTTAAAGCATTTAAATAGTTTATAAATTGTTTAAGAGAGATTTATAAATTATTTTCGAAATTGATTGAAAGAAATCTTCAGTATTTATGAATATATTTATACTTTTGGAATAAGTATATGGATATCTTGTTATAAAGGTATAAACTGATTTTTGGATTTATTATTAAAAATGTTTTATAAAATGACCATGGTGTGAAATAAGTGTTTGATTGTTAAAGAGACCGGTGTCGGATATTGGCATACTCTCTACCAATTCTGAAACACTTTAACAACTGTGGACATGGTGGAGAATCCAGCACGAAGTAGGATGGTTTGGCAAAAGCTACTGTATGAGGTAAGAACGTAGCCCTGACCTTCGAGTCAGTTTAATAGACTAAAACAGGAGCTATACCGGGCCAAGTGAGGTCGCTCTTTCGATCGGACTTGCTTTGTGATTGATTGGCAATCACCTTTGATTTGATTATGGGAGTGTGTTCCAAGGTGGGCAGTAGTAGCTGTTATGTGTTACCTCCAGTCTGGGAGTGAAAAACGGTATATCCTACCCTGGGCATTGCCTCGCATGCCTTGCCATATGCCTTATCTCTCCCACTACGATTTTGGTTTGTGTTGTACCTATGGACTGTTCCCTGATAGCCGACCGGTTTGGTAGAGTTTACAGTACTATATAGACTACGGCATTTATAAAAATGTGTTAAGGGGAATATAGATAATGCCTTAATGCTATTTTAATACTTTGCTTTACTGATAGACATTACATATATAGCGTATTCTACTACATATAGATAGTTTAACGGATCTTTCAGAGATGGAAAATCCCGAAACATCTCTTAAATTATTGCATGCATGTTATACACTAGATAGGAGATGTGAAATCCCATAAACATCTCTGAAGCCATTAACTCATATTTACTTATTGTTGATTTAAATTACATAAGATCTTTTAGTTCTGACTTGAGTGTTTTGTCTTTTCATTACGCTCGGGTCAGTCTAAGCATTTCAGTGTTGAAGACTTTATTTCTGGAGGACGAAGATGGAGTTTGGTATATTATATTATTAGTAATTTTTCAACTGCATCATTATTGGTGTGTCATTGTTTGTATTGTGATTGTTGTAAAAATTGTGTAATCAAATGTATATTATAAAACAGCTTCATGAACTGTTTATTTGATTATTATATTTTGTCATTTCGCTGTGAGATTCTGCGTTTTGTTTTTTCTTCTTTTCTCTTATTTTCTTATTTATCCCATTGACAATCCTCCCTTTTGAATGGTTTGAGTTGACATGTGTGGTTTATTATCGATTTAAACCCGTCCAAAAACGTGGGTCGTTATATATACTGTATGTATAAACTCATTTCGTTCTTCTAGGATGAATGGTAAATAAATCCATCCACAAATGGTTAGGAGGTGAACTCCGCTTTTTTCATTTTTCGGTTTACTTCCTAAAGAATCGGGGTTGAGTTTACCAAAAATATCGAAAGTTGTTTCGAAGAGATCGGGATCGGATCTGTTTCCGTTGGCAGGATTAACGTATAGGGGGGTTTTCGCTTTCTGTTTGGTGGCGAGCAAGAGACTCTTACCCCTACACATCCCGGAGAGGTAGTATAAGGCCTTGGTGAGTTGGTTTGCTAGGTGATTATAATCACGAGGCTGACCATAAATGCAGATTCAAGGTACCAGTGTATGCCGAAGTGGGGCCGGGATGGTTGAAAAGTCTATCGGTTGTCATTGCCGGGATACTTGAAAAGCCTACCGTTTCGTTACATTTGATATCAGAGCTGAAGGTTAAGCGATAACCTTGGCTTTGGTGGGGTTAACTCAATAGAGATAGGGTCAGTGACACCCTAGAATAAGTATGAGTGTATATATATAAGCATGTTTTTGTTAGTGATTATCAAATGTGTTATATTGTGTTGATTTATCGGTTTAGTGGCTTATGAACTCTGGTCAATACAGGGTGTACAACTGTACCGATAGGGGTTTTTGAATATTTAAACTAGGCAAATCGATATAGTATTGTTTTGGAACTGGGTAAATAAAATAATTTTACCTAGGGTATATTTTATATATAAAATAATGATTTTCACAAATAGTGTAATATAGTTAGTTGAGGTGTTAGGAGATAATAATATGATAGTATTATTATCTTTTAGGGTTTGTTTAATCATGCTTGTCTAGTTGAGAATTTACTATTGTTAGTATGTTCCCTTTTTAAGATATGGGTTAGTTAAATAAGGATTGCGAAAAATATGGAAATGAACACCTTGTGAGTTAAGTTTCACAGTTTGACTAAAAGGCGTTTGATGTTAATGTTGAGGTAGAATTTGATTTCAAAGTTAGAATATTTTAGGATAAATATTTAAAAATGGTTTAATAGAAGTGATTTGTAAAATGGGTTTTTAAAAATGTATCATTTAAGTTGGAAGAAATTTAGGTTGAAAATTGAGAACCTAAATCCTGGTGCTTTTGAAAGATGATTTTCAAGGTTTTAGGAAAATAGTAATAAAAATATTTGAAGCCAAATTGGTTTAAGTATAAATTTTTGGGAATAAAAGTGTAAGTAAGAAGTGTTATCTTTGGATTGGTAAGGGGAACAAGTCTTAACCGTTTTGTGATGATCAGAATAATCTTCTAAGTGACGATTAGATGTTTACCTAGGTGAAAATTACGAGGTACTTAGTTAATTATTCTCTTTATGTACGATCGAAACAAGTTCAACCCGAACAAACCCAAAGTGAGTTGGTGATATATGCTATTGGAAAATGTAAAGTATTGTTCCGAAAATGAAAACTTGGAAATAAAAGGAACATTTTTAAGTTAACTAGTTCGAGAGGCTCGGAAATAACTTAAAATTAGGAAAAAGATACGTTCAGATTGTAAACACTTCTCTTGAGTATTACCCTTCTTAGTAAGGGAATGTATGATACTGTTTGGTGATATCCAATTCCTTAGTACATTTTGGAGTTACTCGGGCTATGTCTATATATTTGTATGATTTAAAGTATAGAGTTCCATTTCAAAAAGTTTTTGAAAATAAAAGCTAGGTATTTGGATCTTGAATTTTCTTAGGAAAATAAAAGCAAAATGGAATAATGGAGTCAGATAGAGATATATGATCTCAGGATGTAACGGAGTAGCATATAAGTTGAACCTAAGAATAGTTTATGAAATATTTTCATTAAAATTTGAGGGAAATAGAATTGATATTAGGGGAGAACCAATCAAGTAAGTGCGTAAGTTGGACGTAGATCATTTCTCTTTCCATATAGAGCGATCCAAGATTCGAGTACATGGCTTTGGGATGTTGCACCATTTTGGATAAGGATCTATTAATCGACCTTTGACGGTGAGCACTTGATGAGGGTTCTTTTTGTGGGACCAAGGTTTTCTATCATAGTTACAACTATGTAAGGAGAATAGAGGTTCCAAATCAAGGAGTCTGATAGGAGTTTGCACTAGAGAATCGTGTGGGTGAGGCTAGTTTGGAGGGAAAGTTATATATCCGAATTGAGATCGAATCAGATTTTGCATAGAATGATCTATATGCATCATACGGGCTAATGTATAGTGTTAAGTGTTTTGTGGGATAGGTTGAGGTGTAATTTTGAGGACGAAATTCTTTTGTAGAGGGAAGAATGTAATGACCCGCAATTTCACTGCTTTGATTAGTGAATATTTATTTATTTTAAAAATTCAATATGTTGGTTTTATAATGAAAATAAACTCATTTTAATAAATTAATAATGATGATAAAATTGTATTCAAAATTTATTTACCAAATTAAATAGTTCGTAGAAAAATAGAAAATGCGACCAAAGAACATTTTTCGAAATTTCGAACTTTCGACACCGGATAGTTTTCGAGAATGTTGTTCGTCTTTGTGCACCATATACACACATATATAAGAGTTCATTAACTAAATAATAATACACTTATGAACAAATTATCTTATGTTTATTTGGATTAGTAAATGATGTAACAAGACATAGTTTTAAAAATAAGAAACTTATATATATAAGTATTGTAACATCTTACATTTACATATATATATATATATATATATATATATAGTATTGACACATCTTAGATCGTAGTCATTAACTATCATTATCCCTTGTCACGTCTTAGATTTAATTTATAATTTAATTCATATATATAAAGAAAGTGATGTGACTAAACATAATAATTATATATATAAAAGAAAGTGATGTGGCTAAACATAATAATTATATATATAAGAAAGTGATGTGACAAAACATAATTATATATATAAGAGTGATGTGATTAAAAATAATTATATATATATATATATATTATAAAAGATTCGTGATGTGACTAGATATAATGATGACAAGTTATATTATTTAATTTCTTTTGCCTATATATATCCACCTATTATTTTTCTTTTCGCCTTGCTTCCATTTACTTCTTCTTCCTTGTTAAAGTTTTTCATGGCTTCTTCTTTTATCCTTGAGAGAAGAAAAGGAAATAAAGAAGAAAAAAAGAAACGCTTAGAAAATTTGTTCAAAATCCACTCAAAATCTTCTCCATTTTCATCTTACTTCCTTTGGCTATAACTTCCACCTTTCTGCTCCAAATCATGATTTTCTTTTTTTTCAAACCGTATATAAATCTAGTGGATACAAATTTTGTGTTGACTACTTCCTCCATGTTTTTAGTCTAGCTATGTCAAAAACGCTAGTCTTAAGGCTCATTTTCGGACCTATGTTTTGAAGGCCGAAAATACCATCTCTTCTTTTGACCATAACTTTCTCAACAAGGATCCAAAACAAGTGATTATTTTTTCGAAATGATAGAGAGAAAAAATTTCTAAAACATTTATGTTGATTACTTTTAGAAATTCTGGGAGTAAAATGGTGAAAAGCCAAGAGCAAGATGATCTGTTTTTGGGTTACATTTTGGAGTTGTGAAGCTTTTCAAGTTCTAAAACATTTCATGATTAGGAAATCTTTATGGTGAGTGAATTCTAATATTTTTGGGAAATTTTTTATCTATATATATATATATTTGTCATTATTGCTTAATGGATGATGTTTTTGGCTAAATGGATGATGTTTGTTGTATGGATAATGACTCGATTTTGATAGACATATATGTGCTAATATGTGGTTAGCATTAGATATGAAAACAATGGTTCAAGTGCTATGTTTGAATATAAAGTTGTAAATTTGATATGTTATGCAAATGGTATGCTTGTGTATGTGAGATCTTGGATTATGGTCGAATGATTACGGAAAGATCAGTAGTTTGGAATGTTTAAAGGACTTGAGATCCATTTGGAAATCAAATCATTTACAAGTTTTAAATTAGTAAATGTTTTTGTTTATATTCTAACTTGTGTTAAGGATTTCAAAACCCTTTATTTTATGTATTAAAATATAATCCAAAGTGGAAGGTTAAAGTTTTTTATGGTAACTTAGAGAAGCAAATTCTAAGTTATTGCATCGATAGCGATAGTCGCTATGGAAGCAGTTCAGAAAAATTTAATTTCTAACTTTAAATTTTTCTTTTAAAAATTATTTGAAAACCTATATTAAAAAGTGATTAGCAACACATAAGTTAATTATAAATTGATTAAGTATGTTTAATAATTAATAAATTTATTAATTATGGATAATTATTTATTAATTTATCAGTAATTAAGTTAAGTAATTAGTGACTAATTAGTGATAATTAAGTAAGTTATTAAGAAGTCTTAATTAATGGTTAATTAAGTTAAAAATGGTAATTATTTTTATTTAATCAAGTTAAATTATTTTAAATATTATTTAATTAAAGTTTAATTATTTAATTAATTAATATTTAATTAAAGATTAATTATTTACTTAATTAGGGATTAATTTAAGTAAATGTTTATTTGTTTAAATTTTAATTATTAATTTACTTTTAATTAGTCAAGAATTAATTATGATTTGATTTTGATTATTTAAAATTTAATTAATCTTTAATTTATATTAAATTATGATTTAATTATTAAAAGTTATTTTTAACTTATTGGTTATGTTTTAAGTTGTGTTCTTTTCTAAATAGTTTGATTTTGACCAAAGGATCTCTTGTTCACGATATGAAATAGACAAACAGCTGTGAATAAGTTAGAATGTGATTGTTTGTGTTGTATGGACATTCATTAGAAGTATAAACCACCGTTCTGCTGTAGGGTAATTGTTTGGGCATGTGTTTAGCAGAATAAATCCCTGTTTGGCTATTAATTGATTAAATTGTTTTGGACATCTATTTAGCTGCCCAAATCACCATCCTGCTATTATGCTATTTAGACAGTATTTGCTAGTTGAGTTGTATTGACATGTCATTCCCCTATTTGATAATTGGTTGGATTTACATATATGTTGGCCTATGTAAATAATTGATAAGTGCCTTGGATTTAAATTGAAACAAAATGGTAACTTAAATCAGTACCATTGGGACTGCTAAGCCTCACTTGGAATTTATAAAGTATGGTTTTAATTTACTTAAATTAATTAATCAATTTGAGACTAAAGGTTTATAAAATTTTTTTCTCAAGTTATATAATTCTTATAAAAGTATTTATAAATGTAACTTGTGTATAGAAAGGGGTTTTACCATTGGAAAGGATTATTAAGGTGTTTTACAAATGATTTTTTGTAAATGATATATACAAATAGGGATGGCAATGGGACGGATCTAGGGTCTGAACCTCGTAGACCCGCCCCTGTTTTGACCCACCAAGACCCACCCATTGGGTTATCGAGGAGGGTAGACTCATGACCCGCTCTTAAGAGCTCCGGATCTAGGGTCGGGTTGAGGCTTGACCGACCCGCCCCAACCCGACCCGCACTACTGAGATTCAAAAAATTGCTTTATTATGATAACGATGATTTGTTAATCCTTTTATACATAAGCAGTTGTAAAATGGATTTTCTAATGTTCCATTTAGTAAGTATATAATTATTATGATATTAAGTTGCATCGCTAATAATTATATAGTAATGTATGCATGTTTTTCTTGAACCGTTGTCATGCGTCTTATTTTTATTACCATACCTATCATTGTGAACATAATGTTTACATTTATTTTATCATTTAGTGATAGTCCCTCTTACAAATAAAATAAATAAATATATGTACATTAATACATAATTTTGAATGAATATGTAATGCTTCACCGGGTCTTGGGGCGTGATGGATCTACCCTGACCCGTATAGGTTCCGGGTACGGGGCGAAAGTTCAGACCCACATCGGGTTAACGTGGCGGGTCTATGGCAGGGTTTATAAAACCCGAGCCGGGTCTGGGGCAGGGTTTATAAAACCCGGGCCGGTTTGGGGCATAAAAAACCCACCCCAACCCGCCCCATTGCCATCCCTATTTATAAAGGAGTATAGAAAGGTTTATATAAAGAGTTTAAACAACAAGAAAAATCATTTACGGTTGCAAAAAACTATGGCGTTTTATCATAAATGCAATCAAAAATATTTTTCCCAAAATATGTTTCGTGACTAAATTTTTTTTGTTCCCGCTCCTTAGAAAACTTTTTCCACCTAGCCAAAAATAAACGTGACCAGTCATTGTTTTCCATCTCACGTATACTTAGAAAACTCTCTCCCCATTTCGATCTACTTCTACAGAAATTTTTTCCCCTTTTCAATCCTCGCGGCAGCCAGCAATCACTCAAATTTCATAAACTGAAGATCAAGTTCCCCTTTCCATCGTCCACTCCGTCCTTGCTCAATGTCCACACGGCATTACTCAACATCCTCGCGGCAGCCAGCAATCGCTTGGGTATATTTAGGTACGAATCGTCTAAATTAATTTTGTGATTCTATTTTGATTTAACCCTAATTTGCATGCATCCTATATTCGAATTTCTACCTAATTTCTAACTGAAATTATTGATTCAACCCTAATAACGAAGATCTTTTATTCAACCCTAGTTTATACCTTTATATATTTATGTTTTTTTAATTAAACGAATAAAAGCTTGGCTATGTCCAGGGTTAAACTGTGTAATTGTTTTACCGTTTTAACCAAAGTACAAATTTTGTACACCAAGTACGTATAATCACAAAATTGAATTATGGAAGATATTGAATATCAACATGTCTAGACATGGAGAGTCTGGCTACACCCATGATTTTGTCAAAATTATCTGTAATACTAGACTCCAATTTGGAAAATTAGAACAGTAGTGAATTGCAAAGTAATACATAATCTTTTGTCTTCCTATTTAAGACTTTTAGAGAGACATGATAGTTGAGTAAGTCTAATTAAATGAGTTGCATGATACATACGTTTACCAATCTGTTAAAACTTACATCATAGAGAAAGTTATCAATAAGTGTCTTCATCATGTCTTTTGTCCTATAATTAAAAAAAACCAGTAAACGGAAAATGGCAAGTGGCTTTGCATGAAACCTGAAAGTAGTCGGCAAATATAAATCAAAAACAGGGATGCATGTTGCATCTGTTTGTATGATGTAAGGTTTTACATAGATTCCATATGGGTCACTTTAGGTGTTACGGCCTGCACGACTTCAAGCAATGACTTCGAAGCAAAAAAATTAGTTTCTTTCTTTTATCTGTAGTTGCAATTATTTAATGCATATGTAATCAAGTTTGTTATTCGGAAAGTAACCATCTGATCATACTCCTCATCTTTGTCACTTTCAACTAGTTTCCATTTAGCTGACTATTATAATTTTGCATCAAGAATGTAGTAGTTTTACATAAGTCAGATTTAGTAGTTTCAGAGCTTGAAAAACTGTTTGTTTTATTAGTCATATTGTTTGTCTTCCAATATAAATTTAATTGATTTAGACTCTTTATATATTTTATGGCCTGTGTAATAAATTCTATGTTATAGCACTACGTTGTTTTGACCATAACCTTCAAACCATTTATAGCCTGTGTAATAGGAATTAAAAAATGCTTATTTGATAGCACCAGAAATATACGTAACCAGCTTTACAACTGTTCCTAAAGCAACAAAAAAACTATTACCATGTTTTAAAATATCGAATTTGTTAGAAGTTACACTTCAAAGTACCATATTCATTCGGTGTTATTATACAGAATGAACTGATTTTTCAGTAAAACATACATGTATGAAATCACTTACACTTGTTCATAATTTATTAACAAAAATTCATTGAAACGTCATTGAACAAAGTTTTATTTGGCTAATCTTTAGAATGATTGGGTGGCATGATATTAAGAAGTACTATTAACATAGTAACTTATTTTTTTTTAAATTAGTATCAGACATAGGAAGAGGAGGTGTCACCAATTTCTACGTCAAAGATTGGGAACTTATTTACCTTCATGTCGATGATGGAAAAAGATTAGGTTTTTTTAAACAGTTGATAAAACAATGCTTAACTTAATATGTATTTTGAGAATTAGAACATGTAATAAAATATTAAAACTCAATTTCTTTTTAATGTTTTTAACCTTTTTCATAGAACTAGCTTAGAGTACAGACAAGGAGTAATGAATCTCGCGCATGCTGTAAAGAGGAATGTAAGAAGTGTAGAAAAAAAATTATGCCCTTGCAAAGATTATCGAAATCTTAGTCTTCATGATGATCACATCATCGTTGAACATTTAATTATTGAAGGAATGGATCCTAAATACATACACGGTGTATGGTTTAACCATGGCAAAAAGATAATTGAAGAGAAGAAAACAAATATGTTTGACGTATATGATTTATTTAAGACGATTCACTATGAAGATGAAGATTTTTTGAATGATGATTTTTTTTATGATGATAAAGATAATGTTGATTCTTAGAGTAAAGAGGATGAGTTACTCAAGAACTTAGAAGATGCAGAAACTCCATTATATCATGGTTGCATAGATCACACAAAATTATCTGCCATCACCGTCTTGTTTAATCTTAAATGTGAGACTGGCTTGTCTGATAGTGGGTTTGATAAGCTTTTAACTGTGCAACATTTATTTTTTCCGAAGAATAATGTGCTTCCCAAAACCTTATATGAAGTAAAGAAATTTCTTAGAACATTCGACATGGGTTTTGAAAAGATACATGCTTGTGAGAATGACTGTTGCCTTTTCAGAAAAGAATACAAAGATTTAGATATTGTCCAAAATGTGGTTCTTCGAGAAGGAAGAAAAATCAAGATACTAACGAGGTTCTAAAAGGTATTCCAGTTAAAGTGTTGAGATACTTTCCAATAATTCTTATATTTAAAAGAATGTATAGATCTCAAAAGATGGCAACAGATTTAAGATGGCGTATTAAAAATACAAGCAAAGATGGAAAAATGCGTCATCCTGTGGATTCTATGACATGAAAAATGGTGGATGAAAAGTATACATCTTTTTCATCTGATCCACGCAGTCTTAGGCTTGGTCTTGCTACAGATGGATTCATCCATCTTCCATGTTGAGTTCGAAATATAGTTGCTGGCCGGTAATGCTTGTGACATACAATCTTTCGCCTACGTTGTGTATGAAGAAAAAAAATATCATGTTATCTTTACTTATTCCAGACCCAAAGCAACCCGAAAATGATATTGATGTATATTTGACGCCTTTGGTGGAAGACTTGCATCATTTGTGGTGTAGTGGAGTTAATGCTTACGATGCATTTAGTAAAACTTTGTTTAAATTGAATGCAATTTTGCTATGGACGATTAATTATTTTTCGGCTTATTGAAATCTTGCTGGATGTCGTGTGAAGGGGGAAAAACGTTGCCCATTATGTGCTTTCAATAACCATTCTCGTTCGTTGAATCACAATCGAAAGAGCGTCGACATGGGTCATAGAAGATTTCTACCTACTTCAGATTCACAGAGGAAACAAAAGGCATTGTTTGATAACACCATAGAAAAAGGTAGTGCTCCTAGACTTCTAACTGGGAGAAACATTTATGCATTGTTGAAGGATTATCCAAATGATTTTGGAAAAGAAAAAGAAGAGAAACGTAAGAAGAGAAAGCGTGCTTACGATACAGAATATGAGTATGATAATATTAACAATTCTATAGAATTGGAGCTATCAAGATGGAAGAAAAGATCGATTTTCTTTGATTCGCCATTTTGGAAGGTTAGTGGTTAATTTATTTATTTTTCATTTTTTAAACATAAGAAAAACCCAATAATGCGTTATAGTTTTGGTTTTCGCAGGAACTTCCATTACGTCACAATATAGATGTAATGCATGTGGAGAAAAATATCGGTGAAGGCCTATTGGGCACGATGTTGCATGGTAATAAATCAAAAGATGGAACCGACTGTAAAAAGGATTTAGAGGATTGGGGAATTCGAAATGAGCTTCATGCACAATCTCATGGGAATAAAACATATCTTCCACCGGCTTCATACATGTTGTCGAATTCCAAGAGAAAAATATTTTGCAAAAGATTGTACGATTTCAAAGGGCCAGATGGCTATTGTTCAAATTTGAAGAATCGGATTTCGTTGCATGATTGCAAAATTAGCGGATTGAAGTCACAGGATTACCATGTATTAATGCAACAATTATTGCCAGTAGCATCGAGAGGATTAATGGCAAAGAAGGCAAGAAAAGCAATAATTCGCTTATGTTCTTTTTTCAAAAAATTATGTCAACGTGTTCTTGATAGAGAGAAGGTAGAAAAAATCAATGTTGAGATTATTGAAGTTTTATGCGAACTTGAAATTTTTTTCCACCATCTTTTTTTGATATAATGGTACATTTGTCCATTCATCTTGGAAAAGAAGCACCAATGTGTGGACCGGTTCATTTTTGTTGGATGTACCCATTCGAACAATATATGAAGACACTTAAAGATTATGTAAGAAACTATGCACGACCAGAGGGATGTATTGCAGAATCCTATCTTGTAGAAGAATCCATGATGTATTTAAATGAATTTTTGAAAAAACCTGGACCTATAAAGGAGAAAGAAGCTCGAAATGAAGATTATGAAAGTAATGTAATACCTGAGGGACGTCCGATTTCAATGTCCAAGACAGTTACATTGTCAGCTAATGAGAAAGAAATGGCTCATTTAGCCATGTTAATGAATATGAATGTGGTGGAACCATTTATAGAGTAAGTTTATGTTACATTGTTTTAATCATTTTGATGTGTTCGTAATGCTATTTATAACTTATAATCACTTGTTTTATACTAGTTTGCATTTGGAGGAATTAGAAAATTCAGACCAGCGCATGAGAAAAAATGCGACCTTACTTTGGGACACACATACAAAAATTTGCCGATTGGATTAAAAGGAAGGTTAGTTAGATTCCAAATATATTCTCATTTGAGTACTAATATTACTCTAAAATATTCATGCTAAATGGAATTTTTTGTAGATACCTATTGCCTCCAAGGATCATGATGACATGTTAAGATGGATTGCTTTGGGTCCGAAGAATGATGCCTTGTCTTACAAAGGATATGTTATCAATGATCAACGTTTTCATATAAAAGATGTAGGAGAGAAACTCAGAATTACGGGGTGACCTTTGATGTGACTACTATGTGTAGAGAAAGTGCAAAAGATATATCTCAAGTGGTTGATGTGGTCATTTATTATGGAATATTGACAGATATAATTTTATTAGATTATCATTTGTTTTATATTTCAGTTTTTAAGTGTCGTTGGGCATGTAAAGGAAATGGAGTAAAAGTTGATGATGATGGGTTCACTCTTGTTAATTTACATCAAGCATCGTTTTCAAAAGATCCATACATACTTGCATCTCAAACAAGACAAGTATTTTATTCAAGAGAAAATGATGATTCTAATTGGTATGTTGTAATGAAAGCACCATCAAGAAGTTTAAACGATTTAGGGACACATGATTGCATTGAGGAAGATATCCAAGCCGTGGAAGATTATGAAATAACCGAAATGGATGATGAAGATGTTAGCTTTGTTAGGGAGGACTGCGAAGGCATAATTGAGTAGATTATATGTTCACCTACTAAGTCAGATCCATACATTAGACTAATGCATTAGTCATAGTTGTAGACTCATTTTACTCTCTGAATGTCTCTATTTTTATTTTGCAAGTTGTGTTACTCATTTTGTATTTATTAAATTCACTATCAAAACTTGTTTTAGTAAGGAATGAAAGAATGGATTCAGATTTTATTGTCTTGTTACTCGTTTTGCTGGATTCATATAATTTATTCATTGAATTAGAGTAACAAACAATTCCAGTCCATTTGCGGTTCTAAGTACTGTAATATTATGTTTTCAATTTGTTAATGAAATAAATTCATATCCACTATGAACCAACCAATTTTAATTTGTGATTGTTATTTGTACGAAGCATGAATATGTGACACAATAAACTACCATCTCAGGCAATCTTGCCCTAGTTCATTGTCTGTTATGTATTTGTAATGGAATAGCCCGTAACTATTGGTTTTTTGAACTAAAATAATCTGAATTATAGCATGCAAATTTTCATCTGATAGTTCTAAACTAATGCTTTTCAATTCCTGTTTTCAATTGTTCAGTTGGTACTTGAAGAATTAAAGTCAGCAAATTTGACTCTATGACTATCCCACATCGTCACTCATCTTCGAGGTTTTCCAGGCCCCCATTCTGTTCATCCTGAAATCCGGTATTTTTGAATATATCAAAACTTTGCATGGTAATTGTGTCTGTACTTAACCGTGTTGAAAATAATAAATGTGCTTGATAAAAAAAAAAAGTTGCATGCATACAGATGATCAACACTGCATAAGGTTAAGTGTATGTCTTGTTCGATTCACTATTTAGTAACCTACTTGAAGAAATTTACACCATATTTAATGTTATATTTCTTGTTTCTTTTTTTATTTGTTTACTTCACCCTTTATGCATCTGATCTGGTTTATATTTGTTTTAAAATAACTCAAGCTTTCATTTTAATGAGGTGTGGATGTAACAAAAAAATTGGTTTCCTTGGATATGTTTTACTGATTAAGTTATTTTCAATCACGATGCTTCTATTAACAAAACAACTTGGATGCATATCCTGTTCATAAAGTCTGTGTTTATGAGTACTCAATGTTCATAAAATAATGCATATCCCGTTCTACTAGTTTGTTGCCAAAGAAGCACGAATCTTATGTGAATAACATGATAAACAAGAAAAAAATATTTTACCATATTTTAAGTTGTGTGAGAGAATCTGTACAGTTTGCTTCATATTTCTAATTATCTTCTTCTTGCTTCCTCGGTTGTTTTAATTACCTATTTCAGTCTTAGTTTGCCACCTGGTTACTGATTGATAAGATTTCTTTTAAAAGTAACCAAATGATAAGATTATGATCAGATTGAATTTTGTTTTGGATGAATGGCTATTGATAAATCTATTTAATTATTTTAGTACACACTTCAAAATAATAAGTTGGCCAAATAATATAAACTCGTAGCATTATTACATATAAGCTCATGCAATTCATGTTAGTTGAAAACATTTCTTTTTGTATATAGACAAAAAATTGATGACTGCATTCTTGGAAATTAAAGTTATTGAGAGCCATTCTTATTTAACCATTTTGGTTTTACTAGTAAAATTAGTTAAACCATTTACTATTCTATTTTTAATACGTATTTATGGGTCCAATTTTATTCATTAGCCTACTACAGTTTGTCATGGATGGTATATATTTTTCTCATCTGCATAGTCAAAGAACTGATTTTCAAATCATGAACTGGAGCTGGAAAAGGATTGAACTTGCTTAACATGACTACTCTATAATAGTTTTTGTTTATACATATATACTACGTTAATTTTTGCATTTAACATGCAAGGTCTAGTAAGTTTCTACATTAATGTATTAAAAAAGAATATTGATCTGATTACAAAAAATTAATCTTTTGTTAATTAATTTGTTCGTTATATTGTTTAAGATATAAAATTAACTTCTAGAATACTTCGAAATATGACGTTAAAAAGATTCAAAGATCATGTATCTGCAAACTAATTATTGGGTCCACATTCCTCCAGCGAGTAGATGGTAAATAATGAAATTTTTAAGTATCTCATATTTTGTTTCATTTGCAGAAAAGAGATGTTTCCTAGCTCTGTACGTACTCGCAACCAGAAAAAGACTGATAAGGAATCCCAGAAGTACAATTCAAAGCGGAAGTATAAATCAAAGCGGAAGTATAAAATTCCAACCGCTGCTTGTAGTGAAGGCGAAAAATGAGCAGTCAATGCTAAGAAGTAAGCCAGTGTTTGCAATGAAGACGAAGAACAAGCACTACACGATAACCCTTCTGACCCAAATGGGGAAAGGGCTTTGTTAGATGAAGAAGGCCCAAATGATGAAAGGGCTTTATTAGATGAAGAAGAAACCCGCTTAGACAATGAAATTCTTCTTGACCAGGCCGATGCTGCTGAGGTGGAAATTGAGAGAGCAAGTGATGCTGAAACCGCAAGTTCGTCTTGGAAAATAGGCGGTAGAGGTCAAACAAAAGCAAAAAAACTCCCGTTAAATAGTCATGATCGAAGTGAAGTTGAGTTCAATGATATAGGCGTACCAATAGGGCCAGGGTTTGTATATTTATCCTCTTTTCTTGGACCGCTTGTGCGGGAGCAGGTTCCATACACACTTGATGATTGGAGGAATCTAAGTGAAGAGTTAAAAGTTGTTTTGTGGCGATCGCTTCAGGTATGGAGCAGGTTCCCTACTGTATATGCTAGGGAATCTATTTATCAACGGTTTTCCCTGCTTTTGTCTATTTTGTAGATTTATCAAGCAACTCATCTTTCTTCTTCTCCTACCACTTACTTTTTAAAGTATAAATTCGGTTATAGTTTTGCCAAAATTGCGATTTTTAAATTGACTATAATAAACAGGAATTTATATTAAGAAATCCAGAAGTTCTAGTAGTTGAATCATGTCGTTTAAACATTTAATCCTGACTTCTGTTAAGAACCTTAATTTGTTAATTTGAATCATCATTAGTGCAGGTTCATATTGTGGATTATCCTCCTAAATTCAATTGTTTATATTTCTGGTTTTTTTAACATTTAATAGATAAATAAATTAGAAATGAATATTCATATTTCACGGAAGGTTTAGAATGACAGAGATTTATGTGTCCGGATGATTATTTCTAAGGCAAAAATGTAAACATGATTTGAATTATGTGTTATAAATCATAATTTGAGTCATCTAACAATGTACATCAGTACGAATTTGCTTGCTTCTAAAATTAGTGAATCGTTTTTTGATAAACTTTCATTGTTTCTAATTATTATTTTTGATAAAATCAGCTGATCAATGATTTCAAAACAATTATTCTAGACTGCAAATGCTATTCTTCAAAAATTAAACAATGTTGTCATAGATTATTGGATAGAATTAAAAAAATTTAACACCAATATCCCCGCTCACTTGAGATTGGAATCATACAATTTTGATTTTTAGTGACGTTGCTATCATCTTCAAGAGTACAAATCCTATAGATATATTTTAGGTGTCTAATGTCAGGACCAAGTGATTATTTCATGATTTTCATTCAGATTTCTTCAAAATTTAATGACCATAAAGTCATATATTCACCAATTATGTACTAGCTTGACAGCATTCTGCTTCACCATAGCATGTTTCTTTATATTCACATACTGTTAATATCATGTTTTCTACTGTTAATATCATGTTTTCATGTATTATTGCAGGTTAGATTTAAATTAGAAGAGGAATGGCAAAGAAAAACCGTATTTCAACAGATGGGAGTAATCTGAAGATCCTCAAAAAGAAAAGTGGTTCGAAAATTAAATAAAGCGGATAACGAAGAGGAAAGACTTAAATTGAAACCTACCAACATCAAAAACATGAACGAATGGAGAAAGTTATGAAGGCCAAAACAACTCCGGAGTTTAAGGTAACATTAAGATATCTGTAATATGCTTTTGGTTACTAAATTCTAGCATCTTTCAATATTTCCAGAAACGAAGTGAGAAATA
This sequence comes from Allium cepa, assembly GCA_030765085.1. NCBI lineage: Eukaryota > Viridiplantae > Streptophyta > Magnoliopsida > Asparagales > Amaryllidaceae > Allium > Allium cepa. The sequence continues at coordinate 114,996,197 of CM060932.1, forward strand.
TTCGGCCCTTAGGGTTAAACAAGTTCCACACACATCTGGTCGTAGGGGAATGGCTAGATTGACCGAGGACATGGTTAGTTAGTTAAGTATAGCATTATTTAATATTATTTTATAACTGTCAGTTTATTTGTTTAATGTTATTCTAATTTTAGAAAAAGGAAGTCCAAATCCATCATCCATAACTAGAGCTGATGTTTGGATTAAATCTCACGTTAAAAAAATTGGTGAACCAGTGACCGTGGAAGCTGCAAATACTATTATAAGAATTTTTTATTTTATCGGTATATAAAAAATTGTCCGAAACTATGATGATTTTACCATCGTACATTATTTGTATGTATTTATTTATGTAGGAAGAGATTAAAAAATTTGTTAGCCTATCACAGTCTAGCTCGTCACAGAATGTCAATGGAGATGCTCTTGCAAATGTATTGGGAAAAGATAAACTAGGACGGTTAAGGGCACTGGGAAGGGGCTGTACCTTAACCAAGCTAGCTGTAGCCCAGTCCAGAGATAAACAACTATCTCAATGTCGAGAGGAAATAGCAGAATTGAGGGGTATGGTACATATGCTGGTGGACCAAAAGGTTAACTTTTAAAAGTAATTTATTAAGTAGACATTGGGTAAACACTGGGAATAACATTGGGAAAACATTGTGTACAATGGCTTGAGGCAGCAAGTGAACCGAACAACAAGCAACACTTTGTTTTAGTGTGAAAATACCAAGCTTGGTCAGACTCTGCTAATTAAGGCCCCATTGTAGCTGCATTGCTCATTGGGAATAACATGTTATAATAATTGGAGACCTTCAAAAAGTTGGAGGCGTGTTAGGTAGTTGTCTAGTGGCCTAGTCCAGGGCCTACCTTTTCAAATGGTTTGTAAGAGACAAATGTTGAGTCTCATATTCGCGAATTATTTTCGTTGTATATCGATTATAGCAACTTTGGAATGGGTTACTAAACTCTTTATTAAATGATTCTATTTATCCATTGGGATATTCTCTTGTATCATGTCTAAATTTATCTTTGGGCAACAAGAATGTTTAAGTTTGTTTATCATGGAATGATATTTGTTTTGGTGTCAAATATATAATAATTTGATGCTTTCTTCCTATTTAAAGTAATGATTGATTTCCAGTACTATTTATTTTGGCACACAATTACAATTTACAAAATTATTTATTCTTATATAGTAGATGAATAAATTCACACTTGCAAATGCAGCTTATTCTCCATCTGCTTTTATTAATAAAATTACAATCATATTATACCCGAGAACATTGTAACAGAATTAGTTGTCGGGCCTTTGATCTTTAGTTTATACCTTCTTTTACATATTCTGCTGAAGATCATTTTATTGATGGATAAATGTTTTTCTAATGTCATCGGTCCACATAAATCTTTGGCATCCATTTTGAGTATCCAAATAGTATATGTAGTATAGGTGTTCCTGCTTGCTTTTCTTTTTTTCTCAAATAAAACACTCAACAAGTTTTGGGTGCACACGTAGTCTTGACACTTGATCACTGAACATAAATGGTAAGTCTATGATGAACAAGGTTTACTGATGCACCTATAATTTATTGCAAATATGCATAACAAAGTATATATAAAAACACTGTAGTAAATGGGAATAAGAAAACAGTGCATAACAACTGGTTTTTTGTTATATAATAATTTTGAAAATAATGAATTCAGACACACATGTTTGTAAATAATGCTACAACAACTGGTTTTTTGTATGTACTCTGCCATTCAAACTTGTTGGAGTGATTCTAGTGACATTTTAAGTATTGTGCATATCCACTTCAGTGCTCCTAAGATTAAAATATCCTAATATTAGTGCTTTGCTGCAGGGTAACGAAAGTTCGAAAGAAGGGAGCACACCTGAATTGGTAAAAATAATAATTATATTACTCAAGAAATAACATTTGGATTTTAGTTTGTAATCCAGTAATTGCTATAGTTTTCTGTTGAATAATTGTAGAGCAATGACGACGTATGTTCGGTGTTGAATTGGGATGGGACTTCTATAGTTGTTGCCGATGGGAGAGTGTTGTCCTTGGACCCAAATGAGGTTGTCAATGGCATTTGTCTTGGACCAAATGCTGTGAGTGTTATTATAGATTTCGTGAAAGAACCAGATGCTTACTTATGGAGGCCTACACCTGAAATGACAGTATTAGCAAACGCTGAGAATATGGTAGTAGCATGGCCATTAAATTGCATTAAGAGGGGGCTGTGAGGACAGCTGAATGAAGTCAGTATGGTAAATTTTATAATTCATAATATTTACGTCTGTCTTCCATAAATTTAATTTAAAAATATGTCTTGTATAATATTTTCACTTAATCACTAAACTCTTGATTTACACTTCTCCTTTTTAGAGTGACAGCAGCGCCCAAGATGATAAATGCAAGATTTGTGGTTGGAATAAGGGTGAAGAGGTAGTTGCCGAAGGAAGAATCTATGCCAGAGATCCACAACATCTTGTTAATGGTATTCCGCTCGGTCCGGCTGCCTTTGCGATTTGGGTGGCTAATGTAATAAATGGATATGCATATTTGTGGCGACCCACAGTTGATACGTCGTGCATTAAAGATGCAGTTTGTAGAAAAGTAGCATGGCCAAAATCAAAAGTTGAAGTTAATAAAGATGCAGTTGGTAGGAATGTAAATTGTGCGACTTCTCCCGTGATATCCACACCCATAATCGCGAAGAAACCACAACAACATGTAAGTAAATATGCTGGAAATATTTTGTAGTTTGTATTTTGTTTCTTCTATTTGAATATGCACCACTGTGCTGTTGCATTTTGTATGCTTTGGTTTCTAAAATAAGTACACAGTTTTCAATATGCACTGTTTGAAATATGCACCATTTTTTTCCAGCCGATTGCAAAGCTGACAAAAGATGTTAAATGCAAGTTGATTGATGTAGGTGAAACGAACGAAGAAGTGGCTGAAGGAACTATCGCTTCAATATATCCAATATTGGTGGTCCACTGTCGTCCATTGGGACGTGATGCTGTAAAAGTTCGGGTTGAAATTGTGAGAGTTCCGAATGCAGTGCTATGGAGACCTACATCGGAGTTGACGTGCATGGAAGATGCCTTTGGCGTTCCCGTAGCTTGGCCGATAGCAAAAGTCATTATGCAACCAAAATGAAAGGTATGCAATTCTTTATGTAATTGAATACTTCTTGCAAAATTACCATCATGGATAACCAGTAGCAACAAAATACTTAAACCATCAACTCAAATAATTATAATGCCTAAGTGATTTGAAAAGGGGCTGCCTTCAAAGTTATTGGAAATTTTCCTCTAAATTGCCTCATTATAACCTGCTTGTAGATGTGCAATGAGTTGTTGTACTTGAATTGTCACAACCCGATATTTTCAACCATTCGTATCCGCACATGTCGGACTTGAATTGCTCAAAATACCGCGTTGTAAATAAAATTCGGCAAATCTCAGAATATACAATAAATACATAATCACATATCACAGACACAGAGTATTTAATAATGCAGCGGAAGTAAAAGAGATAGTAGTTCATGAAGCTACTATAAGATACATCAGAGTTAAATAATATACAGTAGAAGAGTAACAAGATGCATCAAGTACAAATCAAAATACATCACTGGAAACACTGGATACAGAAAACAAATAGATGGCTGGATCTTCAAGCAAAGCTTCAACTCCAAAGGTGAGTCTTGAATGCTGAATCACTCAATCTGACTCGAGCGTAAAGCAAAACACAAAACACTCGAGTCAGGACATAAATACTTATGAACTGTAAATCAACTCAAGTGAACAGTAACAAAAATGCATCAGTAACTTAAAGAATGCTTGGGATCGCCCATCCTTTAAGGATCCGTTAAACTATTTACTATGTAGTAATATTGCGCTATTATAATAATGTCTACAGTAAAATAAACATACTTTTAAATAGCGTTCCGGGCTACCCATATCACCCTTCACACATAATAGTCCCAGTAGTCCATCCAATATCATGCCATCTCCACTACGGGTGACTGTCAGAGGATACCACACGGGCTACGGGAGAAAAACAAACTCGTAGTAAAGGCTCGGTATGGTAGGTGACACGGCACACAAGGCAATGCCAGGGTAGATATACCAATTACGCACACGGGCTGGTGGTAACGCAGCAGCCACATACGCCCACCTCGGAACACACTCCCATATCAAAAACGGAGGATGTCCATCTAATCAATCACCAGTAAGAGTATAGTATCGAAGGAATGTGTCCGATCGGAGGAATGACCTCACTTGGCCCGAGATCGCTCCTGTTTTAGCCACCTTATGCCAACTCACGGGAGTTGGGTCCACGTAATATACCTCAAGAACGTCGCCACCATCCTACTTCATTCTAGAATCTCCACCGCGTACACGGTTGTTAAAGTGGTTTTCGGAGTTGGCAAAGAGTATGACAACTTCCGATCCCGGTCTCTTTAACAACCAAACGTTATTATAACGCCGTGGTTATTTCAAAATAGTTTATACATCAAAAAGATCAAATCATTTCATTTCAAACTATATTTCTTTCAAAATAGTTTATACTTCGAAACCAAAACCATTTTTATTTCAAAACTATTTATTCAATCAAAATAGTTTATACTTCAAAACCAAAATCATTTTTATTTCAAAACTATATTCAAATCAAAATAGTTTATACTTCGAAACCAAAAACATTTCAAACATATATTCATTTCAAAATCATAATATTTTCAAAGTATAACTCTTTCGAAACAAAAAATACTTGAAACAATTACACTTTGAAAATCATAACATTTCAAAATCATACATTTGAAATCATGGGATATTCATTCAATTCTTTACATTTACAATTTTATTCAATTAATCCCAAATTTTCAATTTCCAACTTAATTCAATTAAAACCATCAGTTTCAATTAAATTTCCCAATAACCATTTCAAATCATATCAATTTCAAATATAGATTTGATCCACAAATTAAACTATTCAATTTTTAATATATTTCAAAGCTTTAATATCCCTCATTTCAAAAACTAAATTTTATAATTTCATATATCTCAAATCTAGTTTCATTATTACTTAGTTTTGAAATATTCATTTCATAAATCCAATACTATTTAAATAAACTCAATTTACAATTAAACTAAATATCCTTTCATACCAATATAAACTTCAAATATTCATTTATTAAAAGTACATATCATTCCAATTCATATTCTTTATCAAAATAAAGATCAAATCATTTCCAAACCTTATTATCAAATCATTATTTGAATTCAAATTCAAATACTCAAATTTAAATATCATTTTTAAATCAAATAAGTCATTCATTTGTTATTTCAAGTATCATTACAAAATACATTAAAAATTCCATTCAAAAATTCATTTATCTCATTACATTTCATTCCATTTAACACATAACCAAGTAAACCTTATTTAAATTTAAATTCAAATTCCTTAAAAATTCAAATTTAAATATTAAAATATATTCAAAACTTCTTAAATTTCACAATTAATCAATTTCCAAAAGTTAAATCATTTAACACTTTAAAATATAACTCAAACAGTGTTAAAATCTATAACATTTCAAACATTGTCAAATTATAGCAACGACATCATTTATAAAGTGCTATCATAGCTTATAGCTTCCAAAAATGGTTTAGTTCAAGAATAACGGCATTTATAAGATGTCGTAATAGATATTTAGTTATTTCAAACATTGTTAGATTCAAAACAATAGCATTTAAAAATGCTGTCAAAAGACTACAACATTTTGAAAATGCTATAAAATTCCAGATTTCATTTTAGCTTTTCAAAAATAATAATAAAACTCCAAATTTTTATTATAACTTAAAAATCATATTTCTAGACTTCAAAATTTCACATTTAAAATCATTTTAACATATGATTTAACACAACAAAATTTTTAGATCAAATATTCAATTTAAAAACTCCATTCATTTATTAAGTCAAAATTCACTGTTTATTAACATATAAATTAAACAAAACTTAAAATTTTACTTCAAATACAATTTCAAAACTTTAAATTTAATTTCCATTATTTATTTACATTTTAAAATAAAATTTAAAGTCTAAAATCTCAATTACTTCAAATTTACGTACTCAAATTCACAATTTCAAGAATTAATATTTAATTTTCTTAAAACCATAAAATATATATTTTTAAATCAAAATTTCATACTTTTAAAAATAAATATTTTAATAAAAATCATTTAAAAATATATCACGGGGTCTGTATAAAATTTTCTAACCTAGGTCAAGTGATACGGATATATATCATTTCAATCCGCAGTTTACAAAGAAAACCCGGGTTCTATCATTTCAAACCCGCAATCCTAAGTCAAATAAAATACAATAAAAATCGCTCAGGCCTATCATTTCAGCCCATAACGATTTTTCCCTAAATTTGGGCTGAAGTGATAATAACGATTGTTGAATTAAAGGATAGAGGTGAGTTAATCACTCACATGCCTATTTCTAAATCTTTGTTTGCTGCACATTATTATTTGAATGATTTTTGATTCAATTGTGTGCAATTTGGTTGAAAAGTTGTGTGATTTTTGTGTTATTGTTTGCTGAAAATTTGATATAAAAAAAAGTAGCTGCAGTAAAACAACGATAATATAAGGTAGACTAATCCAAATTGACTCAATCTTTTTGTGGCTGAAAGCTATTTCAATTAGCTACAAGTTTTCTTTTAATCATATTTCGAAATTCTGCTGTTAAATGGGTCGAAATTGTGTTTGAAACTAATGTTATTGCACAGTCATATAAAACATTTCCGAGTTAATACCTGAAAGTAAAATGGACATAACTTTTGATTGGTAAATCCAATTGTGTTGAATCTTTTTGCAGTAGAAAGATAATTTTCTGTGGAAGAACTTTTGTTTTAGTTACTTTCTCATATTTTGAATATTTCTTCGTCAAAATCCCTTTTTTTAACAGAGTAATAGTCTCTGCCCTGTCAAATTTCAGTACTAATATTGTTAGTAATTTAAGCATAACTCTTTCGTTTCTTAACCAAATTTAAGAATATTTGATGTTTTGGAAATCTTAGATCATATACTACAAGTTTCATGTTTTGTGTTTTTCATAATTTTGAAGTTATCTATTTCAAATTTGAGTGTTTCTATTGTAATCCCGAGAGCAAAACTATTATTTGCTCTGTTGTTGAATCTGAAACTAAATTAAGCATAACTTCTTCAATTTTTATCCAAATTCAATAATCTTTAATGTTCTGGAAAGCTAAGAATTTGTTCTAAAAGTTTCATGTTTTGAGGTTTCTGAAATTTTGAAGTTATATTGATCAAAACTGCATTTGATCGTTGCTATCCCGAGATCAAAATGACAGCAGTGTTGAATTTAGATCTCTGAACTATTTTTATCATAACTTTCTCATTTCTTATCCAAAATTAATAATCTTACATGTTCTGGAAAGCTTATACTTTGTACTAAAAGTTTCATGTTTTGTGTTTCTTGAAATTTTGAGGTTTGCTTGATCAAAACTGTGTTCGTTTGTCGCTGTTGCGAGAGCAAAACGACAGCAATAACAATTATTGACCCGAGAATTGTATTAGTTTATTTTTGCTCTCATTCTTATTCGATTTTGATGTTATTTTGAGATGTTTTGAGAGCTATGATGCCTATCAATAGGTTAGTTATATTTGAAGAATTTGAAATTGAAATTTAAATAGAATTTGAATTGAATTCGTATTGAACTCAAGTTATCGGTCTTGAGTTATCTTTCTTGTTTTTCTTTATTTTTGAGCACGGTTTCCACTAACCATTTTTGAAGTGATTTTTGAAATATATGAAATTTTCAAATTATTATTATATATTATTTTAAATTATTTTTCTTATATAAAATCTACTTATTTCCTATAATGAAGGAACTTCAAATATTGGTTTTATTAATCTTTTTAGAAAGGAAAAAAAAAGTTTAAAAGCTTGTTTTCTCTAGTAAACTATTTTAAATATAAAACATACACTTTTGTACTATTCGAAGGTATAAGAAAGAGAATTAAACGATTTAGTAAACGCACATGTCCCATACCACGTGCTTTGATGCATTTGCTCTGATACCAAGCTGTAACGCCCCACCCCAAGACCCACCTTAGTAAAGAGAATTAACGAGTGATTCCGTCTACTAAAGCGGAGAATAGGGCTGGTTAAGGGCGACCATCTATAACTTTGTCTTAAAACATCCAATGTATATAATATAGATTCTAAAATCTCAAAATATACTTTCAATAAAGTATAGCTCAAGAATATTCTCACATATTCTCATCTTTAAAATTTCAAAATAAATAAATAAATAAATGGCATTGCCTCGCCATTGAATCTCTAATAAATAGATATATCTGTTGGCTGCAGAGTTGACCGAATGATCAAAACTGCCTCGCCACTCTATTACTCATCTCTAAAATCAATGGCTGCAATTAGCATTCAAAAATAAATTTAATATTTAATCTCAAAATATTATTTTCAAAATCTCAATCCTTAAAACACAAATCTAAAGTCCGTTTGGGTATGTATCATTTCAACCCATAGTGATTCTATTCTAACAGGGAACTTGCAGTGTGAATATATGCATAAACTATATAAACAATGCCAGTGTCACAATATAATGTCATATATCACATGTCGGGTGATAATTAACAGTTTTAACATGGTAATAACATGGCATAGCATATCATATGATCATCATTAACTTGCATAACATTTTATGTTACTAAACACTTGTCATCAATTCACTATTTCATAAGTATAAATGTCAGAGTGAGAAAGACTCACCTTTTACGAAGCTAGAGACAAACAACACACAAGAGCGATTCCAAAGGCACGACAAGCACGATTTGATTTGAATTGATGGAGACCCTTGTAAACAACACAAAATATAACATACATAAGCACAAACATAGATATCGACATACAAATATAATCAACAACTTTAGTTTGCAGAACAGTTGCAAAACAAGAGAGATGACCAAACCTTAGAAGCAAAAGACTTGCACACGACAACATAAGCTTGTCACATGATCAAATGGGCTTGCTCTCATCATACTAGGCTCAGCCTAGATGCCAACATGGCTCAGGTTTGGGTCAATATGGGTTCATATGGCTCGGCCTAACTTGGATATGAAGGAGCGGAAGTTGTGACATGAGAAATACAAAAGTCAAGGCAATTAAGTGGATTTTTGGTGCAACTATAGGTTCGGCCTACCATGGCTTGGGCTTGGTCATGCAAGGGGATGGTCAGGTGGTGGATGGAGTGGCGGCCATAGGTGGTGGAGGGACTGGTGGCGGCGGCCATGGAGGTGGTTTCGGTTAAAAATGAAGGCTATGGCCTTAAGGGTTTGGCTAGGCTAGTTTGGTGGAACTTTTGTGTAAATTTTGTGGTGCAACATCAACGGATGGTCATGGCTACTGTCTTGGTCAGAGGAGAGGCTTATGAGCTACTGGAGATGATGGTGGAGAGGATGGTAGTGGTGGTGGTAGAGGCTAGGCCTAGCAAAACACAAGAAGGATCAATGCAAAAATCAATAGGAAAATCATAAAAACAAGAAGAAAGATGATACAATTTACCAAATTTTTGTAAAACAAATGGCCATGAGTTTTTTCTCAAGAAAGATGATAAAATTTTCGTGAGAAAGAGTGAGGAATGTGGCTGAAAGATGGAGTAGGGTACGGCCAAAGCATTGATGAATGGAGTTTGGAAAGTGAAAGGTCGGAATGCAAAAGGACTAAGCATACAAAAGATCTCAAACTCTTCATATATTCATTATTTATTTTTTAAATTTTTATATAACTGAAAAACATATATAAATTCAGTTAAAATACGAAAATATAGTAAATAAACAAAAATAAATTAATTAATTATTAATTATATATAGTTTAATTAAATAAAACAGCAAAATTTGCAACTAGTCTTGAAAATATGAAAAATAAGTGCAATGAACTTGGGAAAATTTTTTATGTACTTAAAAATATTTATAAATAAAGATAAGAACACAAAATAAAAAGGAAATCACAAAAATAAATAAATAAATTTTAATTTAAATATAGTTTAGATGAAGAAAATAGCAGAAAAAGGAAAACAGCCTTTTAAAAATAGGAAATCATCATAGTAAATTTTAGAAAAATTCTATTATCATTTCAAAAATATTTAAAAGTAAAAATATACATAATATAACATATTAAAATAAAATATGACAAAGAAAAATAAAATTTATACAATTTAAAATAACAAAATTGCAAAATAAACAATTTATACTCAAAATTGAAATGTACATATCTTTTGCAGTTTAACTCCGTTTTCCATGAAACAAAAAGCAATGTTCAAGTTATTAAATCTAATTTCATAATAAAAGATAAAATTTAAAATTTCAAACTTTTAAATTTTTAAGTTAAAAGTCAAAGTTTGACTATTTTGACCAAAATCAACATTTTCTGGAAATATTCAATTTATGCATGTTTGAAATTCTAATCCACATCAAAATCAACATTTATATTTAAATTAACAAAATATATTAATTTTAATAAATAAAATAAAGTTTTAAATTAGGAATTTAAATTAAAATAATTAAAATATACAATTACAATAATCAGAAAATACAGGGTTGTTACACTCTCCCCCACTCAAAACTTTTCATCCCCGAAAAGGAATGAGGTACGGGAAAGCGCAGAAAAAGATTGAATGAAATAGTATTAAGACAAGATGACAAGAAGATTAAAATTATACCTGATAACTGTTGCTATAGGTAAGTTTAACAATGTGGAGATGATCTTTCCAAGATCTTCCAGAATCAAGAACACAAGCATGAAAAGAATCTTTTAGAATCTGATTCACCCTTCCCGTTTGACCGACGGTCTGTGGATGGCAAGCGGTGCTTAGATTCAAAGATGAGTACCAAAGATTATTAAAGATTATAGAAAGATTTCTAAACAGACTGGTATAAGCAATAACCTCTCATTCTATAGCAAGACAAGGGAAATTAGGACAACCAAAAGATAGTTTGAAAAACAAAATAAGATAATAAATTTGAAACCATAAAATTTCAACTTAAACTGAAAATTAATTTTACATAAGTCAAATAAATCTTAAGCATCTCTAATTTCATTATCTTATCATCCAATTATCTTAAATTAACAAATCCCTAAAATCATGTATTTGAAAAATCTTTTATTATACTCAAAATGTGCCAAATAAAATTTAATTCTTCTTCACTACTAATTAAAATTAAATTTATTCCTCTCAATATATTTTATCACCTATGTTAAATATATTTACACTCATTGTAACTACCTTAAATTTATTCTTAGTTCCTTTATCATTATTTTATATTGTAAATTATTCCATTACACTTTTTCTTTATTTACCTCTGTTAATCCTTTTATAACTAATATTTAAGTATATAACATTTATAATAACCACTCAAATTTTATTTATAAAATCTTTTTTTTTATATATTGTACATTATCCAATTACATATTCAACTTCTAAAATTAAGGTAAGTTATATTGGAATGAAATTGTGTATTATACAAATAAAACTTTCTAATTAAATTATTTCAAGCTTGAATATTTATCCAAATCTTTAAATTATACTTAGAAATTATCTTTGAAGATAAAATTTAGGAATTAAATTTCCAATAAATTCCAAACTATTTAGAGATAAATAAATGCTCATATACTATATATATATATATATATATATATATATATATCCATTCAAATTTAAATCATATATCAGCATATGTTATAAATCCATTCTTATTTTAGAAATTAAAATCAATTAAATTTTCCCAAAACAAAACTGTAGCAAGACTACAGAATGGTCTCTTCACTTTGAAACTCGAAAATGAATGTCAATGATGCTGCAGTCATCACCGAAATTATTTTCCAACGACAAAGAGAAGAGCACTAAATTTAAATTTAAAATTCTTTGGAAACAAATTTCTATTCGAAAATACTTTAAATAGTACATTCTTTGAAACTTTAAACACAAGGTTTGGAAGCATTGGAAATTAAATTCCCAAATTCTTGTTTAAATTCATTTTAAATTTCCAAATAAATTTATAACCATGTTCATAGTTCACTTATTTATAAATGAAACAAGAGATAATGATATATAAAACCAAATATTATTTCTTAACAACCATTCAATAAAATTCAAAAAAGATTTATAATATAGTTACAAAATTTATTTCACAAAATTATTTCATTACTAAATTTTAAAAACATATTGTGTCAGTTTGATCTGTTCAAGTGTTTTGGAAATCTTATCGATGGCGTTGATCAGACGAATCGATTAGAAACCCAAATCAACATCAACAACTCAAAAAACACAATATATAAAACATTTTAAATATTAGTTTAAAATTACACTTCAAGAATAATTTGAAGATAAGTTGGAAACAAAGATGAGATAATTAAATAACAGAATAGAAAGATGGATAAGCTTATATAAATCGCGGGCAACCTTAACCGGGTCAACCGTGACTTAAAGAATAAGACCGATGTGGATTTCTTGGGTAAATCAACATTCGACCTTAAGATGTAGAGTTCGAAATTATAAGAGATACTAGCATCTAAACCGAGGATATAGAATCTCTGGTGAATCGATGCTAATTGTAAAGGAGTTTCACCCCTTTTACAAGAAAATTAGAATACTGGTGAGACCGCCAATTCACTATAAAGATCATTCGAAGTGGAGTTATGGGATACTCCGAAATCAAATGAAGATGAATATTGGGGAATAAGAATGGATTTTGGAACCGCAGGGAACGTTCCAAAATTCAAAAGAATCGAGTCAAAAGAAAGAGATTCAACTCGAATGAAAGTGATTCTGTAAATACATTTACCCTATATACTGAGTTTTGCCTAGAGCTACCAAAGCTCTGATACCAACTGTCACGACCCGATATTTTCAACCATTCGTATCCGCACATGTCGGACTTGAATTGCTCAAAATACCGCGTTGTAAATAAAATTCGGCAAATCTCAGAATATACAATAAATACATAATCACATATCACAGACACAGAGTATTTAATAATGCAGCGGAAGTAAAAGAGATAGTAGTTCATGAAGCTACTATAAGATACATCAGAGTTAAATAATATACAGTAGAAGAATAACAAGATACATCAAGTACAAATCAAAATACATCACTGGAAACACTGGATACTGAAAACAAATAGATGGCTGGATCTTCAAGCAAAGCTTCAACTCCAAAGGTGAGTCTTGAATGCTGAATCACTCAATCTGACTCGAGCGTAAAGCAAAACACAAAACACTCGAGTCAGGACATAAATACTTATGAACTGTAAATCAACTCAAGTGAACAGTAACAAAAATGCATCAGTAACTTAAAGAATGCTTGGGATCGCCCATCCTTTAAGGATCCGTTAAACTATTTACTATGTAGTAATATTGCACTATTATAATAATGTCTACAGTAAAATAAACATACTTTTAAATAGCGTTCCGGGCTACCCATATCACCCTTCACACATAATAGTCCCAGTAGTCCATCCAATATCATGCCATCTCCACTCCGGGTGACTGTCAGAGGATACCACACGGGCTACGGGAGAAAAACAAACTCGTAGTAAAGGCTCGGTATGGTAGGTGACACGGCACACAAGGCAATGCCAGGGTAGATATACCAATTACGCACACGGGCTGGTGGTAACGCAGCAGCCACATACGCCCACCTCGGAACACACTCCCATATCAAAATCGGAGGATGTCCATCTAATCAATCACCAGTAAGAGTATAGTATCGAAGGAATGTGTCCGATCGGAGGAATGACCTCACTTGGCCCGAGATCGCTCCTGTTTTAGCCACCTTATGCCAACTCACGGGAGTTGGGTCCACGTAATATACCTCAAGAACGTCGCCACCATCCTACTTCATTCTGGAATTTCCACCTCGTACACGGTTGTTAAAGTGGTTTTCGGAGTTGGAAGAGAGTATGACAACTTCCGATCCTGGTCTCTTTAACAACCAAACGTTATTATAACGCCGTGGTTATTTCAAAATAGTTTATACATCAAAAAGATCAAATCATTTCATTTCAAACTATATTTCTTTCAAAATAGTTTATACTTCGAAACCAAAACCATTTTTATTTCAAAACTATTTATTCAATCAAAATAGTTTATACTTCAAAACCAAAATCATTTTTATTTCAAAACTATATTCAAATCAAAATAGTTTATACTTCGAAACCAAAAACATTTCAAACATATATTCATTTCAAAATCATAATATTTTCAAAGTATAACTCTTTCGAAACCAAAAATACTTGAAACAATTACACTTTGAAAATCATAACATTTCAAAATCATACATTTGAAATCATGGGATATTCATTCAATTCTTTACATTTACAATTCATTCAGTTAATCCCAAGTTTTCAATTTCCAACTTAATTCAATTCAAACCATCAGTTTCAATTAAATTTCCCAATAACCATTTCAAATCATATCAATTTAAAATATAGATTTGATCCACAAATTAAGCTATTAAATTTTTAATATATTTCAAAGCTTTAATATCCCTCATTTCAAAAACTAAATTTTATAATTTCATATATCTCAAATCTAGTTTCATTATTACTTAGTTTTGAAATATTCATTTCATAAATCCAATACTATTTAAATAAACTCAATTTACAATTAAACTAAATATCCTTTCATACCAATATAAACTTCAAATATTCATTTATCAAAAGTACATATCATTCCAATTCATATTCTTTATCAAAATAAAGATCAAATCATTTCCAAACCTTATTATCAAATCATTATTTGAATTCAAATTCAAATACTCAAATTTAAATATCATTTTTAAATCAAATAAGTCATTTATTTGTTATTTCAAGTATCATTACAAAATACATTAAAAATTCCATTCAAAAATTCATTTATCTCATTACATTTCATTCCATTTAACACATAACCAAGTAAACCTTATTTAACTTCAAATTCAAATTCCTTAAAAATTCAAATTTAAATATTAAAATATATTCAAAACTTCTTAAATTTCACAATTAATCAATTTCCAAAAGTTAAATCATTTAACACTTTAAAATATAACTCAAACAGTGTTAAAATCTATAACATTTCAAACATTGTCAAATTATAGCAACGACATCATTTATAAAGTGCTATCGTAGCTTATAGCTTCCAAAAATGGTTTAGTTCAAGAATAACGGCATTTATAAGATGTCGTAATAGATATTTAGTTATTTCAAACATTGTTAGATTCAAAACAATAGCATTTAAAAATGCTGTCAAAAGACTACAACATTTTGAAAATGCTATAAAATTCCAGATTTCATTTTAGCTTTTCAAAAATAATAATAAAACTCCAAATTTTTATTATAACCTAAAATTCATATTTCTAGACTTCAAAATTTCACATTTAAAATCATTTTAACATATGATTTAACACAACAAAATTTTTAGATCAAATATTCAATTTAAAAACTCCATTCATTTATTAAGTCAAAATTCACTGTTTATTAACATATAAATTAAACAAAACTTAAAATTTTACTTCAAATACAATTTCAAAACTTTAAATTTAATTTCCATTATTTATTTACATTTTAAAATAAAATTTAAAGTCTAAAATCTCAATTACTTCAAATTTACGTACTCAAATTCACAATTTCAAGACTTAATATTTAATTTTCTTAAAACCATAAAATATATATTTTTAAATCAAAATTTCATACTTTTAAAAATAAATATTTTAATAAAAATCATTTAAAAATATACCACGGGGTCTGTATAAAATTTTCTAACCTAGGTCAAGTGATACGGATATATATCATTTCAATCCGCAGTTTACAAAGAAAACCCGGGTTCTATCATTTCAAACCCGCAATCCCAAGTCAAATAAAATACAATAAAAATCGCTCAGGCCTATCATTTCAGCCCATAACGATTTTTCCCTAATCTAAAGTCCGTTTGGGTATGTATCATTTCAACCCATAGTGATTCTATTCTAACAGGGAACT
Source organism: Allium cepa (assembly GCA_030765085.1). Lineage (NCBI taxonomy): Eukaryota > Viridiplantae > Streptophyta > Magnoliopsida > Asparagales > Amaryllidaceae > Allium > Allium cepa. Next base: position 115,012,269 of record CM060932.1, read on the forward strand.
TGCAGTGTGAATATATGCATAAACAATATAAACAATGCCAGTGTCACAATATAATGTCATATATCACATGTCGGGTGATAATTAACAGTTTTAACATAGTAATAACATGGCATAGCATATCATATGATCAACATTAACTTGCATAACATTTTATGTTACTAAACACTTGTCATCAATTCACTATTTCATAAGTATAAATGTCAGAGTGAGAAAGACTCATCTTTTACGAAGCTAGAGACAAACAACACACACAAGAGCGATTCCAAAGGCACGACAAGCACGATTTGATTTGAATTGATGAAGACCCTTGTAAACAACACAAAATATAACATACATAAGCACAAACATAGATATCGACATACAAATATAATCAACAACTTTAGTTTGCAGAACAGTTGCAAAACAAGAGAGATGACCAAACCTTAGAAGCAAAAGACTTGCACACGACAACATAAGCTTGTCACATGATCAAATGGGCTTGCTCTCATCATACTAGGCTCAGCCTAGATGACAACATGGCTCAGGTTTGGGTCAATATGGGTTCATATGGCTCGGCCTAACTTGGATATGAAGGAGTGGAAGTTGTGACATGAGAAATACAAAAGTCAAGGCAATTAAGTGGATTTTTGGTGCAACTATAGGTTCGGCCTACCATGGCTTGGGCTTGGTAATGCAAGGGGATGGTCAGGTGGTGGATGGAGTGTCGGCCAGAGATGGTGGAGGGACTGGTGGCGGCGGCCATGGAGGTGGTTTAGGTTAAAAATGAAGGCTATGGCCTTAAGGGTTTGGCTAGGCTAGTTTGGTGGAACTTTTGTGCAAATTTTGTGGTGCAACATCAACGGATGGTCATGGCTACTGTCTTGGTCAGAGGAGAGGCTTATGAGCTACTGGAGATGATGGTGGAGAGGATGGTAGTGGTGGTGGTAGAGGCTAGGCCTAGCAAAACACAAGAAGGATCAATGCAAAAATCAATAGGAAAATCATAAAAACAAGAAGAAAGATGATAGAATTTACCAAATTTTTGTAAAACAAATGGCCATGAGTTTTTTTCTCAAGAAAGATGATAAAATTTTCGTGAGAAAGAGTGAGGAATGTGGCTGAAAGATGGAGTAGGGTACGGCCAAAGCATTGATGAATGGAGTTTGAAAAGTGAAAGGTCGGAATGCAAAAGGACTAAGCATACAAAAGATCTCAAACTCTTCATATATTCATTATTTCTTTTTTAAATTTTTATATAACTGAAAAACATATATAAATTCAGTTAAAATACGAAAATATAGTAAATAAACAAAAATAAATAAATTAATTATTAATTATATATAGTTTAATTAAATAAAACAGCAAAATTTGCAACTAGTATTGAAAATATGAAAAATAAGTGCAATGAACTTGGGAAATTTTTTTATGTACTTAAAAATATTTATAAATAAAGATAAGAACACAAAATAAAAAGGAAATCACAAAAATAAATAAATAAATTTTAATTTAAATATAGTTTAGATGAAGAAAATAGCAGAAAAAGGAAAACAGCCTTTTAAAAATAGGAAATCATCATAGTAAATTTTAGAAAAATTTTATTATCATTTCAAAAATATTTAAAAGTCAAAATATACATAATATAACATATTAAAACATATTAAACTAAAATATGACAAAGAAAAATAAAATTTATACAATTTAAAATAACAAAATTGCAAAATAAACAATTTATACTTAAAATTGAAATGTACATATCTTTTGCAGTTTAACTCCGTTTTCCCCGAAACAAAAAGCAATGTTCAAGTTATTAAATCTATTTTCATAATAAAAGATAAAATTTAAAATTTCAAACTTTTAAATTTTTAAGTTAAAAGTCAAAGTTTGACTATTTTGACCAAAATCAACATTTTCTGGAAATATTCAATTTATGCATGTTTGAAATTCTAATCCACGTCAAAATCAACATTTATATTTAAATTAACAAAATATATTAATTTTAATAAATAAAATAAAGTTTTTAAATTAGGAATTTAAATTAAAATAATTAAAATATACAATTACAATAATCAGAAAATACAGGGTTGTTACATGAATGATTTATGTGCATATGCAACAATGTGAATAAGTTAGAATTTATGTTGGAATTTACTATGATCAGGCTTATCAAAATATGGTATTTATGTTGTATATATTAACTGTAATTGGTCGGTGGTTTAATCCATCAGTAGCCATAAGTTATATCGACTAATTGTACGTACTTAAAAGATAATTTATGATCCTAAGTTTCTTGTCATTTTACATACTAGGACCATATTATATTATTATCCCATATTTTTATTAGCAAATGCATCTATTGTTATGAATTTTTTGAATCTGTGTTTGGGGATATCCATATGGGTCTGGCAGACTTCTTACACTTACCTAATTTCACTATCTAAAATAATTCATGTACACTTATATTTTCATCTGTATTCGAGTATATGAAAATCTATGTTTGAGTATATGAAAATGTACAGGCGGAGATAAAATGTACAAAACATTGATGACAAATCTTCATTTTCATTTTATTCTCGGCCAAAACTAACATGCACATTATTTTAGTTTTCATATTCAGTTGTGCATATTCAGTTGAACACAAGATTGCACATATTCAGTTGTGCATAACTTTAGTCTCATTTTTTTCTCAGTATTGATGGTACTGTCATTATTATCTCAGTCTTGATTATAACTTGAGTCTCACTGTTGATTATATTTTGTCTACAGGTAGGCATTTCTGAAGAATGAGCAGTAGCAGCACTAGTTTATCGTACATGTTAGGTAGTTTGGCTGTTTATTGTACTTGCTTAGTTCAGATGTTTGTGGTACTTTAACTACAGCAGTAGCATATTGTTTGTGGTACGTAGTTCGGTTGTGTAAACTTCTATGTACGGTTAACCTTTTGTCTTGAAACTACTGTTCGGTTGTGTAAACTTCTATGTACGGTTAACATATTGTTTATGTATTTTGTGGTTTTTAAATGTGTTAATGTTTGAATGTGTATGTGTATATGTGTTTTGCGGCTGTTTAATGTGTATGTGTTTATGTATTATGTTATAAGCTATGAACAAGATTGAACTGGAGGCAATTTATAGGCAGAGCTGGAATATTTTTAGTAGCGTTTCGAAAACGCTACTAAAAAACGCTACAAAAAATAAAGGGTCGAAGGAGAGCATATATAGTAGCGTTTGATAAACGTGGCTACAGGCTTTGTCAATAAACTGCATCCTCTATTACAGCGTTTAATAAACGCTACCAAAATATTTTTGAGCAGAGCAAGTACATTTCGGTGGCGTTTTATACACGCTGCAAAAAAAGAATTTAGTGGCGTTTCATAAACGCTGCAGTAAAACGATTTATGGTAGCATTGAATAAATGCAACTAAAAATCAGGTATTTTTAGTCGCGGGCTTTATAACAGCGTTTATCAAAATGCTGCTAATACTTTTAGTAGCGTTTTTTGAGCGTTACTAAAAATCAAAATTCTTGAAGTGTTAAAAATAGGAAAAAGGTTTATAAATCATTTCAGTGATTTGGAAAGAGGTTTATAAATTAACTTAAAGGTTTATAAAAGTAGGTTATAACTTTATTTTGAAAGTTATAAGTTAATTGAAATATGAGATGAGCTTTGAAAAAGAGATTTTTTGATAAAGGATGAGCGGAATGTTTTATTTGGAAGAAATGTTTGGTTATTTAATATGAGATTTAGAAAGAAGAAAACTTTGAAAAGTTTGTAAATATACTTATACTGATAAGTTAAGTATATGATTTTGTTTCAAGACATGAAAAGTAAAATGTTTTGGTAATATACTTATAACATTGAGATAAGTATATAAATGTTCCCAAGTATAAAAGGAAATGTAAGTTGTTTGGGAATAGTGTTTTGAAAAGGTCTTGTGATCAGGTTTCATAAAGTGGTTTTATTAATTAAAGAGAATTAATAAAGGCTTAGTGGATCCCATATGGAAATTAAACCATGATTAGACGTTTGCTTATTTGATAGTTAAATAACCAACAATCAATCTAGACAAAACGTAACTTTGGAAATATCTAGGAGAAACATGAGAATTATAAGGTACAGTTACCGTCGAAGGTGCTATACTGTACATATAAACTCATTTCATTCTTTTAGGATGAATGATAAGGAAATCCATCCACCAACGGTAAGGAGGTGAACTCTGCTCTTGTCATTTGTCTGTTTATTTCCGAAACAACGGGGTTGAGTTTACCGAAAATATCGAAAGTTGTTCGAAGAGACCGAGATTGGATATGCTATCTGAAAACCACTTCGATCCAACTCAAGCATTTCGAAATGAAGACATCTTAAAGCATGGGATCGAAGATGGAGCCATTGAAGTGCAGGGCTGCTTGCTACTAATCCCGACAGTGGTTCCAAAATGGATGTAGTAAAAGTAGTACCTTCAATTTGTCCTTAACCTGGACAATTTGTATGGATGAGTGTTGGCACTGCATTACTGCTTAGAGGGCAGTGTTAGCATTCCAAGAGGGATTGCTATTCAGAAAGGTAAAACGTATCATCAAGCCTCATCAACCGAGAATGACAAAAACAGGGAAGATGTAGCAAGGCTACGTGGGTCACACATATTAAGGTATGTTGTCACCCTTCTAGATACGATACATCTATATATTTATGGATTGGTTGTGCATGAGAGCTCGATATAAAGAGGGTTGCAAAGCAACCAGGATGATGACATATTCGGTATTATTCAGTAAGGGGTAGGCCGATCTTGTGTTGGCAGGGGTCATTAGGTACGATCTCGGTACATTTTCTAGACATGTACTATGATGGGCGGTACCCCAGTAGCCCAGTCATTAGCTAAAATCCATTTTCCAGTACAAGCTTTACAGTTTTATTCGTATACTAAATATGTTGGAATGTGAGATGCAAGCATTCCAGCTATTTTATTAATTTACTTTGAACCCTTAGACATTATTATAATATCGTTGAATTTCTGTGAAAGTGTTTTGGTTATCGTAAGGTAAAATCCGTCCGGGTTTATGTGCGGCGTGGTCTTACGATAAACCTTTGATTTTAAAAGAGTTTTAAAGTTAATAATTCAATTGCTTTGAGGTTAATCACACCAGACCCATGTCTGACCCAGAGTTTTATTTTCTTTCCCTAAAACTCTTGGTTGATCAAATTTTTACAAGCAGCCAAGCAGTTCATGTTTCTATGGATGCACTTTTTGGAGGAGCTTGAAGCAAGAGGCTTCTTCAAGATAGTTATCATCTTGTTCTGCTATATATTATGTACTCTATATCTATGTATAAGGATAGGCTGTTATAACTGCCCTAGTAAGAAGTTGTATTAGTATGATTCTGATGTATCATTCTGTAAAAGACTTTGTAATGTGATTAATATAGGTTATTCCGTTGCATTGTGAGATTCCGTGTTTGTTATAAGTTCTTCTATCTTCTATCTTCTTCTTTCATTCCCCTAACGATCGGTGTTTTTTCGGCACTTGAATACTCGGCATGTAATACAGTGGATGTATTAGTATCGATTTTCGAGGATCGAAAAGCCAGGTTCGTTACACACGAGATCAATAGCGGACAACCATTGATGAAGGACTGGATGTGGGGTGAGATAAAGGGTGATTGTGGTAATTCGACCGCCCAGCCGAAGACATGTCAGCAATCCAGGAAAATCAAACTAGCAATATAGACAGATGAAATATGGCAGGATCCAAAGGTGGAAACTGAAGCAGCAGATAAAGGGTGATTGTGGTAATCTGCATACACCTTCTACACAATAAATATAAGAGGATGGAAGGAGGAAAGGAGAGGATTTTTTTTTCCTGGAATCCTTTTCTTCTCTATAAAATGCTTGAAAGTTGTATTATTCTTGTAAATCCTATGAAAAATTTGTACCAGGAAGGTATATATAAGAAAGGATTTGACTCGTGGTTGTAGGATTCACAAGGATCCAAACCACGTAAAAAATCTTTGTGTTCTTTTATTTTCATGCACCATTATCTAACGAATATGAATCGAACTTGACGTTCTAACAAATAGTTGAAGTGCAACTACTTGATTATGTAAGCATTCAACAACATAATCACTACCCAAAGTAGGCCTAATACAACTTAAGTTTGTTGATTCAAATTTGCAAAATTACATCACAATTACTTTCATAATCAATTGAGGTGCTGTGAGATGAAAAATCTCAGCAATGGGTATGTTTTATGATAATAGTTACAAAGTGTCATAACCATGAGTAATATATCACAATGAAATAAATATACCATTTTAAATATTCCTAGTCGATCTATCAAGACTGGATATCAACATATCCATTGAGACTAGAGTACGTAACACTCTTGAAATGTTGGGCAGAGCATTATTAAAGGCTAATGGGCGGCACTAAGGGGTTACATGCTGATAGTCATTGGATAACTATAGAATGAATCACTCGGTAGTTTTCAATTAGTTAATATAACTAAGATCAAACAAAAAATATCGATGTGACTAGTTTACACAGTTCTCTCGACTTGAAAATATTATTGATATTCAATGTTGAAGCTCCGGTTTGTTTATAGTTAAATCATGGCATGACATCCATCGATCGACTATAGTTGGTTCGAACGGAAGCACTGAAAGTGAAACACAATTCAAGAGAGAATTTGTCTCCTCGGTTATATGCGGTTAGTATCATAGTCAATTGAAGTCAACTCAAAGTCAAAGTTTCTCATGGTCGGAGCATTTCGGTTAATAATGATTATTATTATTGAACTAAAGAGTTTGTGTTTGGACTATAAAGTTGAATATGGACGACATTGGAATTTTGACCATTACCAAATTCCATAAGTCCAAAGTGAAATAATTTTGATGAAGAGAATTAGTGTAATAATTGTCATTAAAAGGTACCATTTTTGAAATTTGACTGTACTTAAAAGACTAATAAGCAACGAATTCATCCAAACTATCACACCACTAGCCAAGGTGATGTGTAAACATTGATATTTGAATTGTTCAATATTAATCGCTAACAGAATTCACACCTCTGAGTCGCACAATCGCATTTGTGATTTCTCCAAGAAACATATGATTTAATTAATTTGAAAATTATTATGAATTGATTAAATTAATTAATATATATGAAATATTAATTTTTGCTAATTTATTTCATGTTTTGAACGGTGTTGGTAATTATTTAAATGCATATATAAAAGTTATATTTGCATATATTGACATGCGATATCGATATAATTTTAAATATGGTTTAAATGATAAAATATTTACATAAATGTTTTTTCTTTTATTTGGAAAATTTACACATGAAGAATGTGCTTGGACAAGCCATATAATGGTGAGAGGAGGAGATCAATTAATTAAATTGATTGAAATTTAAAACAAATTAAAGATGGAAGTTTTGTTAAGAGAATGTGAAAGGTTCCTTCGATTCTATTAAAACAAAATCTCCTCATTTTGAGTTCTCTAATAGAACGTAACTTTTTCTTCCTCTTCTCTATCATTTATTCATGGTTGAAACTTCTTCCAAAAAAGCATCAAAAAAATTCAAGTCAACATTAAATTAAATTACAGAAAAGTGGTTCATCATTCTCTTGCAAGGTGGGATGCTGATTTATTTGAAATCTATGGAGAAGACACAAATCAAGGTGTGATGAAAAGCAAGGTTTATTGGGTAAGTTTATGTTTCATTCATGATGTTTTAAAATTTTTTTGAACATATATGTAAATTATAGCCAATTATTAAAATCAATTTTAAATCTATTCTATGTATTGTGATAACTATGAATTTTATTTGTGTATGCTTTTAAATGTTGATGATTTAGTTAGATCTAAAATAAGTAATTGTTTGCAATTGACTTGTTAAGTTCTTTTATAATTACTTAATAATTTGTCTAACCAAATAATTTATGTTTTGTTTCATTTGAGATCTGAAACAAATCCTCCTTTTTTTAATCCCATCGTATGTTGTTGAATATCTTCTTTGTTTTAATAAATTACTCATGTTGTCACACTTGTCCTTTTAATCATGGATCAAATTTTAATTGACTGAATTATGAAATTATGTTTGCATATATCACATGAGTGTGCTTTGTGTACATGTCTAAATTAATCAAGTCTTATTCATACCTTGAAATTGTAAAACTATATTAAACTAAATTTCATTTGGTTGATTTGTTTCCATTTGATTAGTTTCATGTTTCAAAATTGAAGATTATCTTATTACACATATATTTATATCTATATATAATCTTATATTAAGATCCAATTATATCGTTAGGGTCAAATTAATTGGGTTTGAAATGTCATATGGTATTAAATTAATTGTTTAATTGGTGATTGCAAAAAGGCTAAAGTAGAATTACACTTGATTATTTTCCTTTTCACTTAATTTGATTAGATTTAATTGCAACATAAATTACTTTTCCATCTTCACTCTTCTAATTCACGTACATTAATTGTCTCTTTACGTGAATTTTTTTCTTACCATTTATTTATGTAAATGCAAAATATAAGTGGTAACAAAAATTATATATATACATAAACATACATATACATATGTCCAAACTTTATATATGTGGTAATGTGTATATAAAAACCATATACATATATTGTACTATACTCAAACATATGTATATACTTAGGCATTTATATTCCTAATATGCATGCGAGAACGTAACATGTATATGTAAGTAAATATCTATATACATAGACAATAGATATAAATCACAATATCTAGGTGTACATATATGTATGTATGTATGTGTGTGAGTGTGTGTCTATACACACACACACATATATATTATGTATATGTATACATGTTTATATTTGTTCATTTACATTGTCATATATTTGAATGATCTTGGTGCATTCCTGGATATATTTAATTGAAATGTTAACATGTTTATTTAACAAATTATCAATCTAATTACATAGAGAGAAACGAAAAGTTACTCTCTTCAATTAATGTTATTTATTCCCTTAATTAATTGCACAAGTATTAAAGAAGGAAGCAAAAGGTTTCCTTCTTAAAATTAATTTAAATAAGTAACTACTACATAAATGGGTGTATTTGATAAATTTATTCATTTAGTTTAATATCAAATTCAAACCCTTTCAAACTAATCAAATAAAATGATATATTTTATTTAAAACCCCTTTTAAACTGAATCTAAATCTCTTTGGACTTCATAAGCCTAATAGATCCAAAAAGGAAAGGTTTTGAAATTTATCCTTTAACTCCCTATGGCCTAGCCAAGTTCCAACATTGGTATCAAAGCCCAATAGCCCATGCGGTCTAAATTAGTCATGTTAAGGCTAACTAATCAAGTTTGCCCATTTAATACGGTTTTTAGAGAGGTAATATCTAGGATTGGAATTGCATAATCAAGTACCATGTCCGACCTGGTTACCGACTTGGCCTAAATGGTGAAGTGATCCTAAAGGTTGCCTCTAATGGAAAATGCCTGATTTGAATTGGGCCTTGGGCTAACTTTCAAAATAGTTTTGAAAATTAAGACAAGATTTTAAATTTAATTGTCAAATTTAAAACAAAATATGTTTATTTTAAAAGGTTATAATATAACATAAATTTCAAAATGTTTGAAAAATTAATGAAATCTTCAAAATATTTAAATATTAATTTTGAATTTTGAATTTTTACTAATAAAATAAATTAATTAAATAATTTAATTAATTAATACTTATATGCATGTATTATATATATTGATATGCATTATGTTATTTTGAAGTGTTTAAGATAATATAAGTATACAAGTATGTATATACGAAACTTTTTTGAAATTAATATAATTGAATTAAAATTATTTAATTAATTAAATAAATTAATTAAATAAAAATATACATATTGAAGATATATGCGTTATACTATATAGGTTATAACATGTGTATATATGGTATATAGATATTGCTATAAGGGTTATAATATATAATGTAAAGTTTATAGTAGAAATGTCCAATATAAACGTTGAACTATAATACTAATATAAAATTAATTAAAGAGCTAACTAATTAAAATTAATCAAATAATATTTAATTAATATAATATTATACATAGGACTATTATATAAATAATATGAAATATAATAGTTATATGATAATAAAACTTATATGATATGACTGTGTAAACTAAGGTAGAATATTAAATAAACCCAATACATACGTAAATGTACATATACCATGATTTCTGAAATGTCTGACACTTGAATCACGAGGGTATTTCATAAGAAATACATTATTTCATAAGTCAATATCACTCAAAATAATATATTGAAGATTATGAATCCTCGATATAATGTTGTCTTCTATCATATATATATATATATATTAATGAATTACTTGTATACTCCTTAGTTGTTGAGTGAACTCAAGCCAGGGATGCTATGTGTAGTATTATTAATATATTGTATAGACGAGGTAAGATAACAATATGTATTTATTGAGTATAACTCAAGATACATATACTATACTTAGGTCATCGCAACATGGTAAGTACGAGTGAATAATCTCTTTCGATCTATTGAGAAAACTCATGGTTGAAATGAGATTAGGATAAGGAACCATGCGTTAGGAGTTGTATGTGATAGAACCGATAAGGGTTATCCCTCGTTTGTAGGGCTATGAATTATTGAGCAAACTCAAGGTCAAAATCTCATGACACACGAGTCTTAACACCCACTAATGAAGTCGACAGACTTCTATGTTTGACCTTAGGGTTTGGAGAAATACAAAAGACTAGTGGAGCTTTACGTGGAAAATGAAATCATAACATTTAGCTTTTCTAATATTATAAGAACATATGCTAAATAATGTTATAATAATCTACATTGATAAATTTGTGCATTTGAAATGATTAATAAAACATTTATTAATTAAAATATACAAATTGAAATGAATTGAAGATTGAAATATAAAAATATAATATATATATATATATATATACATTTACTATCAAATATTTCTTGCATGTTGATGTTTTCTACACCCATGCAAGTGCCTAACTTTAGAACTACTTAATACGTTCGTAATTTAGTCACTCATGGGTTTATTTGGTCGAGACCATGTACTAGATTCTATGAGTTCTGAACTCAAAAGCAATATAAGACTATGGATATTTGATCCATGCATTATCGCAAATAAGTGTTATATCATGAATAGTCATAGTTCATAATGTACGATATTTTGATGAAATCAGTTCATTTGAAGCAAGCAAATAAACCATAGCAAGGAATCGAGTGTTTAATTTGATTGATTACAATAAAGATAGTATTGTGTTAAATGTAACACTAGACTCGTTGAAATGCCAGTTTAACCAGTTTATGCAAAGTAAAACATATTTGATATCCTTAAATGTTGAGGATGATCGAGTGCGCTTTTTTAAAGAGTTCGTTAAGATGTTGTAGTAAGGGCATTCTTTTGAATGGTTCGACCATTTAGAAAGAAAAATGAACGTACAAGAGTAGATGTGAGTTAAGGTATAGTTAGGATGAAGAGAGCGAATAGTCATTTCTTCTTCACAAAGAAACATCGGCAATGAGAATTGTACTAATAATAGTTGATACTTAACATTGGAGTAAGAAATATGATTTCAATTTCAAAATATATTTTCATATAGAAAATTGTTTTCTATGATATTTATTTCTTTGAGTTCAAAATACTTGATCAAAGAACTCTTCGTTATAAAGTAGTTGTAGCATATGTAACAAATAATCTACACTGAGTGAATAATGGACGACCATATTCAGTAACTATTATAGTAATGGCGGAAATAGTGGGAGCATGTCATATAACACTTATTGATTGCATCAAGTTATTGGAACTGGGCCAGCCGACAAGAGAAGTTATGGGTGAATTTCAAAAATAATTCCCTTACTAGATTTTATTGGTTTTATGAAGTCTAATTTATTTAATAAATTTCTAAATATTATTTTAATAAAATCTTCAATTTTATTTAAATTTAAATTTATATTATTTTATTTAACTTACGTCTTGATATACGTGTGCGCGCGCACCCGCATGTGTAACATATCGACCCTGCAAGGTATAACATGTCCACGTATAGATGTTATGATTTACATCGTAATAGACACGTTAGCTCATCTAGTATGCAAGTATATATTATCCAAATACAAGAAAGTATATATATATACTTAATTCCAATGTCTTGAAGTACACCTTCAAAAGATGATTTCTCTCGTTTGAAACCTTTTTCGATTCAACGGAGAGTTACTTCTTGAACCATTAACCTTCAGCTATCGGATAGCGAACGAACCTGACTTGATTTGAATTTGAGAAATTAGGGAGATGGAAGGTAAGAATTTAGCTAGTAATAGATCAGGTTGGAGGCTTCCAAAAGTCCTCTGAAGGTTGAGGATAGAGATGTTCATATAGAGGAGGAATAAAAGATATTTTACGATCAAGATCCTATATTACCTCTTACCAATTCTCTTCCATCTTAGCCCTCCATCTCAAATTCTATGTTGCAACATCTTATGGCCACATTAATCCCTTATTATGGCTGAATTTTTTAGCCCCCTTCATGGGTTTTTAACCCATTTAGTGCCCAGTTAAATATTGTACAATTTAATTTAATTTAATCGCTTATCGATATCATATATCGATTGATATATTTATAACTATTATAAATATTTATAATAATATTTATTCTTCAAATCATAATCAAAATTTAAAATTAATATTACATAAATATTAATTAATTTAAATAATTTGTAATAATTGTAAATTAATTAAATTGTTTGGTCAAAGGAGAATTCATCGTTTCGATTGTGTAACTCGTCGGGTGCAAATTCGGTCAGTGATTAATATCGAACTATTCGAATATTAACATTCCCACATACTTAGCAAGTGGTATGACATTTTGGCCAAATTTATTACTTACTTAGTTTCGGTAAAAGTCCAATTTTACTTTAATTAAGCCTTACCAGGTTGTGACTTTTATTTACACCAATTATCTTCGTCAAAACTATATCACTTTGAACTTGTGGAATTTTGTGACATCCCGGAAATTTGGGGCAATATTTATTTAATAATCTGTGTTAAAAATTAATTTGATTTGATAATAATTGTTAATAATATTAAATTGATTTAATAATCTCCTTTAAAATAAATATTTAACTAATAATTTATGTTTTCAAAGCTAATTTAATGTGTTCTCTATTTATAATATATATATTTGTATATATTGTAAATAGTAAGTTTGTTTTAATTTAACAAGTAAAACATATTTTCTTATTTTAATCTTTTTAGAAATTATAATTTAGGAATTTGATTTAAATTTAATATTAAATAAATAATAAGTGGCTTTAAAATATACTAATGATAAAGTTAAAATTTGTTTAAAGGATTTTAACTTAAAATTAAATTTAACAAAGGTTGTTTGTTCTTGTTTTAGATATAGTTGATAAAATAAGTAATTTATTTATATGGTGATAATTTCTTTATAAATTATTTTAATAATGAGTTTTATTTATAATATAATAACTTCACAAGTAGATTTTAAAATAAATAGAAATTGTTATATATATATATACACATATATTTGGAAGAAACTATGTTTTGAAGTTTAAAATAAAATCTTTTAAAAATGTTTTAACTTAAGATAAACCTTATAAATATTTAGCATAAGTGTAATAATAGATAATAATTAAAATTAGTATTTTATAGTTATGCTAAAATAAAAGAGAAACAAAATAAACAAAATATCTAAACACAAAGATGCAATAGCTTAGAACAAAGAATCAAGGCAATGCAAATTTATAACCTGCAAAGTAAAATGTGCAGGCTAGTAAGAATGCTAAGGTAACAAAACAAATATGCAGGCAAGGGAATACAAATGCAAAGTAAAGTTAGCTTAAAAATAAGCAACCTGACAAAGTCATAAGTGTGTAGCCTGTAGAGTTTTGAAATGTAAGAGACAAAATAAAGTAAGTTGTGAAACAAAACTGATTTAAAAACAAATAAGTAAAGCAAAATAAATAAAAGCATAAAGTACTCTAAAGCAAAGTAAAAAGATAAGTATACAGGTAGGTACAAAACAAAGAAAACAAGGCAATGCAAATTTGTAGCTGTAAATAAATATGCCTGTAGTGTTTGAAATGCTAAGGTTAAAACAAAGTATAGAAATAATATGCAGATAGATAGAAATGCAAAGCAAAGTCAACATGGAAATGCAAAGTAAAGATAGCTTGTAGATAAAGACTAAGGCAAGAGAAAAAGAATATCTATGTATAAGATTAGTAGGAAACATATAGTACTCAAATAATTAATGCTTTCATTTCTTAGCAGCAAACAAGTCATTTCGAATTGTATAAAGCTAAATTCAGCCTCCATTTAGAGAAAATATCTCTGAACAAACTAAATACCTAAACCAGTAAACACCTCTCTTTTTTACATATCTTGTCTTCTTTATATATGTAATGTTTTGTTTAGTTCGTTCAACAGCAAACAAGAAAATTTTATAGCAAGCCTTTTCTTTTCTTTTACAAAACTTAAACAACATCATACGACTAACAAGCAAGCCTGCAAGCAAATTTAAATCAAAACATGAAGCATCAAGACTGCAGATCAGTTTTTAAACCTGGAAAACTAAAGCAAGTCTGAGAATAACAAGCCTACATGCAACTGCAAGTTCGTAAATCAAAGCATATTAAAGCAAGCTATCAAATTTAATGTGGCAATGCAGTTCCAGTTTAAACAATCCCAGATGTTTGTTGCTTGAAGTTGTTCACTGGTCTCTGTTCTTCAACATGTTGGTGAGTAACTTAGATTTTTACAATACTTAAATATATATGTTGCTTAATTATTGTCTAAGATATGTATATATCTTATTGCATTTCTGAGTATATGTGTTCTGCATGTATGTGTGATGATGACTTGAAAAAAACATCTCTGTATTTAGAATTTAAGCTACTGTTTTACTTTCAAAAATCACTAGAGCTTAATCTATTGGTTGATAGAACTTAGTATCTGAAAAAAATGTGTTTGTTTGTTTATAAAGTAAATTTTAAAATTAAAATTTAAGTTAAACAAAGTAGAGTTAATTCTGAAAACATTATAAACAGTTAAGGGTTAAATTAAGTGATAATTTCAAACATCTTGAAATATCAATTCAGGTTCATAACTTGAATACTTATCAGAAATAAGGATTTTTAAGAGTAAATTCACAATTTTTTAGTTGAGTTTTGTTTTGGCATTTCTGATTTCTTTGAATTGGAGATTTTGGGTTGCCGCTGGCAACACAGTGGTTTTGAGTGGTTGTAGTTCTTCATGGAGGTGGAGATGTGACCGGAGAGGCCGAGAAAAAAATAGTGAATGATGATGAAGATCATCAGAGAAGTTGCGGTGGTGGGTTTCTTTTCCTAAACCTAATTTTGGTCGCGCTGAAGAACTTGATCGATTCTCCTTCTCTGGAGCATCGAGTGTTTTGGCTTCGTGGGAGGTGGTAGCTGGGTCATTGATGAAGGTGTAGCCGGAGCTGTCGACTTCCACGTGGACGGAGTGGCGAGGGAGAAGCGATGCCAGGTTTTGAGTGGGAAGTTGAAGGCCTGTTCCAGGATTGTGATCGTGTTGTGAGCTTTGGGTTCAGCTAACTCGATTTCGATTCGAGATGTTGTGGTGGGTTTTGGATGATCGTGTGACGTCTGGTGATGGCCAATGAAGTGTTGAAGCCCGAGTGACTGGCCGGAGATGGCCAAGACCATGGTGCACGTGCACCGTGCCATTGAAGTTGGGGATTACCGTTTTCTGTGTGCAGTTTTTTGTTAGGGAAGACTCGAGTTTAATCGAGTGTTGACTCGAAGCAGAGGAGGAGGAAACTCGAAGCAAATCTGATTTTCTCTCGGGTCAGTGTTGTTTCCAGTTTTTGTAAACCTGGTAGCAAATGAATGGAACTTTCTTGTTCCAGTTTGTGTAACCTGATAGCAAGTGTTTGAGATTTTTAAACAAGCTCACAGGAAACCTTAATTTGTATTCAAGATTTAAACAAAGTTTAAATCAGTTGAAGTGTGAATTCAAACTATTTTTATTGAATTCAAATCTGAAATAAGATATAGGTTTCTAAATATTTAAATGGGAATTCCAGTTTTCAACCTGACAGTTCAGTTTTTTTTTTTTTTTAAATTCAATTTAAATTTGAAAACTGAAATTCAAAACAGGATTTAAACTATGTTTTAAATATAAAGTAGAGTATAGGTTCAATTGAATTTTGAATCTAAGGTATTAAAATGAATTTGGATTTTAAATCAAGAATTTAAAATCAAGGTGGTAAAAGTAAGTTAAAATCAAGGTTAAACAAATTGTTTTAATTTGAATTCGCAAGTTAAAATATTAATGTAATTTGAAGTTTTATATTTAAATAAAGATTTAAGTGATTGGGTTTAAAAGCTTTTCTTATATAAGTTCATATGTAAGAAATAAAGGTTATTTATATTTATAAATTGAATTTAAATTGGGTAAATGTTTAAACAATAACCACATTGATTCTTGAATTCAAAATGGAATTTGAATTTGAACTTAAAATGTTCTAATACATTTTAATATTAATAAAGTCATTAATAAAGAGATAAATTATCTTAGAAACAATTAAGGTATTTAGATGATTAAATAGATAAGATAATTAAGGAATGACTTATGTATTAAATTTCTCTAATTAATAATTTAGATTAATTTATATTTAGAAATTAATTAGGGAATAAATTAAGAAATGTTATTAGTAAATGAAGATAACTAACTAAGGATTATTATTTAATTAATTAATGTGATTAATTTTATTAATTAATTAGATTAATTAATTTAGATAATCTATTGTAAATTGTTAAGAGCAATTACTTGATAAAAGTAATTAGAAGATTAATTACTTATTGTAATTAATTTTGATGTTATGATTAAATTAAGTTAATTAATTTAGTTTAATTAATTTAAGAAATCATTTGATGGTTTGATAAGTGTAATTACTTGGTGTAATTAATGGATCAGGATTACTTAGGGAAGTAATTAGATGATAATTTCTGAATGTAATTAATACAGGATGAATTGTAGATGAAGTAAGTTGGGTAATTACTTTTGAAGTTAATCAGGGATTAATTATGGAGATAATTAATTATGGGATAATTAATTTATTAATAAGTAATTAAGGGTAGTTAATTACTGGATTGTTATTAATCAAAGGTGATTAATAATTGTGTTTAATTAAAGATTAATTACTTAATGTAATTAATCTGAATAAAGTTATTAATTTTAAATATAATTAGAAATCATTAATTAATGTAATTAATGATGGAATTTAGAAATGGGTAAATTAAGTAATAATAATAGTGAAGTGATTAATTATTGTAATTAATTAAGGATAAATGTAAGTAATTATATTTAATGAATAAATGAAGTAATTAAATGTTAATTACTACGAATAATTTAGGGTAATAAATTTGTAAAATTAATTAAATACAAATTACATATTGTAATTAGAGAATGATTAATCAATGGTGATTAATCAAGATAAATTCTTAGTGGATGATTAATTAATTAGATTTATAATTAATTAATGATTGTATAAGCAGGATTTATAGATGAAGTAATTAATTTAATTTACTTTAAGTTAATTAGAGATAGAAGTAATTAATTTAATTCATTTTAAATTAATTATAAATGGTATGATTATAAATCATTGCTTATAGATGAATGATATTGATATTTATTGAATGGGTGTGAACTTATATATGAGATGAGTAATATCTATATGATATGGATTATCTGTTTATTATCTGTTTGGATGATAATATGAATTATCTGTTTATGATGATGATGTGATTATCTATTGTGATATTGTGAATTATCTATCTGTGTGTATATAGATAATTGAATTGAATTGTTTTAAAACTCTAAAACAACTTGGCCTTAAAAGACACGTTTTGGATTTCGATGAGACCGGGATCGGGTTCCGTATTAGGAACATCCGAAAACCACATCGATTCCAAATTAACGATAGGTCGTTAATCTGAAGTGAAGATGAAGATTCAGAATGCAAGGGTTATCGTCGTTAACTCTGAGGGTGATTCCAAAATGAGTGTAACGAGATAATGCCTTCGGTTTCGTTCGAATCCGGAACGAACTCGTATGGATTGAATGCTTTCAACACATCGTCAGGCGGGCGATGAGCATTCTAAGAAATATGTTCTTTAAAGGTAATCGCAGCCTCAAGCCTCATCAACCGGGAATGGCTAAAACAGGGGAGGTGCAGCAAGGTTAGGTGGGTCATGCCCAAGCAGGACAAGGATATTCCCCTGTCTAGATGTCCCTTTATTTTTCGGTTGTGTGGGCGGTTGTTTGCAACAACTGCCGGGGTTTATCTTGTTCGGGACTGTTCAGTAAGGAATGGTTCCGGCCTTGTGTTGCAGGGGATGAAGGGAGTAATCCTCGGTACGGTGATCTAGGCCCCGTACTGTGACGGGCGGTACCCCAGTAGCCCTGCCATTATATGGAATCCAAAATCCAATAAGTGTCGTACGAATTAGTTGTGCCCAACTATGTTGGAATGTGAGATGTAAGCATTTCAGCTATTTCTGTATTTTACTTGAAAACCCTAGACACTATTATAATATCACTGGATTTCCTATCAAATGTTTTGGTTAGCGTAAGGTAAAAACTTTTCCATGTTTATGTGTGGGAAGTCTTACGTGATACCTTTTGTTTCCAAAAGATTTTTAAAGTTAAGCAACTTTAACCTGTTACTCATACCAGACCCATGTCTGACCCGGAGATTATTTTTGTTTTTTCATAAACTCTCGGGTACCCAAATTTTTACGAGTAGCCAAGGGATTCAGGGTAGCTTTGACGAATTCTGGAGGAGCAATGGAGCAGGAGGCTTCAGCGTTGTAGATATATATTGGGTTCTGCTGTGATGATATCTCTGTGTTGATTTGTGTATTGAGTTGTGTTAACTAGACAGGTGTTTATAACTGTCTAATATATGATGTATTGTCTGTATAACTCTGATTGATGTTGTATATTATGTAAATATTTATGTGATTATTATATTTTATTCGTTCCGCTGTGAGATTCTGGTGTTGTTGTTCTTTCTTCTCTATCTTTTCTATTTTCTCATCCCTTTCTTTTCTTAATGACGAAACGTCTTCCTGGGAGTAGGAGGGCGGGTCGTTTCACTTGGTATCAAAGCGCTAGATTGAGTGAATACCTAGGCTCTAAAGTGTTTTCTTTCTTAAGAGAGCGTATTTGTAATTTTGATATATATATTTATATATATATATATATATATTTCTACCTATTGTTGGGCTACCTGTTCGGGTTTTCCAATGAATTATAAAGGTAGACTGGGTAGTGGTGTGTGTAACACGACTGCCAATGGTTGGAAGTGTATTTGTCGAGACTGTAGACCTATTACCGTCTCGAGTAGACTTTCGATGGTGTAAGGATTTCAGTGTTCTCTGAAGGAAACCTGTTAAGGTTCGGAGTTCATTTTGAAGTGTAAGTTTGGATGAGCTAGAATTTGGGATCTGTCGGTTGGACAGAAGCAAGTGATGTTATCTTGATACCTCAGGATGTAGTAGCTGTGTGATGAGACACAGTGACTATGGATGTCTCCGAAAATGTTTCTTTGGAACAAGTTAGGAAGTGTGTCTGCTTCGATTTTGTGGCTGCGTTCAGCAGGGTGTTTATGTTTGGCCTGTGGACCGAGTTTCTCGAAGAGCCTTGGATTAGGAATTCTTTGGCATCTGAGTCAGCAGTTGCAGCTCGGAGTGTTCTAGGTGCTGTCAAGGAAGTCTTCTGGTTTGGCAGTTTTTCTGGAAGTGAATTCAGAAGCAGCAGAGTGATTCCATTTCCTCGGTGGATTGGTGTAAGTTGTTCTATTTGGTAAAGAGAGAACAATATATTTGGAATTAGGCTGGGTTGATCGCAAAAGTGACTTGCGATAGCTGAGTGTTCTCTTGGGTTGTCAGAGATTTTTCTGGATATCTTCAGGAAGTTAGAGTTTAGTCAGCATCTGGAGATTGAGTTTGGTATCGACTGGATTCCAGAAGTGATACCGATGGTTCAGCTTAGTAATAAGATCATTTTTGAGTTTGGTGAAGCAGCTCGGGTTTTGGAGAAAACTTCTGAGTTTTATTTTTGGATCTGTTGAACCATAGTTCTGGGATGTGTTGTCCAGTCTGTGCTTGAGTTCATCATCAGCATTTTCATCTGCTCAATCAGAGTTGCGCAGTGAAAGCATGGTGGCAGCTATTTCTAAGTGGTAGCAACTGGAAGTTGTAGTGTTTGGATTGGAAGATTTTCTACTGGAAATTTTTCAAGATCTTAAGCCAGAATGGAGTGCATCTGTTTTATCTCTTCTAGATAGGAAGAGTGAGATCAGTCTTCTGATTTTGGTATAGAGTTTGTGTTCTGAGTTTTGGTCGATCGTGGGAAGATCATTTTGTTGGATTGTCTTTGGTTCAGCAAGAGTAAGCTGATCAGAAGAGATGTAGGCAGCACAGGATCGTCTGTAGAGTTTTGTGGATAAGAGGGGGAGATTTGATTTTGAATAAGTGTTTGGTTTTCAGAATTGAATTGTCAGTTTGGATAACTGAGATTCGTTGTGTTTCACGTATCTATGAGGGAGTACGTGTAAGATCTATCTCTGGTTGTTGAACCAACAGTTCAGGGAGTTTTGGTTGTTGTTTCAGACTTGTCTGTAGTCTGATATCCCATCTTGTTTTGAAGATCTAGATGAGTGGGAGTTCTGTAGCTTAGTAGTATTGTCGTTTGGATTCTGTAGAGCGAGTAACCCGGTATTTATACTGGGGGAACTCGAGAAAATTCTATCCGGAATCTTGTTTGGATAGTTAGATTTGTTTGTTTGGATGAATTGGTTGCTATGGTTGTTAGCTTATGATTGATATATGCTTGTGTTTTAGAATTAAATCTTTAACTAGATTATTAAATTACCTTTGTTTAAATTTCGGGGACAAAATTCTTTTAAGGGGGGAAGAATGTGACATCTCGGAAATTTGGGGCAATATTTATTTAATAATCTGTGTTAAAAATTAATTTGATTTGATAATAATTGTTAATAATATTAAATTGATTTAATAATCTCCTTTAAAATAAATGTTTAACTAATAATTTATGTTTTCAAAGCTAATTTAATGTGTTCTCTATTTATAATATATATATATTTGTATATATTGTAAATAGTAAGTTTGTTTTAATTTAACAAGTAAAACATATTTTCTTATTTTAATCTTTTTAGAAATTATAATTTAGGAATTTGATTTAAATTTAATATTAAATAAATAATAAGTGGCTTTAAAATATACTAAAGATAAAGTTAAAATTTGTTTAAAGGATTTTAACTTAAAATTAAATTTAACAAAGGTTGTTTGTTCTTGTTTTAGATATAGTTGATAAAATAAGTAATTTATTTATATGGTGATAATTTCTTTATAAATTATTTTAATAATGAGTTTTATTTATAATATAATAACTTCACAAGTAGATTTTAAAATAAATAGAAATTGTTATATATATATATATACACATATATTTGGAAGAAACTATGTTTTGAAGTTTAAAATAAAATCTTTTAAAAATGTTTTAACTTAAGATAAACCTTATAAATATTTAGCATAAGTGTAATAATAGATAATAATTAAAATTAGTATTTTATAGTTATGTTAAAATAAAAGAGAAACAAAATAAACAAAATATCTAAACACGAAGATGCAATAGCTTAGAACAAAGAATCAAGGCAATGCAAATTTATAACCTGCAAAGTAAAATGTGCAGGCTAGTAAGAATGCTAAGGTAACAAAACAAATATGCAGGCAAGGGAATGCAAAGTAAAGTAAAGTTAGCTTAAAAATAAGCAACCTGACAAAGTCATAAGTGTGTAGCCTGTAGAGTTTTGAAATGTAAGAGACAAAATAAAGTAAGTTGTGAAACAAAACTGATTTAAAAACAAATAAGTAAAGCAAAATAAATAAAAGCATAAAGTACTCTAAAGCAAAGTAAAAAGATAAGTATACAGGTAGGTACAAAACAAAGAAAACAAGGCAATGCAAATTTGTAGCTGTAAATAAATATGCCTGTAGTGTTTGAAATGCTAAGGTTAAAACAAAGTATAGAAATAATATGCAGATAGATAGAAATGCAAAGCAAAGTCAACATGGAAATGCAAAGTAAAGATAGCTTGTAGATAAAGACTAAGGCAAGAGAAAAAGAATATCTATGTATAAGATTAGTAGGAAACATATAGTACTCAAATAATTAATGCTTTCATTTCTTAGCAGCAAACAAGTCATTTCGAATTGTATAAAGCTAAATTCAGCCTCCATTTAGAGAAAATATCTCTGAACAAACTAAATACCTAAACCAGTAAACACCTCTCTTTTTTACATATCTTGTCTTCTTTATATATGTAATGTTTTGTTTAGTTCGTTCAACAGCAAACAAGAAAATTTTATAGCAAGCCTTTTCTTTTCTTTTACAAAACTTAAACAACATCATACGACTAACAAGCAAGCCTGCAAGCAAATTTAAATCAAAACATGAAGCATCAAGACTGCAGATCAGTTTTTAAACCTGGAAAACTAAAGCAAGTCTAAGAATAACAAGCCTACATGCAACTGCAAGTTCGTAAATCAAAGCATATTAAAGCAAGCTATCAAATTTAATGTGGCAATGCAGTTCCAGTTTAAACAATCCCAGATGTTTGTTGCTTGAAGTTGTTCACTGGTCTCTGTTCTTCAACATGTTGGTGAGTAACTTAGATTTTTACAATACTTAAATATATATGTTGCTTAATTATTGTCTAAGATATGTATATATCTTATTGCATTTCTGAGTATATGTGTTCTGCATGTATGTGTGATGATGACTTGAAAAAAACATCTCTGTATTTAGAATTTAAGCTACTGTTTTACTTTCAAAAATCACTAGAGCTTAATCTATTGGTTGATAGAACTTAGTATCTGAACAAAATGTGTTTATTTGTTTATAAAGTAAATTTTAAAATTAAAATTTAAGTTAAACAAAGTAGAGTTAATTCTGAAAACATTATAAACAGTTAAGGGTTAAATTAAGTGATAATTTCAAACATCTTGAAATATCAATTCAGGTTCATAACTTGAATACTTATCAGAAATAAGGATTTTTAAGAGTAAATTCACAATTTTTTAGTTGAGTTTTGTTTTGGCATTTCTGATTTCTTTGAATTGGAGATTTTGGGTTGCCGCTAGCAACACAGTGGTTTTGAGTGGTTGTAGTTCTTCATGGAGGTGGAGATGTGACCGGAGAGGCCGAGAAAAAAATAGTGAATGATGATGAAGATCATCAGAGAAGTTGCGGTGGTGGGTTTCTTTTCCTAAACCTAATTTTGGTCGCGCTGAAGAACTTGATCGATTCTCCTTCTCTGGAGCATCGAGTGTTTTGGCTTCGTGGGAGGTGGTAGCTGGGTCATTGATGAAGGTGTAGCCGGAGCTGTTGACTTCCACGTGGACGGAGTGGCGAGGGAGAAGCAATGCCAGGTTTTGAGTGGGAAGTTGAAGGCCTGTTCCAAGTTTGTGATCGTGTTGTGAGCTTTGGGTTCAGCTAACTCGATTTCGATTCGAGATGTTGTGGTGGGTTTTGGATGATCGTGTGACGTCTGGTGATGGCCAATGAAGTGTTGAAGCCCGAGTGACTGGCCGGAGATGGCCAAGACCATGGTGCACGTGCACCGTGCCATTGAAGTTGGGGATTACCGTTTTCTGTGTGCAGTTTTTTGTTAGGGAAGACTCGAGTTTAATCGAGTGTTGACTCGAAGCAAAGGAGGAGGAAACTCGAAGCAAATCTGATTTTCTCTCGAGTCAGTGTTGTTTCCAGTTTTTGTAAACCTGGTAGCAAATGAATGGAACTTTCTTGTTCCAGTTTGTGTAACCTGATAGCAAGTGTTTGAGATTTTTAAACAAGCTCGCAGGAAACCTTAATTTATATTCAAGATTTAAACAAAGTTTAAATCAGTTGAAGTGTGAATTCAAACTATTTTTATTGAATTCAAATCTGAAATAAGATATAGGTTTCTAAATATTTAAATGGGAATTCCAGTTTTCAACCTGACAGTTAATTTTTTTTTTTTTAAAAAAAATTTCAATTTAAATTTGAAAACTGAAATTCAAAACAGGATTTAAACTATGTTTTAAATATAAAGTAGAGTATAGGTTCAATTGAATTTTGAATCTAAGGTTTTAAAATGAATTTGGATTTTAAATCAAGGTGGTAAAAGTAAGTTAAAATCAAGGTTAAACAAATTGTTTTAATTTGAATTCGCAAGTTAAAATATTAATGTAATTGGAAATTTTATATTTAAATAAAGATTTAAGTGATTGGGTTTAAAAGCTTTTCTTATATAAGTTCATATGTAAGAAATAAAGGTTATTTATATTTATAAATTGAATTTAAATTGGGTAAATGTTTAAACAATAACCACATTGATTCTTGAATTCAAAATGGAATTTGAATTTGAACTTAAAATGTTCTAATACATTTTAATATTAATAAAGTCATTAATAAAGAGATAAATTATCTTAGAAACAATTAAGGTATTTAGATGATTAAATAGATAAGATAATTAAGGAATGACTTATGTATTAAATTTCTCTAATTAATAATTTAGATTAATTTATATTTAGAAATTAATTAGGGAATAAATTAAGAAATGTTATTAGTAAATGAAGATAACTAACTAAGGATTATTATTTAATTAATTAATGTGATTAATTTTATTAATTAATTAGATTAATTAATTTAGATAATCTATTGTAAATTGTTAAGAGCAATTACTTGATAAAAGTAATTAGAAGATTAATTACTTATTGTAATTAATTTTGATGTTATGATTAAATTAAGTTAATTAATTTAGTTTAATTAATTTAAGAAATCATTTGATGGTTTGATAAGTGTAATTACTTGGTGTAATTAATGGAGCAGGATTACTTAGGAAAGTAATTAGATGATAATTTCTGAATGTAATTAATACAGGATGAATTGTAGATGAAGTAAGTTGGGTAATTACTTTTGAAGTTAATCAGGGATTAATTATGGAGATAATTAATTATGGGATAATTAATTTATTAATAAGTAATTAAGGGTAGTTAATTACTGGATTGTTATTAATCAAAGGTGATTAATAATTGTGTTTAATTAAAGATTAATTACTTAATGTAATTAATCTGAATAAAGTTATTAATTTTAAATATAATTAGAAATCATTAATTAATGTAATTAATGATGGAATTTAGAAATGGGTAAATTAAGTAATAACAATAGTGAAGTGATTAATTATTGTAATTAATTAAGGATAAATGTAAGTAATTATATTTAATGAATAAATGAAGTAATTAAATGTTAATTACTACGAATAATTTAGGGTAATAAATTTGTAAAATTAATTAAAGACAAATTACATATTGTAATTAGAGAATGATTAATCAATGGTGATTAATCAAGATAAATTCTTAGTGGATGATTAATTAATTAGATTTATAATTAATTAATGATTGTATAAGCAGGATTTATAGATGAAGTAATTAATTTAATTTACTTTAAGTTAATTAGAGATAGAAGTAATTAATTTAATTCATTTTAAATTAATTATAAATGGTATGATTATAAATCATTGCTTATGGATGAATGATATTAATATTTATTGAATGGGTGTGAACTTATATATGAGATGAGTAATATCTATATGATATGGATTATCTGTTTATTATCTGTTTGGATGATAATATGAATTATCTGTTTATGATGATGATGTGATTATCTATTGTGATATTGTGAATTATCTATCTGTGTGTATATAGATAATTGAATTGAATTGTTTTAAAACTCTAAAACAACTTGGCCTTAAAAGACACGTTTTGGATTTCGATGAGACCAGGATCGGGTTCCGCATTAGGAACATCCGAAAACCACATCGATTCCAAATTAACGATAGGTCGTTAATCTGAAGTGAAGATGAAGATTCAGAATGCAAGGGTTATCGTCGTTAACTCTGAGGGTGATTCCAAAATGAGTGTAACGAGATAATGCCTTCGGTTTCGTTCGAACCCGGAACGAACTCGTATGGATTGAATGCTTTCAACACATCGTCAGGCGGGCGATGAGCATTCTAAGAAATATGTTCTTTAAAGGTAATCGCAGCCTCAAGCCTCATCAACCGGGAATGGCTAAAACAGGGGAGGTGCAGCAAGGTTAGGTGGGTCATGCCCAAGCAGGACAAGGATATTCCCCTGTCTAGATGTCCCTTTATTTTTCGGCTGTGTGGGCGGTTGATTGCAACAACTGCCGGGGTTTATCTTGTTCGGGACTGTTCAGTAAGGAATGGTTCCGGCCTTGTGTTGCAGGGGATGAAGGGAGTAATCCTCGGTACGGTGATCTAGGCCCCGTACTGTGACGGGCGGTACCCCAGTAGCCCTGCCATTGTATGGAATCCAAAATCCAATAAGTGCCGTACGAATTAGTTGTGCCCAACTATGTTGGAATGTGAGATGTAAGCATTTTAGCTATTTCTGTATTTTACTTGAAAACCCTAGACACTATTATAATATCACTGGATTTCCTATCAAATGTTTTGGTTAGCGTAAGGTAAAAACTTTTCCATGTTTATGTGTGGGAAGTCTTACGTGATACCTTTTGTTTCCAAAAGATTTTTAAAGTTAAGCAACTTTAACCTGTTACTCATACCAGACCCATGTCTGACCCGGAGTTTGTTTTTGTTTTTTTCATAAACTCTCGGGTACCCAAATTTTTACGGGTAGCCAAGGGATTCAGGGTAGCTTTGACGAATTCTGGAGGAGCAATGGAGCAGGAGGCTTCAGCGTTGTAGATATATATTGGGTTCTGCTGTGATGATATCTCTGTGTTGATTTGTGTATTGAGTTGTGTTAACTAGACAGGTGTTTATAACTGTCTAATATGTGATGTATTGTCTGTATAACTCTGATTGATGTTGTATATTATGTAAATATTTATGTGATTATTATATTTTATTCGTTCCGCTGTGAGATTCTGGTGTTGTTGTTCTTTCTTCTCTATCTTTTCTATTTTCTCATCCCTTTCTTTTCTTAATGACGAAACGTCTTCCTGGGAGTAGGAGGGCGGGTCGTTTCAAATTTGGTAATGTTCAAAATTCTAGTATCGCTCATATTTAACTTTATAGTCCAAACACAAAGTCCTTGGTTCAATAATAACAATTATTATTAATAGAAATGCTCCAGCCAAGGACTTTGACTTTAAGTAGACTGTCATACTAAACTCATATAATCGAGGAGACTAATCCACCCTTGAATAGTGCTTCACTCCCAATACTTTTACTTGACCCAATTATAGTCACTCAATGGACGTCATACCATGATTTGACTATAATTAAAGCAGAGCTTTCATATTGAAGATCGATAGCATTCTCAAGTTGAGAAAACTATGTAAATCAGTCATATCTATATTTTTCGTTTGATCTTAGTTATAATAACCAACAGAAAACTATCGAGTGAGTCACTCTATAGCTATCCAATAACTATCAGTACGTAGCCCCCTAGTGCCTCCAGAAGCCATAAGTAATACACGGTCCAACGTTTGAATAGCGCTACGTACTCTAGTCTCAAGGATGTATCGATATCCTATCTCGATACATCTTGACAAGGAATATTTAAAATGGTATATTTATTTTCATTGTGATACATTACTCATGGTTACAACACTTTGTAACTACTACACTAAATATACAATTTATGGATTTTCTATTAAATATACTTTCAATTAAATTAAATAATTAATATAACACATTATATTAAGTATATAATAGAAATAAAACACCCTTTATTTCGAACAATATTGGATATCGAGTTAAATATATGTAACAACTTACATAATTTCCCCTAGGGGAAACCCTTAACTCTATCAAAAGTTATGAAAATTATTTTCGTAAAATATACTGAACATTATTTATGAAATAATGACTATTTTCAATGTCAACTGAATAATAGACATAGTTATATTTTAATATGAATATTATAAATATTCGTAATGAAATAAAACTATAATATGGCATTTATTTTCATAACAAAATGATGCATTGGAAAATAATAAAATATCTAAAACTATAATACTAGTAATTATATCTCAAACAATTAAGAACCATGCACCCATTTAATGGGAATGTCATAAGAGTTAATGAACTCTTCGGATTTATACATATAGATGTATATAATCATAAGTTTATTAATATCAAAAAGGTTCTATGTACTTCGTCATATTCATCGATGAATTATTATAGACATGGACATGTGTATGTGATATCTACGTATATGCTTATGATAAGCTTATAGAGGATAAAGAAGAAGTAAATAATATAACATGCGACGGGAATGATTCGATTTGACCGAATAGGTAAGTACATTGGAAAGAGTTTCAAAAATACCTAAATGAGTACGGTTCACTCTTAAAGGTCACTCATCCCTACGATACATAATAATGTATTGATAAGGAGCAATCGAACTTTGTTGGACAAAGCATGATTAATGATGAGTGAAGTTGAGTTAGACTCCTTTTATAAGGTTTGCTTAAGAGTGGTACATAAGGGTTAAAATTAATGTCGACCAAATAATGGTTTACAAAACCATACAAGATAAGGGTTTATAAAAATTCGTACATATCCCAGGCCAAGGAGTTGGTAGGTTGAGCGAATCAAAAAACTACACATAATAATTATGCAAGGGATCTTGTATGAATCGTCCTAAGAGAATTTTAGGAATTATAGTCATTAGATGACTCATTTATGTTGTGAACATAAATATATTGTGAATTAATACAAAATTAGTTTTATATAAAGCAATTCATAAAGTGTTTATGAATGCCCATTCCATTTCACCGAGAAACAACTATTGTTTCAAGAAATACCAACTTCATAGCGAACGAACTTCTTTAAGCAATTA
Source organism: Allium cepa (assembly GCA_030765085.1). NCBI lineage: Eukaryota > Viridiplantae > Streptophyta > Magnoliopsida > Asparagales > Amaryllidaceae > Allium > Allium cepa. Next base: position 115,041,274 of record CM060932.1, read on the forward strand.
TTGGTATAGAATGAATTTGGATACGATCCAATGACAAAACTAATTATAAGGGTTAAAATGAAACTGACCGAACCTAAATGAACATAACACATTAAAACGTCTAATGAGTATTCTTGTACATTAAAGAGAAACCATGAGTTTCTTGTCAGTGTCAAGAATAAATAATCCTTAGTTGTTTAATTAAACCGTTAAGAGTATTAACTCTATGATATGGTATGATGCATGGATCTGAAATAGATTCCACGTACATTATCAAAATATGATTTTGATGGTTGTACCCAAAGAGACATGATCCATTGGTTGTACCTGTGTCTTTGAGAGAAAGACAAACGCAGTTGAAATATAGTGAGCCATATTGATAAGAATAACATCATTAATTTAAATTGTTGAAATTAGTGCAATAGATTCACCATTCAGTGTACTCGAGTTGGTTCGGATTTTACTCACAAAATTATCGACTAATATGACTTTGTGTATTGTTACATATGTATTGAAACGAAAAGTTCTAAATAACAATTTAGAGTAAATTGTTTACATATAATAACCAAAGAGTCTCGAAGTCAGTGGAAGCAATATTGAGTTTGTGAGTTTATGGATACGATCCGTGAACGGATATGGAAGTATTATTCTGAAAAGCATAAAAATTAAATAAGTGTTTTGGTAGAAATATCAAATATTTTAACCATCAATCAAAATGTAGAGGAAGCATGTGCTCATAAGAAGGAGTGTTAAAAGGTACATTAGTATTTCTAAACTATAAGTTAACAACACGTTGCTGATTTTTAACGATGTACTTATGTTAAAATCAGTCTCAGTTGTTTTAATACTCAACGTTGGATTTACGAATAATATCTTTTATAGTAAGTATATATGATATTAAGAATGTCGCAAGCGATATGCAAGGACACATTTTTAAAATGTTTAATACAAATCAGTAAGATGGATTCTTCATGTATTAGCAATAGGAATTATCATACATGTTATGTTGTCTATGATGTCATGATTTGTATATGTATTTATACATGAACAAAATATTAAATCCATATTGATATTACTAAATGGTTGTTTGAAGTATTCATGTGTATTTATAAAACACTAGAGCTTTGTTTACAGAAATAACAAACTCCTTATGAATGTGTGAACTTAAACTTCTGTAAATGGTTTTGAGTATAATATGTCAATAATAAATTCAAGTTAAGATTCTTTAAGTTAGAAATGTCCCAATTGAAAGAATGTGGCTGATTCAATGAAAAAGGCTAAGTACATCGCCTTGAATAGTGCCACAATAAAAGAAATGTATATAAATATAAATATACAAATTTCTAACCGAGCCGAGGGTGATTCCAAATGTTGATAATCCCATAACATTGTTATATGATAACAATGTCACGATATGGTTTGTAAAAGAACTTAATAAAGATAGCATATCAGCATCAGAGAGAATTGATTGACAAAGTAGAAATTTGAAACGTAATTGCATACCCATTCATAGAGGAACTGACCCAGCTGGTTTTTAAAAAACCAATTGGAAAAGTTGGAATGAGATTCCATTATTGACCCCAAGTGCAAGATGTAAAAACTAGGGTGGCTACAATACAATGTTGGATCTTAAGGCTATTCAGACACTAGAAGTGGTGAAATGTGTATTAACTACTCACTTATGGATATAAAGAAGTAATCAGAGAATAAGTAAGTAATAAAGTAAAATGCAGTAATGTAAATAACACCTGGATTTTTATGCTGGTTCGGATTAACCAATCCTATATCCAGTCCTGCACACTATCGTGCAGAATTCCACTATAATCGCTTGCTTTCCATGGGTGTCAAGAACACCTTTACAATCTTGGTTTTATGGGCTACAAGACACACCCTTTTGATTTTACAGGCTACAAGAACACCTTTTCTTTGTCACCGACAACAAACTATGGCAATTGGTTGTATCTTCAATACAGATTCTTGTAGATTCGGTACAATGATCCTATAGACCTCCAATGGCAATATATCTTTGAATTCTTTGAGGAATAGGATGAAATCAGAGAGAGAATAATGTGAATTAAAGTACAACTTTCTGATATTGTGTGGCTTGCAAATCAGTGAAGAATTGGAGTGAAATAGTATCGATTTGCAAGGAGAATTGAAGAGTATGCAATGGAATTCTTTGGCAAATGTTTGGAGAAGGAGTAAGAGAAAATGAGAATTTTTGATGTTAAAGTTCGTTTTCAGAGGCCTTTATATAGTGGTTGAAGAGACGTGTCTTTTGGTGAAGAGGTGGAGGGAAATGTCTCATCATTTAAAATTTGAAATTCTGAAAAACTGCTAGTATGTCGACATGCCCAAATACCCCATGTCGACATGGGTGTGTTGCAAAATGAACAGCAACACTAATAAGTGTTGCAAATGTTCAGCGTTTCAAATTACCTTATATTTGTGGATTTTTGTGATTCGGTTGAGGTCAATGGTTGATGATCTTCAAGTATAATTGCCATGAGATCTTTAACAAGATATTCTAAGGTTCAAACAACTCCTCGTCACTTCAAACACCTTTATGCTTCAGCATTCTTCTCTAATTAGGTTTTGTTCTTCAATTGCTCTGATCAACCTTCTTCTATAATTCGTTTGCTTCCACTGTATTCTTGTTTATCTCTGTAAATGTCTCCATAATATATCTGATATGACCGCATAACTCGAAGATATATTAGTAGTAATATTTGTATGGTAGTTGTCATCAAAATCAATATCTAGGGTATTAACAATCTCCCCCTTTTTGATGATGACAACCATATAAATATTTGAGAGATAAAATAAAATACTTTAATATTTGACTCCCCCTAACTCTATGCACTCCCCCATCATTTTGCCTAGTATATTTATACCTTTTTCTCCTCCTTTGTCATCAACAAAAAGGGCAAAAAAGAGTCACTTAAATCACGGCTAAGCAATATGTAGAGTTTGTATATAGAGATAAATGCTTATAAATTAAACACTTGAGGGGAAACCAAATCAATTTAAAACATGAAATAAAATTATCAAATAATAAGATGAGTTTTAGAGTTACCAACTTTGCTGATGCCAATAACAAATCCTTTTCGTATTTATCCAATGTACAATAGATTTCTTGTCATATGCTTTGAGCATCTGCTATCTGATATACATTATTTGGTACCTGAAAAATTATAAAGTATGCACGCTGTACCCTTTTTATTCTGGGTCCATGGGGTTAAGTTTTGGGACGCCAAACCCATGAAGAGTTTGAATGTCCTTTCAAAATATAATCATTAGATGAATGAACCTTATTAATAAAATTATCAATATATTTTTCTTTTTCAATATCATCCACCTTTTTTGGAACCCATAAATTAATGAATCTATTTGGAGGTTTTAACTTTAATTTCCTAGGTTTTGGTTTGAACTTGGTAGCCTTAACAAACTTAGTATTTTGAATACTATTTTTCTTTAATTTAGCCTTAGAGGTGTATCCATGTCCATGTTTATTCCTAGTGTGTTTAGATGTAGATAATAATTTTCCTAGATTATCCTCCCATTTGTTAAATTTATCAACATTGCTTTTCATTTTGTCAAAATCCTTATTACGGTTAAGAATAACATTGTCTAGAGATGTTATTTTGTCATTCAGATCAGTGATCTGTGACTTCATTGAAAGATTTTCTGATTTTAAGGATTCATTTTCACTTTTTAGTTTTTCAAAACTTCCAAGTGTCAAATCCTTTTCATCATTATACCCATTAAGTCTTTCAATTTCATCTTTTAGACATTGTTTTTCTTCAGTTAACCTTTTATTAAATATTTTTAATCTATCTATCTCTGCCAAACTATTGTTGTACTCTTTCCTATGTATTTTATATCCCTGATTCATATCATTCAAAACATTAGTAATTTATTTATTAAAATTTCATACCTGGTCATCCTTTTCCATGAAGCACATGTTGGCGTTTTCTGTTTCTAAATCACTATCACTTGATGATGTATCTGAATCATCCCATTTTGCATTAAGTGCCTGTTTTCTTTCCTCATTGAAAGTGTTTGACTCTGATTTCATCAGTTTGGGACAGTCTCTTTTCAAATGACCGGGTTTATCACATTCGAAACACTTAACAACATTTCCATTTCTAGAATTATTGTTGTTAGTTTTTCGAAGTTTGTTTGTTATCCAATATTCAAGAATTTCTTGAACTTCATGGTCATAAACTCGATATCATCATCAATAGCATCATCATCTTGTTCATCTTTGTCGATCATGGCATTGAGTGCTAGTGATTTCTTCTCATTTGAATGATTCTCTTTTCTAATCTGCAACTTTACTTCATAAGACATTAGGTTACCAATTAAATCTTCTATTTTCATAATACTAATATCATTGGCTTCTTCAATTGCCAGAGTCATCTGATCCCATTCACTAGGAAGTGAATTCAGGATCTTTCTGACTTGGTCTTCTTCGGTAATTTTCTTTCCTAATGATATTAAGGCATGTACTATATCTTGAAATTTTATTGGTGCCTTCATGTGTGACTTGTAGTGTTTTCCAAATTTCATATGCCGAATTCCAAATAGACACTTGATTAAATTCATTTCTATTTAAGGAGAAAAATAAAATGTTCATGGCCTTAAAGTTATTAAGTGCTTGTGTCTTTTGGTCTAATGTCCATTTTGAATATTTAGTTTGAGGCTCTATATACTCTATTTGGGTAATGTTCCAAATATCCAAACCATTAGATTGCAAATAACATTTCATCCTACAAGCCCAATATGCATAACTACTGCCATCAAATAGAGGGGGTCTAGTGGTAGATTGCCCTTCTACAAAAGTGGTAAAAAATATAGCCATTTATACTTTTCAAAAATCAAGTTATGAATTTTTGAAAACCAATGCTCTGATACCAAATGTTGAAAACTAGGATGGCTACAACACAATGTTGGATCTTAAGGCTATTCAGACACTAGAAGTGGGGAAATGTGTATTAACTACTTACTTATGAATATAAAGAAGTAATCAGAGAATAGGTAAGTAATAAAGTAAAATGCAGTAACATAAATAACACCCGGATTTTTACACTGGTTCGGATTAACCAATCCTACATCCAGTCCTGCACTCTATCGTGCAGAATTCCACTATAATCGCTTGCTTTCCATGGGTGGCAAGAATACCTTTAAAATCCTGGTTTCACGAGATACAAGACACACCCTCTTGATTTTACAGGCTACAAGAACACCTTCTCTTTATCACCAACAACAAACTATGACAAGTGGTTGTATCTTCAAAACAGATTCTTGTAGATCCGATACAATGATCCTATAGACCTTCAATGGCAATATATCTTTGAATTCTTTGAGGAATAGGATGAAATCAGGGAGAGAATGATGTGAATTAAAGTACAACTTTCTGACATTGTGTGGCTTGAAAATCAATGAAGAATTAGAGTGAAATAGTATCGATTTGCAAGGAGATTTGAAGAGTATGCAATGGAATTCTTTGGCAAATGTTTGGAGAAGAAGGAGTAAGAGAAAATGAGAATTCTTGATGTTAAAATTCATTTTCAGAGGCCTTTATATAGTGGTTGAAGAGACGTGTCTTTTGGTGAAGTGGTGGAGGGAAATTTCTCTTCAATTAAAATTTGAAATTCTGAAAAACTGCTAGTATGTCGACATGCCCAAGTACCCCATGTCGACATGGGTGTGTTGCAAAATGAACAGCAACACTAATAAGTACTGCAAATATTCAGCATTTCAAATTACCTTATATTTGTGGATTTTTGTGATTCGGTTGAGGTCAATGGTTGATGATCTTCAAGTATAATTGCCATGAGATCTTTAACAAGATATTCTAAGGTTCAACCAACTCCTCATCACTTCAAACACCTTTATCCTTCAGCATTCTTTTCTAATTGGGTTTTGTTCTTCAATTGCTCTGATCAACCTTCTTCTATAATTCATTTGCTTCCACTGTATTCTTGTTTATCTCTGTACATGTCTCCATAATATATCTGATATGACTGTATAGCTCAAAGATACGTTAGTAGTAATATTTATATGGTTGTTCTAATCAAAATCAATACCTAGGGAATTAACAATCTTCCCCTTTTTGATGATGACAACCATATAAATATTTGAGAGATAAAATATAATGCTTTAATATTTGACTCCCCCTAACTCTATACACTCCCCCATCATTTTGCCTGGTATATTTATACTTTTTCTCCCCCTTTGTCATCAACAAAAAGGGCGAAAAAGAGTCATTTAAATCACTGCTAGACAATATGTAGAGTTGTATATAGAGATCAATGCTTATAAATAAAACACTTGAGGGGAAACCAAATCAATTTAAAACATGAAATAAATTATCAAATAATAAGATGAGTTTTAGAGTTACCGACTTTGCTGATGCCAATAACAAATCCTTTTCGTATTTATCCAACGTACAATAGATTTCTTGTCATATGCTTTGAGCATCTTCTATCTGATATACATTGTTTGGTACCTGAAAAATTATAAAATATGCACACTGGTACCCTTTTTATTCTGGGTCCATGGGGTTAAGTTTTGGGACGCCAAACCCATGAAGAGTTTGAATGTCCTTTCAAAATATAATCATTACATGAATGAACCTTATTAATAAAATTATCAATATATTTTTCTTTTTCAATATCATCCACCTTTTTTTGAACCCATAAATTAACGAATCTATTTGGAGGTTTTAACTTTAATTTCCTAGGTTTTGGTTTGAACTTGGTAGCCTTAACAAACTTAGTATTTTGAATACTATTTTTCTTTAATTTAGCCTTAGGGGTGTATCCATGTCCATGTTTATTCCTAGTGTGTTTAGATGTAGATAATAATTTTTCTAGATTATCCTTCCCTTTTTTAAATTTATCAACATCAGTTTTCATTTTGTCAAAATCCTTATTACGGTTAAGAATAACATTGTCTAGAGATGTTATTTTGTCATTTGATCAGTGATCTATGACTTCATTGAAAGATTTTCTGATTTTAAGGATTTATTTTCACTTTTTAGTTTTTCAAAACTTCCAAGTGTCAAATCCTTTTCATCATTATACCCGTTAAGTCTTTCAATTTCATCTTTTAGACTTTTTTTTTCTTCAGTTAACATTTTATTAAATATTTTTAATCTATCTATCAATGCCAAACTATTGTTGTACTCTTTCCTAAGTATTTTATATCCCTGATTCATATCATTCAAAACATTAGTAATTTCTTTATTAAAATTCCATACCTGGTCATCCTTTGCCATGAAGCACATGTTGGCGTTTTCTGTTTCTGAATCACTATCACTTGATGATGTATCTGAATCATTCCATTTTTCATTGAGTGCCTGTTTTCTCTCCTTATTGAAAGTGTTTGACTTTGATTTCATCAGTTTGGGACAGTCTCTTTTCAAATGACGGGGTTTATCACATTCGAAACACTTAACAACATTTCTATTTCTAGAATTACTGTTGTTAGTTTTTCGAAGTTTGTTTGTTATCCAATATTCAAGAATTTCTTGAACTTCATGGTCATAAACTCGATATCATCATCAATAACATCATCATCTGGTTCGTCTTTGTCGATCATAGCATTGAATGCTAGTGATTTCTTCTCATTTGCCAGATTCTCTTTTCTAATCTGCAACTTTACTTCATAACACATTAGGTTACCAATTAAATCTTCTTTTTTCATAATACTAATATCATTGACTTCTTCAATTGCCAGAGTCTTCTGATCCCATTCACTAGGAAGTGAATTCAGGATCTTTCTAACTTGGTCTTCCTCGTTAATTTTCTATCCTAATGATATTAAGGCATGTACTATATCTTGAAATTTTATTGGTGCCTTCATGTGTGACTTGCAGTGTTTTCCAAATTTCATATGCAGAATTACAAATAGACACTCGATTAAATTCATTTCTATTTAAGGAGCAAAATAAAATGTTCATGGCCTTAGAGTTAATAAGTGCTTGTGTCTTTTGGTCTAGTGTCCGTTTTGAATATTCAGTTTGAGGCTCTATATACTCTATTTAGGTAATGTTCCAAATATCCAAACCATTAGATTGCAAATAACATTTCACCCTACAAGCCCAATATGCATAACTACTGCCATCAAATAGAGGGGGTCTAGTGGTAAATTGCCCTTCTACAAAAGTGTTAAAAAATATGTTACTAGTGTCGTTAGCCATTTATACTTTTCAAAATAAAGTTATGAATTTTTGAAAACCAATGCTCTGATACCAAATGTAGAAAACTAGGGTGGCTACAACACAATGTTGGATCTTAAGGCTATTCAGACACTAGAAGTGGTGAAATGTGTATTAACTACTTATGAATATAAAGAAGTAATCAGAGAATAAGTAAGAAATAAAGTAAAATGCAGTAACGTAAATAACACCCGGATTTTTACACTGGTTCGGATTAAACAATTCCACATCCAGTCCTGCACTCTATCGTGCAGAATTCCACTATAATCGCTTGCTTTCCATGGGTGGCAAGAATTACTTTAAAATATTGGTTTCACAGGCTACAAGACACACCCTCTTGATTTTACTGGCTACAAGAACACCTTCTCTTTATCACCAACAACAAACTATGGAAAGTGGTTGTATCTTCAGTACAGATTCTTATAGATTCGGTACAATGATCCTATAGACCTTCAATGGCAATATATCTTTGAATTCTTTGAGGAATAGGATGAAATCAGGGAGAGAATGATGAGAATTAAAGTACAACTCCCTGATAGTGTGTGGCTTGCAAATGAGTGAAGAATTGGAGTGAAATAGTATCGATTTGCAAGGAGATTTTAAGAGTATGCAATGGAATTCTTTGGAAAATGTTTGAAGAAGAAGGAGTAAGAGAAAATGAGAATTCTTGATGTTAAAATTCATTTTCAGAGGCCTTCATATAGTGGTTAAAGAGACATGTCTTTTGGTGAAGAGGTGGAGGGAAATGTCTCTTCATTTAAAATTTGAAATTCTGAAAAACTGCTAGTATGTCGACATGCCCATGTACCCCATGTGGACATGGGTGTGTTGCAAAATGAACGACAACACTAATAAGTGTTGCAAATATTCAGCATTTCAAATTACCTTATATTTGTGGATTTTTGTGATTCGGTTGAGGTCAATGGTTGATGATCTTCAAGTATAATTGCCATGAGATCTTTACCAAGATATTCTAAGGTTCAACCAACTCTTCATCACTTCAAACACCTTTATGCTTCAGCATTCTTCTCTAATTAGGTTTTGTTCTTCAATTGCTCTGATCAACCTTCTTCTATAATTCATTTTCTTCCACTGTATTCTTGTTTATCTCTGTAAATGTCTCCATAATATATCTGGTATGACTGCATAACTCGAAGATACGTTAGTAGTAATATTTATATGGTTGTTGTCATCAAAATCAATACCTAGGGTATTAACAGGAGATTGATATTGTTAGGGGTGTGCCTTAGTGGAAATTATGTAATTTGTTAAAAACTTCTAACTCGATAATCAATCTTGTTCGAAATAAAAGGCGTTTTCTTTCTATTTTATACTTGATATAATATGTTATATATTAGTTAATTGAATTAAAAGTGTATTTAAAAGAAAATCCATAAACGGTATGTTTTATGATAATAGTTACAAAGTGTTATAACGATGAGTAATTTGTCACAATGAATAAATATACCATTTTAAACATTCTTAGTTAAGACGTATCGAGACTGGATATTGACATATCCGTTGAGACTAGAGTGCGTAATGCTCTCTAAATATTAGGCAGTGCATATGGCTATTGGGGGCTCTAAGGGGTTACATACTGATATTTGGATAACTATGGAATGACTCAGTCGATAGTTTTTTGTTGGTTAATGTAACTAAGATCAAATAGAAAAAGTCGATGTGACTAATTTACACAGTTCTCTCGATTTGAGAATATTATTGATCTTCAATGTGGAAGCTCCGCTTTGATTATAGTTAAATTGTGGCACAGTGTCCCTCGAACGACTATAGTTGGGTCAAGTGGATGAATTGGAATTGAAAGACTATTCAAGAGAGGATTCGTCTCCTTAGTTATATGATGTTAGTATCACGGTCAACTGAAGTCAATTAAAAGTCAAGGTGTGATGAAGGGCAGGTTTATCGAGTAAGTTTATATTTCATCATGATGTTTAAAATATTATATATATATATATATATATATATGTAAATTATTGCCACTTATTGAAATCAATTTTTAAATTATTCTATATGTTGTGATTGACTGTGAATTCTATTTGTGTATGGTTTTGAATGTTGATGATTTAACTAGATATGAAATAATTAATTATTTTGGAATAGATTAGTTAAATCCTTTTATAATTGTTTAATAATTTGTTTAACCGAAAATTTATGTTTTATTTCATTTGAGATCTGGAAAAAATCCTCCTTTTGTTTCCTATTGTCTGTTGTCGTATATCTTCTTTGTTTTAATAAATTACTCTTGTCGTCACACTCATTCATTTTTAATCATGGATCAAATTTTAAAAGATTGAATTATAAAATATGCATATATATACATATATCATATGTGTGTGTCTGTATGTATATATAGTGACAAATTAATCAAGTCTTCTTCGTACTTAGAAATTGTAAACCTATATTAAACTAAATTTCAATTGGTTGATTTATTTCTAATTAATTTAGTTTCATGTTTCAAAATTAAATATTTGTTTATTACATATATGTTTATACCTAGCATAAACTTATGTTTAAGATCCAATTATATCGTTAGGGTTAATAAATTAATTAGGTTTAACATCTCATATGGTATTGAATTATTTGTTTAATTGGTGATTGCAAAAAGGGTAAAGTAAAATTACACTTGATTATTTTCCTTTTTCACTTAGATTTAATTTCAACATAAATTACTTTTGTATCTTCACTCCTCTAATTTACTTTTACATTAATTGTCTCTTTATGTGAATTATTTTCAAACCTTTTATTTATGTAAATGTAAAATATAGGTGGCAACAAAGACTACATATATGCATATATATGTCTATACTATATATATATATATATGGTACTGTGAATATGTGTATACAAACATATACATAGATTGTAGTATGCTCAAATATATGTATATATTTAGGCATTTATATTCCCAATATGCATGCGAAAATGTAACACGTATATATAAGTACACACATACACACAATATATATATACATATATATATATATCAATATCTAGATGTGTTGGTGTGTATATATTTGTACACATGTTTATATTAGTTCATTTATGTTGTCGTATGTTCAAATGTATGTTGATGCATTCCAAAAAACATTAAATTAAAATGTTAATATGTTTATTTAACAAATTATCAATCTAATCAGAGAGAGAGAAATGAAAGATTTCTCTCTCTCTAATTAATGCTGTCTATTCCTTCAATTAATTGCACAAGTATTAGAGCAGGAAACATAAGGTTTCCTTCTTAAAATTAATTTCAATAAGTAACTGCTACATACATGGATGTATTGATATACTCATTCATTTAATTTTATATCAAATATAAACTCTTTCATACTAATCAAATAAAATAATGGATTTTATTTAAAACACCTTTTAGAATTAATCTGAAATCTCTCTAGACTTTATAGGCCATATAGATCTAAAAAATATTTTTCTTTTTGAAATTTACCCTTTAAATCCGCTTTGGGCTGGCGCAGTTGTAATATGCATATATATAAATAATATAATAATAAATATATGTATATTAATACTTCTAAAGTATACAATATATATATGTGTGTGTGTGTGGTGTGTGTGTATTAAATATATACATATACTTGATAATACGAGCGACATAGAAATGTTTTATTTTTATTTAAATATACATTTTAAAATTAATATTCGTATGAAAAATTAGTAAAAATTAATTAAAAATTATTTTTTGAAAAATAATTTTGAAATTTAAAATTTTAGTAAAAAGATAAGTGATATTTAATTATTTGAATATTTAATATATAATTTTATAACTAAAAAGCAATTTTTAAATATATTTTTAATTTCGATTGACATTTAAATATTTAAATTATATATATAAATAATCTTTTTCCTGCAGATAGTGTATTAGGTACTAGTTTAATTTTATAAATATAAACATATTACATAACATATATATAGATATAATTAATTTAAAAAATTAATTGATTTAAATAATATTTAAATAATATATGTTTGTGTTAAAATTATTGTAGTTTTGCCAAAAATACATAAAAGTATTTGTATAAAATTATAAAATCACATTTTGTATAAAATAAGATATAGTATTCAAATTATAAAGCTTATATATGATTAAATAACGCATATTAAATCAATCAAAAAAATAAAAAATGTTTTTTATTTTGCGTCATGCATATTATAGGTAGATACATGTCAAATTAATTATATATATATATATATATAAGTATATAAACATACAACCAATCTGATTGTAACAATATATTGATATAATTGAATCGTCACCTGACGAACAAAACAATATGCATGATATAAAGTGCACATTAATATTTATTAATAGATTTGAAAACTTACCTTATTACCAATGCCTATATGTACACTTGAAACGATGAGATCTATCCCTTGAATATGTTTCCAATACAGTAGAGTGCTAGTCTCTAATCGATGACCACCGACTATCGAATAGTATTTGGTTTATGTTCATTTGTATATGGAAATGGAGGGATAGGGAGGTTTAATTTTCGATCAGAGGTGAGGATTCAATTTTTTTTCAAATAGGTGTGGGTTGAGATATTTTATATAGGAGAGATTAGGGACAAGTTAGGATCTTGATCCTCTTACCAATCCTCTTTCCCTTATCCATACAAAACAAACCCACTTGGCTATCATTTGACCACACCCCTTCATGTCCTCATCATGGATGAAACACACCAACCCTATATGTGCTTCAAACCCATTTAAAGCTTGAACGAACTATTTTCATTTAAATCCAATTTAAATGTGTATCGATATCGTATATCAAACAATATATTTATAACTATTATAAATATATTTAATAAATAATTTAATTAATTTATAACAATAGCAAATTAATAAATCGTTTGGTCAAAAAAGTATTAAACGTTTCGCGTATGTGATCCATTATGAGTAAATTTAGTCCGTGGTTAATATCTAACAACTCAAATATTAATGTTCACATTTCGCTTAGCAGGTGTGTGAAATTTTAGCCAAATTTATCACTTACTTGGTCTTTGTAAAATCTAATTTTACCCTGTTAAGCATTAACTGGTTGTGACTTTTATTTACACCAATTCTCTTCAAAAACTATATCACTTTGGACTTATAGGATTTGATAATGGTCAAAATTCCAGTATCGTCCATATTGAACTCTATAGTCCAAACAAAAAGTCCTTGGTTTAATAATAACAATTATTATTAACTGAACTATTCTAACCAGAGATTTTGACTTTGAGTTGACTTGAGTTGACCATAATACTAACCTCATATAACCGTGGAGACGAGTCCTCTCTTGAATAGTTTTTCACTTAGTATACATCTACTCGACCCAACTATAGTCACTCGATGAACGTCGTGCCATAATTTGACTATAATCAAAACGAAGTTTTCATACTGATGATCGAGGTATTCTCAAGTTGAGAGAATTGTGTAAATTAGTGGCATCTATATTTTCTATTTTACCTTAGTTATATTAACCAATAGAAAATTATCGAGTGAGTCATTCCATATTTATCCAATAATTATCAATATGTAACCCCTTAGTGCTCCCATTAGTCATGAGAACATTTGGAGAGCGTTACGTACTCTTTCTCAACCGATGCATCGATATCTAGTCTCGATGCATCTCGACTAGGAATATTTGAAATGATGTGTTCTACTTTATCGTGACATAATGCCTATGATTACGACTATTTGTACTTACTATCACAAACACATCATTCACGGATTTTCTGTTAAATAATATTTTGATTAAAAAATTAATTATTTATAACACATTATAACGAATACAAAATAGAAAGAAAACACCATTATTGCAAACGAGAATTAATTATAGTTTTAATAATTACAATAGATTATAATTGCCTTTAGGGCATACTCCTAACTCTATCAATCACCCACTTGTATTTGGGGATAATTATAGAATCTCAATCCCATCCCTTCAATCAGTTTCCGAAAGCTGACTGAGCTTTCACTTAGCGAATTGATCTGCTATGTTATCCTTGGTATCTACCCTTTGTATCACGACCTCTTTCTTTTGAGTGAATTCTCTAATGAGATGCAATTTAATTAAAAGTATATCTAATAGGAAATCCATAAATGGTATGTTCTGTGATAATAGTTACAAAGTGTTATAACCATGATTAATTTATCACAATGAAAATAAATATATCATTTTAAATATTCCTAGTCAAAATGTATCGAGACTAGATATTGATATATCCGTTAAAACTAGAGTATATAATGCTCTTTAAATTTTAGATAGTGTATTACTTATAGCTGCTGTTGGCACCAACGGGTTACGTACTGATAGTTACTGGATCTATGAAATGATTCACTTGATAGTTTTCTATTTGTTAATATAACCAAAGTTAAACAGAAAATATTGATGTGACTAATTTACACTATTCTATCGAATTGAGAATACTGTTGATCTTTAATGTTGAAGCTTTGCTTTGATTATAGTTAAATCGTGTCATAACGTCCATCGACTGACTATAGTTTGGTCGAGTGGAAGCATTGGAAGTGAAACACTATTCAAGAGAGGATTCATCTCCTCAATTATATATGGTTAGTACAACGGTCAACTAAAGTCGACTCAAAGTCAAAGACTTTGAGCGGAGCATTTCGGTTAATAGTAATTGTTAATACTGAATCAAGGACTTTGTATTTGCATTGTAAAGTTGAATATGGACGATATTTGGATTTTGACCATTACCGAATTCCATAGTCCAAAGTGATATAGTTTTAATAAAGAGAATCGGTATAAATAATTGTCACTATTGGAAACCGCTTATAATAAGTAATATTAGGTTTTACCAAAAGGCATGCAAGTGATAACTTCAGCCAAAATATCATACCACTAGCTAAGGTGATGTGTGAATATTCAAATTGTTCGATATTAATCACTGACAGAATTTACTCCTTTGAGTCACACAACCATAACGATGAATTCTCCAAAAAAACAAATGATTTAATTAATTTATAAAATGTTGTAAATTGGTTAAATTAATTAATATTTGAGAAGTATTAATTATTATTTAATTTAGTTCAAGTTTGGGAGTTAATTGTAATTATTTGAATGCATTTATAAAAATTATATTTGCATGTATTAATATACGATAGCGATGTAATTTAAATAAAAAATAATATCATGTTGTAATTTGTGGAAATTATATGTCAATTGATGGCATGTAATTTTAGCCTTATTATATGAAGAGAGTGGAGTAAATAGAGATGGATAATCGTGGGAATTAAGTAGGGAAGTTTTAATTAAAGAATGAGAAAAGTTACATTCTTTTAATTAAAACATATCCACTAATTCATTTCTACAGACAACTCATTCTTTCTCATTTATTCTTTTTTTTCTTTCTTTCCTCCTAACTTTTTGTGATGGCAAAAAAAAAGAATTCCAAATTTTCAACTCCAAATCTAACGCAAATATCAAAATAATAATGAAACAGAAGTAATTCATCCATCTCTTGCAAGGATTGGGTTTGGATCTCATAGATCTGGGAGATATCTTCATTTAAGGTGTATTCTTTTGGCTTCGTCCTAAGAAAAAAAATCATTTTATTATTTATATAATCTTCTTATTCATATGATTAGATCTCTGGTACATCACACATGAATATAAATTTATCTATTTAACTTGAACTAATTCCTTTTTTGTCGCATCTTCTTTAATAATATATGTTTATAATATTATTAGATCCATTTTGTGCTATTCTCTTTTGGTTATACGTCCATCTTCTTAACATTAGAGCCATAACATATTACATCTCTTTCAATTAGTTGTTCATGATGTTCATATAGTTTAGATCTCAAATTTTATCACGAATTCGTATTTGCCTAAATTGTTCCCTTTGTTCTCGTTTTAGAAACTATTTATTTATATGATTTTATTTTGTTTCAACTCATATATATTACATATGTTGTCTATTTAAAATAATTTTAGAATTGAATATAAGTTTTATATGATTGTTGTTTGAATATAATTTATTTGCTAATGTATATTTTTATTTGTAAGTTAAAAAAACATAATAGTACTTTTATGTAAATATATAACTTCAAATTCTAACACATGCAAAATCACAGCCCTCCTTCTTGCCATCCACATGAAAACCGTAGTATCTCTCTAGTGCACGATATTTCCTACTAGACCTTTTAATAGATTGGGTGCTATCATATACTGGTGAACTCCGTTCTTCTACCGTTTCAGTCTTAGTGTTAGTCTCTCAGGTCTCATCAAAGTCTACAACTTCGCTGTTAATTTATTTTGATAGAAATTCCTTCTCTAAAAATACAACATGTATGAAAACAATCACTTTTTGTTCCTTTGTGTTCTAGAAAATATATCCCCTAGGATTCTTAGGATATCTTATAAACTTACAAGAAGTTTATCACGCCTCAAGCTTATTAAGACCAGTGTTCTTAACATAGGCCGGACAACTGCACACCTTTAAATTACTGAAGTGGGGTTTCTTACCATGCCATATCTTATATGGCATCTTAGACGAAGATTTAGTGGGTAATAAGTTCAGCACATGCACCGCGGTTTCTAATGCATATCCCTAATAGGACAGAGATAACTCAGATTTACTCATCATGGAATGAACCATATCTAATAAGGTTCGGTTCCTTCACTCCGACACACCGTTATGTTGCAGAGTATATGGTGGAGTAACCTGATAGATAATCCCGTTATCTTCAAAGTACCATTGGAGCTCTTGTCCGACGTACTCGCCTCCTCGATCGGACCGTAGGATTTTAATTTTTTTGTTCGTATAATTTTCGACCTTATTCTTGTATCCTTACATTTCTCACGGATATTGGATTTATACTTCATAATATACACACATCCTGGTCTCGATAAAACACCCGTAAGGGTAACAAAGTAAGAACGACTATCTTTGGTTACTACAGGCATTGAGCCATACACATCACTATGTACTAACCCTAAGAGTACATCAACTCTTTCATTGCTCCTACTGAAGTGGTGCTTGGTCAATTTTTCCTTTGAGACATAACTCATAAGTGTCAAATGATTTAGAATCAAGTGGTGGTAGAAAACCTTTGGTTTTCAGTTTGTTTAGTCGTTTCTCACTAATATGACCCAGCCTATAATGCAAAAGATAATTATCATTTATATTTCTACTAGATTTACTGATAGAAATGCATAATTTATATGGCCACATACATTCCATTTCCAAGAGAACCATTACAAACTTTATGTTAGCCGGATTTTTAACCAAGCTGATTTCAACTAGAAGTTAAAACATCAAAACGAAGATGAAACGGCCTAAGGGATTGGAAACATAATCAAAAGGAGAGGAGAATGGGCTTCAAGAAGTTCCATGTGAATTTGAGCTAAGTAAAACATAGGTCCATTCTCCAATTTAGGTCTTCAAAACCCCATGCATTTCATGTATTACCACAACTAGTCGTCATCAAGTATTTTCGTTGAGATTTGACAAGAAACCTTGAAGATTGATGAGAAGAAAGCAGAACAAGATAAGCAATATCAAGTAAATCACCTGAAAGAATTTGATGAAGTACAACAAATAGAGGATATGAGAGCAAAACAAGTGAAAACTATAATTTTCTGCCTAGTCAAAGCTCTCGGTACCGAGATATCTTATTTGATGTTTGAGCCGACTTGCTAACTTGTGCATCCTAGGGCCTGCATCTGGACTTCGAATCAAGTGGGCTTCTATACCAGTAGAGAATTTTTTCTGAAAATACCAGCCCCATAGGAAACAAAAAAGGATCTTCAGGGACTCTGTTCCTTCTTCATCTCTTATCTCTCTACATATTATTTACCTAGGCAAATACTTTTGGTAGTTCTATGCTTAAGAACCTATCAATCCCTTGTACAAGTGACTCTAATTCTTTCTCAAATCCATAATCAATAAAAATATAAAGTGGACATAGGCCAAAGACTGTCGAACCGTGATAAAAATCGTGTCTCTCTACTTTTCTATGCTTTCTTGAACTTAATTGCTGTTTCTACTAGATCTAATCCAACAATAGGTGATATTTGGGCGTTGTGCTACTTTTGGTATTAATATTTTGGTTCTTTCATTGAGAGTTGAACTCAGGGTTAACTCTAGTTGCTATTGTGGATTTGAAGATGTCCAGTGGTTAGATCTAAAAACTTTGCTTTCAAGAATTTGAAAACTTGCTATTGGAAATCATAGGGAACTAGAAGTGGAAGATCCTCTGGAACGGTAGCCAATGATGATGAATAGAATGCTCCATGAGTTGAAGTTAATAACTAAGGAGGGAAACCATGATCATTTTCTCAACAGGAAGTGGTTACTAGAGATGAGCTTGACAAGATGTTGTAGGAATTAAACCAGAAGATAGTGGAAAGCCAAAACTTTGATGGACAAGATGAATGTTTTACTAACCTAGCAACCGTGGAAAACCAGGAGAAGTAGAAGGGAAATTTCACCTGGATTAGGATAAGGAAACTCCTCTAATTCTGGACAAAACAGAAGAAAAAGGAAGCAGAAGATGAGGGAAGTGGTTGCTAGAGTTACTGAAGGAGCTGCGGGAGGAAGCAAAAACATACCCCCTACAAGGAAACTACTCGGTACCGGGAGGTTTTCTCTGGGTACCGAGAGGTATCATAGATAGGAAAAAGGAAGGAAGTTCATGCTATGGAGGTTTCCAACTCTGAAGGTGACCTACAATGTGATGGTAACAATTACAAGCTGAACGGCAAAGATAGAGTCCAGACAGCTGCAACCGAACCAACCACATGCCAAGGGAAAACCGTAGGAGTGGTCCTCCTAGGGACTGGAGAGCCTAAATGTTAGTAGGTGAACTGAGATCGTTTGTGGAGCAAAACACTCAGCTCGGCCCTTGATAGTCACCCTATAGAATACCCTGCCAATGAGGAATATGTAGCAGACGTGGCTAAGTGGTTGGTTGATGAAAGAAAAGGTGGAAAGAACAAGGATTGGGGCTCCACACCAAGCAGGACTCCATTCACAAAGAATATTCTGATAGAACCCTGAAAGCTTATATATGATGCCAACTATGCCATCGTATATCAGGACAACTGATCCTAGAAAGTAATTGCTCGAGTGCGGAGAACACATGGATGGTGCTAGGGAAAAGGATGCTGTGTGATGCAGGTGTTTCCATATTTTCTTAGAAGAAGTCGCATCGATGTAGATCACCAGGCTCACGTCGAGATCCATATCGACCTTCGACGAGTTGGCAAAGAAATTCATGGAGAAAATCTAGCTTTGTGCGGCCCGACCTAAGGACGTGACGTACTTGTCAAGTTTAAAACAAGGACCCAATGAGCCCTTGAAAGGGTTCTTGAATGGTTCAATATTGCTATTACGGAAGTAAGTAATCTAAAGGAGGATCTTGTATTAATGGCGCTGATCTGGAGCACACACCTAGACATAGATTTTAGAAGATGGCTAAAGGTAAAGCAACTTACAACTAGGGAAGAGTTCTATTAGAAAGCTAATCAGTTTCTGCACCTGCAAGAAGCAAGTCTAGCTTTAGGGAATACCAATGACAAATAATCAAAGGAGGTTATTTGGAGCAACATAGCAATTAAGCTGACTGAAGATAGCACTGGTAGTGCGACAACTAATGTTGGAAACTCCTATATCCAGAAGATACGAAATCAAGTGCCCGATCATAGGCGTAACGACAATAAGAAACAACCAAGAAATACGAAATTAGGAGATTACACACCTCTGAATGATACATTGGAAAACGTATACCTAACCAACCAAGGACATTAAGCCCAAGGCACTAAGGCAGAACTTGCCACTTCTCCTATTTTGAATGAAGCTAGCTTCTTGAACTAATGGAACCATGTTTTTGCAAGAAAGACCCTCTTATCGTGTGATCAACACTAGACTGGAAGCATACTCCTTTGGCCTTGGATAATGGACGAGGATCATTTTCCTAAAGGTCGATTGGATAATTTGGCTAAGTTCTCCAAGATTTTCTAAGGGGTTGATCAAATAATTCAGCCCCAGCCTTTAAGAATTCGTCATTTCATGAAGATCAGCGATAACGAGAAGGTTCCTTGATTCACTTAAACCTTCAAGAATTTTTTGTTGCCTGGAGATAGTCTTAGACGAGAAGGTTCTCTAATTCACTTAAACCTTCAGGAATTCATTGTTGCCCAGAGATAGGTGAAGGGAAGAAGGTTCCCCGATTCACTAAAACCTTTATAAATCCATCATTGCCCGGAGATAGGCAATGGAAATAAGGTCCTTAATTAAATTAAACCTTCAGGAATATGTCGTTGCTCAGAGATATGTGATGGTGAGAAGGTTCCCCGATTCACTTAAATCTTCAGGAATTCATCGTTACTCAAAGACAGGCGACGATAGTATGGTTTCCCCCATTCAATTAAACCTTCAGGAATTCATCGTCGCTCAGAGATAGGAGATGACGAGAATATTTCCTCCATTCTAGTAAACCTCCAGGAATTCTTCGTTGCCTGGAGTGTTTAACGACTAACTTTCTATCGAATTAGAAAAATAGCTGAAAAATTTTAATTAAAAATAACCGCAAGCGCACGATGTACAATTTTAGTACGTGGCGAGTACAGGTCGACTCGTAGGGTATTATATTAATTAAAAACTTTCTACTCAATCAAATTAACCAAAGAGTTTGAAAATTGTTTTAAGCTAGAGAAAATGTAAAAATTAACTACAAGCAAAAGTGAATAAAAATATGAGTAGAAGGTAATTTAGAAGTAATTTCCTTCTCATGTTCGCATAAATCAACAAAATAAAATTATGATCTTTCTTTTGGTCATTAGTGAATTTAGTTGATGTATTTATCATAAGTATTACCTATTTGTGCTATTAATTAATCCAACATAAACTATCAAACTTTAACATACCCACTAAACCACTTATCAACTCTCATGAAAATGTTAATGAACTTGAAAATAAAATTTGTTATAAGCATGATCTACTAACTATTGATTAGTAATATAGACCATCAAATTTTGATTTTAAAATTCACTTCTTGCCACACTTACTGTCAAACCATACAGTTAAAAACAACACATATTGTCAAACTCCTGTACTACTACATCATACGGTCAAAAAACAACATCCCACACTTACTGTCAGCTGCATATACCAAACTTCACTGTGCGCTGAAACCCCCAACAACCACTACCTTGCTATTTCCCTTCACCATCAACACTCTTCTTCTTCAACAGCAATCACAAAACCAAACAACAATCCACACTTCCTGTAAACATAGTGCCTAACCAAAACTGTGCATATCTGAACTACCACATTTCAACATCTACTTCACAGCCATTACGGCATCATCCCCTGCCGTGACCATCAACCATACCCTTCCACTGCATTGTCATACCAGATCAAGTCATTCCGCCTCATCAAAAAAAACCATACTCCAAAGCACAAACTACAACCTTACAAACTAAACAACTACATCACTTACCGGCATCTTCTCTACAACAACCCATATTCTCTTATTGCTACACCATTTTAATCCTTTGTCATAAGCAACTACTTCCATTTACTTCAATTGTGCACATTACCCAGTCATCAACATAAACCATCATTTTCTGCTATCACCAACAACTATAACCACAAAAAGTGCCTTTTTTCATTTTTGTTGTTCACCATGCACATATCTATCAACATTACACATACACTTCACAAACACAACAACCCCAACATCATACCAAACCACTTCATTACAACATACCACTGCTACTTTGTTCCAAACTTATACAACACACCATTGCAAAATACCATCAACCCTTACAAACTGACCAACTCCTTGCTGTACACTGTCAATACATAAACAACTTCACAACTTCACCAGAAAACCCAAACCTGCCACCCCCTTGACCAAACCATATATCATCATCATATCAAACTGCCTTGCCAACATCCATCATTAACCTCCTGCATACACCACCTTACTGCGTGCATCCCCTCAACCTTCTTGATGTCATATACAACAGTGCACCTCAAAACCTACTTCCACCTCTCAACTGTGCATATATTCACCTCACTGCATAACACCCTCCCTCCTCCATCTAACTTCACCAGCATCTACCTTTTCCACAACAAACTTATGTGCACATCCCCTTCCCAATTACATATTGACATCTGACTTCTTCCCTACCTCCTCATAACATCAGTAGCAACTCTACACCATATACATCACTACCCACATTTCAACTTTACTTAAACTTCAGCTTCACACACCCGACGACCATATATATTGCCTATTGCGACTGTCAACCATACATCCCTTTACATCAACCAACATACTTGCTGTCAACTGCTACATCACCAACATCTCTCCCATTCATTAGAAATACCCCCAATGTCATAACTTCTGCAACTTCATTTCAAAACACTTCACCATCAAACTTGCCTACAAAAGCCACTCCACTGTCAAACTACAATCTCCTTCCACAACCAAAATCACCGACCATGATACCAGTCGAACCACGAACACAAGCCAAAATCGAAATTCATGAGCTTGCGAACTTGGGAGTTGACTTCGATTTCGAAGATTGATTTTTTGATTTTTGATTTTGATTGCTTGGAGAGAGGTAACGATGAGAAGATTTGAAAAACTCTAACTTTTAGGAATTTGGAATTGCCTGAAGATTGGCAACGTCAGGAAGGTAAAAACAACAACCTTCAAGAATTTAGCGTTGCTCGGAGACTAACAATGTCAGGAGGTAAAACTCTAACTTTCGGGAATCTGTCATCGCTTGAAGATTAGCACGTTAGGAAGGAAAACTCGTACAAAGGTCGATCAAATAGTTCGACCTCGAACTGCAGGAATTGGTTACCAGCTAGAGTTTTGTAACATCCTCCATTATGAGGCCCGAAACTAAGTGCCACAGATGCTGCAGTCATCCACTATATTAATTTCTGGTGATAAAATGCGGTCATGTTAATTATATTGATAACATTAGAAGCACAGGAATATGAAATTTTTCAAGCACATTTCTATAGTAAACTTTTTCATTTCAATTCAAAAATAAAATTTCATATTCGTTACATAATCCCATCTATCCCACATTCAGAGAAAAAATAATAATTACAAAATACTCCAAGAGCGACATATGAAGATGCCACTTGGTTGATCAGAGTCTAATACTTAGCAGTAATAAATTCTGTCATTACATCTATTTAGACATAAAGCAACACAACAGAAATAAAAGCTCCTACTAATAGCTAGCTTGCCACCTGCAGGTCTCCGAAAGCTTATTCGTCTAACCTAGAAACCTAAAAGTCCTTACTCCCGGCCTACCCAAATGAGCACCCGAGAGTTTAAGGGGAAAACCAAAACCTTCGCGTTAGACAAAAAGTATTGTGTGAATAATAACGTATCATCTTGAACCAATGTAGATATCTAGTGAGACAACGTTGTACAACAGAATGATTTTCCCATCACTAGTATCTTAACCAATCATGTCAGTTAAAATTCATGCACCTGCAACACAATGGTTAGAACATAGTAAAATAGTCATTTGCAAGAATGCAAAATAGGTAAGTCTGACTACTCTGCCTTCATAATGTTATACAATCCCTTACCTCACCTAATATTATATAATGGGTTACCCATACCAATTTATTAGACTATCCGTCTAAATTTAAATGATTGTGTGTCTAAATTTATACTGGTTATCCGTCTTATATTTATGCGGACTACCCATCTCACATATAAACATCATGTGCATTATCTATCCTAGCCATATGGACTATCCATTACATGTGGTTTATCTATTTAAAATTCATTTGTACTATCCATCACACATGTCTCATTTGTCCAAAATTATATGGACTATCCATTACACATATCGTAGTTTTCGTACGATGACTATGAACCCACCATGGACCATATAAAGACTATCCATCATCAACATCATATGGACTATCGATCACACATCTCATAGTTTTCCTAGGATGACTATGAACCCATAAATTATCAATTTAAAATTTGAATATAATATTATTCATCCAAGCGTCCAACCTATGCCTATTAGTACCCCTAATTTTGTTTTCGACTCTTTAAGCTTATTGCATATCGAAAATAATATACATTGGTATCCTCAATGAAGTTGTCAAACTCATAACAGATGGATTATCAGGCCATCAATATAATAGTTTGAAATAGAAAGATTACGGCATTCATGCCATAAAAACAATATCGAACCCTTATCCGAGATTCAAAAACAAAACTTTGATTTTATAAAGTATAAGGCTATACTATCGAAATCACAAGGATATCGACTTTCTTAAAACATAGGCTATCTCGCCTTTAAAACATACTTTTTGTTTGCATAAGAAAACAAGGCTTCTTGGCCTACAGAGCATCGGCTTCAAATTAAAAGAGTTACGACATCAAAACCGCATAACCTGGTTGCCGAAAATAAGGAAAACATGTGATGTTGGAGCTGACAAGCTACGACATCAATTACTCAAGTCGAAATCAATTTCTTATGGCATCAATACTTTAAAAAACTATGATGTTGAAAGTAGGGTACTTCATCTATTATGTTGCAAAATAGTTGATATCGAAAATGATGACTTACGGCATCAAAACCTTAAATCATTTGATATCGAATTCATAAAATTATGGTAACTACGTCGTTACTTGAAGGTTGTCGAATATAAAGACATGAGGCATCAAAGCTGTAACAACCCGCATATTTAACGATTTTATATTTAAATGTTTAATTTAAATATAGCGTCGTTAGTCGGATTTAGGTCCGAAAAGCTACTTTTTGCAAACGGCCGAATTGGAGCTCGAAACCACTTCCATTGAGTCCAAAATGGCGTTTGCGATCTTTTTGAGTATAATCTTTGATATGTTTGGAGTTTGTGAAATTTTGCCCCTTTTTCTACTTGGGCTTGAGTTTGGGTTCAGCCCCAATCTCCTCTTAACCCTCTAGCTCACTAACTCTTCATCCATTCATCCTCATTTCATTCCTTTAGCTTAAGAAAACTGAAAATGGGGGAAAGAAAGAAGAATTATAAACTCTAAGCCCTAGTTCCATTTGCAAACTCCAAATTCTTGCTTGAAATTCAAAGAGAAGGATAGGTAAGCCTCCTCTTCATCTTCTCCATCTCTTCTCCTCTTCAATTTCAGAAATTCCTAAGCTCTAATTTGGGAAATATATGTTTTGGTTCTTAGATTGAAGATTGTAGAGTTGAAGTGAAGAGTGGTTAACCTCCTTCTTGTGTTTGTGCTCTCATCTTTGTTTGTGTGCAAAAAGGTGAGATTTTTATCTCACATCTATGACTATAAGTATCTTTGGTTGTTAGGTATGAATTCCTAACAATTATTCATGTGCAATTGCTTTTGAGTTGGATTGGTTTTGTGAACATTGCAATTTTTGGTGTTTTGAAGTCAAAAGTTCTAAAAATCATAACTTTGATGTTTTAATCATGTTTTTGGAGGTGTATAAAAGAGCCAATAGTGCTGGGTTGTCGTATGGCATAAACCCATAGCATCCATCGCTCGTTCGTTTGCAATTCATTTGGATTTTTGCCTTTATGGGCTTGGCTGATTTTTGCCTACAGGGGGATTTCAGACGTCTGAACTCCAATTTCAGACGTCTGGTTTCAAATTCAGACGTCTGGTTTGGAAATTCAGACGTCTCCCTGGAAGACGCAAAAAGGCAGAGACAAAATCCAGACGTCTAGAAATCCATTCAGACGTCTGGTAGTGGTTCAGACGTCTGGAAGTAATTTCAGACGTCTGAAATGCGCAGTTTTGCCTATTTTGGCTAATTTTGAGTTAATTTCCAACTTTTGTCGATTCGTGTCGATTCCAATTAGTTGTTATTGCATATTTGACTTTGATGACTTGTTTTTGACTTCATTCATGGGTTTTATAAATAATCTCTCTCTAAATCAATTAAAAGCTCCCTTCTCCAAATTATAAATTCTATTTATAATGCGCGCACACACACAATTTCGCACTTCGAGCGAAGTGGAAGGAAGATTAAATGGTTAGGTAAAACACGGACCATGAATCCGTGCATTTGTCTTCTCGATTAGTCCCCGACCTATTCGATTGATCGTTTTGACCTTTGGGTTTGGTTTACCGATAATATGAGGTAAACTTTGTACTGCTTTGAGTGTGAAAATGACTGACGGATAGTAAACCGTTTAGTGCGAACGAGTGGTTATGGGACATACGTTAACACTTTTCGGATTCCTTTTCGAGAGTTGTAACACATTCTGCCAGTTAGTGGTGTCCAGTACTGGGCCTCCGGACCTTCACCACTACGCTTTGTTGCCTTCGGGTATGTTGCCTTCGGGTATGTTGCCTTCGGATTTGTGCCTTCGGGTTTGTTGCCCTTTAGTATCGCTTCCGATGTTGGTCGTTATGAGCCGCATGGGTGATATTGGGTTGCCTTTTAGTATCGCTTCCGATGTTGGTCGTTATGAGCCGCATGGGTGATATTGGGTTTGGAGTCTTCGGGCTCATGGATCCTTGTTTATACAGTACTGAGCTCGAGCAATTTTATGATGTTTCATTGATATGTATATTCCCTTGGTATCGCCCTTCGATGTTGGTCATTTTGAGCCGCATGAAGTATAGCGATTACCTTGTGGAACTTGTATACCTTATGGGTATTTGTTATTTGCCTTTTGGCTTGATTCGGCATAATTGTATCCTTTGTTTATCCATGTTGCCGATGATATGAGGCTTGTTCTATATGATTCGTCTTTTGTTGATGATTGTGTTATCTCTTTTAGAGATATTTGTTATACTTTGTAACCTTGCAGGTTTATTGTTGTTCGGTTTATCTAACTGATTTGTTTAGCTAGACTGACCCGTGTATTTTATACTCGGGTCAGACCGAGATGTTTCAGGTTAGGTACTTTGGACTTAGCCTATTTTGCTTCCGTATGGACTACTTCGCTAGCTTCTTTTTGTCATAGCTTTTGTGTAGTCCTATTATGTTGAAACTCTGAATTTATTCTTCTGGATTTGTCTGTATATTGTGGTTGGCTATACCACTTGACATGTATTATTTTGTATACTCTGCTATGTATCGGTATATATGTATATGATGGTTTACTGTTCTGTGATGTTTCCTAGATTTGAGTTGTTATATTCTGTTCTGATAGATCCTCCAGCCACCTATGGTTTTGTTTTAAGTATTCATTGGATATGTCGATTGGGTTGGTGTGATTATTGTCGATGTATTTAATAGATAGTTAAATCATGACTATAGATGGTCGCTCCTATCCAGCCTTATTCTCCGTGTTAGCAGACGGTATTATCTATTAATACTCTTTGCTAGCGTGGGTATAGAGGTGGGGCGTCACAGCTTGGTATCGGAGATGAGCTCAGAACAAAGTATGATAAACACAGAATAGAAGCACATATTATGATACATCAAAGTGTATAAGTGATACAAATCTTTGAATCATTGTGTCTCTCTATTCCATCAAGGTTATATAGAATTTGGGAATACGTCTAGGAATGCATTTTATTCCGTAGTATTCCATATTGTAATATCTACCTTGTGAATAATCTCGTTCTTATCTTACTTTCAGCGTATGGCTGGAAGAGGCAGGGGACGACATTCGGATGCTGGGCAATCCAGTGGCACACATACGGATGGCGTTTATATGTCTGCCGATCAGTTTATGGAGTTGTTTAGGAGCACTCAGCCTCCATTTCCTCCTCGAGTGTCTTCACCTCACAAGTCTGCCTTTGCACATCAGTGCAGTGATTTTTCTCATCTTGGAGGAAAGCCGTTTAAAGGCTCTGAATTCGTTTTTGAAGTCCAAGCTTGGTTTCGCACATGCGAGCATATCTTCTCTCGTATGCATCTTTCTGACCATGATAGAGTTCTTGTAACTTCTAGCTTATTACAAGAGCGTGCCTTTGATTGGTATGAGCTTCTTATAGCCGAGATTGATGAGTCTACTCTTTCTTGGACTCAGTTTCGGGAGCGATTTGAACTCAAGTTCGTTCCTGAATCTGAAAAAGTTTTATTGACCCGTCGCTTCCTTGAGTTGAAGCAAGGGAAGTCTTCTGTTTTTGAGTATGTTGCATCATTCGAGGCTTTATCTAAGTATGGTCTTGAATTTATTAGCAATTCTTATAAGAAGAATTTAAAGTTTGTCTCTGGTCTTAAGAAGTATCTTAAGAAGTCTTTGTTGCTTCAGCTTAAGCTTTCTTTTAAAGAATTAGTAGATTCGGCACTTCATCTCGAAGCTGTCGAGAAGGAGTGTGATAGTGGTGAGGATGTTGAGGTTTCTAAGAACCCCAACAAGAAGCAGTTTCCCTTTCAGAAGAGGTCTTTTCCTTCTAAGAAGAAAAAGACTGGTGGTTCTAGCTCTCAGACTCAGCCTTCCGGAACACCTTTTATTCGGAAGTGTTTTAATTGTGGCTCTCCGGATCATATGATTCGAGCTTGTTCTAAGCCTCTCTTCTGCCGTTATTGCAAGAAGGAAGGCCATCATGTTTCCACTTGCCCTACTGTTCCGGCTGGTGCCAAGTCTAGCAGGCTTTATGCTGCTAAGGCTTCTGAAGGTCCTTCTCAGCCCAAAGGTATATCTCCATCTATTTTGCAAGGTTCTGTTTTATTTCATGATCATAGTATTCGAGTTCTTTTCGATACGGGTGCTTCACATTCCTTCATATCGAAAAAGCTCGTCGATGATTTATCTTTGGATGTTTCTTGTATGGTTACTTCTTTAAGGATTGTGAATCCTATTGGGGGATCCGCGACCCTTAGTTTGCTTTGTGATGATGTTGAGATTGTTTTATGTGGTTTTTCTTTTCGTGCGAATCTGCACGTTATCTCTTGTCTGGGATTTGATATGATTTTGGGTATGGACTGGCTAGTGAGACATGATGCCAGGATTATTTGTTCGGAGAGAATTATATATCTTCGACATCCGGATTCGCCTACTCAGCTATCTCTTGTTCTTCGGGATGTGGATAATTCCGAGATGGCTTTATATTCTCTTGACTCACGAGATGATGATGATATATCTCGTATTCCTATTGCTTGTGACTTTCCTGATGTTTTTGAGCCTGTATCGGGTTTGCCACCCAAGGGGGCAATTGAGTTCCGCATTGATCTCATTCCAGGCGCGCAGCCAGTTAGTCGTCCTCCTACGAGGATGTCTACAAAGGAAAATGAGGAACTCAAGGAGCAGCTTTTAGAGCTTGAGTCCAAGCAGTTGATTCAATCCAGTTTTTCCCCATGGGGATCCGCGGTCGTCTTCGTGAAGAAATCTGATGGAACTCTTAGGCTTTGCATTGACTATCGCAAGCTTAATGAGTTAACCATTAGAAATAGGTACCCATTGCCTAGGATCGATGATATGTTCGATCTATTGAGTGGTGCTAAGGTCTTTTCTCAACTCGACCTCGCCACAGGTTTTCATCAATTACGAGTCACGGAGGATAGCATACCTCTTACAGCTTTCCGCACTCGATATGGTTCTTTCGAGTGGCTCGTTATGGCATTCGGTTTGACGAACGCTCCTGCTTTCTTTGTTGATCTCATGAATCGGATATTCCGGGAATATCTCGACAGGTTTGTCCTTGTATTCATTGATGATATCCTTATTTATTCTAAGTCTGAAGCCGAGCATGCTAATCACTTGAGCATTGTCTTGAGCACTCTCCGTCATCATCAACTTAAAGCCAAATTCTCCAAGTGCCACTTTTGGGAGAATAAAGTTAAGTTCTTAGGCCATGTTGTATCTTATGACGGCATTTCGGTCGATCCCTCAAAGATCGAAGCCATCCAGAATTGGAAGAGGCCTGAGAATGTGCATGAGATCCGTAGTTTCCTTGGATTGACGGGTTATTACCGTCGGTTCATTAAGGACTTTTCCCGTGTTGTGCTTCCTCTCACCAGCCTTACTCGGAAAGGCATTCGTTATGTTTGGTCCGATAAGTGTGAAGCTTCCTTTCAGACATTGAAGGAACTTCTCGCTAATGCTCATATGCTTGTGGTTCCCGAAGGGAATCATGATCTTGTTGTTTACACCGGTGCTTGTGGTAGTGGTCTCGGCACTGTTCTTATGCAGAAGGATCGGGTATTTGCGTATGCTTCTAGGCAACTGCGTCCGAATGAAGTTCGCTATGCCACTCATGATCTTGAGTTAGCCGCCATTGTCTTCGCCTTGAAGATTTGGCGACATTATTTATTAGGCGAGCGTTTCATTCTCTATACCGATCATAAATCCTTGAAGTATTTGTTCACTCAGAAGGAACTCAATATGAGACAACAACGTTGGCTCGAGTTTCTTGCCTCCTATGACTTTGATATCCAGTATACCCCTGGTAAGGGTAATTGTGTTGCTGATGCGCTTAGTTGCAAACATTCGGCTGTTGTTTCTATGATGCTTGCCGAATGGGATGTTCTTGAGACTCTATCTTTTTGTGAAATTCGTGATCGAGGTTCATCTTCTGATTCTCCTATTCTATTATTTAGTTTGGGAGCTCGACCTATTTTATTGGATCGTATTGCCGATGTTCAGCGGCGTGATCCTGATTTGTTGCATCTTATTCAGCTTTGTGAGTCTGGATCTTGTGAGGAGGCGTTGTAAGATTTCAGCATTGATTCTCATGGGTGTCTTCATAAGAAGAACCGTCTTTTTGTGCCTTCTGATTTTGCACTTAGGCATGACATTCTTGATGACTGTCACCGTTCTAAGTATACTATTCATCCTGGTGGTAGTAAGATGTATGCCGATATGCTTCGTCTTTATTATTGGGAAGGCATGAAGCGCGATGTGGCGAGTTATGTGAGTAATTGCATAACTTGTCAGCGTATTAAGATCGAACATCAGCGTCCTTCTGGTCTTCTTCAGCCTCTTGAGATTCCATTGTGGAAATGGGATCAGATATCTATGGATTTCATTGACGGCCTACCTCGCTCGAGATCAGGCCATTCTAGCATTTGGGTTATTGTGGATCGCCTCACTAAGTCTGCTCATTTTGTTCCTATTAAGTCTAGTAGGACTGCTTCACATTTGGCTAAGTTGTTTGTCAAGGAAATCGTGAGACTTCACTGTGTTCCTAGTTCTATTGTGAGTGACCGTGATCCTTTATTCACGAGTCATTTTTGGAAGAGTCTTCAGCAAGCTTTGGGAACAAAGCTTAATTTTAGCACAGCTTATCATCCGCACTCTGATGGACAGACTGAACGGGTGAATCGTATCTTGGAAGATCTTCTTTGTATTTGTATTTTTGATTTTGGTGGAAGTTGGAAGGATCACCTACCTCTTGTAGAGTTTTTGTTGTTTGATTTTGGTGGAAGTTGGAAGGATCACCTACCTCTTGTAGAGTTTTCCTACAACAATAGTTTTCAATCTAGTATCGGCATGGCTCCTTTCGAAGCCTTATACGGAAGGCCATGTCGATCACCTTCATGTTGGTTGGAATCTGAAGAGAAGCTTATTCTTGGCCCGGATTTTGTTCGTCATTCTTCCGAGAAGATTGATCTTATTCGATTGAGGATGAAAGAGGCACAAAGTCGCCAGAAATCCTACGCGGATAGCTGTAGGAAACCTCTCGAGTTCTCAATCGGTGATCTTGTTTTTATTCGTGTTTGGCCTTTGAAAGGGGTTATGCGCTTCAGTACGACTGGGAAATTGGCTCCCCGTTATATAGGACCATTTTCTATTACTGAACGTATTGGCCCTGTGGCTTATAGAGTTTCACTTCCAGCTCATTTATCTGGTATTCATGACGTGTTTCACGTCTCGCAACTTCGGAAGTGTCTTCGGGAGTCGGATTCTGTTATTGCTTCTCCTGATTTGCAAGAGCTTGAGAATTCACCGGACTCATCTATTGTACAGCAGCCTATTCGCGTACTTGACACGGAGGTGCGACACCTTCGAAACAAGGACGTGCCGCTCGTTAAAGTTCAATGGTCTGCTAAACCCAATGATTGTACTTGGGAAACCAGAGAATTTATTGAGCGATCTTATCCGGGTTTTCTTTCTTTGCTTTGAAATGGTGAGTATGTCTTTTCATCTCAAGCTTATTTCCTTTATTTTTGGATGTTGTATGTTTGTAGTTGTTACAAATATCATCTCTAGTTATTGCGAGGACGCAATTTTGTAAGGAGGGGAGATCTGTAACAACCCGCATATTTAACGATTTTATATTTAAATGTTTAATTTAAATATAGCGTCGTTAGTCAGATTTAGGTCCGAAAAGCTACTTTTTGCAAACGGCCGAATTGGAGCTCGAAACCACTTCCATTGAGTCCAAAATGGTGTTTGCGATCTTTTTGAGTATAATCTTTGATATGTTTGGAGTTTGTGAAATTTTGCCCATTTTTCTACTTGGGCTTGAGTTTGGGTTCAGCCCCAATCTCCTCTTAACCCTCTAGCTCACTAACTCTTCATCCATTCATCCTCATTTCATTCCTTTAGCTTAAGAAAACTGAAAATGGGGGAAAGAAAGAAGAATTAGAAACTCTAAGCCCTAGTTCCATTTGCAAACTCCAAATTCTTGCTTGAAATTCAAAGAGAAGGATAGGTAAGCCTCCTCTTCATCTTCTCCATCTCTTCTCCTCTTCAATTTCAGAAATTCCTAAGCTCTAATTTGGGAAATATATGTTTTGGTTCTTAGATTGAAGATTGTAGAGTTGAAGTGAAGAGTGGTTAACCTCCTTCTTGTGTTTGTGCTCTCATCTTTGTTTGTGTGCAAAAAGGTGAGATTTTTATTTCACATCTATGACTATAAGTATCTTTGGTTGTTAGGTATGAATTCCTAACAATTATTCATGTGCAATTGCTTTTGAGTTGGATTGGTTTTGTGAACATTGCAATTTTTGGTGTTTTGAAGTCAAAAGTTCTAAAAATCATAACTTTGATGTTTTAATCATGTTTTTGGAGGTGTATAAAAGAGCCAATAGTGTTGGGTTGTCGTATGGCATAAACCCATAGCATCCATCGCTCGTTCGTTTGCAATTCATTTGGATTTTTGCCTTTATGGGCTTGGCTGATTTTTGCCTACAGGGGGATTTCAGACGTCTAAACTCCAATTTCAGACGTCTGGTTTCAAATTCAGACGTCTGGTTTGGAAATTCAGACGTCTGGAATTGGTCCCTGGAAGACGCAAAAAGGCAGAGACAAAATCCAGACGTCTGGAAATCCATTCAGATGTCTGGTGGTGGTTCAGACGTCTGGAAGGTAATTTCAGACGTCTGAAATGCACAGTTTTGCCTATTTTGGCTAATTTTGAGTTAATTTCCAACTTTTATCGATTCGTGTTGATTCCAATTAGTTGTTATTGCATATTTGACTTTGATGACTTGTTTTTGACTTCATTCACGGGTTTTATAAATAATCTCTCTCTAAATCGTATTAAAAGCTCCCTTCTCCAAATTATAAATTCTATTTATAATGCACACACACACAATTTCGCACTTCGAGCGAAGTGGAAGGAAGATTAAATGGTTAGGTAAAACACAGACCATGAATCCGTGCGTTTGTCTTCCCGATTAGTCCCCGACCTATTCGATTGATCGTTTTGACCTTCGGGTTTGGTTTACCGATGATATGAGGTAAACTTTGTACTGCTTTGAGTGTGAAAATGACTGACGGATAATAAACCGTTTAGTGCGAACGAGTGGTTATGGGACATACGTTAACACTTTTCGGATTCCTTTTCGAGAGTTGTAACACATTCTGCCAGTTAGTGGTGTCCAGTACTGGGCCTCCGGACCTTCACCACTACGGTTTGTTGCATTCGGGTATGTTGCCTTCGGGTATGTTGCCTTCGGGTTTGTACCTTCGGGTTTGTGCCTTCGGGTTTGTTGCCCTTTAGTATCGCTTCCGATGTTAGTCGTTATGAGCTGCATGGGTGATATTGGGTTGCCCTTTAGTATCGCTTTCGATGTTGGTCGTTATGAGTCGCATCGGTGACATTGGGTTTGGAGTCTTCGGGCTCATGGGTCCTTGTTTATACAGTACTGAGCTCGAGCAATTTTATGATGTTTCATTTATATGTATATTCCCTTGGTATCGCCCTTCGATGTTGGTCATTTTGAGCCGCATGAAGTATAGAGATTACCTTGTGGAACTTGTATACCTTATGGGTATTTGTTATTTTCCTTTTGGCTTGATTCGGCATAATTGTATCCTTTGTTTATCCATGTCGCCGATGATATGAGGCTTGTTCTATATGATTCGTCTTTTGTTGATGATTGTGTTATCTCTTTTAGAGATATTTGTTATACTTTATAACCTTGCAGGTTTATTGTTGTTCGGTTTATCTAACTGATTTGTTTAGCTAGACTGACCCGTGTATTTTATACTCGGGTCAGACCGAGATGTTTCAGGTTAGGTACTTTGGACTTAGCCTATTTTGCTTCCGTATGGACTACTTCGCTAGCTTCTTTTTGTCATAGCTTTTGTGTAGTCCTATTATGTTGAAACTCTGAATTTATTCTTCTGGATTTGTTTGTATATTGTGGTTGGCTATACCACTTGACATGTATTATTTTGTATACTCTGCTATGTATCGGTGTATATATATATATATGATGGTTTACTGTTCTGTGATGTTTCCTACATTTGAGTTGTTATATTCTGTTCTGATAGATCCTCCAACCACCTATGGTTTTGTTTTAAGTATTCATTGGATATGTCGATTGGGTTGGTGTGATTATTGTCGACGTATTTAATAGATAGTTAAAGCAAGACTATAGATGGTCGCTCCTATCCAGCCTTATTCTCTGTGTTAGCAGACGGTATTATCTATTAATACTCTTTGCTAGCGTGGGTATAGAGGTGGGGCGTCACAAAAGCCCTTAAAGCATAGGATTCAGGGTTAAAGACTTACGACATCAATGTTGTATAATATGGGTTTCAAAAATAAAAGGACAAGGGATGTCGGAATGGTTCTGATGAGTTACGAAATCACCAATGTCAAAATGATGGTATGTCGGAGTCCATATACATACATTTATAACTTCAACCTGAATAGATTCATTCCACACCAGCATAAGTTGATATCGTATGAATCTATTTATGTTGATCTCAAATATTATAATGGGGACATGGACATCGGCCATCATCAAGCATCCAACATTCTAACATACGACATGACAGTATCGTAATTAGTATGAAAACTGTTTTATTTCTATATAAAGAAATTTGTTTTTACCAACTCTAATCACTTGTCAATTATCTATTGGTTAAAAACAAACTTTACTAATTTCTTTCTAGAAAACTGTGGCATGTCAGCTTTATCTTTCCAAACATGTTTACCAACTTAATTAATTAATATTTAATTAAATGCTTTTCTAGCAGAATAACTCCATAAAAATTCATAATCACTTGAAAAAAACTCCAAAAATCAATAAAAATCAGAATTTATATATTCTATCTCTTTTAATATTTTTAGAACCATTTAATTATTTTATTAATTAAAATTGAAATAAACACTATTTCATCCTTAGGAAATTCATAAAATATTCATATTAAATAGGAAAATTATGAAATTAAAAATCCATCTCCAAAATAATATTCCACACAACGTGCCAAAAATCAAATCAATTGGAGATTAAACATTTGGGTTTTACCTTTAAAACCTATCATAATAATTCCCTAAAATTTCCATAAATCATTAATTTATCCAAACAATGATTAGATATCCATAACATGACAAAACAATTAAGATCAATTCGAAAATTAGCCATAACTGAATTCAAACACAAATAATAAAGATGGTTAACTATTATTCACCTTAGATTGGATGATGAGATTGTAATTTGATGGAGTTAGCTTCCCTAAGCTTTGCCCTTTGATTTCCCTTTTGATTTCCTTCTCTCTTACCCTTTAGGAATGGTCAGCCTCTAAGTGTTTGCTTTTGATTATTTGTGAATTTAAAATGAGAATGAATGAGATAGGAAGGGCTTAAAGGATGGAGTAAGGCTGTATTCCTAATTTGCCCCTCTCATTTATTCACTTCTATATTAAGTTTTAAAACAATATTATTAGTTAATTAGCTAAGTCTTGACCCAGTTAATTATCAAATCTCATCCTCCTTATCCCACTTCATTATTCTATTTAATCTATCCAATTAAATCTTTTAAGTAATATTAAACTAAAATTATGGATGTTGCAGGCTTCCCACCTTAAAGAATTTCATCCTCGAAATTCAATAAGAACCACAAAGTAAGCATATTAAACATGAAAACAACTAAAACAAATAATACCTGTATATCCTACCAGCTAGAAAGTCGATATAACAAGTATAGAACATATCCTTATAATAACTCAAGATAAGTTAATCTTGTCCTCTATGTTTCCCAAGTACAGTATTTCTCGTTATCACTCCATTAAGCTTTCACTAACCTGACTGTCTTATTCTTTAAACTCTTCTCATCTCTTGCCACAACACGAACTAGTTGTCTCATAAAAGTCAGATCTAGTTCCGTTACTAAATCTTCCAATGCAGTCGGAGCAATAGTAGTCTCTGGATCATGCACACACTTTCTAAGATGAGAAACATGAAAAACATTATGGACTCCTACCAAACTACTAGGTAACTCTACCCGGTATGCGAGCTTTCTGATCCTCTCTATAATAGGGAATGGGCAACATATCTATGTGGCAGTTTCTCTAATTTTTAAAATCATACCACATAATTCATCGGTGATACTTTAATAAAAACACGATCTCCAGCCGAGAACCCTAGATACTTATGCCTCTTATCTACGTAATTTTTCTGCCTAGACTGGGCTTTCCTCATCCTAGCTTGGATTAACTCAATCTTCTCTATGGCTTCTCTCACCATATCTAAACCAAGAACCAATATGTCTCCGGTCTCCAACCAACATGCTGGTGATATGCACAACCTTCCCCACAAAGCTTCGAAAGGCGTCATTCCTATACTAGTCTGATAACTATTATTATAGGAAAACTCAACTAAGTGAAAATGGTCTTTCCATGACTCACAAAAATCTAGTATGCAAGTTCTTAGCAAATTTCCAAGTACCTTATTGACTCTCTCTGTTTGCCCATCCTTCTATAAGCAATATGCAATATTCATCTTAAGCTTGGTACCTAACACTTCTTGCAGACTCTTCTAGAATTCTCTAACAAAAGAATGCATCTCTATCACTGACTATACTACTAGGAATCACATGAAGTCTAACAATGTTCATTATAAACAACTTAGCTAATACAGGTGTCGTCTTGGTTGATCTAATGGGAATGAAGTGTGCACACTTGATCAGTCTACCCACTATAACCAAAATACTCTCATTTCCCCTATTTGACATTGGCAGCCCGTCAATAAAATCCATGGATATAGAATCTCATTTCCAAACCGGTATATCTAATGGCTGAAGCAATCCGCTCGGCTTCTGATGCTTGGCTTTCACTTGTTGGCGATTCAAACAATGTTTTACCCATAAGCCTTCGTCCTTTTCCATGCCTTTCTAGAAGAAACCTCTCTTCATATCCTCATACATCTTGGTTTCTCCAGGATGAATAATAAACTTTGATCGATAACATTCCCTAAGAACTTCCTTTCTTAGGCCACCAACTTTTAGAACACAAAATCGTCCCTTCTTTCTTAACCATCGGTACTAGTCAAGACTAGAATCCTTTAAATCATCAATCTTAGTTCCACCTTCAGGCCTTCTAATCCTTTCGGCTCGCAATAGATCACCTCATTTCTCAGAAGCAATCCTTTTGATCATCACTAGTCGAATTTCCAAACATGACAGCATGGAAAGTTCCCGACTAAAGTAGTCGTTGACCTTAAGTGAACGCCACAAGTAGTCAATGCTTCTAAATTTTCCATTTTGCTATCATAGCTAACGCCATATTTTGATGTTTCTGGTAAGTGCATCAGAAACTTTATTTCCTTTTCCTAACGTATACTCAATACTAAAATTATAAGCTGTTAAAAACTCTAGCCATCTATGGTGTCTCGTATTCAACTCTTTTTAAGAGAATAAATACCTCAAAGACTTATGATCCATAAACAATTCAAATCTTTCTCCTAAGAGGTAGTGCCTCCATACCTTCAAAGCAAAGATCATTTCCACCAAGTCCAAATCATGAGCCAGATACCTAACTTCATATGGCCTGAGCCGTCGAGAAGCGTAGGCAATTACTTTACCTCTTTGCATCAACATAGCTTCTAATCCTATTCCACATGCATCTATATACACCACCAAATCTTAATTACCATATGTCATAACTAACACAGGCGTATTGGTCAATGAATATTTTAGCTTCTACAATGCTTCCCCACATTTACTTGACCAAATAAACTTTATGTCTTTTCTGGTTAGTTTAGTCAGGCGTGCTGCTATTCGAGAGAAGTTCTTAATGAATCTCCGGTAATAGCCAGCTAATCCAAGAAAACTCTTTATATCGATCACCGTCTTGGGTCTCTTCCAATTATTTACAGCTTCAATCATAGCTAGATACACAGACAACCCTTCTTTTGAAATTACACGACCAAGATACTTCACTTCTTTTTTTCAAAAATGACAATTTGAAAACTTTGCTTCTAGTTGATGCTGCCTCAACGTCTCAAGCACTATTCTAAGATGAATCTCATGATCTCTTTCATCCTTAGAATATATCAAAATGTCATCAACGAATACTAGCACGAACCTATCCAAGTGCTCTCGAAAGATTCGGTTTATCAAGTCCAAAAGAAGGAAGGTGCATTAGTTAATCTGAATGACTTGACTAACCACTCATATGGACCATAGCTCATTCAAAATGCCATCAACGGAATATTGTCCTTTGCCACCATCAATTGATGGAATCCTGTCACCAAATCCAACTAGGAAAATACTTTGGCTCCGCTCAACCGATCAAATAAATCATCAATTCTAGGCAAATGATATCTATTCTTTATCGTCTTCTCATTCAGCTTACGATAATTAATACATAACCTCAACAACACTTTCAATTTCTTCACGAGCATCACGGCCGCTCCCCAAGGCGAATTTCTTGGTCTAATAAAACTCTTTCCTTCTAAGTCCACCAGTTGCACCTTTAACTCTTTTATCTCGGTAGATGTCATTCTACTAGGCAGTCTACTTATGGGTTAGCTCTAGGGACAAGAGCAATTCTGAACTTAATAGCTCTCCTCAGTGGTAATCTTGGAACTCGTTCAAAAACATCTGTAAATTCTCTTACAATTAAAACCCGACTCAACTCATCTTCCACCTTTATTGCATCCAATAAAGCACAAACATCTAAACTCAAATTATCAATGGGGTATATAATTCGATCACTGCTATTAGGTGTCTTAATGATATTTTCCTATCTTAGCAAAATATTCTTGCATTATATGCTCAACAAATCCATACCCAAAATAGTCCCAAAGCCGACAAAATAAGGTTAGGCAAAAGTATGACCTAACAACTCAAATTCTAGATGTGTCGCATCTCATCTCAACAGTTGCATACCTTCCTATTGGATTTGCGACCCATAAGGAAGTAACAAGTTATGATGTTTCTAAATCTAACTTATCTACCAACACTGAGTGATAAAAGAATATGATGCACCAATATCAAATAATACTCTAACAGGTATACCATAAATCTAAAGCGTACCTTTCATTACAGCCTTTCCTTTCTCTTCTATTGTTGGCCTAGAAAACGATGGCACCAAAACAAAGACTTTTCATTTTTCCACCTTGGTCGCTTCTCAACATTTATTCTTATAATGCCCCACCCGGTTGCAGTTATAGCACTTCACATTCTTCATCCCTATAATCATCTTAACATCACCAGATCGACACTCATTAGCATAGTGCCCCTTCGTGTAACTTGAAACAAACAATATCAGTTTTCCCTTTCTTAGCAGTTCCACCCTTCTGATCTCCCTTCCCCTTAAAGAGCTTTCTCTTCTTACTCTAAGAACTCTGGGTTTCCACCTGCTACTCCTTCTCAAAAGTCGAAACATCTTCTAATTCTCTACCACTACATTATTTTGATCCCTGAGATGTGACATTATTGCCTTAGCAATCTCTAGATTCAAACTCCGGATGAACTTTTCATTTCTCTTATTCATAATATCTATGGTGGCATATCCGTTTCTGGGTAACTCATCAAACTTAGTTGTATACTCTAGGAAAGACATTTCTCCTTACTCCAATTCCATAAACTTCCTGAGAAAAGTTAACTTTGCTATCTCAGATAAGAACCTTTCCTCGAACCTCCTTCTAAACTTGGCCCAAGTCAATTCCTCCTCCGAGACTCCTACGATTACACTGCTCCATCAGTACAAAGCAGCTCCATGCAATTGTCTCGATGTTAACCTTCTCCTCTGCTCATCATAAAGATTTGAACAAGAAAATATTCTCTCATGGTGCAATAGCCAATTTTCAACTTTAGTAGCATACCCCATTCCTAGAAATGGCTTACCTCCAAAATTAGTATTATCGCGATTCAGTTTGGCATAGTTATTGCCAACTGGCACATCAAGATTAGATCCACCTGCATTAGTAGCATTCCCTTCAGCCAAACCAGTAGCAGCTCCAGCTTGCATCATGTTGACAAAGAACTGATTTGTAGGGCCCATATCTATTGGTAGGATTCCAACACCCACATTAGCATTTGCATTTTGATTAGTATCTGCCAGTCCATCCTCGTTCCTTCTAGTATTAGGCCGAGCATTTCCATTAATTGTGGTGCTTCCTCCATATAGATTCATTCTTCCATTTCCTACTTCCATATCTTGCTTTCTCATAATCTACATACGAGCCTTAATAAGATATAGAAGAATGGTATAAGAGAAAGGGAAAATTACATACTTATTTATAGTAAATACAAGTATGTTACTATAGCGTTATCATATACCCTGATCTTACCCTCCGATTCATTGGATTATGATTTCAAATTTTTTTAATATTATAAGTTTCACATAAGCCTATGCTATGATACCAAACTGTAACATCGCCCATTTGAGGCTTGAAACTAAGTGCTATGGATGCTGTAATCATGCACAGTATTAATTTCCGGTGAAAAAATGCGGTCATGTTAATTGTATCGATAACATCAGAAGCATTAGAATATGAAAATTTTCAAACATTTCAATACTAAACCTTTTCATTTCAATTCATAAGTAAAATTTCGTATTCATTACATAATTTTATTTGATCCCACATTCAGACAACATAATAATTACAAAATACTTCAAGAGGGACATATGAAGATGCCTATTTGGTTGATCAAAGTCTAATATTTGACAGTTATAACTTCTATCATTACATCCATTTGGATACAAAGCAACTCAACGAAAAACAAATGTTCCTACCAATAGCTAGATTGCCTCCTGCATGTCTTCGGAAGCTTGTTCGTTTAACCTACAAACCTGAAAACCCTCATTCCCAACCTACTCAAATGAGCATCGAGTTTAAGGAGAAAAACTTTGGGTCGGACAAAAAGTCTAATATGAATAATAACCTATCATCTCGAACCAATATAGATATCTAGTGAGACCACACCACAGAGCGAAATCGGTTTTCCCCTCACTGGTTTGCTCACTGGTTTGTTAACCAATTATGTCAATAAAAATTCATGTACATGTAACCAAAATGATTAGAACATAGTAAAATTATCATTTGCAGGCATGCAACATGAGTAAGTCCGACTAATCTCTCTTTATAGTGCTATACACCCCCTTACCCCACCCAAAATCATATAATGGATTATCTATCCTAATCTAATAGACTATATGTCTAAATTTAAATGACTATCTGTCTAAATTTAATCTAAGTATCCATCTTATATTTATACGGACTACCCATCTCATATATAAACATTATGTGGATTAGCTATCCCAATCTATAAGGACTACCCATCATACATGGTTTATCTAATTAAAATTCGTATGGACTACCCATCACACATGTCTCATTTGTAACATCCCCCGTTTTGAGATCCAAAACTAAGTGCTACGGAAGCTGCAGTCATCCATAGTATTAATTTCCAGACAAAATGCGGTCATGTTAATTGCATCGATAATATCAGAAGCACAAGAATGTGAAAATTTTCAAACACATTTCAATAGTAAACCTTTTCAATTCACAAATAAAATTTTATATTCATTGCATAATCCCATTCGATCTAACATTCATAGAATATATAATAATTACAAAATACTCCAAGATCGACATATGAAGATGCCCCTTTAGTTGATCAGAGTCTAATACTTGATACTTATAAGTTCTGTCATTACATTTGTTTAGATGCAAAGTAATATAGCGGAAAATAAAGGCTCGTGCTAATAGCTAGCCTACCTTTTGTATGTCTCTGGAAGCTTATTCGTCTAACATGGAAATATGAAAATCCTTACACCCAGCTTACTCAAATGAGCATCCTAGAGTTTAAGAAGAAAACAAAAACTTCGGGTCAGACAAAAAGTACGGTGTGAACAATAACCTACCATCGAATCAATAAAGATATCTGGTGGGACCACAACATAGAGCGGAATGGGTTTTTCTCTTAATAGTATATTAACCAATTATATCAATGAAAATTCATGCATCTGTAACCATAATGGTTAAAACATAGTAAAATAATCATTTGCAGACATGCAACATAGGTAAGTCTGGCTAATCCGTCTTCGTAATGTTATACACTCTCTTACCCCACCCAAAAACATATAATGGATATCCATCCCAATTTAATAGACTATCCACCTAAATTTAAATGACTATCCATTTAAATTTAATCTGACTTTCCATCTTACATTTATGTGGACTACCCATCTCATATATAAACATTATGTACATTATCTATCCCAACCATATGGACTACCTATCACACATGGTTTATCTAATTAAAATTCATGTGGACTATCCATCACACATGTCTTATTTGTGTGAAATTATATGGACTATCCATTACACTATCGTAGTTGCCCTAGGATGTCTATGAACTCACCATGAACCATATAGAGACTATCCATCTTTGGCATTATGTGGGCTATCATCTCATAATTTTCTTAAGATGACTATGAAACCATCGTTTATCAATTTAAAATTTTAATATAACATTTTCACCCAAGTTTCCAACCTTGGTCTATTGGTATCCCCAATCATGTTATCGAACCCTTTAAACTTATGGAATATCGAAAATAATTACATTGGTATCCCCAATAAAGTTGTCAAACTAGTAAAACAAATGGCTGGTCAAGTCATCAATATAACAGTTCAAAATAGAAAGCTTACACACTAAAGCCATCAAAACATTATCGAACCCTTATCCGAGATTCGAAAACAAAACTCTGATTTTATAAAGTATAAGATTATACTCCCAAAATTATAAGGTTATCGACTTCTTAAAAAAAGGCTATCTCTCCTTTAAAACATACTTTTTGTTTGCAAAAGAAAACAAGGCTTCCCGACTTACAAAGCAACACTTTCGAAATAAAAGAGTTACGACTTCAAAGCCGCATAACTTGGTTGCCGAAAACTGAGAAAACTTATGATGTCAGAGCTGACAAGCTACGACATCAATTACTCAAGTCGAAATCAATTTTTTATGTCATCAATACTTTAAAAAATTGTGATGTCAAATACTTTGGATATTATGCCACAAAATAGTTGATATTGGAAATGATGACTTACGGCATCAAAACCTTAAATCATTTGATATCGGCTTCATAAAACTGAGGCGGCTACGCCGCTACTTGAAAGCCGTCGAATATAGAGACATGCAGCATCAAAGCCATTAAAGCATAAGTTTCAGCGTTAAAGACTTATTTCATCAATGCCATATGATATGATTTCAAAAAAAGGATAAGGAATGCCGGAATGGTTCCGATGAGTTGCAATATCACCGATGTTGAAATGGTGGTATGCCTAAGTCCATATATATACATTTTATAGCTTCAAACTGAATAGATTTATTCCATACCAACATAAGTTGATAT
Organism: Allium cepa; assembly: GCA_030765085.1. Lineage (NCBI taxonomy): Eukaryota > Viridiplantae > Streptophyta > Magnoliopsida > Asparagales > Amaryllidaceae > Allium > Allium cepa. The sequence continues at coordinate 115,085,425 of CM060932.1, forward strand.
CGTATGCATCTACTCATGTTGATGTCGAATTTTATAACAACGATGTGGACATCGACTATCATTAAGCATTTGGCATTCTAACGTATGACATGACAGTATTGTAATTAATATATGAATTGTTTTATTTCTATATAAAGAAATTTCTTTTTACTAACTCTAATCCCTTATCAATTTTCTATTGGTTTAGAACAAACTTTACCGATTTCTTTCTTGAATACTGCCGCAAGTCGGTTTTATCTTTCCAAAAATATTACCAAGTTAATTAATTAATACCCTTAATTAATATTAACTTAAATGCTTTTCTAGCATAATTAATTCATACAAATTCATAATCACTTGGGAAAAATCCTCAACAGTCACTAAAAATCAAAATTTATATATTCTTTCTCTTGTAAAAATCTTAGGACCCTTTAATTATTTCTAGTAATTAAAACCCAAAATAAACACTATTTCCTCCTTAGGAAATTCATAAAATATTCATATTAACAAGTAAAATTATGATATTAAAAAATCATCTCCAAATTAATATTCTACTAAAAATACTAGAAAATCAAATCAATTGGAGAATAAAAATTTAGATTTTACCTTTAAAAACCTATCATAATAATTCCATAAAATTTTCATAAATCATTACTCCATGTAAACAATGATCAAACATCCATAATATGGAAAAACAATCAAGATCAATTTGGAAATTATCTATAATCGAATTCAAACACAAATAACAAAGATGACTAAATAATATTCACCTTAGATTGGATGATGAGATTGAGATTTGATGGAGTTTAGCTTCCTTAAGCTTTGCCCTTTGAATCCTCTTTTGATTTCCTTCTCTCCTACCCTTTTGGAATGGCCGGCTTCTAAGTGTTTACTTTTGATTGTTTGTGACTATAAAATGAGAATGAATGAGAGAGGGAGGGCTTAATGGATGGAATAAGGCTCTATTCCTAATTTTTCCCTCTTGTTTATTCTCTTCTATATTAAGTTTAAAAAACAATCTTATTAGTTGATTAGTTAATGCATGACCCAATTAATTACCAAATCTCATCCTCCTTATCCTACAACATTATTCTATTTAATCTAGCCAATTAAATCTCTTGAATAACATTGAACTAAAATTAAGGGTTTTACAAGTTTGGTAGCACCAAAGAAGGTATGCTTGAAACCAAACAATTAAACCATCAATTCCCCAAGACTGAAACTAGTGCGCGAACTAGGTTTCTACGACCGTGCTAGCGACCTAGCGAAACACGCTTGGCTGAAGGTGAGCCAGGGTAGTCATGGAGAACCTAGGACAAGAATTATCGGAATCCCTCAATCCAAGATTAGATGAGGAGAGCATAGATGGACTATGGAAAAACAAATAATTTTCCCCATAATCTTTAACTCCTCCTAATGCTCGGAGTCCGGTGGTTGGGAAAACAATTTCCATAAACAGGATTTGGTTCGTGACAAGGATATATAAACTTGAAATAAATGTTACCAATAATGCTTCCCGATGATAGGGAGCAACATGATACTTACCTATTTGTGGAAAAAATTAGTCGAAGGAAACTTGACCCAACAAGAATAACTGCGTAGGGGTCAATCGAAGGAGTCGATCCCAGCTAACATGTATCTGGCATTGCCTGGAGATTGGGAATGCCCAAAAGAAGAACTTTAACCCTCATAAAACTGGCGTTGTTTGGAGATTGGAAACATCACAGAAGGCGTGACTTCAGGTCGATCGGATAACTCGACCCAACTGGTCTAAATCGATTGGATAAATCAATCCCGACTTGCAGGAATTTGACATTGCCGAAAGACAGACAACGTAATGAGGAAACTCAGGTAATCAAATAATCAATTGGAGATTGAAACTAGTCTCCAACTGAATTTCAACGATAGTGCTAGCAACCGCGCATGACACGTTCGATCGAGGGTAAGCAATGAAGCTCGTGAAGGATCGAAGACGAGCGTTATCAGGCTTTCTCGATCAAAGATCGAGGCAAGAAAGCCATGCTTAGACAGAGGACAATTTGATAGTTTTCTCACAGTATTCTTATCTCGTCAATGCCTAGAATCTAGGATTTAGGATGGTAAATCTCGCAAATAGGGAGAAGCACCGAGCGAAGTTAAATGAAAGGAAGACGAATATTTCGACCACTGCTCCACACTAGTTAGGAGAAGCGTAGGTCAGGGATTACTCACTATTACCAACTGGTCGGAAGAAAATTGACTAGAAGTAGCTATAGAGTTAGTTAAGTAATGGTTCTGTTTCGTCAAATGGAGTATTTCGGTAGTTATAAACAGGGCCAAAATCAGAATACAACACAAACAATTGCAGGAATATTATTTATATGAAAAGAATTGTAGTAAACAAGCATGTTGCATAGGAAACAAACGTATATGATTGCAGCATAGGCAGTTATATCACATACACAAGTAGTTATATAGAAATAGGAACAATGCATAAAAGAGTGGAAAAGTAAACGGAATAGAGATTACAAAACAAAATGAAATCTTTTTCATTACTTCATCCTTTATGTACTAGACAAAGTGAGGGCCGTTCTAGCACAAACACGACCTGTTTGGCACAAAGAATAAACAAAGAGCATAGACTCGGTAACACAAAAACAAAAAAACAAGCTAACGCACTGATAGCCCCCAAGCACCTTCTACTTCTTCCTATGCCTGCTACCTTTGCTGTGGGAACCGCCAGGGCGCTATCTGCGTTTCTTCTCATCTTAATGGACCTCCTAGAGGGTTCTTTCCTTTGGAATAAGTATTCTCTTCGCCTATGGTGGTATGAGGGTCATCATATTTACTAGCGGGAGGTTTGGTGAGCTTAGCCTTGAGAAGCTTAATCTTAATCGAGGGATGCATGGATGTAGGGCTTGTAAGAGTTCAAGCCGCGGTCTTGGATTTCACCTTGATTTCCTCGAAATCAACTTTCGATTTCTCCACCATTGGAATATGACCCATCAGATATGTTGCACCAACAATCATGACATCTTCTTCCCGGACATAGAGATGTCCTCCAACCCTTCCAAGGCTGCAATCTTCTCGAAATTGGAATCGAGCCCAGAACTAGGGAGCATGACTGGAGCGACAAGTCCTGTTGTGACAAAAGTTGACACGGTAAAGATTACTGGGGGTTTCAAGCCCTGAGTAAATGATAGCGGAGGGTGAAAATGAGGTTGACCCACAAGTTGACAAACAGAATTATAACGTTTAATAATGGATTCAAGGGAAAACTAAAGCTTCCGAAGACCGACAAGACGAGAGAAATACCTGAACCTAGACTACGATCCATAAAGGAAACCATGATTTCCCTCTTTAATCACATGCCCTTCAAATCAATCCACGAAGGGGGAATGTAAGGTCTAAAAAAGGTTGCTGCTTTAGAGGTTTGAATTACGTGGGTGGTTTTGAAGCTAACCCCACGAATGTAGGAATAATCATCGCTGGCTCTCCAGATTTTAGAGTAAATGACTCATGCTGACCCGATGAGCCTAGGACAATGAGATAATGGGCATTAGCTGCAGTAGCATGCTCAGCGGCAAGGATAGCCTTTCCCTCCGTAAGCTTTTGTATATCATAGGCATTGATGTACTCATCTATGAGCTCTTCTTTGGATTGGTTGTCTCCGGATGCCATGAGTCATCGTAACATCTTTTCCCAAACATCAGCGAGTCTCAGAATAAGCATCTCCTAACCACTTTAGATTTTTGTGTAAAATGACACTAGCATAAAAGTGTAGGGGGTTGAGATTCAGCTCCTCCCTTTCCTCGGCCCTAGTTTCCTTGAGTTCCTTTAACTCGACCCGAGCGGACGCGAGATCAATGTCAACGTCTAGCTTGTCAACCTTTAATGAGAGCAATTTATAAGTGAGTTTTTCTTTCCCATCTCTTAGCCTTTGCAATTTGGAGGCCTGCTCGCTGATAGTATGGTCCCTAGCCTGAATGGCCTTATCATTTTCAGTAAGGGTCGGGTCCTTCTCGACAACTTGCTTTTTCAGCTTGGCACCCTCTTCATGAGAAAATTTCGGCTCATTATGCATCACGATCTCAACGCGATCGGGAGCCAGCTTCATCTCTTCCTTTAAACTGTCGGATTTTGCTTTTGTTTTAAGGGTTGTGACCCTCTCTCTTGTGACCTTAAAAAAGCCTCCTTTGGTTCTTGATGATCTGTTCCAATTCCTCCTTCTCGAAATCAAAGGACTTGATGTTGGTGTAGTTAATTCTGTTCATGTCAAAGAGGGCTTGGCAATTCCTTTTCCGATTATATCCTTCATCAACATGCTTTTAGACATTTTGAATATCCCAATCTGCCACTTCCTTTGGAATATCCTCGATGTCCTAGTCAAACTTTACACCATGTAAGAAGAACTTGGGGAACATGACATGTAGGCGTGGATGAGCAGCCAGAAGGGTAAATGAAAGAGTATAAATCCTATTGGAAGTAGGTGGAACTATTGTAGCAAGAGAGTGAGAAGTAGAGACTTATTGTTGTAAAGATGTTTGGGATTTAAAGTGTGGCAGCACAGCATTGGAAGAAGGGCCACAGCACTCATAAGTTTCTCTTTAGCATTTGGAGGAATCACGAGATAACTCTTCTTTCTTTTCTCATTTCTTCCCATCCCTTTCCCTTTATTTCTCCCTCTCTCTGTTTTCTATGCAGGCATTGGCTGCTTTATGCTCCTTTCTTCTACGCAATTATTTATCAGTCTCATAACAACTTTAATATCTGAAGCGAGGCGTATGGGGATCGAGTGTCTGGTCACGATACTCACCAGCATTACGTGAGATCTTTTGATATTGATCGTGTTCCATGAAACCTGAAAAAAGGTTAAAATGATGTAAGTTTTGGAATTTTTGAACATGAATGAATATAAGAATGCATGCATGTGATCCTAGTGATGTGTGTGGTGTCAATGGCCCCCTAAGTACTCTACATATCGTATCGGCAATGAATTAAAGAGGGGGTTTCACCACCTTTGTATGTAAACCCCCTTGATGGAAAGCTAAAGTTATAACTAGCTTCATCAAGAAGAGCGCTAATAGAGATGTCAAAGTCGCTTAGACTAGAGATTACGTCACCTAAAGGATGGGACTAAGGTGTTATATCTTTCAAGGGCAACATAGTTTATTCTCTGCCCTTTTCAGATGTTTCAACGGAAACATGCTCCTCATGGGGCAAGCTTGAAATTTTAGTACTTTTGAAATGGGTCTCATCGAATGATTTTCCCTCCTTTACACTGGCGTGATTTTCACTAACGCTATCATTGGCGCCCTTTTCCATCTCTTCAACCATATATTCTTTCTCCCCTCTCCTTCCGACACCATCACCCATTTTGGGGATTGACGGCATTATAATTCCTTTATTCCTTTCCCTTCGAACATCACTGATGGTAGGTTCATCAATTCCTCTCTCAACATGCTACTTCTCATGCACTATGCCCAAATGACCTTCAACCTTACCCTGTAGATTCTTGCTGGAGCTGTGAGTATGACGGGTGGCTTGGAAAGGCGCTCCAGAGCTGCTCGAAGGAGTCAGATCAAGGATAGCCATTCGGCTTGGAGATAGAAAATCACACCGTCGGAGATTCTCATTGGTAAATAGATAGGAAGTGGTGTGGTGCTGGATTGTAGCCTCCCATAAACCTTCTAAACTATTAGAATGTTCATCACGGACGTCTCAAGAAGGAATGTCTGTAAAGAACAAACAACAAGTTAAACGCTTGGATGGAGTAAACCCAAGCATAGGAAAGATTGAAGGAAAGAGACACACTTTCGAATAGCCAATGCTTATTGAAGCCATATATGCAACGAACGAAGAAGTACTCATTTTTGAAATACGAGCACTTGTTATGAAGGGACTCGATGACTTTGCACCTGCATTAAGCCTTAATGATCATATAGCAAGGACCCTTCTACCATTGCTTGAAATGCAGTAGGTTAGTAAGCTATTGGAAGCTGGGAGCCCGATTGAAGCGATCCATGAAGGTAATGTACAAAGGCTCAAGAGAGCATAACCGTTTGGATGGAATTGAGCCAGAGCCAACGCAAGCTCTTGTAGAACTATGCAAAGAAATGGATTGAAAGGCGGCAAAGCACCGTCGAGGCACATATATTTTTTACAAGTTATGTATCCCAAAGGAGGAAGACGTGCTCGTTCGCCTTGATAGGAAGTCGTACGTCATCCTTAGGAATTCCATGCTAACGGCATATATTTTGAAGCATTTTCATGGAAAGGACAAACGAACTTTGGTCAGGCATATCCTTCAGGACCCTTAGACCAACATATTTATTTAAAGAGGGAGGTTGATTTTGCAGTCGATCCATTGGAATACCTGTACTCTGTAACTCAACTGAGATTGAATGTCTAGGCCATATAGGGATAAAAGGAGAAGCCTGAGCTGTGGAGGACCCAGCTTTAGGAGGAGTAAACGTACCCACATTGAATTTGAAGCACGACGATCGATGAGTCATTACAAATAATAAAACTTGGCATTCATTACAGTCGGTTATGTTTTATTTTTAACAACGAACCTATGTGACTAGTTACAAGAATCCAAAGCATGTCGACGTGTATTGACCAATCGAATTTTGATTATTGACCAAGCTAAGTGAAAGTGTTAGTCTATACAGTATGAATTAAGTGTCTTGTACACCAGGAACGGGCCATCTTGTGTAGATAGCTCGCTCATGCTAGAAAAACGAGCCACGTCACATAATGGAATTATGAGTCAGATCTTACCCCTTTTTGATGAATAACTGATAATGGAACCGCTGTCAGGAGCGACGCCGAAGCTTTTGTTTGCAAAAACGCCATGAGCACAACAATAGGAAAAGCATGGCGATGGAATCATCCAATCTAAACGTTCATAAGGTGAACCACCCTTTTGGAATTTAAGCGACTATTCGAGATCAACTGTGCTTAGATAGGAGTTAGATGACTATGGAGAGCCGAACTTATCGTCGGAATGGAGCTTATAAGACCTAGGTCAAGCACAAGCTTACCCTAGACCAAGAAAACCCTAACCTCAGCTATCTCGCCCCAAAGAACAGTCGACCTAGTCAACCACCATCACCATCATCGTGCCGATCACTGATTCTCCAACCTTAGATGAACTTTAATCAGTGGTAGAAGCTTTAAACATGCAGGTACATTTTCGGCAGAAAATCGAAACAAGGAGACAATTAGAGTTTTGGCAACGATGATAAATAAGGTGGTGGTGTTTAGATGAACAACAGTTATGTTAGGAGTTGGCAGCGGGTCTAGATCGACGGTGGAATAAGTTAGCTTGCAAGAAGATAAGAGGGCTCAAGGCAAACATCTCGATAGGGAAGCACTCGGCAATAAAAGGAATTGGGAAAGTAGAAAAAATTTCGTAGTCCTCAGCTTATATAAGCTTTTGGAAAGATGAAGGGTCTCAGTACCGAGAGGTATTTCTCTCTCAAAAACTTGCTGAAAAGAGGGCGAATTTGTTTAAGGCATGGAACGATCTCCAAAGCTTAGATCTTGTCTTTAGCATGGAGAATGGTGCCACAACTATGCAAAATATCGGAAGGAAAATCCATGAAACAAAAGTAACATTATGGAGCAATACCCGAACGATCAACTGGAATCATCAGATAGCAAGTTAGAACTTGTCTTGATCTAGAGCTTACTTTGCTTTCAACAAAAGAATACTCTAGGGAGCAATTTTTAATTGAGTTTTTAACTAAGTAGATTTCCACTGGAAGTTAGAACGTCAAAATGAAGATGAAATGACTCAAAAGCTTGGAAACATGGTCAAAAGGAGAAGAGAATGAGGTTCAAGAAGTTTCATGTGAATTTGAGCTAAGTAAAGCTCTTGGTGCCGAGAGGTCCATTCTCCAACTTACGTCTTCCAAACCCCATGTACTTCATGCATTACCACAACCAGCCATCATCCAGTGCTTTTCTTGTAGATTCGAAAAGAAACCTTGAAGATTGATGGGAAGAAAGCAAAGAAAATAGAACAAGGTAAGAGATATTAAGTAAATCATCAAAAAGAGTTTAGAGTACAACAAGTGGAGGATAGGAGTGCAAGACAAGCAAAAACTATAAGTTTGCGCCAGTCAAAGCTCTGGATACCGAGAGTACCTCTTGGTACCGAGAGAATATCTTTGTACAGGGAGATCTTATTTGATGTTTGGGCTGATGCACTCACTTGTGTATCTCCGGGCCTGCTTTTGGACTTCAAATCAAGTGGGCCCCTATACCAGCAGAGCGATTTCTCTATAAATACTAGCACAATAGCAACCAAAAAAGGATCTTCTTGGACTCTTGCTCCTTCTTTATCTCCTATCTCTCTATTCAATAGTCACTCAGGCAGATAACTTTTGCAGTTCTAGGCTTAAGAACTGTCAACCTCTTGTACTAGTGACTCTATTTCTCTCTTAAATCCATAATCAATAAAAATATAAAGTGGACATAGCCAAAGATTGCCAAATTACTATAAAAATCTTGTGTCTCTCTACTTTTATATGCTTTCTTGCACTTTCTTGTTGTTTCTACTAAATCTAATCAAACAATGGGTTATATTTGGGTGTTATGCCACTTTTGGCGTCAACCCTTTGTTTCCATTCAAACTAACATTCATAATATTATTTGTACAATCGAATATATATCCAATCTCAAATAATCCAGAAATAGAAATAATTCCATAAATAAAGTCCTTTACAAAACAACATTTATTTGACATTAAAACAAAACCACTAGGAAAACATAAACGAAAATCTTCCACTATCGTTGCATCTATGATGGACCCATCAACAACCTGGAGTCCCATTTTTCCCTTTGCCATGCGACGCCAGTTCCTAAGCCCTTGCAACGAATTACAGATGTGAGTTCCAGATCCTGTAACTAAAAGCTAAGACATTTTATTGATTACAAAACTATTTTGAATCATAAATAAATATCTAATGGAGCTGCATAACTATTTTGCTTCTTTTCTTTCATAATTCTAAGATATTCAGGACAGTTTCTCTTTCAGTGTTCCTTCTTACGACAATGGTGACACTCACCATTGTCATCGCCAGCTTTTCTTTCCTTTCTTACTATTCTTTTTACCATCTCTCTTTCACTTCTTCGAATTGTTCGAAGATGACGTGCCACATTTTACAGCAAGCATAGTCGACCAATCCTTAGATTGTGACTCAGCTTACCTCAACATATTGAGGAGCTCCAAGAGATTCAAATTCATGTTGTTCGTACTATAATTCAGTATGAACGGTTCACATTGAGGGGTCAATGAACCTTGGATCAAATCAACATGTAGCTCATTGCTTATAGTCACGTCCAATGATGCAAGCTTATCGATATAACCCTTCTTCATCAGCACATAATCGTCCACCTTCTTCCCCTTTTACATTATGGTGTTGAACAGTTCTTAATAGTCTTGTACCTTGCGAAACGAGACTGCTCACCAAAAATTGCGTTAAGGCTATTAAATATCTCATGGACAGACATTGATTCGTGTTGCCTTTGCAACTGCTTGTTTGGAGTAAACAACACGACTGTTTAGGCGATTTTGAGGTTAGTGACCCGCTTACTATAAGCAACAGGCATATCTTCATGATCATCATTCGTAAGTCTTGTTAGTGGAGCATAAGTTACAAATGACCAAATTTAATCGTATGTCAAATTATTAGAACATTAACATAGTAGCCAGTCCATATAATTGTTTGGCCCGGTCAATCAATTGCTTTCATTAAAGAGTCTTAGATTCAACATTATCTACAAGTTTTAATGGGTAGATCATTAGGACATTAACATAGTAGATATTCTTATAATATTAGAAAGGTTAAACTTTATGTTTTATTTTGCAAGTAAGCTTCCACTAGTGTTTTATGATTTTCCAAACCCTAAGTCGAAGCATAGAAGTCTTTCAACTTTACTAGTAGATGATAGGACTTATATATCCTAAGATTCTGACCTTGAGAAAAGCTCAACACATCATACTCCAATACACCAGGGATAACTCCTTATCGGCTATATCATATCAACTCCCAACCTATGGTACTTTGTCCTAATCCCACTTTTACCTTAAGGAAAGCTCAACAAATCAATTAGGATTATTCATTCAGACCTACCATTTTGCAGCAACATAAGTATAATGCACATACTATGAGGAAAGCTCAACAAATATGTGTATTTATCTTACCTCGTCTATTCAATATTAATAGTACTATACATAGCATCCCTAGCTTGAGGAAAGCTCAACAACTAAAGAGTACATAAGTAATCTGTTAATATATAAATGGTAAAGGTATTAAAGATTCATAATCTTCAATATGTTATAGTAAGTGATATTAACTTATGAGTAATTTATTCCTTACGAAATACCCTCGTGATTCAAGTGTCGGACACATTGGAAATCACAATATACATGCATTTACGGATGTATTTATTCCTTAAGTGTATTCAGGGTTTCTTAATGTTCCACTCTTGATATATACGTTCATATTATATAAGTTTTATATTATATATTATTTATATAATAGTCTTATGTATAATATTATATTAAATATAATTAATTAACATTTTATATTATCTCAATATAACATTTATACTGAATATTTATTATATACTATAACCTTTATAGTATAACACATATATCATATATACGTGTATATTATTTAGTTAATTAATCTTTTAAATAATTTATTCAATTAAACTATTTTAATTAAATTATATTAATTTCAAAATTCATTTTGTATACATACATGCATACTTATGTTATTTTAACATTTTAAAACAACATAACATATATCATAATATGTAATACACGTATTTATTTATTTATTTATTAACTTATTTAACTAAATATTTTATTAATCTTACGAATAAATTTTTATAAATTTCAAAACTGATTTATATTAATTTCAAGCATTTTGAAAACTTTATCATATTATAACTTTTATAATATATGTATATCATATTTTAAATGTGACTTTTAAATTTAAAATCTCATATTTTTATTTTTAAAGAACTTTTAAAATTAGACCAAGACCCAATCCAAATTGGGCCTTTTCTATTAGGGGCAACTTTTGGGCCCATATATCTATTCGGGCCAGGGCCGTAGCCAAGTAGGGCAGAGTACTTGATTAACCAAACCTAATCATTCGACACTACCCTTCTAAACACTCTACTATCTGGGTTGTGAGCTTAATTAGTTAATCCTAACATGACTAATTTAGACCGTATTGACAATTGGGCTCTGATACCATTATTGGAACTAGGCCAGCCCATTGTGGAGTAATGCGTGAATTTCTATTTTTTTTACCATGTTGGATTTTTGGTAGGCCTATGAAGTCTAATTTATTTAGAACATTTCCAAATTTATTTTAAATAAAATCATTATTTTATTTAAATGTGCAAAATAAATTTATTTTATATAATTAGATTATTATATATATACATGTATCATATATACATATATGTGCATGTGCATGTGTAACATAACAATCCATGCAAGGTGTAACATGCTCATGTATAAGTGCTGGGATACATCGTAAAGGGCATGTTGGCTGATCTAGTATACGAATATATTTTCCAAATGTATGTTTATATACTTTAGTCCATGTATACAAAATATTACAGATGTGTGTGTGTATAAACTATATTTTATTTTGAATAATTTGATATAATATATAAACACACATGGAATTTTAACATTATTGTAACCACCCACCTTTTTGGACAGTTTAAACCGACGATCAAATACACATGCCGATTCCAAACCATTCAAAAGGGCAGATGGTTATTGGGGTAAATAAGAAAAGAAAAGAAAGGGAAATAAAGAAAATGAAACAACACAGAATCTTGCAGCGGAACGATAAAATATAATAGTCAAATAAACAGTTCATGAAGCTGTTTACTATACTTTGATCATTATTTATACAACATATATCAGAGTTTATATATACACCTGAACAAGTAAAATAATGCAACAGACAGCATGATGCAAAGATAATAATAGTAATAGTATACCAAATCTTCGTCTTCGTCCTCCAGAATAGATCTTCAATAAGCTGAAAAACTCAGGTCTGACCCGAGCGTAATGAAAAGACAAACACTCGAGTCAGGACTAAAATATACTCATGTAAGTTAAATCAATCGTAAATAAATACGAGTGTAACGGCGTCAGAGATGTTTATGGGGTTTGACATCTCCTATCCAGTGTCAACGTGAGTGTCATAACTTAAGAGATGTTACGGGATTTTTCATCTCTCAAGGATCCGTTAAACTATCTACTATGTAGTACAATACGGTATTATAATATGTCTACAGTAAAGTAAAAGTATTAAAATAGCGTTAAGGCATTACCATAATTCCCCTTAGCACATTTTATAATGCCATAGTCTATACAGCACCGTAAACCCCACCGTAAACTAGTGGTTATCAGAGGGTACCCCATAGGTATAACACAAAACAAATCGTAGTGGTCGCGAATAGGATAATCAGTATGACAAGGTACATGAGGCGATACCAACTAGGATACTAGTAGTTGCGTGATCCGGACTGATGTTGAGCATAGCCAGCAGCTACCTCAACACCGCGAACCAACACTCATAAATCGAGGGGTGCACCCAAATTGAATCACAAAAGTAATAGATATGGTATCGAAGAAGTGTGTCCGCTAGAGATGGCGAACCTCAATGGCTCGGCGCGGCTCCTGTTTTAGTCATGTCAGGGGTCATCCAATATCGTTCTATTTCTTCAGTCAACGCGTTCACCAAACCATCCACTTCATTCTGGATCAACACTCCGCGTATACTAGTTATTAAAGTGGTTTTCGGTATCAACAGAGAGTATGTCCATATCTGATCCCGGTCTCTTTAATAACTACGTATTATTACATCGATGGCTCTTTTACATTTCAAATCGATTCATAATTGATATCAAAATATCATATTCGCTTCAAAAATCAAATCCATTTCAAATATCATCATATCTATTCAAAACGTAAGATTCTGTTTCAAAACATCATTTTTTGCCTCAATATCTCATTTCGATTTCAAAATCATTTCGAATTTCAATTTAGGTTGCAACTTCATTTAACCCAAGTCGTGTTTAAATTCAAGATTTAAATATAAACATTTCACCCTATTGACCAGCTTGAAATTTTAGAAAATAGTTCTAAGTAGTTTAAAAGTAGTTTAAATAATTAAAATACTTATAATACTTAAATTATTTAAATGGATTTCAAATAGATAAATTAATTTAATATAGTTAAATGGATTTAAGATAGATTAAATATAATTAAACAGGTAAATAGCTTTAAATCAGATTAAATATAATTAAAATAAATTAAAATAGTTAATTAGTTTAAAATAAATTAAATTGGGTTAAGTAGATTTAAAATAGATTAAAATAAGTTAACATGGTTTAAGATAGGTTAAAATAATTTAATATAGTTAATGTAGGTTAAAATAGTTTAAGTATTTAAAATGGTTTATATAACATAGTAATTTGGAAAACAAAATGAAACAGCTTCAAAACCAAACCATTTCAATTATAACTTCCCAATTCAAGTCAATTTCAATTTCCATCCTACCGATTCAATTTTGATTTCAATTCAAACTAATATCAACTTTGACTTCAAATTAATTCAATTCTACATTCCCCTTCAATTAATTCAATTTCAATTTATATCGATTTGGAGCTTGATTTTTCAAAATATCAATTTATAACACTTAACAAAATTATCCTTAAATATTCAAATTTAAATCCAAATTTCAAATATGATTCAATTCCAAGCTCAATTTCAAAATATCATTTTTATGTCACTTTTACTTATAATATTCAAAGCTCGAAATACTGTTCAATCTTTAAAACAAATAAATTTTCGAAATTCAATCATATCCCCATTTTAATTTCAGAGTCTCACTTAAATTATTTAACAATTTCTTTTAACCAAAATTTATTTCAACATTCCAAACTCAATTTTTACGATAAATTCGATTTTTATAAATTGATTTTATTTGTAACTTTTAAATAAAAACATTTAAATAAATTTCCAATCAACGATTTTAAAAATTATTAACTTAACCAAACCGGCGTCCGTATATAATTTTCTATCCTATGGCCAAGTGATTAGTTATTTCAATTAAATGTCAGGGATGAATATCATTTAAATCAAATCACAGTGTCATATGTATGCATAACAAGATATATATAAGCAAATAAACATCCAAACATTTAAATATCAACCAATAGCATCCATTGAAATACATCATCCAATAGACAATACAATTCACGGCAATTTCATAGTTATCGATATTAGGTAATTTAATCGCAATTAAATTTTTAATTTCAATTTGACTTCAATTTTAAATTTTCTAGCATTAAATTCGATGACAAATCTAGATGACGATTTTAGTTTATCAAACAACAACAAGTAAAATTGTATCACTTCATACTGTCAAATTTAACTAGCATAAAGATATTTTAGTACGTTGTAAACGTTAGAAACACTCACCTTGATTTCCGTTGTCACCGAGACGTTCCGGTTTGGAACTAAACCGAACGACTCCCGATTTTAGCCCAAATTTCAAATATCTCCAAATTCTTCCAAACCAGTTTCATTTCGAAGCTCTCGTCATCACGATCGCAACGCAAAAAGTTTCGTTCAATTCTGACATCGTATGAATGAGGTATACATTATATAAGTTCACCGATATTTAAATTTGTAAAACGATTTAATTATTAAAACAACCCAATACCTAACATTCCCAGCCCGGTCCAAAATAAAAGCTTCTTCCCCAAAGCTTCAGCCTGCACGAGGATGAACCCACCAAGTCGTGCACCAATCTCCAGTGATACGGAGCTACAGGCGATGAAAATCGAAATCGATCGCGCCGCCAAGCTTCTCCTCTCGATCTCCATCTCCCGGACCCCTCACATCGAAGCTCGCACCTACCAATCAAATCGCGTGCGAACCACTCCTCATCGGCCAAGGCCAGGTCGCACGACCCAAAATGCCACCGAGCTTCACCAAAACGCAAGTCTAGATGCCATTCGACGAGGAGAATCCAAATACGAGCTTTATTTCCCGAATCGATGAATGAAAACGAAGTGAAGCTTAACCCTAGCTTCAAAATCTCTCGCGTCTTCACAGTTGCACTCCCAAACTTCAAGTCGCACCAGGCCAAAAGCATACAGGATCGAAGCAAACGATGAAATAGGATTTTTAGAGAATGTTTCGTGATTTTTAATCGAGTATTTGAAGAGAAAGAAATTTTTGAAGTTTTGATTTATTATTTTCTTACTGCTTGAAGATTGCATGCAAATAAAGAAAAAGGAGAGTATGCATGTATGAATAGGAAATAGGTACTAGGGTGTCGGTTGATAAGAAGAAACAGACAGATGTGAAGGGTATGGTCAAATCAACTTTATATATATTAATTAAAATTTCAAACTGTCTTAATTACGCAACTTAAAATCTTGAAACCCTATCCAGGTGTGCCGCCAGGCGTTTATAATGTTTTACCCACATTCCGAACACAATGGAACATGTTTCAGGGCCTAATTTGATCGTATGAGCGAGTTACGGAAATAAACGATCAATTTAAAATGAAATCGATTAAACAAATTTCTAACCGTTTTGGGCTGCCACGGTCAAACGGCAACTCCGATTGCTATGGAAATTGAAACTCGATAATAATAAACTATTACTGATCTAATGGGACTGGTTTCGTCGAATTCTGAGACTGTGCCCCGGAAGGCTATTTTTAACTCGTCGGTTAAATCGACGACTTTTCAAAATTTACAGAATTGCTTAAGATTCCAATTTTAAAATCTTATTAACTCTATTATAATCCATATATAACTTATATTCACTCTATTTTCATACATTAGAATTTCAATATCAAATTAATCATATCAATTCGGAATTTAATTATTCAAATATCTGTAATATTAAATTTAAACAAATTTGATTATTCTTAAATCACTATCTTTTGAAATATTCAAAACGAACTTATCAAATTAACTTTTGAAACAATTCAAATTATAGTACAACCATTTCCATTAAACAGTTATTCGATTCCCGTTATTCAATTATTCAATAAATTCCAAATATTAAATTTAAACAATTTAATTGTTCAATATTTGATGGATTCAATATTGGAATTTAAATAAATTTTCATTATCAGTCGATTACTTTATTACATCAAATGAATTCCACATTATTATTTGACTTCAGTTAGAGATAATGCACTCAACTAATATATACTTTCATTTTAATTGCAATTGGTTCCCAAATTCAATTCGACTAACTAAATGAATAGGTAACTTAAATAATTATCACCGTTAACTTTTAATTACACTTATAAGTTTATTATCTACAAACAAGTGTCACAATTTCCTATATAATACAACTTCATTCCATTACCATTGACTATATATTATTTCAATTGATTTGGGATTTCATTCAATTCATAAATAATTAACTTAGATAAAATTTATTGCAATTCATTCTAGTTATTATTATCATAAATAAATTTCAAATTTTTAATCTTCCCACATTAAACCATGAAATCTTATTAAATTAACTATTTTAATTATCGAAACTTTACGGGTCGCTACACTCTCCCCCACTCAAAACTTTTCGTCCTCGAAAAGGAAAAAGAAGGGAAAAGGAACTAAGTAAAGAATTTAACATTTGATATATTTTGTTCAAAATTATCCACTTATAAAACAATGAGATTCCATTTATAAAATCGTTACTACACTTCCACTATGCTACTCTGATTAGCCTATGAAGTTTACGAGTTAGTTATCAAAACAAGTTATAAAATTAAACTTGAAATTTTTTTCTAACCCCCGGATTTACGAAAAATTTCGGCAGAGTCTCCTTTGCGCGGCTCGATCGGTACAGCTACAAAACGCCTCTACGGGCCCCAAACCAACAAAAGAAACCCAAAAGCCAAATGGCTCAATCAAAAATTACCAAATCCAATGATAAAATAAACACATACCTTTTGTCGGGCAATCCACATTTTCTTGATTTTAAATACCTGCATCTCATTTACCAATGATATCCAATTATATAATTTAAAAGAATCATTTTATATTTGGCATCTTCGATTTCCAATATTAGCTTTTAATTAAGTCCGTAAGCCGTACATATATCATCCGTGAGCAATATCAAATCTAATCGCTTATTCGATCACACAATTTCACTTCCAACTAGTATCGTTCACACGACTCTCTAGTGCGGACTCAGATTAGGTTCCTTGATTGGAAACTGTTACTCTCCTTGCATAGCCATATACTATGATAGAGAATTCCAGAATCAAATCAAAAATCCATATCCAGGGTTCGCCGTCGAGAATCGAGTGAAAAAACCTAACCTGGATCGATATAAATCATCTTGAAATTTTATGCTCGAATTTGGATCAAATCGTTATGCGAACAAAATAATATACGTACAACTCACATATTACATTCCAATGGATTTCTATCTAATTTATCTATACTAAATTATTTTATTGACTTTTATTTCTTATTTACAATTAATTATTCACAATCCATTATTCAATTAGTATATTCATTTCTTTACATAGCATATTCTTTAACATTATCTTTTCTTAAACATCATATCATAGAATTTGCTTACTCAAGTTCATTTTAAACATTCTATATAATTTAATTAAATTCAATTTCATTTTCCAATTGATTCTTAGCTATACCAAATTCTTTTGTTTACATTTACTTCAATTTCATAATTTTAGTTAACAACAAATCTATTTATGGAACATTTTATTAACCATCACTTTAGTTTATTAATCATCCTATAAAAGTCTAACCTCTCATAAATGACTTTTCTTAGTTTACAGTTATCTTAAAGGTTACAAATTCAATTTTTTTACAATCCCTTTGCAATTTATATTTATTTTCTATAACCAATTTACAAAGATATAATACGATTCATTTATCTTCTTTCTTAAGTTCACTTACTTGTTCCATTTATCCATTCACCATTTCATGTTATATTTAAGTATTTATAATTTTTATCACAACCAAATTTTCCATTTATACACATTTTAATTCCTTTTGATTTTTCCTTACTTGTATACTTCAATTATTTTCAGGTTCCGTTTATTTGTACAACATCTCATTACATATCCAAAACATCATTTCAACTTCTTAATATTTGGTAAGTCATATTATATGTTATTAGACTGCAAATTTGGTATTATACAAATTTATAGAATTTCATTTTACTTAATTATAATGTTCACAAATTTAATTTATTTAAATCCTCTTTACCCTTTAACTTTAAAGGTACACTACAACTCTAAAGCTTTCTCAAAACATAAGCTTAGATATCTTAATCCTCTTATTTTATAAATTCTGGTTATTCACATTTCATTCAAATAATTTGAAAATTACTAATTAACATAACTTAGAAATTTAAATGCCCGGTTCTTTTCAAATTGTTTGAAATAAACATATACACTTATATCTTTAATATATCAAATCATACCTTTGGAGTTTAAACCAAAACCCATTTACCCAAAATAATTTCGAAGAAAAGCAAAGCTTTTTAGAAGTCTCCCCCACTTTGAGACTCGAAAATGAAAGTCGATGATGCTGCGTAGTCATCACCAAAATTATTTTCCAGCGACAGAAGAGAGGAGTACTGAATTCATTCCTTCTTAAAAATCCTTTCAAAATATTTCTCATAAATATTTTTCAACTAATATCACGATATATTTTCTTCAAAGCTTTGAGAACCATTGTCAAAACCTCTGGGTCTTAAATTCAATATTTTTCAATTTAAATCTATTTTAATTTATAAGTCACCTTTATAAAATATTCTTATAGGATTTTCTTTCTTAAAACATTCCACAAGTGTTTTATCACTCTTCATTTTGTAACTCACCTTATTTATTAAATTACAATATCCAATTAATGATAATAACCAATATTATCATTCCTAACAACCAGGTAAGCTAGATAAGTCACAATAATTTCTGAAATTTTCTTTATGTACAAAATTTAATTAGAGCAACATATTTCATTTACCCAATTTCAAAACAATACTATGTCGAATTGTTCTATTTAAGTGTTTACAGATCCCTATCAACGACGTTAATTACTCGTATTGACCAGAATCCATAAGCCACTCAACAAATCAACCGACACAATATAAAACATTTTATATCACTAACAAATACGCTCTCTCATATGTATACACTCAGCGACTCATCATAGGGAATTACTACTCTATTTATAAAGAGTCAGACCCCACAAAGCTAAGGTTATCGCTAAACCAAAGCTCTGATACCAATTGTAACGACCCACCTTTTTGGACAGTTTAAACCGACGATCAAATACACATGCCGATTCCAAACCATTCAAAAGGGAAGATGGTTATTGGGGTAAATAAGAAAAGAAAAGAAAGGTAAATAAAGGAAATGAAACAACACAGAATCTTGCAGCGGAACGATAAAATATAATAGTCAAATAAACAGTTCATGAAGCTGTTTACTATACTTTGATCATTATTTATACAACATATATCAGAGTTATATATATACACCTAAACAAGTAAAATAATGCAACAGACAGCATGATGCAAAGATAATAATAGTAATAGTATACCAAATCTTTGTCTTCGTCCTCCAGAATAGATCTTCAATAAGCTGAAAAACTCAGGTCTGACCCGAGCGTAATGAAAAGACAAACACTCGAGTCAGGACTAAAATATCCTCATGTAAGTTAAATCAATCGTAAATAAATATGAGTGTAACGGCGTCAGAGATGTTTACGGGGTTTGACATCTCCTATCCAGTGTCAACGTGAGTGTCATAACTTAAGAGATGTTACGGGATTTTCCATCTCTCAAGGATCCGTTAAACTATCTACTATGTAGTACAATACGGTATTATAATATGTCTACAGTAAAGTAAAAGTATTAAAATAGCGTTAAGGTGTTACCATAATTCCCTTTAACACATTTTATAATGCCATAGTCTATACAGCACCGTAAACCCCACAGTAAACAAGTGGTTATCAGTGGGTACCCCATAGGTATAACACAAAACAAATCGTAGTGGTCGCGAATAGGATAATCGGTATGACAAGGTACATGAGGCGATACCAACTAGGATACTAGTAGTTGCGTGATCCGGACTGATGTTGAGCATAGCCAGCAGCTACCTCAACACCGCGAAACAACACTCCTAAATCGAGGGGTGCACCCAAATCGAATCACAAAAGTAATAGATAAGGTATCGAATAAGTGTGTCCGCTAGAGATGGCGAACCTCAATGGCCCGGCGCGGCTCCGGTTTTAGTCATGTCAGGGGTCATCCAATATCGTTCTCTTTCTTTAATCAACACGTTCACCAAACCATCCACTTCATTCTGGATCAACACTCCGCGTATACTAGTTATTAAAGTGGTTTTCGGTATCGACAGAGGGTATGTCCATATCCAATCCCAGTCTCTTTAATAACTACATATTATTACACTGATGGCTCTTTTACATTTCAAATTGATTCATAATTGATATCAAAATATCATATTCGCTTCAAAAATCAAATCCATTTCAAATATCATCATATCTATTCAAAACGTAAGATTCCGTTTCAAAACATCATTTTTCGCCTCAATATCTCATTTCGATTTCAAAATCATTTCGAATTTCAATTTAGGTTGAAACTTCATTTAACCCAAGTCGTATTTAAATTCAAGATTTAAATATAAACATTTCACCCTATTGACCAGCTTGAAATTTTAGAAAATAGTTCTAAGTAGTTTAAAAGTAGTTTAAATAATTAAAATAGTTAGAATACTTAAATTATTCAAATGGATTTCAAATAGATAAATTAATTTGATATATTTAAATGGATTTAAGATAGATTAAATATAACTAAACAGGTAAATAGCTTTAAATCAGATTAAATATAATTAAAATAAATTAAAACAGTTAATTAGTTTAAAATAAATTAAATTGGGTTAAGTAGATTTAAAATAGATTAAAATAAGTTAACATGGTTTAAGATAGGTTAAAATAATTTAATATTGTTAATGTAGGTTAAAATAGTTTAAGTATTTAAAATGGTTTATATAACAGAGTAATTTGAAAAACAAAATGAAACAGCTTCAAAACCAAACCATTTCAATTATAACTTCCCAATTCAAATTAATTTCAATTTCCATCCTACTGATTCAATTTCGATTTCAATTCAAATTAATATCAACTTTGACTTCAAATTAATTCAATTCTACATTCCCCTTCAATTAATTCAATTTCAATTTATATCGATTTGGAGCTTGATTTTTCAAAATATCAATTTATAACACTTAACAAAATTATCCTTAAATATTCAAATTTGAATCCAAATTTCAAATATGATTCAATTCCAAGCTCAATTTCAAAATATCATTTTTATGTCACTTTTACTTAGTAATATTCAAAGCTCGAAATACTGTTCAATCTTTAAAACAAATAAATTTTCGAAATTCAATCATATCCTCATTTTAATTTCCAAGTCTCACTTAAATTATTTAACAATTTCTTTTAACCAAAATTTATTTCAACATTCCAAACTCAATTTTTACGATAAATTCGATTTCAATAAATTGATTTTATTTATAACTTTTAAATCAAAACATTTAAATAAATTTCCAATCAACGATTTTAAAAATTATTAATTTAACCAAACCGGTGTCCGTATATAATTTTCTATCCTATGGCCAAGTGATTAGTTATTTCAATTAAATGTTAGGGATGAATATCATTTAAATCAAATCACAGTGTCATATGTATGCATAACAAGATATATATAAGCAAATAAACATCCAAACATTTAAATATCAACCAATAGCATCCATCGAAATACATCATCCAATAGACAATACAATTCACGGCAATTTCATAGTTATCGATATCAGGTAATTTAATCACAATTAAATTTTTATTTTCAATTTGACTTCAATTTTAAATTTTCTAGCATTAAATTCGATGACAAATCTAAATGACGATTTTAGTTTATCAAACAACAACAAGTAAAATTGTATCACTTTATACTGTCAAATTTAACTAGCATAAAGATATTCTAGTACGTTGTGAGCGTTAGAAACACTCATCTTGATTTCCGTTGTCACCGAGACGTTCCGGTTTGGAACTAAACCGGACGACTCCCGATTTTAGCCCAAATTTCAAATGTCTCCAAATTCTTCCAAACCAGTTTCATTTCGAAGCTCTCGTCATCACGATCGCAACGCAAAAAGTTTCGTTCAATTCTGACATCGTATGAATGAGATATACATTATATAAGTTCACCGATATTTAAATTTGTAAAATGATTTAATTATTAAAACAACCCAATACCTAACATTCCAGGCTCGGTCCAAAATAAAAGCTTCTTTCCCAAAGCTTCAGTCTGCACGAGGATGAACCCACCAAGCCGTGCACCAATCTCCAGTGATACGGAGCTACAGGCGATGAAAATCGAAACCGATCGCGCCGCCAAGCTTCTCCTCTCGATCTCCATCTCCCGGACCCCTCACATCGAAGCTCGCACCTACCAATCAAATCGCATGCGAACTACTCCTCATCGGCCAAGGCCAGGTCGCACGACCCAAAATGCCACCGAGCTTCACCAAAACGCAAGTCTAGATGCCATTCGACGAGGAGAATCCAAATACGAGCTTTATTTCTTGAATCGATGAATGAAAACGAAGTGAAGCTTAACCCTAGCTTCAAAATCTCTCGCGTCTTCACAGTTGCACTCCCAAAATCTAAGTCGCACCAGGCCAAAAGCATACAGGATCGAAGCAAATGATGAAATAGGATTTTTAGAGAAGGTTTCGTGATTTTTAATCGAGTATTTGAAGAGAAAGAAATTTTTTAAGTTTTGATTTATTAGTTTCTTACTGCTTGAAGCTTGCGTGCAAGTAAAGAAGAAGGAGAGTATGCGTGTATGAATAGGAAATAGGTACTAGGGTGTCGGTTGATAAGAAGAAACAGACAGATGTGAAGGGTATGGTCAAATCAACTTTATATATATATTAATTAAATTTTCAAACCGTCTTAATTACGCAACTCAAAATCTTGAAACCGTATCCAGGCATGCCGCCAGGCGTTTATAATGTTTTACCCACATTCCGAACACAATGGAACATGTTTCAGGGCCTAATTCGATCGTATGAGCGAGTTACGGAAATAAACGATCAATTTAAAATGAAATCGAT
Organism: Allium cepa; assembly: GCA_030765085.1. Taxonomy (NCBI): domain Eukaryota; kingdom Viridiplantae; phylum Streptophyta; class Magnoliopsida; order Asparagales; family Amaryllidaceae; genus Allium; species Allium cepa. Next base: position 115,108,650 of record CM060932.1, read on the forward strand.
TAAACAAATTTCTAAGCGTTTTGAGTTGCCACGGTCAAACGACAACTCCGATTGCTATGGAAATTGAAACCCGATAATAATAAACTATTACGGATCTAATGAGACTAGTTTCGTCGAATTTCGAGACTGTGCCCCGGAAGACTATTTTTAACTCGTCGGTTAAATCGACGACTTTTCAAAATTTACAGAATTGCTTAAGATTCCAATTTTAAAATCTTATTAACTCTATTATAATCCAAATATAACTTATATTCACTCTATTTTCATACATTAGAATTTCAATATCAAATTAATCATATCAATTCGGAATTTAATTATTCAAATATCTGTAATATTAAATTTAAACAAATTTGATTATTCTTAAATCACTATCTTTTGAAATATTCAAAACGAACTTATCAAATTATCTTTTGAAACAATTCAAATTATAGTACAACCATTTCCATTAAACAGTTATCTGATTCCCGTTATTCAATTATTCAATAAATTCCAAATATTAAATTTAAACAATTTAATTGTTCAATATTTGACGGATTCAATATTGGAATTTAAATAAATTTTTATTATCAGTCGATTACTTTATTACATCAAATGAATTCCACATTATTATTTAACTTCAGTTAGAGATAATGCACTCAACTAATGTATACTTTCATTTCAATTGCAATTGGTTTCCAAATTCAATTCGACTAACTAAATGAATAGGTAACTTAAATAATTATCACCGTTAACTTTTAATTACACTTATAAGTTTATTATTTACAAACAAGTGTCACAATTTCCTATATAATACAACTTCATTCCATTACCATTGACTATATATTATTTCAATTGATTTGGGATTTTATTCAATTCATAAATAATTAACTTAGATAAAATTTGTTGCAATTCATTCTAGTTATAATTATCATAAATAAATTACAAATTTTTAATTCTTCCCACATTAAACCATGAAATCTTATTAAATTAACTATTTTAATTATCGAAACTTTGCGGGTCGTTACAATTATAATATACAATTATATAAGTATATTTTAAAAACTTCATAAATAATATTGAATATAATTATTTTTTTGCTGCAATGCCAAAAGCAATATATAAAAAATGTTTTCTTATAAATGTATATATATTAAATAAATATAAACATATATATAAATAATATAATGATAAATATATGCATATTAATACTATTAAAATATAAAACATATGTACATTAAATATATATAGCTGATAACATAAATGGCATAGAAATGTTTTTTTATTTGTTTAAATATATATTTTTAAAATAAATATCCATATGAAAAATTAATAAAAATTAATTAAAATGATTTTTTGAAACATAATTTTGTAATTTAAAATTTCAGTAAAAATCTAAGTAATATTTTACTATTTGAATATTTAATTTATAATTTTATAATAATAAATATATAATCTGTTTTAGTTTCGATGGATATTTAAATATTTAAAAATAATTTTTTTATTTTTTCCATCGAAAGTATAAGGAACTAATTTAATTTTATGAAATATCAAATATATTTTATATAATATATATATATATATATATATATATTGATATAATTCCAAAATTAATTGATTTAGATAATATTTAAATTATATATTTATGTATATGGATTAAAATTATTTTATTTATGGTGAAAATATTTTAAATATGAAACTACTTGTATAAAATTATAAAACTATATTTTGTATAGAATAAGATATAGTATATAAATTGTATTGCTTATATATGATTAAGTAATGCATTTTAGATTAACTAAAATAATAAAAACTATTTTTTGTTTGTTTTGAGACATGCATATTATAGGTAGATATATGTCAAAATATTTTTTTTTAAATATATATATATATATAAGTATATGATCTTACAACCAATCTGATTGTGATAATACATTGATATAATAAAATTGTCACATAATTATTAAAGCAATATGCATAATATAATATATTTTTTACGCATAGCCGGCGGGGTTGAATGGTCCCCTACCATTTTTTATTACAACAAATAATAAATACATGAGGAACAGGAGATAGCAGATTGCCTATCTACTACCAGGGTTTTTAAAGTGGCCCGACCACTTACATCTCACACTTGAGAACATCACACAAACAAATTTCACTAGCACCGTGCAGGTTATAAACAATGACATCAAGTTGCCATGGCAATCACATAAACATTTACCTAACAAAACCACAACTCTTACAAGAGAAATAATTTCATCACGGATCAAAATAACATAGTATCTGATCTCGATTTCCAATAACGATCTACATTTTCCAAGCTAGTAGTAGAGCAGACAGAGTTGCTAGAGACCACAGAAATATAATAAAACAAGCAAGAAGCTAAAGACACATAGCAACCACAGAATTGAACATAACATAATTTCCAAATCATATTTCCTATGCCCAACAAGCCTTAGTAATGCAAACAATCTTAAAGGCCAACACAAAGCAAGCATAAGCATTCCACCAAGCAAAAAATAAAAAACAAGGTACCAAACCAGCAACGATTCCAACGCAATGATACCGAAAAGCAAATAGAATAGACAGGGCACTTCCAACAAGATATGCAATTGCAAAATAGATCAAAGACCAGCACAAGAAACAACTGATAACCAACTGCAAATCAGCGCAGAAATAACATACTCGAACAGCAATTCCATGATTAAAATTTCATAACCAAAAAAGAACTTAACCAAACGAGGGTCAATACGCCAGGACTGAAATACATAAGGGACACTAAACATCCCTTGTTGCAAAGCAATCGCACAAGGAGCCTAAGACAAAAGCCAGAGGAGCATTAATTCAGAGAAAACAATAAAAAGGCGAAAAAGGCACCATCGGCAACCAGGAGCAGTCACTAGTCGACCAAAGGAGAGATCAAGCAAGCACAAACCCAAAAACTATTTGATGGAGAATCTCGGAATTGCAACTTCATGAGCATAGCAACCAAGAACACCAAAAGATTTTAGAACAGCTGAATAGATCATCGGATCTTGCCTGAAAGCGACATCAAAAGCGCCGAATGGGAAAAACAAGCGATCGAAATAAAATTGGGGGACGAGTAAAGACGCAAGCAGGAAGATAACAGAGCTGCGGGGAAAGCTCGGGTTGGGGAAAGGAGTGAAGAAAGGCGAGGGTAAAAAGGAGGAGGGAAGGGTGAAAAGGGCGAAAAAATTGAAAAGGCGGCTGAAAAATGAAACCCTAGTCCCCATTGAAATAAAACCTCCCTGCTTTGTAAGGTTAGTTTAGAGTTTTTGCATGATATAAATATTATCAGCATATTAATATTCGTTAACAGATTTGAAAACTTACCTTATTACTGGTGCCTATAAGTATACATTGAAATGATGAGATCTACTCAATGAACTAGTTTCCAATCCAGTAAAATACTAGTCCCTGAACCAATGACCACCAGCTATCGAGTAGTGTTTGTTTTACTTTGATTTGTGTTTGAAAATGGAGGGATGGGGAGTTTTAATTTTCAGTCAGAGATAAAGGATTAGAAAGCTTCGAAAAGGTTCTTAAATACGTGTGGGTTAAAATACTTATATAGATGAGAGATTAGAGACGAGTTAGGATCCAAATCTTATTTTGTCTCTTACTAATTCTCTTTCCTTATTCATACAAAACAAACCCGCCTAGCCATCATATGGCCCCACCCCTTCATGTCCTCATCATGGTCGAAACACACCAACCTATATGGGCTTCGCACCCATTTAAAGTCGGAATAAACTATTTTGAATTTAAATCCAATTTAAAGGCGTATCAATATCATATATCGATCAATATAATTATAACTATTATAAATATATTTAATAATATTTGTTCATCAAATCAAAATAAATTTTTATAACTAATATGTAATAAATATTAATAAATTTAATAATTACAAATTAATTAAATCATTTGATCAAAGGAGTATTCAACTTTCGGTTGTGTGACTCGTTGGGTGTAAATTTGGTTTGCGATTAATATCGAACTATTCAAATATCAACGTTCACACATCACTTAACAGGTGGTGCAATATTTTGGTCAAATTTATCGCTTACTTGGTTTGAGTAAAATCTAATCTTACTTTATTAAGTGTTACCCGGTTATGACTATTACTTACACCAATTCTCTTCGTCAAAACTATATCACTTTGTACTTATGGAATTTGGTAATGGTTAAAATTTCAGTATCATCCATATTCAACTCTGTAGTCCAAACACAAAGTACTTGGTTGAATAATAATTATTACTATTAACCGAACTTAACTAGAGATTTTGACTTTGAGTTGAATTGAGTTAACCGTGATACTAAACCCATATAAATAAGGAGATAAATCTTCTCTTGAATAGTGTTTCACTTTCAATAATTCCACTTGACCCATAGTCACTTGATGGACATCGTGCCATTATTTGACTATAATCAAAGTAGATTTTTCACATTGAAGATCAACAATATTCTCAAGTCGAGAGAACTGTGTAAATTAGTCACATCGATATTTTTTGTTTGACCTTAGTTATATTAATCAACAGAAAACTATTAAGTGGGTCATTCCATAGTTTTCCAATAACTGTCAATACATAACCCTTTGGTGCCTTAGTAGTCATGACTAATATATTGACCAACATTTGGATACCGTTTCGTACTCTATCTCAACGGATGCATCAATATCAATTCTCAATGCATCTCAAGTAGAAATATTTAAAATGATGTGTTTTAATTTATCATGATACAATGCCCATGATTACAACTATTTGTAATTACTATCACAAAAACACCATTTATGGATTTTTCTTGTTAATATATTTTAATTAAATATTTAATTATTTATAACACATTATAAAAAAATAACGGAAAGAAACACCTTTATTACAAAAGAGAATCGATTACGTAGTTAATAATTTACAATAAATTACCGAATTTCCCCTAAGGGATACTCCTAACTCTATCAATTATAACCAAGTGTTACAACTAAAACCACCTTTTATAGAATACTTAACCCACTTTTCCAATCTTATATATACTTCTAAAAATACTTATATATACATTTTAAATATCCATATAAAATATTACTTAAAAATAACTGATTCAAAATGTAAAAATTTTATAAAAATCATGTTTTATATATATATATATAACCCTTTACTTTAAAAATTCATAAATAATTATTAAAAATATATTTAAACTTGAAACCACTTTTAAAATACTTTAAAACCTGCTATTAAACTTCCCTAAAAAGATCTCATAAATATAATTAATTTAAACATATTTTAAGCTCATTTAAAATCACAAAACTTGCTCAAAACCACACAACCTAAAACAGTGTTGTAGCAGGTTAGAAATGCTGCCGTAGATCAAAGACAACTTTTATAAGTGTTGTAAAATATACTGGACGGGGGTAGGTTTAAAAAGCATGAAATTTGAGACCGGTTTTCTCTATCCAAATAAAGATTTTAAGATCTAAATTTTTCTGTAGTAATTAGTTTACATAGACTACTTAAAAACCGTGCAAAGAAAACCCTAAGGACATCTTTCAAAAGCATATTAAAACTTCTAGAAAACAAGCTATTTATAAGTGCTCATACATGACCTTTTCTCGCCACCAACGTTCACAACTTTGTTCCATCGGTATTGATTCAAACTCTAATTTTATTTACAATAAGAAGTAAACATAAGGTACTTAATAAAGCAGCAAAGAAACTCATAAGGATGCCTTTTAAAATCATATTAAAAATAGCTCAAAAAAGGCATTTACGAAGTGCTCATATTGCAACCTTTCTCAATCTTATATTTTGCGACTTTGTTCTACAATTTCGATACTTTTTCAAACCACCTCCATATTGTCTCGTATAGTATTATATGTATAAGGCACAATCAAAATATATACTTTCATAATATATTCAATATAACCATTTCAAAGAGGTTAAACACAGGGCGACCCTTTCGTTACAAACATTTACACACGCACACATCACACACAACACCAAACATGTAAACACAAAGTCTAGGCCACGATACATGTTTCAGAGGGTAATATTAGGATTATACTATATGTAAAGTTGTCACTTGCTTTCCAAAGCAAGGTGGTCTAACGGTTATAACTTGCATTTGTTCTTTACTTTAACTTTATACACGGGTCAGACCGAGGTATTTCATGGTAGGGACATTTGGACTTAGCCTATTCTGCTTCTGCATGGATTATTCTACTAGCTCTTTTTGTTATAGCTTTTTGTGTAGTCCTTTTTGGTTTGCTACTCTGATGTGTATTCTTTGGACTCGTGTTTGTATTGTGGTCGACATACCACATATGTGATGTATCATTTTGTAGGTGTTGTATCTGTATATATGTGTATATATGGGATTATCTGTTGTTCTGTGATGTGTTTTGCATTTGAGTTGTTGTATTTTGTTCTGATAGATCCTATAGCCACCTATGGCTTTGTATTAAGTATTTATTGGATATGTCGATCCACAAAAAAATGACACTGTCGACGTATTCAATAGATATTTAAGACAAGACTATAGATGGTCGCTCCTATCTAGCCATATTCTCTGCATTAGCATACAGCATTACCCAGTAATACTCTTTGTTAATGTGGGTCTCGAGATATGGCGTCACAGCTTGAGACAACAAAAACACACACATTGTAACGACCTGTATTTTGGGTCATCAGATTTGAATATTTAATTTATTTAAATATTTGAATTTGAATTAAATTATAATAAAGTAATATTTCAAACTAAGACTTAATTTCTGATGACGTCATTTTGATATAAATCATAGAATTTTTCCATAATTTATAATTTGGAAAATAAAATCATTTTCGTTTGACGCGTTTTGCGCCAAATGTCGGTACTTTTGAAATTTAATAACTTGTCTATTTTATTACTGTTTTGTGATCGTCTTACGTTGTTACGTGTGATCGTAGATTCGTGGCTTGTACGCGAACGTCGTTTTGTGTGGTGGGTTACTGTGAATTTTCTTTTTAAAATCAACTTTTCTACATATTTATGCACACATGCAAGTATTAGGAGGTACGCCCTTCCTTTCACACATTATTTTTATTCTTTTTTTTTTCCCCCGAAGCATTTTCACAAAACACAAAACACACAGTCCTACACACGCACACAATTTTATTGGACAAATCTTTTTCTGTATATATTTTTCCGCCTTGTCTGTACTTTGCTTAAATATTCGGTGGCTTGCATTTAATGTGTCAACTATTTTTACTTAAGCTTTGCAAGGATGTTAGTTTATACATATATACCAAGTCACGCATAAAAAAAACGTAGCAGGCTGTTGTAGGGAGGCAACGATCTTTCCTTCCCCTGTCCTCCTGACATGTTTCGGTTCCCTTGCAATTAATATGTGTACTTTGGATTGGATTTTCTTAGCATTGAGGTAACTTGGCATATGTACTTGTATACGTTCACGCATAGGGGAGGGCAAATATATGAGCATTGTTCATTTTTTTCTTCTCTGCAAATTAAAGAGACAGAGCCTTATTTTTCACTTTCCATTTTATTTTATACATGCAACAAAACTCTTTTCCATATCTACAGATAAAACTTCCCCGGTCTCTTCATATATTTATACTTCCACACGCATAGGATAGTAAAAGCAGAGGTTGGGTTCTTGCATGTCTGTGAGCGGCTTTAGTATGGTCTAGAATATGTCGTTACTATTCATTGCACTAGAGTTTGCACATAAGTTCTCCATAATGTGTTCTCTTGCATGAGACATAATGGGTTTGTTTGCATGGAATTGGGAAAGGTAGGGGCATGATATATGTGTGTGTGTCTATATATGCGCGCACACACACATATAAGCAGAGAGTAAAGAAGGGAAGGAACTTGGGTGTAAGATATTCGGTCATGCATCATTGGAAGTGTGCACGTGCACAATATTATGCACAGAGATGGGTGCTGCTGGGGTTCACACGTGTGTGGGCTAAGGCTGTAGTAGTGGAATGCACGAAAGTGTTGAAGGATCCTAGGGTGTTGTAGCTTGTGCGGTGATGCGAGGTGTTAGCAAGGCAGTCTTCATGCGTGCACTGTGTCTAAGGGCAGTCTTCACGCGTGCGTTTTGGGAAAATGGTAGCGGCTATGGAGGAGCGGCAACATGGATGTAGGAAGGAGATAGGTGTTTTGTTTAAGTCATGAGCGGCCTTTGCATGCTTGGAGTCTAGCTAATGTGGCAAATAAAATGTGTTGGTGACACGGTGGAAGGTGTGGAGATGTTGTTTGTGGGCATGAAGGTTGCGAGGTAGTGGTTGGAGGGGGAGAGATGATATAGGCGTGAGTTCATGTTAGGTGGGAGATGATGGAAGCGAAAGCGAGTGATGTAAGCTTTGAGACGTGCACCGGCACGAGAAGCGGCAAAAGCAGAGAGGATTAATCGGAAATGGAGCTACTGATCTACGTAATATTTGCATTTTAGTCCCCCGAAATATGGTCAATTGCGCACAAGAATACGAGAATGGGAAGTAGCGTTTGGAGCTTTAGATCTGGGTGCTCTTGCATGGGCCGTGAAGTTGGGCTTTAGGTAAGGAAACAAATTTCTTTTAATTGCCTAAATTATATAAATAAGACTAGTAACTTTGAAATGGAATATAACGACCGTTTTAAACCCTATCAACTCGATTCTTTTTGTGATGGACTCGTATTAATGAGTATAACATAGTCATATAACTTATTGATAGCTGTGGACAAGTGTAAATTTATGATATAATTAAACGTACTGAGTTTAAATCACGTTATTTTAAATAATAATGCCATTTAAATTTATTTACGATAATTATTGATATTTATTTAGCCAAAAAAATTATTTTTGTGTTAAATTTGATTGAATATGGTAATCAGATATCCGTTTAGCAGAATAAATCACCGTTCTGCTAATTAAAATTAATTTGACATTTAATTAGAAGAATAAATCCTCGTTCTGTTATTCTATAGATTTGGACGTCTAATTATATAATGTAATTGATATGCCGCTTTTAATAAGTGATATGGTAACTAATGATGGATAAATGTTAAATTATTCAAATAGTCGTTGATTATGTAAATATATGTTATTAACTTGAAAAGTTAAATGAAATAATATGGTAGTTTATTTAAGTCCATGGTGATCGTTCAACCTCCTTCAAATTTGAAAAGTTCATTATTGATTTGAAAGTTATTTTAAGAATAATTATTTTTATCATAAGATTTAAAGATAATTATTATTTAGTAATAATATTTTATAAAGGTAAAAACTTATTAGTCATAATAGTTTTAAAGATAATTTATATTTGTTTTAAATAATGATTTAAAATTAATTATTTTGTTAATTGATTCTTAAAAGTTATTTCTTAATGTTATTTAAGAATGGTTAGTTACTATTTTAAATTTATTTAATTATATTAAAGAATAATTAATTTTTATATTAATAATAGTTTAAGGTTAATTAATGGTTGTTTTTATAACGGTTTAAAACATTTATTAATTTTTATATTAATATTATTTTGAAGTTAATTTATTAATATGATAATAGTATTTTAAATTGATCTAATATATTACTAAATAAATTCTAAATTTATTATTTTAAATAAGATTTGATTTAAGTGAAATATAGGGATGTTTAAATAGTGATTTGTTATTTAAAGCTATTTTAAATAACTTATGGTTTATCAAGAGTACAAATTGACTTAAAGAATCTATTAAGGAGTTGGACTAAATATGGAAAGAGTTTTATAAATTGCTTTGGGTAATTATAACGGAATTTGTAAATGAGTTTTAGAGAATTCAAGAAGGGAGAAGTTTTATAAACGAGATTTTGGAATTTATTAAAAATGTCTTATAAAGAAATCGATATTTTGGGGGTTTTCTCCATTTTAGATGATGTTTGGGTTTTGGTCTTTTAAATATGATTTATAAATAGAAATAGTTTCTAAGTATTTGGTGAGTATGCTTATATCATTGTATAACTATATGAAAGGGTTTTCTAAGTTTGAAAGTAAATGGTTTGTGAATATACTTGTGTCATTGAGATAAGTGTATGGTTATATTTTCTAATTATCAGAAATATAGTGGTTTGTGGATATACTTACTTCGTTGAGATAATTATATGGGGTTGATTTCCAAGTATTCTGAAATGTGATTTTAAATTAATGGAAATTAATTTATGAGGCTTAGTGATTTCTATGGGAAATGTAATCTTTGTTTTGAATGGTTATTTATTTGATGGTTAAATAACCGACTATCAAATCTAGACCAAAATGTAACTCTGGAAATATCTAGGTGAAATACGAAAATTATACGATACAGTTAATGTCGATGGTGCTATATTGTATATATAATCTCGTTTCGTTCTTCTAAGACGATGATAAGGAAATCTGTCCGCTAAAGATTAGGAGGTGATCTTCGATCTTATCTTTATCTATTTATTTCCTAGAGAACCGGTGTTGGTTTACAGGAAATTATCGAATGTTGTTTTGAAGAGACCGAGATCGGATATGTTATCCGAAAATCACTTCGATCCAACGAATGCGTTTCGAAGTGATGGTATCGTCAAGAGCATGGAATTGAAGATAGGGATGTGAAGTGCAAGGGCTAATCACTACTAATCCTTAAGGCGATCCCAAATAGATGTAGTAGGAATAGTGCCTTCGATTTCATTTAGATCTAGAATGGACTTGTATGGACGAATGCTATCAGAACATCGTCCTTGGAGGGCGATGAGCATTCTAAGTGTAAATGCTCTTGAAAGGTAATTGTAGCCTCATGCCTCATCAACCGGGAATGACTGAAAATCAGGAGAGATGCAGCAAGGCTAAATGGGTCACACCTATTAGGGTATGTTGTCACCCTTCTAGATACATCTTTATATTTATGGATTGGTTGTGCATGAGATCTCAAAGGGGTTGTAAAACGACCGGGGTGATGACATATTTGATACTATCCAGTAAGGGGTAGGCAGGTCTTGTGTTGGCAGGGATCGATAGGTTCGACTTGGTACATTTTCTAGACGTGTACTGTGATAGTTGGTACCCCAGTGCCTAGTCTTTGTAAGGAATCCATTCTCCAATAAGCGCCATACGGTTTTGAATTGTGCCCAACTATGTTGAAATGTGAGATGCAAGCATTTGAACTATTTTCATATTTTACTTTGACCTCTAGACATTATTATAATATCACTGAGTTTTCTGATATAAACATTTTGGATATCGTAAGGTAAAAACCCGTCCATGTTTATGTGCGGTTTGGTCTTACGAGATATCTTTGATTTTAAAGGATTTTAAAAGTTTTAACAAATAAAATATCTTGTGATTTAAGTTCTTACGCTGGTTTTACCAGACTGACCCGGGCATTGTTTTCTAAAATGCTCGGGTCAGATCGATCATATTTCCAGGTTTATATGGATATTTTGGAGCTTCAAGAGAGGAGCTGTAGGCCCATAGATGTATTCGCATAGATGATTATATTTCCATTGTATACATGGTTGTGATTATCGACAATTGTGAGGACAAGTTGTTATATCATTCTGAGCTGAATAGGTTAGTATACTCTGATTGATGTCTATATATACATATATTACATTTTTGTTTTTGTGTAAAGACTTGTTATATATTATAGATTATTTATTCCGCTGTGAGATTCTGTATTGTTTAGTTTCTTCTTGTCTTCTTTCGTCTTTCTTCCTTCTTTTCCCTAACTGTCCGCCTTTCCTTTCAATTTGGGTTGGACATGTGTGTTTTATTGTCAGCTTAAAATGTATGGAAAATTGAGTCGTTAGAACGTCGTATCAGAGCTTAAGATTAAGCGAGAACCTTTGCTTTGGTTGGGTAGAACTCATTAGAATAGGATTAGAGATGCCCTAGAATGAGTTAACTCAATAGAGGTGTGATTAGTAATATCCTAGAATGAGTTTGAGTATATATATTATATAAAAGCGCGTATTTGTTAGTGATATAGAAATGTTTTATATTATGTTGTTTGATCTGTTGAATGGATTAAGAATTCCGGTCGATGTGTTTGGCCAGCGTTATCGATAGAGATTTCCTAAACATTCGGACAAGATCAACTGACACAATATTGATTTTAGAATGGGTAAATGAGATAATTTTACCTTGAAATATATTTATATATGTAAAAGAATAATTTTGAATAGAATATTTAATATAGTTATTCTTGGTTGTACTAATCGTTAGGAACTGATAGCATTCCACCATTATCATCTAGGATTTGACTGGCCATGCTCGTTCAATTCTGAGCATCGACCATCAATCAATAATCTATCTTGAATCCTCCGTTTTGAAATGTGGATTGGATAGATAGGAAATTTGGGAACATTAAAACAAATACCTTATAAATTAAGTTTCACAATTTGAATATAAGGCATTCGTAATGTAGAGTTGAAATTTGATTGCTAAGAGTGTTTATTTAAAAAGAGAATTTGAATATTCTGGAATGAATATTTTATAAATATAAAGATTGATGTGATTAAGTTTAGATAAATATTGTTTTATTAAAAGAAAATTTGGAATATTTTGGAACAATTATTCGGGAAATGATTGAGTATTAAACTTAGTTGTATTTGATTGGGGTTTTATAAAAGAAATCTATTAAAAGAAAACTTAAACATTTTTGAAGTAAATACTTGAAAGATGATTTATATAAGGAAGATGTCATATTTTTACAATAAATATTTGTGAATGATTTCCTTTAAAAGGAGATATTTTATAAATTTGATTTATAAAAATATGCCCTATAAATAAAAGAACTCGAGAGTTAAATCCTGGCGACTTTGGCAAATTGTTTTCGAGGTTTAAAGGGTTAATAATAGTAGTTGAAAATATTTTCTAGTTTATTAATAGAGAATTGTTACCATTATGATCTTGCTATATAACTGTTTGATAAAATTACTTTTGATTTGATTCCAAAGGTATGGTTTGATTTACTATAAAGTAAAAATGTCTATGACTATTTCAAATGATTTTGAAGAAAAGAAATAATGATTTATTTGAGATAGTCTTATAGTATAAATGATTTTGGAAATGGTAATGACAGTTATCTAAAATATATTAAAGTATAAATTCTTTGAGAATTCAAAAGGAAATGTGTATTCCTTTGGATTGGTTTGGGAAATAAGTCCCGATTTGTTTTGCAATGATTAGAATAATGTCCTAAGTGATGATCAGATGTTTACTTAGGTGAACAATATTGTGCACTTAGTAAATTATTCCCTTTATCATTATACGGTCGGATGAGTTTGAATCTGGACAAATCCAAAGTAGGTTGAAATGGATAGTTTGTTAAAACGATTTATTTGAAAATATATTTGGTATGGCTTCAGAAAGGGGATTTTGAAATTTGAATTTTTTTTTGTTTTAAGTTAACTAGTTTGAGTGGCTTGAAAATAACTAAAAATGGGTAAGAGATGCATTCAGAAGGTAAACGTTTCTCTTGAGTATTATCCTTCTAGTAAGAGAATATATGATGTTGTTTGGTAATACCCAGTTCCTTGGTATAATTTTGAGGTTACTACCGCTATATATATATATATATATATATATATTTGTTATGGATTAACATATATATATATAATGTCATTTCAAAAGTTTTTGAAATAAATATCTAAGTATTTGGCCCTTAAGTTTCCGAATATAAGGCTTCGTTTCAAATAGGTGTTTTGAATAGAAATCAGGTATTTAAAAAAATTGTTAAGTAAATTAAAAATAAAGGATTGAATTTAGTAGTTCCGTGAACCTTTGTAATGTGGTAGAATGTTTTATACGTTTTACAAATCCAATGGAGATATATGAATTGTTTTTCCATAAATATTTTAATAGGAATAAAATTGGTATTGGAATAACCAATTGAATAGGTGTGTAGGATGGATGTAGACCATTTCTCTTTCATATAATTTTGATATAGTATTCGAGTATAAGGCTTTGAGTTGTTTTAAACTATTCCAAATAAGGATCTATTACTCGATTTTTGACGATGAGCACTTGATAAGGGTTCTTGATATGGAATTAAGGTTTTCTATCATAGTTGTAGCTATGTAAGGAGGGCAAAGGTTCCCAATCAAGGAGCCTGATTAGGGTCCATACTAGTAAATCGGGTGGACGGTACTGGTTGGAAAGTGGGGTTATGCATTCGATTAGCGATAAAAACAAAATTAGTATGTGAATGGTCTATGAACATCCTACGGGCTTATGGTTAATATTGAGTGTTCTTGTGCTGAAATTTCGGGGACGAAATTCTTTTTAAGAGGGGAAGAATGTAACGATCCGTATTTTGGTCATCAAATTTAAATATTTAATTTATTTATGTATTCAAATTTGAATTAAATTATAATAAAACATATATTTCAAACTAAGATCTAATTTTTGATGACGTCATTTTGATATAATTTATAAAAAATTTCCATAGTTTTTAATTTGAAAAATAAAATAATTTTCGTTTGACGCGTTTGCATCGAACATCGGTGTTTTTGAAATTTAAAAGAGTAAGTTAACTTGTATATTTTATTGTTGTTTTATGATTGTCCTACGTTGTTATGTACAATCATATTTATAATTCTATCATTCGCGACTTGTACGCGAATGTGGTTTTGTGTGGCGGAGTACCATGAAATTTATTTATTTTTTCTTAAAATTAACTTTTCTAAACATGTATTCTTACATGCACACACGTAAGTATCAGAGAGGTGCACCTTTCACACATTATTTTTATTGTTTTTTTCTCTCTGAAACATTTTCACAAAACACACATAGTCCTACACTCGAACGCATTTTTTTGGACAAATCTTTTTGTGTATTTTTTTCAGCCTTGTCTATACTTTGCTTAAATATTTGGTGGCTTGCATTTAATGTGTGAACTAATTTTACTTAAGCTTTGAAAAGATGTTAGTCTATACATATATACCAAGTCACACATAAAAAAACATAGCAGGCTGCTATAGGGAGGAACAATCTTTCCTTCCCCCGTCCTCCTGACATGTTTCGGTTCACTTTCAATTAATATGTGTACTTTGGATTGGATTTTCTTAGCATTAAGGTAACTTTGCATATGTAATTATATACATCCACTGTGATGAGCCTACTTTTTGACCCTCGAAAATTGACATTAATACGTTCACTGTATAGCATGCCGAACAATCGAGTGTTGAAAATATGGATTGTTAGGGGGAAAAGGAAGAAGGTAGAAGAAGAAACTAAATAAATACAGAATCTCACAGTGGAATGAATAATATATAATATCAATAACTCTTTACACAAATCAAAACTTTAATATACATGCCTCAAATCAGAGTACACAAATCAATAATTATTAGCCTGGACAGTTATAACAGCATGTCCTCACGACTGTTGATAATTTCAACAAACATTACAGCGGAATAAACAAGTACGAGAATATGTCTCAGTCTCCGGCTCGTCTCATGAGCTCCAAAGCAATCCAATCTAAATATGTAATATGCTTGGTCTGATCTAAGCATTATAATATAATAAAACCTGAGTCAATCTGGAGAACCAGCGTGAGAAAAAACACAGCCAATTTGAATTATTACGGTTATCAAAATCCTTTGAAATACAAAGGTATATTTAAGACCACGCCACACATAAACTTGACGGGTTTTTACCTTACGATAACCAGAACATTTTTATATAAAAATCCAGTGATATTATAATAATGCTTAAGGGTCAAAACAGTAATAATCAAGTAGCTGTGATGCTTGTGTTGTAGACATCACAATAATACTAGTATAAAATCAAAACTCGATAAGGCTCGTTCGCTAATTGTGTAGGATTCCACGGAGGTGCCCTCAGTACTTTGAGAATTGTCCTCTTGCACAAGGATCAGAGTTATTCTTTTGAAGAATCATACCTGTCATGTCGTGGTATTATAGGAAAGACATAACTGGTCTTACTAAGACCGAGTGTATTGTTCTGGCATGCTAAAAACAACTGAAGGTATCAGTATTGCTAGAAAAAGGAGCCGGTTACACCCTATGGGTTTGCCAACCATACTAGCCATGCCTCCTATCTTTGGTTTTAGTCATTTCCGCTTATGAGGCTACGTCTGGCGTTCCAACTTACGCACCGCTTCAAAATAGATCACGGTATCCCATATGGATTCCGATACCACAATGGTCTTGGAATCGCATATGGATTCCCACATCTCAAATAGATCTTGGAACCACACATGGATTCCCATATCCAAAGGTCTCGAAACCACACATGGATTTCAACATCTCAATATAACATGAAACTCCTCCGTAGAACCGTATATGGTTTTGGAATGGTAATGGTTCCAAGTCATCTCTTACGAGTACACTCTCCCGCTTCCCGGGAGCTCCATAAACCAATCGTCGATTGTCGATTTTTCCAGAATACTCAATACCGGTTCTTTAGGAAAAAATCAGACAAAACATAAGAGCGAGTATCACCCCCCAACCGTTTAAGTGGACGGATCTCCTTATCATTTATCCTAGAAGAACACCGAGTTTATACGTATAGTATAGCACCTCGAACGGTAACTATACCATATAATTTCCGTGTTTCCCCTACATATTTCAAGAGTTAAAATCCCTCGGTGTTAAGTAGGAAAACGTTTTCTGACCGCCAAAATTAAGAAGGATTACATATTGGACCAAGATTTGATAGTCGGTTATTTAACTATCAAATAACAAACATTCAAACAACGATCGCATTTCCCACTGAAAATCACTAAGCCTCATTTAATTTGATTTCGAAAAAAATTTAAATTCCTTTATTAAAACATCTATATACTTATTTCACTGGAATAAGTATATTCACAAATCATTCCTTTCAAAATATTTGAAAACTATATTATAAAAATAGATATGGAAGTGTTATTCGGTATCGACCATGGATCGCAGCTCCATGGTTGCGTATCTATCCCAGAAAAACAAAACTTAACTTAGGAAATCTCTGCCTTCCAATTTCTGCCATGCAATCAATCATAGATCGCAGTTTGTACAATGATTATGTCGTTATCCTAGCGAAACATCCCAAACTATAGGCAATCGCTGTCCCATGAATTATGCTATGAAAATATACTACTTCTTCCTAAATCTTTTATTTCAATAAACATCTCAAAATAATACTTACAAAGTCTCTATATAAATTCCTAAGTTTAATTTATTTATACTCTTTTAAAATAGATTATTAATAAAGGCCTTTGAAAATGATTAAGGAAGAATTTAAAACAATTTAGATATCAACAATAATATCATTTGGAACCTTTTACCGAATTATTTAATAATATATTATAATAACCTCCAAAACAACTTTTAACATACACTTAAGTAATTAATTTTTAAACAATATATATTTCAAACAAAGTAATTGATTTTTAAAAACTCATTTAGTAAATAATTATATTATCATAAATAAATAATTCGACTTTTAAATCTCGAAAAAACCTTTAAAACATTTTAGTGAAATAACTAATATCACTATAGGAATCATTTACAAAACATTTGTAAATGAAAATCTTAAACAAAATCTTTGTATATATTTATTAATAAAACATTTCACTTTAAATTATACAATCTGAAGTTAAACCAAAAATATGTAACTTTCTAATGTATACCGAGGCTCGAAAATCCCAATGGTACTTATCAACTACCATCCAATTCATTGTAACTATCAAAGTTAAATTACATGCTTTAACATAATAGTCATATATATAAATCAAATCCACACTTAACAATCGATTGTTGACACACAAATTATCCAATATAAATCCATTTGCATTGATCAGTGTCCAAAATAATTAAAATACAGAATAAAAATTAATTCTGCTAATCAATTATCATTCAAAATCAAACTCTTTTATTTATTATCCAACGGTATTTATATGGCAATATATATGACACCAATTATAATTCAATTCAATCTACGCCATAATTCGACAACATAATTTATAAAACATCCACTTATCAATTCCACACATACATGATCGAATACTGGAAAGAAGCTTAAAAATAAACATAAACATTTTAACAGCAATTCGAGATGCTATATCGTGACTCTAGATCCGGTTCAACCAATATAATAGCATTTCAAGATGTTTTATCGTCATCCTAATCAATTTCAACAACCACTAATTTCAACAATCCAAAACAGCACAAATAAATTTTATTTTCTATAAAACATTACTGATTAACCAAATGAGTGAGTTTTACTCACCTTGATTTTTCAAATTTTCAACATTCCGATTTTAAATTAAATCGAACGACGTTCGATTTAACCTAAAATTTTAGCTATTTTCAAACGTCTCCAAATCAGTTCTAGAATGTAGTGTGCGTTGCCACGATTCCTGCATCGCTTGTTTCGTTCGATTTCGACCTCGTATGTAAAAGATATGCATTTTATAAGTTTACGATTTGTAATATAATTAATTTAAAAAAAAGAATTACTTATTTTAACCTTGAAAAAAAATCTGGTTCGTTCATCCATTGGGTAGCAGATCTCGGCCGCAAATCTCTCTTTCCTCTTCGTTCATTCGTCGGGCCGAAACAACCCAAACTCGACCACGCTTTGACCGCCTGCCACACCTCCATCTGACCCTTTACACCCCATCAGACGACGCCACCTGAAGCCTCTAACTCCGCCGCACCTCTGGCCAGAGCCATGAAAAACTCGACCCTACTTTTCACGCACAACTCTGGTTTGAACGACCAAAAATAACGAGTAGATCTCGCCTCAATCGTCATGCCATACAACGTATCCTCCGTTGGATTTATGGATCTTGAAGTGCTCTACCATTTCTTATTTGAAAGTTTTTGACAATTTTGCTTGGAGGAGGAGATAATCGAGGGGAAAGATTGGCCAATTTCGAACATTGAAATATAATGGAGGCGTGTAGGGTTTCGGTTGCGAATACGCATACATATATAGGTGTATATATATGATTAATATTATTATTACCGTTCATGTACTTTTCCGAACGAACTCCAAACGAAGCATGCCGCTTGGCATTTATAATATTTTACCCCTATTCCGAACATATTGGAATATATACCGGGAGCCAATTCCATCGTATTTGGAAGATAGGTTTTCAAATCGAATTATAATATTAAATTTTTGATATTGATTTCAACGCGTTTCTATCCCGTACGACCAAACGGTAACTCCAAATGGATCGCTATAATATACTATTACGGATCCAATGGAAATAGTTTTGTTGAATTTCGAGATTGTGCCTTGGATCGCTATTTTTCACTATTAAATGAATATACGTAAATTTCTAATTTAATTTATCGACTTTTACTTCCATTCAAAAGTCCACTGTCATCACTCTGATTTAAATAGAGTTGAAATCAACTTTAGAAATCATTCATATTCACATTTAACTCCAGATTCACATATACCTAATTTCAAATATTAAATTTACTATTCACCAAATCCATTTAATTGCTATATTTGAAATTTTAAACCATTTCACTAATTCAACCAAAATCTCCATATTCAAAATATATTAATATTTCAAATTCAACATTTAAATAAATTAAACGTTCAAAACTAAATGACCAAAATTCTGAATCTTTACATTCCTCCCCCGTTAAAAGAATTTCGTCCCCGAAATTGCTAAAATAGGAAAAATGCTCCAAACCCACTTCTTTTCAAAACCCATTTGGTTAAATTTCTGTTATTACCATTTCCTAAGTCTTTCAGACTCACCCAAAACCACTAATTTCTATTTATTCATCAAATTCCATTATTTCAAGCTATAATTTCAAATCTAACTTAGTTGACAAAAAAATTTCAAAAAATTTCAAAATTTTTCTAACACCCTAAATTTCTGAATTTTTTTGACAGTCTCCCCTATACGGAGAGCCTTTTACAATATCACAAATATGATAAATATAATATACATCGATCCACATGGTCGAAAACACAATATATATCAATATTTATCTCATTTTTCACTTTTAATGCATAAGCGTACCTTATATTAGCGTTATTAAGCGAGTTCGCTTAATTTATATGCAACTACGCAACCCAAATTCTATCCAAATAGCTCCCTGTACCTGTACTTACTTAAATGAAGCACACAAGTTTCATAACCATAATTTTTTTATCACATTACACTCATTTAACCAATCTAAATAAAAGTTTCATAAATCAAGCGTGTCATGTCATGACTTTTAGAATGCACATGCAATTTCAGGGTTCAAACATTCCATTATACACTTTCAAATTGATTTCATACCATTTATTCAATTTTAAATTTATTCACACATCATTCAATTGCATTTCATTCACATCCACATTCATTATATTCAAATCCATTATATTAATCTCGGAATCATTCCATGTAAATCGATTCTCAAATAATGCAGCTTAGGTTCAAGCACTTGCATTCAGGTTAATTTCACTTTCAACTTATATTACATCTTTTCCATTCACTTTCACTTAATTCACATAGTGTTATTCACTTCATTTTATAGTGAATGGCATTTCATCCCATGCTAATTAATTTATAAACCATTTCATAAAATTATTTCTAAGGTTTATTATAAACATTCCATATCGCTACTTAAGTTCTTATTCAGCTTCATAACTTATGTTCATACCCAATCTTATCCAATCCATACTGCAAAACCATATTCAATTCATTTACTCTTAAATTGAATTCATTTCTTGTTATCAAATACTTAACCATTTTAACTTGGTCATACTTTTCCAATTGCTCGGTTTAATAAGTTATACAAACTTATTTATTCACAATCCCCTGAATTTTTTTTAAGCTTACTCACATTCTATCTTTGTAACATATAGTTATATATTCACTTCGCAATTCATGTTTATATTCAATTTACTCAATTCCAATTCACCCCCCATATATAATTCAAATTTTGGAATTTCCATTTCTTTACCATAATATCAAACCATTTTCATTTTGGTTTTACCATTACATTTCCCAATTCATAAGTTCAAGATCTTATTTACTTAAAATCTTATATTGCTTACTTGAGTCCATTAACATCTTATAATCATAACTCTGGATTATATACATATCACTTTATAGCTTAAGGTGTATCCATTCCATTCAATGATCATAACTTATACTTATATAATAATTTTACATTTTAAACTTTATGTTTAATTCAAATCAAATCCAATTCAATTTTATTTAACTTATCTTTGGTTAAATTTCAACCTATATTATTCATTTAAACTTACACAAGTTAAACTTTAATTCCAGGATTGAAATTCATACTTTCCTCTCTTATCTATATCAACTCCAAATTACAAGTTCAATAACCAATTTTCTCCTGACTTCACAAATCATTTAAATGGAAATCCCAGAATTGAATCATCCGGTTTATTTCAAATCATTTTGAAATCATAAATATGCATATATCCACTTTTGTATACTAAATCATACTTTTGGAATTTTCATAACAACTTGGTTTTGCCCAAAAGAATTCCCTTTTGGAAATTCTAAACAAAACTTGTTTACCAAACAAGTCCTAATCATAACCGATCACTATGGTAGAAATTTGTCACTAAGAAACTCGAAATGAACACTAACATATGGCCATTTTTACCAGAGTTATTTTCCTGTGACTGAAGCGAGTTCGTTGCTTTCTTGCTTCCAAAACCCATTTTAAAAAAAAAAATCTATTCAGAAATATCTCCAAAATAATACTCCATTCTTCTTCACAAACCACTTTGGAAGACATCTCCAAAATCTCTAAGATTTAAAAATTACCAAATACTTGTTCAAACTCATTTAAAACATTTTCCAAAATTTTCGGGATTTAAATTTTCAAATTCTGGTTTGAGTTGACTTTTAGTTATAACTCATATGTATAATCATACTTATACAAATTCTATTTGGTTACATAAACCATTTCAATTTTTATAATCTTGTTTTGATTATAATATTGTGACGAACAGGATTTTCGACCCTCGAAAATTGACATCAATATATCCACTGTATAGAATGCCGAGCAATCGAGTGCCGAAAACACCACTTCATTAGGGCTAAAGAATAAAATGGTAGGAGAAAAAAACGGAAAAAAAAACAACATAGAATCTCACAATCACAGCGGAACAAAATATAATATATAATAACAGATTTTAAATACAAGGACTGCACTGTTACTATGCATACCATTATCATAGTACAATAGACACTGGGTAACCACCTATCACGGTACGCTTCTAGAAAAATGCATAGAGGACCTCGTCGGGATCCCCTACAATACAAGACCGGCCCTTTCCCTAACCAGGATAGAACCGAATACGTTATCACCCTGGGTGTTCCAACCCTTAAGATTGAGTCCTTTCGCATACTGTAGTGATAATATCCAAGGGTATCTAAAAAGGTGGTAACATACCCCAATTTGGTGTGACCAACTTAGCCTTGCTGCATCTCCTCTGGTTTTCAGTCATTTCGGTTGATGAGGCTTAAGGCTACGATTACCTTTCAAAACAATTTTCACACAGAATGTTCATCGTCCTCCCAATGACGATGTTCTGATAGCATTCGTCCATACAAGTTGTCCTAGGTCTGGACAAACCGAATGACCCTCTTCCCTGTCTTCACGGTATCCATTCATAACGTTAAAATCGGATCGAAGTTGTTTTCGGATAATTAAACCTGGTCTCGATCTCTTCGAAACGATTAAGGAAATTGGCCAAAATTGATAATCGGTTATTTAACTATAAATAACATCCATAAACAGACATCAGGCCTTACTATAAATATTCCAATAATTATTTTCAAAATATCTTTATAGTATATATATATATATATATTTAAATCCCTACCAAAATTCAAAAATTGAGACAACTCAAATTCTTATACCCATATTGGGATTTTTCAATACATAGAAAAATTCCATTATTATTTTTTTCTCAAAATCCTTTACAATTTGTTTGTAAACTCCTTGACTAGTTTATAACGAGTTCTACAAGTTCCGGAATTCCTTAATAAATTCCCTTTAACATTACCAAAGTCAAATATACTTGCTTATAATTCCAATTTCCCTTTCTACTTCTTTTATGAATTCTATTTACCTTTTCAAAGTTCACTTTTATTTAACGACTTCGGAAATTTTCTTACCTTTTCCCCAGTTCCATTTTGAGAATTCTCTTATAATTCCATCTATTGAATAACCCTTTTCTAACTCTCGAGAAGATTTATAAACAAATTTAAATTATTACAAAACTCTATATATACATATGTAAATAAAAATAAGTATTTAAAATAATAATAATAATTTATTTTTAAGACATGTTCAAGTAATTTTCTAAAATATAGAAATGTTTTTTATAACATCACTTTTTCAAAGCTGATTTTAAAGTTTAGGATTTATTAAAATAAAAGTTAATATTTGAAAAAAAAATCAACTTTCCGAATTATTTCATTCTTAACTAGTTTAAAATCTCATAGCTCAATAAGTAAAAAAATTCTTTTCATAACAAACTTAAATTCGTAAATTTAATTTAATTTTTTTTAAATCTCGATAACCAATACAATTTATAAATTTCTCTCGATTTCCATCGCATGCTTCCATTTCGATCTACTTAGCCATTTCGACTTCAGAAATAGTATCTGCCATTTTTCTCTCACCCTACTTCCATATTCTAATATAAATTCTCCCTGTAAAATTATATTCCCAATGTATCATTTGATATCGATTTCCTTTCTTTATAAACATCGTTTATAAATTATATAACTCCTTTTGAATTTCATCTCTTTATAAAAGTAATCTCATTTATAATATTCCATTTTATAAGTCCACTTCTTTATAAATTCCTTTTATTTTTCAAATCTATTTTTAATATCGATTTCAATTATTTTCCATATTTTTTAGGCTATCATTTTAAAAATTCATTTTTAAAAAAAAAATCTTCTAGATGAATTATTTTTGAACTCTATTGAAATATATTTTTCTTACGAATTGTTAAGTATGATCGACTCGATTATTGCTTTCCAAAACATTTTCTTTTAAATAACCTGAATTCTAATATAAATATTTTCATATTAAAAATCTCCCTGTATTTCTTAAAAATTCAAAATAATATTTATGGTATTTAAAATATCAAAATTAAGGCTAGCATTACTATAGCACCCAATGAGTCACATCATAACAATAATCTGTAACATATTATTTTAACACATCATATATTGTTATATATGAAAACAATTAATATAATTTTGAGGTATCCAGTTGGATCCCTCCAACATGTTTCCCTACATCCACAGATGTTAGACAACAATAATATTGCCAATCCCACTTCAAGGTGGATATCGCGGTATATAGGATCATTCGCTGTTATGCGAGGCGCATAGGGTCTCATCCGCTAACATATGCGGGAACGTCAATCCAACTACTAGCATATATACTACTACTATACATATACATACATACATACATACATATATATATATATATATATATATATATCATTCACATATAATAATCTATAAATTTAGCCAAACATCCAATAATTTGTTTTAACTATTAAAATTTAATTTGGCAATCCAAATGAGTGAGAATTTCTCACCTTGGTTTTTGAATCAGTTAATCATTCCTATTTCCAAATTTTATTTCCATTTTGAAATGTTTGCCGCTACGATCCCACGTAACTTGTGTTTGTAATTTTAAACCTCGCACGGAAAATTTACAAAATACATAAGTTAACAATTTTTATACTTACAAATTTTACTTATATTAAATTTAATTAACATTTATTACCTCAGTAATCCATAAACTGGCCACAACACCACCTCTGATTTCTGCTGCAACACTAGTCCCGTCATTACCAAACTGAACCTAGTTTCCCGGCAGTTCTTGCATAACAACACTGATAGCATAACATGTTCGATAGCATCTCCACGGTCACATCGTTCGCCGCTTTATGCCTCCAGTCCCCCTCCCTTCGAAACGCCAACCACTATGATTCCAGATTTCACGACAGTGGCCTCCTTCCCTATCGACATCGTCACATTCTCCAACCAAGCACTCATTGCAACCATAGACAGCCTTCCATCACGAGTGATTCACCTCCAGCTCAAAGTCGCTCGCCCTAAATCCGATTTCATTCCCTATGGCTTCACATTCGCGACCACTACCCCTCAATCTCGATGCCCTATCAAATCGCGAATCGCCTGCCTGCGCTCTCTAGGCGTCGCTCGACCACCCATCCAACTTGACATTCCACCTCCATTCTTTGTGACTCCCTGCCCTAGCCCCAACCTCGACACGTCGCCCATCCTCCCAGTCCAGGCCAAAACTTCGACCTCCCTCTGTGTGTGGCCACATGCAGCAAAAATCAGTTTGCTTAAACTAATTCATGAATCTCTTTTTTTGTGAGATGTTTTCGATTCTTGTTTGTTATGAGGAGGAAGAACCTGAAGGGGATTCGCAATTTAAAATCCGATTTCGTTCCCTTTTTTTGAATCCATCTCATTTTTTGCTAGTTTGAAAGTGAAAGGGGAACATCATTATAGATGAGGAGGCATGCTTTAAGAAATTACATGTGCTAGTGGAAAAGGTCAGCTGATGGATGGAGAAGACAGATTTGAAGTGTAGAAATATATATATATATATATATATATATATATATATATTAAATTAATTTTCAAAATATCTTGATTTTTGTAGCTTAAAATCTCGAACCTCTCTCGAGGCGTAATGCCAGACGTTCATAATGTTATACCCCTATTCCGGACAACGAAAAAGGTTTCGAGTCCTAATTCGATCGTATGAAGAAGATAACTTTTTGGACCCAACTATTATATTAAATTTTGATATAAATTTCAACGTGTTTATGTCTCATACGATCAAACGATAATCCCAAACACTGCAAAATTAGGAATTCGATAATAATACAGTATTACGGACCTAATGGAACTAGTTTCATTGAATTTTGAGACTGTGCCCCAAATCTTTATTTTAACGGGTTGATTAAATCGACGATCTCAAAATTTTTACTAAATCATTTGAAATTTTAGTTTAAAAAAATATTAACTAGATTAAAATTCCAAATTCAATATTTAAACCATTAAAATATTCCAAATCAAACAACGAAATATGCTGGTCGTTACATTCTTTCTCCCTTAAAAGAATTTCGTCCCCGAAATTGCTAAGGTAGAAAAAATGCCCCAACCTAATATTTATTCAAAACCCACTTAGTTAAAACTCGACATTCACTTTTATAAACCCTTTAGTCCTATCCAAAACATTTAGTTTCCACTTCTAAACCAAAATCTATGATTTCAATTTCAATTTGAACATTAACTTTCTAGTTGACAAAAAAATTTCAAAATTTTCGAATTTTTTTTGGTAGAGTCTCCTTCATACGGAGTGCCAGTTGCAATATGACAAGAGTGATAAAAATTTATACATCGACCCATAGGTCAGAAAATAAAATATATATATATATATATATATATATATTCATATATTTGCGGCATTTAATCCAAAAACGTACCTTAATTAAGCGTTTTTAAGTGAGCGACTTGTTTAATATGCAACTACACAACCCAACTCTAGCCCAATAGCCTCCGAGTACCTGTACTTACTCAATTTAACCACGTAAGTAACACAAACATGAAACTTAACAACTTTACATTCATTTAAATATTGGAAACACGTAGATTTCATAAAAAACATGGTATATCATGTATTCTAGAAGGTACATGCAATTTCAGGGTTCCAACGTTTAGTTATTCACTTCCTATTAACTTATATAATTTCATTTACTTCCATTTACATCGTCAAACGACAATTTTTCTATGCAAATTCGGCAATATTTATTTAATAAAATAACCATTCCAGTTTATAGCTATTTTAAATTGATTCCAAACCAATTTATATTTAATTCTATTCCAATTCAAATTTAATCCATTCATTTGCATTCCATTCATATCCATATTATTTTCAAATTCATTTTATTAAGCTTGGAATCATCCCATGTTATTTACTTATGCATTAAGGTTTTATATGAGCCATGATCCAAAATAATTTACTTAAGTTGATCCGTTTATCTCCATTAAATTCAATTCCATAACTTAAGTTTATTTCCCTTACCATCAAATTCTGGTTCAAATTCTAGATTTGTTCTCATTCAATCAAATTCCATACCATTTACTAATTTATTTAATTAGTACCTCCATTTAATCCACTTCAAATTTCAATTTCATATCCAAATTCATTCTCGAATTCATTTGAAATAACATTCAACGCCATATTCAATTTACTCACACTCACATTGAAATTATTTATAACTCAAGCCATTTTCATTTCAATCCAAATTTATTTGATCACATTCAAAATATATTAGTCAGTTTATTTATAAGTCGAATTTTATTTATTTAGTTAACTTCCATTTTACAACTCAATATCTGATTTTTATTTTAAAAAAATCACTTCACTTTATTTCCTTGAGCTCAAACTCACCTTAAAATTCAAGTTTGGATTATATTTCTTTACTAGAACGTCACTCCATTTTTTTTTTTGTATTTCACTTTTCAATTTTATGAGTTACACACTTATTTTCTCATACTTCCATCAGTTTTATACTCGAGTATATTCACATTTTATTTTTAACTCAAGATTTACATCACTTAGCATCTTAAATATATACTTATTCCATTAATTTCAATTTCTTTTAAGCTCTTCAAACTTATTATTCATAATTTCAACAATTCCCACTTAAATTTTTACTCCATTTAAATTTTATAGCCTACAGTTATGTAGTCCCTTACACTTCACATCTATATATTTAATTCCATTCAATATGGTTTCAAATCCAATCCAATTCGATTTAACTTAAATTTCAATTCCCTTTGACCAATATTTCCAAACCATATTCGAATTATTCGTACTTAAATTAATTTTATTCCAAACAATTTATTTTTAATTCATTCAATTTAATCAAGTAAGAACTTAATTCCAATTTCAAATTTTTCCACACTTCCTTACTATATTTATTTGTTCCATTCACTTACATATTCATATGCACTTTATACTTAGTTAATTCATTACCTTCTATTCATTTCAACTTATTTATTATAATCACTTGATTTAATTTATTTTCTTTAACTTTTGCTTAAGTTAAATTCCAATTCCTACAAATTTTCTTTTACAAATCCAATTTATTTAACTTACACAATTCAAATTTTAATTTCATACTGAAATTTCCAAACTTATTTAACTTAGCCTGAGTTAATCTCAATTTGTTCAATCCATTTAAACCTACTCGATTTAAATTTTAAATTTCAATTTTAAATTTTTTTTAATACCCGGTACCTATTTCGAACCATTTGAAATCAAATACATACATATGTATAACTCTTTGTTTTCAATAAACCATTTCTTGGAATTTTAAGCTCAAATTCGGTTTTATCCAAAATAACTATTGGAATTTCTAAAAAAATGTTTGTTTTCCAACAAAAATCTCCAAATCATTTATTTCGGTTGCAATTCGTCACTTAAAGGATCGAAAATGAACATTGATAATGGGTCGTCGTCACCAGAGTTATTTTCCAGTGATTGTAGTGAGTTCAGTGCTTCATCAATTCCAAAAGTGATTTAAAACAATTTCCATTCAAATATATCCCAATAATATCACCATTTCTCTTTCCAACCACATCGGAAATATTTTCAAAAATCCTCGGAATTTCAAAATTCCCATATACTTAGTTCAAACCCAATTTAAACATTTCTCAAAGCTTCTCGAATTTCAAACTTCCAAATTCTGGTTTGAATCCATTTTAATTATAACCCATTTGTATAATTTGTGCTTATACAAATTTTCATTTGGTAATATAAACCACTTTAATTTTAATAATCTTGTTAGATTATAATATTATCATCCAAACACTCCAAATATATATAATAATTTCAGAAAATCATTTCTTTTATATCAAAATATATCTTTGGGTAAAATTATTTCATTTACCTCATTCCAAAACAATACTGTGTCGAATTACTCTATTCAAGTGTTTAGAAACCCCTATCGATTCAGTTGTTCGGACTGTGCCGACCAGAGTTCATAAGCCACCCAATAATTCAACAATCATAATATAAAACATTATATATTCACCAACATATGCATTCATATCTATTAATACACTCAAACTCATTATAAGGTACTACTGACCCTATATCTAACGAGTAATCCCCAACAAAACCAAGGTTTTAACCTTCAGTTCCGATACCAACTGTGATGAACGGTATTTTCTACCCTCGAAAATCGACATCAATACATCCATTGTATAGAATTTCGAGCAAACGAGTGCCGAAAATCCAGTTCATAAGGGGTGAAAAAGAAAAAGGTAGAAAAAGAAAAAGGGAAAAAACAACACAGAACCTCACAATCGCAGCGGATAGAACCAAATATGTTATCTCCCTGGGTGTTTCCACCCTAAAAATCGGATCCTTCAGCGCACTATAGTGATAATATTCGAGGGTATCTTGAAAGGTGATAACATACCCTAACTGGGTGTGACCCACTTAGCCTTGCTGCATCTCCTCTGATTTTGAATCATTCTGATTGATGAGGCTTGAGGCTACCATTACCTTTCAGAACAATTTTCAACTAAAATGCGCATCGTCCTCAAATGACGATGATCTGATAGCATTCATCCATACAAGTTATCTTGGGTCTGGACAAACCGAATCATCGTCTTCCCTGTCTTCATGGTATCCGTTCGTAACGTTCAAACCGGATCAAAGTGGTTTTCGGATAACAAAACCTGATCCCGTTCTCTACAAAACAATTAGCGAAATTGGCCAAAATTGATAGTTCGTTATTAAACCATCAATAACATCCATAAACAGACATCAAGCCTTACTATAAATTTTCCAATAATTATTTTCATAATATCTTTATTACACACACACACACAGATATATATATATATATTCAAATCCCTTCCGATATTCAAAAATTGAGACAACTCAAATTCTTATTCCCATATTGGGATTTTTCTATACTTAAAAAAATTCTATTATTTCTTTTTTTCTCAAAATCTTTTACAATTTATTTGTAAACTCCTTGACTAGTTTATAACGAGTTTTATAAGCCTCGGAATTCCTTAATAAACTCCTTTTAGCATTCCCAAAGTCAAATATACTTGCTTATAATTCCAATTTTCTTTTCTACTTCTTTTATGAATTATATTTCATTTTTCGAAGTTCACTTTTATTTAACTACTTCGGAAATTTTCTTACTTTTTCCCCAATTCCATTTTGATAATTCTCTTATAATTCCATCTACTGAATAACCCTTTTCCAACTCTCGAAAAGATTTATAGATAAATTCAAACCATTACAAAACTCTATATATACATATGTAAATAAAAATACGTGTTTAGAAGAATAATAATAATTTATTTTTAAGACATGTTCAAGTAATTTTCTAAAATACCGAAACGCTTTTTATAACATCACTTTTCAAAGCTAATTTAAAGTTTAGGATTTATTAAAATTAAATTAAATATTTGTAAATAATCCACTTTTCGAATTATTTTAACCTTAACTAGTTTAAAATCTGATAGCTCAATAAATAAAAATTTTCTTTTCAAAACAAACTTAACTTCTTAAATTTTAATAACATTTTTTTCAAAATCCCAATACCCAATTCAATTTATAAATTTCTCTCGATTTCCATCACATCGCTTTTACATTGATCTCCTTGACCATTTCCACTTCAAAAATAGCATCCACTATTTTTCTCTTAGCCTATTTCCATATTCTAATACAAATTCTCCCTGCAAAATATAAATTCCCAATTTATCATCTGATATCAATTTCCTATCCTTATAAACGTCGTTTATAAATTTTATAACTACTTTGAATTTCACCTCATTATAAAACTAATCTCATTTATAAAATTCCATTTTATAAGTCCATTCTTTATAAATTTGTTTTATTTTTTCAAATCCATTTTTAAGATCGATTTCAACTCCTTTCCATATTTTTTAGGCAATCATTTTAAAAATTCATTTTAAAAAAAATCTTCTATATGGATTATTTTTAAATCTCTATTGAAATATTGTTTTCTGAATTGTTAAGTGCGATCAAATTAATTATTGCTTTTCCAAAACATTTTTTTAGATAATCTGAATTCTGATATAAATATTTTCATATTAAAAATCTCCCTTAATTCATTAAAAATTCAAAATAATATTTATCGTATTTAAATACCAAAATTAAAGCCAGCACTACTATAGAACCCAATGATTCACATCACAACAATAATTTATAACAGATTATTCTAACACATCATATATTGTTATATATGAAAACAATCAATATAATTTTGAGGAATCCAGTTAGATTCCTCCAACCTGTTTCCTTGCATCCATAGATGTTATACAATAATAAAAATACCAATCCTACTTCAAGGGAGATATCGCGGTATATAGGGTAATCCGCTAGTACGCGGGGTGCATAGGGTCTCACCCGCTAACATATGCGGGAACATCAATCCAACTACTAGCATATATACT
The DNA here is from genome assembly GCA_030765085.1 of Allium cepa. Lineage (NCBI taxonomy): Eukaryota > Viridiplantae > Streptophyta > Magnoliopsida > Asparagales > Amaryllidaceae > Allium > Allium cepa. The sequence continues at coordinate 115,140,153 of CM060932.1, forward strand.
ACTACTATATATATATCATTCAACACATAACAATCTATAAATTTAACTAAAAATCCAATAATTTATCTGAACTATTAAAATTAAATTTGGCAATCTAAATGAGTGAGAATTTCTCATCTTGATTTTCGAATCTGTTAATCATTCCAATTTCCAAATTTTATTTCCATTTGAAAATGTCTGTTGCTACGATCCCACATAACTCATGTTTGTAGTTTTAAACCATGCATGAAAAATTTGCGAATTACATAAGTTAACAATTTTTATACTTACAAATTTTACTTCTATTAAATTTAATTAACATTTATTACCTTAGTAATCCATGAACTGGCCACAACTCCACCTCTGATTTCCATGGGAACACTCGTCCCGTCATCACCAAACTGAACCCAGTTTCCCGACAGTTACTACATAACAATACTGACAGCATATATCTTTGACAGCATCTCCACAGTCACATCGTTCGACGCCTTATGCCTCTAGTCCCCCTCCCTTCGAAACGCCTACCACTGCGATTCCACACTTCACGACAGTTGCCTCCTTCCCTATCGACATCGTCAAATTCTCCAACCAGGCACCTATCGCAACCCTAAACAACCTTCCATCACGAGTGATCCACCTCCAACCCATTGTCGCTCGCCCTAAATCCTATGCCAATCCTCACGACCTCATGTTCGCGACCACAACCCCTCGAGGTCACCGTTCCATCAAATGATGAATCGCCTGCTGCCTGCCTGCTGCCTGCCTGCACCCTCTAGGTGTTGCTTGACCATCCATCCAACCTGACACTCCACCTCCATTCTTCGTGACTCCCTGCCCTAGCCCTAACCTCGCCGCGTCGCCCATCCTCCCAGTCAAGACGAAAACGTCGACCTCCCTCCGCGTGTGGGCACATGCTGCAAAAATTGGTTTTGTCGAACTGATTCGTGAATCTTTTATTTTTTATGAGATGTTTTCGATTCTTTTTTGTTTTGAGGAGGAGAATCTGAAGGGGATTCGAGATTTAATATTCAATTTCATTCCCTTTTTTTTAATCGATCTCGTTTTTTGCCGGTTTGAAAGAGAAAGGGGAACACGATTATAAACGAGGAGGCTTGTTTTGAACAGAAATTATACTAAATAACTCCTACATAGCTAGCTTTGCCTCCTACACGTCTTTAGAAGCTTATTCATCCAACCTACTAAAACTAAAAAGTCTTTAACTCTCAATCTATTCAAATTTAATTTTTGAGCACCCGAGAATTTAAGGGGACACATAAACTTCAAGTTAGATATAAAGCCTAGTGTGAATAATTCTATTACTTCTCGGTTTACTGATATTAAGTGAGACCACGCCGCTTAGAGAACCGTTTTCCCCTCACTAATATTCTTTTAAAATCATATCTTTTATCAAAATCCTGCAATCAAACTGATTATAACAACCATAGCAAAGACATATATGCATATAAATCAGGTAATCGATGGACTCCGAACATTATAGTTTTATGTGGCTGATTATTATCCGTTGGCTGAGTCGAGCCTATCAAACATAATAAATATTTTAATTTCCATTAGATACAATACTGGATAAGGCGTCCTTAACTTACTTCTCCAAGGGTCAACTGATCCTAATAGTTTTGATCTCACCAATAACCTACCTCTACTTTGTGTATTCCTTTCTGTGTGTAACATAATTTTAGTCTTACCCGTGACAAAGCCCTACACATTGGAATTTTTGGACTTATATTAGCTAGGGGCTACAAGCTAAAGTATAGGGCGCGACCTCATACTAGTCCTATCTGGTCTTCTGATATCTAGGTCATATACTTAGGGTAACTACCCTATTCAATTTTCCTTCAAAATAATCTTTGTAAATGATTTACCTTTGAAACCATAACTTAATAAAACAAGGAAATCATACTCTTTGTTTTACTCAAGATACTCATGCCATGGTATATGCTTTACAAAACAATTTTTATTAAAAACCAAATCAATAGGGTTATTTATCCCTTTGAAATAAGTTAAAGTCCTTTATAACTAAAAGAACATTAGGCCATAAAGCCAAAGCAATACCTTCGAAGCTATTATTTAAAACCTTAAACAATCCCTCACGAAATCATAGAAAGCATCACTTTCGAAGTCATTGAAAGCGTCCCTTTTGAAATCATTGCTAAAACCTTAGACATCCTCTTTCGAAACCATTAAATATATCATTTGAAAGCATTGGAAACATTCCTTTAGAAATACTTAAAAACATGCCTTTCAAAATCATTGGAATCATACTTTTCGAAGGCATTAGGTTCAAGTAAGAAGTTATGGAAGTATAGCTTCGAAACCAATTAAAATTATTATTTTCAAAACCAAAGTTTGAAAACAAAACAAACTAAAAGAGGGCACATACGAAGGCGGTCCTTTCAAAATCACTGCCTTCGAAATAATTGGTAAAAGCGGCTAAGATGCCCCTTTCGAAAGCATTGGGAAGGCGGCCTCAATATTAAGAAGATGAAAGCCTTCCTTTCGAATACATTGATTTGAGGTTATAAAGAAAAGTGTCCTCTAACTAATGCGAAATGTATAAATGCGGCAACTAGGGTATCGAAGGGGTTCAAAAGCGGCAACCTTTTCGAAAGCTTCTTTTAAAAACAAAGGCAGGTTAATGGATTCGAAAGCTAATAAAAGTGGCTTCGACTCTTTCGAAAGCTTAATTTAGACAATGTCCTTTCCTTCAACCTTTCTCCAATATACTACGTACCAATTGCTTGCTACTATGTGCATTGGTTTCGAATAGATACGAAACGTTTATTGGGTATAGTGACGGAAGCAAGCAATGGAAGTGGCAAAGTTGTAATTCGAAACAAAACCGATTTTGTGCCTTCTTGAAGTAATTCATTTTCACCTAACTTACATGATTTGCCAAAAAATGATTCGTTGCAAATTCTATACCAAAATTCTTTTCAAAAAGGCTGCTGAATTCAGCATTTAACAATTAAAACATTTTAGCAAATAAGCCCTTCTCCTTAATAAAACATTTAAGTTCTCTAACTTAAATAGTTTATTAACCATGATGAAACACTTAGGAAAAATCCCCAAAAATCACAATAATTTGCTTTAAATATGTTTTCTACTATATATAAATTTTAGATCTGAAAGCATTATTTAATTGGCTTAAATAATTTAAACCCAAAATTAACTATTTTCTTTCATAGAAAATTTATAATAAATCCACAATAACTTAGAAAATTATGAAACTTGAAACCCACTTTTAGAATAATTTTTTTGACCATATATTAAACGCACAACTCATTTAGATGTTAAGCATATTATAAAATCTATGTTAAACCATATAAATCGTCAAAAAGCATATGTGTATGTGTGTTGTATCCATTTTAACAAACATAACATGGCATATTATTTGCGAACATAGTTCGGAAAAATTAAAATCGAAATAATTATTAAAAATAAGATGTAAATTAATTATTCACCTTGGCTTTGTGTTGAGAATATTGAGATTTGGATTAAATTTCATTTCCTAAGCACTTGATCTTGAATCTCCTAGCTTTGATCTTTGGTTTTCGTTCTCTTTAATAGCCCACCACACCTCTTAGGTTTTAGTTTAGTTTGTAGATGCAAATGAATGAACGAAGTGGAGAATGAGAGGGTTATAGGATATAAAAATAAGGCTCTTTCTACTTTTCCCTCCTTATTTTCCTTCTCCTTATCTTTTTTTGAGAGAAATGTTTGATCCTCTAAAGTAGAGGAGAGCACACACGTGTGTGTCACTGAAAACAAAGGTGATGCCAACATGTATGGCAAGTAACTAATCATAATATAGAAAATAATGAAAAGGACTCGGGTACAACTAGAATGAGCTCCGGCAAGGCCACTGTCCATTACACCTCAATATCGAGCTCCGGCAAGTCTACCGCCTAGCAATGAGGTGTTAGAAGTACCCCAAAAATCCATGAAGCAACACGATGCATATGATATCAAAAGACAACTCCAACTGAGAAAGAAATGCTTCACTACAAACTCGGAAAATTCAGAATGAATGCCTTACTGCAAATGCGGATGATCCAGAATGAACTACGCCACTCTGCAGACATGGAAGAACAGGAAAGAACGTCTCACTGCAAATGCGAATGATCCAGAATGAAGAACACCAAACTGTAGACGTGGAATAACTGAAAAGAACTCCTCACTGCGAACGCGGGTGGTCCAGAATGAACGTATCACTATAATCTTGTCAACAACAATCCTGAGAACCTGCAAATAGTAATCTAGCACCATTTCTGGCCTAAACCTGTATCTAAAAGTGGAACTAAAGAAAATTATAAGAATAATACACATATACGTATATAAATGAAATTTGTATACATACATACATACACACACACACATATATATATATATATTAATGAAGTAAAAGTAATAATACTAAAGCTAAAATTATAAGACGAAAAAGCAACAAAAATAAGAAACGGACTAAAAAAGAATCCAAGCTCATTATGCAACATCTTAACCAACACTCAAGATGTAAAAAGGAGGTACCAAAATCAAAAAGGTAAAAAAGTGACAAAATAAGGAGTTAAAAACTTATAAAGTAAAATATTTTAAAATTACCCTTATGCTCCTTTAATCAAAAGAACATTATGATAATCAGTAAAATCATCATTCAAGTTTGAAAAAATGTTAATGCTATAATTGTTGATGTTAAAAATATTGTTTTTAAGTTTAAATATTTTAATACTATTACTATGCTTATTGAGATATTCATTGAAACAATTATTTTTAGCTAATCTATATTTAGAATTTGACATCCAATTTTAAAAAAATGATGATATTATAAAAATCAATTTATTAAAATGACTATTATTATTATTAAAAAGTCTATGGTTTTTCTCAGACCAAATATACCAACAAATAATAATGAATAAAGTATCAAGCAAAATTCTTTTTCGCCTTTTAAACTTAAATCTTAAAATATTTCAATATTAGTCACAATTAGTAACTTTTGCTGTAAGATTAAAGTTAAAGATTTTAAGAGTATTATTCAGAATGTAGTAAGTATCCGTGCACTCATAATACGCATGTTTAATATCTTCAAGATACAATTTACAAAAAGAATATTTATTATCAATTTGCATATTCTTTCTTTTTAAAAATTCAATATAATTTAGTTTTCCATGCATGATTAACCGCATATGAATTTTATATTTAGGAGGAACGTTTGTTTCCAAATAAGTTTAAAAGAGTTATCAGTTATGCTCGAGAAATTAAGAAATTTATAAAAAGAATTTGAAGTGAATTTCTTACTCTTATCCCATTCCCAGTGAATATTATCATTTTCATTGTCAATATTATACAAATTCAATCTAGCATAAAGCAAAGATAGTTTCCTAAGAGTTGTACCTTCTAAAATTTTATTAAAACTAAAATTCGAAGGGGGATCACTCTCCGAAGATAAAACATCTAAAATTAAAGCATTCTTGTAGTCACAAATTTCTAAAGCTCTTTAAATTCTATCCTAAGAGGAATGATAGAAATACAACGATCATGCCAAAAAAAATATTATTTCCTGAATGAATAATCATATTAGTACCAAGGTTAAGAATCTCATGACATTTCAAAATTGATTAACAAAAATTAGACAACTTATTAATTACTGTATGTATAATTTGGTATAAGTTATTACTACCATTATAACAATGTTTAGAAATAATATCTTTCCAAATAGAATTGTCATTTATTTCCTTAAATTTCCATAACAACTTCACTAATAAAGACAAATTCATATTACGTAAACTAATAACTCCTAAACCACCTTCCTTTTTCGATTTACAAATTATTTCCCAATTGACTAAACATTTAAGACTACTATTGGGATTATCACCACTTCATAAGAAGTCCCTTCTTATTTTATCAATTTTATTAATCACCCAACCTGGAAAAAGATGCATAGACAGTCAATAGATCGGAAGAGTAGATAAAACTGAGTTGATAAGAACTAATCTACCCGCTCCCGATAAAAACCTCATGTTCCAATTAAAAATTCTATTTTTAATAATCATAATAAACCAGTCATCATGCTTAAGTTTAGTTGGTGTAATCGAAAAACCAAGATAATCAAAAGGGAAAGCCATAGTTTTACAATTAAACATATTAGCAAGTAAAACTTCAACCTTATCAACGTCATTTGATACTAAAATGGAACTTTTATCCAAATTAATTTTTAGCCCTGAAAGAAGTTCAAAGATGTATAAAATAAATTAAGTGTAACGTATGATTATGCAAATGGAAAGTAATAGTAAGGTATCATCCGCAAATTGAAGAATGGAGAGACCATTGCGAGAGATTTCACTACCAACACTCCCCAAAGATCAATTACCAACCACTATTTTAATTATCATAACAAAAAAAGTCTACGGCCAAGTTAAACAAAAGAGGCTATAAAGGAACACCCTGCCTTAAACCTCGTTTAGATTGAATTTTATTCCCTAAAATACCATTAACCATTATACTAGAATTACCAGTTTTAAGCTAAGTGATAATCCAACCAATCCATTTACGACTAAAACCTCTAGCCAATAACAAATCAACTAGAAAATCCCAATCAACCGAATTAAAAGCTTTCGCAAAGTCTAGTTCTAGCAGAGCACATGTAATATTATTTTTACAACAATGATTAATATATTCTAGAACAACAGCCACTCCATTAGTGATATTTCTACCCTTAATGAAAGTAGTTGTGAACAATCAATTAGATCATTCAATCTTGTGTTAAGTTTATTAGCTAAAACTTTTGAAATAATTTTAACCGAACGGTTAATTAAAGAAATAGGTTTAAAATCTTTTAAATTATTAGCACTGATTTTTTTATGTAATAAAATTACGTTTGCAAAATTAAATCTTCCTAATTGTAAATTCCCATTATGAAAATCATTAAACATGCTAATTAAATCGAATTTTAAAACATCCTAAAATATTTTGTAAAATAAAATAAGAAACCCATCGGGGCCCGGGGCTTTATCACAAGGCATGCCATTAATAGCCTTCAAAATTTCCTCTCCAGAAAAAGGATTATCAAACTCAGAAAGGTCAATCCTAGAATCAGTAGCATCTAACGTTAATTCTATGTTTATTCTTAGTACCAAAAATATCTTTATAATAATCAGTAAATGCCTTATTAAGATCCCTTTGATCAATTAATTCTACATTATTCACAAAAATAGAATTTATCGTGTTACTACGTTTTCTACCACAAGACATACTATGAAGAATTTTTTTTATTATTATCACCCTCATTAATCCATTGAATTCTAGATCTCTGTTTCCACACAACCTCTTCTTTTTCTAAAATTAAATTAAGCTCTTCTTTTAAATTAGCAAGAACGTTACACTCACATAGATTTAGCTGTCTAGTTTTTTCTATCTTGTTAATTTTAAGTATTTTAGAAAGAATGTTTTCTTTTTTAGTTTTATATACTACCAAAAACATTCTTATTCCAAATTTTAAAAAAGTTCTTAAGACCCCTAAGTTTTAAAACAATTTTTTTGTAGAATATCCGTATTTCTCATATTATACTCATTGAAATCCATTTATTTTTAATTAGATTTGAAAACTTGGATTCTAATAAGTACATTTTTTCGAATTTAAAATATCTATTAACAATTCTATGATGATCACATGTAAGAATTATAAGGCAATGATCAGAATAAGTGTAAGACAAACCAAAAATTCTATAAATAGAAAATTTATCCTCAATTTCATCACTGACGAAAAATCTATTTAAAAGGGCCATTGAAGGGGACTCTCTAGTATTACTCCATACGGATTCTCTATTAGTAAGAGGAATTTCAATCAAACTAGAATTAATAATAAATTGGTCAAATTCTTCCATAGAAGAGAAATCACCTTCCCATGGTGAACGCTCTCTTAGAAAACGTGTAGCATTGAAATCAGCCCCCATAATCTAAGAACTAGGAGCTAATGATCTAAAGTCTAGATATTCATTCCATAGAACCCGACGACCAGTTTTTGAGTTTGGCCCATAAACATTTGATATATTTAAAATAGACTTATCACTAAGGTTGATGAAAATAATATGTAAAGAGTGTTGTTTAGAAATACATTAAAGAAGTTTAAAAGAATTTTCCCTCCACCCTATAAGTAAACCCTCAGAAGCTCCAACAGAAGGTAAACAAGCCCAATTCCTAAAGTAATAACCACCTAATCTTCAATAAAACTGAATATTCAGACACACTATTTTAGTTTCCTGTAAAAGTGCAATATCAATAAAATAATCTTTTAAAAAGCTCTAATTTTATCGCATTTATTTAAATCATGCAGATATATAATATTCCAGCTTAATCCTCATAAACCAACAGATCTAGGCCTCTCAATTTCCTTACTTCTAATATAAGAAGTATCTAATTCAATGTCAGACAAAAACAAAACGGTATTCCTAGCTAATTGATAAAACTCGATGGAAGACAAACTGCCTAAAGCATACAAAGAATATGCACTGCCCAAATCAGATATCACACCTGAACCTGAATTCATAGCGTCATTCATGGCACTCGAATCAGATAACTCATCCAAAAACTGGGAATGACTACTACGAATCCTAGCACTACGGCGAACTGTACCACTAAAAGAAATTGATTTCCTACGTCTGCCTCTCTTTGACAACGAAGATAAAGATGAGGCAGTGATAACAATATTACAATCCTTATCAATATCCGTTGAAGAGTTAGAAGCACTATGATAAACATCCTTTATAACAGTACCCTCAACGGCTAAATCCACGCCACCACATGAATGAACACCCGTATTTATATCTTTGCCATCATCATTTGTTAATACATCCAACTTAATATCAGAGACAATCATAGAATGCAAGAAATTATTTGCCAAATGACATTGAAAAGAATTCGCATCATCTTCACAATGAATCGCCTCTTCACAAAAGTTAGACTGTCTCCCCATAACCAACCTATCATCCTCAATCAGCCGTTCATCTTGACAAGATAATCCATCCATTGCAACAAAATTCCTTATCCCATTACAGTTTTGATCACCATAAGAAACCAAACAGTTTGAACTAGAATCAGATACTCTGTACATGTATCTTCTTCAATATCACAAGCCATTTGTTTTTCTAACTGCAACATTAACTCAAAATTACACTTAAACTGTCTCCTTGCAACCACATCCATATCCCTATCCAACCTATCACCAAGACCAGCAAACCCAACCATTTCGAAAAAGTTTCCAACCTTGAAACAATTTCAATCACCACGATAAACCAACCTATTAGGAATAATATCAAAAATACTATGCATATCTAGTGTATATCTTGTGCACATCCTTTGTAATATCCTGTGCATATCACCTTCATTATTATCACAACCCATTTGATCATCATCAATATATCACTGCTTACACAGTATATGTTAGCTATCGTACTGCCAGTTGAATCATTCCTGTAAACAGAAATAAGAGTATCATCCCAAACAGTTACGCTGCTTATTTCACTCACTACAATCTCATCCACCATAATACCAGAATTAGCACTTCCATTATAAACCACTAAAGCAACCTCAATTGTATCACTTTAATCATTTTCAGTAGTAGCAAGCCAGAAGAATCATTCGTATCTTCACCCTATACTATCTCCTCTACCATAATACCAAAATTAGCACTTCCATTATAAACCTCTAGAGCACCGTCAATTGTTATTGCTATGATCAATTTTCATAGTAACACAGCTTTCACTGTGCTTGATAGAATCCATGTCACAATCAGATGAAGCATTCTTATTAACAGAATTCAGCGCACCACCACAAACAAACACTCTGCTATCATCTCTTTCCTTAAGCACCTTTACTTCAAACCTCTACTCATCATCACATTAATCATCACTCTTACAATGTACACTAGTCTCATCTAAGTAATCATATGATATGCTCTCCTCCAAAGAATCATGAGCATACAAAATCTGATCATTTAATCTTACAACATCTCTCTTGTAAAGACCACATTCCACCTTTAAATTACCAAAATCTGCACCATGAACCTGATTCTCAAAATAGTTGTTATAAACCAAAGATTAACGAGATGATGTAACTCTAATTCAACATAGCTTCTTCGAACGGGTCAGAGATCAATACATCATCTTCTAAAGACATTAGACAATCAAAACGATTGGAAGTGACTATCTTAAAGCTTCCCGCATCACAAGAATTCAAATTGGATCTTTTTTTATGAACATGAGTGAAATCATTATTCATCTCACTCAAGTTTACCAAAGATCTAGAATTACTATTAGAAAAATCTAAAGATTTATGATCGAAGACTGGATCACTGGCTTCTAAAGATTGAGACCCCAAACTACCAAAGCATAACAAAAGGGTCTGATAGCAGTGGATCAGAGAAAATGGAATCTTCTTTTTCAACTATGATAGAGAACTCAGAATCATTATTAACAACACTAAGATTGCTCAACAAATCAGCAGCAGAAACATCTCCATCTAAAGAGGACACATAATATCCAAAATACTTCTCTGGATCACCAAACTTCTTTCTATAACCTCTACCGATATTGACTTCATTAATCGCTTCAAAATGCTTGAATAATTCTTTTAAGAAATCGATTCCCTCTGATCTTTGATATCATAAGTGATCTAATAATATTCGCTTAAGTTTCATGCACTTTAATACAAAGAGAAAACTATGATTCGAAATAGAAAGATTCTCACTCTTGTCTGCGATGGGGACGAATTTCGTCGACCACTCGAGCCTTTTGTGTCCAAAAGATCCGCATTGAAAACATCTCACGAGGTCTCGGCAATCTTTGGCCACATGGGAGAATTCACCACACCGAAGACAAAACTTCTTACCTCTCCTAGAATTTACCCAATTCACAGTTTTGGGTTTCTGAAAAGACATTTTAGGATCAGTAAATTTAACCATCTTAACAACTTGAGCATAAGATCCCTTAGAATGAGAAATTCGATCAGAATAATGAAGTGGATGATCATAGATGAGAGGATTCGAAAACGAGGAAGAAAGATTAGAAAACGAGGAAGAAAGATACGGATATGAAAAAGCTTTGGATGCCATTTTCTTGGAGCAATAGTTATTTTATAATGATATACTTATATAAGAACCAACAACTTTTCCTTCTCCTTATCTTAAGTTTTAATTACTTATATTAGTTCATTCATAAGGCACGCCTCTAGTTTAATTATCAAATCTCAACCTCTTCTTAATATTCTACATTATTTAATTTAAATTATCTAATTAAATGTCTAAATGATGTTAATTAAAATTAGGATCGTTACAGCTTTCTAGTGGAGGCTCTCTGATCTCGAGAAGGACAAGGCTTCTATGGAGAAGGTTCCCTATGCTAGTGTAGTTGGTAGTCTAATGTATGTCATGGTTGTTACTAGACTTGACATTACATAGGCAGTTGGATTGGTGAGTAGATTCATGTCAGTTCCACGAAAGACGCATTGTGTGACGCCCTACCTCTATACTCACGCTAGCCAAAGACATTATGGGGTAATGCCGTCAACTAGCGCAAAGGATAAGGCTATTGAGGAGTGACCATCCATGTAATTGCTTTGTGCAAGCACCGATATGTCAGATAGTATAACATGCATTTCATTTCAAGAGAAAATCCGACATACCGATACAAACTCAAAGCTACTACACATTGGCTATGTGGTCTTCGGAAATAAATATAGAAATAAACATAACATAAATTAGTCACAGATATTCATATCACAAAGACAGAAATAGATATGAATATTACACATAGAAGTGTACATCAGAGTAGTGGTTATACAAGATCCACAACATCACAAAAGAATAGGCACAAGTGCTAGACAAAAGAGTAAGTATACATCAGTGAGTCTCTATCTCATATGTATAACAACAAAAACTACTAAACTAAGTAGTTAGACAAAAGTCAGGTGATGGTCCCAGATAAGGAGTCAAGCAGAAGCACATATAACATCTCGGTCTGACCCGAGTAATACTTAATAAGAAAATAATAAATGAATCAGTCTAGCTATAAATATCAGATAAAATGAGAAAGGATAAGAAATATAACAAAAACATATGATAACAATAATGTCATACTATGAAAAGTATACATTTAACATCAACAAAAATTATACCATATCTCAAGAATCTCATAACAGCAAAACGAATGTCATATTCTTTATTTTATTCACCAAACCATAAATATTAACAAACATATCAATACCAATCATAAAAATTCTAGAAATCATCAAGTAGAAATCCAGAAATCACAAAAAAGGGAGGCATATCACAAAACGGGAGCATAAAAACTCACCAACACATGTATCAATAACGGATCGCTATCCCATGGTCGCTAACCATAGAGCCGGTGCAATGACGTAGTACAATATCAGTACACCTGAGGAACCTGAAACTTAAATAATTCGGAATGACGATGTAGTATAACGGTACGCCCGATGAACCTGATAAGCCGGACAACGGCGTAGTACAACGTTACGCCCAATTAACCGAACTCCAATAATAAGGAACAACGACGTAGTACAGCGTTACGCCCGATGAATCGAACTCCAATAATAGAACATGGGTCGCTAGCCCACAAAAATGAGTCGAACTCCAAAGAATGCATAGGTCGTTAGCCTATAAAAGAAATGAGGTGAAACTCGATAAAACGAGGTATAGTCCCCTACGTGGACAAAGAAACATTGCATATCGCAAGTCTAAATCACAAAATGATCATCATCGATCATCAAGAAAAGTCAATTACACTAAGCTAGTAAATAAATGAGTTTAGCTTCATGTCCCATAACCACTGGCTTAGCTTAAATATTTACGAACAAATTGTAGATCTCCACTAGAAAATTGTCAAAAGAATTTCAATCGAACAAGTTCAAAAATTAATCGACGAAGTAAACGCAAACATTTCATATCACTTGTTTTACTAAGCCGTTTAATTAGTTTCTCAAACGAACGAGGAAAATGTTTGTATAGACTAATAGGTTGGAAAACGATTTATAAATGAGCTTTGTATTAAAAGTAGAGTTGAAATCATTTTGAGGAAAGAGTTTTGATATTTACTACTAGTGTAGAAACCCTTGTATTTCAAAGTGACAAGTCACAAAAATGATTGTAGAAACAATCAATCACCAAAATTCACATCTGAAGACGTGAATCAAATCCAAAGAAATCTGTACCAAATCCATCAAAATGGATATTCCCCAAAATCCCGAAGTAGAAGTCATCAAAGTCGATAATAAATGATAACAACAAATCGGATAATCACGAATCGATAAAAATTGGAATCTCAAGCAAAATAGACGAATTGGACTGAAGCAAGCGGGTCAGTCGTCTGGACCAGATGGTCAGTCGACTGGCACAGAAGCTGGGAACTCTCGGGTTTCCAGGTCAGTCGACTGAACAATCAGGTCAGTCGACTGATACGGGGACAGAGAATTTTATGTCCCTTAGTTCAGTCGACTAACCCCCTGGTTCAGTCGACTGAACCTGCTTCACCTGTAGTTTCAGCCTAGCACCCTTGTGGGGAAAAATCCATAACACGAAACGGGGCGATACGAGCGAGCAACGACGACTAGGAATTTACGCCTAGCGACAACCCAGCCTTGTATGGCTCTTTGAAACACCTCGCTAACGTGTTCAAACATCAAAGATTGGATTTTTAAAGATTTGACCTCAAAACACCAAAAATTGGGATATTCACCAATTCAATCCAAATTAAAAGAAAATGAACATAAATAAGTGTTAGGAATTCATACCTAACAACAATGATAGCTATAGAAGTAGATGTGAGTTCAAAAACTCACCTTTTACACAAAAATAAGGAAGGAGAAGCTTGAAAGAAAAGGAAGATCAACTGCTATTCAACTTCAACTCTAGAAACTCCAATCTAAGTCTAGAAGCAATAATTTCCCAAATTAGGTTATAGGAAATTTCTAAAATTGGAGAGAGACTGAGATGGAGAAGAAGAAGGAGATGCTTACCTAAGCTTCTCTTTGATTTTGGAGCTAAAACTTGGATTTGCAAATGAAGCTAGGGATTAGGAATTCCTAATCTCTTTTCTCTCCTCCCATTTTTTCTTAAAGCTTGAAGCGATAAGAAATGAGAATGAATGAAGATGAGAGGGGGTGGAGCTAGGGTCTTATGTTGAGTTATTGGGCTGAAACCCAAACCCAAAGCCCTAAGTGAAAATGCCAAAATTCAAGCTAACTCTAAACATATCAATATTTATAATCAAAAAGGTCGCAAACACCATTTTGAACTCAATGGAAGTGGTCTCGAGCCCTAATTCGGCTATTTGCAAAAAGTAGATTTTCGGACTTAAATCCGACTAACGGTGCTATATTTAAATATACAATCGTAAAATATGCGGGTTGTTACAGACTCCTCTCCTTAAAAAAATTACGTCCTCGCAATATCTAAGAAGAAAATAAAAAGTAACAACCATAAAAGCATATCAACACAAAAGAAATTCGAATTAAGAAGTTTACCTCAAAGATCACGAGAGTGTAAATCCGGATGTGTTCGCTCGATGAATTCTCTAACTTTTCAAGAAAAATCCTTAGGATTTGAGGACCATTGAACTTTCACAAGAGGGACTTCTTTATTTCGAAGGCTTTTTCCTCCAAAGAAATAATACGAATAGGACGTTGCTCATAATTCAAATTAGGCGAAACTTCAATTTCTTCCACACCACCGGGCACCACCGGGCTCAAGAATAAAATTGGAATCTCGAAGGCTTCCGTAATTGAGAGACGTGAAATACGTCGTGAATAGTAGAAAACTGAGCCGGTAATATAAGGCGATAAGCCACGGAACCAATACGTTTGGCGATGGAAAACGGACCAATATATTGAGGCGATAATTTTCCCGATCGACTGAAACGCACAACACTCTTCATAGGTGAAGCGCGAATAAACACCAAATCTCCCGCAGAAAATTCTAATTTCCTTCTTTGATTATCGGCATAGGATTTTTGTCTACTTTGAACTTCTTTCATCCTATGGCGAATAAGGTCAATCTTTTTTATGGAATCACGAATAAAGTCTGGACCTAAAACCAGCTTCTCGCCGGCCTCAAGCGAACAAGAAGGAGATCGGCATTGCCTTCCATAGAGTGCCTCAAAAGGTGCCATACCAATTGTAACGACCCGCTATTTTGGACCATTCAAATCGACAAATAAACCGTACATGTCCGACTTGAATAATTCAAAATACCGAATTGTTAATAAAATTTGGCAAACGTAACATATACAGTAAATAAATCAATCACAGATCACAGACACAGAGTAATATACTGCAGCGGAATAGAAAAATAGTAGTTCATGAAGCTACTATATACATCAGAGTTTAAAATAAAATACATCAGAATCTCTTGAATACAGAAAAGTCTTCAGTACGAGCCGATGACTTCTCTGCACCAGTCAACTAGAAAACTGAAAGCTGAAACGATAGTTGGATCTCCAAATGAAGCTCTAATCTCCAAAGGTGAGTCTCTAATGCTGTATTTCTCGGTCTGACCCGAGCGTAAAGCAAAACACAAAACACTCGAGTCAGGATTAACATTCTTATATCAATAAATTCAACTCAAGTGAAATATCAACTGAAATACAATATAACTGAAAGGATGTTTGGGGTAACCATCCTCTAAGGGTCTATAGAATTTTCTACAATGTAGAAATATATACTATTACACCGTGGTCATTCACTTAATTTATACTTTAACCCAAATATCAATTTCACTTCAAATAATTATATTTCCCAAATAGTATTTATATATATTAAAGGCTGTATACGGTAAAGCACTTCCAATTTCCTTAACTTAACAAATCGTTTCACATCAACCCGACCTTCCCATTCAAATTAAATTCAATCTCATTTTATCAATTTAAATTTTCCTAAAATAACCACTTAAATTTTATAATTCCCAAATTTGGAATTGATATCCCAATTTCCCTTTATTTCAACATGTTTCCATATTTTAAGTATTTAACATTTCAACTAAATTTTTCCCAATCTAGTTTTCTAAATAAAAATTTCCAAATTTAGTTCAACCTTAATTTATATTTAATTCAATTCGTTATCTACATAACAAGTTCAACTATCTTGGTTCAAAATACATATCCAAATCTCTAAACCATTTGATTTCAATATAGTTCATAGCTTAAATATAACAATTTAAATTTAACAGTTTCATATAGAATCTCGGGTTTTTCATCATTATTATTTAGTTTTGAACCCTTCCTTATTCAATACCATTTTAGTGACTTTAAATTCCATCTTTCTCAAGATTTCTCAAATTTTATTAAACGTGAAATATCTCCTTCGATAAATTTCAAATTGATTTAAATAAATAAATCCTTATCTAAACATCATTTTACAATAACCCAAATTTATCTCCCAACCTTAATTGTTCACATTATCGCAAAATTTATCCGAATAAATTTTTTATAATTATTTATCATATGTTATGTATTTAATCAATCTTGATTAAACTAGATATAATTAACCCTATATGTATCATTACCCTTATTTATGTATTTAAGAATTTACATTTAATAAGACCATATATTTCCTATCATATGGTCAAGTGTTACGGATATTATCATTCCAATCCGTTCACTAAATGTATACGGGTGGATAGCATTTCAACCCGTAATCCCAAATTTAATTAAACGAAACCCGCTTGGGTTTATCATTTCAACTCATTTCAATTCAAAAATCAAACATAACAAAGGGAACTTGCAGTGGTGACAGGGATGGTGTCAAAGTAAATAACAAGCAACAACCACAAGCAATAACAATTCAATAAATTAATTAGATAACCCCGAAATAATCGTATTAATTCGCATTGTTATCTGTATAATTATTTCTGGAATCTACATTATCATTTTATGTAGATTAAAGATTTATTACATTACAGTTTTTCACTTGTCGTTCTATTTCAATTTCAACTTAATCTACAACAATTTAATCCAAACTACGTTCAAAGATTTACACTATAATTTATCAATTTCTATAATAATTAATGGGTCAAATTTAACAAATCAAATTTACATATGGCGGGGTCAGGTTTAATAATCAAGGTCCGTCATATATAATCTGTTTTAATTTGTAAACTATACTACACCAAATTAAACTAACAAACTAGTTATCACTTAACGATAATAATTAACATCCAATTCAAACAACAATCAATCAAACAATCAACTATCAACCAATCTGTATTATTATCGCATAAATAATTAACCGATAATGGTGTCAGGTGTCATAGGGGAACAGATACAGATAATAGCAGTCATAACAGTAAAACAACTAACAACAGCATATTTCAATTGACGTTTCAATTGAAATCAAATTTAATAAATAAAAGAACATTAATCGTGAGTGATTGCTCACCTTTCGAGGACAGAGAGTATTTGACGATGAAATCGAGTTACGAATCGAGGCACACCCATTCAACTGAAGCCCGATTTACAAGAATTCGTTGAACAAGCTGATGACAAAGAATTTGATGAAGTCGAATCAGAATTGGATTGATGACGATAGATGGCATAGGTGAAAAATATATGTATTCATAATATTGTTTCAAAATTATTATTTTAATTTAAAACACAATTATTAACTTATTATACATATACATAACTTAATAAAATCAATAAGGGTATATTCTATTCATTTCAACCTAACGTATTATGTATATATTTTAAAGCACTAAAATTTATACCCCCTTTTTTTTCCATTTTGCTACCACTTTAAAATTTAATATTTATAAAATAAATTTAAACATACAAAATAAAATAAATATTTTATTATAAGAAACCAGACTCTGGAATATATACATAACTTCTTTTTTTTTTCTTCTTTTTTTTTCTTTTTTTTTTAAAACCAGTATTCTGTACAACTATTATATCAACTTGTTCAATCATATTATTAGACACACACACACACATATATATATAAATAATGTTCCAATATTAACTAAAACCCTATCCTTTAAATAAAATAAATAAATAAGTGCCTATGCAGCATCCAATACACTAATCCTTATTTATCTTAGTAAACATAGTTAATACTTGATTTATAATATAAAATACTATAGCTTATTCATATAATATTAGGTAGTTTACAAGTAATCTATGTATATTATAAGTAATCCATGTATATTACTGTTATAATTTACTGTACTTTTGTATATAAATGGACTCAACTGCATATACACTAAAATATATCATTATAAATCTACATATTTATATCCTTAACATCATAATAAGACATATATCAATAAATTCAATATACATCATATAGGAAACTGGCATACCCATTTTGAAAGAGGCAGGCCGAGCAGGGGAGGGATGAAGAGCTGCTCGACGGAAGATATAGGTGGAGTTCAGGCGGGTGAACTCTGTGATGGGCAGTGCCAAGTGGTGAGAAGTGGCCAAGGGAATGATCAGGCGGCGTTGCAGGCTATAGGCGACACTCGGGGAAGGAGACATGTTGAGGGCAAGGCTTCGACCTGTGCGGTGATGTCGAGGCAGGGGAAGGAAGTGGCTATGGTAGAGGCCGGAAATGTTTGCCGTGGAGGGCGCGGCACCGGAGGTTGGAGGAGGCGGCTCTGGTGGAGACTCAGGCGGGGGCTCGGTGAAGTGCTGTGGCCGAAGAAAGAGAGCTCAAGTTGATGGTTTGGTGGGCCGTGGAGAGGTGTTGGGTACGGTGGCTCCTATGGCGTGGGGAGGCGAGGCCATCTAAGTCAGTTCTTGGGTGGAAAGCTAGCAGGGGTAGGGGAATAGAGGAATGCGAACTGCGTAAACAAGATGGATGTATAAGTACATAATTGAGTTTCTCTGTTGCAGGTAGAAAGGAGCAACGGGCCAAGAGAAGGAAGAGAAATAGGGAGGGAGGAGAGCGATCACGTGGAGGAGAAAGGAGAAAATTTTGCAGATGAGAAAATAGATCTGAAGGAAGGAAGTAAATATGAAAGAGGGGAAGAAACAGTGGGAGAGATTGTGAAGAGGCATCTCGTATAAAAAAAAAAAAAAAAAAAAAAAGAAGCAATTGTAACAGTAGCCGTTACTCGTTTCTCTAAATGAATGGAGTAACGTAGGTACAGGCGAAGAACAAGGAACAAATAAAAGTAACGGCTATAAAATAAATACGTAGGGACCAAGTTTAGCAATGAAAAAGGTAAAACAATGTATCAGCAATAGATTGAGGTGAATATAAAAAGGCAGGGACCAAATCAATAGTCAAAAAGTTTTAATTGAGCTGTTTGAAATAAAGCATAGAACATTAGCATTGAATTGGGAATTATAAAAGTAACGTATGCTATTGGAATAGAAACCAAAAGAGAAATGAACTTAGAGCTACAGGAAACGTACCTCTTTAGTGAAGTAAATGTAAGAGCAACGGTCAAACAATGTTTATAGCTGAAAATGTAAAGTAATGAATTTATATTGGGTAGCACGTTTTAAAATTGAAACGAAATAGGGAGAAGTTAAGGAGGCACAATTTATGGTGTCATTACAACGAACAAATTTTATTGCTTCCGTTGTACACTGGATTCCAAGATACAGAAATAAATATACTGTTGAGATCAGCACGACGAGGCGATCACAATGGTATACAGTTATCAGTGGTACGATCATCCGATCAAAAGTCGATAATCGGTACCGAAAATGCTGTTATTTTGCAGCAAATAAGGTAAACGGAGCAGTAGACGTCTGAATTTGGAAAAACGAAAGATACAGTCTTACTCAGAAGAGGATTTAGAATTCTTCTATGTAAAAATATTCTGCTTTGGAAATTTTTTATTATCAACAATTATTGGCTAGCTTGAATCTTATGGAGTTACATAATAAATAAATTTTCATAAAATAAATTGAAATCTTAAAATCTGCTATGTTAAATTGGACGTAATCCAAATATTATATTGAATTTGCAATTTAATTTATTTAAAATTTCACCAGAATCCAATTAAATACGTAAATAAAACAATAAAATTTATTAGAATCTTACCGGTCGTTACACCAATACTAGATTGGAAGCTATTATTATAGGAAAACTCAACAAGGGAAATGTGATCTTCCCACCTTCCACCAAAATCAAGAACATATACACAAAAAATATCTTCAAGAGTTTGATTCACCCGCTCAGTTTGTCCATCGGACTGAGGATGATAAGTGGTGCTAAAATTAAGCTTCGTTCCCAAAGCTTTTTGAAGACTCTTCCAAAATCCACTAGTAAACAATGGATCACGATCCCTAACAATATAAGTAGTAACTCCATGCAATTTAACAATTTCTTTAATAAAGAGCTTGGCCAAAAGAGGTACGGTCCGATTGGACCGAACGGGAATTAAATGGGTGGATTTTGTAAGTCTATCAACTATCACCCATAGGCTATCATGGCCCGAATGAGAACGGGGAAGACCGTCAATAAAATCCATGGAAATTTGATCTTACTTCCAAATTGGAATGTCCAAAGGTTGTAATAACCCACCGGGCCTTTGATGCTCAGCCTTAGCAAGTTGGCAAGTCATGCAACGCTTAATAAAGTTAGCAATATCAGATTTCATTCCATCCTAATAATAAAGCCACTTCATATCCGCGTACATTTTACTACTACCGAGATGAATGATAAATTTAGAACGATGAGAATCTTCTGAAATGTCTTTACGAAGATCACTAATATTTGGCACGATAAGTATACCAAATTTTCGAATACCGCCACGAGCATCAATATCAAAGTCTTTCAAACCTTCAATATCAATTTTATCCCTACAACTTTGGCTAAGAAGAGCCAATTTGGGATCTAGCTTTTGAGCATCAAGAATGCGGTCTAAAAGAGAAGGATGAGCCTCAAGGTTACATAGAACAAGAGATGAACATAAATCGGATTCATGATCTTGAATCTCACAAGTGGATAAAGTCTCGAGATCATTCCATTCGGATATCATCATGGAAACAACCGCTTGTTGCTTATGACTAAGGGCATTGGCAACACGATTTCCCTTTCCAGGAGTACAAAGAATATCAAGATCATAAGATGCAAGAAACTCAAGCCAATGTTGTTGACGCAAATTAAGTTCCTTTTGAGAAAATAAATATTTCAAAGATTTATGATCGGTATAGAGAACAAATTTCTCTCCCAAAAGATAATGACGCCAAATTTTAAGGGCGAAAATAATAGCCGCAAGCTCTAAATTGTGAGTGCCATATCTAGTCTCGGTAGGAATTAATTGTATAGAAGCATAAATGATAGAACATTCTCTTTTGCAAGAGGACTGCACCCCGACCAATACGACTAGCATCGGTACATAACAGTGAAGTCTTGGTTCCCTTCGGGAATAACAAGAATAGGAGCATCGGAAAGAAGTTATTTTAAATGATCCTCTTTCCCGAATAGCTAAAACTTTCAAAATTACAATTAACTTTATGTAATCATTTTTCTAGAAAAATTTACTTATTCCAAGTCAATTTACTGTGTCTGATTGTCTCATCATAGCGTTTAGGAGATTCCTATCGATAACATTGATCAAGCGCATCGACCAGAATTCTTAAAACATTCAATGGGCAAAACAACACAAAATCATCTTTTATATGATAAATATGTCTCTTAAAACTTTACGAATATTCTTTGTTCGTTTTAAGAACAAAATCCAATTATACTTATAAATATCTTATTAAAAAAATTTGCAAATTTTAAATTGCAGTTTTCATCCATAACCAAAGAATATAAGGATGGGCTTATCGAAATATTCATAGAATACTCGATTGATAAGATGGACGAAATAAGCTGGACAAATCGAATGACATCACGAGTCATTCATAAGAGTCATAACGAGTGCGGAATGCGGTAAAGGGGAAAGCTATCCTCTGTAACTCGTAACTGATGAAAACTGGTGGCGAGGTCTAGCTGAAAAGACCCTTGCACCACACAAAAGATTGCTTAGGTGATAATCCTAAGACAAGCTCAAATATACCGAAAAATTCACAAAGTACTTGAATGAGAGAAATAACATTTTCCTCAACATGTGGGTCTAGAAAATAAAATGATGCCACCAAATTGGAATCAAAATCATTTAGAAAAATTGTAATCTGCTTAACAGATTGAAAATATCGAAGATGGATAGTCCACTCAGGACCTAGAATATGGCTTCACAATGATTAAGCCAATCTTTTCACAAAAATCGATTCTGAAACCTAAGTAGCAAATAACATGCAAATCTGATCGGAAAGCATAATTACATAAAATAATCTCGACATTTTTACAAAGCAAACCGAGTGTTGCGGATCCACTAACCGGATTAGCAAATCTCAGTGAAGTCATCAAGCCCAAAATATTTTAAAGAAAAAGAATCAACAAGTTCTTTTGATAAAAATAATGAGATGAACTCATATCAACAAGAACTCGAATAAGATAATCACAAAACAAATGGCATCAAGGACAGGATGAGAAATACTTTGACCAAGAGAAGTGTCACTAGGAGCTTGCACAACATTCAGCTCTCCCTCTCTCCTACTTTGAAGTATGGGACATGTAGATATAAGATGACCCGAACCTTTGCAACAACGACAAAAGAGAGGTTTCAGACACTTATTAGCATAATGGTCCGTGGAACCACAGTTGTAGCATTGTCCACGACTAGAGGTAGGAGTCTTTGCTATCGGTGTTTGTTGCTTCCCTTTCTTGTTCGGATTGGGGCCTTTGAATTTAATAGGCCTCTTTATGTTATTGTTGAAGTTCTGTTTGGCACCTACAACTTCAACATCACTTCCATTATTAGCCTCTTCAAGTCGAAGAGCGATATCAATAAGCTGATCGAAAGAAACTTCTAGTTTCAGAAGTAAAGGTTTTTTAAGGTTCTTATTCAACCAATAGACAAACCTTTGATTTTCTTCAATGGAGTATTAATATACACGACCCCATATTTAGAGAGAGATTCGAAAGATGCGACGTAATCCGTCACAGAAGATTCACCTTGAACAAGGTCAATAAAACGCCGGGCCAAAGTTACCTTTTCAGCTTCTGGCACAAACTTTAACTCGAACCTTTCTCGAAATTGCTCCCAAGTAAGATCCGCTTCAATAATCTCCGAAACCAAAAGCTCATATCAATCTAACGCTCTTTCTTGGAGCATTCTAGAAGCCACTTAGACTCGATGAAGATCAACAAGATTCATGCAAGAAAAGATGCGGTCGCATGATCTAAGCCAAGCTTGGATTTCTATAACACTTTCGGATCGCTTGAATGGCCTTTCACCCAAATCGGTATAGTCTCTACACAAGCCTGCGAATCCAGATCTAGGATGAGTAGGCTCTGAAATGGGTCCGACAGCTTGAGCATTTTTTACAATATCTAAAAGCTGCTGGGCAGACATGAATACTCCATCCTAGGGAGCAGCACCAGATTGACCGGCGTTGGAATGGCCTGGTCTAACCAATTCTCTTCTTCAAGAAAGAAAGAAAGAAGAAAAAGGTTATTCTCAAAATGAATATCAAACAATCATGATTGATAAAACAAGGGATCATAAAAGAAAATAGGATAGAATAGGTCCTAAGACTCGGTTAAATCCTAAGGCACAACTCCTAAGAAGGACTTAGGATAATGATCCTTGCTAGATTATTCTGCATTGTTTCGAAGTTTGGCTCTGATACCAAGCTGTGACGCCCCACCTCTATACTCACGCTAGCCAAGGACACTACGGGGTAATGCCGTCAACTAGCGCGAAGGATAAGGCTGTTGAGGAGTGACCATCCATGTAATTGCTTTGTGCGAGTACCGATATGTCAGATAGTATAACATGCATTTCATTTCAAGAGGAAATCCAACATACCGATACAAACTCAAAGCTACTATACAGTGGCTATGTGGTCTTCGGAAATAAATATAGAAATAAACATAACATAAATTAGTCACAGATATTCATATCACAAAGGCGGAAATAGATATGAATATTACACATAGAAGTGTACATCAGAGTAGTGGTTATACAAGATCCACGACATCACAAAAGAATAGGCACAAATGCTAGACAAAAGAGTAAGTATACATCAATGAGTCTCTATCTCGTATGTATAACAACAAAAACTACTAAAATAAGTAGTTAGACAAAAGTTAGGTGATGGTCCCAGATAAGGAGTCAAGCAGAAGCACATGTAACATCTCGGTCTGACCCAAGTATTATTTAATAAGAAAATAATAAACAGATCAGTCTAGCTATAAATATCAGATAAAATGAAATAGGATAAGAGATATAACAAAAACGTATGATAATAATAATGCCATTCTATGAAAATTATACATTTAACATCAACAAAAATCATACCATATCTCAAGAATCTCATAACAGCAAAAAGAATGTCATATTCTTTATTTTATTCACCAAACCACAAATATTGACAAACATATCAATGCCCATCATAAAAATTAGTGAAACACAAATTCTAGAAATCATCAACTAGAAATCCAAAAATCGAAAAAGGGAGAGGCCTATCACAAAATGGGAGCATGAAAACTCACCAACACGTGTATCACAAACGGGTCGCTATCCCACGGTCGCTAACCATAAAGCCGGTGCAACGACGTAGTACAATATCGGTACTCCCGAGGAACCTGAAACTCAAATAATTCGTAAACGACGTAGTACAACGGTACACGCGATGAACCTGATAAGCCAGACAACGACGTAGTACAACGTTACGCCCGATGAACCGAACTCCAATAATACGGAACAACGACGTAATACAGCGTTACGCCCGATGAACCGAACTCCAATAATAGAACATGGGTCGCTAGCCTACAAAAATGAGTCTAACTCCAAAAAATGCATAGGTCGTTAGCCTATAAAAGAAATGAGGCGAAACTCAATAAAACGAGGTATAGTCCCCTACGTGGACAAAGAGACATCGCATATCGCAAGTCTAAATCACAAAATGATCATCATCGATCATCAAGAAGTGTCAATTACACTAAGCTAGTAAATAAATGAGTTTAGCTTCATGTCCTATAACCAATGGCTTAGCTTAAATATTTACGAACAAATTGTAGATCTCCACTTGAAAATTGTCACAAGAGTTTCATTCGAACAAGTCCAAAAATTAACCAACGAAGTAAACACAAACGTTTCATACCACTTGTTTTACTAAGCTGTTTAATTAGATTTCTCAAACGAATGAGGAAAATATTTGTATATACTAATAGGTTGGAAAACGGTTTTATAAACAAGCTTTGTATCAAAAGTAGAGTTGAAATCATTTTGAGGAAAGAGTTTTGATATTTACTACTAGTATAGAAACCTTTGTATTTCAAAGTGACAAGTCACAAAAATAATTGTAGCAACAATCAATCACCAAAAATTCACATATGAAGACGTGAATCAAATCCAAAGAAAACGATACCAAATCCATCAAAATGGAAATTCCCCAAAATCCCGAAGTAGAAGTCATCAAAGTCGATAATAAGTGATAACAACAAATCGAATAATCACGAATCGATAAAAATTGAAATCTCAAGCAAAATAGGCGAATTAGACTGAAGCAAGCAGGTCAGTCGACTGGCACAGAACCTGGAAACTCTCGGGTTTCCAAGTCAATCGACTGAACCATCAGGTCAGTCGACTGATACGGAGACAGAGAATTTTCTTCCCCTGCTTCAGTCGACTGAACCTGCTTCACCAACAGTTTCAGCATACCCCCCTTGTGGGGCAAAATACATAACACGAAACGGGACGATACGAGCGAGCAACGACTACTAGGGATTTATCCTAGCGACAACCCAGCCTTGTATGGCTCTCCGAAACACCTCGCTAACGTGTTCAAACATCAAAGATTGGATTTTTAAAGATTTGACCTCAAAACACCAAAAGTTGGGATATTCACCAATTTAATCCAAATCAAAAGCAAATGAACATAAATAAGTGTTAGGAATTCATACCTAACAACAATAATAGCTATAGAAGTAGATGTGAGTTCAAAAACTCAACTTCTACACAAAGCAAGGAAGGAGAATGAGAATACCTAAGCTTCTCTTTGATTTTGGAGCTAAAACTTGGATTTGCAAATGAAGCTAGGGCTTAGAAATTCCTAATCTCTTTTCTCCCCCCTCCCCCCTCATTTTTGCTTAAAGCTTGTAGTGTTAGGGGATGAGAATGAATGAAGAGGAGAGGGGGTGGAGCTAGGGTCTTATGTTGAGTTATTGGGCTGAAACCCAAACCCAAAGCCCTAAGTGAAAATGTCAAAATTCAAGCTAACTCCAAACATATCAATATTTATACTCAAAAAGGTCGCAAACGCCATTTTGAACTCAATGGAAGTGGTCTCAAGTTCTAATTCGTTTGTTTGCGAAAAGTAGATTTTCGGACTTAAATCCGACTAACGATGATATATTTAAATGAAATATTTAAATATAAAATCGTAAAATATGCGGGTTGTTACACATTGGGAGGCGGTGAAGTATATTTTCAGATATCTTAAAGGGACTCTAGACCATGGTCTTGTCTTTGGCGGTAGAGATAGAAATTTCAACTTGGTTGGATTTTGTGATTCTGACTATGCCAGTGATAGAGATTGGAAGTCAACCTCGGGTTATGTGTTCACCATTGATGGAAAAGTTATTAGTTAGAGAGCTAGGTTGTAGACGATTGTGGCTTTGTCTACTGCAGAGACGGAGCTTATAGCTGCGATTGAAGCGGCTAAAGAGGCGCTTTACTTGAAGCGTTTGTTGTGTGACTTGGGCTTCGTGTATGAAGGTATAGAAGTGAATTGTGATAGCCAAAGTGTAACTCACTTAGCTAAAAATCTAGCTTTCAACTCAAGGACGTAGCATATTGAGGTGAGAGAGTCATTTCTTGTCTCTATAGATGAAGAGAAGCTTGTACGTCTTCAGAAGGTTCACACAGAGGAGAATGCAGCGAATATGTTGACCAACTCGTTACCCGTTGCAAAGTTCGAACGTTTCTCGAACTTGATTCGCTTGATGAAGTGCTAGGTGCCACAGGGTGGCATGGAAAAGAGTGAGTTGGTAGATGGAGATGTTTGTTTTCATTGTGGTGATCGATAGGTCCTACTTGGAGAAGGTACTTTCAACACTTTGTTGGTGGGCGGTGTCCTTGCCGGAGTTCGTTGACAAAGTGCAATTGGTGATGGCTACGGCGAAGCTCATTGAGAAAGTATTTGTGGTGTTTTGTCCGAGAGCTTTTTGGAGTAAGAGGATGTAGGTGGATTTGGTGGGCTTATGGGGAAATATAGTACCATGGTGGAGATTGTAAGATTTGTTTGAAAATATTATATTGCCCTTTTATAGCATTAAAGAGAGTAATAAATTACCTACATAAGAAGAAGAATTATTTTGGAAGATTGAGGTAATCAAGCAATTCTCTAATTAGCTAATTAAAGAAGGAATCTTATCATGCACATGTAAATTGGCAAAAAATGGAAAATCAAATGGATAAACATTTCATGTATGAATAGGAGAATTAATGAGGTATTTGATTTATGACCATAAATCAACTACTTCAACCCCAAGTGATAATCTATATATAAAGGTAGATATTAGCATGAGTAGAATTATCTCTGTCGGTTGTATTTCTTATTCTTCTTCTCCATTATCAATTTTGTAAAATTTTCTCCTCTTACAAAGTAATAAAATCTCCTCTCCCCAAGTGGATATAAACTACCCCACAGTAGTGGAACTTCGATTATTGCTTGATTTGTGATTGCTTTTAGTTAGCGACTATTTGTTTGTTTTGCCTCACCATCAATCTGATCATATTTATTTTTCCAAAACATTGAGTTTTTTGTTCCTAATGCGATCTTAAGGGATTTTCCCCCAACATCACTAACTATGTCTGTATTTTGTGTCCCAATAGATTATTCATATATACATACATATATAGTAAAATTATTTTTCCATTCAACTATAAAGATAGATATAGATTGCATACATTATGTATACATTATAGATTTTTCCAATAGATTGCATACACAATAATCATAATGTTAATTTGTAAATCTATTATAATCATTTACCTCAAAATTTTATCATACGTTACAAAATTATTATTTTAAATTTCAAATATCCGCATTATGGTTCCTATAATTTATTTACAAAATCCTTCTCAATCCTTTCCTACTATTTACCATCAAGTCCGTATATTTAAACTAATTGCGTAACTCTAAATTTAACATATTTAAAAAAAATCGGTTATATAATATTTGTTAATTCATTTAAAAAATCATTAAAATATATCAATTTTAATATGTATACCATATTCATATGAACAAAAATGATATAATTATTTTGTTTAAACCAATATAAAAATATATTAGTTACATAACATAAATTATTCATAAAAAAATAATAATTTTAATTTAAAGTTCTTTCATTACACTAAATTTATTGTATATTTTAACATTATATGGCACAATACATAATAAATTTCTAATTTTAACATTAAGAATATAAATAAAATATTTTTACAATATCATCTTTTGCAATTAGGGATGACAATGAGATGCATCTAGAGTCTAAACCCGGTCGATCCGCCCCTATTTTGGTTCGTCCAGACCCGCTCCATGGGGTCATTGGGACGAGTAGTCCCGTTACCCGTTTTGAGTGCTCCGGGTCCAGGGTCGAGTCGGGCTCGGCTGACACGCCCTAACCCGATTCCGACTACTAACATCTCATGAAACTGCTTTATCACTATAATGATTTATTAATCTTCTTAGATATAAGTGATTCTAGTATAGATATTAAAATGTTCCAATCAATAATCTATAAAAAAAATTAGATTATTAAGCTGCGTCATTAATAATTATACAATAATATACGTATGTATATATATACACACACACACACACATATATGTGTGTGTGTATGTATACATACATACATATATATATATATGTGTGTGTGTGTGTGTGTGTGTGTATGTATATATGTATGTATACATACACACACACACACACATATATATATATATGTATGTATGTATGTATATATTCTGAATTGTTATTGTAGACATCATTTTTATTAACTTCCCTTAGACACGTTGTTTTTGTATTCATGTATTATTTGGTGATAACGAGTATAAACAAATAAATATATGTACGTTGGTACACAATTTTGAATCAGTACATAAAGACTCATTGGATCATGGGGCGGTTCGGGTCAACCCTGACCCGTACGGGTACCGGGAAGGGGCAAAATTCCAAACCCGCACCGGGTCTAAGGGGCGGATCTGGGGCGAGGTCTAAAAAATCCAGAATAGATACGAGTTACTAAAAACCCGCTCCATTGTCATTTCTATTTACTGTGAGTTATATGCTAGTTTCCTTATAAAAATGGTAAACACTTAACCTTAGTATTTATGTAGTGAATAAATAAATATAGCATAATAACTTTCAGTTAGAAATCCAATTATTGGACTTGATCGTACTGTAGAATATTTTTAATTAGTTGAAAATTGTTGAAAGAATCTGTTCTACGGGCTACACAGGAAAAACGAGTTTTAACGGATAAATAGAAATTTGAAGGGTTTCAACGATTAACGGTTATAAAATAACTTAAGGATTTACTGCTGAAATATCAAGTTATTGCTGTGCACCATAGTATGATGATGTATGAGGAAATTCCAGCATATAACATCTTTATTTATATAAACTGAAGTACATAAAAAGAACTAAGCCAGCAATTTAACCTTTTAATTTTTGAGGGCACAAATCTGGACCACCAGCGGGAAAAAGAGGTTAAAAAGAATCCGACCTGCCGGATTCGAACCAGCGACCTAAGGATTTATCTGCGAATTAACTACAGTCCTCCGCTCTACCAACTGAGCTAAGGTCGGCTTTTATAAAGATCATTATCTAAATCATTTTCAACGTGGATAAATAACACAAATACTTACCCCACACAAATCATTACCGATTGTTACAACGAAAGAACAAATTTGAAGAAATATCATCATATGGCATATATTAAAAAAAAAACCTATAATTATAACACATGTACTCATTTAGGTACACCTTAAAATGTAAATTCTTCTGGAATTTCGTGAAATCTAGTAGCCATAAATTTCTTGTACTTTGCTTTGAGATCTCTAACTGCAAAAATGAAAATATGTAAAATTACACAAATTCAAATCTGCTTCATTAAGTTAATAACATAACAAGATATAATCTCTGCATACCTTTAAATTCAGCAACATCTGTTTTCCTCAATGGTAGGTTATTCCATAAGGTTGACTTTGCATTTTCCATCATATCTTTCCCTAAATTAGTAAGTCAATTGGTATTAGCATCTGAAGTTACTTAAGTTTTTATGTTGAAGCATTTTAAGTATATTATATCATACCAGATATGTGCCTCCCGCCATCATTCACATTGACCAAAAAAGTCGCGATATTATTTTCCTTTACCTGAAGAAACTTGAGTAAATTCTACACATGTACAATATTTGAAGCATAAAACAGAATAATTCAATGAAAATTGGAACAAGGAACTATACATGGGAATAGAACGCGACTGCAAGCGCCAGAGGATCAACAGGCGTTGGACTTACGTTATAAGCAGGAACAAACTTTCCATCATGATAACCTGCTAAAATGTGATATGCAGCTTGACCAGGAGAAATTTTGGATATTAAAGGAAGGACTCCAGTGCTGCAATTTGAAGGGAAAAATAACCCATCGGATATGCATCTATGTTATACAACTGATTACAGATGAATTTAACGGTAATTTATTTATTATAACATAGGAATATGGATCCATGTTTCTCTGTATCTAGAAGAAAATGAATTTATGCTATGGCACAATACATTACAAATATTTTCTAGAGCCTATTTCTATTTTAGTTTGGGTTTTTATGTTAAGCATCAAAATTCTTCAGTTATAAGTATTACACAGATTTATTTATTATATTTAATAATAAATTATGTATGCACTCCACCTCCATTGAACTTTTCGAGGCTAAAAGAATCTTATCGCTTACACATTTTTCTTCCCAAACCAGCATGTCCATGCTGGAGAAATAGAGTTAAATGACCTAAAAGAAAACTTGTCATGACTACAAAATAAAAATTAGCTTTCTCTTTACCTATCCGAGGAAACAATTATCACAGAAGCTGGCGTTTTCCTTAGATTATATGTATCGGTTTTCCTACTTCTAAAGAAAGGCATAACACCATCAGAGCTTATAACTACTCTACCATCTACACACATCAATGCATGCTGAACATCAGAATCCCGGATAGTGTTTTACAAAGCAAAAAGAAGAATAAGAGAATCGTCAATTGTTAGAATCCTAAATAAATTGATAAAAAATTGTCAGCTATCCATATAACGTGATGAGCTAAAATTAAAAGCGAATATCTTTACCTGGCATTTACAGGTATGCCTCCTCTAGAAGATATTACAGGAGCTGCCAATGCCGATAATGAATCTTTTACAGCTTTTGCATCACCAAATACCCTACCACACAATACCAGTGATGAACGCTCTACGTCAGCTGCTACCAATCCTGTTGTGACACATGCCTTTAGACCAATCGCCTGCCAAATTTTTGGGCTGCAATGGAAGCATACGGTTATTATGCTTACACTTTATGTTAACTTGATGTATACAAATTACTATATTTCAAACTACCTGATAGAACCAGAAATATATATAGTCAAGGGACAAGAATCATGTGAGACTGCTCGATTAGGAGCATCCTGCAAGTAGTTGGAAAGTGATAATATAGCAGATGGACTATCGCTTATAACCCGAACTTTTGCATCACAATTTGAACCTGAAGCTACAGCACCATCTTGAACATATACTTTTGAGACTGATGACATATGAGAAGTGATCTAAAACAAGAGACATAATGGACATAAGTGAACTTATGCTTAATTTTCAAGTTTCTCTATGTATATCCTTTAGATTCTATATGTTGTCTATGCTTGAACACGCGAACAATTGGAATGTTAATCATTCATACCAGTCTCAAAAGTTTTCCAAATTCAGCCTTTGTAATTTGAGAAGCTCCACCAGTAGCATTTCCACGAACATGAAGCGGAGTTCCAGATATACTCTCTATAAAACCCCCACGTTAATACATTATAACGAATGCAATATGTTCAAAAGAAACTGCAGGAACACATTACAAGGATCAATAATAATAGGCTTTAACTTGAACCAACCTACTAGAGTTGCACCATTCCTTTTAAGCTCACAAGACTGCAAATTGTAAAAGACTTTATCTTGAACTATTACACCTCTATTAGCAAGTGCCCATTTTAACCCATAACTGAATGTTAACTCCTCTCTGCATAATTTTCATAACCAAAATAACAAGTAGCTAAAGCATACCTAAATATTACATCTTTGCAAGAGTTATGACAGAATGAAAGAAGAAGTATAGATTTAGTACATAATATCACGATTACAAAGAAAATTTAAATACTTCCTTACAAATTGGTCGCTTGTAAGAATGTAATAATAAAAGTGGGAAACAGAAGTTACCTGTCCAGAGCGTGAGACGAGCAAAAGGAAACGGATGGATTTTTCATTGGAGACGTCCATGAAAGTAGCCTTTTAGAAGAATTTAGGATGGAGCAAAAAATAGTCATTTTCTAATTTGACTTGATTTAAATTTCTCGCTCAAACAACTAGAAGTTTGATGTTTGGTATGAGCCGCTCTGACGGTGAAGACGAAGAGGTTTTATGGTATCACTATGACCAACACCAAATTTCATTCATTGCCGAGTTTTTTTTTACTAGCCCAACCCATGCACAACATGGTTTAGATCACTCTGCGAGGGTTGGAATTTCCTTAGCCAAAATATAGTTTAGAAGCAGGCGTGGCTCCAAAATTTTGTAGGGGCTGCTACAAATTAGGAGTGGACACGGTCGGTTAAACGATTCAATTTGTTAATTTTTTAGGTTAACCATAAAATTGTAGCGGTTCAGTTAACCGGTTTTCGATTAATTATGACATTGGTTAACCGACCAAACTGATCAAAATTAACCACGGTTAAACGATTAACATGAATGGTTTACCGTTTATGTTAAATGGTTATAAAAATGCAACATATATATACACTAATAAATACAGTTTCAAACTTTAATAATTCAGTTCATACGTTAGTAATACTTAATACTTCTATGCATGCATTAATACCTGATGCAATACATTACAAGCATCATTAGTTCGTACATTACAAGATTACAATTCATACTTCATACTTCAGTCTTTACTTCATACTTCAGTCCTTAGTTTATACGTTTTGAGTTTCTCTTGTTTATTCTATTTTATCAGGAAAGTGGACAATGAGAATTGGATTAGATCTGGAAGAGGAATACTAAGGCACGTTAATAGTCTGGTTCAGGTATGCATTGTTTGCAGATGGGCCGGTATTGGGCTGCCATTTCATTTTAAAAAAAAAAATAACTTTTTTGGTCGGTTAACAGTTAACCGATTGAGCAAATTTCATTAACCGTCAACCGAACCGAAAATGTTCGGTTATGGTCGGTCTGTTAACTATTACGTCGGTTAACCGAATTTATCGATTAAGTCAATTCGGTTGATATCGATTATGTCAGTTAAGTCGGTTAAATGTCCATCCATACTACAAACAATGGAGTGGAGACACATACTACTTAATTGTTTTTTTTACAAAAAAAAGGTTGATTTTTTTGGAGAGTTCATAAATACCGTTGTGATATTCTGAAGAGTGAATTTAATTGGCGATTAATATTGGACAATTCAATTATTACCGCTCACGCGTCAGTTTTTCTATTGGTACAATAATTTAATAATAATTTACACACATTTTCTTTGCCAACGTCATATCACTTTAAGATGTATGAAATTTGGTATTGGTCAAAACTCAAATACTATCCACATACGATATGATCTATCCAAAAATAAGGTAATTGATTCAATAATAATATTTATTATTAACCGTTCTACTTTGATCGGAGATTTAGACTTTGAGTTAAGTGTAGTTGATCGTGATACTAACCTCATACAACCGAGGAGACGAATCATCTATTGAATAGAGCTTCATTCGCAATGCTTCAACTTAGACCCAACTATAGCCGTTCGATGGACGTCATGTTATGATATAACTATAATCAAGGTAGGTATCCACACCGAAGTTCCACTGTATTTTCAAGTCGAGAGAACTGTTTAAAATCCTCACATAAAGTTTTCATGTTTGATCTAGTTGTTATCAACCAATAGGAAACTTTTTGGCTAGTCATTCCATGGTAATCTAACAACTATGAGTATATAACTCCCTAGTGCACCCAGCAGCCATGAGTGATACGCTGTCTAATATTTGGAGAGCGTTGTGTACTCTAATCTCGAAAGGTGTATCGATATTCTTTTCAAAACATCTTAATCAGGATTATTTGAAAGAAAATGTTATTTTATATGGTGATTAATTAATCATGATTATAAATTATTTGCAACTACAAGCACATAATATTTTGTTTAAGGATTTTTTACTATCACTTAAAATTAATTACTTAATTAATTATTTCACGGTATAACAAAGTATATAAAAAAGAATAAACACTTTTATTACGAACAAGATTGACTACATAAAACTTAGATAAATCCGAGATCTATCAGATTGTAGCTCGAATTTGATTATAACTTGTTGTATTCTGGAGAGAATTCATCAAATAATAAGCTTAAGTGGACGTAGGCCAGAGATTTTGCCGAACCACTATAAAATTATTGTGTTTTCTCTCTTTTTCTTTATTTATAATTTTAATTCAGATCATATAGATAGTGGGATGTTGTGTCAATTTGACGAACATTTTTTGTTCTTTCACTAACAAAGACTTGAGATTTGATTTGGAGAAGATGAAGGGGTCTACCGTAAGAGCGATTGTTGGTGGAAGTCAATCGGATTATGTGGCAGCGAGGAGGTGTCTTAAAGCTCTATTCAACCTTTTACCTATGTTATCAGAGAAAAGACAGAAGAGATGATGTTGTAATTAGTCCAGCCCGCAACGAAAGAAATATCAACATTTATCTACGACCCCAAACTATTTATATATCAACATTTATTTAACTCGTAGTTGTTTACTTCAACAAGGATAAACCAATCACTACCTCTACAAGTAAAAATATATGGGGTATGGCATATAAAATTTATATACATACATATTAATAAATAATAAAAATTACAAGTATGCTCTCTATTACTCTCTAATTCAAAAGAAATCACCTAACATAAGCTCTAATATAAAATGTAACAACCCGCTATCTACAATCCCCCAACCCACGTATAAAAGTGGCACTGGCATCACGGACCTCGTAGACAATGGATTGTTTTGAGGCAAAATAAAAAATAAATCACAGAGCCATCTACAATATTCTATACTTTCTGAAACTCGCGATGGAAGGAACAAAATACAACAAACAATAATACAATAATCCTAGAATAATAAAATTATGCAATATTAAATAAGCTTCACTTACAACATTTTTTTATCACGTAACAAAATTAGCCAAATGTACGCATATTTCCAAGATGATGTATATGTATCTCAGACTAATGTATTTGAGAAGTTCATATGATGATCATGATATTTGTGTATGCTTGTTTACGTATTCTTGTATTAATTGTATGATGATGATTCATATTATTCTATTTTTATTTTTTACTATATTCATAACATAAGTAAAAGAAACAAATTGATGTTTGGTTCATAAACAAAAATGAAGCAAACACAATGATATGGATTGCCAAATATAAGCAAACACATTTATGTCAGTTTGTTTTAAATTCACGGATGGTTGTCATGTGGACGTTCAGATGACACTTGATTCAAGTGAAGTGGATTATGAACATTTTGTTTAAATAAAAGTTTTATATTAAAAATTTAGAACATTCCCTATTGAAAATGAAACTTAGAACCCAAAATATTAGTTGCTTTGATTAAAGCGTACATAGAAGCTGACTGTATACATATGGAAGAGGAGATTGATTAAGATTTTTAGGTTAGTCTTAACTAAACTTTTAATAATTGTCTGATTGTAATTTAATTCGAAGGATTCTGAAAACTCTAAGTACTTACGCCTTGTTTATTAGAGCTTGTCAAAGATATAGAGGCATCGTAAATATAGTGGAGGAAGTAGACCAATTTCAATTAACACGATCAACGTTTGATTCTCGGTATTTTTAGGAGTATCGTACTAACTTTATTGGACATGCTACATATGGTCTCTAGATTAGCAATGTTAGAAAATTTGAGTGATTTTCAAAAAATTTGTAAGTTATCTAAGTTAAGTATATGTTTCAACATTTGAATTCAAGTTATGTAAATTAATTAAGTTATTCAAGTTCTATAAGTTATTTAAGTTATATGAGTTGTCTGTACTTTCAAATTTAAGGTTATATAAGTTACCTACACAAGTTATATAAGTTGTTTAAGTTAAGTTATGTAAGCAATTTAAGTTAAGTCGAGTTATGTAAGATTTCCGAGTTAGCTACTTAATTTTTTTACTTAAATGTACGTCATATACCGAACAAGTTTCCTGTTTTGAAATTCAAAACATACTTGTAGATACGAAATAGGCGAAGACTTAGTTAAACCAATACAAGTAAGACAACAAACATTAAAATAGAAATTACAACAAAAATCAAAAAATAAACATACTAATTGATTAAATCAATTTATGACCACCTGCAAATTAGAATAAACTTAGTCTCTTATGAAGTGTTGCAATTTCGTTTTCAAATTCAGTGACATAAACAATGGATTGATGAAGTAAAGAGTCATCAAGCCATTTCCAAACTCCATAGCCATCTGAAAGTTGTGGCATCTACAGTGGTGTTAACCAATGTCATTTCCTCATTTCATCATACTACTCGGTTTTTTTAAAAGGATGACATATTCGGTAGGATATCATGGCTTATAGGATCTTCATATAAGTATGATGAGGGCAGAGAAGTATGGTTGCAAATGTAATAATCCAAAATTTTCAACGTTTTGAATGGGAATACGAAATTCATTTAAATATTCAATTTTGATTCAAATGTAATAAATAACAAGAAAATCAATTTTTAATAAATTGACTTATTTTTGATAATGTATTTTTAAACGAATTTATAAGATTTTTCTATAATTTTTATTTTGGAAAATAATTAAATTGTCGTCTGATGTATTTAGGCAAACGTTGGTATTTTTGAAATTTTATAGAATATGATAACCGGTATATTTTATTATGTTTTGAGATCATGTCGCAGTTTTGTGAGCGATTGTATTTTTTTTTTAGTCGTTTTGCAGTTCAAACGCAAACGAAATTCTATGGAGCAAAGTACCGGAAGTTGTACAATAAATCTAACCTAACACACAAGACTTTTCTTCATTTTTCTTTCTTTTCCCTCCTACCTTATTTACAGTATGGTAAATAAATGGCCTCTTCAATCAAAAATGTAACATCCCACCTTTTTGTACGCTTTAAATCGACGATAAACAACACACGTCAGACTCAATCCATACAGAAGGGCGGATTGTTATTGGGGTAAAAAAGAAAAGTAGAGAAAGAAAAAGCAAAATAGAATCTTGCAGCGGAACGATAAAATATAGTAATCAAATAAACAGTTCATGAAGCTGTTTTACAAAATATTCGATTATACTTGTACAATACATATTAGAGTCGCACATACCAGAGAATAATAAATAACAATGCAGCGGAACAATGTGATGCAGTGGAACACTATAGTAAATAATAGTAATACAATCTTCGTCTACATACTCCAGAAGTAAGGTCTTCAAACCCTAAAATGCTCAAGCTGACCCGAGCGAATTGAAAAGACAAAACACTCGAGTCAGAACTAAAAGATCTTATGTGAGTTAAATCAACAGAAATAAATATGAGTGGAACGACGTCAAAGATGTTTACGGGATTTGACATCTCCTATCCAGTGTCTGACGTGAGTGTAGTAACTTAAGAGATGCTCGGGATTCACATCTCCTAAGGATCCGTTAAACTATTTACTATGTAGTAATATTTCTCTATTATAATAATGTCTATAGTAAAATAAACTTACTTTTAAATAGCGTTAAGGGGTTACCCATATAGCCCTTAACACGTAATAGTGTCAATGGTCTATACAGTACAATAATCCTGATCGGGAGGCTACCAGAGGATACTCCATAGGTACGACACAAATCAAACTCGTACAAGGCGCGCTAGGGTAGGTGACATGGCACAACTAGGCAATGCCAGGGTAGATATACCAATTATGTTTCCGGGCCGGTGGTAACGCATAGCCGCAGCTACCGCCCACCTCGAGCCACACCCACAAATCAAAAAATCAAAAATGGCCACCGTATCAATCCCAAAGTCAAAGTATAATATCAAAGGGATGTGTCCGATTAAAGGTGCTACCTCATTAGCCCGTCAATCGCTCCTGTTTTAACCACCTTATGCCAAGTCATGAGAGTCGGGTCTACATATATACCTCAAAGGAACGCCACCACCATCCTACTTCATTCTAGAATCTCCACCGCGTACACGGTTGTTAAAGTGGTTTTCGGAGTTAGCAGAGAGTATGACAACTTCCGATCCCGGTCTCTTTAACAACCAAACATTATTATAATACCGCGGTCATTTTCAAAATAGTTGATACTTTAAAATCAAAATATCATTTCCTTTTCAAAAACCAAATCAATGCGATATCATTTTATTTCAAATATATCCTTTCTAAAACCATAACACTTTCAAAGTTATAACATTTCAAAATCAGAACACTTGAATATAACACTTTCAAATTATAGTATTTTGAAACTCATACTTTGAACATAACTTCCACCACTTAAATAGTTTAAATATTTAAATTACTTTATATAATAAAATAGCTTCTTCAATTTCACAAATCAATTCCAAATACAGATTTGAACCCCCAAATAAACCATTTCAATTTCCATATATTTTAAAGCTTTAAATATTCCACCATTTCAAAACTAATTCTTTGATAATTCCATATATATCAAATTCAATTACTATTATTTAGATTTGAAATATTTACTTAATAAATCCAATATCATTTAAGTAAAACTTTTAAACTTCAAATAATTGGATATTCTTTCAATTTATTTAACTTAATATATTCATTTAAATCAACTTGATATTCATTTAAATCACTCTAAACCAAAATCAAGTTATAAAAATCATACCCTTTAAAATCTCAATTTTATTTAAATTTCAAATCAAATTTATTCGAGTATAATTCTTAAATAATTTAATCAAAATCAATTTCATATTTATCTTTCAACCTTAATTTTTATTTAAGTCATTATAAACTCAATACACAATATAATTTAAACAGATACTTAACCATATTATATAAAACAATCAACATTTATTATTTAACTTATTTTATATTTCAAAAAAAAATTATACATAGCTAAAAATCAATAATAAAATAACATTTACATAACATCTAAAATCAATATTTATATAACCCATATATTTCTTTACAAAACATAGAAATCATTTCAAAATATTTATATATATATATAGACCGCGGTGTCTGTATAAAATTTTCTATCCTATGGTCATGTGATACGGATATTTATCATTTCAATCTGTAATATAAAATATAAATACGGTTATATATCATTTCAAACCGCAATCCCGAATGAAATAAAATCCATAACAACTTGCAGTTTATAACAATAAAAAATACAACATCCATTCATCCAATATCAATCATCAAACATTTATCACAATCATCATCCAATTCAATTAATAGCATCAACATATAACAGATAATAAATAATAGGTATCAACTGGCATTTTATATTCAATAATAAATTAAATAACAATTTAACAGGCAATTCATATGCAATAATAAATTAAATAACAATTTCATTGGCAGTTTATATGCAATAATAAATTAATAACAATTTCATCCAAATAAATTCAAATAAACTGAGATGATGATTCAGAATATGCCAAACAATCATAAATAAATTTCTAATTGCATTATAAATCAATTTAACAAACATAAGAAATTTTAGAAGTTGTGAGTGGGTTAAAACACTCACATTTAAAATTGAATTTAAATCCAATTTAAATCCAAAAATTGAATAGTCTCAAAATTCGTCCAAACCAGCGTATGTTCGGAATTCCAATATGATCCTAGCGGAGAAAACCATGCATGAAACGGACCTCGTGTGTGAAAGATATGCGAGTTAGAACATTATTCGATTCGAAAAAAAAATATAATCAAAGCAGAGCCACGTCACCTCCACAACACAGAAACCCTAGCACGTGCAATCAGTAAACGCACGCAACCCAAATACAGAACTGCAGCCACCACGTGATTTGTCGCGCTGCTATAGGCTGCCGCGCCTCTATCGAATACTCCCTACGAGCTCGTCGCAGCCACTCCTCGCCACGCCGAGGCTCCGACGCCCCCACTTCGACTGGTCGACACGCAAAAATTGCCGGCCGCCACCCATAAACTCAACCCTAATCAATGATTTCTCGGCGATCAAATCATTGAATCGACATCCTACAGGCACCGATGAGCTCCGCCCTTGACTCTCCACAAAACCCATACCTCAATTCGTCGATTGGACGACGACCGTCGAACGCCAACGAACAGTTGAAAATAAGTCATTGATTTCTGAACAGACGGTGACTCAAATTGGAAAATGAATTACAGATCTAAGATGCGCTCGTCGAGAGCTTCAAATTGATGTATAATTCGATATTATTTGTTGTGTTTGAATTTTGAATTGAAATGAGGTTGTGAATTTTTAGGGTTTGTCTGCCATTGAGAAAGAGGAGCAGTAAAAATTTCTGTACGTATACAAACGAGAAATAAAAAGTCTACTAGGGTTTATAACCGGATATACATAGGCAGAACACAATAGAAACAAATGGGCTTAATTTGGTTTGGAAAATTGAACGATAAATAGCCTAAAAAGCCTGTTCTGACTCTAGAATGAAATTGGGTCAACCCAAATATCAAAATAGATGTTTTTAAATATTTTAAAATCAATGGTATAGGTTTCAAGTCCAAATTCCATCGTATGAAGAAGTTATGCAAAAATCAAGTTATTTCAAATTTATTTCAATTCAATTGATTTTTGGGCGTTCCGAGTCTGTAGATCGAACGACAAGCCCGATTGCTACGAAACTTGAAATCTACAATAATTCACCGTTACGGATCCGATGAAAATGGTTTCGTCGAAATCCGAGTCAGTGGCCAAAATGGCTTTTTTCACATTAATTAAATAATTAAATAATAAGTTAATTAAATCAATTTTACAATTCAAATTTAATTATTTACAAATTTTATCAGTTTGGATTACTTGGTAAATTTAGAATCCTTTAAACAAATTTCTACATCAATTTATCATTGAATATTTCCCAATTTACAGTATTTAATTTCAATTCCATTTTATCCAGCAATTAAAATTTAAATTCCCAATAAATTCATTTATTTGGTTTTTAAATGATGTTATTTACTAAATTGTCATCTCATAGTTACAATTAACATTGGTTTATATTCATTACATTCACACCTTTAGTTGTTGCATTAATTCTCATTAATATAACGTTAAGGTTCATTTAACTCTAATTGATTTCCATTTTAATTATTAAACCAAATAAATAGGTAACTTATAACAAGTGTTACCATAACTTTAATTACACTTATGAATTCTCTATTATCAAACAAATGTTACAATCCTTATATACTTTTGATTTTATTTAATTACCATTACTTATATTATTATTCCATTAGCTAATTAAATATTTACATTCGTTCCTTGCATTTCAATCTCATAACCAATTATAACAATTTCATTATTTCACCTAACCTTTCATTTCAATTGTTAATGATTGGTTTTAATTATCATTTCAGTATTCATTGGAATTTCATTAACAATTAACTTACATTTATATTATTACAATTCATTCTAGTTTTTATTCTCATTAACAATTCACAAATTTTTATCTTCATCAATATTAATTTACAAAATCTTATTAAATTAACAAATTAAATTATCGAAAATTTATGGGTCGTTACACTCTCCCCCACTCAAAACTTTTCGTCCCCGAAAAGGAAAAAGAAAGAATTAAATAAACAATATATCTTATCCAAAATATTTACTTTATAAACAAATAATTTACAAAATTAATTAATTAAAATAAAATATACCAATTTATAACATTAAGACTTTTTATGCTCAAACTAATAAAGTTTGGAAAATATTTATCAAAATTTTTCTAAGTCTAAAATTTATGGAAAATTTCGGCAGAGTCTCCTTTGTACGAAGAGGCTCGGGAGAAATTATAATATCAAATATAACAATATACATCACAATGTTTCAACATAACATATCCCAACAATGGTAAAATATATATAATAGCGCTAAAAAACTGTAATCCGAGAACGTACCTATTTGTCGCGCAAACAAACGCTTAATTATGAAACCAAAAGCAGTAGCAATTGCTTCGATAACCTGCATTTCACTTATATAATCCAAAAGAGTTAATAATTATATAAAATGAAATATTAAAGTTGTTTCAACCACTGACAACAAATCAATATAAACAACAATCATTCACAACCAATAGCATACACATCATATACAAGTCAACCATTCAAGCAAAACAAAACAATTGGTTGGCTCGGGTTAAGACACTTTAAATCACATAGAATGACAGATAATTATGGAGTATTCCATTTACTCAACAGTCTTAAATAAAACTCAATAGATTATTCATACATCTAAGTAATTAAAAGTATCTTTTATCAAAACAACTCATAAACCAAAACAACAACCATTTCAAACAATAGATCAAGTCCATTCTTATTAATTCCATTTCATAGCATTTATTGTTTAAACTCCTTTTCATTCATATAATGATTCATCCTTTAATTTACATTTATTTCTTACAAACTTTTATTACCATTCACTCATTCAGTGTTTATTTCATTTACTTTCATTTATTACTTGCAACTATCAATTTTCGTTTATTCGGGTCATGCCAATTTCTTTTTATTGCATTATATTTATTCATTCATTCATTATTGCATAACTTCATTTATTTACATTCTTTTGTTTATAGTATTTATGTTCAATTCAATTTCTTAGCATATCGATTCATCTACTTAAGTTTTAATTATTTCTTATAATACTTAGTTTCTAACACAATTTATTATAGTAATATTTCAATTATAACATAAGTTTATAACAACTACAACATCAAATTCTTATTTATTAAAGAATTTCATTGAATACTTTCATCATTTCAAATTTTTACTTGTATAATATCCTATTACATTTTCTTATTAAACGTTTCAACTTTTTATAGTTGGTAAGTTATACATATGCTTTTTAAGAATGCAATTGAAATTTATACAAGTTTACCTCATTTCTTTTAATTAATTTAATGTTCAATAATCATATCTTTTGTTTTGTAGGTTACCATTTCAAATCTCTTTTAATCCCATTTATAACTTAGCATTAAATCTCTTATTTCATTTAGAGGTTTCAATTATTGGTTAAATTGCATTTCACTACACTAACTGAAACTATTGATTAACATAAACTTAAGAATTAAATACCGGGTTTTATTCCAAATCTTTTTAAAATAATAGATAAATGTATATACTTGCAACTTATATAACAGATTCTATTTTAAACAATTTAAAATTTATATTTGTTTATCAAAATAAATCTGTGCCAAAACTACTAGAGTGACATTCCCACTTTGAAACTCGAACATAAATGTCGATGATGCATGCACTCATCACCGAAATTATGTTCCAGCGACATAGAGGGGAGTACATGACTTATTTCTTTCCAAAGTTTCTTTAAAACAATTCTTTCAAATTATATTGAAATATTTATATCAGAAAATACTTCTAACAATATTATTATTATATCCCAAAATCATTCGAATTTTTTTTTCAAAACCTTGGAACTTAAGTTCTAAAATTTCCAATTTTCAATTATTTTGTTTTCTTCAAATTTTGTTTCCAATTAATATTTATAAATTTCACTACCAAATAACCAATATATTACAACCAAAGATAGCTTTTATAAAAAGTTTATTTATATATAGAAAATATAATAGGCAAAATTATTTCATTCACCTATATTCAAAAAAATATTGTGTCGGTCTGTCCTATTAAGTGTTTAGAAATCCCTATTGATGTCATAGCGTCCTATGCTCCAACCAAAATTTATAAATACAAAATGGAACAGATTAACACAATATTAAAACCCTTTTATAACACTAACAAGTACGCTCTCTCATAAATATATATACACTCAGCAACTCGTCATAGGGTATTACCACCCTATTAGTAAAGAGTCAGATCCCACAAAGCTAAGCTTTATCGCTAAACCAAAGCTCTGATACCAGATGTAACATCCCGCCTTTTTGTACGCTTTAAATCGACAATAAACCACACATGTTAGACTCAATCCATACAAAAGGGCAGATTGTTATTAGGGTAGATAAGAAAAGCAGAGAAAGAAAAAAACAAAACAGAATCTTACAGCGGAACGATAAAATATAGTAATCAAATAAACAGTTCATGAAGCTGTTTTCAAAATATTCGATTATACTTATACAATACATATCAGAGTTACACATACTAGAGAATAATAAATAACAATGCAGCGGAACAATGTGATGTAGTGGAACACTATAGTAAATAATAGTAATACAATCTTCGTCTTCATACTCCAGAAGTAAGGTCTTCAAACCCTGAAATGCTCAAGCTGACCCGAGCGA
Source organism: Allium cepa (assembly GCA_030765085.1). NCBI lineage: Eukaryota > Viridiplantae > Streptophyta > Magnoliopsida > Asparagales > Amaryllidaceae > Allium > Allium cepa. The sequence continues at coordinate 115,184,960 of CM060932.1, forward strand.
ATTGAAAAGACAAAAACTCGAGTCAGAACTAAAAGATCTTATGTGAGTTAAATCAACAGAAATAAATATGAGTGGAACGGCGTCAGAGATGTTTACGGGATTTGACATCTCCTATCCAGTGTCTGACGTGAGTGTAGTAACTTAAGAGATGCTCGGGGTTCACATCTCCTAAGGATCCGTTAAACTATTTACTATGTAGTAATATTTCGCTATTATAATAATGTCTATAGTAAAATAAACTTACTTTTAAATAGCGTTAAGGGGTTACCCATATAGCCCTTAGCACGTAATAGTGCTAATAGTCTATATAGTACCGTAATACCTCCTGATCAAGAGGCTACCAGAAGATACTCCATAGGTACGACACAAATCAAACTCGTACAAGGCGCGCTAGGGTAGATGACACAGCACAACTAGGCAATGCCAGGGTAAATATACCAATTACACTTCCAAGCCGGTGGTAATGGATAACCGCAGCTGCCGCCCACCTCGAGCCACAACCCAAATCAGGAAATCAAAAGTGACCATCGAATCAATTCAAAAGTCAAAGTATAATATCAAAGGGATGTGTCCGATCAAAGGTGCTACCTCATTAGCCCGTCAATCGCTCCTGTTTTAGCCACCTTATGCCAGCTCACGGGAGTCGGGTCCATGTAAAAGGAACGCCGCCACCATCCTACCTCATTCTGGAACCTCCACCGCATACACGATTGTTAAAGTAGTTTTCGGAGTTGGAAGAGAGTATGACAACTTCCGATCCCAGTCTCTTTAACAACCAAACGTTATTATAACATCGCGGTCATTTTAAAAATAGTTGATACTTTAAAATCAAAATATCATTTCCTTTTCAAAAACCAAATCAATACGTTATCATTTTATTTCAAATATATCCTTTCTAAAACCATAACACTTTCAAAGTTATAACATTTCGAAATCAGAACACTTGAATATAACACTTTCAAATTATAGTACCTTGAAACTCATACTTTGAACATAACTTCCACCACTTAAATAGTTTGAATATTTAAATACTTAATATAATAAAATAGCTTCTTCAATTTCACAGATCAATTCCAAATACAGATTTAAACCCCCAAATAAACCATTTCAATTTCCATATATTTCAAAGCTCCAAATATTCCACCATTTTAAAACTATTTCTTTGATAATTCCATATATATCAAATTCAATTACTTTATTTAGATTTGAAGTGTTTACTTAATAAATCCAATATCATTTAAGTAAAATTTTAAACTTCAAATAACTGTATATTCTTTCAATTTATTTAACTTAATATATTCATTTAAATCAACTTGATATTCATTTAAATCACTCTAAACCAAAATCAAGTTATAAAAATCATACCCTTTAAAATCTCAATTTTATTTAAATTTTAAATCAAATTTATTCGAGTATAATTCTTATATAATTTAATCCAAATCAATTTCATATTTATCTTCCAACTTAATTTTTATTTAAGTCATTATAAACTCTATACACAATATAATTTAAACAGATACTTAGCCATATTATATAAAACAATCAAAATTTATTATTTAACTTATTTTATATTTCAAAACAAACTTATACATAGCTAAAAATCAATAATAAAATGACATTTACATAACATCTAAAATCAATATTTATCTAAACCATATATTTCTTTTCAAAACCACAGAAATTATTTCAAGTTTTTTTTATATATATAGACCGCGGTGTCTGTATAAAATTTTCTATCCTATGGTCAAGTGATACAGATATTTATCATTTCAATCCGTAATTTAAAATATAAATGCAGTTATATATCATTTCAAACCGCAATCCCGAATGAAATAAAATCCATAACAACTTGCAGTTTATAACAGCAAAAAATACAACATCCATTCATCAAATATCAATCATCAAGCATGTATCACAATCATCATCCAATTCAATCAATAACATCAATATATAACAGATAATAAATAACAGGTATCAACTGGCAGTTTATATTCAATAATAAATTAAATAACTGTTTAACTGGTAGTTTATATGCAATAATAAATTAAATAACAATTTAATTGGCAGTTTATATGTAATAATAAATTAATAACAATTTTATCCAAATAAATTCAAATAAACTGAGACGTTGATTCAAAATATGCCAAACAGTCATAAATAAATTTCTAATCGCATCATAAATCAATTTAACAAACATAATAAATTTTAGAAGTTGTGAGTGGGTTAAAACGCTCACCTTTGAATTTAAATCCAATGTAAACCCAAAAATTGAACAGTCTCAGAATTCGTCCACACTAGCGTCATAATGTTCGGAATTCCAATGCGATCCTAGCAGAGAAAATCGCATGTGAAACGTACCTCGTATGTGAAAGATACGCGAGTTAAACATTATTCGATTCGAAAAAAAATAAAAATAATAATCAAAGCAGAGCCACGTCACCTCCTCAACACAGAATCCCTAGCATGCGTAATCAGTAAACTCACGCGATCCAAATACAGAACTGCAGCCACCACGCGATTTGCCACGCCGCTATAGGCCGCCGCGCGTCAATCGAATACTCCGTGCGAGCTCGTCGCAGCCACTCCTCGCCAAGCCAAGGCTCCGACGCCCCCACGTCGACTGGTCGATGCACAAAAATTGTCGACCGCCACCCATAAACTCAATCCTAATCAATGATTTCCTGGCGATCTAACCATTGAATCGACGACCTACAGGCACCGATGAGCTCCGCCCTTGACTCTCCACAAAACCCATACCTTAATTCGTCGATCGGACGACGATCGTCGAACGCCAACGAACGGCCGAAAATAAGTCACTGATTTCTGAACAGACGGTGACTCAAATTGGAAAACGAATTACAGATCTGAGATGCGCTCGTCGAGAGCTTCAAATCGATATATAATTCGATATTATTTGTGGAGCTTGAATTTTGACTTTGAATTTTGAATTAAAACGGGGTTGTGAATTTTTAGGGTTTGTCTGCCATTGGGAAAGAGGAGCAACAGAAAATTCTGTACGTACAAAAATGAAAAATAAAAAGGCTGCTCGTGTTTATAACCGGATATATATATGCAGAACACAATAGAAACAAATGGGCTTGATTTGGTTTGGAAAATTGAACGATAAATGGCCCGCAAAGTCTGTTCTGACTCCGAAACGAAATTGGGTCAACCCATATATCAAAATAGATGTTTTTAAATATTTTAAAATCAATGGAATAGGTTTTAAGTCCAAATTCCACCATATGAAGAAGCTATGCAAAAATAAAGTTATTTCAAATTGATTTCAATTCAATTGATTTTTAGGCGTTTCGAGTCCGTACGGTCGAACGACAAGTCCGATCGCTTTGAAACTTGAAATCCTACAATAATTCACCGTTACGGATTTGATGAAACTAGTTTCATTGAAATCCGAGTCAGTGGCCAAAATGGCAATTTTCACATTAATTAAATAATTTAATAATAAGTTAATTAAGTCAATTTTACAATTCAAATTTAATTATTTACAAATTTTATCGGTTCATATTACTTGGTAAATTTAGAATCCTTTAAACAAATTTCTACATCAATTTATCATTGAATATTTCCCAATTTACAGTATTTAATTTCAATTCCAATTTATCCAGCAATTTAAATTTAAATTTCCAATAAATTCATTTATTTGGTTTTTAAATCCTGTTATTCACTAAATTGTCATCTCATGGTTACAATTAACATTGGTTTGTATTTGTTGCATTCACACCTTTAGTAATTGCATTAATTCTCATTAATATAACATTAAGGTTCATTTAACTCTAATTGATTTCCATTTTAATTATTGAACCAAATAAACAGGTAACTTATAACAAGTGTTACCATAACTTTAATTACACTTATGAATTCTCTATTGTCAAACAAATGTTACAATTCTTAAAATTTCAAATTTCAAAATTAACTTATAACTATACAATTTTAAAACATATAAATTTAAAATTTAAATTTTAAAACTTTATAAAAATACATTTATATATAATATCTTAAAACAATATTTATTAAACCATGTATTTCTTTCCAACACCATAGAAATCATTTTCAATATATATATATATATACCAACGGTATCTGTATATAATTTTCTATCCCATGGTCAAGTAATACGAATATTTATCATTTCAATCCGCAATTTAAATATATATACAAGTATATATCATTTCAACCCGCAATCCCAAATTCAACTCAGTGAAAATCGCTTGGGTTTATCATTTCAACCCATAACGATTTTCTCCTATTCTACAGATCGTTCGGGTATGTAACATTTCAACCCATAGGGAATTCTATACTAATAAGGAACTTGCAGAATGAGAACAGATATGATAATAATATAACAAGCATATATCATCAATATAAATAACAGATAATGTGTCAGATGTCATAGGTGAACTGATACAAATAATAATATATATATATATAGCAATGTAAATAACTAACAGTAGCAAATTTCAATTGTCGTTTCAATTAAAATAAAATTTAATAAATATAAGAACGTTTATCCTGATTGATTGCTCGCCTTTAGAGGTTAGAGAACACGAGAACAAGATGAGTTACGAATCCAAGCACGAATTGCAAAACAAAGCTAGATTGGCGTGAATTCGACGATCAAAGCTGATAAATAGGAATAAATGAGAACATGACATATATAATTTTAAAGTCTAATATTTACCCTTATCAAAATAAATTACTTTATACAAAACCAAAAGATAAATTTAAAACATATATACAAATTCTAAAAAATCAATTTACATATAGTTAAAATAATATATATATATATATATATATATTAAATTTCAAATCAATATTTATCACAAAAACAATATAAACAATTTATTGTAATATATATAAACTTAAACAGCAATGAAATATTTAAAAATCTATGTATAACATATTATATACTACATATACTACTATACATGAATTATTTTATAAACTAACATTTATATTTATACAAATGCAACTTTTAAATGCACTACCTCTATCATAAATATATTTAAATATAGAAAACTGCTGTGTGAACATGCTTTCAGCAAAACACCCAACTAACATTCCTATAGTACAAGAAACCAGATTTTCAAAACCATGATGTTGTAACTAAGCTTATACTCATAGATGTATTGTTATAACATATTATACAACTTACTCAAGCTATGCAAACCAGCAGGTAAATATTTTTATAAGCTTATACAATCATTGTATAAAATCACTATTATTAAACCCATATATTTTAAACACATCAAAATTTACTGTAAACATATAGTTATTGTGAACACATATATATTTAACTAGAATATAAACCGACCTGTAACACACACACACACACATAACTATCTAACTCACTGCCTAAATATATAGATAACTAACAGGTTATATAACTTACAGTAACTAAACATAGAACATATATATAAACAACTATATATATGACTAGATATAATATAGATATAAAGTAAGAAATATAGAAAATTGTAACAAAGATATATATAGTAACCATAACAACATAATATAGCTCACATATAAAATAGTCTAATATGTACTTATACACCAAAAACTCAGCAAATTATATATTAACCAATATATATAAAACTTATATATATATATATATATATATATATATATATATATATATATTCAAATGCAAAATACTTATATATAAAATCATTAAACAAACATATATATACTATCATAGATAAGTAACTTATATACATAATAGACTTATGTAAAAATATAACTTATATATACACACACACACACATTAACCTATATATATGTGCATCTTATATAACTGTAACAAAAAAAATCTTTTACACCTAAACATTTTATACTAATATAATCATAATAGCCTAATAAATATAGATTAATATAACTAACTAGTATATAAACATGCATAAAGAACTAATATATAAATTTATATAAATTTACCTACATACTACAGAGAAGAAAGTCTGCTTGGCCGAACATAGGAAGTGGAGGAATGGTCCAGAGGGGAAGAGATGTAGGAGAAGTGGGTGAAGTTCAAAGGAAAAGGAAATGGCTCAGTTGCTGGCACCAGAAGGAGGAGGGTGGCCTTCGGGTGTCAGGTGGAAGTGGGCCGAAGTGGTGGTAGGAATTGATGGCTTTGGCCAAGAGTTTCCAATGGCACGGCGGAGCTATGGGAAGGCGAAACTATGGTGGGATTCGTAGTGGAAAAGTTTCGACTGATGGAGGCGAATCTAATTGGTGACGCAAGGCAAAAGAAGAACGAGAGGAAACAAGGTGGCTGTTGGGCATGCTTTTTTTTTATAACAAAGAATAGGGAGAAGATGGACGAATAATTATTGTATTAAAGTGAAACCCAAAGATTATGGAACAAACCAAAATTATAAATTGAAGCTAGGGAACAGTGAAAGTCGCTGATGTAATTAAAGAAAATATTAATTGACAATGGCTGTCGGGCTATACACGGTGAGAAATGAATGGTCATATAAACCAAAAGACCTGGTTACGGAACCGATACGAAATCGTTCCGCAGATTTTACCGTCTCTTGGACTCCGAAACACACAAATGAATATACTGCGGAGATCAGCATAACGAGAGAATCAGAACGGTATACAAAGATCAGTGGTACGACCATGCTATCATCAATAATCGGTACCCAAAAATGCTACTAAAATGCCGAAAATAAGGTAAATGGAGCAATAGCAGTTCAAATTTGATGAAATGAAATATGACGTCTTACTTAAAAGATGATTTGCAAATTTATTATGTAAAATTCAGGTTTGAAAAACATTTTATTAGCATCAACTATTAACTGATTTAAATTGAAATAGAATTACACAAGAAAATAAACTTCCATATTGTCGGATGAAAATTTACCATTTGCTATGTTAAAGTAGACATATTCCTAGTATTAAATTTTCATTTCAAAATTTTATTATTTAAAATTTCACAAAATTTCAGTTAATTACGTAAATAAAACCATAGAAATTTACAAGTCATTACAACTGTGTAAATTAGTCACATCGATATTTTCTGTTTGACCTTAGTTATATTAATCAACAAAAAACTATTTATTGGGTCATTCCATAGTTATCCAATAACTGTCAGTACATAACCCTTTGGTGCCCCCAGTAGTCATGACTAATACATTGACCAACATTTGGATAACGTTACAAACTCTAGTCTCAACGAATGCATCAATATCAATTCTCGATGCATCTTAAGTAGGAATATTTAAAATGATGTATTTTTATTTTTCATAATACAATGCCCATGATTACAGCTATTTGTAATTACTATCAGAAAAACATTATTTATGGATTTTTCTGTTAAATATATTTTAATTAAATATTTAATTATTTATAACATATTATAACAAAATATATATGACAGAAAGAAACACTTTTATTACAAACGAGAATCAATTACGTAGTTAATAATTTACAATAAATTACGGAATTTCCCCTAAGGGATACTCCTAACTCTGTCAATTATAACCAAGTGTTATAACTAAAACCACCTTTTATAGAATACTTAACCCACTTTTCCAATCTCGTATATATAAATACTTCTAAAAATACTTATATATACATTTTAAATATCCATATAAAATATTACTTAAAAATAACTGATTCAAAATGTAAAAAATTATAAAACGCATGTTTTATATATATGAAACCCTTTACTTTAAAAATTCATAAAAAATTATTAAAAATATATTTAAACTTGAAACCGCTTTTAAATACTTTATAACCTACTATTAAACTTCCCTAAAAAGATCTCATAAAAATAATTAATTTAAACATATTTTAAACTCATTTTAAATCAAAAAACTTGCTTAAAACAACACAACCTAAAATGGTGTTGTAGCAGGCTAGAAATGCTGCTGTAGGTCAAAGACAACATTTATAAGTGTTGTAAAATGTACTATACAGGGAGGAGGTTTAAAAAGCATGAAAGTTTGAGACCAGTTTTCTCTATCCAAATAAAGATTTTAAGATCTAAATTTTTCTACAGTAAGCAGTATACATAGACTACTACTTAAAAACCATGCAAAGAAAACCCTAACGATATCTTTCAAAAGCATACTAAAACTTCTAAAAAACAAGATATTTATAAAGTGCTCATATAGCGACCTTTTCTCGTTGCCAACTTTCGCAACTTTGTTCCATCGATTTTAAGTTGATTAACTCTATTTTTTTTTTACGATAAGAAGTAAACATAGAGTACTTAATAATGCAGCAAAGAAACCCATAAGGATGACTTTTCAAATCATATTAAAAATAGCTAAAAAAAAAAGCTTTTACGAAGTGCACATATTGCAACCTTTCTCGCTCTTATATTTTACAACTTTGTTCTACAATTTCTATACATTTTCAAACCACTTCCATATTGTCTCGTATAGTATTATAAGTACTGGGCACAATCAAAATATATACTTTCACAATATATTCAATATAACAATTTCAAAGATGTTAAACGCAAAGGATATAAAAAGTGCACTTATAGCGACCCTTTCACTACAAACATTTACACACGCACTTGCACATCACACACAACACCAAACATGTAAACACAAAGTCTAGGTCACGATACATGTTTTAGAGGGTAATATTAGGATTATACTACATTTAAAGTTGTCACTTGCTTTCCAAAGCAAGGTGGTCTAAAGGTTATAACTTGCATTAGTTCTTTACCTTAAATTTATATTCACACAACAAACACGCGCGCGCGCGCACACACTGTAACGGCCCGTATTTTGTGTCATCAAATTTAAATATTTAATTTGTTTAAATATTTGGATTTGAATTAAATTATAATAAAATAATATTTCAAACTAAGACTTAATTTCTGATGACGTCATTTTGATATATTTATAGAATTTTTTATTATTTATAATTTGGAAAATAAAATTATTTTTGTTTGAGGCATTTTGCGCCAAATGTCGATACTTTTGAAATTTAATAGAATAAGTTAACTTGTCTATTTTATTACTATTTTGTGACCGTCTTATGTTGTTATTTGCGATCGTATTTTTAATTTTATTATTCACGGCTTGTACGTGAATGTGGTTTTGTGTAGCGGGGTACCGTGAAATTTAATTTTTTTTATTTTTAAAATCAACTTTTCTAAACATTTATTCATACATGCACACACAAGTATCAGCGAGGTACACCCTTTACACATTATTTTTATTCTTTTTTTTTCCTCTGAATCATTTTCACAAAACACAAAACACACATAGTCCTACACACGCGCACAACGTTTTTTGGACAAATCTTTTTGTGTATATATTTTTCAACCTTGTCTGTACTTTTATTTGGTGGCTTGCATTTAACGTGTGAACTATTTTAACTTAAGCTTTGAAAGGATGTTAGTTTATGCATATATACCAAGTCACGCATAAAAAAAACATAGCAGGCTGCTGTAGGAAGGCAACAATCTTCCCTTCCCCTGTCCTCCTGACATGTTTATGTTCCCTTGCAATTAATATGTGTACTTTGGATTGGATTTTCTTAGCATTGAGGTAACTTTGCATATGTACTTGTATACGTCCACGCATAGGGCAGGGCAAATGTATGAGCATTGTTCATTTTTTTTCTTCTCTGCAAATTAAAGAGACAGAGCTTATTTTTCACTTTCCATTTTATTTTATACATGCAACAAAACTCTTTTAATTTCCGTATCTACAGATAAAACATCCCCACTCTCTTCATATATTTATACTTCCACACGCATAGGGTAGTAAAAGCAGAGGTTGGGTTCTTGCATGTCTGTGAGCAGCTTTAGTATGGTCTAGAATATGTCGTTACTATTCATTGCACTAGAGTTTGCACATAAGTCCTCCATAATGTGTTCTCTTGCATGAAACATAATGGGTTTGTTTGCATGGAATTGGGAAAGGTAGGAGCATGATATATGTGTGTGTCTATATAGACACACACACATATAAGCAGAGAGTAAAGAAGGGAAGGAGCTTGGGTGTAAGATAATCGGTCATGCATCATTGGAAGTGTGCACGTGCACAATATTATGCACAGAGATGGGTGCTGCTGGGGTTCACACGTGTGTGGGCTAAGGCTGTAGTAGTGGAATGCACGAAAGTGTTGAAGGAGCCTAGGGTGTCGTAGCTTGTGCGGTGATGCGAGGTGTTAGCAAGGCAGTCTTCATGCGTGCACTGTGTTTAAGGGCAGTCTACACGCGTGCGTTTTGGGAAAATGGCAGCGGCTATGGAGGAGCGGCAACATGCATGTAGGAAGGAGATAGTTGTTTTAAGTCATGCGCGGCCTTTGCATGCTTGGAGTCTAGCTAGTGTGGCAAATAAAATGTGTTGGTGACACGGTGGAAGGTATGGAGGCGTTGTTTGTGGGCATGAAGGTTGCGAGGCGGTGGTAGGAGGGGGAGAGATGATGCAGGCGTGAGTTCATGTTAGGTGGGAGATGATGGAAGCGAAAGCGTGAATCAAACCGTAAGGACTCAAGGTTCAAGGTTTCGACCGGTCGAACCGTCAAGAGTCGCACATACTTTTTTTTTGAAAATTAATATATTTAGGTGCAACGTATCAACCATAAGTACACAATAAATCAACATCTTCAATAAATATATACGATATTAATTCATAATCCACACATTAATTCAAATATGAAAAATTAAACAAAATTTATTACACTAGCTGAAATAATTACGAACATAAAACGAACGGAGATTTGAAAAATATTTTGAAACGAAGAAAATGCGCATATGAGAGGGTTCAACCGCGTTCAAATGAAGGGTTAAACCGTCAATTCAAAGGTCGAACCAAGATTCTTGCATGAAGGAGGTTTGATTGATTTCCCGGCCTTTAACCCCACGGCTCGGGGTTATTCGCGCTTCAACCGCGGCAAGGCCACGGCATGGAGGATTAATTGGAAATGGAGCTACTGATCTACGCAATTTTGCATTTTAGTCCCTCGAAATATGGTCAATTGCGCACAAGAATACGAGAAAGGGAAGTAGCGTTTGGAGCTTTAGATCTGGGTGCTCTTGCATGGGCCGTGAAGTTGGGCTTTGGGGTAAGGAAACAAATTTCTTTTAATTGCTTAAATTTTATAAATAAGACTAGTAACTTTGAAATGGAATATCACGACCGTTTTAAACCCTATAAACTCGATTCTTTTTGTGATGGACTCGTATTGACGAGTATAACATAGTCATATAACTTATTGATAGTTGTGGACAAGGGTAAATTTATGACATTATTAAATGAACTGAGTTTAAATCATGTTATTTTAAATAATAACGCCATTTAAATTTATATACGATAATTATTGATGTTTACTTGACCAAATAAATTATTGTTGAGTTAAATTTGATTGAATATGGTAATTAGATATCCGTTTAGCAGAATAAATCGTTTTGCTAATTAAAATTAATTTGACATTTAATTAGAAGAATAAATCCTCATTCTGCTATTCTATAGATTTGGACATCTAATTATATAATGTAATTGATACGCCGCTTTTAATAAGTGATATGGTAACTAATGACGGATAAATGTTAAATTATTCAAATAGTCGTTGATTATGTGAATATCTGTTATTAACTTGAAAAGTTAAATGCAATAATATGGTAGTTGATTTAAGTCCATGGTGATCGTTCAGCCTCCTTCAAATTTGAAAAGTTGATTATTGATTTGAAAGTTATTTTAAGAATAATTATTTTTATCATAAGATTTAAAGATAATTATTATTTAGTAATAATATTTTAAAAAGGTAAAAACTTATTAGTAATAATAGTTTTAAAGATAATTTATATTAGTTTTAAATAATGATTTAAAATTAATTATTTTGTTAATTGATTCTTAAAAGTTATTTCTTAATGTTATTTAAGAATGGTTAGTTACTATTTAAAAGTTATTTAATTATATTAAAGAATAATTAATTTTTATATTAATATTAGTTAAGGTTAATTAATGGTTGTTTTTATAACCGGTTTAAAACATTTATTAATTTTTATATTAATATTATTTTGAAGTTAATTTATTAATACGATAATAGTATTTGAAATTGATCTAATATATTATTAAATAGATTCTGAATTTATTATTTTAAATAAGATTTGATTTAAGTGAAATATAGGGATGTTTAAATAGTGATTTGTTAATTAAATCTATTTTAACTAACTTATGGTTTATCAAGAGTGCCAATTGACTTAAAGAATCTATTAAGGAGTTGGACTAAATATGGAAAGAGTTTTATAAATTGCTTAATTATAACGGAATTTGTAAATGAATTTTAGAGAATTCGAGAAGGGAGAAGTTTTATAAATGAGATTTTGGAATTTATTAAAAATGTCTTATAAAGAAATCGATGTTTTGGGGTTTTCTCCATTTTAGATGATGTTTGCGTTTTGATCTTTTAAATATGATTTCTAAATAAAAATACATCCTAATTATTTGGTGAGTATGCTTATACAACTGTATAACTATATGAAAGGGTTTTCTAAGTTTGAAAGTAAATGGTTTGTGAATATACATGTGCCATTGAGATACTACACCAAAACAGGCAAATTCTAACATTTATAAGTGTTACAAATAATTTCAGTAACACTTTTTAAATGTTACTAATGGGCTGTGAGGAATGGAGCAGCCAAATTTGTAACACTTATAAGTGTTATAAACATACGTATTACTAACACTTATAAGTGTTGATACCTAAATATACAGTAACGCTTATAAGTGTTGGTAACGAAATATACGGTAACACTTATAAGTGTTGCACTACAACAAAAATACCTTATTACAACTGTATTTTTACAACTGTCACAAAATGCTAGTTGTAATAAAGGTTTTTTACAATATTTTATTTCAGAAAGTTGTAATAAACCCATTTTCAACAACTCTTTTATTTTGCTTGTTGTAATAGCGGTCTATTACAACCTTTCTTTTTTGTCAGTCGTAATAGATGTCTATTTTTAACAACTCTCCTTTTTTGCCAGTTGTAATAGATGCCTATTACAACCTTCTTTTTGGCAGTTGTAATAAATGTTTATTTTTAACAACTCTTCTTTTTTGATAGTTATAATAGATATCTATTACAATCTTTTCCATTTTCCCATTGTAATAATTAATTAACGATTATAACTAAATAATAATACTTAATAATAAATAATAAATAATAATTGCTATTAAATAACAATAATTAATAAATAATTTGAAATATGAAGTAATTACTATTAATAATTAGTATCAATAATTACTATTTAATAATTAATAAATAAGAATTAATTTTTAATAATTAATGATTAATATTAACAAGTAATAATTAATATTAATATTTAAGAAATAATAATTAATATTAATAATTAAGAATTAATAATTAATATTTGATAATTAATGATTAGTAATTAATAATTACAAAGTTTTTTTAGAAAGTTGTGTAAACTTGTTTTCAATAGCTCTTTTTTTACTAGTTGCAATAGAGGCCTATTAGATATTAGTAATAATAAATATTTTATAACTAATATTTAACAGTTAATTGTTAATAACATTAATATTTAATAATAACTAATAATTACTATTAAATAACTAATACTTAATAATTAGTAATTAGTTTTTAATAATGACTATTAAATATTTAATAATTAATAGTTGGTAGCATATATGTAATAATTAACTTTTAATTACTATGCATTAAATTAAATCTAAGAAGTAATAAGTAATAATTAAGAAGTAATATTTTAGTAAAAATTAATTTTCAAGAAATTCGTATCATATTTAATATAAATTTTCACTTATTAATTCTAACTTGTAATATAATATTTGCAGAAAAATGAACGCCAACTAACGAAACGTTGATGGCAAAGATGAAATTTAAGCGGGAACGAGTGAAAAATTGGCTCCAAGATTAATGTGTTATATTTCTTCCCACTCAAATCTTCTTCTACCAGATTTCCTTTAATTACCAGAGTACAAGTTCTACCGCAAATTAAATTTTCTCGGCTTGCTTCTCTCTTCTTCCAACCACCACAAACAGAGAAAAAATGGGAAAACTCAAAATTCCCAAATCTCAAAACCATAATTCGCAAACAACAAAATTCCCGCCCCACACCCAGATCAAATGGAATCGACGGCAACCTCAACTTTGGTAACGACAATAGTCAAAAACTACCTTAATTTCAAAGTAAACGGCTACTCTCTGACCAAAGGCATAGGCATCGGGAAATACATCTCATTTGACGTTTTCACCATTAGAGGATTCAATGGGGCGATTTACTTTTATCCCGATGGAAAAAGTGCAGAGGATAATGTTAGTTACGTGTTGTTGTTTATAGCATTGGTTGGAAAGAAAATGACATGGGAGCTTTGTTCGAGTTGAGCTTTATTTTCAACGACGTTATACTCTTAAATACTGAGAGAGTATGTGGTGAGTCTTTTCTTTTGAATTAAATTGTTAAGTTAGGTTGCTTTTTTGTATTTGAATGTTTGTAGTTGAGAATTTGGTTTGTGCTCAGTGGTTACCGTTTTTTTTTGAATTGTAGTTTGTAACTATGCCATTGTTGTTTACTATTGTGAGTTGAAGCATAGAAATTATATCCTTTAAAAGCAAAAGTGGCAGTTGAATATGAATGAAAAGGTCGGTGACGCGAATCAGTTTGTTCAGTTTTCCCTTTTTTGAATTTTTGGATTTGTTTTGTAATGGTCATGTTTGAATTCTAGTGAGTGTTTTTGTATCATATAATGCTTTCTGGCATTTAATTTACAGAGGATGCAACTGAAGTGGTTCATAATACTGTTCTTAATCTCAAGAAATTTGCTTTTCCTTTGATTGAATGCCTGCATGCAGCAATTGCAGATAGTTCAAAAATCAAAATCATGGAGCTTTGGAACTAAGTTTATATGGATGTTTGTTTAGCTTCTTGTCGGATTAAAACACTTGCACATAATCTCATCTGAGCTTATAAGAATTGTTCATTTGTCAGACGCGAGTTCGTTAATTATGTTCTTGATCAAAACAGTGCACTAGGATTCCCTTCATAGATTGAGGTTCTTTTTTTGTTATTCTTGATTTTGTTAATTCAAGAATTGATTCACGATGTAGTTCTGCTTTGTCTTGTTTCTGTTGGAGTCTTGAATATCGGTCATGAATTCAAGAATTGTATGGTTCTGTTTTTTTTAAAATGTAATTATATATGTAAATATAATAAGGCGTGCAGATCTTTAATGGTGTAATTTTTTATGGAACTCGACACTTTGTTTATATTGTAAGTAAAGATAGCAAAAATTAAAACGCTACTAGAATATGTAAATAAATCTATTACAACTTCCAAAATCTATTGCAAAAGATACCATTGCAATTACCATTAGCACTTGCGATAGACTTTACCACAACAGCCAAATGAAGTTGCAATAGACTTTATTACAACTGCCAAAAGCGGTTGTAAAAAAAACTTTTTACAACTGCTATCGACAGTTGTAAAAATACCAAACTCTATTACAACTCCGGCTATAACGACGGGCGGGCGCCTGTTGTAATAGATCTATTACAACTGTTTTTGACAGTTGCGAAAGGGTATTTTTGTTGTAGTGTTGGTACAGAAATATACGGTAACACTTATAAGTGTTGGTAACCAAATATATGGTAACACTTATAAGTGTTGGTACAGAAATATACGGTAACACTTATAAGTGTTGGTAACCAAATATATGGTAACACTTATAAATGTTGGTACAGAAATATACAGTAACGCTTATAAGTGTTGGAAAATGATTATTTAGTAACACACACATATATATACCAAAACTTAAACGCAAAGTTTAAATATAAACACTCTGCAAATAATGGTTTCCATATCACAAATAATTCATCATACATATTCAATGCAAAATTTAAACGCTCTGCAAATGTAGTATAATATATCATAAACAATTATTTACATATTTCAAATACCACAATGTCATATATTCAGATATTATTACAACATAAGCTTCAATTTTTTTTTCAAAACACACTTAAAGTTTAACTTACGGTTAACCTAACCATTCCCGATCGTCCACTCCAAACTCTAATGGTTTTGAATATTCTTTAACGTCAATTGCAACAATCCAAAGCGTCCTTCTTCAAGTTCCTGCATTTAATATAAACACTCGATAAAAACTTATACCTTCAAAATCAAAAGGTTAAAGACTGAGTTACAATTCAAGTTCTAATTTTTTTAGTATTTATGAATTCGCAAACTTAGTATGCAAAATACATGTTAATCAAACTCAATTAGCGTTTGCGAATTGAGTTTGCAAACCCAATTTGCATCGATTTTGCTACATGCTCGGTTTGTGTGTTCAGTTTGCAAGCTTGGTTTGTGTGCTCATTTTTGCAAACTAATTTGCATGCTTAGATTTGCAAATTGGTTTCATGCTTGGTTTTGCTAATAGGAAACAAACATCCACCTTACGGAGATTTTTGTTAATGGATGTATTACTTAATGTTCAAGACTGCCAATAACATGCGTGGAGTTGCCCAGTTATAGTCCACAAGAGTAAGCTTGTTTCTTTGAGATAAAGTAAATAATAGAATTAAAAATTTATGTGCACATAGATGATTGTATTACAGGTTCTGCCTACCCTCATTTCAAATTCCCATGGCTCTGATTGTTTTAAGCTCCAGTCTATTAATTGAAAGTAGGGACGAATCATACCAATTTTAATCCTACTGAAAGAAACAACTATGTGTCTGTTGCATATGAAGATTCTGAACTAGCAATATGATTCTCCCCAACAAAAAAGTACGGATTCTCTAAGATTTCTTTAATTCTTTTTTGGAAACTGCAGATAAGGAAATGATAAATGAACGACTAACCTATGTGGACCACCATGAGGGATTGGTACTTCATTTCGCCACTCTTTCTCCAAAGCCTTCCCATTTTTACTGCAAGACTCCAATGCTCTAATCCTGGCTTATGTCGGTCCTCTTTACTACCGCCCATAACATGCAGCCTACCTCTCCAAAGCTGAGTTGCTAGAGCATACCTGTAAACAATTGTTACTCATTTTATTGTTTTTCTTTCCTTGTACTTCCGGCCTACAGTATCTACTATCAAAATAAACATTCCATTATATACAACCTATTTTGCATGAACTTGCAGCAAATCACTAAATATCAATAAGGCACATAACATGAAATATAATTATTGATCAAATACACATTTACTTAGCCATTTCATATGCATGTACATGCACAGTGTGTGAGAGTGTACATGTATGTGCCTACAAGCAAAAGAGTTTATAGTTCATTTCAGAAACTTAAAGATATATTCCAAATCCGACATCCATACTGGTAGGCAATCTGTACTATGTAATATGTTGCATGCATGGGTATTGTTTTGTAGGAGATGAGACGCGGTGCAATAGTACACTATAGATATGAATATTAGGTTGTGATATTGAATATATGAAAGACAACCAATTAATTCTTGCATACGATATTGGTAAAAAGGTACAATGTAGTAAAAGTTGAATTGCGCATGACAATTAAAGAACTGTATGAGGGTAATTATGAAAAAAAGGAAAAGGGAGTATATATACCTAGGGACAGGTAAAGAAGGAAAATCATGCCATTGTTTTGTTTTTGTATCCAGCACAAAGTTCCAAGCAGCTGGACCTCTGCATTGTGGGCCATATTGACCAGTGACAGCGTATATATATCTTCCATCTGTTGCCATTCCCAGATGAGAATTTTCCATATCTTTTGGCATCGGGATCTTCTCTCCCCATGTATTGTCCATGAAATTGTATATATCCACATGAGAATGTACCTAAAGGAGTAGCAGAAAAATAAAAATAAAGGGTAATCAAGCATAAACAGTAACAGAAGGCACAATTATGAAGGAAAAACAATGATAAAAAGAATCACATAACATAGACAAGCAGATCCATCCACAACCAAGTTTCAAAACTTCATACAAGATTACTTATGAGGTGATGTGAACATAACTACATCGTCAAACTAAAACAAACAAAAAATGAACAAAAAATATAAAAGTTTAAGTTGCCATCGTCAAAAAATGTCTGCTAGTGTTCAGCTAACATATGCTTGCACATATTCCATTCATACATGTATTAATTGTATGCACGGGTGTTAGGAACGGGATTTTCGACGCACGAAAGTCGACATCAATACCTTCACTGTATCAACTGCCAAGCAATCGAAGGCCGGAAAACCGTACTGTTAGGGTTAAAGAAGAGGTAGAAGATAGAAGAAGAAAGACAGAAAGAAGCAACAGAAAAAAATATCAAAATCTCACAATCGCAGTGGAACAACATACAATAGATAAATGAATAATCTTTAAAACAAAGAACTATATCAGTTATTACATTACATCACATTACATTACATTATCAGAGTTTACAAAAACAAACAGCGGAAAAGAAATACTATATACTAGATGATACGCCATGCCATCCAGCTTGCTCCTGATCTCCACAGCAACTCCTGAATTCCAGAATGACCTGATAACCTGACTCTAGATTGCCCGTGTGAAAATGATGGGCACCCAGAGTTTAGGAAGGAAACAATAAACTCCAGGTTAGTCATGGGACTTGTGTGAGAACTTAAAACAGTTATATCATTTTAAAATAAACAAAGAAATATTTTAAAATAGATTCGCAATGCTTTTAGAAAATGCAACTACCATAAGGCCTTCCACCACACACACAATGCAAACGCAGAACTTAGAGGAGATTTCCCCTTATGATAGTCAAAGATGCTTGATACGCAAATTTCTTTTCAATATTATTATTATAAGTGAAAAATGTGGAAAAACCATTTCGAAAGTAGAATATAAATCTTAGCCAGCATAGGTACCATTATATTATGCCTGCTATAGCTACCTCCTGAGGAGACAGGTTATACAATTTGCAATCGTAAAGGGTTCGTATTGTTTCTTTAGATTTCCAACAAATGGTCAGGCCAAGGAAATTCTCATTGCCATATGGAAATGCCTCTGGAAGGACGTCCCGAGAACCTAATCGGATCTCTGCCAACACAAGGCCGGGTTACCCCTAGCTGGGTAACTACTGACACGAACATGCCATCCCCCGGTCGTAACCGACCTAAATCTCGGGATTCACCAACAACCACAAAATAATAAGTTTGCAGCAACAACATAGGTTAAGTATCAGGGCTCCATACCATAATACCACCTCTATCCAGAAGGAATGACATACACTAAGGGGGCGCTATCCTCTAATAACTTTGCCGCATCTTTCCTGTTTTGACCATTATCGGGGTGTGAGCTCTGACGAAGTCTCGTCCACAAAGTTACGCTTTATACAAAAGCCACGCTTTGATCAACAAATGATCAGCAACACTCAACATGCCACGTTACCAAATTGGGAATATATCACTAGTAACCATCAACTACATAACCTCTGAGCTCGTATGTCTCAGAGAAGGGTGTTAAGCTAAGAGAATAAATTCTCCGCCACCAATAGAAACGTATTTAATAGAAACCAGCTTTGCATCTCAAATTGTAACGTCAGACACACATCCATACAAGTCCGTTCCGGGATCGAACGGAACCGAAGGCACTTCCAAAGAAGCCCTTGCAATCCGGATATTCACTAATCATGACCGGACTTCCCATCACAAAGGGTGATAAAATCTCTATAGCGAAGATCAGCCGATGCAGAGACATTCGACGGTAATCCTTCCACTTCGAAAATATCCGGTCTTCAACACCGGTCTTCAAATGCTACCCATTTCGACATATTATTATTCGGAATGGGATTTATGACACAAAGGTCCTCTCCCGGCTAAACCGAATAACGAGCGCTTATTTTAAAATAAGCGTAGCATTCAAATTCAAGCAAATCACAACAAATACCCATTTAAAGGTAAATATTGATAGTCGGTTATTTAACTATCAAAAGATATGCACAACATCACCAGATTCCAAATAATTTCCCAAATTACTTATTTTCCAAAAAAAATTATCTTTACAAGATATAAAATTTTCCACACTTCAAAAATAAATCAATGTTTATTTTTTTAAATCAAATTTCCCATTCCTTTATAAATTCCATGATGAATTTAAATTTCCAAATATCCACTGATATACGATTTTCAACTCGATTTCATATATTCACTTTCCATTTATCTTTAAAAGATATCATCTCAAAACATTTCACTTCATATTGGAAAACATTTCCATACTTATTTAACAATAAGTAATTCATAAATCTATTTATTTTCAATACTTAGAAAATATTCAATATACTTAAATCACAATTAAGTATATATTTCATTCTTTAAGGAAAACATTCTCTTAAACACATTTATTTGGGTCAAAACGAGTGTTGCGTAAAGCATCGTTACGACAACCCAAAAGCACTAGTATAGGGATTCGAAATTAAGATAGATATATAAATCCCAATACTATATAAAACATTTCCTTTCGAAAATCATTTACTATAACAACAGTGTTATAGTCCACCATTTCCTTATCTCTCGAAAATGTCTATTTCAACAATGAATGTTGAAATCTATGGTTTCGATCCTTAACACATTTTAAAACAACTTCAAATCGTTTTAATTCTATTTAAAATATCACTTCCCCAAAACATTTCTTTAAAATATTATTTATTATCCAAAATCGTGAATATACTTCCTTAACCAAATTCAACATTTCTACACATTTTATTTAAAAGGATTATCCACTGCCCAAAATCGTGGATATATCTCCTTTAATAAGATATAGTAATTAACTTATCAAAATAAGTCGATTTCGGATTTATAAAATAAGGTTTATAATTTCCATTTATATTTTATAACAACTTCAACTTATAAAATCACTTTATTAACAAATTCTATCCATATCCCATTTACACACCAAAATCTAAATTATAAGCAAATTACTTATAATTCTCTATTTACAAATTCATTCTTTTTATAACTTCAAAATCGTAGAATTTATTCTTTTATAAAATCCATTTATAACATCATTTTAAAACGTCTTTAAATCTCCTTTATAATTTCATTACTTTGATTCAAAAAATCAAATTTTATAAATCTTATATATAAAGCTTTTAAAATAAATTCAAAAATCTCTATTTAAACCATTTTAAAAAAAATCATTAACTCCATATTTTCAAAAAAATCAATTTTCAACTATATTTCTCAAAAATCATAATTTTTATAACATTAAAATTATAACGTTTATTTATTTAAAATGAATCAATTCCAAAATTCAATAAAATGTATACTTTCAAAAATCACTTTAAAATCCCTTTTAAATTTGAAAATCATCACTTTAACACTTTTAATTTTCCAAAATAGGCCCAATGCTGCAACAACACTAAATATAACAATCACGGCATCCAAGCATCATATATCAATATGATAACAGAATATATCTCAAATATCTGTAAATAAATCAATACTGTTGAGGAATCCAGTTGGATCCCTCCAACCTGTTTCCCTGCATCTATAGATGTTCGTACAATACCAATCCCGTTTCAATACGGAATATCGCGGTACATGGGTTTATATAAAATATTATCCACTATTAAGCGGCGCAATAGGGTCTCATCCGCTATATAATGCGGAAAAATCAACTCCAAGTACATATATAATACCAATTCCACTCACGGTGGAATTATCGCGGTATGTGGGTTTAATAAATAACATCCGCTTAATATACGGCGTATAGGGTCTATTTTTTAAAACAATAGATAATAAATTTATCATCCAAGCATACAATCAAGAAATTTTAAATCTAACTATTTAAAATTTAAATCGAAATCGATTGAGTGAGAAGTTCTCACCTTGTTTCCAATAATAGTTTCATTGGTTTATTTCGAATAAAATTAAACGCACGTTTAATTTTACCCAAAATTGTCACTAGCTCCAATCAACTCCAATCCAGCTCCATCGCATAATGTTTGCGAATACGAACCCAACGCAATTCGTTTCGTCCAAAATGGACCTCGTATGAAAGAGATATCGCGTTACAGAGTTTATACGATTTTAAATATATTAATTTACGTTTCTTTTTTTAACTTTTAAACCTTAAACATCTGGACTGTTCGTCTCTTTTGATAGAATCAGGACCGCTCGCCTTTTCTTCTTCCCCCCCCCCCCCCCCAGAAAAATGCGACCGAAAAACCCACCATAGCCGCCGTGCTTTCATGATTTTATGCTCCCACCACGATCAGTTTCAGGTCGATCGAAGACCACCGCCTCGAAGCCTGCTACGCGTGCTACTATCGGCCAAGGTATTGTGGAGCTCAGCTACAATTTAGCCTCGAAAAATGTGAACGAAGGCCGGCCAAACGCGAGTGAATTGCCGTCGATTCGTTAAGCTATTTCCGATCATAACCGTTGAATAGAGAGATCTTGATGCTCTCTACAACTTTGTAGTTGAATGTTTGTCTTGATTGTTTATAGATTGGGAGATATTTGAGGAAGAAAATCGAAAAGCATCGGTCATTGAAATTTAGAACTGGCGGCTAGGGCTTGGAACCCTAATTTCTTTGCAAAAGTGAAAATATGAGGTCCTTTTATAGAAAAATGGCAACGCACTATTCATCCCGAAATTTTCCAAACTCCAAACGAAGCGTGCCGACTGGCGTTTATAATGTTTTACCCCTATTCCGAACGCATTGGAATATATATCAGGAGCCAATTCAATCAAATTTGGAAGATAAGTTTTTGAATCGACTATATAAATTCAAAATTCACTCAAACCGATTTCTACGCGTTTTAGCTTGTCCCAGACAAACCGTAAATCCGATTAACACGAAATTTGAAACTATATAATAATATAACATTATCGATCCGATGAAACTGGTTTCGTCGAAATCCAAGACTGTTTGAAAAATGGTTATTTTTACTCGTCAATTAAATATTAAAATATTCAATTTCTGCAAATTAACTTTTAATCCAATTTTAAAAGTTCTATAACATCATTCTAACTCCAATATGATTAAATACAACTTTCCAAATCAATTTTAATCACATTAAACCCAATTATCAATTATTTCTGTAATTTCAAATATTAGATTATCGATTTAATTATCCACTTAAATCTAGATATTCGAAATAAAAATTATTCGACTTACAAATTTTACTTGTAAATATTTAAAAAAATCAATTAAATATACGAATTTCAATTGATAGAAATTCTGGGTCATTACAACGGGATAAGCATATCATGATATTATTTTATCCTCGTTTGCAGTAGAAAAACATCAATATGTTTCTGCTACAGTATTATGACATGTACTGGTATAATTATCAATGGTTATATAGGTGAAATATTTAGGGAACATAGCGTATGTAATATTAAGATGGATTCTAGAAATATACAATTATAGATTCTACGGCCTGAGAATCAGTGTTCATAATCTATGAATATATATGTACGTGAATATTCATGTGATTGCTTTGCCAAAAAAGAAAGAAAGAAACAAGCCAAGGAAATTATAAAAAAGTATTCTATGAATGAGCCCTGTACATATATCTCAGGTTGTTCTGCTCTATGACATGCATTCCTCCATGCATGTTCAAGAAATAAATGCAGCATCAGTGAATCATGAACATATATGTAAAAAGAGTCTAACAAATCAAGGTAGTGATGGATATGGATGTGCCTGAGATGACATATGAGGAGGCATTTAAGATGATGCTAGTGGATTTTAATCTGATACATTATAGCTTATATGTGATGTCCCGGAATTTTGGGCAATACTTATTTAATAGTTTCCATTTATAATTTATTTTAAAATATGTTATATTGATTTAAAAATCTAATTTAACCAAATATTATATACAAAACTAATAATTAATCTAATTTGACAAATGTTATCTTTTCAAAAACTCAATAATAATGATAATTTAATTTGAAATGTTCATTCTTTTCAAAGGATAATAATATACATATATATATCTAATTAATAATAATTAATCTTTTTAAGTCAATAAAGATATTCCATTTGTAATGTATATATGTATACATTGTAAAAAGGAAATTGGTTCAATTTAAATTTAATAAAAATATTTTCAAATTATAATATATATATCTATATATTGTGATTTGGAGTTCTGTTCTAAAATTCAAATAATTTTTAAAGTTAATATTTAAAATGTTCTATTTATAATGAATATTTATATTTGTATATATTTATTGTAAATAGAAAATAATGGATTAAACTTAAACAGAAAATATGTTTTCAAATTTATAATGTACATATGTTTATATGGTGATTTGGAAGATTTTTGATTTGGTTTCATAAAATGCTTTTCAAAGCTATTTAAAATTAATTTTTATTTATAAAACACTTAAAGGAAGAAAAAAATTTATTACAAGAATAATAGCTTGGAAATAGTACATTATTATAAAAGTTTAAATTGTTTTCTTTCAAATTGGTTTCTGAAAACAAATTTAGTTTTTATATATAATATCAATGTTAGTTATAATAACTTTAGTTTAAACTTTTAAAATAAAATTTAAATAAATGTTACTTTCTTTCTTTTAAAACTTATTTTTAGGAAAGTGAGTTTTAATAATTATAAATTTAATCATGAAGTTATAAATACATTTCATAGTTATAAATATATAACATGAGTATTAGGTTAATATTGTAATTAAGGTTTAATTCATTTATAAACAAATAATTAATGTAATTCTTAAAACACTTGGCAACATAAGAAATTTATGAAATACACTTGTTTACAAATTAATAAAGGTTTGGACATTTGTTAATACATGGGTTTATTCATAAAACAAGTGGCAGTCTTTGTTTTAAAAGAAAGTTTTGTTTTTTTAATTAAAGTTTAAAAGAAAAGATTAGTTTTTGTTTTCTTCAGCTAAATCTCCTTTAATTTTTCTTCAACTAAAAAAAAAAGAGAAATCAAATGCAAGATCTTTCAAAATGAAATCAAAAATAAAACAAAATTCAAATCTGTAACCAAAGAGAAAAAGGAAAATCTGAAGCTTTTCAAACTCATATCCAAATTGCAACCTGAAAACATGGTTTCAAGCTTAACCTGGAAATATACAGCAATCAACTATTAGCAAGATTTCAGCAAAAAAAAAAATTCAATCAACAGAAAATCAAAATGCAGTATTACAGAGTTATTCTCTACTTCAAATCTCTGTGAGTAAATACCTTTCTTAAAAACAATTTTAAATTCCTTATTCGTTTGATCTGTGAAATGATTGATATAGTAAACATAATATCAATGTTTGCATGCTTGATTTGAAGATTTGAATGCATGTTTATTTAGCTGTTTGAATACCTGTAGATATGAAAGTTTTTAAACTCCTATTCTTATGCATGTTTCAGTTTCATAAAAATTCCTATATTCTAAGTTAATCATTGATAATCATTAATCATTGAAAGAAATCTGATCGTAATGAGGTAAATTTGTGTTTAAAAATAAATCTTAAAATTTATATTGAACAATAAACTGTAAATTTTGGATTTACAGTGGAAAAATCAAAATTGGGTAAAAATCAAATTCAATAATTTAAATTTTTGATCATATGATCTGAATCGTTGTTCAAAATCATGAATTTTAAGATGAAGATTGTAATTTTTAATTTAGTATTCAGAGAGAAATTGGGAATTTCTTGGAATTGGGTTATTGGTCGATTGCCGATGATTGGAGTTGAGTTGGAGGTCGAGCTTCGGCAGGGAGGTGGTCATGGTGACTGGTGATGCAGGAAAAATGATGAAGGGTTTTTCTGATAGACATGGCAATCAGGGCACGGCATAGTAGGGTTTTAGGTTTTTTTCTGTTTGGGTTGGTATCGTCGGCAGTTCGTCGTCGTTGTTGATTTTGGGCGAATCGCATGAGGGGGGAAGGATGGCGAGGGTTGAGGCACTTGTGTGGGCAACGTGGCAGGCACTCCGGAGTTGGGTATCGCCGTTGGCGGCGATCATTTGGTTCGAGTGTGCTTACTGATTGAGGATGTTGTAGCCATATTTTGTTGCAGTGGTTCTTTCGTCGATTTTGGGTGACGAGGGGGTTGACGAGGTCGTTGTGGACTTATGGGGCATGCCGGTGATGGTAGCCGTCGATCGATCCCAGTGTGCATGTGCACGGGCTCTTTTTGGTGCTTATGTTTCGTTTAGGAAGAATTGGCCATGGTTTCGTTGTTTGCTCGAGAGTTGGTTCGTGATGGTCCCACGTGCAACTCAAAGTTTTGTAGGAGGTGTGTCGCGTGAGTTCGGTCTTGAGTAATTGGGTTTCCAGGATTTTGTTCCTGTTTGATGTTAACTGCAAATTGAATTTTCTAAAATTCAAAACAAACTCTGTTTTTATATAAAGTTTTTAAATAGTTTAAAAATGTTTAAATGTTTAAATTTAAAACTTTGTGTTTTAACAAGTTTAAGTTAATCTTGTTTTTTAAAAAATAGTTTTTTTTTAAAAAAAAAAGTTTATTATTAACCGGGTTTGTACTTTATAAAATGAAGATTCAAATTTGAAAGCAAATTGATTTTTTTAACAATGTGTTTTAATTAGTTTTATAAAGGATGAATATTTGACTTTAAAAGAATTTTAGTTTTAAAGTTTGGATTTTTATAATTTAAACTTTTGTTTTAAAATAGTTTGTTTCATTTTTGCTTTGTTAAGTGATATAATAATGTTTTCAAATACAAATGTTATTGAAGTGTTTTAAAATGTTATTAAAGTAGGGTATTTAACTTAGATAAATTTAAGGTTAATGATAAATTAAAAGATGATGTTTTTTTGAATTTAAATGTTTAATTTTTAAAATGATTGATTAAAGTTAATAAAATGTATGATTTATCGTAATCAAGTTTAATTATAAGGTAATTAAAGTAAATTATTCAATTAACTTAAATTGGTTAATGTAAGTAATTAAATTAAGGTAAATTAGTTTGTGTAATTAATTAAGTGTAATTAATTACTTAATTAAAAATTAATTTATCAAGGTTAATTAATTAAGAAATAATAAAGTAATAAGTAATTAAGAAGTTAATTACTTAATGATTAAGAAGAATTATTTAAACATAAGTACTTAATGAAGTAATTAAAGCAATTAATTACTCATTGTAATTAATTAAGTTATTATGGTTAATTTTAGTTAATTAATTAAGTTTAATTAACTAAAAAGAATTACTTAATGATGGGATTAATTATAATTACTTAATGTAATTAAAGAGGTATAATTACTTAGTGAAGTAATTAATGAATAATTACTGAATGTAATTAGTTAAGGAAATTACTTGATGGATAGTAATTAAAGAGGTATAATTACTTAAGGAAGTAATTAAGTGATAATTACTCAGTGTAATTAAAGGATTGATTAATGTAATTAATCAAGGTGTTGGTTAAATTGGTAAAGTAATTAAAGGAAGTTAATTACTGATTATGATTAATCAGGTTTGATTAATAATTGTAATTAAGTTTATAATTAATAATTAAATGTAATTATGAGAAAGATTGATTAAATAAGTAATTAGAGGGTCATTAATTTATGTAATTAATGAATAATTAATTGTTTAATTAATTAATAAATGTGATTAATTATAAGATAATTAATCAATGAAGTGAGGAAGAGTAATAATTAATTAATGTAACTAATTAAGGATTTATGTAATTAATTTTTGTTAATTAGTTCCTTAGAAATTAATTAAGGTTAACTAATGATTAAAAATAAATTAATTTGTGTAATTAATTTAAAGGCTAATTACATAAGGTGATAAAAGAATAATTAATCTAGGTGATTAATTAAGAATATGATTAAAGGATAATTAATCTGTGATTGAAGATTAATTAATTGAATTATGAAGATGATTAAAGAGTGATTAATTAATTAATTGTACTTAATTAATGATTGCTTAAGCAGGATTAGTTGTTTAATTCTCAAGTAATTGATTTAATTTAAGATGATTAAATTAATTATAAAGGAATTAATGATGCCTGTTTGTGCATGATTGTTTGTGGAATATCTGGATTGGTTGATATCTATTGGATGATATGTTATGATATTCTATGATATGATATGTGATATATCAATGATAAATGTGTGATATTTATCTATGAATGATGTTGTGTGAATTCAATGTTTAAATTGAATTAAATTATTGAACTTAAATCACTTGGACATTAAGATGGCGTTTGGATTCAATGAGACCGGGATCGGGTTTCCAAATTTGGAATTCCGAAAACCACATCGATCCAAATTAAACGTTAGGTCGTGAATCCAAGGGGAGTGCAAGTGAAGACTTAAAGTGTAAGAACTATTCGTCAGTATAACTCTGGGGGTGATTGCGAGATGAGTTTGACGAAAATAGTACTTACAGGTTCGAGATGGTGATTTAGAGTGCAAGGGCTATTGTCGTTAACTCTGAGGGTGATTCCAAAATGAGTGTAACGAGATAGTGCCTTCGGTTTCTTTCGAACTCGGAACGAACTTGTATGGATTGAATGCTTTCAGAATATCGTCAGGTGGACGATGAGCATTCTAAGATAGATATGTCCTATAAAGGTAATCGCAGCCTCAAGCCTCATCAACCGGGAATGGCTAAAACAGGAGAGGTGCAACAAAGCTAAGTGGGTCATGCCCAAGTAGGACGAGATTTACCCCTGTCTAGAGGTCCCTTTTTTATTTCGGCTGTGTGGGCGGTTGAATATGACAACTGCCGGGGTGGTCTTGTTCGGGAATGTCCTGTAAGGGATGGTTCCGGTCTTGTGTTGCAGGGGAGCGGGCGTACTCCTCGGTACGGTGATCTAGGCCATGTACTGTGATGGGCGGTACCCCAGTAGCCCTGCCATTGTATGGAATCCAAAATTCAATAAGTGCTTGTACGGTTTTGATTGTGCCCAACTATGTCGGAACGTGAGATGTAAGCATTCCAGCTATTTCTGTATTTTATTTTGAAAACCCTAGACCCTATTATAATATCACTGGATTTCCTATCAAATGTTTTGGTTAGCATAAGGTAAAAACTTACCTTTGTTTATTTGTGGGGAGTCTTACGTGATACCTTTGTTTTTCAAAGGATTTTCTAAAGTTAAGCAACTTTTAACCGTTTACTCACACCAGACCCCTGTCTGACCCGAGTGTTTATTTTCTGTTTAATTAAACTCTTGGGTACTCATATTATGTATGAGTAGTCGAGGGATTCAGGTTTTCTTTGACGAGTTCTGGAGGAGATATGGAGCAGGTGGCTTCAGCGTATAGATATATATATATATATATATATATATATATATATATATATAGTGGTTCCGCTGTGTTTGAGTTGTATCTGTTTCCTGTTATGTACTTGAATTGTAATATCTAGACATGTGTTATAACTGTCTAGTTTGTTTGTATTAGCTGTATAACTCTCATGTATATGATACTATGAAATATTTTATTTGATTAATATAATTTATTCGTTCCATTGTGAGATTCTGATGTTGTTTTTTTTCTTTTCTATCTTTTCTCTTTTCTATCCCTTTCTTTCTTCTTAATGATGCGTCTTTCTATGGTATGAAAGGCGAGTCGTTACATTATACTACTGCTCAATTTGTTCTTGCTACTTAAGATGCTAAATTGCATTATGTGATACAACTGCAAGTCATGATGTAGATGAGAATTGGAATGTTAAACCGGTCAAATTTCGGTTTAGTTAGAAAAGTCAGGTCAGTTGAATTTGTTATAATATTTGATTCTTAAAATATTCAATTCTTATTCTTAAATTTTAAATTAGCCTCTAAAATAATGCTAAAACAAATTGGTCAATTGAATACTACGGGCGGTTGTTAATTAACAATATAAAAACAAAGCTTCTAATATAGTAATCAAGCAACCATCACTCGACATTACTATAAATTCAGCATTAAGTTTTATTGGGCATATCTCATTTGCAAGTAAAGCCATTGAGCTTCACTTCTAAAACTTGGTAGCAACAGGTATGAATTTTGGTTCGTGTGTTCATACTAAATGTATTTTATTATCACTATTGACAAATAGGCTAAAATTTAAATATATTTATCACTATCAAAAAATAGAAGTGAGATTGCATGAACTCAACAGTATTCCACCGTGCAAGTTCAAGAAATAAATGTAGTACCAGAATCATGAAACATATATGTGTATGAAGAGACAAACAAATCAAGGCGATGATGAATATGGAGGTGCCTAAGATGACACATGAGGAAGCAATTGAGATGATGCTAGCAGTTTTTAATCTGATATGCTATAGCTTATACTACTGCTCAATTTGTTCTTGCTACTTAGGATGCTAAATTGCATTATGTGATACAATTACAAGTCATGACGCAGATAAGAATTGGAACGTTAAACTAGTCAAATTTTGTTTTAGTAAGAGAGGTTAGGTCGGTTGAATTTCTTATAAAATTAGATCATTATGTATTTAATTCTTATTCTTAAATTTTTTAACTTAGCCTCCAAAATAACGCTAAAATAAATTAGTTCATTGAATACTATGGTAGTTAATAATATAAAAATAAAGCTTCTAATATAGTAATCAAGCAACCATCGCTCGCATTACTATAAATTCAGCATTATGTTTTATCGGGCATATCTCATTTGCAATTAAAGCCTCTGAGGTTCACTTCTAAAGCTTGGTAGCTACAAGTTTAAATTTTGGTTCGCGCGATTATGCTAAATGTATTTTATTATCACGATCAAAAAATAGGCAGAAGTTTAAATATATTCACACTTTATAAGCAGAAATTGATCATGACATTAGAATTTTTGATGAGTTACTTGTAATTTTTGTTTCGACCATAGCATATTGGATACATGCAGGCCAATACACTTGTTTGGTGACTATTTGAACATTTACAGATTACATCCACAAGAGGATGAGGATCTGAAGAATTTAGCATCTAAAAACATTGTTTTTATGGGTGTTCTAATGCAACAGGGGTTTCAAGCTATATTTCCTTGCCCTTATACTCTTATTCATGCTATATATCTTAGCAAAAATACAAACTATGACACTGCTGCTACATTCAAGCAAGTAAAAAAATGACCTGAACAGTTCACTAAGGGGCCAGACAAATTTGGAGAACATCCGTCTGAATTGAAGACGGTGGGACAACCATTTGATTCAGTAGTGGTTTTGGACATGCATGCATTAATAGTTCCTGCACAACCCAATGCATATAAAGTACGTATCCAGAACTCATGCATCTCATCATGTGCCGATCGTAACATATGACTATGACTATATTTTAGTTGTGAGATGATGGCTGATTTCCATTCTAAGTACAAGATTCCATCCACTGGCAATGGTGACTTTGCGCCAAGCTGATCATATTGGAGTAATGCAACTTTCTACGCATCTGGTGCTATATTTATAAGTCCTATGAAGGAAGTAAGGCCAGGGTTAGTGTACGATCTTGGTGTTATTGGTTATTATAATTATTTGTTTTGTAAGCTGAAAATAATATCATGTAATAAGTGTTTCTGGTGAAGATACTTTGATTTTATTACATTAATAATCAGCTCTTTTGGTATCATTTTAATGGATGTTTGAATTGAAAGCAATATCATATTGTAAGTGTTTCAGGTACAATTATGTAATCCCAAAAACACTATAAGGCTTGGGACTTTTTACACAACAATTATCAAAAAAAAGAAAAAGAAAATGATATACATGTTCATACAATTGCACGCTCATGTATAATATTATACTAGTATGTTTTGTTTCTACTCTGAATAGATTTTCACAGAATAATTAGAATAATGGTAGTTGGTCTTCAGTAAATATGAATGAATAGTGCACTGAAAAGAGCCCTCATTTTGTTCATTGTTGGTATTTTGAGCAAAAGGTTATGTAGGTTAGGTGAAGAAGAATTTTGATTTGGTAATGATTCAATGCAGCTAGGTAAAGAAGAATTTAAAAGGCAAGAAATTAATGCAAGTAAAGAAAACAGATAGTAAAACTTAAAAGGTAATTGATTATAAATATGGTATCTATACAAGGCAGAAAACAACAGAAAGGCAAAATATATAATCATCATAAAACAATGTAAACCTCCCAGGTCTGAGGAGAAAAAATGTTCAATCAAACATCTCTTTTGAGTTCATAGACTTTAAAGCTAGCCATAATTGAAATCTTAATATAGACATTTATGTGTATGTGCAGGTGTTATTAATTTAGTTTAATGTTGACTTAAATCACAAATTAACTAAATTGAGACAAACTGAATTACTAGACTGCACCTCCCCATTAACTGACCTACTGTTCCAGGTTGGTCTTCTTGCTTTGTCCACCTCAAATATATTGTCGCTTGATTTTAACAGATTCTAACTGTGTCAATATTACAAATTATTCTCATGTACGCACACCGCTTTGTCAAACCACATTGATCAGTCTGTATCTCTCTCAATATCATTTTATAACTATGATCCTAACAATAATTAAGATTCATTATTCAATTAGTTAGTGGCCTTGCATTCAACATTTTGTCCATGCTATTACATTTTTTGTTTCGTTGCACATAAATTTGTCATGAAATACTAGATTTAATTGCTAAAAAAATAGAAACATTAGTTTATACATAAAGGATGAAAGTCAGCAACATAAGAAGAAAAATATGGACTATTTTGTTTTCACTCAGTAACATGGACGTAATAATTTCCGTAATAACGTAAAATTATGGACTATTTTGTTATGAAATATAATCTAATTATTAATGATGATCAGAAGAAGAATCATCTCAAAATTATCCAATTCAAACATATAAAACCTTACTGCAAATAATAACAATTGTAACTTGTTTCAAATTAAATATTCATGTATACCTTTTCAAGTTTTCAGACAGTCAGAATAATTAGATAATAGCAACTTGCCCTGAGTGCTTGGTGTTGAATTTGTGCCCTAGATCAACCTTTTCTTCTGTTGTCATGTCGATTGATTTGGAATTAGAGAAATGATGCTGAGTGGGAGTCGTTGTTGCCACCTCGCCTCGCCATACGCCAACCGTCGCCACACATCGCCGGTCGTTAGTTGCCATTTTTTTCTACCGTATCTCTTTTTCCTCCCTTTTTTCCTATACACGTTTAGATGGTGCCTTAATTTTTCAAGGGCCCTAAGAGAACGCTTTACATGCATTGGGGAAGGGTTGGGCCTGCTTTAAAGAAGATACGCTGTCGGATTTCGCGTAGAAGAAGAAGAAGCCTGAAACCCTGTATCGATTTCGTGTGGTAGCCTGAAACCCTACAATGAAATTCAATTTTTTGTGCAGCCTGGAGATGTTAAGCGTGAGAAATCAGATGGGATATGAAAATTACCAGATACTCCCTAAGTAAATGAATTATTTACCAATACATTGACTATTATAACACTTTATTTGTGTTGCAAATAATAAACAATATTTTGCAAAGTTTATACCAATGCTTTTTTTAGTAGCCAACGCTTTTTGACCGTTGGTAGTTTATAACATTTATAAGTGTTGGCAGTTGATAAATATAAAATGTTGGAAAATCAAATATTTGGTGTAGTGAAGTATATGGTTATATTTTCTAAGTATCAGAAATATAGTGGTTTGTGAATATACTTACTTCGTTGAGATAAGTATATGGGGTTGATTTCCAAGTATTCTAAAATGTGATTTTAAGTTAATGGAAATTAATTTATGAGGCTTAGTGATTTCTATGGGAAATGTAATCTTTGTTTTGAATGGTTATTTATTTGATAGTTAAATAACTGACTATCAAATCTGGACCAAAATGTAACTCTAGAAATATCTAGAAGAAACACGAAAATTATACGATACAGTTAATGTCGATGGTGCTATATTGTATATATAATCTCGTTTCGTTCTTCTAAGACGATGATAAGGAAATCTGTCCACTAAAGGCTAGGAGGCGATCTTCGATCTTATCTTTGTGTATTTATTTCCTAGAGAACTGGTGTTGAGTTTATAGGAAATTATCAAATGTTGTTTTGAAGAGACCGGGATCAGATATGTTATCTGAAAACCACTTCGATCCAACGAATGCGTTTCGAAGTGATGGTATCGTCAAGAGCATGGAATCGAAGATAGGGATGTGAAGTGCAAGGGCTAATCGCTACTAATCCTTAGGGTGATCCTGAATAGATGGAGTAGGAATAGTGCCTTCGATTTCATTCAGATCTAGAATGGACTTGTATGGACGAATGCTATCAGAACATCGTCATT
The DNA here is from genome assembly GCA_030765085.1 of Allium cepa. Classification (NCBI taxonomy): domain Eukaryota; kingdom Viridiplantae; phylum Streptophyta; class Magnoliopsida; order Asparagales; family Amaryllidaceae; genus Allium; species Allium cepa. The sequence continues at coordinate 115,219,118 of CM060932.1, forward strand.
GGAGGGCGATGAGCATTCTAAGTGTAAATGTTCTTGAAAGGTAATTGTAGCCTCATGCCTCATCAGCCTGGAACGACTGAAAATCAGGAGAGATCCAGCAAGGCTAAATGGGTCGCACCTATTAGGGTATGTTGTCACCCTTCTAGATACATCTATATATTTATGGATTGGTTGTGCATGAGATCTCAAAGGGGTTGCAAAGCGACCAGGGTGATGACATATTTGGTACTATCCAGTAAGGGGTAGGCCGGTCTTGTGTTGGCAGGGATCGATAGGTTTGACCTTGGTACATTTTCTGGACGTGTACTGTGATAGGTGGTACCCCGGTGCCTAGTCTTTGTAAGGAATCCATTCTCCAATAAGCGCCGTACGATTTTGAATTGTGTCCAACTATGTTGAAATGTGAGATGTAAGCATTTCAACTATTTTCATATTTTACTTTGACCTCTGGAGATTATTATAATATCACTGAGTTTTCTGATATAAAGGTTTTGGATATCGTAAGGGAAAAACCTGTCCATGTTTATGTGTGGCTTGGTCTCACGAGATACCTTTGATTTTAAAGGATTTAAGTTCTTACGCTGTTTTTAGCAGACTGACCCGGGCATTGTTTTCTAAAATGCTCGGGTCAGATCGATCATATTTCCAGGTTTAGATGGATATTTTGGAGCTTCAGGAGAGGAGCTGGAGGCCCATAGATGTATTCACGTAGATGATTATATTTTTGTTGTATATATGGTTGTGATTATCAACAATTGTGAGGACAGGTTGTTATATCGGTTTGAGATGAATATGTTAGTATACTCTGATTGATGTCTATATATACATATATTACATTTTTGTTTTTATGTAAATACTTTTTATATATTGTAGATTGTTCATTCCACTGTGAGATTCTGTGTTTTTTAGTTTCTTCTTGTCTTCTTTCTTCTTTCTTCTTTCGTTTCCCTAACTGCCCGCCTTTCCTTTCAATTTGGGTTGGACATATGTGTTTTATTGTCAGATTAAAATGTACGGAAAAATTGGGTCATTACAACATGGTATCAGAGCTGAAGGTTAAGCGAGAACCTTTGCTTTGGTGGGGTAGAACTCATTATGGATAGGGTTAGAGATGCCCTAGAATGAGTTAACTCAATAGAGATGTGATTAGTAATATCCTAGAATGAGTTTGAGTATATATATTACATAAAAGCACGTATTTGTTGGTGATATAGAAATGTTTTATATTGTGTTGATAGATCTGTTGAATGGCTTAAGAATTCTAGTCGATGTGTTTGGCCAACGTTATCGATAGATATTTCCTAAACATTCGAACAAGATCAACTGACACAATATTGATTTTGGAATGGGTAAATGAGATGATTTTACCTGGAAATATATTTATATATGTAAAAGAATAATTTTTCATAGAATATTTAATATAGTTATTCTTGGTTGTACTAGATCGTTAGGAACTGATAATATTCCACCATTATCATCTAGGATTTGACTGGCCATGCTCGTACAACTTTGAGCATCGACCATCGACCGATAATCTATCTTGAATCCTCCGTTTTGAAATGTGGATTGGATAAATAGAAAATTTGGGAAGATTAAAACAAATACCTTATGAATTAAGTTTCATAATTTGAATATAATGCATTCGTTAATAATGTTGAGTTGAAATTTGATTACTAAGAGTGTTTATTTAAAAAGAGAATTTGAATATTCTGGAATGAATATTTTAGAAATATAAAGATTGATGTGATTAAGTTTAGATAAATATTGTTTTATTAAAAGAAAATTTGGAATATTTTAGAACAATTATTCTTGAAATGATTGGGTACTAAACTTAGTTATATTTGATTGGGGTTTTGCAAAAGAAATTTATTAAAAGAAAACTTGAACATTTTTGAAGTAAATACTTGAAAGATGATTTATATAAGGAAGCTGTCATATTTTCACAATAAATATTTGTGAATGATTTCCTTTAAAAGGAGATATTTTATAAATCTGATTTATAAAAATGTGCCCTATAAATAAAAGGAACTCGAGAGTTAAATCCTGGTGATTTTGGCAAATTGTTTTAGAGGTTTAAAGGGTTAGTAATAGTAGTTGAAAATATTTTCAAGTTTATTAATAGGGAATTGTTACCATTAGGATCTTGATATATAACTGTTTGATAAAATTACTTTTGATTTGATTCCAAAGGTATGGTTTGATTTACTATAAAGTAAAAATGTCTATGACTATTTCAAATGATTTTGAAGAAAAGAAATAATGATTTATTTGAGATAGTCTTAGAGTATAAATGATTTTGGAAATGGTAATGACAGTTATCTAAAATATATTAAAGTATAAATTCTTTGAGAATTTAAAAAGAAATGTGTATTCCTTGGTTTGGGAAATAAGTCCCGATTTGTTTTGCAATGATTAGAATAATCTCCTAAGTGATAATCAGATGTTTACTTAGGCGAACGGTATTGTGCACTTAGTAAATTATTCCCTTTGTCATTATACGGTCGGGTGAGTTTGAATCTGGACAAATCCGAAGTAGGTTGAAATGGATAGTTTGTTAAAACAATTTATTTGAAAATATATTTGGTATGGCTTCAGAAAGGGGATTTTGAAAATTGAATTTTTTTTTTTGTTTTGAGTTAACTAGTTTGAGTGGCTTGAAAATAACTAAAAATGGGTAAGAGATGCATTCAGAAAGTAAACATTCTCTTGAGTGTTATCCTTCTAGTAAGAGAATATATGATACTGTTTGGTAATACCCAGTTCCTTGGTATAATTTTGGGGTTACTAGGGCTATATATATATTTGCTATGGATTAATATATATATATATATATATATAATGTCATTTCAAAAGTTTTTGAAATAAATATCCAAGTATTTGGCCCTTAAGTTTCTAAATATAAGGCATCATTTCAAATAGGTGTTTTGAATAGAAATCGGGTGTTTAAAAAAATTGTTAAGTAAATTAAAAATAAAGGTTTGAATTTAGTAGTTCCATATACCTTTGTAATGTGGTAGAATGTTTTATACGTTTTACAAATGCAATGTAGTTATATGAATTGGTTTTCATAAATATTTTAATAGGAATAGAATTGGTATTGGAATAACCAATTGAATAGGTGCGTAGGATGGATGTAGACCATTTCCCTTCCATATAATTTTGATCTAGTATTCGAGTATAAAGCTTTGAGTTGTTTTAAAACTATTCCAAATACGGATCTATTACTCGATTTTTGACGATGAGCACTTGGTAATGGTCCTTGATATGGAATTAAGGTTTTCTATCATAGTTGTAGTTATGTAAGGAGGGCAGAGGTTCCCAATCAAGGAGCTCGATTAAGGTCCATACTAGTAAATCGGGTGGACTGTACTGGTTGGAAAGTGGGGTCATGTATTCGATTAGCGATAAAAACAGAATTAGTATATGAATGGTCTATGGACATCCTACGGGCTTATGTTTAATATTGAGTGTTCTTATGCTGAAATTTCGAGGACGAAATTCTTTTTAAGAGGGGAAGAATGTAACGATCCATATTTTGGGTCATCAAATTTAAATATTTAATTTATTTATATATTCAAATTTGAATTAAATTATAATAAAATATATATTTCAAACTAAGACCTAATTTTTGATGACGTCATTTTGATATAATTTATAGAATTTTTCCATAATTTTTAATTTGAAAAATAAAATAATTTTCGTTTGATGCTTTTTGCACCAAACATCGGTGTTTTTGAAATTTAAAAGAGTAAGTTAACTTGTATATTTTATTGTTGTTTTGTGATCGTCTTACATTGTTATGCACAATCATATTTATAATTCTATCATTCGTGACTTGTACACGAATGTGGTTTTGTGTGGCTGAGTACCGTGAAATCTATTTTTTTCTTCTTAAAATTAACTTTTCTAAACATGTATTCTTACATGCACACACGTACGTATCATAGAAGTGCACCTTTCACACATTATTTTTATTGTTTTTTTCTCTCTGAAACATTTTCACAAAACACACAAGTCCTACACTCGCACGCATTTTTTTGGACAAATCTTTTTGTGTATATATTTTTCAGCCTTGTTATACTTTGCTTAAATATTTGGTGGCTTGCATTTAATGTGTGAACTATTTTTACTTAAGCTTTGAAAGGATGTTAGTCTATACATATATACCAAGTCACACATAAAAAAACATAGCAGGCTGCTATAAGGAGGAACAATCTTTCCTTCCCCTGTCCTCCTGACATGTTTCGGTTCACTTTCAATTAATACGTGTACTTTGGATTGAATTTTCTAAGCATTAAGGTAACTTTGCATATGTAATTATATACATCCACTTTCATGAGCTACTTTTCGACCCTCGAAAATTGACATTAATACGTTCACTGTATAGCATGCCGAACAATCGAGTGCTGAAAAGACGGATTTTAAGGGGAAAAGGAAGAAGGTAGAAGAAGAAACTAAATATATACAGAATCTCACAGTGGAATGAATAATATATAATATCAATAACTCTTTACATAATCAAAACTTTAATATGCATGCCTCAAATCAGAGTACACAAATCAATAATTACTATCCTGGACAGTTATAACCGCCTGTCCTCACGACTGTTGATAATTTCAACAAACACTGCAGCGGAATAAACAAGTATGAGAATACGTCTCAGTCTCCGGCTCGTCTCCTGAGCTCCAAAGCAATCCAATCTAAATATGTAATATGCTCAGTCTGATCTAAGCATTATAATATAATAAAACCTGAGTCAATCTGGAGAACCAGCGTGAGAAAAAACACAGCCAATTTGAATTATTATGGTTATCAAAGTCCTTTGAAAAACAAAGGCATCTCGTAAGACCGCACCACACATAAACATGACGGGATTTTACCTTACGATAATCAAAACATTTTTATATAAAAATCCAGTGATATTATAATAATGTTTAAGGGTCAAAACAATAATAATCAAGTAGCTGTGATGCTCGTGCTGTATACATCACAATAATACTAGTATAAAATCAAAACCCGATAAGGCTCGTTCGCTAATTATGTAGGATTCCACGGAGGTGCCCTCGGTACTTTGAGAATGGTCCTCTTGCATAAGGATCAGAGTTATTCTTTCGAAGAATCATACCTGTCATGCCGGAGTATTACAGGAAAAACATAACTGGTCTTAATAAGACCGAGTGTATTGCTCTGGCATGCCAAAAACAACTGAAGGTATCAGTATTGCTAGAAAAAGGAGCCGATTACACCCTATGGGTTTGCCAACCCTACTAGCCATGCCTCCTATCTTTGCTTTTAGTCATTTCCGCTTATGAGGCTACGTCTGGCGTTCCAACTTACGCACCGATCCAAAATAGATCACGGTATCCCATATGGATTCCCATACCACAATGGTCTTGGAATCGCATACAGATTCCCACATCTCAAATAGATCTTGGAACCACACATGGATTCCCATACCCAAAGGTCTCGAAACCACACATGGATTTCAACATCTCAATATAACATGAAACTCCTCTGTAGAACCGTATATGGTTTTAGAATGGTAATGGTTCCTAGTCTTCTCTTACGAGTACACTCTCCCGCTTCCCGGGAGCTCCATAAACCAATCGTCGATTGTCAATTTTTCCAGAATGCTCGATGCCGGTTCTTTAGGAAAAAATTAGACAAAACATAAGAGCGAGTATCACCCCCTAACCGTTTAAGTGGACAGATCTCTTTATCATTTATTCTAGAAGAACAACGAGTTTATACATATAGTATAGCACCTCGAACGGTAACTATACCATATAATCCCGTGTTTCCCCTAGATATTTCCAGATTTAAAATCCCTCGGTGTTAAGTAGGAAAACGTTTTCATACCACCAAAATTAAGAAGGATTACATAGATTTGATAGTCGGTATTTAACTATCAAATAACAAACATTCAAACAACGATCGCATTTCCTACTGAAAATCACTAAGCCTCATTTAATTTGATTTAGAAAAAATTTAAATTCCTTTATTAAAACTTCTATATACTTGTTTTACTGGAATAAGTATATTCACAAATCATTCCTTTTAAAATATTTGAAAACTATATTATAAAAATAGATATGGAAGTGTCATTCGGTATCGACCATGGATCGCAGCTCGATGGTTGCATCTCTATCCCAATAAAACAAAACTTAACTTAGGAAATCTCTGCCTCCTAATTTCCGCCATGCAGTCAATCATAGATCGCAGTTTGTACAATGATTACGTCGTTATCCTAGCGAAAACATCCCAAACTATAGGAAATCGCTGCCCCATGAATTATGCTATGAAAATATACCACTTCTTCCTAAATCTTTTATTTCAATAAACATCTCAAAATAATACTTATAAAGTCTCTATATAAATTCCTAAGTTTAATTTATTAAAATACTCTTTTAAAATAGATTATTAATAAAGGCCTTTGAAAATGATTAAGGAAGAATTTAAAACAATTTAGATATCAACAACGATATCATTTGGAACCTTCTACAGAATTATTAATAATATATTATAATAACCTCCAAAACAACTTTTAACATACACTTAAGTAATTAATTTTTAAATAATATATATTTCAAACAAAGTAATTGATTTTTAAATACTCATTTATTAAATAATTGTATTATTATAAATAAATAATTCGACTTTTAAGTCTTGAAAAAACCTTTAAAACATTTTAGTGAAATAACTAATATCACTATAGGAATCATTTACAAAACATTTGTAAATGAAAATCTTAAACAAAATCTTTCTATATATTTACTAATAAGACCTTCAAATTATACAATCTGAAGTTAAACCAAAAATATGTAACTTTCTAATGTATACCGAGGCTCGGAAATCCCAATGGTACTTATCAACTACCATCCAATTCATTGTAATATCAAAGTTAAATTACATGCTTTAACATAATAGTCAAATATATAAATCAAATCCACACTTAACAATCGATTGTTAACACATCAATTATCAAATATAAATCCATTTGCATTGATCAGTGTCCAAAATAATTAAATAGCAGAATAAAAGTTGATTCTGCTAACCAATGATCATTCAAAATCAAACTCTTTTATTTATTATCCAACGGTATTTATTTGGCAAAATATATGACACCAATTATAATTCAATTCAATTTACGTCATAATTCAACAACATAATTTATAAAACATCCATTTGTCAATTCCACACATACATGATCGAATACTGGAAAGAAGCTTAAAAATAAACATAAACATTTTAATAGCAATTCGAGATGCTATATCGTGACTCTAGATCCGGTTCAACCAATATAATAGCATTTCAAGACGCTTTATCGTCATCCTAATCAATTTCAACAACCACCAATTTCAACAATCCAAAACAGCATAAATAAATTTTATTTTCTATAAAACATTACTGATTAACCAAATGAGTGAGTTTAACCCACCTTGAGTTTTCAATTTTTCAACATTCCAATTTTAAATTAAATCGAACGACGTTTGATTTAACCTAAAATTTTAACTATTTCCAACCGTCTCCAAATCAGTTCTAGAATGTAGTGTTCGTCGCCATGATTTCTTCGCCACTTGTTTCGTTCGATTTCGACCTCGTATGTAAAAGATATGCATTTTATAAGTTTAGATTTATAATATAATTAATTTTAAAAAACAATTACTTATTTTAATCTTGAAAAAATAATCTGGGCCGTTCATCCATTAGATAGCAGATCTCGGCCACAAATCTCCTTTTCCTCTTCGTTCGTTCATCAGGCCGAAACAACCCAAACTCGACCATGCTTTGATCGCCTGCCAAACCTCCATCTGACCCCTTGCACCCCATCAAACGACGCCATCTGAAGCCTCTAACTCCGCCGCACCTCTGGCCAGAGCCATGAAGAACTAGACCCTACTTTTCACGCACAACTTGGATTGAATGGCCAAAAATAACGAGTAGATCTCACCTTAATCGTCATGCCATACAACGTATCCTCTATTGGATTTATAGATCTTGAAGTGCTCTACCATTTCCTATTTGAAAGTTTTTGACAATTTTGCTTGGAGGAGGAGATAATCGAGGGGAAAGACCAGCCATTTTTGGCCATTGAAATATAATGGAGGCGTGTATGGTTTCGGTTGTGAATACGCATACATATATAGGTGTGTATATATTATTATTATTACCGTTCGTGTACTTTTCCGGACGAACTTCAAACGAAGCATGCCGCTTGGCGTTTATAATGTTTTACCCCTATTCTGAACATATTGGAATATATATCGGGAGCCAATTCCATCGTATTTGGAAGATAGGTTTTCAAACCGAATTATAATATTAAATTTTTGATATTGAATTCAACGCGTTTCTATCCCATACGACCTAACGGTAACTCCAAATGCTACGAAATTTGAAATTCGATAATAATATACTATTACAGATCCAATGGAACTAGTTTTGTTGAATTCCGAGATTGTGCCTGGATCGCTATTTTCACTATTAAACTAATAAACATAAATTTTTAATTTAATTTATCGACTTTTAATTCCATTCAAAAGTCCACTATCATCACTCTGATTTAAATAGAGTTGAAATCAACTTTAGAAATCATTCCCATTCACATTTAACTCTAGATTCACATATACCTAATTTCAAATATTAAATTTACTATTCACCAAATCCATTTAATTACTATATTTGAAATTTTAAACCATTTCACTAATTCAACCAAAATCTCCATATTCAAGCTATATTAATATTTCAAATTCAACATTTAAATAAATTAAACGTTCAAAACTAAATGACCAAAATTCTGGATCTTTACATTCCTCGCCTTTTAAAAGAATTTCGTCCCCAAAATTGCTAAGATAGGAAAAATGCTCCAAACCCACTTCTTTTCAAAACCCATTTGGTTAAATTTCTGTTATTACCATTTCCTAAGTCTTTTAGACTCACCCAAAACCACTAATTTCTATTTATTCATCAAATTCCATTATTTCAAGCTATAATTTCAAATATGACTTAGTTAACAAATAAATTTCAAAAATTTCCATAAATTTTCTAACACCCTAATTTCTGATTTTTTTTTTACAGTCTCCCCCTATACGGAGAGCCTTTTACAATATCACAAATATGATAAATATAATATACATCGATCGACAGGGTCGGAAACATAATATATATCGATATTTATCTCATTTTTCACTTTTAATGCATAAGCATACCTTATATTAGCGTTATTAAGCGAGTTCGCTTAATTTATATGCAACTACGCAACCCAAATTCTATCCAAACAGCTCTTTGTACTTGTACTTACTTAAATGAAGCACATAAGTTTCATAACCATAATTTTTTTATAACATTACACTCATTTAACCAATCTATATACAAGTTTCATAAAGCAAGCGTGTCATGTCATGTCTTTTAGAATGCACATGTAATTTCAGGGTTCAAACATTCCATTATACACTTTCAAATTGATTTTCATACCATTTATTCAATTTTAAATTTATTCACACATCATTCAATTGCATTCTATGCACATCCACATTCATTATATTCAAATCCATTTTATTAATCTTGGAGTCGTTCCATGTAAATCGATTCTCAAATAATTCAGCTTAGGTTCATGCACTTGCATTCAAGTTAATTTCCCTTCCAACTTATATTACAACTTTTCCATTCACTTTCACTTGATTCGCATAGTGTTATTCACTTCATTTTATAGTGAATGGCATTTCAACCCATGCTAATTAATTTATAAACCATTTCATAAAATTATTTCTAAGGTTTATTATAAACATTCCATATCGCTACTTAAGTTCATATTCAGCTTCATAACTTATGTTCATACCCAATCTTATCCAACACATACTCCAAAACCATATTCAATTCATTTACACTTAAGTTGAATTCATTTCTTGTTATCAAATACTTAACCATTTTAACTTGGTCATACTTGTAACGACCCGCAAATCCGTACCCCTTGAGTCAACACTATTCTACAACAATCAACTCAAGTTGTACAGAAATACGAATTGTTTGGGTTAAAGAAGATGAGGTAGAAGAAGAAAATAGAAAACAACAACAGATTCTAACCATCGTAGTGGAATAAAATATAATAGATAAATAAATAATCTTTACTCAAGAATCAAATATATCTGTTTACATATATTACATCATCAGAGTACATCAATCACAGTTCAACATCAATAACATACAACCGGATACACAACAACTCAACACAGCTGAATATATATATATATATATAAACAAGTACGAGTGTACGTATCGTCATCTTGCTCGTCTCCTGAGCTCCACCGCATCATATCCTGTATTCTATAATACTCGGTCTGACCCGAGCATTACAGTTAAATAATACCCGAGTCAGTCTGGAATACCAGCGTGAGAAAATCACACTCAACTGATTATTAAAGTTTAAAAAATCCTTTGAAAAACAAAAGCATCTCGTAAGACCACGCCACAAATAAACATGTCGGGTTTTTACATTACGATAGCTAAAACATTTTTATTAAAGTCCTCTGATATTATAATAGTGTCTATAGAAAGCAAAATAGAATCTAGCTGAAATGCTTGCATCTCACGTTTCAGCAATAGTTGGGCACAATCAAAACCGTACGGGCACGTAGGGAAAATGGATTCCAATTAATGGCTAGGCACTGGGATACCACCTGTCACATTACCTGGTCTAGATCAGCGTACCGAGGAGCCACACTAACTCCCCTGCAACACAAGACCGGAACCATCCCTTACTGGACAGTCCCAAGCAAGATCACCCCGCGGTTGGGATCAGCAACCGCCCACTAAGCCGAAATAAAAGGGACATGTAAATAGGGATGACCTCACCCTCCAGGGGGGGCTACCCACGAAGCCTTGCTGCATAACCCCTGATTTTCAGCCATTCCCATTTAATGAGGCTTGAGGCTAAGCGTTACCTTTTTAGAATATATCCCTTAGAATACCCATCGTCCTCCTAACGATGTTTCGCAAGCATTCATCCATACAAGTCCGTCCTGGGTCCGAACGGAACCGAAGGCACTATTCCTACTACATCCATTTTGGAAATATCCTCAGGATTAGTAGCGACTAGCCCTTGCACTTCACTTCTCCATCTTCGAATCCAAAATCGTTTTTTCACGAAAAGGTACAAACGGATCGAAGTGGTTTTCGAGAAATAAATCGATCTTGGTCTCTTCGAAACGATCAACGTATGTGTCCAATATTGATAGTCGGTGATTTAACTATCAATTAATATTCACAAACAACCATCAACCAATAGATAATTTCCCAAATTATTTATTCTTCTCAAAACATCTTTACAAGATATAATTTCACTTTCAAACCCTTTTGAAAACAGTTTTCAAACTATCTTCCTTTTTCTCAGAATAAATTCCGAGTATTTCCATTTCCACTGGCATCACCAAGCACAAAACTTAAGATTTTTAAAATAATTTAAAACACTTTACTTTGAAATATACTTTAAAACATTTATTTTAAAAACTACTTCAATAGTTTATTAAAAATACATTCTATATGAATATTTGAAAATAAGGTTACTTAATAAAATATAAAACTAGATTTCTCTTTTTTTTTAAACAAAATACTAAGTTAATTCTTAGTAATTACTGCTAGAATAGATTAAAGAAATTACTTCCTTTAGACTTTAAATAATATGAAAAAAATTACATTTTACGAACTTGCTTTCTTTAAAAACAACTTAAATACATTAAATTTAGATTTACAAATTTACTTTTAAAAACGTGTACTTGGCCATCCAGAGAAAATTCCAACTTCAAGCACTTAAATCAATTTCCCCAAATTGATTTCCAATTTATTTTATTTGAAATAGGTTTCTTTAATTTCTCAATTCATTTCAAAAATCCATTAGTTATGGACTTATTATTAATGTTATTATTCTCTGTTTGATTTTAAACCTTTTAACTGAAATATACAAATTCCAGATTTTTCCCAATCTCTTCTTTATTCTTTCAATAATTTAAATCTTAGCTTTTAAATAAACGTTTTGTTCTTTTAAATAATAATACTGAATTTTAAAATTCATCAACTTCTTGTTTATTCAAATTTTCCTTTTCATTCTCCGGATTCATTTATTTCCATTTAAAGTCACTTTATTTCTTTTCCAAGTCATTCTTAAATTTATTCTGTAATTATTTTACTTGCAATTTCACTTCTTTTATTTTCATTCAAATTTATATTTTTGGTAATTCATTATACCAATTATATCAACCAAGCCATAGCATTCAGTACTTCTACATAATTCATTATAGAACATCAAATAATCAGAACAGAGAATATTAAATAATTTAAATAAAAGTTGAGGGCTCCAGTTGGATCCCTCCAACCTGTTTTCCCTGCATCCACAGATGTTAGCACAATAATATGCCAATTCCAGAATATAACATACTATAGCACATCAATAAATTTCAACCATTCAAACAATTATTTAAATTTAATCATTTAAATTTAAATTTATATTAACTGAGTGAGATTAACTCACCTTTGCTCTTTATTTGCAATCCACCTCTTTATTGTCTTGGTTTTCCGGTTATTGACCTAGAATAAACAATTTATATGATTTATCGAACAATCAATTTCCTTTCAATGGATTTAATTAATTAGCACTTTTAATTTGAACTAGTCTAATGATCTTTGTTTTTACTGTTAGATAAATTTAATTAGCCAAATTATTCTATTAACTAATTTTCCTCATAATAAATAAAATTTTACGTAACAAAAATAATTAATTAAACTAATCTCCCTAATGCACTATTGTTATTATTTTTAAACAAGTAAATTTAAGATGTATCGATGTATATCTATTTTTTCTCTTTGAAATCATATATATATATATATATGTGTGTGTGTGTGTGTGTGTGTGTGTGTGTGTGTACTTTTAAAAATATTCTGTACAGTTTTTAAAAACTAATCTTTATATAAACTTTTCAAATCAACTGTTTTAAAATTCCTGTCTAAAATCCTATCTCTACATATTTTTTTTCTTCACTAATAGTTTTAGTTTTAAACTAATTCCCTCTCTAAACCTTACTTTTAACAACATAAGTTATATACAAAATTTCCTTCCCTCTACCCGTTTTTCACACAGATAAATTCTAACTAAGTGTTATATAATTTAAATCAAACATATAAACATATACCTTGCTGAGATATGAGCCTCCCTCATGTTCGCACTGCGACCCACGAGTATCACTATACCGCGACTCCCTTAAGCATCGCGTCAGGCCAGCGAATCCTCATCATCCTCTCGAGCATCGCGACCCCCATCTACATCGTTCCTCGACAGCGACTCCTCAATCAAGCCTCGGCCATGTGAACCCCCAAACCGCGACTCTAAATAGCCCTCAACCTACACAAATCAATCAAAGTCGAACCACTCTAATCCGATCACCCAAACCCAACCTCAAACCATCAATCGGAACTCGAACTACCTCCCAGCAAACTGAACGACCCCTTGACAACTTCAACTACCACCACCAAATCCACCACTTACCATGACTCTCCCTCAAACCGCGATTCCAACGTGATGTTCGATCGTTGAAAATCGAACGAGGGCCTCTCTCGATCTATAGCCGATTCGAGCGTCGACCCCTTGACAACGAGGGCCTCTCTCGATCTATCTCGATTGAACGGCATGAATTGGGAAAGTAGATGGCATAAAAGAAGATAGCTAGTTAAGAAGAACGAACAGATCATACTCGTTACAATATTTTTTTTCTGAATCTTCCAGTGGAAGGCTTGCTTGTTAGACCAAGCTAAAAGACTATGATTAGGCCTTAAGAACGGCTGTGAATATAAAAAAAACGTGTTAAAGAAGACACCGATGACATTGATTGATCGATTAAAGTTTTATTTAATCTTCAACGCGTTTTCTTATCGTACGCTCACACAACAACTCCGCTCCAAACGAAATTTTGAAATCCGATAATAATTCAATATTACGGACCCAATGGAACTGGTTTCGTCGAATTCCGAGATTGCGCCTCAGAAGGCTATTTTTAAATTCAATTTAAACAGTATAAATTTTAAAACCGAACAACCCACTGTTAATTTCATTTTTATAACTTCTATTATTTTCAGTATTATCAATATAAATTTTACAAGTCTTCAAATTATTTTTAATATGCTTAGAATTTCAGATTCAATATTTTATCCAACTTCAAATTATTTAATTCAACAATTTAATTGTCAAATAAATTATGATATTCGTAATTTAAGTTAATAATTAACTTTTAATATTTAAAATCAATTAAATATTCTGATTACAAATGCTTAAAAAAAATCCGGGTCGTCACATTCCTCCACCCTTAAAAGAATTTCGTCCCCGAAATTACTAACTAAGAAGAATGGCCCAAAACCCGTTTACATTTTCCCTAGAACCAAACAATCCAACATCTAACCAACTATTTTTTTTTTATAAAAGACCCATTATCATTCTTATTAACTCTCAACTCTCTCATAGTTTCAAACTATACTATTTGTTTAACTATTCAAGTTTCAATTTAAAACCAAATCTTGAATTATCAAAAAATTTCTAACTCCCTAAATTCCCGAAATTTTTTGCCAGCGTCTCCTTTGCGCGGCTAGCTCGGTACAACCACAAAATGGCTCTACGGCCTCCCAAATCCAAAAAGAAAACAAAACGCCAAATGGCTCAATCCAAAAACCCAATCAAATTTCACAGAAATTTAAACACATACCTTTTTGGTCGGGAAATTCAATTTTTATCATCTGAAATCAAAACCAATTTTTCTTTCTCTTTATAATACCTGCATATCCTGCTTAGCACTAATATCCAATCACCCAAAACATCATATCAACTTTCTTACAAACTGTCGGTATTTATTCATTGAAATATTAACTTAGATTATATTTGTAGTATCAACTCCCAATCAAGAATTCACCATTCCCTTCTTAAGTTAGTATAAGCATTTTATATGTTTCTTATATTTATTTTCACTTTACCACTTTAGTTTATATCCATTTCTATTCAAATCGATTCTTTCATTTCCATATGAATTCAATTTATCTTTAACTCAGAATATATAAATTTTATTTGTCATTTATTACTAATTCATATCATTACTTTTATTAGTTTCATTTACTAACTTATTTCAATTTTCCAGTTTTAAACCGTTTTGTCGTTAACAAAATTTTCCAAAAAATATCAAAAATTTTCTAACTCCCAAATTTCTGAAATTTTTTGGCAGAGTCTCCTTTGTACGGAGGAGCTTTTGCAATTTTACAAAAGATATAAATATATATACATCGACCCACACGGTCGGAAAAATAAAAAACAGTTCATATTTCCTATTTATATTGCGTAGGCGTACCTTATTTAGCATTTTAAGCAAACAGCTTATTATGTTTAGCAACTAGCAAAACCAAATCCAGCCACACGGCCCCCAGGTACCTGTACTTACTCAATTTAAACATGTAAGTGCCAAATATATACAGTTTAACCATATTTCACTTATTTGCAATAGTTAAAACATATGAATTCCAAAAGAAATGCCCATTAAACACTTTTTACAAGCAATTTAAATATTCCAACATTAATTTTAATTGCTTACAACCAATCACATATCGTTTCACTTAATCTGAATGGTTAACAACTCACAAACTTACATTTAATTTATTTGTAAGCAAACTGAACTCACATTTAATTCAATTGCTCTCAAAATCAATTTATTTTACCCTTATCAACATATAGAATTTTAATTACTTCCATTTACATCCAACGACAATTTATTCCATGCAATTCGACGAGATTTATGTGAATAAATAAGTATTTATGTTTGTAACCAATTTAAATTGATTTCAACTCAATTTATACTTGATTCTATTCCATTTTAAATTTATTTACAATCCATATTTCTCATTTTCATTGCATTTCAGATTTGAATCCATTCACTTGCATTTCATTTTATTAACCAAACTAGTATATTCAAAACCATTAACAATTTAGGTTCATCTTCATTACCAATTTAATTTCCCCTTTTATTTTAATTCATTCACAATTATTTATTTAGCTCGACACATTCCATTTAAATTTCATTCACAATCCATTCATTTACGTTTTATTCCATACTATTTTATTTAGCTCAAAACAAACCAAGCTATTTCCTTCAATAACCATTTCTCAACTTATTTAAACCACACTTTATTTTGATTCTTATTTATTCTATCCATTTATTTATTCAATATAATTAGTTTATCCACTCAATCCATTTTGAATTTACATTTTCTTAAATATTATCTATAATTCACCGAATTCTTTTTCGATTCAAATTTATTTTCACATGATTTAAATTCAGTTCAATACCATTAAACTTGGTTTTAAGTTGAATTCAATTCAATTCTCCCCCTTATATTCAGCTTAAGACAATTTATTTTGATTTATTCAAATTTTATACTTAAGCTCATTTTCATTTCACAAATAAATATTTATTCTTTTTTAATTCAACTTGCTTCTGTCTCAATTAAATCACGTTTTAAATCTACAATTTCCTTTGATTAGTTATTATAAAATTTAACTTTCATACTCAACTCATTCAATTGATTACATGGCCATCTCCAATTTATTTCCACTTATTTGGATTTTATTTGCATATTTAAACCATTACTATTCTAATCCATTTACATTTTTATTCAATACATTTCAGTTATATTTAATTTGTTAACACTTCAAGTCAATTTTTATTTATAACTCAAGTTCTGATTCTACTATCCATTCTCAATTTACCACCCAATTTATTAACCACAATTTAATTACATTGCTTCACTATTGATCCAGGTCGAATTTGATTTATAACTTGAGTTTTATCACCAAACTTCATCATTATTTCCCAATTCAGCTTTATTCAACTACAATAGGTTCCATTTACACATTTCATTAGCTAATTTATTAACAATTTAGTTCTCCCTTATTTATAGTTCTATACTTGATTTTTAAGCCCCAATATCACTTCATTCAATTTTCTTAGTTCAAATTATTTTTTAATTCATTTGGATCTTTTGTTTTATTTTCCAATTCATCAAAAATATTTATTTTGGGTTTTCTATCTCACCTTCAAATTTAATAAGTCACAACTTATTATTTACACAATTCCATTCATTCTAGGCTTGAATATATTCTTCCTTTATTTTTAACTCAAGCCTTATGCTTATTTATAACCCAAACATATTTCATTCCATAGATTTTTAGTTCTCTTATAAGTTATTCTGATTTATTTATTTCAATTCAATCCTTATCCAACTTATTTTCCATTTATTCAGGTAAGAATCTAATTCCATTCAATAACTCAATTGAATTCTTATTCCAATTCAATTTTATTTTAACTCAGATTTATTTAACTCAATTCAATTTCAACTTAATTCGAATACAACTGGATACCATCTTCAACCTATTCCATCAATTTCAATCCAGTTAAATTTATATTATTATTTTAATTATTATATTTTTATTTTTTTTATTTTTTTCCCAATCCAAATAAATTTCATTTTTAACTTTTCACCTAAAAATTCCAAACATCCCAAAGCTTATATTTCCCTGATTTAAAAATCATCTCAATTTATAAGCTTACCACCTATCTCTTCAGGATTTTTAAACACGCTGCTTGGTTTCAAATTATTTTGAAATCTCCAACATCTCAAAATCACACTTCTCAAAATTTTAAACCAATCCTGGTTTTATCCCCAACAAATTTCTTTTGAAATTTAAAAAAAAAACAGGTTTACCTAAACAAATCAATTTGGCAGCAATCTGTCACTTAGAAACTCGAAAATGAACATCGATGATGTTGTAGTCATCACCGAAGTTATTTTCCAGCTACTGAAGTGAATTCAATGCTATATCTCTTCCCAAAATTTATTTGACACAATTTCCTTTCAGAAATACCCCAAAAACAATAGTGTTATCATTTATCTTCAAAACACTTCGATAAACATTCCCAAAATCTCTGAAATTTTGAATTTTCAAATCCTGCTTAAATAAATTTTAACTATAATTCATTTGTACACTTTGTGCTTATACAAATTCTCATCTGATTGTATTTCAATTCATAAATTATATTTATAATTCATATTTATAAATTTCATTTTATAATGAATTTATTCCCTTAATTTTTTTAGTTATGTTTCAATTTCTAGTTAAATTTTTACTTAACAATGATAATACTTTAATATTATCATTTTTAACATCCAAGCAACCATGTATTAGCTAAATAGTTTTCAAAAACTATTCTTTATATCAAAATATATTTTTGGGTAAAATTATTTCATTCACCCTTATTTAAAACAATTCCGTGTCGATTTTTCTATTCAAGTGTTTAGAAACCCCTTCGATACAGTTGTCCAGACTATGCCGACGAAGGTTCATATGCCACTCAATAAACCAATCAACACAATATTAAAATAATTTATATTCACTAACAAATACGTGCTCATATCTATTAATACGCTCAAACTCATTCTAGAGTACTACGGACTTTAATTTAAATGAGTAATTCCCACCAGAGCCAAGGTTATCACCAACCTATGCTCTGATACCAAGTGTAACGACCCGCAAATCCGTACCCCTTGAGTCAATACTATTCTACAACAATCGACTCAAGTTGTACAGAAATACGAACCGTTTGGGTTAAAGAAGATGAGGTAAAAGAAGAAAATAGAAAACAACAACAGATTCTAACCATCGCAGCGGAATAAAATATAATAGATAAATAAATAATCTTTACTCAAGAATCAAATATATCTGTTTACATATATTACATCATCAGAGTACATCAATCACAGTTCAACATCAATAACATATAACCGGATACACAACAACCCAACACAGCGGAATATATATATATATAAACAAGTACGAGTGTACGTATCGTCATCTTGCTCGTCTCCTGAGCTCCACCGCATCATATCCTGTATTCTATAATACTCGGTCTGACCCGAGCATTACAGTTAAATAATACCCGAGTCGGCCTGGAATACCAGCGTGAGAAAATCACACTCAATTGATTATTAAAGTTTTAAAAATCCTTTGAAAAACAAAAGCATCTCGTAAGACCACGCCACAAATAAACATGTCGGGTTTTTACCTTACGATAGCTAAAACATTTTTATTAAAGTCCTCTGATATTATAATAGTGTCTATAGAAAGTAAAATAGAATCTAGCTGAAATGCTTGCATCTCACGTTTCAGCAATAGTTGGGCACAATCAAAACCGTACGGGCGCGTAGGGAAAATGGATTCCAACTAATGGCTAGGCACTGGGGTACCACCTGTCACAGTACCTGGTCTAGATCAGCGTACCAAGGAGCCATCCAAACTCCCCTGCAACACAAGATCGGAAACATCCCTTACTGGACAGTCTCGAGCAAGATCATCCCGCGGTTGGGATCAGCAACCGCCCACTAAGCTGAAATAAAAGGGACATCTAGACAGGGATGACCTCACCCTCCAGTGGAGGCTACCCACGAAGCCTTGCTGCATAACCCCTGATTTTCATCCATTCCCATTTGATGAGGCTTGAGGCTAAGCGTTACCTTTTTAGAATATATCCCTTAGAATGCCCATCGTCCTCCTAATGATGTTTCGCAAGCATTCATCTATACAAGTCCATCCCGGGTTCGAACGGAACCGGAGGCACTATTCCTACTACAACCATTTTGGAAATATCATCATGATTAGTAGCGACTAGCCCTTGCACTTCACTGCTCCATCTTCGAATCCAAAATCGTTTTTTTCACGAAAACGTAAAAAGCAGATCGAAGTGGTTTTCGAGAAATAAATCTCGATCTCGGTCTCTTCGAAATGATCAACGTATTTGTCCAATATTGATAGTCGGTGATTTAACTATCAATTAATATTCACAAACAACCATCAACCAATAGATAATTTCCCAAATTATTTATTCATCTCAAAATATCTTTACAAGATATAATTTCACTCTCAAACCCTTTTGAAAACAGTTTTCAAACTATCTTCGTTTTTCTTAGAATAAATTCCCAGTGTTTCCACTTCCACTGGAATCACCAAGCACAAAACTTAAGATTTTTAAAATAATTTAAAACACTTTACTTTGAAACATACTTTAAAACATTTATTTTAAAAACTACTTCAATAGTTTATTAAAAATATATTCTATATGAATATTTGAAAATAAGGTTACTTAATAAAATATAAAACTAGATTTCTATTTTTTTTTAAAACAAAATACTAAGTTACTTCTTAATAATTACTGCTAAAATAGATTAAAGAAATTACTTCCTTTATACTTTAAAAAATAGAAAAAAAATACATTTTACGAAATTGCTTTCTTTAAAAACAACTTAAAAACATTTAATTTAGATTTACAAATTTACTTTTAAAAACGTGTACTTGGCCATCCAGAGAAAATTCCAACTTCAAGCACTTAAATCAATTTCCCCAAATTGATTTCCAATTTATTTTATTTGAAATAGGTTTCTTTAATTTCTCAATTCATTTCAAAAATCCATTAGTTATGGACTTATTATTAATGTTATTATTCTCCGTTTGATTTTAGACCTTTTAACTGAAATATACAAATTCCAGATTTTTCCCAATCTCTTCTTTATTCTTTCAATAATTTAAATCTTAGCTTTTAAACAAACGTTTTGTTCTTTTAAATAATAATACTGAATTTTAAAATTCATCAACTTCCTGTTTATTCAAATTTTCCTTTCCATTCTCCGGATTCATGTATTTCCATTTAAAGTCACTTTATTTCTTTTCCAAGTCATTCTTAAATTTATTCTGTAATTATTTTACTTGCAATTTCACTTCTTTTATTTTCATTCAAATTTATATTTTTGGTAATTCATTATACCAATTATATCAACCAAGCCATAGCATTCAATACTTCTACATAATTCATTATAGAATATTAAATAATCAGAACAGAGAATATTAAATAATTTAAATAAAAGTTGAGGGCTCCAGTTGGATCCCTCCAACCTGTTTTCCCTGCATCCACAGATATTAGCACAATAATATGCCAATTCCAGAATATAACATACTATAGCACATCAATAAATTTCAACCATTCAAACAATTATTTAAATTTAATCATTTAAATTTAAATTTATATTAACTGAGTGAGATTAACCCACCTTTGCTCTTTATTTGCAATCCACCTCTTTATTGTCTTGGTTTTCCGGTTATTGACCTAGAATAAACAATTTATATGATTTATCGAACAATCAATTTCCTTTCAATAGATTTAATTAATTGGCACTTTTAATTTGAACTAGTCTAATGATCTTCTTCTTTTTACTGTTAGATAAATTTAATTAGCCAAATTATTCTATTAACTAATTTTCCTCATAATAAATAAAATTTTACGTTACAAAAATAATTAATTAAACTAATCTCCCTAATGCACTATTATTATTATTTTAAAACAAGTAAATTTAAGATGTATCGATGTATATCTATTTTTTTCTCTTTGAAATCATATATATATATACACTTTTAAAAATATTATGTATAGTTTTTAAAAACTAATCTTTATATAAACTTTTCAAATCAACTGTTTTAAAATTCCTGTCTAAAATCCTATCTCTACATTTTTTTTCTTCACTAATAGTTTTAGTTTTAAACTAATTCCCTCTCTAAACCTTACTTTTAACAACATAAGTTATATACAAAATTTCCTTCCCTCTACCCGTTTTTCACACAGATAAATTCTAACTAAGTGTTATACAATTTAAATCAAACATATAAACATATACCTTGCTGAGATATGAGCCTCCCTCACGTTCGCACTGCGACCCACGAGTATCACTATACCGCGACTCCCTTAAGCATCGCGTCGGGCCAGCGAATCCTCATCATCCTCTCGAACATCGCGACCCCCATCTGCATCATTCCTCGACAGCGACTCCACAATCAAGCCTCGGCGACGCGAACCCCCAAACCGCGACTCTAAATAGCCCTCAACCCACACGAATCAATCAAAGTCGAACCACTCTAATTCGATCACCCAAACCCAACCTCAAACCATCAATCGAAACTCGAACTACCTCCCAGCAAACCGAACGACCCCTTGACAACTTCAACTACCACCACCAAATCCACCACTTACCACGACTCTCCCTCAAACCGCGATTCCAACGTGATGTTCGATCGTTGAAAATCGAACGAGGGCCTCTCTCGATCTATAGCCGATTCGAGCGTCGATCGCTTGCAATTTTTCAAACGTTCGCCCCTCCCCTTTTTTTCCCTCCCGTTCGCCATTTTTTTTTAAAGTATCTCGATTGAACGGCATGAATTGGGAAAGTAGACGGCTAAATAAAAGAAGATGGCTAATTAAGAAGAACGAACAGATCATACTCGTTATAATATTTTTTTCCTGAATCTTCCAGTGGAAGGCTTGCTTGTTAGACCAAAGCTAAAAGTCTATGATTAGGCCTTAAGAACGGTTGTGAATATAAAAAAAACGTGTTAAAGAAGACACCGATGACATTGATTGATCGATTAAAGTTTTATTTAATCTTAAACGCGTTTTCTTATCGTACGCTCACACAACAACTCTGATCCAAACGAAATTTTGAAATCCGATAATAATTCAATATTACGGACCCAATGGAACTGGTTTCGTCGAATTCCGAGACTGTGCCTCGGAAGGCTATTTTTAAATTCAATTTAAACAGTATAAATTTTAAAACCGAACAACTCACTGTTTATTTCAATTTTACAACTTCTATTATCTTCAGTGTTATCAATATAAATTTTACAAGTCTTCAAATTATTTTTAATATGCTTAGAATTTCAAATTCAATATTTTATCCAACTTCAAATTATTTAATTCAACAATTTAATTGTCAAATAAATTATGATATTCGTAATGTAAGTTAATAATTAACTTTTAATATTTAAAATCAATTAAATATTCTGATTACAAATGCTTAAAAAAATTCTGGGTCGTCACAATACTTTTCCACTTGCTCAGTTTAAGAAGTTATACAAGCTTATTTATTCACAATTCCTTGAATTTCCATTTAAGCTTACTCACAATCTATCTTTGTAACATATAGTTTTATATTCACTTCACAATTCATGTTCATATCCAATTTACTCAATTCCAATTCATCCCCCATATATAATTCGAATTTTTGAATTTCCATTTCTTTACCATAATATCAAACCATTTTCATTTTGGTTTTACCATTACATTTCTCAATTCATAAGTTCAAGATCTTATTTACTTAAAATCTCATATTGCTCACTTGAGTCCATGCACATCTTATAATCATAACTCTGAATTATATATATCACTTTATACCTTAGGTGTATCCATTCCATTCAATAATCATAACTTGTAGTTATGTAATAATTTTACATTTTAAACTTTATATTTAATTCAAATCAAATCCAATTCAATTTTATTTAACTTATCTTAGGTTAAATTTAAACCCATATTATTCATTTAAACTTACTCAAGTTAAACATTAATTCAAGGATTAAAATTCGCACTTTCCTTTCTTATCTATATCAACTCCAAATTACAAGTTCAATAATTGATTTTCTCCTGACTTCACAAATCATTTAAATGGAAATCCTAGAATTGAATCATCTGGTTTTATTTCAAATCATTTTGAAATCATAAATATGCATATATCCACTTTTGTATACTAAATCATACTTTCGGAACTTTCAAAACAACTTAGTTTTGCCCGAAACAATTCCCTTTTGGAATTTCTAAACAAAACTTGTTTACCAAACAAGTCCTAATCATAGCCGATCACTATGTTAGTGACATCACTTAGAAACTCGAAAATGAACACTAACATGTGGCCATTTTCACCAGAATTATTTTCCAGTGACTGAAGCGAGTTCGGTGCTTTCTTACTCCCAAAACCCATTTTTTAAAAAAAACTATTCAGAAATATCTCCAAAATAATACTCCATTCTTCTTCAAAAACTACTTTGGAAGACATTTCCAAAGTCTCTAAGATTTAAAAATTACCAAATACTTGTTCATACACATTTAAATCATTTTCCAAAATTTTCGAGATTTAAATTTTCAAATTCTGGTTTGAATCCACTTTTAGTTATAACTCATATGGATAATCATACTTATACAAATTCTATTTGGTTACATAAACCATTTCAATTTTTATAATCTTGTTTTGATTATAATATTGTGACGAACGAGATTTTCGACCCTCGAAAATCGACATCAATACATCCGCTGTATAGAATGCCTAGCAATCGAGTGTCGGAAACACTAGTTCATTGGGGCTAAAGAAGAAAAAGGTAGGAGAAAAAAAAGGAAAAAATAACAACATAGAATCTCACAATCACAGCGGAACAAAATATAATATATAATAACAGATTTTAAATACAAGGACTGCACTGTTACTATACATACCATTATCATAGTACAATAGGCACTGGGTAACCACCTATCACGGTACACTTCTAGAAAAATGCACAGAGGACCTCGTCGGGATCCCCTACAATACAAGACCGGCCCTTTCCCTAACTAGGATAGAACCGAATACGTTATCACCCTAGGTATTCCAACCCTAAAAATTGAGTCCTTTCGCACACTGTAGTGATAATATCCAAGGGTATCTAGAAAGGCGATAACATACCCTAATTTGGTGCGACCAACTTAGCCTTGCTACATCTCCTCTGGTTTTTAGTCATTCTGGTTGATGAGGCTTAAGGCTACGATTACCTTTCAGAATAATTTTCACATAGAATGTTCATCGTCCTCCAATGACGATGTTCTAATAGCAATCGTCCGTACAAGTTGCCCTAGGTCTAGACAAACCGAATCACCCTCTTCTCTATCTTCACGGTATCCATTCATAACATTAAAATCGGATCGAAGTTGTTTTCGAATAATTAAGCCCGATCTCGATCTCTTCGAAATGATTAAGGAAATTGGCCAAAATTGATAGTCGGTTATTTAACTATAAATAACATCCATAAACAGACATCAGGTCGTACTATAAATATTCCAATAATTATTTTCAAAATATCTTTATAATATATACACACGCATATATATATATATATATTCAAATACCTACCAAAATTCAAAAATTGAGACAACTCGAATTCTTATACCCATATTGGGATTTTTCAATACATAGAAAAATTCCATTATTTCTTTTTTCTCAAATCCTTTACAATTTATTTGTAAACTCCTTGACTAGTTTATAGCGAGTTCTATTAGTCCCAGAATTCCTTAATAAATTCCCTTTAACATTACCAATGTCAAATATACTTGCTTATAATTCCAATTTCCATTTCTACTTCTTTTACGAATTCTATTTACTTTTTCAAAGTTCACTTTTATTTAACTATTTAGGAAATTTTCTTACCTTTTCCCCAATTCCATTTTGAGAATTCTCTTATAATTCCATCTATTGGATAACCCTTTTCTAACTCTCGAGAAGATTTACAAATAAATTTAAATTATTACAAAACTCTATATATACATATGTAAATAAAAATATGTATTTTAAAAATTATAATAATTTATTTTTAAGACATGTTCAAGTAATTTTTTATAGGGGATTTTAGACTCAAGGAAAAAGTTGTAGAAAAATTTAGTTTTAGGGATAAGATATTTGATTTTTAGGCCGAAGAACACTTTTTAGTGTAAATCACAAAATGATAGTTGTAACTATCATTTTCTGTTTACACTAACAAATGTCCTTCGGACTAATAATCAAACTTGCTGTCCTTGAGACTAATTTTTTTTGGCAACTTCTTCCCTGCACCTATTTTCCTGTTTTCTAAAATATCGAAATGATTTTTATAACATCACTTTTCAAAGCTGATTTTAAAGGTTAGGATTTATTAAAATAAAAGTTAAATATTTGAAAAAAAATCCACTTTCCAAATTATTTAACTAGTTTAAAATATCATAGCTCAATAAGTAAAAAATTTCTTTTCATAACAAACTTAAATCCGTAAATTTAATTATTATTTTTTTTAAATCTCGATAACCAATAAAATTTATAAATTTCACTAGATTTCCATCGCATCGCTTCCATTTCGATCTACTTAACCATTTCGACTTCAAAAATAGCATATGCTATTTCTCTCTCACCCTACTTCCATATTCTAATATAAATTCTCCCTGTAAAATTATATTCCCAATTTGTCATTTGATACCGATTTCCTTTCTTTATAAACATCGTTTACAAATTTTATAGCTCCTTTGAATTTCACCTCTTTATAAAACTAATCTCATTTATATATTCCATTTTATAAGTCCACTTCTTTATGAATTCCTTTTATTTTTTAAATCTATTTTTAATCTCGATTTCAACTATTTTCCATATTTTTTAGGATATCATTTTAAAAAAAAATCTTCTAGATGAATTATTTTTGAATCTCTATTGAAATATGTTTTCTTTCGAATTGTTAAGTATGATCAATTCGATTATTGCTTTCCAAAACATTTTCTTCTAAATAACCTGAATTCTAATATAAATATTTTCATATTAAACATCTCCCTGTATTTCTTAAAAATTCAAAATAATATTTATGGTATTTAAAATATCAAAATTAAGGCTAGCATTACTATATCACCCAATGAGTCACATCATAACAATAATCTGTAACATATTATTCTAACACATTGATGTGCACGTAAATGTGCATATTTTTACCACCTTATTTATTCTTTTTAAATTAAATAAATGATCATATTGGGTATTTTAAATTGTTTTAACCAAAATCCATATTAATTCCAAATTGTCACATATCCATCTTCATATAGGGGAAAAACGGTCATTTGTGTGCATGTATTTATTTGAGAAAAATTAATTGGAAATATATATATATTTTTGTAGGAATTTGGTCTTAAATAGGAGTGATTTCATGAAGACACATGCATGCACAACATAAATATAAAGGAATGGAGATGGAAATAATTCAAAGTGAAGATAATGGAGGACCCCACCTACCTTAATATACAAATTAAAGGCTAATGCACATGCTTATGGAGTTAATGATTTCATGTACACTTAATGGGAGATTAAGACATGTTAATGATTACTTGGCCTCCACTCTTCCTAAGGGGCATTTTGGGCATTCCCCAAAAAGTGAATTAGGGTTTTAAAACTTGTATATATACCCCTTATGTTTCATGTAATCCATCTCTTCTCTTAGTCTCTCTTAGGCCTCCTTCTCTTTAGTTTAGTTTATATCAAATAAAAGAAAGCTCTCTTTCTCTTTTCATGGCTACTTAGCCATTTTTATTTTATGTAATTTTCTTTTCTTTTTATGCAACGTTAATTAGTGTTTCCTTTTACTTACATGTTCATTTCCTTTCATGCTAGTAGTGTAGATTTACTTTTAAGCAAGTAGAATAGTCTTCTTTTCATTTGCTTTCATTTTTCTTTCTTTTTCCTTTCATGTTGCAAGCTACATTTGTTAAGCAAATAACAAATATGAGAGGCTAAACCCCTTCAATTTAGGGGGTAATGAAGCTCTCTAATTATGTAGCTTCAACAATATGTTAATTCATGCTCTCTTTTTGTGCTTAATGAATGATCAATGAAGTGGTTTAATTGTTGTTTTTGCTTTGAATTTGATAGCCTATATTGTTGACACCAAATAGGCTATACTTAAACAATCACTAACACTGATTGCCTCTTCATCAAAATATGATTATGGCAAAAAAAAGTGATTTGAAATTAAAATTTGATGGTCTATGTTTCTAATCAATAGTTAATAGGCCATACTTAAAATAGATTTCATTTTTATTTTCATTGCCATTTTTCATGAGAGTTAAAAGTTGTTTAAGGGGTGTGTTATAGTTTGATGGCTTATGTTGAGCTAATTAATAGCTTCTTTTTTTTAGTTAGTTAATTCTCTAGCTAAACTTTCCATCAATTTTGGCTTAATTTGGTTGAATAGAAATTTTAAAATCATCAATTCCCTGCGGATCGACCCGTATTCGCCGCGTGCTACATTCGTACACCGTGCGCTTGCGGTTATTTTTAATTTAAATTCGTTCGACGGTTTTCTAAACCGATAGAATTTCCGTCGACGAACAAATTTTTGGCGCCGTTGCCGGGAAGTTGTTCTGATTTTGATTTTCTATTCTTCGGATTATTTTTATTTTGATTTTTGTGTTTTTTATTTTGTATGTTTGCATTTAAAAAAAATTGTGTGTTTATTTGGTTTTTGTGTGCATTTGTTTATGTTCTTGTTTGTTTTGCATTTTCATTTGCATCCCAGTTTAAAAAAAACTATTTTTATTCTAATTGCCATCACATTTGCATTTTCTACATTAGTGTCACAAGTTTCCTTTTCTTTTCTGTTATAATTACACTGTTGCACTGCTGCATTCTCCCCTCTGTTTGCATGTAATTGCTCCTCATCCATTTGCACTTCAAACTGTCATTCTCCCCTTTCACTTCCAACTGCCTATAACCACCGACTCTCCATTAACTACCATTCCATCGACCATCAACTACACTTCAGCTTCCAAACCGTCACACACCACAACCTCTCTGCATTTACAGTAGCACTTCACTCATCATCTTCCTCAACAAAATCAACTCCTGTCAACATTCAATTTGCACTGACCAACTGTGCAGACAAAATTCAACTACATTCACCTTCATCCAGCATCATCCAACACCCCCCGTGTAACCAAGCCTGCACATCTACTACCATATCACAACTGAAACACCACCATATCAAACTTCCCACCATCAAACACCTGCCCCTTACCACCATTCTTCAACAGCCACTTCAATACAAACAGTGCCTTCACAAGCAACTGCTACTGACATCTCCATACTTCTCAAACCTCCTGCCTTCAACATCACAAGCCTCACAGTTCATCTCCTCATTCAATTTCCCATCATCACCATATACTGCCATACATTCACCAGAAACATCATACCACTGCCAAAAACCTCCCTACCATTAACACATAACCTCACAAACACACTTCTTTCTCCTCTGCCAAATACTTCCACAGCCTCTATAACATTTACATTCACCCGCCATTACTCACTATCATACAACAACATCACTCCCCACAATACCCCCGCATCCTACTACTTCACTACATATAGTCACTCCAATTGCCGAAACTACAACCACATACGATCAAAACTCCACCATATCTACCACATCCAATCAATCGTCACTGCCAGGGACCATACCTCGACCAAACCACATTCAACGTCCCACAAACATTCCTCTGCCTTAATTCTACACTGCTTTATATCGACCTTCCCTGACAGCAACTTGAATAATCATCACCAACCCCAAGCACTACAATAACCTACGACAGTGCCACCATCTTCCTCACCAAGACAATCAACTTCAACTCCCCTCTCCCTGTTCCACACAACTTCCATCATCTCCCTCTGCATCCAATTCCCACCAGACCACATCCGCGACCAAATTCGCGAGCATCCCAACTCGAACAACCACAGCGACAAACTCCCCAATCCCCTCGAATTGCTAATTTGATTCGAATCACCTTCAGCTACTCAACCAAAAAAAAAAACTACCTGCGTAAATTTCAACTGCAACCCCCTTTGCATCGCGCGCGACCACCAACCCACATTCCAATTTGCAAAATTGACCTGAATTTGCCCAATCGAACACTTCAACCCCATCGCGACACTCAATCTCGAAACCACGACTTCAAACTCAAGCCATCCTTTGTCAAGCATCCCAAATCATCGACAACTACACCTGAATTCCGATAATCCATCACTCGCAACCATAACTGAATCAATCGATCACTACAAATCCAACTCACTGCCTTCCCCCCCATTTTGATCTCAAATGATCATCGCAACTTTAATCTCATGAGTTGATTTGCGAATTCTCCATTGAAATTTGTGTATGATAGAGTTTTGTGAGAATTGAAAAGGAAGAATTTTTTTTATTCGGGCATTGCTTTGAATTGAAAAGACAGAATTTGTGTAAGGAAAAGTTTAACGAGAAAAAAATTGCTGTGAATCTTATTTTATCAATTTGGTTTGGGTAGTGGTAGCGGGCCGGGTTGGATTGGAGGCCTGGTTAATTTTTGTTTAATTAGTTTAGTTTTGTTTCAAAATTGTTCCACCCTTATTTAAAAAAAACAAATTGTTTTGGTTTCAAAATTTTCTTAGTTTCTTTTCATAAAAAAACAACTTGTATATATATTCTGTTTTTAATTTCAGGTTGCAAAAGCAGAAAAGGAAGGGATTAGCTTGCTTGCTATAAAAAAATTTGCTGCTCTTATATAGCCCTTATCTATTGATTTATTTGGTTTGCATTGTTAATTGCTTGCATTTTAAAAAAAATTCGAAAAAAAATTCATTTGTAGTTGCATTGTTAATACACGTTTAATTTCTGTTTTGCATTTCATCTTAGAAACTTGATTAATAATAACGATAGCTATTAATTGTATATTGACAAGTTGTCTTCCTTGAATAATTTAATTTCTTGGTGTCTAGGCTACGACAGAGTAATAACCATTTATAAATATTACGGTGATTCGTAAATATTATAGTGGTTGTTCCTCTGAAGGTACTTAAACCTTCGGCTGCATTGCTACGGTGATTCGTGGTGCACCGATAAATCTTGCCCGTTATCTGGCTGAGAACTATCTTGTTGAATTAAGACAATTTGTGATTGTACAATTTTGGGTAACTTAGGATAAATAATTTGTAATTAGACCAGTGCATTCATTTAGCTGCATTAGTTCATGCATATTTAAAAAAAAAACAAAAAACAAAAAATTCAATACAAGACTGAAAAGATTGTAAATATTTCTTAACTTAGTTTTTTTTCCTTTTCCTTTAAAAATTTTCAAATCAAAATTTCGAAAATCCAAAAAAAAATCTAGAAAAACCAAAATCCAAAAAAATATATAAAACCTTTGCAAAAACAAAGAAAAAATTTGAAAAAAAACAAAACAAAAATCAATTTACATTTTGAAAAATAAATTCTACTTGTAAATATTTTTCTTTATAAAAAAAACCAAAAAAAAAAAATCTTGAAAATGTCCAAGTTTCTTTTTTCTTACTCACTTGATTTCAGTTGTGAAAATCAATATAATCCATATGAGTTCACTCCAAATTCGTATGGATATTTTAACAACAACTTTTGTTTAGACAATTCGAATTTTGAACCGCAAAATTTCCAAAATAATGGCCAACCCTCTACTCTTGAAAATAGCATTTCATCTTTACTTGAAATCTCTACACAACAAAATCAAATGATAAATGAGTTGTGTAATTCATATTTGTGCGATAACTCGAATCAAAGGTTTCAAAATAATAAAAATTTGAATTCACTTCAAAATTCAAATGATTTCGATTATAACCCATGCCAATTCAATTTCAAGCTTCAAAATGAATTCCAAAATCAAGACGAAAATGTGAACCAATTTTCAAATAATTTTGGCAATGGGAATAGTTTCAATAACGATACGATTGAAAACTTTGGTTATCAAAAAATTCAAAATGAAAATTTTCAAATTAATAATCATGAATTTGATTTTGTTGACCAAACGGAAAAAGATAACAGGGATTTATTACTTGAAAAATACAAAAAAATTCATGAAAATCATAGTCAAATCTCAACTTGCAAAGAATCAAATAAAAGCCTACCATTTATCGAAATTGACAATTCTTGTACTCAACAAGTCCAAATCGAAAATTTTCAAGTTAATAATTACAAACTTGACTTTGTTGAGGAAATGAATGAAATTTATGATGATCACACGAATTTGTTGATTAAAACATTGGAAATTTTTCGTCAGAAACAAAATCAAATTTCAACATGTGACGAGTCAAGTGATAATCCACCTTTTATCCAAATCGATGATTTTCAAATAACAACTTTCGAAATTGAAAACGACAATCTTAACAAAGTTGTTGAAAAGACGGTAATTGAGTTGGATTTCAATTCTTTTGAGGGTGTGGAGCCAAATTTAAAATTCGACCTTCCTTTTCTCGATTTTGAAAATTTGAATACAACAACTTTGGATTTTGAACTTGAAACATGTAATAAAGTTGTTGATAATCCAATAAAGGAAGAAAAATTTAATGAACGCGAATTTTTTGGACTTTTGGATGACGAGTTGTTAAATTCCGATGGGGAAGATGAAAATCACCATTTTGATTTTGAAATCAATAACTTTGAAAATATTTTCAATGATAAGCTTGAATTTCAAATTGGTGAAAATAAATGTGAATTTCAATCAATTGTTTTATCAACCCCAAAAATCGTTGAAAACAAAACAACTCGTTCAATTTTTAATAAAAAAAAATTCGTTTTTCCAAATCGACAATCAACTTCGAAATCTTTTACGATTTGGTTTTTCGTGCTTAAACTGTGTCTCGCACATTTAACGAGACAAATGAATCGGTCTTTAGAAGACCGCTTCATTTACTTTTTGACTGTATACTTTCTCATCTCTTGTAAATAATAATCTTTCATGTAAATATAAGATTTTTATTTTATTTTATTTTTTTCCTTCCACTTAGGTTGACTATGGGGACACAGTCAAAATCAAGTGTGGGGGGAGATTCATCTACATTTTTTTTCATGGTTTATTTTTTCTTTATTATCTCAAAAAATTAAAAAATCCCAAAAATAAATTTTCTTTTGATTTATTTAAAAAAAAACACTATAAGATAAATGTATGGCTTTGGTTTATTAAATTGAAATTTTTGAAAATTTATTTGTCTTAACAAAAATTAAATTGAAGTTTGATTACAAATTATAATGGTTTAACTAGTATATAAGAAGATTCATATGTGTTAATTATGAAGTACATCCTAATTGAAAATCTTTGTTTTAAAAAAGTGGTTGATTTAAATTAAAGGATAGAACATTTTTTTTTGTCTTCCAAGTTAAATGGTGCTAAGATGATTTTGCAAAACTCTCTCTCTCCTAAAAAAATATATAAAAATAAAAAATAATAACATCCAAATATTCACTCTCATTTAAAAGTCCTCACGGTTATGCATGGATGAATTACTTGGAATTTTTGATTATGTGCTTTCATACTCATTTAAAAGTCCTCACGGTTATGCATGTATGAAACACATGTAAAAAAACAGACTTAATAAAAACCACCAACGGTCGATAGGTGTATGCACGAAAGTGTGTGCACTCGCCATGCTCTGTACTCCCCTCACATAAGCCCGAAAGGAAGTGCATGGGTGGTATATCTGGCCTCAGTTTACCTGAGCTAGGTGTGTAATTTTTCTTGCAAATAATGAGAGAGCAAGCAATTGAAATCATAGCACTATTTTTAATTAGTTGATTTGATATGTTATTGAAAAGAAATGAAAATACCACTTTGATAAACTTTGATAATCAACTAAGGATCAATTTCATAGTTACAATGTATTATTAACCAAAACAACGAGTTAAACTATTGTCTATTTGTTATGATAACTTGATTTTTATTGGAAATTTTGACGAGTAAATGACTTAAATCTCAAGATAATGACCAAAACCTATGTTTAACTTATTTGTGTCAATTTAAAAAGAAATCCTTCATTTGTAAATATTTTCAAAAACTCGCATTCATCTCTTTGTAAATAAATATTGCATTTTGTAAATATTTTCATCCCGCACTTGGATTTTGTGGGTAGTATCCGCTGAAAACCCTCACGAGACAACACTCGTCCTACTGGGGACACCCAGAGGTTTAACGGCTTGTTGCATACGCTCAATGCAATCGTGCTCCCTACGAAAACAGATTATCTTAGTTTTTCTTTATTCGAGGACGAATAAAAAGATAAGTGTGGGGGTATTTGATGTGCACGTAAATGTGCATATTTTTACCACCATATTTATTCTTTTTAAATTAAATAAATGATCATATTGGGTATTTTAACTTGTTTTAACCAAAATCCATATTAATTCCAAATTGTCACATATCCATCTTCATATAGGGACAAAACGGTCATTTGTGTGTATGTATTTATTTGAGAAAAATTAATTGGAAATTTATATATATTTTTGTAGGAATTTGGTCTCAAATAGGAGTGGTTTCATGAAGACACATGCATGCACAACATAAATATAAAGGAATGGAGATGGAAATAATTCAAAGTGAAGATAATGGAGGACCTCACCTACCCACCTACCTTAATGTACAAATTAAAGGCTAATGCACATGCTTATGGAGTTAATGGTTTCATGTACACTTAATGGGGGATTAAGACATGTTAATGATTACTTGGCCTCCACACTTCCTAAGGGGCATTTTGGGCATTCTCCAAAAAGTGAATTAGGATTTTAAAACTTGTATATATACCCCTTATGTTTCATGTAATCCATCTCTTCTCTTAGTCTCTCTTAGGCCTCCATCTCTTTAGTTTAGTTTATATCAAATAAAAGAAAGCTCTCTTTCTCTTTTCATGGCTACTTAGCCATTTTTATTTTATGTAATTTTCTTTTCTTTTTATGCAATGTTAATTAGTGTTTCCTTTTACTTACATGTTCATTTCCTTTCATGCTAATAGTGTAGATTTACTTTTATGCAAGTAGAATAGTCTTCTTTTCATTTTTATTTCTTTTTCCTTTCATGTTTCAAGCTACATTTGTTAAGCAAATGACAAATATGAGAGGCTAAACCCTTTCAATTTAGGGTGTAATGAAGCTCTCTAATTATGTAGCTTCAACTATATGTCAATTCATGCTCTCTTTTTGTGCTTAATGAACGATCAATGAAGTGGTTTAATTGTTGTTTTTGCTTTGAATATGATAGCCTATATTGTTGACCCAAATAGGCTATGCTTAAACAATCACTAACACTAATTGCCTCTTCATAAAAATATGATAATGGCAAAAGAAAGTGATTTGAAATTAATATTTGATGGTCTATGTTTCTAATCAATAGTTAATAGGCCATACTTAAAATAGATTTCATTTTCATTGTCATTTTTCATGAGAGTTAAAAGTTGTTTAAGGGGTGTGTTATAGTTTGATGGCTTATGTTGAGCTAATTAATAGCACAAATAGGTCATACTTATGATAAACACATCAAATAAACTAACTAATGACCATAAAAGAGATCATGATTTCATATATGTCGAACTATGTGATCTAGAGAGTGGATTTATTCTCTAAATTGTCACTTAACTCTTATATTTGCTTCTTTTTTTTAGTTAGTTAATTCTCTAGCTAAACTTTCCATCGATTTTGGTTTAATTTGATTGAATAGAAATTTTAAAATCATCAATTCCCTGCGGATCGACCCGTATTCGCCGCGTACTATATTCGTACACCTTGCGCTTGCGGTTATTTTTAATTTAAATTCGTTCGACGGTTTTCTAAACCGATAGAATTTCCATCGACGAACACACATCATATATTGTTATATATGAAAATAATCAATATAATTTTGAGGTATCCAGTTGGATCCCTCCAACTTGTTTCCCTACATCCACAGTGTTAGACAACAATAATATTGCCAATCCCACTTCGAGGGGGATATCGCGGTATATAGGATCATTTTCTATTATGCGATGCGCATAGGGTCTCATCCGCTAACACATGTGAGAACGTCAATCCAACTACTAGCATATATACTACTACTATACATATATATATATCTGTGTGTGTGTGTGTGTCATTCGACATATAATAATCTATAAATTTAGCCAAACATCCAATAATTTATTTTAACTATTAAAATTTAATTTGGCAATCCAAATAAGTGAGAATTTCTCACCTTGGTTTTTGAATCAGTTAATCATTCCAATTTCCAAATTTTATTTCCATTTTGAAATGTTTGTCGCTACGATCCCACAAAACTTGTGTTTGTAATTTTAAACCTCGCACGGAAAATTTACGAAATACATAAGTTAACAATTTTTATACTTAAAAATTTTACTTCTATTAAATTTAATTAACGTTTATTATCTCAGTAATCCATGAACTGGCCACAACTTCACCTCTAATTTCCGCTGCAACACTAGTCCCGTCATTACCAAACTGAACCTAGTTTCCCGGCAGTTACTACATAACAACACTGACAACATAACATGTTCGATAGCATCTCCACGATCACATCGTTCGCCGCTTTATGCCTCCAGTCCCCCTCCCTTCGAAACGCCAACCACTATGATTCCATACTTCACGACAGTGGTCTCCTTCCCTATCGACATTGTCACATTCTCCAACCAAGCACCCATTGCAACCCTAGATAGCCTTCCATCACCAGTGATTCACCTCCAGCTCAAAGTCGCTCGCCCTAAATCCGATGCCATTCCCTATGGACTCACATTCGCGACCACTACCCTCAATCTCGATGCCTCATCAAATCGCGAATCGCCTGCCTGCGCCCTGTGACGACCCGTCTCCTCGATCCATAGAAATCGACACTAATACATCCACGGTATTCACGTGCCGTAAATCCAAGTGCCGGGGAGGCAGATTATCAGGGGTGTAAAAGAATCACTTCATTTAGATTATGTTTTTTAAAAATCGCTTCACTTTATTTACTTGAGCTCAAACTCATCTTAAAATTCAAGTTTGGATTATATTTCTTTACTACAACATTACTCCATTTTTTTCTATTTCACTTTTCAACTTTATGAGTTACACATTTATTTTCTCATACTTCCATCAATTTTATACTCGAGTATATTCACATTTTATTTTTAACTCAAGACTTATATCACTTAGCAGCTTAATTATATACTTATTCCATTAATTTCAATTTCTTGTAAGCTCTTTAAACTTATTATTCACAATTTCAACAATTCCCACTTAAATTTTTACTCCATTTAAATTTTATAGCCTACAGTTATATAGTCACTTACACTTCACATTTATATATTTAAATCCATTCAATATGGTTTCAAATCCAATCCAATTCGATGTAACTTAAATTTCAATTCCCTTTAACCAATATTTCCACACCATGTTTGAATTATTCATACTTAAATTAGTTTCAGTACAAACAATTTATTTTTAATTCATTCAATTTAATCAAGTAAGAACTTAATTCCAATTTCAAATTTTTCCACACTTCCTTACTATATTTATTTGTTTCATCCACTTACACATTCATATGCACTTTATACTTAGTTAATTCATTACCTTCTATTCATTTCAACTTATTTATTATAATAACTTCATTTAATTTATTTTCTTTAACTTTTGCTTAAGTTAAATTCTAATTCCTACAAATTTTCTTTTACAAATCCAATTTATTTAACTTACACAATTCAAATTTTAATTTCATACTGAAATTTCCAAACTTAACTAACTTAGCCTGAGTTAATCTCAATTTGTTCAATCCATTTAAACCTACTCGATTTAAATTTTAAATTTCAATTTTTTTAAAACCCGGTACTTATTTCAAACCATTTGAAATCAAATACATACATATATATAACTCTTTGTTTTCAGTAAACTATTTCTTGGAATTTTAAGCTCAAATTCGGTTTTATCCAAAATAACTATTGGAATTTCCAAAACAATGTTTGTTTTCCAACAAAAATCTCCAAATCATTTATTTCGGTTGCAATTCATCACTTAAAGTCTCGAAATGAACACTGATGATGCGGCCGTCATCACCAGAGTTATTTTCCAGTGATTGTGGTGAGTTCAATGCTTCATCAATTCCAAAACCAATTTAAAACAATTTCCATTCAAATATATCCTAATAATATCACCATTTCTCTTTCCAACCACATTGGAAATATTCTCAAAAATCCTCGAAATTTCAAAATTCCCATATACTTAGTTCAAACCCATTTTAAACATTTCTTAAAGCTTCTCGAATTTTAAACTTCCAAATTCTGGTTTGAATCCATTTTAATTACAAACCATTTGTATAATTTGTACTTATACAAATTTTCATTTGGTAATATAAACCACTTCAATTTTTATAATCTTGTTAGATTATAATATTATCATTTTGAAACTCCAAATATATATAATAATTTCAGAAAATTATTTCTTTTATATCAAAATATATCTTTGGGTAAAATTATTTCATTTACCTCATTCCAAACAATACTGTGTCGAATTACTCTATTCAAGTATTTAGAAACCCCTATCGATTCAATTGTTCGGACTATGCCGACCAGAGTTCATAAGCCACCTAATAATTCAACAATCATAATATAAAACATTTTATATTCACCAACATATGTACTCATATCTATTAATATACTCAAACTAATTATAAGGTACTGCTGACCCTATCTCTAATGAGTAATACCCAACAAAGCCAAGGTTCTCACTTAATCTTCAGCTCCGATACCAACTATGATGAACGGTATTTTCGACCCTCGAAAATCAACATCAATACATCCACTATATAGAATTCCGAGCAATCGAGTGCCGGAAACCCCAGTTCAGGGGTAAAGAAGAAAAGGGTAGAAGAAGAAAAACGGAAAAAAAACACAGAACCTCACAATCGCAGCGGAACAAAATATAATAACAGATTTAAAATAAAAGAACTGTACAGTTAATATACATACCATTATCAGAGTACAATAGACAACAACAAATTTGGACAGTTTAATAACTTGTCCTCACATAGCGGAAATACAAATTAAGTACGGAAAAACGTCTTTGTCATCTAGCTCATCTCCTGAGCTCCATAGCATCCTAACCTGAATCTGTAGTACTCGGTCTGACCTGAGCATTATATTAAAAAACACCCGAGTCTGTCTGGAAAACCAGCGTGAGAAAACACACTCAATTTTAATTTTCTATTATTTTCAAAGTCCTTTGAAAAACAAAAGTAACTCGTAAGACCACATCACACATAAACGTGATGGGTTTTTACCTTACGATAACCAAAACATTTTTATCAAAATCATCTAATATTATAATAGTATCTAAAACAAAGTAAATAGAAAATAGGTGAAATGCTTACATCTCATGTTCAGCATAGTTGGGCATAATCAAAACCATACGACGCTTATTGGAGAATGGATTCTATACAATGACTAGGCACTAGAGTACCGCCTATAATGGTACACTTCTAGAAAAATGTATCGAGGGCCTCGCGAGGATCCCCTACAACAAAAGACCGGCCCTACCTTAACCTGGATAGAACCAAATATGTTATCTCCCTAGGTGTTCCCACCCTAAAAATCGGGTCCTTCAGCGCACTGTAGCGATAATATTCGAGGGTGTCTTGAAAGGTGATAACATACCCTAATTGGGTGTGACCCACTTAGCCTTGCTGCATCTCCCCTGATTTTGAATCATTCCGGTTGATGAGGCTTGAGGCTACCATTACCTTTCAGAACAATTTTCAACTAGAATGCTCATTGTCCCCTAATGACGATGATCTGATAGCATTCGTCCATACAGGTTATCCTGCGTCTGGACAAACCGAATCATCTTTCTCTGTCTTTATGGTATCCATTCGTAACGTTCAAACGGGATCGAAGTGGTTTTCGGATAATTAAACTTGATCCCGTTCTCTACAAAACGATTAGCGAAATTGGCCAAAATTGATAGTCGGTTATTTAACCATCAATAACATCCACAAACATACATCAAGCCTTACTATAAATTTCCTAATAGTTATTTTCAGAATATCTTTATTATATTATACATATATATATATTCAAATCCCTTCCAATATTCAAAAATTGAGACAACTCAAATTCTTATTCCCATATTGGGATTTTTCAATACTTAGAAAAATTCTATTACTTCTTTTCTTCTCAAAATCCTTTACAATTTATTTGTAAACTCCTTGACTAGTTTATAACGAGTTTTATAAGCCTCGGAATTCCTTAATAAACTCCTTTTAGCATTCCCAAAGTCAAATATACTTGCTTACAATTCCAATTTTCTTTTCTACTTCTTTTGTGAATTCTATTTCATTTTTCGATGTTCACTTTCATTTAACTACTTCGGAAATTTTCTTACTTTTTCCCCAATTCCATTTTGATAATTCTCTTATAATTCCATCTACTGAATAACCCTTTTCCAACTCTCGAGAAGATTTATAGATAAATTTAAACCATTACAAAACTCTATATATACATATGTAAAGAAAAATACGTATTTAAAAGAATAATAATAATTTATTTTTAAGACTTGTTCAAGTAGTTTTCTAAAATACCGAAACGCTTTTTATAACATCACTTTTCAAAGCTAATTTTTAAATTTAGGATTTATTGAAATAAATTTTAAATATTTGAAAAAAAATCCACTTTTCGAATTATTTTAATCTTAACTAGTTTAAAATCTGATGGCACAATAAATAAAAAAATTCTTTTCAAAACAAACTTAACTTCTTAAATTTTAATAACATTTTTTTTCAAAAATCTCAATAACCAATTCAATTTATAAATTTCTCTCAATTTTCATCATATCACTTCCACTTTGATCTCTTTGACTATTTCCACTTCAAAAATAGCATCCACTATTTTTCTCTCACCCTATTTCCATATTCTAATATAAATTCTCCGTGTAAAATATAAATTCCCTATTTATCATCTGATATTAATTTCCTTCCCTTATAAACGTCGTTTATAATTTTTATAACTACTTTGAATTTCACCTCATTATAAAACTAATCTCATTTATAAAATTCCATTTTATAAATCCACTTCTTTATAAATTCCTTTTATTTTTTCAAATCTATTTTTAAAATCGATTTCAACTCCTTTCCATATTTTTTAGGCAATCATTATAAAAATTCATTTTAAAAAAAAAATCTTCTATATGAATTATTTTTAAATCTCTATTGAAATATTGTTTTCTGAATTGTTAAGTGCGATCAACTTAATTATTGTTTTTCCAAAACATTTTTTTTAGATAATCTGAATTCTGATATAAATATTTTCATATTAAGAATCTCCCTTAATTCCTTAAAAATTCAGAATAATATTTATGGTAACTAAATACCAAAATTAAGGCCAGCACTACTATAGAACCCAATGATTCACATCACAACAATAATTTATAACAGTTTATTCTAACACATCATATATTGTTATGTATGAAAACAATCAATATAATTTTGAGTAATCCAATTAGATTCCTCCAACCTGTTTCCTTGCATCCACAGATGTTAGACAACAATAAAAATACCAATCCTACTTCAAGGGGGATATCGCGGTATATAAGGTAATCCACTACTACGCGGGTGCATAGGGTCTCACCGGCTAACATATGTGGGAACATCAATCCAACTACTAGCATATACTACTACTACTACTATATATATATATATATATATATATATATCATTCAACAGATAACAATCTATAAATTTAACTAAACATCCAATAATTATCTAAACTATTAAAATTAAATTTGGCAATCTAAATGAGTGAGAATTTCTCATCTTAATTTTCGTATGTGTTAATCGTTCCAATTTCCAAATTTTATTTCCATTTCAAAATGTCTGCTGCTACGATCCCACATAACTCGTGTTTGTAGTTTTAAAACTCGCACGAAAATTTTACGAATTACATAAGTTAACAATTTTTATACTTACAAAATTTACTTCTATTAAATTTAATTAACGTTTATTACCCCAGTAATCCATGAACTGGCCACAACTCAACCTCTGATTTCCACTGCAACACTCGTCCCGTCATCACTAAACTGAACCCAATTTCCAGACAGTTACTACATAACAATACTGACAGCATAAATCTTTGACAGCATCTCCACAGTCACATTGTTCGATGCCTTATGCCTCCAGTCCCCCTCCCTTCTAAATGCCTACCACTGCGATTCCACACTTCACGACAGTGGCCTCCTTCCTTATCGACATCGTCACATTCTCCAACCAGGCACCTATCGCAACCCTAGATAGCCTTACATCGTGAGTGATCCACCTCCTACCCAAAGTCGCTCTCCCCAAATCCTATGCCAATCCTCACGACCTCACGTTCGCGACCACGGCCCCTCGAGGTCGTCGTCCCATCAAATCATGAATCGCCTGCCTGCCTGCGCCCTCTAGGTGTTGCTTGACCATCCATCCAACCTGACACTCCACCTCCATTCTTCATGACTCTCTGCCCTAGCCCCAACCTCACCATGTCGCCCATCCTCCCAGTCAAGGCGAAAACGTCGACCTCCCTCCGCGTGTGGGCACACACTGCAAACATTGGTTTGCTCGAACCGATTCGTGAATCTTTTATTTTTATGAGATGTTTTCGATTCTTTTTTTTTGAGGAGGAGAATCTGAAGGGGATTCAAGATTTAATATTCAATTTCATTCCCTTTTTTTAATCGATCTCGTTTTTTTTCCGGTTTGAAAGAGAAAGGGGAACACGATTATAAACGAGGAGGCTTGTTTTGAACAGAAATAATACTAAATAACTCCTACATAGCTAGCTTTGCCTCCTGCACGTCTTTAGAAGCTTATTCATCCGACCTACTAAAACTAAAAAGTCTTTAACTCTCAATCTATTCAAATTTAATTTTTGAGCACCCGAGAGTTTAAGGGGAAACATAAACTTCAAGTTAGAAATAAAGTCTAGTTTGAATAATTCTATTACATCTCAGTTTACTGATAATAAGTAAGACCACGCTGCTTAGCGGAACTGTTTTCCCCTCACTAATATTCTTTTAAAATCATATCTCTTATAAATCAAAATCCTGCAATCAAACTGATTATAACAACCATAGCAAAGACATATATGCATATAAATCAGGTAATCGATGGACTCTAAGCATTATAGTTTTATGTGGCTGATTATTATCCGTTGGCTGAGTCGAGCCTATCAAACATAATAAATATTTTAATTTCCAATAGATACAATACTGGATAAGGCATCCTTAACTTACTTCTCCAAGGGTCAATTGATGCTAATAGTTTTGAGCTCACCAATAACCTACCTCTATTCTGTGTATTCCTTTCTGTGTGTAACATAATTTTAGTTTTACCCATGACAAAGCCCTACACATTGGAATTTTTGGACTTATATTAGCTAGGGGCTACAAGCTAAAGTATAGGGCATGACCTCGTACTAGTCCCATCTGGTCTTCTGATATCTGGGTCATATACTTAGGGTAACTACCCTAATCAATTTTCCTTCAAAATAATCTTTATAAATGATTTACCCTTGAAACCATAACTTAATAAAACAAGGAAATCATACTCTTTGCTTTACTCAAGATACTCATGCCATGGTATATGCTTTACAAAACAATGTTGATGAAAACCCAAATCAATAGGGTTATTTATCCCTTTGAAATAAGTTAAAGTTCTTTATAACTAAGGGAACATTAGGCCATAAATCCAAAACAATACCTTTGAAGCTATTATTTAAAACCTTAAACAATCCCTCATGAAATCATAGAAAGAATCACTTTCAAAATCAATGAAAGCGTCCCTTTTGAAATCATTGCTTAAAACCTTAGACATCCTCTTTCGAAACCATTAAACATATCATTTGCAAGCATTGGAAACATTCCTTTAGAAACACTTAAAACATGCCTTTTAAAATCAATGGAATCATACCTTTCGGAGGCATTAGGTTCAAATAAGAAGTTATGGAAGTATAGCTTCGAAACCAATTAAAATTATTATTTTCAAAACCAAAGTTTGAAAACAAAACAAACTAAAAGAGGGCACATACGAAGCCTATCCTTTCAAAATCACTACCTTCGAAATAATTGGTAAAAGCGGCTCAGA
Source organism: Allium cepa (assembly GCA_030765085.1). Taxonomy (NCBI): domain Eukaryota; kingdom Viridiplantae; phylum Streptophyta; class Magnoliopsida; order Asparagales; family Amaryllidaceae; genus Allium; species Allium cepa. The sequence continues at coordinate 115,262,767 of CM060932.1, forward strand.
TGCCCCTTTCGAAAGCATTGAGAAGAAGGCCTCAATATTAAGAAGACGAAAGCCTTCCTTCCGAATACATTGATTTGAGGTTATAAAGAAAAGTGTCCTCTAACTAATGCGAAATGTATAAATGCGGCAACTAGGGTATCGAAGGGGTTCAAAAGCGGCAACCTTCCGAAAGCTTCTTTTAAAAACAAAGGCAGGTTAATGGATCCGAAAGCTAATAAAAGTGGCTTTGACTCTTTCGACAGCTTAATTTAGACACTGTCCTTTCCTTTCTCCTTTCTCCAATATACTACATACCAATTGCTTGTTACTATGTGCATTGGTTTCGAATATATACGAATGTCTATTGGGTAAAGTGACGGAAGCAAGCAATGGAAGATGCAAAGTTGTAATTCGAAACAAAACTGATTTTATGCCTTCTTGAAGTAATTCCTTTTCACCTAACTTACATGATTTGCCAAAAAATGATTCATTGCCAATTCTATACCAAAATTCTTTTCAAAAAGGCTGCTGAATTCAGCATTTAACAATTAAAACATTTTAGCAAATAAGCCCTTCTCCTTAATAAAATCCTTAAAACATTTAAGTTCTCTAACTTAAACAGTTTAATAACCATGATGAAACACTTAGGAAAAATCCCCAAAAATCACAATAATTTGCTTTAAATATGTTTTCTAACATATATAAATTTCAAATCTGAAAGCATTATCTAATTGGCTTAAATAATTTAAACCCAAAATTAACTATTTTCTTTCATAGAAAATTTATAATAAATCCACAATAACTTAGAAAATTATGAAACTTGACACACACTTCTAGAATAATTTTTTTGACCATATATTAAAGGCATAATTCATTTGGATGTCAAGCATATCACAAAATCTATGTTAAACCATATAAATCATCAATAAGCATATGTGTGTGTGTGTGTTTGTGTGTGTGTTGTATCCATTTTAGCAAACATAACATGGCATATTATTTGCAAACATAGTTCGGAAAAATTAAAACCGAAATCATTATTAAAGCTAAGATGTAAATTAATTATTCACCGTGGCTTTGTGTTGAGAATATTGAGATTTGGATTAAAGTTCATTTCTTAAGCACTTGATCTTGAATCTCCTAGCTTTGATCTTTAGTTTTCCTTCTCTTTAATAGCCCACCACACCTCTTAGTTTTTAGTTTAGTTTGTAGATGCAAATGAATGAACGAAGTGGAGAACGAGAGGGTTTTAAGATATAAAAATAAGGCTCTTTCTACTTTTCCCTCCTTATTTTCCTTCTCCTTGTCTTTTTTTGAGAGAAATGTTTGATCCTCTAAAGTAGAGGAGAGCGCACACGTGTGTGTGTCACTGAAAACAAAGGTGCCGCTAACATGTCTGGCAAGTAACTAATCATACTACAGAAAATAATGAAAAGGACTCAGGTACAACTAGAATGAGCTCCGGCAAGGCCACCTCCATTACACCTCAATATCGAGCTCCGGCAAGGCCACCTCCATTACACCTCAATATCGAGCTCCGGCAAGGCTACCGCCTGGCAATGAGGTGTTAGAAGTACCCAAAAAATCCATGAAGCAACACGATGCAAATGATATCAAAAGACAGCTCCAACTGAGAAATAAACGCTTCACTACAAACTCGGAAAATTCAGAATGAACGCCTCACTGCAATTGCGGATGATCCAGAATGAACTACGCCACTTTGCAGACACGGAAGAACTGGAAAGAACGTCTCACTGCAAATGCAAATGATCTAGAATGAAGAACACCAAACTATAGACGTGGAATAACTGAAAAGAACTCCTCACTGCGAACGCGGATGATCCAGAATGAACGTATCACTATAATACTGTCAACAGCAATCCTGAGAACATGCAAATAGTAATCTAGCACCATTTCTGGCCTAAACCTGTATCTATAAATGGAACTAAAAAAATTATAGGAATAATACACATATACGTATATAAATGAAATTTATACACACACACACACACACATATATGTATATATGTATTAATGAAGTAAAAGTAATAATATTAAAGCTAAAATTATAAGACCAAAAAGCAACAAAAATAAGAAACGGACTAAAAAAGAATCCAAGCTCATTGTGCAACATCTTAACCAACATTCAAGATGTAAAAAAGAGATACCAAAATCAAAAAGGTAAAAAAGTAACAAAATAAGGAGTTAAAAACCTATGAACTAAAATATTTTAAAATTACCCTAATGCTCCTTTAATCAAAAGAACATTATGATAATTAGTAAAATCATCATTCAAATTTGAAAAAAATGTTAATGCTATAATTATTAATGTTAAAAATATTGTTTTTATGTTTAAATATTTTAATACTATTACTATGCTTATTGAGATAATCATTGAAATGATTATTTTTAGCTAATCTATATTTAGGATTTGACATCCAATTTAAACAAAATGATGATATTATAAAAATCAATTTACTAAAATGACTATTTTTTTTTTTAAAAAAAGTCTATGGTTTCTCTTAAACCAAATATACCAACAAATAATAACGAATAAAGTATCAATTAAGATTCTTTTTCGCCTTTTAAACTTAAATCTTAAAATATTTCAATATTAGTCACAATTAGTAATTGTAAGACTAAAGTTAAAGGTTTGAGAGCATTATTCAGAATGTAGTAAGTATCCATGCACTCATAATACGCATGTTTAATATCTTCAAAATACAATTTACGAAAAGAATGTTTATTATCAATTTGCATATTCTTTCTTTTCAAAAATTAAATATAATTTAGTTTTCCATGCATGATTAACCATATAAGAATTTTACATTTAGGAGGAACGTTTGTTTCTAAATAAGTTTAAAAGAGTTATATGTTATGCTCGAGAAATTAAGAAATTTATAAAAAGAATTTGAAGTGAATTTCTTACTCTTATCCCATTCCTAGTGAATATTATCATTTTCATTGTCAATATTATACAAATTCAACATAAAGCAAGATAGTTTCCTAAGAGTTGTATCTTCTAAAATTTTATTAAAACTAAAATTCGAAGGGGGGTCATTCTCCAAAGATAAAACATGTAAAATTAAAGCATTCTTATAGTCACAAATTTCGTAAAGCTCTTTAAATTCTATCCTAAGAGGAATGATAGAAATCCAACGATCATGCCAAAAAAAATATTATTTCCTAAATGAATAATCGTATTAGTACCAAGGTTAAAAATCTCATGACATTTCAAAATTGATTAACAAAAATTAGACAACTTATTAATAACTGTATATGTAATTTGGTATAAGTTATTACAACCATTATAACAATGTTTAGAAATAATATCTTTCCAAATAAAATTATCATTTATTTCCTTAAATTTCCTAACCACTTCTCTAATAAAGACAAAATCATGTTACGTAAACTAATAACTCCTAAACCACCTTCCTTTTTCGATTTACAAATTATTTCCCAATTGACTAAACATTTAAGACTACCATTGGGATTATCACCACTTCATAAGAAGTCCCTGCTTATTTTATCAATTTTATTAATCACCCAACCTGGGAAAAGATGCATAGACATCCAATAGATCGGAAGAGTAGATAAAACTGAGTTGATAAGAACTAATCTACCCGCTCTCAATAAAAACCTTCCGTTCCAATTAGAAATTCTATTTTTGATAATTATAATAAATCAGTCTACATGCTTAAGTTTAGTTGGTGTAATCGAAAAACCAAGATAATCAAAAGGGAAAGTCACAGTTTTACAATTAAACATATTAGCAAGTAAAACTTCAACCTTATCAACGTCATTTAATACTAAAATGGAACTTTTATCAAAATTAGTTTTTAACCCTGAAAGAAGTTCCAAGATGTATAAAATAAATTTAAGGGTAACGTATGATTATGCGAATGGAAAGTAATAGTAAGGTATCATCTATAAATTGAAGAATAGAGAGACCATTGCGAGAGATTTCACTACCAACACTCCCCAAAGATCCATTACCGACCACTATTTTAATTATCATAACAAAAAAAATCTGTGGCTAAGTTAAACAAAAGAGGCTATAAAGGATCACTCTGCCTTAAACCTAGTTTAGATTGAATTTTATTCCCTAAAATACCATTAACCATTATACTAGATTACCAGTTTTAAGCAAAGTCATAATCCAACCAATCCATTTAGACTAAAACCTCTAGCCAATAACATATCAATTAGAAAATCCCAATCAACCGAATTAAAAGCTATCACAAAGTCTAGTTCTAGCAGAGCACATGTAATATTATTTTTTACAACAATGATTAATATATTTTTAAACAGCAGCCACTCCATTAGTGATATTTCTACCCTTAATGAAAGTAGTTGTGAACAATCAATTAGATCATTCAATCTTGTGTTAAGTTCATTAGCTAAAACTTTTGAAATAATTTTAACCGAACGGTTAATTAAAGAAATAGGTTTAAAATCTTTTAAATTATTAGCACTGATTTTCTTATGTAATAAAATTACGTTTGCAAAATTAGATCTTCCTAATTATAATTTCCTATTATAAAAATCAGTAAACATGCTAATTAAATCGAATTTCAAAACATCCTAAAATATTTTGTAAAATAAAATAGGAAACCCATCGGGCCCTAGGGCTTTATCACAAGCATGTTATTAATAGCCTTCAAAATTTCCTCTTCAGAAAAAGGATTATCAAACTCAGAAAGGTCAATCATAGAATCAATAGGATAAATATCATTCCATCTAACGTTAATTCTATATTTATTCTTAGTACCAAAAATATCTTTATAATAATCGGTAGATGCCTTATTAAAATCCCTTTGATCAACTAATTCTACATTATTCACAAAAATAGAATTTATCGTGTTACTACGTTTTCTACCATAAGCCATATTATGAAAAAAAAAATTATTATCACCCTCATTAAACCATTGAATTCTAGATCTCTGTTTCCACACAACCTCTTCTTTTTCTAAAATTTGAATTAAGCACTTCTTTTGAATTAGCGAGAACGTTATACTCACATAGATTTAATTGACTAATTTCTTCTATCTTGTTAATTTTAAGCATTTCAAAAAGAATGTTTTCTTTTTTAGTTTTATATACTACTAAAAACATTCTTATTCCAAATTTTTAAAAGTTCTTAAGACCCCTAGGTTTTAAAACAATTTTTTTGCAGAATATCTGTATTTCTCATGTTATACTCATTGAAATCCATTTATTTTTAATTAGATTTGAAAATTTGGATTCTAATAAGTACAATTTTTTCGAATTTAAAATTTCTATTATCTTTAATGATGACATGTAAGAATTATAGGGCAATGATCAGAATAAGTGTAAGGCAAACCAGAAACTCTACAAATAGAAAATTTATCCCAATTTCATCATTGACGAAAAATCTATTTAGAAGGCCATTGAAGGGGACTCTTTAGTATTACTCCATAAGAATTCTCTATTAGTAAGAGAAATTTCAATCAAACTGGAATTAATAGTAAATTGGTCAAATTCTTCCATAGAAGAGAAATCACATTCCCGTGGTGTACGCTCTCCTAGAAAACGTGTAACATTGAAATCAACCCCCATAATCCAAGAACTAGGAGCTAATGATCTAAATTCTAGATATTCATTCCATAGAACCCGACGACCAGTTTTTGAGTTTGGCCCATAAACATTAGATATATTTAAAACAGACTTATCACCAAGGTTGATGAAAATAATATGTAAAGAGTGTTGTTTAGAAATGCATTAAAGAAGTTTAAAAGAATTTTCCCTCCACCCCATGAGTAAACCCTCAAAAGCTCCAACAGAAAGTAAACAAGCCTAATTCCTAAAGTAATAACCACCTAATCTTCTATAAAAATGAATATCCAGACACACTATTTTAATTTCCTGTAAAAGTGCAATATCAATAAAATAATCTTTAAAAATGCTCTAATTTTATCGCACTTATTTAAATCGTGTAGACCTCTAATATTATAGCTTAATCCTCATAAACCAACAGATCTAGGCCTCTCAATTTCCTTACTTCTAATATAAGAAGTATCTAATTCAACGTCAGAAAAAACAAAACGGTATCCCTAGCTAATTGATAAAACTCGATGGAAGACAAACTGCCTAAAACATATGAAGAATATATACTGCCCAAATCAGAAATCACACCTGAATCTGAATTCATATCGTCACTCATGGCACTCCAATCACATAACTCACCCAAAAACTGAGAATAGCTACTACAGATCCTAGCACTACGACGAACTATACCACTAAAAGCAATTGATTTCCTACGCCTAACTCTCTTTGACGATGAAGATAAAGATGAGGCAGTGATAACAATATTACAATCCTTACCAATATCCATTGAAGAGTTAGAAGCACTATGATAAACATCCTTTATAACAGTACCCTCAACAGGTAAATCCACGCCACCACTAGAATGAACACCCGTATTTATATCTTTGCCATCATCATTTGTTAATACATCCAACTTAATATCAGAGACAATCATAGAATGCAAGAAATTATTTGCCAAATGACATTGAATAGAATTCGCATCATCTTCACAATGAATCGCCTCTTCACAAAAGTTAGACTGTCTCCCCATAACCAACCTATCATCCCCAACCAGCCGATCATCTTGACAAGATAATCCATCCATTGCAATAAAATTCCTTATCCCATTACAGTTTTGATCACCATAAGAAACCAAACGGTTTGAACTAGAATCTGATACTCTGTACATGTATCTTCTTCAATGTCACAAGCCATTTTTTTTTTCTGACTGCAACATTAACTCAAAATTACACTTAAACTGTCTCCTTGCAACCACATCCATATCCCTATCCAACCTATCACCAAGACCAGCAAACCCAACCATTTCGAAAAAGTTTCCAACCTTGAAACAATTTCAATCACCACGATAAACCAACCTATTGGGAATAATATCAAAAATACTATGCATATCCAGTGTATATCCTGTGCATATCCTTTGTAATATCCAGTGCATACCACCTTCATTATTATCACAACCCATTTGATCATCATCAATATATCACTGCTTACACAGTATATGTTAGCTATCGTACTGCCAGTTGAATCATTCCTGTAAACAGAAATAAGAGCATCATCCCAAACAGTTACTCTTCTCATTTCACTCACTACAATCTCATCCACCATAATACCAGAATTAGCACTTCCATTATAAACCACTGAAGCACCCTCAGTTGTATCACTTTGATCATTTTCAGTAGTAACAAGCCAAAAGAATCATTCCTGTCTTCACTCTCTACTATCTCCTCTACCATAATACCAAAATTAGCACTTCCATTATAAACCACTAAAGCACCGTCAATTGTATCGCTGTGATCAGTTTTTGTAGTAACACAGCTTTCAATGTGCTTGATAGAATCCATCTCACAATCAGATGAAGCATTTTTATCAACAGAATTCAGAGCACCACCACAAACAAACACTCCGCTATCATCTCTTTCCTTAAGCACCTTTACTTCAAACCTCTACTCATCATCACATTAATTATCACTCTTACAATGTACACTAGTCTCATCTAAATAATCATATGATATGCTCTCCTCCAAAGAATCATGAGCATACAAAATCTGATCATTTAATCTTACAACATCTCTCTTGTAAAGACCACATTCCACCTTTAAATTACCAAAATCTGCACCATGAACCTGATTCTCAAAATAGTTGTTATAAACCAAAGATTAACGAGATGATGTAACTCTAATTCAACATAGCTTCTTCGAACGGGTCAGAGATCAATACATCATTTCTAAAGACATTAGACAATCAAAACGATTGGAAGTGACTATCTTAAAGCTTCCCGCATCACAAGAATTCAAATTGGATCTTTTTTTATGAACATGAGTGAAATCATTATTCATCTCACTCAAGTTTACCAAAGATCTAGAATTACTATTAGAAAAATCTAAAGATTTATGATCGAAGACTGGTCACTGGCTTCTAAAGATTGAGACCCCAAACTACCAAAGCATAACAAAAGGGTCTGATAGCAGTGGATCAGAGAAAATGGAATCTTCTTTTTCAACTATGATAGAGAACTCAGAATCATTATTAACAACACTAAGATTGCTCAACAAATCAGCAGCAGAAACATCTCCATCTAAAGAGGACACATAATATCCAAAATACTTCTCTGGATCACCAAACTTCTTTCTATAACCTCTACCGATATTGACTTCATTAATCGCTTCAAAATGCTTGAATAATTCTTTTAAGAAATCGATTCCCTCTGATCTTTGATATCATAAGTGATCTAATAATATTCGCTTAAGTTTCATGCACTTTAATACAAAGAGAAAACTATGATTCGAAATAGAAAGATTCTCACTCTTGTCTGCGATGGGGACGAATTTCATCGACCACTCGAGCCTTTTGTGTCCAAAAGATCCGCATTGAAAACATCTCAGGAGGTCTCGGCAATCTTTGGCCACATGGGAGAATTCACCACACCGAAGACAAAACTTCTTACCTCTCCTAGAATTTACCCAATTCACAGTTTTGGGTTTCTGAAAAGACATTTTAGGATCAGTAAATTTAACCATCTTAACAACTTGAGCATAAGATCCCTTAGAATGAGAAATTCGATCAGAATAATGAAGTGGATGATCATAGATGAGAGGATTCGAAAACGAGGAAGAAAGATTAGAAAACGAGGAAGAAAGATTAGAAAACGAGGAAGAAAGATAGGGATATGAAAAAGCTTTGGATGCCATTTTCTTGGAGCAATAGTTATTTTATAATGATATACTTATATAAGAACCAACAACTTTTCCTTCTCCTTATCTTAAGTCTTAATTACTTATATTAGTTCATTCATAAGGCACGCCTCTAGTTTAATTATCAAATCTCAACCTCCTTTTAACCTTCTACATTATTTAATTTAAATTATCTAATTAAATGTCTAAATGATGTTAATTAAAATTAGGATCATTACAGCTTTCTAGTGGAGGCTCTCTGATCTCGAGAAGGACAAGGCTTCTATGGAGAAGGTTCCCTATGCGAGTGTAGTTGGTAGTCTAATGTATGCCATGGTTGTCACTAGACTTGACATTACATAGGCAGTTGGATTGGTGAGTAGATTTATGTCAGTTCCACGAAAGACGCATTGTGTGACGCCCTACCTCTATACTCACGCTAGCCAAAGACACTATGGGGTAATGCCGTCAACTAGCGCAAAGAATAAGGCTATTGAGGAGTGACCATCCATGTAATTGCTTTGTGCAAGCACCGATATGTCAGATAGTATAACATACATTTCATTTCAAGAGAAAATCCGACATACCGATACAAACTCAAAGCTACTACACATTGGCTATGTGGTCTTCGGAAATAAATATAAAAATAAACATAACATAAATTAGTCACAGATATTCATATCACAAAGGCGGAAATAAATATGAATATTACACATAGAAGTGTACATCAGAGTAGTGGTTATACAAGATCCACAACATCACAAAAGAATAGGCACAAGTGCTAGACAAAAGAGTAAGTATACATCAGTGAGTCTCTATCTCATATGTATAACAACAAAAACTACTAAACTAAGTAGTTAGACAAAAGTCAGGTGATGGTCCCAGATAAGGAGTCAAGCAGAAGCACCTATAACATCTCGGTCTAACCCGAGTAATACTTAATAAGAAAATAATAAATGAATCAGTCTAGCTATAAATATCAGATAAAATGAGAAAGGATAAGAAATATAACAAAAACATATGATAACAATAATGTCATACTATGAAAAGTATACATTTAACATCAACAAAAATTATACCATATCTCAAGAATCTCATAACAGCAAAAAGAATGTCATATTCTTTATTTTATTCACCAAACCATAAATATTAACAAACATATCAATACCAATCATAAAAATTGGTGAAACACAAATTCTAGAAATCATCAAGTAGAAATCCAGAAATCACAAAAAAGGGAGGCCTATCACAAAACGGGAGCATGAAAACTCACCAACACATGTATCAATAACGGGTCGCTATCCCATGGTCGCTAACCATAGAGCCGGTGCAATGACGTAGTACAATATCAGTACAACTGAGGAACCTGAAACTTAAATAATTCGGAACGACGATGTAGTATAACGGTACGCCCGATGAACCTGATAAGCCGGACAACGGCGTAGTACAACGTTACGCCCAATTAACCGAACTCCAATAATAAGGAACAACGACGTAGTACAGCGTTACGCCCGATGAATCGAACTCCAATAATAGAACATGGGTCGCTAGCCCACAAAAATGAGTCGAACTCCAAAGAATGCATAGGTCGTTAGCCTATAAAAGAAATGAGGTGAAACTCGATAAAACGAGGTATAGTCCCCTACGTGGACAAAGAAACATTGCATATCGCAAGTCTAAATCACAAAATGATCATCATCGATCATCAAGAAAAGTCAATTACACTAAGCTAGTAAATAAATGAGTTTAGCTTCATGTCTCATAACCACTGGCTTAGCTTAAATATTTACGAACAAATTGTAGATCTCCACTAGAAAATTGTCAAAAGAATTTCAATCGAACAAGTTCAAAAATTAATCGACGAAGTAAACGCAAACATTTCATATCACTTGTTTTACTAAGCCGTTTAATTAGTTTCTCAAACGAATGAGGAAAATGTTTGTATAGACTAATAGGTTGGAAAACGATTTATAAATGAGCTTTGTATTAAAAGTAGAGTTGAAATCATTTTGAGGAAAGTGTTTTGATATTTACTTCTAGTATAGAAACCTTTGTATTTCAAAGTGACAAGTCACAAAAATGATTGTAGAAACAATCAATCACCAAAATTCACATATGAAGACGTGAATCAAATCCAAAGAAATCTGTACCAAATCCATCAAAATGGATATTCCCCAAAATCCCCAAGTAGAAGTCATCAAAGTCGATAATAAATGATAACAACAAATCGGATAATCACGAATCGATAAAAATTGGAATCTCAAGCAAAATAGACGAATTGGACTGAAGCAAGCAAGTCAGTCGTCTGGACCAGATGGTCAGTCGACTGGCACAGAAGCTGGGAACTCTCGGGTTTCTAGGTCAGTCGACTGAACAATCAGGTCAGTCGACTGATACGGGGACTGAGAATTTTCTGTCCCTTAGTTCAGTCGACCGACCCCCTGGTTCAGTTGACTGAACCTGCTTCACCAGTAGTTTCAGCCTAGCACCCTTGTGGGGAAAAATCCATAACACGAAACGGGGCGATACGAGCGAGCAACGACGACTAGGAATTTACCCCTAGCGACAACCCAGCCTTGTATGGCTCTTTGAAACACCTCGCTAACGTGTTCAAACATTAAAGATTGGATTTTTAAAGATTTGACCTCAAAACACCAAAAATTGGGATATTCACCAATTCAATCCAAATTAAAAGAAAATGAACATAAATAAGTGTTAGGAATTCATACCTAACAACAATGATAGCTATAGAAGTAGATGTGAGTTCAAAAACTCACCTTTTACACAAAAACAAGGAAGGAGAAGCTTGAAAGCAAAGGAAGATCAACTGCTATTCAACTTCAACTCTAGAAACTCCAATCTAAGTCTAGAAGCAATAATTTTTCAAATTAGGTTATAGGAAATTTCTGAAATTGGAGAGAGACTGAGATGGAGAAGAAGAAGGAGATGCTTACCTAAGCTTCTCTTTGATTTTGGAGCTAAAACTTGGATTTGCAAATGAAGCTAGGGATTAGGAATTCCTAATCTCTTTTCTCTCCTCCCATTTTTTCTTAAAGCTTGAAGCGATAAGAAATGAGAATGAATGAAAATGAGAGGGGGTGGAGCTAGGGTCTTATGTTGAGTTATTGGGCTGAAACCCAAACCCAAAGCCCTAAGTGAAAATGCCAAAATTCAAGCTAACTCCAAACATATCAATGTTTATACTCAAAAAGATCGCAAATACCATTTTGAACTCAATGGAAGTGGTCTCGAGCCCTAATTCGGCTATTTGCAAAAAGTAGATTTTCGGACTTAAATCTGACTAACGATGCTATATTTAAATATACAATCGTAAAATATGCGGGTTGTTACAGACTCCTCTCCTTAAAAAAATTACGTCCTCGCAATATCTAAGAAGAAAATAAAAAGTAACAACCATAAAAGCATATAAACACAAAAGAAATTCGAATTAAGAAGTTTACCTCAAAGAGCACGAGAGTGTAAATCCGGATGTGTTCGCTCGATGAATTCTCTAACTTTCCAAGAAAAATCCTTAGGATTTGAGGACCATTGAACTTTTACAAGAGGGACTTCTTTATTTCGAAGGCTTTTTCCTCCAAAGAAATAATACGAATAGGACGTTGCTCATAAGTCAAATTAGGCGAAACTTCAATTTCTTCCACACCACCGGGCACCACCGGGCTCAAGAATAAAATTGGAATCTCGAAGGCTTCCGTAGTTGAGAGACGTGAAATACGTCGTGAATAGTAGAAAACTGAGCCGGTAATATAAGACGGTAAGCCACGGAACCAATACGTTCGGCGATGGGAAACGGACCAATATATTGAGGCGATAATTTTCCCGATTGATTGAAACGCACAACACTCTTCATAGGTGAAGCGCGAATAAACACCAAATCTCCCGCAGAAAATTCTAATTTCCTTCTTTGATTATCGGCATAGGATTTTTGTCTACTTTGAGCTTCTTTCATCCTATGGCGAATAAGGTCAATCTTTTTTATGGAATCACGAATAAAGTCTGGACCTAAAACCAGCTTCTCGCCGGCCTCAAGCGAACAAGAAGGTGATCGGCATTGCCTTCCATAGAGTGCCTCAAAAGGTGCCATACCAATACTAGATTGGAAGCTATTATTATAGGAAAACTCAACAAGTGAAATGTGATCTTCCCACCTTCTACCAAAATCAAGAACATATACACGAAAAATATCTTCAAGAGTTTGATTCACCCGCTCAGTTTGTCCATCGGACTGAGGATGATAAGTGGTGCTAAAATTAAGCTTCGTTCCCAAAGCTTTTTGAAGACTCTTCCAAAATCGACTAGTAAACAATGGATCACGATCCCTAACAATAGAAGTAGGAACTCCATGCAATTTAACAATTTCTTTAATAAAGAGCTTGGCCAAAAGAGGTACGGTCCGATTGGACCGAACGGGAATAAAATGGGTGGATTTTGTAAGTCTATCAACTATCACCCATAGGCTATCATGGCCCGAATGAGAACGGGGAAGACCGTCGATAAAATCCATGGAAATTTGATCCTACTTCCAAATTGGAATGTCCAAAGGTTGTAATAACCCACCGGGCCTTTGATGCTCAGCCTTAGCAAGTTGGCAAGTCATGCAACGCTTAATGAAGTTAGCAATATCAGATTTCATTCCATCCTAATAATAAAGCCACTTCATATCCGCGTACATTTTACTACTACCGAGATGAATGATAAATTTAGAACGATGAGAATCTTCTAAAATATCTTTACGAAGATCACTAATATTTGGCACGATAAGTATACCAAATTTTCGAATACCGCCACGAGCACCAATATCAAAGTCTTTCAAACCTTCAATATCAATTTTATCCCTACAACTTTGGCTAAGAAGAGCCAATTTGGGATCTAGCTTTTGAGCATCAAGAATGCGGTCTAAAAGAGAAGGATGAGCCTCAAGGCTACATAGAACAAGAGATGAACATAAATCGGATTCATGATCTTTAATCTCACAAGTGGATAAAGTCTCGAGATCATTCTATTCGGATATCATCATGGAAACAACCGCTTGTTGCTTATGACTAAGGGCATTGGCAACACGATTTCCCTTTCCAGGAGTACAAAGAATATCAAGATCATAAGATGCAAGAAACTCAAGCCAATGTTGTTGACGCAAATTAAGTTCCTTTTGAGAAAATAAATATTTCAAAGATTTATGATCGGTATAGAGAACAAATTTCTCTCCCAAAAGATAATGACGCCAAATTTTAAGGGCGAAAATAATAGCCGCAAGCTCTAAATCGTGAGTGGCATATCTAGTCTCGGTAGGATTTAATTGTATAGAAGCATAAATGATAGAACGTTCTCTTTTGCAAGAGGACGGCACCCCGACCAATACGACTAGCATCGGTACATAACAGTGAAGTCTTGGTTCCCTTGGGGAATAACAAGAATAGGAGCATCGGAAAGAAGTTATTTTAAATGATCCTCTTTCCCGAATAGCTAAAACTTTCAAAATTACAATTAACTTTATGTAATCATTTTTCTAGAAAAATTTACTTATTCCAAGTCAATTTACTGTGTCTAATTGTCTCATCATAGCGTTTAGGAGATTCCTATCGATAACATTGATCAAGCGCATCGACCAGAATTCTTAAAACATTCAATGGGCAAAACAACACAAAATCATCTTTTATATGATAAATATGTCTCTTAAAACTTTACGAATATTCTTTGTTCGTTTTAAAAACAAAATCCAATTATACTTATAAATATCTTATTAAAAAAATTTGCAAATTTTAAATTGCAGTTTTCATCCATAACCAAAGAATATAAGGATGGGCTTATCGAAATATTCATAGAATACTCGATTGATAAGATGGACGAAATAAGCTGGACAAATCGAATGACATCACGAGTCATTCATAAGAGTCATAACGAGTGCGGAATGCGGTAAAGGGGAAAGCTATCCTCTGTAACTCGTAGCTGATGAAAACTGGTGGCGAGGTCTAGCTGAAAAGACCCTTGCACCACACAAAAGATTGCTTAGGTGATAATCCTAAGACAAGCTCAAATATACCGAAAAATTCACAAACTACTTGAATGAGAGAAATAACATTTTCCTCAACATGTGGGTCTAGAAAATAAAATGATGCCACCAAATTGGAATCAAAATCATTTAGAAAAATTGTAATCTGCTTAACAGATTGAAAATATCGAAGATGGATAGTCCACTCAGGACCTAGAATATGGCTTCATAATGATTAAGCCAATCTTTTCACAAAAATCGATTCTGAAACCTAAATAGCAAATATCATGCAAATCTGATCGGAAAGCATAATTACATAAAATAATCTCGACATTTTTACAAAGCAAACCGAGTGTTGCGGATCCACTAACCGGATTAGCAAATCTCAGTGAAGTCATCAAGCCCAAAATATTTTAAAGAAAAAGAATCAACAAGTTCTTTTGATAAAAATAATGAGATGAACTCATATCAACAAGAACTCGAATAAGATAATCACAAAACAAATGGCATCAAGGACAGGATGAGAAATACTTTGACCAAGAGAAGTGTCACTAGGAGCTTGCACAACATTCAGCTCTCCCTCTCTCCTACTTTGAAGTATGGGACATGTAGATATAAGATGACCCGAACCTTTGCAATAACGACAAAAGAGAGGTTTCAGACACTTATTAGCATAATGGTCCGTGGAACCACAGTTGTAGCATTGTCCACGACTAGAGGTAGGAGTCTTTGCTATCGGTGTTTGTTGCTTCCCTTTCTTGTTCGGATTGGGGCCTTTGAATTTAATAGGCCTCTTTATGTTATTGTTGAAGTTCTGTTTGGCACCTACAACTTCAACATCACTTCCATTATTGGCCTCTTCAAGTCGAAGAGCGATATCAATAAGCTGATCGAAAGAAACTTCTAGTTTCAGAAGTAAAGGTTTTTTAAGGTTCTTATTCAACCAATAGACAAACCTTTGATTTTCTTCAATGGAGTATTAATATACACGAACCCATATTTAGAGAGAGATTCGAAAGATGCGACGTAATCCGTCACAGAAGATTCACCTTGAACAAGGTCAATAAAACGCCGGGCCAAAGTTACCTTTTCAGCTTCTAGCACAAACTTTAACTCGAACCTTTCTCGAAATTGCTCCCAAGTAAGATCCGCTTCAATAATCTCCGAAACCAAAAGCTCATATCAATCTAACGCTCTTTCTTGGAGCATTCTAGAAGCCACTTAGACTCGATGAAGATCAACAAGATTCATGCAAGAAAAGATGCGGTCGCATGATCTAAGCCAAGCTTGGATTTCTATAACACTTTCGGATCGCTTGAATGGCCTTTCACCCAAATCGGTATAGTCTCTACACAAGCCTGCGAATCCAGATCTAGGATGAGTAGGCTCTGAAATGGGTCCGACAGCTTGAGCATTTTTTACAATATATAAAAGCTGCTGGGCAGACATGAATACTCCATCCTAGGGAGCAGCACCAGATTGACCGGCGTTGGAATGGCCTGGTCTAACCAATTCTCTTCTTCAAGAAAGAAAGAAAGAAGAAAAAGGTTATTCTCAAAATGAATATCAAACAATCATGATTGATAAAACAAGGGATCATAAAAGAAAATAGGATAGAATAGGTCCTAAGACTCGGTTAAATCCTAAGGCACAACTCCTAAGAAGGACTTAGGATAATGATCCTTGCTAGATTATTCTGCATTGTTTCGAAGTTTGGCTCTGATATCAAGCTGTGACGCCCCACCTCTATACTCACGCTAGCCAAGGACACTACGGGGTAATGCCGTCAACTAGCGCGAAGGATAAGGCTGTTGAGGAGTGACCATCCATGTAATTGCTTTGTGCGAGCACCGATATGTCAGATAGTATAACATGCATTTCATTTCAAGAGGAAATCCAACATACCGATACAAACTCAAAACTACTATACAGTGGGTATGTGGTCTTCGGAAACAAATATAGAAATAAACATAACATAAATCAGTCACAGATATTCATATCACAAAGGCGGAAATAGATATGAATATTACACATAGAAGTGTACATCAGAGTAGTGGTTATACAAGATCCACGACATCACAAAAGAATAGGCACAAGTGCTAGACAAAAGAGTAAGTATACATCAATGAGTCTCTATCTCGTATGTATAACAACAAAAACTACTAAAATAAGTAGTTAGACAAAAGTTAGGTGATGGTCCCAGATAAGGAGTCAAGCAGAAGCACATGTAACATCTCGGTCTGACCCAAGTATTATTTGATAAGAAAATAATAAACGGATCAGTCTAGCTATAAATTTCAGATAAAATGAAATAGGATAAGAGATATAACAAAAACGTATGATAACAATAATGCCATTCTATGAAAAGTACACATTTAACATCAACAAAAATCATACCATATCTCAAGAATCTCATAACAGCAAAAAGAATGTCATATTCTTTATTTTAATCACCAAACCACAAATATTGACAAACATATCAATGCCCATCATAAAAATTAGTGAAACACTAATTCTAGAAATCATCAACTAGAAATCCAAAAATCGAAAAAGGGAGAGGCCTATCACAAAATGGGAGCATGAAAACTCACGAACACGTGTATCACAAACGGGTCGCTATCCCACGGTCGCTAACCATAAAGCCGGTGCAACGACGTAGTACAATATCGGTACTCCCGAGGAACCTGAAACTCAAATAATTCGTAAACGACGTAGTACAACGGTACACCCGATGAACCTGATAAGCCGGACAACGACGTAGTACAACGTTACGCCCGATGAACCGAACTCCAATAATACGGAACAACGACGTAATACAGCGTTACGCCCGATGAACCGAACTCCAATAATAGAACATGGGTCGCTAGCCCACAAAAATGAGTCGAACTCCAAAAAATGCATAGGTCGTTAGCCTATAAAAGAAATGAGGCGAAACTCAATAAAACGAGGTATAGTCCCCTACGTGGACAAAGAGACATCGCATATTGCAAGTCTAAATCACAAAATGATCATCATCGATCATCAAGAAGTGTCAATTACACAAAGCTAGTAAATAAATGAGTTTAGCTTCATGTCCTATAACCAATGGCTTAGCTTAAATATTTACGAACAAATTGTAGATCTCCACTTGAAAATTGTCACAAGAGTTTCATTCGAACAAGTCCAAAAATTAACCAACGAAGTAAACACAAACGTTTCATACCACTTGTTTTACTAAGCTGTTTAATTAGATTTCTCAAACGAATGAGGAAAATGTTTGTATATACTAATAGGTTGGAAAACAGTTTTATAAACAAGCTTTGTATCAAAAGTAGAGTTGAAATCATTTTGAGGAAAGAGTTTTGATATTTACTACTAGTATATCAAAGTGACAAGTCACAAAAAATAGAGTTGAAACCTTTGTATTTCAAAGTGACAAGTCACAAAAATAATTGTAGCAACAATCAATCACCAAAAATTCACATATGAAGACGTGAATCAAATCCAAAGAAAACGATACCAAATCCATCAAAATGGAAATTCCCCAAAATCCCAAAGTAGAAGTCATCAAAGTCGATAATAAGTGATAACAACAAATTGAATAATCACGAATCGATAAAAATTGAAATCTCAAGCAAAATAGGCGAATTGGACTGAAGCAAGCGGGTCAGTCGACTGGCACAGAACCTGGAAACTCTCGGGTTTCCAAGTCAATCGACTGAACCATCAGGTCAGTCGACTGATACGGGGACAGAGAATTTTCTTCCCCTGCTTCAGTCGACTGAACCTGCTTCACCAACAGTTTCAGCATAACCCCCTTGTGGGGCAAAATACATAACACGAAACGGGACGATACGAGCGAGCAACGACTACTAGGGATTTAGCCTAGCGACAACCCAGCCTTGTATGGCTCTCCGAAACACCTCGCTAACGTGTTCAAACATCAAAGATTGGATTTTTAAAGATTTGACCTCAAAACACCAAAAGTTGGGATATTCACCAATTTAATCCAAATCAAAAGCAAATGAACATAAATAAGTGTTAGGAATTCATACCTAACAACAATGATAGCTATAGAAGTAGATGTGAGTTCAAAAACTCAACTTCTACACAAAACAAGGAAGGAGAAGCTTGAAAGCAAAGGAAGATCAACTACTCTTCAACTTCAACTCTAGAAACTCCAATCTAACTCTAGAAACAATAATTTTCCAAATTAGGTATAGGAAATTTCTGAAATTGGAGAGAGATTGAGATGGGAAGAAGGAGATGCTTACCTAAGCTTCTCTTTGATTTTGGAGCTAAAACTTGAATTTGCAAATGAAGCTAGGGCTTAGGAATTCCTAATCTCTTTTCTCCCCCCTCCCCCCTCATTTTTGCTTAAAGCTTGAAGTGTTAGGGAATGAGAATGAATGAAGAGGAGAGGGGGTGGAGCTAGGGTCTTATGTTGAGTTATTGAAACCCAAACCCAAAGCCCTAAGTGAAAATGTCAAAATTCAAGCTAACTCCAAACATATCAATATTTATACTCAAAAAGGTCGCAAACGCCATTTTGAACTCAATGGAAGTGGTCTCGAGTTCTAATTCGTTTGTTTGCGAAAAGTAGATTTTCGGACTTAAATCCGACTAACGATGATGTATTTAAATGAAATATTTAAATATAAAATCGTAAAATATGCGGGTTGTTACACATTGGGAGGCGGTGAAGTATATTTTCAGATATCTTAAAGGGACTCTAGACCATGGTCTTGTCTTTGGCGGTAGAGATAGAAATTTCAACTTGGTTGGATTTTGTGATTCTGACTATGCCAGTGATAGAGATTGGAAGTCAACCTCGGGTTATGTGTTCACCATTGATGGAAAAGTTATTAGTTAGAGAGCTAGGTTGTAGACGATTGTGGCTTTGTCTACTGCAGAGACGGAGCTTATAGCTGCGATTGAAGCGGCTAAAGAGGCGCTTTACTTGAAGCGTTTGTTGTGTGACTTGGGCTTCGTGTATGAAGGTATAGAAGTGAATTGTGATAGCCAAAGTGTAACTCACTTAGCTAAAAATCTGGCTTTCAACTCAAGGACGTAGCATATTGAGGTGAGAGAGTCATTTCTTGTCTCTATAGATGAAGAGAAGTTCGTACGTCTTCAGAAGGTTCACACAGAGGAGAATGCAGAGAATATGTTGACCAACTCGTTACCCGTTGCAAAGTTCGAACGTTTCTCGAACTTGATTCGCTTGATGAAGTGCTAGGTGCCACAGGGTGGCATGGAAAAGAGTGAGTTGGTAGATGGAGATGTTTGTTTTCATTGTGGTGATCGATAGGTCCTACTTGGAGAAGGTACTTTCAACACTTTGTTGGTGGGCGGTGTCCTTGCCGGAGTTCGTTGACAAAGTGCAATTGGTGATGGCTAGCTCATTGAGAAAGTATTTGTGGTGTTTTGTCCGGGAGCTTTTTGGAGTAAGAGGATGTGGGTGGATTTGGTGGGCTTATGGGGAAATATAGTACCATGGTGGAGATTGTAAGATTTGTTTGAAAATATTATATTGCCCTTTTATAGCATTAAAGAGAGTAATAAATTACCTACATAAGAAGAAGAATTATTTTGGAAGATTGAGGTAATCAAGCAATTCTCTAATTAGCTAATTAAAGAAGGAATCTTATCATGCACATGTAAATTGGCAAAAAATGGAAAATCAAATGGATAAACATTTCATGTATGAATAGGAGAATTAATGAGGTATTTGATTTATGACCATAAATCAACTACTTCAACCCCAAGTGATAATCTATATATAAAGGCAGATATTAGCATGAGTAGAATTATCTCTCTCGGTTGTATTTCTTATTCTTCTTCTCCATTATCAATTTTGTAAAATTTTCTCCTCTTAAAAAGTAATAAAATCTCCTCTCCCCAAGTGGATGTAAACTACCCCACAGTAGTGGAACTTCGATTATTGCTTGATTTGTGATTGCTTTTAGTTAGCGACTATTTGTTTGTTTTGCCTCACCATCAATCTGATCATATTTATTTTTCCAAAACATTGAGTTTTTTGTTTCTAATGCGATCTTAAGGGATTTTCCCCCAACATCACTAACCATGTCTGTATTTTGTGTCCCAATAGATTATTCATATATACATACATATATAGTAAAATTATTTTTCCATTCAACTATAAAGATAGATATAGATTGCATACATTATGTATACATTATAGATTTTTCCAATAGATTGCATACACAATAATCATAATGTTAATTTGTAAATCTATTATAATCATTTACCTCAAAATTTTATCATACGTTACAAAATTATTTTTTTAAATTTCAAATATCCGCATTATGGTTCCTACAATTTATTTACAAAATCCTTCTCAATCCTTTCCTACTATTTACCATCAAGTCCGTATATTTAAACTAATTGCGTAACTCTAAATTTAACATATTTAAAAAAAATCGGTTATGTAATATTTGTTAATTCATTTAAAAAATCATTCAAATATATCAATTTTAATATGTATACCATATTCATATGAACAAAAATGATATAATTATTTTGTTTAAACCAATATAAAAATATATTGGTTACATAACATAAATTATTCATATAAATAATAATAATTTTAATTTAAAGTTCTTTCATTACACTAAATTTATTGTATATTTTAACATTATATGGCACAATACATAATAAATTTCTAATTTTAACATTAAGAATATAAATGAAATATTTTTACAATATCATCTTTTGCAATTAGGGATGACAATGAGATGCATCTAGAGTCTAAACCCGGTCGATCCGCCCCTATTTTGGTTCGTCCAGACCCGCTCCATGGGGTCATTGGGACGAGTAGTCCCGTTACCCGTTTTGAGTGCTCCGGGTCCAGGGTCGAGTCGGGCTTGGCTGGCACGCCCTAACCCGATTCCGACTACTAACATCTCATGAAACTGCTTTATCACTATAATGATTTATTAATCTTCTTAGATATAAGTGATTCTAGTATAGATATTAAAATGTTCCAATCAATAATCTATAGAAAAAAATTAGAGTATTAAGCTGCGTCATTAATAATTATACAATAATATACATATACACACACACACACACACACACATATATATATGTATGTATGTATGTATATATATATTCTGAATTGTTATTGTAGACATCATTTTTATTAACTTCCCTTAGACACGTTGTTTTTGTATTCATGTATTATTTGGTGATAACGAGTATAAACAAATAAATATATGTACGTTGGTACACAATTTTGAATCAGTACATAAAGACTCATTGGATCATGGGGCGGTTCGGGTCAACCCTGACCCGTACGGATACCGGGAAGGGGCAAAATTCCAAACCCGCACCGGGTCTAAGGGGCGGGTTTGGGGCGAGGTCTAAAAAATCCAGAATAGGTATGAGTCATTAAAAACCCGCTCCATTGTCATTTCTATTTACCGTGAGTTATATGCTAGTTTCCCTATAAAAATAAATATAGCATAATAACTTTCAGTTAGAAATCCAATTATTGGACTTGATCGTACTGTAGAATATTTTTAATTAGTTGAAAATTGTTGAAAGAATCTGTTCTATGGGC
Organism: Allium cepa; assembly: GCA_030765085.1. Lineage (NCBI taxonomy): Eukaryota > Viridiplantae > Streptophyta > Magnoliopsida > Asparagales > Amaryllidaceae > Allium > Allium cepa. The sequence continues at coordinate 115,285,052 of CM060932.1, forward strand.
TACACAGGAAAAACGAGTTTTAACGGATAAATAGAAATTTGAAGGGTTTCAATGATTAGCGGTTATAAAATAACTTAAGGATTTACTGCTGAAATATCAAGTTATTGCTGTGCACCATAGTATGATGATGTATGAGGAAATTCCAGCATATAACATCTTTATTTATATAAACTGAAGTACATAAAAAGAACTAAGCCAGCAATTTAACCTTTTAATTTTTGAGGGCACAAATCTAGACCACCAGCGGGAAAAAGAGGTTAAAAAGAATCCGACCTGCCGGATTCGAACCAGCGACCTAAGGATTTATCTGCGAATTAACTACAGTCCTCCGCTCTACCAACTGAGCTAAGGTCGGCTTTTATAAAGATCATTATCTAACTCATTTTCACCGTGGATAAATAACACAAATACTTACCCCACAGAATTCACAAACCACCAATAACTGAATGATTACCCATAAAATGATGCTGCACAATAACAATTTTATTACATAAACATACCTCGCTGCTACGATAACAAATCATTACCGATTGTTACAACGAAAGAACAAATTTGAAGAAATATCATCATATGGCATATATTAAAAAAAAAACCTATAATTATAACACATGTACTCATTTAGGTACACCTTAAAATGTAAATTCTTCTGGAATTTCGTGAAATCTAGTAGCCATAAATTTCTTGTACTTTGCTTTGAGATCTCTAACTGCAAAAATGAAAATATGTAAAATTACACAAATTCAAATCTGCTTCATTAAGTTAATAACATAACAAGATATAATCTCTGCATACCTTTAAATTCAGCAACATCTGTTTTCCTCAATGGTAGGTTATTCCATAAGGTTGACTTTGCATTTTCCATCATATCTTTCCCTAAATTAGTAAGTCAATTGGTATTAGCATCTGAAGTTACTTAAGTTTTTATGTTGAAGCATTTTAAGTATATTATATCATACCAGATATGTGCCTCCCGCCATCATTCACATTGACCAAAAAAGTCGCGATATTATTTTCCTTTACCTGAAGAAACTTGAGTAAATTCTACACATGTACAATATTTGAAGCATAAAACAGAATAATTCAATGAAAATTGGAACAAGGAACTATACATGGGAATAGAACGCGACTGCAAGCGCCAGAGGATCAACAGGCGTTGGACTTACGTTATAAGCAGGAACAAACTTTCCATCATGATAACCTGCTAAAATGTGATATGCAGCTTGACCAGGAGAAATTTTGGATATTAAAGGAAGGACTCCAGTGCTGCAATTTGAAGGGAAAAATAACCCATCGGATATGCATCTATGTTATACAACTGATTACAGATGAATTTAACGGTAATTTATTTATTATAACATAGGAATATGGATCCATGTTTCTCTGTATCTAGAAGAAAATGAATTTATGCTATGGCACAATACATTACAAATATTTTCTAGAGCCTATTTCTATTTTAGTTTGGGTTTTTATGTTAAGCATCAAAATTCTTCAGTTATAAGTATTACACAGATTTATTTATTATATTTAATAATAAATTATGTATGCACTCCACCTCCATTGAACTTTTCGAGGCTAAAAGAATCTTATCGCTTACACATTTTTCTTCCCAAACCAGCATGTCCATGCTGGAAAAATAGAGTTAAATGACCTAAAAGAAAACTTGTCATGACTACAAAATAAAAATTAGCTTTCTCTTTACCTATCCGAGGAAACAATTATCACAGAAGCTGGCGTTTTCCTTAGATTATATGTATCGGTTTTCCTACTTCTAAAGAAAGGCATAACACCATCAGAGCTTATAACTACTCTACCATCTACACACATCAATGCATGCTGAACATCAGAATCCCGGATAGTGTTTTCCAAAGCAAAAAGAAGAATAAGAGAATCGTCAATTGTTAGAATCCTAAATAAATTGATAAAAAATTGTCAGCTATCCATATAACGTGATGAGCTAAAATTAAAAGCGAATATCTTTACCTGGCATTTACAGGTATGCCTCCTCTAGAAGATATTACAGGAGCTGCCAATGCCGATAATGAATCTTTTACAGCTTTTGCATCACCAAATACCCTACCACACAATACCAGTGATGAACGCTCTACGTCAGCTGCTACCAATCCTGTTGTGACACATGCCTTTAGACCAATCGCCTGCCAAATTTTTGGGCTGCAATGGAAGCATACGGTTATTATGCTTACACTTTATGTTAACTTGATGTATACAAATTACTATATTTCAAACTACCTGATAGAACCAGAAATATATATAGTCAAGGGACAAGAATCATGTGAGACTGCTCGATTAGGAGCATCCTGCTCCTGCAAGTAGTTGGAAAGTGATAATATTGCAGATGGACTATCGCTTATAACCTGAACTTTTGCATCACAATTTGAACCTGAAGCTACAGCACCATCTTGAACATATACTTTTGAGACTGGAGACATATGAGAAGTGATCAAAAACAAGAGACATAATAACATAAGTGAACCTATGCTTAATTTTCAAGTTTCTCTATGTATATCCTATATGTTGTCTACGCTTGAACACACGAACAATTGGGATGTTAATCATTCATACCAGTCTCAAAAGTTTTCCGAATTCAGCCTTTGTAATTTGAGAAGCTCCATCAGCAGCATTTCCACGAACATGAAGCGGAGTTCCAGATATACTCTCTATAAAACCCCCACGTTAATACATTATAACGAATGCAATATGTTCAAAAGAAACTGCAGGAACACATTACAAGGATCAATAATAATAGCCTTTAACTTGAACCAACCTACTAGAGTTGCACCATTCCTTTTAAGCTCACAAGACTGCAAATTGTAAAAGACTTTATCTTGAACTATTACACCTCTATTAGCAAGTGCCCATTTTAACCCGTAACTGAATGTTAACTCCTCTCTGCATAATTTTCATAACCAAAATAACAAGTAGCTAAAGCATACCTAAATATTACATCTTTGCAAGAGTTATGACAGAATGAAAGAAGAAGTATAGATTTAGTACATAATATCACGATTACAAAGAAAATTTAAATACTTCCTTACAAATTAGTCGCTTGTAAGAATGTAACAATAAAAGTGGGAAACAGAAGTTACCTGTCCAGAGCGTGAGACGAGCAAAAGGAAACGGATGGATTTTTCATTGGAGACGTCCATGAAAGTAGCCTTTTAGAAGAATTTAGGATGGAGCAAAAAATAGTCATTTTCTAATTTGACTTGATTTGAATTTCTGGCTCAAACAACCAGAAGTTTGATGTTTGGTATGAGCCGCTCTGACGGTGAAGACGAAGAGGTTTTATGGTATCACTATGACCAATACCAAATTTCATTCATTACCGATTTTTTTTTACTAGCCTAACCCATGCACAACATGGTTTAGATCACTCTGCGAGGGTTGGAATTTCCCTAGGCAAAATATAGTTTAGAAGCAGGCGGGGCTCCAAAATTTCGGAGGTGCTGCTGCAAACTAGGAGTAGACACGGTCAGTTAACCGATTCAATCTGTTAATTTTTTCGGTTAACCACAAAATTATAGCGGTTCGGTTAACCGGTCTTCGGTTAATTATGACATTGGTTAACTGACCAAACTGATCAAAATTAACCACGGTTAACCGTTTATGTTAAATGGTTATAAAAATGCAACATATATATACACTAATAAATACAGTTTCAAATTTCAATAATTCAGTTCATACATTAGTAATACTTAATACTTCCATGCATGCATTAATACCTGATGCAATACATTACAAGCATCATTAGTTCGTACATTACAAGATTACAATTCATACTTCATACTTCAGTCCTTACTTCATACTTCAGTCCTTAGTTTATACGTTTTGAGTTTTTCCTGTTTATTCTATTTTATCAAGAAAGTGGAAAATGAGAATTGAATTAGATCTGGAAGAGGAATACTAGGGCACGTTAATAGTCTGGTTCAGGTATGCATTGTTTGCAGATGGGCCGGTATTGGGCTGCCATTTCATTTATAAAAAAAAATAACTTTTTTGGTCGGTTAACGGTTAACCGATTGAGAAAATTTCATTAACCGTCAACCGAACCGAAAATGTTCGGTTATGGTCGGTCGGTTAACTATTATGTCGGTTAACCGAATTTATTGATTAAGTCAATTCAGTTGATATGATTAACTCGGTTAAGTCGGTTAAATGCTCATCCATACTACAAACAATGGAGTGGAGAAACAGACTACTAAATTGTTTTTTTTTTACAAAAAAAAGGTTAATTTTTTTGGAGAGTTCATAAATACCGTTGTGATATTCTGAAGAGTGAATTTAATTGGCGATTAATATTGGACAATTCAATTATTACCGCTCACACGTCAGTTTTTCTAATGGTACGATAATTTAATAATAATTTACACACATTTTCTTTGCCAACGTCATATCACTTTAAGATGTATGAAATTTGGTATTGGTCAAAACTCAAGTACTATCCACATACAATATTATCTATCCCAAAATAAGGTAATTGATTCAATAATAATATTTATTATTAACCGTTCTACTTTGATCGGAGATTTAGACTTTGAGTTAAGCATAGTTGATCGTGATACTAACCTCATACAACCGAGGAGACGAATCATCTATTGAATAGAGCTTCATTCACAATGCTTCAACTTAGACCCAACTATAGTCGTTCGATGGACGTCATGTTATGATATAACTATAATCAAGATGGGTATCCACACCGAAGTTCCACTGTATTTTCAAGTCGAGAGAACTGTGTAAAATCGTCACATAAAGTTTTCATGTTTGATCTAGTTGTTATCAACCAATAGGAAACTCTTTGGCTATTCATTCCATGGTAATCTAACAACTATGAGTATATAAGTCCTTAGTGCACCCAGCAGCCATAAGTGATATGCTGTCTAATATTTGGAGAGCGTTGTGTACTCTAATCTCGAAAGGTGTATCGATATTCTTTTCAAAACATCTTAATCAGGATTATTTGAAAGAAAATGTTATTTTATATGGTGATTAATTAATCATGATTATAATTATTTGCAACTACAAGCGCATAATATTTTGTTTAAAGATTTTTTACTATCACTTAAAATTAATTACTTAATTAATTATTTCACGGTATAACAAAGTATATAAAAAAGAATAAACACTTTTATTACGAACAAGATTGACTACAGAAAACTTAGATAAATCCGAGATCTATCAGATTGTAACTCGAGTTTGATTATAACTTGTTGTATTCTGGAGAGAATTCATCAAATAATAAGCTTAAGTGGACGTAGGCCAGAGATTTTGCCGAACCACTATAAAATCTTCGTGTTTTCTCTCTTTTTCTTCATTTATAATTTTTAATTCAGATCATATTGATAGTGGGATGTTGTGTCAATTTGGCGAACACTTTTTGTGCTTTCACTAACAAAGACTTGAGATTTGATTTGGAGAAGATGATGGGGTTTACCGTAAGAGCGATTGTTGGTGGAAGTCAATCAAATTATGTGGCAACGAGGAGGTGTCTTAAAGCTCTATTCAACCTTTTACCTATGTTATCAGAGAAAAGACAAAAGAGATGATGTTGGAATTAGTCCAGCCCGCAACGAAAGGTGTGTGAATTTCATACTATTTTGGAATTTTATTGGGCCTATGAAGTCTAAATATATATTAGATCCAATCTAATATATTTTTTTAAATAATATCTTATTTGGTTTAAATTATTGAGATGGAGATTCAAACATAATTTAAACTTATAGGCGTTATCCCATCTATTGACCAAGCAGTATACAGACAAATCCAACAAACCAAAGTTTGAAGTTATCAAGGCGAGATGCCCGAAGAGACGACATGAAGTCCAAAACTCAGGTACATCCAAGATCACATGGGAAATGCCAAACCAATCCAAGATGCAGAATCGAAATCCCACCAAAGTGGTGGTTAGGTACCGACCTCGCACCATGGGTCGGGAACGATCTGTACTTGCTCCTCTTAGGGGGTCCATCTTTTGCCTACATATCATACCCGATGCTAGAAGCCTATTGTCAGTGTTGTTTTGTTGATTCAACACAAATCTTCACGAACCCCTCAATCAGCAACTTTGTTCTTCCACAACTCCGTCATTTGGACTCAAACACAAGCTATTACTGTTGGAAATAACTACGGAATCACGAAGCTAACGACAAGACAAGCCGAAGCGAAAAAGTTTAAGGCGGCTAATTTGGCAATATTATAGGCCGGTTCCGACTCCTAACCTTGGAGTTGTACCAACCCATCCAAGCTGATGAGATGGCGACCTATTTTCTTATAGAACTGGTCTATAGAAAGGAAAACGGTCTGGAGATCTTTTGTGCAAGATTTTAGGCTCTCTATTTCTATAAATAGAGGGGTACGACTCATTTTTCAAGATCTTTCGGCTCTTGCTCTCTTTTATTTAATTTTTTGTAATCTCTATAGGAGTTATATTGATCCCTGACGGAGTCATACCGACCGGTAAGAACTTCTGTCTATAAAGAACAATATAATAAAGAAAAAATTAAAGTGGACGTAGGCCAGATATGCCGAACCACTATAAATCTTTATCTGCACTTTCTTACTCATTTTTTTTATTTATTTTCTTCACCTTTTATCCTCTACTTACTTTTCTTGGGTGTTTGTGCTATTTTTTGTCCTTGAGTCCCCTCGTTGGAGAGCGATCAAAATAGGCTCTGCAAGGATCTGAAGAGACCATGAACTTGAATCGCTTTAAGTCCCGTCTATAAAGATGTGACCAGTGTGAAAGAAGTAAGTCATGTCATAGGAGCATGAGCGAATGAGCTTGCTTATCGTTGAGTCCCCTCATTGGAGAGCGATCGGATTGGACTCGGCAAGGGTTCGAAGAGACCATGGATTTGATTATCTGTCCCAAACGATCATGTATTTGATTATCTATCGCGAACAACTATGGATTTGATTATCGATCTTGAACGACCACGGATTTGATTATCAATCCGAACAAAATCGTGACTAAGCTCTACCATAACCACTAAATCGTCAAAGTATATTCGTGGATGGGATAAATAAAAAACAAATAAACACCCGCCAACTTTGCAAGAAGCTCGATCAAATATGCTAGCTTCCCTACTCTCTATAAAATCAGAGAAGGCCCAATAACTTATGGCGCTAGCTTTCCTATAAAACATATCCCAACAGCGAGCCCTTTAACTATCTAGCTACCCACAATGTGTATCACCGAGTTGTCTCTAATCATATAATATCCAAGTATACTATAGTTTTAAATAGATTGCACTACTAGCATATCTCCATCACCATTTAATTATAGATATTAAAAATGGATGATGACCTAAATTCGATAAATATGACTATAAAAAATTCAAATTCAAATTCTATTATTTTAAAAATAGTTCAAAATCATTTTTCTAGTTATAAATGCTATAGAATCGTTATTCAAAGAAATTAAGTATAAATACCTTATTCTTTATTAAAATCCAAATGACTTGAATAAAATTCAATTTTTATATTTAAAATATTTTTTATACATAAAAAAATTCACTCAAATCAAACCACATTTGTTTCAAAACCCATAAAAAATTCATATTAAAATTCTCTGTTCAAAATCTATAAAATTCCTTTCCAAAGAATTTTAATATTAAAAACACCTTTTCTTGAAACATGAATATAAACTTATTACAAAAATTGGAAAAAGAATTCAAGCAACATAATTTTAAAAAATATATCACTTGAATAATTTTATAAAGTCTAACCATAGATTTTAATACAAGCTTATGAAGTATCCTTTTCATATTTAAATATTCAAAACTATTTCAAACAATTTCAAAACACATAACGAATCGAGTTAGCGATTAGATAAAACACAAATTCGCAACTTCATTCGCGTGCTATACAATCCATATAACTTGTTAGATTAAATACACTTGTTAGATTAAATAACTAACATCTTCTACCTCAAAATAATATATGCACAGTTTTTTTCAAATCAATAATATACTTCAAAAATCCTTTGCTTTCATCACATTACTTTAAATATCTCAAACATCTTTATTTAATCCAAAACCAATATTTTCCATCAAAATAATACTATAATCATTTTACATCAAACAATTGTATTTTTTTAAAATATTCACAACCATTTTGTTCATTCAATAATAACAACATGTACATTAAATTCCAAAAATCCTTTTTATTTTATTTACATAAAAATAAAAAATTTATTCCAAAAGAATTCATGGAAAATATCTCTTTATTAGTAGTTTATTTCTCAAAATACCTCTTATTTTTTAATTACTTAAATAATAATTTTTCATAAACTCTGTAAAACAATTATATTATCATTTGCTCAAAATTTAGATGATCCTCCAAAAATCATATTACTTTTTGTTTAAATTCAAAATATATTCTTCATTATTGTTTCAATAATTTTCAAAATTCATATGTAAAAACCTCATAAATTTTCAGTATAAATCCATAACTTTCATTTCTAACTAGTCCTAAGCACACTAGCATATTAACTGTCCTAGCTAGTCCACGTTAATCAGTTCAATCACTATAAGCTATGTAATTCTTCTCTAGCTCTAGCCAAATTTCAATTAAACATATCAATAATTTTTCAATTTATTTTTTAATCAAAATTGTTGATCTCAAATCTTATTCCATATAAAACTCGTGAGACCTAAAAACCATAAACATCATTGTTAACTTCTATCCAATGTTTAATTTCGATCGTCACATTTTTATTCATAATAAACTCTTTACATTATACCTAAACATATTTGTAAAAAGCTTTACTTTAGACTTTTCATATTAAATCATTTCGTATGAAATCATAACTAAAATTTATTTTAATTTAGTTACTTCATATCTATTCATATGTTCTCAAATAAACAATTATTATAATTTTAATTTCCAAAGTTAGTTTATTTTTAGTAATTCTTAAAAATATCCATTCTTGAAATATGTAACCTTCAAAATTCAATACTTTATAACTTTACTAATTTGATATAAATTAATCAAAATACAATTAGATTTGAGTTAACTTCGGTTATTTTCTGAAACACACATCAATTTTAAAACGATATTTCTTATAATTTAAAACCATTCTATCATGTACATATATGTATGTATAAATCATTTATTTAATAACTAATCAATTTCAATCATCGTTAAACAACAATAAATGTCTATGCAAAAATTATATTTTTAAATTCTTTTATTTAACAATTAGTTAGTTTTCAATACCTTTTAACTAACACATCATACATATACAAAAATATATTATTGAAATTCAACATTTTTTTACTAACTATATTCATATCAGGTTTGAAAATAATTCCAAAATGTTAAATTATTTACCAGTGCATCTTTTCACGAGTTTATATCACAATCCATCAATTTCCATACACGAATACATACATATAGCAATTGAAAAGTTCCACAAAATTTAAAATAATTATTTTAAATCCTTTTTTTTCAATTCGAATTCTATCCAAAATGATTCAAATTTGGCTTAGAAAAATAAACATATAAAACACTCCATTTAAACTTTACCCTTATAAATTATAACCTTTTCACAAAATTGTAAAGCCAGCGTAATATTTAATTTTTCTCAAAAATGGGACTAAATTATTATAAAATAAAGGAAATTCAAAAGGAAGTTTCTTTGCTCTAAAAATATTTCTTTATCAAAAGAAATGTGTGTATAACAAAATATGAGGGGAACAATGCAACTTGCACCAAAAAATTCAAAAACAAAAGGTTTAAAATATTTATGGAAAATTCCTTTTATTTAATTTTATCACATGTAAAACTTAAAATAAGAGGTTATTAGTCCAATATTTTTGAAAAAACTTCAACTTCTCTATTTTCCAAAAATCTTAAACATTATTATTTCTAACTTTTTAGGAAAAATATTTTGATTGATTTAAATACTTTAATTGGAGTAGATCATAACTTACACAAGCCTAATTACAATAAAAAATGGTTTTTTACCCTCATTACACCATATAAACATCACATTATATTCTATGGACTTGGGGGTACTTCTTATTCATCTCTAGTTTCATAATTTACTCCACTACTACTTTGCATATAAACTCACTTTTAACAATTCTCCACGAAGTAAATTACAAAAAATGTGATTGATTTATCTACGACCCCAAACTATTTATATATCAACATTTATTTAACTCGTAGTTGTTTACTTCAACAAGGATAAACCAATCATTACCTCTACAAGTAAAAATATATGGGGTATGGCATATAAAATTTATATATATACATATTAATAAATAATAAAAATTACAAGTATGCTCTCTATTACTCTCTAATTCAAAAGAAATCACCTAACCTAAGTTCTAATACCAAATGTAACAACCCGCTATCTACGATCCCCCAACCCACGTATAAAAGTGGCACTGGCATCACGGACCTCGCAGACAATGGATTGTTTTGAGGAAAAATAAATCACAGAGTCATCTACAATATTCTATACTTTCTGAAACTCACAATGGAAGGAATAAAATACAACAAACAATAATACAAATCCTAGAATAATAAAATTATGCAATATTAAATAAGCTTCACTTACAACATTTTTCTATCACGTAACAAAATTAGCCAAATGTATGCATATTTCCAAGATGGTGTATATGTATCTCAGACTAATGTATTTGAGAAGTTCATATGATGATCATGATATTTGTGTATGCTTGTTTACGTATTCTTGTATTAGTTGTATGATGATGGTTCATATTATTCTATTTTTATTTTTTACAATATTCATAACATAAGTAAAAGAAACAAATTGATGTTTAGTTCATAAACAAAAATGAAGCAAACACAATGATATGGATTGCTAAATATAAGCAAACACATTTATGTCAGTTTGTTTTAAATTCACGGATGGTTGCCATGTGGACGTTCAGATGACACTTGATTCAAGTGAAGTGGATTATGAACATTTTTTTTAAATAAAAGTTTTATATTAAAAATTCAGAACATTCCTTATTGAAAATGAAACTTAGAACCCAAAAGATTAGTTGCTTTGATTAAAGCATACATAGAAGCTGACTGTATACATATGGAAGAGGATATTGATTAAGATTTTTAGGTTAGTCTTAACTAAACTTTTAATAATTATCTGATTGTAATTTAATTCGAAGGATTCTGAAAACTCCGAGTACTTATGCCTTGTTTATTAGAGCTTGTCAAAGATATAGAGGCATTGTAAATATAGTGGAGGAAGTAGACCAATTTCAGTTAACACGATCAACGTTTGATTCTCGGTATATTTAGGAGTATCGTACTAACTTTATTGGACATGCTGCATATGGTCTCTAGATTAGCAATGTTAGAAAATTTGAGTGATTTTCAAAAAATTTGTAAGTTATTTAAGTTAAGTATATGTTTTAACATTCGAATTCAAGTTATGTAAATTAATTAAGTTATTCAAGTTCTATAAGTTATTTAAGTTATATGAGTTTGTCTGTACTTTCAAATTTAAGGTTATATAAGTTACCTACACAAGTTATATAAGTTGTTTAAGTTAAGTTATGTAAGCAATTTAAGTTAAGTCGAGTTATGTAAGATTTCCGAGTTAGCTACTTAATTTTTTTACTTAAATGTACGTCATATACCGAACAAGTTTCCTGTTTTGAAATTCAAAACATACTTGTAGATACGAAATAGGTGAAGACTTAGTTAAACCAATACAAGTAAGACAACAAACATTAAAATAGAAATTACAACAAAAATCGAAAATAAACATACTAATTGATTAAATCAATCTATGACCACCTACAAATTAGAATAAACTTAGTCTCTTATGATGTGTTGCAATTTCGTTTTCAAATTCAGTGACATAAACAATGGATTGATGAAGTAAAGAGTCATCAAGCCATTGCCAAACTCCATAGACATCTGAAAGTTGTGGCATCTATAGTGGTGTCAACCAATGTCATTTCCTCTATTTCATCTTACCATTCGTTTTCTTTAAAAGGATGACATATTCGGTAGGATATCATGGCTTATAGGATCTTCATATGAGTATGACAGAGAAGTATGGTTGCGAATGTAATAATCCATAAATTTCAACGTTTTGAATGGGAATATGAAATTCATTTAAATATTCAAATTTGATTCGAATGTAATAAATAACAAGAAAATTAATTTTTAATAAATTGACTTATTTTTGATGACGTATTTTTAAACGAATTTATAAGATTTTTCTATAATTTTTATTTTGGAAAATAATTAAATTGTCGTCTGATGTATTTAGGCAAACGTTGGTATTTTTGAAATTTTATAGAATATGATAACCAGTATATTTTATTATGTTTTGAGATCATGTCGCAGTTTTGTGAGCGATTGTATTTTTGTTTTAGTCGTTTTGCAGTTCATACGCAAACGAAATTCTATGGAGCAAAGTATCAGAAGTTGTAAAATAAATCTACCTAACACACAAGATTTTTCTTCATTTTTCTTTCTTTTCCCTCCTACCTTATTATAGTATGGTAAATAAATGGCATCTCCAATCAAAAATGTAACATCCCACCTTTTTGTACGCTTTAAATCTACTATAAACCACACACGTCAGACTCAATCCATGCAGAAGGGCGGATTGTTATTGGGGTAAATAAGAAAAGCAGAGAAAGAAAAAACAAAATAGAATCTTGCAGCGAACGATAAAATATAGTAATCAAATAAACAGTTCATGAAGCTGTTTTACAAAATATTTGATTATACTTATACAATACATATCAGAGTTACACATACTAGAGAATAATAAATAACAATGCAGCGGGACAATGTGATGCAGTGGAACACTATAGTAAATAATAGTAATACAATCTTTGTCTTCATACTCCAGAAGTAAGGTGTTCAAACCCTGAAATGCTCAGGCTGACGCAAGCGAATTGAAAAGACAAAACACTCGAGTCAGAAGTAAAAGATCTTATGTGTGTTAAATCAACAGAAATAAATATGAGTGGAACGGTGTCAGAGATGTTTACAGAATTTTACATCTCCTATCCAGTGTCTGACATGAGTGTAGTAACTTAAGAGATGCTCGGGATTCACATCTCCAAAGGATCCGTTAAACTATTTATTATGTAGTAATATTTCGCTATTATAATAATGTCTATAGTCAAATAAACTTACTTTTAAATAGTGTTAAGGGGTTACCCATATAGCCCTTAACACGTAATAGTACCAATAGTCTATACAGTACCATAATACCTCCTGATCGGGAGGCTACCAGAGGATACTCCATAGGTACGACACAAATCAAACTCGTAAAAGGCGCGCTAGGGTAGGTGACATGACACAACTAGGCAATGCCAGGGTAGATATACCAATGTTTCCGGGCCGGTGGTAAGGCATAGCCGCAGCTACCGCCCACCTCGAGCCACACCCCCAAATCAAAAAGTCAAAAATTGCCACCAAATCAATCCAAAAGTCAAAGTATAATATCAAAGGGATGTGTCCGATCAAAGGTGCTACCTCATTAGCCCGTCAATCGCTCATGTTTTAGCCACCTTATGCCAAGTCATAGGAGTCAGGTCCACATATATACCTCAAAGGAACGCCGCCACCATCCTAGTTCATTCTAGAATCTCCACCGCGTACACGGTTGTTAAAGTGGTTTTCGGAGTTGGCAGAGAGTATGACAACTTCCGATCCCGGTCTCTTTAACAACCAAACATTATTATAACACCGCGGTCATTTTCAAAATAGTTGATACTTTAAAATCAAAATATCATTTCCTTTTCAAAAACCAAATCAATACGATATCATTTTATTTCAAATATATCCTTTCTAAAACCATAACACTTTCAAAGTTATAACATTTCAAAATCAGAACACTTGAATATAACACTTTCAAATTATAGTACCTTGAAACTCATACTTTGAACATAACGTCCACCACTTAAATAGTTTGAATATTTAAATTACTTTGTATAATAAAATGGCTTCTTCAATTTCACAAATAAATTCCAAATACAGATTTGAACCCCCAAATAAACCATTTCAATTTCCATATATTTTAAAGCTTTAAATATTCAACCATTTCAAAACTAATTCTTTGATAATTCCATATATATCAAATCCAATTACTATTATTTAGATTTGAAATGTTTACTTAATAAATCCAATATCATTTAAGTAAAACTTTTAAACTTCAAATAATTGGATATTCTTTCAATTTATTTAACTTAATATATTCATTTAAATCAACTTGATATTAATTTAAATCACTCTAAACGAAAATCAAGTTATAAAAATCACACGCTTTAAAATCTCTATTTTATTTAAATTTCAAATCAAATTTATTCAAGTATAATTCTTAAATAATTTAATCCAAATCAATTTCATATTTATCTTCCAACCTTAATTTTTATTTAAGTCATTAAAAACTCAATACACAATACAATTTAAACAGATACTTAACCATATTATATAAAACAATCAACATTTATTATTTAACTTATTTGATATTTCAAAACAAATTTATACATAGCTAAAAATCAATAATAAAATAACATTTACATAACATCTAAAATTAATATTTATATAACCCATATATTTCTTTACAAAACCATAGAAATCATTTCAAAATATTTATATATATATATATATAGACCGCGGTGTCTGTATAAAATTTTCTATCCTATGGTCAAGTGATACGGATATTTATCATTTCAATCCGTAATATAAAATATAAATACGGTTATATATCATTTCAAACCGCAATCCCGAATGAAATAAAATCCATAACAACTTGCAGTTTATAACAATAAAAAGTACAACATTCATTCATCCAATATCAATCATCAAACATTTATCACAATCATCATCCAATTCAATTAATAACATCAACATATAACAAATAATAAATAATAGGTATCAACTGGCATTTTATAGCCAATAATAAATTAAATAACTATTTAACAGGCAGTTTATATGCAATAATAAATTAAATAACAATTTAATTGGCAGTTTATACGCAATAATAAATTAATAACAATTTTATCCAAATAAATTCAAATAAACTGAGATGATGATCCAGAATATGCCAAACAATCATAAATAAATTTCTAATCGCACCATAAATCAATTTAACAAACATAAGAAATTTTAGAAGTTGTGAGTGGGTTAAAACACTCACCTTTGAATTTAAATTGAATTTAAATCCAAAAATTGAATAGTCTCAAAATTCGTCCAAACCAGTGTATGTCCGGAATTCCAATACGATCCTAGCGGAGAAAACCATGCATGAAACGGACCTCGTGTGTGAAAGATACGCGAGTTAGAACATTATTCGATTCGAAAAAAATAAAAAAAATAATCAAAGCAGAGCCACGTCACCTCCTCAACACAGAAACCCTAGCACGCGCAATCAGTAAACGCACGCAACCCAAATACAGAACTGCAGCCACCACGCGATTTGCCGCGCTGCTATAGGCCGCCGCTCCTCTATCGAATACTCCCTACGAGCTCGTTGCAGCCACTCCTCGCCACGTCGAGGCTCCGACGCCCCCACTTCGACTGGTCGACATGCAAAAATTGCCGGCCGCCACCCATAAACTCAACCCTAATCAATGATTTCCCGACGATCAAACCATTGAGTCGACGACCTACAGGCACCGATGAGCTCCGCTCTTGACTCTCCACAAAACCCATACCTCAATTCATCGATCGGACGACGATCGTCGAACGCCAACGAACGGCCGAAAATAAGTCATTGATTTCTGAACAGACGGTGACTCAAATTGGAAAATGAATTACAGATCTAAGATGCGCTCGTCGAGAGCTTCAAATCGATGTATAATTCGATATTATTTATGGAGATCGAATTTTGACTTTGAATTTTGAATTGAAATGGGGTTGTGAATTTTTAGGGTTTGTCTGCCATTGAGAAAGAGGAGCAATAGAAATTTTTGTACGTATAGAAATAAGAAATAAAAAGTCTGCTAGGGTTTATAACCGGATATACATAGGCAGAACACAATAGAAACAAATGGGCTTGATTTGGTTTGGAAAACTGAACGATAAATGGCCCAAAAAGCCCGTTCTGACTCTAGAACGAAATTGGGTCAACCCAAATATCAAAATAGATGTTTTTAAATATTTTAAAATCAATGGTATAGGTTTTAAGTCCAAATTCCACCGAATGAAGAAGTTATGCAAAAATCAATTTATTTCAAATTTATTTCAATTCAATTGATTTTTAGGCATTCCGAGTCCGTAGATCGAACGACAAGCCCGATTGCTACGAAACTTGAAATCTACAATAATTCACCGTTACGGATCCATGAAACTGGTTTGTCAAAATCCGAGTCAGTGGCCAAAATGTCTATTTTCACATTAATTAAATAATTTAATAATAAGTTAATTAAATCAATTTTACAATTCAAATTTAATTATTTACAAATTTTATCAATTTGGATTACCTGGTAAATTTAGAATCCTTTAAACAAATTTCTACATCAATTTATCATTGAATATTTCCCAATTTACAGTATTTAATTTCAATTCCATTTTATCCGGCAATTAAAATTTAAATTCCCAATAAATTCATTTATTTGGTTTTTAAATGTTGTTATTTACTAAATTGTCATCTCATAGTTACAATTAAAATTGGTTTGTATTCATTACATTCACACCTTTAGTTGTTGCATTAATTCTCATTAATATAACATTAAGGTTCATTTAAATCTAATTGATTTCCATTTGAATTATTAAACCAAATAAACAGGTAACTTATAACAAGTGTTACCATAACTTTAATTACACTTATGAATTCTCCATTATCAAACAAATGTTACAATCCTTATATACTTCTGATTTTATTTAATTACCATTAGCTATATTATTATTCCATTAGCTAATTAAATATTTACATTCGTTCCTTACATTTCAATCTCATAACCAATTATAATAATTTCATTATTTCACCTGACCTTTCATTTCAATTGTTAATGATTGGTTTTAATTATCATTTCAGTATTCATTGGAATTTCATTAACAATTAACTTACATTTATATTGTTACAATTCATTCTAGTTTTTATTCTCATTAACAATTCACAAATTTTTATCTTCTTCAATATTAATTTACAAAATCTTATTAAATTAACGAATTAAATTATCGAAAATTTATGGGTCGTTACACTCTCCCCCACTCAAAACTTTTCGTCCCCGAAAAGGAAAAAGAAAGAATTAAATAAACAATATATCTTATTCAAAATATTAACTTTATAAACAAATAGTTTACAAAATTAATTAATTAAAATAAAATATACCAATTTATAACATTAAATCTTTTTATGCTCAAACTAATAAAGTATGGAAAATATTTTTCAAAATTTTTCTAAGTCTAAAATTTACGGAAAATTTCGGCTGAGTCTCCTTTGTACGGAGAGACTCGGGAGAAATTATAATATCAAATATAACAATATACATCACAATATTTCAAAATAATATATCCCAACAATGGTAAAATATATATAACAACGCTAAAAAACCGTAATCCGAGAACGTACCTATTTGTCGCGTAAACAAACGCTTAATTATGAAACCAAAAGTAGTAGCAATTGTTTCAATAACCTGCATTTCACTTATATAATCCAAAAGAGTTAATAATTATATAAAATGAAATATTAAAGTTGTTTCAACCACTAACAACAAATCAATATAAACAACAATCATTCACAACCAATAGCATACACATCATATACAAATCAACCATTCAAGCAAAAAAAACAATTGGTTGGCTCGGGTTAAGACACTTTAAATCACATAGAATAACAGATAACTATGGAGTATTCCATTTACTCAACAGTCTTAGATAAAACTCAATACATTATTCATACATCTAAGTAATTAAAAGTATCTTTTACCCAAACAACTCATAAACCAAAACAACAACCATTTCAAACAATAAATCAAGTCCATTCTTATTAATTCCATTTCATAGCATTTATTGTTTAAACTCTTTTTCATTCATATAATGATTCATCCTTTAATTTACATTTATTTCTTACAAACTTTTATTTCCATTCACTCATTCAGTTTTTATTTCATTTACTTTCATTTATTACTTTCAATTATCAATTTCCATATATTCGGGTCATGCCAATTTCTTTTTATTGCATTATATTTATTCATTCATTCATTATTGCATAATTCATTTATTTACATTCTTTTGTTTATAGTATTTATGTTCAATTCAATTTCTTAGCATATCAATTCATCTACTTAAGTTTTAATTATTTCTTATAATACTTAGTTTCTAACACAATTTATTATAGTAATATTTCAATTATAACATAAGTTTATAACAACTACAACATCAAATTCTTATTTATTAAAGAATTTCATTGAATACTTTCATCATTTCAAATTTTTACTTGTATAATATCATATTAAATTTTCTTATTTAACATTTCAACTTTTTATAGTTGGTAAGTTATACATATGCTTTTTAAGAATGCAATTGAAATTTATACAAGTTTACCTCATTTCTTTTAATTAATTTAATTTTCAATAATCATATCTTTTGTTTTATAGGTTACCATTTCAAATCTCTTTTAATCCCATTTATAACTTAGCATTAAATATCTTATTTCATTTAGAGATTTCAATTATTAGTTAAATTCCATTTCACTACACTAACTGAAACTATTGATTAACAGAAACTTAAGAATTAAATACCGGGTTTTATTCCAAATCTTTTTAAAAATAATAGATAAATGTATATACTTGCAACTTATATAACAGATTCTATTTTAAACAATTTAAAATTTAAATTTGTTTATCAAAATAAATCTACAGCAAAACTATTCGAGTGGCATTCCCACTTCGAAACTCGAACATGAATGTCGATGATGCATGCACTCATCACCGAAATTATGTTCCAGCGACAGAGAGGGGAGTACATGACTTATTTCTTTCCAAAGTTTCTTTAAAATAATTCTTTCAAATTATATTGAAATATTTATATCAGAAAATACTTCTAACAATACTATTATTATATCCCAAAATCATTCGAAAGAAATTTTCAAAACCTCGAAACTTAAGTTCTAAAATTTCCAATTTTCAATTATTTTATTTTCTTCAAATTTTGTTACCAATTAATATTTATAAATTTCACTACCAAACAACCAATATATTACAACCAAAGATAGCTTTTATAAAAAAATTATTTTATATATAGAAAATATAATAGGTAAAATTATTTCGTTCACCTATATTCAAAACAATATTGTGTCGGTCTGTCCTATTAAGTCTTTAGAAATCCCTATTGATATCATAGCGTGCTATGCACCAGCCAAAATTTATAATACAAAATGGAACAGATTAACACAATATTAAAACCCTTTTATAACACTAACAAGTACGCTCTCTCATAAATATATATACACTCAGCAACTCGTCATAGGGTATTACTACCCTATTAGTAAAGAGTCAGATCCCACAAAGCTAAGGTTTATCGCTAAACCAAAGCTCTGATACCATATGTAACATCCCGCCTTTTTGTACGCTTTAAATTGATAATAAACCACACACGTTAGACTCAATCTATACAAAAGGGCAGATTGTTATCAGGGTAAATAAGAAAAGCAGAGAAAGAAAAAAACAAAACAGAATCTTGCAGTGGAACGATAAAATATAGTAATCAAATAAACAGTTCATGAAGCTGTTCTACAAAATATTCGATTATACTTATACAATACATATCAGAGTTACACATACTAGAGAATAATAAATAACAATGCAGTGGAACAATGTGATGCAGTGGAACACTATAGTAAATAATAGTAATACAATCTTCGTCTTCATACTCCAGAAGTAAGGTGTTCAAACCCTGAAATGCTCAGGATGACCCGAGCGAATTGAAAAGACAAAACACTCGAGTCAGAAATCAAAGATCTTATGTGAGTTAAATCAACAGAAATAAATATGAGTGGAACGACGTCAGAGATGTTTACGGAATTTTACATCTCCTATCCAGTGTCTGACGTGAGTGTAGTAACTTAAGAGATGCTCGGGATTCACATCTCCTAAGGATCGGTTAAACTATTTACTATGTAGTAATATTTCACTATTATAACAATGTCTATAGTAAAATAAACTTACTTTCAAATAGCGTTAAGGGGTTATCCATATAGCCCTTAACACGTAATAGTGCCAATAGTCTATATAGTACCGTAATACCTCATGATCTGGAGGCTACCAGAGGATACTCCATAGGTACGGCACAAATCAAACTCGTACAAGGCGCGCTAGGGTAGGTGACACAACACAACTAGGCAATGCCAGGGTAAATATACCAATTACACTTCCGGGTCGGTGGTAAAGGATAGCCGCAGCTACCGCTCAACTCGAGCCATAACCGAAATCAAAAAATCAAAAGTGGCCACTGAATCAATCCAAAAGTCAAAGTATAATATCGAAGGGATGTGTCCGATCAAAGGTGGTACCTCATTAGCCCGTCAGTTGCTCTTGTTTTAGCCCCCTTATGCCAACTCACGGGAATCGGGTCCATGTAAAAGGAACGCCACCACCATCCTACTTCATTCTGGAATCTCCACCGCATACACGGTTGTTAAAGTAGTTTTCGGAGTTGGAAGAGAGTATGACAACTTCCGATCCCGGTCTCTTTTACAACCAAACGTTATTATAACATCGCGATCATTTTCAAAATAGTTGATACTTTAAAATCAAAATATCATTTCCTTTTCAAAAACCAAATCAATGCGTGAGATGACCCACTTTCTTTTAACCAAATTTTTTTTTTTTTTATGTTGTATATGCTTATTTTTATTTCAGTGGTCATCTATTTAAGAGATCATCTCCTCCATTATCTCTTCTTTCCAGGATCTTTCAATCAATATAAAAATATTGTTATACTCAAATTATTTTGAACATTCCTATCTGAAAACATGTGTGAATAATGTTTAGTGTTTTAAATCAGAGTTAGGAAGCTTTGGGAACCAAAGGAAATTTACTTTGTATTTCCCTGTGTGGTTTCCCCCCCATGGCAAAGTAATTTCTAAAGTGTTTTTCTGTCTTACTTGTGTTCATACAAGTTTCTGATTTAAAATTTCCTAGTCTTGGCATATATTTTTTTTTACTCTCCTATAATTTCAGTTTATATATGTACTATAATTGTTGCCTATGCTTGAGTGTACATGTGACCTCTGCATGTATATTTCTTTGCATATAACTAGTACCTATTATTCATTATCATCAAAATAGCTGAATCTACCATAAGTCTCTGGGTTATTGAATTTTAATTATTTGAAGATGGTTGAACCCAGGCGTGTAAAAGTGGTCGAGTAAGCCCTATTTCTTTTGTATGCATTTTGCACACATTATCAAATTTTCTGGAATTCTGTTTTGGCCAATTCTTATATTTCTGTTTAGCAAATTTTTATTCCTTCTTAAGACCAGAGTTCCCTACATAAACTACTAAACTACCATTTTCCTTTCAGTTTCATACATTACTGGCATCTCAGGTTTTATATTTTTCAGTAGAATCATTGCATAAGTTAAGAAAAGAAACTTCCATACTCAGAAAAACATTTTCTAAAAACAAACTGTAGTTCTAACTGAAACACACAATTTCCCCAGTTCTTACAAACAAAAGACAACATCACTTTCTTTCTAAATAGTTTTAACAACATAACATGCCATAAGTTTGGCTTAAACATTCATTTTTTTTTAATATCAGAAAGTATATAACTAATGCATCCCAATTCTTAACAGCCAACACATCCAGAGCTAGCTCATTGCAGTGCTTATCTTACCTGCACAATCACCATAGTCTGCCTCATAATTTTATGAGACACCCAATGGTGAACAAACACACAAAGGGTCAGACAAAATTGTCTGGTATGAGCAATCTACTGCAATCATATCATAATTCTAATTTTTCATTTATTTATTGTTTGAGTATTCTTCATGGACAATAAGTGGATTCAGTGTCCTTTCTATGATGTTTCTATGAGACTATTACTTCATATCAATGCAAACTGGTTAGATGTGATTTGAGCAATCCAATTCAGGAAAAAAAACATAAAATTCAACTAAAATACGTCCAATACAAACTTAAATACAACCATCAAGTCACTTTTCAAATTTTCCTTTCACTAGCCATCCAGGTTGTACCCAACCCCCATTTGACATTACTCCTATTGTTTTTCATACAATATCAGTTTAAGATCAGTGGCTACATTCTCATGTTTAATACACACATTGTCTGGGACCAATCTCTGTTAACCCAGCACACTCAGGCCCCTGGGTATAAACATACCATGTGTGAGCTTGCAATATTCCCCTTGCCAAGCCATCTTTTGTAGCCCAAAGATCCTTAATTCTTAGTTATCTTACTAAGTGTTATTCCCTCTTTCCTTAATCATGCTAATTTCCCCCTATGGATCCCATTTCAATCAGAGAAAAGAATACTTAATACAGCCATTAAGCATGAACTCCAGGCATAGTGGATCCTATTCCCATAAACATAAATTTAATTACACAAACTAGCATATATTCTCAGTACACACATTATTCAGATCATGGATTTTGAGTGAATCATGTTTATAAATATATGGTCATACATATTATATAATTTTTTTTTCCTCTGTTGCATCCATTTGCCTCTGGGTTAATCAGATACTCCCAGATTCATGAGATCTGGCTAAACCATAAGCATTTAATCAAATCTGGATTCATTTGTAAATATGGAAGTTCAGCACATGTATATCATTGCACTTCTATGTTTCATTTTTTTTTATTATCATGGGACATAAGCAACAACAATTCCATGCTGCAGTCCCATTTTCTTTTTTTTTTCTTTTTAGACCATAGATTTATAACACAATTACTGAGATCTTAAATAAATATTTATGCAGAAAAACTCATAAAAGCAATCATTTCATTTCAAGATTGATCCATACTCAAATGATCATTTAAACAAGAGACCCACAAACCATATTTTCAGGGTATCAATATAAAGAGTTAAACACCTAACAGATCAGCAATACCAAAATAAACACAAATTATATAAATAAAATATAACACTATTTAGGCTGCCTTGATTTTTTTAGGACTTAATGCCAGATTTACCAGTGAGATTACTCACCTCACTTTCTTCCTTAATCCTTTTTTTTTTCCTTAATCTTCTATTTCTTCTTATCCTTAATGGTCAGTGTTCCTCATTTCCTCTGGCTTGTATTTCCATTGCTATGTATATATATTTTTTTTCTATTTTTAAAAATAATCCCAGATCATACTATCCCTTAAGCCCTCTTATACCAGACCCTGGTTGCCACTAGGGTTTTGAAGATTTACTTAATGTCAATTTTACCCTGTCACTATGACCAGTCTCTCATTCTGTTTTTAGAGAAAAATGGGTAGTGGTCCCTATTCTTATTAACAGAAATTATTCCTTACTACCCCGGTCATCTTATTTGCATGATCTGTGATTTTTTTTTCTTTTTTTTTAAGCTAAAGAAATTGCTAAAAGTAGATAAAGTATTTATTCAACAACTCATACCATTTGCATGTATTTGCTCCAGCCTACTCATCTTTATTTCCTTTACACTAACTTTTTTTTTTTTTAAAGATAAAACCATATCTGCAATATCTATATTTACTTACTTATTTATTTATAATTTATTCATTCCAACTCACAAATTAATTACTACCTATGTCTCCTTACAGAAAGTTATGAGTATGTGTGTGTTCCATCTTGCATATATATTAATACTTATACAATGCATTTGTAGTCAATTTATTATACATACATTTTTTTTAGCAACAAAATTTTAAACAAGCATGACTAAATTAAATTATAAAACTTGTCCATAAAATTGTTTCATAAAAAATCAGGGTCATCACATACACCCTTCCTTTTAGGAATTGTGTCTCACAATTCTTTTCATACTTAGATTAAGCATTATCAATCCAGAAATGCAATCATTTTCAAACCAAACAGTCAAAAATTTAATACATGCCTAATCTAAACATCTATCAGTATACATATATCATACCTTCCATTCAATCAAATAATTGTGGATAATCATTTCTGATTTTATCTTCCACCTCCCATGTGCAATCATTTGGGTCAAGACTCCATTGCATTTTTACCAGTCTTATTTCTTTGTTTCTCAATTTCTTGATCTCCTTTGCAACTATGCCTACAGGCTTCTTCTCATATACCATTCTAGGGTCAATCTGCACATTCTCAGGGGATTTTAAAATTGTTCCCTCATCATGAACCCATCTTCTTAATTGAGATACATGAAAAACATCATGTATTGCCCTCATTTCTTCGGGTAATTCTAACTTATAGGCCACATTCCCAATTCTTTCTAGAATTTTATATGGTCCTGTGTACCTTGGAATCAGTTTTCCTTGTTTTCCAAATCTCAAAATCTTTTTCATGGGTGATATCTTAATAAATACATAATTTCCCACATCATACTGCACTTCTTTCCTCTTCTGGTCTGCATATTTCTTTTGCCTATCTTGGGCAGAAGCAATTCTTTTTCTAATCAAAACTATTTTTTCAGAAATTTCTTTTACATTTTCTGGTCCTAAGACCACCTTCTCCCCTGATTCAATCCAACTTGAAGGTGATAAACATGGTCTACCATATAGTGCTTCAAAGGGTGCCATGCCTATACTACTGTGATAGCTGTTGTTATATGCAAATTCTGCCAGAAATATGTGATCTTCCCAACTTCCTCCCCAATCCAAGATACATGCTCTCAACATGTCTTCAAGTAATTTATTTACAATTTCTGTTTGACCATCAGATTGAGGGTGATATGCTGTGCTCAAGCATAAATCAGTCCCCATTGCCTTATGAAAACTTTGCCAAAATTTTGAAGTGAAGATGGTATCTCTATCACTTACTATAGTCTTTGGTATTCCATGCAACCTAACTATTTCTTTAATAAATAACTGAGCTAATGTGCATGCATTCCTATCTGATTTCACTGGTATAAAATGAGCTGATTTAGTTAGCCTATCTACTACAACCCAAATACTATCATTTCCCTTCCTAGTTTTGGGCAAACCATCAATGAAATCCATTGATATCTCCTCCCATTTCCACTGTGGTATTTGTAAAGGTTGGAGCATTCCTGAAGGTCTCTGGTATTCTACCTTTACCTGTTGACAAATCATACATTTGGACACATATAATGCCACTGCCCTCTTCATACCACTCCACCAATAATTCCTCTTGAGGTTATGATACATTCGGGTGCCCCCTGGATGTATGGTATACTTGCTTTTATGGTAAGCATCCAAAATTTCTTGCTTCAATTCTTCAATAGCAGGAACACATATCCTATTTCCCTTCTCCAAATGGCCTTGCTTATTCAATTGAAATCCTTCCACTGCCTCACCATTTAATATCTGAGTTTTCTTCTCAAGTAAAAATGGATCTTGGTCTTGTAGCTTGACAATTTTATTTTTCAATTCTGATCCCAAAGTAACAAAACTCAACTTTCTTATTTCCTCTTTCTCACTGCATATGTTCATATTTTCCACATTGTCCCTTTCTACCTCTGAATCAATCAGTAATGATAAAGTATTAAATTCTTCTATCATCAATCTAGCCATTTTGGCATGTTGTCTACTTAAAGCATCTGCTACTTTATTAGCTTTGCCAGGTGTATACAATATTTCAAAATCATATGAGGCTAAAAGTTCAATCCATCTTTGCTGCCTCATATTCAATTCTTTTTGTGAAAACAAATATTTGAGTGACTTATGATCTGTGTATACTTCAAATTTAGCCCCTAACAAATAATGTCTCCATAACTTAAGAGCATACACTATAGCAGCTAATTTAAGATCATGTGTAGCATACTTTATCTCACTGGGCTTCAACTGTCTAGAGGCATATGCTATCACTTGATGTTGTTGCATCAACACTGCCCCAAGTCCCTGACCACTAGCATCAGTATATATCACCAAATTCTCATTTCCTTCAGGCACCTTTAATACCGGGGCTTGTACTAGTGCTTCCTTTAACCTCTCAAAGGCTTTCTCACATTCCTCAGTCCAAACATAGGCCTGATTCTTTCTAGTTAATCTAGTCAATGGGATTGAAATTTTTGCAAAATCCCTTATAAACCTTCTATAATATCCAGCCATTCCCATAAATGACCTGACCTCTGTGACACTAGTAGGCCTTTTCCATGCTTGCACTACCATTACCTTATTGGGGTCTACTGATATGCCTTTTTCTGATATCACATGACCTAAAAAGCTTACTTCATTTTGCCAAAAAGTACATTTTGAAAATTTTGCTTTCAAATTTTCCTGTCTTAATTTCTGTAATACTATATGCAAATGATTCTCATGCTCTTTTACTGTCTTAGAATAAATTAGTATATCATCAATAAATATCAATACAAATTTATCTAAGTATTTTCTAAAAATTCTATTCATCAAATCAACAAAGTAAGAGGGAGCATTTGTCAAACCAAAGGGCATCACCAAGAATTCATAAAGTCCATATCTAGTATTAAAAGCTGTATATTTAATACTTTCCTCTTCTACTTTCATTTGATGAAACCCTGAAGCCAAATCAAGTCTAGAGAATATTTTTGAACCACTCAATTGATCAAAGAGATCATCAATTCTTGGTAAGGGGTATTTGTTTTTAACTGTGATTTTATTTAACTCTCTATAATCAATACATAATCTAAGAGATCCATCATGCTTCTTAACAAAAACCACTGGTGCTCCCCATGATGAGCTACTAGGCCGGATAAAGCCTTTTTCTTCAAGCTCAACAAATTGCTTTTTCAGCTCTATTAATTCTTTAGGCCCCATTCTAGTTGGTCTTTTAACTATTGGGCTTGCTCCTGGAATAAGTTTAATAGAAAACTCTACTGGTCTATGATTGTCAACCCCCTTTACTTCACCAAACACATCAGCATATTGATTTACTATAGGGATTTCTTCTATTGCAGGCATGTGCTTTTCACCAGACAAAGTATTAAGGGTGGCTATGTTCCTATTTTTATTTACTTCACAAAGAACAACTACTCTTTTCCCATCAGAAGTTCTCAGAGATATTGTAGAGGTTTCCATGTTTATAACAGCCCTATATTTTCTTAACCAATCAACCCCTAAAATAACTCCTATACCTGGGTATTTCAATACATATAGGTCTGCACTAAACACATATCCCCCTATATTCAGTTCTAGTTGCATACACATCATACCCAAAATACAAGAATTTCCTAAAGGACTTTTAATGAGTAATGGCTTATCAACTATCATGCAATTCAATTTTAGTTGTTGTACAATATCATGAGAAATTAAGGAGTGTGTAGCCCCAGTATCATACACTACTACAAAAGGTATGGAGTGAATAAGCAAAGTACCTTCAACTTGGCCATGCTTCTCCACATTTGGTCCCTCAATTGCTTTGCTTTTTACCTCCAAAGTACTCATTTTTCCTTGCTTAAACTCTGGGCAGTTCCTCCTTATGTGGCCTTCCTTTCCACACTGATGACATTTAAAGGACGCTGGTTTAGGATTTGTACACCTATTTTTCATGTGTCCCTCTTGTCCACAATTATAGCAAGTGATTTTCTTCTTAACTTCAGCAGTTTTGATTTCTTCTGACTTCTTGGTGGAAGCTACATCCGTTTTCTTTTTATCATAAGGGTGAAACTTTCCCTTTCCCTTCTTATTTTGGTTATTTTTAAATGCTCTGAAATTTTCTCTGGCTTTATCATGTTGTTCAAAGCTCAAAGCCAGATCCAAAACTTGATCAAAGGTCCTGTCCTTATATGGTAGCATAGCTCTACTAATGTGGGCATTCAGTCCTTGAATATATCTGCCATTTTTAGCTTCTCTGGTTGTAATAAGCACTGCACCATATTTTGCTAGAGATTCAAACTTCTGTGTATATTCAGTTACACTCATAGTTCCCTGTCTTAGTTTAATAAATTCTTCCAGCAAAGATTCTTTAGCTGATGCAGGTACAAATCTCCCTTCCAACATCTCTTTGAACTGGTTCCATGTCACCTCCCCTTCAAGTCTTCCAGCTATAATAACTTCCCACCAATCCAAAGCTGCTCCTCTCAGTTGTCTAGATGCTATTAACCTCTTCTTCTGGTCTTCAACTTGCATATCAGCAAATATTCTGTCCAAAATTCTGAGCCAATTTTAAACTCCCATAATTCCTTCTGTTCCATCAAAAGTCTTGCCTCCAAGATTGGTAAAGGTCTTGAGAAGCTTGGAGAGCTCTTCATGTGGATTTTCTTGCCTGTTACCAACTCCATCTCTTATGGCTCTCATAAAATCTTGCATATTCATCATGGGTGGTTCACTTGGTCCTACATCTGGTTGTCTAGGTCACACCATTGTTCTATGGATACAATACTTAGGTTAGTCCATTATTTATTCCTTTATAAGCTAACCCATTCTAGCTTATTGCCATTTAATTATAACAGATATTGCATCAGTATAAAACAAAGCATTCAAGACAGTCAATATTTTCATACACTCAAAACAAACAAGTTCATCCAAGGTTTTTTTTTTTTCTTTCTGCTATGTTATCTAACAACATAGCTCTGATACCAAATTGAGATGACCCACTTTCTTTTAACCAAATTTTTTTTTTATGTTGTATATGCTTATTTTTATTTCAGTGGTCATCTATTTAAGAGATCATCTCCTCCATTATCTCTTCTTTCCAGGATCTTTCAATCAATATAAAAATATTGTTATACTCAAATTATTTTGAACATTCCTATCTGAAAACATGTGTGAATAATGTTTAGTGTTTTAAATCAGAGTTAGGAAGCTTTGGGAACCAAAGGAAATTTACTTTGTATTTCCCTGTGTGGTTTCCCCCCCATAGCAAAGTAATTTCTAAAGTGTTTTTCTGTCTTACTTGTGTTCATACAAGTTTCTGATTTAAAATTTCCTAGTCTTGGCATATTTTTTTTTTTACTCTCCTATAATTTCAGTTTATATATGTACTATAATTGTTGCCTATGCTTGAGTGTACATGTGACCTCTGCATGTATATTTCTTTGCATATAACTAGTACCTATTATTCATTATCATCAAAATAGCTGAATCTACCATAAGTCTCTGGGTTATTGAATTTTAATTATTTGAAGATGGTTGAACCCAGGCTTGTAAAAGTGGTCAAGTAAGCCCTATTTCTTTTGTATGCATTTTGCACACATTATCAAATTTTCTAGAATTCCGTTTTGGCCAATTCTTATATTTCTGTTTAGCAAATTTTTATTCCTTCTTAAGACCAGAGTTCCCTACATAAACTACTAAACTACCATTTTCCTTTCAGTTTCATACATTACTGGCATCTCAGGTTTTATATTTTTCAGTAGAATCATTGCATAAGTTAAGAAAAGAAACTTCCATACTCAGAAAAACATTTTCTAAAAACAAACTGTAGTTCTAACTGAAACACACAATTTCCCCAGTTCTTACAAACAAAAGACAACATCACTTTCTTTCTAAATAGTTTTAACAACATAACATGCCATAAGTTTGGCTTAAACATTCATTTTTTTTAATATCAGAAAGTATATAACTAATGCATCCCAATTCTTAGCAGCCAACACATCCAGAGCTAGCTCATTGCAGTGCTTATCTTACCTGCACAATCACCATAGTCTGCCTCATAATTTTATGAGACACCCAATGGTGAACAAACACACAAAGGGTCAGACAAAATTGTCTGGTATGAGCAATCTACTGCAATCATATCATAATTCTAATTTTTCATTTATTTATTGTTTGAGTATTCTTCATGGACAATAAGTGGATTCAGTGTCCTTTCTATGATGTTTCTATGAGACTATTACTTCACATCAATGCAAACTGGTTAGATGTGATTTGAGCAATCCAATTCAGGAAAACAAACATAAAATTCAACTACAATACATCCAATACAAACTTAAATACAACCATCAAGTCACTTTTCAAATTTTCCTTTCACTAGCCATCCAGGTTGTACCCAACCCCCATTTGACATTACTCCTATTGTTTTTCATACAATATCAGTTTAAGATCAGTGGCTACATTCTCATGTTTAATACACACATTGTCTGGGACCAATCTCTGTTAACCCAGCACACTCAGGCCCCTGGGTATAAACATACCATGTGTGAGCTTGCAATATTCCCCTTGCCAAGCCATCTTTTGTAGCCCAAAGATCCTTAATTCTTAGTTATCTTACTAAGTGTTATTCCCTCTTTCCTTAATCATGCTAATTTCCCCCTATGGATCCCATTTCAATCAGAGAAAAGAATACTTAATACAGCCATTAAGCATGAACTCCAGGCATAGTGGATCCTATTCCCATAAACATAAATTTAATTACACAAACTAGCATATATTCTCAGTACACACATTATTCAGATCATGGATTTTGAGTGAATCATGTTTATAAATATATGGTCATACATATTATATAATTTTTTTTTCCTCTGTTGCATCCATTTGCCTCTGGGTTAATCAGATACTCCCAGATTCATGAGATCTGGCTAAACCATAAGCATTTAATCAAATCTGGATTCATTTGTAAATATGGAAGTTCAGCACATGTATATCATTGCACTTCTATATTTCATTTTTTTTTATTATCATGGGACATAAGCAACAACAATTCCATGCTGCAGTCCCATTTTTTTTTTTTTTTACACCATAGATTTATAACACAATTACTGAGATCTTAAATAAATATTTATGCAGAAAAACTCATAAAAGCAATCATTTCATTTCAAGATTGATCCATACTCAAATGATCATTTAAACAAGAGACCCACAAACCATATTTTCAGGGTATCAATATAAAGAGTTAAACACCTAACAGATCAGCAATACCAAAATAAACACAAATTATATAAATAAAATATAACACTATTTAGGCTGCCTTGATTTTTTTAGGACTTAATGCCAGATTTACCAGTGAGATTACTCACCTCACTTTCTTCCTTAATCCTTTTTTTTTCCTTAATCTTCTATTTCTTCTTATCCTTAATGGTCAGTGTTCCTCATTTCCTCTGGCTTGTATTTCCATTGCTATGTATATTTTTTTTTTTTCTGTTTTTAAAAATAATCCCAGATCATACTATCCCTTAGGCCCTCTTATACTAGACCCTGGTTGCCACTAGGGTTTTGAAGATTTACTTAATGTCAATTTTACCCTGTCACTATGACCAGTCTCTCATTCTGTTTTTAGAGAAAAATGGGTAGTGGTCCCTATTCTTATTAACAGAAATTATTCCTTACTACCCCGGTCATCTTATTTGCATGATCTGTGATTTTTTTTTCTTTTTTTTTTAAGCTAAAGAAATTGCTAAAAGTAGATAAAGTATTTATTCAACAACTCATACCATTTGCATGTATTTGCTCCAGCCTACTCATCTTTATTTCCTTTACACTAACTTTTTTTTTTAAAGATAAAACCATATCTGCAATATCTATATTTACTTACTTATTTATTTATAATTTATTCATTCCAACTCACAAATTAATTACTACCTATGTCTCCTTACAGAAAGTTATGAGTATGTGTGTGTTCCATCTTGCATATATATTAATACTTATACAATGCATTTGTAGTCAATCTATTATACATACATTTTTTTTAGCAACAAAATTTTAAACAAGCATGACTAAATTAAATTATAAAACTTGTCCATAAAATTGTTTCATAAAAAATCAGGGTCATCACAATACGATATCATTTTATTTCAAATATATCCTTTCTAAAACCATAACACTTTCAAAGTTATAACATTTCGAAATCAGAACACTTGAATATAACACTTTCAAATTATAGTACCTTGAAACTCATACTTTGAACATAACTTCCACCACTTAAATAGTTTGAATATTTAAGTACTTTATATAATAAAATAGCTTCTTCAATTTCATAGATCAATTCCAAATACAGATTTGAACCCCCAAATAAACCATTTCAATTTCCATATATTCCATATATTTCAAAGCTTTAAATATTCCACCATTTTAAAACTATTTCTTTGATAATTCCATATATATCAAATTCAATTACTATTATTTAGATTTGAAATGTCTACTTAATAAATCCATTATCATTTATGTAAAACTTTTAAACTTCAAATAACTGGATATTCTTTCAATTTATTTAACTTAATATATTCATTTAAATCAACTTGATATTCATTTAAATCACTTTAAACCAAAATCAAGTTACAAAAATCATACCCTTTAAAATCTCAATTTTATTTAAATTTTAAATCAAATTTATTCGAGTATAATTCTTAAATAATTTAATCTAAATCAATTTCATATTTATCTTCCAACTTAATTTTTATTTAAGTCATTATAAACTCTATACACAATATAATTTAAACAGATACTTAGCCATACTATATAAAACAATCAAAATTTATTATTTAACTTATTTTATATTTCAAAACAAACTTATACATAGCTAAAAATCAATAATAAAATGACATTTACATAACATCTAAAATCAATATTTATATAACCCATATATTTCTTTTCAAAACCATAGAAATCATTTCAAAACTTTTTTATATATATAGACCGCGGTGTCTGTATAAAATTTTCTATCCTATGGTCAAGTGATACGGATATTTATAATTTCAATCCGTAATTTAAAATATAAATACAGTTATATATCATTTCAAACCGCAGTCCCGAATGAAATAAAATCCACAACAACTTGCAGTTTATAACAATTAAAATACAACATTCATTCATCCAATATCAATCATCAAACATGTATCACAATCATCATCCAATTCAATCAACAGCATCAACATATAACAGATAATAAATAACAGGTATCAACTGGCAGTTTATATTCAATAATAAATTAAATAACTGTTTAACTGGTTGTTTATATGCAATAATAAATTAAATAACAATTTAATTGGCAGTTTATATGCAATAATAAATTAATAACAATTTTATCCAAATAAATTCAAATAAACTAAGACGATTATTCAAAATATGCCAAACAGTCATAGATAAATTTCTAATCGCATCATAAATCAATTTAACAAACATAAGAAATTTTGGAAGTTGTGAGTGGGTTAAAACACTCACCTTTGAATTTAAATCCAATTTAAACCCAAAAATTTAACGGTCTCAGAATACGTCCAAATTAGCGTTAGAATATTCGGAATTCCATTGCGATCCTAGCAGAGAAAACCACACGTCAAACAGACCTCGTATGTGAAAGATACGCGAGTTAAAACATTATTCGATTCGAAAAAAAATAAAAAAAATAATCAAAGCAGAGCCACGTCACCTCCTCAACACAGAATCCCTAGCATGCGTAATCAGTAAACTCACGCGACCCAAATACAGAACTGCAGCCGCCACGCGATTTTCCACACCGCTATAGGCCGCCGCGCCTCGATCGAATACTCCCTGCGAGCTCATCGTAGCCACTCCTCGCCAAGCCGAGGCTCCGACGCCCCCACGTCGACTGGTCGATGCACAAAAATTGACGACCACCACCCATAAACTCAACCCTAATCAATGATTTCCTGGCGATCTAACCGTTGAATTGACGACCTACAGGCACCGATGAGCTCCGTCCTTGACTCTCCACAAAACCCATACCTCAATTCGTCGATCGGACGACGATCGTCGAACGCCAACGAACGGCCGAAAATTTGTCACTGATTTTTGAACAGACGGTGACTCAAATTGGAAAACGAATTACAGATCTGAGATGCGCTCGTCGAGAGCTTCAAATCGATATATAATTCGATATTATTTGTGGAGCATGAATTTTGACTTTGAATTTTGAATTAAAACGGGGTTGTGAATTTTTAGGGTTTGTCTACCATTGAGAAAGAGGAGCAACAGAAAATTCTGTACATACAAAAATGAAAAATAAAAAGACTGCTAATGTTTATAACCGGATATATATAGGCAGAACACAATAGAAACAAATGGGCTTGATTTCGTTTGGAAAATTGAACGATAAATGGTCCGAAAAGCCCGTTCTGACTCCGGAACAAAATTGGGTCAACCCATATATAAATATTTTAAAATCAATGGAATAGGTTTCAAGTCCAAATTCCATCATATGAAGAAGTTACGCAAAAATAAAGTTATTTCAAATTGATTTCAATTCAATTGATTTTTAGGCGTTTCGAGTCCGTACGGTCGAACGACAAGCCCGATCGCTTCGAAACTTGAAATCCTACAATAATTCACCGTTACGGATTTGATGAAAGAGGTTTCGCTGAAATCCGAGTTAGTGGCCAAAATCGCAATTTTCACATTAATTAAATAATTTAATAATAAGTTAATTAAGTCAATTTTACACTTCTAATTTAATTATTTACAAATTTTATCAGTTTGTATTACTTGGTAAATTTAGAATCCTTTAAACAAATGTCTACATCAATTTATCATTGAATATTTCCCAATTTACAGTATTTAATTTCAATTCCAATTTA
This sequence comes from Allium cepa, assembly GCA_030765085.1. Lineage (NCBI taxonomy): Eukaryota > Viridiplantae > Streptophyta > Magnoliopsida > Asparagales > Amaryllidaceae > Allium > Allium cepa. Next base: position 115,319,553 of record CM060932.1, read on the forward strand.
TCGAGCAATTAAAATTTAAATTTCCAATAAATTCATTTATTTGGTTTTTAAATCCTGTTATTCACTAAATTGTCATCTCATGGTTACAATTAACATTGGTTTGTATTTGTTACATTCACGCCTTTAGTTATTGCATTAATTCTCATTAATATAACATTAAGGTTCATTTAACTCTAATTGATTTCCATTTTAATTATTAAACCAAATAAACAGGTAACTTATAACAAGTGTTACCATAACTTTAATTACACTTATGAATTCTCTATTATCAAACAAACGTTACAATTCTTAAAATTTCAAAATTAACTTATAACTATACAATTTTCAAAACATATAAATTTAAAATTTAAAATTTAAAACTTTATAAAATACATTTATATATAATATCTTAAAACAATATTTATTAAACTGTATATTTCTTTCGAACACCATAGAAATCATTTTCAATACACACACACACACACACACACACACCCCACAATGGTATCTGTATATAATTTTCTATCACATGGTCAAGTAATACGAATATTTATCATTTCGATCCGCAATTTAAATATATATACAGGTATATATCATTTCAACCCGCAATCCCAAATTCAATTCAGTGAAAATCGCTTGGGTTTATCATTTCAACCCATAACGATTTTCTCATATTCTACATATCGTTCGGGTATGTAACATTTCAACCCATATGGAATTCTATACTATCAGGGAACTTGCAGAATGAGAACAGGTATGATAATAATATAAGAAGCATATATCATCAATATAAATAACAGATAATGGTGTCAGATGTCATAGGTGAACTGATACAGATAATAATATATATAGCAATGTAAATAACTAACAGTAGAAAAATTTCAATTGTCGTTTCAATTAAAATAAAATTTAATAAATATAAGAACGTTTATCCTGAGTGATTGCTCAGCTTTAGAGGTTAGAGAACACGAGAACAAGATGAGTTACGGATCCAAGCACGAATTGCAAAAAAAAGCTAGATTGGCATGAATTCGACGATCAAAGCTGATAAATAGGAATAAATTAGAACATGACATATATAATTTTAAAGTCTAATATTTACCCTTATCAAAATAAATTACTTTATGCAAAACCAAAAGATAAATTTAAAACATATATACAAATTCTAAAAAATCAATTTAACATATAGTTAAAATAACATATATATATATATATATATATATATATGTACATATTAAATTTCAAATCAATATTTATCATAAAATCAATATAAACAATTTATTGTAATATATGTAAACTTAAACAGCAATGAAATATTTAAAAATCTATGTATAACATATTATATAACTACATATACTACTATACATGAATTATTTTATAAACTAACATTTATATTTATACAAATGCAACTTTTAAATGCACTACCTCTATCATAAATATATTTAAAAATAGAAAACTGCTGTGTGAACATGCTTTCAGCAAAACACCCAACTAACATTCCTATAGTACAAGAAACCAGATTTTCAAAACCATGATGTTGTAACTAAGCTTATACTCATAGATGTATTGTTATAACATATTATACAACTTACTCAAGCTATGCAAACCAGTAGGTAAAATATTTTTATAAGCTTATACAATCATTGTATAAAATCACTATTATTAAACCCATATATTTTAAACACATCAAAGTTTACTGTAAACATATAGTTATTGTAAACACATATATATTTAACTAGAATATAAACCGACCTGTAACACACACACACCCATATATATATATATAACTATCTAACTCACAGCCTAAATATACAGATAACTAACAGGTTATATAACTTACAGTAACTAAACATAGAACATATATATAAAAAACTATATATATAACCAGATATAATATAGATATAAACTAAGAAATATAGAATATTGTAACAAAGATATATATAGTAACCATATACAACATATTATAGCTCACATATAAAATAGTCTAATATGTACTTATACACCAAAAACTCAACAGATTATATATTAACCAATATATATAAAACTTATATATATACACACACACACACACATATTCAAATGCAAAATACTTATATATTAAATCATTAAACAAACATATATATACTGTCATAGATAAGTAACTTATATACATAATAGACTTATGTAAAAATATAACTTATATATATATACACACAGTAACCTATATATATGTGCATCTTATATAACTGTAACAAAAAAATCTTTTACACCTAAACATTTTATACTAATATAATCATAATAGCCTAATAAATATAGATTAATATAACTAACTAGTATATAAACATGCATAAAGAACTAATATATAAATATATATAAATTTACCTACATACTACAGAGAAGAAAGTCTGCTTGGCCGAACATAGGAAGTGGAGGAATGGTCCAGAGGGGAAGAGATGTAGGAGAAGTGGGTGAAGTTCAAAGGAAAAGGGAATGGCTCAGTTGCTGGCACTGGAAGGAGGAGGGTGGCCTTCGGGTGTCAGGTGGAAGTGGGCCGAAGTGGTGGTAGGAATTGATGGCTTTGGCCAAGAGTTTCCAATGGCACGGCGGAGCTACGGGAAGGCGAAACTATGGCGGGGTTCGTGGTGGAAAATTTCGGCTGATGGAGGCGAATCTAAGTGGTGATGCAAGGCAAAAGAAGAACGAGAGGAAACAAGGTGGTTGTTGGGCATGGCTTTTTTTATAGCAAAGAATAGGGAGAAGATGGACGAAGAATTATTGTATTAAAGTGAAACCCAAAGATTATGGAACAAACTGAAATTATAAATTAAAGCTAGGGAATAGTGAAAGTCGCCGATGTAATTAAAGAAAATATTAATTGACAATGGCTGTCGGGCTATACACGGTGAGAAATGAATGGTCATATAAACCAAAAGACCTGGTTACGGAATCGATATGAAATCGTTCCACAGATTTTACCGTCTCTTGGACTCCGAAACACACAAATGAATATACTGCGGAGATCAGCATAATGAGACGATCAGAACGGTATACAAAGATCAGTGGTACGACCATCCTATCATCAATAATCGGTACCGAAAAATGCTACTAAAATGCCGAAAATAAGGTAAATGGAGCAATAGCAGTTCAAATTTGACGAAACGAAATATGACGTCTCACTTAAAAGATGATTTGCAAATTTATTATGTAAAAATATTCAGGTTTGAAAAACATTTTATTAGCATCAACTATTAACTGATTTAAATTGAAATAGAATTACACAAGAAAATAAACTTCCATATTGTCGGATGAAAATTTACCATTTGCTATGTTAAAGTAGACGTAATCCTAGTATTAAATTTTCATTTCAAAATTTTATTATTTAAAATTTCACAAAAATTCAGTTAATTACGTAAATAAAACCATAGAAATTTACAAGTCATTACAACCGTGTAATTAGTCACATCGATATTTTCTATTTGACCTTAGTTATATTAATCAACAAAAAAATATTAATTCGGTCCTTCCAAAGTTATCCAATAACTGTCAGTACATAACCCTTTGATGCCCCCAGTAGTCATGACTAATACATTGACCAACATTTGGATAACGTTACATACTCTAGTCTCAACGAATGCATCAATATCAATTCTCGATGCATCTCAAGTAGGAATATTTAAAATGATGTATTTCTATTTATCATAATACAGTGCCCATGATTACAGCTATTTGTAATTACTATCACAAAAACATTATTTATGGATTTTTCTATTAAATATATTTTAATTAAATATTTAATTATTTATAACATATTGTAACAAAATATATATGACAGAAAGAAACACTCTTATTACAAACGAGAATCGATTACGTAGTTAATAATTTACAATAAATTACGGAATTTCCCCTAAGGGATATTCCTAACCCTGTCAATTATAACCAAGTGTTATAACTAAAAACACCTTTTATAGAATACTTAACCCACTTTTCCAATCTCATATATATAAATACTTCTAAAAATACTTATATATACATTTTAAATATCCATATAAAATATTACTTAAAAATAACTGATTCAAAATGTAAAAAAATTATAAAAAGCATGTTTTATATATATGAAACCCTTTACTTTAAAAATTCATAAATAATTATTAAAAATATATTTAAAGTTGAAACCACTTTTAAATACTTTATAACCTACTATTAAACTTCCCTAAAAAGATCTCATAAAAATAATTAATTTAAACATATTTTAAACTCATTTTAAATCAAAAAACTTGCTTAAAACAACACAACCTAAAATGGTGTTATAGTAGGCTAGAAATGCTGTTGTAGGTCAAAGACAACATTTATAAGTGTCATAAAATGTACTATACAGGGAGGAGGTTTAAAAAGCATGAAAGTTTGAGACTAGTTTTCTCCATCCAAATAAAGATTTTAAGATCTAAATTTTTCTATAGTAAGCAGTATACATAGACTACTACTTAAAAACCATGCAAAGAAAACCCTAACGATATCTTTCAAAAGCATACTAAAACTTGTAGAAAACAAGCTATTTATAAAGTGCTCATATAGCGACCTTTTCTCATTACCCAACTTTCGCAACTTTGTTCCATCGGTTTTAAGTTGATTAACACTAATTTATTTTTTTACGATAAGAAGTAAACATAGAGTACTTAATAAAGCAGCAAAGAAACCCATAAGGATGACTTTTCAAATCATATTAAAAATAGCTAAAAAAAGGCTTTTACGAAGTGCACATATTGCAACCTTTCTCGCTCTTATATTTTGCAACTTTGTTCTACAATTTCTATACATTTTCAAACCACTTCCATATTGTCTCGTATAGTATTATAAGTACAGGGCACAATCAAAATATATACTTTCACAATATATTCAATATAAAAATTTCAAAGAGGTTAAACACAAAAGGATATAAAAAGTGCACTTATAGCCACCCTTTCACTACAAACATTTACACACGCACTTGCACATCACACACAACACCAAACATGTAAACACAAAGTCTAGGCCACGATACATGTTTTAGAGGGTAATATAAGGATTATACTACATTTAAAGTTGTCACTTGCTTTCCAAAGCAAGGTGGTCTAAAGGTTATAACTTGCATTAGTTCTTTACCTTAAATTTATATTCACACAACAAACACACGCGCGCGCGCGTACACGCTGTAACGGCCTGTATTTTGGGTCATCAAATTTAAATATTTAATTTGTTTAAATATTTGGATTTGAATTAAATTATAATAAAATAATATTTCAAACCAAGACTTAATTTCTGATGACGTCATTTTGATATAATTTATAGAATTTTTTATTATTTATAATTTGGAAAATAAAATTATTTTTGTTTGACGCATTTTGCGCCAAATGTCGATACTTTTGAAATTTAATAGAATAAGTTAACTTGTCTATTTTATTACTGTTTTGTGACTGTCTTATGTTGTTATTTGCGATCGTATTTTTAATTTTGTTATTCACGGCTTGTACGCGAATGCGGTTTTGTGTAGCGGGGTATCGTGAATTTTTTTTTTTAAAATCAACTTTTCTAAACATTTATTCATACATGCACACACACAAGTATCAGGGAGGTACACCCTTTACACATTATTTTTATTCTTTTTTTTTTTCCTCTGAATCATTTTCACAAAACACAAAACACACATAGTCCTACACACGCACACAATTCTTTTTGGATAAATGTTTTTGTGTACATATTTTTCAACCTTGTCTGTACTTTTATTTGGTGGCTTGCATTTAGTGTGAACTATTTTTACTTAAGCTTTGAAAGGATGTTAGTTTATGCATATATACCAAGTCACGCATAAAAAAACATAGCAGGCTGCTGTAGGAAGGCAACAATCTTCCCTTCCCCTGTCCTCCTGACATGTTTCTGTTCCCTTGCAATTAATATGTGTACTTTGGATTGGATTTTCTTAGCATTGAGGTAACTTTGCATATGTACTTGTATACGTTCACGCATAGGGCAGGGCAAATGTATGAGCATTGTTCATTTTTTTTCTTCTCTGCAAATTAAAGAGACAGAGCTTATTTTTCACTTTCCATTTTATTTTATACATGCAACAAAACTCTTTTCCATATTTACAGATAAAACATCCCCACTCTCTTCATATATTTATACTTCCACACGCATAGGGTAGTAAAAGCAGAGGTTGGGTTCTTGCATGTCTGTGAGCGGCTTTAGTATGGCCTAGAATATATCGTCAGTATCACTACAAGAATTACTGTTTATAGCAACGGGGGAACGACCGCCAACGACCTTTGACCAACGGCTTCTAACGGCGAGCAACGGCAAGCTTTTTCCCGGAATTTTTTAATAACAAAAAACACATGCCATTGGAATATTGCCGTTGGTGGCAGTTGCACGCCGTTGGAAATCCGCGACTAACCTGTAGATCAATCTTGTTCTTCCTCATTCCCCTTCCACCCGAAAACAAAATAAAAAACCCCAATTTTCCCACCCTAAAAAATTTCCAAACCCATTTTATCGCATTCTACACGTTCTAGCATCCCCATCTTCATTTGCAAGCTTCACAACCTCCCAAATCATGTATTATTTGCTAAAACCCTAATTTTGTTAAATTTTTAATTTTAGGTTAAATTGGTAATTTTTGTGTATGTATTGTGCTATTGTTTGTGTGGTGTAGTGTATTGGACCTTAATTATTGTTATTAAACTAATTATTGCATGTTTAACTATGATTTGTTAAATTAGGTTTATTATTAAATTAGTTTCAAACTTAATAATTGTTACTAACCTAAGCATGAACCTCACTTGTTATTATATTGGTGATTGAATTGCGTAAAAGCGTACGTAGAAAGTGATGATATTGACATATAAATTGTTCACTTTTGACATGTTATGATACGATATATACGTGATACATTTTGTGCATGACTGGACGTGATTTGTGATGCGATTATATGTATAACATTGTTTGTTTATTTTATATGTTGCGCACACACACTGGATTTTTTTTTGTTTTAGGAAAAATTCATTATATATGCGTTGATTCAGCAAATTGTTTATTGATATAAAAGTTTAAATTTTATGAAAATAAAATTTAAACTTTTATATCGCTAATTTTAAAATTTAAACCCTTAGAGTGTTTTTGGCCCCGTCTGATAAGTATCGTATATGATCATTGTGTGGATATTCGTTTTTTTAACAGAACGGACACCTATATTCATCGTATACAGTATTTGTTGGATTTGTCCCTGTATTGGACAAGTTACAAAAACAATAACGTAATTAAATCTCGTAAATCATTTCAGTTTAAACGGTTCGCAAAATTTCGGCAGCGCTTCCCTTTATGTTTACTTAGGCGAACAGTATTGTGCACTTAGTAAATTATTCCCTTTATCATTATACGGTCGGGTGAGTTTGAATTTGGATAAATCCGAAGTAGGTTGAAATGGATAGTTTGTTAAAACAATTTATTTGAAAATATATTTGGTATGGCTTCAGAAAGGGGATTTTGAAAATTGAATTTTGTTTTTGTTTTAAGTTAACTAGTTTGAGTGGCTTGAAAATAACTAAAAATGGGTAAGAGATGCATTCAAAAGGTAAACGTTTCTCTTGAGTATTATCCTTCTAGTAAGAGAATATATGATACTGTTTGGTAATACCCAGTTCCTTGGTATAATTTTGGGGTTACTAGGGCTATATATATGTATTTGTTATGGATTAATATATATATATATATATATATAATGCCATTTCAAAAGTTTTTGAAATAAATATCTAAGTATTTGGCCCTTAAGTTTCCGAATATAAGGCATCGTTTCAAATAGATGTTTTGAATAGAAATCGGGTATTTAAAAAAATTGTTAAGTAAATTAAAAATAAAGGTTTGAATTTAGTAGTTCCGTAAACCTTTGTAATGTGGTAGAATGTTTTATACGTTTTACAAATCCAATGGAGATATATGAATTGTTTTTCATAAATATTTTAATAGGAATAAAATTGGTATTGGAATAACCAATTGAATAAGTACGTAGGATGGATGTAGACCATTTCTCTTCCATATAATTTTGATCTAGTATTCGAGTATAAGGCTTTGAGTTGTTTTAAACTATTCCAAATAAGGATCTATTACTCGATTTTTGACGATGAGCACTTGATAAGGGTTCTTGATATGGAATTAAGGTTTTCTATCATAGTTGTAGCTATGTAAAGAGGGCAGAGGTTCCCAATCAAGGAGCCTGATCAGGGTCCATACTAGTAAATCAGGTGGACGGTACTGGTGGGAAAGTGGGGTCATGTATTCGATTAGCGATAAAAACAGAATTGGTATATGAATGGTCTATGAACATCATACGGCTTATGGTTAATATTGAGTGTTCTTGTGCTGAAATTTCGGGGACGAAATTATTTTTAAGAGGGAAAGAATGTAACGATCCGTATTTTGGGTCATCAAATTTAAATATTTAATTTATTTATATATTCAAATTTGAATTAAATTATAATAAAATATATATTTCAAACTGAGATCTAATTTTTGATGACGTCATTTTGATATAATTTATAAAAAAATTCCATAATTTTTGATTTGAAAAATAAAATAATTTTCGTTTGACGCGTTTGCACCAAACATCGGTGTTTTTGAAATTTAAAAGAGTAAGTTAACTTGTATATTTTATTGTTGTTTTGTGATCATCCTACGTTGTTATGTACAATCATATTTATAATTCTATCATTCGCGACTTATACGCGAATGTGGTTTTGTGTGGCGGAGTACCGTGAAATTTATTTATTTTTTCTTAAAATTAACTTTTCTAAACATGTATTCTTACATTCACACACGTAATTATCAAAGAGGTGCACCTTTCACACATTATTTTTATTGTTTTCTTCTCTCTGAAACATTTTCACAAAACACGCAGTCCTACACTCGAACGCATTTTTTTGGACAAATCTTTTTGTGTATATATTTTTCAGCCTTGTCTATACTTTGCTTAGATATTTGGTGGCTTGCATTTAATGTGTGAACTATTTTTACTTAAGCTTTGAAAGGATGTTAGTCTATACATATATACCAAGTCTCACATAAAAAAACATAGCAGGTTGCTATAGGGAGGAACAATCTTTCCTTCCCCTGTCCTCCTGACATGTTTCGGTTCACTTTCAATTAATATGTGTACTTTGGATTGGATTTTATTAGCATTAAGGTAACTTTGCATATGTAATTATATACATCCACTGTGATGAGCCTACTTTTCGACCCTCGAAAATTGACATTAATACGTTCACTGTATAGCATGCCGAACAATCGAGTGCTGGAAAGACGGATTGTTAGGGGGAAAAGGAAGAAGGTAGAAGAAGAAACTAAATAAATACAGAATCTCATAGTGGAATGAATAATATATAATATCAATAACTCTTTACACAAATCAAAACTTTAATATACATGCCTCAAATCAGAGTACACAAATTGATAATTACTAGCCTGGACAGTTATAACAGCCTGTCCTCACGACTGTTGATAATTTCAACAAAAACTGCAGCGGAATAAACAAGTACGAGAATACGTCTCAGTCTCCGGCTCGTCTCCTGAGCTCCAAAGCAATCCAATCTAAATATGTAATATGCTCGGTCTGATCTAAGCATTATAATAAAATAAAACCTTAGTCAATCTGGAGAACCAGCGTGAGAAAAAACACAGCCAATTTGAATTATTACGGCTATCAAAATCCTTTGAAATACAAAGGTATATCTACGACCACGCCACACATAAACATGATGGGTTTTTACCTTACGATAACCAAAACATTTTTATATACAAATCCAGTGAAATTATAATAATGTTTAAGGGTCAAAACAATAATAATCAAGTAGCTGTGATGCTTGTGCTGTAGACATCACAATAATACTAGTATAAAATAAAAACTCGATAAGGCTCGTTCGCTAATTGTGTAGGATTCCACGGAGGTGCCCTCAGTACTTTGAGAATTGTCCTCTTGCACTAGGATCAGAGTTATTCTTTCGAAGAATCATACCTGTCATGTCGGGGTATTATAGGAAAAACATAACTGGTCTTACTAAGACCGAGTGTATTGCTCTGGAATGCCAAAAACAACTGAAGGTATCGGTACTGCTAGAAAAAGGAGCCGGTTACACCCTTTGGGTTTGCCAACCCTACTAGCCAGCCTCCTATCTTCATTTCCGCTTATGAGGCTACGTCTGGCGTTCCAACTTACGCATTACTTCAAAATAGATCACGGTATCCCATATGGATTCCCATACCACAATGGTCTTTGAATCGCATACGGATTCCCACATTTCAAATAGATCTTGGAACCACACATGGATTCCCATATCCAAAGGTCTCGAAACCACACATGGATTTCAACATCTCAATATAACATGAAACTCCTCCGTAGAAAAGTATATGGTTTTGGAATGGTAATGGTTCCAAGTCATCTCTTACGAGTACACTCTCCCGCTTCCCGGGAGCTCCATAAACCAATCGTCGATTGTCGATTTTTCCAGAATGCTCAATACCGGTTCTTTAGGAAAAAATCAGACAAAACATAAGAGCGAGTATCACCCCCTAACCGTTTAAGTGGACGGATCTCCTTATCATTTATCCTAGAAGAACAACGAGTTTGTACGTATAGTATAGCACCTCGAACGGTAACTGGACCATATAATTTTCGTGTTTCCCCAAGATATTTCAAGAGTTAAAATCCCTCGGTGTTAAGTAGGAAAACGTTTTCCGACCACCAAAATTTAGAAGGATTACATATTGGACCAAGATTTGATAGTCGGTTATTTAACTATCAAATAACAAACATTCAAACAACGATCGCATTTCCCATTGAAAATCACTAAGCCTCATTTAATTTGATTTCGAAAAAATTTAAATTCCTTTATTAAAACATCTATATGCTTATTTCACTGGAATAAGTATATTCACAAATCATTCCTTTCAAAATATTTGAAAACTATATTATAAAAATAGATATGGAAGTGTTATTTGTTGAATATGCGTTTATATGATTTTTGTTTGATGATAATAAACATATATATATATATATATTCATTTAAATGTATTTGTTAATGTACTATTTTATTTTTCATAGATTAAATAAATATTTGTTGAATAAAATAAATTACACAGAATTTGAATTCAAACAGAAATTTTATTCAAACAAATATTTATTACAATTTTGAATAGTACAAATTCAAGCTCTCACTATACATATGAAATTTTGATTCAAATTACATCACAATTCAATTTACATAAATTTCTCACTACATATCACTCACACTCGTAGTTTATCTTCAACTTCATTCCAGTTAGAATCCAGCATCTGAGCAATCTGCAAAAATGTTCACTAACGCAGTAAAATTGAAAAAGAAATATTTTTGCAATATAAAATAAAATATGGATTTTTGAAAATCTTATTTGCCTCAGTTATTTGGGTTGTTCGTCATCATTTACATTTGAATTCATCATACACGAACAATGTGACATGCACAGTGTATCACTGTACATGCCACAAGGCCGTGCACATCGATATACACTTGATAATGCTACAGGGACAGGTGAGCACAAGGTCAAACCCAAATATAAAGACAGGTTCAACTCAGGTGCAATATATTTAAAAATTCGTCACGAGCACAAGGTCAAACCCGAGTTTTGAAACTGGATTCAACTCAAGTGAAATTTCAAAAATCAACATGAAATGATCAAGAACCAAACAAAGACCAGAAGTACAAAATGACCACCAAGTATGCTAAAACAAAATCAGGTCCAAACCAGTGGCAACATGAATGTCACAAGCATGAACACAGAAACACCAATGATACAAGAGAGGTGAACAACAATGCAACATGGTGAGCAACAATCAACAGTACAAAGCTCAAGTTCAATCCCAAAGCAACCAGCAATTCAAGGCAACAGAGATCAAGCTTAATGAAACAGGCAGCACAAATACAAGTTGCCAACATACAAACAACCAACTACATGCAGGTGAACAGAAGACAATTGAACAACTACAAGGTCAGGGAAGCAACAAGAATACCAGAGACTACAAATAAAGCAAGTGCAAATACAAGTTGTACAAGATAACAGCAACAATGAAAATCAGTGCAACATGTAGTCAGCAACTTCAATATGCTCATATACACAAGTGAATGAAAATTCTGTACTCAATGCAAAGAATACAAGTCAGTTCAAACATGTATCAATAACAAAGATGGCTAGAAAATCAAAGCCATAATTCACAGTGAAGTCGAAGATAACAGAAGATTAAAAATGCAGACTCGAATGTATAGTTCAAGTGCGTCAACCAAACAACTGAAATGCAAACTGTATCGAACATGATATAGTGACAAGATCAACACAGCAACTCAAATGACACAATGTACACAAGTGAAGCCAAATGAAAATCAAAGCATCATGAATATACACAATGCAGACACAACAATGAAGACTACAGCAAATGTCCAGAATGCAAACTGCTTCATATGCATGACAACCAGAGTGTAACTATCAAAGAAACAACTCCAGACCAAATGCAAGACCAAACAACAACCCAACAGCAATGCATGCAACAAAGACTCAGGCAAATGTCCAGACAACAACATGAATGCAATAACAAATTCAGTGAAGCACAAGTATACAATATGACAATGCAAACATGAAGTGAATGCAACTGTAGTGATCAAATAGACTGCAAGGAGTATGTAACTCGAAGTGAAGATTGCAGCAAAATCTTGTGCCAACATGAACAGAGACCAGTAGTGAATAAACCAATATACAATGAAGAGAAACAATGTATCAAAGATCAGAGAATGTAAAGTCGAAAGCCACAGTGGATGAACGAAATTCAACAGTGCGGAAATGATCTCAAGTCCAAGTCGAAATCATGGAAGCATACAGAAGTCAACAAGGGAATTCGTGAATGTATACTGAAAAAATTCAAGTGCGTATCTTTGAAATAGTCAATCCAAATAAAACAGGAAAGTTTTTTGCCGTATGACTCAAGGTAAATCGAACAAAATCAAGACCGTGTGCATCAAGTCACAAATATCAGGCAATCCAAAAATAGGAAAGTGACGAATTCAAATAAGAAATATACGATGTAAATTTAGGAATTCGAATCCTATAAATATCAATCATCATCGGCAAATTAATCCATCGAGTTCGAATAGGAAAATCATAAAAGCACAAAAAGGGAAATTACATACCGAAGCAACAGTGAACTCGATCAAATAGAAGCGGCCAAGAGCAAAATAAACGAGAACGAAGCACACGAATAACCACTGTATCGATCAACAAAAAGGCGCAGCTTCAAAGCCCTAATTTTGGAAGCAAGGAATTAAAGAGCCGAAGTAATAATTTCAGAAAGAGGATCGACCGCCATTCTCTTCACAAGCCAGAGAAAAGAGGATCGGGTGAAACAATAGAATTGGGCCGGCCTTGTTTTAATATAAAAGGGGCTTTAGTTTATATTGCAATTAGGGTTTTAGTTTTAAATTGTTTTTAAGTTTGTTTTAAATTCTCTTTTAAGGTTCAAATCTTGGTAAATCACCACCTAGGTTTCAGGTTGTGTCAGATTGTCTAGTTAGAATTAGTTCAGTGAGCAGGGTGCGCGAGTTTGCAAAACTCTATAGGCGGTAGCAGGGTGTGCGAGTCTGTTAGAGTGTTTTTAAGCGGGAGACTGTTTAATTCTAATAGAAATCTGGGAATGCAGCAGTAGGCAAGGGTTGCCGAAGCTGGGTAAATTTTGTGTGTGATTTACTTTTCAGCATATTTATTTATTTCTCTGCAGTTTGTTTTTGCGTTTAACTCGAGAAAATTTGCTATAACCCTATTCACCCCCCCAGGGTTAATCTAGATCCTATAAGTGGTATCAGAGCACGGTATTTTTCTTTAACTCTAGAGCCATGAATCTACCAAATAATGCTTTTCCTGAGGGGCAATCTATTGCTAGGCCACCCATGTTTAATGAGAATGATTATGCTTATTGGAAAGTTAGGATGAGTATTTATCTTAGTTCTGTTGATTATGATGTTTGGGACATTATTGAAACTGCCTATAAATCAGCCATGAATGCTCTGATCTGTGCTCTTGATAAGACTGAATTTAATAGAATTTCTCATTGTAAAACTGCACAGGAAATTTGGCATACCTTGGAGGTGACACATGAAGGAACTTCTCAAGTCAAGGAGTCTCGTCTAGCCCTATTCAGCAATGAATACGAGAACTTTATGATGGACAAAGGCGAGAGCATAAAGGACTTGTTTGGACGCTTTTCAACTTTGGTGTACAACGCTAGAGCACTTGGGAAGGTATTCACTGAGGTAGAGTTTGTGAGGAAGGTGCTACGTGTCTTACCGATGAGCTTTGAGGCAAAAGTCACGGCAATACAAGAATCGAAAGATCTGAGTAAACTAAGCATGGAGGAGTTGATCGGCAACTTGATGACATATGAGCTTGAGCTAAAAACAAAGGAGGAACGCAACAACTCCAAATCAAATAAGAAGACGATTACCTTAAAGAGCAAAGAAGAGAGCGATGAAGAAGAAGAAGATCCAATTGAAGAGCTTGCAATGGCTGTCAATAATCTCAGAAAATTGTCAAGATTCAGGCCACGCAAGAAGAAAACTAGTGGTAATAGGCCAAAAGATTCTGACAATTCTGATAATGAATTGACGTGCTTTGACTGCAAGAAACCTGGCCACTTCAAACAAGAATGCCCACTTCTCAAAAACAAGAAAGGAAAGAAAAAGAAGAAGAAGGCCTTTGCAGGGACTTGGGATGATGAAGAAGGAGAGGAAGTTTCGAATAATAGCTCAGAGGAGACTAACTTGTGTCTTATGGAAAAATCAAATTCAGAAGCAAGCTCAGAGGAATCTAGTGAGAAAGGTGACTATTCTTATAAAGAACTTGCTTTGATGTGTTGTGATCTTACTAAAATAGTTGATACTCTTGAATCTAAAATTGAAAAATTGAAATCTGATAGGAGAGAACTTGTCCATGAAAATTTTAGGTTAGAAACTGAACTTGAAAATATTCAAAACCTAGACTGTAAAAAATGTAAAATTTTAGATTTAGAATTATCAAGACTTAAGAATAGCTTTGAGAATCTTGAAAAAGAAAACTTGAGTCTTAAGGAAACCATTGACACTAGGAAAAAGGATTTTATAAATAGATGCATCTCACTTGTAACTGAAAACACAACACTAAAAACCAAAGTCCAAAATCTTGAGATGTCTCTGAATAACTTTTCAAGAGGAGAAAAATCATTCAACATGTTATTGGGAAATCAAATTGTTGCTAACAACAGAAAAGGACTAGGCTTTGGGAAAACACAAGTTGATGATAATGCAAAAGGTAAGAGTGCCTTTGCTCGATGTGAAATAATTGGACATCGTGTTGAAAATTGTAGCCATAGGAACAAGAACACAAAATTTATACAAGTTTGGGCTCCTAAGAATTCTACAAACAAATTTCATGTCTATTGGAACAAGAATAAAAGGACTAAACAAATTTGGGTTCCGAAGGGATTGTTTATTCACAATGCTTCAGCCACTAACAATCATGGACCTATAAAAACAAATAGGTCACAAAAATCTTTCATCGTGTAGGTATGGTGGCAGGCTAATGAACAACAACAGTGTTCTCTGGTTTTTGGCTGTTCCAGAAACACAACGGGCAACAAAGCTAAGTTCCTTAGCCTAGTACAAAGGTGACAGAATCACAATGGGCAACCACGAAAAATTATCGTAAAGGTAAAACAGGTGAAGGTATATTTATTTGATCGATATATTAAATGTGATAATCTGCACCGTATTCTGAACTAAATCAGCCAATAATGTGATGATAAAGAGATGATGATTTTTTGATTCTAACTTGTTCAATATAGTTGGCCAATTATATTTATGCCAAAAACACTATTCTTTGAATTACTTCATACATATACGTTTGGATTAAAACATAGTGTTTTGTTGGATGATAATACATTAGGTTATAATACGACTAACTCTATATTCACAGTTTTTGATTATTTGCACGACTTCAATTCAAATTCAAGAATGCTGTTAAAAATTAAGTTTGAGTTTTTATGCACACTTCATGGTCTGGTCTATCAAATTTAGTTAGTGATGTTTTGAAGTGAAAGAGAAATTCAGATGCAGATCATACTGGTAATCTAGTTGACAGAAAATTTACTAGTTGAACGTGATTTATGGTGAGACATTTAGTAACTGCATCGTTTTTCAAAGAAAATATTTGCATATTTTTCATTTCAAATAATTTTCAAATAGCAGAAAATTTTCTCATATAACCCCCTCGAGAAAATCATTTTTAATCATATTTTCAGATTAGTCATTGTGAAAAATTGATTTCATAATTATTTTTTGAATTTGATTTAAATGACAAATTTTGACTAATCCGACTCCCTACTAATTATCAAAAGGATAAATAGTGATTGAAAAGGTGATAAGTGTTGATATTTAACATACATTACTCAAGACTGTATATTTTAGAAAAATTTCTTTAGAAATTCAAACAAGAGTTATAAAACTTTTTGTTGGGTAAAGATTCCATAACCATTTCTATGTCTATCATATTTCTATCAACCATCGCTCATCAAAAATTCAATATAGTTTGTCGATATGTGGTACTTTAAACAGGAATCATTCGTTTTTCATTTTACAAAACAAAATAAAATCCAAAGTATTCACTCTCATTTAAAAGTCCTCACGGTTATGCATGAGTGAATTACTTGGAATTTGTTATGTGCTTCCATGCTCATTTAAAAGTCCTTACGGTTATGCATGTATGGAACGCATATCAAAATTGATTTATTAAATAAACAAGTTGATTCTAATCCCAATTAAAAGTCCTCACGGTTATGAGTGATTAGAAGATACTTGAATTCATTTTAAAAAAAATTAAATTGGAATACTACTAATCTCATTTAAAAGTCCAAACGGTTATGCATGATTAGTAGATATTCAAATCCCTGATATAAATGTACCACAAGTAGATACAACTGTATGATTTTATATGATGACATCATTACCATCATTCTAAAAGTGGAATATGCGCCTAACAGGGGTAGTTATGATTTTTTGTTTGATTTTTATTGAAGTTTAATATTTATATTCAAATTGAGTTCTAATGTTGGATTAATATCGATCACTTTATCTCTATTTTTCTCTAACACTATTATTCTTTTGCTGATAACAAAAGGGGGAGAGAAAAGTAAAGATTTTGTCAAATAAAATCAAGCAAAGGTCAAATAATTTTCCATTCGCATCTAGGCTCATTTGTATATTTCTATTTGTATGCATATATGTAAGGGGAGCATCGTGTGGAGAGGAAGCATTTAAATAGGGGGAGCAATTAGAGTATATCATTGATCAAATACACTTAATACAATCAAAATCTTAAATATATGTTTGTTATCATCAAAAGGGGGAGATTGTTGAATATGCGCTTATATGATTTTTGTTTAATGATAATAAACATATATATATATACATACATATATATATACATATATTCATTTAAATGTATTTGTTAATGTATTATTTTATTTTTCATAGATTAAATAAATATTTGTTGAATAAAATAAATTACACAGAATTTGAATTCAAACAGAAATTTTATTCAAACAAATATTTATTACAATTTTGAATAATACAAATTCAAGCTCTCACTATACATATGCAATTTAGATTCTAATTACATCACAATTCAATTTACATAAATTTCTCACTACATATCACTCACTCTCGTAGTTTATCTTCAACTTCATTCCAGTTAGAATCCAACATCTGAGCAATCTGTAAAAATGTTCACTAACGCAGTAAAATTGAAAAAGAAATATTTTTGCAATATAAAATAAAATATGGATTTTTGAAAATATTATTTGCCTCAGTTATTTGGGTTGTTCGTCATCATTTACATTTGAATTCATCATACACGAACAATGTGACATGCACAGTGTATCACTGTACATGCCACAAGGCCATGCACACCGATATACACTTGATAATGCTACAGGGACAGGTGAGCACAAGGTCAAACCCAAATATAAAGACAGGTTCAACTCAGGTGCAATATATTTAAAATTTCGTCACGAGCACAAGGTCAAACCCGAGTTTTGAAACTGGATTCAACTCAAGTGAAATTTTAAAAATCAACATGAAATGATCAAGAACCAAACAAAGACCAGAAGTACAAAATGACCACCAAGTATGCTAAAACAAAATCAGGTCCAAACCAGTGGCAACATGAATGTCACAAGCATGAACACAGAAACACCAATGATACAAGAGAGGTGAACAACAATGCAACATGGTGAGCAACACAAGTGCAACAATCAACAGTACAAAGCTCAAGTTCAATCCCAAAGCAACCAGCAATTCAAGGCAACAGAGATCAAGCTTAATGAAACAGGCAGCACAAATACAAGTTGCCAACATACAAACAACCAACTACATGCAGGTGAACAGAAGACAATTGAACAACTACAAGGTCAGGGAAGCAACAAGAATACCAGAGACTACAAATAAAGCAAGTGCAAATACAAGTTGTACAAGAGAACAACAACAATGAAAATCAGTGCAACATGTAGTCAGCAACTTCAATATGCTCATATACACAAGTGAATGAAAATTCTGTACTCAATGCAAAGAATACAAGTCAGTTCAAACGTGTATCAATAACAAAGATGGCCAGAAAATCAAAGCCGTAATTCACAGTGAAGTCGAAGATAACAGAAGATTAAAAATGCAGACTCGAATGTATAGTTCAAGTGCGTCAACCAAACAACTGAAATGCAAACTGTATCGAACATGGTATAGTGACAAGATCAACACAGCAACTCAAATGACACAGTGTACACAAGCGAAGCCAAATGAAAATCAAAGCATCATGAATATACACAATGCAGACACAACAATGAAGACTACAACAAATGTCCAGAATGCAAACTGCTTCATATGCATGACAACCAGAGTGTAACTATCAAAGAAACAACTCCAGACCAAATGCAAGACCAAACAACAACCCAACAACAATGCATGCAACAGAGACTCAGGCAAATGTCCAGACAACAACATGAATGCAATAACAAATTCAGTGAAGCCCAAGTATACATTATGACAATGCAAACATGAAGTGAATGTAACTGCAGTGATCAAATAGACTGCAAGGAGTATGTAACTCGAAGTGAAGATTGCAGCAAAATCCTGTGCCAACATGAACAGAGACCAGTAGTGAATAAACCAATATACAATGAAGAGAAACAATGTATCAAAGATCAGAGAATGTAAAGTCGAAAGCCACAGTGGATGAATGAAATTCAACAGTGCAGAAATGATCTCAAGTCCAAGTCGAAATCATGGAAGCATACAGAAGTCAACAAGGGAATTCGTGAATGTATACTGAAAAAAATTCAAGTGCGTATCTTTGAAATAGTCAATCCAAATAAAACAGGAAAGTTTTTTGCCGTATGACTCAAGGTAAATCGAACAAAATCAAGACCGTGTGCATCAAGTCACAAATATCAGGCAATCTAAAAATAGGAAAGTGACGAATTCAAATAAGAAATATACGATGTAAATTTAGGAATTTGACTCCTATAAATATCAATCATCATCGGCAAATTAATCCATCGAGTTCGAATACGAAAATCATAAAAGCACAAAAAGGGAAATTACATACCGAAGCAACAGTGAACTCGATCAAATAGAAGCGGCCAAGAGCAAAATAAACGAGAACGAAGCATACGAATAACCACTGTATCGATCAACAAAAAGGCGCAGCTTCAAAGCCCTAATTTTGGAAGCAAGGAATAAAAGAGCCGAAGCCCTAATTTCAGAAAGAGGATGGGCCGCCATTCTCTTCACAAGCGAAAGAAAATAGGATCGGGTGAAAGAATAGAATTGGGCCGACCTTGTTTTAATATAAAAGGGGCTTTAGTTTATTTTTCAATTAGGGTTTTAGTTTTAAATTGTTTCTAAATTTTTTTAAATTCTCTTTTAAGGTTCAAATCTTGGTAAATCACCACCTAGGTTTTAGGTTGTGTCAGATTGTCTAGTTAGAATTAGTTCAGTGAGCAGGATGTGCGAGTTTGCAAAACTCTATAGGCGGTAGCAGGGTGTGCGAGTCTGTTAGAGTGTTTGTAAGCGGGAGACTGTTTAATTCTAATAGAAATCTGGGAATGCAGCAGCAGGCAGGGATTGCCGAAGCTGGGTAAATTTTGTATGTGATTTACTTTTCAGCATATTTATTTCTCTGCAGTTTTTTTTGCGTTTAACTCGAGAAAATTTGCTATAACCCTATTCACCCCCCTCTAGGGTTAATCTATATCCTACATTATTCGGTATCGACCATGGATCGCAGCTCGATGGTTGCGTATCCATCCCAGAAAAACAAAACTTAACTTATGAAATCTATGCCTCCCAATTTCCGCCATGCATTCAATCATAGATCGCAGTTTGTACAATGAATACGTCACTATCCTAGCGAAAACATCCCAAACTATAGGCAATCGCTGCCCCATGAATTATGCTATGAAAATATACTACTTCTTCCTAAATCTTTTATTTCAATAAACATCTCAAAATAATACTTACAAAGTCTCTATATAAATTCCTAAGTTTAATTTATTAAAATACTCTTTTAAAATAGATTATTAATAAAGGCCTTTGAAAATGATTAAGGAAGAATTTAAAACAATTTAGATATCAACAATAATATCATTTGGAACCTTTTACTGAATTATTTAATAATATATTATAATAACCTCCAAAATAACTTTTAACATGCACTTAAGTAATTAATTTTTAAACAATATATATTTCAAACAAAGTAATTGATTTTTAAATACTTATTTATTAAATAATTAAATTATCATAAATAAATAATTCGACTTTTAAATCTCGAAAAAACCTTTAAAACATTTTAGTGAAATAACTAATATCACTATAGGAATCATTTACAAAACATTTGTAAATGAAAATCTTAAACAAAATCTTTGTATATATTTGTTAATAAAACATTTCACTTCAAATTATACAATCTGAAGTTAAACCAAAAATATGTAACTTTCTAATGTATACCGAGGCTCGGAAATCCTAATGGTACTTATCAACTACCATCCAATTCATTGTAACTATCAAAGTTAAATTACATGCTTTAACATAATAGTCATATATATAAATCAAATCCACACTTAACAATCGATTGTTGACAGACAAATTATCCAATATAAATGCATTTGCATTGATCAGTGTCCAAATTAATTAAAATACAGAATAAAAATTGATTCTGCTAATTAATTATCATTCAAAATCAAACTCTTTTATTTATTATCCAACAGTATTTATATGGCAATATATATGACACCAATTATAATTCAATTCAATCTACGCCATATTCAACAACATAATTTATAAAACATCCACTTATCAATTCCACATATACATGATCGAATACTGGAAAGAAGCTTAAAAATAAACATAAACATTTTAATAGCAATTCGAGATGCTATATCGTGACTCTAGATCCGGTTCAACCAATATAATAGCATTTCAAGATGCTTTATCGTCATCCTAATCAATTTCAACAACCACTAATTTCAACAATCCAAAACAGTACAAATAAATTTTATTTTCTATAAAACATTACCGATTAACCAAATGAATGAGTTTAACTCACCTTGATTTTTCAATTTTTCAACATTCCAATTTTAAATTAAATCGAACAACGTTCGATTTAACCTAAAATTTTAGCTATTTTCAATCGTCTCCAAATCAGTTCTAGAATGTAGTGTTCGTCGCCCCGATTCCTACATCGCTTGTTTCGTTCGATTTCGACCTCGTATGTAAAAGATATGCATTTTATAAGTTTACGATTTATAATATAATTAATTTAAAAAAAGAATTACTTATTTTAACCTTGAAAAAAAATATGGGCTGTTCATCCATTGGGTAGCAGATCTCGGCCGCAAATCTCCTTTTCCTCTTCGTTCGTTCATCAGGCCGAAACAACCCAAACTCGACCACGCTTTGACCGCCTGCCACACCTCCATCTGACCCTTTACACCCCATCAGACGATGCCACGTGAAGCCTCTAACTCTGCCGCACCTCTGGCCAGAGCCATGAAGAACTCGACCCTACTTTTCACGCACAACTCTGGTTTAAACGACCAAAAATAACGAGTAGATCTCGCCTCAATCGTCATGCCATACAACGTATCCTCCGTTGGATTTATGGATCTTGAAGTGCTCTACCATTTCCTATTTGAAAGTTTTTGACAATTTTGCTTGGAGGAGGAGATAATCGAGGGGAAAGATTGGCCATTTTTGGCCATTGAAATATAATGGAGGCGTGTAGGGTTTCGGTTGTGAATACGAATACATATATAGGTGTATATATATGATTAATATTATTATTACCGTTCATGTACTTTTTCGAACGAACTCCAAACGAAGCATGCCGCTTGGCGTTTATAATATTTTACCTCTATTCCGAACATATTGGAATATATACCGGGAGCCAATTCCATCGTATTTGGAAGATAGGTTTTCAAATCGAATTATAATATTAAATTTTTGATATTGAATTCAACGCGTTTCTATCCCGTACGACCAAACGGTAACTCCAAATGCTACAAAATTTGAAATCCGATAATAATATACTATTACGGATCCAATGGAAATAGTTTTGTTGAATTTCGAGATTGTGCCTTGGATCGCTATTTTTCACTATTAAATTAATATACATAAATTTCTAATTTAATTTATCGACTTTTAATTCCATTCAAAAGTCCACTATCATCACTCTGATTTAAATAGAGTTGAAATCAACTTTAGAAATCATTCCTATTCACATTTAACTCCAGATTCATATATACCTAATTTCAAATATTAAATTTACTATTCACCAAATCCATTTAGTTGCTATAATTGAAATTTTAAACCATTTCACTAATTCAACCAAAATCTCCATATTCAAAATATATTAATATTTCAAATTCAACATTTAAATAAATTAAACGTTCAAAACTAAATGACCAAAATTCTGAATCTTTACATTCCTCTCCCGTAAAAAGAATTTCGTCCCCGAAATTGCTAAGATAGGAAAAATGCTCCAAACCCACTTCTTTTCAAAACCCATTTGGTTAAATTTCTGTAATTACCATTTCCTAAGTCTTTTAGACCCACCCAAAACCACTAATTTCTATTTATTCATCAAATTCCATTATTTCAAGCTATAATTTCAAATCTAACTTAGTTGACAAAAAAATTTCAAAAATTTTCTAACACCCTAAATTTCTGAAACTTTTTGACAGTCTGCCCTATACGGAGAGCCTTTTACAATATCACAAATATGATAAATATAATATACATCGATCCACATGGTCGAAAACACAATATATATCAATATTTATCTCATTTTTCACTTTTAATGCATAAGCGTACCTTATATTAGCGTTATTAAGCGAGTTCGCTTAATTTATATGCAACTACGCAACCCAAATTTTATCCAAATAGCTCCATGTACCTGTACTTACTTAAATGAAGCACATAAGTTTCGTAACCATAAATATTTTATAACATTACACTCATTTAACCAATCTAAATACAAGTTTCATAAAGCAAGCGTGTCATGTCATGTCTTTTAGAATGCACATGCAATTTCAGGGTTCAAACATTCCATTATACACTTTCAAATTGATTTTCATACCATTTATTCAATTTTAAATTTGTTCACACATCATTCAATTGCATTCTATTCACATCCACATTCATTATATTCAAATCCATTTTTTAAATCTCGGAATCGTTTCATGTAAAACGATTCTCAAATAGTGCAGCTTAGGTTCATGCACTTGCATTCAGGTTAATTTCACTTCCAACTTATATTACATTTTTCCATTCACTTTCACTTAATTCGCATAGTGTTTTTCACTTCATTTTATAGTGAATAGCATTTCATCCCATGCTAAATAATTTATTACCATTTCATAAAATTATTTCTAAGGTTTATTATAAACATTCCATATCTCTACTTAAGTTCATATTCAGCTTCATAACTTATGTTCATACCCAATCTTATCCAATCCATACTGCAAAACCATATTCAATTCATTTACTCTTAAATTGAATACATTTCTTGTTATCAAATATTTAACCATTTTAACTTGGTCATACTTTTCCAATTGCTCAGTTTAATAAGTTATACAAACTTATTTATTCACAATTCCCTGAATTTCCATTTAAGCTTACTCACATTCTATCTGTGTAACATATAGTTATATATTCACTTCGCAATTCATGTTTATATTCAATTTACTCAATTCCAATTCACCCCCCATATATAATTCAAATTTTTTAATTTCCATTTCTTTACCATAATATCAAACCATTTTCATTTTGGTTTTACCATTACATTTCCCAATTCATAAGTTCAGGATCTTATTTACTTAAAATCTTATATTGCTTACTGGAGTCCATTCACATCTTATAATCATAACTCTGGATTATATATATATATATATATATATATATATCACTTTATAGCTTAAGGTGTATCCATTCCATTCAATGATCATAACTTATACTTATATAAAAAATTACATTTTAAACTTTATATTTAATTCAAATCAAATCCAATTCAATTTTATTTAACTTATCTTAGGTTAAATTTCAACCTACATTATTCATTTAGACTTACTCAAGTTAAACATTAATTCCAGGATTGAAATTCACACTTTCCTTTCTTATCTATATCGACTCCAAATTACAAGTTCAATAACCAATTTTCTCCTGACTTCACAAATCATTTAAATGGAAATCCCAGAATTGAATCATCCGGTTCATTTCAAATCATTTTGAAATCATAAATATGCATATATCCACTTTTGTATACTAAATCATACTTTCGGAATTTTCACAACAACTTGGTTTTGCCCAAAAGAATTCCCTTTTGGAATTTCTAAACAAAACTTGTTTACCAAACAAGTCCTAATCATAGCCGATCACTACGGTAGAAATTTGTCACTTAGAAACTCGAAAATGAACACTAACATGTGGTCATTTTCATTAGAATTATTTTTCAGTGACTGAAGCGAGTTCGGTGCTTTCTTACTTCCAAAACCCATTTTAAAAAAATTTCTATTCAGAAATATCTCCAAAATAATACTCCATTCTTCTTCACAAACCACTTTGGAAGACATTTCCAAAATCTCTAAGATTTAAAAATTACCAAATACTTGTTCAAACTCATTTAAAACATTTTCCAATATTTTCGGGATTTAAATTTTCAAATTCTGGTTTTAGTCCACTTTTAGTTATAACTCATATGTATAATCATACTTATACAAATTCTATTTGGTTACATAAACCATTTCAATTTTTATAATCTTGTTTTGATTATAATATTGTGACGAATGTGATTTTCGACCCTCGAAAATCGACATCAATATATCCACTGTATAGAACGCCGAGCAATCGAGTGCCGGAAACACCAGTTCATTAGGGCTAAAGAAGAAAATGGTAGGAAAAAAATGGAAAAAAACCAACATAGAATCTCACAATTACAGCGGAACAAAATATAACATATAATAACAGATTTTAAATACAAGGACTGCACTGTTACTATACATACCATTATCATAGTACAATAGACACTGGGTAACCACCTATCACGGTACACTTCTAGAAAAATGCACAGAGGACCTCGTCGGGATCCCCTACAGTACAAGACTGGCCCTTTCCCTAACCAGGATAGAACCGAATATGTTATCACCCCGGGTGTTCCAACCCTTAAAATTGAGTCCTTTCGCACACTGTAGTGATAATATCTAAGGGTATCTAAAAAGATGATAACATACCCTAATTTGGCGCGACCAACTTAGCCTTGCTGCATCTCCTCTGGTTTTCAATCATTCCGGTTGATGACGCTTAAGGCTACGATTACCTTTCAAAACAATTTTCACACAGAATGTTCATCGTCCTTCCAATGACGATGTTCTGATAGCATTCGTCCATACAAGTTGTCCTAGGTCTGGACAAACCGAATGACCCTCTTCTTTGTCTTCACGGTATCCATTCATTACATTAAAATCGGATCGAAGTTGTTTTCGGATAATTAAACCCGATCTCGATCTCTTCAAAACGATTAAGGAAATTGGCCAAAATTGATAGTCGGTTATTTAACTATAAATAACATCCATAAACAGACATCAGGCCTTACTATAAATATTCCAATAATTATTTTCAAAATATCTTTGTAATATATATATATTTAAATCCCTACCAAAATTCAAAAATTGAAACAACTCAAATTCTTATACCCATATTGGGATTTTTCAATACATAGAAAAATTCCATTATTTCTTTTTTTTCTCAAAATCCTTTAAAATTTATTTCTAAACTCCTTGACTAGTTTATAACGAGTTCTATAAGTCCTGGAATTCCTTAATAAATTCCCTTTAACATTACCAAAGTCAAATATACTTGCTTATAATTCCAATTTCCCTTTCTACTTCTTTTATGAATTCTATTTACCTTTTCAAAGTTCACTTTTATTTAACTACTTCAGAAATTTTCTTACCTTTTCCCCAATTCCATTTTGAGAATTCTCTTATAATTCCATCTATTGAATAACCCTTTTCTAACTCTCGAGAAGATTTATAGATAAATTTAAATTATTACAAAACTCTATATATACATATGTAAATAAAAATAAGTATTTTAAATAATAATAATAATTTATTTTTAAGACATTTTCAAGTAATTTTCTTAAATATAGAAATGTTTTTTATAACATCACTTTTCAAAGCTGATTTTAAAGTTTAGGATTTGTTAAAATAAAAGTTAAATATTTGAAAAAAATCCACTTTCCGAATTATTTCATTCTTAACTAGTTTAAAATCTTATAGCTCAATAAGTAAAAAATTCTTTTCATAACAAACTTAAATTCGTAATTTTTTTTTTATATCTCGATAACCAATACAATTTATAAATTTCTCTCAATTTCCATCGCGTCGCTTCCATTTCGATCTACTTAACCATTTCGACTTCAAAAATAGCATCTGCCATTTTTCTCTCACCCTACTTCCATATTCTAATATAAATTCTCCCTGTAAAATTATATTCCCAATTTATCATTTGATATCGATTTCCTTTCTTTATAAACATCGTTTATAAATTTTATAACTCCTTTGAATTTCATCTCTTTATAAAACTAACTTCATTTATAATATTCCATTTTATAAGCCCACTTCTTTATAAATTCCTTTTATTTTTGAAATCCATTTTTAATATCGATTTCAATCATTTTCCATATTTTTTAGGCTATCATTTTAAAAATTCATTTTAAAAAATAATCTTCTAGATGAATTATTTTTGAATCTCTTTTGAAATATTTTTTTCTTACGAATTGTTAAGTATGATCAACTCGATTATTGCTTTCCAAAACATTTTCTTTTAAATAACCTGAATTCTAATATAAATATTTTCATATTAAAAATCTCCTTTTATTTCTTAAAAATTCAAAATAATATTTATGGTATTTAAAATATCAAAATTAAGGCTAGCATTACTATATCACCTAATGAGTCACATCATAACAATAATCTGTAACGTATTATTCTAACACATCATATATTGTTATATATGAAATCAATCAATATAATTTTGAGGTATCCAGTTGGATTTCTCCAACATGTTTCCCTGCATCCACAGATGTTAGACAACAATAATATTGCCAATCCCACTTCGAGGTGGATATCACGGTATATAGGATCATTCGCTATTATGCGAGGCGCATAGGGTCTCATCCGCTAACATATGCGGGAACATCAATCCAACTACTAGCATATATACTAGTACTATACATATACATACATACATACATACATATATATATATCATTCAACATATAATAATCTATAAATTTAGCCAAACATCCAATAATTTATTTTAACCATTAAAATTTAATTTGGCAATCCAAATGAGTGAGAATTTCTCACCTTGGTTTTTGAATCAGTTAATCGTTCCAATTTCCAAATTTTATTTCCATTTTGAAATGTTTGTCGCTACGATCCCACATAACTTGTGTTTGTAATTTTAAACCTCACACGGAAAATTTACGAAATACATAAGTTAACAATTTTTATACTTACAAATTTTACTTCTATTAAATTTAATTAACATTTATTACCTCAGTAATCCATAAACTGGCCATAACTCCACCTCTAATTTCCGCTGCAACACTAGCCCCGTCACTACCAAACCGAATCTAGTTTCCCGGCAGTTCCTACATAACAACACTGATAGCATAACATGTTTGATAGCATCTCCACGGTCACATCGTTCGCCGCTTTATGCCTCCAGTCCCCCTCCCTTCGAAACGCCAACCACTGTGATTCCAGATTTCACGACAGTGGCCTCCTTCCCTATCGACATCGTCACATTCTCCAACCAAGCACCCATAGACAGCCTTCCATCACGAGTGATTCACCTCCAGCTCAAAGTCGCTCGCCCTATATTCGATGCCATTCCCTATGGCCTCACGTTCGCGACCACTACCCCTCAATCTAGATGCCCCATCAAATCGCGAATCGCCTGCCTACGCCCTCTAGGCGTCGCTCGACCACCCATCCAACTTGACATTCCACCTCCATTCTGTGTGACTCCCTTGCCCTAGCCCCAACGTTGACACGTCGCCCATCCTCCCAGTCAAGGCCAAAACTTCGACCTCCCTCTGTGTGTGGCCACATGCAACAAAAATCAGTTTGCTTGAACTGATTCATGAATCTCTTTTTTTGTGAGATGTTTTCGATTCTTCTTTGTTTTGAGGAGGAAGAACCTGAAGGGGATTCACAATTTAAAATCCGATTTCGTTCCCTTTTTTTTTAATCCATCTCGTTTTTTGCTGGTTTGAAAGAGAAAGGGGGACATGATTATAGACGAGGAGGCATGCTTTAAGAAATTACATGTGCTAGTGGAAAAGGTCAGCTAATGGATGGAGAAGACAGATTTGAAGTGTAGAAAGAAATATACATATATATTAAATTAATTTTCAAAATATCTTGATTTTTGTAGCTTAAAATCTTGAACCTCTCTCGAGGCATAATGCCAGGCGTTCATAATGTTATACCCCTATTACGGACAATGAAAAAGGTTTCGAGTCCTAATTCGGTCGTATGAAGAAGATAGCTTTTTGGACCCAACTATTATATTAAATTTCAATATAAATTTCAACGTGTTTATGTCCCGTACGATCAAATGATAATCCCAAACACTACGAAATTTGGAATTCGATAATAATACAGTATTACGGACCTAATGGAACTAGTTTCATTGAATTTTGAGACTGTGCCCCAAATCTCTATTTTAACGGGTCGATTAAATCGACGATCTCAAAATTTTTACGAAATCATTTGAAATTTTAGTTTAAAAAAATTATTAACCAGATTAAAATTCCAAATTCAATATTTAAACCATTTAAATATTCCAAATCATACAACGAAATATCCTGGTCGTTGCATTCTTTCTCCTTTAAAAGAATTTCGTCCCCGAAATTGCTAAGGTAGGAAAAATGCCCCCACCTAATATTTATTCAAAAAACCCACTTAGTTAAAACTCGACATTCACTTTTATAAACCCTTTAGTCCTATCCAAAACATTTAGTTTCCACTTCTAAACAAAAATCTATGATTTTAATTTCAATTTGAACATTAACTTTCTAGTTGACAAATTTTTTTCAAAATTTTCAAATTTTCTTCAAAATTTTCGAATTTTCGAATTTTTTTTGGTAGAGTCTCCTTCATATGGAGTGCCGGTTGCAATATGACAAGAGTGATAAAAATTTATACGTCGACCCATAGGTCAGAAAATAAAATATATATATCAATATTCATATATTTGCGGTATTTAATCTGAAAACGTACCTTAATTTAGCGTTTTTAAGCGAGCGACTTGTTTAATATGCAATTACACAACCCAACTCTAGCCCAATAGCCTCCGAGTACCTGTACTTACTCAATTTAACTACATAAGTAACACAAACATGAAACTTAACAACTTTACATTCATATAAATAGTGGAAACACATAGATTTCATAACCAACATGGTATATCATGTATTTTAGAAGGTACATGCAATTTCAGGGTTCCAACATTTAGTTATTCACTTCCTATTAACTTATATAATTTCATTTACTTCCATTTACGTCGTCAAACGACAATTTTTCTATGCAAATTCAGCAATATTTATTTAATAAAATAACCATCCCAGTTTATAGCTATTTTAAATTGATTCCAAACCAATTTATATTTAATTCTATTCCAATTCAAATTCAATCCATTCATTTGCATTCCATTCATATCCACATTATTTTCAAATTCATTTTATTAAGCTCGGAATCATCCCATGTTATTTACTTATGCATTAAGGTTTTATTTGAGCCATGATCCAAAATAATTTACTTAAGTTGATCTGTTTATCTCAATTAAATTCAATTCCATAACTTAAGTTTATTTCCCTTGCCATCAAATTCTAGTTCAAATTCTAGATTAGTTCTCATTCAATAAATTCCATCCCATTTACTAATTTATTTAATTAGTACCTTCATTTAATCCACTTCAAATTTCAATTTCATATCCAAATTCATTCTCGAATTCATTTGAAATAACATTCAAGGCCATATTCAATTTATTTACACTCACATTGAAATTATTTATAACTCAAGCCATTTTCATTTCAATCCAAATTTATTTGATCACATTCAAAATATATTTAGTCAGTTTATTTATAAGTCAAATTTTATTTATTTAGTTAACTTCCATTTTACAACTCAATATCTGATTTTTATTTTAAAAAAATCACTTCACTTTATTTCCTTGAGCTCAAACTCACCTTAAAATTCAAGTTTGGATTATATTTCTTTACTAGAACATCACTCCATTTTTTTTTCTATTTCACTTTTCAATTTTATGAGTTACACACTTATTTTCTCATACTTCCATCAGTTTTACTCGAGTATATTCACATTTTATTTTTAACTCAAGATTTACATCACTTAGCAGCTTAAATATATACTTATTCCATTAATTTCAATTTCTTGTAAGCTCTTCAAACTTATTATTCATTATTTCAACAATTCCCACTTAAATTTTTACTCCATTTAAATTTTATAGCCTACAGTTATATAGTCACTTACACTTCACATTTATATATTTAATTCTATTCAATATGGTTTCAAATCCAATCCAATTTGATTTAACTTAAATTTCAATTCCCTTTGACCAATATTTCCAAACCATATTCGAATTATTCGTACTTAAATTAATTTCATTCCAAACAATTTATTTTTAATTCATTCAATTTAATCAAGTAAGAACTTAATTCCAATTTCAAATTTTTCCACACTTCCTTACTATATTTATTTGTTTCATCCACTTACACATTCATATGCACTTTATACTTAGTTAATTCATTACCTTCTATTCATTTCAACTTATTTATTATAATAACTTGATTTAATTTATTTTCTTTAACTTTTGCTTAAGTTAAATTCCAATTCCTACAAATTTTCTTTTACAAATCCAATTTATTTAACTTACACAATTCAAATTTTAATTTCATACTGAAATTTCCAAACTTATTTAACTTAGCCTGAGTTAATCTCAATTTGTTCAATCCATTTAAACCTACTCAATTTAAATTTTAAATTTTGAATTTCAATTTTCAATTTTTTTAATACCCGGTACCTATTTCAAACCATTTGAAATCAAATACATACATATGTATAACTCTTTGTTTTCAATAAACCATTTCTTGGAATTTTAAGCTCAAATTCGGTTTTATCCATAATAACTATTGGAATTTCTAAAACAATGTTTGTTTTCCAACAAAAATCTCCAAATCATTTATTTCGGTTGCAATTCGTCACTTAAAGGCTCGAAAATGAACACTGATGATGGGCCGTCATCACCATAGTTATTTTCCAGTGATTGTAGTGAGTTCAGTGCTTCATCAATTCCAAAAGCAATTTAAAACAATTTCCATTCAAATATATCCCGATAATATCACCATTTCTCTTTCCAACCACATCGGAAATATTTTCAAAAATCCTCGGAATTTCAAAATTCCCATATACTTAGTTCAAACCCATTTTAAACATTTCTCAAAGCTTCTTGAATTTTAAACTTCCATATTCTGGTTTGAATCCATTTTAATTATAACCCAATTGTATAATTTGTGCTTATACAAATTTTCATTTGGTAATATAAACCACTTCAATTTTTATAATCTTGTTAGATTATAATATTATCATCCAAACACTCCAAATATATATAATAATTTCAGAAAATTATTTCTTTTATATCAAAATATATCTTTGGGTAAAATTATTTCATTTACCTCATTCCAAAACAATACTGTGTCGAATTACTCTATTCAAGTGTTTAGAAACCCCTATCGATTCAGTTGTTCGGACTGTGCCGACCAGAAATTCAACAATCAAAATATAAAACATTATATATTCACCAACGTATGCATTCATATCTATTAATACACTCAAACTCATTATAAGGTACTACTGACCCTATATCTAATGAGTAATATCCAACAAAGCCAAGGTTTTAATCTTCAGCTCCGATACCAACTGTGATGAACGGTATTTTCTACCCTCGAAAATCGACATCAATACATCCACTGTATAGAATACCGAGCAATCGAGTGCCGAAACTCCAGTTCATTAGGGGTGAAGAAGAAAAAGGTAGAAGAAGAAAAACGGAAAAAACAACACAGAACCTCACAATCGCAGCGAATAGAACCAAATATGTTATCTCCCTGGGTGTTTCCACCCTAAAAATCGGATCCTTCAGCGCACTATAGTGATAATATTCGAGGGTATCTTGAAAGGTGATAATATACCCTAACTGGGTGTGATCCACTTAGCCTTGTTGCATCTCCTCTGATTTTGAATCATTCTGGTTGATGAGGCTTGAGGCGACCATTACCTTTCAGAACAATTTTCAACTAAAATGCACATCGTCCTCAAATGACGATGATCTGATAGCATTCGTCCATATAAGTTATCCTGGGTCTGGACAAACCGAATCATCGCCTTCTCTATCTTCATGGTATGCATTCGTAACGTTCAAACCGGATCGAAGTGGTTTTCGGATAACTAAACCTGATCTCATTCTCTACAAAACAATTAGCGAAATTGGCCAAAATTGATAGTTGGTTATTTAACCATCAATAACATCCATAAACAGACGTCAAGCCTTACTATAAATTTTCCAATAATTATTTTCTAGAATAACTTTATTACACACATGCGCGCACACACACACATATATATATTCAAATCCCTTTTGATATTCAAAAATTGAGACAACTCAAATTCTTAATACCGTATTGGGATTTTTCTATACTTAAAAAAATTCTATTATTTCTTTTTTTCTCAAAATCTTTTACAATTTATTTGTAAACTCCTTGACTAGTTTATAACGAGTTTTATAAGCCTCGGAATTCCTTAATAAACTCCTTTTAGCATTCCCAAAGTCAAATATACTTGCTTACAATTCCAATTTTCTTTTCTACTTCTTTTATGAATTCTATTTCATTTTCCGAAGTTCGCTTTTATTTAACTACTTCGGAAATTTTCTTACTTTTTTCCCCATTCCATTTTGATAATTCTTTTATAATACCATCTACTGAATAACCCTTTTCCAACTCTTGAGAAGATTTATAGATAAATTCAAACCATTACAAAACTCTATATATACATATGTAAATAAAAATACGTGTTTAAAAGAATAATAATAATTTATTTTTAAGACATGTTCAAGTAATTTTCTAAAATACCGAAACGCTTTTTATAACATCACTTTTCAAAGCTAATTTAAAGTTTAGGATTTATTAAAATAAAATTTAAATTTGTAAAAAATCCACTTTTCGAATTATTTTAATCTTAACTAGTTTAAAATTTGATAGCTCAATAAATAAAAAATTTCTTTTCAAAACAAACTTAACTTCTTAAATTTTAATAACATTTTTTTTCAAAATCTAAATAAGCAAATCAATTTATAAATTTCTCTCGATTTCCATCACATCGCTTTCACTTTGATCTCCTTGACCATTTCCACTTCAAAAATAGCATCCACTATTTTTCTCTCAGCCTATTTCCATATTCTAATATAAATTCTCCCTGTAAAATATAAATTCCCAATTTATCATCTGATATCAATTTCCTATCCTTATAACCGTCGTTTATAAATTTTATAACTACTTTGAATTTCACCTCATTATAAAACTAATCTCATTTATAAAATTCCATTTTATAAGTCCACTTCTTTATAAATTTCTTTTATTTTTTCAAATCTATTTTTAACATCGATTTCAACTCCTTTCCATATTTTTTAGGCAATCATTTTAAAAATTCATTTTAAAAAAATCTTCTATATGAATTATTTATAAATCTCTATTGAAATATTGTTTTCTGAATTGTTAAGTGCGATCAAATTAATTATTGCTTTTCCAAAACATTTTTTTAGATAATCCGAATTCTGATATAAATATTTTCATATTAAAAATCTCCCTTAATTCCTTAAAAATTCAAAATAATATTTATGGTATTTAAATACCAAAATTAAAGCCAACACTACTATAGAACACAATGATTCACATCACAACAATAATTTATAACAGATTATTCTAACACATCATATATTGTTATATATGAAAACAATCAATATAATTTTGAGGAATCCAGTTAGATTACTCCAACCTATTTCCTTGCATCCACAGATGTTAGACAATAATAAAAATACCAATCCTACTTCAAGGGAGATATCGCGGTATATAGAGTAATCCGCTACTACGTGGGGTGCATAGGATCTCACCCGCTAACATATGCGGGAACATCAATCCAACTACTAGCATACATACTACTACTACTACTATATATATATATATCATTCAATAGATAACAATCTATAAATTTAACTAAACATCCAATAGTTTATCTGAACTATTAAAATTAAATTTGGCAATCTAAATGAGTGAGAATTTCTCATCTTGATTTTCGAATCTGTTAATCATTCCAATTTCCAAATTTTATTTCCTTTTCAAAATGTCTGTTGCTACGATCCCACATAACTCATGTTTGTAGTTTTAAACCTCGGACGGAAAATTTGCGAATTACATAAGTTAACAATTTTTATACTTACAAATTTTACTTCTATTAAATTTAATTAACATTTATTACCTCAGTAATCCATGAACTGACCACAACTCCACCTCTGATTTCCACGGGAACACTCGTCCCGTCATCACCAAACTGAACCCAGTTTCTCGACAGTTACTACATAACAATACTGACAGCATAACTCTTTGAGAGCATCTCCACAGTCACATCGTTCGACGCCTTATGCCTCCAGTCCTCCTCCCTTCGAAACGCCCACCACTGCGATTCCACACTTCAAGACAGTGGCCTCCTTCCCTACCGACATCGTCACATTCTCCAACCAGGCACCTATCGCAACCCTAAACAGCCTTCCATCGCGAGTGATCCACCTCCAACCCATAGTCGCTCGCCCTAAATCCTATGCCAATCCTCACGACCTCACGTTCGCGACCACAGCCCCTCGAGGTCACTGTCCCATCAAATCATGAATCGCCTACTGCCTGCCTGCGCCCTCTTAGTGTTGCTTGACTATCCATCCAACCTGATACTCTACCTCCATTCTTCGTGACTCCCTGCCCTAGCCCCAACCTCACCGCGTCTCCCATCCTCCCAGTCAAGACGAAAACGTCGACCTCCCTCCGCATAAGGACACACGCTGCAAAAATTGGTTTTGTCGAACTGATTCGTGAATCTTTTATTTTTTATGAGATGTTTTCGATTCTTTTTTGTTTTGAGGAGGAGAATCTGAAGGGGATTCGAGATTTAATATTCAATTTCATTCCCTTTTTTTAATCGATCTCGTTTTTTGCCGGTTTGAAAGAGAAAGGGGAACACGATTATAAACGAGGAGGCTTGTTTTGAACAGAAATTATACTAAATAACTCCTACAAAGCTAGCTTTGCCGCCTGCATGTCTTTAGAAGCTTATTCATCCAACCTACTAAAACTAAAAAGTCTGTGACTCTCAATTTATTCAAATTTATTTTTTGAGCACCCGAGAATTCAAGGGGAAACATAAACTTCGAGTTAGATATAAAGCCTAATGTGAAAAATTCTATTACTTCTCAGTTTACTGATATTAAGTGAGTCCACGCCGCTTAGCGAACCGTTTTCCCCTCACTAATATTCTTTTAAAATCATATCTTTTATCAAAATCCTACAATCAAACCGATTATAACAACCATAGAAAAGACATATACGCATATAAATCAGGTAATCGATGGACTCCGAACATTATAGTTTTATGTGGCTGATTATTAACCGTTGGCTGAGTCGAGCCTATCAAACATAATAAATATTTTAATTTCCATTAGATACAATACTGAATAAGGCGTCCTTAACTTACTTCTCCATGGGTCAACTGATCCTAATAGGTTTGAGCTCACCAATAACCTACCTCTACTATGTGTATTCCTTTCTGTGTGTAACATAATTTTAGTCTTACCCGTGACAAAGCCCTACACATTGGAATTTTTGGACTTATATTAGCTAGGGGCTACAAGCTAAAGTATAGGGCGCGACCTCGTACTAGTCCCATCCGTTCTTCTGATATCTGGGTCATATACTTAGGGTAACTACCCTTTTCAATTTTCCTTCAAAATAATCTTTATAAATGATTTACCCTTGAAACCATAACTTAATAAAACCAGGAAATCATACTCTTTGTTTTACTCAAGATACTCATGCCATGGTATATGCTTTACAAAACAACGTTGATGAAAACCCAAATCAATAGTGTTATTTATCCCTTTGAAATAAGTTAAAGTCCTTTATAACTAATGAGGCCATAAAGCCAAAACAATACCTTCGAAGCTATTATTTAAAACCTTAAACAATCCCTCACGAAATCATAGAAAGCATCACTTTCGAAATCATTAAAAGCGTCCATTTTGAAATCATTTCTTAAAACCTTAGACATCCTCTTTCGAAACCATTAAATATATCATTTGAAAGCATTGGAAACATTCCTTTAGAAATACTTTAAAACATGCCTTTCAAAATCATTGGAATCATACCTTTCGAAGCCATTAGGTTCAAGTAAGAAGTTATGGAAGTATATCTTCGAAACCAATTAAAATTATTATTTTCAAAACCAAAGTTTGAAAACAAAACAAACTAAAAGAGGGCACATACGAAGGCTATCCTTTCAAAATCACTGCCTTCAAAATAATTGGTAAAAGCGGCTAAGATGCCCCTTTCAAAAGCATTGGGAAGGCGACCTCAATATTAAGAAGATGAAAGCCTTCCTTTTGAATACCTTGATTTGAGGTTATAAAGAAAAGTGGCCTATAACTAATGCAAAATGTATAAATGCGGCAACTAGGGTATCGAAGGGGTTCAAAAGCGGTAACCTTTTCGTAAGCTTCTTTTAAAAACAAAGGCAGGTTAATGGATTCGAAAGCTAATAAAAGAGGCTTCGACTTTTTCGAAAGCTTAATTTAAACAATGTCCTTCCTTCCACCTTTCTCCAATATACTACATACCAATTGCTTGTTACTATGTGCATTGGTTTCGAATAGATACGAAACGTTTATTGGGTATAGTGATGGAAGCAAGCAATGGAAGTGGCAAAGTTGTAATTCGAAACAAAACCGATTTTGTGCCTTCTTGAAGTAATTCATTTTCACCTAACTTACATGATTTGCCAAAAAATGATTCGTTGCCAATTCTATACCAAAATTCTTTTCAAAAAGGCTGCTAAATTCAGCATTTAACAATTAAAACATTTTAGCAAATAAGCCATTCTCCTTAATAAAACCTTTAAAACATTTAAGTTCTCTAACTTAAATGTTTATTAACCATGATGAAACACTTAGGAAAAATCCCCAAAAATCACAATAATTTGCTTTAAATATGTTTTCTACCATATATAAATTTTAGATCTGAAAGCACTATTTAATTGGCTTAAATAATTTAAACCCAAAATTAACTATTTTCTTTCATAGAAAATTTATAATAAATCCACAATAACTTAGAAAATTATGAAACTTGAAACCCACTTCTAGAATAATTTTTTTGACCATATATTAAAGGCACAACTCATTTGGATATTAAGCATATCATAAAATCTATGTTAAACCATATAATCATCAAAAAGCATATGTGCGTGTGTGTTTGTGTTGTATCCATTTTAACAAACATAACATGGCATATTATTTGCGAAAATAGTTCGGAAAAATTAAAGTCGAAATCATTATAAAAAATAAGATGTAAATTAATTATTCACCTTGGCTTTGTGTTGAGAATATTGAGATTTGGATTAAATTTCATTTCCTAAGCACTTGATCTTGAATCTCCTAGCTTTGATCTTTAGTTTTCCTTCTCTTTAATACCCCACCACACCTCTTAGGTTTTAGTTTAGTTTGTAGATGCAAATGAATGAAAGAAGTGGAGAAGGAGAAGGTTATAGGATATAAAAATAAGGCTCTTTCTACTTTTCCCTCCTTATTTTCCTTCTCCTTATCTTTTTTTGAGAGAAATGTTTGATCTTCTAAAGTAGAGGAGAGCACACACGTGTATGTGTCACTGAAAACAAAGGTGCTGCCAACATGTCTAGCAAGTAACTAGTCATAATACAGAAAATAATGAAAAGGACTCGGGTACAACTAGAATGAGCTCCGGCAAGGCCACTGCCCATTACACCTCAATATCGAGCTCCGACAAGGCTACCACCTAGCAATGAGGTGTTAGAAGTACCCAAAAAATCCATGAAGCAACACGATGCAAATGATATCAAAAGACAGCTCCAACTGAGAAAGAAATGCTTCACTACAAACTCGAAAAATTCAGAATGAATGCCTCACTGCAAATGCAGATGATCCAGAATGAACTACGCCACTCTTCAGAGACGGAAGAACTGGAAAGAACGTCACACTGCAAATGCGAATGATCCAGAATGTAGAACACCAAACTATAGACGTGGAATAACTGAAAAGAACTCCTCACTGCGAACGCGGATGGTCCAGAATGAACGTATCACTATAATCCTATCAACAACAATCCTGAGAACCTGCAAATAGTAATCTAGCACCATTTCTGGCCTAAACCTGTATCTAAAAGTGGAACTAAAGAAAATTATAAGAATAATACACATATACGTATATAAACGAAATTTATATACATACATACATATATATATATATATATTAATGAAGTAAAAATAATAATACTAAAGCTAAAATTATAAGACGAAAAAGTAACAAAAATAAGAAACGGACTAAAAAAGAATCCAAGCTCATTATGCAACATCTTAACCAACACTCAAGATGTAAAAAAGAGGTACCAAAATCAAAAAGGTAAAAAAGTGACAAAATAAGGAGTTAAAAACCTATAAAGTAAAATATTTTAAAATTACCCTTATTCTCCTTTAACCAAAAGAACATTATGATAATCAGTAAAATTATCATTCAAGTTTGAAAAAATGTTAATGCTATAATTATTAATGTTAAAAATATTGTTTTTAAGTTTATATATTTTAATACTATTACTATGCTTGTTTGCGCCAAAATTGGTCACAAACACCCGTTATCGTGAAAGCACCCGTTCACAATCCCAGATCACAGATAACAAATATATAGAGAAATAAGTATTGAAAATCACTCAGCAAATTCACAATAAGGCAGTAAATGACACAGGATTTATAGTGCTTCGGCGATCTTGCCTATGTCCACTCTGAAGCTTATGTCTTTATTGATTCACTTGATGATTTCAATCAATTACAGCGGATTACAGCCAGTTATAGCTCTGATACTTGATTACAACAGCGTTATTGAAGAGTAGAATTGAATCCGACAGAGTCTGGATGTTGAATGTCCAAAAGATCCCCTTTCTGTAGGCTTCAGGATGCTATTTATAGGTAGGAGGCCCAGATCTCGCTCAAACTTCGGGAGACTTTTTCTGGCACGTGAGTGGGCCCACGCGACCGACCCCACCAAGTTTCGACTCGATCTGAGACCGATACGAAGTCATTTCGTATCCATCAAAAAATGATCCAATCGAGCTGAAACTTGGTAGGAACAATCTTTACCTTGTATGGAAGCTACTGTGAGATATGATCGATACGAGCTAGTATGTTTCGGTTGGCTGTTTATTTCGAATCCATCAATTCGAATCGATTCCTTCGAATCGATCACCTCACGTGGTCTTGTGACGACGTGGCATGCACGCTTCGCCTCGATCCGGTCTTTACTCCGAGTTAACCGCATCAACTCCATAAAATTCGCTTTGTTCGCATCGAGGGTTGACACGTCATCCAAGGTTAGTTGACCTGATGGATACGAACAAGCCTCTGCTCATGGATTCGAACACGGTCTTGGGATGGAGACGAAGCAGCGAACCTCTGATGGATGTGAAGTTGATGTCGGGTGATTGTTACGAAGTAAACTATACACTGATGGATTCGAATAAGACACTCTAGCTGAAGTTCGATCGATACGAAGTCCATCGATACGAAGACCTGGCCATTCTGATCGATACGAAGCCGACGGATACGAATCGAGGTGTGGTGATGGATACACGTATCGATATGAAGTGCGGCCTACTGATGGATACGAAACAGTGCTCCTAGGATGGATACGAACATGTTGAGGGGATGCCTATTTGATCGATTTGAACCGATCGATTCGAAATGATCGATATCATGTTACCGATCGATTCGAACTCGATCGATTCGAATTATGCAGAACCTGATGGATTCGAACAAAGCAAACATTGATGGATTCGAACCCCATCGGTTCGCAATGGGCATCTTCCCAACAATTTGATGGATACGAACTATGTACTTTGGCTAACTTGCATCGATCATATCTCGTTCATACGAACTCCGATTAACCTGAAATTTGAAACACTGGCTTTCATGGCGTTGCTTGTCATGTTCTATCAATTGTAGCCTGATCCAGGCTCAGACAAAATTCATCGATATCCATAGCGAAGTTGTGTATGACCAATCTTTGAGACGAACTGTCTTTTGTTTTCGACCAATCTTTTGGTATCACAGCTTTGCCAAAAAGCGGGATAACATTTTCCCCCCAAAACATGTCTTGCGGTAGGAAGGTGTGTTTTGTAATGCCTTGAGTTGGATGCTCATATCCTGTCAACAACCTGTAAAGAACTTCATAGTTTCATATGACCTCAAATGACGATCGTTCGGGATCGTGTGTCGTTTGAGATGAATCGGGACCGTTCGCGGTCGATGCCGTTCGCGGCGAAGGATGGAATGGGACCGTTCGCGGTCGATGTCGTTCGCGACGAATGATGAGGTGGGACCGTTCACGGCGGATATCGATCGTTCGCGATCAAGTGCCATTCAAGGCTGATTGTGACCGTTCTAGGTCGGACATAATAAGTGAATCGTGACCGTTCGCGGTCGGGTGCTATTCGAGGCAAGTTGTGACCGTTCGCGATCGTGTGCCGTTCGAGGCAAATTGTGATCGTTCGCGATCGTGTGCCGTTCGAGGCAAATTATGTGTGCCCGGGGGGGGGGGGGGGAGGGGGACTTAGTATTATCGATGCCGGAGTTCATGTTCGGGGGAGTTTCAGAACCAAAGACTTTGGCGGTTCATCGCCATACATAAGGTGCTCGTGGACCGTTCGCGATCCAACGGGCATGCAAGTAAACTCTTTCATAGAATTGCAAATATCAAAGCAATAATTTCACGAATCTCACAACAGAAATGTCCAAACAGGCAGAGTCTAAATGTTCAAATCAAAATCAAAGCAAAAGGCAAGATGAAGATGTCAAAGCGTAAACTCTTACTATGATGCAGTTGGTAGTCATTCAGAGCATGCCTATGGATCATGCGCGATCACTCACATGTGTAAATGATTTAACCGTGTCAGTGAGAGGTTTACGACTTGTTCATCATTATTTCAGTCAATCAATGAATAATCAAACGTTGTCCCGGCTCAGGGTCACCTCTAGCTGATGTAGACGGTGGTCGCTCCGGCTCCACTGCTGGAGTTTGCCTCCTCACATACCGAAGGAGCATACCGTTCCTGATATGCCCTTCCAACTCGTCCTTCAGATGCCTACAATCATTAGTGTTATGACCGTTCAATTCATGAAATACACAAAACTTATCTGATTTTCTTTCGTCGGAAGTTGGATCACTTCGCATCGGTCTACGATACGGAACCTGCTCTTTGGTATCCTGATAGATTTGCTCCAAACTCTCATTCAGCTCAGAGTAAGTGGTGAATCGCGGCTCCCTCCGTGGCCGCTTTGACCTGTCACCATCATTCTCAGTCTTTCTTTTTCCTTTACTAGTTTCCACACCCTTTCCAGGTGTATTCCCGCCTTTGACTGTGAAAACATCAATTCCCTCTCCTTCCTCTCTTTCGGCGTTCGCATCCTCCAATCGTAAAAACTTTTCCGCCTCATGATAGAATTCTCCTAGATCCACAGGTGGATCTTTAGTTAATGAATTTTTGAACTCTGTTCCGTCAGCTATTCCGGACACAACTTCCATCATAACCATAGATGGATCTGGTCGATCCACCAAAGCTGCTGCTGCATTGAATCGCGTCAGAAAACTCCTCAAAGTCTCCCCAACTTTCTGTTTTAGAGTTGCCAAAGTCATCACATTCTTGGGTCTTGCAATGTGAACCCTGAATTGCCTCATGAATCTCTCAGTTAAATCTGCCCATGTTCCTATGGAGCCGCTCTCCAGCTGTCTAAACCATAACGCCGCAATATCTACCAAGTACAATGGAATGCACCGGGCCATAACCTCCTCTGATGCCCCCAGCACCTCCATATGCCTCATATATTTTGTCAGATGAACTGTAGGGTCAGTCCTTCCATCATACAAATCCATCAATGGTAACTTAAAATTTGGTGGGTTCCTAGCTCGTCTGATTGTCGTGTTAAAGGGCTCCTATTAACATCCTCTAAATCTTCGTTCATTAATCCGCCTCTCATGGCTCGCCTGACCATCTCCACCAACCTGTCATTGTCTCCAAGATGCAATCCTCGTCCATCACTTTCGACCTGCCCCCCGAGTTCACGAGGGAATTCTGGAATCTTCCTCCTTGACTGAGCGTTCATTCCTCTGCTACCTCCAGGTTGCGCAGATGCTCCTCTCTCTCTCTCTCCGGGATTGGGTCAACATTCTCCATGTGTGTGCCTCCTAATCCAGGTGCTACGCCGGATGGTCCTGCTCCGTTCTGAACTCCATCAGAGCTTCTCTGTTCTGTGCTCCAAGTTGCCCTATCTGTTGAAATAAACTCTGAATCAACTCCTCCTGTTTCTTCATCATTGTCTCCATCTCGTCCCTAGTGATGAAGATCGATGCTTGATTCGCTCCTGAAGAAGCCTCTTGACTTCCCTCATGTCGACTTCTCTCTGGCCTTTGCCTTTTACTTGTTTGTCTTGTCATAGCTCTTAGATTTGAATTCTTAAGTCTTCAAATTCAACTTCTCCTGAATCAGCTTTTCTCAGTGAAAGCACCAAAATGTTTGCGCTAAAATTGGTCACAAACACCCGTTATCGTGAAAGCACCCGTTCACAATCACAGATCACAGATAACAAATATATAGAGAAATAAGTATTGAAAATCACTCAGCAAATTCACAATAAGGCAGTAAATGACACACTAGCCGAAGTTGATGTGAAGTTGATGTCGGGTGATTGTTACGAAGTAAACTATACACCGATGGATTCGAATAAGACACTCTAGCCGAAGTTTGATCGATACGAAGACCTGGCCATTCTGATCGATACGAAGCCGATTGATACGAACCGAGGTGTGGTGATGGATATGCGTATCGATACGAAGTGCGGCCTACTGATGGATACGAAACAGTGCTCCTAGGATGGATACGAACATGCTGATGGGATTCCTATTTGATCGATTCGAACCGATCGATTCGAAATGATCGATATCATGTTACTGATCGATTTGAACTCGATCGATTCGAAGTATGCAGAACCTGATGGATTCGAACAAAGCAAACATTGATGGATTCGAACCCATCGGTTCGAAATAGGCATCTTCCCAACAATTTGATGGATACGAACTGTGTACTTTGGCTAACTTGCATCGATCATATCTCGTTCATACGAACTCCGATTAACCTAAAATTTGAAACACTGGCTTTCATGGCGTTGCTTGTCATGTTCTATCAATTGTAGCCTGATCCGGACTCGGACAAAATTCATCGATATCCATAGTGAAGTTGTGTATGACCAATCTTTGAGACGAATTGTCTTTTATTTTCGACCAATCTTTTGGTATCACGGCTTTGCCAAAAAGCGGGATAACAATGCTTATTGAGATATTCATTGAAATGATTATTTTTAGCTAATCTATATTTAGAATTTGACATCCAAATGATGATATTATAAAAATCAATTTATTAAAATGACTATTATTATTATTAAAAAGTCTATGGTTTCTCTTAGACCAAATATACCAACAAATAATAATGAATAAAGTATCAAGCAAAATTATTTTTCGCCTTTTAAACTTAAATCTTAAAATATTTCAATATTAGTCACAATAAGTATGTGACGACCCACCTCTATACCCATGCTAGCCAAGAACACTACGGTGTAGTGCTGTCAACTAGCACGGAGAATAAGGATGTTGAGGAGCGACCATCCATGTGATTGCTTATCACACGGTGGCTATAAATAATCTTCGGAAACAAACATAGAAATAAGCATAACACAAATCAGTCACAGACATCCATATCACAGAGGCGGAAGAAGATAT
Source organism: Allium cepa (assembly GCA_030765085.1). Classification (NCBI taxonomy): domain Eukaryota; kingdom Viridiplantae; phylum Streptophyta; class Magnoliopsida; order Asparagales; family Amaryllidaceae; genus Allium; species Allium cepa. The sequence goes on from CM060932.1 coordinate 115,364,444, forward strand.
GAATATATAACTAACACATGAAAGTATACATCAGAGTAGTGGTCAAAAAGATCCACAATAATACAAAAGAATAGCAACACGTGTTATACAAAAGAATAAAACCATGAGTTTATGTCTAAAGTGTATACAACAAAAACAGCTAATCTAAATAGTTAGCCAAAAGTCAGAGTAGCAAATCTCGGGAAGAAGTCAAGCGGAAGCACCTGTAACATCTCGGTCTGACCCGAGTATTATTTAAGAAAATAATAAATGGATCAGTCTAGCTATAAATATCATATGACATGGTATAAAATAAAAGATATGTCATAAACAAAAAATATCCATACTGACATACTACTATAAGTATGCAAATGATGATCAACAGAAGATCAATCAATAAGAGATAAATCGATATCACAAGAATCTTCTCAAAGATCCAAAGAGGGCATCATACCCTAAACTTGTACTCATAACAAGTCAATGACATAAATTCCAGAAATCAACACAAGAAATCCAGAAATCACAGAAAAAGGGAAAGAGGCCTATCACATGACGGTCCGAAGACCATGGGGAGCTACCCCATATGGGTGAGTCGGAATCACCCAGATGAGGTCTAGGTTAACCAAAAAGCAAAAAGGTATGTGTGAGTGGAATCACACAAATGGTGTCTAGCCTAACCTCGCAACAAAAAGGTATGTGTGAGTGGAATCACACAAATGGTGTCTAGACTAACCTTGCGGACAAAGAGATATGTGTGAGTCGGAATCACACCAATGAGGTCTAGTCTAACCTTGCAAACAAAGAGACATCGCACAATTGTTAGTCTAAATCATAAAATGATCGTCATGATCAACGAGAAGTGTCAATTACACTAAGTTAGTAAATATAAAAGTTTAGTTTCATGTCCCATAACCACTAGCTTAACTTAAATATTTACGAACAAACTGTAAATCTTCACTAATAAAATTGTCACTAGAGGTTCAATCGAACAAGTCCAAAAATTAACCGACGAAGCAAACGTAAGCGTTTCATACCACTTGTTTTACTAAGCCGTTTAATTAGATTTCTCATCCGAGTGAGGTAAAGGTCTGTATATACTAATAGATTGGAAAACGGGTTAAGAAAAGAGTTTTGTTATTAAAAATAGAGTTGAAATCCTTTTATTGAAAGAGTTTTGATATTTACTACTAGTTTTGAAACCTTTATATTTTAAAGTGACAAATCACAGAAGCGATTGTAGAAACAATCAATCACAAAGATCACATTCAAAGATGTGATAAAAATCCAAGGAAATCAGCTCAACAAGTTCTGTTGAATGTTTTTCAGATAAGATTACCTACGGAGGGGGGGGGGTCCAGGGGGGTTGGCAACCCCCCAAGGTGGGGGTGCGAGGGCAACGCCCCTGCTACGGGGTTCGACCTGCCCAGTCACGTAGCGGGGGTCCAGGGGGCAGCGCCCCGTACAAAACGGTACGACCTAATGATAAGGCCAGCGCGACCTAAAGAACTCGCGAACGACCTTCGGCTTAAGGCTTAGCTTGTGAGCGACCTACGACCTAACGTCCAGGCGACTTTTCCACGCGCACAAGCCACGAACCCGAGCGACCTAAGGGTCCATAACGTCCTAAGGCTGGAAATTCACCAAAAACACTAAAAAGTGGAGTTTTTCGCCAATCCAATCCAAACCAAATGCAAATGTGCATGTTAAAGTGATAGGGAACCATTCCCAACAGTCCAAGATAGTTATAAGCAAGAGTGTGAGATAAAAATCTCACATTTGCACCAAAATTTATGAAGATGAAGCTTGAAAGCAAGGAGAAGCAATCCAAAGCTTGAATCCAATATCTTCTACTTGAATTTGGAGTTGAATGTTGGATTAGCAATTAAATTTGAGCTTGGAATATTAATTTCCCCTTCCACTCACCATTAATACTAAAGCTTGGTTGTTAGGAAATTTATGAAGAGTGAGGAGAAGGAGAGAAGTGAGTTTGAGTTATAATGGCTAATCTAACCCAAAGCCCAAAGCGGGAAAAGTAAGTGAAATTCCACTAACTCCAAACCTATCAATGTTTATACTTGAAAAATTGTAAATGGCATTTCGAACTCAATGGAAGTGGTCTCGAGTCCTAATTTGACCATTTGCAAAAAGTAGCTTTTCGGACCAATATCCGATTAACGACAAAATATTTAAATAAAATATTTAAATAAAATCGATAAATATGCGGGTTGTTATAGACTCCCCTCCTTAAAAAAATTGCGTCCTCGCAATATAAGATGGAAATAAAAAGTAACAACCATAAAAGCATATTAACACAAAAGAAATTTGAAATAGGAAGTTCACCTCAAAGAGCAGGAGTAAGCAAGTCTGGATGTGTTCGCTCGATGAATTCTCTGGATTCCCAAGAGCAATCCTTAGGATTTGAGGACCATTGAACCTTCACAAGCGGAACATCTTTATTTCGGAGTCGTTTGACCTCCGAAGCAATAATTCGAATAGGATGCTGCTCGTAAGTTAAATTCGGCGAAACTTCAATTTCTTCCACAACACCAGGCTCAAGAATAGAATCGGAACGTCGAAGGCATTTCCGTAATTGAGAAACATTAAACACGTCATGCATAGCAGAAAACTGAGCCGGTAATGCAAGGCGATAAGCCACAGAACCAATACGTTCAGTGATAGGAAATGGCCCAATATATCAGGGTGCTAACTTTCCCGATCGACTGAAACGTACAACGCCTTTGATAGGTGAAACACGAATAAAAACAGAATCTCCCACAGAAAATTCTAACTTCCTTCTTTGATTATCGGCATAGGACTTTTGTCTACACTGGGCTTCTTTCATCCTATGTCGAATAAGTTCAATCTTCTCTGTGGAATCATGAATAAAGTCTGGACCTAAAACCAGCTTCTCACCGGCCTCAAGCCAACAAGAAGGAGATCGGCATGGCCTTCCATAGAGTGCCTCGAAAGGTGCCATACCAATACTAGATTGGAAGCTATTATTATAGGAAAATTCAACAAGTGAAATATGATCTTCCCAACTTCCACCAAAATCGAGCACACAAGCACGAAAAAGTTCTTCAAGAGTTTGATTCACACGCTCGGTTTGTCCATCGGACTGGAGGTGATAAGTAGTGCTAAAATTAAGCTTCGTTCCTAAAGCTTTTTGAAGACTCTTCCAAAATCCACTAGTAAACAATGGATCTCGATCGCTAACAATAGAAGTAGGAACTCCATGCAATTTAACAATTTCTTTGATAAAGAGTTTGGCCAAAAGAGGAACGGTTCGGTTAGACCGAACGGAAATAAAATGGGCGGATTTAGTAAGTCTATCAACGATCACCCATAAGCTATCATGACCCGAACGAGAACGGGGAAGGCCATCTATAAAATCCATGGAAATTTGGTCCCACTTCCAAATTGGAATTTCTAAAGGTTGCAATAACCCACCAGGCCTTTGATGTTCGGCCTTGACAAGTTGGCAAGTCATGCAACACTTAATAAAGTTAGCAATACCAGATTTCATTCCCTCCCAATAATAAAGTCGCTTCATATCAGCGTACATTTTACTACTACCGGGATGAATGGTGAATTTAGAACGATGGGAATCTTCTAAAATATCTTTACGAAGATCACCAATATTTGGTATGATAAGTCTTCCAAATTTTCGAATGCCGACACGAGAATCAATATCAAAGTCTTTCAAACCTTCAATATCAATTTTATCCTTAACCTTTTGGCCAAGAAGAGCCAATTCAGGATCTAGTCCTTGAGCTTCAAGAATGCGGTCAAAAAGAGAAGGATGGGCCTCAAGGCTACATAAAACAAGTGATGAGCATAAATCGGATATGCGCTCTCGAATCTCACAAGTGGATAAAATCTTGAGATCGTTCCATTTGGATATCATCATAGAAACAACTGCTTGTTATTTACGGCTAAGAGCATCGACGACACGATTACCCTTACCGGGGTTACAAAGAATATCAAGATCATAAGGTGCAAGGAACTCGAGCCAACGCTGTTGACGTAAATTAAGTTCCTTTTGAGAAAATAAATATTTCAAAGACTTATGATCCGTGTAAAGAATAAATTTCTCTCCCAATAGATAATGACGCCAAATTCGAAGGGCGAAAACAATAGCCGCGAGTTCTAAATCATGTGTGGCATATCTAGTCTCGGCCGGCTTCAATTGCCTAGAAGCATAAGCAATAACACGTTCTTTTTGCATAAGAACGGCACCCAAACCAACGTGGCTAGCATCAGTATAAACAACAAAATCTTGATTCCCTTCGGGAATAACAAGAATAGGAGCATTGGAAAGGATTTCTTTCAATTTCTGAAAAGAGGCTTCACATTTGTCCGACCAAATGTATTTAACTCACTTCTTAGTCAAGCCCGTAAGAGGCATGGCAATCTTAGAAAAGTCTTTAATGAAACGACGGTAATAACCCGCCAATCCGAGAAAACTACGAATCTATGTCACACACTCTCTGGTCTCTTCCAATCTTGAATCGCTTCAATCTTTGAAGGATCCACGGAAATTCCGGATTCGAAAATAATATGACCGAGAAACTTCACACGAGATTGCCAAAAGTGGCATTTAGAAAATTTCGCCTTTAATTGATTACTCCTAAGAGTTTCCAATACAATCCGAAGATGCTTTTCATGCTCCTCCTCGGTTTTAGAATACACATGGATATCATCAATGAAGATAAGAACAAACCGATCGAGGAAATCCTTGAAAACTCGATTCATGAGGTCAACGAAGTAAGCCGGAGCATTCGTTAAACCAAATGGCATAACAAGCCATTCATAAGACCTATAACGAGTACGGAACGATGTCAAAGGAATACTATCCTTAGCAATACGAAGCTGATGAAAACCGGTAGCCAAGTCCAACTGTGAAAAGACCCTGGCTCCGCTAAGCTGATCAAACAGATCGTCAATTCGAGATAAAGGATATTTATTTTTAATAGTCAGATCGTTAAGCTTGCGATAGTCAATGCAAAGCCTAAGCGTACCGTCGGATTTCTTCACGAAAATAGCCGAAGTTCCCCAAGGCGAGGAACTAAAGCGAATAAATTGCTTCGTCTCCAATTCGGACAACTGTTTGCGCATCTCCTCATTTTCCTTATTGGACATGCGATAAGGAGGACGAGTAATAGGTTGAGCTCCAGAAACAAGATTAATTCTGAACTCAATTGCTCGTTTAGGTGGTAAACCTAAAACGGCCTCGAATATGTCGGAAAATTCACGAACAACGTGAATACGAGAAATAATATCATCTTCATCGTCATCATCGTTATCATGAGGATTTAAAGAATATAAAGATGCCACCAAACAGGATTCTGAATCTTTAAGATTAACAAAAATCCGATTAACAGATAGTGGATGTCGGAGATGAATAGTCCGCTCGGGACATAGGATATGAGCTTCATAACGATTAAGCCAATCCATTCCCAAAATCATTCCAAAGCCTAGGTAACGCATAACATGCAAATCAGCTAGGAATGGAAAATTACATAAAATAATCTCCACATTTTTACAAAGCAAACTAAGAGTTGCGGATCCACCAACAGGATTCGCAATTTTTAAAGAAGTCATTAATGCAGTAACACTTAAGGAAAAAGTGTCTACTAGTTCCTTTGATATAAAAGAATGAGATGCACCCGTATCAAAGAGAACTCTAATAGGTTGATCATGAAATAAAATAATACCATCAAGAATGGAGTGAGAAATACCTCGGCCATGAGATGTGTTGCCAGGGGCTCGAGCCACATTCAACTTTCCTTCCTTCTTGCCTTCACGTTTGAGGCATTGATGTATGTAATGATATGGGCTCTTACAATAGCGACAAGATTTGGGCTTTGAACACTTATTCGCAAAATGATCCCCAGATCCACAGTTGAAGCATCTCGCACCACCAGGAGAAGGAGACTTTGCCGCAGGGGTTGCTTGCTTACCCTTTTGTTGGGATAAGGGCCTTTGAATTTATTGGGCCTCTTTTTGTTGTTGAAGTTGGGTTTGTAAGCCACTACTTCAACATCACTTTCTTTATCAGCCTCTTCCAGACGAAGAGCGATATCTATAAGTTGGTCGAAAGGAACTTCTAACTTTAGAAGTAATGGCTACTTGAGGCTTTTGTTTAAGCCATAAACGAACCTCTGGTTCTTCTTCAATGGGGTGTTGATGTATTCAACCCTATATTTGGAAAGCGACTCAAAGGCTGCGACGTAATCAGTCACAGAGGACTCACCTTGAACAAGGTCTATAAAGCATCGAGCCAGAGTTACCTTCTCTGCTTCTGGTACAAATTTTAACTCGAAGCGTGTCCGGAATTGCTCTCAGGTAAGGTCTGCTTCATCGACTTCATAAATAAGAAGTTCATACCAGTCCAATGCTCTCTCTTGGAGCATACTGGAAGCCACCTGAACACGGTGAAGACGACGAGATTCATGCGAATGAAGATTCGATCGCAGGTCCTCAACCAAGCCTGGACCTCGATGATAGTTTCAAAACGTTTAAATGGCTTCCTACCCAGGTTGGTGTAATCATTGCACAAACGTGCAAACCCAGATTTAGGGTGAGTAGGTTCCGGATTAGTGCAAGATGCTTGAGCATTCGTGACAAGGTCAAGAAGTTGCTGGGTAGTCATAAACACTCCATCTTGGGGAGTTGCAGTAGATTGACCGGCACGGGGACGTCCAGGTCTAACCATTTTTCTTCCTTAAGAAAGAAGGAGAAGAAAAAGGTCATTAACTAAAAGATATATCAAGCAATCTTGATAAGTGAAACAAGGAATCATAACAAAAATAGGATGAATCAGTACGAAGACTCGAATTAATCCCAAGGTACGACTCATAAGCTGGACATAGGACGATGATCCTTGTTAAGTTATTCTACATTCTTCCGAAGTTTGGCTCCGATACCAAGCTGTGACGCCCCATCTCTATACCCACGCTAGCCAAGAACACTACGGTGTAGTGCTGTCAACTAGCACGGAGAATAAGGCTGTTGAGGAGCGACCATCCATGTGATTGCTTATCACACGGTGGCTATAAATAATCTTCGGAAACAAACATAGAAATAAGCATAACACAAATCAGTCATAGACATCCATATCACAGAGGCGGAAGAAGATATGAATATATAACTAACACATGAAAGTATACATCAGAGTAGTCGTCAAAAAGATCCACAATAATACAAAAGAATAACAACACGTGCTATACAAAAGAATACAACCATGAGTCTATGTCTCAAGTGTATACAACAAAAACTGCTAATCTAAATAGTTAGCCAAAAGTCAGAGTACCAAATCCCGGGAAGAAGCCAAGCGGAAGCACCTGTAACATCTCGGTCTGACCCGAGTATTATTTAAGAAAATAATAAACGGACCAGTCTAGCTATAAATATTAGATGACATGGTATAAAATAAAAGATATGTCATAAACATAAAATATCCATACTGACATACTACTATAAGTATGCAAATGATGATCAACAGAAGATCAATCAATAAGAGATAAATCGATATCACAAGAATCTTCTCAAAGATCCAAAGAGGGCATCATACTCTAAACTTGTACTCATAACAAGTCAATGACATAAATTCCAGAAATCAACATAAGAAATCCAGAATCACAGAAAAAGGGAAAGAGGCCTGTCACATGACGGTCCGAAGACCATGGGGAGCTACCCCATATGGGTGAGTCGGAATCACCCAGATGAGGTCTAGGCTAACCAAAAAGCAAAAAGGTATGTGTGAGTGGAATCATACAAATGGTGTCTAGCCTAACCTCGCAACAAAAAGGTATGTGTGAGTGGAATCACACAAATGGTGTCTAGACTAACCTTGCGGACAAAGAGATATGTGTGAGTCGGAATCACACCAATGAGGTCTTGTCTAACCTTGCAAACAAAGAGACATCGCACAATTGCTAGTCTAAATCATAAAATGATCGTCATGGTCAACGAGAAGTGTCAATTACACTAAGTTAGTAAATATAAAAGTTTAGTTTCATGTCCCATAACCACTAGCTTAAGTTAAATATTTACGAACAAACTGTAAATCTTCACTAATAAAATTATCACTAGAGGTTCAATCGAACAAGTCCTAGAATTAACCGACGAAGAAAACGCAAGCGTTTTATACCACTTGTTTTACTAAGCCGTTTAATTAGATTTCTCATCCGAGTGAGGTAAAGGTTTGTATATACTAATAGATTGGAAAACGGGTTAAGAAAAGAGTTTTGTTATTAAAAATAGAGTAGAAATCCTTTTATTGAAAGAGTTTTGATATTTACTACTAGTTTTGAAACCTTTATATTTTAAAATGACAAATCAAAGAAGCGATTGTAGAAACAATCAATCACAAAGATCACATTCGAAGATGTGATAAAAATCCAAGGAAATCAGCTCAACAAGTTCTGTTGAATGTTTTTCAGATAAGATTCCCTACGGAAGGGGGGTCCAAGGGGGGTGGCAACCCCCCAAGGTGGGGGTGCGGGGGAAACGCCCCTGCTACGGGGTTCGACCTTCCCGGTCACGTCGCGGGGGTCCAGGGGGCAGCGCCCCGTACAAAACGGTACGACCTAATGATAAGGCCAGCGCGACCTAAAGAACTCGCGAACGACCTTCGGCTTAAGGCTTAACTCGTGAGCGACATACGACCTAACGTCCAGGCGACTTTTCCACGCGCGCAAGCCACGAACCCGAGCGACCTAAGGGTCCATAACGTCCTAAGGCTGGAAATTCACCAAAAACACTAAAAAGTGGAGTTTTTCGCCAATCCAATCCAAACCAAATGGAAATGTGCATGTTAAAGTGATAGGGAACCATTCCCAACAGTCCAAGATAGTTATAAGCAAGAGTGTGAGATAAAAATCTCACCTTTGCACCAAAATTTATGAAGATGAAGCTTGAAAGCAAGGAGAAGCAATCCAAAGCTTGAATCCAATATCTTCTACTTGAATTTGGAGTTGAATGTTGGATTAGCAATTAAATTTGAGCTTGGAATATTAATTTCCCCTTCCACTCACCATTAATACTAAAGCTTGGTTGTTAGGAAATTTATGAAGAGTGAGGAGAAGGAGAGAAGTGGGTTTGAGTTATAATGGCTAATCTAACCCAAAGCCCAAAGCGGGAAAAGTAAGTGAAATTCCACTAACTCCAAACCTATCAATGTTTATACTTGAAAAATTGTAAACGACATTTCGAACTCAATGGAAGTGGTCTCGAGTCCTAATTTGACCATTTGCAAAAAGTAGCTTTTCGGACCAATATCCGATTAACGACAAAATATTTAAATAAAATATTTAAATATAAAATCGATAAATATGCGGGTTGTTACAAAGTAACTTTTGCTGTAAGACTAAAGTTAAAGATTTTAAGAGTATTATTCAGAATGTAGTAAGTATCCGTGCACTCATAATACGCATGTTTAATATCTTCAAAATACAATTTACAAAAAGAATATTTATTATCAATTTGCATATTCTTTCTTTTTAAAAATTCAATATAATTTAGTTTTCCATGCATGATTAACCACATATGAATTTTATATTTAGGAGGAACGTTTGTTTCCAAATAAGTTTAAAAGAGTTATCAGTTATGCCCGAGAAATTAAGAAATTTATAAAAAGAATTTGAAGTAAATTTCTTACTCTTATCCCATTCCCAGTGAATATTATCATTTTCATTGTCAATATTATACAAATTCAATCTAGCATAAAGCAAAGATAGTTTCCTAAGAGTTGTACCTTCTAAAATTTTATTAAAACTAAAATTCGAAGGGGGATCACTCTTCGAAGATAAAACATCTAAAATTAAAGCATTCTTATAGTCACAAATTTCTAAAGCTCTTTAAATTCTATCCTAAGAGGAATAATAGAAATCCAACGATCATGCCAAAAATATATTATTTCCTGAATGAATAATCATATTAGTACCAAGGTTAAAAATCTCATGACATTTCAAAATTGATTAACAAAAATTAAACAACTTATTAATAACTGTATGTATAATTTGGTATAAGTTATTACTACCATTATAACAATGTTTAGAAATAATATCTTTCCAAATAGAATTGTCATTTATTTCCTTAAGTTTCCATAACCACTTCACGACGAATTCATGTTACGTAAACTAATAACTCCTAAACTTCCTTTTTTGATTTACAAATTATTTCCCAATTGACTATACATTTAAGACTACTATTGGGATTATCACCACTTCATAAGAAGTCCCTTCTTATTTTATCAATTTTATTAATCACCCAACCTGGAAAAAGATGCATAGACATCCAATAGATCAGAAGAGTAGATAAAACTGAGTTGATAAGAACTAATCTACCCGCTCCCGATAAAAACCTCCTATTCTAATTAGAAATTCTATTTTTAATAATTATAATAAACCAGTCATCATGCTTAAGTTTAGTTGGTGTAATCGAAAAACCAAGATAATCAAAAGGGAAAGTCATAGTTTAACAATTAAACATATTAGCAAGTAAAACTTCAACCTTATCAACGTCATTTAATACTAAAATGGAACTTTTATCCAAATTAATTTTTAGCCCTGAAAGAATTTCAAAGATGTATAAAATAAATTAAGGGTAACGTATGATTATGCAAATGGAAAGTAATAGTAAGGTATCACCCGCAAATTGAAGAATAGAAAGATCATTGCGAGAGATTTCACTACCAACACTCCCCAAAGATCCATTACCGACCACTATTTTAATTATCATAACAAAAAAGTCTATGGCTAATTTAAACAAAAGAGGCTATAAAGGATCACCCTGCCTTAAACCTCGTTTAGATTGAATTTTATTCCCTAAAATACCATTAACCATTATACTAGAATTACCAGTTTTAAGCAAAGTCATAATCCAACTAATCCATTTACGACTAAAACCTCTAGCCAATAACATATCAATTAGAAAATCCCAATCAACCGAATTAAAAGCTTTCGCAAAGTCTAGTTCTAGCAGAGCACATGTAATATTATTTTTACAACAATGATTAATATATTCTTGAACAACAGCCACTCCATTAGTGATATTTCTACCCTGAATGAAAGTAGTTGTGAACAAAAAATTAGATCATTCAATCTTGTGTTAAGTTTATTAGCTAAAACTTTTGAAATAATTTTAACTGAACGGTTAATTGAAGAAATAGGTTTAAAATCTTTTAAATTATTAGCACTGGTTTTTTTTATGAATAAAATTACGTTTGAAAAATTAAATCTTCCTAATTGTAAATTCCCTTTATGAAAATCATTAAACATGCTAATTAAATCGAATTTTAAAACATCCTAAAATATTTTGTAAAATAAAATAGGGAACCCATCGGGGCCCGGGGCTTTATCACAAGACATGCCATTAATGGCCTTCAAAATTTCCTCTTCAGAAAAAGGATTATCAAACTCGGAAAGGTCAATCCTAGAATCAATAGGATAAATATCATTCCATCTAACGTTAATTCTATATTTATTTTTAGTACCAAAAATATCTTTATAATAATCAGTAAATGCCTTACTAAGATCCCTTTGATCAACTAATTCTACATTATTCACAAAAATAAAATTTATCGTGTTACTACGTTTTCTACCACAAGCCATACTATGAAGAATTTTTTTTATTATTATCACCCTCATTAATCCATTGAATTCTAGATCTCTGTTTCCACACAACCTCTTCTTTTTCTAAATTGAATTAAGCTCTTCTTTTAAATTAGCGAGAACGTTACACTCACATAGATTTAGATGTCTAGTTTCTTCTATCTTGTTAATTTTAAGCATTTTAGAAAGAATGTTTTCTTTTTTAGTTTTATATACTACTAAAACCATTCCTATTCCAAATTTTAAAAAAGTTCTTAAGACCCCTAGGTTTTAAATTTTTTTTGGCAGAATATCCGTATTTCTCATATTATACTCATTGAAATCCATTTATTTTAAATTAGATTTGAAAAATTGGATTCTAATAAGTACATTTTTTTGAATTTAAAATTTCTATTAACAATTCTATGATGATCACATGTAAGAATTATAGGGTAATGATCACAATAAGTGTAAGGCAAACGAAAAACTCTACAAATAGAAAATTTATCCTCAATTTCATCACTGACGAAAAATCTATTTAGAAGGGCCATTGAAGGGGACTCTCTAGTATTACTCCATATGGATTCTCTATTAGTAAGAGGAATTTCAATCAAACTGGAATTAATAATAAATTGGTCAAATTCTTCCATAGAAGAGAAATCACTTTCCCATGGTCAACGCTCTCCTAGAAAACGTGTAGCATTGAAATCAGCCCCCATAATCCAAGAACTAGGAGCTATGATCTAAATTCTAGATATTCATTCCATAGAACCCGGCGACCAGTTTTTGAGTTTGGCCCATAAGCATTAGATACATTTAAAATAGACTTATCACTAAGGTTGATGAAAATAATATGTAAAGAGTGTTGTTTAGAAATACATTAAAGAAGTTTAAAAGAATTTTCCCTCCACCCTATAAGTAAACCCTCAGAAGCTCCAACAGAAGGTAAACAAGCTCAATTCCTAAAGTAATAACCACATAATCTTCTATAAAACCAAATATCTAGACACACTATTTTAGTTTCCTGTAAAAGTGCAATATCAATAAAATACTCCTTTAAAACGCTCTAATTTTATCGCATTTATTTAAATCATGCAGATCTATAATATTCCAGCTTAATCCTCATAAACCAACAGATCTAGGCCTCTCAATTTCCTAACTTCAAATATAATGTCAGAAAAAACAAAACGGTATCCCTAGCTAATTGATAAAACTCGGTGGAAGACAAACTGCCTAAAGCATACGAAGAATATGTACTGCCTAAATCAGAAATCACACCTGAACCTGAATTCATAACGTCACTCATGGCACTCGAATCAGATAACTCATCCAAAAATTGAGAATGACTACTATGGATCCTAGCACTACGGTGAACTGTACCACTAAAAACAATTGATTTCCTACGCCTGCCTCTCTTTGACGACAAAGATAAAGATGAGGCAGTGATAACAATAGTACAATCCTTATCAATATCCGTTGAAGAGTTAGAAGCACTATGATAAACATCCTTTATAACAGCACCCTCAACGGCTAAATCCACACCACCACTAGAATGAACACCCGTATTTATATCTTTGCCATCATCATTTGTTAATACATCCAACTTAACATCAAAGACAATCATAGAATGCAAGAAATTATTTGCCAAATGACATTGAAAAGAATTCGCATCATCTTCACAATGAATCGCCTCTTCACAAAAGTTAGACTGTCTCCCATAACCAATCTATCATCCTAAATCAGCCGTTCATCTTGACAAGATAATCCATCCATTGATTCCTTATCCCATTACAGTTTTGATCACCATACGAAACCAAACAGTTTGAACTAGAATCAGATACTCTGTACATGTATCTTCTACAATATCACAAGCCATTCGTTTTTCTGACTGCAACATCAACTCAAAATTACACTTAAACTGTCTCCTTGCAACCACATCCATATCCCTATCCAACCTATCACCAAGACCAGCAAACCCAACCATTTCGAAAAAGTTTCCAACCTTGAAACAATTTCAATCACCACGATAAACCAACCTATTAGGAATAATATCAAAAATACTATGCATATCTAGTGTATATCTTGTGCACATCCTTTGTAATATCCTGTGCGTATCACCTTCATTATTATCACAACCCATTTGATCATCATCAATATATCACTGCTTACACAGTATATGTTAGCTATCGTACTGCCAGTTGAATCATTCATGTAAACAGAAATAAGAGCATCATCCCAAACAGTTACTCTGCTTATTTCACTCACTACAATCTCATCCACCATAATACCAGAATTAGCACTTCCATTATAAACCACTAAAGCACCCTCAATTGTATCACTTTGATCATTTTCAGTAGTAACAAGCCAGAAGAATCATTCGTATCTTCACTCTATACTATCTCCTCTATAATAATAACAAAATTAGGACTTCCATTATAAACCTATAAAGCACCGTCAATCGTATTGCTATGATCAATTTTCATAGTAACACAACTTTTACTGTGCTTGATAGAATCCATCTCACAATCAGATGAAGCATTCTTATTAACAGAATTCAGAGCACCACCACAAACAAACACTCTACTATCATCTCTCTCCTTAAGCACCTTTACTTCAAACCTCTACCCATCATCACATAAATCATCACTCTTACAATGTACACTAGTCTCATCTAAATATTCAGATGAAATGCTCTCCTCCAAAGAATCATGAGCATACAAAATCTGATCATTTAATCTTACAACATCTCTCTTGTAAAGACCACATTCCACCTTTAAATTACCAAAATCAGCACCATGAACCTGATTCTCAAAATAGTTGTTATAAACCAAAGATTAACGAGATGATGTAACTCTAATTCAACATAGCTTCTTCGAACGAGTCAGAGATCAATACATCATCTTCTAAAGACATTAGACAATCGAAACGATTGGAAGTGACTATCTTAGAGCTTCTCGCATCACAAGTATTCAAATTGGATCTTTCGTTATGAACATGAGTGAAATCATTATTTATCTCACTCAAGTTGACCGAAGATTTAGAATTACTATTAGAAAAATCTGAAGATCTATGATCGAAGACTGAATCACTGGCTTCTAAAGATTGAGATCCCAAACTACAAAGCATAACAAAAGTGTCTGACAGCAGCGGATCAGAGAAAATGGAATCTTCTTTTTCAACTACGATAGAGAACTCAGAATCATAATTAACAACACTAAGATTGCTCAACAAATCAGCAGCAGAAACATCGTCATCTAAAGAGGACACATAATATCCAAAATACTCCTCTGGATCACCAAACTTCTTTCTATAACCTCTATCGATATTGACCTCATTAATTGCTTCAAAATGCTTGAATAGTTCTTCTAAGAAATCGATTCCCTCTGTTCTTTGATATCATAAGTGATCTAATAATATTCGCTTAAGTTTCATACACTTTAATACAAAGAGAAAATCGTGATTCGAAATAGAAATATTCTCACTCTTGTCTGCGATGGGGACGAATTTCGTCGAGCACTCGAACCTTTTGTGGCCAAAATATCCGCATTGAAAACATCTCACGAGGTCTCGGCAATCTTTGGCCACATGGGAGAATTCACCACACCGAAGACAAAACTTCCTACCTCTCCTAGAATTTACCCAATTCACAGTTTTGGTTTCTGAAAAGATATTTTAGGATCAGTAAATTTAACCATCTTAACAAATTGAGCAAAAGATCCCTTAGAATGAGAAATTCGATCAGAATAATGAAGTGGATGATCATAGATGAGAGAATTCGAAAACGAGGAAGAAAGATTAGAAAACGAGGAAGGAAGATACAGATACGAAAAAGCTTTGGATGCCATTTTCTTGGAGCAATAGTTATTTTATAATGATATACTTATATGAGAACCAACAACTTTTCCTTCTCCTTATCTTAAGTTTTAATTACTTATATTAGTTAATTCATAAGGCACGACTCTAGTTTAATTATCAAATCTCAACCTCCTCTTAACCTTCTACATTATTTAGTTTAAGTTATCTAATTAAATGTCTAAATAATGTTAACTAAAATTAGGGTCATTACAGCTTTGTAGTGGAGGCTCTCTGATCTCGGAGAAGGACAAGTCTTATATGGAGAAGGTTCCCTATGCGAGTGTAGTTGGTAGTCTGATGTATGTCATGGTTGTCACTAGACTTGACATTGCATAGGCAGTTGGATTGGTGAGTAGATTCATGCAATTCCACGAAAGACGCATTGTGTGATGCATCACCTCTATACTCACGCTAGCCAAGGACACTACGGGGTAATTCCGTCAACTAGCGCGAAGGATAAGGATGTTGATGAGCGGCCATCCGTGTAATTGCTTTGTGCGAGCACCGATATGTCAGATAGTATAACGTGCATTTCATTTCAAGAGGAAATCCGATATACCGATACAAACCCAAAGCTACTACACAGTGGCTATGTGGTCTTTTGAAACAAATATAGAAAAAAACATAACGTAAATCAGTCACAGATATTCATATCACAAAGGCGGAAATAGATATGAATATTACACATAGAAGTGTACATCAAAGTAGTGGTTATACAAGATCCACAACATCACAAAAGAATAGACACAAGCGCTAGACAAAAGAGTAAGTATACATCAATGAGTCTCTATCTCATATGTATAACAACAAAAACTACTAAACTAAGTAGTTAGACAAAAGTCAGGTGATGGACCCAGATAACGAGTCAAGCAGAAGCATCTGCAACATCTCGGTCTGACTCGAGTATTATTTAATAAAAAAATAATAAACGGATCAGTCTAGCTATAAATATCAGATAAAATGAGATAGGATAAGAAATATAACAAAAATGTATGATAACAATAATGCTATACTATGAAAAGTATACATTTAACATCAACAAAAATCATATCATATCTCAAGAATCTCATAACAGCAAAAAGAATGTCATATTCTTTATTTTATTCACCAAACCACAAATATTGACAAACATATGAATGTCAATCATAAAAATCGGTGAAACACAAATTTTAGAAATCATCAATTAGAAATCCATAAATCACAAAAGGGGGAGGCCTATCACAAAAACGGGAGCATGAAAACTTACCAACACGTGTGTCACAAACGGGTCGTTATCCCATGGTCGTTAACCATAAAGCCGGTGCAACGACGTAGTACAATATCGGTACGTCCGAGGAACCTGAAACTCAAATAATTCGCAACAACGACGTAGTACAACGGTACGCCAGATGAACCTGATAAGCCGGACAACGGCGTAGTACAACGTTACGCCCGATGAACCGAACTCCAATAATATGGAACAACGACGTTGTACAGCGTTACGCCCGATGAACCGAACTCCAATAATAGAACATGGGTCGCTAGCCCACAAAAATGATTCGAACTCCAAAGAATGCATAGGTCGTTAGCCTATAAAAGAAATGAGGCGAAACTCAATAAAACGAGGTATAGTCCCTTACGTGGACAAAGAGACATCGCATATCGCAAGTCTAAATCACAAATGATCATCATTGATCATCAAGAAGTGTCAATTACACTAAGCTAGTAAATAAATGAGTTTAGCTTCATGTCCCATAACCACTGGCTTAGATTAAATATTTACAAACAAATTGTAGATCTCCACTCGAAAATTGTCACAAGAGTTTCAATCGAACAAGTCCAAAAATTAACCGACGAAGTAAACACAAACGTTTCATACCACTTGTTTTACTAAGCTTTTAATTAGATTTCTCAAACGAATGAGGAAAAAGTTTGTATATACTAATAGGTTGGAAAATGGTTTTATAAACGAGCTTTGTATTAAAAGTAGAGTTGAAATCATTTTGAGGAAAGAGTTTTGATATTTACTACTAGTATAGAAACCTTTGTATTTCAAAGTGACAAGTCACAAAAATGATTGTAGAAACAATCAATCACCAAAAATTCACATACGAAGACGTGAATCAAATCCAAAAAAATCGATACCAAATCCATTAAAATGGGAATTCCCTAAAATCCTGAAGTAGAAGTCATCAAAGTCGATAATAAATGATAACAACAAATCAGATAATCACGAATCGATAAAAATTGGAATCTCAAGCAAATAGGCGAATTGGACTGAAGCAAGCAGGTCAGTCGACTGGACCAGATGGTTAGTCAACTGGCATAGAACCTGGAAACTCTTGGGTTTCCAGGCCAGTCGACTGATACGGGCATAGAGAATTTTCTGCCCCCTGGTTCAATCGACTGACCCCCTGGTTCATTCGACTGAAACTGCTTCACCAGCAATTTCAGCCTAGCCCCCTTGTGGGGCAAAATCCATAACACGAAACGGGACGATACGAGCGAGCAACGACTATTAGGGATTTACGCTTAGTGACATCCCAGCCTTATATGGCTCTCCGAAACACCTCACTAACGTGTTCAAACATCAAAGATTGGATTTTTAAAGATTTGAACTCAAAACACCAAAAATTGGAATATTCACCAATTCAATCCAAATCAAAAGCAAATGAACATAAATAAGTATTAGGAATTCATACCTAACAACAATGATAGCTATAGAAGTAGATGTGAGTTCAAAAACTCACCTTTTACACAAAAACAAGGAAGGAGAAGCATGAAAGCAAATGAAGATCAACTACTCTTCAACTTCAACTCTAGAAACTCCAATCTAAGTCTCGATGCAATAATTTCCCAAATTAGGTTATAGGAAATTTCTGAAATTGGAGAGAGATTGAGATGGAGAAAAAGAAGGTGATGCTTACCTAAGCTTCTCTTTGATTTTGAAGCTAAAACTTGGATTTGCAAATGAAGCTAGGGCTTAGGAATTCCTAATCTCTTTTCTCCCCCCTCCCCCATTTTTGCTTAAAGCTTGAAGTGTTAGAAAATGAGAATAAATGAAGAGGAGAGGGGGTGGAGCTAGGGTCTTATGTTGAGTTATTGGGCTGAAACCCAAACCCAAAGCCCTAAGTGAAAATGTCAAAATTCAAGCTAACTTCAAACATATCAATGTTTATACTCAAAAAGGTCGCAGACATCATTTTGAACTCAATGGAAGTGGTCTCAAGTTCTAATTCGGCTATTTGCAAACAGTAGATTTTTGGACTTAAATCCGACTAACGGTGCTATTTTTAAATAAAATATTTAAATATACAATCATAAAATTTGCGGGTTGTTACACTTTGGGAGGCGGTGAAGTATATTTTCAGATATCTTAAAGGGACTTCAGACCATGGGCTTGTCTTTGACGGTAGAGATAGAGATTTCAACTTGATTGGATTTTGTGATTCTGACTATGCCAGTGATAGAGATCGGAAGCCAACCTCGGGTTATGTGTTCACCGTTGATGGAAAAGTTATTAGTTAGAGAGCGAGGTTATAGACGATTGTGGCTTTGTCTACTGCAGAGACAGAGCTTATAGCTGCGATTGAAGCGGCTAAAGAGGCACTTTACTTGAAGCGTTTGTTGTGTAACTTGGGCTTCGTGTATGAAGGTATAAATGTGAATTGTGATAGCCAAAGTGTAATTCACTTAGCTAAAAATCTGGCTTTCAACTCAAGGACATAGCATATTGAGGTGAGAAAGTCATTTCTTGTCTCTATAGATGAAGAGAAGCTTATACGTCTTCAGACGGTTCACACAGAGGGGAATGCAGCGAATATGTTGACCAAGTCGTTACCCGTTGCAAATTTCGAACATCTCTCGAACTTGATTCGCTTGATGAAGTGCTAGGTGCCACAGGGTGGCATGGAAAAGAGTGAGTTGGTAGATGGAGATGTTTGTTTTCATTGTGAAGATTGATAGATCCTACTTGGAGAGGGTACTTTCAACATTTTGTTGGTGGGCGGTGTCCTTGCCGGAGTTCCTTGACAAAGTGCAATGGGTGATGGCTACGACGAAGCTCATTGAGAAAGTATCTGTGGTGTTTTGTCCGAGAGCTATTTGGAGTAAGAGGATGTAGGTGGATTTGGTGGGCTTATGGGGAAATATAGTACCATGGTGGAGATTGTAAGATTTGTTTGAAAGATATTTGAGATAATTACTCAAATATATATTGCCCCTTTTATAGCATTAAAGAGAGTAATAAATTACCAACATAAGAAGAAGAATTATTTTGAAAGATTGAGGTAATCAAGCAATTCTCTAATTAGCTGATTAAAGAATGAATCTTATCAGGCACATGTAAATTGGCGAAAAATGGAAAATCAAATGGATAAACGTTTCATGTATGAATAGGAGAATTAACGAGGCATTGATTTATGACCATAAATCAATTACTTCAACCCCAAGTGATAATCTATATATAAAGGCAGAGATTAGCATGAGTAGAATTATCTCTCTCGGTTGTATTTCTTATCCTTCTTCTCCATTATCAATTTTGTAAAATTTTCTCCTCTTAGAAAGTAATAAAATCTCCTCTCCCCAAGTGGATGTACACTACCCCGCAGTAGTGGAACTTCGATTATTGCTTGATTTGTGATTGCTTTTAGTTAGCGACTATCTGTTTGTTTTGCCTCATCATCAATCTGATCATATTTGTTTTTCCAGAACATTGAGTTTTTTGTTCCTAAGGCGATCTTGCGGGATTTTTCCCCAACATCACTAACTATGTCTGTATTTTGTGTCCCAATAGATTATTCATACATACATGCATATATAGTAAAATTATTTTTCCATTCAACTATAAAGATAGATATAGATTGCATACATTATGTATATACACAATAATCATAATGTTAATTTGTAAATCTATTATAATCATTTACCTCGAAATTTTATCATACATTACAAATTATTTTTTAAACTTCTAATATCTGCATTATGGTTCCTACATTTTTTTACAAAATCCTACTCAATCCTTTCCTACTATTTACCATCAAGTCCGTATATTTAAACTAAATGCGTAACTCTAAATTTAACATATCTAAAAAAATTCGGTTACGTAATATTTGTTAATTCATTTAAAAAATCATTAAAATATATCAATTTTAATATGTATACCATATTCATATGAACAAAAATGGTATAATTATTTTGTTTAAACCAATATAAAAATATATTAGTTACATAACATAAATTGTTCATAAAAATAATAATAATTTTAATTTAAAGTTCTTTCATTACACTAAATTTATTGTATATTTTAACATTATATGGCACAATACATAATAAATTTCTAATTTTAACATTAAGAATATAAATAAAATATTTTTACAATATCATCGTTTGCAATTAGGGATGGCAATGAGACAGATCTAGAGTCCAAACCCGGTCGATCCGCCCCTGTTTTGGCCCTTCCAGACCCGCTCCATTGGATCATTGGGACGAGTAGTCCCGTGACCCGTTCTTCTTGAGTGCTCCGGGTCCAGGGTCGGGTCGGGGCTCGGCTGACCGGCCCCAACCCGATCCCCACTACTAACATCTTATGAAACTGCTTTATCACTATAATGATTTATTAATCTTCTTGGATATAAGTGATTCTAGCATGGATATTAAAATGTTCCAATCAATAATCTGTAGAAAAAATTAGAGTATTAAGTTGCGTCATTAATAATTATACAATAATATACATATAGATATATATATATATATATGTATATATGTATATATGTATATATATATGTATGTATGTATATGTGTGTGTGTATGTACATATGTGTGTGTATGTATGTATATGTACATACATACACACACATATCATACATACATACATACATATATACACACACACACACACATATGTGTATGTGTGTATATTATGAATTGTTATTGTAGACATCATTTTTATTAACTTTCCTAAGGCACGTTGTGTGACGCCCCACCTCTATACCCACGCTAGCCAAGTACACTACAAGGTAATGCCGTCAACTAACACAGAGAATAAGGCTGGTTAGGAGCGACCATCTATAGCCTTGCTCTAACTATCTATTGAATACATCGACAATAATCATACCAAGCAGGTCGACATACCCAATGAATACTTAAAACAAAACCATAGGTCGTTGAAGGATCTATCAGAACAGAATATAACAACTCAAATGTAATATACATCACAGAACAGTAGATCATCATATACACATATACAGATACATAACAGAGTTTACAAAATAATACATGCCAAGTGGTATAGCAAACCACAATATACAGACGAGTCAAAGGAATACATATATCAGACTTACAAATAAAAGGACTACACAAAAAGCTTTAACAAAAAGGAACAAGCTGAATAGTCCATGCGGAAGCAAAATAGGCTAAGTCCAAAAGCACCTAACCTGAAACATCTCGGTCTGACCCGAGTATAAAATACACGGGTCAGTCTAGCTAAACAAATCAGTTAGATAAACTGAACCACAATAAACCTGCAAGGTTACAAGGGATAACAAATATCTCCAAAAGAGATAACACAATCATCTAGCAAAAGATGAATCATACGATAACATAACAAGCCTCATATCATCGGCAACTCATAGAAACAAAGGATAAGAATATCCCAAAGCAAACCAAAAGGCAATAACAAATACCAATAAGGTATACATGTTCCACAAGGTAAACGCTACGCATCATGCGGCTCAAAAAGACCAACACCGAAGGGCGATATCTAGGGAATATACATATGAATGAAACATCAGAAAATTGCTCGAGCTCAGTACTGTACAAACAAGGATCCATGAGCCCGAAGACTCCAAACCCAATATCACCCATGCGGCTCATAACGACCAACATCGAAAGCGATACAAAAGGGCAACCCAATATCAACCATGCGGCTCATAACGACCAACATCGGAAGCGATACTAAAGGGCAACAAACCCGAAGGCACAAACCCGAAGGCAACATACCCGAAGGCAACATACCCGAAGGAAACAAACCGTAGTGGTGAAGGTCAAAGACCCAGTACTAGACACCACTAACTGGCGGAATGTGTTATAACTCTCAAAAAGGAATCCGAAAAGTGGTAATGTGAGTCCCATAACCACTCGTTCGCACTAAACGGTTTACTATCCGTTAGTTAATTTCACACTCAAAGCAGTACAAAGTTCACCTCATATCATCGGTAAACCAAACCCGGAGGTTAAAACGATCAATTGAATAGGTCGGGGATTAATCGGAAAGATAAACACACAGATTCATAGTCCGTGTTTTGCCTAACCATTTAATCACCCTTCCACTTCGCTCGAAGTGCGAAATTGTGCGTGTGTTTTAAATAGAATTTATAAATCGGAGAAGCGAACTTTTAATACGATTTGAAGAAATCGTTTATAAAACCCGTGAATGAATTCAAAAGGGAATCATTAAGGTCAAATATGCATAAACAACTAGTTAGAATCAATATACATCGATAAAAGTGAAAATCACAAACAAATAGGCACACTGGACAAAATGAAGCAGGTCAGTCGACTGGCCTACTGCAGTCAGTCGACTGAACCTTAACCCGAGAGTTTTTAAACTCTGCAGTCAGTCGACTGACTGCAGGGGGTCAGTCGACTGGCTGTAGCTGGAAATGTTTTCCAGCCTAGCAAATGGAGGAGCAAACTCACCCCATTTGCAACATGTCGAGCAATGGACTTAAGGGGATTTTGCCAATCGATAACCCAACACCATTGACTCTGATTCACCACCAAAAACCATGATCAAACATCAAAGTTATGATTTTCAAGGATTTGACTCCAAAACACCAAAGATGAAATGTTCACCAATTCAATTCAAACCAAAGGCAAATGCATATGAACAAGGTGTTAGGAATTCATACCCAACATCAATGAAATCAAGAGAAGTAGATGTGAGTTCAAAACTCACCTTTTATCTCAAAACAAAGAAGAAGGAGTTCAATTTGCAAGGAGAAGACCAACAAATCTCCACTTCAACTCTACTAGCTTCAATCTAAGAATAAAACAAATATTTTCCTAAGTTAGATTTAGGAAATTTTCTGAAATTGAAGAGAGAAAGAGATAGAGAAGATGAAGAGGAGCTTACCAATGGCTTCTCTATGATTTTGGAGCAAGAAATCAAGTTTACAAGAAGAAACTAGGGCTTGCAATTTCTATTTCTCTTTCCTTCCACCATTTTCAGTTTTCTTAAGCTTAAGAAATGAAATGAGGGTGAATGAATGAAGAGAGGGCTGAGTTAGGGGTTTAGTTAGCTAGTGGGCTGAAGCCAAACCCAAAACCCAATAGAAAAAGAGTCAAAATTTCACAAACTCCAAACATATCGAAGCTTACACTCAAAAAGATCGCAAACGCCATTTTGGAACCGATGGAAATGGTTTCGAGTTCCAATTCGGCCACTTGCAAAAAGTAACATTTCGAACCTAAAATCCGACTAACGACGCTATATTTAAATAAAACATTTAAATATAAAATCGTTAAATATGCGGGTTGTTACACGTTGTTTTTGTATTCATGTATTATTTGGTGATAACGAGTATAAGCAAATAGATATATGTACGTTGGTACACAATTTTGAATCAATACATAAAGACTTATTGGATCATGGGGCGGATCGGGTCAACCCTGACCCGTACGGGTACCGGGAAGGGGCAAAATTTCAGACCCACACCAGGTCTAAGGGGTGGGTCTGGGGCGAGGTCTAAAAAACCATAATAGGTATGGGTCACTAAAAACCCGCTCCATTGTCATTTCTATTTATAGTGAGTTACATGTTAGTTTCCTTGTAAAAATGGTAAACACTTCACCTTAGTATTTATGTACCGAATAAATAAATATAGAATAATAACTTTCAGTTAGAAATCCAGTTATTGGACTTGATCGTACTGTAGAATATTTTTAATTAGTTGAAAATTGTTGAAGGAATCTTTAATATACTATGGGCTACACAGGAAACACGAGTTTTAACGGATAAATAAAAATTTGAAGGGTTTCAACAATTAGCGGTTATAAAATAACTTAAGGATTTACTTCTGAAATATCAAGTTATTGTTGTGCACCATAATATGATGTATGAGGAAAATTCCAGCATATAAGATCTTTATGTAAATTGAAGTACGTAAAAAGAACTAAGTCAGCAATTTAACCTTTTAATTTTTGAGGGCACAAATCTGGACCACCAGCGGGAAAAAGGGGTTAAAAAAAGTCCGACCTGTCGGATTCGAACCAACGACCTAAGGATTCTTCTACTAATTAACTACCGTCCTCTGCTCTACCAACTAAGCTAAGGTCGGTTTTTATAAAAATAATTATCTATTCGGTTACGTAATATTTGTTAATTCATTTAAAAGATCATTAAAATATATCAATTTTAATATGTATATACCATATTCATAAGAACAAAAATGATATAATTATTTTTGTTTAAACCAATATAAAAATATGTTAGTTACATAACATAAATTGTTCATAAAAATAATAATAATTTTAATTTAAAGTTCTTTCATTACACTAAATTTATTGTATATACATTATATGGCACAATACATAATAAATTTCTAATTTTAACATTAAGAATATAAATAAAATATTTTAACAATATCATCATTTGCAATTAGGGATGACAATGAGACGGGTCTAGAGTCCAAACTCGGTCGATCCGCCCCTATTTTGGCCCGTCCAGACCCACTCCATTGGGTCATTGGGACGAGTAGTCCCGTGACCCGTTCTTGAGTGCTCCGGGTCCACGGTCGGGTCGGGGCTCGGCTGATCCGCCTCAACCCGATCCCTACTACTAACATCTCATGAAACTGCTTTATCACTATAATGATTTATTAATCTTCTTGGGTATAAGTGATTTTAGCATGGATATTAAAATGTTCCAATCAATAATCTATAGAAAAAATTAGAGTATTAAGCTGCCTCATTAATAATTATACAATAATACACACACAGATATATATATATATGTATATATGTATGTGTGTGTGTATGTATGTGTGTGTGTATTTGTGTGTGTGTGTATGTGTGTGTGTGCGCACACACACACACATACACACACACATACATACACACACACATGTGTGTGTGTCTATATTCTGAATTGTTATTATAGACATCATTTTTATTAACTTTCCGAAGACACGTTTTTGTATTCATGTATTATTTGGTGATAGCGAGTATAAACAAATAAATATATGTACGTTGGTACACAATTTTGAATCAATACATAAAGACTCATTGGATCATGGGACGGATCGGGTCAACCCTGACCCGTACGGGTACCGGGAAAGGGCAAAATTCCAGACCCGCACCGGGTCTAAGGGGTGGGTCTGAGACGAGGTCTAAAAAATCCGGAATATGCATGGGTCGCTAAAAACCCGTTCCATTGTCATTTCTATTTATAGTGAGTTACACGCTAGTTTCCTTATAAAAATGGTAAACACTTCACCTTAGTATTTATGTGCTGAATAAATAAATATAGCATAATAACTTCCAGTTAGAAATCCAATTATTGGACTTAATCGTACTGTAGAATATTTTTAAGTAGTTGAAAATTGTTGAAGGAATCTGTAATATACTATGGGCTGCACTGGAAACACGAGTTTTAACGGATAAATAAAAATTTGAAGGGTTTCAACGATTAGCGGTTATGAAATAACTTAAGGATCTACTTCTGAAATATCAAGTTATCGCTGTGTAAAATTCCAGCATATAAGTTCTGTATGTAAATTGAAGTACATAAAAAGAACTAAGTCAGCAATTTAACCTCTTAATTTTTGAGGGCACAAACCTGGACCACCAGCAGAAAAAAGAGGTTAAAAAAGGTCCGACCTGCCGGATTCGAGCCAGCGACCTAAGGATTTATCTGCTAAATTAACTACAGTCCTCCGCTCTACCAAAGTCGGCTTTTATAGAAATAATTATCTAAATGTTATAATATATGTAAATATATAAGTGAATATGCTTTTGTGTTTTTCTATTAGTCCCACATCATGGGATATGTTCCATCTCATGCTCCAATGCCTATATATAAAGGAGCCTGTGTAATGTAATTGGATGAATCAATCTGATATAACCAATCTCTGAATGAATAAAATATCTTCATTCTTTTACTCTAATGGCTTCTTCTCTTATTTCTTTAAAACATATTCTTATTTGTTTATAACACGTTATCAGCACGATCTACAATTATGAAATCAGATCTATTCTTCTCCGGATCTAATTATAGATCTCAAAACGGTAAGTTATTTTTCTATTATGATTGATCTAATCTTCCAAATTATTATTTTTTATATATCTCATTCCATTCTAGATCTATTTCTTCAGATCTAAATCTATTGTCTTATTTTTTAGATTTTATTATACTAGTCTTATAATTTTATATTTTATGTAGATCTAAACTTTAAGATCTAATTCTTATTTTGTTGGTTATTATATTTCAGATCTAATTTGTTTGTTGTTGCTATTTTTCTGATAATATTATATTGTAGATCTCAATATCATGCTTATTTTTATGTTTTATAGTTCATTTATTTTGGAATGCAAGTTTGAACTTGACAAAATTTGATATTGTTGATTCAACAAATTTATTGAATTTGATTGCATTTAGTTTGGATATGGATTTGAGAAATCAATCATGGTTGGTAAATGAAGTTTTCATTTTGAAAACATTTTGATTTGATTTAGATTTAAATGAATACTTTGGAAATTATTTTGATATACGATTTATATTTCCAGAAGAAATATTTTATTGTTTCTAAGAGAAACAAATATAAATATAATACGTATCTAGAAGATCGTATTAAGTGAATGGAAACATTAGTAAAAGCTTACATGATAAGCTTAATATCTTCCAATGTTTCCTTGTTAAAAAAAAAAAAAAGGAAAAAGGAAATAATAATTGAGAACCCGCAGTTTTCATAAATCAGTAAATTACAAGTTTCCTCAAAATAAAGAACCATAAGTTCTAACTAAAAAAAAAAAAGAGGATCAGAAAATTTAATCATAAAAAAAAAAAAAATAAGTTTGAACAACCTGAAGTTGTGCAAAGATTTTTTTTCCAACCAGAAGTTGTATAACTCAAAGTCCAAGACTTGAAGTCTTGAATTATGAAAAGATTTTCTGACAATGTTTTAGAGATTTATTTATATTTATATTGCAAAATCTAACATCCCAGAAGAGATGTTATAGGAATTTTATTTTAAAATTATGTGAAAGGATTGTCTAGTAATACTAACCTGAAGTTAGATCATTTCTTCGAAGATGAAGGAAACTTCATTAATGATGAAAATCTAAGTGCAGTAATAAATGATATGGTCGAATTGACCAATAATAGCAGCCTGAAGTCTGCTATGTGGATTTTATTTTATTTCAGTTCAATAAATCAGTTTGAAGTTGGTAAAACCCAAGTTTTGATAATCTTTGGGTGTGTTTGCCAAATTATACATTTGAAGAAGTACATTTTAATATTCTCCAGAAGAGATAATCCATATGACATACTCTTGAAGAGATGTTTTATGATTTTTATATTTCAAAATCCAAACATCCTAGAAGAGATGTTGTAGAATTATGTCAATTATGTAGAAAAAGATATTGATTATTGATGACATTCCAAAAACAATGCATATAAAGTATCTTTAGAAGAGATATGTACCACTCTAGAAGCGGTGTTTGTGAAATATCCCCAGAAGTGATATTATTCATCGTATAGCACTATAAAAGAATTGCCTATAAAATATTGTCAAATGTGATAATAAATTATCCAAAATTCAATCGTCTATTGTCATGGACCCGTAGCTCCATTAGACAAATAGTGATATGTAACCTTTTACTTTTCAGAACTTACGATGAATCAAATATTATATGCACAACTATTCTTGAAGAAATATCTTTAGATATGCTCCTGAAGAGATAATCTATATGTCGTATCATAATTTTCACTAAAGCTATATAAATACGGTCTTGAACAAATCGGTATGTGCAATCATTATAATTTCTTATTTTTATAACATTTCAAGGGTCCAGAAGATACTCTTATTTATGTTGTAAATATATCTATTTTACTGAACTCTCTAGAGGAGATGTTTATATATAATTATAATTATATATATATATATATATATATCTAGAAGAGAAAGTTCACTCCAGAAGTGGTGATACTAATATATCTCTAGAAGAGATTTATAAATTTGAAAATGATAACATATCTCTAGAAGAGGTTTATTCATATATTTGGTAATTTTATTAAACCAAATAAGTGTACATAAATTTGATTATAAAGGATCCTAATTTAGCTTAGATTAGATCCTAAAAGTTTGAGAGCTAAGAGGAAATCTGTATCTGTAACATTCCAAGTATCTAGAAGATGCTATTATTATTTTTGCTGTAATTTTTTTTTCACAGAACTCTCAATAGAGATGTGTAGAAATGTCTATATGCAATTAAAAATTACTCCTTGATAAGTAATCATAATTAGTGTTCAAAACTGATATTTGAGATATAATTGAGGAATAAAACTTAACAACTTGAAGTTGTGTGTATATTTTGTTCGAACCAGAAGTTCGATATGGTTTCAAACCAAATGTTTTGAACATTATCATGCGGTTTTGACAGGTGTGCATTGACATTGATTTATAAATAGAAATTAATAGTTTTGATCCTTGTAATAGTTTGTTCCAAAAATCACTAATTCAAATGAGAAAGAATATGAAAATTTTACAATATACATGTGATACGTGGACGCACGTATACATCCATATATGTAAATATTTAGCTAACAACCTGAAGTTTGTGATAAGCTATTATTTAGTGATTATGCATAGATATTATTTAGTGATTTAAAATTTAATCAACATAAATGTTGAATGACCTGAAGTCATGTATGTATTCAAATGATCTACACAATAAGTAAATTCCTCCAATAGCTTAGATCAATGAATGAGAACAAACTCTAATAATCAATATCAATTGAATGTATCTTATCAATGAATAAAAGAATTATCCTCCTATTATTAATATGTATGGTGTATTTGCTAGTAGCAATATCATAGTGGATCAAAATGAGAATCCAAAGATGATTATTATTTAATGTGACAATGTTTGTCAACATTGAGGGGGAGGATAAAGGGATACAAGCTCATTTTGATCATCAATGTGAAATATTTGTTAAAATATACAATGATGCAAAATATTAAGTAACTTGAATAAATTATCAGTAATATCCCTAGTAGACTTTCTCCAATATTGATTTGAATCCCTGAAGGATCAAAATTTGTAAACCACATTTGAAATATGGTTCAAAAGTCAGTTCAAAATATTTTTGGAGTAAGTGATAAAGATGCCAAATAAAGGAGGTGGGTGTTCTTGAAGAAACACATAAGGATGCTCTGAAAGAGATCCATGACATGATTCTCAAATAACCCTAGAAGTGGGTTAGGTACCTAAAACATGATAATTAAAGAGATCTCAATAAATCATGTCTAGAACTGACAAGAAATAATCATCGATGATAAATTTGTAAATAATAAAGCGCTTATATTTATAAATAGATTGAGAATCTTAAATTAGGGGAAAACATGACTGGCCATCATGAATCCTTTAATAGTAGAGAAATATGGACATGTAGTCCGCAAAGTACCGAAAGTACTTGAAATGCTTAATATACCCTGAAGGTATAAATGTGGTTTAAAATCATATTAAACAATGAAAGTATATAAATTCCTGAAGAATACAAATAACTTTCATTGTTATAAAGAATGCAAAGAACAAGGAGAGTAAATTTCAACCTACTTTTAAGTATTGTTGTAATGAAAATCTTGATATAATTCATGATGAGTAGATTACTTCCTATTTTTAAGTATTGTTGTAATGAAACTCTTAATATCCATTGAAGTGATAGTTGCGATATGCAAATACTTATTAAAGTATACAAACTTCTGAAGAATATATATAACTTTTGTAGTTATAAAGAATGAAAAAGACATGAAGTGTAGATTACAAATTTCTTCTAAGTATTGTTGTAATGAAAATCTTGATACATCAAGATGAGTAGATTACTTCCTGCTTTCTAGTAATGTTGTAATGAAATTTTTAATATTCATGAAAGATGTATAGTTGCAATGCGTAAAACTAATTTGAAGCAAAAAAAAAAAAATTAATGAAAGCACATGAAGTGTGTTTCATAAAAGTAGCATACAAATGCATAAAATGGAAACCATATTTGGAAGAAACAATCTTAGAAAATTTGATTGTATCGAAGGAAACTATTAATAAATTGTATTATTAATGAAATTCATATTTATAGATCCAGAAGTATCTATAACCAATTTGAGATATCGAAAGACGAATATAAATTCAGAGGAAAATTTTAAATCAGGGGGAGCATCCATAAGTATTTTATAATGCACTCTTTTTCCTTAACTAAGATTTTTCCCACTGGGTTTTTATTAGTAAGGTTTTAATAAGGCATTATCTTGATCCAGAAGTATCAACTCCCTAGTAACATTTGAAATAAGCTATAATGTACTCTTTTTCCTTATTTAAGATTTTTCCCACTGGGTTTTTCTTATTAAGGTTTTAAGGAGGCATTATCTTGATCTAGAAGAATCAAACGTCTTTTCAAGAAATAACATCTGAAATATGTTATTTAAGTTAAATTATATTTTTATTCTTGACTAAGGTTTTTCCCATCGGGTTTTCCTTTGTAAGGTTTTTACTGACGTATTAAATTGATCCAGAAGTATCAAACTCTGTCTGATGCAGTAAATTATTGAAATATGACATACTATATTGTACTCTTTTTCCTTCACTAAGATTTTTCCCATAGGGTTTTACTTAGTAAGGTTTTAATGAGGCATTAGTTTGATCCAGAAGTATCAAGCTTTATTTAAGAAATAAGAAAATAAAATATGTCATTGTACTCTTTTTCCTTCACTAAGATTTTTCCCATTGGGTTTTTCTTAGTAAGGTTTTAATAAGGCATTATTTTGATCCTGAAGTATCGAACTATTATAAGGAATATCATTTTTAGTATGATATTTATGATTTCACAAGTTGCACTCTTTTCCCCGTTCAAGATTTTTTCCCACTGGGTTTTTCGAATAGAGGTTTTTAATGAGGCAACAGACAATATCTGTATCAACTGAATGGATGTATGAAAGCAAGATAATAATGATGGGGAGCAATTGTTATGGACGGTTTAAAAGAAACAATTTCTAGCAACCATATGAGCATCCAAGATTTTGAAGACGCATATTCAAGGGGGAGTGTTATAATATATGTAAATATATAAGTGAATATGCTTTTGTGTTTTTCTATTAGTCCCACATCATGTGATATGTTCCATCTCATGCTCCAATGCCTATATATAAAGGAGCCTGTGTAATGTAATTGGATGAATCAATCTGATATAACCAATCTCTGAATGAATAAAATATCTTCATTCTTTTACTCTAATGGCTTCTTCTCTTATTTCTTTAAAACATATTCTTATTTGTTTATAACACTAAATCATTTTCAACGTGGATAAATAACACAAATACTTACCCTACAAAGTTCACAAACCACCAATAACTGAATGATTACCCATAAAATGATGCTGCACAATAACAATTTAATTACATACACATACCTCGCTACTACGATAACAAATCATCACCGATTGTTACAACCAAAGAACAAATTTGAAGAAATATCATCATATGGCGTATATTAAAAAAAAACTATAATTATAACACATGTACTCATTTAGGTACACCTTAAAATGTAAATTCTCCTGGAATTTCGTGAAATCTAGTAGCCATAAATTTCTTGTACTTTGCTTTGAGATCTCTAACTGCAAAATGAAAATATGTAAAATTACACAAATTCAAATCTGCTTCAACAAGTCAATAACATAACAAGATATAATCTCTGCATACCTTTAAATTCAGCAACATCTGTTTTCCTCAATGGTAGGTTATTCCATAAGGTTGACTTTGCAATTTCCATCATATCTTTCCCTAAATTAGTTAGTCAATTGGTATTAACATCTGAAGTTACTTAAGTTTTTATGTTGAAGCATTTTAAGTACATTATATCATACCAGATATGTGCCTC
Organism: Allium cepa; assembly: GCA_030765085.1. Classification (NCBI taxonomy): domain Eukaryota; kingdom Viridiplantae; phylum Streptophyta; class Magnoliopsida; order Asparagales; family Amaryllidaceae; genus Allium; species Allium cepa. Next base: position 115,396,996 of record CM060932.1, read on the forward strand.
CCGCCATCATTCACATTGACCAAAAAAGTAGCGATATTATTTTCCTTTACCTGAAGAAACTTGAGTAAATTCTACACATGTACAATATTTGAAGCATAAAACAGAATAATTCAATGAAAATTGGAATAAGGAACTATACATGGGAATAGAACGCGACTGCAAGCGCCAGAGGATCAACAGGCGTTGGACTTACGTTATAAGCAGGAACAAACTTTCCATCATGATAACCTGCTAAAATGTGATATGCAGCTTGACCAGGAGAAATTTTGGATATTAAAGGAAGGACTCCAGTGCTGCAATTTGAAGGGAAAAATAACCCATCGGATATGCATCTATGTTATACAACTGATTACAGATGAATTTAACGGTAATTTATTTATTATAACATAGGAATATGGATCCATGTTTCTCTGTATCTAGAAGAAAATGAATTTATGCTATGGCACAATACAAATATTTTTTAGAGCCTATTTCTATTTTAGTTTGGGTTTTATATTAAGCATCAAAATTCTTCAGTTACAAGTATTACACAGATTTATTTATTATATTTAATAATAAATTATGTATGCACTCCACCTCCATTGAACTTTTCGAGGCTAAAAGAATCTTATCGCTTACACATTTTTCTTCCCAAACCAGCATGTCCATGCTGGAAAAATAGAGTTAAATGACCTAAAAGAAAACTTGTCATGACTACAAAATAAAAATTATGAGCACAAAGTGCGCTTTGTCTTTACCTATCCGAGGAAACAATTATCACAGAAGCTGGCGTTTTCCTTAGATTATATGTATCGGTTTTCCTACTTCTAAAGAAAGGTATAACACCATCAGAGCTTATAACTACTCTACCATCTTCACACATCAATGCATGCTGAACATCAGAATCCCGGATAGTGTTTTCCAAAGCAAAAAGAAGAATAAGAGAATCGCCAATTGTTAGAATCCTAAATAAATTGATAAAAAATTGTCAGCTATCCATATAACGTGATGAGCTAAAATTAAAAGCGAATATCTTTACCTGGCATTTACAGGTATGCCTCCTCTAGAAGATATTACAGGAGCTGCCAATGCCGATAATGAATCTTTTACAGCTTTTGCATCACCAAATACCCTACCACACAATACCAGTGATGAACGCTCTACGTCAGCTGCTACCAATCCTGTTGTGACACATGCCTTTAGACCAATCGCCTGCCAAATTTTTGGGCTGTAATGGAAGCATACGGTTATTATGCTTACACTTTATGTTAACTTGATGTATACAAATTACTATATTTCAAACTACCTGATAGAACCAGAAATATATATAGTCAAGGGACAAGAATCATGTGAGACTGCTCGATTAGGAGCATCCTGCAAGTAGTTGGAAAGTGATAATATAGCAGATGGACTATCGCTTATAACCCGAACTTTTGCATCACAATTTGAACCTGAAGCTACAGCACCATCTTGAACATATACTTTTGAGACTGAAGACATATGAGAAGTGACCTAAAACAAGAGACACAATGAACATAAGTGAACCTATGCTTAATTTTCAAGTTTCTCTATGTATATCCTATATGTTGTCTACGCTTGAACACACGAACAATTGGGATGTTAATCATTCATACCAGTCTCAAAAGTTTTCCGAATTCAGCCTTTGTAATTTGAGAAGCTCCATCAGCAGCATTTCCACGAACATGAAGCGGAGTTCCAGATATACTCTCTATAAAACCCCCACGTTAATACATTATAACGAATGCAATATGTTCAAAAGAAACTGCAGGAACACATTACAAGGATCAATAATAATAGCCTTTAACTTGAACCAACCTACTAGAGTTGCACCATTCCTTTTAAGCTCACAAGACTGCAAATTGTAAAAGACTTTATCTTGAACTATTATACCTCTATTAGCAAGTGCCCATTTTAACCCATAACTGAATGTTAACTCCTCTCTGCATAATTTTCATAACCAAAATAACAAGTAGCTAAAGCATACCTAAATATTACATCTTTGCAAGAGTTATGACAGAATGAAAGAAGAAGTATAGATTTAGTACATAATATCACGATTACAAAGAAAATTTAAATACTTCCTTACAAATTGGTCGCTTGTAAGAATGTAATAATAAAAGTGGGAAACAGAAGTTACCTGTCCAGAGCGTGAGACGAGCAAAAGGAAACGGATGGATTTTTCATTGGAGACGTCCATGAAAGTAGCCTTTTAGAAGAGTTTAGGATGGAGCAAAAAATAGTCATTTTCTATTTTGACTTGATTTTGATCTCTGGCTCAAACGACTAAAAGTTTGATGTTTGGTATGAGCTGCTCTGACGGTGAAGACGAAGAGGTTTCATGGTATCACTATGACCCATACCAAATTTCATTCATTACCGGTTTTTTTTACTAGCCCAACCCATGCACAACATGGTTTAGATCACTCTGCGAGGGTTGGAATTTCCCTAGCCAAAGTATAGTTTAGAAGCACGCGTGGCTCCAAAATTTCGGAAGCAGTGCTGCTGCTGCAAACAATGCAGTGGAGAAACAGACCACTTAATTGTTTTTTTTCAAAAAAACAAAAAAACATTTTTGGAAAGTTCATAAATACAGTTGTGATACTCCGAGGAGTGAATTTAATTGGCGATTAATATTTGACAATTCAATTATTAAAGCTCACACGTCAGTTTTGCTAATGGTGCGATAATTTAATAATAAGTTACACACATTTTCTTTGTCTACGTCATATCACTTTAAGATGTATGAAATTTGGTATTGCTCAAAACTTCAATACTATCTACATGCAATATGATCTATCCAAAAACAAGGTAATTGATTTAATAATAATATTTATTATTAACCGTTCTACTTTGATCGGAGATTTAGACTTTGAGTTACGTATTGTTGATCGTGATAGTAACCTCATACAACCGAGGAGACAAATCATCTATTGAATAGAGTTTTATTCACAATACTTCAACTTAGACCCAGCTATAGTCATTCGATTGACGTCATGTTATGATTTAATTATAATCAAGGTGGTGTATCCACACCGAAGTTCCACTGTATTTTCAAGTCGAGAGAACTGTGTAAAATCGTCACATAGAGTTTTCATGTTTGACCTAGTTGTTATCAACCAATAGGGAACTCTTTGGCTAGTCATTCCATGGTCATCTAACAACTATGAGTATATAACTCCTTAGTGCACCCAGCAGCCGTGAGTGATACGCTGTCTAATATTTGAAGAGCTTTGTGTACTCTAATCTCAAAGGGTGTATCGATATTCTTTTCAAAACATCTTAATCAGGAATATTTGAAAGAAAATGTTATTTTATATGGTGATTAATTAATCATGATTACAATTATTTGCAACTACAATCACATAATATTTTATGTAAGAATTTTTTACTATCACTTAAAATTAATTACTTAATTAATATGTCACAGTATAACAAAGTATATAAAAAAGAATAAACACTTTTATTACGAACAAGATTGACTACAGAAAACTTAGATAAATCCGAGATCTATCAGATTGTAGCTAGAATTTGATTATAACTTGCTGTATTCTGTAGAGAATTCATCAAATAATAAGATTAAGTGGACGTAGGCCAGAGATTTTGCCGAACCACTATAAAATCTTTGTGTTTTCTCTTTTTTTCTTCATTTATAATTTTTGATTCAAAACATATTGATAGTGGGATGTTGTGTTAATTTGGCGAACATTTTTTGTGCTTTCACTAAGAAAGACTTGAGATTCGATTTGGAGAAGATGAAGGGGTCTACTACAAGAACGATTGTTGGTGGAAGTCAACCAGAGTATGTGGCAACGAGGAGGTGTCTTAAAGCTCTGTTCAACCTTTTATCTATGTTAGCGGAGAAAAGATGGAAGAGATGATGTTGGAATTAATCCAGCCCGCAACGAAAGAAATGTGGGAATTTCATACCATTTTGGAACTTTATTGGGCCTATGAAGTCTAAATGTATATTAGATCCAATCTAATCATTTTTTTAAATAATATCTTATTTGGTTTAAATTATTGAGATGGAGATTCGAACATAATTTAAACTTATAGGTGTTATCCCGCCTTTTGACCAAGCAGTATACAGACAAATTCGACAAACCAAACTTCGAAGTTATCAAGGCGAGATGCCCGAAGAGACGACATGAAGTCCAAAACCCAGGTACTTCCAAGATCACAAGGGAAATGCCAAACCAACCTAAGATGAAGAACCGAAATCCCACCAAAGTGGTGGTTAGGTACCGACCCCACACTATGGGTCGGTAACGATCTTTACTTGCTCCTCCTTGGGGGCCCATCTTTTGCCTACATATAATACTCGATGCTAAAAGCCTATTTTTAATGTTATTTTGTCGATTCAATGCAATTCTCTATCGATCTCCACGAACACCTGAATTGACAACTTTGTTCTTCCATAACTCCGTCATTTGGACTCCAAAACAAGCTATTATTGTTGGAAATAACTATGGAATCACGAAACTAACCACAAGACAAGCCGAAGCGAAAATTTTAAGGCAGCCAATTTGGCAATATTATGGGTCGTTTCTGACTCCTACCCTTGGAGTTGTACCGACCCATCCATGCTGATGAGGTGGCGACCTATTTTCTTATAGAACTAGTCTACAGAGAGGAAATTGGTCTGGAGATCTTTTGTGCAAGATTTTAGGCTCTCTATCTCTATAAATAGAGAGGTATGACTCATTTTTCAAGATCTTTCGACTCTTGCTCTCTTTTATTTATTTTCTTGTAATCTCTATAGGAGTTATACTAATCCCTAACGGAGTCATACCAACCGGTAAGAACTTCTATCTGTAAAGAACAATATAATAAAGGAAAAATTAAAGTGGACGTAGGATAGCTATTCCAAACCACTATAAATCTTTATCTGCACTTTCTTACTCGTTTTTTCATTTATTTTCTTCACTTTTTATCCTCTACTTACTTTTCTAGGGTGTTTGTGCCTTTTTGGTTCAAAGATTTTGATGATTTCACAAAGAGACGTCTGAACTCGCTGATTTAAGACTTGAGAAGATTTAAAATGACTAGACAATCTACTAGGAAGGCGGTAACAGGAAGAAATCAACCGGGGTCAAATCAAAGTCAAAGACCAAAAGCTGGGACACAGCTACCTGGGAGTGAGGTAGAATAACCCAGGACAAACCCCGAGCCAAATATACAGGTTGGTACCGACCTCCAAGGACTCGGAGGCATGGTCATCCTAGCCTTAGAAGGAATGGCATAAATTTTAGAGCTGAAGCAGAGCATTTGAATGCGGATCAGAATGCAAAAGCCAGCTTGTGGAGTATGTACCAGAATTCCCTCACAGAGTCGGGAGACAGATTGAGAATGATAACCTTAGAGTTCCTTTAAATGATGACGACGGACTTGCTTAATTGGTGAGACGAGCTATAAGGGGTAGATTGCCTAACCAGGGCTTGGAAAACGTGAGCAAGAGTCCATTCATTCCGAATATCCTGAATGCTAGGAATTCGTCTGGTTTCAAGTTACCTATGTTGGAAACCTATGATGGGAAGATGGATCCAACGATTCATTTGATGAGGTACATCCAGTACATGGAGGTGTTGGGTATGTCTAAAGAGGTTATGGGATGGTGTTTCCCTTTATATTCAAGAGTTTCGACGATGTTATGGTTTGGACAGTTGGAGAATGGTTCCATTAGAACCTAGGGCCGAGTTGGTGAATAGATTCGTGAAGCAGTTCTAAATTCATATCTCACGACCCAAGAATGTAATGAAATTTAGTGAGTATAAAGTAGAGGGCCGAAAAGACCCTTAGAAGTTTTCTAACAAGGTTCAATGCGATGGCAGTTATGGTCGATAAGCGAGACCCTTCGATGGTTTTAATGACAGCGGTCTAAGAAATAGCCACTAAGACGGATTTCAAGGTTGCTCTGGAAGGGATCCTCCTAGGGATCTCGTAGAAATTATCATGAAGCTGAGAGGACTTGTGTCAAGATGATGCCGAGGCTGATCAAGAAGAAATCAATGCTATAAATGGTGGAGGACCGCCTAAATTAGAATCCAGGAAAGGCAAAGGAAAACAAAAGATGGATGATGGCTTTGAAGGGTCAAAGCGACAAAGGAGAAAACCGAGATTCTCTTCTTATATAGATTTAAATGAGACCCCAGAGTGGATTTATCTTGATATTAGGGGATAGATCCCCTATCAGAACCTAGCGAGAAGAGAACCCAAGGAGTGTGTAAGGGCATCTGGAAAATACTGCTATGAGCTGGATGGTCATAATATAAATGATTGTAGGCACCCTCAGGGTTTGATCGAGGAATGGCTCAAAGATAATTGAATTACAATAATATATGAGAAGCCAAGCTGTAATGGTGGAACAAGAGCAACCATCAAAAGCAGGGAATGGAAATGGCCCTGGATCAAGGTCAAGGATAGTCATCTCTTGATTGGGATTGCAAGGAATCAGGTTTGGTTCTCGCACTATATTTCCCCTTTCCAATAAAACACATGCAGTAGTGCAATTTCGCCACTTCCTCGTGCATGGAATCCCGAGCGGTCCTTAGGCACGCTCTGAGCAGGGTGTTAGGATGTAATGCCCAGAGAGACAGGTATCATAATGTTTAGTTTTATGTTTCTTAGTATTTGAATTCAATTCCATTAGATAAATCCCTAATTATTGAAACCCACTTAAACATGATGAATGATATGAATCACTTTAAGTTCCAATTCGAAAGACGAGACCAGAGTGCAAGAAGAAAGTTCCCATACCAGAGCATGAGCGGATGGGCTTGCTTGTCCTTGAGTCCCTTCGTTGGAGAGCAATCGAATTAGGCTCAGTAAGGATCAAAAGAGACCATGAACTTGAATCGCTTTAAGTCCCATCTACAAGGATGTGACTAGTGTGAAAGAAGTAAGTCATGTCATAGGAGCGTGAGTGGGTGAGCTTGTTTATCGTTGAGTCCCCTCATTGGAGAGCGATCAGATTGGATTCGGCAAGGGTTCGAAGAGACCATGGATTTGATTATCGGTCCCAAATGATCTTGGATTTGATTATCGATCGCAAACAACCACATATTTGATTATGGATCCTGAATGACCATGGATTTGATTATCGATGCGAACAACCATAAATTTGATTATCGGCCCTGAACGGCCATGGATTTGATTATCGGCCCCAAATGGCCATGGATTTGATTATCTATCCCAAACGGCCATGATTTGATTATCAACCTTGTGACGCCCCACCTCTATACTCAAACTAGCCAAGGACGCTATGGGGTGATGCCGTCGACTAACATGAAGAATAAGGTTGTAGAGGAGCGACCATCTATGTAATTGCTTTGTACGAGTACCGATATATCAACAGTATGAAATATATTTCATTTCAAGAGGAAATCTGACATATCAAATACAACTCAAAGCTACCTCACAGTAGCTATGTGGCCTTCTAAAATAAATATAAAATAAGCATAACACAAATCGGTCACAGATATACATATCACTAAGGCGGAATTAGATATGAATGTAACACATAGAAGTGTACATCAAAGTAGTGGTCATACAAGATGCACAACATCACAAAAGAATAGGTTCAAGTGCTAGATAAAAGAATAAGCATACATCAAGGAGTCTCTATCTCAAATGTATAAAAACAAAAAAATACTAAGCTAAAGTAGTTAGCCAAAAGTCAGAAGCTAGCCCGTGCTAAGAAGTCAAGTGGAAGCATCTGAAACATCTCGGTCTGACCCAAGCGTTATTTAAGAAGAAAAATAATAAACAGATCAGTCTATCTATAATTATCATGTAAGATGAGATAGGATAAGAGATATGACAAAAATATATAATAACAATAATGCCATGATGTGACAAGTATATATTTTATAATAATGAAAATTATACAATATCTCAAATCTCCTCAATATCCAAAAAGAATATCATATTCTTTAGCTTATTCACAAAACCTCAAACATTGAAAAAACATAACAATACAAATCATAAAAATTAGTGAAACGCAAATTCTAGAAATCAATAATTAGAAATCCAAAAAACACAATGGGGGAGGCCTATCACAAATGAGAGCATGAAAACTCATCAACACGTGTATCACAAATGGGCCGCTATCCCATGGTTGCTAACCAATAAAATTTGAGCCGAAGCTCCACCGAAACGGCCCGAAGACCATGGGTCGCTACCCCCACCAAATTAAGCTGAAGCTTCACCGAAATGGCTCAAAGACTATGGGTCGCTACCCCTACCAAATTGAGCCGAAGCTCCACTAAAACGTGGTTTAGTCCCCCACGCGGACAAAGAAACATCGCACATCTCTAGTGTAAATTACAAAATGATCATCATTGATCAATAAGTGTAATTACACTAAGCTAGTAAATAAATAAGTTAGGCTTCATGTCCCATAATTACTGGCTTAACTTAAATATTTATGAACAAATTGTAGACTTCCACTCGAAAATAAGTGTAAATTACAGTAAGTCGGTAAATAAATGAGTTTACCTTCATGTCCCATAACTACTAGCTTAATTTAAATATTACAAACAATTGTAGATTTCCACTCGAAAATTGTCACGAGAATTCAATCGAACACGTCCAAGAATTAATTGAAGAAATAAACGCAAGCATTTCATACCACTTGTTTTGCTAAGTCGTTTAATTGGATTCTCATACGAATGAGATAAAGGTCCGTATATAACTAATAGATTGGAAAACGGTTTTAAAAACAAGCTTTGTATCAAAAATAATGTTGAAATCATTTTGTGAAAGAGTTTTTGTATTTACTACTAGTATAAAACCTTTATATTTTAAAGTGAAAAATCACAGAAATGATTGTAAAAACAATCTATCAGCAAAAATCCGCATTCGACGACATGAATTAAAACCATGAAAATCGATATCAAATCCATCAAATGGAAACACCAAAAATCTAAAAAAGAATCATCAAATTAGGTATTGATTGACAATAACTATTCGGATTATCAAAGATCAGTAAAAATTGGAAATCCACTTAAAAAGAGGAAAAATAAGCAAAATTCCACAGAACCAGACGTCTGACCCAAACGTTTGACCCTTGGTTCTGGAGATTTATATTTTTTCACCTTTTTCTTTTTATTTCCTAAAGCCTCCCAGACGTTTGGTTGGGTTTAACCAGACGTCTGGTCAGGGGCTCTGCCATTTTATTTTTTATCGTTTCTTTTCTTTTCTCAAGAGCCCCAACCAAACGTCTGGTTGCATGTGCTAGACAAAAATTTGCTTAGGCCATTGATGGCCAAATGAATACTCGGGAGCGATTGAACGAGCGATGGATGCTAGGGATTTATGCCATGAGACAACCCAACCCTATAGGCTCTTTGATACACCCCAAACAACATGTCCAAACATCCATAGTAAGATTTTCATAAATTTTGACTTTAAAACCTAAATTGAAAAATTAACCAAACCAATGCAAATCAAATGCAATTGGACATGAAATAGATGTAAGGAATTCATACCTAACAACAATGAAAGATATAGACATAGATGTGAGTTCAAGAACTCACCTTTAAACTCAAAAACAACAATTAAGAAGCTCTAAAACAAAGAAAAATCAACTCCACTTCAATCACAACTCTAGAGGTCCGATCTGTGATCATATGCAAATATTTCCTAAATTAGGTTATATGAAATTATGAAAATTGGAGAGGGATTGAGATGGAGAAGATGAAGAGGATTCTTACCTAAGATTTTCTTTGATTTTGGATCTAGAACTTGAATTCCTACGAGAAACTAGGGCTTAGGAATTTTAGTTTCCTCTTCCCACCATTTTTCCTAGGGCTTGAGTGTTAGGAAATTATGAGTGGATTGAATGAATGAAGAGGAGTGGACGGGAGATATTAGGTAGAAGAGTTTGGGTTAGCTTATTGGGTTAATGGTCTTGAACTTAACCCAAAAATCCAAATGGAAAAACCAAAATCCTAGTCAACTCCAAGCGTATCGATGTTTATACTTAAACAAGTTATAAACTTCGTTTTGAACTCAATGAATGTGGTCTAGAGTCCAGATTCGACTGTTTATAAAAAGTCACATTTCAGAATTTAATCCAACTAATGATGCTATATTTAAATAAAACATATCAATATTTAATCATAAGATATGCGGGTTGTTACAGACTCTCCTCAAAGAAATTTTGTCCTCACAATATTTAAGAAGAAAATAAAGAGTAACAGTCACTCTAAGGCATAACAATACAAAAGAAAATTTTGAAGTGAGAATTTCACCTTAAGGAGACGAGAGAGTAAGTCTGGACGTGTTCGCTCAATGAATTCTCTGGATTCCCAAGAAGAATCCTTAGAATTTGGGGATCATTGAACTTTCACAAGCGGAACATCTTTATTACGAAGGCGTTTAACCTCCATAGCAATGATATGGATAGGCTGTTGCTCATAAGTCACATTAGGTGAAACTTTCAATTTCTTCAATAACATCGTGCTCAAAAATAGAATCGGAATCTCTAAGGCATTTCGGTAGTTGAGAAACGTGGAATACATCATAAATAGCAGAAAATTGAGTTGGTATTAGAAGGCGATAAGCCACAGAACGAATTCGTTCGGTGATGGCAAACGGGTCAATATATTAAGGTGCTAACTTTCCTGATCGACTAAAACGCACAACACCTTTCATAGGTGGAAAGGAATGAATACCAAATCTCCTACATAAAATTCCAAATTCCTTCTTCTGTTATCGACATACGATTTTTGTCTACTTTGAGCTTCTTTCATCCTATGGCGAATAATGTCAATCTTTTCTATGGAATCATAAATAAAATCTGGATCTAAAACCAGCTTCTCACCGACTTCAAGCCAACATGAAGGAGATTGGCATGGCTTTCCGCAGAGTGCCTCGAAAGGTGCCTTACCAATACTAGATTGGATGCTATTATTGTAAGAAAACTCAACAAGAGAAATATGATCTTTCCAACTTCTACCAAAATCAAGAACATATGTATGAAGAAGATCTTCAAGAATTTGATTTACACGCTCTGTTTGCCCATCAAACTGAGGAGGATAAGCAGTGCAAAAATTAAGCTTCGTTCCCAAAGCTTTTTGAAGACCCTTCCAAAAATCCACTAGTAAATAATGGATCACGATCACTAACAATAGAAGTAAAAACTCCGTGCAATTTAATAATTTCTTTAACATATAGTTTAGCCAAAAGAGGTACAGTCCGGTTGGACCGAACTGAAAGAAAATGGGAAGATTTGGTAAGTTTATCTACTATAACCCGTAGACCGCCATGACCTAAATCGAGAACGGGGAAGACCATCAATAAAGTCCATGGAAATTTGATCCTACTTCCAAAATAGAATGCCCAAAGGTTGCAATAACCGACCGCTCTTCTGATGCTTGGTTTATGAGTTGGCAAGTCATGCAACGCTTAATAAAGTTAGCAATATCAGATTTCATTCAATCCCAATAATAAAGTCATTTCATGTCCGCATATATTTTACTACTTCCAGGATGAATGGTAATAAAACGATGAGAATCTTCTAAAATGCCTTTACGAAGATCGCTAATATTTGGCACAATTAGTCTACCAAATTTTCGAATGCCTCTGCGAGAATCAATTTCAAAGTCTTTCAAACCATTAACCTTATTTTTATCCCTACAACTTTGGCTAAGAAGTGCCAACTCGAGATCATGCTTTTGAGCTTCAAGAATGTGGTCTAAAAGAGATGAATATGCCTTAAGGCTATATAAAACAAGAGACGAACACGAATCGAATTCACGATTTCGAATCTCACAAGTAGATAAAGTCTTGACATCATTCCATTTAGATATCATCATGAAAACAACTGCTTGTTGCTTTCGACTAAGGGCATCGACAACATAATTTCCCTTTTCAGGAGTACAGAGAATATCAAGATCATAAGATGTAAGGAATTCGAGCTAACATTGTTGATGAAAATTAAGTTCCTTTTGAGAAAAAAATGCTTTAAAGATTTATAATCGTAGTAGAGAATAAATTTCTCTCCTAAAAGACAACGACGCTAAATTTTAAGATTGAAAACAATGGCCGCGAGCTCTAGATCATGAGTGGCATATCTAGTCTCGACATGCTTTAAATGTCTAGAAGCATAAACGATAACACGTTCCCTTAGCATGAGAGCATCACCCAAACTAATACACTAGCATTGGTACCAACGGTAAAGTCTTGGTTCCCTTCGGGAACAACAAGAATAGGAGCATCGGAATGGAGTTCTTTTAATTTTTGAAAAGCAGCTTCTATGATAAATCATTTATTTTATGATCCTCTTTCCCGAAAAGCCAAGACATTAAAAATTATAATTAACTTTATGTAATCATCTTTTTAGAAAAGTTTACTTATTACAAGTCAATTTACTATGTCTGACTGTCTTATCATAGCGTTTAGGAGACTCATATCGATAGGCGCATCGACCAGAATTCTTAAAGCACTCAGTGGGAAAAACAACACAAAATCATCTTCTATATGATAAACATGTCTCTTAAAATTTTTATGAATATTCTTTGCTCGTTTTAAGAAAAAAATCCAATTATACTTATAAATATATCTTATTAGAAAGATTTGCAATTTTGATTTTTTTGTTTTCACCCATAATCAATGAATAAAAAGATGGACTCATTGAGATATTTGTAGAATACTCGATTTAGAAGATGGATGAAATAAGCTGGAGGGTTTGTCAAACCGAATGGCATAACGAGTGTGGAATATGGTAAGAGGAACGCTGTCCTCCGCAACTAGTAGTTAATGAAAACAAGTGGCAAGGTCGAGCTAAGAAAAGACTTAGCACCACTCAATTGATCGAACATATCGTCGATCCTAGGCAATGGATACTTATTTTTAATGGTCAACTCATTAAGCTTGCTGTAATTGACGCAAAGCCTAAGAGTACCATCAGATTTCTTTACAAAGATAGCTGAAGCTCCCCAAGGAGAGGATCCCAATTCAGATAATTGTTTATGCATCTCCTTTTTTCTTTATTGGACATACGATAAGGAGGATGAGTGATAGCTAGAGCTAGTGGTATTAGATTAATTCTGAACTCAATTTCCCGCTTAGAGGGTAACCCTAAAACAGGCTCAAAGATATTGAAAAATTAACGACGAATGAGGGAAATAATATCTTCCTCATCATGTGGGTTTAAAGAATAAAATGATGCCACCGAATTGGAATCAAAATCATCAAGAACAATAGAAATCTACTTAACAGATTGAGGATGTCGAAGATGGATAGTCCTCTCGGGATATAGGATATAGGCTTCATAACGATTAAGCCAATCCTTTCCCAAAATCAATTCCGAAACCTAAGTAGCGCATAACATGCAAATCAAATCGAAAAGCATAATCACATAAAATAATCCCGATATTTTTACAAAGTAAAATGAGTATTGCGGATCCACCAACCGAATTCGCCACTCTAAGTGAAATCATCAAGCCCATAATATTTAAATACAAAGTATCCACAAGTTCTTTTGATATAAAAGAATGAGATGCATCCATATCAAAACAAACTCGAATAGGATGATCACAAAACATAATAATGCCATCAAGGACAGAATGAGAAATACCTTGACCAAGAGAAGCGTTACTTGGGGCTTGGACAACATTCAACTTTTGCTCTTTCTAGCTTTGAAGTTTGAGACATGAAGATATAAGTTGACCCGAACTTTTGCAATAGCGACAATAAACGGTTTTCGAATACCTATTTGCATAGTGGTCCTTAGAACTACAATTGTAGCATACTCCACGATCAGGGGTAGGAGTATTTGCTACCGAAGTTGCTTGCTTCCTTTTCTTGTTAGGATTAGGTTTGAACTTAATATGCCTCTTTTTGTTGTTATTGAGGCTCTTCTTGGCACCTCCAACATCACTATCTCTTCCTTTATCGGCCTCTTCAAGTCGAAGAGCGATATCTACAAATTGATCAAAAAGAACTTCTAATTTCAAAGGTAAAACCTTTTTGGGGTTCTTATTCAAAGCATAGATAAACCTTTGATTCTTTACAAGATCCAAAAATTTTGGGCAGACATGAATACGCCATCTAGAGGAGGACCACTGAATTGACCAGCACTAGGACTACTATTGAATATGCCAGTATATTATTTTTGTTTGATGATAGTAAACATATATTTATTCATTTAAATGTATTTGTTATTGTTCTATTTTATTTTTCACATAACTAATATTTTCTGAATAAAATAAATAACACAGAATTTAAATTTAAACAGACATTTTATTCAAATAAATATTTTATTACAATTTTGAATATTACACATATGAGTTCTCATGACATATATACATTTTTCCAATTACAATACAATTTCGATTACATCTCAAACTTTTACACTATTTACCTCATTACATATCACTCATTCGCTTATATTTTATCTTCGACTTTGCTCCGGCCTAAATCCAGTATCTGAATTATCTGCAATATAAATACTGACACGGTAAATTTGAAAAAGAAATATTTTTGCAGTGTAAAATAAAATTTGTGTTTTGAAAATATTATTTGCCTCGGTTATTTGGGTTGTTCGTCATCATATTTATTCTGAATTCATAATACAAGAACAACTTGTGACATGCACAGTGTGTAACGACCCAGAATTTCTGTCATTTGAAATTCGTATATTTAATTGATTTTTAAATATTAACAAGTAAATTATGTAAGTCGAATAAATTTTATTTCGAATATCTAGATTTATTGGATGATTAAATCGATAATTTAATATGAGAAATTACAGAAATAATTAGAAATTGGGTTTAATGTGATTAAAATTGATTTGTAAAGTTGTATTAAATCATACTGGAGTTAGAATGATGTTGTAGAACTTTTAAAATTGAATTAAAAGTTAATTTGTAGAAATTGAATATTTTAATATTTAATTGATGAGTTAAAATAGCCATTTTTCAAACAGTCTCGGATTTCGACGAAACCAGTTTCATCGGATCCGTAAGGTTATATTATTGTATGGTTTCAAATTTCGTGTCAATCGGACTTACGGTTTGTCCGGTGCAAGCTAAAATGCATAGAAATCAATTCGAGTTAATTTTTAATTTAAATAGTCGATTCAAAAACTTATCTTTCAAATTTAATCGAATTGGCTCCCGATATATATTCCATTGCATTTGGAATGGGGGTAAAACATTACAAACGCCAGGCGGTATGCTTCGTTTGGAGTTTGGAAAAATTTCGGGTGAATAGTGTCGCGTAAATTTCTATATAAGGACCCTATTATTCTCATTTTTCATAAAACCTAACAACCCTAACCCTAGCCGCTAGAAATATTTCCATGGCCGAAAATATTCATCTCTTTTCCCTCAACTCTCTTCAAATCTGTGAATCAGTATGAGAAACTATCAACTACAAAGTTGAAGGGGCCAACGAGTTCTATAACTTCAACGGTGGTGATCGTCTAATTCGAGACGAGGAGGGAGAAAGGAGGCCGTGAACATCTCACGTTCGTGCGCGTATTCCCATGTCTGGGGCTGACCGAGTTCAACTAAACTATGGCCGATGGTGGCTTGCTTGAGGGGCTTCGTGGAGATGTCGTTGGATCGTCGTAGAGTTGCTCGAGTTGGTCGCGTGCAGTAGGGTTTGGAGGCGGCTAGTTGGGTTTCTTGCGCATGAACTACCAGTAGATGGAAGAAGGGGGGACGGCCAGATCTGTAGGATTTGGGATGGACGGTCCAGATTGATTTTGGGTAAAAAAAAAATTGTAATTTAAATTATCATAAATCGTGTAAACTTTGTAATGCTGTAACTTGATCATACGAGGTCGACAACGCACGAAACGAATTGCGTCGGGTTCGTATTCGTGAATACTACGCGATGGAGCTGGATTGGAATCGATTGGAGCTAGTGAAAATTTTGGGTAAAATTAAACACGCGTTTAATTTTATTTGAAATAAAACACTGCAACAGTTATTGAAGCAAGGTGAGAACTTCTCACTCAATCGAAATTGTTTCGATTTAAATTTTAAATAGCTAGATTTAAAATTGCTTGATTGTGTTATTGAATGATAAATTATTATCTGTTGTTTTAAATAGACCCTATTAAGCGGATGTTATTTATTAAAAACATATACCGCGGTATTCCATCTTGATATGGAATTGGTATTATATATGTACTTGGAGTTGATTTTCCCGCATTATATAGCGGATGAGACCCTATTGCGCCGCATAATAGCGGATAATATTTTATAAATCCCATATACCGTGATATTCCGTATTGGAACGGAATTGGTATTGTGCTAACATCTGTGGATGCAGGGAAACATGTTGGAGGGATCCAACTGTATTGATTTATTTACAGATATTGTGATATATTCTGTTATCATATTGATATATGAAGTTTGGATGCCGTGATTGTTATATTTAGTGTTGTTGCAGCACTGGGCCTATTTTGGAAAAATTAAAAATGTTTAAGTGATGATTTTCAAATTTAAAAGGATTTTAAAGTGATTTTTGAAAGCATACGTTTTATTAAAATTTTGGAATAAATTCATTTTAAATAAATAAACGTTATAATTTTAATGTTATAGAATTTATGGTTTTTTGATAAATATAGTTAAAATGTGATTTTTGAAATATGGAGTGAATGAATTTTATAAAATAATTTAAATTGAGATTTTTGAAATTATTATAAACAGTTTATATAAAAGATTTATAAAATTGATATTTATAAATTAAAAATATTGGAATTATAAAACGAGTTTTTTTGTGTTAAAATAAAATATAAGTGGATTTCGTAAGTAAATGAAATTTATAGATTTATAAATTGTGAAGTTACAAAATGAATAGATTTTGTAAAATAAAAGATTTTTTAGTTAAATTTACTTATAATTTGGATTTAGCAACTAAATAAGATATAGTAGAATTCGTAAATAAAGTGATTTTATAACTTGAAGTTTTTATAATATATAAATGTGAATTTATAAACATTGATTTATAAATTCAAGATTAATTGGATTTGATAAGTTAATTTTTATAGCTTATTAAAGGAGTATATTCGCGATTTTGGGACAGTGGATAATCCTTTAAATTGAATATGTAAAAGTGTTGAATTTGGTTAATAATTTATATTCACGATTTTGAACAGTGAATAATATATTTAAGAAATGTTTTAGGTTCTGGTCTTTTAAATAGAATTAAAACGATTTGAAGTTGTTTTAAAATGTGTTAAGGATCGAAACCATAGATTTCAACATTCATTGTTGAAATAGACGTTTTCGAGAAATAAGGAAATGGTGGACTATAACACTATTGTTATAGTAAATGATTTTCGAAAGTAAATGTTTTATATAGTATTGGGATTTATATATTTATCTTAATTTCGAATCTCTCTACTAGTGATTTTGGGTTGTCGTAACGGTGTTTTACGCAACATTCGTTTGGACCCAAATAAATGTGTTTTAAGAGAATATTTTCCTTGAAGAATGAAATATATACTTAATCGTGTTTTAAGTATATAGAATATTTTCTAAGTATTGAAAATAAATAGATTTGTGAATTACTTATTGTTAAATAAGTATTTGGAAATGTTTTCCAATGTGGAAATTGAAATGGTTTAGAGAATATATCTTTTTAAAGATAAATTGAAGTGAATATCTGCAAGTTTTATTTAATTTATGGAAAATTAATATAAAGGGCGTAGTGATTGTTATGGTGCTGGATATTTGATTGTTGGCTTTGATAGTTAAAGAACCGACTATCAATATTTACCTTTAAATGGGTATTTGTTGTGAATTGCTTGAAATTTGAATGCTACACTTATTTTTGAAAATAAGCGCTCGTTATTCGGTTAGCCGGGAGAGGACCTTTATGTCATAAATCCCATTCCGAATAGCGATATGTCGAAATGGATAGCATTTGAAGAACGGTGTTGAAGACCGAATATTTATGAAAATGGAAGGATTACCGTCGAATGTTTTTACATCGGCTGATCTCCGATATAGAAATTTTATCACCCTTTGTAATAGGAATTCCGGACGTGATTAGTGAATATCCGGATTACAAGGCTTCGTTGGAAGTGCCTTCGGTTCTGTTCGAACCCAGAATGGACTTGTATGGATGTGTTCTAACATTACAATTTGAGATGTAAAGCTGGTTTTTATCAAATATATTTCTGTTGGTGGCGGAGAATTTATTCTCTTAGCTTAACACCCTTCTCTGAGACGTACGAGCTCAGAGGTTATGTAGTTGATGGTTACTAGTGATATATTCCCAAATTGGTAATGTGGCATACGAAGTGTTGTTGAGCATTTGTTGATCAAAGCGTGGCTTCTATATAAAGCGTAGCTTTGTGGACAAGACTTCGTCAGACCTCACACCCCGATAATGGTCAAAACAGGAAAGATGCGACAAGGTTATTAGGGGATCGCGCCCCCTTGGTGTATGTCATTTCCTTTTGGATAAAGGTGGTATTATGGTATGGAGCCCTGATACTTAACCTATGTTGTTGCTGCAAACTTATTATTTTGTGGTTGTTGGTGAATCTCAGGATTTTGGTCGGTTGCGACCGGAGGATGGCATATTCGTGTCATTAGTTACCCAGCTAGGGGTAACTCGGCCTTGTGTTGGCAGAGATCCGGTTAGGTTCTCGGGGCGTCTTTCCAGAGGCGTACCCATGTGGTAATAGGAAGTTCCTTGGCCTGACCATTTGTTGGAAATCCAAAGAAACAATACGAACCTTGTACGGTTTTAGTTGTATAACCTGCCATGGAATGTGGCGGTAACCTGCTATTGAACATGGTAGCTATAGTAGGCATACGATAATGGTCGTATGTTGGCTAAGATTTATACTATACTTTTGAAATATTTTCCTACACTTTGCACTTATAATAATAATATCAAAGAAAATTTGCGTATCAAGCATATTTGACTATCATAAGGAGAAATCTCCTCCGATTCTACGTTTGCATTGTGTGTGTGCGGGAAGCCTTATGGTAGTCTCATTTTCTAAAAAGCATTGCGAATCTAATTTAAAATATTTCTTTGTTTCAAAGATAAACTGTTTTAAGTTCTCACACCAGTCCCATGACTGACCTAGAGTTTATTGTTTCCTTCCTAAACTCTGGGTGCCCACCAATTTTAACACGGGCAGTCTAGAGTCAGGTTATCAGGTTATTCTGGAATTCAGGAGTTGCTGTAGAGATCAGGAGCAAGCTGGATGGCATGGCATATCAACTAGTATATGGTATTTCTTTTCCGCTGTTTGTTGTTGTACACTCTGATTATGTAAGGTAATGTAATGTGATGTAATGTAATAACTGATATGATTCTTTGTTTTAAAGATATTCATTTATCTAATATATGTTGTTCCGCTGCGATTGTGAGATTCTGTTATTGTTTCTGTTTTTTTCTTCTTCTTTCTTTCTTCTTCTATCTTCTACCTCTTCTTTAACCCCAACGGTACGGTTTTCCGGCCTTCGATTGCTCGGCAGTTGATACAGTGGACGTATTAATGTCGACCTTCGGGAGTCGAAAAATATCTATCGTTACATTTGGTATCAGAGCATATGGTTAAGTGACAACCTTGGCTCTGTTGGGAATTACTCATTAGAGATACTCTAGAATGAGTGTGAATGTAATAATAGATACGAGCGCGTATTTGTTAGTGAATATGATATTGTTTTGTATTGTGTTGACTTATCGGTTGATTGTTTATAGATTCTGGTCGGCGCAGTCTAGCTAACTGTTTCGGTAGGGGTTTCTAAACTCTTAAACGAGATAAACCGACATAGTATTATTTTAAATAGGGTAAATGAAATAATTTTACCTTGATTATATTTTATATATAAAGGATTAATTTTTCAGAATTATTAAAGTGTATATAAATTGATTATTTGGTTGTTGAAAATGAATATATATATATATAAGTTAATTAAAGGATGTTTGAATAATCTAAATAAAAACAATTGTAAAAGAATAAATTGTATAAGCGAAGAATTATAAGTATGGAATTATAATTAATGTGATTTACAATTGTGAAATGATCTTATATAAGTAAAGAGAAAATAGTGAAATTATACAAGTAAAAGATTTGTAAATGTGATCTGTAATTTGAAGTAAAATTCCAGAGGAATATTTGAAAATGATTTTCAAGGGTTTTGGAAAATTGTTTTGAAGGAAAGAAAGCACTAAACTCTTTTCGGTCGTTGGAAAATAATTCCGATAATGATCGTGACATCATCGGTGTTCATTTTCGGGTTTCCAAAAGAGGGATTGCTGCCAAGTTGTTTTAAATGGAAGTTGTTTGGAAAATTTGGGTTTGGGTTTTGAAACTCAAAAGATAATTTGAATTGATTTCAAAAAAAAATTTGAAAGATTGAAAAGACTCTGGAATGTTATATAAAATGTTTATGGAGTAAAGGTGAATTTAGAAGTCTAATAGACTAAACGATTGGAATACAATTATTAAGTTGGAAAATAAATTGTGAATGAATAAATAAAATTTGCAAGTGCAAGAAAATGAAATTGAAATCGAAATCCATTTCGAATTTGTAAGTAAATAGAACTGGAATTGGAATCTGAATTGGATTTATAAGTGGAAATTTAAGTTAAGTTAAACAAATGACGTTTGAAATGAAATATAGCAAAAGTAATTTTGAATGAAGTTGATTTTGGTATCGAAGTAAAATAATAAAGTGAATTAAATGAATATGAACTTGAGTTATGTAATGAAATTCAACTTTTGTGGTTAAATGAACTAGCAATTTAATTAACGAATGAATAGAATGTAAATCAACTGAATGTAAATAAATTGATATGAAATAATGGAAGTAAGTGTTAATTCATTGAAGCTAATTAATGTGTGAACTGAATTAAATGTAAAGTAAAGAAAAATTGAATAAATTTGGTTATGTTGGTTATACAATGATTGTCAGTTGATTGTATATAATTCATTAAGTGATGAACCAAATTGAATGAATGTAAGCGAATTAAATAAATTTGGTTAAGTTGGTTATACGTTGGTTGTTAGTTGATTGTATAGAAATCCATATGAAATTGAATTAATGAAATTGAAAGCTGTGTAATTGAATTTGATTGGGAAGTGAACCAACTTGAATATGAATTAGTGAATGTAAACTAATTGAATATGAATAAATAAATGTTAGTAAAAACATCCAACGACAAAGAATCAAATGTGATTAATTGGAAAACCAATTCATTGAATATTAGTGAGAAGTGAAAGTGTATTGATTTGGTTATGGATGTTAGTTGAATGCTAGTTAGTTGATGGTTGGATTTGTTGTTTTGACGGCATTTGCTATATTGGCATATATAGTTGTTGGTATATGTTGTACATCGATATTATTTTCTATATACATGTTTCTAATTATTGTTGAGTGTTTAGTAGGTGTGGATGGCGCTTGCTTCGCATTTGGAGCTCGCTTTCACGCTATATTAGCCGTATATGCTCGCTAATAATATATAAGGTACATATCTCGGATTACATATCGTACTTTTACACTTTTTTCCCTACGGGATGCCTCATTACTTGATGAGATGTATATTTGTGATATATATATATTGCCATTTTTTTCGGATCGAGTCGCGCAAAGTAGACTATGGCGAATTTTTCTGAAAATTTAAGGCGTTAGAATATTTTTGAGAATTTTGGGAAAAATTTGTGAAAACTATAATTTTGACTTGAGTTGAAAAGTTAAACGATATAGTTGGTTTTGAAAAGATAACTAAGTATGATTTAAAAACTTAGTAAAATTATTGTAAGAAGTTTAACTATTGGATTTTGGGAAAGTTAAACACTTAAGTGAATTTGAAATCTAATTTGAATGGATGTTTGAAAAGTTAGTGGATTCTGTAACTTTTTCTTACTTGGTAATTTCGAGGGCGAAATTCTTTTAAGGGGGGAAGTTTGTAACGACCCAGCATTTCTGTCATTTGAAATTCGTATATTTAATTGATTTTTAAATATTAACAAGTAAATTTTGTAAGTCGAATAAATTTTATTTCGAATATCTAGATTTATTGGATGATTAAATCGATAATTTAATATGATAAATTATAGAAATAATTAGAAATTGGGTTTAATGTGATTAAAATTGATTTGTAAAGTTGTATTATATCATATTGGAGTTAGAATGATGTTGTAGAACTTTTAAAATTGAATTAAAAGTTAATTTGTAGAAATTGAATATTTTAATATTTAATTGACGAGTTAAAATAGCCATTTTTCAAACAGTCTCGGATTTCGACGAAACTAGTTTCATCGGATCCGTAAGGTTATATTATTGTATGGTTTCAAATTTCGTGTCAATCGGACTTACGGTTTGTCCGGGGCAAGCTAAAACGCGTAGAAATCGATTCGAGTGAATTTTTAATTTAAATAGTCGATTCAAAAACTTATCTTTCAAATTTGATCGAATTGGCTCCCGATATATATTCCATTGCGTTCGAAATGAGGGTAAAACATTATAAACGCCAGGCGGCACGCTTCGTTTGGAGTTCGGAAAATTTTTGGTTGAATAGTATCGCGTAATTTTCTATATAAGGACCCCATTATTCTCATTTTTCACAAAACCTAACAAACCTAACCCTAGCCACCAGAAATATTTCCATGGCCGAAAATATTCATCTCTTTTCCCTCAATTCTCTTCAAATCCGTGAATCAATATGAGAAACTATCAACTACAAAGTTGAAGAGGCCAACGAGTTCTATAACTTCAACAGTGGTGATCGTCTAATTCGAGATGAGGAGGGAGAAAGGGGGCCGTGAACGTATCACGTTCGTGCACGTATTCCCATGCCTGGGGACGACCGAGTTCAACTAAACTCTGGCCGATGGTGGCTTGCTTGAGGGGATTCGTGGAGGTGTCGTTGGATCGTCGTAGAGTTGCTCGAGTTGGTCGCGTGCAGTAGGGTTTGGAGGTGGCTAGTTGGGTTTCTCACGCGTGAACTACCTGTAGATGGAAGAGGGAGGGGGGGGGGGACGGCCAGATCTGTAGGGGTTGGGATGGACGGTCTAGATTGATTTTGGGTAAAAAAAAAAAATGTAATTTAAATTATTATAAATCGTGTAAATTTTATAATGATGTAACTTGTTCATACGAGGTCGAAAACGCACGAAACGAATTGCGTCGGGTTCATATTCGCGAATACTACGCGATGGAGCTAGATTGGAATCGATTGGAGCTAGTGAAAATTTTAGGTAAAATTAAACGCGCGTTTAATTTTATTCGAAATAAAACACTGCAACGGTTATTGAAGCAAGGTGAGAACTTCCCGCTCAATCGAAATTGTTTCGATTTAAATTTTAATTAGCTAGATTTAAAATTGCTTGATTATGTTATTGAATGATAAATTATTATCTATTGTTTTAAATAGACCATATACGCCGTATATTAAACGGATGTTATTTATTAAAACATATACCGTGATATTCCATCTTGATATTGAATTGGTATTATATATGTACTTGAAGTTGATTTTCCCGCATTTATAGCGGATGAGACCCTATTGCGCCGCATAATAGCGGATAATATTTTATAAATCCCATATACCGCGATATTCTGTATTGGAACGGAATTGGTATTGTGCTAACATCTGTGGATGCAGGGAAACAGGTTGGAGGGATCCAATTGGATTTTTCAACATTATTGATTTATTTACAGATATTGTGATATATTCTGTTATCATATTGATATATGATGTTTGGATGCCGTGATTGTTATATTTAGTGCTGTTGCAGCACTGGCCTATTTTGGAAAAATTAAAAAAGTTTAAGTGATGATTTTCAAATTTAAAAGGATTTTAAAGTGATTTTTGAAAGTATACGTTTTATTAAAATTTTGGAATTAATTCATTTTAAATAAATAAACGTATAATTTTAATGTTATAAAATTTATGATTTTTTGAGAAATATAGTTAAAATGTGATTTTTGAAATATGGAGTGAATGAATTTTATAAAATAATTTAAATTGAGATTTTTGAAATTATTATAAACGGTTTATATAAAAGATTTATAAAATTGATATTTATAAATTAAAAATATTGGAATTATAAAACGAGTTTTTTTGTGTTAAAATAAAATATAAATGGATTTCGTAAGTAAATGAAATTTATAGATTTATAAATTGTGAAGTTATAAAATGAATAGATTTTGTAAAATAAAAGATTTTTTAGTTAAATTTACTTATAATTTGGATTTAGCAACTAAATAAAATATAGTAGAATTCGTAAATAAAGTGATTTTATAACTTGAAGTTTTTATAATATATAAATGTGAATTTATAAACATTGATTTATAAATTCAAGATTGATTGGATTTGATAAGTTAATTTTTATAGCTTATTAAAGGAGTATATTCACGATTTTGGGACAGTGGATAATCCTTTAAATTGAATATGTAAAAGTGTTGAATTTGGTTAATGATTTATATTTACGATTTTGAACAGTGAATAATATATTTAAGAAATGTTTTAGGTTCTGGTCTTTTAAATAGAATTAAAATGTTTGAAGTTGTTTTAAAATGTGTTAAGGATCGAAACCATAGATTTCAACATTCATTGTTGAATAGACGTTTTCGAGAAATAAGGAAATGGTGGACTATAACACTGTTGTTATAGTAAATGATTTTCGAAAGGAAATGTTTTATATAGTATTGGGATTTATATATCTATCTTAATTTCGAATCCCTATACTTGTGATTTTGGGTTATCGTAACGGTGTTTTACGCAACATTCGTTTGGACCCCAATAAATGTGTTTTAAGAGAATATTTTACTTAAAGAATGAAATATATACTTAATCGTGTTTTAAGTATATAGAATATTTTCTAAGTATTGAAAATAAATAGATTTGTGAATTACTTATTGTTAAATAAGTATTTGGAAATGTTTTCCAATGTGGAAATTGAAATGGTTTAGAGAATATATCTTTTTAAAGATAAATTGAAGTGAATATCTGCAAGTTTTATTTAATTTATGGAAAAGTAATATAAAGGGCGTAGTGATTGTTATGGTGCTGGATATTTGATTGTTGGCTTTGATAGTTAAAGAACCGACTATCAATATTTACCTTTAAATGGGTATTTATTATGAATTGCTTGAAATTTGAATGTTACGCTTATTTTTGAAAATAAGCGCTCGTTATTCAGTTTAGCCGGGAGAGGACCTTTGTGTCATAAATCCCATCCGAATAGCGATATGTCGAAATGGGTAGCATTTGAAGACCGGTGTTGAAGACCGGATATTTATGAAAACGGAAGGATTACCGTCGAATGTTTCTGCATCGGCTGATCTCCGATATAGAAATTTTATCACCCTTTATGATGGGAATTCTGGACGTGATTAGTGAATATCCGGATTGCAAAGGCTTCATTGGAAGTGCCTTCGGTTCCGTTCGAACCCAGAATGGACTTATATGGATGTGTGTCTGACATTACAATTTGATTTGTAAAGCTGGTTTCTATCAAATATATTTCTGTTGGCGGTGGAGAATTTATTCTCTTAGCTTAACACCCTTCTCTGAGACGTACGAGCTCAGAGGTTATGTAGTTGATGGTTACTAGTGATATATTCCCAAATTGGTAATGTGGCATACGAAGTGCGGTTGAGCATTTGTTGATCAAAGCGTGGCTTTTGTATAAAGCGTAGCTTTGTGGACGAGACTTCGTCAGACCTCACACCCCGATAATGGTCAAAACAGGAAGATGCGGCAAGGTTATTAGGGGATCGCGCCCCCTTAGTGTATGTCATTTCCTTCTGGATAGAGGTGGTATTATGGTATGGAGCTCTGATACTTAACCTATGTTGTTGCTGCAAACTTATTATTTTATGGTTGTTGGTGATTCCCGGGATTTAGGTCGGTTGCGATCGGGGGATGGCATATTCGTGTCAGTGTTACCCAACTAGGGGTAACCCGGCCTTGTGTTGGCAGAGATCCGGTTAGGTTCTCGGGGCGTCTTTCCAGAGGCGTACCCATGTGGTAATGGGAAGTTCCTTGGCCTGACCATTTGTTGGAAATCCAAAGAAACAATACGAACCTTGTACGGTTTTAGTTGTATAACCTGCCATGGAATGTGGCGGTAACCTGCTATTGAACATGGCAGCTATAGTAGACATACGATAATGGTGTATGTTGGCTAAGATTTATATTATACTTTCGAAATATTTTCCTACACTTTGCACTTATAATAATAATATCAAAGAAAATTTGCGTATCAAGCATATTTGACTATCATAAGGAGAAATCTCCTCCGATTCTGTGTTTGCATTTTGTGTGTGTGCGGAAGGCCTTATGGTAGTCTCATTTTCTAAAAAGCATTGCGAATCTAATTTAAAATATTTCTTTGTTTTAAAGATAAACTGTTTTAAGTTCTCACACCAGTCCCATGACTGATCTGGAGTTTATTTTTCCTTCCTAAACTCTGGGTGCCCACCAATTTTAACACGGGCAGTCTAGAGTCAGGTTATTCTGGAATTCAGGAGTTGCTGTAGAGATTAGGAGCAAGCTGGATGACATGTCGTATCAACTAGTATATAGTATTTCTTTTCCGCTGTTTGTTGTTGTACACTCTGATTATGTAAGGTAATGTAATGTGATGTAATGTAATAACTGATATGATTCTTTGTTTTAAAGATATTCATTTATCTATTATATGTTGTTCCGCTGCGATTGTGAGATTCTGTTATTGTTTCTGTTTTTTCTTCTGCTTTCTTTCTTCTTCTATCTTCCACCTCTTCTTTAACCCTAATGGTACAGTTTTCCGGCCTTCGATTGCTCGGCAGTTGATATAGTGGACATATTAATGTCGACCTTAGGGAGTCGAAAAATATCTATCGTTATACAGTGTATCACTATACATGCCACAAGACCGTTCGCATCAATATACGCTTGATAAAACTGCAGGGACAGGTGAGCACATGGTCAAACCCAATCAAAAGCTAGGTTCAACTCAAGTGCAATACAAATAAAGTGACGATATGAGCACTAGGTCAAACCCAAGCCAAAGCTAGGTTCAACTCAGTGCAATACAAAAATAAAAATAGAATGGTCAAGTTCTAATGACTGGAACAAGCTTTGACAAAAAATTCAATGTGTACACATGAAAACAACTCAACCGGTCAAAATCAAGGCAAGTGCAACTCGAAGAAAATGCAAAGTTGTGCCAAAGAATATAAAATGCAACCATCAAATAGCAACAAAACTGCAAAACAGTCTTGAATAAAGAGGCATGAACATGACTTCAAAATGAAAAGACAATACAGACTCAAGTGGAACAAGTTCAGAGTATAAATGAAACTAGACTCCATGAACACACACATATATACATACATAAATGTATGTATGTAAATGGAGATGACCATCATTTAGATGCAAAGCAAATTAAGTTACAGCAGTATGCAGTGACAAATATATATAGTCTAAATGTTTCAAAATAGTTCAAAAAAACTCAAGTTTGAATGGTGAACTTAATAGACCAGACCAAGCAAATGTCAGAGACATGAACAACCAGTCCAGAATAACCGAATACAAGTCAGACCATCAAATGAACAAAGACCAGGGTAGTGAATAACACAAATAAAGCTTGCATATACATCAGACATGAACCAAAGATCACTTCAAATTACACAAGACTCAAGACTGCAACATATAACATGAATATGTACATGAACTTCAAAATCAGTTCAGGCATGAATGTAGACAACAGCTCAAATGATCAAATGTAAGCCAAAGCTACAAAATCTATATGTAAGCACATATGTAATTATATATGTACACACATTAGCAAAAATTCAGACATGTACAAATATGCAATACCAAACACAGTCAGACTTCAACATACAACAAGTCATCAATGAACCCCAATCACATACTCAAAGTGCTCAAATGCACACATGTATACATATCAGGAGGAACAAAGTTCCATGCACATCACAAGTCCAGACTGCAAAATGTACAAGGCAACAAAACTTTGGATGAATACAAAATGTTCAAGTGCAACATGTAACTAGACATCATCATCATAAATGCACAAGACTGCAACTCAAAAAGAGATAGAAAATACAAAATAGTACATAAACACATGTATACATATATGCATATATGTAAACGCATGCATATATATCGTTGAAGCAGACAAAATCATCCAATGCAAACCAATGAACAAAAACATGTAACATGAAGAACTCAAACATGAAACAGTTCAAGCTTGGATCAAGTGAACATGGCAATATGAGCACGCAGCAATTTGATTCGAAGCAATTCAAAGCATACAAGAGGAACACAATGGTCGATTTACAGAAAAATCAAGGCAGTGTTCCAAAATCGTAAATAATAGTGAAGCAACACAATATAACAGTGAACATCGGTTGACAAATGAAGAATGTCATGGTGAAAATTATCGGTTTGAATAACGTCACAGAAAAAAAAATTCAAAGTGCCAAAATCAGAGAGGCCGACAGAGAAAAGAACGGAACCAAATCCAAAGCAAATGCAAGCCACGGTGACCAAGCAAGCGTAATGGGAAAATATACGACTTGAAATAGTCAGAAAACATCACCAACATTCGATTACAAATTGAACGGCTTAGCAAAATTTACATACTAATTCAAATGATTTATTCGAACGATAATTTAGGGAATTAAACCTATAAATAACATTAACATCATTGGCATTTAATGGCATCGAGTTCAAGCATATCAACGAGAGTAATATAAGAAATCATAGTTTTGTTGATTCGAACTCGATCAAGAAGCAGCCGTGAAGGAACGAAAGCAACGGACGATTCAAGTCTCATTTCTTACAAGCATACCAGCAAAGGTTTCGAGCATCATTTTTCAAGTGGCGACTTCAACAAATCAAGAAGCTCTAATTTTGAAAGAGGGAAACAAGAACTCCACCATTTTTCATAAAGAAAAGAATACGGGCCGAAGAAATAAAAAGAGAAATGGGAACGAAATATTTTTATCATAGCGTCTATTCCTTTGATCCCACCTTTATTAATTCCTATTGAGCTTTATTTTTTAAATTAGGGCTTCTTGTTTTTGGGTTGTTTTTAAATTCGTATTTTTATTTTAAACTTCTATAAAATTCTGGTCGTGTGACTAGGGGACGAACTACGGTGGTGTAGTTCGAAAATTCGCAACTCAATGGCTGAGTTATGGTAGGGTTTTGAACGCAGAGTTAGATTAGTCGATAGCAAGTGTCGTGAGTTTATGTGTGTAAGCGTATAACTACTTAATTTCTAGTAGAAGCCTTAGGGGCAGCCCATAGGCAAGATTTGACCAAAGACGGATAAATCTGCGCTGTTCTATTTTTTCTTTTATTATTCTGCTATTTATCTATCCTGCAATTATTTTATATATTTCCGCATTAATTTTTATAATAGTTAGTATCACCCTATTCACCTCCTCTAGGGTGAAATGGACCCTACAACTGCTAGGTCTAACCATCTCTTCCTCTTTAAGAAAGAAGGAACAAAGAGGAAAAAGGTTGCTCTTAGAATGAATTCAAATAAGGTTGATTGATAAAACAAAGCTTCATAAAAGAAAATAGGATAGAACGGGTCCTAAGACTCGGATTAAATCCTAGGGTGGATTCTTAAGAGAGACTTAGGACAATGATTCTTGTCATAAAATTCTATATTAATCCGAAGTTTGGCTTTGATACCAAGCTGTGACGCCCCATCTCTATACCCACACTAGCCAAGGACACTACGGGGTAATGCTGTCGACTAGCATGAAGAATAAGATTGTTGAGGAGCGACCATCTATATAATTGCTTTGTGCGAGTATCGATATATCAGATAGTATGACATGCATTTTCTTTCAAGAGGAAATCTGACATATCAAATACTAACTCAAAGTTACTACACAGTGGCTATGTGGCCTTTAGAAACAAATATAAAATAAGCATGACACAAATTAGTCATAGATATACATATCACTAAGGCTGAATCAGATATGAATATAACACATGAAAGTGTACATCAAAGTAGTGGTCATACATGATCCACAACATCAAAAAAGAATAGGTACAAATGCTAGACAAAAGAAAAGGTATACATCAAGGAGTCTCTATCTCAAATGTATAAAAACAAAAGCTACTAAACTAAAGTAGTTAGCCGAAAGAAGAAGCTAGTCCTTGCTAAGAAGTCAAGTGGAAGCACCTGAAACACCTTGATCTGACCCGAGTATTATTTAAGAAGAAAAATAATAAACAGATCCGTCTAGCTATTATTATCATGTTAGATGAGATAGGATAAGAGATATGACAAAAATATATAATAACAATAATACCATGTTGTGACAAGTATATATTTGATAATAATGAAAATTATACAATATCTCAAATCTCCTCAAATACCCAAAAAGAATATCATATTCTTTAGCTTATTCACCAAATCTCAATATTGACGAAACATAATAACGCAAATCACAAAAATTGGTGAAACACAAATTCTAGAAATCAATAAATAGAAATCCAGAAAACACAAAAGGAGGGGCGTATCACAAACGGGAGCACGAAAACTCACCAATACGTGTATCACAAACGGGACGCTATCCCATGGTCGCTATCCCATAAAATTTGAGTCGGAGCTCCACCAAAACGCCCCGAAGAGCATGGGTCCCTACCCAACCAAATTGAACCGAAGCTCCATCGAAATGGCCCGAAGACCATGGGTCGCTATCCCATCAAAGTGAGCCGAAGCTACACCGAAACGAGGTTTAGACCCCACATGGACAAAGTGACATCGCACATCGCTAGTCTAAATTACAAAATGATCATCATTGATTATTAAGTGTAAATTACACTAAGCCAATAATTAAACGAGTTAGGCTTCATGTCCCATAACCACTGGCTTAACTTAAATATTTACGAACAAATTATAGAATTCTACCCGAAAATAAGTGCAAATTTCACCAAGCTAGTAAATAAATGAGTTTAGCTTCATGTCCCATAACCACTAGCTTAACTTAAATATTTATAAAAAGAATGTAGATTTCCACTCAAAAATTATCACGAGATTTCAATCGAACAAGTCCAAGAATTAACCAATGAAGCAAACGCAAGCGTTTCATACCGCTTGTTTTTGCTTAGTCGTTTAATTGAATTCTCATACGAACGATGTAAAGGTTTGTATATATACTAATAGATTGGAAAATGGTTATAAAAACGAGCTTTGTATTAAAAGTAATGTCAAAATCATTTGTGTGAAAGAGTTTTAGTATTTACTACTAGTATAAAAACCTTTATATTTTAAAGTGATAAATCACAGAAATGATTATAAAAACAATCTATCGTCAAAAATCCACATTCGACGATGTGAATTAAAACCATGAAAATTGATATCAAATACATCAAATGGAAACACCAAAAATCCAGAAAAGAAATCATCAAATTCGGTATTGATTGACAAAAACTATTCGGATCATCAAAGATCGAAAATCCACTCAAAAACAGGTAAAAGAGGAAAAATTCAACAAAACCAGATGTTTGACCGGTTTAACCAGATGTCTGACCTTGGGTTCTAGAAATTTATATTTTTTTCTCCTTTTTCTTATTATTTCCTAACGCCTCCCAGACGTCTGGTTGGGTTTAACCATACGTCTAGTCATGGGCTCTGCCATTTTATTTTTTATCATTTCTTTTTTTTGCTCAAGAGCCCCGACCAGACGTCTGGATTTTTCAACCCGACATATGGTTGCTTGTCTGGGAAAAATTTGCTTAGGCCATTGATGGCCAAATGAACTCGGGGGTGATCGAACTAGCAATGGATGCTAGGGATTTATGCCAAGATAGAACCCAACCACATAGGCTCTTCGATATACCCCAAACAACATGTCTAAACATCCATAGTAGGATTTTCATAAATTTTGACTTCAAAACCAAAATTGAAAAATTCACCAAACCAAATCAAATCAAAAGCAATTGAACATGAAATAGATGTTAGAAATTCATACCTAATAGCAATGAAAGCTATAGACATAGATGTAAGTTCAAGAACTCGCCTTTAAACTCAAAAACAACAATCGAGGAGCTCTAAAACAAGGAAAGATCAACTCCACTTCAATCACAACTCTAAAAGCTCCAATCTATGATCATATGCAAATAATTCCTAAGTTAGGTTATATGAAATTATGAAAATTGGAGAGGGATTGAGATGGAGAAGATGAAGAGGATGCTTACCTAAGCTTCTCTTTGATTTTGGAACTAGAACTTGAATTCCTAAGAGAAACTAGAGCTTAGGAATTTTAGTTTCCTCTTTTCACCATTTTTCCTAGGGCTTGAGTGTTAGGAAATTATGAGTGGAACAAATGGATGGAAAAGAGTGGAGTGGGAGCTATTTGGTAGAAGAGTTTGGGTTAGCTTATTGGGTTAATGGGCTTGACTTGAACCCAACCCAGAACCTAAATCAAAATACCAAAATCCTAATAAACTCCAAGCATATCGATGTTTATACTTAAATAAGTTATAAACGTCGTTTTGAACTCAACGAAAGTGGTCTTGAGTCTGGATCCGACTGCATACAAAAAGTCACATTTCGGAATCTAATCCAACTAACAATGCTATATTTAAATAAAACATTGAAATATTTAATCGTAAGGTATGCGGGTTGTTACAAACCTCAAATGGCTGTAACCTCAATTAATGATATAGAGAGATCGTGGATTTAACTATAAACCTTATATGATCATGAATTTTATTATCGATCTGGAGAGATCGTGTATTAAAATGAAGATGAAATAATCCGAAGAGATCAAACCTTGAAATATACATTGATTTTGATAAAAGGATTTAAACACCTTGTAATTGAAATAGAACTGGAAAATCCTGGATGAACAAGGGACGATTTTGATATGTGGTGTAAAAATTTCTGAATGAAATCAAAATGATGATGATGTATAGACAATACTTAGGAAGAGTCTAGAGTCTTAGGCTATTATAGATATAGAATGTCCAGTGATTGACAAGAGAATCCAAAGGAACAGGATGATTCGAAACGGCTTGACCGACCAATAGCTAGGAAATTGGACTATTAAGATCTCACCAACAACAATGTTTGTTCCTGTGCAAAGCACACCTTCCATTTGCAAGACATGCTTTAAGGGGCAAGTATTATCCCCCCCCTTTTGATCAGGCAGTATACAGACAAACCCGACAACCAAACATCAAAGTTAACTAGGCGACACGCCCGAAGAAATGACCACGGAGTCCAAAACCTAGGTACAACCAAGATCGCAAGGGAAATTCCAAACCAACCCAAGACCATAGAACCAAAATCCCACCAAAGTGGTGGTTATTTACTGGCCCCACAACATGGGTTGGTACCGATCCGTACTTGCTCCTCTTGGGAGCCTATCTTCTGTCTACACATCATACTCTATGCTAGAAGCCTATTTCTAGTGTTTTTTGTTGATTTATTGCAATTCTATATCGATCTCCACGAACTCTTAAATCAGCACTTTGTTCTTCCCCAACTACATCATCTATACTTTGAAACAAGCTATTATTGATGCAAACAACTACGGAATCACGAAGCTAACCAAAAGACAAGCTGAAGCAAAGAGTCTAAGGCAGCCAATTTGGCAATTTCTGGTTATTGACCCCTACCCTTGGAGTTGTATTACCCATCCAAGCCGATGAGCTGATGACTTATTTTCTTGGAGATCTGGTCTATAGCAAGAAAAATGGTCTAGAGATCTTTTGTGTGAGCTTTTAAGCTCCCTACATCTATAAATAGAGGGGCATGACTCATTTTTCAGGATCTTTTGGCCTTGCTATCTTTTCTTTAATTCCTTGTAATCTCCGTCGGAGTTATATCAACCCCTAACAGAGTCGTACCAACACGTAAGAAATGCTGCCTATAAACAACAATATAATATAGGAAAACTTAAAGTGGACGTAGGCCAGAGTATACCAAACTACAATATATATGCACTTTCTTTCTTATTTTTTCATTTATTTTTTTTACCTTTTGTCCTCTACTTACTTTCTTTGGGTGTTTGTGCTATTTTTGGTTCAAACAATTGATATTATAATGAATGTATCAAATACATTCATTTGTGTGAAGTGCAAGTGCAGTATATAAGTGATGTATATATATGTCAATGAAACATGCATAAATGAATTCAGAAAGGAATTTTTTTGTTTCTCTCTCTTACCCTTTGCAATTAATAAAAAGAAGACAATATATTAAGGGAGATAAACCTTTCATTTCTCTCCCTCTTTAATTGTAATAATTAATATTTTAAATGACATTCATAACTTATCAACCAAATTTACACACGCCTTTGTTGTCTAAGTTTTGGTAATGAAATATATGCATACATCCATAATAGTTACACATACACAGGTATATATAAAGTGAAAACCTATTAGTTTTTTTAAATAATTTGAAATCTAAAATTTACATTAATGGGAATGATTTCAATTGAAGAAAGATCTGACAACAAAAGTTTACATTATTGCACAAAATCCACTTACAAATTTTAATTAAACTAAACATGTATATTCCCATATACATGAATATTACAATTCAATAATTTGGATCTAAACAACATATAGTTGCAAACATTGTAGAATATGATATATGTATATATACATTTATATATATATATATATAATATACACAAATAAGTTTTGATTTTAAAGTTAATAGTTTTGATTGAACTTTTAATTAAGGAAGGAAAATTACTTTAGATTTATATGACACCTTAAATATAGAAAACTATAAAGAATTAGAATTTTCACTAAACTCCATTCATTAATCTTAAGTTAAGTTTTTTTTAAAAACAAGGATTGAAACAATTATGCACGATAATTTACCTTATGACATTAAAGATCAATTTCAAAGAACAGTAGATAAATTAACATATACAGTTCATTAGCATTTAAGTCTGCGAATATTGTATAATTAAATATATAAAATATCATTCAAAGTCAGTTTTCAATTTCATAAGTTTATAAAATAAAACAAATGAAATTTAGATAAAGTAGGCAGGCATGTTTAACTTTTATGATAAGAATTTATGGATCTAAACAACATAAAGAATAATGACAAGTTATCCAAGGTAATATGAGATTCAAAACACATCAATTTATCATAAACATGAATTAAAGGGAGACAATGAACAAACATAAATCTAAGTCAAAGCAATACAATAAAATTGATTTAATCAAAATAGACATAAGGCATATTTAATTCATATGTGGCAAGATGAATAATTAAAACATGAGGCGAACCATAGGAAATCAAATTATATCAATCGTATAAATACATAGGTGAATTTAAATAAGAAAATTAACTTTGGATGCTGCTAATAAATCACAGCTTGAACAGTGAATCAATGCTTCTAGATTTAGAAATAAACCCCTTTTAATGAATAGAATTGATTTGTATTTGATTTTGGGAATTTCTGAAGTCATGGAAGCTTTCATATTTTCAGCCATTAAAGTGGAAAAAATGAAGTAGAAATGTTACAGAAGGAATGAATAGCCAAAGATTATGAAAAGAATTAAATAAAGAAGACAATCATTGCAAATTAAAGAGATACTTTTCTTCTTCTTTATATTATTCTTTTCCCTTTATTAATTCTTTTAGAAAACTTATCATCTCTTTCTCTATTATATGGTCGACCAAACATGGAGGAATTATGGGCCTCAAGTGAATCCACACCTACTTAGAATTTA
Organism: Allium cepa; assembly: GCA_030765085.1. Classification (NCBI taxonomy): domain Eukaryota; kingdom Viridiplantae; phylum Streptophyta; class Magnoliopsida; order Asparagales; family Amaryllidaceae; genus Allium; species Allium cepa. Next base: position 115,432,672 of record CM060932.1, read on the forward strand.
TTATATTTAAATCCAATTTAAACAATCTATCAATATCATATATATCGATATGTGTGTTTTAACTTTTATTTATGTACTTTATTAAATGCTAATGGTATATAAAAAATTTTGATAAAATTTAATAATTAATATTTCAAGAATATTAATTAATTTAAATAATTTACAATTATTATATATTAATTAAATTTTGTGGTTTATTTGGAGCACTCATCATTACGGTTGTGCGACTCAAGGATGTAAATTCAAGTCAGCGATTAATATCGAATAATTCAAATATTAACATTCATACATCATCTTCGTTAGTGGTGTGACGTTTTGGCTGAATTTATCACTTAAACATCATTTGGTAAAATAAATTTTACTTATTTAAACGACACCTAGTAGTGACAATCATTTACAGCAGTTCTCTTTGTCAAAATTATATCACGTTGGACATATTAAATTGGGAAATGGTCAAAATTCTAGTATCATCCATATTCAACCTTATAGTCCGAACATAAAGTCCTTGGTTCAATAATAACAATTATTATTAATCAAAATGCCTTGGCCAAAAACTCTGACTTTGAGTTGACTTGAGTTGAACGTGATACTAACCTCATATGACTGAGGAGACGAATCCTTTCTTGAATTTTGTATAACTTACTATGTTTCCACTCGACCATGCTATAGTCGTTTGATGGACATTATGCCACGATTTGACTATAATCAAAGCGGTGCTTCCACATTAAAATCAACAGTATTCTTAAGTCAAGAGAACTGTGTAATTTTGTCACATCAATATTTTCTGTTTGAACTTAGTTATATTAACCAATGGAAAACTATCGAGTGAGTCATTCATTGTTATATAATAACTGTATGTTCGTAACCCCTTAGTATTCATGAGTAATATATCATCCAACATTTAGAGAGCATTACATACCCTAGTCTCAATGGGTGCATCGATATCCTATCTCGATACATCTCGACTAGATATATTTAAAACAAAATGTTTATTTTATTACGATAAATGACTCAAGACTACAATGCATTGTAACTACTATCATACCATTTATGGATTTTCTACCAAATATACTTTTAGTTAAATTACTTAATTAATATAACGTATTATAACAAGTGTATAATAGAAAAAAATATATTTTTATTTCAAACAAGATCGGTTATCGAGTTAGATATATGTAGCAAATTACATAATTGCCACTAAGGAATACCCCTAACTCTATCAGATGACGGTGAAGATGCAAAACATGTTGCTAGCTAGAAAAGAGGAGATGTTGAATGGTTTTTTCCAAAGGATGGGGCACCAAAGGACGTCTAGAGCAGTTGAAAATCAGAATCGAAGTCTAGAAGGCAATGCAAGTGCACAAGAAAATGAGCAGAGGAAATTAGAATGTAACAATCCACCATCTACGATGTCCCAGACCACGTCTAAAGTGGCATTGACATCACAGACCGCGTGGACGGTGGATTGTTAAAAGTGAAATTAGACTAATTAAATTATGCAATATAAATAAGCTTCACTCATAACATTTCTCTATGCAAGCAACAAAGTCAGCCAAATGTCTGGGAGTACCTCAGACAAAATAGTAGATAGCTATAAATAAATATGCACCTCCATCGTACCATCATGCATTCAAGTCACCACCAGTCCTCTTTATCGACCTTTCAGAGTATATCTAAAAAGAAGAGAATGATAGAGGGGTCAGACATAAATTTTGGTGAGTGAAACACATCATATAAGTGTATAATACTAATAAGCTATTAAAATAACACTTATGCTTGAAATCATATCTTAACATGTGTCACTTGCACCCAACAAGTCAGCTAAGCAAAATATAATACCATAGTGACAACATAGGATAAGGTCTTACTAAATCTAACCTACATTTAATTATATGCACTCGATCGAACCAAAAATCCCAATTTGCATGTCAAAGACCGACTACAACATGATCGAGCCCAAAGTTCCATCTCGTTATCCTTGAAACGTAAGTGACTCGCTACTGAGGAACTATATGTATCATCCATTATTGTCAAATCATAAGTAACTTACTACTGGGGAACTACATATCCCAGCCCATTACCACCAAAATCATGGATGAATGGCTATTGAGGAACTCTATATCCTAGGCAGCTATTGTAACGTCCCGTAATTTCGCTACTTTGAAAATGAGAGATTTCGTTGAAAAAAGTTTAAAACTTAAATAAATAAGTTATATATAATAGATAATAATAGAGAAATTATTTATTCTTATAGTTCATAAATTAAAAAGTATACATTTGGATTTTGGAACAAATCAACAAAAGTTAAGTTTTGTTAAAAATAAATAAATGCTTAAATAAATAGGTTTACATATTTATTTAAAAGGATAAATCTTATTGAAAACATATAATAAAGATAATAAAAGTATATTAAAATATTTAAAAGTATGCTAATAATTGTTTTACAAAAATAACCAAATTTTGTCACGTTTTGTCAGTTTACATACAATGTAAAATTAGAGATTTTGATATTATTTAAATATGATTTTACAAAAAAAGATACATGTTTTAATTTATTTAAAGTAGTAAAAAGATCATTTTTAAATTTGGTTTACATATATAAATAGTTTAACAAAAACGTCAAACTGAGACCATAAAACATTTTGTCGAAAAATAATGTTTTGTCGATTAAAAGTTGTCGTAACGTCGTCGCACCTTTATTTTCTTATGTAGGAACATATATTCAAATATAATAAGTATTAGTTAATTCATTAATCAAGTTTACTTTTACGAAACAAGGTTAGAAACTTCTAGAAAACAATTAACAAAAAGTAAGCACAAAAGGACAAAAATGTCATTTCTTTTGGTAACTTAACAATTCATTTCTTTTTCTATAAATACCAACCACTTTCTCACTTTTTTCACACCATTTTCTACCTTCTTCTTCTTCCTTGAAGCTCTCTTTAATGGTTTCCTCTTCTCTTTCAAATCCTTACTAACTTTTTCAAAACCATGTCTAATCAACTCCAAACACCACCAAACTTTGTCAAAGACCTTAGAATACCATCAAAACATGGTTTAACACCTAATAAGTAAAGAAATGATGGAGGAAGGGGGAAATAGATGGAGGCCGAATATATGCAAGAGAAGGAGCAAGTTCATGAAGCCCCGGAGCAAGAAAAAGAGAAGGAAGTGCCATCGATTTCATTCCAAGGAGCTAGGAGAAAATTCAAGATGCTGCAGAAGCTCTGCCAGATTTTCGGGAGTTTGAAAGAAGAGGTCGATGGCATAAAGAAAAAGAAATGGAGTAGAAGTTGATTAGCTAAAGTTTAAGTGAAGTGTTGTTGCATATGAATGTTGGTAGGAAGAATTGGTTAAGTTAAAGGTGAGTACTCATATTTACTAATTAATCCATAATTTATTTCAAGTATAATTATTTGAAATTTTAAATATGTTGAATGAATGTTTGATAACTTGAATGCAAATTGGTTGATAATATGGTTGATAACTTGTTTGATAAATGATAAGAGAAAAGATTAGTAATTAGCCATAGTTAATTGAATGAGAATTAAATCCATACAAATATGTGTATGGAAGTTATCTAGCCTCTTAATGATTTTAAATAAGTTAAAATAGATTAAATATGGTTTATAACAAATTTGAAGTGTTTCGGACAAGATCCAAGCAATTCACAAAATTGGCCAAAATCGAGCTTGTCGCGCAGCGGCAGTTCGTAAATTTCGATCTGTAACTTCAAATTGACATAGAGAATGATTTATAAGTCAGATTTCTTTGAAATAAAAATTCTTTGGTTCAAAATGATAGTAGTTTTCCAAGAAGAAAGAAAATCAAGACTTCATTAAGTAGATTTTTAAGTATATCCAAAACAATTTTCTAAAAAACATCACGGTTCTGCAGTTCGGAATCCAGAGAGGGATTTCTTTATAAAATGATATTTTTAAATGATTAAAAATATAAAATAAATTTGATAAATCTATTGAAATGGTTTAAAAGAGATTTGGAATGGAAATTTTGAATTTTCAAATGTTAAAAAGTTTTTTAAATCAAATAAACTTTTATAGCACTTTCCGTAGCACTTTTATGCTGCGAATTCTATAACCTTTTGATATGAGTTTAAACTTAACAATTATTTCCTAAATATTTTGTGAATGACTTTAAAGGAATATTTAAGTAATGTAAAAATGATTGACATCTGCATATGAACTTAACATCTTTTAAAGCGATGATTGACTTTGAAGGAACCGGGATCAGATTTGGGTGATTCCTATACGGAAACCCCTTTAAACTAATTTTCGAAATAAAACATATTAAAGACAAAGATCGTTAAAGACAAAGATATTTATAATGTAGGATTACTTTCCATTAGTCCCTAGAGGTGAAACTTGCCATTAGTCCTCGGAGGTGAAACTTGTCATTAGTCCCTGAAGGTGAAACTTACCATATTTAAAGTGGCAGTAGTGCCCTATTATGAAAATCTTTGATTTGCAATAATATGATTTGAAGTTAAGAAGGAAATCTTTGATTAAGATTTAACGAATTATTTGGGAATATTTTCCCTAAGTTAAAAGTTAGAACTTGAATATAAGAAATCTTTGATTAAGATTCAATGAAGGATTTGGAAAGGTTTTCCTAAGTAAAAGAGAAGACGATTTGGAATTACTCCAGGATCTAAGAAAGGTTTAAATGAATCAAATTATTTGATAAATAAGGCTTAATGATTCAATATACTCTTGAAAAGAAAATGGAATAAATTGAAAAGAGTATATCTAAGAAAGATATTTTATAAAAGATGAATTAATTGATTGATGATTAATATCCTCATATGAACTTAACATCTTTTAAAGCGATGATTGGCTTCGAAGGGACCTGAGTCGAATTTGGGTAATTCCTATCCGAAAACCACTTCAAACCAATGTATACGTTCGAAAGTGAAGACAGGTTGAAGACAATGATTATTGAAGATCGTAGATCTTTATAGCGTGAAGGCTGCTTGTTGAACATGCTTTGGGTCGCTCCCATTAAAGAGTTATTTATAGCAGTGGTCTACCAGTTATGGAGATTTTTCGGGTTGCAAGGGCTTCTCGCCTAGTAATGACCAAGGAAAGTGCCTTCAGTTTCGTTCAGTCCCAGAACGAACTTGTATGGACGAATGTCTGACATTGCATTTTGAGATACAACATTTGAATTTTACAAATGTACATCAGTGGTGGCGGAGAAGACAACTTCTCTTAGCTTAACACCCTCCTTGAGACATACGAGCTCAAGGGTTGTATTTTTGTGGAAGGCAAATAGTGATCAAAGGAATGGAAATGTGGCATTCAAAGTGGAACCTATTATGATCAAAGCATGGTTTTGTATGAAAATCGTGGCTTTGAAGAAATTGAGCGTAGCCTCGCAAGCCTCACACCCCGGTTATGATGGGATACTATGTGGTCTAACAGATGCAAATTCGGAATAAGTGAGTATGAATGGTGGTGTCAAATACATTTGGCCCTTTTGGGGATACATCCCTCAAGGCATTTATTGCGCCATGTGGATAAAGTGGTTAGCTTGAGAAAAGCAGGGAACTAATGGTTATCAGTTGTAGTATAGCAATTACAGTTCCAAGTGACTAGTTTGAGAAAAGCGATTAAGGCATCATGAGAACAATGTTTGTTATCCGTGGATCGGAGAAAAGGTCACAAGTTCCTTATCATGTTGGAAATCCAATCCCAAAACGAGATTTACGGTTTTGATTGTATTCCCAAAATAGCCGAATGACTTGCAAACATTTCAGCTACCCCCTTTTTGGTATCATATATTCTGTTTGGTATATTCCGTTGACCCAGTCCGGGATATTACCTTAGACTTAGTCCAGGTATTGATACCTTATTTGAATAAGTTTATTTGAAAAGTGTTTTCAAAAGAGTGCATTAGAAATAATATCAAACGTTTTGATATATAAAAGTGTTTTGGTTATCATAAGGTAAAAACCCGTCTGTATTTATGTGTGGTCATGGTCTTATTAGATGCCATTCTTTTCAAAGATTTTGATAATATCATCATGATCTGTACATTTTAAATTTCGAGTATCTTACGCTAGTTTATCAAGCCTGATCTGGGTATTTTTAATACTCGAGTCAGATTCGAATAGTTCAGGTTGAGTTGAAGATGGTTGGAGTTTTCAGAGGAGAGATGGAGATCTTTATCATCGTATGGATGTTTCTATTATCCGCTGCATCTACTTTATTTGTGTTGTTGTTTGTCAGCATTTGTAAGGGCAGTTGTTATAACTGTCCAGGCTAAATCTAGATTAGACTCTGATATTGTATTTTAAAATTTTCCGGTGCAAAGATTATTATTGAAATAATATATGTTATTCCATTCGTGTGAGATTCCATTCTATCTTTATTTTCTTTCTACCCATAATGATCCGCTTATTCGTGCAATTTGAGTTGGACATGTGTGGTTTATTGTCGATTCAAAGTGTATGGAAAAATGGGCCATTACATTTGGTACCAAAGCTGAAGGTTAAGCGAGAACCTTGGCTTTGTTAGGGTAAAGACTCATCAGAGATAGAGTTAGTAATACCCTAGGATGAGTGACTCATTAGAGATAGGTTTACCCTAAAATGAGTTTGAGTGTATTATATATGAGCGCGTATTTGTTAGTGACAAATAAATTATTTTGTTTTATCGGTTGAGTGATTTTGGTATTCTGATCGATGCGCCTGATCACCGTTATTAATGAGGGTTCCTGTGATGTCCTGGAATTTCGGGCAATAGCAATTTGATAATCTACATTTAAAAAAAAAAATTGGCAATATTGATTTAACAGTATTTTTCTAACTATTTAAATTTGGTAATATTGTTTAATAATTTTCTTTTATAAATATTTAACTTGGCAAAATCTATTCTTTTTAGAACTAATAATATTTAAATGGTAAAATTAATTTTTTTCAAAGCCAATAACATTTTTTTCTATTTATAATGTATATATATTGGTATATATATTGTAAATAAAAAGTCTTTGGTTTTAATTTAATAAAAGATATGTTTCTGATTGTAATTTGAAGTTATGTTTTAAAATTCAATATAATAATTTTCAAGGCTAATATTAGAATGTTTTCTATTTATAATGTGTGTATATATATATATATATATTTGTATATATTGTAAATAGAAAAGCTTTAGTTTGAAATTAACAAATAAAAACATATTTTCAAATTTAATATATATATATATATATATATATATATTGTGATCTGGAAAATTATGTTTGAATTTAATACGATACGTTTAAAAAGCTATTTAAAATTTAATCGTATATTTCTAAAACATTTAAGGTAAATGTTTATTTGTATAAAAATACATTTTTGCTCAAGTTTAAAATAAGATTTAATTAAAGGTTTATTTATTTTATTTTTAATATTCTTTCTTTTTAATTTTTAACTTGAATAAATATAATTTGAATATATATATAAATATAATCTTTACATATTAATATAAAACATAAGAAACATATTTAACATAAGGTTCAATTCTTTTGCTTTTAAAATTCTTTCTTTTAAAATTGTTTAAACTAAAATGGTTAAAGTATTCTTTCTTTTTAAATATTATGAACTAAGTGTAGTTTGTGAATATATAAAAATTATAAAAAAAACATATATAAACACAATTCAGAAATGTATATAACATAAGTAATTAAGAAAATATATATTTAATAAAGGGTTTTTAACATTTGTAAACATAGCTTTTGACATTTTTATAGAAATAATAATATGTAATCCACATTTGTAAGACAAGAAGCAAGCCTAATAACTTGTGGCAACATTTGTTCCTTTAAAATTTAATTTATAAATAACTTATTTATTAGAAGAAACCAGGATAATTGCATACTTTCTCATTTTTAAACCTCTCAATCTTCTTTCATCTTCAAAACTAAAGAAAACTGAAAACCCAATTTCAAAAGAAAATCAAACTAAAAGCTTCAAATGTTTCAAGATTTAAGCAAAGCAGTTTCAAGCAAATTCAACTTAAAACAGGCAAATCAAATTCATTTATTTCATCTACAACATGAGCAAAGCTTGCAAGCAGATTCAACTCAACTAGTAAAACAAAGTCAAGAACAAATCAAACTCAGGCAATCAAGTTTCAGACTTAAAACCAGAAGCCTTCCCTCTATTTCACTATCCAGTGAGTAAAACTTTTCTTTAAAAATAGTTTAAATCTAAGATTTAACTTGATGCATGTGAAGAAATATTGTGGTAACATAGTATATATTGTTGCATGAATGTTGGATTGGAATGTATGTATATATATGAAATGTCTGTGTATATGTCTAATGTTAACTTCTCTGTTGTATTTATAGAGACTTCTTCCTCAACAAAATTCATATCTCTCAAATGAATTAATTTTAGACCATGATGTTTAAAAGAAAAAGATCTGTAACAAGATAATGTAAATTTTAAAAATGATTACAGGAATTTATATTTAGTATCTATCTCAAAATTTTATAAATAACAATGAGATTCAAAAATGGGTCAAAAATCAATAATGTTAATTTCAATTCTTGATTATACAAACTGAAACGTTATGCAAAAAGATGAATTTAGGTAATGAAATCTTGATTTTTAAGTAAGTAATTGTCGAGATAATTAGAGTTGATCAGATTTTGGTTCATTTTCAAATTTAGACGATCGACATGGTGTAAGTTGCCATGATCATTGTCGAAGGAAGCTGGTAAGTGGTTGATCACAGGAAAAATAGAATGAGATTTTTCTGATGATCGGAGTTGATTGGCAAAGGTGATCTAGGGTTCGAAGACCTACTTAGGACGACGAGATAAGTGGGGTTCGTGCGTCGTCATTAGATCATCAGAGATGATCGCGAGGGTGGAGATCGTTGCGTGGATCGGTGATGATGCTCTGGTCGGAAGGACGTAGGCTCTGGTCGTCGAGATCGTCGTGGCAAGCCATTTTTGGTCAAAGTGGTTTTGGGTTCTGTTGTCGCTCGATTTGCTCGTTTCGACTTTATGGTGAGATCTTCGGATTTGAGTGGTCAGAAGGATAGTGGGATCATTGGTGATGTGTCGAAGCCAGTGTGGTTGGTCGGAGCATCGTGGGCAGTCGGTGCACGTGCACAAATTCATGTTTGTGTCAGTGTTGGTTTTGGCTTCGGGAAGATGGAGATAACTTGGGTCGAACTCGAGTGGTTTTGTGTGTTGACTCGAAGATGATGAGTATCTCGAGAATTTGGGGATTTAGCTTAGGGTAGCTCGGGGTTCGTCTTGGGAAAGAATCGAAGCAGGCTCGGGTTTTGTTTTGTGTAGTAAAATTGGTTTCCAGATTTTTATATAAAGCTTGAATAAGTATTTAATCAAGTTTAAAGTGTATGGATGGGTTTTCAAAATAAATTTTGTAACCTGGTTTTAAAAAAACAAAATGTTTTAAACAAGTTTAAAGATTTAAAGTATATTTAAAATGAATTAGTTTTCCAAGCAAATGTTTTAAACAAGTTTTTTTCCAAGATTTAAACGATAAAGTAATGTTTAAATTTGTTTTGATTTTAAAGTAATTATATGTCAGGTAATTTTGGAATAAAATTCCTAAGTATTTTTAAAAAATGCAATAAAGGTTGTAATTAAAGAATAATTAAGGTAGGTATGTTAGATTTTAAATCAATTAAAAGGTATCATTTGATTTTATAAATCGATTTCAAGTTTTTAAATTAATAAGTTTTAGATGAGTGATTAGTTAAGATAAGAAATTGACTTTAAATAATCAAGATTGTGATTAATTAGGAATAATTAATTAATGAAATTAATAATGGTTATTTTATTCATGTTAATAATCAAAGAATAATACTTAAGGAAAGTAATTAAAGAATTGTAAATGAGTATAACTAATTTAAGGATCATTAACTAGTATTTAGAGATAATTAATGGGTAATTAATTTAGGATAATTAATTACTTGATTAATTAAGGGTTAATTAATCTAAGTAATTAAAGGTAATTAATTAAGGAGTAATTAATTAATGGAAGTAATTAAAGGTATGAATTACTCAATTGTAATTAATAAAATTTATGTGATTAATTTAAGTTAATTAATTAGTTTAATTAATTAAAGATAATCACTTGATGATGGATTAAATAAAATTACTTAATGAAGAATAATTACGTAGTGTAAGTACTAAATGGATAATTATTGGATGTAATTAAAGGGGAATTCTTAATGGAAAATAATTGAAGGATAATTACTTTGGTGGAAGTAATTAAGGATTAGTTACTTTGTGTAATTAATTAAGGATTAGTTAATATAATTAATTAAGGGGTTGATTAATTTAGGTAAGTAATTACATGATAGTTAATTACTGTTTAAATAAATTAAGGTTAATAAAAGGGAAGAGGTTAATTAAAGTATAATTAATAACTGTAATTAATTAAAGATCAATGTAATTAATTATAGTTATTTAATTAATGAGGTAATTAGAGGATCATTAATTAATATAATTAATGAGAGTAATTAAAGGATAATTACTGTAAATGATTAAGGATAATTAATTTATGTAATTGATTAAAGGCTAATTACTTAATGTAATTTAAGAACAATTAATCAAGGATGATTAATTAAGATGGATAATTAAGGGATGATTAATTAATGGGGTTGCAATTAATTCATGTTAAGTAAGCAGGATTTAAAAGTAATTAAGAAATTGATTTAATTCATTGGTGGTTAATTAAATTAATTAGGGATGGTGTGGTTAATTTATCTTGCTTATGGTTGATTGAATGATATTGAATGCCTTGGATTATGTGATATCTTTGATGTATGATATGGGCTGTTTTGTAGTATGAGATGCTTTGGTTGAATTGTATAATATGGATTATCTATGTTGTGATAAGGTGAATTATCTATCTGGTGAATATTGATAATAAATTGATTTGTTTAAACTTAACCCACTTGGATATTAAAACGATGTTTTGGATTTCGGTGAGACCGGGATCGGATTTCCAACTTAGGATATCCGAAAACCACATCGATCCAAATTAAACGTTAGGTCGTGAATTCAAGTGAAGATCAAGATGAAGACTCGAAGTGTGAGAACTATTCGTCATTAAAACTCTGAGGGTGATTTCAAGATGAGTTTAACGGGGATAGTACTTTCAGATTCGAGATGGAGATTCAGAGTGCAAGGGCTATTATCGTTAACTCTGAGGGTGAATCCAAAATGAGTGTAACGAGATAGTGCCTTCGGATTCGTTCGAACCCGGAACGAACTTGTATGGATTGAATGCTTTCAGAACATTGTCAACGGAGGACGATGAGCATTCCAAGATATGTGTTCTAAAAGGTAATCGTAGACTCAAGCATCATCAATCGGGAATGGCTAAAACAGGGAGGTGCAGCAAGGCTAAGTGAGTTGCGCCCAAGTAGGACATTTTCCCTGTCTAGAGGTCCCTTTTATTTCGGCTTAGTGTGTGGCTGGTTGCGCCAACTGCGAGGTTGTCTTGTTGGGGACTATCCAGTAAGGGATGGTTTCGACCTTGTGTTGCAGGGGATCGGGGTGGATCCTCGGTACTCCGATTGAGACCAGGTACTGTGACGGGCGGTACCCAGTAGCCCTGCCATTATTGGAAACCCATTTTCCCAAAAGTGCCTTTAGGTTTTGATTGTATAACCCACTTTATGGCTAGTACGCTGGAATTTAATCATGTAACAATTTCAGCTATTTTCTATATACTTGAAAACCCTAGACACTATTATAATATCAATGGATTTCCTATCAAATATTTTGGTTATCGTAAGGTAAATTTTTTTCCATGTTTATATATGGGAAGTCTTACGAGATACCTTTTGCTTCCAAAGGTTTTCAAAGTTAAGCAACTTTAACCCGTTCACTCACATCAGACCCATGTCTGAGCTGGAGTTTTTTTTCTGTTTTATTAAACTCTTGGGTACTCAAATTTTTACGAGTAGCCAAGGGATTCAGATTAGCTTTGACGAGTTCTGGAGAAAATATGGAGCAGGAGGCTTCAGCGTATATAGATATATAGTGGTTCCTCTGTGTTGTATCTCTATGATGATGTCTTGTATGAAACTTGAATTGTACAATAGATAGGTCCTTATAACTATCTAGTTTGTGATGTATTAAGATGTGTAACTCTGATAGATGACGTATATTATATAATAAATATGTGATTAATATATTTTATTCGTTCCGCTGTGAGATTCTGATATTGTTTAGTTCCTTGTTTCCTTTCTTTCTCTTTTCTATCCCTTTCTTACTAATGATGCGTCTTTCTGTGGAGTGAAGGACGGAACATTACAGTTCCTAAACATTTAAACAAGGCTAACCAACATGTTGATTTTGAAAAGATTGGTAAAAGAAATAATTTTACCTAGGATTATATTTTGAATATAAAGCATATATTTTGAGAAGTTGTATAGTTAGAAACCTCGATTAGTGAAATTTAAGTATGAACATCTTGTGATTAGAATTTCACAGTTTGACTATAAGATGTTTCATAAAGATATTCGATAAGAAATCTGATAAGGAAATTAAAATCTTTAATACTTATTCCAAAATAATAAATTAAGAAATGATAATGTTAAGTTACTATTGTAACAACCCTGGTTGGAGAGTACCGTAAATATTAAATTATAATGAAGATTATAATTTAATATTGGAATTAATTGAATTTATTGGAAGAAAATGATGAATTATATTGTTTATTTGGAATAAACAATATAATATGAATAAATTTTGGGAGAACAATATAAAATAAGGTTTATTTCAAATTAAATGATTGAAGCAAATTTAAGATGAAGGAAAGATGAAGTAAACAACTTAATTGTGATCTTTGAGTTGGAAATTATCATTGATGGAATTTAGTAGGAGCATTAAAGGAATATTGGCAATTTATTCCAATATTCTCCTTTTATTGTAAAATAAAAGGGAAAATAAAAGTAGAAAGATTTCATTGTATTAATAGTAATAAACATATGTGTGAGATAAACTTGTTCCTTTATTTCATGAATTTTGAATATAGAGATGCAACTATATTCAATTAACATGTACGATTTGGCGATAATGTAATTTATTGTCAAATTGCATCTTTTCTTTGTTAAATACAAAGAAAATTGTTAAATAATTGTTTAATCATCATATGCATAATGAATTTGAATTTTTGGGCTAATGAATTGTAACAAAATAAATTAATCACTCCATTTCGATGGTTGGAGTGGTTTGGAATAATTAATGGAATTTGGTTTGGGTTGGGGAAATCATATTGGTAATTTTAAAACCAATAATACATTTTATTGTAAAATAAAATGTGGGGAATAAGAAGAAAAAAAAAATAATCTTCTTTGAGTATGAAAAAAATGATGGACATGAGTAAAATAAAGTTTCTACTTTATTTCATGAATTTGAATGTAGTTAATTGACTACATTTGATTAAATTGATAATTTGTACAATATTGTGCTTGTTTGCCAATATTGTCATTTTATTAATTAAATATATATATAAGAATGAGTTAATAAAATAATTAATCATGATAACTATGATTAAAAATGTGATAAATAATTTAATAATGTCTAAACCTATATTTGTTTTGTTTTGGGTACATAATATCTTTTTATTTAACCAATTGCATTAAATTTGCAATTTATTTTGCAATTATGGGAAAATTGGATAAATTGAGTAATAAATGGAAATTTAATAACAAATTTGTTAAAACTTATGTTTTGATAATTTTATTAAAAACTAGATGACATAACGAATCCAACGCATCCAAAATCATTAAAAACGGATTAAAAATGTAGAAGTTATGAAGATTTAAGCATTGTATAAGTGTAAATAAACTTAAACAAATTTTTGCCTAAATAAAATTAATATGGGTCATTGGGTTAAGCCCAAACCCAATATCCACTAGAGAAACTTCTAGAGCCAGGAAAGAAGTACATACACTTCTTCCTCCTTCAGCTCATTTGAGAAAAGAAACCCTAGAAGCTCAAAAATTAGAAACAATGGCCGCCATCTCAAACCCTAGCCATAATTAATAAAATTCTTTGCTAAATCAATAGAAATTTGGATCTAATTCAACAAGAAGGTAATCTCCATCCTTCTCTATCTTGAATTTGAGGAGAAATCCATATTTGTTTATTGTAATTCTTGTTTTGTAATTTATCTTCTCTTGCATGCCTATTTTCAACAATCATAGGTCCGACAAAGGCAAATTCGAGTTGAAAGCTTCCATCTTCAAGCCTAAATCATCATCTTTTTACTGCTAATAGGTAAGCTAAGGCTTATAGCAACTGTAAACGAATAAATTTCAGCAGCAAATAATCTTTTGCTTGAAATATTTGATTAAATATGTTGAATTTTACCTCTGTTCTATATTGATTGGTGCTGAAAATGCCCTGTCTTGTTTTACTCATATCTGGCTCGTCCGGTATCGGATTGACGCCAATCTTTTTTCAGATTGTAGAGGACTGATTAGGGTTTGTTTATTTTAAATTTCATTGGGTTCTGAGTCCGTTTGGACCTTCTTAGTTGCTGTCAAAAATGAAAATCCGAGAGGGACTAAGCCCAGAATATTCTAGTGGCTGGTTAGTGTTTTCACCGTAACTTTTGTGTTTCTTATCGGAATTTTGATTTCTTGGATGTTCTGAAATCCTTGTGAAATATCCCACAACTTTCATGTTTTCGGTTTTGACTGATTTTGAAGTCTACATAGTGGAAAATTGGCATTTTCATCGCTGGCCTGTGTTGACAGGCAGCGCAAATAATTTCTTTCTTAGTAGTATTTTGATCATAACTTCTTCGTTACTCATCGGAATATCAAAATTTATGAAGTTTTGGAAACCTGAGGCTGTTGGCTACAATTTTTGTATTTTTTATTTTGTAGAATTTCAAAGTTTGCATGGTGGAAAATTGATGTTTTCAATGTTGGCCTGTTATGAACTGCCCCAACATTGATGTACTTGTTCGACTTTGATGATTTCATTTGCATGCTTTTGCAAGAATTTTACTACGAAATTTGATGCTAACATTTGATTCTTTTTTCCAGCAATGGACTAGTAAATTTAGAATGTGACTTGAATTCAAATTGGTTTTAAATACGATTTAAATTTTGAATATCGGTTTTTACCGATTAAATTGCAAATTGATGTTTTTCTGAGTTTTAAAAATCCGAATAAATTGCATAAAATCTTCTAAAATCATGGGTTGAGCAATAAATGTTTTTATACATTTTTAAAGGTTTTTAAACAATTATTCTTTATTTTCTAGGCTTTCAAAAATCATTAAAATTCTTTAAATGATGGGTTTTCACTCATAATCCTTTAGATAAATTTCTATAAATTGGTTTAAAATCCCGTTTTCTCTAGTAAAATATATTATAATTAATTTTATTTACTTAAATTACTTTTATGCTTTTTCGTACATATAAGGAAACAAATTAAAAGATTTAGTAAATCCGTGAGGTATGGGACTTGAGTATTTACTTGTTCGGTTAAATTCGGACTTGTACTATCGAAACGACATTGAGAAATCTTTTTGATTTCCTCCTTGGGATTTACCACTTTGTGGTCTGGGATAGAGTGTTATATTAGTCTTTTAGACTAATAACTTTAGTCTAATATTTCGTATTCGGAAGCATATACGACATGGGACTATCTTGGGAAAAACACTATTGCCGATGATATGAGGCAATTGTTTTATATGAGATTTTCTGAGATTTATAATTTTATGGAATTTTCCACTTGTCAATGAGATGAGACAGGTTAGATATTTTATGCCTTACGCCAATGACATGAGGCAATTCTTTGAGATTTTGATGCATTTGTTAGTGTGGCATCGACTAGCGGCTAGAAAACCGCTGAGTGAGGACGTACGGTATGGGACGTACGTAACCACTTTTTGGGTTACTATCCGAGAGTTTCTGACACATTCTGGGAATTACTAGTGCTATGACCTTTGGGTCATCTGAGAATCTGGGAATCTGAGAATCTGGGAATCTGAGAATCTGGGAAATTAAGAATCTGGGAAAGTGTGACTTCGGTCGCCTTAGAGATTCATGTGGGTACCTAACTATATTACTAGCACTAGTCTGAGAACTTTTGCACGTGCAACATGCTTTAGCATGTAATTATTGGCCAATCTGAGATTTATTTTATGAGTTAAGAGAATTTTGATTTCACCATATTTTGATGTGTTTACTTAGCCTTATAGAGATGAATAAGGCGAAAAATGAGTTTTTGAGGATTTTGGTGATTTCAATTTTATGGTTTTATACTTGGGTTTCATTTACTACTTTGAGAAGTTTATTTATTCATGTATCATATTTGGATGTTTTCTTTATATGCATGAATCCCCTAGTATTAACCCAAGTAAGTGTAGAATTATACCATCTTAGAGATAGACAATTCTTGATATCAACCTTAGTCATTCTTATCAATTATTGGTCCCTTGATGTATGTTTCCCCTTATACCTTATCGTATTTCCTCTCTAACGGTAAGATTCAGTTGCCTGACCCGTGTGTTTTCACTCGGGTCAGACCGAGTTGTTTCAGGTATAATCTATTGGGCTTAGCTTGAAGTTGATGTTGGATATCAGCTCTTCTTTCTCTTGAGTAGTTTATTTCTTCTGCATACTCTGATGTTTTTACATTTGATTCGATGTATATGGTGTGGTCGTATACCACCTTTATTGTATTCATATTGTATTGTACTGAACGTGTATCAGTGTATATGTATATATATATATATGATGTTGGTTACTGTTCTGTGATGTGATTTACATTCAGTTATTGTATTTTGTTCTGATAGATCCGTTGCCACCTATAGTTTTGGATTAAGCATTTACTGGGTATGTCGATCCACTTGAGTTGAAAAATTATAATGCATTTATCGACGTATTCAATGGATGTTTAAGACAAAATTATAGATGGTCGCCCTTAACCAGCCCTATTCTCCGCTTTAGTAGACAGAATTACTCATTAATTCTCTTTACTAAGGTGTGTCTCGGGGTGGGGCGTTACAGCTTGGTATCAGAGCGAGGTTCAGAACAAAGTAGAATAAACACAGAACAGTACGTATATCACAATACGTCGAAGTACAATACGAGTGAATCATTGTCCTTCATTTGAGCTTGTTTTCGAATCGTGCTTTGATTCTTTTTCGAGTTTTGGGATATGTTGCGATGGAATATGTCTAGGAATATAAATTGTATTCCGCAGTATTCCATAATTGAGTTTGATGTTATCTTATCTTATGAATAATCTTATTTGGGATTATTCTATTATTTTCTTTTTTTGTCGATACGAGTGAGTTCGTATCGATGGAGTTGATCGATTTCTTTGAGCATTCTTGTTGCATTCATTTGTGAGTTGTGAATCCTATTGAAGGGATCCACAATGATTGGCTCATTGTGGGCATTCTGAGATTTTTATTTGATGTTGCTTTTGCGAGTATTTGTTTGTTACTCACAATCTTGAGATGTATCTGATTTGAGATGGACTAACTTATTTGATGTTAAGCTCAATCCTTTTGTTGTTATAGGATCCTGTACTTATTTAGGCATCCTAATTTTATTGGGTTATTATTTCTATCACTTTGAAATGTTAATGATGATTTCGAAGTTTCTGTACTCGCTCTTGAATATCGAGATGTTGATGATATATCTCGAATTCCAATCAAGGTGACTTTGTTGAGTTTTGTAAGTCCATTTGGATTTGACATCCAATCGAAAAATCGAGTGTTGAGGTAACCTTATTCCTAGCTCTTAGCTCTTCGGTTATCCTTCCACGGGGATATCCACTAAGGAATGAGGAGAGTTTCTAGATTATTCGAGTTAGATTGAGTTTATCATTCTACTTTGTTTGAGTGTACTTTTCAGACAGTCAATCATTGTTATCCTTTAGCATTACTCCGTTTGAAGTACCGATTCGTGGATTGTGTGCTTCTTCTCCTTCGAGAAGAATATCTTGCTTATCTTATATCTTGCTGTTTTTTTTTTCTTGGAGCGGCTTGTGATATTGTAAGATTGACGAACACTCTGTCTCCTTTTGATGATTTTGAGAATCAAGTATTCTGGGAAAATCTCGATGCATTCTCTTAATGTTCTTTGGTTTGATTTTTTTTTAAAGCTATATATATATATATGAGTTTTAAAAAGAGAAATTGGAGTTTTGAGATATTTTAAAAATCAAAGAATGTTTTGAGAATATATTTATATAAGTAGTATTCTTTCATAGAAATGATTTTAGAGTGTTGGGTTATCCAACGAGTAGTTAAGAGTTCTGGTCGATACGCTTGATCAACGTTATCGATAGGAATCTCCTAAATGCTATGATGAGGCAATCAGACACAATGGTTTGTGTTTTAAAAATTGAGATTTTGAAAATAATATTTTGAGATTATATATTAAATTTATTAGAGATTCAATGGAGAGGCAATGCCATTTATTTATTTATATATTTATTTTGAAATTGTAAAGATGAGAATATATGAGAATATTCTTAAGTTATACTTTATTGGAAGTATATTTTGAGATTTTTAAATCTATATTAGATACATTGGATATTTTAAGAGAAGAGTTACAAGAATATTTGAAGATTGTTTTTAAAATATTTAAGTGTTTTAATAAAAAGAGTAAAGAGAATTTAAACCCTTAATTTATTTTGAGGGATATTATTATGGGTTTACAAATCTCTTTGGAAATTAATTTTGAAGTAAGAGAAGAAATTTGGACTTTTAATTTGAGTTTAAATTACTTACAAAGTAGTATAGTAAAGAGTTTGAAAATTTTCAAATGTTAAAAATCTAGATTTAAAATTTAAAAGATGTTGGGATTTAAAAATTCTAAATATCTTGGATTGAAAAGTAATTTGAGCCTATATCCTTATTTCTTGAGTATATTCTATCCTTGAGTTAATATCAACGACATGCCTTATCGCGGTCGTTCGACTTTGGTGGCCTTGCAAGAAGTCATTCCGTGATTTATTCATCTTGTCTATCGTGTTTATCTTGTTGTGAGGATGTTCTTTCCGCATTATTATGCAGAAAATCTTATTGATGATATTCTTTATTGCTTAGAGTTTGGGTTTAAGTGAGTTTGGTCCCGACTCTATTCGTAGAGTTTTGTAAAATCAATCATTTTCGATTGATTAATTGTTGAACATCTTATTGAGTTTTTTTTCGAAGATGGGATATCTTCGAAATTCTTTCAAGTTACTTGGAAAATTCGATGGTTTGCTAATCGCTATATAAGCATTTGATGGGCCATTGGATTAACCAGGGAAGTTTTTCCTTGTTTCTCTCTACCACTCTATGTTGAGAATATGAACAGTTTGAGTTTCGAGCTTCTCTTTTATCCTTTGTCGATTGAATAAATTGTGTTGAATACAGATTTCCTCTATGAATTGCGAGGACGCAATTTTCATAAGAGGGGGAGTCTGTAACAACCCTGGTTGGAGAGTACCGTAAATATTAAATTATAATGAAGATTATAATTTAATATTGGAATTAATTGAATTTATTGGAAGAAAATGATGAATTATATTGTTTATTTGGAATAAACAATATAATATGAATAAATTTTGGGAGAACAATATAAAATAAGGTTTATTTCAAATTAAATGATTGAAGCAAATTTAAGATGAAGGAAAGATGAAGTAAACAACTTAATTGTGATCTTTGAGTTGGAAATTATCATTGATGGAATTTAGTAGGAGCATTAAAGGAATATTGGCAATTTATTCCAATATTCTCCTTTTATTGTAAAATAAAAGGGAAAATAAAAGTAGAAAGATTTCATTGTATTAATAGTAATAAACATATGTGTGAGATAAACTTGTTCCTTTATTTCATGAATTTTGAATATAGAGATGCAACTATATTCAATTAACATGTACGATTTGGCGATAATGTAATTTATTGTCAAATTGCATCTTTTCTTTGTTAAATACAAAGAAAATTGTTAAATAATTGTTTAATCATCATATGCATAATGAATTTGAATTTTTGGGCTAATGAATTGTAACAAAATAAATTAATCACTCCATTTCGATGGTTGGAGTGGTTTGGAATAATTAATGGAATTTGGTTTGGGTTGGGGAAATCATATTGGTAATTTTAAAACCAATAATACATTTTATTGTAAAATAAAATGTGGGGAATAAGAAGAAAAAAAAAATAATCTTCTTTGAGTATGAAAAAAATGATGGACATGAGTAAAATAAAGTTTCTACTTTATTTCATGAATTTGAATGTAGTTAATTGACTACATTTGATTAAATTGATAATTTGTACAATATTGTGCTTGTTTGCCAATATTGTCATTTTATTAATTAAATATATATATAAGAATGAGTTAATAAAATAATTAATCATGATAACTATGATTAAAAATGTGATAAATAATTTAATAATGTCTAAACCTATATTTGTTTTGTTTTGGGTACATAATATCTTTTTATTTAACCAATTGCATTAAATTTGCAATTTATTTTGCAATTATGGGAAAATTGGATAAATTGAGTAATAAATGGAAATTTAATAACAAATTTGTTAAAACTTATGTTTTGATAATTTTATTAAAAACTAGATGACATAACGAATCCAACGCATCCAAAATCATTAAAAACGGATTAAAAATATAGAAGTTATGAAGATTTAAGCATTGTATAAGTGTAAATAAACTTAAACAAATTTTTGCCTAAGTAAAATTAATATGGGTCATTGGGTTAAGCCCAAACCCAATATCCACTAGAGAAACTTCTAGAGCCAGGAAAGAAGTACATACACTTCTTCCTCCTTCAGCTCATTTGAGAAAAGAAACCCTAGAAGCTCAAAAATTAGAAACAATGGCCGCCATCTCAAACCCTAGCCATAATTAATAAAATTCTTTGCTAAATCAATAGAAATTTGGATCTAATTCAACAAGAAGGTAATCTCCATCCTTCTCTATCTTGAATTTGAGGAGAAATCCATATTTGTTTATTGTAATTCTTGTTTTGTAATTTATCTTCTCTTGCATGCCTATTTTCAACAATCATAGGTCCGACAAAGGCAAATTCGAGTTGAAAGCTTCCATCTTCAAGCCTAAATCATCATCTTTTTACTGCTAATAGGTAAGCTAAGGCTTATAGCAACTGTAAACGAATAAATTTCAGCAGCAAATAATCTTTTGCTTGAAATATTTGATTAAATATGTTGAATTTTACCTCTGTTCTATATTGATTGGTGCTGAAAATGCCCTGTCTTGTTTTACTCATATCTGGCTCGTCCGGTATTGGATTGACGCCAATCTTTTTTCAGATTGTAGAGGACTGATTAGGGTTTTTTTATTTTAAATTTCATTGGGTTCTGAGTCCGTTTGGACCTTCTTAGTTGCTGTCAAAAATGAAAATCCGAGAGGGACTAAGCCCAGAATATTCTAGTGGCTGGTTAGTGTTTTCACCGTAACTTTTGTGTTTCTTATCGGAATTTTGATTTCTTGGATGTTCTGAAATCCTTGTGAAATATCCCACAACTTTCATGTTTTCGGTTTTGACTGATTTTGAAGTCTACATAGTGGAAAATTGGCATTTTCATCGCTGGCCTGTGTTGACAGGCAGCGCAAATAATTTCTTTCTTAGTAGTATTTTGATCATAACTTCTTCGTTACTCATCGGAATATCAAAATTTATGAAGTTTTGGAAACCTGAGGCTGTTGGCTACAATTTTTGTATTTTTTATTTTGTAGAATTTCAAAGTTTGCATGGTGGAAAATTGATGTTTTCAATGTTGGCCTGTTATGAACTGCCCCAACATTGATGTACTTGTTCGACTTTGATGATTTCATTTGCATGCTTTTGCAAGAATTTTACTACGAAATTTGATGCTAACATTTGATTCTTTTTTCCAGCAATGGACTAGTAAATTTAGAATGTGACTTGAATTCAAATTGGTTTTAAATACGATTTAAATTTTGAATATCGGTTTTTACCGATTAAATTGCAAATTGATGTTTTTCTGAGTTTTAAAAATCCGAATAAATTGCATAAAATCTTCTAAAATCATGGGTTGAGCAATAAATGTTTTTATACATTTTTAAAGGTTTTTAAACAATTATTCTTTATTTTCTAGGCTTTCAAAAATCATTAAAATTCTTTAAATGATGGGTTTTCACTCATAATCCTTTAGATAAATTTCTATAAATTGGTTTAAAATCCCGTTTTCTCTAGTAAAATATATTATAATTAATTTTATTTACTTAAATTACTTTTATGCTTTTTCGTACATATAAGGAAACAAATTAAAAGATTTAGTAAATCCGTGAGGTATGGGACTTGAGTATTTACTTGTTCGGTTAAATTCGGACTTGTACTATCGAAACGACATTGAGAAATCTTTTTGATTTCCTCCTTGGGATTTACCACTTTGTGGTCTGGGATAGAGTGTTATATTAGTCTTTTAGACTAATAACTTTAGTCTAATATTTCGTATTCGGAAGCATATACGACATGGGACTATCTTGGGAAAAACACTATTGCCGATGATATGAGGCAATTGTTTTATATGAGATTTTCTGAGATTTATAATTTTATGGAATTTTCCACTTGTCAATGAGATGAGACAGGTTAGATATTTTATGCCTTACGCCAATGACATGAGGCAATTCTTTGAGATTTTGATGCATTTGTTAGTGTGGCATCGACTAGCGGCTAGAAAACCGCTGAGTGAGGACGTACGGTATGGGACGTACGTAACCACTTTTTGGGTTACTATCCGAGAGTTTCTGACACATTCTGGGAATTACTAGTGCTATGACCTTTGGGTCATCTGAGAATCTGGGAATCTGAGAATCTGGGAATCTGAGAATCTGGGAAATTAAGAATCTGGGAAAGTGTGACTTCGGTCGCCTTAGAGATTCATGTGGGTACCTAACTATATTACTAGCACTAGTCTGAGAACTTTTGCACGTGCAACATGCTTTAGCATGTAATTATTGGCCAATCTGAGATTTATTTTATGAGTTAAGAGAATTTTGATTTCACCATATTTTGATGTGTTTACTTAGCCTTATAGAGATGAATAAGGCGAAAAATGAGTTTTTGAGGATTTTGGTGATTTCAATTTTATGGTTTTATACTTGGGTTTCATTTACTACTTTGAGAAGTTTATTTATTCATGTATCATATTTGGATGTTTTCTTTATATGCATGAATCCCCTAGTATTAACCCAAGTAAGTGTAGAATTATACCATCTTAGAGATAGACAATTCTTGATATCAACCTTAGTCATTCTTATCAATTATTGGTCCCTTGATGTATGTTTCCCCTTATACCTTATCGTATTTCCTCTCTAACGATAAGATTCAGTTGCCTGACCCGTGTGTTTTCACTCGGGTCAGACCGAGTTGTTTCAGGTATAATCTATTGGGCTTAGCTTGAAGTTGATGTTGGATATCAGCTCTTCTTTCTCTTGAGTAGTTTATTTCTTCTGCATACTCTGATGTTTTTACATTTGATTCGATGTATATGGTGTGGTCGTATACCACCTTTATTGTATTCATATTGTATTGTACTGAACGTGTATCAGTGTATATGTATATATATATATATGATGTTGGTTACTGTTCTGTGATGTGATTTACATTCAGTTATTGTATTTTGTTCTGATAGATCCGTTGCCACCTATAGTTTTGGATTAAGCATTTACTGGGTATGTCGATCCACTTGAGTTGAAAAATTATAATGCATTTATCGACGTATTCAATGGATGTTTAAGACAAAATTATAGATGGTCGCCCTTAACCAGCCCTATTCTCCGCTTTAGTAGACAGAATTACTCATTAATTCTCTTTACTAAGGTGGGTCTCGGGGTGGGGCGTTACAACTATCATAAACTGATCAGTTGTTTGATTTAAAAGTTTAAGTACAAATACCTTGTGAATTAAATTTCACGATTTGACTATAAGGTGTTTGGTAATAAAATTTGTTTAAGGAATGAATACATAAGATAAAAATGTATTCAAATGATTATGTAAAAAGGAAAAATAATATAAAAGGAATGAGAATATAAATTCGAGTAAAAGAATTGTGGAAATTGAAATGAAGCTGATTAATATAAGATAAATTTACAAAATGAATTTATAAAATAGGTTTTATAAAGTAATCTCTAAAGGATTTTGAAAATGGTATTATTACAAATAAAAAGAGATATTTTCTGATAACTAATTTGATTGGCTTGAAAATAAACTAAAAATGGGCAAGAAATGTGTTCGGATGGTAAGCACTTCCCTTAAGTATTACTCTTCTTGTTAAGAGGATATATGATACTATTTGTAGTACCCAGTTCCTTGGATTGTTTTGGAGTTACTCGATCTATATAATTTTCTTAAGTTAAAGAAATAATGTGAATAATTGATTAGTAATCTTTATAAAAGTGTTTAAACCAAAAATAAATTGGGATCATTAATTTATAAGATAAAACAAAATTCTCGACGATTTTGGATAGTCGAAAATTTTCGAATCATACGTAAATCAAAGCTAAGAAATTCATGAAACTTTTGGTAAAAGATTGTGAAATATTCTGAGTAAATGAAATTGGATAAGCATAATTTATAAATGTGATTATAAACAAAAAAAGGAAATTACAACCTAGAAAATGTTTTATTAATGAATTCCAGCATTAATTAAGGATTTGACTTAAGTCTTTAGAATGTGATTGATTTACATAAGTTATAAGATGTAATAAACTTAAGTAATAGTTTTATGACATGATTCATAAATAATATTAACGCTAAAGGAAATATACTAATTTAAAATATTGTGGGATTTTTTATTTATAAAGATAAATTATCTTTTGAGTGAAAAAAGGTTTCTTTGGGATATTTTCCTTTATTAAAAATATTTGGAAATAAATAATCAAAAGGATTCTATAAAGAAGCACCTTTATAAAATGTTTGAACTTAAGATAAAATTTTATGAAAGTTTTTGAAAGTTAATAAATACATATATTATATGTAGATCATTTCATCACACTAATGTTGATCTAATATCTGAGTACGGATTGAAATGTTTACACTGGTCCGAGAAAGGATTTATCACTCGATCCTTGATGACAAACATTAATGAGGATTTTTGGTTGGGAACTTGAGTTTTCTGTCATAGTCGAGAGCTATGCAAGGAAAGCAAAGGTTTCTGAGCAAAGAGCCTGATTAAAGTCCGCACAAGAGAATCGGGGGGATCGATACTGGTTCGGAAAAAAAGTTGTGTATTCGAATAGGGGATCGAATAAGATATTTCATAAGGATGATCTGTGTATATTATATGAAATTAAGTTTGAAGATAAATTTTTTAGGCAAACTTTTGTTTGAGTAATTTCGAGGACGAAATTCTTTTAAGTAGGGGAGAATGTAACGACCCGTAATTTCGCTACTTCGAAAATGAGAGATTTCATTTAAAAAGGTTTAAAACTTAAATAAAAAAGCTATATATAATAGAAAATAATAGAGAAATTATTTATTATTATAGTTGATAAATTAAAAAGTATAAATTTGAATTTTAGAACAAATCAACAAAAGTTAAGTTTTGTTAAAAATAAATAAATGATCGAATAAATAGGATTAAATATTTATTTAAAAAGATAAATCTTACTGAAAACATTTGATAAAGATAATAAAAGTATATTAAAATATTTAAAGTATGTTAATAGTTGTTTTACAAAAATAATCAAATTTTGTCGCGTTTTGTCAATTTTACATACACTGTAAAATTAGAGATTTCTATATTATTTAAATATGATTTTAAAATACAAAGAGACATATTTTAATTTATTTAAAGAATTAAAAAGTTCATTTTTAAATTTGGTTTGCATAAACAAATAGTATAACTAAAACGTCAAAATGTGACCGTAAAACATTTTGGCGAAAACAATGTTTTGTCGATTGAAAGTTGTCACAACATCGTCGCACCTTTATTTTCTTATATAGAAACATATATTCAAATAGTATAAGTATTAATTAATTTATTAATCAATTTTAGTTTTACTAAACAAGGTTAGAAATTTCTGAAAAATAATTAACAAAAAATAAGCACAAAAAGACATCATTTTAAAGCAAAAAGTAAAATATCAAAACAAATAAACATAATTTTTACTTACTTTACTTAATATCTAAGTAAAAATGACATAAAGTAATGATTTGAAATGTGATGTTAAGTGTTGAAAAAAAATAAGGTTACTCAAGAAGTAAGGTTATTTTGGTAATTTGATAAATGAATATTTTGGAAACTTACCATTTCATTTCTTTTTCTCTAAATCCCACCACTCTCTCACTTTTTTCACTCCATTTTCTACCTTCTTCTTCCTTGAAGCTCTCTTTAATGGCTTCTTCTTCGCTTTCAAATCCTTAACTAACTTTTTCAAAACCATGTCAAATCAACTCCAAACACCACCAAACTTTGCCAAAGACCTTAGAATACCATTAAAACATGGTTTAGCATCTAAGAAGTGATGAACTATTGGAGAAAGGAGAAATAGATGGAGGCCGAACATATGTAAGAGAAGGAGCAAGTTCGTGAAGCTCCGGAGCATGAAAAAGAGAAGGAAGTGCCGTCGATTTCATTCCAACAAGCTAGAAGAAAATTCAAGGTATTGCGGAAGCTCTTCCAGATTTTCGGGAGTTTGAAAGAAGAGGTCGATGGCATAAAGCAAAAGAAATGGAGTAGAAGTTGATTTGTTGAAGTTTAAGTGAAGCGTTATTGCATATGAATGTTGGTAGGAAGAATTGGTTAAGTTAAAGGTGAGTACTCATATTTACTAATTAATTCATAACTTATTTCAAGTATAATAATTTGGAAGTTTAAATATGTTGAATGAATGTTTAATAACTTGGTTGCAAATCGGTTGATAATATGGTTGATAACTTGTTTGGTAAATGACAAGAGAAAAGATTAGTAATTAACCATAGTTAATTGAATGAGAATTAAATCCATGCAAATATGTGTATGGAAGTTATTTAGCCTCTTAATGATTTTAAATAAGTTAAAATAGTTTAAATATGGTTTAAAAAAATTTGAAGTGTTTCGGACAAGATCCGAAACAATTCACAAAATTGGTCAACATCGAGCTTGTCGCGTTGCGGCAGTTCGTAAATTTCGACCCTAACTTCAAATTGACGAAGAGAATGATTTATAAGTTGAATTTCTTCGAAATAAAAATTCTTTGATTCAGAATGATAATTTTTTTCCAACAAAGAAAGAAAATCAAGATTTCATTAAGTATATTTTGAAATATGTCCAAAACAATTTTCTGAAAACATCGCGGTTTTGCAGTTCGGAATCCAGAAAGGGATTTCTTTATAAAATGATATTTTTAAATAATTAAAAATATAATATAAATTTGATAAATCTATTAAAATGGTTTAAAAGAGATTTGGAATTGAAAATTTGATTTTTCAAATGTTAAAAAGTTGTTTAAATCAAATAAGCTTATATAGCACTTTCCGCAGCACTTTTATGTTGCGAATTCTATAACCTTTTGAATATGAGTTTAAACTTAACAATTATTTCCTAAATCTTTTATGAATGACTTTAAAGGAATATTTAAGTAATGTAAAAATTATTGATATCCACATATGAACTTAACATCTTTTAAAGCGATGATTGGCTTCGAACGAACCGGAATCCGATTTGGGTGATTCCTGTACGAAAACCCCTTCAAACTAATTTTCGAAATAAAACATATTGAAGACAAAAATCTTTAAAGACAAAGATCGTTAAAGACAAAGATATTCATGATGTAGGATTACTTGCCATTAGTCCCTGGAGGTGAAACTTGCCATTAGTCCCTAGAGGTGAAATTTACCATATTTAAAGTGGCAGTAGCGCTCTGTTATGAAAATCTTCGATTTGCAAGAATATGATTTGAAGCTAAGAAAGAAATCTTTGATTAAGATTTAATGAATGATTTGAGAATATTTTTCCTAAGTTAAAAGTCATAACTTGAATATAAGAAATCTTTGATTAAGATTTAATAAAGGATTTGGAACGGTTTTCCTAAGTAAAAGAGAAGATGATTTGGAATTATTCTAGGATATAAGAAAGGTATAAATAAATTAAATGATTTAATAAATAAAGCTTAATGATTCCATATAATCTTGAAAAGAAAATGGAATAACTTGAAAATAGTATATTTAAGAAAGATATTTTATAAAAGATGAAGTAATTGATTGATGACTGATATCCACATATAAACTTAACATCTTTTAAAGCGATGATTGGCTTCGAAGGAACCAGAGTTGGATTTGGGCAATTCCTATCTGAAAACCACTTCGAACCAATGTGTACATTCGAAAGTGAAGACATGTTGAAGACGATGATTATTTAAGACCGTGGATCTTTATAGCGTGAAGGCTGGTTGTTGAATATGCTCTGGGTCGCTCCCATTATAGAGTTATTTATAGCAGTGGTCTCCCCGTTGTGGAAATTTTTCGGATTGCAAGGG
Organism: Allium cepa; assembly: GCA_030765085.1. Lineage (NCBI taxonomy): Eukaryota > Viridiplantae > Streptophyta > Magnoliopsida > Asparagales > Amaryllidaceae > Allium > Allium cepa. The sequence continues at coordinate 115,461,150 of CM060932.1, forward strand.
CTTCTCGCCTAGTATTGGCCAAGGAAAGTGCCTTCAGTTTCGTTCAGTCCCAGAACGAACTTGTATGGAGGAATGTCTGATATTGCATTTTGGGACACAACGTTTGAATTTCACAAATATACATCAGTGGTGGCGGAGAAGGCAACTTCTCTTATAGCTTAACACCCTCATTGAGACATACGAGCTCAAGGTTGTATTTTTGTGGAAGGCAAATAGTGATCAAAGGAGTGAAAATCTGGCATTCAAAGTGGAACCTATTATGATCAAAGCGTGGTTTTGTATGAAAAGCGTGGCTTTGAAGAAATTGTGCGTAGCCTCGCAAACCTCACACCCCGGTTATAATGGGATACCGTATGGTCTTACAGATGCAAATTCGGAATAAGTGAGTATGTATAGTGGTGTCAAATACATTTGGCCTTTTGGGGGATACATCCCTCAAGGCATTTATTGCCCCATGTGGATAAAGCGGTTAGCTTGAGAAAAGCAGGGACTACCGGTTATCGGTTGTAGTATAGCAAGTATAGTTCCAAGTGACTAGTTTGGGAAAAGCGATAAAGGCACAATGAGAATTATGTTTGTTATGCGTGGATCGGAGAAAAGGTCACAAGTTCCCTATCATGTTGGAAATCTAATCCCAATACGAGATTTATGGTTTTGATTGTATTCCCAAAATAGCTGTAATGACTTGCAAATAGTTTAGCTACCCCTTTTTTGGTATCATATATTCTGTTTGGTATATTCCGTTGACTCGGTCCAGGATATTACCTTAGCCTTAGTCTGGGTATTGATACCTTATTTGAATAAGTTTATTTGAAAAGTGTTTTCAAAAGAATGTCATTAGAAATAATATCAAACATTTTGATATATAAAAGTATTTTGGTTATCATAAGGTAAAAATCCGTCCGTATTTATTTGTGGTCGTGGTCTTATGAGATACCCTTCTTTTCAAAGATTTTGATAACATCGTCATGATCTATGCATTTTAAATTTTGAGTATCTCGCGCAAGTTTATCAAGCCTGATCCGAGTATTTTTAATACTCGGGCCAGATCCAGTAGTTCGGGTTGAGTTGAATATGGGTGGAGTTTCCAGAGGAGAGCCGGAGATCTTCATCATCGTACGGACGTATCCTATTATCAGCTGCATTTATTTTATTTGTTTTGTTGTTTGTCAGCATTTGTAAGGGCAGGTGTTATAGCTGTCCAGGTCGAATCTAGGTTAGACTCTGATATTGTATTTTAAAATTTTCTACTGTAAAGATTATTGTTGAAGTAATATATGTTATTCCATTCGTATGAGATTTTGTTCTGTCTTTATTTTCTTTCTTCCCTTAACGATCCTCTTATTCGTGCTATTTGTGTTGGACATGTGTCATTTATTGTCGATTCAAAGTGTACAGAAAAACGTGCCATTACATCTATCGTCAAACCATATGCACTTGCTATTAAGGAATGCAATGTCTCAACCCACTATCACCATATCGTAAGCGACTCACTACTGGGAACGCAATGTCCCAGTCGACTATCGCTAAATCTAAGAGACTCGCTACCGAGGAACATGATGTCTTAGCCTGCTATTTCCTAATCATATGCGACTCGCTACAGAGGAACAACTTGTCTCACCCCGCTTTTTCCTAATCGTAAGCGACTCGCTACCGAGGAACAAATTATCTCAACCCACTGTCGCCATATTAAACAATGTACAATGAATCCACTAAACAAGGCACTTTCCAGAAGTATCCTAAAAATAGCAAACAATACACTAAAATGTTCCCCATCTCGCTATGCTTGTAATGCCAAGAGCAGCGTGTGAAATGGAGGCTATATGTGAGAGATATAAGAGTAGGAAATTTAGGGGTGATATCATAATTTGCAGTTTAATTTTATTTAATATTATATCCTTAAATGTCGTTGTAGTGGGAAGTAATTGAAATAACCTGATCGTCCTTTCTCAATATACAGCCGCCTACATTTTCACCCTACCGCCATAGTGATCGAGGCTAAGATCCGACACCAGAAAGGACACGCCACACCACGACGTTCATGCCGCTACCGGATTACCCACCTCTAATCACCTCCGATGATCTCGATGTTTCCTCCCATTCTTTGATGTTTTCCGACCATCCATGGCCATTTGGGCCAACCAGGAATCACCATAAGGACCTACTCGACATCTTATACAAATATATGGCTTTTGATCGTAGTATAATCATCGTTTTAGCATTAGATCAAAACAAACGGTCTACGTTTCGCGAACTTTTGGCGTGTTTTCTGATCAATCCATACACACAATTGACGAATGCACACCACCAGTGGATTTGTATCATCGAGAACTACAGTTTTAATATGTACTATGTCTAGTCCGAGACACTTTTATTTTTTGTTCTTTTTAATTAGAAAGGGGTGTAATAACTAGAATCAACAAAAATTAAATAGTCATGGCATACTACATCCTAACCATATGTATATAAAAAACTCATTTCAAATTTCAATTATATTGTTTCTACTTGGTTTAGGATAATAAGGGTGAATTGCTAGATCCTACCATTGTATATACAAATATGATAAATCCCATTCGCTGATTTTCTACCACTTTTGCGATTTGAAGTAGATTCTCCTTTACATTGCTGTCTAGAAATTTCATGCCTTCAAAATGCCAAATTTATCAATAGCTTCCATTTATTTGTTTAGCTCTCTTCGCGTTTGATTGATACTATATATTAGTTCATTAAATTTGGATTTGATGGATTAGAAATTGATTCAGAGAACTTATAATTGATTTGGGATTTAGGTTTTAGCAGTGGAGGCAAGATTATTAGATAAAAGAAATAAGGTTAGAGATATATTTATAGGATGAAAAATATAATACCTGGGCTAAAATCTTGAAATTAATATATTATGAATGTGTCATTAGGTTTGACTTCTAATTTCTTGCCCGTTTAACCAATATCAATAAATTGTATATGTAACCACCTAGGAATTCGAACATTTCGTCTTCAAACAACGATACATTTTGAGATATGTTTAAATGTTATAAATATGATTTTATAACCTTATTTAACATCATTTGATTAATAAATAATAATAAACTTATTTTTAAATACAAAATATATTCTCTGAAGGAAAATTGGTAATGTGACCGAAAATAAGTTTATCCATAAATAGTTTTTAGATCGATACAAGTTGTTCGAACTATCATGAACTTAACTAATGAAAATAAACACATTAGTAATTAATTAACCCACTTTCCTATTTACAAAGCATGGAATGTTCTAGAAAGTTCTATTAGGATAAGAGATATTATTATGAGAAGGGTATAATAGTAATTAGCTATAAAAGAAAGTGACATAAAGAAGAAGAGACATAAAAGAGAAGTGATGGGAGGCGAGCCTTCCATGGCGTGGTTGGGGGGGAGGGGGGTGAAGGAAAGCTTAAAGAGAACCATTCTTGTGTGTCTTATAAGGAGAGTCATACCTTAGGAAATATGTCACAAATATTCCTAAGCTTTGAGCTAAAATTTTAATGTCTTCGTCATCTTCTTCTTTTCAACTTTCTAATGCAAATAGTTTGCAAACCATCTCCAAATCACCTCAAACTTAGAGTGAGACCTTACCACCACATAATATCACCTTGTACGTAGTTAGATTATGAAAAAGAAAAGTCAAACCCCCCTCCCCACTCCATTAGGCTGTTAGCATTAACAGGCTAAAGGAGGCAAAGTAGCAAGGCAAAGCAAGGAAAGGAAGGAGAGAAAGGAGTTTACTAGCTTGGGTTTGAACTTTACCGATTAATCTTAGTTGTTTTTTGAGTTTGAGGTAAGATAATTCACCACTTGGATTGATAATATAACTCAAATATGATTATATTTTGTTGTGTTAAAGTTGTTTGAATTATTAAGTGACATGCTGAAAACATTGATTTTGATTCTTGTTTTGAAAATAAGTGGCACATAGGATCCATATATGGATATTAAATGGACTTTAATGGACTTATATAACATATGACTAGGCCTTGAACAAAGCATATAGGTTGTAGTTGAACATACATTGAGATATGACTCGGTTGAAAGTGCACTTATAGCGATAGTCGCTACAAATGCAGTTTAGAATTGTCCTGTTTTTGACAATTGTTATGGAACTTTGTAGAGAGATCCATAGGGATTTCTTGCCATATTTATATTTTTATATCTATATGTATGTTGCTATTAAAAGATTGAATAGTAAATCTCAATATCTCAAAAACGACCAAAACATCACTAGTGCAAAATTGCCCCGTTTAACCTTGATTTTTGGACTTCAATTGTTTCAAAACGGACTTTAAATTCAAGCAATTTGTTTATTTTTTAGAAGTATTACCTAACTATTTTTAAATTATTTTGAAACATTTCTGAAATTTTAAGATTTAATTATGAATTTTTAAAGAAAGGAATTTTAGAATAAAACATATTCTTTTTCCAAGTTTTGTTGATTCTTCAAACTTGTTAATTTTTTAGTAATATTTTAGATAAATGTATTAAAACCTATTATAAGTATTTTCAAGTATTTTAAATATTTTCAAAAAGGGGTTAGAATTGCTAAATAGCTAAATAGTTAATTGTTTAAATTACGAATTAGAATGTAATTAACTATGCTTAACACTAATAAGCCGATAAAGTAATCTTATCTATTTGTAAGAGTTAAGATTGATATCGAGTAGGGACAGAGCAATAGAGCTCTAACCCACCAGGCTTCCCTCTTAACCGAGGAATAGGTAAGTGGAAAATGTCGGGAATGTGTTAATCGAGTTGATTTCTTATTGTTTATGGAAATCATTAATACTATACTTAACATTAATACCCTATGAGGTAGATTTATCTATTTGAATCACAAGACTGAAGTGTCTAGGTAAGACTTGGAGCAAGCAGTGCCCAAACTTACATGGCTTCGCACTTGGTTGAGGAATAGTTAAGTTGCAATATTGAAAATGAGTTAAGCGTACGAAGCATAATTTATATAAGCAATTGTTTTAACTAGATAATCAATCAGTCGATTATCAAACTTGACCTAATATTAACTTAGCAAGCAATCGAAAGACTTTATGATTTATACCAATAAGGACGCCCAGGATGAAGTATTGGTATGTAATGTCTCTAGCTCTCACTTAAAGAACCAAAATTGAGTTTACTAGAATTTCGTCGATTAGTTTTTAAGGGTCCCGAATCAAAAAATGTTCTACTTACCGAATACCACTTCAAAACTTGTATACAAGTTCTATGTTTTGGGAGTGGTTGAAGAAAGGAATCTATGTGGATTTTTGAGATCCGTTTGAGATGTTGGAACACATTTAGTTGTTCATGATCTATTCAGGATGTAGGAACCATGTGTGGTTTCAAAATATATTCGAGATATGGGAATCCAAATTGGATTTGTGTTCAGTTCAAGTAATGAAGACTCATGTGAAAGATGTCGAACGTAACCTCGACATCGAAAATGGCTAATAAAGAATAGAGGCATAACTTGGTGTTTTGCTAACCTATGACAGGGTATTATCGACTCTAGATCTAGAGTATGCTTATCGATATGTGGGTATCGAGAGTTGATGATATTCGGGATCACGTGTTTAGACATGGACCGAATATGTTTTTCTTAATGATATATTTTATCTAGAGATATATGACACTCAAAGGTAGTTTCTGACCCTTGTGTAGGAGATTGGATTTCGGATTAACCGGAAGAATCTCCATGGAAAATCCATTAAGCGAACGTACCTTAGCGGTTTTCAGTGTAACATAATATGTTGAGGTGTGACCAATGTAAGCATCATAGCTATTTGATATTAATGTATCCAACATCAAAGACATTATCTATCATATCATTATATTAAACTTAATAAATGCTTGGTTTCTTTTGAGGGAAAAACCATTACGGAAATCTATATGGTCTCAGTAATTACTGTTAAGTTTTCTCATAACAAACTTATGCTTGACGCTTGGTTTTTGTTTTCCATAAATTCCTCTGTACTCTTTCGAGTAGGCTGAGTATCAGGTTTTACCTTAGATACTTCAGAGTTCCCGAGATGAGCTAGAGGCTTCCATTATCTATCTATTTATATTTCCATTATTCCGTATTAGCTAGGTCATATATCAGCAATGTAAGGATAGACGGTTATAACTGATGTCAAGGAGAACAACTTCTCTTAGGTCCAATTTAAGGAGAGTTTTGATGTGAAGTTTGTCCCCAAAGCTGGGAAGACTTTGTTTTTTAGGTGCTTCCTCGACTTGAAGCAAAAGGCCATGACAGTAGCAGTGTATGATAACCGATTCACTGCCATGTCTCGGTTTGGGCCTGGATTGGTGATACGGCTTTGAAGAGGAATGAGATGTTCATCACAGGGATGCATCAGAAGTTCAAGGGTATGACTAATCACATCTTGGGGTCTTATGTGAATCTGGTGAACATGGGGTTGAGCTTTGAGAGCTTAGTTCCAAAGCCGTCCATTATTGCACCAAATGGAAACAACAAGCGTAAGTTTCAACCTCCTAGAGATGTTTCTAGTCTCGCTTGTTATAAGTGTGGGAAGAAGGGGGCATCTTGTTCAGAACTATACATCGGTTGGAGGAGGGTGGGTAAAAAAGGCCCAGTTATTGACAACACCTATTGCTAAGGTACCAAAGCTAGAGCCACAGACTGCCAAGCTACAGTTTGTGCCAAGGAGCTGCCACAGCTTCTATAAGTCCAATCATATAGTTAAGGATTGTCCAATGCTTCTTATGGGGGAGTAGCCTAAAGCCTTTGCGCTCGCTTCAGCACCTCTACTTTCATCACAACAAAAGGGAAGCAAGTTTTGGAAGATATTCTATCCATTTTTGGCATTCTTATTCATGTCTTATATGATACCGGAGCTTCTCTTAGTTTTGTTTCTTGTACTATTGTTGATAGATTGGGACTTAAGCCAATTATGTCTTTAGATTCTATTTGTGCATCGAACCCTGTTTGGGCTCGACCCATCTTAGCATGACCTGATTAGTAGGACTGATTACTTGTTTTGACCAAGTCTTTCCTTATGATATATATGTTCTTGGTTTTATGGGTTTCCATGTTCTACTTGGAATGGATTGGCTGTCTCGGTACCATGCAGTCTTGAACCGTGATAAGACAATCATCTTATTGGAGAAGAAGGAGGAGTTATGACTGTATCTTATAAAGGACCTAGCTCACTTATGACTAGTTTTATTTATTTCCTTAATGTTGGTAGAGAAGGAGTTCTATCCCCATTGTTTAGGAATTTGTAGATATCTTCGTAGAGGTGTTAGGTTTACCACCTCATCGGAAGATAGAATTTTGTGTTGATTTAGTGAAGGATACAAAACCTATTGTGTTTCCTGTTCATAGACATTCCCTAAAGGAGAAATTGGAGATAAAAAATCATGTTAGTGATTTTTTGTAGAAGGCCTTAATCCGGGCAAGTCATTGGAGATGGGGAGCGCTCGTCGTCTTTGCTACAAAGGCAGACGGTTCCTTAAGATTGTGTAGATTATCGTGAGCTCAGTAAGTGGACTGTTAGGAATAAGTATCCTTTGCCTAGGATAGATGACTTGTTCTATTAGCTTCATGAAGCTCGAGTGTTTTCTCGGCTCGACCTTGCTATAGGGTTTCATCAGTTGAGTGGTAGGGGAGAGTGTACCCTTAACTGCTTTTAGATCTGACCAATTTTATGAGTGGTTAGTTATGCTGTTCGGCCTAACTAATGCTCTAGCATATTTCGTAGACTTAATGAATCGAGTTTTCCATCATGTATTGAATAAGTTTGTCCTTGTTTTTATTGATGATATTCTGGTTTACTCCAAGACCGAGGAGGAACATTTGCGTCATTTAAGGATTTTTCTAGGAAAACTAAGAGAGCATGAGTTGAAGGCTAAGTTCTCGAAATGTCATTTTTGACTTTCATAAGTTAGGTTCTTAGGTCATGTTGTTTCGGTGGAGGGTATTTTATTGATCTCGTGAAGGTTGTGGCCATTCAGAACCGGAAGAGACCAGAAAGCACAACTGATATTAGAAGCTTTCTGGGCCTAGCAGGTTATTACAACAGATTCATACATGATTTCTCAAAGATTGCCTCTCGCTTAATGAATTTGACGAAGAAAGATATCAAATTTGTATGGACGGATAAATGTGGGAAAACATTCTTAGAGCTAAAGGAAAAGTTGACTAGTGCTTCTGTTCTAATTGTACCATATGGAGGTGAAGGTTTGACTGTTTATACTGATGCATGTAGAACATGTTTAGGTGCTGTGTCGATGCAGCATGGGAGGGTTATCGCTTATGCGAGTCGGTAGTTCAAACCGCATGAAGCATGGAATGCAACTCATGACTTGGAGTTTTTAGTGGTGGTAATTGCGTTAATAATGTGGAAGCATCATTTTTTAGGTAAAAGGTTCGAATTATACATGGACCATAAGTCTTTGAAGTATCTTTTTACGCAAAAGAACTTGAACATGAGGGAACAAAGATGGTTGGAGTTTCTTGCGGCATATGATCTGGATATTTTGTATACTTCAGGGAAAGCTAATGTCGTAGCTGATGCGCTCAGTAGGAGGTATGCAGTTATGGAAAATATTAAGGTTCACCCGACTCTGATTAGTCATATCGAGAGGAATCAACGTAGAGATATTCATATTTCTAGGACTGCTAAGAATGTAAGTAAGAATAAGGCACCAGGGAGGTGGTCGAGATTCGAGGTGAATATCCATGGCATTTTGAGAATAAAGGTAGGTTATGTGTCCTAAATGTTGATGGGATTTGGTAGGAAGTTATAGTGGAGATTCATCATTCTAGGTTGATGATACATCCTGGGGTCACTAAGATGTATCAAGATACGAAGAGGACGTTCTAGTGAGATGGCATGAAGAGAGATGTTTCTATCTTTGTGAGCAGGTGTGCTAACGACCAATAGGTAATAGGGAGTCATCAAAAGAAGGTTGGGCTGCTTCAGCCATTTGAATTTCCGAAGTGGAAGTGGGAGCATATTTCGATGGATTTCAATAATGGTTTCCCTAGGTCAAGGAGAGGTAATGATGGTGTGTGGGTTATTATGGATCAATTGATCAAAAGCTCGCACTTCTTACCTGTTAAGACTACAAGGAATGTTTCTAGTTTGGCTAAGTTATATGTTAAGGAGATTGCCAGGTTATACGGTGTTCCTTGTGATATCATGAATGATATAGATCTGAAATTCACAAGCAAGTTCTAGAAGGGTTTGCATGAGTATTAGGGACTAAGCCTAGTTTGAGTACGGCTTACCATCCTGAGACAGATGGGAAAACAGAAAGGGTGAACCGAGTGTTGGAGGACTTGCTTTGAGCATGCATTTTAGATTTTGGAGGTTCGTGTGAAGAGGACTTACCACTTGTTGAGTTTTCATACAACAACAGTTATTAGGACAGTATCAGAATGGCACCATTTGAAGCATTTTACGGAAGGCCTTGCAAATCTCCATCATGTTCCATAGAACCTGAAGATCAACTTATGCTTGGGACAGATATGATCTGAGAGTCATCGGATAAAGTTATAAAGATTTGAAAGCGAATTAAGGAAACAAAAAATCAACACAAGAGTTATGCAAACGAGAGGTGTAAAGACTTGTAGTTCTCGGTTGGGGACTTTGTATTTGTAAAGGTTTCTCCGATGAAAAGTGTAGTTCGATTTGGAAGGGCTGGGAAGTTGGCTCCTCGTTATATAGGACCGTTCCCAATTCTTAAGAGGATTGGTACACTCAAATATAGAATCGAGTTACCGATTAGGCAATCAGGTATGCACAATGTATTTCATGTATACCATTTGCATAAGTTTGTGCATGATCCTTCGAAGATAGCGGAAGCGTCGCAGCAACAAGACTCGGAGATTGAGCCAAAATTGACTATGTTGAGGTAGCCTGTTTGTATTTTTTATAGAGATATGAAGCAACTAAGGGCTAAGAATTTAAAGTTTGTCAAGGTACAATGGAGCGTGGGTGCTCGGGATTGTACGTGGGAGACTGTGGATAGTTTGAGGGAATCATATCTGAATTTGTTCTTAGACAAGTGTTTTCTTATCTTAGTTTGTATTTGAGCTGCAGTTTAGTTTGTATATAGTTTCAGCAGTGCTATATATATATCTTACTCTTTTATCTTCTTTAATTATCGTTCTAGTTGAATTTCGAGGATGAAATGTTCTAAGTGGGGGAGAATGCAGTGACCCGAAAATTCAAACACTTTGTCTTCGACTATCGATACATTTTGAGATATGTTTAAATGTTATAAATATGATTTTATAACCTTATTTAACATCATTTAACTAATAAATAATTATAATAATTGTTTTTGAAAAGTGTTTACAAAAATATATTCTTTAAAGGAAAATTAGCAATGTGGCCGGAAATTGGTTTATCGGTAAACAATTTTTTGATCGATATAACTTGTTCTAACTATTGTGCACTTAACTATTGATCAAATGACCATGTCACCAACTAGTTAACACACTCTCCTCTTCATAAACATGGAATGGTCTGGAAAGTTCTATTAGGATAAGAGAAATTATTATAAGAAGTGTATAAGAGTAATTAGGCAAAAAGGAAAAGTGACATAAAGAAGAAGAGACATAAAGGAGAAGTAATGGGAGGCCAGCCTTCCATGGTATGGTTTGGGGGGGGGGAGGTGAAGTCGAGCTTAAAGAGCATCATTCTTGTGCCTACGTAAGGAGAGACATACGTTAGGAATAATATCACAAATATTCCAAAGCTTTGAGTTAAAATTTCAATGTCTTCATCAGCTTCTTCTTCTTAACTTTCTAAAGCAAATAGTTTGCAAATCATCTCCAAATCACCTCAAACTTGGAGTGAGACCTTACCACCACATATCACCTTCTACATAGTTCAGTTGCGAAAAAGAAAAGCCAAACTCCCCCAACACCCTTAGGCCATGAACATTAGGAAGCTAGAGGAAGAAAAGGAGCAAGACAAAGCGAGGAAAGGAAGGATAGAAAGGAGTTTGCTAGCTTAGGGTTTGAACTTGGGTGCATAAGCTTGGTTATTTGTTAAGTTTAAGGTAAGTCAACTCACCACTTAGATTGATAATATAACTTATATATGATTACATTTTGTTGCGTTAAAGTTGTTTTAATTGTTAAGTGACATACGTTGAAAGCATTGATTTTGATTATTGTTTTGAAAACAAGTGGCACATAGGTCCATGTATGGACTTGAATGGACTTATATGACTAGGCCTTGAATAAAGCACGTAAATTGTAGTTGAACATAAACTGAGATATGACTCGTATTTGAAAGTGTACTTATAGCGATAGTCGCTATAGGTACAGTTCGGAATTGTCTTGTTTTTGACAGTTGTTATGAAACTTTGCAGAGAGATCCATAGGGGTTTCTCACCATATTTATATTGTTATATATGTACGTATGTTGCTATTAAAAGTTTGAATAGTAAAAAGTTATGTAACATCTCGAGAACAACCAAAACATCACTAGTGCAAAACTGCCTCATTTAACCTTGATTTTTGGACTTCAATTGTTTCAATAAAGGCTTTAAATTCGAATGATTTGTTTCATTCTTTTAAGAGTATTTCCTAATTATTTTTAGAGTATTTTAAAAGTAGTTTTAGATATTTATGAATTTTTAAAGAAAGGGATTTTAGAATAAGACATGTTCTTTTTTTTCAAGTTTTTTTGATTTTTTGAACTTGTTAATTTTAAGTAATATTTGAGATAAATATTTTAAAACCTATTATAAGTATTTCCAAGTATTTTAAATGTTTTCAAAATGGGGTTAGAATTGCTAAATGGCTAAATAGTTGATTGTATAAATTACTTATTAGAAAAGTAATTAACTATGCTTAACACTAATAGTCCGACGAAGTAATCTTATCTATTTGAGCGTTAAGATTGATGTCGAGTAGGAATAGAGCAACAGAGCCTTAACCTACCGGGATTCCCTCTTAACCAAGGAAAAATTAAGTGGATAATTTCGAAAACGCGTTAATCGTGTTGATTTCTTATTATTTATGGAAATCATTAATACTATACTTAACACTAAAAGCGAACGAGGTAGGTTTATCTATTTATGAGATTCAAGACTAAAGTGTCCAGGCAAGGCTTGGAGCAACCAATGCCTAAACTTACTTGGCTTCGCTCTTGGGTGAGGAATGGTTAAGTTGGAATGTCAGAAACAGGTTAAGCGTACAAGTTGTGATTTGTATAAGCAACTGTTTTGACTGGATAATAAATTAGTCGATTATCGAACTTGACCTAATATTAACTTAGAAAGCAATCGAAGATTTCACGATTTTATACCAATAAAAACCCTTAGGGAAGAGTATTGGTATCAAACGTCTCTAGCTCTCACTTACCTCTGAAAGAACTGGAATTGAGTTTACTGAAAATTCATCGATTGGTTTTGGACAGTCCGGGATCGGTAAATGTTCTACTTACCGATTACCGCTTGAAAACTAGTATATGAGTTCTATGTTTTGGGCGAGGGGGATAGTCGTATGAAGGAAGATTCGAAGGTGCAGTTTACCATGATTACATGAGTAGGTGGGGTTCATGATGGAAGCGAAATTTGAACATGTTTTTTACGGTTTCGGTGGATGTTTATATTGAGTTCTGTTTTCTTATTTGAGGCGGAGGTCGAGCCCATCGGGCATGGCAATGAGGCGACTGGACATAGGGTGGGGTATGGTGAGTCGAACTAGGAACCACAGTGACATTTATTATCCATCTTATGGGTACAATAATAGCCAATGGAGATTATGTACTACCTCAATGGCAGATGCCTACATACCTTCAAGCAGGGCCTCAACTATCTGGCACTTATGCAAACGAGTCTGAGTTAGAAAGTAAAGTATTCTCATAAACTCTACTGAAGATAACAACATAACATCAGTATTTCTTTAGTATAATGGGTCTAGGCCTTGGGCCATGCAATCTGCCCAATATCAGTGTATTTATATATAACCTGATGTATTGTTACAGAGATTATCATTAATCAATACAGAAATCATTTTACTCTGTTTCTTCAATTCTCTATGTTCTTCAATAACAGTTTTCATTCACTGATTACAACATATCAATATTGTAAAAAATCTAATATGGTATCAGAGCCATACAAGCCTAGCAGCAACAACATCAACAATTAAACTCGAAGCAATCTTTAGAGGCCTAGCGGCAGTAATCTCAATGCACAATTAATACTCAAATCTTCATCAGAAAAACATCATCATTTGAAGGCATTTTAACCCATCAGGTGATATCTCATCATTTGGGTTAATTTTTTTTGAATTTGCAATTTCTTGTGAAAAAGCAGGTACCATACCAAGAAATCTTTTAGATTTCTGATTGCAACAAGTTTTTTCATCAAAAGTCAAACAAATTCGAAGCAAGAAAATTCAGAAAATCAGAAAAACAATTCAACACAGTCAAAAATCATAAAGAAAGTAATTGCCGTGCCAAGGCCCATCAAAGCAAACTCATCATCCGAGTCTTGCCTGCAACTAACATGTTCTTGTCAGTAATATAGTGATCTTGAATCAGAAAATTTTCTGAATCACTATTTTCTTGCACCAATCTTAGAAATCTTTAATCAAAGCAGAAGGAGACAATGCTTCAGCAACTTCAAATAACACCTACAACCTACAACAGTTTACAGATGCAACAAAGAGGTTAATCAAAACAGTCATCAGTCCTCAAAGCCAGCTAATCACTGTGCATCTAGAGGAAGACAACTATCTCTTATGGAAATTACAAGTTGAAAGAGCAATGCAAGGATATGGGCTAGAAGGCTTTATTCTTGGCTCAATTCCAATTCCTCCGAGATTCATCACTGATTCACAAAATAAGATGATCAGGAATGAAGAATATACAAGATTCTACAGACAAGATAGATTAACAAGTTCTTAGCTTCTATCTTCAATTGAAACAAAGTTGTTGTCTCAAGTTATAGGGTGCAAATCAGCAAATGATATATGAATTACTGTTGAAAGGATATTCAATACTCAGTCTGCGGCTAAAATTATGCACTATAAAAGATAATTGCAAAATATTACTAAAGGAAATCAGCCAATGAGAGATTATCTTTCACAAGTCAATAACATCTGCAATATGTTAGCAGCAACAGGACACAAAGTGTCTGAAACAGAGCAAGTTCTGAGTATCTTGAATGGACTTAGTGAAGAGTATGAAGCAGTTGTCGCAGTTGTGTCATCACAACCAAGTTTGCTACCTGTATAGTATGTTCATGCCACACTTCTTGCACATGAAGCAAGAACTGATCATAGAAAATCTCAAGAAACAGATCTGTCAATCAACTATACTTTTAACTCAAGAAACAAAGGGCGGTATCAAAATAAGCAAGGTCAATCTTATCAAAGAGGAGGCAGTTCTAATAAATCCAGAGGCAGAGGAAGGTGGAATAACAATAATAGCAGGCCTAAGTGTCAAATTTGTGATAAAATTGGTCATACTGCTGTGAAGTGCTATTTTAGGTTTAACGCCAATTATGTACCAAATCAGAATCAAAATAATCAAGGAAATGGAAAGTCTGGTGCTAATATGGCCCAAATACAGACAGACACTAACAGCAATGGTGAAGTCAATTAAAGCACGGCTACAACATCGAAACATATACATGATGAGAGCTGGAATCCAGACTCAGAGCAACCAATCATATAACAAATAATCTTGACAATTTAAACCTTGGCAACAAGGAATATAGAGGTAAACAATCTATATGCATAGGGAATGGTGAGTTAGTTAATATTACTCACATTGGAAGAACTAGTATCAATGCCAAAAGACAATTATATTTAAACAATTTATTGAGAGTACCAAAAATAAAGAAAAATCTTATGAGTGTGTCACAATTTGCAAAAGACAACAATGTATACTTTGAATTTTATCTAGATTATTGCTTAGTTAAAGATATTCTGACTAATGAAAATCTTCTACAGGGTGAAGCAGTCAGAGGACTATACAGATTCAATCTTAAAAACAGTAGCAAATCTGAGAGAAATCAGAGGTTTTGTAATATAGGTGAAATGGGTCAGTATAAAGAAAATGGAAGGGTGTTTGATTTGTGGCATTACAAACTTGGTCATCCAAACACAAATGTTGTGAAACAAGTACTTGAGAGAAATAAAATTGTGTTTGATGATTTTTCTTTACCATATGTATGTACATATTGCCAGATGGGCAAAAGTCATAAGTTACCCTTCAATGACTCACTAACTAAGTATTCAAAACCTTTAGAATTGGTTGCAACTGATCTATGGGGACCTGCTCCAATTTACTCTGATTATGGTTACAAATATTACATATCTTTCATTGATGCATATACTAAATATACATGGATTTATTTTTTAAAGGCCAAATCAGAAGCATATAATGCAGTGATACACTTTATATTGTTGGCTAAAAAGCAAACTAGCAATCATGTTAAGACTATTCAGTCAGATGGTGGTAGTGAGTTCAATACTCTTAGCAATTACTTTGCTAAGAAGGGAATTGTACACAGAATCACTTGTCCCTATACATCTGAACAAAATGGTCTAATAGAGAGAAAGCACAGACACATAGTTGAAACAGGGCTAACACTGCTTGCTCAAGCATCATTACCACTAAAGTTCTGGCCTGATTCCTTTAATACTATTGTATATTTGATTAACAGATTACCCACAGAAGTTCTTAAAGGAATCAGTCCAGCAGAAAAACTATTAGGTGTTAAGCCTGACTATCACATTTTAAAGGTGTTTGGATGTCTGTCCTTTCCTCACATAAGACAATACAATAATAATAAGTTATGTTTCAGGGCTAAACCATATACTTTTATAGGATATGGGGCAAATCAAAAAGGGTACAAATGTTTAGATGAAAGTGGCAAAGTTATAATTAGCAGACATGTTGTGTTCAATGAACATGTTTTGCCTTTCAAAAGTACAGGTAGTAAAACAACTCAAAAGATACTGAATCCAAAAAATTCAGTACCTCGTATACCTGTTTACAGTGATGATCTTCATTCTAAGGTGATTGAAAGGACTGCTGAGAGTCATGATCCACAACTCACAATGTCTAATCAAACAGGTCATGAATCATCAAACTCACCCAGCTATCTCAGTCAAACTCCTGCACATTCAAGACATCAAATAGAATCAGCTGATGAAAGAGAATCAGAAATCTTACCAGTACAATCAGAAAATAACAACAATCAAACAAGTACAGATGTACCACCATAGGATAGAACTAGTCATCCAATGATTGCAAGGTCAAAGAGTGGAATCTTTAAACCAAAATTATACATTGCTGCATCTAGTCTAGAGGAACCAGAAACCTTTGAGCAAGCTGCAAAGGACAATAACTGGAAGGCAACAATGGATGAAGAGTATAATGCCTTAATGAAGAATAATACATGGGAACTAGTTCATCCACCGGATAATAAAAATATCATAGGATGCAGGTGGACATACAAATTAAAAAAGAATCCTGATGGAACAATGTCAAGATACAAAGCAAGACTGGTAGCAAAAGGCTACACAACGCAATATGGGTTTGATTTCAATGAAACTTTTTCTCCAGTGGTCAAACCAACCCCTATAAGAATTATTCTGAGTATTGCTCTAAATAATAAATGGAACATTAGACAATATGATGTCAATAATGCCTTCTTGAATGGAAATTTACAGGAAGAAATATACATGGAGCAACCACTAGGATACAGGCAAAATACAAGTCATGTGTGCAAATTAAAAAAGGCTATATATGGCCTTAAACAGGCTTCAAGAGTCTGGTTTGATAAACTGAAAGCCACACTGATTCATCATGGCTATCAGTCTACAAAATCTGACAACTCCTTATTTATTAAAAATAGCAATAAAACAAGTGTCTACATTCTAATATATGTTGATGATCTTGTCATTACAGGAAATGACAAGGATGAAATCAAATGTCTTGCTCAATATCTAGACAAGGAATTCTCCATCAAAGATTTGGGTTCACTAAACTATTTCTTAGGCATAGAGGTTAAGAGGAAATCAAAGTCAGAGATTATCCTCAGTCAGAAAAAATATATGCTAGAGTTACTGGAAAAGACCAAGATGGACAGTGCCAAGCCTTAGCCTACCCCAATGATAAGCCATCGATACTTATCTAAAAACAGGGGAGAATACATAACTGTAACAACCGTGGTATTTTCAACCATTCGCATCCATTATAAGTGTATAGGTAGACACTCATGTCGGAATTAAATTGCTCAAAATACCGTGTTGTAAATAAAAATTTGGCAAATCTCAGAATATACAGTAAATAAAAATCATAGAATCACAGACACAGAGTAATAATAGTGCAGCGGAAGCAAAAGAAATAGTAGTTCATGAAGCTACTATATAAAAATATCAGAGTTACATAAAATACAATAGAGGAAATAAGGTACAAAAGAAGTCTCACTTCGTAGAAGTCAACTAATACAAGCGCTGAAAGGAACAACAGGTTTCAAAAGATAAACATGACAAGTAGATAATCTCCAGCGATTCCAATCTCCAGAAAGTGGAAATCCAAATCTGTGAATAACTCAGGCTGACCCGAGCGTAAATAAAAATACAAACACTCGAGTCAGGACATACATACTTATACAATGTAAACCAACTCAAGTGAACTGTAGTAAAGGTACAAGTAACTTAGAAGATGCTTGGGACCGCCCATCCTCTAAGGATCCGTTAAACTATTTACTATGTAGTATATTGCGCTATATACAGTAGTGTCTAATCAGTAAAGTATAATCATATAGAAAATAGCGTTAAGGGGATGGTGAACCTTAACGCTGTCGGATCTTTAAAACCAAAATCGTAGTGGGCTTGATATAAGGATATGACACGGCACGCGAGGCAATGCCAGGGTGGATACACCGTTTGCACTCCCGGACCGGTGGTGACGGCAAGCCAGCAGCTTCCGCCCACCTCGAACAATACCCCCGATCAAATGTGGCGCCACCGAATCGAATCACAAAAGTAATAGAATGGTTTCCGATGGAGCATGCTCGATGAAAGGGTGCGACCCTTTGTGTAGCCCGGTATAGCTCCTGTTTTAGTCATATATGCCAACTCACGGGAGTTGGGTCCACGTAATATACCTCGAGAACGTCGCCACCATCCTACTTCATTCTGAAATCTCCACCGCGTACACAGTTGTTAAAGTGGTTTTTGGTATTGGCCGGCTATAAGACAATATCCGATCCCGGTCTCTTTAACAACCAATCGTTATTATAACCCGTAGTTATAACTTTAAAACATATTTTATACTTCAAAATAAAATATCATTTCAACCCAAATCTTTATCAAAATAAAGATTAAATCATTTCCAAACCATTTCAATATATCATCATACCATATCTTTCAATTCAAATATTTATCAAAGTAATTATCAAGTCATTTCAAATCATTTTTAATACATAAACATCACATCTTCCAAATTCAATATTTATCAAAATAATTATCAAGTCATTTCAAATCATTTTTAATACATAAACATCACATCTTTCAAATTCAATATTTATCAAAATAATTATCAAGTCATTTCAAATCATTTTTAATACATAAACATCATATCTTTCAAACTTCGTTTTCAAATCGTCTTAATTTCAAAATATCATAACTTTCAAAACTTCATCTTCGAATCATTTAATATATACCAGAATATCATATCTTTCAAAACTTCATTTCAAATCATTTCAATATATCATATCTTTTCGAAACCACATTTCAATCATTTAATATATCAAAATATCATCTCTTTTCACAACCACATTCATTTCAATATCATTATTCATTTTATTCAATTTAAAATACCATTTCAATTCATATTTCAAAACAGTTTATATTCCAAAAATCATTTTTAATCACTAAAATGAAGTTATTATGTTTAATAATTAAATTATTAAACTTCCAAAATTTTCAACTTTCAATGTTCATTTATTCACTTAAGTTTATTAAAACAGTAAAGATTCACTTTTCGTGGCATTTAGAAAATGCTACGGAAAAATACATTCAAAACAGTTCACTTTAACAAAAGACAACATTTTAAAATGTTGTAATAGGGTTTACTTAAATTTCAAATAAACTTAGTTAAATTCAAAAATTATAGCACTTACAAAAATTTTCTATAATAGCTTTTAATTCAATTTAACTTTTTAGTTCATTATCGTCAACTACAGGATTTACAATGCTGTAATATCATTCACATTGTAATTAATAGAATTTCAAAAATGCAGTAAATTAACTTCAAATATTCAATAAAATTTCTCAACCAATTATATTTTTATTTAAAACATTTTTTAACTTATAAAATCATACATTTCACATTTATAAACATCATTTAATTTTCCTCAAGTTCATGATTTTATAAAGTTAAATTTCCATTCAAAAATCAAGTTTTAATAATAATTCACTTGTCAAAATGCAATGTTCAATTTTAGATTCACTACATTAAATTTCAACTTAAAATTTATGTTAAAATTCTCAAATATAACTTATTTTTATTTTTATTTACTTAACTAAAATTTCCCTTTCAAGTCAATTTCATAAATTTCCAATTTTAGTTATATTTCAAAATTTCAACTTAAAATATTCATTCATTTCACATTTCAGCTTTATTAAAAATCATTAATATGATATAAAATCACTTTAAATTCAATTTATATTCAAATTATCATAAATTCATATTCAATTAAATTTCCAATTATAATTAAATCAATTTTTCCAAAATAACTTACGTTCAAAATTTCTAACTTTTCCATTAATTCAATTCACTTACAATTATTCATAAAATCAATAATATTTTACAAAAATCCTTTTTAATTATATTTAAATCAAAATAATATAATATTTACATTTCTAAAATAACTTTAAAGATTTTAGGAAAACATATATTAACTACGGGTCTATATATAATTTTCTACGCTAGGTAAAGTGATACGGATATGTATCATTTCAATCCGCAGTTTAAAAAGAAAAATCCGGGTTTTATCATTTCAAACCCGCAATCCCAAGTTAAATAAATGATTTGAAAATCATTCAGGCCTATCATTTCAGCCCATAACAATTTTCCCTTATTCCAAAGTCCGTTCGGGTATATATCATTTCAACCCATAGTGATTCTAATCAAAAGGGAACTTGCAGTGTGATAAACTGATATAAATAAACATAATAGCATAATAAACAGTAACAAGTGATATAACAGGTGTAATAACAGGTGTAAACATCATATGATCATAATATAGCAGTTATAACATGATGCAATACATTTACAGATTCAAATGGTGTCGGTTTATCAGTTATATAGGTACAGATTGTCTGGTGAGAATAACTCACCGGTTTGAGCTGGAGACACAACAACGAATTTCACGAACGGAATCTACACAAGCACAAAAGCACGACACAGATACGAATGGAGGAGCCAAGGATTAATTCCCTTGAATACAAATCAAACAAACAATAACAAACATGAATTATAAACCAAGATATTACAAAACAATGCTAGGAATAAGTACACAATTCAAAGCTAGAACTTTTGCACTTGCATTCACCTTTGTATGCTTCAGCTATGGACTGGAAAAGCACTGTAATGGAATGGTTTTGGATCAGGTTTGGATGCAACAGGTCAGCGTATCATGGATTTGATGATGGTGCAAAGGTATGTGTACATGAAACTATGACTACAAGGCATAAACAAGGATTTTGGTCCATATTTGGCTCGACCTATGGCACACTTGGGGTGGCTATACTTACTCCAGATCTAGACAGTGGAGAGTGATGGTATAGCAGCACCCAAAGGTCATGTGGTTGCTGGTGGTGGTGGTTCTAGGGGTGGCCAAGAGGAGTATGTGAAAGGATATTGGCATTAAGGCTCGGCTAGGCTAGTTTTAAGGGTTTGCTTGCAATTTTTGTGGAGTTTTCAACATGGGGAGGCCACGGCCTGATCTGGTTCAGGTCTGGACAGTGGGTAGGTGGAGGGTCAAAGGTTGTATCGTGGTGGTGGTGGAACAATAGGAGGTGGCCAAGGCAAGATATGAAGGAGATAGTGGAGTATATGGCTAGGCTAGGCAATTTCAAGGGGTTTGGTGCAAAGTTTGTGATGCTAACCTCAATGGATGGGCAAAACTTGGTTAATGTCAGAGGAGGGGGAGGAGGAGCTGCTGTAGATGGTGGAGGAGATGGTGGAGCTGATGGTGGAGAGGTTAGGCTGAGCCAAGCATGAAGAAGCAGGGAAAAAATCAAGGCAAACAAATGGAAAAAGGGAGAAGATGAGAGGAGAATGGAAGCCATATTTTTCTTTGAAGTGCCGTGAGTTTTTAGGAGATGAAGGAGGACATTTGTTTACGTGCAAATGATATGTGATCAGCTGAAAGAAATGAGATATGGTTGGCCTCAATTGAATGCAAGAGTTAGAAAATGAAAAGGTGGGAAAACAAAGAGACTTAAGCAACTAAAGAGTCACAAAACCTTTCAAATTTCCACTAAATTCTTTTTAATTTTAAATAACTGAAATATATATATATAAATCCAGATAAAAATACGAAAATTTAGTAAATAAACAATAATAAATAAATAAATTATTAATTATATATAGTTTAATTAAATAAAACAGCAAAATTTACAACTTGTCCTGAAAATATGAAAAATAAGTGCAGTGAACTTGGAAAAACTTTTATGTACTTAAAAATATTTATAAATAAAGATAAGAACACAAAAAAAATGAATTCACAAAATAAATAAATAAATTTTAATTAAAATATAGTTTAGACGAAGAAAATAGCAGAAAAAGGAAACAGCCTTTTAAAAATAGGAAATCATCATAGTAAATTTTAGAAAAATCCTATTATTATTTTTAAAATATTTAGAGATGAAAATATACATAAATTAACATATCTACCCATATTAAAAGAAATATAAGAAAGAAAAATATGATTTATAAAATTTAAAATAGGCAAAATTGCACAATAAAACAAATTATACTAGAAATTGAAATGTACATAGCTTTTACATTTTAACTCCGTTTTCAACGAAACGAAAGGTGGTGTTCTTAGAATTTTATGTAATTTCATAATAAAAGATAAAATTTATAATTTTAAACTTTTAAAATTTTAAGTCAAAAGTCAAAGTTTGACTATTTTGACCAAAATCAACATTTCAGGAACATATTCAAATTACACAAGTTTGGAATTATAATTTCATATAAAATCAAGATTTATATTTAAGTAATAAAATTTAATCATTTAAAATAAGTAAAATAAGTTTTTTTTTAAATCAAAATAATTAAAAAAAAATACAGGGTTGTCACACTCTCCCCCACTCAAATCTTTTCGTCCTCGAAAAGGAACGAGGTACGGAAAAGCACAGAAAAAAGATAGAGTGAAATAGGATTAAGATAAGATGACAAGAAGATTGAAATTATACCTGATAACTGTTGTTATAGGTAAGTTTAACAAGGTGGAGATGATCTTTCCAAGATTCTCCAAAATTAAGAACACAGGCACGAAAAGGTAGATTCAAAATGATTACCAAAGATCTATCAAAGATTATAGAAAGATTTCTAACATAAAGATTGTAGAAAGATGCCTATACCAATCTATATCAAGATAAGGATGATAAGGACAACCAAAATATAGTTTGGAAAGCAAAATAAGGAAACAGATTTGAAAGCATGGAAATTTCAACTTAAATTGATAATTAATATTTTTACACAAGTTAAATAAATCTTAACTATATCAAGTTTCATTATCTTATTATCCAATCATCTTAAACTAACAAAAAATTTCTTATAATTGAAAATATTCTTTAAAAATAAAATTTAAGAATTAAATTTTCGATTACATTCAAACCATTTAGAGATAAGTCATAATATATATAATATGTCAAATCAAATTTCAATCATATATCTATATTATTATAAATCAAGTCATATTTTAGAAATTCAAATCAATTAAATTCCCCAAAACAAAGCTGTAGCAAGACTACATAACAGTCTCTTAACTTCGAACTCGAAAATGAACGTCGATGATGTCGCGATCATCACCGAAGTTATTTTCCAGCGACAAAGAGAAGAGCACTAATTTTAAACCTTTAAAATTCTTTGAAAACAAATTCTATTCAAAATACTTTAAATAATATAACCCTTTTAAAACTTTTAAACCAAAGTTCGAGATCATCGGAAAATAAATTCTCAGATTTCTTTTCTAAATTCATTTAAGTTCCCAAATCAATTTATAAACAATTATTTATAAATTCATTTATAGAACAATAAATGATAAATCAAGTATTATCATTTCAAATTATCAATTTGAATCATTTCATTAAGTTCCATAGATATATATATCAAAATTTTATTTCATTAACCAAATTTTTAAAATAATATTGTGTCAGTTTGTTCTATCAAAGTGTTTTAGAAATCCTATCGATAGCGCTGATCAGACGAATCGATCGGAAACCCAAATCAACATCAACAACTCAAACAACACAATATATAAAAAAATATAGATTGACAAATACAATTCAAAATGTTTGAAAATATGTTGGAAACAAAAGACAAGATGATTAAATATAGAGTAGGGAGGTGGATTAGCTAATATAAATCACGGGCAACCTTAATCGGGTCAACCGTGACTTAAAGTATAAGGTCGAAGTGGATTTTCTGGGGTAAATCTACATTCAACCTCATAAGATAGAGTTTTGGATAATAGGAGATACTAGCATCTAAACTGAGGATATAAAATCTTTGGTGAATCGATGCTGTTGTAAAGGAGTTTCACCCCTTTTACAAGAAATTTTTTGAGATTGGCGAGACCGCCAATTCACTATAAAGATATTTCGAAGTGGAGTTATGGGATACTCCAGAATCAAATGAAGATGAATAGCGGGAAATAAGAATGGATTTTGGAACCACAGGGAACGTTCCAAAATTCAAAGGAATCGAGTCAAAAGAAAGAGATTCAACTCGAATGAAAGGGATTCTGTAAATACATCTACTCCATATGCTGAGTTTTTCCTAGAGCTACCAAAGCTCTGATACCAACTGTAACAACCGTGGTATTTTCAACCATTCGCATCCATTATAAGTGTATAGGTAGACACTCATGTCGGAATTAAATTGCTCAAAATACCGTGTTGTAAATAAAAATTTGGCAAATCTCAGAATATACAGTAAATAAAAATCATAGAATCACAGACACAGAGTAATAATAGTGCAGCGGAAGCAAAAGAAATAGTAGTTCATGAAGCTACTATATAAAAATATCAGAGTTACATAAAATACAATAGAGGAAATAAGGTACAAAAGAAGTCTCACTTCGTAGAAGTCAACTAATACAAGCGCTGAAAGGAACAACAGGTTTCAAAAGATAAACATGACAAGTAGATAATCTCCAGCGATTCCAATCTCCAGAAAGTGGAAATCCAAATCTGTGAATAACTCAGGCTGACCCGAGCGTAAATAAAAATACAAACACTCGAGTCAGGACATACATACTTATACAATGTAAACCAACTCAAGTGAACTGTAGTAAAGGTACAAGTAACTTAGAAGATGCTTGGGACCGCCCATCCTCTAAGGATCCGTTAAACTATTTACTATGTAGTATATTGCGCTATATACAGTAGTGTCTAATCAGTAAAGTATAATCATATAGAAAATAGCGTTAAGGGGATGGTGAACCTTAACGCTGTCGGATCTTTAAAACCAAAATCGTAGTGGGCTTGATATAAGGATATGACACGGCACGCGAGGCAATGCCAGGGTGGATACACCGTTTGCACTCCCGGACCGGTGGTGACGGCAAGCCAGCAGCTTCCGCCCACCTCGAACAATACCCCCGATCAAATGTGGCGCCACCGAATCGAATCACAAAAGTAATAGAATGGTTTCCGATGGAGCATGCTCGATGAAAGGGTGCGACCCTTTGTGTAGCCCGGTATAGCTCCTGTTTTAGTCATATATGCCAACTCACGGGAGTTGGGTCCACGTAATATACCTCGAGAACGTCGCCACCATCCTACTTCATTCTGAAATCTCCACCGCGTACACAGTTGTTAAAGTGGTTTTTGGTATTGGCCGGCTATAAGACAATATCCGATCCCGGTCTCTTTAACAACCAATCGTTATTATAACCCGTAGTTATAACTTTAAAACATATTTTATACTTCAAAATAAAATATCATTTCAACCCAAATCTTTATCAAAATAAAGATTAAATCATTTCCAAACCATTTCAATATATCATCATACCATATCTTTCAATTCAAATATTTATCAAAGTAATTATCAAGTCATTTCAAATCATTTTTAATACATAAACATCACATCTTCCAAATTCAATATTTATCAAAATAATTATCAAGTCATTTCAAATCATTTTTAATACATAAACATCACATCTTTCAAATTCAATATTTATCAAAATAATTATCAAGTCATTTCAAATCATTTTTAATACATAAACATCATATCTTTCAAACTTCGTTTTCAAATCGTCTTAATTTCAAAATATCATAACTTTCAAAACTTCATCTTCGAATCATTTAATATATACCAGAATATCATATCTTTCAAAACTTCATTTCAAATCATTTCAATATATCATATCTTTTCGAAACCACATTTCAATCATTTAATATATCAAAATATCATCTCTTTTCACAACCACATTCATTTCAATATCATTATTCATTTTATTCAATTTAAAATACCATTTCAATTCATATTTCAAAACAGTTTATATTCCAAAAATCATTTTTAATCACTAAAATGAAGTTATTATGTTTAATAATTAAATTATTAAACTTCCAAAATTTTCAACTTTCAATGTTCATTTATTCACTTAAGTTTATTAAAACAGTAAAGATTCACTTTTCGTGGCATTTAGAAAATGCTACGGAAAAATACATTCAAAACAGTTCACTTTAACAAAAGACAACATTTTAAAATGTTGTAATAGGGTTTACTTAAATTTCAAATAAACTTAGTTAAATTCAAAAATTATAGCACTTACAAAAATTTTCTATAATAGCTTTTAATTCAATTTAACTTTTTAGTTCATTATCGTCAACTACAGGATTTACAATGCTGTAATATCATTCACATTGTAATTAATAGAATTTCAAAATTGCAGTAAATTAACTTCAAATATTCAATAAAATTTCTCAACCAATTATATTTTTATTTAAAACATTTTTTAACTTATAAAATCATACATTTCACATTTATAAACATCATTTAATTTTCCTCAAGTTCATGATTTTATAAAGTTAAATTTCCATTCAAAAATCAAGTTTTAATAATAATTCACTTGTCAAAATGCAATGTTCAATTTTAGATTCACTACATTAAATTTCAACTTAAAATTTATGTTAAAATTCTCAAATATAACTTATTTTTATTTTTATTTACTTAACTAAAATTTCCCTTTCAAGTCAATTTCATAAATTTCCAATTTTAGTTATATTTCAAAATTTCAACTTAAAATATTCATTCATTTCACATTTCAGCTTTATTAAAAATCATTAATATGATATAAAATCACTTTAAATTCAATTTATATTCAAATTATCATAAATTCATATTCAATTAAATTTCCAATTATAATTAAATCAATTTTTCCAAAATAACTTACGTTCAAAATTTCTAACTTTTCCATTAATTCAATTCACTTACAATTATTCATAAAATCAATAATATTTTACAAAAATCCTTTTTAATTATATTTAAATCAAAATAATATAATATTTACATTTCTAAAATAACTTTAAAGATTTTAGGAAAACATATATTAACTACGGGTCTATATATAATTTTCTACGCTAGGTAAAGTGATACGGATATGTATCATTTCAATCCGCAGTTTAAAAAGAAAAATCCGGGTTTTATCATTTCAAACCCGCAATCCCAAGTTAAATAAATGATTTGAAAATCATTCAGGCCTATCATTTCAGCCCATAACAATTTTCCCTTATTCCAAAGTCCGTTCGGGTATATATCATTTCAACCCATAGTGATTCTAATCAAAAGGGAACTTGCAGTGTGATAAACTGATATAAATAAACATAATAGCATAATAAACAGTAACAAGTGATATAACAGGTGTAATAACAGGTGTAAACATCATATGATCATAATATAGCAGTTATAACATGATGCAATACATTTACAGATTCAAATGGTGTCGGTTTATCAGTTATATAGGTACAGATTGTCTGGTGAGAATAACTCACCGGTTTGAGCTGGAGACACAACAACGAATTTCACGAACGGAATCTACACAAGCACAAAAGCACGACACAGATACGAATGGAGGAGCCAAGGATTAATTCCCTTGAATACAAATCAAACAAACAATAACAAACATGAATTATAAACCAAGATATTACAAAACAATGCTAGGAATAAGTACACAATTCAAAGCTAGAACTTTTGCACTTGCATTCACCTTTGTATGCTTCAGCTATGGACTGGAAAAGCACTGTAATGGAATGGTTTTGGATCAGGTTTGGATGCAACAGGTCAGCGTATCATGGATTTGATGATGGTGCAAAGGTATGTGTACATGAAACTATGACTACAAGGCATAAACAAGGATTTTGGTCCATATTTGGCTCGACCTATGGCACACTTGGGGTGGCTATACTTACTCCAGATCTAGACAGTGGAGAGTGATGGTATAGCAGCACCCAAAGGTCATGTGGTTGCTGGTGGTGGTGGTTCTAGGGGTGGCCAAGAGGAGTATGTGAAAGGATATTGGCATTAAGGCTCGGCTAGGCTAGTTTTAAGGGTTTGCTTGCAATTTTTGTGGAGTTTTCAACATGGGGAGGCCACGGCCTGATCTGGTTCAGGTCTGGACAGTGGGTAGGTGGAGGGTCAAAGGTTGTATCGTGGTGGTGGTGGAACAATAGGAGGTGGCCAAGGCAAGATATGAAGGAGATAGTGGAGTATATGGCTAGGCTAGGCAATTTCAAGGGGTTTGGTGCAAAGTTTGTGATGCTAACCTCAATGGATGGGCAAAACTTGGTTAATGTCAGAGGAGGGGGAGGAGGAGCTGCTGTAGATGGTGGAGGAGATGGTGGAGCTGATGGTGGAGAGGTTAGGCTGAGCCAAGCATGAAGAAGCAGGGAAAAAATCAAGGCAAACAAATGGAAAAAGGGAGAAGATGAGAGGAGAATGGAAGCCATATTTTTCTTTGAAGTGCCGTGAGTTTTTAAGAGATGAAGGAGGACATTTGTTTACGTGCAAATGATATGTGATCAGCTGAAAGAAATGAGATATGGTTGGCCTCAATTGAATGCAAGAGTTAGAAAATGAAAAGGTGGGAAAACAAAGAGACTTAAGCAACTAAAGAGTCACAAAACCTTTCAAATTTCCACTAAATTCTTTTTAATTTTAAATAACTGAAATATATATATAAATCCAGATAAAAATACGAAAATTTAGTAAATAAACAATAATAAATAAATAAATTATTAATTATATATAGTTTAATTAAATAAAACAGCAAAATTTACAACTTGTCCTGAAAATATGAAAAATAAGTGCAGTGAACTTGGAAAAACTTTTATGTAGTTAAAAATATTTATAAATAAAGATAAGAACACAAAAAAAAAATGAATTCACAAAATAAATAAATAAATTTTAATTAAAATATAGTTTAGACGAAGAAAATAGCAGAAAAAGGAAACAGCCTTTTAAAAATAGGAAATCATCATAGTAAATTTTAGAAAAATCCTATTATTATTTTTAAAATATTTAGAGATGAAAATATACATAAATTAACATATCTACCCATATTAAAAGAAATATAAGAAAGAAAAATTTGATTTATAAAATTTAAAATAGGCAAAATTGCACAATAAAACAAATTATACTAGAAATTGAAATGTACATAGCTTTTACATTTTAACTCCGTTTTCAACGAAACGAAAAGTGGTGTTCTTAGAATTTTATGTAATTTCATAATAAAAGATAAAATTTATAATTTTAAACTTTTAAAATTTTAAGTCAAAAGTCAAAGTTTGACTATTTTGACCAAAATCAACATTTCAGGAACATATTCAAATTACACAAGTTTGGAATTATAATTTCATATAAAATCAAGATTTATATTTAAGTAATAAAATTTAATCATTTAAAATAAGTAAAATAAGTTTTTTTTTTAAAATCAAAATAATTAAAAAAAAAATACAGGGTTGTCACACTCTCCCCCACTCAAATCTTTTCGTCCTCGAAAAGGAACGAGGTACGGAAAAGCACAGAAAAAAGATAGAGTGAAATAGGATTAAGATAAGATGACAAGAAGATTGAAATTATACCTGATAACTGTTGTTATAGGTAAGTTTAACAAGGTGGAGATGATCTTTCCAAGATTCTCCAAAATTAAGAACACAGGCACGAAAAGGTAGATTCAAAATGATTACCAAAGATCTATCAAAGATTATAGAAAGATTTCTAACATAAAGATTGTAGAAAGATGCCTATACCAATCTATATCAAGATAAGGATGATAAGGACAACCAAAATATAGTTTGGAAAGCAAAATAAGGAAACAGATTTGAAAGCATGGAAATTTCAACTTAAATTGATAATTAATATTTTTACACAAGTTAAATAAATCTTAACTATATCAAGTTTAATTATCTTATTATCCAATCATCTTAAACTAACAAAAAATTTCTTATAATTGAAAATATTCTTTAAAAATAAAATTTAAGAATTAAATTTTCGATTACATTCAAACCATTTAGAGATAAGTCATAATATATATAATATGTCAAATCAAATTTCAATCATATATCTATATTATTATAAATCAAGTCATATTTTAGAAATTCAAATCAATTAAATTCCCCAAAACAAAGCTGTAGCAAGACTACATAACAGTCTCTTAACTTCGAACTCGAAAATGAACGTCGATGATGTCGCGATCATCACCGAAGTTATTTTCCAGCGACAAAGAGAAGAGCACTAATTTTAAACCTTTAAAATTCTTTGAAAACAAATTCTATTCAAAATACTTTAAATAATATAACCCTTTTAAAACTTTTAAACCAAAGTTCGAGATCATCGGAAAATAAATTCTCAGATTTCTTTTCTAAATTCATTTAAGTTCCCAAATCAATTTATAAACAATTATTTATAAATTCATTTATAGAACAATAAATGATAAATCAAGTATTATCATTTCAAATTATCAATTTGAATCATTTCATTAAGTTCCATAGATATATATATCAAAATTTTATTTCATTAACCAAATTTTTAAAATAATATTGTGTCAGTTTGTTCTATCAAAGTGTTTTAGAAATCCTATCGATAGCGCTGATCAGACGAATCGATCGGAAACCCAAATCAACATCAACAACTCAAACAACACAATATATAAAAAAATATAGATTGACAAATACAATTCAAAATGTTTGAAAATATGTTGGAAACAAAAGACAAGATGATTAAATATAGAGTAGGGAGGTGGATTAGCTAATATAAATCACGGGCAACCTTAATCGGGTCAACCGTGACTTAAAGTATAAGGTCGAAGTGGATTTTCTGGGGTAAATCTACATTCAACCTCATAAGATAGAGTTTTGGATAATAGGAGATACTAGCATCTAAACTGAGGATATAAAATCTTTGGTGAATCGATGCTGTTGTAAAGGAGTTTCACCCCTTTTACAAGAAATTTTTTGAGATTGGCGAGACCGCCAATTCACTATAAAGATCATTCGAAGTGGAGTTATGGGATACTCCAGAATCAAATGAAGATGAATAGCGGGGAATAAGAATGGATTTTGGAACCACAGGGAACGTTCCAAAATTCAAAGGAATCGAGTCAAAAGAAAGAGATTCAACTCGAATGAAAGGGATTCTGTAAATACATCTACTCCATATGCTGAGTTTTGCCTAGAGCTACCAAAGCTCTGATACCAACTGTAACAACCGTGGTATTTTCAACCATTCGCATCCATTATAAGTGTATAGGTAGACACTCATGCCGGAATTAAATTGCTCAAAATACCGTGTTGTAAATAAAAATTTGGCAAATCTCAGAATATACAGTAAATAAAAATCATAGAATCACAGACACAGAGTAATAATAGTGCAGCGGAAGCAAAAGAAATAGTAGTTCATGAAGCTACTATATAAAAATATCAGAGTTACATAAAATACAATAGAGGAAATAAGGTACAAAAGAAGTCTCACTTCGTAGAAGTCAACTAATACAAGCGCTGAAAGGAACAACAGGTTTCAAAAGATAAACATGACAAGTAGATAATCTCCAGCGATTCCAATCTCCAGAAAGTGGAAATCCAAATCTGTGAATAACTCAGGCTGACCCGAGCGTAAATAAAAATACAAACACTCGAGTCAGGACATACATACTTATACAATGTAAACCAACTCAAGTGAACTGTAGTAAAGGTACAAGTAACTTAGAAGATGCTTGGGACCGCCCATCCTCTAAGGATCCGTTAAACTATTTACTATGTAGTATATTGCGCTATATACAGTAGTGTCTAATCAGTAAAGTATAATCATATAGAAAATAGCGTTAAGGGGATGGTGAACCTTAACGCTGTCGGATCTTTAAAACCAAAATCGTAGTGGGCTTGATATAAGGATATGACACGGCACGCGAGGCAATGCCAGGGTGGATACACCGTTTGCACTCCCGGACCGGTGGTGACGGCAAGCCAGCAGCTTCCGCCCACCTCGAACAATACCCCCGATCAAATGTGGCGCCACCGAATCGAATCACAAAAGTAATAGAATGGTTTCCGATGGAGCATGCTCGATGAAAGGGTGCGACCCTTTGTGTAGCCCGGTATAGCTCCTGTTTTAGTCATATATGCCAACTCACGGGAGTTGGGTCCACGTAATATACCTCGAGAACGTCGCCACCATCCTACTTCATTCTGAAATCTCCACCGCGTACACAGTTGTTAAAGTGGTTTTTGGTATTGGCCGGCTATAAGACAATATCCGATCCCGGTCTCTTTAACAACCAATCGTTATTATAACCCGTAGTTATAACTTTAAAACATATTTTATACTTCAAAATAAAATATCATTTCAACCCAAATCTTTATCAAAATAAAGATTAAATCATTTCCAAACCATTTCAATATATCATCATACCATATCTTTCAATTCAAATATTTATCAAAGTAATTATCAAGTCATTTCAAATCATTTTTAATACATAAACATCACATCTTCCAAATTCAATATTTATCAAAATAATTATCAAGTCATTTCAAATCATTTTTAATACATAAACATCACATCTTTCAAATTCAATATTTATCAAAATAATTATCAAGTCATTTCAAATCATTTTTAATACATAAACATCATATCTTTCAAACTTCGTTTTCAAATCGTCTTAATTTCAAAATATCATAACTTTCAAAACTTCATCTTCGAATCATTTAATATATACCAGAATATCATATCTTTCAAAACTTCATTTCAAATCATTTCAATATATCATATCTTTTCGAAACCACATTTCAATCATTTAATATATCAAAATATCATCTCTTTTCACAACCACATTCATTTCAATATCATTATTCATTTTATTCAATTTAAAATACCATTTCAATTCATATTTCAAAACAGTTTATATTCCAAAAATCATTTTTAATCACTAAAATGAAGTTATTATGTTTAATAATTAAATTATTAAACTTCCAAAATTTTCAACTTTCAATGTTCATTTATTCACTTAAGTTTATTAAAACAGTAAAGATTCACTTTTCGTGGCATTTAGAAAATGCTACGGAAAAATACATTCAAAACAGTTCACTTTAACAAAAGACAACATTTTAAAATGTTGTAATAGGGTTTACTTAAATTTCAAATAAACTTAGTTAAATTCAAAAATTATAGCACTTACAAAAAATTTCTATAATAGCTTTTAATTCAATTTAACTTTTTAGTTCATTATCGTCAACTACAGGATTTACAATGCTGTAATATCATTCACATTGTAATTAATAGAATTTCAAAAATGCAGTAAATTAACTTCAAATATTCAATAAAATTTCTCAACCAATTATATTTTTATTTAAAACATTTTTTAACTTATAAAATCATACATTTCACATTTATAAACATCATTTAATTTTCCTCAAGTTCATGATTTTATAAAGTTAAATTTCCATTCAAAAATCAAGTTTTAATAATAATTCACTTGTCAAAATGCAATGTTCAATTTTAGATTCACTACATTAAATTTCAACTTAAAATTTATGTTAAAATTCTCAAATATAACTTATTTTTATTTTTATTTACTTAACTAAAATTTCCCTTTCAAGTCAATTTCATAAATTTCCAATTTTAGTTATATTTCAAAATTTCAACTTAAAATATTCATTCATTTCACATTTCAGCTTTATTAAAAATCATTAATATGATATAAAATCACTTTAAATTCAATTTATATTCAAATTATCATAAATTCATATTCAATTAAATTTCCAATTATAATTAAATCAATTTTTCCAAAATAACTTACGTTCAAAATTTCTAACTTTTCCATTAATTCAATTCACTTACAATTATTCATAAAATCAATAATATTTTACAAAAATCCTTTTTAATTATATTTAAATCAAAATAATATAATATTTACATTTCTAAAATAACTTTAAAGATTTTAGGAAAACATATATTAACTACGGGTCTATATATAATTTTCTACGCTAGGTAAAGTGATACGGATATGTATCATTTCAATCCGCAGTTTAAAAAGAAAAATCCGGGTTTTATCATTTCAAACCCGCAATCCCAAGTTAAATAAATGATTTGAAAATCATTCAGGCCTATCATTTCAGCCCATAACAATTTTCCCTTATTCCAAAGTCCGTTCGGGTATATATCATTTCAACCCATAGTGATTCTAATCAAAAGGGAACTTGCAGTGTGATAAACTGATATAAATAAACATAATAGCATAATAAACAGTAACAAGTGATATAACAGGTGTAATAACAGGTGTAAACATCATATGATCATAATATAGCAGTTATAACATGATGCAATACATTTACAGATTCAAATGGTGTCGGTTTATCAGTTATATAGGTACAGATTGTCTGGTGAGAATAACTCACCGGTTTGAGCTGGAGACACAACAACGAATTTCACGAACGGAATCTACACAAGCACAAAAGCACGACACAGATACGAATGGAGGAGCCAAGGATTAATTCCCTTGAATACAAATCAAACAAACAATAACAAACATGAATTATAAACCAAGATATTACAAAACAATGCTAGGAATAAGTACACAATTCAAAGCTAGAACTTTTGCACTTGCATTCACCTTTGTATGCTTCAGCTATGGACTGGAAAAGCACTGTAATGGAATGGTTTTGGATCAGGTTTGGATGCAACAGGTCAGCGTATCATGGATTTGATGATGGTGCAAAGGTATGTGTACATGAAACTATGACTACAAGGCATAAACAAGGATTTTGGTCCATATTTGGCTCGACCTATGGCACACTTGGGGTGGCTATACTTACTCCAGATCTAGACAGTGGAGAGTGATGGTATAGCAGCACCCAAAGGTCATGTGGTTGCTGGTGGTGGTGGTTCTAGGGGTGGCCAAGAGGAGTATGTGAAAGGATATTGGCATTAAGGCTCGGCTAGGCTAGTTTTAAGGGTTTGCTTGCAATTTTTGTGGAGTTTTCAACATGGGGAGGCCACGGCCTGATCTGGTTCAGGTCTGGACAGTGGGTAGGTGGAGGGTCAAAGGTTGTATCGTGGTGGTGGTGGAACAATAGGAGGTGGCCAAGGCAAGATATGAAGGAGATAGTGGAGTATATGGCTAGGCTAGGCAATTTCAAGGGGTTTGGTGCAAAGTTTGTGATGCTAACCTCAATGGATGGGCAAAACTTGGTTAATGTCAGAGGAGGGGGAGGAGGAGCTGCTGTAGATGGTGGAGGAGATGGTGGAGCTGATGGTAAAGAGGTTAGGCTGAGCCAAGCATGAAGAAGCAGGGAAAAAATCAAGGCAAACAAATGGAAAAAGGGAGAAGATGAGAGGAGAATGGAAGCCATATTTTTCTTTGAAGTGCCGTGAGTTTTTAGGAGATGAAGGAGGACATTTGTTTACGTGCAAATGATATGTGATCAGCTGAAAGAAATGAGATATGGTTGGCCTCAATTGAATGCAAGAGTTAGAAAATGAAAAGGTGGGAAAACAAAGAGACTTAAGCAACTAAAGAGTCACAAAACCTTTCAAATTTCCACTAAATTCTTTTTAATTTTAAATAACTGAAATATATATATAAATCCAGATAAAAATACGAAAATTTAGTAAATAAACAATAATAAATAAATAAATTATTAATTATATATAGTTTAATTAAATAAAACAGCAAAATTTACAACTTGTCCTGAAAATATGAAAAATAAGTGCAGTGAACTTGGAAAAACTTTTATGTACTTAAAAATATTTATAAATAAAGATAAGAACACAAAAAAAAAATGAATTCACAAAATAAATAAATAAATTTTAATTAAAATATAGTTTAGACGAAGAAAATAGCAGAAAAAGGAAACAGCCTTTTAAAAATAGGAAATCATCATAGTAAATTTTAGAAAAATCCTATTATTATTTTTAAAATATTTAGAGATGAAAATATACATAAATTAACATATCTACCCATATTAAAAGAAATATAAGAAAGAAAAATATGATTTATAAAATTTAAAATAGGCAAAATTGCACAATAAAACAAATTATACTAGAAATTGAAATGTACATAGCTTTTACATTTTAACTCCGTTTTCAACGAAACGAAAGGTGGTGTTCTTAGAATTTTATGTAATTTCATAATAAAAGATAAAATTTATAATTTTAAACTTTTAAAATTTTAAGTCAAAAGTCAAAGTTTGACTATTTTGACCAAAATCAACATTTCAGGAACATATTCAAATTACACAAGTTTGGAATTATAATTTCATATAAAATCAAGATTTATATTTAAGTAATAAAATTTAATCATTTAAAATAAGTAAAATAAGTTTTTTTTTTAAATCAAAATAATTAAAAAAAAATACAGGGTTGTCACAATAACAAACACTAAACAATACAGAAGTGTTGTTGGTGGTTTACAATATTTAACTATCACAAGGCCAGACATATCTTTTAGTGTTAACAAAGTTTGTCAATTTATGCAGGAACCAAGAGATGATCACTAAAAGGTAGTAAAAAGAATATTGAGATACATAAAGGGGACTACAAATTATGGACTGCTAATGAAGAAAAGCAATCATCTTAATATAACTGGACATACTGATGCAGATTGGGGAACCAATCCAGATGATCCTAGATCAACTACAGGTTCCCGTATATATAGGAGACAATCCAGTGTCGTGGTGTTCAAAGAAACAGTCTGTAATTTCCAGATCCAGCACAGAAGCTGAATACAGAAGCGTTGCAAGCGCAACTGTAGAGATTATGTGGATACAGTCATTGCTACATGAACTAAACATCAAATCGCAAGTCAAACCAACATTATGGTGTGACAACCAAAGCACAGTATACATGTCGGCAAACCCAATACTACATTCAAGGACAAAACATATAGAGATAGATCTGTATTTTTGTCAGAGAACAAATACAAAATGGAAACTTGCTGGTAAATCACTTACCATCAGCTTACCAAAGGGCCGATACACTTACGTAAGCCTTGTCAAAGCAAAACTTCGTCAGATTCAGAGAAGAATTAAAGGTGGTAGCAATTCTCACAAACTCAACTGAACCAAACGAAGTTGCAGAGTCCAATTGACAAAAGTCGAAAGCTTTAGCTCAGTGAACAGCGGATCTATCATCAGAGTCGACTTTGCAGAGTCCAATCGACAAAAGTCAAAAGCTTTAGCTTATAGAATAGCGGATCTATCATCAAAGTCGACTTTGAAGACGAACTAATGTACTCAGATCAATGAAATCACCAAGATGTACTTGAAAGAACATGATATAATGATGAAATCACCCAGATTCATGCAATTTTTGCTCAAGATCGGAGTAAATATCACCAATTTCTCAAGGCGGCGAAAGAAGAAGACGCCATGAAATAACCCTAATGTTGGTTTGAGGGGGCGAGTTAGAAAGTAAAGTATTCTCACGAACTCTACTGAAGATAACAACATAACATCGGTATTTCTTTAGTATAATGGGTCTGGACCTTGGGCCATGCAATTGGCCCAATA
This sequence comes from Allium cepa, assembly GCA_030765085.1. Taxonomy (NCBI): domain Eukaryota; kingdom Viridiplantae; phylum Streptophyta; class Magnoliopsida; order Asparagales; family Amaryllidaceae; genus Allium; species Allium cepa. Next base: position 115,498,419 of record CM060932.1, read on the forward strand.
TCAGTGTATTTATATAAAACTTGATTTATTGTTACATAGATTATCATTCATCAATACAGAAATCATTTTACTCTGTTTCTTCAATTCTCTCTGTTCTTCAATAACAGTTTTCATTCACTGATTACAACATATCAATATTGTAAAAAATCTAATAGTCTGATGCTTTAGTTGGTGCATCACCTTTTAACGACTATGATTTTTCATTAAATGGAAGCATAGGGGAAACTTCCGGTGCACAAAACATTTCCACATGTGCTATAGTGAAGGGAACAAAAATTTGGCTGGTAATCCTTCTGCGTATGGAAATGCTGATCCTCCCTTGCAGATTTTATTTCCAAGCCATTCTAGTAAAAAAAACCATAATCTGAGTTTAATGATCATACTGAAATGGCTAGAGGTGTTGGTTCCATAATTGGATTTCTCTTAGTCTCCGTGGAGGAGGTAAAGCTGATAACGATTGATCGAATAGAACCAATTCAAACTTTAGTCTAAGAAAATGATACTGGTTTGTAGCTTTGAACTTTTTACACAGCATATAGCTTGCAAGTACTAGCAACTGTCATTTTTTCTACGATCCGTCCTCCCCTCATACCTTCCTCTTTGATATTTCATTATATAATTAGAGAATATTCTCAAACAAGCCATTCTATTTCATAGTTTCTTCGAACAACTTAATCAAGCATAAGCATTTTTAGTTGTAATAGGAAAAACCCTGATAAATTGTTAGGTTGTTATTGTGATTTGCAATGTTATGGAGATACTACTTATCGTGTGTCACTTAACTTAAGTTTATCAATATATATCAAATAATGAAATGCACATTTTAAAAGGCATTTTAAAAATATGCACATTGCTTTATATTATTTCAATTATAATATGAAAGGTTCGTGTGTGGGTGTGTGTAATTTGAAATCATAATCTTATCTAAAAAATAATAGCAAGTTTTGTGAACTGAAAATAATTACTTATTATACATGTGAAAAGGAGAGATCCATAGCCCCCTCTATGATGTAACTCCTCTTCATTTATTTGTGTTAAAAAATTTCAAAAAGAAGCAAACTTTGTACATTTAGTCTCTTTGTTATTGAGATCATCTACACAAAAATTTGAATCATTTTGAAACTTTTAACCCATTCAATGTCATGATCCAATATGATCCATCAAATATATGTACTTTGACCAATTTGAAGTATCATTTCGGTGGAGTTAGAAGTTATGCATGCAAAATAAAACTAAGTTACCATCAAATCATAACATAAGTTCGAGGCTTTTAGCAAAGGTTAACAAAAGTTGAATAATAAAATAAATAGAAGCTAGTTTCAATTAACTAAAAATACCATAGATCAAAAGCAGTCGACACATAATTCACCTACTTCTTTTTTATATTATTAGTGAACAATTTTAGTAGCACCTAATTAAATGGAAAAAGGAATTAAGTGGAAGTACCAATTGGAAAATTCCGCAAAGCAGTCCTTGCTATTCACTGATATTCAGCTACATGTCCATTGATATTCAATTGCATGTCCACATATACGTCATTCAAGCATTGCAAGCAGTCCATGCTATGAAAGTTGTTTTTACGTTGCTCCACATACATCGCAAGCTATGAAAACTATTGTTCACTCCACAAGCAGTCCATTGAGTTAAGCAGCTGTTTCACATACTCTTCATAGTCCTGCTTTAGCTGCAGTTTCCAGTCCAAGCATCATGTAAAGTTTAACCAGGTTGCAAGCTACCTTAACTCTTCTGTGTACTCAGTCGCACCATAATACCATTGAGCTTCAAAGTCCGACGCCACAACCATTATTCATTGATGCTTGGGCTTCATCTTCAAGGCCCAGTAGCCTAATGATCAACATGTATTTCCCACAAACAAAGTTATTTCTCCAACGGCTGTAACAGCTGAAGCCAAAAGTCCTCCCCTACAGCACAAGCAAAATGCAACTTAGATCATCTATTGTGGTTGCAAATTAGAGTGGTCCACATTTCACAAATTGATCAAAACTTGAAGATCAAAAGAGTTGCAGTTGATATAATTTTAAAATATAACGATAGTTCAAAATATTGTCACAATGTACCTAATATTCGAACTCCGGATCAAAAGATATAGAGGCCTAGAATTTTGGTGAACCCAGGTGATAAAAAAAACTAGTAATGTTGTTTCTCAAATCTGAAATAAAGGCATCGAAAAGAAAATGAGTTATTGATTTTGTTGCTTTTTGAACAATACAGAAATTACAATACAATTCTCTGTATGATACATTTTCTTTTTATATAAGCTTTTCTGGACTACTGGGCTTTAACACTTGTACAGAAGAAAATATACATATGGGTTAGGCCTGTTTGTATTCGTTTGTATTTACGTAATACTGGTTTGCTGGGTTGCTTCTTTAACCTAATCTCTCAATACCCCCCCTCAAATCAGTTCGAGGGTTAGGGTTATCTTCTTTCGATAATGGCTGCCACGAATAAATACTTCACAAAGAATTCTTCGGTTTTCCTTCTTTGATCTGATAAATTGACACTTGAAAGTAAAGACAGATGAATCTGGAATGGTTGCGACTACAATTTGACGAGCAAACCTCAGATTCAATCATCAACTTCAGAAGATACAAGCTTTGCAAATCAATATAACTGGCAGATCTGGAATGGTTGAGGCTTCACTTTGGTAAGCAGACCTCAGATATCTCAGTTGCAATCGTTAAGACCGCTAGATCTGGAAAGGTTGAGGTTTTGCTTGGACGAGCAGACGTCAGATCTCTCGATTGCTGGAAAGTAATTTGGAGCTCTGTGCTCTGAATTTAGATTTACTTCATCGATGTTTAGTTCACTTCTGAACCCGGTAAAGTTGATCTTTGACAAAGCTTTCGTAAAAACATCATCCTTTTGGTAAGTTGAAGGTATGTGATTAACCCTTAGCTTTCCCTCTATAACTTGTTCTCGAACGAAGTACAAGTCCAATTCCATGTGCTTCGTTTTGGAGTGTAAAACTGGGTTTGCGGTAAGAGAAATGGTGCTGAGAATGTCGCACCAGATAGTTGCTGTAGTATCAGTTTTGATGTGTAGTTCTGTTAATAGTGATTCTACCCACATAATTTCAGCGGTTGCACTTGCGACACTTCTATACTCTGCCTTTGTGCTAGATCTAGATACTGTTGCTTGTTTTTTTAGCATACCATGATACTGGATTTTTGCCTAAAAAGATACAGTACCCAGTTGTTGACTTTCTATCATCACTGTCAGTGGCCCAGTCAGCATCTGCGTAGCCATTGATGTTGAGTATCTTGCTTGCATGTAGAATTAGTCCCTGATTTATAGTGCCTTTGAGGTATCTCAGTATTCTCTTAACTGCCTTCCAGTGATTATGTAATGGCTTTTGCATGAATTGATTAACTTTATTGACACTGAATGATATGTCTGGCCTTGTTATTGTTGCATATTGTAATGCTCCAACAATGCTTCTGTATAATTTTTCATTTTCAATTAGTTCTCCTTTTTTTGATAAGTGTGAACTGCTAGCCATTGGTGTTGAGAGTGGGTTTGCCTTATCCATTTTTTCTTTTACCGCAATTTCTGAAATATATTTCTTTTGACATAGATGTAACTTGTTGTCAGGAGTTCTTCTAATTTCTATGCCAAGAAAGTAATTTAACTCTCCTAAGTCTTTAATTGAAAATTCTTTGTTTAAGTGTTGTGTGAATCTGTTGATTTCTGTCTCACTATTACCTGTAATTATGAAGTTACCAACATAAATAAGTATATAAGTAACAGTTGAATCAGAGAATTTAATAAAAAGGGAGTTGTCAGATTTTGTTGAAATATAGTTGAGACTGGCTAGAGTTTGTTTCAGCTTGTCAAACCACATTCTTGGTGCTTGCTTGAGTCCATAGATTGTTTTGTTTAGTTTGCACACCACTCTTTCATTTCCTTATTGTCTGAACCCAGGTGGTTGCTCCATGTATACCTCCTCCTGTAAAACACCATTTAAGAAAGCATTATTTACATCTAATTTCTTAATGGTCCAATTCTTATACAAGGCTATAGTTAGTACAATTCTGACGGTAGATGGTTTCACAACTGGTGAAAAAGTTTCAGTAAAATCAAATCCACTTTGTTGTGTATATCCTTTTGCTACCAGTCTAGCCTTGTATTTTAGAATTGTACCATCAGGATTTTTCTTTAGTCTATAAGTCCATTTACAGACTATGACATTTTTATGTTCAGGTAAATGAACCAGATTCCAGGTTTTATTTCTTGTAAGTGCATCATATTCCTCCTTCATGGTTGTCTTTCACTTTTCATCTTGTATTGCTTGATAATAAGAACTTGGTTCCTCATTGAACAATTCTGCACTGTATATTTTTGGTTTAAATATACCACTCTTTGATCTTGTTATCATATGATGACCACTATCTTTATTTGCAGGATCAATCTGTTGAGCTTCATCTCTCACTATGCTCTCCTGCTGAGTATTGGATGATTGAGGATCACTCAATACTGAGTGGTGAAATACATGACTGATACTTTCTTGTAGTGGGGACTGATGAGATCCTTCAGATTCTTCATACTGATCATGGCTAGAAACATTTCTGGTCATTTGTTGTTGTTGAGCAACATTGTTCTCATCTTGAGACATCTGTCTCTCTACATGTATAATTATCTCAGGTATAGAAGGTATGGAGAATTTTGGATTGTATAGTTTCTTTGTAGTGTTGTTTTCAGACTTGTTGAAAGGAAACTCATACTCATTAAAGGTTACATGTCTTGATATGTAAATCCTACCTTTGTTGCCAAGACATTTGTAACCTTTTTGATTATTTGCATATCCTAAAAATGTACAACGGGCAGATCTGAATTCTAACTTGTGTGTATTGTAGGGTCTTAAACAGGGGAAGCACAGGCATCCAAAATCTTTAGACTCTGATAGTCTGGCATGAGTTTGTCAGTGTTTCAATTGGACTTTTAAGTTGTAAGACTTTGGTTGGCAATCTGTTGATAAGATACACTGCTATTGAGAAAGCATCAGGCCAGAACTTTAGAGGTACAGATGCTTGTGCAAGAAGAGTTAGACCTGTTTCTACAATGTGCCTGTGCTTCCTCTCAATTAGACCATTCTGCTTAGAGGTATGTGGACAAGTTGTTCTGTGATTTATTCCTTATTTTGAAAGAATTCTTTGAGTGGTAGAAACTCCTTGCCACCATCATTCTGAATAATTTTTACTTGGCAGTTTGTTTGTTTTTCAGCACTTGCTACAAACTGCATAACTGCATTACTAGTTTCAGATTTTGCTTTTAAAAATAAATCCACACATATCTAGAAAAGGCATCAATAAATGAAATGTAGTACTTGTAGCCATAGTCAGTAGATATTGGGGTTGGTCCCCACAGATCTGTGGCAACAAGTTCTAGTGGTTTAACATATTCAGTATTTGAATCTGGAAATGCAAGTTTGTGATTTTTGCCCATTGGGCAGCAAGTGCAGGTATAGAATGAAGGAATATTTTCATCATGAACTTTATTATCACTACTCAAAACATGTCTTACAATTTTCATACTGGGGTGACCCAGTCTAGCATGCCAGATATCATAGCTATTGCAATTTTCAACAAATTTTGTTTCAGATATGTTACACCAGTTTTTCATACTATCATGTTTTCTTGATCTTGAAATATCAAATTTGTATAATCCCCTACATTCTCTACCCTGCAAAAGAATTTAATTTGTTAGTGCATCTTTTACTAAGAATTTTTTTGAGTGAAATTCAAAATATACATTATTATCTTTTGAAAATTGTGAGACACTCATCAGATTCTTTCTGATAACTGGTACTCTCAAAAGATTATTAAGATATAATTGTCTGCACCTATAATACTTTCATTTCCGGTGTGTGTTATATGAGTTGCTTTGCCATTACCCATGTATAATAAAAGTTTACCTTTGTATTCTTTGTTCCCAAGATTCAGATTGTTGAGACTATTTGTAACATGATTGGTTGCTCCTGAATCTGGGTACCAACTATCATCTTGAATGTCCTTTGCCTTAGCTAGATGACTGGTTGTGTTTTCTGATTGGCCTTTGCATCCTTGTTGAACATTTACCATATTTGCACTAGAATTATTCTGTCTTGAGTTCCCAGTATTTTGTTGAGATGGTGTATAGTTAGCATCAAATCTAAAATAACATCTGTTTGCTGTATGGCTAAATTTCTCACAGATTTGACACCTTATCCTGTTGTTGTTGTTGTTTGTATATCTGCCACTTCTTCCTCTTGATCTATAACTCTGACCACCTCTTTGATTGCTGTTGGATTGATTTATGTAGTTGCGGTTTCTTTCTTGGTTTCTTCCTCTTTTGTTAGTAACATAGTTTGCTGAATATTCAGGATTTGTTGACTTTTTTTTGCTCTAATCTCCCTTCATGTGCTAGTAATATGGAGTGTACATACTGTAGTGTTGGTAAACTTTCTGTTGATGATCTCACAGCTACAACAGATTCATATTCTTCATCTAATCCACTTAGCAGATATGGTATTTGTTCCGTGTCACTTACATTGTGCCCTGCAGAGGCTAACTGATCACAAACAGTTTTGGTTTTTGACAAGTATTCTCTCATGGTCTGATTGCCTTTCTTTAAGTTGTGCAATTGTCTTTTGTACTGCATAATTCTTGCAGCAGATTATGAACTAAAAACTTGCTCTATTGTATGCCAAAATATCGTAGGCAGTTTTACAACCTATTAATTGTGGTAGAAGACTTGCACTGATTGAGGATAATAACCAAGAACCGACCAAACTATCTTGTCTTTCATGTATGATATATTCTTGATTATCAATTAACTTGCCTTGTGCATCTGCAGTGAATCTTGGTGGTTTAATGATGGTTCCAAGAACATATTCCTGAAGGCCATAAGCTTTAATTGCAGTCTCCACTTGAAATTTCCAGAGCAAATAATTGGTTTCATCAAGTGGGGTATTTATAATCTGGCCATGTCGTTTGATGATGGTTTTGAGGAGTTCTTGGGTAGCATTGGACTGATTTTGGGTGGATTTGGAAATAGAAGTGGGTGAGTCAGCACTATTATCATTTCCTTCAGCCATTGATGAGGAAATTACAACAAGAAGTAATGAAAAAGATCAAGATTACCAGAGGATGAAGATGGAACCAGAAACTGGCTGGATGATGATCTGTGACAGGCAGTTTCTTGGCACGACACTTCAGGTTAGACAACAAAATCTCTGAAATTCTGATAGTATTGATGCAGCCGAAGTATGATATTTGATGAAGTTTTTCTGATGTCTTTCTTTCTTGGCACGAAACAGTACTAGATGATGAATTTTCTATAAGAAATCATATACAGTTGTTAAAATGTATATGATTTAATCTCAAATGATGAAAACTTTCTGACGAGATATGATTTTCGATCAAAAGATGATGATCAGATGCTATTAAGCATATATTGCTCTGATACCATGAAAAGAAAATGAGTTATTGATTTTATTGCTTTTTGAACAATACATAAATTACAATACAATTCTCTGTATGATACATTTTCTTTTTATATAAGCTTTTCTGGACTACTGGGCTTTAACACTTGTATAGAAGAAAATATACATATGGGCCAGGCCCGTTTGTATTTACGTAATACTGGTTTGTTGGGTTGCTGCTTTAACCTAATCTCTCAATAGGCATGAATATGTTAATTGTTTTTATATAATGTATAAAGACCTACTTCTATGAAAAATGCGGGAGTATGAGATTCTGATACATGCTCAAGTTATTTACTATAATAGAAAAAAAAACTAACTTGTAGTATACTAAATACTTCTTATGACTTGTAGTATAACTATGTACTACCATCTAAGTTTATTCAAATCCAGAAGTTAACTTCGAATGAATATGTTCAATCATTGGTCAAATTCGTTTGAAACATACTCATATGGTCCTAAGAGTGGGCATTTCAGTTCTAACAAGAGTATGTGGAAAACAATGAGAAACTATAATGGGACTTGAACTAGAAAAACATATGATATACATACAGGAGCTAGCAAGTTTATATATCTCCCTAATACACCTAGCTCCACTCAAAGGATCGGGTTTTGCACCATCTACTTGATCACTACTTGAAAGAGGAAACACCCATCTAAAATCTTCATCGTTTTCTTTGGTTCCTTCCCATTTTGATTTCACTGACTACATAATTAAATTAAACAAGGTTTCAACTTTTAAATACATCATTAAAATCAATATTTGACTTATTTCCTGGAATAATTATAGTTAATATGATAAGCTGGAGATGATCATACTGTGAAAGTGATAGCCTTGTGAACCCCCTTAAGCATTATAAAGGATAGGCGTCAACTTGCCCAAAGGCACACATACGATATATAAAGATGGTATCTTCCTACTTCTACTGGACACTGTGATGCCTTATCTTTAGAAACGAAGTAGTGTAATGTTGATGGATTTCGGTTAAAAGTACTAGTGTTTATCGGCTCATCTAGAGCTGATCTAGCCATTAAGATGGTGTTATATGCATCGGTATATTCAGTTATCAAGTATTCATTTGGCAACGTATTTAGATTAAGCATCAGGTACCAACATACACTTTCGATAGTATTGAAACATGCTCTAAATTAAAGACTGATGCTTTAAGTTCTTGAAAAGAACTAAGTAATCTAGATTAATTAAGTGAAGTGAACTCATGTTTTAGTAGAGCATTTGATTTTATAGCATTCTATTTCAACCTACAACTAAACCATAACTGTAATAGCAAGAAAGATGGAAACATCATTACTTTCAAAATTTGATGCTGTGTATTAGGCACCTAAATATAAATTGTGATACTATCAAGCTCAACTTAAGATAGCTGAGTTAAAACCAGAACCCATAATAAGAGAAAGTAACCATCACAGCAAGTGGGAAATAGACTATTAATTCCAATTCAATGGTATAACAGGCCTTTAATAAATCAAATATACAAGTCAATTCGTTGAACTAGTGATCCGAAATTGAAAATAGACAGTAACCATAAATGATTTACTACTAAAGAATCCATAAAAACTCATATGTCCCATTTAGAAGTAAAAAACTAAACATAGGTATGGATAATATATTTTCGCAAATAGAAAAAATGGATCTATGCGATTCACTACTAAACCCCGGAGAATAAAAATCAAGAAATGTGAAAAAAATAAAATAAAAACCAAAAATACCAAAACTATGGAGATGTGCCGTGAATTATGAAAAACCTCAACCAAAGCATTAGTATAACCATCCCCATTAACTTCAATTTCATCATTCACGATACCAACATACTTCAATAGCAATTACTATAACATTTAATGTAAGTTGAAACCATGAGGTACGGATTGAAAAAAAAGTTTCCACCTCAGCAAGGACTAGAGATCAACGGCGTAATTATGGCTTAAGTTGCGGTGCTCATATTCAGATCGATGGTGGAAGGTTGAGCGCGTTGGAGAGTTTGACTTTTTAATTAATCTAAGGATTGATATGGGGAGAGAGAGGGAGTGAACGGGTGTGGAGAGGGAGAGAACGGGATAGGACAGGTCGATGTTGAGTGAATGAGGCGCGCGGTGTATTTTTATTTTCCCTCCTTTTATTTTCACGCAGATTCATGCGCAGCACATTAGTGTTTTTTAAATGATTCACCAAGGTAATTGAAGCATTTTTACTAAAATGCTGCCTAACCGTGCTGCCAAAAATATAATTTTTTGTAGTGGAAGAAAGGAATATATATGGAGATTTGAGAACTGTTTTAGATGCTCGAAGACATGAATTTGTTCTTGATCTATTCAGGATGTGGGAATCCATGTGTGGTTTCGAGAGCTGATCGAGATATAGGAATCCAATTTGGGATTCATATTTTGTTCAAGTAATGAAAACTCATGTAAAAGATGCCGAACGTGATCGGAATTGGCTAAAAACAGAGTAGGGGCATAGCTTAGGGTTTTGCTAACCTATGATAGTGTATTATCGACTCCAGATCTAGAGTATGCTTATCGATATATGAGTACCGGGAGCCGATGACATTCGAGATCATGTGTTTAGACGTGGACCAGAAATTTTTTCCTTAATGGTATATTTTATCTAAAGATATACGTCACTCGGAGGTAGTTTCCGGCCTTTGTGCAAGAGATTGGATTTCGGCTCGACCGAAGGAATCTCCACGAAAAATGCATTAAGCAAAAGTACCTTAGCAGTTTTGAGTTTAACATAATATGTTGTGGTGTGACCAATGTAAGCATCATAGATATTGATATTATTATATCCTACACCATAGACATTGTCTATCATATCATTATATTAAACTTAATAAATGGTTGATTTCTTTTGAGGGGAAAATCGTTAGGGGAATCCATATGTTCTCAATAGTCACTTTTGCATGTTGCATCTATCTTGAGTTTTCTCATACGAGACTTATGTTTGACGCTTGGTTTTTTTTTCTAAATTCCTCACATACTCTTTTGAGTAGGCTGAGTATCGGTTTTTACCTTGGACGCTTCAGAGTTGAAGAGATGAGCCAAAGGCTTTCATTATATATCTATATCTGTTTTGGTTGTTCTGTATTAGCTATGTCCATATGTTAGCAATGTAAGGACAGACAGTTATAACTGTCCATTGCCGATGATAGTATTTAGGTTTTGTAACTCTGAAATCTTGTATTTAGAGTAACCCTTTGTGCTGTTCTTCTGATATTATAAATCATCGTTAAGCTGTGAGATTTTGATGTTGTATTCTTTCTTTCATATTCTATTCTATATTTTTAATTTTACCCTAACTTCTGTCTTTCCGGCACTTTGGTGCTCGACACATGAATACCTCAGATATATTTAGTGCCGACATTCGAGGGTCGAAAAGTTGGGTTGTTACAGTATATGTTTTATGACTATAAATGACATTTTGGATATTTTACCCTATAGAACCTTACTATTTTGTCCATTATGTTAAATTTACTATTTTTTTACCCTTTTAACATGATTGCTTAAGTTTATAAAATTATGCGGCATTACATTCTCCCACCATTTGAAAGAATTTCTTCCCTGAAATTCCCCAAGGCGGACAATGCAACTCGCATGAAAATGTATAATCATACAAAACAAACATAGCTACATACATCTAGCATCCATCAAACAATACAAGCAAAAATGCAACCAAGAGTATAATACACATATGATAGAAAGATGGTGATATGATATTAGATGAGTGCAAATGCAACTAAATCGACCTTCTATGTGAATGCAAATGTAGTGCAACCAATATGTGTGCAAACATCCTAATATATGCAAATATATATATATTTCTATATGCATACAAACATCAATATGAAACTTCCATTTCAAGTTCAAGTAAACAACCATGTCCATAAACACAACTAGTAAACCACATATAAGGAAATAAAGTACATAAAATTATCTAACAAAAATTAGAACACCTAACTATAGGTTTTATTCTAGTTTAGAATGTATATACATTCAAGCCAATAGAGTAAAAACTAAACTAGTGTAACTCAAGCAAATTAATCATAGCAACCAAAACACGTCATAAGGATGTGCATACAACCAGTCGTAACATTTATACATCCATGCCTTTTTAACTATCTATCTAAAGCAACTATGCAAACAAACAATGGCCTAACGAGCAAACTAACCCACCAACTAACTAAAAGAGGAACTTATTGGAAGAGAGCTCATGATGAGAAACACTAATCGTCTCCTCGGGATCCATCTCACTCCTATCTAACCTTTTTCCTCGCCATAAATTCATTTTCTCATTTCTATGCTACCACATCAAGTCCTAAGATGCGAATACACCTAAAGAGTATTCTAGACTCCATCTCAACATTCACGTCATAAGCTGACTAAGCTCTTCCATAACCACTAAATCGTCAAAGTACATTCGCGGATGGGATAAATAGAAAACAAATAAACAATAGCCAACTTTTCAAGAAGCTCGATCAAATATGCTAGCTTCCCTACTCTCTATAAAATCAGGGAAGGCCTAACAACTTATGGCGCTAGCTTTCCTATAAAACATATCCCAACAACAAGCCCTTTACCTATCTAGCTACCTACTACGAACCCTCTATGCATGTCTATCCTATGCGACTTCATCCCTTAGCGTATCACTGAGTTGTCTCTAATCATATAATATCCAAGTATAGCATAGTTCTAAATAGACTGCACTACTAGCATATCTCCAACACCATTTAATTTATAGATATCAAAAGCGGAAGATGTCCTAAATCCAATAAACATGATATAACAAAGTCAAACTCAAATTCTATTAATTTAAAAAAAGCTCAAAATCATTTTTCTAATTATAAATGCCATAGATCGTTTTCCAAAGAAATTAAGTATAAATACCTTATTCTTTCTTAAAATCCAGGTGACTTGAACAAAATTCAATTTTTATATTTAAAATATTTTTTATACTTAAAAATATTCATTCAAATCAAATCATATTTATTTCAATACCCATAAAAAATTCATATCAAAATTCTAAGCTCAAAATCCACAAAATTCCTTTCCAAAGAATTTTTATATAAAAAACTCCTTCTTTTCTTCAAATACGAATATAACTTTCTTACACAAATTGGAAAAAGAATTCAAGAAACATACTTTTAAAAAATATATCATTTAAAAGTTCTTGAATTATTTTATAAAGTATAGCCATAGATTCCAAAACAAGCTTATGAAGTATCCTTTTCATATTTAAATATTCAAAACTATTTCAAACAATTTCAAAACAAATAACTAATCGAGTTAGCGATTAGATAAAACACAAATCCGCAACTTCATTAGCATGCTATGCAATCTATATAACTTGTTAGATTAAATACACTTGTTTGATTAAATAACTAACATTTTCTACCTCAAAATAATATATGCATAGTCTTTTTTCAAATCAATAATATACTTCAAAAATCCTTTGCTTTCATCACATTACTTTAAATATCTCAAACATCTTTGTTTAATCCAAAACCACTATTTTCCATCAAAATAATACTATAATCATTTTACATCAAAACAAAAGTATTTTTTTTTTAAAATTCACAACCGTTTTGTCATTATATATCATTCCTAAATAACAACATCAACATTAAATTCCAAAAATCCTTTTTGTTTTATTTAAAAAATAGCAAATTTATTCCAAAAGTATTCATGGAAAATATCTCTTTATTAGTAGCTTATTTCTCAAAATAGCTCTTATTTCTTATTTACTTAAATAATACTTTTTCATAAATTCTGTAAAACAATTATATTATTATTTGCTCAAAATTTAGATGATCCTCCAAAAATCATAATACTATTTGTTTAAATCCATTAAACCTTATAAATAATAATAATTTCTAAATTTAAAATATATTCTTCATTATTGTTTCAATAATTTTCAATATTCATATATAATATCCTCATAAATTTTCAGTACAAATCCATAACCTTCATTTCTAACTAGTCCTAAGCACACTAGCATATTGAGTGTCCTAGCTAGTCCACGTTAATCAATTCAATCTCAATAGGCTATGTAATTCTTCTCTAGCTCTAGCCAAATTTCAATTAAACATATCAATAATTTTTCAATTTATTTTTTAATCAAAATCATTGATCTCAAATCTTATTCCATATAAAACTCGTGAGATCTAAAAACCTTAAACTTCATTCTTAACTCCTATCTAATGTTTAATTTCGATCGTCACATTTTTATTCATAATAAACTCTTTAAATTATACCTAAATAGATTTTTAAAGTTTTACTTTATACTTTTCATATTAATCATTTCGTATGAAATCATAACTCAAATTTATTTTAGTTTAATTACTTCATATCTATTCATATGTTCTCAAATAAAAAATTATTATACTTTTAATTTCCAAAGTTAGTTTCTTTTTCTTAATTCTTAAAACTATCCATTCTTGAATATGTAACCTCTAAAATTCAATAATTTATAACTTTAGTAATTTGAATTAATTAATCAAAATACAATTAGATTTGAATTAACTTCGGTTATTTTCTGAAACACACATCAATTTTAAAACGATATTTCTTATAATTTAAAACCATTTTATATTTTATATATTTGTGTGTATAAATCATTTTGTTTAATAACTAATAAATTTCAATCATTGTTAAACAACAATAATGTCTATGTAATAATTATATTTTAAATTCGTTTTTTTACAGTTAGTCAATTTTCAACACCTTTTAACTAACACAACATACTTATACAAAAATATATTGTTGAAATTCATCATTTTTTACTAACAATATTCGTATCGGGTTTGAAAATAATTTCCAAAATGTAATATCCCGAAATTTTTAACAATATCAATTTAATAATCTGTAGTTAAAATTAAATTGATATTGATAATCTGTTAATAATTATTCAGATAAATTTAATAACCTTCTTCAATAATTATTTAAATGGGTTATTTTATATTTTAAAAATAATAAATTGATTTCTATTTACAATACAAATATTTGGTTTATATTTTAAATAGATTGGTATTGTTTTAATTTTAATAAGTAGAGCATATTTTCTAGTTTTTATAATTTGGAAAATTTGTTTTATTTAATATTTAAGCTTTTCAAAATTTAATAAATGATTTTGGTTTAAATTTAATAATTAAATCATGTTTTAAAATTCTAATATATATATATTATAAATTGGAAATTTTGTTTTAAATTAGTATTGAGTTTTAAGACTATTTCATAAATAAATATATGATTTTAGAATTGAAAAGAAAAATATATTAAAGTGTTCAAATTAAATTAGATTGAGTTTTAAATTTAGAATAAAAAAAAAAGGTTTTATGGCTTAATAAAATGGATTATTTATTTAATAAAAATATAATTTCTTGAGAAAAATGATTTTTATTTAAAAAAAAGGAGTTTTATAAAAACAATATTAATATTGTATTGTCTTTATAAATAAGTTTTGAATAGAATTTGTAATTTTCAAATTGAATTTATATTTATAACCTGATTTGAAATAATTGAATTTGAATTTAGTTTGAATTTAAATTCAAAAGTTTAAAATTTTAATTGTTTTAATTTTTAATATGTATAAGTTTCATTTGTAAACATGGGTTGTTTTCATTTATAAATTTATACACATATTCAAAATTTAAATTAACAAATTGAAACTAAGCTAATACATGCATTAACTTGTAAATAAATACCAATTACCTTTAAAGGAAATACGTGTGTTAGATTCATATGCATTTATTTAACATGTGTTTAAAAATTAGCATTCTTTTGACAAGTGTTAAAATTTTAGTTTTTCTTTTCTTTTCTTTCATTAAAATCTAAAAAATACATTTGGTTAAGCTTGCATCTTTATTTCATTCATATTACATTTTCATTTCCTAAATCAAATGAAGATCAAAATTCATTTTCATATTAACAACCAAAATCTGCATACCTCAAATTCATTAACAATCCACAAATCTGCATTCCCTAAATTTCAGAAACCCTGCAAGTTCCAAATCTGCATACCAAAAATTCATCTACATATTCAAATCCAAAACCTGCATATAATAATCTGTAAGCAAAACTTGTATATCCCATTTCCTCAAATTTCAGAAAACCCTATACAAATCCAAAAATCTACACTTCATTTCAAAAGCAAAGTGAAGCCTGCATTTTGTTTCTTCACAACCTCAGTTTGAAGTATTGTCAAACACATCTGCATGTACTTGAGGAGTTAGCAACAACATCATCTTCATCTGCATGCCAACATTTCATCAGGATTTTAAACAACTTGAAGTATAACAGAGGGGTAAAGCCTGCACTTGTCTTCTGCAAAATTCATAAAAAACAACAACAGGGGTCTGCATTCAATAAAGGGCGAGTTACTCTAAAATCTAAAATTTTATTTAGGTTGCATGCTAAAATGTTTTGATAGAAATAAGTATTGTTGTGTATTTATAAAGTCTGTTGTAAATATGTTTGTGCATGCTGTTATGTGCTCTGTTTGTTCACAGATCCATTTTTCCATTTAAAAACCTCAACACTTGATTTAAATGGTGATAGTTCTGTTTTTTTTTTTAAAACCAAAGAAGTTGCTTATCATAGATTAGAAAAAAAAAAATTAAATCAAACTAAACAGAGTCTGTTGTCTCTGGAAATAAGATTTAACAGGAAACATAAAAAAAAATAGCACTGCATATTAATTTTAACCAAAAATCCAAGCAAGTAAATTTAGTAATTCAGCATTATAAATCCAAAGAATTATCTATAACATGATTTTTAAATCAAGAATCATTGTTTTTAGAAAAGTAACGAAGGAGCAGTTTTGTTTTGAACTGAATATAAACTATTTGGTTTCTTTGGTGATATGTGACGCCCCACCTCTATACCCACGCTAGACAAGAACACTACGGAGTAATGCTGTCGACTAGCACGGAGAATAAGGCTGTTGAGGAGCGACCATCCGTGTAATTGCTTTGTGCGAGCATCGATATGTCAGATAGTATAGCATGCAATTCTTTTTAAGTGGAAATCCGACATGCCGACACAAACTCAAAGCTACAACACAGTGGCTATAATATCTTCGGAAACAAATATAGAAGTAAACATAACACAAATCAGTCACAGATAATTCATATCACAAAGGCGGAAATACATATGAATACTACACATGAAAGTGTACATCAGAGTAGTGGTCAAACAAGATCCACAATATCAAAAAGAATAGATACAAGTGCTAGACAAAAGAATAAGTATACATCATAGAGTCTGTATCTCAAATGTATACAACAAAAACTACTAAACTAAAGTAGTTAGCCAAAAGTCGGAAGATGGTCCGATAAGGAGTCAAGCAGAAGCACCTGTAAAATCTCAGTCTGACCCGAGTATTATTTAAGAAGAAAATAATAAACGGATCAGTCTAGCTATAAATATCAGATGAAGTGATATATAATAAGAGATATGACACAAACATATAGTAATCACAATGCCAAGCTGTGATAAATAAGTAATTGAAAATTAACAAGAGATTAATCAATATCACAATAATCTACTCAAGATAAAAAGGAATGTCATACTCCTAATTTCATTCACCAAGCCACAATAAATGACATATATATCAATGCCCATCGTAAAAGTTGGTGAAACATAAATTCCAGAAATCAACACACGAAATCCAGAAATCACAATAAAAAGGATGGCCAATCCATAAAAATGAGCCAGAGCTCCTCCAGACAGGGTATAGTCCCCCATTGCGGACTTTGAGCCGAAGCTCCTCCTGGTGAGTCAAAAACTCCTCCTGACAGGGTATAGTCCCCCATTGCGGACATTGAGCCGAAGCTCCTCCTGGTGAGCCGAAGCTCCTCGTGACAGGGTATAGTCCCCCATTGCGGACATTGAGCCGAAGCTCCTCCTGGTGAACCGAAGTTCCTCGTGACAGGGTATAGTCCCCCGGACATTGAGCCGAAGCTCCTCCTGGTGAACCGAAGTTCCTCGTGACAGGGTATAGTCCCCCATTACGGACATTGAGCCGAAGCTCCTCCTGGTGAACCGAAGTTCCTCGTGACAGGGTATAGTCCCCCATTGCGGACATTGAGCCGAAGCTCCTCCTGGTGAGCCGAAGCTCAGTAAAGATGAGGTACAGTCCTCCACACGGACAAAGAGACATCGCACAATTGCTAGTCTAAACCACAAAGATGATCGTCATGATCAACGAGAAGTGTCAATTACAATAAGCTAGTAAATATATGAGCTTAGCTTCATGTCCCATAATCACTAGCTTAACTTAAATATTTACGAACAAATTGTAGATCTCCACTAGAAAATTGTCACAAGAGATTCAATCGAACAAGTCCAAGAATTAACCGACGAAGTAAACGCAAGCGTTTCATACCACTTGTTTTACCAAGTCGTTTAATTAGATTTCTCATACGAGTGAGGTAAAGGTTTGTATATACTAATAGATTGGAAATCGGTTTGAGAAAACGAGCTTTGTAATAAAATAGTGTTGAAATCGTTTTGAAGAAAGAGTTTTGATATTTACTACTAGTATAGAAAACCTTTATATTTTAAAGTGACAAATCATAGAAGTGATTGTAGAAACAATCGGGCATAAAAATTCACATTCGAAGACGTGAATAAAATCCAAAAAAATCGATATCAAATCCATCAAAGTGGATATATCTTAAAATTCCCAAAGAAAAGGTCATCAAATTCGATAATAAACGACAACAACAAAAGGGAGGCAACACGAATCGATTAAAGTTGGATATTCAAACGGATTAGCAAAATAGGCTAATCTGGCAAAAATCATCAGGTCGGTCGACCGGCTGCAGGGCTCGGTCGACCGGACCCTGTTCCACAAAAATCCTCGGGAAGCAGGTCGGTCGGCCAAACCCCTGTAGTCGGTCGACCGGACCCTAAAACAGAAAGTGCTTATGCACTTAGAAGCAGGTCGGTCGACCGGACCAGGTGGTCGGTCGGCCGAACCTGTATACTTGCACTTCCTACCCTATTTCAATGGAGGTGCAAATCCCGACCAATTTGCAATCGCACGAGCAACAGCGCTAAGGGTTTATGTCAATCGACTACCCGGCCCTATAAGCTCCTCGATGCATCACCAAAAACATGTTCAAACATCAAAGTTAGGATTTTTAATGAATTGAACTCAAAACACTAAAAATTGGAATATTCACAAAAGCAATCTAAATCAAGGTCAAATGCACATGAATAAGTGTTAGGAATTCATACCTAACAATAGAAGAGAATTATAAGCATAGATGTGAGATTAAAAATCTCACCTTTGCACTAAAATTTATGAAGATGAAGCTTGAAAGCAAAGGGGAATCAACCACTCTTCAAATCCAACTCTAGAAGCTTGAATCTAAGCTAAAAAGAGAAACGTTTCCCAAAGTTAGGTTTAGGAAATTTCTGAAATTGAATGGAGAAAGAGTTGGAGAAGAAGAAGGAGATACTTACTAATGGGTTCTCATAGATTTTGGAGCAAGAACTTGGATTTTGCTATGGAACTAGGGCTTGGAGTTTTAATTTCCTCTTCCACTCTCCATTGTTGTAAAAGCTTAAGTATAAGGAAATGAAGAATGAAGTAATGAAGAGGAGAGGGGTTGGGACTGAATACATAAGTGGGGTTATTGGGCTCAGCCCAAACCAAAGCCCTAAGTAAAAAGTGGCAAAAATCAACTTTCTCCAAACATATCGAAGCTTATACTCAAAAAGGTCGCAAATGGCATTTTGAACTCAATGGATGTGGTCTCGAATCCTAATTCGACTGTTTGCAAAAAGTAGCTTTTCGGACTAAAATCCGACTAACGATAAAATATTTAAATATAAAATCGATAAATATGCGGGTTGCTACATGATATGTGTATTTTGAGACCCTGAGATTATTCATGTTGATGGAGGAGAGTTAGGAGTTGCTTAGAAAAATAGTGGATGGTGATGGTATTCATCAGAGAAGTAGCGGTGGTGGTTTTCCTTTTAGAACCCTAGTTTTTACTGTTACACTAGAATCGATCATTGCGGTGACTACAATTGATCGAGCGTTGAGATATTTTTGGTTTCGATAGTTTGGTCGTGGATGAAGTCGAGGCCGGAGGGGTCGACTCTCAGGTGGTCGAAGCGGCAAGATATAGGCGTTGACAGGTTTTGGAAATCTTGGTTTGCTGTTTCCAGGCTTGTGTGTATAGCTCAATTGTGATTTGAGCTACTGTGGTGGATACTGGAGTTCGTGTTCGAGTTTGGTGATTATCTCTGTTGAGATGAGGAGTTGGAAGATGGCCGGTGATGGCCGGAGCCACGGTGCACGTGCACCGTGTAGTTGAATTCAGGGGAAATTATTTTGTGGGATTGGCCTGTGTTGGTTTGCTCGAGTAATTATGGTGAGTTGCCTGAAGCTGTAGTGTGTTTGACTCGGGGATGTGGTGTTGCAAACTCGAAGTAAATTTGTGGGGGTTTTTGTTTTACAGGTTTTATAAACCTGTAACCTCTGGGTTTTTTTTTAAAAAAAAACCCTGAATCTTTTAATGATTTAGAAAATTTAAATCATATTTGAATTCAAGTTTGAATTTATTTGAATTCAAGTTAATTTAACATTCCAGTTTAAATAAGTTTAAGGGAAAAGAATTTTTTTTACGGGTTTTAATAAACCTGAACCTGTTTTGTCAAAAATGTTTACAAACCTGAAAGTATTTAAGTTTTTAAAATTTAAAACTGAATTTAAAAAGTATAGAGCAAGTCTTAAACAAAGTTTTAAAATAAGTTTAAAATCTTAATTCAAAATGAGTTTGAATTATAGATTTAAAAA
Organism: Allium cepa; assembly: GCA_030765085.1. Lineage (NCBI taxonomy): Eukaryota > Viridiplantae > Streptophyta > Magnoliopsida > Asparagales > Amaryllidaceae > Allium > Allium cepa. The sequence continues at coordinate 115,518,728 of CM060932.1, forward strand.
TATATAAGTTTTATAAAGATAGAAGGTTTTAACAACTTGGAATTTGTTAAAGTTTCTTATAAAATGTTTTAAAATCTGAAGTTTAAGGTTTAAACAGAGTTTAAAATTTAAATTTAAATCTGGATTGAAAGCTAATTTGAATCTTAAGTTTAAATCTGGAATCAAAGTGGAATATGTATTTCAGTTTTTGAAATTGAAAGGAACTTGAAGTTGAAAGATTTAAACTAAATATAAATTAAGTTATTGAGATGCTAAAGTTATAAATTGTTTAAACTTTGATAATTTTAAATTATTTTTCATTTCAAAACTTGTATTTAAAATGAAATTTGGAAGCAAGTTCAAAGCACTTTGTTTTAAATAAAATTTGTTTTTAAACATAATTTAGAATTGTTTTATTTTAAAGTTAAGTTAAGAATTAATGTTTTAAAATTAAATTATTTAAAAGGTAATTAAGAAATAATTAATTAATTAATTTAATTAATTATAAAGTTTTAATGCATATTGATTTAGGGGTTAATCAATTTGAAATTTAGATCATTAATTAGATTTTTAATTAATGATTAATAAATTATTAATTAAGTAATTAATTTTTAATCAAGTTTAATTTATCTTAATAATTAGATTTTAAATTATAGATAATTAAAGATAATTAAATTTGTAATTAATTTAAGTTAATTACTTTATAAAATAATTAGAGAAGGGTTAATGAAGGTCATTAACCAAGATTATTTAACAATTAATTAATATGGTTAATTTTATAATTAATTAGATTAATTAATTTAATAATAATCAATTGTAAATGGTTTGAGTAATTACTTAATAAAGTAATTAAGATTAATTACTTAATGTAATTAATTTAGTTTAATGTGATTGTTTATTTTTAATTAATTAAGTTTAATTAATTTTAAACATTTGGGTTTTATAAATAATTACTTTATGTAATTAATGATTTGGGCATTTACTTAGTTAAGTAATTAATTAATAATTACATGGTTGCAATTAAGTGGAGATGTTTAAATGTGAAGTAATTTGGTTTAAATTACTTATTAATTAATCAAGGGATTAATTAAGAGATTAATTAAGGATAATTAATTTGTTTTAATATGGTAATTAAGTTAATTAATTACTTAAGGTAATTAATAAAAAGGAATTAGTGGAAATCATTAATTATTTTAATTAATGATGTAATTAAAGTTGATTAATTAAGATTAATTAATCAATGATAAATAATTAAAGGTAATTAATTAATGTAATTAATTAAGGATAAATGTAATTAATTATGATTAATTAATTAATTGAAGTAATTAAAGGTTAATTACTGTTTGTTTGAGAATAATTAATTTGTGAAATTAATTAAGGATAATTACATGAATGTAATTAAGGTTAATTAATTAAAGGTGATTAATTAAGGTAATTAATAATGAATGATTAATTAATTGTAATCAATTAAATGATTGAGAAAGCAAGATTTATGTTGGTGAAGTAATTAATTTAATTTATTTTAAATTAATTAGAGATAGGGATAGTTAATTTAATTCATTTTAAATTAATTATATTATGGTATGAGTAAATCTTTGCTTATGTATGAATGGATGTCATTGATTGTCTTAGATGCTTTGTGATCTCAGTAATGAGATAAGTGATATTGTGTGGTATGGATGTTTGATTGTATTTTGATGATAACATAGGTTATCTATTGTGATGGTGATATATGGTATATCTATTTGATATTGATAATGTGGGTTACCTGTTCTGTGATAATGTTGATTATCAGTTATGATTTATGAATTATCTATCTGTGTGTATATAGATACTGTATTAAATTGTTTTAAACCTTTAAAACAACTTGGCCCTAAAAGACACGCTTTGGATTTCGATGAGACCGGGATCGGGTTTCCATATTTGGATATCCAAAAAACCACATCGATTCCAAATAACGTTAGGTCGTGAATCCAAGTGGAGCGAGTGAAGACTCGAGGTGTAAGGGCTATACGTCGGTATAACTCTGTGGGTGATTCCGTAATGAGTTTGACGGAATAGTACTTATAGATTCGAGATGGTGGTTTAGAGTACAAGGGTTATTGTCGTTAACTCTGAGGGTGATTCCAAAATGAGTGTAACGAGATAATGCCTTCGGTTTCGTTCGAACCTGGAACGAACTTGTATGGATTGAATGCTTTCAGAACATCGTCAGGTGGACGATGAGCATTCCAAGTGATATGTCCTATAAAGGTAATCGTAGCCTCAAGCCTCATCAACCGGGAATGGCTAAAACAGGGGAGGTGCAACAAGGCATCGTGGGTCGCACCCACTGGAGAGCGAGATTTACCCCTGTCTAGTGGTCCCTTTATATTTCGACTGTGTGGACGGTTTTGAGCTCCAACCGTTAGGGTTATCTTTTTCGGAACTATTCAGTAAGGAATGGGTCCAGCTTTGTGTTGCAAGGGAGTGGGAGTACTCCTTGGTACGGTGATCTAGGCCACGTACTGTGACGGGCGGTACCCCAGTAGCCCTGCCATTGTATGGAATCCAAAATCCAATAAGTGCCAACGATTTTGATTGTATTACCCACTTTTGTGGCTAGTAGCTAGAATTTAATGAATGTAACAATTTCGGCTATTTCTTATTTATTTGAAAACCCTAGACACTATTATAATATCATCGGATTTCCTATCAAATGTTTTGGTTAGCGTAAGGTAAAAACTTTTCCATGTTTATGTGTGGGAAGTCTTACGTGATACCTTTCTTTTCAAAAGGTTTTTGAAAGTTAAGCAATTTTAACCTGTTACTCACACCAGACCCATGTCTGAACCGGAGTTTATTTTTGTTTTTCATAAACTCTTGGGTACTCAAATTTTTATGAGTAGTCAATGGTGATTCAGGTTAGGATTTTAGATTGGCTTAACGAATTTTGGAGGAGCAATAGAGCAGGAGGCTTCTGCGTATAGCTATAGAGATTTCCGTTGTGTGTTCTCTGAGTTGTTGTATTGAGTTGTATAACTAGACAGGTGTTTATAACTGTCTAGTATGTGTTGTATATCTGTGTACTCTGATAATGGTTGTAAACTATGTAATATTTATGTTATTAATATAATTTATTCGTTCCGCTGTTAGATTCTGATGTGTTGTTTCTTTCTTCTCTTCTTTCTATTCTCTTTTCTATCCCTTTCTTTCTTAAAGATGATGCGATTTTCCGAGAGTGGAAAGTCGGGTCGTCACACAAAATCTTAAATTCTTTACCAGTGCATCTTTTCGCAAGTTTATATCACAAATCCATCAATTTCCATACACAAATACATAAACATATTGCAATTGAAAAGTTCCACAAAATTTAAAATAATTATTTTAAATCCTTTTTGTTCAATTCGAATCCTATGCAAAATGATTCAAATTTTTCTTAGAAAAATAAACATATAAAACGCTCCATTTAAACTTTACCCTTATAAATTATAACTTTTTCACAAAATTGTAAAGCCAACGTAATTTTTTATTTTTTTTCAAAAATGCGACTAAATTATTATAAAATAAAGGAAATTCAAAAGGAAGTTTCTTTGCTTTAAAAATATTTCTTTATCAAAAGAAATGTGTATAACAAAATATAAGGCGAACAAAGTAACTTACACCAAAAAATTCAAAAACAAAAGGTTTAAAATATTTATGGAAAACTCCTTTTATTAAATTTTCTAACATTTAAAACTTAAAATAAGAGGTTATTATTTCAACATTTTTAAAAAACTTCAACTTCTCTATTTTTCCAAAATCTTAAACATCATTATTTCTAACTTTTTAGGAAAAATATTTTGATTGATTTAAATACTTTAATTGCAGTAGATCATAACTTACACAAGCCCAATTACAATAAAAAAAATGGTTTAGTACCCTCATTACACCATATAAACATCACATTATATTTTATGGACTTGGGGGTACTTCTATTTCATCTCTAGTTCCATAATTTACTCCACTACTACTTTGCATATAAACTCACTTTTAACAATTCTCTACAGAGTAAATTACAATAAATGTGACTGATTTTTCTACGACCCCAAACTATTTATATATCAAAGTTTATTTAACTCGTAGTTGTTTACTTCAATAAGGATAAGCCAATCACTACCTCTATAAGTAAAAATATATGGGGTGTGGCATATAAAACTTATATATATAAGTTTATATATACATATATATATATATATATTATAAATAATAAAAATTACAAGTACGCTCTCTAGTACTCTCTAATTCAGTAGAAATCACCTAACCTAAGCTCTAATACCAAATGTAACAACCCGCTATCTACGATGCCCCAACCCACGACTAAAATTGGCACTGGAATCACAGACCTCATAGACAGCGGATTGTTTTGAGGTAAAATATAAAACAAATCACAAAGCCATCTACAATATTCTACACTTTCTGAAACTCGCAATAGAAGGAACAAAATACAACAAACAATAATACAATAATCCTAAAATAACAAAATTATGCAATATTAAATAAGCTTCACCTACAACATTTTTCTATCACGTAACAAAATCAGCCAAATGTACGCATGTTTCCAAGACGGTATAAATGTATCTCACACTAATGTATTTGAGAAGTTCATATGATGATCATGATATTTGTGTATGCTTGTTTACATATTCTTGTATTAGTCGTATTTTGATGATTCATATTATTTTATTTTTATTTTTTATTATATTCATAACACAAATAAAAGAAACAAATTGATGTTTAGTTCATAAACGAAAATGAAGCAAATACAATGATATGGATTCCCAAATATAAGCTAACACATTTATGTCATTTTGTTTTAAATTCATGGATGGTTGCCACGTGGACGTTTAGATGACACTTGACTGAAGTGAAGTGGATTATGAACATTGTTTAAATAAAAAAATTTATATTAAAAATTCATAACATTCCTAATTGAAAATGAAACTTATAACCCATAAGATTAATTATTTTTATTAAAACGTACATAGAAACTGACCGTATACATATGGAAGAGGAGATTGATTAAGATTTTTAGGTTACTTTCAACAAAGCTTTTAATAATTATCTGATTGTAGATTAATTTGAAGGATTCTGAAAACTCTGAGCACTTACGCCATGTTTATTAGAGCTTGTCAAAGATATAGAAGCATTGTAAATATAGTGGAGGAAGTAGACCTATTTCAGTTAACACGATCAACGTTTGATTCTCGGTATTTTTAGGAGTATCGTGCTAACTTTACTGGACATGGTGCATATGGTCTCTATATTAGCAGTGTTAGAAAATTTGAGTAATTTTTAAAAATTTTGTAAGTTATTTAAGTTAAGTATATGTTTGAACATTCGAATTCAAGTTATGTAAGTTAGTTAGGTTATTCAAGTTCTATAAGTTATTTAAGTTATATGAGTTGTCTGTACTTTCAAATTTAAGGTTACATAAGTTATCTAAACAAGTTATGTAAGTTGTTTAAGTTAAGTTATGTAAGCAATTTAAGTTAAGTCGAGTTATGTAAGATTTCGGGTTAGCTACTTGATTTTTTACTTAAATTTACGTCATATACTGAAAAAGTTTCCTGTTTTGGAATTCAAAACATACTTGTAGATACGAAATAGGTGAAGACTTAGTTAAACCAGTACAAACAAGACAACAAACATTAAAATAGAAATTACAAAAAAAATCGAAAATAAACTTACTAATTGATTAAATCAATCTACGACCACCTACAATTAGATTAACCTCAGTCTCTTATGAAGTGTTGCAATTTCGTTTCCAAATTCAGTGACATAAATAATGGGCTGATGAAGCAAAGAGTCATCAAGCCATTTCCAAACTCCATAGCCATTTGAAAGTTATGGTGTATATAGTGGTGTCAACTAATGTCATTTTCTCTATTTCTTCATACCACTTGGTTTCTTTTAAGAGGATGACATATTCGGTGGGATATCATGGCTTATAGGATCTTCATATGAGTATGATGAGGGCAGAGAAGTATGGTTGCGAATATAATGATCCAAAAAATTTAACGTTTCGAATGGGAATATGTAATTCATTTAAATATTCAAATTTGATTCGAATGTAGTAAATAATAAGAAAATCAATTTTTAATAAATTGACTTGATTTTTGATGATGTATTTTTAAATGAATTTATAAGATTTTTCTATAATTTTTATTTTAGAAAATAATTAAATTGTCGTTTGATGTATTTTACGCAAACGTTGGTATTTTTGAAATTTTACAGAATATGATAACCAGTATATTTTATTGTGTTTTGAGATCATGTCGCATTTTTATGAGCGGTTTTATTTTTGTTTTTGTCGTTTTGTAGTTCATATCCAAATGAAATTTTATGGAGCAAAGTGCCGGAAGTTGTAAAATCAATCAAGCCTAACCCACAAGACTTTTCTTTATTTTTCTTTCTTTTCCCTTTTACTTTTCCCTCCTAGCTTATTTACAGTAAAGTAATTAAATGGCCTCTTCAATCAAAAATCAAAATAAAACAAAATAATAAATGGAAAAATAAAAAACAAGATCCGTTGAACTCATATAAGGGTTAGCTTCAAATCCATACAAGTTTGGTGGCGTGCGGTGATAGGTTGTAATGATCGATGTGTTGGAGGCATGGCTAGGGTTTGAGGTAGGAGGAGCTTGATGCGTCGATGGATGAACCGAAGGAGCAAAGTGTTAGTCCTTGAGATGATGGTTTTGATGACAATAACCTTAGAATAGGATTACAAAATATAAATACTAACATTATAGTTTAGAAATATATGTATATGCAGGATTTAACCATGCAGGTACCAAGAATGAAGACTGTATAGTATAGAGATTCAAGATATCAAGATTGAAGACTCATGAGTATCAAGAATATCAATATTATCAAGAGTTCAAGATTTCAAGAATAAGTAATTTAATTAGGAATTTTGTTAAAACTCCTAGAAAAGCACTGGCATCTTAAAATCCAATTTATTCGTGGAATGGAATCCACTATGAGCCCGTTAAAGGGATGGAACCCTAAGTAGGATGGAACCTACGAAAAATCTAGTGGGACATTGTTTTGTATCCACTAACTTTTATTCAAAATGATTTTACAAAATTATATCTTGTTTTCAAAATATTTTCAAAACCTTCCTTTTAAAAGAATCAAAATCATCTATCGTGGTTTTAAATACTTTTAGCCTCAAAATAATCTTTAATTTCAAAATCAAATTATCCTTAGTTTTAAACTATCTTTTAATAATAATATATTTAACTTTTAATATTTATAATTAGATTTAAAAATAAAATCATAGTAAAATTTTATATATACCAAAATATTATTTTCTATATTCATTTATGTATTTTAACTATAGTAAAGTATATTTATAAAAGTTTAAAATAGTTTTAATATAAGATAAAAGTTAGTTCCAAAAGAAAAACAAAACGCCAAAATTTCCTTTGGGATGTCGACATACCTAAGTTACCCATGTCGACATAGTGTCAGTGGATTTCAAAAATTTGAATTTCAAAAGAAGTGTTTATTCGTCATATCCCTTCACGAATGGACATGGCTGTTGTTCTTCTATAAATAGGGGTTGTTTTCAATGAATTTCTAATCATATTTTTCTGGTTTTCACTCCTCTTCTTCCACATTTCTTTGCACATATTCTTGCCATTACTCTGCCAAAATCAACATTGAATCTAACTAGATCATTTCTGGTTTGATTCTCTATCACTATCTCAACAAGATCCTCGGTGCTATTCAGAGTTATAGGCTTCTTTGTAATCATTTCTGTGAGAAAATGTGTGATTGTAGCCTTGGAAATCAATCAAGTAAGAAAAGGTGTGATTGTAGCCCTGGAAATCAACTGGGTAAACTTGTTACCCGTGAAATCAAGTATCTCTAACCAGATGATTGTGAATCTGGAGGGTGTACCTCGTAGCCTTGAAATCGAGGGTGTAATTGTAAAGATTGCTTTTGAAAGGAAATCCGTACTTGTCTGCAGGTAATTCCGAACCAGTATAAAATACGGTGTGTTCTTCCCTTTACTAATTTTACTTTATTTCTGCATCTCTGTTTGTTTCTGTGATCATATCTGTGTCTGAATATTGCATACATTTGTGTTTAAATTAACAAATACTCTAAAAGATTTAGTAATTTCTTTAAACACTATTCACCCCCTCTAATGTTTATCCTAGCCTTAGGATCCGTAATCCGCATTTCTAACACAAAGGGGATGTACACACGTGCGTGTAGAAATCGTGCAAAGGGGGATTAGCATTTTTGAGGAACATGTGATGGTTAATTATATTAACTATGTAATTAAGGAATTAATTGTTATAATTTAATTCAAAAATTTATAAATTGAATAACTTATTCATACGAGGTCCAATCAAGACGTGGTTTTTTGTATCGTAGGAGCTTTATCTACATGCTGGAATTGGTTTCGTTGAGTTCGAAACAAGTTGAATTTTGAGCTAAAATCGAATGTCGATCGATTTTAGATCAAACCGAAACACTCAAGTGTCTGCTGACATTTTGGTGAGTTTCCCACCTCTGGATGAATACTATATGATATATATATATATATAATAGATATAAACAATTGTTTTTGTGCTTAAATGATTTATTGGTTTGGTTTGGCTGAACTTCTACTTTAAAAAACAAATAACATATAAATGGAATACAAGGAACTTTATAGAGGAATCCAGGTTCCTTGTTATTATTGATTTTAATTACAGTTATATACATCTTATATAAATTATTGAATGTCAAAATTTGATAGTTGGCCATATTTGATATAACATTGACATACGTTAAAAGCTGAACATTTTTAGTGATAAAGGTAGTAATAGCATTGATTATTAGTTTACACAATATGATTATTGAGAACGAGAGAGACATAGAAGACGACTTTAACTATAAGGACGCTGAAGCAATTCCAAATGTATAACTCAATGATATGATTGAAACTCTATGGAACTCGAGTTTCATATTATTAGCCAAATGTCATTTCATAGTTTTTAATTCCACCCTAGAACGCAAAATGATCTAGTGAATCATCTTTGGAACTTCTGCGAAAATCGGTAGAAGATTATTGTTATTGTTGTAGTAGTTGTTGTTGTTATAGCTATCCTAGTAGTAGTTTTTGCATTGTTGGTGTTGCAATGTATTTCAATTGAATTTCATATTATTACCGCATCTTAGTTTCATTTATTAACATTAAAAAGTGAAATATATTTAATTTGGTTATAATACTTCTGAAAGTACAAACATATTTGATTAAGTTCAAAACATCACTTCACAAACTAAAGATTAAAGGACACAATAGTTCTAAAAATATAAATATAACTACTGGCCCTCATTACTCCTAGGTCTTATAATTTCTTTCCTCCTTGAATTTGTATACACTCGTTGTTCTTCTAACATGTTTGATGTATCCATAAACAAATTATTTGCGACTTCCCACTAAAAGAAATGAACAAAATATTTAGAGAATGGTAAATAAATTGTAAATGTATGAAAATTAATTAATCTTATCAAATGCATTTCACTTCTAAAACCACTAGGTTTCATTTACTTGAACTTAAACATTTTAGAACCAAATGGAAGTATTTGATGATTAATTTTTTCGTAATGACCTTTGATCGAAGAAAGTGATCTTTTGTGATTAGTGTTCTTCCTACTGTAACAATTTATAATTTTTTCCCAAAAGGAATTACCACTTTGGTCAGTATCTCTGATCGGATCGGTTGAGATTGCACACTAATTGTAGCATAAATCGTAGTCTTCTGTTGAACCCCAACTAGTCAAGAAACGAGTTACAGGTCTCTATTTTTGGTATTGTTATAAGAAAAGTCCCTGTATATATAAGTATGTAAATTTAGTCCCTATTTATTGAAAAATAGAAAACGCAAGGTGCTTTGCACTTTTCTGACAGAAAATGCAAGCTAACTTGCAACTTTTATCAGAAAAGCGCAAGCTAGTTTGCGCTTTTTTATTTTGAGATTTTTTTTAAAATTTTGAAATTTTCAAAAAAAATTAAATTTTTGAAAAGCGCAAGTTAACTTGCACTTTTATAAGAAAAGCGCAAGATAGTTTGCGCTTTCTGATTTACAAAAAATAGGGACTTAATTTAAATACTTATTATCATTGGGACTTTTCTTACAATAACATCGAAAATAGGGACCTTCGGTGCAAAGCCCCCCAACTAGTAGTACCAAACGCTCCTCTAATCAGTACATTGTCTTTAAAATTGAATATTTTAAAACTGCATCTTATGACATTGGCATTGAAATCACAAAACATTTTTGTTGAAGTAAAGTGGTAGCAAAATGATTTTTGTATAGTAGAATGTTAGTGTAGGAAGAGAAGAGAATGGGCTGAATGGTATTTCTAGAGGGTAAGATGAAACAGTCCTTGGAGATGACCATTATTTGGGCACTTGTTCAATAAGTGCACAGCCTTTCGGCGTGGCTTGTTGAACAAGCACTTGAAAGCAGGTGCTTGTACAACAAGCATCCAAAGACTGAGGCTAATTGAACAAGCGCCTGAATAGATTACAAACAATTAACCATTTCACTTAGATATTTAACTAATTACATTTATGTATTATATTGCACAATTATTTGGAGTTACATATTACAAAATGTGAGTTTGGAGATGCAGTTAGAGATGCTCTAACTTAGCTAACTTGACTATTTGCGAAATTTTAAATAGTTGATTTTTCCAAATAGTCTAATTTAAACTAAAATTTAAAAATACTTGACCTCTATTCATAACCAAATTTGCAGTCTATAAGTACCAACACCTCTTGCTAACTTATCCAAATTACAAGCTTCCATTAAGTACGTGATGCCAATTCATATTCATATTATGGGGTAACACTTGCAACTTTCCTCATTTGAGGATAAATAATTCTACCTATCGATACGTTTATTCCACAATCAAGCAAATAAAACTGGTTTGTTTTCAATAGTTGTCTTATCAATAAATCAGCTATAACTAATGTCTACTAGCCTTTTTCAACATTGATAAGGTTGAAAAAAATGAAATTTGTCATTAGCTTTCCCATATTAAAACAAGTACCTTGCAATTTTGAAAATTCACATTTCCACACTTAGAGATAACCTAATTGTTTATTTTATTTTTTTAGTCACCCTTCAATAATATAAACTTTCCATTGCCTTAGTTTACTATACACACATATGCATGTAGAGTTATTCTTCTTCTCTTTTTTTGGTTTTGTGTGTTAAAGATTTAAGGCAACAAAGTTTGGATTTAATATAATCTAGGAATAGGCATAGCATAAATAAGAAAAAACAGCCTTGTGGCATTTACACAGAGCTTTAAGGAAATTTATTACAATGGATTCAAATTAAGTGTACCAGAAATCTTTATAGAAAACTCCTCTATTTTTATATTGTCATTGGTTACTCCATTGTTGAAAGAGGAGCAAAGCCTCCAAATATTGTTAGATAATTACAACAAAATTCAAAGCATTTTCTTTGTTTGACCTTTTGCATTCTTTATTAATGAGAAAATTTTTCTATTCATGAAATGTTAATTTATTGTAATTGATGGATCCAAGAGAGAAAAACAATTTTTATGTTCACCTTTGTTCTCACTCATATCCCTTTTCTTGAAAGAAGGAATAAATAATCTATAGTAAACAAAAATTATTTTCTTTATCTCATCTTTCTACATTTTTATTTGGAACAAAATATACTTTTGAATATGCTTAAAACTTCTTGGTAATGACTTCTTGAGTGCACAAGTTTGAAGGGTTTTTGTACTAACCTTTAGGAGCGGACGATAATCAGCAATTGCACCATAGTCATGTCGAATTTCTCTTTCAAGGAAGTGGCCTCATCCATGACACAAATCCCATCACTTTCTATCTATTATTCATACCCATAAATTATCAAAAATTTGAAAGTGGAATTAAATCCGCCTTTCATAAGAGTTAAGCTATTTAGGTTTTGGAGAAAAGATTAGACTATTATGATGATTAGTAAATGAGAAGAAAATTAAGGATTTTGTGCAAATTTAAATTGAATCCGAGATATTCAAGTGGCTGGAATGGTGTATTAAAATAATACTAAAGTACTTCCACTTTTACCATCTGCCATCTTGTTTGATTTTTTTGGGTTTTGATAATGACTTCATACCACCAATGTATTTGAGAACGTATTGTGTTTTAAGAAATTGATTTGGTTAATGATATATGTTAATCATAGTAGCATAAAATTTGACATGCTATCATGCAGAAATATATTTTCCAACATATATAAGGCCATGATAGAAACAATTATTAAGGTTGTGGTGAAGTTTTTCTAATAGATTAATGAGAATAAAGAATATATACTTAAATGTTATAATATACGTAAATATAAAAGTGAATATGCTTTGTATTTTTCTATTTAGTCCCACATCATGGGATATGTTCAATCTCATGCTCCAAGGTTTATATATAAGGAGCCTATGTAATGTAATTGCATCAATCAATCTTATGTAACTGATATCAGCGTGAATAACATTTTCTCCTCTTTTCTAATGGCTTCTCATCTCTTGTTAGTTTATAACATGTTATCAGCACGATCTTTAAACAAAAAAAATTATAGATTTGAATTGTGGTAATCTAGAAGATTGGATCTACTTTGTTTTTCAGATCTAATTATAGTTCTCAAAATGGTAAGCATTTTTTATATTTAATTATATTGATCTTATCTTTTTCAGATTTGTTTCTATTAATTTTATCTTCTTAGATATCATTAAATCGTAGATCTAATTTTTTGATTTTATTCTATTATAGATCTTATGTTCTAATTTTATTTTTTTAGATCTTTTGTAGATCTTGATATCATGCTCAAATGATATATCTTTGAGATCCATATATTTTAATCATTAGATCTATTCTTTTTCATGTGTATTCGTTCTTTTCTCTTATTTAATTATTGAAATTAGATATGATTTTTGCAATTACTTATTTTTACATATCTTTTATGAAATCAATTTTATTTATTCTTTCAGAGTTAGCACTAGATAAATAATTCAGTTTGAATTGATCCAAAATTTCTAACAAGTGGTATCAGATCCACTTATCTTTGATTTCATTACGAATTTTTGAGTAAGTTTTGAATCGACTTAATTATAAGTTATTGAATTCTTATAACATCTTACTCGAATTTCAAATTTATTTGATCTATGTATGAAAGAATTTTTTTGATAATTTTGGATTTGGTTTGAGGCTAAAATTGTTTTTCCTACACCAAAAGGTAGCTTCTCATATAGAAAGCAAGATCTAAATGATCTTTATATGGTTTGTGTGATTAAATAAAATCTTATTTCCCTAAATTTCTAAGATAACTTGCGTTGATTTGAAGATTTACGTGCTTGTTTTGATATATTTGATAAAGAATTATGAAGTTAATTTTCTTATAAGGGAAAAAATTTGGATCTGAGATGTATAGTTGTTTATGATTGCGAATGATATGGATAAATGTAAGATGGTAATTTTGTTTATTTAGAAATTCCGATTATTGGGAAATATACTTTCACTTTAAGATATTCATTTCAATTTTATTATTGAGTAATATGGAACCTAGATTTGAGATGAATTTGTGTTGTTTTAAGTATTGTTTGTTCAATTGATTCATATATTTGTAATGAAATCATTTTGTTGTGACAGTAGTTATATCTTACACCACATAAAGGTTAATTGCACTTATTTTTATCCTAAATGTATTAAATATACTGGTTATTGTAAATTAAATGATGTTGTATGTTTGTATTTGGAATAAAAATAGACACATAATTTACCATTTGATGTATTTGTTCTGACAAGTAGTGTCTGATGTAATGGAAGAAATAGGTTTAACAGCAACTTAAAGTTGTGTAAAGAAATTATTTTAATAGAACTTGTATAACTCAAAGTCCAAGACCTGAAGTCTTGAATTATGAAAAGAATTTTCTGATAAACTTTACAAGCTTGAATTCTTATCAGTATTTTTTTATTTGTCAAATGTACAAGCTTCAAAATAATTATACAAAATTTGAGAACCCGAAGTTCATAACGCATTAATAAACTTGTTCATGAATTAGAAGCCCGAAGCTCTATTGAAATTGTGTAAAATGATAAGCTTGTACTTCTGGAAGAAGTTAAAAGAAATTAATAAATTATCATATGAGATAATGATGCTGCATTCAAGAGATTACAAAAATCTCCAAATGAGTTATACCTTACCTTATATCTTCACATTTACATTATCTTAACCAAACATCCTGAAGATATTATGTTATATGATATTTCAAACATCATCGGATGTGTGTGTATATTAATCTCTTGAAGAGATGTTTTAGAGATTTATTTATCTTTATATTGCAAAATTCAACATCCCAGTATTACACTTTAGAAGTATTGGTTTTATCTTCGCATCTTTCTTTCATTTGGTGCATCTAATTTTGTTACCGTCTTTAAAGTTTGATATGTCATTTCAAGGATATTTACAACAAAAATCTCTAGTATGGATGTTTTATGTTATTGTAAATGTAGTAATTATGTAATTTCTACAAAAGGAACATTGTACATTGATATGACATTCCAATAGTGCATATATATCTCTAGAGGATATAAATTCACTCAATAAGTAGTGATAATAAAATATCCATAAAAGAGACTTAATAAATTAGAAAATGATAACATATCTCTAGAAGATATTTGTCTATATATTTGGTAATTTTATTAAACCAAATAAATGCATAGAAATTTAATTATGAAGGATCGTAATTTAGTTTGGATTAGATACTAAAAGTTAAAGGAGGCTATGTAACGTAAATACATGTCTATTTTTAGAAATGAATAATATATCTTCTGTCACTCTCTCTAATGACTTCTACTTTCTTCATTTAATAACCGATCAATGAGAATGCTCCAACAAAGATGCGTATGAATACTTCATACATTTATATCTCCTATTGTCGACAAGGATCATAACGTATACACATGGTATATATTTATGTTTCTATTTATGCCAGTTGTTATGAATTAATAAATGATATTTAATACTACCTATTCATATTCATAAATCTCCCTATATTATAAAAGTAAGCATAATAAAGTCAGCACAATCTTTGATTATAATTCATCCTTTCTCCACCAATCAATCCATATAAAGGCCTTTCCATATTTTCAAGGGTAGTTTTGAATTTTCGAGTAAATTAATGAATGCAATTAATGAGGTTGGATCTAGAGCTACAAAAGATGTAAATAAGAAATATCTAGTCACTTTTGTATACTACATTTGGTTGTCTTTTACTATTTTGCAGTAATGTTTTTTCGTTCACTGTAACTACTATCAGATATGGGTTCTTATTTTATGAAATGCATTGATTATATACCCATGGATAATATTTTTATTTTTATGCATTTTTATTTCCAATTATAGTTGGTGATATGATAAAAACAGCCAAGCTTGAATTTAAAACTTTGGACTTATTAGGAGATAACTTTTTGTCATAGATATTGGATGTTGACATTCAATTACAATCTCAATATTTGGAAAATGCCATTAAAAAATATAATATGTCTCGGTAGGATAAAACTAAGGCTCTTATATTTGTAAGGTGTCATATCCACGACAATGTTAATAAGATTTTCAATTTAAAAAAGATCATCTTTACTTATAGAACTCCCTGAAGGAGCGTTATGACCACTAGAAGATGGTCACACTTCCAAACACTAGACTATAGTGGTTGAAACCGAAGTTTCAACAAGTTGGAAATTGGTGCTTGTATGTTTTTCCTTTCAGAACTAATTGAAATAACATACCGACGAATGTTGTGTTTTAATCAGCAGTCCATTTAAAAAAATTTGGAAAGTATTAGCATTTGTTCAATGCTTAAAAATTTTAATAGTTGACTAACTATATTGTCTTTAATTCTTAACATATGGACCATCAATATTTGAGTGATAATATTTTCCTACTAGACAGTGCAACAACTCATATGATTTTGAAAAACCAGAAGTTTTTCTCTGAACTATCTGAAAATATTTTAGCTAAAAATTTCAACCATAGCAAATTTGCTATATAATTGAAGGGTCCGGAAGAGCCCATATAGTATTAACAAATGGTATATATATCTTAATTCAAAATACATTATACTCAAGAAAATTTAAAAGAAATTTGTTGGGTTTTGAGGATATATAAATGAATGGCTACCATATGGAACTATAATGAAAATGTCAAAGAATATCTTTGCGTTATCTCTATAAATTAAAAGCTGGAAGCTTATTTTAGAAAAATTTGGTACAATTTCAATTGGATTATATTTCATGAAATTTGGCATAATTGAGTCCCATATTTAAACATGAGCCAGAAGCTCATAAATATCACTTGAATGCATCATATCAATTGATAAAAGGACTATCCTCCTATTATTAATATGTATGGTGTATTTGCTAGTAGCAATATGATAATGGATCAGAATGAGAATCCAAAGATGATTATTATTTAATGTGACAATGTTTGTCAACATTGAGGGGGAGGATAAAGGAATACAAGTTCATTTTGATCATCAGTGTCAAATATTTGTTAACGTGTATAATGATGCAAAATATTAAGTAACTTGAATAAATTATTAATAATATCCCTAGTAGACTTTCTCCAATATAGATTTGAATCCCTAAAGGATCAAAATGTGTAAACCACATCTGAAATATGGCACAAAAGTCAGTTTGAAATACTTTTGGAGTAAGTAATAAAGGTGCCAAATAAAAGAGGTGAGTGTTCTTGAAGCAACATTTAAGGGTGCTTTTGAAGAGACTAATGATATGATTGTCAAATAACCCTAGAAAATGGTTTAGGCACCTAAAACATGATAATAAAAAAGATACCAATCAATCATGTCCAAAACTGACAAGAAATAATTGTTGATGATGAATTTATAAATATTAAAGCGCTTACGTTTATAAATAGACTAAGAATCTTGAATTAGGGGAAAACATGACTGACCATCATGAATCCTTTAATAGTAGAGAAATATGGACATGTAGTCCGCAAAGTTCCGAAAGTACTTGAAATGCTTAATATACCTTGAAGGTATAAATATGGTTTAAATCATATTAAGTGATGAAAGTATACAAATTCCTGAAGAATATAAATGAATTTGGTGGTTATAAAGAAGGCAAGGAACAAGGAGCATAGATTACAACCAACTTTTAAGGATTGTTGTAATGAAAATCTTGATATAATTCATGATGAGTAGGTTACTTTCTATTTTAAGTACCGTTGTAATGAAACTCTTAATATCCACTGAAGTGATAGTTGCGATATGCAAATACTTATCAAATTATACAAATTTCTGAAGGATATATATAACTTTTATAGTTATAAAGAATGCAAAGGACATGAAGTGTAGATTACAAATTTCTTCTAAGTATTGTTGTAACGAAAATCTTGATATACTTCAAGATGAGTAGACTACTTCATGCTTTCTAGTAATGTTGTAATGAAATTTTTAATATTCTCGAAAGATGTATAGTTGTAATGCGCAAAACTAATTTGAAGCACAAAATGAAAGCACATGAAGTGTTTTTCATAAATCTAGCATACAAAATGCAAACCATATTTGGAAGAAACAATCTTAAAAAATTTGATTGCATCAAAGGAAACTATTAATAAATTGTATTGCTAATGAGATTCATATTTATAGATCCAGAAGTATCTATATCCAATTTGAGTTATCGAAAAACAAATATGAATTCAGAGGAAAATTTTAAATCAGGGGGAGCATCCATAAGTACTTTATAATGCACTCTTTTTCTTTAACTAAGATTTTTCCCACTGGGTTTTATTAGTAAGGTTTTAATGAGGCAATATCTTAATCCAGAAGTATCAACTCCCCAGTAACATTTGAAAATAAGTTACAATGTACTCTTTTCCCTTATTTAAGATTTTTCCCACTGGGCTTTTCTTACTAAGGTTTTAACGAGGCATTGTCTTGATCTAGAAGAATTAAACGTCTTTTCAAGAAATAACATCTGAAATATGTTATTTAAGTTAAATTGTATTTTTATCCTTGACTAAGGTTTTTCCCATCGAGTTTTCCTTTGTAAGATTTTTAATGAAGTATTAAATTGATCCAGAAGTACCAAACTCTATTTGATTTGTAAATTATTGAAAAATCTCATACTATATTGTACTCTTTTTCCTTCACAAAGATTTTTCCCATGTGATTTTTCTTAGTAAGGTTTTATTGAGGCATTAGTTTGATCCATAAGTATCAAACTTCATTTGAAGAAATGAGAAAATAAGATATGTCATTGCACTTTTTTTTTCCTTCACTAAGATTTTTTTCCATTGGGTTCTTCTTAGTAAGGGTTTTAATGAGGCATTATATTGATCCCGAAATATCAAATTCTTAGAAGGAACATCATTTTATGATATCTACGATTTCAAGTTGCACTCTTTTCTTCATTTAAGGTTTTTCCATTAGCTTTTCCTAATAGAGGGTTTTAATGAGGCAAGAGACAATATTCATAATGACTGAATGAATGTATGAGGGCAAGATAATAATGAGGGGGAGCAAGTCATGAACGTTTCAAAAGGAACTATTTCTAGCAACCATATGAGCATCCAAGGTTTTGAAGATGCATATTCAAGGGGGGAGTGTTATAATATACGTCAATATAAAAGTGAATATGCTTTGTATTTTTCTTTTTAGTCTCACATCATGGGATATATTCAATCTCATGCTCCAAGGCCTATATATAAAGGAGCCTATGTAATGCATTTGCATCAATCAATCTTATGTAACTGATATCAGCGTGAATTAACATTTTCTCCTCTTTTCTAATGGCTTCTTATCTCTTTTTAGTTTATAACATTAAAATATTTTTTATATGCAAATCTGGGCACTATATTATGTATCTTTGATTTAAATACTTCATTGTGTATATGGAATACAATAGTGAATTATATATGGTGTAGAATGAAATTCAAATCAGTATATTTTATTATTAAAAATGACACAAGTTATACTTAATGACCACGAGTATGGATCGGTACGAATTTATTATATGATTTGTCTTGAGACAAATGTAAAATTATATGTTTTGTGAATTCATGTTTAACTAATTAAAGACTCTTCATTTACCAAAAACGTCCTAACATAGACGTTTAAGCATTTAACGAAAAATCGATAGCATGAAACATTTATAATTGTAAGCTAATGGAACTCTTGGTAGAAAATATAAATTTTGTCCTTCCATTTCTAAAAGGAGTTAAAACAACATTTACAAATCATAAATGTTTGTAAATATAACAATGTCAATTTAACAATTCACTTCATTTGCATGAGCATTCATTATTGTTTTTTGATAATATAAATTTAATTATCCAAATGGATGGACTTGAAAATGAATTTATATAAATTATTTTTACTATATTTATACACTACATCAAAACAGATGATTCCCAACGAGTATAAGCGTTGTGAAAAAATTTAGTAACACTTATATATGTTGCTATAGGGGTGAGGGCATTTATTTGCAACGCTTATAAGCGTTGGAAGATATTTTCCCCTAACACTTATAAGCATTGGAGAAAATATGTTCCATCGCCTATAAGCGTTGGTGATAATACTACCCAACGCTTATAGGTCTTGCAAAAAAGTATCACCCAACACTTATAGGTGTTGCGAAAAAATATCACCCAACGCTTATAAACATTAGATTACATTTTTCCCCAGCGCTTATAAGCATTGAAACATATTTTTCCCCAACGCTTAAGCGTTGGCGAAAAATATCACCAACGCTTATAAACATTGCTAACAAATAAACACTTAGCGCTAATGTGAATGTTGAAAGATATAAAGCAGATTATATTTAATATGAAATATTATCTTAATTTAGAAAATTAAACCCAATCAATATCAATAAACAGTATTCATAATCATGGTAATAAAATAGAGCATCAATTAACAAAAGAGAAATTCAATACATAATTAAGTTACGAATACATAGATTGCCAATTCCATACTAATATTAAATTGCAATAATAAAAGATAAGACATAGTTCATAGTTGAAGTCTACAAATACCGAATACGAAACTCTGACCATATAAAGAAGCCTCCATCTAAAAATTCACATTGTTTGTACATTCTTTTTTGAGGACCATCGTAAATAGGTGCATCCGATTCAAGAACTTCAACCATCCAAATAACCTTTTCTACATTCGGTATCACCTTCCTAAATGACAAGTTATTTATGTTCTAACATAACCTTTGACTACATCCATCTCTAAGTCTTGTGACAAATAACATTACATATTTTTTCTCCATTGTAGATGAATGAATATCATTACATGAGACGGTTGAAGTGGCAACTAGATTATTGTTCATACGACAATCACCTAAATTAGAAGCACCTTCCGTATGTAGAGTCACTACACGACTTGCAACATGCTTTTCCTGCAAATTAGGTATAAATTTCATAAAAGTTGAAGTAATTGATTTGATGGCATCATTAACTTGATTAGATACATGTCTTTCTATCTTCAATTTCGAAATTGAAAAATCCACGGCTTGCTTTTTTTTTTCAGCCATAGCTTTCACTGCTTGAATCAATTTATTGTTTCATAGAAGAAGAAGAACTAATTTATCGACAATAATTTTTCTTTCTATCGAAAACAAAATCTTCCGCAATTGGATCATTTTCAAGATCTTCTACTTCACCATTCCCACTAGACCTACCATCTAATTTTCTTTTTTCTTCTGCTTCTTCTATAAGTGCCGACATGCATTCAAAATCATATTAAAATGGTATTTATACTAAAAATAATGACAAATAGTAATCGAGGTGATAACACAATAATTAAATGAGGCCAGTGGCAAGTGGCCTCAGGTTTGCAATCCTTCATTATCATCTTGATTACTATTTGTCATTATTTTTAGTATAAATATCATTTTAATATGATATTGAAGGCATGTAGGCACTTATACAAGAAGCAGAAGAAAAGATAAAATTGGATAATCCTTCATAGCCCTAGTACACAAAAATTAATATGTATATTTATAGTCAATGACCTTCATATCCCTTAGGTGAAATAATTCGAATGCGAAAATAATATTTTACCTTTCGAATGGATACATCCATATATAGTTTGATGGTCCACAAAGTAGAGCTTGATCAGCTATATGTACCATCAGATGGATACTTATATCAAAAAATTGCATTGGAAGAGAGTGTGCCAACACACATAATGCTTCAACAATCATATCTTTAGTTGCTTGCACATGCTCTAAAACTAGAACTTTTGAACATATTATGTTGAAGTACAAGCTTACTTGTAAAAGAGCTTGTATCAAATCAGACACTTTGGATATGCATGTTGAAGCATGATAGGGAGCGAATACTGGATAATAATATGATAATCATATGTCCTTTTAATTTGCAAACTAGGTGGTCGAAGACATATAGGACCATGCAATTTAGTTGCATTTGATGGAAATTTTGCATCTTTAAGAACTTGACAACATTGTGACTTGTGAATCTTATCACATGCATATTTAGAAGACTATTTTCCTTTATCAAACATAAAATCAACAAGGTGTTTAGTAACATTTTTCTCAGTGTGCATCACATCAATAGTACAAAACAATCTACATTATCGTAAGGTTCAAAAATCATCCTCTTCTTACTTTGTGATAGTTTGCCAAGAACATATTTGATACGCTCAAGCTTTTCTAAGAGAGATGAGCCCCTTAACTGAGTTGGAGGTTCTTTGCATTCAACATCCTTATACCATTCATGTTTTAATGCTTTATATGGAAGACCATCCTTTAAAAACCTTCTATACTTTGGGTAGACGACCTTGTTGCTGATGTGCTCCGATTCGGTCTCGGTAGCACAAATAGGACAAGCCTTATAACCATGCGTCATACAACCAGATAAATTACCAAATGCTGGAAAATCATGGATTCCCCATAGTAGTATTGCGTTCATATTGAAAATTTCTTGCTTATCTGTATCAAAATGTGATGCTCCTTCGACCCAAAGATGCTTCGATTCATCTATAAGAGGTTCTAAGTATAGATCAATTTCTTGACTTGGTGCTCTTGTTCCGAGAATTAATAGTCTCACATTTGAAATTCTGATTTCATACACAATGAAGGGGGAAGGTTATAAGGTATTGAATATGCGGGCCAACAACTATAACTATTAGCGAGGACTCTATTTGGATTAAATCCATCAGTAGCAATACCAAGCCAAACATCGCGTCCTTCACTAGAAAATTCTTGCCACCGACTTTTGACCGATCTCCATTCAACTGAATCTATAAGATGTCGCATGGAATTTCATGAGGGTGTAGCTTTCTTGTGCCATTGCGTTTTACGAGCTATCCATGGTATCGTGTACAATCTAGTTAATCTTGGAATGATAGGAAAGTATCATAAGACTTTTCTTGGTTCCTTCATTAATTTGACCTCTCGTAACACTTTTTTAGTTTTATACCTTGTTGTATAACATTAAGGACATTCTTTTGCATCAAGATTATGTTTCCAATATAATATGCAATCATTTTCACATGCTTGTATGTGCTTCACCTCCATTCCTAAATCCTTTAACATTTTATTCTTCCTGGGATACTTGTCAGGTAAATTATTTTCTTTTGGAAGCCAACATTTTAATCGCTTCAACAACTCGGCCATACTATTTCCCAACCAATTGAAATATTTTTTAAGGTTATGAAGCTCAACAATTGCACCTACGTTGTAAGCCCATCTTCATAAGAAGAATAGAGTTTCTCATTTGCTTTGTTTGTGTATTCTTGGTGGTTTTCTCCATGGAAAGAACAAGAATTACCTAAATTTGTTTGCCGAGCATCCTCTTCACCATTAGCTTGTGGCATATTATGCACTCCAAAAACATCATCTATGAGGTTTCTAAGAGTTCCCTCTGCGCAATGGTCGGTTTGAATATGATCTTAGATATGAGGCTCTGGAATAATATTTTGTGTGTGATTCACCACCGTGTTATTAGTGTTCATCTCTCCATGGAAAAACCATATATTATACGTGTTATATAATCAAGTGTTTCTCAACATTTTCCAATGAGAGCTTTGTAGAGTTTTTGCACTTAGTTTAAGGGCAAGTGCATATTTTAGCATCGAAAGATGAGTGATTTTTCACAAAATTCATGAAGTCTCGAACGCCTTACTTATATTCTTTAGTATTTCTATATGGACTTTTAATCCACTCTCTTGAACTTAAATTAGACATAAAGAGAAAGTTTTACCCTTTGGCCTATTAAAGAAAAATATTGTTCCTAATTAAAACAATTTAAGCATAAATAAATATAAAACAAATTAAAGCCTTTTGAGACTTAAGACTTTATACACCACACTTCTGTCTAATTTTGACAGAACTTCACTTCACTTCTCTTCTACACATAACTTTACATCTAAGGATGTATTGCTGTTGTTGTATTTTCTAAAATAAATTAAAGCCTTCTGGGACTAAAGGCTTTAATTTTTTGTTGTATTTGTTGAAATAATATTTGGGTTAGGAGTGTATATTGCTATGCCCAAGGAATCTGAGACTACGGTAAGTAATATATAAGTGTTAGCAATTGAAAAAAAATAAGTGTCGCAAAATGTCTATTATGGTGTGGTGAATATTAATAAAGAGTTTCAAGTATTCATTTTGATGTGTGAATATGTGTTGTTAGTGTGATACAACATGATTTTCTCGTTTAGACTATATATGTTTCATTCGTTATATACATACGTACGTACATACATACATGCATATATATATATATATATATATGATTATGTGTATGCATGTCTGTATATCCAAGAAGAGATATTGTTTTAAGTTATAGTATTTCCATGCGGTGGCACAATTTGAATTTCTTATTCAGGATACTACTTGTTTTGTTTTTCGTTCGAACACATTAACATGCGAAAAAATTAACCACTTTGTTGTAAAGGCACATAAAAGTATGATGGAATGGGAACAATGTTATTTATTAAGGTATTTGTTATAGAAACAACTAATAAATCACACTAGAGTAATATGTTATTTTTACTTCTTGTTTTGCAAGTTATTTTCATTATTTTAATTCCCATCTTTGTGTATACTCCGATGTAAACCCTCAATGGTAGGATGAACACCATGACGTCATGTCTTTTCACTGATTTTAATTATTTCTATAACACTGCTCAAACCTACCCGGTTGAAAATGCAACTGAGTGCTATGAGCACAGTACTAAGTTGTTATCCGAGCACTATGCTCAGTTGCATAACCGAGCTATGCTCAGTGTGACAACCCGGAATTTTTAACAACTTAAATTGGAATTGTTAATTGATTTTAAATATTTAAAAAGTTAATTTTAATTTGAATTTCAAAATATCAATATTTACTTGTTAATTAAATTATTGAATTATATAGTTTAACTATTGAATCCTATAAGTTGAAATTGGGTAAAATGCTAAATCTGGAGTTTTAAGCCTGTTTAAAATAATTTGAAGGCTTACAAAATTTATATTGATAGCACTGAAGGTAGTGAAAGTGTTGAAATTTAATTTAAAGGTAATTTGTTCAATTTTAATAATACATCGTTTCAATTGGAATTTAAAAATAGCATCTGAGGCACAGTATCGAAATTCGATGAAACCAGTTCCATTGGATCCGTAATAGTTAGTTGTTATCGGATTTCAATTTTCGTAGCAATCGGAGTTGTCGTTTGACCATGGCAGCTCAAAACGCTTAGATTTATTTTATCGATTTAATTTAAAATTAATCGTTTTCTTTTGTAACTCGCACATACGATCGAATTAGCCTTCAAAACACGTTCCATTGAGTTCGGAACGTGGGTAAAACCCTAAAATCGTCTAGCGGCATTCCTTAAGAGAAGTTCGAAAATTTAATAGCAATTAACGGGACGGTTTGGAATTTGTATAATATAATAAATTTAAGTACATATAGCCAGAGATATTTTTACAAGCGTACGCAGGAAGCCTTTCCAAACCCTATATCTCATTTCCGTTCCTCTCTATTCTCTTCAGTGGAAATCGAACGCATGAAACAAATCAATTTTTTTTTAAAAACGAAATCTTGGCCGAAGCTTTTATTATCAATAGAGATCAAAAACTAAAGGAAAGAAAATCTTCAGCAAAGAAAAAAAAGGGAAGCCGAGTCACTTCCTGTTCAAATCAATAAATCTCGTTCCAAATCGCGATTTCCATCCTAAATCTTCTGACTAAATCGAAGGGACGATGCAAGCTTGAGCTCGCGAGAGTTGCGACGTGTTCATGAAGTGGTGAATTGAGTTTCTCTTCGGGTTTCACGATTTAGGGACCTCGACTAAATCGATGGAATTTAGGGCTGCAGTGAGGTGAAGCGGCGGCTGCAAGAGGGGACGGTCGCGCGCGTGTGTCTGCTCGTGCGCAAAGGGCGGTCGCGACAGATTTTGGGTCGGCAACGCAAGCAAGGCGGGGTCATGCTAGTATCTACGACGACCCATCTGACAGCTAGCCGAGCTCGAGCGTGTGATTGGGATTGAGGCAGTGCTTGGTTAGGGTTTCGATCACGTCTAGAAGGGGGTGTGGCAGCAACGGCATGTGGAGGTGAGATTGAACCCTTATATTAGTTTCTAAGTTAAATAATTATTTCGGTTTGTAATTAGTTTGAGTTGGGTAGCAAGTAAAATATAAAAAAAAACAAAAGAAAAGTAGATTAGTTTAGAATATTTAATTTGTTTGTTTAAATAAAGATTTAGTTATTAAAGTTACAAAATGGAAATCAATTTATTACGTTAACTTATATAATTATTTGATAACTAGAACATATTTTATAAACAGAAAATTAGATTGAAATTAACCCATTAGGTAAAATGAAAATTTATTAAATAAAAAAAATTGATTTGTCCAAATTGTTCGAATATTCATAAAATTATTTAATCTTTATTCAAGTTCAAAAATCATGAAGAACAAGCTAGTTTGGAATGGATTGCAAACAGCAAAATGATTGAGTAAATCTCACTTTGTGGATTTCTATTTAAATTTTAAATGGTTAAATTTAAAATAATTGGTTGGATGAAAAACTTGATTGGACGTGCTATTGAAGATGCTGTGATTTGTTTTGATTTGATTTCGAGTAAATTGTGGTTGACTCGAAGGTTCGGGTTTTTAAATTTTTTTAGATTCAATGTTATAAATAGAAGAACGTTTTTATTCTAATGTTGTTAAGGGCTTAATGAATTCTGGTTCATTAAATTTGAAGTGTAATTAAAATAAATAAATAATTAATTAGTTCAATTAATTAATAATTTGGGTTAATTAATTTAGTAAATTAGGGTTTGGAATTAATTAATTATGGTTTAAGTTAATTAATGAAGTTTAATTAATTCAGAATAGTCATTGGATGGTTTGATGGATAATTACTTAATTAAATTAAATTAAAATAAAATAAAATTACTTTGTGTAATTAATTAAGAGATTACTTAAGACGATTAATTAAGAGGATATTTATTTATTTATTTAAAGGAGTAAGTAAATAGATAGTTAATTTAAAGGTTGAGATAAATCAAGAATGGTTAATTTTATGGTGTAATTAATGATTAATTGTTGAATAAAATTAATTTAGATTAGGATAAATTAAATTATAATTGAAAATCATTAATTCATATAATCAATGACGTAATTAACGATTGACTAATTACGATTGATGAATCAATAATGAGTGACTTATGTGAAGTTAATATAGGTAATTAAAGATTAATAACTAAAATAGTTAAATTGTTCATGAAGTAATTAAGATTACTTATCGTTTGGTTAAGGATAAGAAATATGGTGAAGTTACTTAAAGATTGTTGTTTAGATGAAATTGAAGGATAATTAATCCAAGTTGATTAATGCTGATGAATGTTGAAGAGATAATTGAATTATTAGATTTGAAATTAATTAATTATCAAGTAAAGAAAACTAAGTGATTGAGGATTGAAATTCAATTAGAATCAATTGAATTAATTTGGAAGGGATCAAATTTGATTATGAATGATTGAATGGTATTGGATGATTTGAATGGGTTAATATTTATGGTATGAAATGTTGTGTATTTCATTTGAATAACTTGGGTTAAGATAGCATGGGTTTCAAAGAGATTGGGTCGGGTATTAGGAAATATTCGAAACCCTTCGGATTTTTTAAATTGATTTGTGAAACTTATAGGCAAGAATGGAATGATTTAAGTGAATTGGATTATTTTATCTAAGTTTGATACTTAGAAATTCATATGTGAAATAAGGGTTGTCTATAGCAAGTTGTGTATTGGATAAACTGATATAGGTTATCCCGGGTTTCATTTAAGTTATATGCTGTGGTATTCCGTGTTTGTTGGGTTTACTCACGCTGGTTTCCAGCCTGACCCGGGTGTTACTTTGGTGTAATGCTCGGGTCAGACCGAGTATTACAGATTTTCAAGTAGGAACATTTTGGAGCTCAGGAGGCGAGCTAGATGGAAATATCATATAGAGTATTTCCGCTGTATTTATAATATTGTAAATCCGAGACATGATAATTGTAAATATCCAGTGACTGTATATTATGTGAAACTCTGATGTATATTAAATGTAACCGACAGATATAATATTCTTTTGTAAACTGGTATTGTTTATTATTATATTTTATCCGCTGCGAATGTGAGTTGTTGATGTTTCTCTTCTTCTTCTTCTATCTTTTTTTTATAACTATCTGGAATTTTCGGGTGTGAAAATTTCAGGTCGTTACACTCAGTTTTGTTGCAAATGCAACTAAGCACTACCTAGTTGCATTTGCAACAAGGCCTAGTGCTTAGTTGTTGCAATTGAGCATTATGCTTAGTAACTTAAATGATCAATGCTCAGTTCAATTGCTAATAAACCGAGTACTGCTCAGTTGCAAATGCAACTGGACTAAGCACCGTCCAATTACATTTGCAAGTTGGCACAGCGCTCAGATGCAAATGCAATGGAACACAGTTCTCAGTGTGCATAGTAGCAAATGTAACTGAGCATTGTGCTCAGCTGCAAAATTACAACTGAGCATCATGCCCACTTGCATTTGCAACCAAATAATGTTTGCAGTAAGAGATCTCGACTCTTTGTAAAACAAATATTACTTTGCCATGACACAAATTATTATAGATTGATTCATGCCTAGAGTATAAATCAACATCTATGTAGTATTTTATTATGAAAACAATTTATATAATGTGAATATATAATATTTTTTTACTCCTTCTTTTATACATGGTAGGTGGAAGTAAGGATAAGGCATGACAATACAACCAACATTCACATGTTTTGCTCTTGGAGACATGGACTTTTGCTGTTTACGATAAAGGCACACGATGTTCTTGGTATCGACATCTAACAAGCAGTCATCGGCTGTTTCAATTGATGACTTTTGAGCTGAGTTTTGTTTTTTCTTCTCAAATTAAACTTTATATAGAAACACTTTAAATTTGATTTATAGTTTTCTAAATTTAACGTCAATTACATTGATTGTTTGAGCAATTAAAAGATGACCCTACAACACTACTAGAAGACATCAAAGCTGATCTTCTTCATCCAACTTGCTATCGAGGTGCTACCTAATTGAAGAAAACATAAAAAGGGTGATCATCTCCCAAATCATACTTGTTTTATTTGTCTCTTAAGATTTATTTTTGTTTACTATCCGCCCTTATTTGTTTGTTTCTCAAAAGAATGTAGAGTAAAAGTAATATTAAATATGTCTATACAGGAATATCACACTATGTTTGAGGTATGGAAATCTTTTTGATGATATATTATACTCTATTTGTAGTTCAATTTAAACTTTGCATTGAATCTATATGATGAATTATGTGTGATATGAAATCATTGTTTATGATATATTTCATTCCAATTAATGCTACTTATAATCCTACAATCCAACTCAACGTAATCCAACCAATTTATGTGTCATTTAAGGGAATTCATTAACCAATTTATCATATGCATTCTTTTCCAATTAAGAGTTTGCAAAATAATTTGTTGTGGTGATAGGTAATAAAATTTATATTTAATAAGCAAACATGTAAGTTGCCACATAACTCTTAAATTAGAATTAGTGGTATGTATAGCAGAACTTGCTAAGATAGAATGCAACAACAATGAGTAGTAAAAAATTGGTTGAAACAAAAATATAAAATTTTCAAATTTAAGTCATCACTTACTCAATTCAGGCTTCTTGACTTCAGCAATAGTGTGATCGGTCACTTCAGCATTCTAACCAAGGAATATTAAGCAACATGGCTTAACTCTCGGTCATCCTAGAAATAAAATTTTGCAACCACCTGAAAAACAAATTTAACTACGAAAATTCAGCAAATTTTTTTAGTAAATAAAACATCTATGCGCTTAAACAAACAAGCATTATGTCTTGTCTTCTTCAAAACAAGAAGCGTAAGAACTGAAATAAAGGTCCCATTAAAATAATTGTAAATAAGTTCTATTTATTTAAAACTAAAAATATTGCTAACTCATACTATACAATATGAAAATACAATCATTGACCATGAACATCATCCTTAATTAGAAATAACCTGACGATACAACAAATTGGTTCAATGGATGAATATACATGTGAAACACTAATATAGCAGCCAAGGAAAACTCAACAATGAAGTGAAACTAAATATATAAGTTTACAGGCAAGGGAAAGTACTACACAGTGAAAAACATGCACTAGGCAAGGAAAACTCGGCAAACAGGCTCAATAAATGTACAATGCATGGAAGTATGTCTATAAGCCATATAAAACACACTAATATACATATATTCCTAAATTAATAACTACAAAACTTTTATGTTTTAAAATTCAATAAACTAATGTTTTTCAAGAGTAAAACTCACACACAAAATTTGTTGCTTATGAACATTTTTCTAGTCTTCTAACTACAAAAGTAAACACATATTATGAATTAATAGCTAAAACTAACCATATACGATCACAAACAAATATCACATTATCAATGGAATCATATAAAAGGTCACAATGATGTAGTAATTCATTTTATCCGGGTATAATGAACAAAAAAATAAGGTTGTAACTGCATATTATCACGTTGTACCATCTTCTCTTTCGACCATTCAAATTGATATGCAAATTTTTATACTTAAGATATTGGAATTGAATGTACTGTAATCTAGCCCAAGGGGTAAAAAAATTAAATAAAATAAATGATCAAACAGTATAGCCATAAATATATTAAAGAGGCACAATTCAGTTGTTGTTTTAGTCACATGAATGAATTTATTATTGTTGAATTATTATTATTATTTTTTCTTGGAGTTGTCTCAAATCAAAGTCAAGCAATTTGAGCAAGAAATTGTTAAGTTTGATTAACGATAGCTACAGTTATAACTACAAAAAGAAAAAAAATCTACAATATGAATCACCTTTTCTCTCCAATACTTAAAGGATCTATACGATATTCCTATTTAACCCTTGCCAATTCAGCTTTTCTTTTCTCCAAAAAAACACAAAGCGTCCATGAAAATAAACCAGTACAGTTCAAAAGCAAATGGTAATCATAAGATTAATGGAATAAATAGTAACCCAAATCTTGCTCAAGCTTGAAAGAACTATTTTCCATACCCAATTTTGCAAATCAAATAAAAGTTTAAATATACCAATTTTGATTTAGTCCTTATTATTTATTATCCAAATCAATCGTTAATACACAATTAACCAACCTAAAATTAGAAAATGGGAATCAAATTTGAATTGGAAGTAGAACATAATTACATTTAATAACGCTTTATAAATTACAAAAAGTGCAAGGGACTGGAAATTAGAATATACAATGGTAAAAAGTCGAAAATGAAGTTATACCTTTTCAATAACTACTTATAGCTATGTTGTACCCTAGTTTTTTGAGCCTGGAGTTTTGTCTTTAATGTCGATCGGAGTCTTCGGAGATGGATTCGCTATCGATTGGTTATGCGATGGAGTCGTCATCGCCTCGCCTTCCCGGTGCGATCGCCAATCGCATGCTTCATGCTTCATGCTTTCTGCTGAGACTCGGTCAACGATCGCTTTTCGTTATTGCTTTTGCTGGTTTGGTAAAGAGCCGGCCATGGTCGGAGCAGCGCCTGACGTCGACTGCAGCGCCTGAAGTCCGATGCGAGAGCAACGGCGAAATCGAATCACCTGGAATCGCAAGTTGATTTTTTAGAGCGGCTGAATGAAAGCGTTGAGAAGGAATTAGTGAGAAGAAATTAGGGTACAGATGACTAAAGGATGCTCATTTACTTTATTTCCCTAACAACATTTAGTTAATTTCAGTTTAACCAGATTTTCCAACACAAATATGTGTTAGCAATAAAAAAGTGTAAATGTGTATTTTTGGTGACACATTTTTATCTTAGCAATGAATATTGTTGTGATTAAACTACAACACAAATAAGTGTTGGCAACTAAAAAAAATAAGTGTTATGAAATGGCTATTATGGTGTAATGTTAAGAGTTGAAAATAAAACGACAATCATCTAATTATTATATGATATGAAGTTAACCTACAAGTTGGGCTTTACTTGCAAGCGCACAAATAAGCAAATAACATGTAAGCAAATGGTAAACATATTGATTTGTTGTACGTAGTTGTTTTTACTAAGGATTTGCGAGCATTAAAGGCTTAAGACTTGAATTATCAAATCATATAATTGGTTTATGACTTATTTATGGAAGCTAATTAAGAGCATTCAATGCTCTATTTAATGTTCGAATGAAAAGTGAATTTGATTGAAAAATATGTCACTATAAAAAATGAAATCCACTAATGAGAGACTTTATGTTTATTGATTTATGGAGTTGGATTTATTATGAAAATAACATAAATCTAATGATTTTAAATATAAATATTATGAGTATTTATAAATCTAATGGCGGTGTAGGGGAAAATTGCGCACTTGAACTTCTTAATTTTTCTTTTGAAAACTGGAAGAAAAAGACCAATGTGATATCCCGGAATTTTGGACAATATAAATTTAATAATCTGTGTTTAAATTTAAATTGATTTGATAATTTTTTTAAATAAAATTGAATTGATTTAATAATCTTCTATTTAATTCTTGAATTTATTTTTAATAAGCTAATAAATCTGTTTTCTATTTATAATATGTATATATTTATATAGATAAGTTTGGGTTTAAATTTAATTGATAAAGCAAATTTTCTAATTATAATATTTTGAAATTGGGAAATTTTGATTTATTTTTGAATTAATCTTTTCAAAAACTATTTTAATAAAATAAATAAATGATTTTAAATATATAAAATAAATGTTTTATATGTTTAAAATACATTTTGACTTAAGTTTGAATATTAAAATAAGTTATAAAAATGTTTGTTTATTCTTTTTAAAATGGTGATTAATAATTATGATTTGTAAATTAAATATGAGAATTTAAAATACAATTTAAAATATGAAACATGTATTCATATAAATAACAAGTAATTTATAATCTCTTTTATAAATTTATTTTAAAATGAATTAAAAATATTATTTTCAAGTGATTGATTTGTATATTGTTTTTATTTATAATAATACTTGGTTTTTATTCTTTAAAAATTATTTATCTATATACATAACTAAGTATTAAAACTAATTAACTAAGTTAAACTTTCATTAACACTTAATTAACAATATTAATTAATTAAAGATACATGTGTAAACATCTTAGATTTTAATATAACAAATGTAATCCAAATATCATTTTAAAATGACAAGTGTTCATATTTAGACAAGTGTAATGGTTTAAATTTTAGTTTTCTTTGATTTTAAAATAATCATAAGTATGGTTATTTAAACTTGCATCTTCCCATTTCTTTTTCTTTCTTCATTTTCATTCTAAATCAAAGAATTCTTTCAGCTGAGAAAAACCTTTTCCATCTCTTCAAAAATCAAATGCATATCAAATTCTTGAAAAATCAAACTTTTCATCCTAAAATCTGCATTTCCCTCTTCCAAAAGCAAATATGCATTCCATTTTCAAGCAAGCTACCTGCATGCAAAAATAAAAGCCTGCATTTCCTTCTTCTAAATCTGGAAATCATGATTTCCTGCATTTTCTTTACTGGAAGTACATGCAACATCAAATGCATAGCAAGCCTGAAAATTTCTCCATGTTCAACATGCAAAAGTCTGCTTCTTATTCAATCTGAAACAAGGCCTGCATCTTCTTGTAAGCTGGAGCATGCATTTCTTCAAAACTGGAAAATTTGCCTTTGCATACAACAAGCTTTCTACAAGCATTCAAGCAAGTTGAAAAAAAAGATGTTATGCATGCTTAATAAAAAGAAAAATCTGTGCTCTGTCTGCATGATTAATAAGGTGAGTAACTCAAATTTTAAAAATTAATTAAATAGGTAAAGGTTGTTTTCATGTTTTTTTTTAATAAGAAATGAATTTATAATATGATTTTGCTGTGAATACCTATATGTGAATGTATTTCTGGGTGCACGCATATTATCTATCATATTTCTGTTCCTTAAATTTCAAACCTCTGTTTGATCTAAAGTCCATTTCCTCCTATTGTAATCCTTGTTATGATTTAGGATGTAACTAAAATTGATTGTTAGGCATAGAGAAAGTTTTAA
The DNA here is from genome assembly GCA_030765085.1 of Allium cepa. Classification (NCBI taxonomy): domain Eukaryota; kingdom Viridiplantae; phylum Streptophyta; class Magnoliopsida; order Asparagales; family Amaryllidaceae; genus Allium; species Allium cepa. The sequence continues at coordinate 115,552,371 of CM060932.1, forward strand.
AATTTATATAAGTGAATAAAACTTTTGTTTTTGCCTGGAAATATAATATAACAGAGTAACAATTGGTATAAGATGAAAATTCAAACTACATGCATCTATGTTTCAGATTTGTATATCAAACCATCTTGTATAATTAAGATTTTTAAAAGTAAAACTACAATTTTTTATTTCTTAAACCAGAAAGCAATTCAAACTTCACTGTAATATACATTTTGGGTTAGTTCAGATGATATTTGTGTTTGGTTGAATTGAAATTCTTCTAGGGATGGTGTAATGATCTGAGTTGATGAGAAAATTCTTAGATTAGGCTGCAATTCGTTTTTGATGTTGTAATTGAGATTTATAAATTAGAACCCTAATTTTCTCCGAGGCTAGAAGAATGGATCATTTTGGCATCTCTAATTGATCGAGTTCAATGGAATTTTGGAGGATGATAGCTTGGGAGTTGGCCAATGCGTGGCCGAAATTTCAACTGCTCCGCTGGCGGGTGGCGCGAGGATGAGGGTGTTGACAGGTTGGATTGTTTGGTTCTGTCTATTGTTCCAGGTTTGGGAAAATTGGTCGCGACCATGAATTAGGGAAAATGTCGATGGGGTTGGTGTTTGGTTGGCCTAAGGAGATGATGGGCAACTGTGGGAAGGTCGTGCGGTTGGCCAGCGATGGCCGAAGATGATGTACAGGTGTACAGCTCATAGGTGGATATGTTGGGTTACAGTTGTTGATGGCATCATGATTGACTCGGGGGATTTGGGTTTCTGCTCGAAGCAAATTGATTGCTGACTCGAAGTATAATATGGGGAGGCTCGGGTATTTGAATTGTTTAAGGCTTTTCAAAATAGAAACAGAAACCTGTTTACAGTTTAAATCTTGGTTGTGAAATATTTTGAATTTTTAAATTTTAGTTTGGGTTTTAAATAAAAACAGAAACTTGTTTTCTGTTTTTAAATTTAAAAGTAAAGTTTAAAATGCCAATCTGGAAATTTAAACAAAGTTTAAAATATGAAACTGAATATGGATTCAAAGTAGTTTGAATTTGAGATTTAAAATAATTTAAGTTTTAAAATAAATAAAAAACTGGTTTTAAACAACTTTTAAGTGTATTTAGTTTTGAACTTAAAACTGAAGTTTAAAGTATGTAAAATAGAAATTTAAAATCAGTTTAAATCTAAGTTTGTGAAATCTAGAATTTGGTTTAAAATTTCAGGTTTTAAAATAAACTAAGTTCTTTTAAAAAATTATTTTGTCTTAACTATTTTGGAAATGGTTAAATAATTTTGAATTTTAAAATGTAAGAAGAGTTATTAAAATTTAAGTTTGAATCTGGAATGAAGATTCAAGTTGTATTTTAGATTTAAAATTAAAAGTAAATTTTTATATTTGATTTAAATAACCTTGAATGTTTAAGTGAGTTTTTAAATTGATTTGGATTTAAATTGAATAGGGATTTAAATTCTTTTAAAAACTTATTTTATAAAGTGTATGTTTCTTTTAACATATGAGATAAAGGTTTTGAATTATTTTTAAAATCTTGTTTAAGCTAAATTTGTATCTTAAGTTTAAAATGAAATTTAAAGTAGAATTTAAAATAAATTTTGAAACAAAGTATTTTTAAAATACTTTATATAAGTAAGAAATGTTTTCTTAAAATTAAGTTAGAGCTTAAAAAAATTTGAATTCATTTAAATTATTAAAGTTAAATGAATAATTAATTATTTAATTAATTAATAATGTGGATGACTAATTAAGTAATTAATAATTTTTAAATTGATTAATTAAAGACTTAATTTTAATTAATTAAGGTTAATTAATCTATAATTAAGGATTGTTAATTAAATTTTAATTAATGATTAAGATTTATTAATCAAGTGATTAAGGATTAATTAAGTTGTAGTTAACACTTAATTAATTTAATAATTAGAGATTAATTAATTGATAATTAATCTGAGTTAATTTCTTAATTAAGTAATAAGAAATGTTAATGAAGGTCATTAACTTAAGATTATTTAACAATTAATTATTGCGATTAATTTTTAATAATTAATTAGATTAATTAATTAATAATAATCATGTTTGAATTGTTTAAGTTTAATTACTTAATGGAAGTAATTAATGAGTTAATTACTTAATGTAATTAGTTGGTTTAATGTGATTAGTTTATATTAATTTATTAAGTTTAATTAATTTAAACACTTGATGATTGATGAAAAATTACTTTATGTAATTAATGGGTTTGTAATTACTTAGGGAAGTAATTAATTGATAATTACTAATGTAATTAAAGATGTTTAATGATGGAAGTAATTTGGATTTAAATTACTTGGAAATTAATCAAGAGATTAATTGATATAATTAATTAAGAGTAATTAATTTATTGATGAGTAATTAAGGGAAGTTAATTACTGAATGGTTATTAATCAAGAGTGATTAATATATGTATGGTTTAATTGCAGATTAATTACTTAATGTAATTAATTTTAATAGAGAGATTGATTAAATTATAATTAGAAATCATTAATTAATAAAATTAAAATTTAGAATTGATTAATTAAGGAATAAGCAATAAATGAAGTAATTAATTAATAAAGGATTAATGTAATTAACTTTAGTTAATTAATTGGTTAAGTAATTACAAGTTAACTATTGTAAATTGTTAAGTATAATTAATTTGTGTAATTAATTTAAAGACTAATTACTTATTGTAATTAGGATATTATTAATCAGTAATGATTAATTAAATAATGAGATGGTGATTCTTTAATTGATTTGTAATCAATTAATGGTTAAGTTAAGCAGGATTATAATGATGAAGTAAGTAATTTAATTTATTTAAATTAATTAGAGATTAAGTAATTAATTTAATTCATTTTAAATTAATTATAAATGGTATGATCATCGAATCATTGCTTATGTATGAATTATTGATATTGGTTGCCTTGTATGGTTTGTAATCTCAGCTACGAGATGAGTAATGTTGTATGATATGAATGCATTGGTTGCATTGTGATGATGATATCGATTATCTGTTTATGATATGAATTATCTGTTGATGATAATGTTGATTATCTATTGTGATGTGAATTATCTATCTGTGTGTATATAGATAATTGAATTGTTTTAGACTTTAAAACAACTTGGCCTTAAAAGACACGTTTTGGATTTCGATGAGACCGGGATTAGGTTTCCATATTTGGATATCCGAAAACCACATTGATCCAAAGTAACGTTAGATCGTGAATCTCAAGTGAAGTTGAATTTCAGAGTGCAAGGGTTATCGTCGTTAACTCTGAGGGTGATTCCAAAATGAGTGTAACGAGATAATGCCTTCGGTTTCGTTCGAACCCAGAACGAACTTGTATGGATTGAATGCTTTCAGAACATCGTTAGGTGGACGATGAGCATTCTAAGTGTTATGTCCTATAAAGGTAATCGTAGCCTCAAGCCTCATCAACCGGGAATGGCTAAAACAGGGAAGGTGCAGCAAGGCTAAGTGGGTCATGCCCAAGTAGGACGAGATTTACCCCTGTCTAGATGTCCCTTTATTTCGGCTTAGTGGTGCGGTTGCTGATCACAACTGCAGGGTGGTCTTGTCCGAAACTGTTCAGTAAGGAATGGTTCCGGCTTTGTGTTACAGGGGAGCGGGCGTACTCCTCGATACAGTGATCTAGGCCACGTACTGTGACGGGCAGTACCCTAGTAGCCCTGCCATTGTATGGAATCCAAAATCCAATATGTGCCAACGGTTTTGATTGTATTACTCACTTTTGTGGCTAGTAGCTGGAATTTAATAAATGTAACAATTTCGGCTATTTCTTATTTACTTGAAAACCCTACACCTATTATAATATCATCGGATTTCCTATCAAATGTTTTAGTTAGCGTAAGGTAAAAACTTTTCCATGTTTATGTGTGGGAAGTCTTACGTGATACCTTTTATTTTCAAAAGTTAAGAAACTTTAACCTGTTACTCACACCAGACCCATGTCTGACCCGGAGTTTATTTCTGTTTTTCTTAAACTCTTGGGTACTCAAATTTTTACGAGTAGCCAAGGGATTCAGGTTAGCTTTGACGAATTATGGAGGAGCAATGGAGCAGGAAGCTTCGGCGTATAGATATATAGTTTTCCGCTGTGCTGGTATCTCTGAGTGTTTTCTGTTTGTGTATTGAGTTGTAATAACTAGACAGGTGTTTATAACTGTCTAGTATGTGTTGTATATGTCTGTGTAACTCTGATAATTGTTGTATACTATGTAATACTTATGTTATTAATATAATTTATTCGTTCCGCTGTTGAGATTCTAGTGTTTCTTCTTTCTCTTCTTTCTTTGCTCTTTTCTATCCCTTTCTTTCTTCAAGATGATACGACTTTTGTGGAGAAAAAGTCGGGTCGTCTCATTTGGTATCAGAGCACTAGGTTGTGCGAATACCTAGTCTCTGGAGTGGTGTCTGTCTTGAGAGAGCGTATTTGTATTTTTAATATATATATATATATACATATATATATATATATATCTACCTATATGTTGGTTTAACTGTTCAGGTTTTACAATATAAGTTATGAAGGTAGATGAGGTAGTGTGGTGTAACACAACTACCATTGGTTGGAGTTTGAATGTTTGAGGTTGGAAGTATGCCTTTCGAGACTGTAGACCTAATACCGTCTCTAGTGAGTTTTGCTTGGAGTAAGTATTTCATTGATCTCTGAAGGAAACCTTTTAAAGGTTCGGAGTTCATCTCGAAAGTGCAGAGTTGGGTGAGTTGAGTTTGGATGTCGGTTGGGCAGAAGCAAGCGAGTGATGGTATCTTGATATCTCAGGATGTAGTAGCTGCGTGATGAGACGCCGTGACTATGGATGTTTCCGAAGATGTTTCTTTGGAACAAGAGTAAGGAAGTGCATTTGTTTCGGTGATGTGGCTGAGTCCAGCAGAGTGTTCTGTTTGCCTTGAGGTCCGAGTTTCTCGAAGAGCTTTGGATTGAGAATTCTTTAGCTTTGGTGTTAGCAGTGCAGCTCGGAGTGTTCGGTGTGGCAGGAAGTCTTCTGGCTGGGTAGTTTTTTTGAAGGTGGAGTTCAGAAGCAGCAGTGTGGATCCATTTCTTCGATGGATTGGTTAGGCCAGCATAAGCTGTTCTGATTGGTTGAGAGAGAGCAGTTTCTTTGGATAAGGCTGGATTGATCGCAAAAGTGACTTGCGATAGTTGAGTGTTCTCTTGAGTTGTTGGAGATTGTCCGGATGTCTTTTGGCAAATCAGAGTTTGTCCGCATCTGGAGATCGAGTTTTCTTATCGATTTGGATTCCAGGATTGGTACTAGTGGTTCAGTTAGTATATGGATGGATTCCTTTAGATGGAGTTGGTGAAGCAACTCAGGTTTCGGGGGAATTTCTGAGTTTTCTCCTATGGATATGTGGAACCATATTTCTGTGCTGGGTTGTCTAGTCTGTGCTCGTGCTCTTTGTCAGTATTTTCTTCTGCTTCGGATCAGAGTTGTGCAGCGGAAGCAGTTTGGGAGTGCTTTTGTTTTGTCTTTTCCAGATAAGGAGAAGTTTGTTCTGTCTTCTGTTGTTGTGGAGTAGAGTTGTGTTCCTGGTTTTGAATTGATCTTGAGGAGATCATTGGATTGTTTTGGACCAGTCTGTTTCTAGTGGAATCAGCAAAGGTTGAGCTGATCAAGAAGGATGTTGGTGGTCCAGGATCGTTCGAAGAGATTTTATGGATAAGAGGAGAAGGAATTTGGATTCTGGAGTCGGACATTGGGTTTTGGTTTAGTTTTTCTCCGATCTAAGGAGCTATAAGTTTTGGTAAGTCTATGAAGCTAGCTCCGAGGTGTTTTGGATTTCTTCTATGTTTTGGTAAGATAAGTGTTTGGTTTTCGAGAGTTGAATTGACGGTTTGGATAACTGGAATTCAGAGTGTTTCACGTATCTCTGAGGGAGTATGTGTTTGATATTTCTGGTTGTAGAACCAGCAGTTCAGGAGGATTTGTTTGCTGAGTTAGACTCGTCTGTAGCTTGATATCTTGTTTAGAATTGTAGATATAGATGGATAGGAGCTCTGTAGCTTAATAGTATTGATTTTTTGAATTCTATAGAGCGAGTATCCCGATATTTTTTACTGGGGAAACTCGTGAAAGTTCTATTCAGAAATTTTTCTGGATAGTTAAATTTGTTCTGATTGTGTGAATTGGTTGCTTTGGTTGTTAGCATATGATTAACATATGCTGTGTTTTAAAATAAAATCTTTAAATAGATTATTAAACTACCTTTGTTTTAAATTTCGGGGACGAAATTCTTTTAAGGGGGGAGGATTATGATATCCCGGAATTTTGGACAATATAAATTTAATAATCCGTGTTTAAATTTAAATTGATTTGATAATTTTTTTTAAATAAAATTGAATTGATTTAATAATCTTCTATTTAATTCTTGAATTTATTTTTAATAAGCTAATAAATCTGTTTTCTATTTATAATATGTATATATTTATATAGATAAGTTTGGTTTTAAATTTAATTGATAAAGCAAATTTTCTAATTATAATATTTTGAAATTGGGAAATTTTGATTTATTTTTGAATTAAGCTTTTCAAAAACTATTTTAATAAAATAATTAAATGATTTTAAATATATAAAATAAATGTTTTATTTGTTTAAAATACATTTTGACTTAAGTTTGAATATTAAAATAAGTTATAAAAATGTTTGTTTTATTCTTTTTAAAATAGTGATTAATAATTATGATTTGTAAATTAAATATGAGAATTTAAAATACAATTTAAAATATGAAACATGTATTCATATAAATAACAAGTAATTTATAATCTCTTTTATAAATTTATTTTAAAATGAATTAAAAAATTATTTTCAAGTGATTGATTTGTATATTGTTTTTATTTATAATAATACTTGGTTTTTATTCTTTAAAAATTATTTATCTATATACATAACTAAGTATTAAAACTAATTAACTAAGTTAAACTTTCATTAACACTTAATTAACAATATTAATTAATTAAAGATATATGTGTAAAAATCTTAGATTTTAATATAACAAATGTAATCTAAATATCATTTTAAAATGACAAATGTTCATATTTAGACAAGTGTCATGGTTTAAATTTTAGTTTTCTTTGATTTTAAAATAAACCATAAGTATGGTTATTTAAACTTGCATCTTCCCATTTCTTTTTCTTTCTTCATTTTCATTCTAAATCAAAGAATTCTTTCAGCTGAGAAAAACCTTTTCCATCTCTTCAAAAATCAAATGCATATCAAATTCTTGAAAAATCAAACTTTTCATCCTAAAATCTGCATTTCCCTCTTCCAAAAGCAAATATGCATTCCATTTTCAAGCAAGCTACCTGCATGCAGAAATAAAAGCCTGCATTTCCTTCTTCTAAATCTAAAAATCATGATTTCCTGCATTTTCTTTACTGGAAGCACATGCAACATCAAATGCATAGAAACCTGAAAATTTCTCCCTGTTCAACGTGCAAAAGTCTGCATCTTATTCAATCTGAAACAAGGGCCTGCATCTTCTTGTAAGCTGGAGCATGCATTTCTTCAAAACAGGAAAATTTGCCTTTGCATACAACAAGCTTTATGCAAGCATTCAAGCAAGTTGAAAAAAAAGATGTTATGCATGCTTAATAAAAAGAAAAATCTGTGCTCTGTCTGCATGATTAATAAGGTGAGTAACTCAAATTTTAAAAATTAATTAAATAGGTAAAGGTTGTTTTCATGTTTTTTTTAATAAGAAATGAATTTATAATATGATTTTGCTGTGAATACCTATATGTGAATGTATTTCTGGGTGCATGCATATTATCTATCATATTTCTGTTCCTTAAATTTCAAACCTCTGTTTAATCTAAAGTTCATTTCCTCCTATCGTAATCTTTGTTATGATTTAGGATGTATCTAAAATTGATTGTTAGGCATAGAGAAAGTTTTAAAATTTATATAAGTGAATAAAGCTTTTGTTTTTGCCTGGAAATATAATATAACAGAGTAACAATTGGTATAAGATGAAAATTCAAACTACATGCATCTATATTTCAGATTTGTATATCAAACCATCATGTAAAATTAAGATTTTTAAAAGTAAAACTACAAATTTTTATTTCTTAAACCAGAAAGCCATTCAAACTTCACTGTAATATGCATTTTGGGTTAGTTCAGATGATATTTGTGTTTGGTTGAGTTGAAATTCTTCTAGAGATGGTGTAATGATCTGAGTTGATGAGAAAATTCTTAGATTAGGTTGCAATTCGTTTTTGATGTTGTAATTGGGATTTATAAATTATAACCCTAGTTTTCTCTGAGTCTAGAAGAATGGATCATTTCGGCATCTCTAATTGATCGAGTTTAACGAACTTTTGGAGGATGATAGCTTGTGAGTTGGCCAATACGTGACCGGAATTTCAACTGCTCCGGTGGCGGGTGGCGCGAGGACGAGGGTGTTGACAAGTTGGATTGTTTGGTTCTATCTGTTGTTCTAGGTTTGGGAAAATTGGTCGCGACCTTGAATTAGGGCAAATGACGATGGGGATGGTGTTTGGTTGGCCTGAGAAGATGATGGGCAACTGTGGGAAGGTCGTGTGGTTGGCCAGCGATGGCCGGAGATGATGTACAGGTGCACAGTTCATAGGTGGATACATTGGGTTACATTTTTTGATGGCATCATGATTGACTCGGGGGATTTGGGTTTCTGCTCGTAGCAAATTGATTGCTGACTCGAAGTATAATATAGGGAGGCTCGGGTATTTGAATTGTTTAAGGCTTTTCAAAATAGAAATGGAAACCTGTTTACAGTTTTAAAAATTAAAAGTAGAAGTAAAAGTTTTTAAATGCAAACTAAAATCTGAACTAAGGTTTAAACCTGAAATTTAAATATGAATTCAACAGTTTAAATTTTGGTTTTGAAATCATTTGAATTTTTAAATTTTAGTTTGGGTTTTAAATAGAAACAGAAATCTGTTTTCTGTTTTTAAATTTAAAAGTAAAGTTTAAAATGCCAATCTGTAAATTTAAACAAAGTTTAAAATATGAAACTGAATATGGATTCAAAGTAGTTTGAATCTGAGATTTAAAATAATTTAAGTTTTAAAATTAAAAAAAAAAACTGGTTTTAAACAATTTTTAAGTGTATTTAGTTTTGAACTTAAAACTGAAGTTTAAAGTCTGTAAAATAGAAATTTAAAATCAGTTTAAATCTGAGTTTGTGAAATCTAGAATTTGGTTTAAAATTTCAGGTTTTAAAATAAAATAAGTTCTTTTAAAATTTATTTTGTTTTAACTATTTTGGAAATGGTTAAATAATTTTGAATTTTAAAATGAAGATGTAAAATGTAAGAAGAGTTTTTAAAATTTAAGTTTGAATCTGGAATGAAGATTCAAGCTGTATTTCAGATTTTAAATTAAAAGTAAATTTTTAAATTTGATTTAAATAACCTGGAATGTTTAAGTGAGTTTTAAATTGATTTGGATTTAAATTGAATTGGGATTTAAATTCTTTTAAAAACTTAGTTTATAAAGTGTATGTTTCTTTTAACATATGAGATAAATGTTTTGAATTATTTTTAAAATCTTGTTTAAGATAAATTTGTATCTTAAGTTTAAAATGAAATTTAAAGTAGAATTTAAAGTAAATTTTGAAACAAAGTATTTTTAAAATACTTTATATAAGTAAGAAATGTTTTCTTAAAATTAAGTTAGAGCTTAAAAAAAATTTGAATTCATTTAAATTATTAAAGTTAAATGAATAATTAATTATTTAATTAATTAATAATGTGGATGACTAATTAAGTAATTAATAATTTTTAAATTAATTAATTAAATACTTAATATTAATTAATTAAGGTTAATTAATCTATAATTAAGGATTGTTAATTAAATTTTAATTAATGATTAAGATTTATTAATCAAGTGATTAAGGATTAATTAAGTTGTAGTTAACACTTAATTAATTTAATAATTAGAGATTAATTAATTGATAATTAATCTGAGTTAATTTCTTAATTAAGTAATAAGAAATGTTAATGAAGGTCATTAACTTAAGATTATTTAACAATTAATTATTGTGATTAATTTTTAATAATTAATTAGATTAATTAATTAATAATAATCATGTTTGAATTGTTTAAGTTTAATTACTTAATGGAAGTAATTAATGAGTTAATTACTTAATGTAATTAATTGGTTTAATGTGATTAGTTTATATTAATTTATTAAGTTTAATTAATTTAAACACTTGATGGTTGATGAAAAATTACTTTATGTAATTAATGGGTTTTTAATTACTTAGGGAAGTAATTAATTGATAATTACTAATGTAATTAAAGATGTTTAATGACGGAAGTAATTTGGATTTAAATTACTTGGAAATTAATCAAGAGATTAACTGATATAATTAATTAAGAGTAATTAATTTATTGATGAGTAATTAAGGGAAGTTAATTACTGAATGGTTATTAATCAAGAGTGATTAATATATGTATGGTTTAATTGCAGATTAATTACATAATGTAATTAATTTTAATAGAGAGATTGATTAAATTATAATTAGAAATCATTAATTAATAAAATTAAAATTTAGAATTGATTAATTAAGGAATAAGCAATAAATGAAGTAATTAATTAATAAAGGATTAATGTAATTAACTTTAGTTAATTAATTGGTTAAGTAATTACAAGTTAACTATTGTAAATTGTTAAGTATAATTAATTTGTGTAATTAATTTAAAGACTAATTACTTATTGTAATTAGGATATTATTAATCAGTAATGATTAATTAAATAATGAGATGGTGATTCTTTAATTGATTTGTAATCAATTAATGGTTAAGTTAAGCAGGATTATAATGATGAAGTAAGTAATTTAATTTATTTTAAATTAATTAGAGATTAAGTAATTAATTTAATTCATTTTAAATTAATTATAAATGGTATGATCATTGAATCATTGCTTATGTATGAATGATTGATATTAGTTGCCTTGTATGGTTTGTAATCTCAGCTATGAGATGAGTAATGTTGTATGATATGGATGCATTGGTTGCATTGTGATGATGATATGGATTATCTGTTTATGATATGAATTATCTGTTGATGATAATGTTGATTATCTATTGTGATGTGAATTATCTATCTATGTATATATATAATTGAATTGTTTTAAACTTTAAAACAACTTGGCCTCAAAAGACACGTTTTGGATTTCGATGAGACGGGGATCGGGTTTCCATATTTGGATATCCGAAAACCACATCGATCCAAAGTAACGTTAGGTCATGAATCTCAAGTGAAGATGAAGATTCAGAGTGCAAGGGTTATCGCCGTTAACTCTGAGGGTGATTCCAAAATGAGTGTAACGAGATAATGCCTTCGGTTTCGTTCGAACCCGAAACGAACTTGTATGGATTGAATGCTTTCAGAACATCGTCAGGTGGACGATGAGCATTCTAAGTGCTATGTCCTATAAAGGTAATCGTAGCCTCAAGCCTCATCAACCGGGAATGGCTTAAACAGGGGAGGTGCAGCAAGGCTAAGTGGGTCATGCCCAAGTAGGACGAAATTTACCCCTATCTAGATGTCCCTTTATTTCGGCTTAGTGGTACGGTTGCTGATCACAACTGCAGGGTGGTCTTGTTCGGAACTGTTCAGTAAGGAATGGTTCCGGCTTTGTGTTGCAGGGGAGCGGGCGTACTCCTCAGTACGGTGATCTAGGCCACGTACTGTGACGGGCGGTACCCCAGTAGCCCTGCCATTGTATGGAATCCAAAATCCAATAAGTGCCAACGATTTTGATTGTATTACCCACTTTTGTGGCTAGCAGCTGGAATTTAATAAATGTAACAATTTCGGCTATTTCTTATTTACTTGAAAACCCTAGACCTATTATAATATCATCGGATTTCCTATCAAATGTTTTGGTTAGCGTAAGGTAAAAACTTTTCCATGTTTATGTGTGGGAAGTCTTACGTGATACCTTTTATTTACAAAGGTTTTTCAAAAGTTAAGAAACTTTAACCTGTTACTCACACCAGACCCATGTCTGACCTGGAGTTTATTTCTGTTTTTCTTAAACTCTTGGGTACTCAAATTTTTACGAGTAGCCAAGGGATTCAGGTTAGCTTTGATGAATTATGGAGGAGCAATGGAGCAGGAGGCTTCGGCGTATAGATATATAGTTTTCCGCTGTGTTGGTATCTCTGAGTGTTTTCTGTTTGTGTATTAAGTTGTAATAACTAGACAGGTGTTTATAACTGTCTTGTATATGTTGTATATGTCTGTGTAACTCCGATAATTGTTGTATACTATGTAATACTTATGTTATTAATATAATTTATTCGTTCCGCTGTTGAGATTCTAGTGTTGTTTCTTCTTTCTCTTCTTTCTTTTCTCTTTTCTATCCCTTTCTTTCTTCAAGATGATACGACTTTTGTGGAGAAAAAGTCGGGTCGTCTCAACCAACCAACAATTTACTTAAAAACATTGTATGTGTATTCTTTGATTATAATGTTGAGTGTTTCATACAGATTCATTTCTTTATATCGAATACATACAACTTTTTGATACAAACTTGAATGCTGTAACAGCACGATTTTATTTTAATATTATTTTAATGATTAGGTTGGGTATTTGGGAAAATGAGTTAAATAAAATAGTGAGATAGCCGATTTATCATAAGAACAATTGGAAAGAGGCCCTTACTTTCACCGTTAGGGTTTAGAATGGTAGGGTTCAGTTAGGTCTTATGGTATGATTATATTTCTAAAACATTGAAATGAAACTTATTATTATTATATGTAACTAAATAGTGTTGGGAAAAATAAAAATTTACAAGTTAGTCATTTTTTTAAATTGATAAAGATGAGTTAAAGGTGTAAGCAATGTCAATGTAAGAAAAGTGTATTTATTAAATAAGTATATTTTTGGAATGAAAAAAAATTAAAAGTAATTTTTATTTATCCTAAAAAGTATAAAATCATTTTATTTTAACTAGAAATAGTATTTTAAAGTAATTTTAAAGGTAAAAGAATTTATTTTGTTTGCAAAAAAAACTGTTACCAAAATGTAATTTTTCAAGTAAGATAACAGAATTAAGCAATTTTAATAATAATAATTATTATATTTTCGAATAAGAATTTGATTTGATCATTTATAATAATATTATTTGAGTAAAACTTTATTTTGGAAATTTGAACTTATAATATATATATATATATCTAAAAAAGTTAATTTATTATAATAAATATAAAATTATTTTATTTAACGAGAAATAACATTTTAAAGTAAATTTAAAGGTTATACACTTTATTTTGTTAACAAAAAATAAAATTATTGTTAAAATGTAATTTTGTCAAATAAGAAAACATAATTAAGCAATTTTGTTAAATAATGATTCTATATTTGAGTATGAAATTGATTTAGTCATTTATAATAAGAATATTTGAGAAAATTTGTTAAGGACCTCTAGGTCAAGTAGTTATGGTGTGAAGCTTTAGATAGAGATTCTAAAGATCATGCATTCGAGCTCCCTAGACATCAAAAAGAGTGCTCTGCTTGAATAAAGCATCACTCGTATTATAAAAAAAAATTAAAAAAATTATTGAAAATTTTATAATTATGATGAAAGTAAAATTTGCCAAAACATAAATTTTTAAAACAAACAATGCTATTTTACATTATATATATATATATATATTACTTTAATAAATAAAAAAATTTAATAATAAAATGTTTCGTAAATATTTTATTTTATACTTAGTAAAGTAAAGCATGGAAAACATATTTAGTGAAATATAATATATAATTCATGTTGCATTTTATAACTCGATTTAAATCAGAAACTAATGAAGCCTAACGGCCCGAACCCATTAACCATTATAACCATACGACATAACTGTCCTCCTTATTCTTGTTCATTCTAGAAAAAAAAGAAGGAAAACATACAAGAAAGAAAAAAGACGAAGAAAGAGGGAAGATGCTAGGGAAAAAAACTGAAAAAATTTAGGAATAATTACCGGAAAAATTAAGTAAGATTCCCTACCCTATTCTCTTTCATTCATGATTGTTTGTGCAGTATCATTTCAGGCCAACAAAGAGAACCAGGGTTTTTTGGGTGCAAAAGACAAAGCTAGACGAAAATAGGCTTTGTAGTGCAAAAAGGTGAGCTTTTTTCTAAAGTTTTGGATATGCATTAATCCAATTTAATATATTTGATGAATGAAATGATGAAATAGGTGAATAAAATGGGTTAGTTGATTTTGATGCTGATTTGTGGTTTGAAATGGATAATTTAACTATTTGTATTGACTGCTTTTATTAAAATGTCTGAATTGCAAAGATGGTTGTGGCTAATTTTCTATGTATTGGAAAGTGCATTTCATTGCCTTAGGGAATCTCCAATGGGTTCAGAGCTGAATATTCAGCCCTGAACCTAGGGTGGGCTCCCAGTGGCCAGACGCCCATTTAATGGGCGCCTGATTATCAGGCGTCCATTTTATGGACGCCTGATTATCAGGCGTCCATTTTATGGACGCCTGAACAACAGACGCCCATAAAATGGGCGCCTACACTCCACCCCTTCTTAAACCCCCCGCCTCCCCTCCCCTCCTCACTTTCTACTCTCATTTTCATTTTAATTTTTTTAAAATTAGAAAATCCAAACGAAATGACGTTGCATCCAACCAAAATGGCCCGAAGAACGGTTCACAGACATCCAGCGAAGCAAGTTGGACCATTACACGTTCCGCCACCACATGGAGTTTCACCAGACGATTTACGTGTACTACACGAGCTGCCAGATAGTTATCGGCATAGAGCCGAAACCGCTTTGACGACCGTACAGGTATAAATTGCAAATTAATATAACTGGTTATTTTAATATGTACATCACATACTCATATTAAATAACCCTTACTCTATCAAAAATTATTAATTCATTAATTATCTATAGGACCATTACATTCATTGTTGGGGTAGTTGGGCTAAGTGCATTACCCAGTTTTATGACTATCTTCCTGGTCCTATTATTGAGAGGCTACAGGCTAGCCCTTTTGGACTTTTTTTTGTCGATTAGGCCTGTTCAGTCCTTTGATCGACCTCTCATTCAGGCATTAGCTGAGAGGTGGTGGCCCACCATGCATACGTTTCATTTTTCAAATTTTGAGCTTGGTATCACCCCAGTTGATTTCTACATGTTCACTGGCATTGAGATTGGACGACATGGTCTTCGACTTTTCCATTTGATGATATATACGAGTCGCCTAATCTATTTATAGTTTTTTTTACCACTGATAGATGTTACCTGCATCACTAGTGTTTCTGTTAAGTTGACTTACCTACAGCAGTACATCACCAGTTATATAGCTAGAGCCGATATAATTGATGCAGTTAGTAGAGCATTTCTGTTGTACCTGTTTGGTTCGACCTTTTTTTCGAACCACAAAGGTACGGTTAGACTATGCTATTTAGCATCTCTTGCCAGATTAGACCAGCTGCATACTATTGACTGGAGCATAGCGATATTAGGCACCCTATATACCGCTCTAGATTCATTTTTGCTTGGCGATGTCAGGCAGATGTATGCTTTTTGGTATATTTTGCCGTTATGGTACTACGAGTACACGTCAAACATGAAACCCCGCATCCAGGACATGGCTAGTCATGCTGCTGAGCAGTACTTCCCTAGGATGAGATGATGGGAGACTATGCAGTACGTACATCATGTCCCCTTAGGTGTACGACATGACTTGATGGAGGCTAGGTCACAGCTTGATATGCATAGTCAAGGTAACATCATTCAACTCCTTGGGCCTCACATTGGACTAATCTAGCATATGCAGGTCTTCTGGTGGACGACCATCCCTTGATGGTTGCGTATTCACTATCTAGACGTAGGGTTGCTTTATATACACCTGCATTTATGCCTATGTGGTATTTGGAAGAGAGATGTGCTTATCAGATTACAGGTGATCATCGTATACTATATGATCCTTTATCTTGCGAGGACATGTTTGGTAGACATAGGGTGATTGGCGATCAATACTTAGATGCTCTACGATAGGCGGGATGGGTGGATAGTAGTACTTTCTTCATCGATGGAGATTACGATGCTTATTGGGCTAGAGTAGCACCCCATAGATTCATCGTACCAGATTATGTTCGTGGTGTCAACTTTGATCATATAGGACCTCATGTGGCAGCCGGTAGAGTTCAAGTACCGCAGGTTTCGTTTGACCCGATTCTGTCACAGTTCTTCTAGACTCCCATGCAGTTGGAGCCTGGTACCACTTTTAGAGCATATGACGTGACAGGTACTTTGATTGAGCAGCCTTTAGTCTTTCCAGATTACCCCGACTATCCTGGTGTGCCTTTAGTCGGGTTATATCCTCCGTATGAGGTACGTTTGTTGTTTATTGTCATTTTCCCTTTATTTTATGCTTAGTTTCTTACTATGTCAAATATCATCTTTATGTAGTATGCTGCTAGATTGGTCCAGGCCAGAGTTTTACTTTATGTGTTTCGCGATATGAATCTTGCACATACACACACCATGCATGATATGTACATGCAACATACACAGATGCTAGAGGCGCAGATTGATCAGTTATCAGCTAGACTTGCTGTATATGAGCCTTTCGGATCACAAGGCGGAGGTGATGCTGGTCCCAGTAGGTATGATGCTGGTGGTTTAGATAAGGATGATGGGGACGAGGCGGATGATGATGATGGGGATGACGATGATGATGATGGAGATGATGATGATGGTGATGGGGATGATGATGATGACGGAGATGATGATGACGGGGATGATGGGGATGATGCCGACGACGACGACGAAGTTGCATCCCTTTAGTTGTATACCTTTTAGTTTATGCATAGTAGACGTTTTATTATATGTTGCAGTTCCTATAGCTTATGTACTTATGTCATTGTTTGAGTATACAGTGTATTCTTTATGTTTATATACTTTCACTTTCTTGGATTTTGGATTATAATGCTTGAGTATACTGTGAATTCTATATGTCTGTGTATACTGTGAATTATATATGTTGGTGTATAATTTGAATTCTGTATGTCTGTGTATACTGTGAATTCTATATATCTGTGTATACTTTGAATTATATATGTTGATGTATAATGTGAATTCTATATATTTGTGTATACTTATAAGCACCAACTAGTTACATATAAACATAAAAAAAACCACTAGTGACAGTAGATAGAAAACTGACAAAAAACTACTAGTGACATAAAAAAGTACTAGTGACATATACGAACATAGAACACTGATAAAAAACGACATAATAATAATAGACCACAAATATGAAGAAACTAGACGTGACGATTAAACTGCAACTCCTGTAATGAAAGTCTAAGACGTTTTATCTCCTGTTCTAGTTCGTTTGCATAGGTTATGCCCCTTGGACATAAAGGATCATCCAACCATTACGTGTAATTGCAACCATTCGGCCAGAATTGACATAGTTGGATTCGACGATCAATATTTTCTCCATCCGTACGTACTACAACTTCATACCTGCACTGACAACATACTAGGTGCGATTCAACTTCTTGCTCAGTGGGATGTTGGACTACTTAAACCTGGTTCTCAGGTTGTTCATATGCCATACGAACAACATGTTGTTCATATGCCATACGAACAACATGTTGTTCATATGGTGGTTCAACCACTTCCTGAAGTCTCAGCTGCTCAAGGTTTTGAAAATGACCGCGGACATCTTCATAGTGTTGTTCTTGATAATCAATAGGCCAATCCTCATCAGCATGTGGACTTTCCGTAGGCACGTAACCTGCATCTGAATCAATAGAAGAAGGCCAAGAAGGCATTGTGATGAAGAATTTATTGTTGTGAGTGAGGAAGAAGATAATTATGAATGATGAATAAGTAAATCAGAAAGATCATATATAAACAAAAATTACACTTGTCCTACTACTACTTTTTAATCTGGCAACAAACAATACACAAGAGCATATATAAACAAACATTACACATAGGCATTAGCTCCGACAACAACATCAAAAACAGACATTATTATTTGAAAAGACAATTCAGAAAGCTCTCGACACATTAACGAACATTACATAACCAACTAGCAATACTGTTATCTTAAGGCCATCCAAATCTTTCTAGCCAATTTTGGCGTATGAAGTACGCATCATGGGAAATGAAGGGAGTGCGATATTTTAAATTGTATCGACCGTCATAAGTCAAACATGTAGTCTCAAACACATTTTTCGATATTACCTCATTAATACTCTTTGTGTAACGTGGGCATGCCCTAGTAAAGTTTCTGTATGCAGTCCTGACCTCTTGAACCGTACGTCTGACTTGAGAGCCCACGTCATTGTTGTAAAGTTCAGCAAGAGTGTCCTAAAAATGAATTACCACTGACTCATGATTATCGCACATCTCATCGGTCTGAATGTAGTACTGCATAAGCAACTTCAATTCATGAGACGTAAATGTCATGTTGGACAATGTAGTTTGAATAATGTTAAGTTTTTAAATGATTTAAATAGATAACGATTTGTGAATTTATATAATGGATGTTCCTTCTCTCCACTCAACAAAGCAGAGAATCTTGACCGGCAAATGAACATGGCTACAGTACGTGATTTGACCGCACACTGACCCACTTCTCTCCACTCAACAAAGCAGAGAATCTTGACTGGCAAATGAACGTGGCTATAGTACGTGATTTGACTGCACACTGACCCCCCTTCTCTCCACTCAACAAAGCAGAGAATCTTGACCGGCAAATGAATGTGGCTACAATACATGATTTGACAGCACACCGATCCCCCTTCTCTCCACTCAACAAAGCAGAGAATCTTGACCGGCAAATGAACGTGGCTGCAGTATGTGATTTGACCGCACACTGAACCCCCTTCTGTCCACTCAAGAATTAGTCACACACACACAGATATATATATATATATATATATATAACCATATGGATCTCATACTTGTTCACCATAATTTAGTCTAACAAAACATTCAAATATCAAACAACTGTCCTCAAATATCAAACAATGTCTGGACATTTACTAAAATTTATATTGCTATGCGATAGTGACTCTGAAGAAGAAGCATATGCGTTAACGCATCAACATGAGGAGGAACTGATGGAGATATACCGTGAAGCATACAGTTTAACTTCTGGAAAACATGGCAGTTCCGTTGTAGGTCGGAAATATATCAATCTTAACCAGCAAGCATTTCAAAAAACACTTATGCAAGATTACTTTTCCCATGATCCAACTTACGGTTCAGAGATGTTTTGGCAACGATTCAGAATGAGTCGTCCATTATTTATAAGAATTCTCAAAAGTATTCAACAGAACAATTATTATTTTGTCAAGCAGGATGCTGCAAAAAAAAAGGTTTGAGTGGGCATCAAAAGATGATCGCAGCTTTGAGGATGTTAGCACACGGTACAACCACCGATGCCCTTGACGATGCATATCGTATTGCAGAGTGTACGGCATTGGAAAACCTAGATCACTTCTGTCAGTCAGTTGTGGACATTTATGGGACAGAATATCTTCGTTCTCTAAACGAGGCAGATGTAATGCGCTTGCGTGAAATGCATGAAAGAAAAGGCTAGCCTGGAATGCTTGGAAGTCTAGATTGTATGCATTAGGAGTGGAAGAACTGTCCAAAAGCTTTTCATGGAGCATATAATGGCAAAGAAAAAACCAACTATCATCTTAGAAGTAGTTGTCTCTCATGATTTGTGGATTTGGCGTGCTTTCTTTGGAATGCCAGATTCTCTTAACGACTTAAAAGTTGTCGAACGATCACATTTGTTTAATGACACTACAACAAAAAGACCCTATTACAACGGTCGAAAAAAACCGTTGTAATAGGTACATATTACAACGGTTTTTTCAAGCCCGTTGTAAAAGACGTCAGTTTGCAGTGCATATCGCAACAGTTAAAAATAACCCGTTGTAATAGACGTCTATTACAACGGTTTTTCCCAGCCCGTTGTAATAGACAACAGTTTTCCACAATGGTCCATAGGTGTCCGTTGTAATAGATATTTACTATTTTTTTAAATATTATAACAATCAGTAATTTATAGTTAATAACAAATAATAGACTAATAATTAATAATTAAAAAGTATTATTTAATAATTAATTCCTAATGATAATAATTCAAAAGTAATATTTAATAATTAATTAGTGTTATATAATTACTAACAAATAACATTTCGTTTACGCTACTTATATTTACCAGATTTTACAACCTATATGAACCACCATCCAACTACTTTTTACAAACAAAAATCAAGGCGCCATTCTAAAATTTTATGCCACGCTCTAATTTTAATTCACCGCCCACCCGCTTAATTTTCCTTAAATAGAAACCCAATTCCATAATCCAATCCCTTAAATCACAGATCGCTCATTTCTCTACCTTCATCGATCCCAAATCCCTAAATCCCAAATCAACATGTGCTGCTTCTTTACCTTCATCGCGACATGCTTCTCAGCTGCGGCTTAGCACATGCGGCGCTTTTCCCATTTCATCAACATCGCAACTTGATGGCTGCTTCTCACGGTGCGTCCTTAAGGCGACATCAAGTGCCGGCTCAGCACATGCAGTGCCTTGAATGCTAGCATATTCTCTTCCATTTTTGCTATTCTATTGAATTTAATAGTGGTCTATTGATCAATTTATGTGAATATCTCTTACATTTGGTTAGAAGAAATGAAGATCTATTCTAAAAAATTACAGAAATGGCATGAATCTGGAAAAATTCATGCGCCGCCTGTAGATTTCCAAATTATAACTTCCGATGGTCATAGAATTGCTGCACATTCTAGTGTTCTTGTAATCACCTTTTCCCCTAAATATTTCAAATTTTAAGTTTGGTATTTCGTGGAATTTTAATGAAATAAAAATCGACTTTACAGGCATCCGCGTCTCCTGTTTTGGAAAACCTAGTTTTTATGCCAAGAAAAAATAGGATTATGAAAGAATCATCTCGATACTTGGTGTTTGTTCTGAAGCACTTTTCGTATTTTTGCAGTTCATCTACTCATCAAAGTATGTAAGGTATATTATAAATACACTGCAAAGCTCAAGTTCTTGTATTTAACATTTATTTGATCTTCCAAATTATAGGATTTGGTTATCTTCAATGGAAGGAAAAGAAGCGATAGAGAAGTATGGAGTGCAATTGTTACTGTTGGCGCATAAATACATAATAGATTGGTTAAAAAAGGGTTGTGAAATTGAAATTGGGGCACAATTGAAAGCAAATTATGTTGTGGATATTTTACAAATTGCAAAGCTTTGTGGGGGCATCGAGGCTATATCAAACTTGTTTGAATTTTCTATCCAAGGATTTTAGTTTAGTTGAAAAATCTGATGGGTGGAGGTTTGTTCAGAAGCATGATCCGAGATTGGAGTTTGAGATCTTATAGTTTCTTCAAGAGATGGATCAGGTTTGTTTTTTAATTTCTTTGCAGCATATTGATAGTGATCTTAAATTATAGTTTATGTTACTTTTTCGATAAACTATGGATCTTGGCTCTTTATGTTATTTTTTGCAATTTAAAAATTGTGTTTAGAACACTAAGATCCAAATTTACAGCTAAGTTTTTTTCATCAAATGGGGTCAATTCTAACAAAAGAAAAACTTTGGATTTATGTCTTAAGAAAATAGAACAAGAGAGGAATTGACATGAACTTAAATGAAATGATTAGAAGAAAAGTTGTTTGATTCTTCTTTCATTATCATTCTGTACTTTTTTAAAAATAAAAATAAATTGTCTGTATCACTCACTGGATCCTGCTTAAACTCGTAGATAATTTACTCAAAAAGTATACTTAGTTAATGATAAAAAATTTAGATCCATGAACAATTTAGTCCATTATAATAGAGAAGGGTAGATCAAGTGTGTTTAAATGTATAAGATGAATGTTGAAAGCTAAAAAGCTTGCATGCTGGTAGTGGTTCAAGTTTTCTCAAGTCCGTTGTGTTATTATAGGAATTTATATTCAAAGTTTACCAACAAAAGATAATGAAAGAGAAGAGTGCACCTCTTTTATCCATTTTAACTGCAGTTTAACTTAGATTGACAAAAATACCTCCTAACCTAATGAATCAAAATTTTAACTTACTAGTTGCTGTCTGTAGTTAAAGTAAATTATACTCAAATTCAGAGATGTAGACACTTGATGTAGCGGTGGAACCAGAAGCTTTTTTATTTAGGCCAAATTCAGAGAAGCAAACTATCAAAGAGGCCGTTGGATCAACCGTCGCGTGACATAAAGACTTCATCTCTGTGGTATAGTATGATTGTACTTATAACATGATATTTGTAGCGGACTGTTATGTGTTAATGCTTTAAGTAATTGGCATGTAAACTTATCTAACTTTTTGGAGTGTTAGAATTTTATGACTCTAGCTTTTAGTCTTTTCGTATGTGATTTTAATTATTTGACGACAATATTTAGTATTAGTATGGATGTATTACATGGATGATGCTGTAATGTTTTTTAAAATTTGCATTTATTTTGCAACGGGCTATGTGAGTTGTTATATGAGCTTCTTACAATGGGTTATGGCCATTGTAAAAAGGTATACTACAACGGTTTTTACAACGTGATTTTTCCGTTGTCATATGTGGTGGATCTATTACAACGAGGCCTATTACAATGAGAACATGTCCGTTGCGAAAACCATATTACAACGGGCATTGCCCGTTGTAAAAACACTGTTTTGTTGTAGTATGGTTTGGCGCAAGGTAAGTCAACTCCCGTATCATTTACTCTTGGTCATAACACATATGAGCATCAATACTATTTAGGAGATGGAATTCATCCCAAATGGAGTACGATTGTAAAGACATTTGCAAACCCAACGACGGTAAAACAGAAACAATTTGCTGCAATGCAGGAAGGACGAAGGAAGGATGTAGAAAGGGCGTTTGGGGTGCTTCAAGCAAGGTTTGCAATGGTCAGCAATCCATATAGATTATGGAAGAGATAAAAAATGGCACAATTATGTTATGTTGTATAATTCTACATAACATGATCATTGAAGATGAACGCGGTGTGGATTATCCTGATTTCGAGTATGAAGGGGCAAGACAACCCCCTGAATTGTTTCGCATAGCCACGTTACGAAATGAAGGACAGTACGCAATTCATGACGATCATCATGAGGTATATCGTAATGCAGCTATTCATAATAGACTCCAAAGGAATTTAATGGAGCATATTTGGAATTCACATGGAAATCAGTAGTTGGGGATGATGGATCTTTGTTTAATTACATATGTTTGCCTTTTTATTTCTGGAACAAAGTGTAGAATGCTTCAATTTTTATGTTTGTAATATCATTTATGTTTGATGAAGTAAATCTATATTGATATCTACATAATGCATCGAAAAAATGATATACCATTGAATATTTTAAAACTGAAAATAGCACATGATTGAAAATATAAACTGAATGTACATGGATATTTAAACTGCAATAACTAAAATATCACATACATATGTCAACTACATATGTTTTGTTCTAGA
This sequence comes from Allium cepa, assembly GCA_030765085.1. NCBI lineage: Eukaryota > Viridiplantae > Streptophyta > Magnoliopsida > Asparagales > Amaryllidaceae > Allium > Allium cepa. The sequence goes on from CM060932.1 coordinate 115,575,944, forward strand.
TCTACTCTCAACAATGCGTTGTTTGTACTCCATCCAATATTGCATGGTAATTGGGTCCATTTCGATGACCTCCTTTTCCATTACTAAGGTCTCTTGGCGTTGCCGCTCTAGCTCAAACCGGCCCTTTTCAATCTCAGTCAATTCTTTTAACACGGCAAGCTTTTATGCACTCCCTCTTTGACGTTCTGCATTTTCTCTCGCTTGTTTTTCATGCATTAGTGCTAAACGAGAATCGATTTGAGATTGAACAACAATTTTCTTCTTAGCTGCTCGTTGCCCTATCGGTCCAGCGTCTTCATCAAATGCGGGTACTTCTTCTTCGTCTTCATTATCTGGGCATACATTTGAGTCCATATGAGAAGAATCGCCTGGGCTAGAATTATAATTAGATCTACTTGTTTTTTTCTTGCCCTTCGACTTCGTCTGGACATCTCTTACGTTTTTTGCGGTGTTTGAGCTCTATTTTTGTTGACTAACAAGCAAGTCATAGCAGTTTACAAACTGATAGTAGTGGGGTTTCTTTGTACCATTTTCTCTTGGAAATAATTTCAAGAATTGATCGTTCGCCATTCTCTTCTACAAAAACAGAAACACAAAATGATATATTAACAAAGTGATCAGAATTGAATGTAAATTAAAAATCATATTTTTCAAAACACTACCAATTCAGCTTCGCCACCCATTCCACTTGGATTATCTGTTCTTATTTTGTGGATCTGTGACTCGTAGAATTGTCTTTGTCGATTAATCTTCCCAAAACGACTCGTGATTGCAGAAATTGACCTCGTCTTTTCAATATGTTTTTTATTGTACGCAGTCATGACTTTTGCCCAAAACGCCTCTCCACTTTGGTCATTCCCCTTTACCGAGTCGTTAGAAAAATGACAGTAAATATAACACAAATCCTTATCTTCATCGCCAGATCATGGAGCAAAAGAATGAAACGATTGAGGGAGGAGGGCGGTTTGGGGATGAACATTTTGAAAGGGTTGAGAATCAAAATCCTAGCTATGCATATTCATCGCTTCGGTATATAATTGAAACGGATGAGACATACTTTCAGTATTATGGAATTGAGAATAGAATTGTAATAGAAGAAGAGATGTGTGTATTACAATCTGAAAAATATTCTGATATATGTAATAGAATCATAACTATTATCGTTTATAGCCGTTGTAAATTTAAATATGACCGTTTATAGCCGTTGTAATTTTAAATATGACTGTTTATAGCCGTTGGGGTCAAAATATGACCGTTTATAGCTGTTGGAATTCAAAAATACAGGCTGGTTATAGCCGTTTGAAGACGGAGTAGGTGGAAATGGGGGGGGCTTGGGCGCCTAATAAATGGGCTCCTAAGCCCAGTTTAGGATTCTGAAACGAATCCTGAACATTCATCTTAATTTTGACCCTTAATTTTACCATTGGAGGTTTTTTTTTCAAATTCAGTGCTGAATGCAATGACTGGAGATGCCCTTAGAATATGGGATACTATATGAAAATTGTAGGCATGGAGGGAGTCGCCACGACTTGCTGTGGCTGTTGAAAGATCAAGGTTGCCGCACTAGTAGCAACTATGAGCTGCTACATGCTGCTACTTTTGTAGCAGTGTGAGGAGTTACTAGCTACATAGTAGTACTCCAAGCCGCTACTTAATAGTAGCATGATCACCTGCATGCTTAGGTGGACAAATCAATTATTTCATATGTCCACCTGCGCATCAGGTGGGCACATGCCATGCAAGTGGGCTGCCCTACTTGCGACACTAAGTGGGCCAATCTGCCCACCTATATAAAATCTAAAAAAAAAACAAAGTAAAAAAATGAGAATGTGAAATTTTTTTATCAGATTCAATCTTATAATATAATTTTAATTAAAGTTCCATTATAAAAAGTACATTACATTTTTTTCTTTCAAAATTTTAATTTTTTAGAAGTATGAAAATATTTAATACAAACATGCATGCATACATGTGTGTGTCTATATATATATATATATATATATATCTTTATTTAAAATTTTTATTTAAAGTAAAGGATAACTTTGTAATAATTACTGTATTAAAATTTGAAGGTAGAAGTTTTCTATTAAGAATACGTGGGATGTTTTAACATTAAATTTAATACATAAGTACACGAATGTTTGTGTTTTTTATATAAACTTTTTTATATAACCTTGAGTGTATGATTGTTTGTTGGATGCTTTGGTGTGTATAATTGTGTGTGGATGGATGTATAATATGTGATAGTTTGTTTTGTTATTTTATCACTTTGCTTTTAAACCTTTTTATAATGAATAAATGGATAAAGTCCTTAATTACATGTGGGATGGAAATGGTAATCAGGGGGCTTACCGTAAATGAGTAGTACATGTGTAAAATTAAACATGGTGACCATTATTTTAGATACCAGATGTGCTTGTTATCCATCCAAGCTGATCCACATCATGGAAGCACATCGAGTCGAGACAATTTGACCTCATTGTCACCAGTCGAACAGTTTGCTGCATGGAGACAACAATGAGATTCATGCTAAATTTTATAAGGATGATGGAAGCGAGGATTTCTAGCAAGGTGAGGATTATTTATGCAATAAATGGACTGTGTAAAGACTCTCATAATTCTGATTAGAGGTATTGTACACATCATTTGAGGAACTCGGCTTCTAGTAATATGTTAATGTGTAACCTTGGATGAACGTACCAACTAAATTGGTCGATGATCAAAATTAACTGAGAGCCTTAATAAGTGTGTAATTAATAATAAAGACATGGATGTGAAACTCTATTGATTAGAGTAGCGACTGTGTCACTGTGAAATAAGAGGCATTACATGGGTGCTAAAATATTGTGTGATGACAATGAGCTTTTGGGTATTTAATGTGTTACGTGACATATACCCTTATATTTACACCTGTTGTTTATTATTTTATGTTTGATATTATTACATTCACAGCTAGATGTAGCCAGACCTGGGTTTTATATGTTTTAACAACAATTCTTGGGTTAGCCTGAGAATTATTACAGGCTGCAATTCATGTTGATCTTTACGGGATTTTTTGGAGGACGTGCTAGAATCAACTGTTATATATGTGCTTGTTTTTTTCCAGACATGATGTTTTTGTTGTACCGTTGGTTGTACAACCTATGTATGTGTAATATGTATTTATGTAGATGTCACTTATTGTAGTAGCATTGTATGCAGAAATGAGATGATATATTTTGTAATGTACTTACTACTTTGACTATTGCTAACTTGCTATATATTATATATTTTATCAACTTTATTATTTGTGTGATGGTATTTTTATTATGTTATCAATTCTATATTGTTATGTTTTGGGAAGCTCCTCGTAATATTATTATGTACCGAGATAAGATGGTGCATGTGATTATTGTTACTATTTAGCATGTATCCATGTTGGTCCAAAAGAATGTGTAGGACAGATCGCTTGTTATACTCTCATTCTTCATATTATCAGATAGTGTTATTTTAGTAATACTCTTTGGTAGTATGAGTATAAGGGTGGGGGTTACAATTCGGTATCAAAGCCTAAGTTAGAACAATGTAGAATTAGAAGCATAAATTTGGCCTTAGTGTTGTGACTTATGATGTTTGTTACCCATTGATGGTGCGACTCTCATATGTGATGTAAGAGATAGTGAATGGTCAAGGGGTCAGTCATCGGGGTATAATATATATGTGTGTGTGCGTGTGTGAATAATTGTGTATTTGTTATTATATATATATATATATCCCTACTTCTTATCTCGTTCTAATGAAGTGGATCCTTATGTATGAAAATGAGTCGTTGGACCTGAAAGGACAAAAGCTAGTGCTGCAATCGGAGCTAATAATGGTGAATCTAGTAGCATCAGTAGTTTAGATGTGATGATAAGTATAGAGCTGTGGATCGAGGTGATAAGTAATGTGCAAGGTATGAGTGCACAGAGTTCCGACCCCCACTCTAATTTTGCAAGGATGTGCGGTGATTTCTTAAGCTTGGGTGGAAGACCATTCCACGAAAATGAGAGTGTCATGGAAGTGAATGCTTGGTTGATGACACGTGTGAGGAAATTTGAGGATATGTCACTTACCAATCCGTGGAAGAGAAAGCTCGCAACTAAGTAATTGCAAGCCAATGCACTTGCTTGGTTTGATGCGATGACATCAGAGACACTAGAGGAAGATATTTCATGGCCTCACTTTAAGGAGATGTTTGAAGCTAGGCACGGCCGGCCCAAGTGGTTTTAATGCCCTAGACAAATTTTTTTTCTTTTTCATTTTGCTGCCCCATTCATTAAAAAACAACAATGATTTTAAATGTAAAAAGAAAATGAAAACTTTACTATAAATTAAACGACGATCACAAAATATTTGCTAATTAAGTCATATGGATTATATAACAAAATATTTAAATGTCAACACGATATTAATAAACGGAAACAACTTCTTCTTGCATTTTTTTGGAGCAAACTCATATACAGTTTAGCGTATTCAAATTTTCATTTTTTATTGAAATCATAGCTTATCCATGTAACCTCTCTTACGACCTAGTAGTTCGAAGATATGATTTCTCTTTCTAATTTGGTATCCAGAATTTTGTTTTCGGATTCTATCTCAAATTGGGATATAATAGAATATTATTAACAAAACGATACTAAAATTTTAAACTTTTTTAAGAGCTATTCAAAATTTGAGTCAATTTTATTTAATTCAGTTGCAAGTTAATAGAAGTTGATTGCAATAACAGTTAAACAAAATCAATTTATATTCCATTCAAATTCATCAAACTAAGAAACAAAGAGATTTATTGTTTTATTGGTTTAATTCGCTCGCATAATAGACAACCTAATTTCAGTCCCAAAACTAATTTTAAAAAATGATGCTTTCATCAAAGTCAAGTATTAAAAAAATGGCGAGTGTAGAGTTTTCTTATAATAAACCAATTTCATACATATTTACAGTTAATGAATTGAGGGTTAAACAATTTTATTAATCATATATCAAAATCAGAATTTTATGCATAAGTAAAAACTTACATTTTAGGAATCAAGGCCATCGCTTGCATAGCAACCTTCAAATTTAAGTTTAGCGTAGTAGGTGAAGCTAAATTTAGGGAAGCAAGCTGAAATTAAAATCAGGGCAAAAGGCCGTGCATAGACGAGATGAAAATGGTCTGGCGGCAGCGCGATGGCGTGCGTGCGGTAGGTGTGCCAGTCGGATTTGAGAGGAGAGGGCAAGACGAGATGTAGTTAGGTTGCGCGAAGCGATATAATTTTTTTATTGCCCCTGTTCTTCTCCTTGCCCTAGACTAATGTCTCACTTGCCTCGGTCTTGGGCCGGACCTGAAGCTAGGTTCTTTCAGAAGCAGAAAAGGATGCTCTTTTTAGAAAGTATATTGAACTAAAGAAAGGCAAGATGATGTTTGGGAGTATGTTGATCAATTCAATGCCTTGTCGAAGTATGGTCCTACTTTGATGAATATCCCTCGGATGAATAATGACAAGTTTATTTAGGGTCTGAGAAAGGACCTCAGAAATAAGATTTTGACATAGATTTGATGTCCATTCGAGGAGATAGTTAATTTGGCTTTGCAGTATGAGAATGTGTATAAGGAGGACAAGAAAGAAGCGGTGCAGTAGGTTATTTCACCAAATCTCAGGCAGAAGCGTTAAGTTTTTCTTCCAAAAGAAGAACCATATGTTCAAGAAGAAGAAAAGCAAGCCAATGCTAGGACATCTAGCCAAAGCACAATAAATCTAAAACTGTATGCTTTGCTTGTGGAGTGAAGGGACAATTTTCTAATGACTGTCCAGCACAAATATAGGTCAGGTGAAGAAATGCTTCAATTGCGATGGAGTAGTCATATCAAGCATCATTGCCCAAAGCCATTAAAGGTGCAACTAGCCAAGATGTATGCCATTGAAGCACCTGAATCTTTCGATCAATCTAAGGACAAAGGGAAGAAGGCCACAATTTTGGAAAGTGTGATTGTAGTAAATGACATTCCTGTACAAGTTCCTTTTGTTATAAGCACGTCTCATTCGTTTGTATAAGAGAACTTATGGAAAAACTTAAACTAAAGATTACTTATCTAGTTACATCTTTTATATTTGCTAATCCTATTAATGGTTATACTACTTTGGGTTTGAAGTGTTGTAATGTAACCGTTAATTTATGTGTTTATAATTTCTTACGTGAATTGCATATTATTGACTATTTGTGGTTTGATCTAATATCTAGCATGGATTGGCTCGAGTGTTATCAAGCTCGCCTTTATTATGTTGATAGAGTTATCATCTTAAAGCATTCCTATCATCAAGAGAGCATCCATATAGTACTTGACGCATCTCAAGATGACTCATGTGTTTCTCTTTTTTCTTTGGAATCACTGGGTAATGAAATTGCTAAGATTCCAGTTGTAAGAGATTTCCCAAGTGTCTTTTAGCCAATAATGGGTTTTCTGTCATGAAGAGCAGTAGAGTCTGAGATTTATCTTATTCCTATTGCTCAACCAATCAACAGGCATCTAAACCATTCGTGCCCTAAAGAAATGAAAGAGTTGAGATCTTATACCAAAGAATTTGAGAGTAAGAACTTCATTTGATTAAAGTAGCTCTCCATGAAGTGCATCAGCTGTAATTGTAAAGAACAATGATGGTTCTCTATATTATGTATCGATTACTGGAAGTTGAGTGAGCCTATAGTTAAGAATCGACACCCATTATCAAGGATTGCAGCTAAGCGGTGCGAAAATCTTCTTGCAACTTGACCTAGCTATCGGTTTCCATCATTTACGAGGAGCAGAAGATAACATTCCATTAACTACTTTCAGAACCCATTATGGATCATAAGAATGGCTTGTCATGCCTTTCGGTTTAACAAATGCTTCTGCTTACTTTGTCGATCTAATGAATTAGGTCGTCCAAAGCCATCTGGATAATTTTTTTATGGCCTTCATAGATGATGTCCTCATGTATTACAGGGCTGAAGAGGATCATGCTTCACACTTGAGAATCATCTTGGAAACCTTAAGATCTTACCAACTCAAGGAAAATTCACTAAATGTCACTTCTGGCAGAGAAAAGTGAAGCTCTTGAGACATATTGTATCTAAAAGAGGCATTTCAGTCGATCCATTGAAGATTAAAGCATTAATCAGTGGAAAAGGCCCGAATCCATGATAGTGATATGATTTTATAGAGGTTGGCTGGATGTTATAGAATATTTATCAAAGATTTCTCAAAGATCACCGCTCCACCTACTCATTTCACAAAGGAGTGAAGTATGTTTAGTAAGACAAATATGAAGAGGCGTTTATCAAGTTGAAGGAGTTATTGCCAAATGTAGATGTTCTTATTGTTCCATAGGGCAACAATGACCTGGCGATGTACACAAATGCTTGTGGATTCGACCTTAGAGCCGTATTGATGCAATGAGATTGATTTGTAGCATATGCTTCAAGGCAGTTGAGACCTCCTAAGATACAATATGAAACACACGACTTAGGTAAATGCAGTCGTTTTCACTTTGAAGACATGGTAGCACTATCTTTTGGGCAAACAATTTGTGCTTCATACAGATCATAAGTCCTTAAAATATCTCTTTTCCCAAAGAGACTTGAATATGCATCAACCAAGTTGGTTGGAATATCTAGCTGCATATGATTTTGAGATTTGATACATGCTTAGCAAAGGCATCGAGGTAGCTAATGCTTAAAGTCAAAAACTTGAAGCAGTTGTGTCAATGATGGTGGAAGAATTGAATGATTTTCAGTTGTTATCTTCTTTTTATATTCAGTTTGGAAGGTTGGAAAGTACTTCTGGCATGATTTTAGCAAATCTAGAAGCCACATCGAGCTTGCTTGAAAAGGTATGGTGAGTCGGAGTGAAGATCCAGTGTTGGCTAATCGAATTCGCCAATGCAGGATGGTGAAAACATTGAAGATTTGGAGAAGTTTTAGTTGGATTCTAAGGGATGTTTAAGATAGAAAGGAAGACTATGCATTCCCAACATAGCTAATCTTCAAACGGAAGTTCTCGAAGAATGCCAAAAATCTAAGTTTACGATACATCCACGAGGAACGAAGATGTACAAAGATATAAAGTGTATGTTCTTCTAGGAAAGCATGAAACGATATATTGGAGAATATGTTCGGAGTTGTATGACATGCCAGCTTATTAAAGGAGAACACTAGAAGCCTAGTGTTTTTCTTCAGCCTCTTGAAATTTCGCTACGGAAGTGGGATCAGGTACATGTGAACATACATTATATATATAATAGTTCACTTGTATGAGTAATGGTTGTAATATGAAGATGTAGTAACAATCTTATGTTTTGTTTTGTGTCTGACTCGGATTTCGATGGATTTCATAGATGAACTTCCATGATCAAGGTGGGGCAATGCGTACAAAAAGGAGAGGCCTAAGTATACTGGGATACCATAAGAGAATTTAGGTGATAGTTAATAGACTCGCCAAGAGTGCCTACTTTATTCCAGTACATTCAAATAGAATGTCTAAAAATTTGGATTGGTTGTTTGTGAAGCATATTATCAGACTACATGTCATGCTTAGTAACATGGTATGCGATGGTGATCCACTCTTTGCTAGTCACTTCTGGCAAAGTTTGCAGAATCCTTTGGAAACCAAGCTTAATCATAGTACATGCTACCACTAGCAGACAGACGTTCACACAGAGCGGATAAATAGGGTGTTGGAGGATCTTTTAAGAGCTTGTATTTTGGATTTTGGAGGAAGTTGGGAGGATCATCTTCATTTGGTTGAGTTTGCCTACAACAATAATTTCCAAGACAACATCGATATGGCTCCTTGCAAGGTACTATATGAAAGGTTGTGTCACTCTCTTACATGTTGGTTAGAGATTGGAGACAAGTTAGTGTTGGCTCCTTATATGGTTCAAGAGATAACTAAGAAGGTGAAGCTGATTAAAGATCAGATAAGGACTTCTCGATCCAGACAGAATTATGTAGATAGGCGTCGAGAGGACCAAGAATTCTTATTTGGAGACAGGGTGTTCATGAAATTATCACTGTTGAAGGGAGTTATGAGATTTAACATAGGCAAGCTCTCTCCTTGATATGTTGGTGCTTACCTAATTTTGGAGCACATTGGAAAACATGCCATACAAGTTGAATTGCCTGAGAAGTTACTTGGGATACACAATGTATTCTACATATCTCACCTAAGGAAATACATGAAAGACCTTGAAGCTATCCTAGAGCCTAAGCAGCCCAAGGACCTCGAGACTGAACCAGACATAACCTTCATTAAGAAGCCTGTGCATATCGTCGGTTCCAAGATGAAACAACTCAAAAACAAAGCTGTGAAGGAGTAGTGGTCCGAGAATGAAAAGGATTGTACGTGGGAGATAGAAGATAAGATCCGTCAAGACCATCCATATTTGTTTAATTGATGTCATAGGGCTTATGTATTTCTACCGAGTTGTTGTAAGCCATATACCATGATTTGTATTTTTTGTTTTCGTATTTTATGTGTGTATACATACATATACATAAATATATACATATATATACACATAGGTGTATGGATTGTTGGTTATGTAATGTTTGGATGTTGTTTGTACCTGTTTGATATGTGTTTACTTGGTGAGCATGTGTCTTTTATATTAATTCATATATTATATATTTGAAGTTGTTATATTTATAGAAATTGCGAGGACGTTGTAAGGAGGGGAGAATTGTAACAACCATATCCTTTAATATTATTTTAATTATTAGGTTGGATATTTGGGAAAATGAGTTAAATAAAACGGTGATATAGCCGATTTGTCATAAGGACAATCGGAAAGGAGCCTTTACTTTCATTGTTGGAGTTTGGAAAGGTGGGGTTCAGTTGGGCATTGTGGCTTGATTATATTTTTTTGAGATGTTGAAACAAAACTTCCTATTATTGTTACATGTAATTAAATAGCGTTGGGAGAAATAAAAATTTACGAGTTGAAAAGCATTATTTTAAATTGATAAATATGAGTTGAAGGTGTAAGCAATGTCAATGTAAGAAAGGTATATTTATTAAATAAGTGTACCTTTGGAATGAATTATTCTTTAAAATAAAGTATATTTATATAATAAGTATAAAATATTTTTATTTTTATGGGAGATATTATTTTAAAGTGATTTTAAAGGTTGTAGAGTTTATTTTGTTTTAAAAAATAAAATTGTTGTCAATTAAGATAACAAAATCAAGCAATTTTGTTAATACTAGTTCTATTTTTGAGTAAGAAATTGATTTAATCATTTATAAAAATAAATTTTGAGTCAAATTTTATTTTGGAAATTTTAAATTTATGATGAAAGTAAAATTTGACAAAATAATGAATATTTACAACAAACAGTACTATTTTACATTATATGTATAATACTTTAATAAATAAAATATTTTACATAATGTTTCATAAATATTGTATTTATTATAGAGTATGAAAAAAAATTATTTAATGAAATGTAATATTATTGTTTTTTATAACTTGATTTAAGTCAAAAACCACCGATGAAGCCCAAAAGCCCAAGCCCACAAACCATAATAACCATATTTCATAACTCTCATTCTTATTCGTGTTCATCCTAAAAAAGGGTGTAAGAAAGAAAAGAGAGGAAGGAAAGAGGGAAGAGATCAGGGCAAGGAAAATAAATCAAAAAAAATTAGAATCCTAAAAATTTAAGTAAGCTTCCCTACCCTATTCTGTTTTATTCTTGATTGTTTTTGCATGTTATTTAAGTGTTTTTGCATATGTTTCATGCCAGCAAAGAGATTTGAGGTTTTTGGGTGCAAAAGGCAAAGTTAGGTGAAAATATGCTTTGTAATGTTGTAAAATTTTCAAAGATAGTTTTGGGGCTTTGGGTTTTGATTTGGAAGAGAAGAAGTAAAGAAAGAAGAAAGAAAATAGTTCCACATGCTAGAAAATCAAGGACTATATTTGTATAAATATAGTTTTCTCATGTGGATGTTGGGGCCTTAGGGCTCCCACATGTTTGCCTTGTTGTGAGGAGAGAAGTCATGCAACACCACACATGCGCTGCCGCCGTCCGTCCGACCGAACCGGGCCGGGTCGGGTACGGGTTCAGATCCGAAAATATTTTTGGATCATATGTGAACAGTAACGGGCCAGATTTAAGCCCGTTAAGGATCCAAAACCAAAATTTCTTAATTTTAATAAATGCCGAAAAATTTATAACATTTTTCTGAACGTTGCAAAATATGAATAGACGCGACGTTTAAATATTGAATGGATATAGCCGTTCGTAACAGTTGTGAATCGTTGCAAACGATTGTGATGCTTCGCGAATAGGTCCCTCTCTACCACTATGAATAGTGATGCCCAGAAAACATTAGGAACATTCTCAATCTTCTTCTTCTTCATAGAGCAATTTTTTCGACACCAGAAATTTTTACAAAACACTACGCCACCATTACTCTATTTTGTGACGCCACCAAGGTGTTGCAAACTCAGAAGACGTCGTAGAATTGCTCTCTTCTTCCTCTCCGTTCTATTCTATACAAATTGCATGATCAGAAACCATTACTAAAGTGTTCTCGGTCAGATCAAAGGCGTACAAACTTTGAATCCGATTACGCTATTATAAGGCTTCATTGAATCCCGAAAGTCAACAGTTCGATAACCCATTTGTACCTGGTGGGTTGAACTATTGTCTGAAAGAATCTTTTCCATAGATTCTTGAAGTCGGAAGTACATCATTATGTTCATCGCAATTGCTATCAAATTTGTCTCGAACCGCAAAATCCCCAACAAAAATTTTAGACAATATACTTCAACTATGGAAGGTTCGAGTGCTCTACAAGTTATGAATCAGCATCTAACTCGATTGAAGTGTTTTGATGGCGATAATTTCACTCGTTGGCAAGAGACGATGAAAATTTTCCTGGTCATCGTCAAGTTTTTCTACATTTTGGAAGATGACTTGGAAGAAATCCCGAAGGAAACTGATAAAGATGATGCTTCTCTAAAGGCTAAACGTGCAAAGCGCAAAGAGGACGATTTTCTATGCAGAGGCCGTATTCTCAATGCGCTATCTACCCTAGTATATAATGCTCATAGGACCTTGGAAACAGCAAAGTCACTCTAGACTGCACTGGAGAATAAGTACCGCATATCTGAGGCAAGTAATAAGAAGTTTCTTATTTCTAATTTTATGAATTTCAAAATGGTCACCAATAAGTCCATAATTGGACAAGTAAGCGAAATCTTACTGTTGGTGAATCACTTAGAGATGCTAGAATTAATCTCCCTGAATTCTTTGTTGTTGGAATCATAATTTCTAGACTTCCGCATAGTTGGAATGATTATAAGAAAAAGATGAAGCATGCAGAAACGGATTATAATTTAGACGGTTTACAGCGTCATCTTCGTATTGAAGAAGACTCTCGCAAACGCGATCTAGATGATAATCCACAAACTGAGTCCCATTCAAAGGCAAATAATGTTGAAGTTACTGATAAGTTAAAGCAAAATAATGAGACACAGTTTAAGAAGAAAAATCATTCCAAAACCAACAACAAAAAGAAAGGTGCTTGTTATTTTTATAACAAGCCCGGCCACTATGCCCGAGACTACCGTTTGCGGAAGAAACAACAAAAAGTGAATATGGTCGAAGACTCACTTGTGACTGTAGTGCAAGAGGCGAACTCCGTTAGCAGCAATGATAATGATTGGTGGTTCGATACTGAAGCAACCATTCACATTTGCAAAGACCGTTATCTGTTCAAGAGTTATGAAGAAAATAAAATAGAAGTTGACGAAGTTACTGGAGCAAATAAGGTTCCAAGCAAAGTTCTAGGAAAAGGCACTATAGAACATCCTTTCACCTCTAGAAAAGTTCTTACACTAGTCAATGTATTTTATTTACCTGATATGTGTAAGAATTTGGTCTCTGGATACATTCTTAACAAAGGAGGATTCAAGATGGTGTATGAGTCTGATAAGCTAGTGTTGTCTAAGAATGGTAGATTCATTGGACATGGATACTCTTGTAACGGTATGATTAAGTTGAATCTAATGAAGAAATCTTCTATTTATATGATTCTATTAATTTATGGCATGGTAGATTAGGACATGTTAATTATAATTCCATTAGAAATATGAATAAATTAGGATTAATTTCTGTTGTGATTTCGATACCATCTCTAAATGTGAAATATGTGTTCAAGCAAAAATACATCGAAAATCCTTTAAATCCGTAGAAAGGAAAACTTGTTTGCTTAATTTGGTATATAGTGACGTGGATGACTTAAAAAGTCATATCACCTATGGTGCTAACCAATGCTATATAGCATTCATTGATGATTATACTAGATATGCATATGTATATCTAATGAAAACTAAAGATGAGGATTTTGATAAATTCAAAATGTACAAAGCAGAGGTCGAAACACAATTAGGAGTTAAAATTAAAATATTACATTCAAATCGTGGTGGTGAATATTTCTCAAATGAGTTCACCTTGTTTTGTAAACAACAAGGTATAATTCACCAATGTACTGCCCCATATATACCACAACAAAATGGTATTGCTGAATGGAAGAATAGAACTTTAGTAGAAATGTTAATGCCATGCTCATAAGTTCTAATTTACCTTATAACCTATGGGGTGATGCTATGTTATCTGCATGTTATATTTTAAATAGAGTACCACCTTAAAGGAATAATATTTCCCCTTATGAATTATAGTTTAATAGGAAACCTAACCTAACTAGACTTAAAGTTTGGGGAAAACCAGACCCGAAACGACCAAAGTTAGGAAATAGAGCATTTAAATATGTTTTCATAGGATATTCACTTAATAGTATAACTTATAGAATTCTTATTCTTGACACCCTAGAAGTTATAGAATCTGTAGATGTAGAATTTTTTGAAAATCAAACTGTTGAGATCCCATTGAGATGTCCAAAACCTAGTATGACTAATGATATCAATGACGATGATTATACTCCTGCTCAAAACGGCAAGGAAGTATCAGTACCAGATAATAGTACTGAACAATGGAGAAGTAAAAGAGCGAGAATAGGGAAGGACCATGGTCTTGACTTCATTACATATCTTGTAGAAGGCAATAAGGACGAAGTCCTTAATATGACTAAATATGTAACGAATGTCAATGACGATCCCAAAACTTATTCTGAGGCTATGAGTTCCAGAGATTCCAATTTCTGGAAAGAAACTATCAATGATAAAATGAATTCCATACTGTTAAACCAAACTTGGGTTTTAACTGATTTACCTCTTGGTGCTAAACCTATAGGATGTAAATGGATATTCAAGAAAAAGTTGAACACAAATGGATCCATTGATAAGTTTGAAGTCAGATTAGTTGCTAAGGGATATAAGCAAAGACATAGAGTAGATTACTTTGATACATATGCTCCAGTTGCTCGCATATCTTCTATACGCTATTTAATTACACTTGCATCAATTCATAAATTAGTCATACATCAAATGGATTAAAGACTGCTTTTCTAAATGGAGATTTAGAAGAAGAGATATATATGGAATAACCTAAAGGTTTCAAAACCCCAGGCCAAGAAAAGAAAATTTGCAACTTAGTGAAATCTCTTTATGGCCTAAAGCAAGCTCCTATGCAATGGCATGAGAAATTTGATAAAGTTGCACTGTCATATGGATTCATTGTTAATGATGCTGATAAATGTATTTATAGCAAATCAGATAACAACGGTATTGTTATAATATGTTTATACGTTGATGACATGCTAATATTTGGTTCCAATATATCTTTTGTGAATGAAACTAAAAAGTTTCTGTCTTCTAAATTCGATATGAAAGATCTAGGAGAGGCTGATGTAATTTTGGGAATTAAAATTTTTAGGAAAGAGGGGGAGTTATTACTAACTCAATCTCATTACATAGAGAAATTCCTACAAAGTATGGTCATTACGATGACAAACCAGCACCAACTCCTTTAGATCATAGTATTAAATTAGAAAAGAACACTAGACGTACCATCTCTCAACTAGAGTATTCCAGTGTTATTGGGAGTCTTATGTATGCTATGCATTGCACTAGACCATACATCGCACATGATATAAGTGTATTATGTCGATTTATGAGTAATCCAGGTTTCGAACATTGGAAAGCTATTTTCAGAGTTTTAGCTTATTTGAAAGTAACCATTGAATATGGTTTATCTTATAAAGGATATCCTGCTGTGATAGAAGGATATAGTGATGCAACCTGAAACAATGTAGAATCCAAATCCAAGTCTACGACTGGATGAATCTTTACATTAGGAAGCGCTGCTGTGTCTTGGGCTTCAAAGAAGAAGACCTGTATTTCTGACTCAACAATGTTGTCATAATTGATTGCATTAGCAGATGCATGTAAAGAAGCGGAATGACTTAAGAATTTATTAATGGAAATCCCTTTATGGAAGAAGCCATCTCCAGCAGTCTTGATTAACTGTGAAAATCAAGCAACGATATACAATGTGTCTAATAAGACATATAATGGAAAGTCTAGACATGTGAGTCTAAGATATCAAATGGTGAGACAGTTACTCAAAAGAGGAGTTATAACTATTGACAACATAGAAACGAAGAAAAAATTGGTTGACCCACTTACAAAGAGTCTTTCAAAGGAAATGGTTTCTATAAAGTCACAAGAAATGGGACTAAGGTCTGTGACTGAAGGTTGATCATCCTTAACAGAAATCCAACTTATATCTTGAAAAGGATAGACAAAGTTCAATGGGTACCAACAAGAGAATGATTATGGAACACTAAATCGATAAACCCATAATATTTAGTGTTAGATTCTGCACGAAAAAAGGATGGATAAATATCCTTAATAAGTCTAGAAACCTTAAAAGGTGTATCTCAAAAACACCTTAAGAGATTTACCTATATGAATATGGAAATCATGTCGTTTCTGAAAGTAAGACCGCTTTCTAAGTAGACTCATGAACCAGGATTTAAGCACATAGCCATTAACATGCTGAGCAATACAGAACGCTTTACCTAAGGAAATCAACATTTGTGATTGTTCCGGTTTTATCATTAGGGATACTTGGTTCAAGATTCGTTCACCATAGAATCTCGATAAGGCTTTCAATGGTTTACACTAAGTAAAGGTTCAAATCCAAAAATACCTTTTACTTATGTGTTGGTTTTCACGATGATACAAAACTTGATCTTAGAACTATATAGACTTGATCCCACTTGGGTATGTAAGAATTCACTCTAGTGATTCAGCCGTCCTATTTATTTATTTTGAAAATTGGGGCAGATTGTTGTAAAATTTTCAAAGATAGTTTTGGGGCTTTGGGTTTTGATTTGGAAGAGATGAAGTAAAGACAGAAGAAAGAAAATAGTCCCGCATGCTAGAAAATCAAGGACTATATTTGTATAAATATAATTTTATCATGTGGATGTTGGGGCCTTGGGGATCCCACATATTTGTCTTGTTGTGAGGAGAGAAGTCATGCAACACCACACGCACGTCGCCCACCGTCCGCCCGTCCATTCCACCGAATCGAACCCGGCCGGGGCGGGTTTCGGGTTCGGATCCGAAAATATTTTTGGATCATATGTGAACAGTAACGGGCCAGATTTCAGCCTATTAAATGGCGAGAAATTTGTAACGTTTTTTTGAACGTTGCAAAATATGAATAGACGCGACGTTTAAATATTGAATGGATATAACCGTTCGTAACAGTTGTGAACCGTTGCAAACGGTTGTGATGCTTCGCGAATAGGCACCTCTCTACCACTATAAATAGTGACGCCAAGAAAACGTTAGGAACATTCTCAATCTTCTTCTTCTTCACGGAGCAATTTTTGGGACACTAGAAAGTGTTACAAAACACTGCGCCACCTTTACTTTGTTTTGTGAGCCACCAAGGTGTTGCAAACTCAGAAGAGTCGCAGAATTGCTCTCTTCTTCCTCTCCATTCTATTCTATACAAATTGCATCATCAGAAACCATTACTAAAGTGTTCTCGGTCGGATCAAAGGCGTACAAACTTTGAATCCGATTACGCTGTTATAAGGCTTTATTGAATCCTGAAAGTCGATAGTTCGATAACCCGATTGTACCCAATGGGTTGAACTATTTTCTGAAAGAGTCTATTCCATAGATTCTTGAAGTCGGAAGTACAACATTATCTTCATCGCAATTGCCATCAAATTTGTCTCGAACCGCAAAATCCCCAACATGTAATGCAAAAAGGTCATTATTTTCTTAATTGGACATACATTAGTCCAACTTAGCATATTTGATTAACGAAATGATGAAATTGATAAATAAAATGGGTTCGATAATTTTGTTACTGATATTGTGTTGAATTGTGGTTTGAAATTAATGATTTGATTATTTTCATTGATTGTCGTTGCTCAAATGTTTGTATCGCAAAGGATGTTATGGTGTATTTTCACTGCATTGGAAAGTGCATTTCATTGCCTTAGAATGCAGGATAATATTGGAATAGCGTTGGCATGGAAGGAGCCCCCGCGACTTGCTGTGGCTCCGGAAAGATCAAAGGTCGCTATACTTGTAGTAGCCGTGAGCTGCTACTGGTAGTAGCTAGAAGCTGTTATATGGTAGCAGCTTGTTGCTTCTTTTGTAGCAACATATGAGCTACTCAATAGCAGCTCTAAGCTACTACTTATTTGCAGCATGCCCACCTGTGCATGTTGGTGGACACATGCTATGCAAATGGCTGCTGGCCCACCTGTAATACTAAGGCCAAGCAATCCAATTATATAAAAAAATGAGAAAATGAAAAAAATAAAAAGAAAATTATTTTATGGACACAGTCTTATAATATAATATTGAAAAAAGTTCCATTGGAAAAAAATACATATGTTTCCTTGTTTCAAAATTAAAATTTTAAAAGAATGAAAACCTTGTAATCACAGTGGGTGGTTGTGTTATATACATATACATATACATACATATATATATGTGTGTGTGTGTGTGTGTATGTATGTATGTATATGATACACACACATTCATACATTTTTGTTTAAAATTTTAATTTAAAAAAATGATAACTCTACAATGATAATCGTATTAAAGTTTAAACATGAAGCTTTTTATTAAGAATACGTGGGATGTTTTAACTTTAAATATAATACAAAAGTATCGAGATGTTTCTGCTTTTTTAATATAAACTTGAATGTATAGTTGTTTGTTGGATTCTTCGGTGTGTATGATTGTGTATGAATGGATGTATGTGATAATTTGTTGTGTTATTTTATCACTTTGCTTTCAAATCTTTTTATAACGAATAAATGAATATAGTCCTTACTTACATTTGGATGGTAACGGTAATAAAGGGGTTTACCATAAATAAGAATTACACAAGTAAAATTAAATATCGTGACTTTTACATTAGATACTAGATGTGCTAGTTATCTATCCAAGTTGACCGACAATGGGGTAGTGCCCATAATCCTGAAAATTTGGCTCCATGTACCGTTTGTTGCATGGGCACAACAGCGAGGTTCAGGCAAAATTTTAAGAGAATGATAGAAGTGAGGATCACCAACGAAGTGAGGATTATTTGTACTGCAAATGGACAATGTGAGGACACTAACATTTCTGAGTAGAGGTGGTGAATAGCTCAAGTAAGGAATTCAACTTGTGATAATAGGTTAATGTGTAACATAGGATGAAAGTAATAACTAAATTAATCTGTAACTAAAAATAATTGAGAGCCTTACTAAATTTGTAACTAAAAATAAAGGCGTAGGTGTGAAACCCAGTTGATTAGAGCAGCGACTATGTGTCACTATGAACTAAGAGACATTGCACAAGTGTTAAAATATTATGTGAGGATGATTAATTTTTAGGTATTTAATGTGTTGTGTGACATCTATTCTTGTATTTACACCTGTTGTTTATTATTTTATATTTGATATTATTTACACTCACAACAAGATGTAGCCAGACTTGGGATTTATTATGTTTAAATAATAATTCTCGGATCATCCAGAGGATTACTAGAGGTTACAATTCATGTGATAATTTTTGGATCATTTTAGACGACAAGCCGAAGGAAGCCGTTATATATGTACTCTTTTTGTCTGGACAAGATGTTTTTGTTGTACCGTTGGTTGTATAAGCTTGGTACATGTACTTGTGTATATGTCACTTATTGTAGTAGTGTTGTATGTAGACATGGGATGATCTATTTTATAATGTACTCACTACTGTGACTATTGCTATATATTATATTTTATCCACTTTTGTTATTTGTGTGATAATATTTTTATTTATATTATCAATTCAATATTGTTATGTTTTGGAAAACCCCTCATAACATTGTTTTCTACCAAGATAAAATACGTGTCTGTGATTATTTTTACTGTATTTAGCATATATTCATGTTGGTCCCCAAGAATGTGTATGATGGAGCACGTATTATAGTCTCATTCTTCATAGTATCAAACAATATTATTTTAGTAACACTCTTTAGTAGTATGGGTATAGGGGAAGAGCGCCACAAATGCGATAAAAGAGATCAAAATTTTCAAATCGAGATGAATAAATTATAAGAGATAGATGTGACATTAGCCACAAATATGAGACAATGTCAAAATGGTTTTCCCATATATCATTTAAACCATAGTAGAAAAGAAAAACTTGAAATGGATTGCTTATTTTTGTACAAAAAATGTGTTAAATTTGGACGATTTAAATCTGTTCCAAATTTATATGGGAGAATATATTAGTTGATTTCCGCAATCAATCAGATATAGAAAAGAAATTGGAAAGATAATCAATTAGTATCAGAAGAGATATTAATTGACTTGAGGAATCAATCAAATAATCATATATGTTGAAACAAACAAAAATATGCTAAATTTGTGTTGAAATCAAATCAAGCAAATCCAAAAACATTTCATCCTTATCTCCAAGCCAGTCTTCATCCTTGCACCAATAAGTATGCAGCCATCAAAATATCCTCAATAAGACCCCTATTACTATAATTTTTAAAGTGAGTGGAATTTATTGAGTGATTCATGCTCTTCTCATGTTGTACTTTCTCTCCAAGTGATGAAATAATAAAGGGTTGTTGGGTCTCCGTGGATGTAAGATACTTATATCCGAACCACGTTAAATCTTCTATATCACTTTCTCCTTTTCTTTTCATTATTTGTTCTTGTGTGATTTCATAGTTGACTTTAAGTTGCATTGGTTTTCAAATAGGCAATACTAGATCCTAATCAAATACGCTTGCGCTCATTCAGAATTTTCACAATAGTTTGGTATTAGAGCTAATGTTATTGTTCTGCTTGGGTATTAATGGCTACTTCTTGAAAGTCTATTGGTAGATCTGGTGTCAATTATGTCGTTACACATTTTGATGGAAAGGGAGACTTTGGAACTTGAAAGATGAAGATGGAGGCAGTGTTGAAGAAGGAGAAGACTTTTAAGATTGTTTCTGCACTTGAGAAATTGAAAGATATTGAGGCAGCTGTTTTGAAAGAGATGGAAGATAAGCTCTTACAACAATTCAGTTGAGTGTTTCAGATGAAATTCTTAGAGAATTATCTCAAATGAAGACGACGAAGGAATTATAGGATGCATTATATAATGCATAACAAAACAAATCTCTCACCAATCGGATTATTCATCAGCAACAACTTTATTCATTTAAGATGAAGCCTGGAGCCGACCTTATGGAGCATGTAGATGCTTTGACCACTTTGATTATGAACCCAAAGACAGTGGATGTTGATATTACTGATGAGGCTAAAGCAGTGATCCTCTTGTGTTCCTTGCATAAGGAGTATACTGCTTTTGTTAATTCCATGATATATGGTCATGGTATGACTATTCTATCAGATGTAAAGGCTGGTCTTCATAATGAAATGTTGAGAGGTAGATTGATGAGCACTAGTTTGGATAGTGATACAGAGGGCTTGTCTTTTTATAAAGGTAGAAGTCAAAGCAAGTCAAAGAATGGTGGAGGTTGAAGTAGTTCAAGGTCTCAATTTAGGGGGCCTAACTGATTGAATTTGCATTATTGTAAGAAACTGAAGCACTTTATAGCTCAATGTATACCAAACTCGAAGGAAGAAGAAAAGACCCAAAGCAAGCTTTAGCATTTACTGTAGAGAAATTAGATATAGAGAGTGATACCGATGTATTTACAACTTGGCTCTTTTGGGAAGAGCAACATATGCTTATTGATTCTGGCGCATCCTATCATATGACACCTGATAATAACCGCTTCTCTACATACCATGAGATTAATGGAGGAGAGGTTCTGATGGACAATGATGATTTTTGCCATATGGTTGGTGTTTGTAGTTTGAAGATCAGGATATTCAATGGTGTTATTAGTACTATTACTGATGTTTGATGTGTACCTGATTTGAGAAGGGGCTTGATTTCTATTAGGTCTTTGAGTAGGCTTGGATTGAAAATTGTAATTGAGGGAGAGAAGATGAAAATATCGAAAGGTTCCATGATTTTTATGAAAATTGTGAGGGCAGGAAAACTTTATTTATTGAAGGGTACTACTATTGTTGGTGAATCGGCTTCTGCCACTTCCGTTGATCCAGATTTTTCCAAATTATGGGACTTGCGAATGGGACATATTGGTGATTGCAATTTGGATGAGTTGAGAATGCGAGTACTAATTGATGATTTTCATCACTCAAAGCTTGGCTTTTGTAAAGAGTGTGTTCTTGGAAAGCAAACAAAGGTTTCTTTTGGCACCGGTGAGCGTAAAGAAAAAATTGTCTTGGAGTATGTTAATGTAAATGTTTGGGATCCCTCCCCTTACCCGTCCTTAGGTGGAGTCTGGTACTTCATTTCATTTATAGGCGATTTCTCGCATAAAGTACGGGGATACTTCCTACAGCCTAAGAGTGAAACCTTTGCCAGGTTTCGAAAGTGGAACTCTATGGTTGAAAAGCAGTCAGGAAAGAAGTTCAAAATTAATCGTTTGGATAACGATGATGAATTTTTATCATAGGAATTCATCGATTTTTGTGAGTCCGAAGTTATTAAATGGCATTACACCACACATGGCAATCATCAGTCTAATGAAGTTGCTGAAAGAATGAATCTGACATTATTGGAGAGAACTCATTGCCTCAGATTGACTGCTAAGTTGAAGAAGGGGTTTTGGTTAAAAACTTTATCTATGACAGCTTTTCTCATCAACTGCACGCCTTATAATGCGATAGATAAGAAGATCCCTATAGATATATGGAAAAGACCTCCTGTTAGCTATTCATTTCTCAAAGTGTTTGGATGTCCAACTTATGCACATGAGAGCAGAGGAAAGCTGGAATTTAGAGCTCGCAATTATATCTTTCTATGTTATACGAGAGGAGTGAAGGGATATAGGTTGTGGTATCATATTAGCAAGAAGATCTTTATCAGCAGGCATGCGACTTATGATGAGAACACTATGTTGAAGGTGGAGCCTTCCTCATCCGATGACAGTATGAGGACGAATTCAGAATACCAAACACAAAGAAAGTCATCTTCAGATTCTTTCCATAGAGGTACAGATGGTATTTTCGATGGCATCATAATTGATGGGGATAGTATAGATGTTGGTAGAGAGGATCTGACTCAAAGTGGAGCCCATTCAGAAACTATGCTTGTTAGACAGAGAAGGAAGCCTAAGTAGATTGAAGATTTTGTTGGATTGAGCATTGAAGACATTGACTTTGATGACACGATAACATATGCGTTGAATGTTGTCCATGATGAGCCCGGAGATTATTGAGATGCTATTTCATTAGTTGACAATCCCAGTTGGTTAGTTGCTATGGCAGAGGAGATTGAATCTTCGTAGAAATATCATACTTGGAATTTGGTGTCCCTTCCCACCGACAAGAGAGCTATTGATGTAAATGAACCTATAGAGTGAAGGACAGCAGCAATGGTGATCTCAAAGACAGAGAAAATTTAGTTGAAAAGGGGCATATTAAGTAAAAAAGGGTAGAGTATCATGATATCTCTGCTCCAATTGTCAGGCATGCATCCATTCGTATTCTGTTGGCATTAGTTGCTCATTATGATAGGGAACTTAAGCAATTAGATGTCAAAACTGCATTCTTGTATGGTGATCTAGATTAGGAGATTTATTTAAAGAAGACGGAGGGGTTCACTGATAGTCGGAGGTCAAATTATTATTGTAAACTTAAAAATCTATATGGACTAAAGCGGTCTCCTAGACTATGGTATGAAAGATTTGATAAGTTTATGATTTCACAGGAATATTCTAGAAGCTTCAAAGACCAGTGTATTTATTTTAGGAGGTGTGATGGAGATATGATATATCGTTTGTTGTTTGTTGATGATTCATTAATTGCATCTTATAGTACGGTCAGAATTACGGAGTTGAAAACGGAGATCGATAAGGAGTTTGATATGAAGGATATGGGAAAAGCACAAAGAATTTTGGGAATGGAGATATTCGAAGATAGGAAGCAGAGAGAGTTGCGACTCACTCATGCACGATACATCGAGAAGGTCCTCGCTCGATTTGGTATGGAGAATGCTAAACCGGTTGGCACTCCATTAGGCTCTCATTTCAAGATGTCGAAAGACTTATCTCCTACATCAGATATAGACAAGAGTTATATGGATGATATATCTTATTATAGTGTTATTGGTAGTCTCATGTATACTATAAGGTGCATGAGACCAGATTTGGCCCATCCAGCGGGTGTTGTTAGTCGATATATGTCTAATCCAAACAAAGAGCATTGACAAGCAGTGAAGTGGATACTCAGATACCTTCGTGACACTTCTTCGGCTGGCTTGTTATATGGCGGATAGGTGGGGAAATCTCTCTTAGAAGTTACTGTGATTCAGATTATACTAGGCATATAGAGCTCGGAAGTTAGTGTCGGGCTATATTTTTACACTTGGCATAGCCTCAATTTCGCGGCGATCAAAGTTGCAGTCTATAGTAGTTTTGTTGACTACCGAGGCTGAGTTGTTATCGATTGTGGAAGCGATTAAGAAGGTATTTTATTTACTTTAGCTATTGGTGGTCTTTCTGTAGTGCAGCGGACAATAGAGCTATATCCAGCTAGTCAGGACATGGTTCATCTTGTAGACAATCAAGCTTATATTCCTCGAATGAAGCACATTGATGTCATAGGATTCTTTCTTATGCTTGACGAAGAACAAAGCAAAATCAAGTTGGTGAAAGTGAGTACTATGAATAATCCTTCAAATATGATGACAAAGTCACTTCATAAGGACAAGTTTGAACATCACTCAAATTTGATCAGTTTGATTTCAACTGCTTGAGCGCCATAGGGCGTTGACCCAACAACCAATTTTTTAATTGATGAATATATTTAAATCGAGGTGGAGTATTTAGTTTCGATGATTTAAAATTATTTCAAGTTTACAAGGGTTAATTGATTTCCATAATTAATCAAATATGGGAAATAAATTAGAAAGGTAATCAATTAGTATCAGAAGAGATATTAATTGATTTGAGGAACCAATCAAATAAGGATATATGTGAAAAAAAACATAAATATGCTAAATTTGTGTTGATATCAAATCAAGAAAATCTGGAAACATTTCATCCTTATCTCCAAGGTAGACTTCATCCTTGTGCTTATAATATGAAGACATTTTTGCTCATCTTTTCATCAAACAAAACAGCAAAATGTTCTCTACCAAAATATCTTCAATAAGATCCATATTTCTGTAATATTTAGCATGATTGAAATTCATTGAGTGATTCATACTCTTTTCATGTTGTGCTATATCTCAAAGTGATGAAATAATAAAGGGTTGTTAGGTCTCCATGGATGTAGGATATTTGTATCCGAACCACATTAAATCTTCTGTATCTCTTTCTCTTTCTCTTTCTCTTTCCATTGTTTGTTCTTATGTGATTTAATAGGTGATTTTAAGTTATATTGGTATTTGAATAGCAAATACTATATCCTGATCAAATACGCTTCTGATCATTCAAAATTTTCACAGCAGCATGTGCATTCTCTTTGTGATCCAAATGTACACCTTAAGAAGAAGAAAAATGACCTAGTAAATATGTTAATATTGAAGGAAGTAATGTGTTTCTCTTGAATTATTAAAAATATAATTAAATGATGTGACAAGATACACTCATAACCTAATGATGAACATTGAAATTTCTATAAGAATCTATGATAGAAAGAGAATACAAATCTATTTCAGATCTAAAACTATTAAAATTTTGGTGAAATGAGTGATCTCATCAAAATGAGTAAGATCAAAGAGAACTTGACGGATCCCCCTTTTGAATTATTCTCAAAGGAAATTGGCCCTTGAATCTTCAAGAGGAACAGGCCTCGAGCCTAGTTTAGGAAAAATGTGATGAATACCCATTAGTGGTCAAACAAATCAACATGATTACTCTTTTTCTTCATATTTTTGTACTTATGAGTTTGATTGCTTTTATATAAACCATAACCAAATTTTCTGATGGTGCTTTAAAAATGATGATGGATTTTATTATTTGATACGATTTTAAGCTTCCTTACTTTTATATAATACATAAATAACTTTTTGTGGTGCTTTTGAGATACAATTGATGGATTCTTTTATTTGATATGAGTTTGAGCTTCTTTAATTTTACATAACCCATAACAAATTTTTGACGGTGATTTTGGGACAACTTGATGGATTCTACTATTTCATATGAGTTTTGGCTTCTTTACTTTTATATAATCCATCACTACTTTTCGGTGGTGCTTTGAGATGCACTTCTACTGGCCGATATGAATTTGAGTTTCTTTGCATTTATAATGCATAACCAGTTTATGGTTTATAGATGCACTTGACGTATTCTTCTATTTCATATGAGTATAAGCTTTTTTATTTTTATATAATCCATAACCATTTTTTAAAGGTTCTTTTAAGATGCACTTGGTGGATTCTATTATTTATTATGAGTTTGAGCTTCTTTGTTTTTGTATATTCTATAGACAGTTTTTGGTGATGCTTTTAAGAAGCACCGGATGGATATACTTATTTATCTTAGTTTAAGCCTATTTTCTCTTTTCAAATTCATAACCAGCATTGGTGAAGCTTTTGAGACGCACTTAATAGATTTCATTAATTTATTCGAGGCAATGCCTTACTACTCATATATAATTCATAGTCAACATTAGATACTTTTGTGAGGCACTCGATGAATCATGTATATTTATTTTTTGAGGTTGAGCCTTTTGCTCTTAATGATTCTATGGCCATAAGTGGTGGTGTTAAAGTGAAACATTTGATAGATCACTGTTTGGGTGTGAAGGTGGGCCTCCTTTTATAAGAGACTTGAGCTCTCTAGAACACTCATAAGTTTCCAAGAGAGGCATATGACCATTAAAAGCACATGTTTATCATAGAGTTTGTAGAAACTAAAAGCGTTGTACATGCTGTGAGAACCCAACCAAAATCTTTGTGATTCGAGAGAAATTCACTACTTAGACTAAGTTGATTAACCTAAATCTTTGCAATTCAAGAAGAAATTCACTACTAAGATTAGGTCTTGAACTCACTTCTTTAAGTATCAGTTCAATCGAAAGACATTGTACTTACGTATGAAACTTTCTTCTTGCCCTGGTTATTTTTATTCATCTTCTATGAATTTTTATTTAGTGGAGGATTGTTGGATAATTACAACAAAAATCAAAGTATTTTTGTTGTCTGACCTTTTCCATTCTTTATTAATGAGAAAATGTTTCTATTTATGGAATGCTTATTTATTGTGATTGATGGGCTCAAAAGAGAAAACAACTTTCACGTTTATTTTTATTCTCTCTCATCTCTCTCTTCTTGAAAAAAAGAATAGAAAAAGTATAGTAAAAAAATATTATTTTCTATAACGACCCAAAATTTTGTAAAAAGTTTTAAATTTAATTTATTTGAAAACTTTGATTTTAATTATTTAAAAATTTGAAATTTTGAAATTTTCCAATATAATCTTTGGAGTTTGTTTATAAAATTATTTTACCAAATGCAATAAAATAAACAATTTCTGAAATTTTATATTTTGATCAAACTTTGACTTTTGTTTGAAAATTTGAAAATTTAGATTTTTAAATTCTAATCTTTTTATTTGAAACTAGATAAAACTCTAATATCTGTTATGCTTTTCGTTTCATTAAATTCTGATTTATACTTTGTAAATTGGATAACATTCAGTGTTTTAAGAGCAATTAATTTCTGTGTTTTATTGTATATTTTCCTATATCCGTCTATTTGTGTTAATTCTATTTTGTTTGTATACACTTTAATTTATTTATTTGGATGTTTCATTTGTATATCTTTTATTTAATAGCTGGGAAAAGAATCAATTAGATATGCGTTACTTTGTTTTAATTGGGCATATGTTTCATTGTTTATTTCTTGCCTTTATATTGCCTACACTCTTTATTTCGTACCATAGCCATTCATAACCTATTCCCAAAACCCTAGCCGCCTCTAGCCTTGTGAAATTCACGTACAAAGAAACATTTCCCACATCTCATTTTCATTTGCATCTCCAGAGAAAATACTGTAAGTTTCCATGGCCTTCTCCTTCTTTCTTTTTCTTTTTTCTTTTATTTTTCTTTTGTTTTTTTCATTGAATGCTCGACCTCCACCATATTCCAACCACCACCTTCTCTCCTCCTCCTCCATGACCGACCACCATCTTCCCCACACCAAGGTCGTGAGCCATTGAGAAAAGATCCATCACCAAGTCAAGTTTAAAACCCTAGCCAAGCCTATGGATGCATACCCCCTCTTTGTTTGCCTTGAAACCCTAGCCCATCTCCACCATCTCACCTTGGCCATGACCATCTCCATCTCCTAGCCATAATCCAGATATGATTTGACAAAATTAGCACATAGGCCAAGCCACCTTAGACATAGGCCGAGCCCAAACTCTACTAGATCCATGCTTTTTTCCATGTCTTGCTTTGCCTTCCTTTCCATGTCATAGTCGTGCCTTATGATCCCATAACCTAGCCTAACTTGCATCTAAACTTCATGGCCGAGCGAAGATAGGGTGTGGTTGAGCCTACAGGGATGTGGCCAATCCCACTTGTAAATTGAATCTATTTTTGTTTCAGATTTATTCATATTTTTCATTGTTGTGTTAAAACATATACTTATATTTGATTTATTTGATTTCAAGATTTGAATTTGGTTATCACTTCTTCTCAAATCTTATCGTCCCTTCTCATGCTTTGCGGAGTGTGGATTTTTTTTGTTTTGAATTGATCTCTAGCTTCAAAAAGGTGAGTTATTCACTCTAGATATTACGTACTTATATGATTGTGAAATGATGACAAGTGAATTGTATAAATTAATGTGTTGTGTTCATACCTGCCTATGATATGTTTATATGATGTTAAATGTTGCTTATATATCTGTTACATCATCTGTTATGGTATTATTTGCTATTCTGTTATTTTATTTCCTGTTTATCACACTGCAAGTTCCTTATCACTATGAGTTGAAATGATACATACCCGAACAGACTTTAGAATAAGGAAAAATCATTATCAGCTGAATTGATAGGTCGAATGAATTTTATTGTATTGGATTTACTTGGGATTGCGGGTTTGAAATGATAGAACCCGGATTTTTCTTTTAAATTTCAGATTGAAATGATACATATCCGTATCACTTGACCTAGGTTAGAAATATTATACAGACCCGTGGTTAATTAACTATATATTGTCTGAAATTTTATAAATATTTTAAATTTAAAAATATGTCATTTTAACTTAATTTGGATTTAAATAATTTAAATGAATTTATAGAGATTTTTCTACAGGTTAAAATGTATACGGAATTAAATGGAAAGGGTGTATTTTAAAAATATGACTTAACTTGGAAATTAGAAATTTGATTTTAATGGAAATTTCAAGTTAAGTAAATAAATGGAAATTTAATTGTTTATAAGATGGGTATGTAAAGGTTAAGAAATTTATAGGATGGGTATGTAAAGGTTAAGCAATTTATAAGAGGTTATGTAAAATTTAAGTTATTTGTTGAAATAAAAGTTAAAATTTTATAAAGTATTGACCAACAAAGGAATTTTGATTTAAATTGGATATTTATTAATAAAATATTATTTTATTAAAAATTATAAGTTAAGTAATATCCAAATATTTTTTTTTGAAAAGTGGAATAAGTTTGATAGGTTAAAAATGAGAAAAGGTGAAGATATATTGTTATAAAGGTTATAACAGAAATTATAACGGTTCAGAAATGCAATGGAAAATATGAACTATGGCTTGAAAATACTAAAGATACCTATAACAGCATTTCTGAAGTGCAGCAGTTTTTGAAAATATGAACTATGACTTGAAATTACAAAGTAAACCTATAACAACACTTCTGAAGTGCTGCAGTTTCTGAAAATATGAACTATGGCTTGAAATTACAAAGTAAACCTATAACAGCACTTCTGAAGTGCTGCAGTTTCTGAAAATATGAACTATGGCTTGAAATTACAAAGTAAACCTATAACAGCACTTCTAAAGTGTTGCGGTCTCTGAAAATTTGAACAAGGTGCTGAAATTTCAAAATAAACCTATAATGGCACTTCTAAAGTGCTGCAGTTTCTGAATTTGAACTATGTTTTGATATATACTAAATATACACTTTATAAGTGCTGCAGTTTTGAAAATTTCAATGCTTTGAAATGTTGAAATTGAACTAATTAACTTAGAAATTGCTGAAATTCTGAAAATTGAACAATTGATTTGGAAGGGTAACTACTTCATATTTAAATGGTTTAGATGAATTATTATGATTTGGAATATAATTCACTTTTGAAACATATAACCACGGGTAATAATAACGTTGGTTGTTAAAGAGACCGGGATAGGATATGGACATACTCTCTGTCGATACCGAAAACCACTTTAACAACCGTGTACGCGGTGGAGACTTCAGAATGAAGTAGGATGGTGGCAAAGTTCTATTGAGGTATATAGGTGGATAAAACATGAGGGATTGACGGGCTAAGGAGGTAGCTCCTCTTATCGGACCCACTTCTTCTTATGTCATTCTATTACTTTGTGATTGTTTGGTGCGCACCTTCGATTTTGGTAGTGCGGTTCGAGGTGGGCGGTAGTAGCTGCTATGCGTTACCACCGGTCCGGAAGCGTAATTGGTATATCTACACTGGCATTGCCTAGTTATGCCGTGTCACCTACCCTAACGTGTCATGTACGAGTTTGATTTGTGTAGTACCTATGGAGTATCCTCTGGTAGCCTCCCGATCAGGAGGTATTACGGTACTGTATAGACTATTGGCACTATTATGTGTTAAGGGGGATATTGGGTAACTCCTTAATGCTATTTTAAAGTAAGTTTATTTTACTGTAGACACTATTATAATAGCGAAATATTATTACGTAGTAAATAGTTTAACGGATTCTTAGAGGATGGACGGTCCCAAGCATCCTTTAAGTTACATGTACCTTATATTACAGTTCACTTGAGTTGGTTTACATTGTATAAGTATGTATGTCCCGACTCGAGTCTTTGTGTTTATTTTCTTATGCTCGGGTCAGCCTGAGTGTTACAACTTGGATATATCTTCTGGAAAGTAGAGATTTCTGGAGTTATCTGCTTATCTTGTTGTAGCGACCCGACTTTCTATCATTAGAAAGACGCATCACTATTTAACAAAGAAAGGGATAGAAGAAGAAAAGAAAGAGAAGAAAGAAAAATAACACATCAGAATCTTACAACGGAACGAATGAAATATAATATATAACATATATTAGAATTCATATACAACAGAGTACACAACTTACATCTCAATTTAGACAGTTATAACACTCCTGTCTAATATACAATACAAGAACATCAATACAGAATAACACACAGCGGAAACTCTATCTATATATCTACACGCTGAAGCCTCCTGCTCCAAAGCTCCTCCAGAATTCGTCAAGGATAACCTGAATCACTTGACTACTCATACATAATATGAGTACCCAAGAGTTTAATAAAACAGAAAATAAACACTCGGGTCAGACAGGGGTCTGGTGTGAGTAAACGGTTTAAAGTTGCTTAACTTTAGAAAATCCTTCGAAAAGAAAAGGTATCACGTAAGACTTCCCACTCATAAACATGGAAAAGCTTTTACCTTACGCTAACCAAAACATTTGATAGGAAATCCAGTAATATTATAATAGTGTCTAGGGTTTTCAAGTAAATATGGAATAGCCGAAATTGTTACATGATTAAATTCCAGCTACTAGCCGATCCCGGTCTCACCGAATCCAAACGCCATTTTAATATCCAAGTTGTACTTAAGGGTTTAAACAATAGATATTCAGAATATCACTTAAACATAAATGGATGATTCATAACACACAGATAGATAATTCACAATTATCAAATTCATCCACACATATCACAAAGCAGCATATATATATCACATCTCAGATATATCACACTTATATCATCACATATCAACCGATGACATCCAATATCATCCAATATCATTAACTCATCCAATGATACTTATCAACCAATCATTAATCATCCATAACAAGTTTGATCCAAACTTAATTAATTTAATTAATCCTTAATTAAATTAAACCTTACTTAATCACTTGGATTATCATCAATCCATCTTACTTATTCATTAATTAATTACAAATTAATTAATAAACATCACTTAATTATCCACTTTATATTAATCATCCTTGATTAATTATTATTTAATTACTTTAAGTAATTATTCCTTAATTACAATATTAATTAATCATCTTGATTAATTACTTCTTAATTATCCAAGTAATTATCTCTTAATTACCCTTTAAATTAATCATCCTTTGATTAATTATTATTTAATTACCTTGATAATTATTCCTTAATTATCCTTAAATCATACCTGATTAATCACCCTTTTAATTAACCACACCTGATTAATTACTTTTAATTAAATACTCTTGATTAATTACTTTTAATTAATCACATTTAATTAATTACTTTTTAATTACATTTAGTAATTAAAACTTAATTATAAATTAGTTCTTTAATTATTAATGAACAATTAATTATTTATTTCCATTAATTAATGATTACTTCATTAATTAAATTTCTTTTTAACTAATTACTTTATCAAGTAATTAATCACTTAATTAATTACTCTTAATTCTTCCATTAATTAATTAGTCTTCAATTAATAGCTAAATTTAAACCTTTAATTAATTATATTAATTAATTGTTTAATTAATAACACAAATGATTAACCCTTTAATCACTTCCACTTAATTACTCCCATAAAGTAATTATCCATTACTTAATTACCTCCAGTAATCAATCACTTAATTACTTCACCCAGTAATTATACTTAATTGACTCCAAAGTGATTATCTTTAATTAATCACTAATAAATTTCTTAATTATTTATTTAATTAATCATTTAAATTTAATTAAATGATTCCTTAATTTCTTATATTAAAAAGATTCTTAATTAAGTAAATCATTATCTTAATTAGGTTATTTATATTAACCAATAACACATTAATTATTGAACTATCTTAATTATTTTCACAAATTTATCTATCTTTAATTAATCAAAACTTTTAATTTCTTGAATTATAATTGATTACTAAACTTTAATCATTAAACCTTATTTAAAATAAAAT
Organism: Allium cepa; assembly: GCA_030765085.1. NCBI lineage: Eukaryota > Viridiplantae > Streptophyta > Magnoliopsida > Asparagales > Amaryllidaceae > Allium > Allium cepa. Next base: position 115,608,600 of record CM060932.1, read on the forward strand.
ATTTAAAAATCAATTATAATTAAAACAATTTAAATATTCAAATTGAACTTTTTAAATCTTTAAAACTTTTCCAAAGTTATTTAATTCAATACAAACTTTATTTCAAAATCCACATATTTTATTTTAAAACTTTCATAATTTAATATGTATAAAACTTGTTTAAAATTTAATTTTTAAACCAATTAGTTTTGTAAGTAAAATTTATTTAACTTTTATTCTAAAACTTTAATCAACATTCCATAATTAATTTTCTTTGTATCAAAACCTCTTTTATAAACATTGCAGTAACAAAAAAAAACTCAAACAACTCAAACTACTCAACTCAGCAGCATCGAGCCAACACTCAGATGCTCGAATGAAAACTCGGGCCACCCTATACAAAATCTCGCGTAAAACCCGAGTAAAATCAAACAAACCCTGAGTACCCCCAAACCCTATACCTGCTCCGAGAAATACAAGCGGTTACACGAAGCCAACTTCGAGCACGACTAACTTCTTACCAAAATCCCAACTACCACTGATACATCAATTACTCGTGCATCATGCACCACCCCTCCTTCCACCAGCGATCTTCGCCATGGCTTCGACAAGTCACCCTCGACCACATCGTCCTAACGCGAAACCCAGAAACTTATATATGATCGAGAATCGAAATTTCGACTCCCACCCACAACTGCCTGAAGTAACATCACCAGCAAACGCCATTGTCACCAACGATCAAGACCCAAACACCTCGCCGTTCTTGCCCAAACATCACCTCGATCCCTTGCATTCGCGATCTATTCTGATAGCCTCTATGCGTCGCGAAACCCATCAGAACCTTGTCGACAAAAACAGGTACGAAAACCCTAACACGATCAATTCCGACCAACTCGATCATTAATAAATTCCAAATTTATTTTTCCCATGATCTCCGTTGCCCCCTCTACCTTCGAGCTCAACCACGACCTTAATTTCGCCGCCATTCGCCGCAATTTGGTCGAAATGTCCAAAAAAGAAAATCAAAGAATTCACACTAATTATCCAACTAAAAATCATGATACTACCATTAAAAATCATGATTTCCTATATTAAATTCAATTATGAAATCAAAACCTAAATTTGAAATCATAAATTTTGACCCAAATTTGATTATTTACTGTAAATTTTAAAATCTGTGCTAAATATCCATTTTAAAAACCTCTAATTATTTTTAGAAGAAAGATTACGTGATATCAAACATTTTTCATTCACAAAATATAAGCAAATTCAAATTCAACTTTGAATTATTGATTTTACTTTGAAATTGAAATTTGTTTTAGAACACAGAGCATACTTTATGTTTACAGGCATCTCAAATCACCATTCATCAACATGCATCAAATCTAAATTCAAATATTTCATTAACATCTTAATATTCAACCCAAGATCCAGATGAAATTTTAGAATCAAAACTGCTTTTAAAATTCCTTTTACTCACCTTTGTATAAAAGCAGAAGACAGAGGCTTTTGAAATTTCTGCATGTTCTTGAATTGTTTGATTCCAGTTCTTGCATGTTGAATTTTTAACCTGCAATTGCTGTTGAATCGGAATTGCTTGATGAAGTTTACATCTAGTTGCTTTCTTCCCTCTGATTGTTGATCTTTCTTTTCATCTTCTTGTTTTCAGATTTTATTTCCTTTTTTCTTTCATATTTGTTTTGCATTAATTTTTGCTGAAAGAAGAAAGTAATTTGCTGAAGACTAAATTCTTCTTTTAATTTTACAACATAAATTCAACTTAAATTTTAACATTAAATTTTTGCATTAATTTATTAAATTCTTCTTTTAATTTTACAACTTAAATTTTAAAAATTTTATTATTAAGAGAATATTGTCATTTGTCCTATTAAGTCCTTAGTTAGCTTACACCCATACACACGTAATTACAAATGTCCTTAATGAGCTCAAAATACTAACAAGTGCTATAATGTTTAATTCATATTTACAAAAGTTATTTTCTAATGTTTTATTAATGTTTTAAATGTTATTTTCTTTTTAATAATTTATTCAAGCTATATACATGTATTTATGTAATATTTATATAATTATAAAATGTATATGCTTATCTCTTTAATAAATATTCATGTGAATTCAAATAAACATTTATTAACTAATAACTTATGCTTTGAATCAAAATTAAATACATCATATGATTACAAGCTTGAGAAATTTATTTTAACTCTTTATATAAAAAATTTAAAATAGAATATTAAAAATAATTGAAGGTGAACTTCAAATTTTATTCTTATTTAAAACAAAAGGCTTAAAATATATAAATAAGAAATTAACTTTGTTATTAAAATTTAAATCTCAAATATTATTTCAAAAGTATTAAATCAAATTAACATTTCAAATTACAAATTATATATATTAAAGTTTGAAAATACTTTATTAAATTCAAATCAATATTTTTTTCCTATTTCTAATATACAAATATATACATATTTCAAATGGAAAAACATTTTAACATTATATTTGATAATTACTGTATTAAATCTTAAAACAAATTTCAAATCACAATATATACATTCATATATATTATAATTTGAATAGATAGCTTTTATTACTTTAAATACTTCCTATTTACAAGATATATCAATATATATTATAAATAGAAAATATTTTTGATTAACTTTTGAAAAATAAATATTACCAATTTTAAATTGCTAAAATAAATATTCCCAAATAAAAATATTATAAATTTTCAAAAGAATTAAACTTGCCAATTTATATTGTTAAGAAAAATGTTGATAGATATTAACAAATTATTACTATTAACTTTTAAAAGTATTTTAACTTGTCAATTTATAATGTAAAATGATCAAATTAATTTAATTATTAACATAGATTATTAAATTGATATTGCTTAAAATTCCAGGTCGTCACATTCCTCCCCCCTTAAAATAATTTCGTCCTCGAAATTTAAAAGCAAAGATAATTTAATAACCCAGCAAAAGAATTTAAATTTCAATCAGCAATCACAAAATCAATCATACACTATCAATCATAGCAATCAATTCAAACAAATAATTTTATCTATCCAGACAAAATTCTAGATAGAATTTCCTAATATTATTTAGAGTTTTCCAGGTACATATACTGGAATATTCGCTCTACAGAATCTTAAGTAACCACACTACTATAACCAAGAACTCCCTCTCATCTGGATCCTACAAATCTGAACAAGATATCAGACTAAACACAAGACCAGCTCAACTGCCAAATCCTTCTAAACTGTTGATTCTATCACTCGATGAATCCTACATATATTCCTCATAGATATGTGAAACAAAATGAATTCCAGCTATCCGAACTGGCAATTCAATCCTATAGATCAAAATCTAACCTCTAGAGAACACAGGAAAACTCAAAATACTTCCGGAGCTAACTCTCCAGTTTTACCAAATCTTATTTCCTCTGATCGAATAAAACTAAAGCAATATCCAAATTCCAATTCTTCATTCCAAATTTCCTCAATTCTTAACCGCACAACTCTTTTGATGCTCTGAGTCACCTCCAATAGTCCCGATCAGCTTAACCCTTGCTGATTGCTTCATGAAACAAACTTGGACCAAAAATTAAACAAATCTCCAGGTCCTACTCAACAAAATGATTCTCCCAAAAATTTGCTGAAATCCAAACACAACTTTATTCCACAAGCATTAGTGGACTTCAAACCAACTTCTCTTATCTAAATAGCCAAACAGTTGTACTTGACAACCTTACCTTCCAAATCCAGAAAATTTCTTCATACTTGAATTTCCTGTAGAAATCCTTTAATCCAAGAAAACTGCAACTTCCAGTTGCTCCCACTCTAGAATAAATGCTATCTCGCTTCCAATGCACAACTCTGATCTGGAGTAGATGAGAATATTATCGAAGAACTCAAGCACAACCTTTCTCCATATACTGTTCATCCGACTCATAAAATCTTAGTGACTATTCCACTCAGTCAAAACAACTCAGCAGAATCTCACTAGAACTAGATGCTCAATCCTTCTCCAAAGAATCTTGAGCTGCCTCACCAACTTCTTCTTGTTCTAAGAGTTATCCCTCTTCCAGGTTAAACCATCGGTATTGCTCCCGGAATCCAAGTCGATAAGAAACTCAAACTCTGATGCGGTAAACTTCTGCTTCCCTCTAAAACCTCTGAAAAATCGCTGATTACTTTCATAGCTTTTACCTCCATATGAGATTCCTTAATTCCCAAGCCAAAGAATACTCAAGGAATTCCCAAACTAATCGCAAGTCACTTTGCGATCATACTCAGTTCAGATTCCAAAGAACTACCTTCACCAACTAGAACAACTTTCCTAATCGAGATCAATCTTCAAGAATGGCTTATCTACCAGAAAAACTGATAAATCACTTCCAGCAAATATCCTGCTCTGTTGAGCCTCCCGAAGAAATGGATAAGCCTTCACTATCTGCAGGGTCTGCCGGTAGTAGAATCCCAAATATTATTGAATCATCGAAGAAACGGATCCATGCTGCTGCTTCCAAACTTCACTTCAATGATACTACTAAGCCAAAAGATCATCCTTAACCACAAGCTTCCTGAAACACAAAACTATCACCCAATTCCACTAAAAGATCCTTGAGACGGGTAGACATCTCCTCAATAAAATCGACTCCAAAACAAACACCAACCACTTGTTCTTAAGGAAAATAATGAGACCATGTCCTAAATGAGGTAACTCATCGACTTAGCCTCATATTTCAATGTAGATATGACTCCCTTACTTGAGATCCAGAAAATCTCTAAACATCCGAATCTTCCCTGCAGTAGGCATCAACGTTCCTCCAATACCATCTTAGTCTTGCTCCAGAAGAACATCTTTAGAACCACCTATGGATACTGCATCTCTTCATACAGCTATTCCTTCCTGAAGCTATCAAGATACCATCACTTGCTTCTTCTCAGCCGACAAATACAACTCTTGGAAATCCCGCTCACTTGAGAGCAAATCAATCTCACTCTTCAAGAATATACTCTAATTCTTGCAAAGACCTCCTCTGGGATCAATGAAATCCTTTCACCAATCTACAAATCTCATTTGAGACGGTATTAGATCTACAATCTCGACAGATACACCTCCAACCACAACATGTGAGCCTCTTCCATTAGTGGTAGTCGTGTCTCACAAACTCCTACCTTATCTACCTTTATAACCTATGTTGGAAAATCTGAATAGATAACCCAAGAGATTAGGTAGATTTATAAATAAATAAATAAATAAATAAATATATTACAAGTACACTCTCTCAAGATAGACATCACTCTAGAGCTTAGGTATTCACTCAACCTAATGCTCTGATACCAACTGTAGCGACCCGACTTTCTATCATCAGAAAGACGCATCACTATTTAAGAAAGAAAGGGATAGAAGAAGAAAAGAAAGAGAAGAAAGAAAAACAACACATCAGAATCTCACAGCGGAACGAATGAAATATAATATATAACATATATTAGAATTCATACACATCAGAGTACACAACTTACAACTCAATTTAGATAGTTATAACACTCCTGTCTAATATACAATACAAGAACATCAATACAGAATAACACACAGCGTAAACTCTATCTATATATCTACATGCTTAAGCCTCCTGCTCTAAAGCTCCTCCAGAATTCGTCAAGGATAACCTGAATCACTTGACTACTCATACATAATATGAGTATCCAAGAGTTTAATAAAACAGAAAATAAACACTAGGGTCAGACAGGGGTCTGGTGTGAGTAAACGTTTTAAAGTTGCTTAACTTCAGAAAATTCTTTGAAAAGAAAAGGTATCACGTAAGACTTCCCACCCACAAACATGGAAAAGTTTTTACCTTACGCTAACCAAAACATTTGATAGGAAATCCAGTGATATTATAATAGTGTCAAGGGTTTTCAAGTAAATATGAGATAGCCGAAATTGTTACATGATTAAATTCCAGCTGCTATCCACAAAAGTGGGTAATACAAACAAAACCGTAGGGTCTCGTAGGAAGAATGGGCTTTCATTAATGGCAGGGCTACTGGGGTATCGCCCGTCACAGTATGTGGCCTAGATCACTGTACGGAGGAGTACGCCCGCTCCCCTGCAACACAAGGCCGGGACCATTCCTTACTGAACAGTCCCGAACAAGACCACCCCGCAGTTGGCTGCAGATCCAACCGCCCACAAAGCCGAAATAAAAAGGGACATCTAGAGAGGGGTAAATCTCGTCCTACTTGGGCATTACCCACTTAACCTTGCTGCACCTCCCCTGTTTTAGCCATTCTCGGTTGATAAGGCTTGAGGCTGCGATTACCTTTATAGGACACATCTATCTTAGAATGCTCATCGTCCACCCGACGATGTTCTGAAAGCGTTCAATCCATACAAGTCCGTTCCGGGTTCGAACGGAACCGAAGGCACTATCTCGTTGCACTCATTTTGGAATCACCCTCAGAGTCAACGACCATAGCCCTTGCACTTTGAATCACCATCTCGAACCTGTAAGTACTATTTCCGTCAAACTCATCACGGAATCACCTCCAGAGTTATACTGATGAATAGTCCTTACACCTCGAGTCTTCACTTGCACTCCACTTGGATTCACGGCTTAACGTTTATTTTGGATCGATGTGGTTTTCAGATATCCAAATATGGAAATCCGATCCCGGTCTCACCGAATCCAAACACAATTTTAATGTCCAAGTTGTACTTAAGGGTTTAAACAATAGATATTCAGAATATCACTTAAACATAAATGGATGATTCATAACACACAGATAGATAATTCACAATTATCAAATTCATCCACACATATCACAAAGCAGCATATATATATATATATATATATATATATATATATATATCACATCTTAGATATATCGCATTTATATCATCACATATCAACCAATGACATCTAATATCATCCAATATCATTAACACATCCAATGATACTTATCAACCAATCATTAATCATCCATAACAAGTTTAATCCAAACTTAATTAATTTAATTAATCCTTAATTAAATTTATCCTTACTTAATCACTTGGATTGTCATCAATCCATCTTACTTATTAATTAATTAATTACAAATTAATTAATAAACATCACTTAATTATCCACTTTATATTAATCATCCTTGATTAATTATTACTTAATTACTTTAAGTAATTATTCCTTAATTACAATATTAATTAATCATCTTGATTAATTACTTCTTAATTATCCAAGTAATTATCTCTTAATTACCCTTTAAATTAATCATCCTTTGATTAATTATTATTTAATTACCTTGATAATTATTCCTTAATTATCCTTAAATCGTACCTGATTAATCACCCTTTTAATTAATCACACCTGATTAATTACTTTTAATTAAATACTCTTGATTAATTACTTTTAATTAATCACATTTAATTAATTACTTTTTAATTACATTTAGTAATTAAAACTTAATTATAAATTAAATATCCTTTAATTATTAATTAACAATTAATTAATTATTTCCATTAATTAATGATTACTTCATTAATTAAATTTCTTTTTAACTAATTACTTTATTAAGTAATTAATCACTTAATTAATTACTCTTAATTCTTCCATAATTAATTAGTCTTCAATTAATAGCTAAATTTAAACCTTTAATTAATTATATAAATTAATTCTTTAATTAATAACACAAGTGATTAACCCTTTAATCGCTTCCACTTAATTACTCCCATAAAGTAATTATCCATTACTTAATTACCTCCAGTAATTAATCACTTAATTACTTCACCCAGTAGTTATACTTAATTAACTCCAAAGTGATTATCTTTAATTAATCACAAATAAATTTCTTAATTAATTATAACTAATCATTTAAATTTAATTAAATTCCTTAATTTCTTATATTAAAAAGATTCTTAATTAAGTAAATCATTATCTTAATTAGGTTATTTATATTAACCAATAACACATTAATTATTGAACTATTTTAATTATTTTCACAAATTTATCTATCTTTAATTAATCAAAACTTTTAATTTCTTGAATTAATTGATTACTAAACTTTAATCATTAAACCTTATTTAAAATAAAATATTTAAAAATCAATTATAATTAAAACATTTTAAATATATGAACTTTTTAAATCTTTAAAACTTTTCCAAAGTTATTTAATTCAATACAAACGTTATTTCAAAATCCACTCATTTTATTTTAAAACTTTCATAATTTAATATGTATAAAACTTGTTTAAAATTTAATTTTGAAACCAATTAGTTTTGTAAGTAAAATTTATTTAACTTTTGTTTTAAAACTTTAATCAACATTCCAAAATCAATTTTCTTTGTATCAAAACCTTTTTTATAAACATTGCAGTACCAAAAAAAAACTCGAACAACTCAAATTGCTCAACTCAGCAGCATCGAGCCAACACCCAGATGCTCGAATGAAAACTCGAGCCACCCAATACAAAATCTCACGTAAAACTATAGTAAAATCAAACAAACCCCGAGTACCCCCAAACCCTATACCTGCTCCGAGAAATACAAGCGGTTACACGAAGCCAACTTCGAGCCCAACCAACTTCTTCCCAAAATCCCAAATACCACTGATACATCAATCACTCGTGCATCATGGGCCACCCCTCCTTCCACCAGCGATCATCGCCATGGCTTCGACAAGTCACCACCGACCACAACATCCTAACGCGAAACCAAGAAACTTGTATATGATCGAGAATCGAAATTTCGACTCCAACCCACAACTGCCTGAAGCAACATCACCAGCAAACACCATTGTCACTGACGATCAAGACCCATAAACACCTCTCCGTTCTTGCCCAAACATCACCTCGATCCCTTGCATTCCCTGAACAACTCGCGATCTATTCCGATCGCCTATATGTGTCACGAAACCCATCAGAACCTTGTCGAAAAAAATAGGTACGAAAACCCTAACACGATCAATTCCGGCCATCTCGATCATTAATAAATTCCAAATTTATTTTTCCCATGATCTCCGTTGCCCCCTCCACCTTCGAGCTCAACCACGACCTTAATTTCGCCGTCGTTCGCCGCAATTTGGTCGAAATGTCCAAAACAGAAAATCAAAGAATTCACACTAATTATCCAACTAAAAATCATGATACTACCATTATTCCTATATTAAATTCAATTATGAAATCAAAACCTAAATTTGAAATCAAAAATTTTGACCCAAATTTGATTATTTACTGTAAATTTTAAAATCTGTGCTAAATATCCATTTTAAAAACCTCTAATTTTTTTTGAAGAAAGATTACGTGATATCAAACATTTTTTATTCACAAAATATAAGCAAATTCAAATTCAACTTTGAATTATTGATTTTACTTTGAAATTGAAACTTGTTTTAAAACAAAGAGCATACTTTATGTTTACAGGCATCTCAAATCACCATTCATCAACATGCATCAAATCTAAATTCAAATATTTCATTAACATCCTAATATTCAACCCAAGATCCAGATGAAATTTTAGAATCAAAACTGTTTTTAAAATTCCTTTTACTCACCTTTGTATAATAGCAGAGATAGAGGCTTTTGAAATTTTTGCATGTTCTTGAATTGTTTGATTCCAGTTCTTGCATGTTGAATTTTTAACCTGCAGTTGCTGTTGAATCTCAATTGCTTGATGAAGTTTACATCTAGTTGCTTTCTTCCCTCTGATTGTTGATCTTACTTTTCATCTTCTTGTTTTTAGATTTTATTTCCTTTTTTCTTTCATCTTTGTTTTGCATTAATTTTTGCTGAAAGAAGAAAGTAATTTGCTGAAGCATAAATTCTTCTTTTAATTTTACAACTTAAATTTTAAATTTAATTATTAAGAGAATATTGCCATTTGTCCTATTAAGTCCTTAGTTAGCTTACACCTATACACAAGAAATTACAAATGTCCTTAGTGAGCTCAAAATACTAACAAGTGCTATAATGTTTAATTCATATTTACAAAAGTTATTTTCTAATGTTTTATTAATGTTTTAAATGTTATTTTCTTTTTAATAATTTGTTTAAGCTATATACATGTATTTATGTAATATTTATATAATTATAAAATGTGTATACTTATCCCTTTAATAAATATTCATGTGAATTCAAATAAACATTTATTAACAAATAACTTATGCTTTGAATCAAAATTAAATACATCATATGATTACAAGCTTGAGAAATTTATTTTAGAAAAATAATTGGAAGTGAACTTCAAATTTTATTCTTATTTAAAACAAAAAGCTTAAAATATATAAATAATTAATTAACTTTGTTATTAAAATTTAAATCTCAAATATTATTTCAAAAGTATTAAATCAAATTAACATTTCAAATTACAAATTATATGTATTAAAGTTTGAAAATACTTTATTAAATTCAAATCAATATATTTTTCCTATTTCTAATATACAAATATATACATATTTCAAATGGAAAAACATTTTAACATTATATTTGATAATTACTATATTAAATCTTAAAAAAATTCAAATCACAATATATACATTCATATATATTATAATTTGAATAGATAGCTTTTATTACTTTAAAAACTTCCTATTTACAAGATATATCAATATATATTATAAATAGAAAATATTTTTGATTAACTTTTGAAAAATAAATATTACCAATTTTAAATTGCTAAAATAAATATTCCCAAATTAAAATATTATAAATTTTCAAAAGAATTAAACTTGCCAATTTATATTGTTAAGAAAAATGTTGATAGATATCAACAAATTATTACTATTAACTTTTAAAAGAATTTTAACTTGTCAATTTATAATGTAAAATGATCAAATTAATTTAATTATTAACAAAGATTATTAAATTGATATTGCTCAAAATTCCGGGTCGTCACACTTGTTCTATCTATTTCAGTTCAGTCACTCCATTTCAGCTGATGTAGGATTTTTACTGTATTTATTTTTCAGACTATGTATTTTTGTACTTGTTTTGAGAATGTGTTAGTAGTGATTTCATGAACCACTATGGTTAATTTTAGTTCTGCTGCGAGTATTCTGATTTATCCGTGGTCGTGATTCTGTGATTTGCTCCAAATTTTATTATAATCTACTATTTTGAATTATTCAAGTCAGACATGTGTGGTTTTATTGTCGATTTGAATGGTTTGAAATAGTGGGTCATTACGTTTTCTTTATCTACTCTCTCTACAGTTTTATCTAAAATAAAATATATCTTTCAAATATACTTAAATCTCCCGAGCAACGACTTCTATATATCTTCAATCTTTCAACCTTGAGTGCACAGGTTTGAAGGATCAATGTATTAACCTTGGAGAGTGGAGGGAAATTGCCGGCATCATCCACGACACAACTACCATCACTTTCTGTTTATTATTTCTACTCATCAATTTCCAACAAATAACTCCTAGAATTTTCCTGAATATCACCCACCAATTTTACATCATTTGTTAAACCATCTTTAATTTAAATTAATATATGGTTTGAAGGAAAGTTTTTATTTACAGGCCTGAGAAGAAAACCTATTTCAACTTTTGGTTCATTACAAACTTACTACAAAATAAGCCTGGTTTTTTGACAATTTTTGTACAATTTTAGAATGCACAAGCACTAATTTATAGTTTTTACTTATGCACTTTTAAATCATGCAAGTATAATTTTTTTTTAAATTTTTTTGTACTTGAACAAATTCGAATTGCACAAATATAAAATACCGATATAGTAAAAAGAAGGCCAATTTTTGTAGTAAGTTTCGAATGATGCCTTAAATTGAGGTAGGTTTTTCTCTCTGTCTACAAATAAAATTTTCTTGGTTTATAATTAACTTCTTAGGGGTTAATTAATGAGTTATTTGATAAAGTAGTTACCAAAAACTACCACATTACACTTTCCTTCGTGATATTTATCAATGAATTGAACAATTTCAAGAGGCTTAACTCTTTCTCGAATGGATGAGTGGGATCCATTACATTGAAATATTTTGGACTTTGTATAAGAAGTAAAGATAATATTGATGATCTGATAAAAGGAACCTTATGTTAGAGCATCCTCAAAAGGGGTCGGTCACTTCGTGACTAACTCCCAACTGGGGGTTAGTGAGCCCAAAACTGGGCTCAATACTGACAGCTAGGGTCGCTTTGGCGACCTTGGCTGGAATTGATTTATCCGACATTAATAATATCAGGTAAATAACTGATATTAATAATGCTGGGTAAATCAAGGCAACCGTAATAAATATATCACTGTTGCCAATTTATCCGGTATTATTAATGATGGATAAGCCAACAACAATATATTTTTGACCGTTGTCTTCTTTCTATAAATCAATTCAAAGTTTTTCTTCCAATTACAAACTTTTATCCTCATTTCTTCTTCATCCTCTCTTAAATCACGCAAACTTGCCTCAGATTTTGTCGCAAAATTCTCTTACAATCAAAGAGGAAAAAATCCGATGTCTTTCTCATTTCAACGATTTCAAGAATATAATTAAAATTTTGATGTTAACGACAATTCGCCGCCAAATCGACAGATCAATCCGAATTATCAACAAAACTCTCAGTACGCATCGCAATTTCATTTACAACAACAATCGTAGCATACGAGTCAAGGCTTCAATGATAAGTTTGGCAACCACTACTCAAATAGTAGTCCACAATATCATTCACAAATTTTAAAGGCGGCATGCGAGATAGTTTCACACAAAATAACAAATCTACCAAAAATTTAAATTCTCATTTTGAAGCAGTTAACAACGGTTTTAATCAAAATCAAAATGAGTATAAAGACTTTTTAGAAGATAAAATCTTATGAAATGGAAATAATGATTTAATTCAATAATCTCAATGTACACAAAGAAGACCGAATCGAGGAGAAATCAACATAAATAAGTCCCCAATTCCTAAGTAAATGAAATTCCATCTAAAAATTCTGCTTCTACTTAATCAAAATGTTCAAAAGACGAATAAGAAGAATTTTCTATTGGTTAGCTAGAGTGTTCTATTGATGATAAGAAAGGTACGTTGGAAATTGAGTTTTCTTTTTGGGTGTCTATTTCAAAACTTTTCCATGCTCACCTACCTAATAGTATTCCTAGAGCCGTCCATTCTTTAGAAACTCAAGGATGATGTATGAACGCGGCTTGATAAAAATGAAATGAGATCATTAGAATAATGGTGATGAGAAAACAAAGTGGGGCTACAGATGTTAACTTGGTAGGTTCTATCTATCAAACATACTTATAGTAAATTATTTATTATTACAATCCCAAATGTTTTATTTAATTTTTTAGCTCGAATAGGATAATAAAGCCTATGTACAACAAAACAAAGGAGGTTCTTTCAATCTTTTGCACGTTTACAATCTCCATAAAGAAGAAGATAAATGGAGTACAATAAAAAATAAACACACTGGATTTTAGTTTGCACCATGAAGAATGAACTGTGCTTCCAGTATGGGAGATTTTGATGCCTCCTAGGTGGTTAAAGAACAAGAAACTCCTCCATTTCATAGTAAAAAACAGGGAGGGCAGCAAAAAATGTAGATTGAAGAATAAAATTGATCACAATGTCCATTATGATAGAATAGTTGAATGTACGTCTTCAGTACATAAAGATACAAGACTGTCGAAGGAAGAAAATGAGCAGAGAAGAATGCAGAAATGGAATGAGCATAAGGTCAAGAAAGAAGAACAAAGAATAGTAGATCTTCATTTGCAAAAGGAGTATTTAGAACTCAAAAGAGAGCAAATGAGGATGAAGCAAGAAGAGTCCATTTTGGCTACGTTAAGTTGTGGCCTCTCTAAACTCAAACCAAACAACTTGAGGAAATGCAACAAAAAGTTAGAGAATATCATGCTAGTCTAGGGATTCATCCAACCATTAGCCATATTTTTATGTTTATGAGTTAGTGTAATGTTGTTAATGTTGTACAAGTTTATTTCAAATTTAATCTCGAGTGTAACTTCTGTATGCTGCAGTAAAGATTAATTTGGATTCGAGTTAATAGTTAAGTTTGTACTGTTGTGTCTGATTTGATCGTCCTCTACTTAACCGACAAAGTTGGAATATTTTCAGTTTGTGATATTAGTATATGCGTTGTCTGTTTTTTGTACAGTATGTATTGAATATTTTTTGTAATTTACTTTATATCATTACGCAAGTGTAATAGTTAAAATGGTCAAGTTGTGGAATAGTACCGTCCTTTGTTGATCAACCATAGCTGGATATTTGTGTATTTATGCTAGTGCAATGAACGACCATAAATCATTTAGTTTACCTTTAAAGGTTCTTGTGAACCAAACATTTTGTACAAAGCTAGCAGATAAACTTAAGTATTACTAAAATGCCAACCGTTACTTGGTCATCTTCAGAGTTACTAGTACTTGTGAAGTCCTACGTTGAGGCTGACCGTATGCACGAACCGAGATTATGTATAGGTATGTATGTAAGCACCAAACCACTCCTATCTTATTTAGAAGATTCCTCCATCTACTATAACTGAACAAGCTCTAGTACTTTAGATATTATTACTTGTTGTTGAGAGTCTTCCCCGATATGACTATCACCCGAAGTTGACGAAGAGGAAGTGAAAGAAGAGAAGCAAAATAACATTTTCATTGGGTTGAAGTTTATATTTGTTGTGTATTTTTAGTATCAAAAATAAAATCTATATATAAGCTCTTAGATTTGTATAAATATCTTAAAATCTATTTAAACATTCATTGAAGTTTGTACTATATGTTTAGATATTTATTATAGCTTGTCATGTCCACCAGAATTTTCTAGAATTTTGGGGCATATGGTCAGAATCTTGCTATACCTTATCCTATCCACTAAGATACTTATTGTAATTTGTACTATATGTGTAGATATTTACTATAGCATGTCCTGTCCAAATAGATACGTATTGAAGGGTATAAATACTTATTATACCTTATCACATCGACTTAGATATTTGTTGAAATTTGAAGTATATGGTTAGATATTTATATCGCTTGTTCTATCCACTAAGCTTTTTATATATTTTAGGACTGTAGTAGTAGTACAAAACACATAGATTATATGGAAGTAGTGTAATATCAGTCAAATAAAAAAGACAGAATATAACCCAAAACAAATACACATGAAAATCAAGCAAAAACAACATAGGATATAATCTAAAACAAGTGCTCAACAAAGTCTAATATAAGACAACATAGTCTAATAAAAATACATAAACGATATAGTCCAATGCACAAAACAAAGGAAAAAATCTTCAAATACAAGTGCGTAAGTGAAACAAACAAACAAACCAAACTAATTATCATCCTCGTAGTCATCCTCATCATCATCACCGCCATTGTTATAGTATGGAATCTGGCTATCGGGGTCAATCCCACTAAGTCCAGCTTGCATGAAATCAGAAGCACCACCAAAATCAACTGTTGCATCTGACCGAGGAATGTGCCTAGGTCGATGGTTGTATCTGACCTCATCCTCAATAGTCAAATCCTGAACACGTCTCGTTATATCTAGAACTTTCTGCTTGTACTCTTCTATATTGTGTCTATATTATCTGTATGTAACATCCCTAAGACCAACCTATATCTAAAATATCCTCATAAATGATGCTGGACTGGACAATCAGTGATCAACAAACGTGGTGTCAACATACCGATCTTGGATAGATAAAGTAGGTATAACAACAGACCATCCATATACTTCACATGCAATCTTAAGTCATGGAGTAACATACCCTTAAGTGGGTTGAGATAAGTCCTGCACAATAAGGGGTGAAACGCCTGGATGGATGACGGATGACCCAACTAAATTAACAACTCCTCCACGTGTAAAATCCACGGACGGTGGTAGAGTGTAGAATCCACATCAAAACTGAAGATAGTCTAAGTTTCTCTTCCATCTGTTTGAGCAAACCGTTGTTCAGTCTTTAAAGTAAAGTATTTCCTGAGATAGTACTTGATCATTGGTTTGCGTATTAATCTCACTGTTCCAAATAAATTCGACAATAACATTGTCAAACCAATCTTCGTTTTGTAATGGGTGTGTCCCTAACTAGCTACTTAAGATTTAGAATACATTGGTAATGTGCTTATGCTAGTTTAATTCGTATACAAGCACATTTCCCATGTTGACTTGCGTTAGCTTCTTATTCTAAAAAAAATTACTTGTTGAACGTGCCCGTGATCTTAGTTCTGAACTAGAGAACGTAGGTGTAGCTGTTTCTGGTTTATTTTCTAAAATCGGTTTGTACTTTTTATTTACCAATTACTTTTTCCTTTCATTTTTTTGAACACACAAGTGCAAAAGCACTCTTCTACACTTGAGGATATGAGTTACGCCTTAGCAGCATGATTCTTTTTCTATCAGTTCTATGATGCAGTTATGCAACATTGGAAGACCCTAACTAATTATCTCATTGCATGATGCAGTGCACCATATATTGCAGCGTACTACATTTGCAAAAAGTTTATTTGATTCGATTTTGAGTATTGGTGTTAATTCTACTTTCTTTTCCGTCACAGCGTTTTAAATCAATTGCATTGGAGGCTGGTCATTTGCTTAATAATCTGCAAAGAGGTTTCTTCAACCAAAGGGATAAACTGACTTTCATTTGCAAAACAGCAGTGTGAGGTTGATTCCAGACTACTGGTTTGAAATTCAGTTTTATTCCTTTGTTATTCCTAATAAGCTTAGTAAATTAGCTAACAATTAAGGGGTAGTTACGAGCTATAGAGAGAAGTTGAACAATTTTAAAGATTACAACCAATTTTTTAGCATTCTGGATAGTCATGTATCTAAGTTGATTAATTGAGTAATATACTGAAAGAAACATAAAATTTACAAGACCAACAACTTTATGATCTTGAGAAGAAGTTTGAGGTATATCTCATTGCTGATTAAATATTTTGTTGGCCTATAGCAAAACCGTCTTCTCTATTTCCTCTGATGATTGTATGTTTTATGCTTTCAAAAAGAGTGTGCTGCAAATGAAGAAAGAAAGCTGCTTGAAAAGGTAGCAAAGATGCTTGCTAGTTCAAGTGCTAGAAAAGAAGCCGGTACACTTTCTCTATTCTTTCGATATAATTACTGATAAAACATCGGCAAAATATTTTTAATTTTTATACTACCTTGGTTAGCAAATAACCAAGTTTAATATAATTTTCATGCTTTCTCTATTCCTTTGATATAATTATTGATAAAAGTTAACTAAGTCTGTATAGTTTTAATATTATTAATAATAACAAACTAACTAAATTTATAAAATTAATTAAGTTTATAACAACAACAATCATGATAGTAATAATAAAAATAAACAAACTAAATTTGGAATGATAGTTGTTACACCTGTTCTTACCATGAGTTACGACAGAAAGAAACATATAATACTTCCTAACGACAACAGAGCTAAGCAAAGAACATGCTTATGCTGACAACATTTAGCCAGATCCGAGCCCTCTCCATCAGAATCAGGGCTACATGAAGTAGATGCTGTATGTAAGAAGACAGAGCATAATGCATCGGTTGCATCCCGATGCAAAGGCCAAATAGGAACACTGAACTAAGGTATAAAGACTAGCAAATGAGGTTTTGAGCTAGTTATACTCACATTTCATCAAACATCTATAGGAATAGATCTATACGAGCACACACTGGGGGCAACCTAGACAGTGCCATACAGAGCTAAAAGCACTCCACCAGAGCTGTATATAGGGTCACCTAAGATATGCTTCGTACATAGACTCAATCCTACAGGCGAACGAAAAATGTGAAGCTCTCCCCTCTCAATCTATCATCAGCAACAACCAAATTCAAATAGCAGTTAAGCCCCAAACTTGTCTGGGCGGCTTTCAGCACAGAATGGGAAGAGCTACTTCAGACCCAACATGATGATAAATTAAATAAAGAAAATAAAAGTAGCAACGGGATAGCATGGTGTGAACACCAAATAACGTTCACCACTGCACTTAGTCTCACATGTCTGTAGTATAATAAAGCTTCAGACCAATTTACTACCATTCCTCTTAGAACAGCTTGCATTTTAAGAGAGAGGAAGCCGATCTATGCCGACTTGGGCTTCCCGCCCACTTTTTCACGCATCACACTTCAAGATTTTAATGTCGCGCCAATATTCGGATTTCCCATCGAAAACTCATCACCAATCCAGGCACAAAATACAAATGTCGTGAATAAGCTACAAGTGGCAAAATCCAAGGGCAGAAAATGAAGGAAAATCCAAAAGATGATTGCAACCATCAACAATGCACTTTTCATACTATGAAAGAAAAAGCACGAGGATAAAAAAAGGGTTTTCTATCTTTCTTTTCAGTTTCTTCTTCTTCCTAAAATAAATATAGTACGCCTGAGGGCCATAAAAATCTCTTATACAAAAGCAGTCAAATATTGTGAATTACCCGATGGACATAGGATTAACAGCAATCCGAACCACGTAAAAATTCTATATGTCGTTATATTTCTACAATTTACTTTCAATCACATTTTTGTTTGCTAATCCATTTAACATTTCAATAAATAACCAAAGTGCGACTACTAGGCTGTGCAAGTATTCAGCAACACAATCACTTCTTAAAGGTGAATTTAACTAAGCTTAAATTCGTTGATTCTTAATCCCGAGGACAACAAATCGCAAGATTGCCTCATGATCTAATCGGGTGTGGCGAAGACGAAAAATTTAGCAACATTTTTGACGCTAGAAGGAGGGCCTGAACCTTCGTCCCTCTGTCCCTTCATACTTTCACAACCCTCCAATTCCATCTCACATGTCACCATCATCCACGGCTGACCGTCCTTACTTATCTGTTGCATGTGTCGCAGACAAGCAGCCACGAAACTTAAAAAATGAAGCGGTGAGACCAGCCATAAGCTATTAGATAGAAAGACTCAACAACCGATGCTTTATAAAACCCAATCAAAGAGCTACAATCCTTCGATTATGACTCTCCAACCTCATTGAACTTCCGATCAAAACAAATGGGTATCTATCAGCTTAAACAACCCCAGTATGCCTTGCTGGAAGAGGCATGAAAAAAATCTCTCATACGGAGGCAGTAAGTGCAAGGACCTTTGCACATTCTGCCCTAAAATTGGAGGATTCAACTGATGCTCCCATCGATTAGGGATTGAGATATACGCCAATCTGAAAGATCGCTCCTCACCGCCAGAATTAGCTAAGAACAAGGGAGCTATTTCTTTACTCCCTCCCACAAGGAAAGCCGCCCTTATTAGCGGAGATCTAGAAAACGACGAGTTCGGGATTTGAAAGAGGAATTAGAATTGAAGCATCGACCACCAACTACAAAGACAAGGGCCCAATACCTCACTGACTGGCCTAAGCCAAGCGTACTGAGCCGCTTGCCAGCTCAGTAGAAATAAAAAGGATCAATGTGTAATTTTGACGTAGGGATATCAGATAGCCTAAACCAGTACAAAAAATTCGTTGTATTATTTCCTTATAAATAAAATTTGTAAATACATACACACACACGCACACACATATATGCACCTTCACAATTCACCGCCAGTAGTCATTGATTCGGCAAAATGCTATGACAGTAACAGAACATGGCAATCTCAACATTGAGAACATTGATACTGGCCCTACACACTTGGACTTACATCAACGCAAGTCTGGCTCTTCAGCCAAAACATTTTGCTGGATAGGCTGATAGATTTCCCTGCTCTGGTATGAGTTTTTCTATGATTAACCATTATAAAGACTTATCATAGGGATATTGGACTACCTGTACTAGTATAAAAAACACTTATGTCAGTTAATTCGACATATTACACTTGACGTATAGATATTAGACTGCCCGAACTAGTACAAAAAGCCATGCGCATGCGATTGTAGGTTATATCACATCCTTGACTTCTCAGTCAAATCTACTCCCTCAATGGGAAAGATCGTGGAAAAAGCACAAAAAATTACTCTTCCCAGGCCACATCCGTTGTTCCAAAGGTGTAAGTTCACCCACGAACAATAATGGAAATCTCAGAAGTGAGAACAGTGACGCTACAAAAGAATACGGCTCAGCATATGTATGATATTTTGCTCTTGAGGTATGTCATGCTATGCTCGTAGCTAAGGACATTTCATCCAAGAACTAGGGTTGGTCAAGAGTTAGGCCAAGCATTTGGCTAAGGACATTTCGCTATGGAGTATGGGGTAGGTCAAAACAGGTATTTCGCCCGAGAATAGGTGTAGGTGTAAAATTCGGCCAAACTTATGGCTAAGGACATTTTTCCCTAGAATAGAGGTAGGTCAAAACATGCATTTCACCCCTAGAACAAGGCCAGCCCAAAACAGAGGACAGGTCATCCCAGCATCTATCTACAGACACTCCATTCCCATTACAATGGGCAATTCTTAGCATGGGCACCGTCAAAAATGGGATCAGCTCACACCCAACCTGCAGCTAAAGCAGCAAAAGATCAGACTGCATCTGTAATAAAGGGAGGTTGCAACCTATCAAGCCATGATAGACGCATTCGCTACTCCCAAAAGCATATCTTAGGTGAAAGCAAATGAATACACTATAAAGAATGTACTGCTAATCAGGTACGAACTCGAACGCTACTCAGGTCTCGCCAAGATACATTAAGAATTAAGTCATCTATACTTAGCCATGAAACTTACAATAATATTACTTGCTTTACCCTTATGTGTAATCTACAAAAATTACCACCCAAGTTGTATTGCAAAAGAAATGCCCCATTTACAAAAGTTAAATTACAAATTTACTCTAAGCTCCAAAAGCGAGCTAAGTGCGACCACGCCATATCATTCCAATCTGCAACGCACCATGGTGAGCTAAGATGAAAATTAGCTCTCCAGCTCTATAGTCACCAATAATGATCAATAAATAGAGACCCTGCTAGAAGCCGATCTATGATATGCCACCCGTGGGTCATAGTTAGCACCGGTCTAGATGTTTTCATAATCTATAGGTCTCTATTCATAGTTAGCCTAATTATACATAAATGATAAGTTAAGTATAATCCAGAAGCACTTTAAAATGTTAATCGAATGTTGGTGGTCGATTTTTGCTATTTTGGTTTTCACTTTCGCTTTGTGAAGCTCATCTAAAAGGGATGCCATGTCCATCCCACCTTAGGAAATTGCGACGGAATCCAGTTAGGAATCACATTCCACACCATATATTTTCTCTAAAGCATTTATGTGCATCATAGCCATTTTTCTAATTCTATCAATCCCATGAAAGAGTTATTCCTTTGACTTTTTAGTATCCCTCAAAAAGGGACTAAAGAATTCATCCTCCATAGAGAAGAACGGGGAAACATGAGTTTCTGGCGTCCCCAACTTTCCCTTGAAGCGGTTCTCTAACCCTTTAATCTTGGCCTTATAATGGGCCTTCACATCATTCTTCCACTAAAGGATCTTGGTCAGGTCAGTTCTAGATAGAAGCACAAGGACTACATCAAAACTAAGAAGGACATGTGAAGCTAGGGCCGTTAGAGAATTCTTCTCTACATTCATATGAACTCATCTCTCTATCCATCTCCATAATTTTTCCTCTTAAACTTTTAATCTCATCTGTATACACGGCTGTATGTATGCTCTTAGCATTCTTCAATAAATCTTCCAACTCTGGTATTCTAAGCTGAGAAGAGTCTAATTTCTTTCGTAGAGCTTCTACCTCCGAATCCTAATTAAAATGAGTTAATCAGCAAAGATCGAATAGGCTTGCAATTAAATAACAATAAAAAATAAACAAAATAAAATTACTAAAGGACTCGAAGGTTTCTTCATAAGAATATTAGCCAAAAAACTGTAGGATTATAAAGAAAAAATTATCAAATTGTAAAAAATGTTCTTCCCCTATCCAAAGTCAAGTCAAATACTACAAAGATGTTTTCCTAATATCGAAGTCATAATACTATCACACTAAGTTTGAGCGACAGACTGGCGGGGGTCATAATGAGCTCTAGCCAAGGGGTCCTCACTAAGATCGGCTGTTAACTCAAAGTCATCCTTATCACTCAAAAAACTTTGGTTCAGCAAAGGGTGGAAAAATTCCAAAACATCTTAGGAACGTTGTAAAAACGCTTCAACCTTCTTATTCCTGGCTTTCTCTTACTCAAGCTTATCCAAGTAAGAAGCAACCCCTACCTCTAAAGGATAGCAATACACCTTCAAGCTTGACACTTCTAATGCTGCCCTTCGTCTAATATCATTTAAGGTCTCAATAAGCTAAACCTTTTTCTTCCTTTTCTCATTTGAGAATCGTCGCCTTAAAGAAAAGAAGACTCAGAACTCGTTAGAGGAATAGAATCAATGTCTGCTTGAGGCACTTTAATAAACCTCCTTTCCTCGGTAGCCACCAGCTCACCAAGTAATCTGGCAATCTCAGCTGACATTTCCTCTACTTATTTCACATATTTAACAATTTTTTCCAATAAATAATGTCGTAAAGGTCTTCTCCCATCTTTACGGCCTCATTTATTCCATCTAGCATTGACACCTCTTCTTCAGACCATGTGCGCAATCTTTTGTTACAATCATGCCGACTATCTAATGCACTTTGGGCTTTCGCAAGCTCTTCACGACTAAATTTTATCTATATTTCGAGCCTTTAAACATCATACCCGAGTTGAGCAATATCATACCTGAGTTGAGCAACATCATCTTTAGGAGCATCATCTGCTTCAACTATATCAGAATCCTTTCGGACAGGAATAACAGTGGAGGCAAAAGCATTCTAGTAACATGTATGATTAGTGCTGAATAGAGCTAAAGAAACCGATTCAAACTATAATTAAAGTAAAATTTTGTTAAGTAATCAAAACAAGGTAGACTAAATCAAAATATTGAAATGTTTGTCACATTGCATCTACTTAACTGCATGACCAAAAATAACATAAAAATTAACAAAGACATAGGGAGATTATTCGTTAACTAAGGCTCTAAACCTAAGCCTAAACCATTCTAGATCAAAGTTATCGGTTGGAAAATAACCGCTTTCTAAAATGTGATGTCAATGCTTCAAAACAAATTCACTAAAGCCTCTTTTAACAACTTGGTCTATTCGTGCTACTAAATCGGCAATCTCATTTTTAAGATCTATGCGAGTCTAATCCAATACCTTTTCATATTTAGTCAGGGCTATTGTACTTAATTCAAGATGATTTACTATGTTTTTCTCAAGCCTAGCCTAAGTCTCCTTAAACAGTTTTATGAACATATTCACTCCAGAATACTAAACAAAACAATAAAGAAAATACAATCATTCGAAACAAAAAATATCATGTCAGAGTGCAAACAACAAAAAAGGCTCCATTTTGGAATTAAATATCTAAATCTATCAGGGAAGGTGAATTAACCTTGTTTGCATGTTGGTCTTGCTCTCTAGGTTGTAAGTTCCTTTGATCAACATCAGCTATTTCCTTCTCTTCCTGAGAAAGACACTCAGAATGGCTAGGTTTAACATCTTCTTCCTCAGCCTCCTCCTTATTCCACTTTTTCTAACAATATGCAAAAATTGAATCCGCTACAAATTCATTGTCCATAAAGTCGGGCTTAACTTCCACTTGCATGTAACGACCCAGAATTTCACAGCTTTGATTAGTGAATATTTAATTAATTTTAAATATTCAATGTATAGGTTTTATAATGAAAATAAAATCTTTTTAATTAAGTAATAATAATGGTAGAATCGTTTTCAAAATTTGTTTACCAAATTAAATAGTTCGTAGAAAAACATAAGATGCGACTGAAGAATGTTTCCGAAATTTCAACCTTTCGACGTCGGAAAGTTGTCGGGAACATTGTTTGTCTTTATGCACATATGTACATATATATATATATATAAGAGTTAATTAACTAGATAATAGTACACGTAGAAATAAATTATCTTATATTGAATTGGATTTGGATTAGTAAGTGATGTGAAAAGACGTAGTTGTAAAAATATTAAACACTTTATATAAATATACATTAAGTATTGTCACATCTTAGATTTGTAATTATTAACCATAATTATCTCTTGTAACATCTTAGTCAATTAATAATTAAATATATATATATATAAAGAAAGTGATGTGAATAAACATAATAATTATATATATATGTAAGAAAGTGATATGATTAGGCATAATGATTATATATATATAAGAAAATGATGTGACTAAACATAATTATATATATAAGAGTGATGTGATTAAACATAATTATATGAATATATATATTATAAAAGATTTGTGATGTGACTAGATATAATGATGACATAGGAAATTTTCCTAGCCATATGTTTCTCCATTTTTCATCCTTCTTCTTCCCTTTCTTCCTCATTTCTAACCAAATGGAAATTTTCATTTTTTAAATCATGTGAAATTTTAATGGCTACAACATTGTAGTTGACCATTTTTTTCAAATTTCTATCATAGCTATGCCAAAATACACAAATTTTTCAAAGCAATTTTTCATCAAAAATTTCAAGTCCGAAAATTATCCTTCTTATTTTGATCATAAATTCTTCAAAACAAAACAAAACTGAGTGATTATTTTTTAGAATGATAGAGAAAATAAATTCCAATAACTTTGAGTGTGTTTTGAAATTCCTTGAGTAGATAGCCAAAAAATCAATTGCAAAATGACCTATTTTCGGGTTTATTATTAATAAATCAATGTTTATCCGAAGTCGCTCTACATTACCAAAACATGTATCACTTCCTCGTCCATCAATGACCTAACCTACCTAGTACATTTAGGATTCAAGACTCCATTTTTTTGCTTAGGAATGAAAGTGCTAGGTCATACTTAAGTCAGAAAAAGTTTGGATAGCCTTCGGTGAGTAAATTTCTTAACTTTTTGGGAAAGAATTTACATTATTTATATGGTTGTTACATGGTTGTATTTGCGATGTTGTTATTTGGATTACGGTATGGTTTGGATGCATTTGTATGTGCTAATTTGTGGTTTAGAATTAGAACTTTGAAGTGATGATTTAAGTGGTGTTTTGGTTATAAAATTGTGATCTTTGCCTTGGAATTGGAAGTGATATGGAAAGTTAGTAAGTAAAATTAGTAAATGGAAAAGTTAGTGAGCAACAGGTTGGAAACTATGGGTATCCATATAGATAGTTGTTATGGGTACAATTCGTTTAGAAATTCGATTTTAGTAAAGTTTGGTTTTTATACTTCGAATTGATTTATAAATGGTTTATAAACTAAATAATGATATTTTAAAAGGTAAATTAAGAATTTAATAATAAAGTTTTAACTAATTATGTTTTGATATTCAATAATTAATTAAGATTTAAACAAGGGTTATTAACTTTTATTAATTAAAGGTTGGTTGTTAATTAGTTATCTTTTAAAGTTAAGATTTATTTTAATTAAATATTAATTAAGTTAGTTAATTATGAGTTAATTATATGATTTATTTTTAATTAACTATTATTGAAATATGGGATTAATTATTTATTAATTATAAATCAAGTAATTATTTTTAAATTATAAATTAATTAAGGTTTAATTTATAATAAACAATTTATTAAAGGTAAGCATTAATGAATTAATTGAGATTAATTAATATTTAATTATTAATAAATTTTTAATTAATTATTTAATAATCAATAAAGGATTAATTTAGATTTAATTAATAGTTTGTTACTGTTAACTATTTAATTAAATTAAGTTAAGATTAAATTAAAATAAATTATGATTTAAATAAGGATGTAACTTATAGTTAATTATTTTAAAGGGTTTAAAAGTTTTAATCCTTTGGTTTTCAAAAGTAAAATTGTTTAAAGGAACTTCTTTTTCAAAGACTGTTTGAATACAAGTGATTCAAGTGTTGATACCATTAAGAAAACATATAACTTTGAATAAGTTATAATGCAGATCGTTGGATTGTTTGGACATGTGTTAGTATAATAAATCCCCGTTCTGCTATAAATTGTTTGTTTGTTTAGTTGTTTGGACATGTATTAACAGAATAAATCCCCATTCTGCTATATATTGATTGTTGGTTTGATTGTGTGGACATGTGTTAAGCATAATAAATCCCCTTCTGCTATAACTTGATTGAATTGTTTAGAAATCTATTTAGCAGGATAAATCTCCATCCTGTTGTTTTGTTTTTTGGACTTGTATATGCTAATTAGTTATATTGACGTATTATTCCCTGATTGGATATGAACTGTATATACATATATGGTAACTTGTGTAAATAATTGTTATGTGATTTGGAAATCGAATTGAAATTAAATGGTAACTTAAATTAGTATCATTGGGACTGCTAATCCTCATTTTAAATTTATAAAGTATGTTGAATTTACTTAAATTCTTTAATCAATTTGAGACTAAGGGTTTATAAATGGTTTTTCACGTCATATAATTCTTATGAAGGTATTTATAAATGATAACTTGTGTATAGAAAGGGGCTTTACTATCAAAAAGGGTTATTAATGTGTTTTGCAAAATATGTTTTGTAATGATATTTATAAGGAGTGTAGAAAGGTTTATATAAAGAGTTTCAAAAATAAGAAAAAAGTTTATAAATCATTTCAGGGATTTGGAAAGAGCTTTATAAATTAACTTAAGGTTTATAAAAGTGGGATATAACTTTATTTTGAAAGTTATAAGTTAATTGAAATATGAGATGAGTTTTTAAAAGGGAATTCTTCATAAAGGATAATCGAAAAGTTTTATTTGGAAGAAATATTAAGTTATTCAGTATGGGATTTGGAAAGAAAATTTTTTTGAAATGTTTTTAAATGTACTTATACTGATAAGATAAGTACATGATTTTGTTTCAAGGCATGATAGTAAATTTTTTGGGTAATATGCTTATAACATTGAGGTAAATATATAAATGTTTCCCAAGTATATAAGGAAATGTAAGGGTTTTGGGAATAGTGTTTTGAAAAAAGAAATCTTGTGATCGGATTTTTATAAAGTGGTTTTATTAATTAAAGAGAATTAATAAAGGCTTAGTGAATCCCATATGGAAATTAAACCATGATTGGATGTTTATTTATTTGATAGTTAAATAACTAACTATCAAAACTGGACCCAAAACGTAACTTTGGAAATATCTAGGATCAACACGAGTATTTTATGGTACAATTACCGTCGAAGGTGCTATACTGTACGTATAAACATGTTTCGTTATTCTAGGATGAATGATAAGGAAATCATCCATAAACAGTTAGGAGGTAAACTCCGCTCTTGTCATTTGTCTATTTATTTCCTAAAGAAACGGGGTTAAGTTTACCGAAAATTATCGAAAGTTATTTCGAAGAGACCGGGATCAAATATGTTATCCAAAAACCACTTCGATTCTGCTCAACCATTACGAGCTGAAAACATCGTGAAGAGTATGGAATGAAGATAGAGAGGTGAAGTGCATGGGCTAATTACTACTAATCCTAAGGGTGATTCCAAAATGGATGTAGCAGGAATAGTGCCATCGGTTTCGTTCAGACCCAGGACAGACTTGTATGGATGAATGTTATAAGCACATTGTCATTGGAAGGCAGTGGGAATTCTAGGTGTAAATGTTCTTGAAAGTTAATCGTAGCCTCAAGCCTCATCAACCGAGAATGACTAAAACATGGGAGATGCAATAGGGTTATGTGAGTTGCACCCATTAGGTTATGTCATCGCCTTTCTAGATGACCATTCATATTTCTAGATTTAGTTGTGCATATGAGCTCAGTAAAATGGTTGGGAACAACCGGGGTGATGACATATTCGGTACTATCCAGCAAGGGGTAGGCCAGTCCTATGTTCGAAGGGGTCGTTAGGTATGATCTCGTTACATTGTTCTAGAGGTGTACTTTAATGGACGGTACCCCAATAGCCCAGTCATTAGTTAGAATCCATTCCACAATATGAGCTTTACGATTTTAGTTATATACCAAATATGTTGGAATGTGAGATGCAAGCATTCCAGCTATTTTAATATTTTACTTTGAACCCTTAGACATATTATAATATCACTAGATTTTTCTATAAAAGAGTTCTAGTTATCGTAAGGTAAAGACCCATCCGTGTTCATGTGCGGCGAGGTCATACGAGATACCGTTGATTTCAAAGGATTTTTAAGTTGATAAATCAATAAAAAAATTATGATTTGGGTTTACTCATGTTGTTATTCTAGACTGACCTGGGCGTTTTTTCCTTGTAATGCTTGGGTCAGACCAAGCATGTTTGCCAGGTTAGCTTTAGATGCTTTGGAGCTATAGAGTCGAGTAGGAGGCCCAGGACGTACTCTTGTATTTTGGATATCTTCTGTTGTCTATGTTTTATGTGTGGTTTGTCTGTTGTTGTAAGGATAGTTGTTATAACTGTCCAACTCTGATGTGTATATTTATAAAAAATGGGTTTCAGATTTTGTAAAGACTTGATCATATTATATATTATTCCGTTGCGTTGTGAGATTCCATGTTTGTTCCTATTTTTTCCATCTTATATCTCCTTTCTTTTTCTTAACAATTTGTCTTTCCGGCACTTAGTCGTTTGGCATGTTAATTCTGTGGATGTATTAGTGTCGACTTATGAAGTTTGGAAAGATGGATCGTTACACTGCTCCTCTTTGATTCTGGCCAAATATTCATCCTTTTTCTTTAGCTCATGCTCATTCATAACTTGAGCTTCTTCAGTGGCCTTAACTGCTTTCTTAACCTACTCACGGAATGTTCTAGCCTCTTCCTCCATGTTATCTTTAGCAGTGACCAGTGCATATTGGCCGAAGCAAGATCAGCTCAAGCTTAGCCACCCGACCTGAAAGCAAGTTATACACACTCTCTGACTCACATGCCTTCATCATCAAGGACTCTAACTACAAGGATATAAAATTCAAATTAGCATGGGTCACAAACTAAAGCAATGCAAAGAAGAAAAGGAAAATAGAACATGATCACATACACAAGACCAGAGCTTTCAAAACTATGACAAAATGGCAACAGAAGACATCTTAGAAGCCAAGGTAGAAATAACAATAGGTCCTTGTGTTGACCTACCAACCTTTTCAATAAAAAAAACGTTATCTTCGGATGCAACAAAGCCACCAATATTGAGGGTATGTTTACCCCTAGAGGAAGAGCCAATCAACCCAGAAAGTATAGGAACCTTGGATGATGGGGAAACAATCAGTTTCTTTAAATGAGTATAAGAATCGTCGAATCCTCCAAGCATCCTCTTCGAAGCTTTCTCTTTCTTCTTCTTCTCTCCTTCTCTAAAGCCTTATGGAGTATAGAAACAACACTTTTTTTCCATGTTACCTGCAAGAAGAGAGATAACAAAATTGAAATCACAAGTATGGCAATCCTAACATTTTTGGTAGGATACTTATACCCTTAATCTTAAAAGGGAAAGAAGTGGACTTAAATATGCTCCTAGAAAATACATGGTCAGGATGTAGCAAACCATGAGCTTTCAACTTCGAATTAACGAATAATTCTGATATTCTCCTAACATCCACCATCAAATCCTGAATCTATCGCCAATAAGATTCATACAACCGCTCATTGGCCACTGAAAAGATGGTGTGAATAAGGTAATGTTGGGAAAAGGAAGGGAGTCCATCCTAATTCAACATAAAGAAATGGAATGAGATCTACAATTCATTCCTACTGGGGACGTTAGTTAGAAACAATTCTTCGGCCTGAATATAAAAGAAACCCTTATTTCCTTTTCCAGAACTTCTTTTGACCTCAAAAAGAAATCGCAGTTCTTCACCAGTAAGGTTAATACCAGTTTCAGCGTAAAGGACAAAGGTGGGTATAAGAATTGGGGGCAAGTTGAACTGGAGTGATACCTAAGGTAGCAAGCCATTCACAGTTTATTAGACAGATCAGTTGGTGGACTCGGCCGTTGGACACGAGCTACTTACATTATGGATGCATACTCAGCATACAGTTAAATCAAAACATCAGTAACTTCAGACTTTATTGCTATTTGTTCATGCCCTTTGGATTAAAGAACGCGGAAGCGACTTACTAGAGACTCATGAACTGGATGTTTAAAGACCAAATTGGTCGATCGATGGAAGCTTATGTGGACAACATGCTTGTTTTTGGTGCGAACGTTTTGGTGCTTTTGTTGAGAACCTTAATTCTTAATTTATTAGGATCCCTTTATTGCTACTAGATTACATAAATCTCTCAAATGAGATCCATAATTATCTTCAGGAAGTTTGCTCATACTACTCGGATTTGCAAAAATCTAAGCAAAGCTATCAAAAATGGTGAGTAACACTAGATCTACTTCTCAGAATGTGGAAGGAAACGAGAAAGCTAGTATCCAGCAAGGAGGCTCAAACAGTCAACCAATAGATGTGAATGTCAAATTAGTTGAAGTCCAAAATCAGTCTAATTCTATTATAAGAGTTGAATTCCAGAATTTGATGAGAGAGCTAATGGATAGCTATCGATAATTAAATTGGCAGATTTAGACCAGTATCAACCTAATGAACCAACTCAATCAACAATAGTGAGGAAAATTTAGGAGGGACAACCCGGGATCTCTAGATTTGATGATTTGGAAACAAGGTGTAACAACCCGGGATCTCGCATTAATTAATTTTCGTCATTTAAACGATTAAGGTGCTGGCAAATTGCTGTTTGGAGTTATTATTTTGGATTGAAATTCTTTTAATAATTTGTGAAATGTTGATTGGGCCTTAAAAAAAATTCAATTTCGGCCCAATATTTCTTTAATATTCTCAATGTCGTTCCCATTCTAATTCAATTCGACCCGTCCCCATTTCTTTTTCTCATTCGTTTTTAAACCCTAAATTAAACATACGAGAGAAAATAAATGATGGCGGCTTCAATCTTTCGTGCTCGTTCGTTCATCAAACTAGGGCTTCGTTCCTTTGTTCCATATTAGGGTTGATTCTTGATTTCGCTCGTTCTTGCTTGCCGATCGATGGATCTGCGCTCGTCAGGATGAGGTGAGTATTTCCTATTTACTCACATCTAATTTAAGCTCATAAATAAGCAATTTTGTGATTGGATTTACGTGACTTTGAATGGTTTTTGATCTGCGTTTGACGATGTTGTTTTGTTTGATTTTTGGCTATATTGTTTACTGCCTTTGGTAGTATTTTCGACATGGTTGTGATTGTTGCTTTAAATATTTGTATACTAGAACTCGGCTGAAACATTGTTCACTTTTGATTTTTCTCTGTAGTATTAATTTGAAACTGCTGTTTTATGAATTTGTTCGAGTTTGGTCATTGAAGCTATTTTGATTTATGGTATTTTTGGTTCTGTGAACCTCTGCCTATACTCGAATTTGTTGCCTTGGTCATTACTAATATGACCTGATGCTGCCGACTTCGGGTTGCACTGATTTGCCTTGAGTTACTTGATCCTTAGTGTAGTTGTTGTTCCTTCTGTATATTTGCCTGCGTCACTTTTAACTGCTGCTACATGTTGTTCGGTCTCGTTTACTTCGACTTTGTTTATGATTGCTGCATATGGACTAGATTGTGCAGTGTCAAGTGTACACTTTGTTGTACAATCTGTTAGTCGAGCTTGCATTGGATCTGGGCAGTCATTGTATGCCATATTGGCTTCTCTATACCTTCATTTATCTGTACATTTGAGTTTGGTCTTGCATCTTGGGTCGCCATTGTTTTTATACTTTGAGTTTTGACGACATTCCAATTTCATCTAGTTGACTCTGATCTGTTGGCACTGCTTATACTAGCTGTATTCATGAGTGTCTGTTGTATTAAGTAGTAGATCATCCCTTTTTCACTGGGATTCCTCTAGCCCATTTTCATTTTCCTTACTCGGGCCTATATGTATTTAGGTATTTTCTTGAGTTTTATTTTTGACTTCACCATAAGCCTCATGGGTAATTACTGTCTGGGTCATAACTCCATTTGAGGTCCAGTTGAGACCATTTGTCAGTTGCCAGTTTGCACTGTAGATTTATATCTTCTTTAATGGTGCTTGAGTCTGATACATTGCATTGATGCAGTATTCATTTGTATTTAGTCAATTATATTCATTTGTTTGTGTGTTGTGGTGCCATATCTTAGGTGCCCTCACCTTCATTCTACTGCCTTCAAGTAGTTTGTAACACTGCCTTCGTGTACTCGGTCTTCGAGCCTTTGTGCTTTGGAGTTGTGTTGCCATACCTGGCTGTATCTGGGCTTGTATTTGTAGTCATCAGTGTGGTGTGGCGTTGAGCTTCATAGATGCTGTTCGCTGTAGTACACATGTACTCGTCTTTCCTGCCCACTGCTGACTTTGTGATCAGGGTTCCTTTGTTAGTGCACTTGTATTTGGTACACATGCCATGGTCACGTGTTAACATTCACTTGAATTCGCTGTTGCGATGCTTTAGATCATATATGTTGATTTCTTCTTGCTGCCTGATTGGGTGTTGAACTTTGGGGTTTGGTCAGAACTGTTGTAGTTGCTGTGCACTATGCATATCATTGTACTTCTTCGAGTCAGTGCTGATGTGTATGCACACCTGTATATTCCACTGTATATCGTATCATATGACTTTGCTGATGGTTCTGCATATATTTTTGTTGCTTTCATTTTCATTCTGTAATGTCTTCAAGAGATACCACTGCCTTTGTGCCTTGATGCTATTCCTTTCTATGTAAACTGTGCATTGTTTTCAAGTACAGTTGCAACCTGTTGATTGTGGCAGTTTGCATCTACTGTACCCTTGCTTTCATGTGGTGATTGCAGTTTCGATTTGTATGCAGTATTGCCCGTGTTGGTTTGCATTGCATTGATGCAATTGGATTTGTTTTTTTCTAAATTACACTTGAGTTGAATCCAGTATTTCGGATTTGACCTTGTGCCCGTTTGTGTACATCATTACTATAGTGGCAAGGCAGTGCACGCAAGCGTGAACTGCAGCCACACGGTATGGCTTTTATGATATTCTATCTTGTTTTGACTATTTGATCTTTTGCATATTTCATATGCTGTAGTGGCGAGGCAGTGCACGCGTGCGTGTACTGCAGCCCTACTCGAAATAATATTTTAATTGATATTTCAATGTTTTGAACGGTTTTGTTTATTCAATTCAATATTCTGATTTGGTTTAATTTGCTGATTTGTTGTTTAACACTGTTACGTGTTATATTTATCGTTATCCGATTTCTTTATTTAAGGATCGGATAGACGAGATTTATTGTGACTGTCGTCTATTCATTATTTAATTATTATTGCTTCTGTGCACTAATAACTGAGTTTGAATTAGACTGACCCGTGTATTATTTTCTTTTGAATGTAATACTCGGGTCAGACCGAGTATTTACAGGTTGTTGATATCTTACTTTGGGTTGCTGATAGAGCTATGAAGTCTTTTCATATCTTTTGGGGTAGTCGTTGTCTTAGTGTAGGATGTTGTATATTCATGTATATTAATTACGTTAATGTACTTGTATATGTAACTTCCTAAGTCGACATTTGTAGTTGTATCATATGTACTGTATCACATGTATTGTAACTAAAATCAGTTATTATATATATGAGACATTTTGTTTTATCTGTGTTCCGCATTTATATGATCTGTGTTATTATTATATTTATTGTCCTAAACTATTATGAACCATCGTAGTTCGTTTTATATTGGAATTGTTTATGTCGATGGGAGTAAATAAATAAGAGAAGAAAAATATAAAATATATACCACTCCTATCGAGATAACCAATACTAGTGTAAGGCCTAACTAC
This sequence comes from Allium cepa, assembly GCA_030765085.1. Lineage (NCBI taxonomy): Eukaryota > Viridiplantae > Streptophyta > Magnoliopsida > Asparagales > Amaryllidaceae > Allium > Allium cepa. Next base: position 115,642,305 of record CM060932.1, read on the forward strand.
GGATGGACGCTCCTATCCAGCCTTATTCTTCGTAATAACGGACAGTATTTCTTTTAATACTCTTTGTTATTGTGAGCATAGAGGTGGGGCGTCACAGTTGGTACCAGAGCTTGGGGTTTATGGACATAATATAAAACATAGCTTAGATGGAACATGTGTTACAACTATTTGTCGATGTTTTATGTGCTTTGAGTCAAAATTAAAGTTTCGAAATTTTGATGAAATTTTTAAATATCTTTAGTTAAAAATAAAAGTGAAATTATGCTTTGATGATTTGATTGATTGTGTTCTGTTTACCAGAGTGCGCAGCGGAAACAGTGAGACTGTCTTTGCTGTGTACAGCTGATAATTAATTTGATTTAAAAATCAAAATATGAGAATGAACTTAATTTCATTATGTTGGTAACCAGTGGATTTGATTTGTTGAAACTTCTTGTTGGTTTTCTTTGATGCTAATCACATATCTGATTAAATTTTTGCTGTTTTAAAATTATCTTCATTGAAGATAGTAGAGTAATTTCTTTGTTTATATTGTAGTGTGCGCGCAAATATAAATTGCACGTTACTGCATTAATTTTACGTTGAACCGATGCTTGGTTATGAAACGTATTTTGCTGTCGTTATTATTATAACGGGAGTTTTACACCAATGCTATATTTTTGAAGCGCGGTGTTTTGTTGACATTTTTTAAGGAATGAAAATTCACTGGCATTTTATTTTTTGATGCGAATTATTTTGATGAGATTTTGACGTTTAAAATTTACTGTCGCTTTGACTTCAGTAACCGTCAAATTTTAAAGTGGATTCTCAAGCGGTTATCCCGCAATGCTGATTTTGAGATTAGTTTTATGTTGTTTTGAGAAGTACCATTTCTTTGTTGAAGTTGCTACTTATGTTGCTGATTTAATCACGTGATTATAAAAAGCGTTTAAAAAAAAATTGTTTTCAAATTTTTTTCAGTTTACGTTTTCAGAAGAATGAGAAAGTGATTTAAACGATTCAGAAAAATCGAGCATTATGACCCCTTTCTTTTACTGATTCGCTTAATTCCGGACTTGTTCGTTTGAGAAGGTAAATTATTACTTTTATGAAATAAATGAAATTGTTTTCAGAATTTTTACAGTTTGCGTTTTCAGAAGAATGAGAAAGTGACTTAAACGTTTCAGAAAAATCGAGGATTATGACCCCTTTCTTTTACTGATTCGCTTAATTCTGGACTTGTCCGTTTGAGAATGTGAAATGTTATTTTTGGAATACACAATTTTGCACGTTCAAGAAAACGATGAAGAGAATCAAACGATTTAGTAAAACACATGGTATGGGACATGTGCGTTTGCTATTTCGGTTAATTCCGGACTCGTTAATTGAATATATGATGATTTTCGTGTGCTTTCGAGCCACTATGTTGGACCTTCGGGTCATATGTTGGACCTTCGGGTCATATGTTGGACCTTCGGGTCAATACCAGTACCGGACCTTCGGGTCATATGTTGGACCTTCGGGTCATATGTTGGGCGCCAAAATTATGTTGGGTACTTGGTAGGCTTCGGCCATATGTTGATGCACGTGCGGCGTAGCTAAAACTCGCCATTTGTTGGGATCGATCCATCTTTTATGTTGATTTTCTAGATCATCTTAATTGATTTCTAGATATTTGTTGTTTCCAATTATCTGCAGGTAATTGGATATTTGTTGATTTGATTATCGTTTTTGATAATCGAATAATTGTTGATTTGATTATCGTTTTTGATAATCGAATATTTGTTGATTTGATTATCGTTTTTGATAATCGAATAATTGTTGATTTGATTATCGTTTTTGATAATCGAATATTTGTTGATTTGAGATTTGATTATCGTTTTTGATAATCGAATAATTGTTGATTTGATTATCGTTTTTGATAATCGAATATTTGTTGATTTGATTATCGTGTTGATTTGAGATTTGATTATCGTTTTTGATAATCGAATAATTGTTGATTTGTTGATTTGATTATCGTTTTTGATAATCGAATATTTGTTGATTTGAGATTTGATTATCGTTTTTGATAATCGAATATTTGTTGATTTGATTATCGTTTTTGATAATCGAATATTTGTTGATTTGAGATTTGATTATCGTTTTTGATAATCGAATATTTGTTGATTTGATTATCGTTTTTGATAATCAAATATTTGTTGATTTGATTATCGTTTTTGATAATCGAATATTTGTTGATTTGAGATTTGATTATCGTTTTTGATAATCGAATATTTGTTGATTTGATTATCGTTTTTGATAATCGAATATTTGTTGATTTGAGATTTGATTATCGTTTTTGATAATCGAATATTTGTTGATTTGATTATCGTTTTTGATAATCGAATATTTGTTGATTTGATTATCGTTTTTGATAATCGAATATTTGTTGATTTGAGATTTGATTATCGTTTTTGATAATCGAATAGTTGTTGATTTGTTGATTTGATTATCGTTTTTGATAATCGAATATTTGTTGATTTGATTATCGTTTTTGATAATCGAATATTTGTTGATTTGATTATCGTTTTTGATAATCGAGTATTTGTTGATTTGATCATCGTTTTTGATAATCGAATATTTGTTGATTTGAGATTTGATTATCGTTTTTGATAATCGAATATTTGTTGATTTGAGATTTGATTATTGTTTTTGATAATCGAATATTTGTTGATTTGATTATCATTTTTGATAATCGAATATTTGTTGATTTGAGATTTGATTATCGTTTTTGATAATCGAATATTTGTTGATTTGATTATCGTTTTTGATAATCGAATATTTGTTGATTTGATTATCGTTTTTGATAATCGAATATTTGTTGATTTGAGATTTGATTATCGTTTTTGATAATCGAATAATTGTTGATTTGTTGATTTGATTATCGTTTTTGATAATCGAATATTTGTTGATTTGATCATCGTTTTTGATAATCGAATATTTGTTGATTTGATCATCGTTTTTGATAATCGAATATTTGTTGATTTGATCATCGTTTTTGATAATCGAATATTTGTTGATTTGATCATCGTTTTTGATAATCGAATATTTGTTGATTTGATTATCAATTGTGATAATTAAATAGTTGTTGATTTGAGATTTTATTATCGCTTGAGATAATTGAATATTTGTTGATCTGAGATTTCTGATTATCGTCTTGATAATTAGGTAATTGTTAATTTTGCTGATTTTAAGATTTTCTAGTCTCTAATTGATTCTAGATTATGTTGGTTATGTTGAATTGTTGTTTTCTAATTATCATATCAATAATTAGATATAGCTGTTTGTGATTTCTATATTCTAATTATCTAATTGATAATTGAATAATTGCTGATAATTGCCTTTATTCGGCTTAGTTGTTTTCTGATTATCTAATTGATAGTTAGATTTTGTTGAGAATTTGTAAATTAAAAGATTTCTTGGGCGTTAGCATTCTCAACTCTTTATTTTTCTAGCTTAAACAGTTTATGTTAGAGAAATAAGTGTTACTGACGCCTTTAATTATGAAAATTGCGGGACATAATTTTTATAAGGAGAGGAGTCTGTAACAACCCGGGATCTCGCATTAATTAATTTTCGTCATTTAAACGATTAAGGTGCTGGCAAATTGCTGTTTGGAGTTTTTATTTTGGATTGAAATTCTTTTAATAATTTGTGAAATGTTGATTGGGCCTTAAAAAAAATTCAATTTCGGCCCAATATTTCTTTAATATTCTCAATGCCGTTCCCATTCTAATTCAATTCGACCCATCCCCATTTCTTTTTCTCATTTGTTTTTAAACCCTAAATTAAACATACGAGAGAAAATAAATGATGGCGGCTTCAATCTTTCGTGCTCGTTCGTTCTCAAACTAGGGCTTCGTTCCTTTGTTCCATATTAGGGTTGATTCTTGATTTCGTTCGTTCTTGCTTGCCGATCGATGGATCTGCGCTCGTCAGGATGAGGTGAGTAATTCCTATTTACTCACATCTAATTTAAGCTCATAAATAAGCAATTTTGTGATTGGATTTACATGACTTTGAATGGTTTTTGATCTGCGTTTGACGATGTTGTTTTGTTTGATTTTTGGCTATATTGTTTACTGCCTTTGGTAGTATTTTCGACATGGTTGTGATTGTTGCTTTAAATATTTGTATACTAGAACTCGGCTGAAACATTGTTCACTTTTGATTTTTCTCTGTAGTATTAATTTGAAACTGCTGTTTTATGAATTTGTTCGAGTTTGGTCATTGAAGCTATTTTGATTTATGGTATTTTTGGTTCTGTGAACCTCTGCCTATACTTGAATTTGTTGCCTTGGTCATTACTAATATGACCTGATGCTGTCAACTTCGGGCTGCACTGATTTGCCTTAAGTTACTTGATCCTTAGTGTAGTTGTTGTTCCTTCTGTATATTTGCCTGCGTCACTTTTAACTGCTGCTACATGTTGTTCGGTCTCGTTTACTTCGACTTTGTTTATGATTGCTGCATATGGACTAGATTGTGCAGTGTCAAGCGTACACTTTGTTGTACAGTCTGTTAGTCGAGCTTGCATTGGATCTGGGCAGTCATTGTATGCCATATTGGCTTCTCTATACCTTCATTTATCTGTACATTTGAGTTTGGTCTTGCATCATGGATCGCCATTGTTTTTATACTTTGAGTTTTGACGGCATTCCAATTTCATCTAGTTGACTCTGATCTGTTGGCACTGCTTATACTAGCTGTATTCATGAGTGTCTGTTGTATTAAGTAGTAGATCATCCCTTTTGCACTGGGATTCCTCTAGCCCATTTTCATTTTCCTTACTCGGGCCTATATGTATTTGGGTATTTTCTTGAGTTTCATTTTTGACTTCACCATAAGCCTCATGGGTAATTACTGTCTGGGTCATAACTCCATTTGAGGTCCAGTTGAGACCATTTGTCAGTTGCCAGTTTGCACTGTAGATTTATATCTTCTTTAATGGTGCTTGAGTCTGATACATTGCATTGATGCAGTATTCATTTGTATTTAGTCAATTATATTCATTTGTTTGTGTGCTGTGGTGCCATATCTTAGCTGCCCTCACCTTCATTCTACTGCCTTCAAGTAGTTTGTAACACTGCCTTCGTGTACTCGGTCTTCGAGCCTTTGTGCTTTGGAGTTGTGTTGCCATACCTGGCTGTATCTGGGCTTGTATTTGTAGTCTTCAGTGTGGTGTGGCGTTGAGCTTCATAGATGTTGTTCGCTGTAGTACACATGTACTCGTCTTTCCTGCCCACTGCTGACATTGTGATCTGGGTTCCTTTGTTAGTGCACTTGTATTTGGTACACATGCCATAGTCACGTGTTAACATTCACTTGAATTCGCTGTTGCGATGCTTTAGATCATATATGTTGATTTCTTCTTGCTGCCTGATTGGGTGTTGAACTTTGGGGTTTGGTCAGAACTGTTGTAGTTGCTGTGCACTATGCATATCATTGTACTTCTTCGAGTCAGTGCTGATGTGTATGCACACCTGTATATTCCACTGTATATCGTATCATATGACTTTGCTGATGGTTCTGCACATATTTTTGTTGCTTTCATTTTCATTCTGTAATGTCTTCAAGAGATACCACTGCCTTTGTGCCTTGATGCTATTCCTTTATATGTAAACTGTGCATTGTTTTCAAGTACAGTTGCAACCTGTTGATTGTGGCGGTTTGCATCTACTGTACCCTTGCTTTCATGTGGTGACTGCAGTTTCGATTTGTATGCAGTATTGCCCGTGTTGGTTTGCATTGCATTGATGCAATTGGATTTGTTTTTTTCTAAATTACACTTGAGTTGAATCCAGTATTTCGGATTTGACCTTGTGCCCGTTTGTGTACATCATTACTATAGTGGCAAGGCAGTGCACGCAATCGTGAACTGCAGCCACACGGTATGGCTTTTATGATATTCTATCTTGTTTTGACTATTTGATCTTTTGCATATTTCATATGCTGTAGTGGCGAGGCAGTGCACGCGTGTGTGTACTGCAGCCCTACTCAAAATAATATTTTAATTGATATTTCAATGTTTTGAACGGTTTTGATTATTCAATTCAATATTCTGATTTGGTTTAATTTGCTGATTTGTTGTTTAACACTGTTACGTGTTATATTTATCGTTATCCGATTTCTTTATTTAAGGATCGGATAGACGAGATTTATTGTGACTGTCGTCTATTCATTATTTAATTATTATTGCTTCTGTGCACTAATAACTGAGTTTGAATTAGACTGACGCGTGTATTATTTTCTTTTGAATGTAATACTCGGGTCAGACCGAGTATTTACAGGTTGTTAATATCTTACTTTGGGTTGCTGATAGAGCTATGAAGTCTTTTCATATCTTTTGGGGTAGTCGTTGTCTTAGTGTAGGATGTTGTATATTCATGTATATTAATTACATTAATGTACTTGTATATGTAACTTCCTAAGTCGACAGTTGTAGTTGTATCATATGTACCGTATCACATGTATTGTAACTAAAATCAGTTATTATATATATGAGACATTTTGTTTTATCTGTGTTCCGCATTTATATGATCTGTGTTATTATTATATTTATTGTCCTAAACTATTATGAACCATCGTAGTTCGTTTTATATTGGAATTGGGTATGTCGATGGGAGTAAATAAATAAGAGAAGAAAAATATAAAATATATACCACTCCTATCGAGATAACCAATACTAGTGTAAGGCCTAACTACGGATGGCCACTCCTATCCAGCCTTATTCTTCGTAATAACGGACATTATTTCTTTTAATACTCTTTGTTATTGTGAGCATAGAGGTGGGGCGTCACACAAGGTTTGTAGAGCAGTTCTGTTTGCATGCAACTCGCTCTAAAGATGTGATGTCCCTGTCCAGCGTGATCCAGGCTCCGAGAGAATCATTGAAAGATTATTTGGAGAGATTTCATACAGCTATTATACAAATCAGTAATCTTTATGACCATGCAATATTGATGGCCGTGATAAGGGGGATTGATCCAGAATCTGATTTTGGCGATTGGTTAGTTGGAAAACCACCTGTAATGTTAGAACGCTTCTACGCAAAGGCGGATCGGTATTTGAGGAAGGAGGAAACCATATCCTTAAGGAAGAAGAATATTGTAAGACCTAATGGAGAGGGAATATAAAGTAATATTGCTGTAAAGCACTCGATGATAACTTTGGAAAAGTTCAAGTGAATGCCCAAAACAAACCGAATTGACAAAAGAAAGCGGAGATAGGAACCGAGAACGAAAGAGGGATTTTAGAACATGGAAGCCTAGGATTCCAATGTACAATACTTACCACCACTGAAATACGTCCCTAGAGAATATCTATTTTTCTACCTGCAATACCATGCAGTACAGGAAGCCACCTCCAAAACAATTAATAAAGAAGCAGAAACAAACCAAGAAATATAGTCGGTTTCACGAATACTATGGGCATAACACAAATGAATGCAGGCATCTCTAGGATATTATTGAAATGCTGATTTGAGGAAGGAACTTATAGCAGTCTGTGAAAACCTAGTAGGATACGGGCAGGGGACATCTAACACCAATCGAGGACAAGCACAGCATAGGGCTGAGGAGCCTACACAGACTTGTGGAAGATTGGTGATCAATACAATAGTCAAAGGACCACATCTGCCTGATAAGAGTTGGCCTGAAATGGAGTGCTATGCTAGTCCAATTAAGCACATGGATTCTGAGTGATGTTCAAATACCGAACATGGAGCTCCAACAAAATAGTAGTGTATAATGGCAGATGATATAGTGTATAGAAACAGAGATGCAGACAAGGTGGAGGCTCCAACGATTGAACCAATGGTCATTTCGACCATGATCAACCCCGCTTTAGTGAGAAGGATATTGGTTGACCGTGGAAATTCTGTAAATATAATTTAAAAAAAGCTTATGATCGGATGTGGATGGAAGCCAAGGACTCTAAACTGTCTAAAGCCTGTGTTCATGGCTTAATAGTGCTACAACTGAAGGTGTTGGTTATGTTGAATTACCTGCAGAGTTGGAAGAAGGTGGCCGTTAGAGACCGCGGATTCTGCCTTTTGTTGTTTTGAATGTGGACTCTTTATACAATGCTTTTTCGGGCCTACCATCCCTATATGAATTTCGAGCAGCTCTTGTTTATGGTGCTTAACTTTAAAGTTCTTGACAAATAATGGTGTCGGAGTTGTTCATGGTGATCAGACGCCTGTTATATAGCTGAATTGAGGGATGCTCAATAGAAGGAGAAAGGTAAGGTGTGGACAAGTCAGTCTGCATCCTAGCCACTAAAGATAGAAAATTAGCATCTGGGCCTTGGCTCGGGAACCACAGTCGGATCTGTAGAGATATAAATCCGAGAGATGATGAGGAGGAGCCCAAAGAGACCAATGGTGCACCGGTTGAGCTGATGATTGACATCACAATCAGCCATGATGGCCTGTCACGGTTCCTAAAGATCGGATTGCATCTCATCCCCGCGATGATGAAAGAACTTGCTCGATTTCTTCGAGTGAATTTCAATGTGCTCGCTTGGACATGGTGAAACAAAAAAGACGTGGCATGGATTTGGAGAGATCTACCGCACTTAAAGAGGAGAGAGACCAACTCAAAGATAATGGGTTCATTCACGACGCAAGGCATGTCCCAGTGAAACAAAAAAGATGTAGCATGGATCCAAAGAGATCTTCCGCACTTAAAGAGGAGGTGGATAGACTCAAAGATAATGGGTTTGTTTGCGACGCTATCTACCCTATGTGGGTCCTATACTTGTGAGAAAGGCAAATAGAAAATGGAAGATGTGCGTTGATTACTCGGACTTGAACAAGGCATGCCCGAAAGATAGTTTACCCCTTCCAAGGATCGACCAGCTGGTAGACTCGATCGTAGGATATGAATTGCTATCTTTCATGGATGCATGCTCCGGATATGACCAAATCCTGATGCACATTCCCGATGAAGAGCACACCAGCTTCATTGCCGATGTTGGATTATATTGCTATGTGGCGATGCCGTATGGACTAAATAATGTAGGAGCGACCCACCAGCGCCTAGTTAAAAGAACGTCTAAAGATCAGACCGGGAAAAGATGGAGGTATATGTGGATGATATGCTCATGAAGTCATGACAATCTAGCGACCATAATATAGACTAGGAAGAAATGTTCATCCTCCGATATTATAAAATGAAGATTAATCCTCTAAAATGCTCCTTTGGCGTTGCGTTAGGAAAGTTCTTGGGTTTCATCGTTAATGCCCGCGGAATCGAAATTAATCCCATGAAGATCAATGTTATTCGCAATATCCAAGCATTAAAGAATATTAAACAAGTACAGAGCCTGAATGGGAAGGTTGTCACCTTAAGCCGACTCATTTCCAGAGCTACTGATAAATGCATTCCTTTCTTTAACTTAATTAGGAGAGGAAAATGGATTTTCGAATGGGCACGTGATTGTAAAGATGCATTCCAAGCTTTGGTGGACCATTTAGAGAAACTCCCATCTTATTAAAGCCAATGGATCATGAAGATTTATATATCTATTTGGCTGTGTCGGTACACGCTATAAGTGTTGCATTGCTTCACAAGGAGAATTGAATCTAGAGACCGATTTATTATGTTAGTAAGTGATTGACAAAAACTGAAAGGAACTATCTGAAGATAGAGAAACTGGCATACTATTTGTGGATTGCATTACGAAAGCTCCGCCCTTACTTCCAAGCGCACCTTATTAATGTTTATAGATAGGTCCTTCAGTGACCTAAGACGTTTGGAAGGTTATTCAAGTGAAATATTAAGCTCAGCCAATTCGACATTACTTATCTTCCCGGTAGGGCTATCCAAGGTCAGGAACTGGCAAATTTTATAGCAGAATTTACTACGCAAGATGATTTTTGGAGAGCACTGAAACCCTTACCATATAATGGAAGTTGTATACAGATGGAGCATCTAATGATCGTTGTTTTGGAGCTGGGATTGTGTTTGTAACTCCTAAAGATCAATCAATTTTCTACGCTTTACAGCTTGATTACCCTATAACAAACAATGAAGCCGAGTATGAGGCTCTGATTGCTGGACATAAACTCATCAGAGAACTAGGAATAAAGTCCCTTAAAATCTTTTGTGACTCGCAATTGGTAAAAGTCAGGGGAGATTACCAAGCTAAAGGATAACGGCTTGCTCCATACCTTAAGCAAGTCTAAGAGCTGTTGAATGACTTTGAATACTACGACATTACGCACATTCCTCGGGATCAAAATAGAGAGACTGATTCACTGGTAAAGTTTGCTTGCACCGGTGACGAATGACAAACGGGCTTGGTTCCAGTCGAGCTATTAAATTCCCCAAGTATAAACCTGATGGAAATCGACCGGGTACTAGAGATAGAGCCTGAGAGGAAATCGTGGATGACTTCGATTAAAAACTATTTGCTACAGGGAGTCCTTCCTGAACGAAGGAATGAAAAGCGACAAGTCCTTCGTAAAACTTCACGATATATCACATGGGAATGAGTTATGTATAGAAAGGGTTTACCCATTCCCTTGCTTCGGTGGATCACTCATGAAGAGATAAAACGAGTCCTAGAAGAAGTTCATGACAAAGAATGTGGCAATCACACTGAGGGGGAAACTCTAGCAAAGAAAATACCTCGTTGTGGGTATTATTGGCTAACCATCAATCGCGACGCTGCTGATTATGTGAGGCTAGATATATGCAAAAGTCCCAAGAGCTCCGCTGACGGAAATAACACAAATGGTCAGCCCATGGTCGTTTTCCATATAGGGCATAGATATTATTGGTTCATTATTGATCCCTAAAGGTGGTGCGAAGTACTTCATCGTCGCAGTTGATTACTTCATCAAATGGGCCGAACCAAAACCATTAGCTATGATCACAATGAAGAAATTAATCAACTTCTTTGTCTGGAACATCATCTGTCATTTTGGTCTTCCATAAAATATTATAACAGACAAAGGGACTCAATTCGACAATGCTGAGTTTAAAGACTTTTTTCGTCGTCGTCGTATTGAAAAAAAAATTACGGCAGCCACTCACCCTCAAGCAAATAGGCAAGTTGCAGTTGTGAATAAAATCATAAAATCCATTCTGAAGAAGCATTTGGAAAAGGATAGAGGTAAGTGGGTCAATGAAATCATCCAAAACTATGGGCTTATAGGACCACCCATAAGTCATAAGAAGCATTTGCTGGCCATACTCCATTCACCGTTGCTTATGATTCTAAAGCCGTTATTCCTGTTGAGCTCAAAGTTCCTTCCCATTGAGTGACATACTACGATCCTAGAACAAATAAAGATCTCCTCTTGGAATCTCTGGACTTTATAGATGAGAAGCATGAGGAAGCTGATTTGAGGGCAGTTGCACACCGACATCTAGTCGCCCGATACTACAACACTAAAGTCTGACCTAGAAACTTTGAAATCAATGATCTTATCATGTAACGGGCTTTTCTTGCCCCGTCGCATATGAATCAAACCGGGGAAGGATGTATGTCATCGAGCAAAGACTTGGAGAGGGAACTTTCAAGATAACGACTATTGATGGCATCACACTCCCAAGTGTGTGGAATAGCAAGCACTTACGACGCTATTTCACTTAGTTTTTTTCTTTTTTATTCGGTTGTGTTTACTTTTAGAATTTACTTTATCATTTGATTTTTCAGATATGTAATAAGAAAAATTATGGCATTTCCTTCTGTTTAGCAAATAAAGTTTTGAACTTCCTTTATGTTTGTGTTTGTTGTAGCATTACATGTAGTTACATTGTGAAACAGACCGATGTTAATACATCCGAACAGGTTTCTAGAGTTTGGAACTAACCAACTATGCTAGTTACTGATTGAATTAAACAAGATGAGCGTGGTTCAACCGTTCATTTGATACTCTCATTCATAACCCGATGGATGGAATACATAACGAGGAATGGATGTGACTCGACCATCCAGTGATCGAATAAATCCCGTCGAGTGGTGGGATTGAAATAAATCAAAAGCGATCATGACACAATCAATCGCTCGCTAAAGCAAACCCTGGACCTTAGGGGTAAATTATTCAATTAAGAAAAGTATGGTTTGTCAATTTTTTGAAACAAATCTAAGGCCCTTGAGTGCAGACTGGAGTATAAACACAAGCCAGGTGCGATTTGACCACTCGCTAACTAATTCTTATCCCAGAGTGTGGACATGAGTACAAACAAACAGACGAGTGTGGTTCGACCACTCGCTATTCCATGAACATCGACCTGAAACCGACAAGAAGAGTACAAACTTGCAAAGGATGGAGTTCGACCATCCACGGTGTAACTCTGCTAACCCGAGACTGGAAGCTGGAGTGTCATACCTCAAATCGCTGAGTCCAAAAGCACAACATTAGGGCTCAATCCCGTGTTTGGTATGACTTAAGGCCACGACTGCATAGTGGCCTTTGGATAGAATCAACTGATTATCATCCAAAGCGATGAGCAACAAATTACAAGTACATTGAATAGAGAGTACTAGCTCAACTACTTAGATAAAAATTCACATGAGGGTTCGACAGAGAACAAAAAACATTTATTCACACAATAAGCTTCAAATTGTGATACAAGTTTATTCATAAAATAGGGGGCCATACCCGTGCAATGACGGCTAAAAAGGAGAAAAACAGCTATGCAAGCTATGTGCAAACAGCGCCACCCAAGCTTTCTCCTATCCGTTTCTTCGATCTGTTACCAACTTTGGCAGGGAGCTTTCAAAAATAGGAGGGAGTTTTTCGAAAATTGAGCCGCTAAGTGGGATGATTTATAATGGGATGAGATTTGCATAATCAATATCCACATCAGCGGGTTCAAAATTGGCTTTTTCTTCAACAACTCCTCCCTCTTAACACGCTCCTTTAAGCTGAGTTTATCGGTGTGTTTAGTGGCATCGGTGACCACAATGTCATCAGATTTGTTCAGTGGTAGTGGATCTTCTTCCTTATCATCATCGAGTGTTCCAATAACTTGAGCATCAGGCTATGGAGCATCGGTGGCCGCCGGGATCTCAGTTGATGTCGATTGTTACTCCACAGTGGCGCCACTTTTTATAGTTTGGAAGGGACCTGGAAGACCTGTAGATTCATGGAAACAAGAAGATAAGCCTACGAATATTGGTCATAAAGGAAAAAATCGACCGAAAAGTGGAAGATAGAGCAAAATACTGCATCCGGTTGACTTTCAGCCATAGCCGGGGTCCCTTCTTCCAGAATAGGTGTCAGCACTTTAGATTGATAACCGAATTTGTCTGGATCGTAGCTTAGATCCTATCCCGAGCCGGAAGAAACTGATGCTCCGACTGATTGAATAGAAGAGGGGCCTTGGGATCAGACTCCGAGAATTCAACGATATTTTCCCCTTTGCTTGAAGAAGTTAGAATGTCGAAGTATCGGAATCTCACGGCGGCAAGGTCTTGGGGTTCATTTCCACGAAGGGTCTCCCACACTAATTTTTCTCCATCTAAATCAGTTTTGCGAAGGTCCCTCTTTTTCATTTCAACAATATTGTCCCAAACCCCGACGAGTGACTCAAGATAACCCTCACCTAGAAAGCTTAGATCACGGTGGAGAAGGACTATAGCATTATATTCGATGATCAGGGGATTAAACATGTCCTTGATTTCATTCCAACCAGCTTCCTTGGCATCCTCTACATAGGCCTCGAGATGTTCTCCCATCTTAACGCGGCCAGCTTCCTTTGCCTTTTCTTATATAACTTCAATCTGAGCAAGTTGCTCATCAACTTTAATATTTAAAGTCTAGGACTCAACAGCTTCTTCGCAATATCTCTACGATTCTTCTTGATCTTCGATCATCTCTTCCCTCTCTTTCTAAAGAAGCTCTTCAAGCTCCTCAATGTGGTGGGCCAAGATATTTTTCTCCTTCTGCAAGGAATCTTTTTCCAAGGCGAGTGCACAGTTGCAGTTAAGGGCAGCATCAAGTTCCTTTTTATGAGCAGCTTCCCGACAACTCACTGGCTCAGATGTTTCCTTGGCTCTCTTTTCTGCCTTAGTTAGTTTTATCCTGAACTCCGAGGTCTCACTTTCTTGGTGCCTAATTATATCTTCATACTGAATCATCTTTAGCTTGAGACGATCTATCTTATGCTGACGCTCAATCGACACCTCGGAGATTTTTCAGCTAAGTGCTGGAACAATTCATGTTGCACGAAAACATCGTTGACGCATGCGAGAGATCTTGCTTTGATAGCCCTTAGGATTATATGGTTGGAGGGGAGGAACTTAAGCCCGTCAAAACAAATCTTTGGGAAAATGATCTTGATTTCGACCAATTTCCCTACTGTGAAAGTTTCAGCAACATTCATGGGACTACTTGGAGTTGGATGAACCAGAATATTGCTTAAGCAGTACGAGAGCTGGAGGATCATGAAAAGAGGTCTGATCGCTACTATGCGTAAAAAGATTAGGTTGCACTTCTTGATAGGACCACCGAGATTGGGATTTATGTTTTGAAGATGAAGATTCCCTTGAGCGACAACTTCTTTCTTGGTCACCATCCCTCTCTCTATGCTAATCTGATTCTGAATCACGTCTGGATCCATATAACGTCGAAGGGCCCCTCAAGCGATACCAAAGTATAAGTGACCATTGCACAAAAGATAGAAGGAAATCATGTGGTGAAGTACACTTAATTGTGAGTGTCTAATGTCCCCCTCAACGGACCGGTTACTGCAGCCCTACTCATAGGAGTTTTTTCTCCTTTGCCGATAGGAATTTTGCTGTCATCGCTTGCTGGGAGAATTGAGCCATAGATGTTGGTGTTAGGGAAGTCATAAGTTATAATGTCGTCAGGAATTTGAAGATTTGAAAACCCTTCAATCGAACTTTCTAAATGTAAGGAAGATGACTCTTCATTGATAAAAGTGATAACGAACTCCGGATCCTTAGCAATTTTTCTCCTATGAAGCTTATATACAAGCTTCTTTCTTCTCTTAGCAGGTGTGTAGGGTTGCGCGCCCTATGATGGTTCAACCATGGGTGCCTTGCCTAGGCCTACATCAACGTCGCCAGACTCACTGATCTGGATACCCCTAATTTCACCTTCTTCGGCGTCATCCTTTGTCCCCTTGACTGGGGGCACGACAAGGTTTATTGATATCCCCTTCTTGTTCAACAGCGTTTCTTGGTAATTCATCACTTCCAGAAAGCCCAATGCTATGACCTTCTTCCAGTAGCCCAAATAGAGATAACAACTCGATGATTACGAGGAGTCTGATGTCCCTATCTTCAACAGGGATAGTATGAATTTCGAAGATTTCTCTTGAAAAACTACTGCCCTTTAGACGTGGCCCGTAGATATTCATAATGTTAGTTGATCCATAATATGACTCGGATTAGAAAATTTGAAAATAAAGCAAAGATGACATTTATGTCCTTCCAATCATCGCCTTGCAAAGCCAGGAGGACATCGAGCATAAAACCATTCGTGTTTAAAAAGGGTAAGTTTGTTCCAAGCATTCGTTAAGACTTGACAGTTGTGTGAAGGCCCAAGAAAAACATAGGAAGGACTTCATGATCGTCGTTTAAAGTTATAAATAAACCTTATGTCCTCAAGAGTTGGTGGACGGAATAGAATTCTCATGAATGGTAAAAAAGTTCCATAGAGAAAGGCGTAGCTATTCGGGTGAAATTGAGTAGGGGGTATTACAAAATATCTTAACATTTCCCAAAGAAAAGAATTTAAGGGCGGCATGCATCCAGCCCATCACTTGAATTTTTTGCTTGCTGTATACCCCTCTAGGGAAAGTAAGCCTTGTCATATATTAAAGGAGCCAAGACATCTTCGGATGGAATTCCATGTCTGGAACATAGTTTTTGAATGATGGCCTTATCAATTCTAGAGGCTTGAGAATCTGTCAGGTTATCTAAGAGTATAGCGCCTTCTATAGCGTCGGGCGTAGGACTTACATCTTCCGTCGAGAGGATGGGAACATAAAAAAAAGGTTGATTGGTGGGCCGAAAACTTCCACTTGTTCAATTTGATGACCAAGGGAAAGCCTGCCAGCTTTGGTCGTGGAACTCGACTCAGCTTTGGGATTGCTATATTGCGAGGCTGGTCGAGAAAACATTACAGCTAGGTGCTCTAAACATCTGAAGTCCATGTTAACTATACTCCATAGATAATAGAGATTAGAAAATTTTACATGTCCCACCGTGCTAAGTGTGAGCTAGTATAGTGCAGTGTGGTGTAATGTGATGTGTTATTGAAATTAGTAGCTTAAAATAAGAATGCAAAGTAAAATGATGAGACTTTGGATTCCAGCCAGAGTGATCGTCATTGCTGACCGTCTTAACTGGAGAAGAGATGGATCAGTTTTGTAAACTTTAGGATTGACTATGGACATATCAGAGTGTGATATCTATTATTCAAGTCCATATGCTAAGTTTTAGTTCATGTTCTAAGTCTCCAAGATTTGATCGTTCAATCTCAAGTACAATAATGAATATACAAGTCTTATTGTTCATGTCGTCGTCATACGTTCAAGTTCATTGAAATGAGATTGGTTGTAATTGCTCAAACAAGTGTTTATGGATTAGGTTTCAAGTTCAATTCAAAGCCTAAGGATTAGCTAAGTAGATAAATGTTGATCCTTGTATGCCGACCCATATCTACCAATCCTTGTGAGCACAATAAATGGAAAGGAGGGATAGGCTAAGCATATGTCGATCCCTATAGACAATAAAAATGATGAACGAGTGATCGACTATGAGCATGTATGTAAACTAATATGAGCATGGGAATTATTAAAATCATGTACATATGAAATAAAACAAAAATTAACGAAAACCCGTGAATGTATTAACACGCCCGGGAGCTAAAAACAAAGAACGTGCATACGAACGTGCACATGCATGACCTAAAAAGTTCAACTTTTGAAATCGAACCTGAAGCCTTCATGTTCGTGGCTAGACCAAATAACTAAAGCTAGTTAGTCTTACAGAACTAGTATTATATATATATATATATATCAGTTAATGGAGTATACCCTGAATTTGTACTATTGGAAACTGACCAACGTCATGATGACCAATGAGAAACACAACGCCTTAGAAAAATAATTCAATGGATGGATATCAACTATTCAAGAAACTGGACGGATTTCTTTTTAACAACTCTAATTTGCCTCAATTCAAAGCACGTCATGTTCATCGTAGGACGTACTTTAGGGGGCAAGTGTCATCTGGCATTTTAACCTGGCTATATTGAACTAACTGTACAAGTCAGATTGTACTGCCATCAAGGCCGATGACTCTACAATGATGATTGTGGGGCTCAGTAGTCAAGTATAGAAGGTAACATGAAGTCAATGGTAAAGGAACTTGATGGATATGCAAGGCAATAATGTTCGAAATATGAAATATGGTTCAACTCCTAGGAGAGATCGGCATAAATTAGATTCAATGATAGGGATCAGCATGTTCTAGGTGTGAGGGCATTCCTATAGAAAATAATTAACATCTAAAGATCTACAAATCCAATGCATATGAAATTTTATGAGCAAGATGTGAGGATCCTAGGGAGCATACCCTAAGGATCGCACCTCAAGAGGATGAAGTTGGAGAGATCTGTACACTTTCCTTGGAATGGATCGGCAGAAAGCAACATGCAAACCATACTGAAGAAAAAAATCAATCTATAACTCGATCTCCATTGATCCAATTGGCATGAAATTTGGAGGCTAAGCATATTTTAGCATGAGGAAGCCATTATAGGGATCGTACCCCAAATTCAATAAAATATGGGATCGGTTCCGATCCCACTTCTTTAGGAATTGCTCCATCCGACCCTTTTTGTAGGCCCATATGGTTTTGTAGGTCTTTCAGTCGAGTTTTCAGAGAGATATTTAGCCACCTTCATCTATAAATACCGGCTTGGTTGTTCATTTTTTGGACTTTACGCTACTAGTTGTTTTATACTCTTTTGCAACAAAGGATTTTTATTCGATCCCACTTGTACTCAGATTATAAAGTAATTAATAAAGAAATCTATTCAAAGTGGACGTAGGCAAACAACGTTGAACCACTATAAATCGTTGTGCATGTTATTCTTTCAGCTAATTGTCGTCTCTTTGTTATTATCCACTATTTCCATTTTACTCTTCATTTAATTCTCTTCAAAAAGTTTCTATTGGGTGTTTGTGCCAATCTGTGGTGAAACGGATACTTAAGTCACTAATCCTAAGTAACTAATCCTAACTTACGCCTAGCATTTAGCATTTTAATAGTCACATTACATTTGTTAGAACAATAAAAGGCCGGTAAACTATGAGACGGGCTAAGGACTTAGTCAGAAAACAATCGTTGAAAGAAATAAATCGCAAATATGTTGAATGGAAATCATATTTCCTAAGTACTTAAGCAAATCCAAACAAAGAGTTGACAAATCCAAAAACTTTTGTCATTCGCATTAAATTAAAAAGTTAAATACAAGTGTTATCAGAACTAAAAACAAAAAAAGGGGGCTTAACCTGCACAAATCCAGCCAACAAACCAAAAATAGACCATTAATATTTCAAACAACAAGAGAGCCTACATATACAAGACGAATCTACCACTACTTCTTCGGCATTTTTCTCCTTTGTTTTTTCTTCCCAGAGCCAGAGGAAACGTCACGTAAACTCTCTCCATGCCTTTTTCCTCCTCTTCCTCTGCCCCCTTGACCTTTGACTAGAGTACTCTACGATGATCCAATAGACACACTCTGTGCACTTTCAAGCAAGGGAATGAAAACTGAAGTATTATATGAGGATCCAACGGGCAAGCTCTAAGCGCTTTTATGTGATGGAATATATGCAAGAGTATAAATGGTCAGACTTGGTAAGTCCACAAATAGAGTAACAAGAAAAATCTCCTTCTCTAACTTGATCTCTATGTCCAAAATGCATTGGCACTCAATGTAACTTAGGGTTTGAACTAGTAGGGGTTTAAAAACTCCAATGATTACAACATCACCATTAACCTACGTAACTCGGAACCCATCGATTCCTTCATCTAGTAGAGCATTAATCACCTACTCGTCAAGGCTAGGAGTCTCTTCATCCGAAGAGTCAAGGATCCTTGCTGAAGTTGTAACGATTACTATCTCCATCCCAGGCACTTGTTGTCCTGGCCGAGAATCTTTAGGAGGAAGCAGGGCGATTGCAGACTAACCTAAAGCTAGAGAGACACGAAAAGAGAGGTTAGCGATGTTGATCGGTGATGGGTCAACTCTCTTAAATGCAGAAGAAGTCAAGGAGATACCTTCTTCAGTCTAGAGCTTTGCATGAGCCAGAGTGTCACCAGAGGCCCCCTTTGGAATAGGAGAGAGAAAGGTAGATTTTCGAATCTATGACCTCTCTGGATCATATCGAAGTCAACGATGGAGTAAGGAGCAGCTTGAGTGCCAAGAGCTTGACTAGCTAAAGCACCATGCTATGCTGGTCCAAAACCTTCACATTTTCCCTTTTTGTGTGGTTGCGCCAAGTTTCGGATGGATAAGGAGCAGGCCGTCATGCAAAATTTTGGGCTCATCTTTCACTAGGATCTCTTTTTCCAAATGTTTCAGAAACACCTCAGCACCATCGAGAAATTCCTTCTCTTCCTCAACGATCTACTCCCCAAGCTCATGCAAGGAGTTTGGGATAATCATCCTTAAGCGACTCTAAATTTCTAAACTTGAGCACATTGGCATTGTATTCAGTACGCAATGGCTCTAACCTCTCTCTAACATGCTCCTCTTTCCGCTGCTTTGTGACTTCAAATTCTCTTTTCACAGTAACATCTACGTCCCTGGCTCATTCAAGCACTTCGATCCTTTCTTTACCTTACAGTGACCTGCTCGTCGCATGATTCTTGAGCGATTTGTTGCGCATCATCTTTTTTTTGGTTTTGCGCTTGAGTTTGGTTTTTAGCTCAACACATTCCTTCTAGCGGCCTTCTAGAGGCATCTCTTTCTAGAACCAGTTCACGATTTCTGTGACACGCCTGATCGATTTCATTAAGACGCCTGGACTTTTTAGCTTCGAGCGCTTTGATAGCCTCATCTGCTTTCTTCTCTGCTTCAGCCTAGGCTTTTCTTAGGTTTTGGACCTCAGTATCAAGGGCGGCTTTGATTCTTTTATTATTGGCCTCGATTAGCTTTTAATTCTCGATCTCTATAGCCCATCTCTCGAGATCTTAGAAATCTTTTCAACCACTTTTACCCACTCGTTGTACTGGTGGTGAATGTCGGTCACATAGGCCATAGTCCTTTCTTAGACTTCCATTGGAATTTTATTTTGGTTGGGCACAAGCATAAGCCCGTTAAAGAAGACGTTTGCAAATTAATCCTTCAGTTTGACCATATGACCATCGGTTGCAAGCTGTTCAGCTGAATTGACCGGAGCAACAATAGTTTCTTTACCAGGCCTTTGATGAGGAGTCTTGGAGCCACCTTACGATGCCTGCGCTTAGATGACCGACTAGAATGAGATAGCGCGTGGGCTCTATAGGAATAAGGTAGGAGTTAGAGCTTAAGAAGTGTTAGCTAGTGGAATCTCATCATGGCGACCGGCTTGCCTATCCGGACCTCTAGGAGGAGGTGAACGGGATCTAGGCCAATGCTTAGAAGCACAATCATGTGAAGAATGATCCATATCATAACTACTCATGTCCCGATCATCTTTTTTTCAGCTAATGCGGTGACTTGAATCATAATCACGACCATTCCGCTGGTGGTACGAACCCGACTGGGTCTTTGAGCTAGATACGCTTTCCCCTTTAGGGATCAGTATGTATATTTTCTCTTCTCCGTAAAACCTGCAAATGAAACATGAACGAGTTAGATTCAACTAAAAAGGACCCGAGTCAAGTGTGAGTGTCGTGAAGTGCATGTGCAAGTGAGTGTCTTAATGTCCCCTCAAATAACCTTGTACTGGAGCCTTGCTCACAGGAGTAATCTATCTCACACTAGCAGGAATGGTGTCATCGTCAAAACGAAAGGAAGAACCCTCTATGCTCATGTTTCCTATATCAAAGGAACCAAACTCAGTAGGAATTAGTCCCATCTTTGAAAATGTATCCATAAAAGGAAAAAATGGAGTCTGTTCTGTTGTTGAATCTGGCGATGGCTGCTTAAATTTTTTCCCTTTATGAAGTTTAGCAACAAGCTTCCTCCTGGAAGTAAGGGGTGGCTCATATGAAGACTTCTCAGCCATTGATTCGTGACTTGAATGTATGTTTTCATCACCAACCTCATTACCACCACCTACTATCATCTTCCTCGTTGTTGCCTTGAGCCTCCTTGACTTTCTGGCTAGGGACTGGGCGCATATTAAGGCTGACATGACCTACTTCTAGCTAAATACGGCCACCTACTACAACTTCATCATCGTCCCCGTCATGGCCGGTGCTACGACCCTCTTTTAGCAAGTTGAAAACCAATAGATGCCCACCAGTAATGTTGGACTTGATCTCCCTATCTTCCTCTGAAACATTTCTGAGTGTTGTAATGATGGTTTGATAAATATCCCAACCGAGTCTCAAAGGAACATCTACCGATTCAAAAAATTGTGTTAATTAGAATACGAATTGACTAAAGCTTTCACACTATAGTTCGGAAAAGCACTTACATCTGTGTAAATCCGAGTGGACAACGCACATAAAACAATCGCTTTTAAAATAGCTAAGCTTATTCCAAGCACCGATCACAAATTAACAATTGTTGACTGGCTTAAGCTAAGTGAACAATAGACTTCATTTTTGTCGCATGAAGCTGTATATAAATCGAATATCTTCTTCGGTTGGCTCATGATTTAATAATTCAAGGAAAATAACGTATGTACCCTAGATAAATGCGTAGCTATTCGGATGTAGTTGAGCTGGGAAAGTCTCATAAAATAGAGCACTCTACAGATGAACGGATTAAATGGTGGTACACCCCTAACTAGGCACATATATCTGTTACTGGCGGTATACTCTTCCGAAGGAAGATGAGCCTTTTGGTGATGAGGTGGAGCCAATACGTCATCATATGGGATTCCATGCTTAATGTAAATTCGACGAAGAGATGACTTGTTAACTTTTGAAGTGGTCGAATCCATTGGATCTTCTAAGAATATGGCATCCTCAATCGTATCAGGAGCCGGCTCTATAATTTCATTTGCTCCTAGATTTAGAGAGTTAGCCAGGGCTTGATGTGAGCTTTCGGGTTGTCCCAAGTTTTCATCTAGAGTGTATCGAGTAGAAATTGTCGCTCAACCGGACTAAGCATCTAATTCAACATGTATGGAAGCTTGACCGAAGTGACAGCCATCACTAACCACCTTAATCGGTTTTTATGTCAATGATTATGCATAAGAATTTTATCCAAGCTCAGGGATCAGCTATTGGCATATAGGGCTATGATGTCTATATTCAAGACATATGCATTCATCTACATTGGGGTCCATACAAACGTACATGTGCATCTAAGTTCAAGTCCGAACTCGTATGAGCATGCATGGGCGTGTGAATTCGAGTCCAAATCCGAAGTTATATGCAATCATTCTTATATATGTGCAAGTTTACATAGGCATACAAGTGTTCATGTCCAAGTGTTCAAGTCCTTATTCAACCATACAGGGCAAAATTCGAGAAATTTGCCTAAGTATGGGATTAATACCGATCCCATACCTAGGGGATTCATGAAATTTGTCTAAGTATAGGATCAATACCAATCCCATACCTATGGGATCCATCCCCTTTGAGAAAACCAACATCACCATGCCAAAGCCGATCCCAAAACTCAAATTCGCTAATGTGAATCACTTCTAAGCCCTCGTCTTCACCTCGTCACTAGCTAAACCACCTCCAACTCATAGACAAACCCCACCGATATGCACGCAAGCATTAGAATGCTTGATATATGAAACCCTATGTTAATGAATAAATTCCCTTACCCCAAAATGTATGGAAAATAGAGAAATTTCAAAGTGAGGACTTATTGAGTATAATCAAGGTCATCAAATCAAAATATTCATCCACATCGACTTTGAGTTCAGTCTTCGTCATCATTAAGGGCTCGAGGCAATATGAAAACTGTAAATCAATATGAAGGTTGATGTTCAAGTCAATGTGCATGGTAAAAGTCAAATCACAAGTTCAAAGTAGTTCAACATGATATGCAAGTCCCAAGTCCAAGTCAATCAATATACAAAATCAACTGAATATGCATGTCATAGTCCAAATCAAGTCAAAAAGGCTATGTCCTTGTTTAATTTCCAAATCCTTATGTATACAATTATTAAAGTGTTATAATAAGACAAATCCCAAATTCAATTTAGGGTTTACAAAGTTTTAAAAGTAAGAAACGAGAAGGGAGAATTCGGCCCCTTCCATGAAACCCCTAAGTCCATATTTATAGGGTTCGTCAAGTAATAGGTTTTGACATCCATTGGCATTGGCAATAGCAGCGTCGTCGATCATCCAGGTTGATCCTCTATTAGCTTCAACATTAGCAGCATCGTCAAACATCAAGGCCAACATTCTTGTATTCACATAGCTAAACTTCGGCATTGACTCAATAGGGTCGATACTCGGCATTTCTAAACACGGCGTTGATAGTTTCTCCTTCGTTGATCAACTTTCATTACCACCACACATTAACATTGATAAAAGATGGTATTAGTAAAAGCATCTTCAACAACCCCTTTGGGTGTATTGATGGTTCTCGGCATGAATGTCGACGACAATGACTCTATATCTTGAGACCTTTTTTGATTGATGGTTGGCGCCATTAAATAACGGCGACGTTGATGACTCGATGTCGATATTTAGTAGCATACTAAATGTGGCATTAACCACACTTGTGGATATTGACGATGATAGTCATCAATGTCACATGTGTAGACTCCCAAGCATGTTCATGAGAGTCGATGTTGTAATAGTATTAAACCTCGACAACATTTATAACTTGTGTTCCCTTTTATAAGACAGTTTCATTGAGCAGCAACATTGGGATGGAGAATACCATCAGTATTTAATAACTCTAATCATAAGCAGCATTAAGAATGGTTGATTATGGAAATGTTGATATTGATTGAATTTGACTTCATTCAGCATTGCTTTGAAAATCATGAGTCTCGACGTCAAGCATAGTACTATTCAGCAGTCATCATGACTTAATGAAAGACGACGTTCACGCTTCATAGTTCTGAGCGTTATCGATGGTAAAAAACTTTATGTGACGTGCTATTCTTAGGCACTATTCACTTGAACGTCTTCGGCGATGCTGGTAGTAGTAACATTTGTCCCCTGGTGTAAAGAAACCATTGACTTTTCGAGTCATTACATCCCTTTTCCTGCCTTTTAGTCTTTTGTACTGATCTATTCATTTAGCTGAATCGAGTCCAATGGCACCAATTGCTTATTTCTTCTTATAAATACATAAGCTTCTCTTCCTTTTCTCTTTTACCTGCAATTTCAAAATTTTGAAAAAACAATTAAATTCTCCAAATTAGCTGCAAGCCCTAGATTTTTAATACCAATTTTCTACACTTAGGTATGGCTCTTGTCTTAATTAACCTATAAATTAGTTTTTCATAAATTTTATGCTGAAATTGTAACTAGCATTTTGCTAAAATTATACTACTTTTGAAATCAGCAATCGAGTTCGATTATCTGGTTCTACTAACACAAGTTGTGAATTGTTATTATTAATCTTCCATACTATTGGATTAGTTGCTTAGTGATTTGATTTGGGTATTTGAGCATTTTCTATTTTACGATGAAACGAGTAGTATGTCAAACCTAGACCCACTACTACTTAGGCTTATGTTGATGTCGTCGTTTATGGTGCTATGAACTTGAAGTAGGTTGGTTAACCTAGTAGTTATTAATCCACTAGCGCAATGTATCAGTGCCACCCAAATAGGCCTTGATACTAATCAACGTTGGCATGAAAATAGATATGTTCTAAGTTTATTTATTGATGAAAGCGACATACTAGTCTCAAAAATCAGTATTAATTTTCAGTATCTTCATTCACGGCGTCGTTAACGATGTCAATGTAATGCTCATCAATGTTGTCATTACACTTAAAAGTAATGAAGTGTTAAATTTCCATATTATTTGTTAACTGAATTTTTTGATTCAAAGTTTTTATATTGCGAGTAATCAAGGACACTTAAATCGATTAGATACGACGTCAACTGTTTTAGTTTTAGTTAACATCGACGTTATAG
Source organism: Allium cepa (assembly GCA_030765085.1). NCBI lineage: Eukaryota > Viridiplantae > Streptophyta > Magnoliopsida > Asparagales > Amaryllidaceae > Allium > Allium cepa. The sequence continues at coordinate 115,667,540 of CM060932.1, forward strand.
TATTGGCATGATCCCTGACATCGACAAGACTCTTCATTAACCAATTATTGATCAAGATGTGATGCGATAACTTCTTATTGCCAAAAGATAGTGCATTCCAATTAGTTGCAGAGTTATTTAATTACATTTGAAATCGTTACTTACTTTTACGTATTGACTCATGTTGTCGCCATTCATCGATAGATGTTATCTCTTGTCATCATCATTCACTGATCCTGATAGCTTTTAATATTTCAACTTTCTCTATAGCAGCAATATTCATTAATACTTTATGATACTTATCGTCATTATAACTCTTGACTTAGGTTTATTAATGTCATCCAACCACCACTAACTCTTGTCTTTGTTACTTATTTGTGTTGGCAATCCACACAGAACTATAAACATCGTAGTTATTAGAACGAGGCATCAGTCGTCTTTATATTAATTAAAGTCAACGTTGCAGCACTAGCATGTCCCACTATGCCAATAATACCTTTTGTTAGCCCATTATTTTGATATCTTACCATATTTTAGTGTTAGCGACTAAGGTGAAATGTAGTAACTTCCCATTGTTAGGAGAAAACATATACTAGTTAAAACGATGACGTTTAATCATAGTTAACGTCACTTGCGTTTGACATTGGTTCGTAGAGCTTTAATATAACATTGTTGGGCTCTGTATTTATCATTACCATTTTGTGAGTACTTTTCATATCATGAATTAAGCTTTATTCAACATCAGTATCTACAGACTATCTTCCTTAACACATTATATGCAATTTAACTAGTTAGCTTGCCGACAATCCACATTACAGTTACTCATTGTTGTCGACGACGTTTATTACTTCATTGTTAATTATCATTTTAAATCATGCGTTTACTACATGTTCTTTCCTACTCAACTTTTGTATTATTCAAACTCATAGGACTCTCTTAACAAAATTTAGATTTACTAGCAAATTCGTCATATACCATTTAAGGATTGTTTCTTTATAGTTAGTTCAAATTTTATTATTTAGGTAATGATGGATTATTTAGACAACAACGTATTAAATTTTCCTATAGCAAGGTTATGATCATTACTCAAATTTAGAATAATATCACCTGGCGGGTTAATGGACGGGCAATAAGTCAGCATGAAGCTCACTAAGAAGTCCAGCAAAGGATCCAAATATTCGCCCCCAATTGGTAAGAAAGAAGATAATCTTTTGAATCCATCATATATAACGACCCACGGAGAAGTGGATTATATTCTTGGTCAGTTTGGCATTACTAGAATAGAAGTCATTCCTGTAGGGCCTTCAGATAGTATTACCAATCCACTTAAAGGATACTTTGCCTTTACCTCAGTACATACTTGGCATACTGGCTATCTTCCATTTTCAAGTTTCCTTTAAAGATATTTGGAGTACTTAAGCATTTCTTACACCCAATTACTGCCCAGTCCGTACACATACTTGACCTGCTTAGAGGTTCTGGCTTAGGTAGTAGGTCTCCATTCCCTCGACATTGAAAACCTCCATTCTATAACAATTCATGCTAAAGTTGGTGACCAATAGGATCATTAAATATACCGCATTCATCCTTACCCAAAATGCATGATCTCTAAAGGTGTTAACAAAGCAAAGGAATGGGAGATTCAATACTTTTTCATCATATGTTTTTCTAACATTAGAGGACAATTTCTACTCTTAGTAAGTTGTTACCGTTGTTGTTATTTTTACACCATGCCCACTCATTATATTTTTCTAATGGATGCTTTTTTTAGATTCTACTCCTAACCAGCTAAAACCCGAAGATTAAAAGATCATGCTATCTTTAACTAAAGTAGCAAAAAGTATATGTAACAGGCTCAGAATACTGACTCCGGCTAACCTCCTTAAGTATTCAATCATTTTGGACTGTCATAAGGTCTTAGGAAAGCCCTAGAAAGTCAGACTCAATGCTAGAGGAGGATGCTCATTAGTGATGGAATCGAAAAAATCATAATCCTTCACCTCCAACTCTTCAATTCAGCCCGATGCTATCCGTAATTTAATATAGCAAAAGTGGAATTCTATCATTATCAGCTTACAAAATTCATTTACGTTTTACGTTCATCTACTCTTACCGCTTCCAAAGAAGTATTCAAAAAAGTTTCAAAATAGAGAAAAAGTAAAGATGAAGTTCTGGCTTCGTCCCAACCAACTAAGACTGTCTCCTTTAAAGATCCCATCACTCAAGCCATAGAAGAATTAGATGAAGATGAAATAGACGATGATGTTTCCATTGATGCTCCTTTTTCTCTCTAAGATAAGAGGCCGTTGACTTCATTCCCGTTATCATAGATGAGATGAAGCATGTAAATATTGATCCAAGTCCTAAAGCAACTTATTTGGGAAAAGCTCTAAAAAAGCCCATGGAGGTTCAAACAGAGATATCCAAGGAGGCTTCAAGGCCCAACTTCTTTCTTAATATTACAATCACTACTTCTCCAACGTTTGTCGGCACATGTATGCTAAACTCGGTCTAGTTCCCTCTCCAGACGATCCTCTTCATTCAAGGACTCAAACTTGAACTTCATCAATGAATTTTGAAGATCTTGCATAGTTGGCTATTTAATCACCTTCCCTTTCTTCTCTCAGATGATTGCAACCTCTGATTTACTTTGATGACCATCTTTTTATTACTCTCAAACAACTCATATCGGTACGTTTTCTGTCTCACTCGGTTAGCTTTAATTTTATTGATTCTATTTTAAGTTATACATATTACACATTTTAGGTAGGAAAGCATATGTTCCTCCTACGAGGTTCCTCTTAGGGATCTTTAAACGAAGTGGTTGAGTATAAAGGGAAAGTCTCTTTGATCCAAAATGATATGATCAAAATTGCCATAGCAAGAGATAAGGCAATCTTAGAAAAAGGCAAACTCGATTCTTCTCTTGAGGAAGAAAGAAAATCTAGGCAATTACTAGAAGAGAGAGTGAAAAATTTGGAAGCTAATCTCGAGTCATTCAACGGTATCAAAGCAGATTTGGAGAAGATGACCAAAAAAAAATATGAGCTTGCTAAAGAAAACTCAAAATTAGTCAAGAAGAATAAATCATTAAAAGATCAACTTCAAAGAAAATTTAATCTCCTAGATTATTCAAATAACATCATTAGTGATGATAAGAAAAGGGTCACTTCCTTTTTTGGCGTCGCTCTTCTCAAGATCACTTTGAAATGTTATGAAGATGCTTCGTATGTGGCATATGCCAACAGTATCAAGAAATGCCAGATCTAGATTTCCCATCTCTTCCTGCCTTGAATGAAAATGCAAAAGGAAATTCAATTTTAGAATAAAGATAGACAAGAAGGCTCTTAATGTGGAGTTCCTTGTCGAGGAAGAAATTAATATTGGAAAGTGGCTATTATTCAACGATGCCCCCATTGATGAAGAGCCAAAACTTAATGAAGAGGAAGACAATGATGACAATGACGATGATGGCGATCATGATGATGGATATGATCGTGATGATGATGATAATGGTTATGGCGGAGGTAATGGAGATGATGGAGTAGGATTTTCTTAGGGGCTAGGTGATAATGATGGACCTGGTGAAGTTGATTTGGACTCAACTGCCCAGGATGTTGAAGCCATCGACTTATCATATCTTCCGAAAAATGATTCTCTTAAGACAAGCAGCGCTTCCCAAGTCCAAGGACCCAAGAACAAAGGGAAAATCGCTTCATCAGTTCCGCTTTCTGTAGTATATGTCACTCTATTCAAATGTGTTAAGTTATGAATAATTTTTAATTAACATGTTGACTATTTTAGTTAAGAAGAAAACAAAATTATACCATGAAACTATGCTTGAAAAGAAACAAATATAAATTGATCGATTGAATAGAGAATTGGATAAGCAAATGAAATATTATAACAAGCTGTTTGAGAAATATAAGAAACTTAATGAAAGCGCATCAAAGCTAAGATTCTTTAAGGAAAGAGAAATTTCTCCCCGAATTAAGAAAGCCCATCATCACCTGGAAAAACTTATGAAGGAGAATTTCAAACTGATGACTCTCTTTTGGATGCTAATTGATAACAGGAATGCCCTGGTGGAATTTCTATACAAAGCTTCTCATAGGCGTAAATTTGTCGATTTCTCATATTTAGGTGATAACTGTGGTGGTGTGCTACGACGCTTTCATCATAGATATTTGGACGAGTATGGGTCCGATCCCCACCCTAGGATATGTTGGAACCTTCCTGGAGTTGAATCCGTCCCACTTTCTTCTAGCTCTCTTCCTCCCAAAAAAACTCAAGTTCAATAAGAAAACATTCATTTTTGAAATGTATAAGACATCAACTTTGTATGAACCCGAATATTTGTAATATTCAACTTGGCTCATTTATGAATTTTACCATTTTAGTTTCTTATACTTAGTTTAATTTCATTGCAACATGTTGTTACAGAATAAAAACCTCTCGTGCAGTCCAATTCCTAAGGACCTCTTGAGTAAATCTGTCAAGTTAAAGAGAGATTTTACGGAAAGTTTTTGATTTTCAAAACATTGCAATTGGCAAGATATTGCTTTCTTAGAGATTTACAAGAAGTCTACATGCATTATCCTTATTTCTCCTTTGACTTTCTAGATGAAAAAAAGGACAAGTCGCTCAATGAAATACGACCTTATCACACCAAAATGATATGTGATCGTGATAGTCATCCAGTTAGGGAGTGAGATTATCGTCGGTTCCCTCCTATTTACACCTCAGAAGGAATTAAAGCCTCCTTTGATTCTATGCTTATGTTTTCTGCTAAATCATTTGAAAAAGCTAAAATCGCAACCTCGGAACTTTGATTGTTTTTTAAATATATTTTTTGAAACTAGAACCGTGATGTAACCTTAATTTTTATATTACCTGTGAACTTTGCTTATTATCAATAGAAAATTTTATTTTTCGTATACTAATTCTCGTCTTCTTTATTTGTAATAGGAAACTCAATTAGTGCATGCATCTGATTCTCTGGATGCTTCAAAAATTATTAAAATTAAGGACAAGTTGCTCACTTACATAGAAGAAAAATGATTATCTCAAGATAACCCAACATTGCAATTCCCGAATAATCCTATAGCACAAGAGTGGCATATGAATTACTTTATATTCAAATCGACATATAAGGAAATGACTGCTTTATTGAGAAGCAACTTAAAGAAAGGGAGAAAGAGCTTCGGGCTTTAATCTAACTCAATTTGCGAGCTCGATCCTTCATTCAAAGCTGACGCAGTGATAGCTAAATTATATAAGAGAATAAACGATCTTGAAGTGGACTTAAATATAGAGTGAAGTTCATTATCTATCACTAGGGCTTATTGCGAGTGAGGGCGAAGCCGGCCTCTCTGCCCCTAATCCTAGAACAATTACTAGAGCTCATTCTTCGACAAGTCAAGAATTCCCTATTTCACTAAACCCGCCTTCGGGTTTAACAATGAAACAATCTTGTCATGGAGCAAAAAGGTCAAATTTGAGATCATACAACATTTTGGTAAGAAATAGGATGAGAAAGTCTCTCAATATATAAGCAAATACGAGTGCAGGGTTTAAAAGCTTAAGCGAGAAAGATATACTTTCAACGAAAGATCGAAGAGTTGAATAACACATTCAAAACATTATGAGGAACCAATAAGATTCTCCATTGTGCTCTAAATGTCTAGATTGCTTCAATGGAAAACGCAAATATGGTTTGGAAAAGGAAAAGAAATTCAAAGGACTCCTGGATGCTACTATTCACTATGTTGTTGACCTTATAATTGCCCAGGATTTAGAGGAGACTGCACAAAATCTTGAGCTTTAGTAATGATCTGCTAGCTTCGTTTTCCATTTGACTTTTGTACCTGCAACTTTGTACATAATGTATTAGATTATAAATTTACATTTGAATGAATGTTACCTCGAATACTTGGTATATAATCATGAATTGAATTTCGATTTTGATCTAAAATTGGTTCGCTTTTCCACATTTGAGCTTTTTGATGTGTAGATTAACTTTTCGCTTGCTTTGGGAATCAAGAACCTTATCGATTGAGCTCCATTTATACATATGGTATTTTACTTTGACAATGGAGATTTCTGTTAAATGAATTTGGGTTGAAAACTGACGTAAAGAAGCCCTAAAACTTAATCTGGATTTTGAAGAAGACTAGAAACCGAAACTTAATAATAGTAAACTAGAAATCTGTATCTGAAAGTGAAACAGAAATCCATATCCGACAAAGACCATAAATCTTTATCTAGAAATAATAATAGAAGTCTAGAAATCCATTTTTGGAAATAGTAGAAGATCAAAATCTCTTTTCTAGTGGCTAAGAATTGCATTTGTTGAGAGACATAAGCCATATTTGATGGACCTTCCTTTTGAAAACTTGATCTAATTAAGCGTTAGTTGGCTCTTGATTTTGATCAACTTCGGAGCACTACTCGGCTCTTTACTTTGATTGATCTTCCTTGTGAAAATTTTGATTCTTTAATGAGGCCTTTGATGGTAGACACTAAAGGTTTACTCTATCCACCCTGTAGGAGGTGCTTTAACCAGGCCATGTAGGCAGGGGTTAAATACTTTCCTGGTGCTTTAGTAAGGCCTTTGATGAGGCGCTAATGGCTTACCCGACCTCCCTATAGGGGGTGCTTCAACGATGCCTTTGATGACGTCATTAAAGGCTTTTTCAGTGCTTTAGTGAGGCCACATGATGGCAGGCACTAAAGGCTTACCCGACCTCCCTCTTGGAGGATTTTCAGTGTGGCCTTTGATGGCAGGCGCTAAAGGCTTAGGGCTTTTGATGGCCGAGACCTCTTGCGGTTAAGCCTTTGATGGCTGGGGACTTTGATGTCAGGATCTCTTACGATCATGAGCCTTTAATGGCAACATAGATACACTTATTTTATTCAGAATACCTTTATTGACGATTGACTTAACATCTTTGTACAAATTGATTGAGTTTTCGTTGCCTTAACATATTGGTGGTCGTTCCTTCTAAGCTCCAGCATTGATTGGTATCATGTCCATTTGCAAGATGATAGTGACAATATGAATGTCCATGATTCCTTTCGAACTTGGATCTCCTTTTTTGTGAAGGCCAATAGTCAAGCTCATCCTTAGTCGGGAAATAGATGTTCTCAAAAGAAGTGGTGAGAATGCAACCTTTTGGAAGCCATGACATAGAGATTAGGCCTTTTAGCCAATGCTTACTCTTTTGTTTCTCACTTTAGGTTCCTCATAAAGGGGAAACTTCCTTTTTAGAGAGCTTGTGCTTCATTTGTCTTTTCATTTCTTCCATAACTCATAATGTTATAATCTTATCACTTGCTCTTCATGAACCTGAAGATTATTAATGGATTGATAGATTGGCCTAGTCATTTGAGGCTCGGAAGATCCTTGTTCGAAAAACTTAGCAAGATTAGCTAACATGGCTAGGAAAAACTCAATTTATGCAATTAATTGGTGTTGGAAATTAAGGGTAGGTTAGTTTTGAATAGGATATGCTTGGTAGGGTCAAGTTCTCTAAACACTAAATATGCAAGATAGGGATGTTCCACTTGGGGCTTTAATGAAGTCGGACATTTGAGCCATCCTTCTCATGCTAAAAATGTTAAAAAATAAATTCTTTAACCCACAAAGTGTATGGAAAATAGAGAAATTTCAAAACGAGGCCTTTCCGAGGCTAATCAAGGTCATCAAATCGAAGTATTCATCCATATTGACTTTGAGATTAGTCATCATCTTCATTAAGGGCTCGAGGTAGTACGAAAACTGTAAGTCAATATGGTGGTTGATCTTCAAGTTAATGTGCATGGTAAAAGTCAAATCACAACTTCAAGATAATTCAATATGCTCTATAAGTCACAATTCTAAGTTAATCGATGTACAAAGCTAAGCAAATATGCAAGTCGTTGTCCAAATCAAGTCAAAAGGCTCTTTTCTTGTTTAATTTTCCAATCCTTATGTGTACAATTATTTAAGTGTTACAATAGGCAAAATTCCCAATTCAATTTAGGGTTTACAAAGTTTTAAAAGTAAGAAATGAGAAGAGAGAATTCGACCCCCTCCACGAAGCCCCTAGGTCCATATTTATAGGGTTCGGCAAGTGATAGGTTTCAGCATCCATTGGCTTTGGCATTATCAGTGTCATCAATCGTCAAGGTTGATACTCAATCGGCTTCGACGTTAGCAACGTCGTTGAAAATCAAGGCCAACGTTCTTGTATACACATAGCCAAACTTCGACATTAACTTAATAAGGTCGATACTCGACATTTCTAAACTCGGCGTTGATAATTTCTCCTTCGTTGATCAACTTTCATCACCATAACATATTAATGTTGATGAAAAACAGCATTAGAAAAAGCATCTTCGACAACCCTTTTAGGCGTATAGATGGTTCTCGGCGTGAATATCGACGACTCCATATCTTGAGTCCTACTTTGGTTCATGGTTGGCAGCATTGAACAGCTGCGACATTGATGACCCTCGATGTCAATATTTAGTAGCTTACTAAATGTGATATTAACTAAACCTGTGGATATCGACGACGACATTCATCAACGTATGTGTAGATGTATGGTGTCTTCTAGGCATGTTCATAAGAGTCGGCATTGTAATAGTATTGAACCTTAGAAGCATTTATAACTTGTGTTGCCCTTTGTAAGTCAAATTCGATGAGTAGTGACGTTGGGATGGAGAGCGCCATTAGTACTTAATTACTCTGATCAGAAGCAGCATTAAGAAGGTTGATTTTGGCAACATCAATATTGATGTGATATGACTTCATTCAGCATTGCTTCGAAAATCATGAGTCTCGACGTCAATCATAGTTCGTCAGTCGTCGTGACTCATGGAAGATGACATACACGCTCCATAGTTCTGGCTAATAAACTTTATGTGACGTCACTATTCTTCGACACTATTTCCTTGAACTTATTCCACGATGATGATAGTAGTAACAATCTATTAGATCGGGTCCCAAAAAAATTTGATTTAGGTTGATTAAATTGGATGGAGGATCGATTTATGGAGAAGGCTCAAGCTTTGGAGGAAGTAAACCATCAAGAAGGTGGAAAACTTGAGTGGAGTACCTGAATTTCTCAAGCTCGAGTTCTAATGGAGACATGCAGAATATTTGGTTCGGTATGCAGAAATCTGCAAGTGAGAAGGAAGAGTCAAATGTTTTGACTTGTATATCCTATTGCAACCCAACACTCAAATTCCAAGTAGCCAAGTCAATGTAGGGTAAGGGATCGGTACCGATCTCCCCACCTAGGGGATGGTACTGAATCCTACCCTTATTCTTTAAATAAAAAAACAATGAAATTGCGAATGCAATTTGACGAAAATTGGTAATGACCTATAGGCATATAAACGTGCTTGGAAGCCAATGACAACAATGTATATATGAACGTGTGAACACTCATGCAACTTTAACATTCGATTTCCTGAATCTATGAAATTGCATTGTTTACCTAGGATTTTCAAACAAGAAATCAGTTTGGATGTTAGAAATTTACCGACTCAATAAGTTAGCTCAATGGAACCGAGTACGGGCAATTATCAAAAGACAGTGCTTCGGTATTTATAGTGTCAGATGTTGACATAGCATCATGACGAATCGCTATAGACAAAACTTCACAGAAATGACTTATATGAAGCATAACGATCATTCAAGACACAGAGTGGAATCCTCCATAGTGATTCAGACTTGTCTCGATTCTAAGCACATCACGTTCAAAACGAGATGTACTTTGGAGGGGCAAGTGTTATACAGCCTTTTGGCTCGGCTATATTTTGATTGACAGGATAAATTAGACTCAACGATTATCGAGGCAAGCGGTCCAGAGAGAAGATCCTAGGGTCCAAGAACCAAGTACAGACAAGGCCATGAGATGACGGGCAAACGGACTTAGAAGATAACACTTCGGAATACACTAAGTATGGATTGGTACTTCACCCTACATAAAGGATCGGTACCGATCCCAAATGGTATACCTAAGGTGGCCCCCCTACTCCTATGAAACTCTTCTCTTCCTACATAGAGCCTGATTCAAGTATTGTTCTAGAATTCCTATGCATCATATTAACAATCTACATATACAGTATAAAGTACCAATTCAACCTTCTGTAGATCCATCGCTTGGCCTAAGAAACATGCTAACAATTATGCAAAACAACATTGGAAGCATAAAGCCAATATCAAGACGAACTAGAGCAAAAAGTTTCAAGACCCCTGCCTACATATATAAGAATCGATACTAATCCCTCTATAGGGGTCGTTATAAATCCCCATACTTAGGTGATATGGAATTGATATTCTTTGGACGACTTGCTCTTGGTGGTGAGGTTTTGTAAGAGAAATATCAATGGGATATTTGGTCGTCTACTGCTATAAATATAGAAGGCATGGTTCATTCCAGGATTTTGGCGCTGCCACTACACTCTTACTTTCTTGCATTCAAGGATCTATTCTGATCCTACTCTCTTGTAATCATGAAAACAAGTGCAAAAGTAATAAAATCAATCAAGTGGACGTAGGCCAAGATTGCTGAACCACTATAAATTTTTGTGTGCTTGTTTTCTATTTGATTTCCTCTATTTTTCATTTAATTTCTTCATTTAATTTCTTCATTTAATCTCTGTTACATAATTTCTGCGTGTTTGTATCAATTTTGGTTCAAACACTCAATAGAAATTCCAGTAAGCATAAAAAAATCTAAAGGACTAATTCCCATCTCTCCAAAAGCAAAGTGAAATATGTGGGTGGTTTTTCCACCAAAAAGAAGCAAATGCACCATACAAAATTGTGAATTAGAATTTAAGGTCAATGGAATGCTTGTAGTAAGGAATACTTAGGGTTAAATAAAATTTAATGTGGTTTTACATCTAAATATTTTTTGAAAAAACAACATACCAAAAAAATTACTGAAATCCAATGCCATACAAAAATCTGACAATACGTCAATCAACATCGACTACTAAGATCTTGCAACATAGAAAAAATATTCCCTTCCATCACCTATTGATAAAATTATTTTAACTATTAACTTCATAAACTAAATGTGTAACTACACAGTTTATAAACTATTACGTGAACATTGCACCAAGCCTAAATATAAAACGATACACCATATACCATATTTTTTAATACGTAAAAAATACATAATAATTTTTGTTAATTAATACCGTGGTGTTTAAATGTAAAATTTTATTATAGTGATGTCGATACGAGTAGTAACATGCATTTATTCATCGAGAAAAACATTAAAATTGATCAACTTCTTGTTCGGTCCTAAGTTTTGATCGATATTTGAAGCCAAAGCAGAGTCTTAAGAAACAAAACCCATACGCCGTCTTTGAAATACTGTTGTTCCACCACCCTTGCGTCTTCTCAAAGAACTAAGCTAGGAGCTTCGCCACCATCATCTCCGCTGCACTTAATATTTTGGAAAGATCTACCTTTAGTGCGAACTACATGGAAAATTCCTCTCATCTTTGGTTAATTTTTATGCAAAATAGGGTAGAAAATGAGTTAAAAATATAAAATTTAAGGGAAATTTCACGTGATTTTGTAGGTTCGGTTGGAAAAAATGGGAGGAAGAAGGGAGACCGGCTAAGGAAGAAACCAGTATTCCAAACTAGTTTGTTTGATATTAATAATGTCAAATAAACTAGCGGCTTCGATTTCTTTTGAAATGCCAGAAGAATTGCCATATGAGGTTTGATAATTGGGTTTTGAGTTATTCATCATTTATGTATTATAAATGTCGAAAACCCAGCACTTTCATTTCCCCACTGGGATAATATTTGAGGTCTTTTAGGTACATTGAACACGTGGCTGCACTGATCGACCTTTAGTGTTGAGGATACTCTTACGTATGCAACAAGCTAAAAATCGATACTGAAAAATAAAACGAAAAACATTGCATTTTGGGCCATATGCCTCGCCAAAATAAAGTTGTGTGCAGTAAATCACAAACTTCAAACAAAAATCAATTACGACCCTTTACCTGAAGTACATCATTTAAATTCAATTCACAAAAGAAGATTACAAAGTTCCACACTGATTGCAGTGGCAAAGAAAGTCATAAACGTAAGGATCGATGATCCATAGCCTCATTTGGGATCCATACTCCCAATTTAAAATTTATGGTTCTATTCTAAAATTTCAGTTCTATTTTTAAGTCTTGATTTGGTGGGTTGTTAGGTTGGCTTTTTAAAGCTTAGCTTGCTATCACACAACATGCATTGAGCATTTTGGTGGATTTGTTCAACATTAGCAATATATGCCGGAAAAGAAGATCCAAGAAGTCCAATAATTTATAGAACAAAGAATGACTAGAATAAGGATCAAGAAAAGATTCAAGAGCCAATGTGTTTTTAAAAGATAATTTAGGTTAAGGATTTTACAATTTATTTATTTACTCTAATCTAATGTAAAATCATGCTTTACCCTAAATTTTACAATACAAACATAAAGCAGGAAAATATTTTCAACGACAAAGTTAAATAAATTTTTGTTACCTAGGAGAGCCCATCAACATTTTATTTTCAAAGAAAAAATGTTAAAATGTTGTAAAATGCTCTAATTGTCATTGCGTGCTTTCTCGTTTTCTTCTTCGATCTTGTTCTTCTTCTTCTTTAATTCTTCTTTCTCTTTTGTGCGTTCAAACTTAAATTCACTTCTTCATTATTCTCATGCGCAATCAATTCATATTGTCATGATTTCGATACTTGTTTCTTTTCCTTCGATGCCGGAAATTTTTAGATTTAGGTATGATTCTATATTTGTTTTCTTTTTCTTCTATCAGAGTTTTAATCTGGTTATTTTAACACTATCTTGTTTTTCTTTAAAAATTAAATTCAGTTTTGTTGCTGTGTTTTTTCTTTCATATTATACGGCAAATTTGGACTATAGCAGCATGTATCTTCTGTTTTCTTATCTTTTTTATGCAGCAATGTTTTTTTATTTGTTTTATATTGTATATTATTTAGTTTTTGTTCACCGATATATATCTTGGATTCATATTGATTTGGATGAAAATGTATTACTTTCTTAGTTTAGTGAGGATCAGTTTTTATGTATCATTTTTATTTTTTGTTAGTATTATTTTTCACAATAATGAAGTTTTGAAGTGTTTTAATGCTTTATTTATTTGGGTATATATAAAATTGAAGTTGTTATTGGGTAAATATGATTATATATGTCAAACATTCAATGGGTTGAATTAATGTTTTGTTAGTATCAAACATTCAATGAACTCTGTTTGAGTATTATTTTTGCTATTAATTTAAGTATCAGATTTTAGGTATCAGTTTAAGAGTTTGTAGGTATCATTTCTGAATATATTTTTTTATTTTTTGTTTCTTATTTTTGTTGTGTAAAGAAAATTATAATACTATAATAAATGACAATCTGAAGCAAACATTTTTTAATTGATGTTTTTTCTTGCATTCATATTGATTTGATTGAAAATGTATTGCTCTGTTGAGTTCAGTGAGGGTCAGTTTTAGGAATCATTTTTATTTTTTCTTTATATCATTTTTCACAATAATGCAACGTGGAAGTCTTTTAATGTTTTGTTCATTTGAGTATATAGAAAAATGAAGTTGTTATAGAGTAAATATGACGATATGCACCAAACAATCAATTAGTTGAATTAGTGTTTTGTTAGTATCAAGCATTTGAAGTCTGTTTGAGTATTAGTTTAACTATTAATTTTAGTATTAGTTTTAGGAATCATTTTTAGTGTCAGTAGATATCATTTTTTGAAAAAACTGTTTTTTTAATTTCTGTCGTATAAAGGAAATTACCGTAGTAGAATAAAATGACAATCTAAACCAAACATTTTTTTACTAATGTTTTTTTTCTTATGCAATGTTGAGAATAGCCTTATTTTTTTGTTTGTATTCGATGATAATACATTCAGCACTCGATTGTTTATTGGCTGTTCTTTTTATGATTTGAAGAACAAAAAATTTCGGTATTGGTCTCAACTTACTCCTTCAACCATCGAGACTTCTTATGTAGTTAAGAATAAAGTGATCGTGGTTGATACCGATTCTGATCTTCAAAATATAATTTGTTTTTGATTATATAAGAAAAGTGCATTATTTCCTTTTACTATCAAGTTTAAGAGTTCTCTATTGAAAAATGATGGTGGTAGTACTATTTTGATTTCATCTGCTCTTCCTAATTATTCATCTTCTAGTGGATCTTTGTGTTCTGATGTTGTTGCATGCAGTAAAAGTTATTTGAAGGATATATTGAAGAGATGTTCGACATTATCCATTTTTGATTTTGTTGGTTTTTGTTTGGAGGAGCCGTTGATTTTAGAGAACTATTGATGGCATACCAACTTCAAAAGAGATATGGATTAGTATTTTTAAAGAATTGCGCTATGAGAATTACTGTTGTTTGCTCTTAAAGATGGTTGTCTTTTTAAAGTTCATGGTTCTTGTGATTCGGGATAGCTAAATAGGTATTTTATTAGACATATATGGTTAATGATCATTCTTGTGGGGCTGGTCTTAAAAATCTGAACAATCCACATCTTTCTAGTGCATTTATTAAATCATTGTTCATTGATGAGATTCGTGATTGTTTTAGTAAGAAGCCTAAAGATATAATAAATGATTTTAGAAGGGAATACAATCTTACTTTGTCTTACGCTTTTTCTTATTTCGTAAAACAACTTGCTTTGATGGAATAACATGATAATGATGTTGTATCCTACAATGATTTGAGTTGGTATTTGGAAGTATTGAAGAAGTATAATCTAAGTAGTTATGTCGAGATGGATGTTAATCCTTGCAGTAACCAATTTAAGAGGGTGTATATTGGTTTTGGTGCTTGTATACTTAGTTTCAAGCATTGTCGAACTATGATTTTTTTAGATGCTACTCATTTAAGGGATGTTCATGTGTTTTGATGGGTGCTACTGCGAAAAATGGTAATCAAGGTAAGTTTTTATTTTTGTTTGGTTCTGAGTTATGTGGTTATGTTGTGTAATTATTGTGAAAACTATGTAATATTAGTTTTTCAGGTTTTGTTAGTATCAGTTTTTTAGGTTTCGTTAGTATTGGTTTTTCTTAGTATTAGTCTTGTGCAAAAAGTGATATTTTATACTATTACATTTGTGTCATTGGTGTATATTAGATTATTGTTTAGGATTAGCTTTTAGGTATAGGGATTTAAACACAATTTAATATAGAGTATTAGAATGCAGTTATCACTTTTAAGTATTAGTTTTTCAGGTACCAATTTTTAGGTATTAGCTTTTAAGTTGACACTTGATTAAAAAAATTTAATGCTTTTTTTTATTTACAAGATTTTTATTTAGCAATGGGTATAGTAAAAATGTGGATAATTAGAAATGATTTTGAATCATTTAAAACAAATGCTTCAAGAAGATCATGATTTGGTTTTTATGTCGGATCGCTATCAAGGTTTGATTTTAGGCGTTCGTGAAGTTTTTCTTTCATGCTTTCATAGTTACTACTTTCTTCACATAGAACGGAATCTTCTTTAGCTGTAAAGGAAAAGAATGTCAATTTGTCAATTGTTGATTTGTTAAAAATGTGTTCGAGAGCTTCTAATTTGTATGAATTTGAAGAAGCATGTTCTAAATTTTGTGAAATAGATAGTGTTGCTGTTGTGAATTTTTTGAAGGATAAGCCTAACGATAAGTGGGTTGATTTTTTTTGTCCGAGAAAATGTTACGATGAATATAGTTCAAATGTTGCTAAAAGTTTTAATAGTTGGATTTTTTATGCACGAGAATTGCTTATTACTATATATTTAGATGGTATTCATGTTAAAGTTATGGAACAAATAGGTAGAAGGAGAGAGGAGTGTTTTTTGTGGAATACTACTCTTTGTCCTTCTACTGAGTTTCCTTTAAGTGAACTGGTAGAAGAAGTATTTGGATGGGATGTATACAAGTCTTCAGAGTTTGTTTTTGAAGTGAAATCATCAAACTCTCATCGTGTTGATCTTAAAGAATGGACTTGTAGTTGCAATCAATGGAAAGTTGCAGGACATCTTTGTGCTCATGCTATTAAGTGCATGAAAAAGTTAAAATTGTCCGTTTATGATTTTGTTGAGTATTATTTCACCGTGGATGCTTATCAATGTTCTTATGCTAATGTCATTAATCATATTCCTAATTTTGATAAGCCTATTATTGATTCAATGTTGAAGATGTTATTAAACCACCAACGGAGAAATGAGGCGTCAGTAGACCTTTTATAAAAAGACAAGGAGGATTTTCATAATTCCAAAATAAGAAAAATAAATGTGGTGTATGCAAGCAGTATGGTCACAATAAACGTAATTGTCAAGCTTATAAGAAGATATGATTTGATTTTCATGTTTTTATGAATTTATACTTGGTTGTATGGCTTTTGGAAATTTTATGTAATTGAACTTGGTTATATAAGTACATTGGTTTAGCTATTGGAACTGGACCTGCCCGCAATGGAAGTTGTGGGTGAATTTCAAAAATTTTACCCTATTGGATCTTTATTGGGAATATGAAGTCTAACTGAATTAGAACATTTCTAAATTTCATTTAAATAAAATATTTATTTTATTTAAATTCAAATATATTAATATATGGGCTGGGCTAGCTAAAAAGGGAGTCAGTGTGGTGGACAGTTGTATTCCCTAGCTCTACACTCCGGAGTAGGGTTTTTAAAAATATATTAATATATGAAATTAAATTTTATTTGATTCATTTTATACGTAAATGTATTATATACCTATATGTGTGAGTGCATGTGTAACATAATAATCCGTGAGAGGTATGATATGCTCATATGTGGATGTTGGGATTTACATCACAACAAACATATTATCTCATTTTGTATGTCATGTATGTTGTCCAAATTTGTGCATGTATGTGTTACAAAATACACAAACATATGTATGTATAAATATATTATATATAATATATGAACATAAAACATTTATATATGGATAAATATATATATACAAAGAGAGAGAGAACGATTATCAAAAATTATTTATAATTCAAAATTAACTTAGTTTTGCAAGTAAAATAATTTTAGTATTTAATTTGAATATATTACGAATAAAATAACATTTTCGTCCATAAATAATTAACATAAAATAATCTATTGATGAAAATTCAAATTTTACGATTTTTGAAAATCTAGGATCATAATATAAAGCTTAAAAAATATGAAGATTTATCAAAGTTGAAATATTATTTTTGAAAACAAAAACATTAATTTCGGCAATAAATATTTAAAATAAAATAATATATTATTAATTCAAAATTTAAAATTTTAGAAATTCTAGGATCATGAATGAAAGGTTGTAAATTTTTTTAAAGAATTATTCAATTAAATTATTATTTTAACAAATCATAAACAATTTTTTAGAAATAATATTAATTATTAAAAATAATAAACTTTATTGAAAAATTCCTAATTTTTGTCTATACGTTTCTAAAATGATATAATATTTTTTTAAATATCAAATTGAATTTTAAATCCAATAGTTATTTTATATATAATATACAATTCAAAAATTCAATAAATGTTAATTTAAAATATGAATATATGTACGATAATTAATTTTCAAATTTGTAAATTCGTATTATATATAAATAATTGTACTAATTCTTTTATAATATATATATGTTATATATGCATATATGCTATTATGAGAGAGAAAAATACACTAATATATATATATATATATTAATAAATATATACAAAACAATTATTAATGACAAAAATTGATTTTTTACAGTAAACAACATTTGTCTATACATAAATCAAATAAATAATACACAAATTATGCATATAACCAAACTGATTTGTGATAACTACATCTACTTACAAAATCTCACCCAACTAAACATATAGTAGCAATATATTTAAACAAATATGAAATTGCTCATTATAGGATCATAGAGCATAATTTAACTACTGTAATATGAATTAAAATTACCAATTTAATGATGCCTTTAAATCCACGTTGAAGCAATGACTTCTCTTCTTTTTACTATTCTTGATTCGTCAGATTGCAAGTCCGAAATCACCGACCTCTAACTATCGAATAGTATTATTTTAATTTGAAACATATTTGAGAATTTTGGAGTGGATTGAGAGCTATGTTTTAACCAGCAATGTAGAAGGTAATGATCGCCAAAAAGGTTCATTTTTCTTATTTTTAGAGATACACATATATAGGGTTGTATTAGAGAGAAACGAGGAAAGCCTTTTTACCCATTCTCACTTAATCTCAACCCATTATCTCCAAGCCAATTCCCAATGTTTTAGCCACCCCTAGACCTTTCCAAAAAAAAATTGCAGTCCTAACGATAGGCCTTAAACCCATCTATACCCAAGCCAAAATACTATGCAATTAAATCTAGTTTGATCGCTTGTCGATATTGTATATCGATCGATATATTTATAACTGTTATAAATATGTATAACATTATTTGTTTCTCAAATCACATTCAAATTTTGTAATTAGTATTTCATAAATATTAATTAACTTAATTAATTTATAATAATTATAAACTAATTAAATCGTTCGGTCTTAAGGGAATTCATCATTTTGAATGTGTAACTCTTGGGTGTAAATTTTGTCAGCGATTAACATCGAACTATTCTAATGTTAACGTTCACATGTCACTTAACAGGTGTTATGACATTATAGCCAAATTTATCGCTTACTCATTTTCGGTAAAATCCAATTTTAGTTTAATAAGCATTATCGGTTGTGACATTTGTTTACACCAATTCTCTTGTCAAAACCATATCACTTTGGACTCATGGAATTTGGTAATAGTCAAAATTCCAACCTCATCCACATTCAACTTTTTAGTCCAAATACAAAGGCATTCGTTCAATAATAATAATTATTATTAATTGAAATGTTCTGACCAGATACTTTGACTTTGAGTTGACTGTGATACTAACCGCATATGACTAAGGAGACGAATCCTCTCTAACTTCCACTCGACCCAACTATAGTCACTCGATGGACGTTATGCCATGATTTGACTATAATCAAAGCGGAGCTTTCATACTGAAGTTCCACTGTATTCTCAAATCGAGAGAATCGATATTTTCTATTTGACCTAAGTTATATTAACCAACAAAAAACTATCGAGTGAGTCGTACCATAGTTATCCTACAACTATTAGTACGTGATCCCTATGTGTCCCCAGCAGTCATGAGTAATACACTGCCCAACATTTGGATAGCGTTACGTACTCCATCCTCAACGGATACATCAATATCCAGTCTCGATGCATCTTGACAATGAACATTTAAAATGGTATATTTTTTTCGTTGTGATAATTATTGACGGTTACAACACTTTGTAACTACTATCACGAAATATACCATTTATGGATTTTTCTATTAAATATACTTTTATTTAAGTTAATTAATTAATATAATCACATTATATCAAGTATATAATAGGAAGAAAGTACCTTTATTGCAAATAAGATTGGTCAACGAGTTAGATATATGTAACAAATTATATAATTGCTCCTAAATCATACCCCTAACTCTATCAGTCTCTCATTTGCACTTGGGTTCAATTATGGAATCTAATTCCAACTTCTCCAATCAATTTTCTCAAAACCAATCTGGTCAGTCCCTTAGTGAATGGGTATGCTATTATGTTTTAATTATCTACTTTGTCGATTAACTCTCTCTAACACTGATAAACTGCATTTATCATGTGGAATAATAGGAAGTATGTCTTTCGAATTCTAGTGAGCTTTAAGTTCTATCATGACCAATTTCATGACATTTTTATCTTATAACAATATTATGAGATTCTTAACATTTGGAATTACCTTTGGCTCAATTATAAATTTGTGCATTTATATCTATACACATTGGTTTATTGTAGCGCTATTCAAGTTAATGTTCTCAACATTTTGTTGAATCGACCACAATCACTTTTGTTTTGAAACATCTTCAACTTAAAGATTTTAACTTGAATTATATCATTGCCATGTTATACTTAATATCACTTACAAAAGTTTGTGTCCAAACGTTCCATCATAACGAGTACGTTGTTTCTATAAACAATTCTCTAGTATTTCCTAACTACGCGAGAACACCTCAATCAACCATTTATTGATATCAATTTTAATTTTATATTTTCTCCATGTATCGAATACATAAATAAAACATAATATCATACACAACATAACCTCTATGATAATTCCTAATGCTAACGCATAAGGAATCCAACTTTCATGTTCTCTTTTTAATAGGGTGCACTTGTATATCGTTTTGGGACAATCCCTATATCTTTTATACTCAACTAAAAGACATCATTTACAATCCAAAATTGAGTATTAAAACAATTAAAGCTAATTTTAATACAAGCATGTTATTAAAATCAACAACGTGTTGTTTACTTATAGTTTAGAAATATCAATGTATCTTTTAACGTTCTTTCTTATGAACACACGCTTCCCTTACACTTTGATTGAACATCAAAATATTTGATATTTCTACAAAAATATTTATTCAATCTTGATCCTTATAAAATGATACATTCGTTTCATTTCTTAGATCATATCCAAAGATTCACAAACCCAACATCGCTCCCATTGAATTCGAAGCATTATGGTTAATATGTGTAAATGGCTTACTCTAAATCAGTATTTGGAATTTTCTGTTTCAATACATAAGTACCAAACACTAAGTCCTATCGTGCAATAATTTTGTGAGTAAATCTGAATTAACTTGAGCATGTTGAATACCAAATTTGTTATGCTAATTTCAGCAATTGAAATTTGCGATATTATTCCTATTAACATTGCTCATCTAATTCCAACTACATTAGTCTTTCCAATAAAGATACAACCTCGATCGATGGATCACATCTCTTTGGTTACGACCACCAAAATCATATTTGATAGCGTACTTGGAATTTTTTCAGATTTGCACATCATACCATATAGAGTCAACAATCTTAGTGGTTTAATTGGACAACCGAGGGTAATGTATATTTTCGATATTAGTAAGAAACTCATAGTTTCTCTTTGATGTACGAGAATACTTATTAGACATTCTAATGCTATGTGTTCATTTAGGTTAGTTAATTTCACTTCATCTCAGATAATCGTTTTATCTATGGATCGAATCCTATTCCATTTAACTACCAAAAATTTCTCAAGAAAAAGTTCCTGCAAAATGAAGTTGATATATCTTGAAACAACAATTGTTTCTTAATGCAAATAGAATAGGGATTCATAAATGCTTTATGAACATTTTTATTTATAAAACTGATTTTAATTTTCAATAATTATGTTCAAAACACAAAAATATGTCATTTGATGATAGACCTCTCCAAAAACTTTTTGGAGATTCATACAAGATCCCTCATGAACAATTATTACATGCAATCTTTCGAATCGCACAACCTACCAACTTCTTCGCCTAGGATGTGTTGGGATTCCTTACAAACTCTTATCTTTTATCATCTTGTAAACTGTTGTTTAAATGAAATAATATCAAATTTGTGTAATAATCTTAAGTACATGACCTTATAGAAAGAAACTAACTCAACTTCACTCACAATTAATCGTAAATTATCCAACAATGTTTGATTACTCCTTATCGATGCATCATTATGTATCACATGGAGGAGTGACTTTTGAGATTGAATATATATTTATTTTTTAGGTACATTTGGAACTCTTTCCAATATACTCACTTATTCGATCAAATCAAATCATTTTATTCTATTGCACGTTATTTTATTTACTTTTCTTTTATATTCTATGATTTTATCATAAACTTACTACATGTGTATCTAATATGCATGTTCATGTCGGTAATAAATCATCGATAAATATAACAAAGTATGTGGAACCCTTTTAGTATTAATAGACTTGTGATTGCATATATAAATATGTATTAATTCAAAGAGATCATCAACGCTTATGATGCTCCCACTGAATGGGTGCATAGCCATTAATTATTTGAGATATATCTATATCATATGATTCATAATCATGTAGTAAAATTAGTTCTCAAAACTACGGCTTAGTCTATAATTCCAAAACAACTATAAATAATATTAGATACATATGTATTTTTATTGCATTGCTTTAACTATGAAAACAAATTCCATAATATAGTTCTATTTCATAATGTATATTCATAATACTCATATTGAAACATAGTTATACTATTTTTCAGTCAATACCAAAAATAAACATTATTTCACAAATAATGTTCGGTACATTTTATGAAAAATATTTTCGTAATTTGATACAATCATTAGGTGCTATATGGCATGCTCCCACTATTTTCGCCATTACGATAATAGCATACTAAATTTAGAGGTCCACCATTGACCTAATATTGTTAATATTGCTTATTTATTTCATATGCAGCAACTAGTTTACAGTGGAGAGTTCTTTGATCAAATATCTTGAACTCAAAGAAATAAATGTTATAGAAAATGATTTTCTATATTGCAATGAACTGTCTTTTAGGATGGTTTAAATCGACGATAAACCATACACGTCAGACTCAACCTATTCAAAGGGTAGATTGTTATGGGGTAAATAAGAAAAAGAAGAGAAAGGAAGAAACCAAATACAGAATCTCGCAGTGGAATGACAAAATATAATAATCAAATAAATAGTTCATGAAGCTGTTTATAAATAACATTGATTATTCTTGTATAATACAAATCAGAGTTACATACAACAAGAATAACAATAAATAAATGCAGTGGAACAACATGATGCAGTGGAAATAAATATAATTAATACTAGTATACAAATCTCCGTCTTCATCCTCTAGAGAGCTGCCTTTGATAAACTGAAAAGTTTAAACTGACCCGAGCGAATTGAAAAGACAAAACACTCGAGTCAGAACTAAAAAATCTTATGTAAGTTAAATAAACAGTAAATAAATATGAGTGTAACGTCATCGAAGATGTTTACGGGGTTTGACATCTCTTATCCAGTGTCAATATGAGTGCAATAACTTAAAAAATGTTCGGGATTACATCTCCTTAGGATCCGTTAAACTATCTACATACATATTATAATACGCTATTATACTAGTGTCTATAGTGAAGTATTAAAATAGCGTTAAGGTGTTATCTATATCCTCCTTAACATATTTTTATATATTCTCTTAGTCTATACAGTATCGTAATTCCTCTGTAAACTGGAGGGCTATCAAAGGGCACTCCATATATATGGTACAAACCAAACTCGTAGAAGACGCGATAGGGCATATGAAAATGGCACTCGATGTAATGCCAGGGTAGATATACCAATTGTGGATCTGGACTAGTGGTAACGCATGGCAGCTACTACTGCCCGTCTCGAAACACATGTCCATAATCAAAATCGAGGGGTGGCCACCAAATCATCACAAATTCATAATATGGCATCGAAGAAATGTGTCCGATCGGAGGTGCGACCCCACTTGGCCTGACATAGCTTCTGTTTTAGTCACATCTAAGCTGACTCACGGGAGTCTGGGTCACACAAATACCTCATACAAAATCGTACACCAAACCATCCTACTTCATTACTGGAATCTCCACCATGTACATAGTTGTTAAAGTGGTTTTTGGTATTGGCAGAGAGTATGACAATATCAGATCCCGGTCACTTTAACAACCAAATGCTTACTTCACACCGGATGATTCTTTTCATTTTAAATGTCAACTCACAATTGATATCAAATATCATATTCTCAAAACCATATCACTTTTAAAATCATATCCACTTTCAAAACCATATTCACTTTTGAAATTATAGATAAGATAGGTTAATTAAAATCTCATTCCAAAATCATCATATTTACCCAAATATGTCATTTCACAAAAAGGTATCAATTTCAAATCCAACTTAGGTTGTATCATCGTTAAGGATTTAAATATAAATACTTCAACTTTACACAGTTTGAAATTTTAGAAAATAGTTTATATAGTCATAAATAGTTTTAATAGTTTAAAATATAGTTTAAAATAGTTTAAATAGTAGAAATAGTTTAAATAAATTTAAATTTGATTAAATTTGATTTCAAATGATTTTTAATAGATTAAATAGATTCAAATTATACTAAATAGATTTAAAATAGATTAAATAAATTTAAAATAGATTAAATATACATAAATTATCTTAAATAGATTTTAAATAGATTAAATAAATTTAAAATAGATTAACTAGATTTAAATTTGATTAAATAGATTTAAAATAGATTAAATAAATTTAATTAGTTTAAAATAGGTAAAATGGATTAAATTGGATTAAATAGGTTATAATAAATTAAAATAAATTAAAATAGTTTTAAATTGATTAAAATAGTTAATTTAATTAAATAGTTCAAATTAGTTTAAAAATAGATTTCAAAGTTATATCCAAACATTTTCAATAACTCAATTCTGATAAATTCAGTTATATTTGACACTTCAACTTTGAAATTCCAATTTAAATCCTTTTAACAATTCATTAAATCAACTCCAATTTCAACTTTAACCCTTGCATTATCGAACATAATTAAGTTTATATAAATCAATTTCTATTTCAAAATGCCAGTTAACTGAATTCAAAATTTAAAGAATTAAAAAATCATTTAATTTAACAAATCCGATGTTCGTATATAATTTTCTACCCTATGGTCAAATGATATGGATATTTATGATTTCAATCCGTAATTTAAATTTTTACGGTTATATATCATTTCAAACCATAATCCCAAATTAAATAAAAATCCATAAAATCTTCCAAGTCTATCATTTCAACCCATAACGATTTTTTTCCTAAGCTATAGATCATTCGGGTATGTATCATTTCAACCCATATGGAACTTGCAGTGTTATAACAATATGAAAAAAAATACAACCTTCACTCATCCAATATCAACAATCAAACATCCATCACAATCATCATCCAAATCAACCAACAAACATCCATAGATAACTGATTATCATTAAAAGGTATTACATTGACAATTAAATTCAATATTAAATTAAGCGATGATTAAATGCAACAAAAGTCAAATTTAACTAGAATGATAATTTAATCATACCAAACATCAATCAATTAATTTCTATTCACATCATAAATTTTATTTACCTAACACAAAATAATCTAGTAGTTATGAGTGGGTCAAACCACTCACCTTTGATTTCAAATCGATTTGAAATCCAAAATAATGCCTAAGATTTAAGTCTTAGAATTCGTCTAAACCAGTTCCAAAATGTTTGAAATTACGATACGATCCCAGAGGAACAAACCATGTGTGAATCCGAGATCGTATGAAAAAGTTACTTACATTAGAACATTCGTAAATAAAATTTAAAATTAGAAAATAAAATATAAATCAAAGACCATACCTATCAGACACGTCACTCCCGCACACTAACAACCCTATCATCTTGATCCCCTTACGCAAGCATCTGCTCGATCAAACAGCCGCCACCCCACATGTCTTTGACCACCAACACGCGCTGCCACGCTTCACTAAAATTTGATCAACCCACACCACCAACATCACCTCCTCCGGACGCCCCTAGACCGAGCTCGGGCGACCACCAGGCGTGTCCTATCCCATTCTGCCGCCGCCACCCTTTTAACCATGTTCTGGCAAACTCGAGGCCAATTAAATGAACGGCTAGCACCCCTAAGACCTGCATCATGCCACCTTCCTAGCGCCACCTCCCGAACGTCGGTCGAATACAGATCCACCGTTGGATCATCCCAGACCTAGAATGGACGGTTGAGGTTCATTCTCGATTTATGGACAAACGAAGCTTTGATTGAAAAAATGAATTACACCAGTGAATTATACTTGTCGAGTGCTTCGAATTGATATAAAATTTGATATAGTTTGAGGAGTTTTAATTTTTCGATTTGGATTTGATTTTGATTTGCAATTGAAATTGGAATTGGGAATTAGGTTTTAGTTTGTCTGCCATTGGAAAGAGGAGATGAGAAAGAAATGTAGATACATAATAATGGAATAAGAAACAACAGCTAGGGTTTTTAATAGTCCTATATATAGGCAGATCTGAATATAGAAAGAGTGGACCGATTGATTTGGATTGGAACGATAAACAACCCAAAAAGCCCATTTCATTCTCGAAATTAAAATAGGTTATCCCATTATCAAAATGAATATTTTCTATATTTTTAAATTCAATGAGACAGGCTCCAAGTCCTAATTCCATCGTATGACGAAGTTAGTTTAAAATTAGCTTATTTCAAATTGATTTCAATTGAATTTAACTAAATTGATTTCTACGCGTTACGAGTCCGTACGATCAAACGGCAAGTTCGATCGCTATGAAACTTGAAATCCTATAATAATTCACCGTTACGGCTCCGATGAAACTAGTTTCATCGAAATCCGAGATAGTGGCCAAAATGGTTATTTTCGCATTAATTAAATAAATTATTATTAAATTGGATAAATCACTTTTTAATTTCAAAACTTATAATTAACAGATTTTATAATTGTTGATTTCTTAGACATTTATAATAATCTAAAACAAAGTTACATATTAATTCAGTGTTAAATATTACACATATTACAGTGTTTAATTCCAACTGTAATTAACCTAAATAATTAAAATTTAGTTTCAATAAGTTGTTTTAATTTGATTTCAATCTTTTATTCAATCAATGATTACTCTATAGACGTGGTTAACATTTGTTTATATCTTATTGCATTAATATTCTACAATTATCAATTTTTACCCCATTGATTGCAACATTTCAATTATAGTGAAATTTTTTGGTCGATTTTCACATTAATTAAAATTTGAAATCCCAATTAATTAATTTATCTTGGTTTCACTCTTTTATTAAATCAATTATTGCCTTATGAATATAATTGATATTTATGTATATTTTATTGCATTCACAATCTACAGTAATCGTCTTAACTCACATTAACGTAATACATTCAGTTGCAATTGATTTAAACAAATTGGTTACACAATTGTCACCTTTTCTTAATTTAATAAAATTTGTAAGTTTGTTATCTACACAAAATACCATAACTACTACTACAACACTACTTTATCAATTGCAATTAATTACATGCCATTTCATAAATTTATACATATTGAAGTTATCAATTACACCTTTTATCCAATTTATCAATTAATACACACATCATTGCAATTTATTTACAATCTATAACCAATTATAACTTTTAATCATTTCAATTAAATGGAATTACATTTGAAGCAGTGATCAGTTACCTTAAATTAATACTATTACATTTTATTCTAGTTATATTCTTATTATTAAATCACAAATTTTTATTTCTTTCAACGTTAAACCACCAAACCTTATTAAATTAACTATTTTTAATTGTGGATTACGGGTCTTTACACTCTCCCTTGCTCAAAACTTTTCGTTCTCGAAAATGAAAGGAAGGAAAAGGAGGAATTAAGTAATCAACATATCTTATTCAAAAAAAATTAAATTTATAAACAATTAATTTACAAAATTAAGTAATTTAAATAAAATATATCAATTTATAAACAATTAAATCCTTTATATTCAAGTTAATGAAAGTTTGGAAAACGTTTCACAAAACTTTCTAAGTCCAAAATTCATGGAAAATTTTGGCAGAGTCTCCTTTGTACGGTGAGGTCTGGGAGGAATAATAATATCAATAATAACAATATCACATATTTCAAAATAATATACCCAAACCACGGGAAAACAATATAATTTCGCTATAAAACCATAATTCGAAAACGTACCTATCTATCGGACAAATATCACTTATTTTAGGAAACCAAAAGTAGTAGCTATCGCTTCCATAAACCTGTGTTTCACTTATATAGTCCAAAGAGGTTAATAATTAAGTAAAAAAGAAAATATTTAAGTTGTTTCAACTAATAACAAAAAAACACTCACAACATAACAATAATCATTCGCAAACAAATAGTACAAAAGTCATTCTCAACAAAGAAAACAATTATCCATTCCATAGCAACTAAAACAAATGGTTTGTTCAGGTTCAGAAACTTCTAATCATATAAAATGATAAGTAAACTATGAAGTATACCATACACTCAACAATCGTAGATAAAACTTTATAGATTATTTACGCATCCTAAACAATAGAAGTATCCTTTCTCATCCAATCCATAAGCCAAACAAACAATATTTTCAAATAATATTTAAGTTTTATTCTTATTACTCTTTTTTCCACATTATTTACTATTCATTTTCATTTGTTTATATAATGCTTGTTTAATTACTTTACATTTATCACTTACAAAATTCATTTTCCATTCGTTTATACAAATGCCATTTCCTTTTCATTACCTTGCATTCGTTGATTACATAAGTTATTTCCATTTTAATTATGTAGAGTATGCATTACCATGTAAGTATCTTTACAAATTTAATTCACCATTAATAGATTTATTTGCTTTTCACATTTATTCTTCCATTTACTATATTACTGAATATTGAATCCATTTCTAAATTATTTCAATGTTTTCTGAAGTTATAATCATTTAATTAATATAGTATTCACTCTTACTATTCATTTGATTTGTAGCATTTTAATTATTAATTTTTGTATATAACATTTTGTAACATCAAAATTTCTTATTTATAGAAATATTCTATTAAACACTTTCATTTTCTAAGTTTTACTTGTATAATATTCTATTACATATTCTTATTAACATTTCAACTTTTAATATTTTAGTAAGTTATTTATATATTTTTAGAATGCAATTGAATATTACCCAAGTTTCTCTTATATATTTAGTTAGCAAAATATTCAATAGTTACCATTTTTTATTTTTTTTCACATCTACAAGTTACAAGTTTCAATTTCTTACATATTCCATTAGACACTTAGCTTACAGTTTCTTATTTTCATTTAGAGGTTTCCCATTATTTAAATAGTTAAGGTTTCATTTCATAATAATTGAACTTCCAATTTGCAGAAAACTTAAGAACTAAATACCGGGTTCCTTTTTAATTATTTAAAATAATATATATATAATTATGTCTTTTATACATATCAAATCATATTTGGAAATTAAAATCAATATTTATTTATCAAAAAAAATGTATAGTAAAACTATTACAGCGGTCTTCCCACTTTGAAACTCGAAAATGAACGCCAATGATGCGTGCACTCATCACTAAAATTATTTTTCAACGATAGAGAGGAGGGCACAGAACTTATTTCCTTTAATAATTTCTTTTAAAACATTTCTTTCATGTCGTATTGAAATATTTCTATCCAAAAATACTTCTAAATAGTACTAATATTATATTGCAAAATCCTTTGAAGGAAATCTTCAAAAATCCCAGAAATTAAGTTCTCAAATTTTCAGTTTTTCTTCATTTTATTTTTCAATTTTATTTTGCAACTAATATTTATAAAATTTCAATTCCTAACAAACACCTAAACATATCACATACAATTATATACATTTAAAAGATTATTATTTTATATACAAAATATAATACTAGGTAAAAGTATTTCATTTACCTATATTTCAAAACAGTATTGTGTCGATCTGCCCTATTAAGTGTTTAGAAATCCTTATCGATGCCATAGCATCATACGTACCGACCAAAACTTTATAAATCAAGAAAAGAGTAACAGGTCCCTATTTTTGATATTATTATAGGAAAAGTCTCTGCGGAAATGAATATGTAAATTTGGTAACTATTTTTAAAAAATAAAAAATGCTAGGTGCCTTGCACTTATTTGACAGAAAATGCAAAGTAATTTGCACTTTTCTGTTTCTGAAATCTTTTTCGAAATTTTCAAAATTTTGAAAATCATAAGTTATCTTACACTTTCTTTCAAGAAAGCACAAGCTAGTTTACGCTTTCTGATTTTGAATTTTTTTTGAAAATTTTAAAATTTTTGAAAAGCGCAAGTTAGTTTGTGCTTTTTTATTTTGAAATTTTTCTAATTTGCACTTTTTGATTTAGAAAAAACAGGGACCTAATTTACTTACTTATTTCTACAGAGGCATTTTCCGTAACAATATCAGAAATATGGACCTTTCGTGCAAAGCCTCTTTATAAATACTAAACATAATATATTAACATTATACAAAAATCTTTTATAACACTAACAAGTACGCTCTCTCATATATACATTAGCGGCTCATTCTAGGGTATTACTACCCTATTTCTAAATAATCAGACCCCACAAAGCTAAAGTTATCATTAAACCAAAGCTCTGATACCAACTGTAATGAATTATCTTTTAGAATGGTTTAAATCGATGATAAATCACACACGTCGGACTCAACCCATTCAAAAGGGTAGATTGTTATAGGGTAAATAAGAAAAAGAAGAGAAAGAAAGAAAACAAGTACAGAATCTCATAGCGGATTGACAAAATATAATAATCAAATAAATAGTTCATGAAGCTATTTACAAATAACATTGATTATCCTTTTATAATACAGATCAGAGTTACATAAAACGAGAATAATAATAAATAAATGCGACGGAAAAATATGATGCAGTGGAAATAAATATAATTAATACTAGTATACAAATCTTCGTCTTCGTCCTCCAGAAAGCCATCTTTGATAAAGAGAAAAGCTCAGACTGACTGGAGCAAATTGAAAAGACAAAACACTCAAGTCAGAACTAAAAAATCTTATATAAGTTAAATCAATAGTAAAAAATATGAGTGTAACGGCGCCGGAGATGTTTACGAGGTTTGACATCTCCTATCCAGTGTTAATGTAAGTGTAATAACTTAAGAGATGTTCAAGATTTACATCTTCTAAGGATCCGTTAAACTATCTACATACATAGTACAATAGCTATTGTAATAATGTCTACAGTAAAGTAAAGTATTAAAATAGCATTAAGGCGTTACCCATATCCTTTTCAACACATTTCTATATATTTCCATAGTCTATATAAAACCGTAGTTCCTATGTAAACTAAAGGACTATCGAGGGCACTCCATAGGTATGGTACAAGCCAAACTCATAGAAGGCGTAATAAGGCATGTGAACATGGCACTCGAGACAATGCCAAGGTAGATATATCAATTGCGAATCCAAACCGGTAGCAACGCATAGCAGCTACTATCGCCCACCTCAGAACACACTCCCATAATCAAAATCGAGGGGTGGCCACCAAATCATCACAAAGTCATAATATGGCATCGAAGAAATGTGTATGGTCGGAGGTGCGACCCTACTTGGCCCGGCATGGCTCCTGTTTTAGTCACATCTAAGCTGACTCATGGGAGTCAAGGTCATGTAAAAACCTCATACAGAATCGTATACCAAACCATCCAACTCCATTTCTGGAATCTCCACCACGTACACAGTTGTTAAAGTAGTTTTCGATATTGGCAGAGATTATGACAATATTCGATGTCGGTCACTTTAACAACCAAACGCTTATTTCACATCGGATGGTTCTTTTCATTTCAAAAGTCAATTCACAATTGATATTAAATATTGTATTCTCAAAACCATATCACTGTCAAAATCATATCCACATTCAAAACCATATTCACTTTCAAAACCATATTCACTTTCAAAATCATATTCACTTTTGAAATTATCGATAAGATAGGTTAATTAAAATTTCATTCCAAAATCATCATAGTTAACCAAATATGTCATTTCACAAAAAGGTATCGATTTCAAATCCAACTTAGATTGTATCATTATCAAAGATTTAAATATAAATACTTCAACTTTACACAGCCTGAAATTTTCAAAATAGTTTAGACAGTCATAAATAGTTTTAATAGTTTAAAATATAGTTAAAATAGATTAAAATAGTTTAAATAGCAGAAATAGTTTAATTGAATTTGATTTAAAATGATTTTTAATAGGTTAGATAGATTTAAATTATATTAAATAAATATGAAATAGATTAAATAAATTTAAAATAGATTACATAGACTTAAATTATCGCACATAGATTTTAAATAGATTAAATAAATTTAAAATAGATTAAATAGATCTAAATTAGATTAAATAGATTTAAAATAGATTAAATAAATTTAATTAGTCTAAAATAGGTAAAATGGATTAAAGTGGATTAAATAGGTTATAATAGATTAAAACAAATTAAAATAGTTTTAAATTAATTAAAATAGTTAATTTAATTAAAATAGTTTAAATTAGTTTAAAAATAGATTTCAAAGTTATATCCAAACATTTTCAGTAACTCAATTCCGATAAATTCACTTATATTTGACATTTTAACTTTGAAATTCGAATTTAAATCCTTTGAACAATTCATTAATTCAATTACAATTTCAGCATTAACTCTTGGATTATAGAAAATAATTAAGTTTACATAAATCAATTTCTATTTCAAAATGCCAGTTAACTGAATTCAAAATTTAAAGAACTAAAAAAAATCATTTAATTTAACAAATCCGGTGTCCGTATATAATTTTCTACCCTATGGTCAAGTGATACGAATATTTATCATTTCAATCCGCAATTTAAAATTTTACGGTTATATATCATTTCAAACAGCAATCCCAAATTAAATAAATATCCATATAATCGCTCGAATCTATCATTTCAACCCATAATGATTTTTTTCCTAATCTATAGATCGTTCGTGTATGTATCATTCCAACCCATAGGGAAATTGCAGTGTTATAACAATATGAAAAAAAATACAACCTTCAGTCATCCAATATCGACAATCAAATATCCATTACAATCATCATCCAAATCAACCAATGAACATCCATAGATAACTAATTATCATTAACAGGTACTATTTGACAATTAAATTCAATATTAAATTAATTGACGATTAAATGAAGTAAAAGTAAAATTTAACTAGAATGACAGTTTACACATGCCAAGCATCAATCAATTAATTTCTAATAACATCATAAATTTTATTTAATTAACACAAGATATCTAGTAGTTGTGAGTGAGTCAAAACACTGACCTTTGATTTCAAATCGATTTGAAATCCAAAATAAGGTCCAAAATTTAACAGTCTCAGAATTCGTCCAAACTTATTCCACAATGTCTGAAATTTCGATATGATCCCAGTAGAATAAACCACATGTAAATCCGAGCTCATAAGAAAAAGTTATGAACATTAGAACATTCGTTAATGAAAATTAAAATTAGAAAATAAAATAGAGACCAAACACTATCAGATACGTCACTCCCACATGTAAACAACTCTATCATCTCGATCCCCTTACGCACGAATCTGCTTGATCAAATAGCCACCACCCCATGCGTCTTTGACCACAACCATGCGCCGCCACGCTTCAATAAAATCCGATCGACCTACGCCGCCAACATCACCTCCTCCAAACGCCCGTAGGCCGAGGTCGCACGACCACCAGGCGCACCCTATCCCATTTCGCCGCCACCGTTCTTCCAACCATTTTCTGGCAAACTCGAGGCCAATTAAAGTGAACGGCTAGCACCCCTAAGACCTGCATTGCGCCAGCTTCCTAAGCCACCTCCCGATCGTCGATCGGAAGCAGATCCACCGTTGGATCATCCAAAACATAGAATGGACGGCTGAGATTCATCTTCAATTTTTGGTAAAATGGTACTTTGATTGCAAAAAAGAATTACATCAATGAATTACGCTCGTCGAGAGCTTCGAATTGATATAAAATTCGATATAGTTTGAGGAGTTTTTATTTTTCGATTTGATTTTGATTTGCAATTGAAATTGGAATTGGGAATTAGGTTTTGGTTTGTCTGCCATTGGAAAGAGAATATGAGAAAGAAATGTATGCATAGAATAATGGAACAAGAAACTACGGCTAGGGTTTTCGACAGTCTTATATGTAGGCAGATCTGAATATACAAAGAGTGGATCAGATTGATTTAGATTGGAAAGATAAACGACCCGAAAAGCACGTTTTGTTCTCGAAACAAAAATAGATCATCTCATATATCAAAATAGATGTTTTCGATATTTTTAAATTCAATGAGACTGATTTCAAGTCCTAATTCCATTGTATGAAGAAGTTAGTTTAAAATCAGCTTATTTCAAATTGATTTCAATTGAATTTAATTAAATTGATTTCTACGCGTTTCGAGTCCGTACAATCAAACGACAAGTCTGATCGCTACGAAACTTGAAATACTATATTAATTCACCATTACAGATTCGATAAAACTAGTTTCGTCGAAATCCGAGTCAGTGGCCAAAATGGCTATTTTCACATTATTTAAATAAATTATTTATTAAATTGGATAAATCACTTTTTAATTATAAATCTTATAATTAACAGATTTTATCATTATTAATTTCTTAGACATTTATAATAATCTAAAAATTTTAAATATCAATTCAGTTTTAAATATTACACTTACATTATTCAATTCCAATTGTAGTTAATCCAATTAATTAAAATTTAATTTCACTAAGTTGTTTTAGTTTGATTTCAATCTTTTATTCAATCAATTATTACTCTATAGACATAATTAACATTTGTTTATATCTTATTATATTAATATTCTACAATTAGCAAGTTTTACCCTATTGATTGCAACATTTCAATTATATTGAATTTTTTTTGTCGATTTTCACATTAACTAAAATTTGAAATCCCAATTAATTAATTTATCCTGGTTTCACTCTTTTTATTAAATCAATTATTGCTTTATGAATATAATTGAAATTTTTGTACATTTTATTGTATTCACCTTTTACAGTTATCGTCTAACTCACATTACCATAACATTTAGTTACATTCAATTGTAATTGATTTAAATAAATAACAAAATGCCATAACTACTACTACAATACTACTTTTATCAATTGCAATTAATTACATATCATTTCATAAATTTATACATATTTAAGTTATCAATTACACCTTTTATCCAATTTATCAATTAATACACATATCATTGCATTTTATTTACAATCTATAACCAATTATAACTTTAATCATTTCAATTGAATGGAATTACATTTAAAGCAGTGATCAATTACCTTAAATTAATACTATTACATTTTATTATAGTTATATTCTTATTATTAAATCACAAATTTTTAGTTCTTTCAACATTAAACCATCAAACCTTATTAAATTAACTATTTTTAATTATTGAAAATTACGGATCGTTACATATATGAAAATATATTTTGGAATAAAAATCATATTTCATATTCCAATATTAAGTATCAATTAGTATTATGATTCTTGTTTCCAATGTTTCTCTACGAAGCAGAAATTACTATTCATTATCTTCATTCCAACTTTACCTTAAATTACGTCTATTCTTATATACATAGAGCGAGCATGCATACTTTCGTTATGGCCTTTTCCTATTCTATTCACATTACGAGATAAGCGGGTTGGAGAATAAGATCAAGTTGAAATATATCAATTCTTTATCTTCTTCATTCAAAGGAGAGATGGGCTAGACTACATAATGCAAGAGATTCTGGCTATCAAGTTCTAGTGTGATCTGCGCCTATTAGACTGTCGGGCTGTAATGGATTGGACTAAGAATACTTCTTTTTTCTAGTGAAAGAAGGATTGTACTAAGATCCACACAGATGAGAAGAACAAGGGTGCCGCTAATTCCCAAGTCGTAAAATATGGCATAGAAAAAGACAAGTCGAATCCTCGGTTTCCCATAGTTGAATCTGCAAATTGTCAAACTATTTAAAAGAATACCTAACCACAATATCATAACAAACCTTATATAAAAGAGTATTCTATTATTCTTAACATTTAAGACATCAAATATGTTGCACTTTATGTAAACAGATCGAGATGAAATTTCAATGATCGAGTTCTTAGATGTATCTCATAGTTTATGGTCTTGTGTTACATTAACACAATATGATCCTTTTAAAATCATTCAAGTTGAATACATGATCATAAAACACTGTTATTGGCTTACTTCAAATGAACCAACCTCATCGAAATGTTGTACCCCACAAATTATGACTGTTCACCATATAACATTTATATGTGAAAGTACATGGATCAAATATCCATAGTCTTGAATTGTATTTAGAGTTCAAGAACTCATAAAATGCGATACACGGTTTAAACCAAATAAACATATATAAGTGACTAACTTACGAATGTATTAAGTTGTTGAAATTAGGCACTTGCATGGGTATAGAAACATTATATAACATGCAATTAGAATTATTAGTAAGTATATATTATATTTCTATTTGCCAACTTTCAATTTAGTTTGTTTATATATGCTAATTGACAAACGTTTTATCAATCATATTAAACGCACAAATTTATCATTGTAGATAATTATAACATTATATAGAAAATGTTCTTACAATATTAGAAATGTTAAATATTATCATTTCATTTTTCTAATAAGGCTCCCACTAGTCTTTTATGTTTTTCCAAACCCTAAGATGAAACATAGAAGTCCTACAACTTCACTAGTGGATGTTAGCACTCGTTTGTTTTGGTATTCTGACCTTGAGTTTGCTCAACAAATCATAGCCCTACAAATAATGGATAACTCTTAATCAGTTGTATGATACAACTCCTAACCCATTTTTCATTGTTTTAATCTCATTTCGACCTTGAGTTTGCTCAAAAATCGAAAGAGATTATCCACTCATACCTATCATATCGTGATGGCCTAAGTATAGTATATGTACCTTGAGTTTGCTCAATAAATACATATAGTTTTTTACATCATCTGTTTAATATATTAATAATACTATGCATAACATCCCTAGCTTGAGTTTATTCAACAACTAAGGAGTATGTAAGTAATTTAATAATATATATATATATGGTAGATGACAACATTATATTGAAGATTCATAATCTTCAATATACATACATATATATATATTGAGTGATATCGACTTATAGAATAATATATTTCTTGTGAAATACCCCAGCAATTCAAGTTTCAGACACATTAGAAATCACGGTATATGTGCATTTACATATGTATTTATTTCTCAAGTCCATTTGGGTTTCTTTAATGTTCCACATTTAGTTATACAGATATCATATAAGCTTTATTGTTATATAAGTTTTATATTTCATATTACTAATATATCATTAATTAAATATTATCTAATTAATTATAATCAATTAATTCTTTAATTAATTTTAAATTAGTATTCCAATATAACTTTTATATTGGACATATCTACTATAACATTTATAGTTTATACTATAACCTTTATAGTGTAACACATATATATCATATATATATATATATATATATATATATATATATATATTATTTAATTAATTAATTTTTAATTAATTTATTCAATTAAACATTCTTTACTAAAATTTATTAATTTCAAAATTTATCCTGTATACATGCATGTATACTTATGTTATCATAAACATTTTAAAATAACATATCATATTTCAACATATATAATACATGCATATATGCATTAATTAATTAAAATATTTAATTAATTTATTTTATTAATCTTATTAATAAATTTAAAATTTGAAATTATTATAGAAATATTTTCAAACATTTTAAAAATATCATTATCCTTTCAAACATTTTGAAAACTTATGTAGTATTATAATTTTTATAATAAACGTGTTTATTTTAAATTTAACTATTAAATTTAAAATATTTAACATTAATTTTCAAAACGGTTTTTGAAAATTAGCCCAAGGCCCAAATTAAGTTGGGCCTTTTCTATTAGCAACAACGTTTGGGGTCACTTCACCTTTCGGGATAGGCCGGTAACCAGGTAGGATAGTGTACTTGATTACCCAATTCCAATCCTAGACATTACCTTTCTAGACACCGTACTATGTAGGAAAGCTTATTAGTTAGCATTAATACGACTAATTTAGACTGCATAGGATATTAGGCTCCGATACCATTGTTGGAATTGGACCAGCCCGTAGCGAAAGTTATGGTTAAATTTCAAAAAAATTACCCTATTGGATCTTTATTGGACCTATGAAGTCTAACTGAATTAGAATATTTTTAAATTTCATTTAAATAAAATCATTTATTTTATTTAAATACAAATATATTAATATATGAAATTAGTTTTATTTGATTTAGTTTACATGTATCATATACATATATGTGTTAGTGCATGTGTAACATAATAATCCGTGAAAGGTATAATATTCCCCTATGTTGATATGGGTATTTACATCGCAACAGACATATTAGTTCATTTTGTATGTCATATATGTTGTCCAAATATGTGCATGTATATGTGTTATAATACACACACACACACATGTATGTATAACTATATTATATATAATATACGAACATAAAACATTTATATATAGATAAATATATATAGAAAGAGAGAAAACAATTATTAAAAATTATTTATAATTCAAAATTAACTTAGTTTTGCAAACATAATCATTTTAGTATTTTAATTTGAATATATTATGAATAAAATAATGTTTTCATACATAAACAATTAACGTAAAATAATCTATTGATGAAAATTCGAATTTTACAATTTTCCAAAATTTAGGATCATAATATAGATTTTAGAAAAAATCAGGAGATTTTTCAAAGTTGAAATATTGTTTTTAAAAACAAATACATTGATTTCGGCAATAACTATTTAATATAAAATAATATATTATTAAAATTAAAATTTTAGAAATTCTAGGATCATGAATGAAGGTTATGAAAAATTTTAAAGAATTTTTCAACTAAATTATTATTTTTAATAAATCATAACCAGTTTTTATGAAATAATATTAATTATTAAAAATAATAAACTTAATTGAAAATTCATAAAAAATTTCTACAAGTTTCTGAAATGACATAATATTTTTTTAAAATATAAAACTGAATTTTTAATGTAATAATCATTTTATATATAATAAACAATTCAAAAATTCAATTAATGTTAATTTAAAATATGAATATATGTATGATAACTAACTTTCGAATATAATTTAATTACTGTAATATGAATTAAAATTACCAATTTAATGATGCCTTTGAACCCACGTTGAAGCATGACTTTCCTTCCTTTTACTATTCTTGATTCGTTAGATTGTAAGTCCGGAATCACCGATGTCTAACTATCGAATTGTATTGTATTAATTTGAAATAAATTTGAGAATTTCGGAGTGGATTTAGAGCTATGTTTTAGCCAGCAATGTTGAAGGTAATGGCGGCCAAAAAGGTTCATTTTTTATTTTAAGACACACACACACACACACACACATATAGGGTTGTATTAAAGAAAAAGAGGAAAACCTTTTTACCCATTCTCACTTGATCTCAACCCATTATCATCAAGCCAATTCCCTATGTTTTAGCCACCTCTAGACCTTTCCAAAACCGAAATTTTACAGCCGTAACGATGGGCCTCAAACCCATCTATGCCCAAGCCAAAATACTATGCAATTAAATCTAATTTAATCACTTATCGATATTGTATATCGATCGATATATTTATAACTATTATAAATATATATAACGTTGTTTATTTTTCAAATCACATTCAAATTTTACAATTAATATTTCATAAATATTAATTAATTTAATTAATTTATAACAATTATAAACTAATTAAACCATTCTGTCTTAAGGGAATTCATCATTTCGGGTGTGCAACTCTTGGGTGTAAATTTGGTCAGCAATTAACATCGAACTTTTTAATGTTAACGTTCACATGTCACTTAGCAGGTGGTGTGACATTATGACCCAATTTATTGCTTACTCATTTTCGGTAAAATCCAATTTTAGTTTAATAAGCGTTACTCGGTTGTGACATTTGTTTACACCAATTAATATTGATATTTTCTATTTGACCTTAGTTATATTAACCAACAAAAAACTATTGAGTGAGTCGTCCCATAGTTATCCAATAACTATTACTACGCAACCCCTATGTGCCTCCAGTTATCATGAGTAATATACTGCCCAACATTTGAAGAGCGTTACGTACTCTAGTCTCAATAGATACATTGATATCCAGTTTAGATGTATCATGACTAGGAAAATTTAAAATGGTATATTTGTTTCATTGTGATAAATTACTCACAGTTACAACACTTTGTAACTACTATCATAAAATATACCATTTATGGATTCTTCTACTAAATATACTTATAATTAAGTTAATTAATTAATATAATCACGCTATATCAAGTATATAATAGGAAGAAAATACCTTTTATTTCGAACAAGATTGATCAACGAGTTAGATATAAGTAACAAATTACATAATTGCTCCTAAGGCATACCCCTAACTCTATCATTAGCATATACTAAATTTGACAATTGATTTGCCGATTCTAGTTGAACTTTGTTATATAGTATCAATTTTAGTTGATTGTTATGTATTTTGGAATATATAGATGGCATGGGAAGTGGCGTGTTATTATGTTTTTATGTTGTTTAGTTTATTCATTATTATTTATGTTTGGTATCGGTTTTTGGTACTATTAGTGTCAGTCTCAAGCATGTAAAAATGTGGTATCAGTTTTTGTGTGCTATAGTATCAGTTTTTGGTAATACAAATTACGGTATCAGTTTTTGTATGATTTTAATATCATTTCATGTATAAACAATAATGGTATCATATTTTGCATGCTATTAGTATCATTTTTACATAGTGATTTTTATTTTCTTTCTAGTTTTGAAGTGACTGCAATTATTTGTTTGCTGAGTTGTCAAGTGCAGAACTATGAGAAGAATTAGGAGCTAAAATGTTGATATATAGTGTAGATTATGTTATGGTGAACATTTGGCAACTCAATATATGACGTAGAAGTGTAAAAGTGTTGTTTGGCATAATGCCGTTGTCAAATTATATCAAATAGCTACTGGGTATTAGCTTTGCTTACACACACACACACACACACATACATACATACATACATACATATATATATATATATCATTTTTGTTATAAATAATAGTCAAAATAATTTATAAAACAGCCAAGCATGAACTCCATTTAAAAATTACTAGGTATGAGTTTGCACTATTTTGGTATCACCATTGTCATACATGACGGTGAACTAAATAATTAAATTTATAGAGCATCATATTATATCAAACAGCTATTGGATGTCAATTTTTCATATATGTAGGTATCAATTTTGTTGTAAATAACATTTAAAATAATTTATAAAATAACCAAGCATGAATTCCAATCAAACGGGTATCAAGTATGAGTTTTGTACTATTTTGATATCTGTGTTGTCACATGACAGTGAACTAAATAATTAAATTTATAGAGCATCATATTATATCAAAACAGCTACTAGGTATCATTTTTGCATGTATGTGTGTGTGTGTATATATATATATATATATGTATGTATGTATATATGTACGCATGTATATGCATTGGTTTTGTTGTAAATAACATTTAATATAATTTATAAAATAACGAAGCATGAATTCCAATCATATGGGTACTAAGTGTAAGTTTTGCACTATTTAAATATATAAATTTTGTCATACGTGACATTCAACTAGTGGATATACAAACTATTCAAAAAGTTGAAAATTTTCAACTCAATACATTGAAGATGACATGGACTTGGAGTGTTCATAAATTTTTCAAATGTAGATACGCAATCACAATTGAATTCCGACATTTTTCTATAGCAAGAAAAAGAAGATACGAGTAGTAATCTGCGTCTCAGTTCAAGTTATAGGCAATTGCCTAATTTAAATATTAAAAATAAAATCGCACAGAACACAGCATTCCTACACAACAAATCTCAACAAGCCCAGAAGAAAACCAACCAGATGAAGAACACAACTTAAAACAACGTACGGATCACCAATATTACATGTTATTAGTATTATTTTCAAGTATAGCAGAATACCGTATCAGTTTTATATTGTATTAGTATTCATAATAATTTCATGCATGTCAAAATTAGTATCGGTTCATGCATAATGTTGGTATCGGTTTCAGGTGTAAATAGAAATATATTTAGAGTCATAACATAACATTAACCATACGAAAAGTTCAACAAAGCTAATTTTTACAACAAATTGACAGTTTTTCATCAATATATCCGCATAAAAACAAAGTCAAATTCATATAGTTCTAACTCAACATCTCAAATGTATATTACTTGAACTAAACATCACATTAATTTTTACAATAAATTCACTTCTTAATTTTATCTCTTTCTTTAAGTTTTGACATAAAATCAGCAGAATTCTAGCAGTGCTAATTGTCCGTCAATATCGCTTGCACAATTCTGGCTCTAGTTCGCAGCATATCCTCAGCCTGTATCTTCATCGGTATTTGACTTTTGTTCAATGAGACGATGAATATCATAACATAAATCCCAAAATCAACCCTATTTCAAGAAAATATGTTATTAGCATCTGTTAACATCAGTTGTAGCATTGTGTGTATAACAAATATATACCATTATATTTAAAGATGACAGTGCCAATATAATAGTTTTATTATCAATGTTAGCATGAGTTTTAGTATCGGTTTTATTGCATGTTTTATCATTTTTAAAATCAATGATAATTGTTCTATTTCAATTGTTTTATATTGTTAGTATCAGTCTTTATATATGTAGGTATGGGCTTTGATAGCCGTAGGTATCATTTTTGTTTGCTTGTGAGTATTAGTTCTGATCTGAATAAAATGTTTACTGAGCCTACTGAAAATATCTTATGTGTCAATCGATTCAATTCAATGAAATGGGAATATAAAGATATATAGTACTATTGAATTTTGCAGGAGAAGAAAAAATACGATGAATAATTAATTTTATTGCAAAAAAATTCACTGATTCTACAAGCTCTTTGTACGTGATTATATAGCTTAATTCTACTAACTGTTGCTTATTTTCTTAATTATAATTCTACTAACCATTGCTTATATTTTCCAAATTATAATTCTACTAGCCGTTGCTTATTTCCTAATACTAACCGTTGCTTATATTTCCCAAATTATAATTCCACTAGCCGTTGCTTATTTCCTAAATTATAATTGGCTAATTACACCATAATTACAACAATGTATCAAGTATAACTAACAGTTGTATAATGGATGATGGTCTTTTATTTATTTATTTCCTGTTTTTAACCTAGATGAAATATTCTGAGGCTATCATTCCTATTTCTCAACACTACCCTTCAAGATAGTTTTGAATAAATTTACAGAACCCAACTTGTCAAGTATGTTCAGATGGCTGGTCTTATCGCGAGTGCTTTTGTGGAAATATCTACCGGTTGCTCTTTGCTTTTGACAAATGAAGTTTCTGTTTCCCTCGATTGCACTTTTCTCTAACAAAGTGACAATCTACCTCTATGTATTCGTCCTCTCATAGAAGACGGGATTGGATGCAATACGACATGCAGCTTGGTTATCACATTATATTTGCATTGTTTTTGTGTGCTCTATCTTCATGTCACTAAGTAACTGCTTAATCCAGACATGCTCCCTTGCTGTGGATGACATGGCTCGATATTTTGCTTTTGCACTTGATTCAGCCACAATATTGTACTTCTTACTTTTCTAAGTGTCCAAGTTACCACCTCTAAATGTACAAAACTCTATGGTTGATTTTATGTCATATCTTCCGGCCTAATCTGCATCAGAAAAACCAACCACATCATTAGAATTGTTTTTCTTCATCCAAATTCCTTGACTTGGAGTGCCTTTAAGATATCCCGAAATCATATCAATTGTACTCAAGTGGCTGGTACGTGGAGCATGCATAAGTTGATTATGACACTAACTGCAAAGGTAATATCAGGTCTGGTTACTATAAAATAAATTAATTTGCCAACTATCCTCTGATATTGTCCTATGTCAAATAATGGCTCACCATCTTCAACTCTAAATTTTATATTTGTCACCATAGGAGTATTAGCCAGTTTTGCTCCTCATTGACAGTCTCTTTTAACAAATCAAGGACATATTTTCTTTGGGACATAAATAATAATTTACTTGAGTAGACTATTTCTATTCTAAGAAAACATGAAAATTTTCCAAGATCTTTGATGTCAAATTCCTTTTTTAAATGTTGTTTAACCCTTTCAATTTCTTCATTATTATTTTCAGTGATGATAATGCCATCAACAAAAACCAGAATAACAGTAGTGGTATTTTGTGAGTGTTTGATGAAAATTAAGGAATCGGCGGTACTTTTTTTTTAAAAATTAATCTTTAAAAGAGAAAATCTTAGCTTGACATACCATGCTCTTGGAAATTGCTTTAGACCATAGATCGCCTTTTTTAATGTACACACCAGTGGTGAGTTCGTCTCACTTTTATAGCTCGGAGAAAGAGTCATATATACTTCCTCTTTTGAATTTCCTTGAAGAAATGCATTTTTACATCCATTTGGAATAAATTTCATCCCAAATTGGTAGCTACTGACAACAAACTCTAATAATATTTATTTTTGCTACTAGTGCACAAGCCTCTTAGTAGTAAATACCATACATTTTATTCAGGTGCATTAATACAAGTAGTTTGGTGCAAAATTCCTTTTTGTTTAAAAAATTCTACAAAATCTTTGTTTACGTATTTTGTCTCATTATCAAATCGATTTTTTTTTATTTTTGTATTATATTGATTTTCTGCAAAATTCTTGAAAACATGAAAAAACTTCATTTTTTCCTTTTAAATGGTAAACTCCAGTAGTGCGAGAAAAATCATCAATAA
Organism: Allium cepa; assembly: GCA_030765085.1. NCBI lineage: Eukaryota > Viridiplantae > Streptophyta > Magnoliopsida > Asparagales > Amaryllidaceae > Allium > Allium cepa. The sequence goes on from CM060932.1 coordinate 115,712,152, forward strand.
GTGTGACAAATTATTTTAAATGATCATAAGAATCAACAGGTGCTGGACCCCAAACATCAAAATAGGTTAAATCAAGGTATTTTTTCGACTTATTAGTAGATAAAGAAAATGGTAATCTAGTTTATTTTGAAATTTTACAAACATCATAATTTTTGGAATCTAATTTATAACAGAAAATTTACTCAAAAATTTGATCAGATGGATAACTGAATCTTCAATGCAGTAATTTATCATGATCCACTAAATTTAGCGGCACATGACATTATTGGTGCTTTCACTAAGATAATAGAGGCCATTTTCTAAACGTCTCTCGCCAATCTTCTTCCCAGATGTTCGATCTTGAAAGGTCACTTTATACGGTGAGAATATAACATTGCAATTCAGTTCATGGGTTATTTACTAATTGATAATAAATTCAAATCAAAATCTGGTAAATATAAAATGTTTTTCACATCTTTTGTAAGAAACTTTGTTGTACTAAAACCATGAATTTAGACGTTATCTCCATTAGCCATCTTTAAATATAGTTTTGTGTAATATTGGTTTACTTTTGTCCCATGTCATGTGATCAGCAGCACCTGAGTCAATTATCAATCAATTTGTATTTTGACGCATTTTTGGCATTTCAAAATTGTTGTTAACTTTCTATGAATTAAAAATAGCATTAGAATGTAAAAACCTGAAGTTTGTTGCTGCAACAAGCTGTTCAATTGAGTTCGCAGCTGAATCAGCTGCACCATTTGAGTCCAGAAGATCCCATTGAATTGGAGGTGTTATTAGTCCATTGAACTGATTTAGATCCATCCCCTTCTACCTCCATTCCTTTGCTAAAATCACCGAATTTTTCCTCCTTTTTTGCGCCATCCCAGTTACCTTCTCTGTAGCCTTTCTCTCTGACAGGTCGAATGTAGGGATGAAGGAACCAATAACTATCACGGTTATGTCCTGCTTTCTTGCAGTGGTCACATTGCTCGGTGCTCGAGGCTCCCTGCCTTCTTATGGTGTCCTTGAAACTAGGTTTTGAGTGTTTTACCTGAAACGCATTGTTCTCTTAATTTTCCAACTGTCGTGGATTCATAAGGGCCCGTCGAGATTGCTCTTGCTCAATTCTTGCCACTACTTCATCAAAACTTAGCATCTCAGTTAATGTTAAGACATGAGACCTGATCGATTCATAGCTTGGATCAAGAGCCCCTAATTAGGTGAAGATTAATTTTTCTTCGGATCTTTTTTAGATTTCAACTAGATCTATTGTTGGTGGTAGATGGACATTGAGCTCTTTCCATTTTGATATAATTTAGGTTTCTAGTTCGTTATTACTTTAGGTACTCTACTTAATTTGGGCAAGCTCTTGCTTAAGGCTAAAGATATGAGCAAAATTTTCTTGTTGGACACACCTTCTTTTGGCTTTGTCCCAAACCTCCTATGATGTGCTGGAGTACATGAGTACGTTTGAAGTTTGATGTTCCATTGTGCTAAGAAGCCATGACACGATTGAGTGATCGGTTGTCTCATATTCTTCTATTTTTTCTTTATCTCGGGAGTTGGCTTATTTGGCTTTGCTGCTTTGGGTTTCTCCTTTTTGCCAGTGAAATAGTTTAATTTTCCTTTGCCACCAAGGCCAATTGATACTGATCTTGACTAAGGAATGTAATTTCTATGCCATCGAGTATGATATTTGTGAGTTTAATGTTGTAGGATTGAGACATGTTGAACTTACTATAGTTATTTGATATCTGTAACAATTGATGTTGTTGCGGATTTTTAAATCAGGATTTGACCTACTCTGATACCATATTGAATTTTAGAGGAGAAGAGAGAATATGATGAATGATTAATTTTATTGCAAATTTTCTATCTGATTCTACAAGCTTTTTATATATGATTATATATAGCATAATTCTACTAGCTGTTGCTTATTTCCTTAATTATAATTCTACTAGTCGTTGCTTATTTTTCAAATTATAATTATACTAGCCGTTCCATATTTCCTAAATTATAATTGTGTAACTACACCATAATTACAACTAAGTACTAAGTATAGCTAACAGCTGTATAATGGATGCTAGCCTTTTATTTGTTTTTTTCAGCCTAGATGGAATATTCTGAGGCTTTCATTCCTATTTCTTAACAAGCATTTTATGTAAAAGGTCGAAATGCAAATGGATACTAGAAAATATATATAACACCATATCTTTTCATTAGGTATCATTCTTAACAAAAAAAATCTTACATGTCTGATCCTTGTTGTGCACATTTGATTTGATGTATTTCATCTTACTTCACTTCCACGTCTTGTAATTGTTTTTTTCATAATTCTTGCAAGATTTCTTCTTCTTTTTTTTCTATTAAAGACAGAACAATAGAAAGTTAGTTAACGTTGACTTTGTTTTTGATTAATTATTTAATTATTTTGAAAAATTATCACACCAATTTCATTGCTGCTTTCGACTTTGGCTATTTCTTTTGTTTGATCTTCTAGGACATAAATAATCTATGTGAGGACATTGCATTGTTGGATATGTCAACATTACCAATGTCCAATGCTCATCGCAGTGTAATGGAAAATAAAAAGCATGCACATATTTATCCTTACAATAAGAAAAGAGACGACCAAATATTTTTTAATACTTTTTTAGCTTAGTGACTGGCCTTTTCTATTGAATACAAAAACTAGTTACAATTCTGTGGCTGCAACAATTATTATGTACTTTCATATAAAAAATTTATTTACCGTCATTGTCGTCGTCATTGCGCAGTTATTTCGAACAATCCCACATTTTGTCATGTACCGATCGATTATCGATATTAATAGTAAGAAATTGTAAATTTTGTTATAGGTGAACCGGTATTAAATAATAAATAGTATAAGTAATGTTAACAATGATTAAGTGATTCGGCTTTGGTGTGGGAGGTCACAAGTTCGAAACTTGCATAGCATGATTTGAACGTTTATTGACATGTGATATGTTGTTTGTATATAACGTACCATTTCAAAAAAAAACCACAGTGTTTGTATACATTGAAAAGTATTAAAATGATTAAGCATCATTTACAATCATACAACTACTAGGTAGTAGTTTTGAAAGGATTTGATAATAGTTTTGTTGTACTTGACAATCAACTAAATAATTAAATTTAAAGAGCATCAAGTTATACCAAATAGCTACTGGTAATCATTTTTTCATATATATAGGTATCGGTTTTGTTGTAAATAACATTTAAAGTAATGTATAAAATTACTAACCATGATTTTCGATCAAACAACTACTGGTATAATTTTTGCGCACACACATAGATATATATATGTATGTATGTATGTATCAGTTTTGACCAAGCTTGAATTCCAATCAAACGGCTATCGGGTATCATTTTGCATATGTGTACGTATCAGTTTTGTTGTAAATAACATTTAAAATGATTTATAAAATTACCAAACATGAATTCCAATCAAACAACTATTGGGTATCATTCTTGCATATGTATAGGTATTGGTTTGTTGTAAATAACATTCAAATAAATTAAATTTAAAAAATAAAGAAACATGAGTTCCAATCAAATAACTATTAGCCATATGATTTTGTCATTATTTTGATTGGTAATAGTATTGTTATATATAAAAAAAATTATGTACCTGTCCATTTATGAGGTTTCTTTCAAGAACATATTTGAGCATTTCTTTTGTAATTACACATCCTCCTATAATAGTGTTCTTGTCATCCCATGCCACTTCACTGTTTTGACAAAAAAGATTTGAATTAAGCACTTAAAGTTATTTTAATATGTAGCATTAGTATCAATATTTACAAACCTTACTTTTGTGTTCCCGTTAGAACAAAAAAAGTTTTGATCGGAATTTGTTGTTCTTTATTCAAGTACGATAAGCATTTGGAGTGTGATAGCCGTAAATTTGCAAATGTTGGTTCTAGAACCACTTTCGTTGCTTCTTCCTTAGTGTTTATGTCTTTTTCAGATGTTGGCTTCTTTGATTTTATTTTGATTCGTTGGTCGTATTCAAAGGTATCACTTTCTTTTCTTTTTCTTTTTCTTTCTTTTAACCTTTTCACTTAAAAGGAGTTTTTCATTTTGTTGCTGCATTTTTTCTTCTATGGAAAGTAGGTTTTATTGGTTTCTTTTCTCGATTTTGTTCAGTTTTTTGCTTTTCAAACTCTTGTGAGTCATAGAGTTTGAAAGATAGAGGCGTGAAGTCAAGTACTGTAGCATGTACAAGTATGATTTGGTTGTTGATAGCGGTGTCTTCTTCCATGTTTTGAGCCTCCTCTGTTTTTTTTTCTTCCATTTTATATTGATTTGTTGGAGAAATTGTATCATTTGTTGGAGAAACTTTTTCATGCATTTCAGTTGTTGTTTGTGTCTCTATACATGTATTATCCTTTTAACTGCTTGGTGGAGTTGTCCTATCAAAGGCTTGCAATTATTTCTTTATTTTGTTCATGATTTTTTTAAGGTGTTATTTTATTTTCTTGATTTTCTATTTCAGTCTTTACAAATGTATTTTATCCATAGTTTGCTTCATGGATAGCATGTAGTTCTTCAACTTTGGCCTCTAACTTTCTTTCTTCATTCTCTTAAATTCTTGATTTCATTTCTCTCAGTTCTTGTTTCAATTTCAAAATTTTCTTCTCAGCTTCTTCCATCGTCTTCTTTTCATTTTGCCATTGCTTCTTTGTTTTATTTTCTTCGTCTTCCAAATCTTTTATGTGCAGTTGCAAGACTCTAAAATGTTACATCTTCTTCACCTGATCCAAAAGTTTGTTTATTTATTTCTTTTGGCTGTTAAATTTGTAGAAGAATGTTGTGTTAGTTTTTAATTGATACTAAATGTAATTTTTTTTATTATTGATTTTTTTTTGAAATGAAGCTTTATATACAACATGTCACTGGGACAACATATCACATGTCAATAAACATTCGAATCACGCAACGCAAGTTTCGAACTTTTGGCCACTCACACCAAAACCGAATAACTTAACCACTGAGACAATAGTGCTTGTCTATGGATTTTATTAATAGAAGCAAAACTAATAACTATGAAGTTGATACTATGCAAATGCATAAAGTGGTACTATGTAATGTTGAAAATGATACCAAGTATCATAATGTACTATAATTGATACCATGCAGAGAGAAAGTAAATACTATATAGAGGCAAAACTGATATCCTGTAAAAACTAAAATGATACCAAGTATTGAAACTGACATTGTGTATAGGAAAAATAATATCAAGTATTGAAACCGATACCATTCGTTGGTAGAAACTGATATAATGCAAAAGCAAAAAAAAATGACATTAAAAGAAATTTAGCGCTATAGCAGATTCCAGGTAGAAAATAAATTGTTATTGATTAATGTAAGTAAGATGGAGTTTTAACATACCTGAACCTCTTTTACATCATCTAAAAATTCGTTAACTACTATGGATCTCAGCTTGCGCAAATCCCAACTTGCAAATCTAGGTAGTGTTTCATTATGTTTTTTTTTTTTTTTTTTTTTTGAAACTGGGTACTTATATTTACAAAGTAGGCAGCACACAAGTCTGCAAGAATCATCATGGCGCACAGTTTAATATGCCAGAGGCAGGGATCGAACTGCCGACCTTGTCGTCAACAGCCTGGCGTTTTACCACTGCACCAAGGCCTCGGACAGTGTTTCATTATGTTGTCGCCTTGGTCTAATGAGCTCCATCTTTTCACAAATGCAATACTGCAAACATTCAAAAGAAAAAATTAGATATGACTATTAAAAAAATATTTATTTCATATATTCATATTTTGAATAACATATCTTAACAATAGAAGCATGGAACATCCAGACACGCTTCTTGGCTTATGAACACATTTTTTAACAAATTTACTGGAAAAAAATTTCCATTGTCTATGGCCAAGAAATTGTGTGCAATGTTTCAAAATTGATCAAGAAGGGTAGAATTGCCCATCTTAATTTTTATTGGTTGTTGGAGAAGAAAAATGTTAATAAAATTTACATTACTATAAACAATGGAAAATCTTCTTCATTTTTTTTTCCTTCTTTCCTATCTCATGCTTTATTCTCCTTTTGACACATTTCTCGTAATGAAAGCACGTTTTTCAAAATTTCTCCTCATAAATTCTTTGCACTCCGTTGAAATAGTTTTTCTTGTCATTTTTGGTGTCGGCTCTATGTTTCTTCCTCCAATGGTAGAGCAAAAACAAGCTTGTATCAGTGGCAGTTAATTTCATTTTGTCTTGTCCAAATATAAAAGTATCATTTTCAGTTGAGTAGTAGTTGTACAATGTATCCAAGTTGTGTTAATGTTTTTTGCATTCCTTCATTGTTATTTTTTGTTCATAGAAGACATTGAAATAGTTGTAAATTTGGGTCTTTTTTATTTTTTATAACGTCTATTTGTTTTTGGTCAGCCCATTGTTTTCTTTAACCGACTTTGTAATCCTTAAAATTGCTTGCAAACCCATATCTATATGCATTGTCAGGCTTTATATCTTCACCTTTTGTTTATTTCCCCACATGTTTTTTGCTCGAATCCTTCGAATATCATTTGCATGCTTGAAGGACATGGGTTGACAAAATCATTATCATCCTATTGTATGAAAAAGACGAGAAAACATAGCAATATAAGGGGTATCAACTGCAATGAAACAACGTCATGCAGACATATAAGGGGAATCATTTTCGCAGTATGCTGATATCAATTTTTATACAAAATGCAGTGAAAACAATTTATAAAAGTACAAAGTACAAACTTCAAATAAACATATCACCGCTATCACTTTTGTAGTATCGTTTTTGGTACAAATTACATAGAAAATCATTTATAAAATTGGAAAGGCATCAACTCTAGTCAAAACAGTCACTGGGTATCATTTTTGTAAAATATAAGTATCAGTTTTCATAAAAATGACATTGGAAATAATTTTTAAATCTCCAAATTAATAGCTTCAAGCATACAAACTATTGGTATCATTGTTGATTTATAATGGTATCACTTTTTAAACAAAACATAATGAAAACAATATATAAAAGTAGAAAGTACAGGTTTCAAACAAACATATTACTGGTATCATTTTTACAAGGTACTAGTATCATTTCTGCCACAAATTACATGTAAAATCATTTATAAAAATTAGAAAGACATCGGCTCTACTCAAAACAGTTAGTGGATATCATTTTTATTGAATACTGATATAAGTTTTCAAAAAAATGACAGCAGAAACAATTTTTAAAATTCAAATCATTGACCTCAAACGCACAAACTTCAGGTATCATTTTTAATTTACAATGATATCAGTCTTCAAAAAAAATACAGTGAAAACAACTTATAAAAGTACAAAGTACAAACTTTAAACAAAAATGTTACTAGTATATTTTTGCAAGCTATTGGTATCATTTTTGCTACAAGTTGCATTTAAAATTATTTAAATTAAAAAGTCATCAACTCTACTCAAAATAGCCAGTGAGTATCATTTTTGTTGAATAAAGGTATCAGTTTTCATAACAGTGGAAATAAATTTGAAACTCCAAAACATTAACTTCAAACATACATAATTTAGGATCGTTTTTTATTTATAATAATATCGGTTTTTAAACAAAACATAGTGAAAACTATTACATGGAAAATCACTTAAAAATTAGAAAGACATCAATTCTATTCAAAATAGCGAGTGGGTATCATTTTGTTGAATATTGTATCAGTGTTCATAAAAATAACAGCGGAAATAACTTTAAAAATCCAAATCATTAACCTCAAACATACAGAATTAAAGTATCATTTTTGATTTACAAAGGTACCGGTTTTTAAATAAAATATAGTGAATAAAAGTTTAAAATACAAATTTCAAGCAAGCATATTGTTGGTATCATTTTCGCAAGGTACTAGTATCATTTTTGCAAGGTACTGGTATCATTTTTGCTACAAATTACATTTAAATCATTAGTAATTTTACCAAATTTATTTCTTTCTCTTCAGATTCTTCAACATCAATTTTTCCCCTTTTGTTTTCTTGCTTTTTCTTGTTTAAAAAATGTGGTACTATAAGTATATATGTTTAATAATAGTACGATACTATAGTATCACTTTTATAAATTTAAAGTGTCATTTTACCTGTTGAACTGTATCTATTTACTTTTAGCTTGATTTTCCTTTTGAATTTTTTTTGTTTTCTTCTTCGTTCTTCTTTCTTTATTTTTCAACTTTTCTTAGTTTTCTTTCTCAAAAGCTGCCGTCGTTACATATGTTATTTGTATAGTGTACTAAAACAGATAGCACGCTACAATAAACTCATCGCACAAGTTTATTAATTAGAATTCCACTAAGCTGGAATTATGTATCAGATAAATGTAACAATAAGTTACGTTGTAAATAAATTACAACAACAACGTTATACTATTGTAAGAAATAGTATAACTTATAAACGGTAAAGATTACAGTGAATCTAACTAATATATAAAGGAAATTCCGTCTGAGGCTTGTCGTAACAATTTCCATAAGAATTTTATTTCAAAACTCTCCCAAGATACAACAGACGTAATCTGCACGAGATTGTAATGAGTATGTCAACTCTGTCATATGTATGGAATATAGAGCAGTAGAGCAAAGAAGCAGAAGAAATTAGATTGGAATTGGATGAGAATGTGATCAGTATTCTCTCCTATTTATAATTTCGTCCGCATCCCTTCAAACAGTCGCGTCTGCTTGACGGGTCGCACCCGTTAGCCTTTTGGTCGCTGCTGTTTGTTAACGGGTCGCACCCGCCCGTCCAACGGTACTGATTCGTACCTGCTCGTACTGTTTCGCCCGCGCCTCTTCAGTCGGGTCGCACCCGTTTGCGCCCGCGTTCGCTTCAATCGGCTCGCACCTGTTTGCTTCTAACGGGTCGCACCCGCTAATGTTCGCGTCTATTCAACCCGCTCGCTTCAGAAGTCGCACCTCCTCAGCAATCCGCGTCCGTTCGTATAGCCTGCAACTGTTAAAAAGCTCGGTCCAGTTGCACTAAAAATACGAGTATCATATTAGACCCAAACCCAAACCCAGCCCGTCCCGGTTCGGTCGGGCGGACGGCGGCGGCGCGCGCGCGCGTGTGATGGAGATGCATGATCTCCCTCCTCACAACGAAGCATACATTTGGGAGCCCCAGGCCCCCAACCTCCACTTGAGAAAGGCATATATAAACTGATATACCTCTCAATAAATTGGCGATGTGGGACTTCATGTTTTTTCATCCACTTGACCTTTAGGAATTCTAACAATCCCCCACATGAATGATAATATACATATCCCCCACACGAAGCGAAATATCACAGAGTACATATGGAATAATGCTTTATCGTGGATAAGTAGATATTTCACTTTGAACTTTCCCTAGTTAAAACTTATCGGATCTACTTGGCTAATCGGTGAATTATTTCATCTTGAACCGTCGGCCTTTATTGTATATCCAGACAATAAGCTTTACGAAGCATTGATTCCCTTCTCATCCAATCTCTTGGTTGTGTTCATTTTGGTCCTGAACAATTTTTGGTTCTGCGAGTGTTTTAGAGAATAAAAGCCTTTTAATATTCTCATAAAGCCGACCCAGCTCACACTAACATAGGTGATCGCAACCATTAAGAGTATCCTACATATACCCCACTTGTTATTTCCAAGATATGGTCATCATTAAAAAACATAGTTTTAACCTTTAAAACTTCTGTAGGCATGCATTATATTTTGCACCATAGGAATGGAGTAGGACCAAGTCCATACAAATGCATTACTTCTTGAGTTATTCATAACTGGTTTGCCTAGTGATCCTAGTCCGTGGGATCTCCAGTCGCTAGGATAGGTTTCCGTATAAGATAACTCTTGATGGTTTAGGCTTTTAAACCCATTCCCATTCCCCTCGATGCGCAGTCAATTTTCTCTCTTGATAAACCTTTAGTAAATGGATCCGCTAGGTTATCATTTGTTCTCACATAATCCATGGAAATAGTTCCATTAGAGAGTAACTGCCTAACTGTGTTATGGCGACGACGTATGTGTCGTGATTTGCCATTATACACAAGGTTTTTCGCTCTACTTAGCGCTGCTTGATTATCGCAGTGAATACATATGGCCGTCACAGGTTTTGGCCAAAATGGAATATCTTCTAAGAATTGACGAAGCCATTCTGCCTCTTCGCCTGCTTTATCTAATGCGATAAACTCAGATTCCATGGTGGATCGAGCTATGCATGTTTGTTTAGTAGATTTCCATGACACTGCTGCTCCTGCAAGGGTAAAGACATAACCACTTGTGGATTTTGATTCCTCTGAATCTGCAATCCAGTTTGCATCACTATATCCTTCTAAGACGGCAGGATATTTTCCATAATGTAAGGAAAAATTAGTGGTATTCTTTAAATATCGCAACACTCTCATTAGTGCTTTCCAGTGTTCCTTCCATGGATTACTTGTATACCTGCTTAGTCGACTTACTGTATAAGCTATATCTGGTCTTGTGCAATTCATCAGATACATTAAGCATCCTATTACACGAGAGTATTCCAGTTGCATTACACTCTCATCAGTGTTTTTATGCAGTACTTCCGATGGATTAAAAGGTGTCCTCACTCCTTTAATTCGATACTCTTGGAATTTTTCAATCACTTTGTCTACATAGTGTGACTGAGATAGTTCAATTCCATTAGGTGTTCTTATTATTTTGATTTCCAAAATAACGTCCGCAACTCCTAAGTCTTTCATATCGAAATTGTTGATTAACATCTTCTTTATAGTCTCTATTACTTTAGTATTAGGACCAAAGATTAGCATATCGTCTACATATAGACAAATCATCACATACGATTGTCCAGCCTGTTTGTAATAAACACATTTATCGCATTCATTTATACGAAAACCATTTTTCATCATGACACTATCAAATTTTGCGTGCCATTGCTTTGGAGCTTGTTTTAGTCCGTATAGTGATTTGACTAATCTACAGACTTTGTTTTCATTTCCTTTGGAAATAAATCCCTCGGGTTGCTCCATGTAAATCTCCTCATCGAGATTTTCATTTAAGAATGCTGTTTTTACATCCATTTGATGAATCTCTAGATTATAGATGGATGCAATTGCTATTAACATTCTTATAGAGGTTATTCGTGTTACCGGAGAATATGTATCAAAGAAGTCTACTCCTTCTTTTTGACGATATCCTTTGGCTACTAATCTGGCTTTATACTTGTCGATAGAGCCATCTGCTTTCATTTTCTTCTTGAAAATCCATTTGCAGCCAATTGGTTTTATTCCTGGTGGAATATCAACAATTTTCCAAGTTTTATTACTTAGAATTGAATCAATCTCACTTTGGATTGCTTCTTTCCAACATGAAGATTCAGAAGATGACACTGCTTCCTTGTACGTTTGAGGTTCGTGCTCTAATACATATGTAAAAAAGTCCGAACCAAATGTTTTGGAAGTTCTAGCCCTTACGCTTCTTCTTGGTTCAGCATCCTCAATTTCATGATGAGTTTCATCGTCACATGTCTCATCTATGTTATCTCTTGTTCTTTTTGGGACAGGATTTCCATCATTTCTTTTATGTGGGAACACATCTTCAAAGAACGAGGCATCTCTTGATTCCATGATTGTATTTACATGAATATCATTTATATCAGACTTGAATACCAAAAATCTGTAGGCACTACTATTTTGGGTTGGCCCAAGATAATAACAATCTACTGTTTTTGGTCCAAGTTTGACTCTCTTGGGAGGCGGAACTGGAAATTTTGCCAAGCACCCCCACACTTTGAGGTATTTAAAGATTGGTTTGTGTCCTTCCATATCTCATATGGAATTTTTCCCGTTTTATTGTGAGGAACTTTGTTTAATATGTGATTAGACATATTTAAGCCTTCCCCCCACAAATTCGTCGGTAGACCAGAAGTTAAAAGCATGGCAGTAATCATGTCTTTTAACGTTCTGTTCTTCCTCTCGGCTACACCATTTTGTTGTGGTGAATATGGAGCTGTTGTTTGATGAATTATACCATTTTTGGCACAGAACTGTTCAAATGGTGATTCATATTCTCCACCTCGATCAGATCTCAATATCTTGATCTTTTTATTTAACTGATTTTCTACCTCAGCCTTGTATTTTATAAACGCGGTTATTGCTTCATCCTTACTATTTAAAAGATATACATAGCAATATCGCGTATAATCGTCAATAAAAGTAATAAAATACTTTTGCCCACCTCTTGTAGGTAGTGATTTAAAATCACATAAATCTGTATGTACCAAACCTAATGGTTCGGTGCTTTTGTCAACATATTTAAATGGTTGTTTGACCATTTTTGCTTCTACACATGTCTCACATTTGTAGTTCTTATCTACTTGGAAATTTGGAATCAATCCCAAGTTTGATAATTTCTTCATTTTTCGGAAGTTTACGTGTCCTAATCTATCGTGCCATAGTAAAATTTCGTGCTCAAGTAAGTAAGAGACTTCAATTTTATTAATAGCACAATCAGAATACATAGATTTATTGCCGGTAACGGCTACATTTGCCTTAAATAGGCCATCACATAAATATCCCCTTCCGATATACATTCCAGCTTTGGACAGAACCATCTTGTCTGACTCAAACACCATCTTGAATCCCTTCTTTGATAGGATTGCACCAGAGATGAGATTCTTGCGTATGTCTGGAACATGAAGCACGTCATTCAATTTGACAGTTTTTCCAGAAGTGAACTTGAGGATAACTGTGCCACTGCCTTCGATCATGGAAATTGTAGAATTACCCATGTAGAGTCTTTCTTTCTGATCGAATTTCTGGTATGTTGAAAACATGGATTTTTCAGAGCAAACATGACGAGTAGCTCCTGTGTCAACCCACCATTGGTTAGGGTTCTGAATCAAATTGCATTCAAAAATAACCGCTGAAAAGTTGGACTTATCCATTTTCATGTTGTCAACTGTTAACATCTCTGTTTTAGTGTAAAACAGTAAAATTATTACGATGTTATTTGTCTAGTGTACTAAAACAGATAGCACGCTACAATAAACTCGTCGCACAAGTTTATTAATTAGAATTCCACTACGCTGGAATTCTGTATTAGATAAATGTAACAATAAGTTACGCTGTAAATAAATTACAACAACAACGTTATACTATTGTAAGAAATAGTATAACTTATAAACGGGAAAGATTACAGTGAATCTAACCAATATATAAAGGAAATTCCATCTGAGGCTTGTCATAACAATTTCCTTAAGAATTTTATTTCAAAACTCTCCCAAGATACAACAGACGTAATCTGCACGAGATTGTAATGAGTATGTCAACTCTGTGATATGTATGGAATATAGAGCAGTAGAGCAAAGAAGCAGAAGAAATTAGATTGGAATTGGATGAGAATGTGATCAGTATTCTCTCCTATTTATAATTCCGTCCGCATCCCTTCAAACAGTCGCGTCCGCTTGACGGGTCGCACCCGTTAGCCTTTTGGTCGCTGCTGTTTGTTAACGGGTCGCACCCGCCCGTCCAACGGTACTGATTCGTACCTGCTCGTACTGTTTCGCCCGCGCCTCTTCAATCGGGTCGCACCCGTTTGCGCCCGCGTTCGCTTCAATCGGCTCGCACCTGTTTGCTTCTAACGGGTCGCACCCGCTAATGTTCGCGTCTATTCAACCCGCTCGCTTCAGAAGTCGCACCTCCTCAGCAATCCGCGTCCGTTCGTATAGCCTGCAACTGTTAAAAAGCCCGGTCCAGTTGCACTAAAAATACGAGTATCATATTAGACCCAAACCCAAACCCAGCCCGTCCCGGTTCGGTAGGGCGGACGGCGGCGGCGCGCGCGTGTGATGGAGATGCATGATCTCCCTCCTCACAACGAAGCATACATTAGGGAGCCCCAGGCCCCCAACCTCCACTTGAGAAAGGCATATATAAACTGATATACCTCTCAATAAATTGGCGATGTGGGACTTCATGTTTTTTCATTCACTTGACCTTTAGGAATTCTAACAATCCCCCACATGAATGATAATTTACATATCCCCCACACGAAGCGAAATATCACAGAGTACATATGGAATAATGCTTTATCGTGGATAAGTAGATATTTCACTTTGAACTTTCCCTAGTTAAAACTTATCGGATCTACTTGGCTAATCGGTGAATTATTTCATCTTGAACCGTCGGCCTTTATTGTATATCCAGACAATAAGCTTTACGAAGCATTGATTCCCTTCTCATCCAATCTCTTGGTTGTGTTCATTTTGGTCCTGAACAATTTTTGGTTCTGCGAGTGTTTTAGAGAATAAAAGCCTTTTAATATTCTCATAAAGCCGACCCAGCTCACACTAACATAGGTGATCGCAACCATTAAGAGTATCCTACATATACCCCACTTGTTATTTCCAAGATATGGTCATCATTAAAAAACATAGTTTTAACCTTTAAAACTTCTGTAGGCATGCATTATATTTTGCACCATAGGAATGGAGTAGGACCAAGTCCAGACAAATGCATTACTTCTTGAGTTATTCATAACTGGTTTGCCTATTGATCCTAGTCCGTGGGATCTCCAGTCGCTAGGATAGGTTTCCGTATAAGATAACTCTTGATGGTTTAGGCTTTTAAACCCATTCCCCTCGATGTGCAGTCAATTTTCTCTCTTGATAAACCTTTAGTAAATGGATCCGCTAGGTTATCATTTGTTCTCACATAATCCATGGAAATAGTTCCATTAGAGAGTAACTGCCTAACTGTGTTATGGCGACGAAGTATGTGTCGTGATTTGCCATTATACACAAGGTTTTTCGCTCTACTTAGCTCTGCTTGATTATCGCAGTGAATACATATGGCCGTCACAGGTTTTGGCCAAAATGGAATATCTTCTAAGAATTGACGAAGCCATTCTGCCTCTTCGCCTTCTTTATCTAATGCGATAAACTCAGATTCCATGGTGGATCGAGCTATGCATGTTTGTTTAGTAGATTTCCATGACACTGCTGCTCCTGCAAGGGTAAAGACATAACCACTTGTGGATTTTGATTCCTCTGAATCTGCAATCCAGTTTGCATCACTATATCCTTCTAAGACGGCATGATATTTTCCATAATGTAAGGAAGAATTAGTGGTATTCTTTAAATATCCCAACACTCTCATTAGTGCTTTCCAGTGTTCCTTTCCTGGATTACTTGTATACCTGCTTAGTCGACTTACTGTATAAGCTATATCGGGTCTTGTGCAATTCATCAGATACATTAAGCATCCTATTACACGAGAGTATTCCAGTTGCATTACACTCTCATCAGTGTTTTTATGCAGTACTTCCGATGGATTAAAAGGTGTCCTCACTCCTTTAATTTCATACTCTTGGAATTTTTCAATCACTTTGTCTACATAGTGTGACTGAGATAGTTCAATTCCATTAGGTGTTCTTATTATTTTGATTCCCAAAATAACGTCCGCAACTCCTAAGTCTTTCATATCGAAATTGTTGATTAACATCTTCTTTATAGTCTCTATTACTTTAGTATTAGGACCAAAGATTAGCATATCGTCTACATATAGACAAATCATCACATATGATTGTCCAACCTGTTTGTAATAAACACATTTTTCACATTCATTTATACGAAAACCATTTTTCATTATGACACTATCAAATTTTGCGTGCCCTTGCTTTGGAGCTTGTTTTAGTCCGTATAGTGATTTGACTAATCTACAGACTTTGTTTTCATTTCCTTTGGAAATAAATCCCTCAGGTTGCTCCATGTAAATCTCCTCATTGAGATTTCCATTTAAGAATGCTGTTTTTACATTCCTTTGATGAATCTCTAGATTATAGATGGATGCAATTGCTATTAACATTCTTATAGAGGTTATTCGTGTTACCGGCGAATATGTATCAAAGAAGTCTACTCCTTCTTTTTGATGATATCCTTTGGCTACTAATCTGGCTTTATACTTGTCGATAGAGCCATCTGCTTTCATTTTCTTCTTGAAAATCCATTTGCAGCCAATTGGTTTTATTCCTGGTGGAATATCAACAATTTCCCAAGTTTTATTACTTAGAATTGAATCAATCTCACTTTGGATTGCTTCTTTCCAACATGAAGATTCAGAAGATGACATTGCTTCCTTGTACGTTTGAGGTTCGTGCTCTAATACATATGTAAAAAAGTCCGAACCAAATGTTTTGGAAGTTCTAGCCCTTACGCTTCTTCTTGGTTCAGCATCCTCAATTTCATGATGAGTTTCATCTTCACATGTCTCATCTCTGTTATCTCTTGTCCTTTTTGGGACAGGATTTCCATCGTTTCTTTTATGTGGGAACACATCTTCAAAGAACGAGGCATCTCTTGATTCCATGATTGTATTTACATGAATATCATTTATATCAGACTTGAATACCAAAAATCTGTAGGCACTACTATTTTGGGCTGGCCCAAGATAATAACAATCTACTATTTTTGGTCCAAGTTTGACTCTCTTGGGAGGCGGAACTGGAAATTTTGCCAAGCACCCCCACACTTTGAGGTATTTAAAGCTTGGTTTGTGTCCTTTCCATATCTCATATGGAATTGTTCCCGTTTTATTGTGAGGAACTTTGTTTAATATGTGATTAGACATATTTAAGGCTTCCCCCCACAAATTCGTCGGTAGACCAGAAGTTAAAAGCATGGCAGTAATCATGTCTTTTAACGTTCTGTTATTCCTCTCGGCTACACCATTTTGTTGTGGTGAATATGGAGCTGTTGTTTGATGAATTATACCATTTTTGGCACAGAACTGTTCAAATGGTGATTCATATTCTCCACCTCGATCAGATCTCAATATCTTGATCTTTTTATTTAACTGATTTTCTACCTCAGCCTTGTATTTTATAAACGCGGTTATTTCTTCATCCTTACTATTTAAAAGATATACATAGCAATATCGCGTATAATCGTCAATAAAAGTAATAAAATACTTTTGCCCACCTCTTGTAGGTAGTGATTTAAAATCACATAAATCTGTATGTACCAAACCTAATGGTTCGGTGCTTCTGTCAACAGATTTAAATGGTTGTTTGACCATTTTTGCTTCTACACATGTCTCACATTTGTAGTTCTTATCTACTTAGAAATTTGGAATCAATCCCAAGTTTGATAATTTCTTCATTTTTCGGAAGTTTACGTGTCCTAATCTATCGTGCCATAGTAAAATTTCGTGCTCAAGTAAGTAAGAGACTTCAATTTTATTAATAGCACAATCAGAATACATAGATTTATTGCCGGTAACGGCTACATTTGCCTTAAATAGGCCATCACATAAATATCCCCTTCCGATATACATTCCAGCTTTGGACAGAACCATCTTGTCTGACTCAAACACTATCTTGAATCCCTTCTTTGATAGGATTGCACCAGAGATGAGATTCTTGCGTATGTCTGGAACATGAAGCACGTCATTCAATTTGACAGTTTTTCCAGAAGTGAACTTGAGGATAACTGTGCCACTGCCTTCGATCATGGAAATTGCAGAATTACCCATGTAGAGTTTTCTTTCTGATCGAATTTCTGGTATGTTGAAAACATGGATTTTTCAGAGCAAACATGACGAGTAGCTCCTGTGTCAACCCAACATTGGTTAGGGTTCTGAATCAAATTGCATTCCAAAATAACCGCTGAAAAGTTGGACTTATCCATATTCATGTTGTCAACTGTTAACATCTCTATTTTAGTGTAAAACAGTAAAATTCTTAAGATGTTATTTGTCTAGTGTACTAAAACAGATAGCACGCTACAATAAACTCGTCGCACAAGTTTATTAATTAGAATTCCACTACGCTGGAATTCTGTATTAGATAAATGTAACAATAAGTTACGTTGTAAATAAACTACAACGACAACGTTATACTATTGTAAGAAATAGTATAACTTATAAACGGGAAAGATTACAGTGAATCTAACCAATATATAAAGGAAATTCCATCTGAGGCTTGTCGTAACAATTTCCTTAAGAATTTTATTTCAAAACTCTCCCAAGATACAACAGACGTAATCTGCACGAGATTGTAATGAGTATGTCAACTCTGTGATATGTATGGAATATAGAGCAGTAGAGCAAAGAAGCAGAAGAAATTAGATTGGAATTGGATGAGAATGTGATCAGTATTCTCTCCTATTTATAATTTCGTCCGCATCCCTTCAAACAGTCGCGTCTGCTTGACGGGTCGCACCCGTTAGCCTTTTGGTCGCTGCTGTTTGTTAACGGGTCGCACCCGCCCGTCCAACGGTACTGATTCATACGTGCTCGTACTGTTTCGCCCGCGCCTCTTCAGTCGGGTCGCACCCGTTTGCGCCCGCGTTCGCTTCAATCGGCTCGCACCTGTTTGCTTCTAACGGGTCGCACCCGCTAATGTTCGCGTCTATTCAACTGGCTCGCTTCAGAAGTCGCACCTCCTCAGCAATCCGCGTCCGTTCGTATAGCCTGCAACTGTTAAAAAGCCCGGTCCAGTTGCAGTAAAAATACGAGTATCATATTAGACCCAAACCCAAACCCGGCCCGGCCCGGTTCGGTTCGGTCGGCGGCGGCGGCGCGCGCGCGTGTGATGGAGATGCATGATCTCCCTCCTCACAATGAAGCATACATTTGGGAGCCCCAGGCCTCCAACCTCCACTTGAGAAAGGCATATATAAACTAATATACCTCTCAATAAATTGGCGATGTGGGACTTCATGTTTTTTCATTCACTTGACCTTTAGGAATTCTAACAATCCCCCACATGAATGATAATATGCATACCCCCCACACGAAGCGAAATATCACAGAGTACATATGGAATAATGCTTTATCGTGGATAAGTAGATATTTCACTTTGAACTTTCCCTAGTTAAAACTTATCGGATCTACTTGGCTAATCGGTGAATTATTTCATCTTGAACCGTCGGCCTTTATCGTATATCCAGACAATAAGCTTTACGAAGCATTGATTCCCTTCTCATCCAATCTCTTGGTTGTGTTCATTTTGGTCCTGAATAATTTTTGGTTCTGCGAGTGTTTTAGAGAATAAAAGCCTTTTAATATTCTCATAAAGTCGACCCAGCTCACACTAACATAGGTGATCGCAACCATTAAGAGTATCCTACATATACCCCATTTGTTATTTCCAAGATATGGTCATCATTAAAAAACATAGTTTTAACCTTTAAAACTTCTGTAGGCGTGCATTATATTTTGCACCATAGGAATGGAGTAGGACCAAGTCCAGAAAAATGCATTACTTCTTGAGTTATTCATAACTGGTTTGCCTATTGATCCTAGTCCGTGGGATCTCCAGTCGCTAGGATAGGTTTCCGTATAAGATAACTCTTGATGGTTTAGGCTTTTAAACCCATTTCCCTCGATGCACAGTCAATTTTCTCTCTTGATAAACCTTTAGTAAATGGATCCGCTAGGTTATCATTTGTTCTCACATAATCCATGGAAATAGTTCCATTAGAGAGTAACTTCCTAACTGTGTTATGGCGACGACGTATGTGTCGTGATTTGTCATTATACACAAGGTTTTTCGCTCTACTTAGCGCTGCTTGATTATCGCGGTGAATACATATGGCCGTCACAGGTTTTGGCCAAAATGGAATATCTTCTAAGAATTGACGAAGTCATTCTGCCTCTTCGCCTGCTTTATCTAATGCGATAAACTCAGATTCCATGGTGGATCGAGCTATGCATGTTTGTTTAGTAGATTTTCATGACACTTCTGCTCCTGCAAGGGTAAAGACATAACCACTTGTGGATTTTTGGGACAGGATTTCCATCGTTTCTTTTATGTGGGAACACATCTTCAAAGAACGAGGCATCTCTTGATTCCATGATTGTATTTACATGAATATCATTTATATCTGACTTGAATACCAAAAATCTGTAGGCACTACTATTTTGGGCTGGCCCAAGATAATAACAATCTACTGTTTTTGGTCCAAGTTTGACTCTCTTGGGAGGCGGAACTGGAAATTTTGCCAAGCACCCCCACACTTTGAGGTATTTAAAGCTTGGTTTGTGTCCTTTCCATATCTCATATGGAATTGTTCCCGTTTTATTGTGAGGAACTTTGTTTAATATGTGATTAGACATATTTAAGGCTTCCCCCTACAAATTCGTCGGTAGACCAGAAGTTAAAAGCATGGCAGTAATCATGTCTTTTAACGTTCTGTTCTTCCTCTCGGCTACACCATTTTGTTGTGGTGAATATGGAGCTGTTGTTTGATGAATTATACCATTTTTGGCACAGAACTGTTCAAATGGTGATTCATATTCTCCACCTCGATCAGATCTCAATATCTTGATCTTTTTATTTAACTGATTTTCTACCTCAGCCTTGTATTTTATAAACGCGGTTATTGCTTCATCCTTACTATTTAAAAGATATACATAGCAATATCGCGTATAATCGTCAATAAAAGTAATAAAATACTTTTGCCCACCTCTTGTAGGTAGTGATTTAAAATCACATAAATCTGTATGTACCAAACCTAATGGTTCGGTGCTTCTGTCAACAGATTTAAATGGTTGTTTGACCATTTTTGCTTCTACACATGTCTCACATTTGTAGTTCTTATCTACTTGGAAATTTGGAATCAATCCCAAGTTTGATAATTTCTTCATTTTTCGGAAGTTTACGTGTTCTAATCTATCGTGCCATAGTAAAATTTCATGCTCAAGTAAGTAAGAGACTTCAATTTTATTAATAGCACAATCAGAATACATAGATTTATTGCCGGTAACGGCTACATTTGCCTTAAATAGGCCATCACATAAATATCCCCTTCCCATATACATTCCAGCTTTGGACAGAACCATTTTGTCTGACTCAAACACCATCTTGAATCCCTTCTTTGATAGGATTGCACCAGAGATGAGATTCTTGCGTATGTCTGGAACGTGAAGCACGTCATTCAATTTGACAGTTTTTCCAGAAGTGAACTTGAAGATAACTGTGCCACTGCCTTCGATCATGGAAACTGCAGAATTACCCATGTAGAGTCTTTCTTTCTGATCGAATTTCTGGTATGTTGAAAACATGGATTTTTCAGAGCAAACATGACGAGTAGCTCCTGTGTCAACCCACCATTGGTTAGGGTTCTGAATCAAATTGCATTCAGAAATAACCGCTGAAAAGTTGGATTTATCCATTTTCATGTTGTCAACTGTTAACATCTCTGTTTTAGTGTAAAACAGTAAAATTCTTAAGATGTTATTTGTCTAGTGTACTAAAACAGATAGCACGCTACAATAAACTCGTCGCACAAGTTTATTAATTAGAATTCCACTACGCTGGAATTCTGTATTAGATAATTGTAACAATAAGTTACGTTGTAAATAAATTACAACAACAACGTTATACTATTGTAAGAAATAGTATAACTTATAAACGGGAAAGATTACAGTGAATCTAACCAATATATAAAGGAAATTCCGTCCGAGGCTTATCGTAACAATTTCCTTAAGAATTTTATTTCAAAACTCTCCCAAGATACAACAGACGTAATCTGCACGAGATTGTAATGAGTATGTCAACTCTGTGATATGTATGGAATATAGAGCAGTAAAGCAAAGAAGCAGAAGAAATTAGATTGGAATTGGATGAGAATGTGATCAGCATTCTCTCCTATTTATAATTTCGTCCGCATCCCTTCAAACAGTCGCGTCCGCTTGACGGGTCGCACCCGTTAGCCTTTTGGTCGCTGCTGTTTGTTAACGGGTCGCACCCGCCCGTCCAACGGTACTGATTCGTCCGCGCCTCTTCAGTCGGCTCGCACCCATTTGCGCCCGCAATCGGCTCGCACCTGTTTGCTTCTAACGGGTCGCACCCGCTAATGTTCGCGTCTATTAAACCCGTTCGCTTCAGAAGTCGCACGTCCTCAGCAATCCGCGTCCATTCGTATAGCCTGCAACTGTTAAAAAGCCCGGTCCAGTTGCAGTAAAAATACGAGTATCATATTAGACCCAAAGCCAAACCCAAACCCGGCCCGGACGGACGGACGGACGGCAGCGGCAGCGCGTGATGGAGATGCATGATCTCCCTCCTCACAACGAAGCATACATTTGGGAGCTCCAGGCCCCCAACCTCCACTTGAGAAAGGCATATATAAACTAATATACCTCTCAATAAATTGGCGATGTGGGACTTCATGTTTTTTCATTCACTTGACCTTTAGGAATTCTAACAACATATTTTCTTCAATGTTTTGTTAAAAATATTCAATGATGTTACAATACGAGTATATTAATATTGTTGAACTTTATAGTATCAGCTACCTTCTCCTGTGTATTTTCTTTCTTTTTTGATTGAATTTCATCTTCTGTTTGTTTTTCATATATTCTTTTTGTTCTTTTTTGTAGTAACTATAGTTTTAGCTTGCTAGATTTTAGTGTCGTTGCTTGTGGTTTTGGGTCATTCTGAGCTAGGGTTTCTGTTTCTTGAGTTGGTGATTGTTATTGAATTTCCGCTTGAGCTAGATTTTCGTTTTCTATAGCTGGCAGTTGTCGTTGAATTTCAGGCGGAGATAAGCTTACGATTACGCGAATTGACGATTGCAGTTGAATTTCTTGTTATTGTTCGTCGTTTGTTGATGTTTGCGATTGTGTTGGTGATGATTTGTTTCTGGTTTCAAGTGTCATGGTTAAGATGATTTTAAGTTTTGAGATCGAATAGGAAGAAAGTTTGAGAAGATGATTGAGTGGAACTAAACAAAAAGACGAGGGAGGGTTTAAGTAAAGAATGGGTTTTAGGCCTCTCTTACAAAGAAAAAAATAGATCACGTGTACTTTGCATACATATAGACCTCTTTAACACGTACTGCATGTTTCTCTTTGCATACATATAGATGCGTCTCATGTTCATGTTTGTTTATTTCAGTCTGTTGTTCGCCTTTCTGTGATAAATGCGTGGCTTAAAATATGAGAGGAATTTCTCAGTTTCATGACCTGGAACCTCTTGATATTGAACATCACACCTTTCAAGTGTAACATCTAGTTCAATTTTCTTAACTGCAGCAGTTCCATCTTCAGCCTTAATAACATGTTAACATGCTAAAATTTAAATTAATCAAAACTGTAGATACCATGTACTTTAAAAAGAAGGAACTAAGGTCAAACCTGACTAGCTAGTATCATGACGTAAAGCCCCATTTTCAGTTTAATTGTCTGTCCAAAGAACAAAAATTAACAAGTGTAAACCATACGGATCTGTTACGATCGTCTAGGAGCCATTGTAAAGTGGACAAAAATGGAGGGACCGAAACAACTTGAAGTTATTATTGTCGAGTCTGCCAAGAAAACTCCATGAGATACGTACCTGAATTGTACGTCTACAATAATTTACCAATAATGCACAATTTTTTATGCTTATGTACTATAAACTATTTTGATTTTGCTTGTGAACTTTGTATTAAATAGAAAGTGCATGTCTCCATGCTGTATTGCTAATCTATGTTTAATCGTGCTCTTGAAATGTGCATATTATAATATACTAGGTTAAACATATGTTATTATAAAAAAAATCAAATACTCCAAAGTGATTGGTTTTCAAATTAGGTTTACTTTTTTTTAGCAATTCATATACTTTTAAAGATCAAATACTTTCAAAAGAAAGTCATTAGTTTTCAAGAAAGGTTTGATTTATTTAGAAATTCAAATATATACAAAAACCAAAAGTTTTTGCATGTTTTTCTTGAAGTAAATTTCAAACTTTGTTGAACCGCTATTTGATTGATAAAAATTTCAATTTATGAAGAAAAAAAAAAGAATTACAAAAGGAAAGTTCAAAACTTTACAAGAATATTTGAAAATTAAAATCAGTCACTACAACAAAAACACATTTTCACAACTGTCAAAAAAGGTTGTAATAGGTCTATTACAACGGTCAGCCGTCCGTCGTGATATCCGGAGTTGTAATAGAGCTATATTTTTTACAACTGACTTTGCCAGTTGTTAAATAATTTTTTACAACTGTCCAACGTAGTTGTAAAAAAGTCTTTTACAATTGTCAGTAGCAGTTGCAAAAAAAGTCTTTTACAACTGTCAATCGTAGTTGTAAAAAGATCTTCTACAACTATTTTTACCCGTTGCAATACGGAGTTTTGCAACTATTTTTACCCGTTGCAATAGTATCTTTTACAACTATTTTTGTTCGTTGCAAGAGTCTTTTGCAACTATTTTTTCCTGCCGTTAAAAAGTCAAACGAGAAACAAAAACTACTGCAATGCACTTGTAAATTTAAAACTAATTTACAGCTAAAACAAAATATTATACTAATTACAACCATATTCATTCATATTTACTAAAAATAACAAAACGAAATTCATATGTCAAAATACCAAAAAGATTCATGTATTCACATTATTCATAAAGTTTTACATAGTTACAAAATATCATATTCAAGCCTAAACTAACACAACATGAGGTATATAATAAAAATAACATCGTACTCATCTATAACCTTTGGTACCTAATCCTTTGAGCCCTCCGAGTGGCATTTCTGCAACTGTAACCAAAGAGTAGAGTTCTTTTGCATCTTCTTCTTCATTTCCTAGAAATCCTTACACGGGCTCTTCTTGGAACACCTTGTATCACACGGCTCCAGATGTGCTTGTTACGTTTCACATCAACTCGAACATTTATGGTTTCCATCGCCTTTTGAGTGAACTTCTGTATCTCTTTAATCGCTTTTGGAGCTTTCTTCTTGAATGTATTGTAAATTTAAATAATGGGGAAAAATTACCAATATTGCACTGCCATAAACCTCTCATTCACACGTACATTCAGCACTGTCATTACTGAAACTACCACTAATCACCACCATTACAAACAATCCCACTGCTTGTTCACTTCACCTGACAGTTCACAACCCTCCTTGCCAAACATCTCCAAACACAACTTCACCTTCAATACAGACCCAACATCTACAACCAACTCCTCCTTCATCCACTTCAAACAAACTTCATCGCCTCATTCTCCACCCTCCTCAAACAAACCCTGTATTCCAATCTCCACCACCATCTTTCGCAACCTCAATAGTTCAAAACATCACCACCAAAGCCTTCCCATTGCCACTCCTCATCTGTTTGTGCTACTCACATTCATACACTTCAACTACACCCTTCAGACAGTGCAACTCATCCCATTGCCATAAAAAATTTCCTACAACGCACAGAGCACACTACCGTCACCTCCCCTTCAAACTGCCATATCACTAGCAACAACACTCCATCTCTGTCGCTCACTTCTGTCGCAACCTGAATTGCCAAGTCGAATTATTATCACAGAACCATACTTAACAAATATGATAATATGAGGATTGAGAATTATTATCACAGTGATATATGGACTTCATGCTGATGTACAAAGACAAGAAGGTGGGCCTATATAAAAGATGCATGTAATAATATAAATATTCCATGGATAATCACTTGTGAATTTAGTTGTATACCACTTGATATTGGCAGAACCGGGCTTAATGACAACAACAAGAATGCAAATGGTGACTTTCACAAGGCAGTTGCAACCGTAGGCTACAGGAATCACAATATATTGGTAACTGTTTTACTTGGAGTGGTGGTAAAAACTCCTTGACACATAATAGGTAACAAACTAAGGAAACAAACATGATCAAAAATGTTACGGACCATCAATATTGTTAATGCAAGTTGCAAGAAAGAGGAAAAAGAAGATGATTCTAAAATAGTTACAACAGAAGGCACAATCCATGTTTGATAGTCTGTAAGTAAACATGAAAATACACATCTTAGAGAGATTCTTTGACTTTGTTTATAAGTACTGATGCCACTTGTAGCAGTTGATTTTTATATATTACTCAAGGATGTTGTATAATGCACTTTGCAGCTAAGGAATATGAATCAATGTCAGAGTAATCACAGATCTAACTGAAGATGTTTTCTATACATAAGACAGTATCAGCTCATAAGATAATTACGGGTCATAGGATATTTACGTATTAGTCACTTAGAACCACCGTGTATATAGGAAACTAACGCAAGCAGATTATTGTGAGATGGCATATGTGTATATTTTTATTAGATGTAAAACTAAACTCCTCACATTAGAGGTTTAACATGTTTAGTTGACACTTATTTTGTTCACTGGAGACCAACATGTTTGTATTAGAAGTCAGTGAATGCTTTGACTTGTAAATTAAATATGATGTAACTTCCTGAAATAAATAATACGTATCTAAGCTTAGTGCAGAGATAAGGTCAACACCGCTATAGTGTGTTTTGTCAATTAAACTTTCTAAATTCTCTTGGGACATGAAAAGCAGGTTATGGGGTTAAACAGAAGTTTAAAACTGCCATCAAAATTAATCTACAAAGCAAAATTAATCCACCTGCCTTGAATTTACGAATTCAACATATCCAAACGCCTGACAAATTTGTTTAATGAATCATAATAATAATCACAATTATTACGTACACAAAACAAAAACAAAAAATATGCCGATGCACTTAAAAAACAATACTTGCCTTTAACATCGCTGGGTAGATAAACATATAGTATCGAATAACAAGACCTGGGTCGAAAGAATTCTCCAAAAGATTGCTATATGAATTAACAAAATTTGAATACTTACAAGGTAATAAATAATTCCAGCGGTTGGAGTCGAATCTCCAGTCCTAGTCAAATCTGATTATAATTAGCATAATCATCACACCTGAAAATAAATTAAGCTGAGCGTCCTAGTAAATGAGCTCGCGGCGGAGGTCGAGGTCGAGTGGAAGTGTTAGATCTGAGGTTTCGTGTTTGTACGGGATGGTGATTATTTGTAAGAGGAGGTGCTGGGAGGGAAGTGGAGGGTTCGCAGTGAGTTAGATTTCTATTTGGAAGGAGGCAAAAATAATTGGGGGAAAATTTGGGATTGGAGCCAAATATTTGATGTCGGAGGCAAAGTGAAAATTTTGTAAAAGATACAGTTTTTTACAACTTTCCTGGTGAAAGCGTTGTAAAATTGTGCAAAGAGGATGTTTCGTACAATGTTTTTTCAAAAAACATGGTATTAAGCTATATTTATAATTATTAAAAATTACTTAATATTTCTTAATTATTAACTATCAATTGCTATTATTTCTTAACTATAATTTAATATTAGTTATTAAATATTAATTATAATCATTAACTATTAAATAAAATTATCAATTATAATTATTAAATATTAAATACTAAATAATAAATATAACCTTTTAACTATTAAAATTACCTATTGATCATTAATTATTAATTAACAAAATGTAACCTCTCAATTATTAAATATAACTTCTTAACAAATTCAGTAGTTTACTTCTTAATTATAATTGAATAATAGTTATTAATGCTAATTCTTATGTATATATTATTAGTTATCAATTACTAATACAGTATTTATTAAACGTTAATCATTATTATTAATTATTAATAATTTACTAAATATACTCTACTAACTATAAATTAATTATAATTATTATATATTAAATATTAAATAAGAAAATATAATAATCATTAAATATTAATTAGCAAAACAATAAATTTTAAATATTTAATATAAAATGTCAATTATTGAATTTTAATTATTTATTATTGATTGTAACTATTAATTATATTAATTAATTAATATAATTAATAAATATAAAATGTAATTTACTAAATATTACTTAATAAATTATTGAATATAAAAATAATTAATAATTAAATATTTTCAATAATAATTATAAATTATTTATTCATAATCAATAATTATAATAAATTACTAATCTTTAACTATTAATAACTGAATATATTACTAAATGGTAAATTAATTATTACTTATCGGTTATTATTTATTAAATATTGAACTATAGTTAATTAATAAATAATAATTATTATAGTAATAGTAATTACTAATTATTACTTATTAATTACGGAATATATTACTAAATGGTATATTAATCAATAATTGTTAATTGTTAGTTATCAATTATGAAATTATAATAATGTGTTTAATAATTATCATTAAAATTATAAATTAATTAAATATTAAATATTAAACTTTGCTTATTAAATATTATTTAATGAAAGTTAATTATTAATTATTTAATAGTAATATTTAATGTTAACTATTAATTATTAATTGTATTTATTATTTAGCAAATGTAATTAATAAATATTAAATATGATCTACTAATTATTATTAGTTAATTATAATAAACTATTAAATATAAAAAATAAATTATTGATTATTGATAGTAATTAGTAATTATGAATTATTTGTCTATAATCATAAATTAGTATAAGTTATGTCATATATAAGTTGAATTATATAATTATTATTTATAAATTACCAATTATAAATTATTAACTAACTTGGTCATTAATTATAAATTATTAATTATTATAATATTTAAAGCAATAGTAAATATATTTAAAAAATAAACGTAATTCAATATTTAATATTTATTTGTTATTAATTATTATATTTTAATTAAGCATTGATTATTATTTTTATTATTTAATATTGGTTATTAACTTTTATTATTGTTTAATATTGATTTTTAAATTTTAAATTTTATTTATTATAAAATTATTATTATATATTAATTGTTAGTTACTATTATTTAATAGTAATTATTATTTATAAATTATTAATTAAATGTTTATTATTTATTTATTGGTTATCAATATATAAATTATTGGTTATTTTTTATTAATGTTTTATTAGTTATTTAATTATTAATCATTATGTATATATTATCGACTGTTAATTATTAAATATTCAATTGTAATTTCTGAAAACTATTTACTATTTATTAATTACTAATATTAATTATTATTAATTTTAAGGTTATTATTAAATATTCTTATTTATTAATTATTTAATAATCATTATTATTTATTAATTATCGAATGGTGACTATTAATATAATTATTCATATTTTTTAATTAATTATTATTATTTAATAGTAAATATTAATTATTAATAAAAAATATTCATTGTTAATTACTAGTTACTAATTATTAAGCATTATTATTAATTATAATTATTAACTAATTATTACAATGGGTAAATGAAAAATGTTGTAATAGACATTTATTATAATTGACAAAAAAAAGAGTTGTTAAAAATAGATATCTATTACAATTGGCAAGCGAAAAAGGTTGTAATAGGCATCTATTACAACCGACAAAAATGAAAAGTTGTTAATAATAGGTATCCATTACAACTGGCAAAATAGAAACGTTGTAATAAGCATATATTACAACTGGCAAAATAAAAAAGTTGTTGAAATAAGTTTATTACAACTTTTTGAAAAAAAGTGTTGTAAAAAACCTTTATTACAACTGTCGTTTTTTGGCAGTTGTAAAAATACAGTTGTAATATGGTCTTTTTATTGTAGTGAGTATGTATGAAAATTTTAAGGATACCTAAAAGAATTCTAGTTTTACCATTTAATTTAAAAGTTGGAAATTATAAAAGACTTTTTTCTTCAGAAGCTAAAGTTGTTAATATATCTGTTTAGAAATAAACCCATGTTATTCCTATGGTTGTACATGAACATCTAAGGAAAAATTGTGGATTACATCGAGTGTAAACTAATTTTAAAAAGGGATAATCGTGAATTACCAATAATACACCCTTCGCTTATGGATGATGATACAAACATGGCGCAACCACTAGCCAACCAAAGGGCCAAGCGAACCACTAGAATTTTAAGAAACTTAAGGATTAAATATGCATGTATAGAAAAGGAATATACTACTTTTTTCTTACTTGCAAATCAATAAACAAATTCCACAAAAGTGAACAATGGGATGTCATTTGGAGAGTGGGTTAGTTATGCAAATTTATATATAACCACTCTTGAAAATGAATTGACTATGAAATTTGCATGAAATCTCACTTCTTCTTTCTATTTCCTCCTCCTCTTCCTAAAAATAAATTAGTTTTTCTTTGTATGTTTGCATTTTACTATTCTATAATTAGCATCATTTTAGGGCTTTCACCTCCTTGAACGTCATGTAGAAACCTCCACCAACATAATAGGGTTATAGATGATACACTCCACCAACACCAAACCAGCATTGAAGCCATCACTATCTCCCCTACTAACCAAGCTTGCTTCCCAACAATTTGATATCTCCGACATCAAAACCACCCTCCAACACCTAACCTAATATATGGCCGACTCTAACTCTAAGTTCTCCACCATCCCTACTTCTCCTCAACCCGCCACATTTGCATGCCCTCCACCACTCCTAACA
Source organism: Allium cepa (assembly GCA_030765085.1). Taxonomy (NCBI): domain Eukaryota; kingdom Viridiplantae; phylum Streptophyta; class Magnoliopsida; order Asparagales; family Amaryllidaceae; genus Allium; species Allium cepa. The sequence continues at coordinate 115,742,416 of CM060932.1, forward strand.
ACTCCTCTCCATAACAATTAAAACCATAGCCCAATACAAATTCACTCCCCTAAATGTGAACTCACCCACTGCGATGACCCTTACTCACTAGATTGGATATTTAAAGCCGAGCGATTTTTCACTTATCATGTGACACTGGATGAGCAACGGATAGACTTCTTGAGCTTCTACATGAGGAGACAAGTACTCAACTTGTTTCCAGTGGATGCATAGAAATCATTAACTCATGGAATGCTCTCATCAAAGCAGTAGATCTGAATAATGCCGACGTCGAACTCCATGCCCTAGTCGGGGCTCCAGCCCCTCAAGCTCTGCGATTTCCAGCCTCCATCAACCAACATCAGCTAACAAAACCTAATCGATACTAGAAGTACCCACAACTACCTCCACTCCCGCAACGCCAAATTCCTCCACTTCCCAATCGACCCGTCGCATCAATTTCTAGTCACCATTGGCAACAATGCTCAACTTCGAAGCACTAGAGTTTGCATAAATGTGAAATTAGAGCTACAGGGATGTGTCTTTCATGTGATTTACACCTCTTATAATTCGTGGCTCTGATTTGGTTTTGGGAATATAATGGTTGGAAACCCTGGGCCCAATTACAACAAATCACAAAACCCTTACCATGGCTTTCACCCACAACCAAAGGCCCATAACCCTTTCATTATGTCCTCCACAGTCTAGCCCAACAAAATTACACTCCACCAATTAAAAAGGCTCAACTCTACATCCTCTATAGCCTATTATTTCCACTTACAAATCAACCATTTAAACCAAATTCCAAATATCCCTTCGACAACCATACCCTCATCAATCCAACAAATCCTCAACCAACACATTTCACGTTTCAACAAACCAACTACTCTTCCACCACATCGCTAACTAGGCCACCACATCAACATTCCCTCAAATCACCCTCCCATTAACGTCAAACCCTAAGGCTACTCCCATTACTAAAAATCTGAAATCGATAAACAAATGCAAGAAATGCTTCACACTAAAATCGTCCGTCCATCCACAAGCCATTTTTCCTCACCCGTACTCCTCGTTAGAAAGAAAGATGGAATATGGCGATTTTGTGTTGACTATCATGCATTAAATGCTATAGAGATAAAAGATTAATTTCTAATACCCACAGTCGATGAGCTCCTAGATGAGCGACACAGTGCTACTCATTTCACCAAACTTGATTTGCGAAGTGGCTACTTCCAAATCCGAGTCCACCCACCCAATGTTCTCAACACCGCCTTTCCGAACCCATGAAGGCCATTATGAAATTATCATAAGGCCCCTCACCAAATGCCACATCCACATCCACGTTTCAAGCCACTATGAACCAAATATTCCAACCATTCTTTCGTTAATTCATATTAGTCTTTTTCGATGATATCCTTATCTATAGCCCCTTCGTCACTTCCCACATCAACCATCTAAAATCCACCCTTGAAATCCTGCACTTACATAAATTTTTTAAACTCAACAAATGTGACTTTTCCCTCAGCAAAATAATCTACTTGGGCCACATTATCTTCGGCCAAGGAGTCAAAGTGGATCCTTAAAAAATTCAAGTTATGATTGATTGGCCAACACCAACCAATATAACGGAGCTCCACAGTTTCTTAGGACTAACGGGATACTATAGAAAATTCATCCATCTCTATGTAAAAACCACCAACTCCCTCATCGACCTACTCAAAAAAGATGCCTTCAAATGGATCACCTCCACAACCACCACCTTTATCCAACTCAAAAAAGTCGTAGCAAAACCCCAACCTTAGCCTTACCGAATTTTTCCCTACCATTTACTGTCCATACCGACGCATCCATCTCGGCCATTAGACCGTTATTATCAACAAATAAACACCTAGTCCTTTCTTAGCAAAACACTTTGTAAACTTGCGTCTACTTATAGTCGCAAAACGTATATTATCACTTCTACCGTCAAACGTTGGTCCTACTACCTCCTATGCCGCCTTTCACCATAATCACCGACCACCAAAGCATGTGCCAATTAATGGCACAAACAATCCAAACCCTCATAAAACAACGTTGGCTCATTAAATTATTAGGATTTGATTTTACCATTCAATACCGGCCCGACCCAAAGAAAACCGTTGATGATGCCTTATCCCGCTAGACAACAATTTCCCCTAACCTAAATCTATTCGTTACTTCATTCTCAATAATCGCCATCTTTAGCCCCTTATTCACCATCATCAACACGACAACCAACCCCAGCCTCCAATCCATCCGAACGCAACTCGACAGCAACTCCACCCCGCATCACCTGACCTTCCATGATGGCCTGGTCCTCTAGGAACACTGAATTTTGGTTCCCAATGAACTAAATCTCCCTCAGCAAGTGATAGCAGTAGTATGTAATTTGAAGACAAGAGGTCATTCAGGTATTCACTCAACTATTGATCGAATTACCCCTAATTTCTATTAGCCAAAATTATTCTAGTCAGTTCGAGAATTTGTCAATAAATTTGATGTTTGTTTGCAAACCAAATATGAAAGCACACCCTCTAAAAGGTCTCCTTCGACCTCTACCTATCCTGGCCCGTATTCGGAAAGACACCTCCACGGACTTCATCACTCATTTCCTACCCACTTTTGGCAAAACAACCATTTGGATCATTATTGACCAACTATCAAAATACACTAATTTCATCGCCGTACCTACCTCCTACTTCATCGCACAACTTGCCCCATGCTTTATCTAAGAATTTGTTCCCCTCCACGGTTTTTCCCATTCAATTGTGTCCGACAGAGACCGCTTATTTATTAGCAACTTATGGAAAGAACTCTTTTGCCTACACAACATTGAACTGAAAATGAGTAGTGGTTATTTCACTCAAATTGACGGTCAAACCGAAGTTGTAAACCGTTGCATAGAAAACTATTTAAGAGCCATTATAGGGGATAAACCAACTCAATGGATGAAATGTTTACCATGGCTAAGTGGTGGTACAACACTTGTCATCACTCGTCACTTGGCATCTCTTTTCAAGCGGTCTACATCTATCCTACTCTTACCATCCTTGACTACGACCTTGGAAACACTAATATCCATGAATTACACACTTGGCTTACCAATAAAAACCACCTCTTTCAAACCATCAAGCACAACCCACATAGAGCTCAAACAAGAATGAGAAACCATGCAAACCAACATCACATGGATAAGGCGTTCACCATAGGAACTTGGGTCTTCGTTCGCCTACAAACATCCCCCAACTCACATTCGACAAATCATGTCAGAAGATCGCTAAGAAATTTTGTGGACCATACCAAATTATTGACAAAATTGGAAACATGGCCTACAAACTCTAACTTCTACAAGACTCAAAAATACACCCCGGTTTCAACTTATCCATGCTCAAATAATGCATGACCTATACACTATAACACTAATACCATTACTATCTAGTTTTCAAGATGGCTAACCGACGTACCAACTAGCTAAAATACAGGCCTTCCATCAACTAAACCCTACCACACAAGAAGTTTTTATCCAATGGGAAGGATATATACCTCAAGAAGCCACTTGGGAGGATCGTGAGCAAATTTTTACAAGTTTCCCACGCTTTGACCTTAAGGACAAGGCTAATCTTGAAAGGGGGGTATTGATACAAATATGGTTGCACCACTAGCCCACATAAGGGCTAAGAGAACTACTAGAATTCCTAAGAAGCTCAAGGATTTAGTACGCATGCATAGAAAAGAGGTCTACTACTTTTTTATCTGCAAATAAATGAACAAATTCCATAAAAGTAAACAATTAGGTGTCATTTTGAGAGTGGATTAGGTATACAAATTCATTTTTACTTTGTTTGTCCTTTGTACAATGAAATTCTATATGTAACCACTCATTGAATAGACTATGGAATGTGCATGAAATCTCTCTTCTTCTCTCTATGTCCTCCTCCTTCTCAAAATAAATTAATTTTCCTTGTATATTTGTTGTCCATATTTCACTATTCAATAGTTAGCATCATATAACATGCCTTACCATCTTCGACGGTAAAATCTAATTGACCAACAACATTGTCCTTGTCTTCATCAGATTAACAAACTATGTGAATAAAAAATAAAAATTAACAAAAAATGATCAGTATCAAAGAAATCAAGAATTTTTACAGTATTTGGCTTTCTTGTTCAACATAAAAACTAGTTGATTCTAGAACAACGTCAACATTAGAACCTGATGCAATAATATCTATAAAACAAAAGCCATTATAAATTGCTTCAACATAACTTTATGATCCCAAAAGGAAGTAAGAAACATAAATAACTTATAAGAAATATTATATTGGTTTCCAATAGTAAGTTTGAAGATTAGTAGATCAAATATAATTTAGTTACACAAGAAATATATATACTACTAAGTTAAATTCCTCTACCCCTATTTTCATTGTCCCTCTCCGCCAACTTCATCTCAACATCAATTTTCGTACCATCTCATTACTTTAATAGCAGGGTGGAATGCACCTTGCAAATTAAATCATATGATATCTGACTAAGATTCAATTGAACACATGGAGATAGTGAAAATGAGGACGAACTAATTGAGCTGATACTACTATACTAAACAATGAATGAAGGTATAAAAAAGTAATGCAAGAGTCATAAATACTAGTTAATTGGTAGTGGTCGTGGTATAACATCATTTGCCTCTAGTGAATTCATATTGAGCTACTTTAAACATGAGTTGGAATTAAAAGTACACCTTATAAAAAAATAGTTCTCATATTGCAAGGAATGAACAAATTTATGGGCAAATTTTGTACAAACTTCAAATTTGAAGTTAAAATATTATTTCTTTACAAAATATGGTTGTTTATATTTACCATTTAAACAAGCAACATTACGGTCGAAAGCCCTTTCTCCATTATTTTGTAGGTAGACCATTGGATTTTCCAACTTGTGCAAGTCAAGATCTTATATTCACAATCAAAATGTTTAGTTCAAGATCATTGGATTTCTCATGTGTTTTGTAGGTAGTCCATTGGTTTTCTTCACTATTTACTGTTTTTTAATTATATTTAGTTCAAGATCTTATATTCACAATAAAAATGTTGAAAATGGCTTCAACTAGTTATTAATTATTTTCTAAAAAAATATCCTTGGTTATATTAAACCAAAACTTTTCTATGTGATATGCAGGTTTATTTTTGGATTCTTTTTTCCTCTTAATATGCACAATCTAATTGCTAGTAATTAGAAATGAAAATAAAGAAGGCTGAAAGTTAAAATTTTAATACCGAACCTCTTGAAAAACCATGGATGGTGTCCATGTTGTGTTTAGATGTTGAAAGAATTAAGAGAAATCAAATTAAAATTTTGGTAGTTTAGTAATTTTAGCTCTAATATTTATTATGTGATTAATTTTGATAAATTCAAGTGTAGCAGTTGTTCTTTGTCTTCCACTTTAATTAGTTTTGTTTGTTTTATACTCATATTAATCCATTCTACTACACATATCAATGTTTCTCAATCCTTGAGGAAAAATATTCTTTTTTCCCATCTAAAATGAATATTTCTCTAGTTGTTTTGTTCCCTTCACACGCACACATATATAATATATTTTTTTCATAATTTTAGAATTAAATTCTTTATTTCACCATGATGCATGCGTTTTCATATTTACCTCTCCAAAACATCTCATTTAACAAGCTTTTGCATATTCAGTTGTACTAACGTATCTCTTTGACGTCCCTTTTTATTAGCTTTACTCAATCTATTCAGTTTTATTTTATTTCTCTATAAAATTCAAACCTTAAGTATAAGTTTGTATATTCTGGTCCAAAATTTAATTATCATTCTGTTTCTTTCCTTCTTTTGTTGTAATTTCCCATCAATCTCGACCTATATAAGAGCTCAAAAATGATATGGAAATTTCAATTGCATAATACAATCAATTTCACCAGTCTTCGTTTTTCATTGAAATTGCATTTATTATCTTGGTAAGTAAGTCTATATTTTCGAATGGAAAGGTATATCATTCTTGTAATTTATTTTACTCTCGCTTTCTATATACATAAGTAACAATTAGTTTGTATAATATATGTCTTCGTTTATTATTTGTAAAGTTGATTTAGATCATGGTTTTATATGTATAATTAAAATATTGAAAGTGATTTCGGCTATTTGTTAGTTAATTGTAATAATAACATCGACTTTATTAAGCCAATTCACTTTCATGTATAATTTTTAGGTTTAATTTTGGAATTTTTTATTTAATCTAATTGTTGATAATCTGCAATGAAAAAAATATATTAAGAGTTAAATTCTTTGTATTGAACCTCTTAAAAAACTATAGATGGTAACTAAGTTATGTGTATATAATAAAAGAAATTTAAAGAAATAAGATTGAAATTTTGGCATTTTACTATATTTTTTAGCTTTCAAATTTCTCATTTGATTAATTTTAATAAATCCATTTGTACCAGTTATTTCTTTGAAATCCCACTTTAACTAGTTTCACCCATTTTATATCTATTCTATTCCATTCACTATTTTATTGCTCATCCAAAATCGTGATTTACATTTAATTTATAAAAACCATAAATAAAAATACACTCAAACTAATTCTTACATTTTTATTGAAAAACAGAGAGAATAAAAAAGTCCTTATTAAAGTAGGATCGAACTTGTAATGATCTGCCTTTCTTACATGTAAACACGACACTTAATACATCCTCGGTATTCATATGTCGATTATTTAAGTTTCTAAAAGACAAATCATTTGAGGTGAAGAAAGAAAAGACAAAATAGAATCTCACACATGACGAAAAATATATAATATACACAAGGTCTTTACAAAAAGAAAACATCTTTGTTGTACACACCATTAGAGAATACTAACCTACTATTAGCCTGAACAGTTATAACAATCTGCCCTTACAATTGGCAATTTATACAAACATAAATAAAACAAACAAAACACAATGGAAGAATTAAGATACGTGAATATGTCTTGGAGAATCTAGCTCTTCTCCAAAAAGCTCCAAAGAATCCAACTAAATCTGGGAAATATGCTTGGGCTGACTTGAGCATTATAAGAAAATAACACATGGATTAGTTTTCTAAAACCAATGTGAGAAACTCAAATCATAAGGAATTTTGTTTATTTAAGTTTTAAAACCTTTTAAAATCAAAGTTATCTCGTAAGACCATGCCGTACGTAAACACGGACGGGTCTTTACCTTACGATAACCCAAACATTTTCTATGAAAAATCCAGTAATGTTATAACAATGTTGTTCGCACCAAAAATGGTCACAAACACCCAAGAATAGTTTTTCTATAGAAGTCAATGAAAAGAAGTAAAATTAAATTGAGTAAATGAATAAGTAAGCAATAACGAATAAGCAGTAATAAAAAACATAGAGGTTCATAGTGGCCCGGCGTTGTATGCCTATGCCACATTGAAGATTATGCTTTATTCATGTCATGTTAATCGAATTATAATGGTAATATTGTGCTAGCACTTGATTACAATGTAGTCTAGGGTAACAATTAGCATAAAGATTCTGAAAATGAACCAATAGGTATATATTTATAGGGGAGATGATGAGATATTTCGCTAAGATTTCGGTCGAGGGCTCTCCAGGTCCACAGGGGTCTGCCATAACGATCGACAATCATAATTCATAATTTTGGAAGGATCAGTAATGGCTATACCGCTCGTTATTTTTGGGTTGCGATTGATGTGCAATCGTTTTTGAAAGGTCCTACATGCCTCTAGACCTTGCTTCTAAAATATGGTGTCATTCTCAGTTATAGTTTGTGAGATATTCATCGATCTCTATGTATTTGAATTTCTTGTTAAGGTACACCAATCGTTATGAACGATCGGTAATTTCATGAAATTGAGAGTTTTGACCTGTGATTGTGCCTGAGGCCTCCACTCTTCAATAATTGATGCTTTGAAAGTTTCAAGTGAATTAACTTTGGAGATTTTGAGATATCGATCGATCATCGTTGATCCTTACCTTTTTGCGGATCGTTCCTGATCGATCCATATGAATACTTGTTTTGTCGTAACTTGAGCATTCGAACTTCGATTGACTTGAAATTTGGAATGTAGCCTCACAGAGCTTTATTTATCACTTCATACTGATTACACCTTGATTGGGATCCAGTCCAAATCTAATCGACCATCGTCCATAGCACTGTATATATTTGATTCTCAGGGCTGATAACCTTCCATTTTTTAGTTAAGTCGATGATATGGCGGTCTTGCCAAAAGGCGGGATAATTTTTACACCCTAAAGTGTGTCTTGTTTAAATATGATGTACTTTGAAAAGTCGTAAGCTTCAATCATTAGCAGGGTTTCTATCCAGTTTGTCGAATAGTCCTTATCCTTCAATTGAGTTGTTTATTTGCTGATAGTCGCGTCTCTTTCTATTTGTCATAACCATTGGTCGATTTCCAGCAGTAATGGCTTGTCGATGATCATCCTGTTTTATTTCAAGTGATTATCAAGCTCCAACAATCTGGTTTTTCCCTATCTCCGATTGGTTTCACGTAAGTATTCAATTTTTGTTAATTTCAAAATTTGAAGTTTGAAACACAGTCTAGTACATATACATGTTGCACTGACTCCTGATCACGGTTGCACGTGGGTTGTTGACAAGTTTTGAAATTTTCATAAACGATCATTACTGTTCGTTATAATGGTTCATTATCGATCTCTATCATCTCATCATCCAATTTTTTATACATAAATTTTTCATACCGATCATTGCTTCTTTTTCTTCCCTTCTCTTTTTTTTATTACCGATCTTTGCCTTGTACTAAAAGATTTCGGATCGTTCTGAGTTGTGGAATGACCGGTATAAAATCTTTGCCACAAAATGATCGGTATATGACTTACTTATATAAGCATCTTTACTTAGCTATTCTTTCCTTCATCCTTTATTTCATGTCTTATTGTTCCAACTTGAGGTAGAAAAAGAAAAACAAGTCTTCCTCTTTTTTCCCTTACCGATCCAAACAATGATTCAAACTCCAAAAATCAATCTCCTTTATTCACGAATCATTGTCATACTTCTCTCGATCCCACTTTGATCAAATTTGAATCTATATTCTTTTCTCAAATCTAAAATTTAGGTAGGACGATTTGAGTTTTGTTTATGATTCGAGGATGAGACTTCGAGATTCATCTATACCATGGCATCTATCTTGAATGGTGGAATCGATTAGTAGAATGATTAAAAGTATTGTTGGAAATGAAGATTAGAGGAGACGGAGGCCTTAATCGATCATTATGGAGTTGGTGGATTTTGAGTTGGATAGGTCCATTTTGTGGAACGATCGGTTGGAGTTAAGGAATAACTAGTTGGTGAAAATGTGACGTGAACGATCGATGAACATGACTAATTCTGAATGATCGGTAGATGTGGTCCAGGGGAACGATCGGTGATGAGGCATGAAGTGAACAATCGATGTTTAAAACATAGGCTCTAAAAATGGAACTTAAATAAATGGACTTGAACTCAATGATGAGCTTCGGCCTTGCATATTCGAATGAAAACATATGACTTGTACACGACTTGAACTCATATTCGGTAACATGTGACATTTAAACTTTGATACGAATCAATGCCTTTGACTGTTTTATTGAAGCTCATCAGTGACTTGAACATAAAAATCGAACTTTTAATTGCTGATAATCAATCGTGAAACTCAAACTGCATCGTTCCCTAATGATATAGAGAAACGGTTGAGATGGTCAGGAATGACAGTCACTCCGGCTGAACCTCGATGTCTTGTCGTCTTTTTCGTCTTTTATTCCATACAACTTATTACTATATTATATAACACTTCACCGCACCACACTAGCACTCACTACGCACTGGGGGTACAAGTTACTTTATCTAATCTTGATTCTTTACTAAGTTGAATAACAATAGGTTCTAGATGTTCTAAGCATCTTGTAGCTATGTCTGTTGGACCATCTTCTCGGTAGGATAATCCTAGCATGGAATCAAGTTCTACAACCGAGTTTGATAGTCTGTCCTCTAGTCATTATTCAGAACAACCGGAGTGCCCAGGCTTATAGTTCAATTTTTTCTCTGCAGTTCCCATTCTTCCACAAGAAGTTGTTGATCTTGCTCCCAACACTCTTGAGGATACAGTTATTCTAGAGATCCCTACTGATTCCGTAGCCTGTAAAATTAAGGAAGATGCTCTTTGCCAACTCTACGTAAGGCATGGAATTTCTTTTGGCGATGTACTAGTTCCATCGCAAAACGATAGAGCTCATAGACCTCCAGAAGGATATACAGTGTGCAATAAATTCATGTACTGGATTGGGTGCGTTCCGCCATTTAACTTATACATTCAGGGAATTCTCCATTAATTGAGGATAACTCCAGCGCAGCTTCATCCAAATAGCTATGCTCTTCTCAATTATACTTATATGTTATTTATGGAGCGCTTGCATCGTCCCCAGACCATCGATGACATTTTATTCATATTCTTTTTCAAGTGACGGATAGGGATCTTTCTTTTACATTTCTTGAGTCCGTGAAAAAGTGTCGGATTCTAATCGGCACATGGAATAAATTAAGCGCTTTCAAAAGTGTGATTTTTTATTCGACGGCCTCTCGGTTTTGCTCGACAATGGTTGAAAAGACGTAAGTGTTATCCATCATTTTTGTATTAGCGTGGAAAACGGATATCCAGGCCAAACTTCGGACTAAGTAATTCTTTTTCCAGGCACCGTCCGACGGCCCAATGGTAATCTTTATGAGGAGGAAGTCACAACTCTTAAAAATGCACCACCTGAAGATAGCGACATCGATTATCTTCTCAAGGACGGATGCGTTGTTACTTTTTGTTTGATGGAAGAGGGCCTCAATGTAGAGCTAACAAAAGTTGCTCGAGCTGCAAGGGTAATACCACTGCCTGCATCCGGTTGAAGGGGCAATAGAATCGATCCCGTCATGCTCCCAACAATGGTTGCTCAAGAATTCACCAACATTGATGCCTAAGGAGATAAAGTCGATGTGCTTGGTCGCAATGATGATACATCTAGTCTTGGAGTCGATGTCGGATCCTCACAGACCTTGCAGCCTTCGGCTCTCAATAGAGGAAAAGATAGAACACTTGTTTATAAATTTCCTAAAAGTTGTCTTTCTGATCAACTCAAGTTGTCGATCACTCTCAAGGTTGCTCAAGATGAATCCTCTTCTCAATTGTTGGAGCGTTCAAATTTGTCGCTTGATTCTTTGTCTAGTCAGCCAATATCGCACGACTTTGACACTTTCCACTTCATTGACATGAGTGTTGATGGGTTAGAATCTCCCACCAGAACCGGCACTAAAATTTCAACTTCTAAAGGGGAAATTACTCCAATAAGCAAAGCTCCTGCATCTGGTACGTCATGGGGAAACACAAGGACACTTGCACACACTTGCACCCCTTAACATTGCATTATGCTCAATTTGTGTCCTTTAACGCTTAAATTTAATTAACTTTTGTTTTTCCTTACAAGAACATGGTGAAGAAAAGGAATATATTTCATTCCCTTTGGGATATACACCACCAATCCTTTGATTCACGCTATTGCTCGTACCGAGGTGGCACTCAAGAGTATTATGATTCTAGTTATCGCTCTGGTCGGGACCAGAGCCATCAAGACAGGGATGATAGGGATAAACCATCTCAAGATAAGAATCAATCAAGATCTAGGTCCCCTCCCCCAAAGGGTTTCGATAAGCCAGCTGATCGTCGAGGCCCACTTGTCAATTCCTCTCGTGGTCCCCCTCCCATTTCAGTTCCTCCACACCCTTTAGTTCCTTCTCATTCTCAATGGCCTAATGATCATCGTCGCCATAGCAAACATGCTCGCTCATAGGCCTAGCAAGGAAAGCATTTAAGTCGAAATCGCTGTCGGAGATCTTGTGATCGATCAAGTTACTTGCATGGCACAACATCGAGAAGAGTTTCCAAATCTATGCTTTGAATGATTCTTTTTCTCACCTAATCTGAAGAGGGTCTCAGACCATGCCTAAAAAATGACTAATGATTGTGTCACTGAAATCTGTACCGTGCATGGATGAAAGTAGCAGAGAAGATGTCGAAAGTATCTTTTGAGCATCAGTGGAAATTGAAAAGTAAAAACTCCAGGAGGCTCGGAATAAAAGAATTATCGATAATTTGACAAACGAGTTAGAGGTTCTAGGACCTCTCAAGCGAAGGCTAAAGGTACAACCGATGTTGTTGTCAAATCTTGGAGGAGATGAAGTCCAGTCATCTTTGACATGGTCAAGGTGTCACATCATCGAAATCAAGAAATCGCATTCGAGAGAGATACAGCTTGAAGTAATGAATCTGCAGCCTTGAAGGAGATAATGAAACCCAAGACTAAGCTCGAATATGCTAATAAGGAGAAAGATGATGCTCATAAAATTGCTCAAGATGATTGTGATGAGCTGATGAATGTTAGACTTGAGAGAGATAAGGCCGTTGAAAGGGCCAAAGATGTTGATGCACTCGTTCAGCGCGAAGTAGAAGATGGCAAGGACAAGGCTAGGGAAAGATGACAAATGAGCTCGACCCACTTCCTATTATTTACACTGCTAACGTTCTCAAGCACAAAATCTAACATGGCTTGGCAATGACTATCCCTACCAGCTCTGGCGCATGTGGGAATTTCTTGTTGCAAAGGAAAAGAGACTCCTTAATACTAAGGAAGTCGACTTTTCTAGGCTTGAAGGAAAATTTCTATTGGGCGATGAATCCAAAACATTCCATGATATCCAGCTTACACATCAGAAAGAATCTGCTGCTGCCACTTTATATGAAGTGGGTAAAGAACCCGGGTTGGCACAACCCAATGTTACAACTGAATTGCCCCCAGCATCCTAGGTTATCCCTAGCTCCATGGCAGACTCTTCCACCATCCTTGAGTATGATCCGGATAAGCCTCAACTTTCTCCAATTCCCGAATGTAGTTCTGAGGGTATTTCAGCTCAATTTAGGAGCCACACCGAGGAAAGTATTTCGCAGACATCTTCCATCTTTCAAAAGGTTGAGGTGTCACTGGTTGTTATTTCTAATCTTTTTGGGCATTTTTCCTCAGCTTTAGATCTGTCAGGTGTCTTTCCTCCTCCCTCACAAGAGCCTTAACTAGGATCACAAGCGGCTATGATAGAATCTATTATAGTTACAATTTCAGCCACTACTCAGGGTGCTCAAGAAGAAACCTTGTCGATGAGCAATTCATGGAGGCACTATTCAAGGAAGGAGGCGACCCACACCACGAAATTCCTTTTGATGAGGATGTCGTAATTGCGGGCTCTTCCGACTCTACTACTGAGCTCAGCTTGGAAGAGCATGGTGAGAAAAAAGAGTTGATGGAAAAGAAGGCAAAAGCTGAGCCTGTTGATGCGGATTCCAATGAGCAATTCCTATCCCGATTTAGATAATCCTCATGGTAGGACAATTCCACGAGATGAATTCCCCCCGGGTTCGGTGTTAAGAGTGCCTTGATCCCTCCTGCTTCTAAGTATGATGTGGGCCCGATCCCAATAACCGAATATATTTCTTCAAATAAAATCGGAGGCAGAAAAGGATCGAAGAAAGGATCGAGTCGCAGTTCGGATGGAACCACTCCTAAGAAACAAAAGAAAGAGTGGTAATCCAAGAAGTAACATTGGGTTGATGTAATGTGTAAATATCTTGGATGGCTGCTTTTTCTTTTTGTTCTTCGTGTTTGTACGGGTACGATCCCCACTTTTACTTCTCATTTTGGATAAACTTGTATTGTGAACAACAGGTTTAGTGTGAATAAAATTCTTTTGTTCTTGCGTAGAATTATTGTACATTCTTGTTTGAATGATTGACCAATTGTCTTTTCCATTTAATGTGTTTGTGATTCATTACTCGTTAGGTCGAATATGAATCTGATTTATCTATCCCAAGTCCTCACTGAGGTCTGGCCTCGAGTCGAGCCTAAACATTAGGCTCTAGCTCTAACGTTAGCTATCGAATTCAACGATCAATTCATTGTGCCTCTACCCCCAAACTTTGGTTGGCAGGGTTGATTAGCGAATTGTCGAGTTCCATCTCCACTAACTTCGTTCTTATCCCGTCACAGTCAAGTCTGAGTTATAATAAGTGGTCGGATCATACTTTTTTATTCGTTTATGCTCATATCCACACTCTGGGGATGAGAGTCATTTCATAGGTGGCCGGTCACACCCATTTAGCATTTATGCTCATATCTACACTCTGGGGACGTAAGTTAGTCCATAGGTGGCCAGTCGCACCTGTTTAGCATTTATACTCATACCCGCACTCTAGGGATGTGAGTTATTTGGAAAACTGTCGAGTTCAGTTCTCTTTGGTCAGTCGTTCTGCCCTTAAGTATGGAGATTGATTTAATAAATGACCGGTCGAATCTCAATCACTCCCAAGTTATGTCGGTCCCATCGAATAGTGGGATTTAGTCGATCGTATATCGCAATTAACATGTACTGCAATGGCAGGTCATATATATGATGGAAAATTCAAAGCTTAATTGATGAATGGAAAGAAATGACATTATTTGTCTTATTACATATTTGAAAAACTAATGCTAAAGCAAATCCTGAAATTAAATACAATTGAATGAAAAAGAAGAAAAAAACTAAGTGAAATAGCACTGTAGTTTCTCGCTACTCCATGCCCTTGGAAGTGTGATGCCATCAACAGTCGCTAGCTTGAAAGTTCCCTCTCTAAGCCTCTTCTCAATTACATGTAGTCCTTCCTAGGTTGGATTCATATGCCACCGGGCAGGAAAAACCCATTTTAAGACAAGATCGTTGATTTCAAAAGTTCTACTACAGACTTTAGTGTTGTAGTATCGGGTGACTTGGTGTCGTTGTGCAGCTGCCCTCAAATCAGTTTCCTTATGCTTCTCATCTTTAAAGTCTAGAAATTTCAAGAGGTGATCTTTATTCGTTCTAGGATTATAGTAAGTCACTTGATTAGAAGGAATTTCGAGCTTAACAAGAACAACGGCCTCGAAAGCTAGAGCGAATGGAGTATGGCCAGTTACGGATTTGTGAGTGGTCCCATAAGCCCATAGTGTTGTCAGGAGTTCATCCACCCACTTTCCTCTTGCCCTTTCCAAATGCTTCTTTAGAATGGATTTTATGATTTTGTTCTCAGCTTCAACTTGCCCATTCGCTCAAGGGTGAGCGATTGTCGTAAATCTCTTTTAAATACAATACTGACAGCAGAAATTTTTGAATTCAGCACTGTGGAATTTAGTCCTATTGTCTATTATAATAGTTCATGGAAGACTAAAACGACAGATGATGTTCCAAACAATGAAGTCGATTGCTTTCTTGGTTTTATCATGACTGAAGGTTCCGCTTTGGCCTATTTGGTGAAGTAATCAACTATGAAAATAGCATACTTCGCACTACCTTTAGAGATCGATAAGTAACCGATAATATTTATAGCCCACATGACAAACGGCCATGGGCTGGTCATTTGTGCAATTTCTGTCGATGGAGCTCTTGGAAGTATATATCTGGAACTTGTCGCATCGCCTTGCATAATCAACAGCATCTCGATTAATGGTCGGCCAATGGTACCCATAACAGACTATTTTATTTGCTAGAGTTTTCTCCCCAGTGTGATCACCACATTTTCCTTCATGAATTTCCTTTAGAACTTGTTCTATTTCAAAATGAGTGATACACTAGAATAGGGAATGGAAAAACCCTTTCTGTACATAACTTCTTCCAGTATGATATACTGTGAAGCTTTGCGAAGGACTTATCGCTTTTCATTCTTTCGTTTGGAAGAACTTTAATCGGAGTCACCCATGACTCCCTCTCAGGCTCCGTCTCTAGTACCCGGTCGATTTCCATCAGGCTTATGCTTGGATCATTTAATACCTCAACTAGAACCATGTGCATCTTCCGTGCTAGCAAACTTTGCTAATGAATTAGCCTCTCTGTTTTGATCCCAAGGAATGTGTATAGTGTCGTACTACTCAAAGTCAGTCAACAACTATCGGAATTGGGTAAGTTGTGGAGCAAGCCATTGTCCTTTAGCTTGGTAATCTCCCCTGACTTGGATATTACCAATGGTGAGTAACAAAAGATTTCAGGAGACTTTACCCCAGTTCTCTGGCAAGTTTAAGTCCAGCAATCAAAGCCTCATACTTAGCTTCGTTGTTTGTTGCAGGGAAATCGAGCTTTAAAGCAAACAAAATTGATCGATCTTTAGGAGTTACAAGTGTAATTTCAACTCCAGAACAAAGATCATTGGATGCTCCATCCGTATATAACTTCCACCATATGGCAGGGGTTTCGCTGATCTTTGGGAAATCATCTTGCACAGAAAATTCTACTATAAAATTTGCTAATGCTTGGCCCTGGATAGCCCTCCCAATAAGATAAGTGATATTGAATTGGCTAAGCTTGATATTCCACTTGAGTAACCTTCTAGATGTCTTAGGTTTCTACAAGACCTTGTAACGGCTATTTGGTGTAAACATTGATAGGGTGTGCTTGGAAGTAAGGGAGGAGCTTTCATGATGCAATCAGAAAATAGTACGCTGGTTTCTCTATCTTCGAATAGTTTGTTTCATCTCATGTCAATCTCTTGTTAAGATAATAGACTGGTCTCGGGATTTGATTCTCTTTATGAAGCAATGAGCACTTATAGCATGTTCCGACATAGCTATGTAAATATGCATGATCCATTAGCTTTGATAAGATGGAAGGTCTCTCTAAGTGGTTTGCCAAAGCTTGGAATGCGTCTTTATAATCTTGTGTCCATTAAAAATTCATTTTTCCTCTCCTAATCAATTCAAAGAAAAGAATGCATTTATCGATAGCTCTAGAAATGAATCGGCTTAAGGCAGCGACCGTTCTATTCAGGCTCTGTACTTGTTTGATAGTCTTCGGGGCTTAGATATTGTGAATAACTTGAATTTTCTAAGGATTAACTTCAATTCCGCGGGCATTAATGACGAAACCCATGAACTTTCCCAATGCAACGCCAAAGGAACATTTCATAGGATTAATCTTCATATTATAATGTCGGAGGACGTCGAACATTTCTGCCAAGTCTCTAATGTTGTCGCTAGACTATCGTGACTTCACAAGCATATCATACACATATTCCTCCATCGTTTTTCCAATTTGATCTTCAAATATTATTTTAACTAGGCGTTAGTAAGTTGCTCATGCATTCTTTAGTCCAAATGGCATCATTACATAGCAATATAATCCAAAATCGATAATGAAGTCGGTGTGCCCTTAATTGGGAATATGCATCGGGATTTGGTTATATCTTGAGTATGCATCCATGAAAGATAGCAATTCAGGTCTCGTGGTCGAGTCTACCAACTGGTCAATCCTTGGAAGGGGAAAACAATCTTTTGGGCATGTCTTGTTCAGATCCGAGTACTCATCGCATGTCCACCATTTCCTATTCGCTTTTTTCACAAGTATAGGATTAGATACCCACTTAGGGTAGAGGGTGTCGTAAATAAACCCATTATCTTTGAGTTTATCCACCTCCTCTTTAAGAGTAGTAAATCTCTCCGGATCCATGCTATGCCTTTTTTACTTCATCGGGACATGTCTCGAGTCGATATTCAATGCATGCTCGCAATGGAAGGCGAGATCCCACATATGTCAGAGTGAGACCAAGCGAACATGTCGAGATTTTCTCAGAGAAAGCTAGCAAGTTCTTTCATCATCGAAGGGCTGAGATGCGATCCGATCTTCAGGACCCATGACGTGTCATCATGGTTGACTATGATGTCAATCACTAGCTCAACCGGTGCAACCATGGTCTTTTTAGGCTCCTGATCATCATCTCTTGGATCTATATCTCTATAGTACCGACCGTGGCACCCGAGCCAAAGATCAGGCGCTAGTTGTCAATCTTCAATGGCTTGGATGCAGACTGACTTGTCCATACCCTTACCTTTCTCCTTCTATTGAGCATCCCTCCACTCGGCTATATAGCAGGCTTGCCTGATCACCATGAACAACTCGAATACCATTATCTGTCGGGCTCAGAGTTAAACACCATAGGTTGAGAGTTGTTCGAAACTCTGCTAGGGTCGGTCTGTCCAGAAAAGCGTTGTATAGAGAGTCAATATCCAAAACAAAAAAAGATAGAATCTGCACCATCCTAAGGTCACCTTTTCCCAGCTTTACAGGTAATTGAACATAACCAACAGCTTCAGTTGCAACACTATTAAAGCCATCATTGCCGGCTTTAGATGTTTTTAAGTCCATGGCTTCCATCCTCGTCTGCTTATAAACTTTTTGAAAATTATATTTATGGAACTTCCATAATCAATCAATATCCTTCTCACTAAAGCGGAGCTGATCATGGATGAAATGACCATTGGGTCGATCGTCAGAGCCTCTACCTTATTTGTATCTCTTTTTCTAAACACAATATCATCTGCCATTGTACGTTGCTGTTCTGCCAGGGCTCCATCTTCCGTATTCAAACAATATTCAAAATCCACATGCTTAAGTGGACTAGTGCATGCTCCATCTTGTGCTAAATTTTATCGGCTAGATGCGGTTCCCCGACTATTGTATTAATTGCCAATCTTCCACCGGTCCATGCAGGCACCTCAACCCTATGTGGTGCTTGTCCTCTGTTGGGGTTAGATGTCCCATGCTCGCCATGTACAGGGTTTTTACAAACTGCTATAACTTCTTTTATCGAATTATCTTTTTGATAATATCCTGGAGATGTCTGCATTCATTTGTTTTATTCCCATAACATTCGTGAAACCGATAATATTTTTCGGTTTGTTTCTGCTTCTCTGTTGATTTTTTTGGAGGCGGCTTCCTGTACTGCATGGTATTACATGTAGACAAATAGATATTCTCCAGGGATGTATTTAGTGGCGTGTAAATATTTGTACATCAAAATCCTAGGTTTTCCTCTTCTAAAATCCCTCTTTTATTCTTGGATCCTATCTCTGCTTTTCTTTTGTTGATTCGGTTAGTTCTGGACATTTACTTGAATTTTTCCAGAGCTATGTCAGACTACTTTACAATAATATTACTCTGTACTCTCTCTTCATTTGGTTCCGCAACATTCTTCTTCCTGGAGGATCTGGCTTCCTCCTTCCTCGAATACTGAGCCACCTTTGCATAAAAGCATCCCAACATTGTGGGTGGCTTACCAACTAACTAATCGCCAAAATCAGATTCTAGATCAATCCCTCCTATTATGACCATCAACATTGCATGGTTATTAGGATTACATATTTTTGTAACATCTGTATAGAATCTCTCCAAATAATCTTTTAACGATTCTCCTGGAGCTTGGATCATGCTGGATAGGGATATTACATCTTTGGGCGAGTTGCACGCATTCGGAACTGCTACACAAACCTTGTTTCCAAATCATCAAATCTAGAGATCAACTGTGGGGGTAACCTTGTAAACCACATCGTTGCTATTCCAGTGAGAGTTATGGGAAAACATCTACACTTGGTTTCATCATCTGCTTGTGCGAAATCCATCAGCCATTCATATCTCATGATGTGTTGCCTGGGGTCGGTTTTTCCCTCTTAGGCAGTCATCGATGGCATGTTGAACATTCTTGGATACTCTGCATGTAATACATTATCAGTGAATGGGGTATGGCTTCTCAAGATTCCCCAATCATCATTGGTCCAGCCATGGCTCTCTTTCACCTACCGTCTAACCATAGCCAACAAATTCGGCATTTGGATAGTTGGTGCTAAGCGGTGGTTGTGTTCCACCTCACATGAATGGTCTAGTCGATGTCTACGAGTCGTTCCATGTCTTCTTGGTTCAACACCTTCCCGATGTATATCTCATAAATTCACTTCACCGTCATTCCAGGGAAGCATTTGGTCAACATTTAATCGAACTCCGTTATCCAAATCGATCATAGCAGCTCCAGCTTGAATCCCAGTATGCATAGGTTAGTTCCCTCCTCTGGAGGAGGGATCAGCACCAATCTTTCCTGGCAGACCACGATAGTCTGCCTGTTGATGCCTCGAAGTTTCTATGCAATATCCGTCTTTTCTGCGTTACTTATGCCTATGATATTCATCTGATGAACTAGAACTCTTGAGGCCGAGTAAGGGGAAGGATCCTTCCTAGCTTTTCCTTACTGTTGCTAACTGAGTTGGTTCATTAAGTTGATATTGGTCTGGATCTGCTGATTTAGTTATTGATGACTATCCGTTAGCTCTTTCATTTGATTTTGCAACTCAACTCTTGTAATAGAATTAGTTGGATATGGACTTCAACTAGTTCAACATTCACATCCACTAGTTGACTGCTCGGGCCTCCATGTTGGGTACTAGCGTTCTCGTTTCCATTCACATTCTAAAAAGTAGATCTAGTGTTTCTTACCATTGTTGAAAGCTATGCTTAGATTTTTGCAAATCTGAGTAGTAAGAGCAACACCTTGAAGATAATTGTGGATCTACTTTGGGGATTTATGCAATCTAGTAACAACAAAGGGATCCTAATAAACTGAGAATCATGGTTCCCAGTGAAAGCACCAAAATGTTTGCACCAAAAATGGTCACAAACACTCAGGAATAGTTCTTATAGAGAAGTCAATGAAGAGAAGTGAAATTAAAGTGAGTAAATGAATAAGTATGTAACAACGGACAAGCAGTAATAAAATAAGAGGCTTATAGTGGTACGACGTTGTATGCCTACATCCACGTTGAAGATTATGCTTTATTACTCTCTTGTTAATCTATTTACAATGTTAGAATAGTGGTAGCACTTGATTACAATAGAGTCTAAGGTAACAAGTAGCATAAAGATCCTAAAAATAAACCACTAGGTCTGTATTTTTAGGATGTGATGACGAGATATTTCGCTAAGATCTCAGCGGAGGGATCTTCAAAGTCCATAAGGGGCCACCATAACAGTTGATATTCATAATTCAACATTTTGGAACTATACCGATCGTTTTTTGGCCTCTGATTGATGTGCGATCATTTTTTAGGGGGTCCCACATGCCTTTAGACCTTGCTCCTAAAATATGGTGTCATTCTAAGTTGTAGTTTATGAGATATTCATCGTTCTCTATTGTATTTGGATTGCTTACTGAGATACACTGATCATTATGAACAATTGGTATGGAATGATCAGTAATTTCATGAAATTGTAAATTTTGACCTATGATTGTTCCCGAGGGCTCTACTGTTACTGCCTAATATTCAAGATGGCTAACCCACATACCAACCAACTAAAATATAGGTCTTCTATCAACTAAATCCCACCACATATTAAGTTCTTATCAAATGGGAAGGATATATACCTTAAGGCCGCTTAGGAGGATCATGAGAAAATTTCTACAAGTTTTCCGTGCTTTAACCTTAAGGACAAGGCTAATCTTGGAGGGAGCAGTATTGATACAAACATGGTGCAACTACTAGCCCACACACGGGCTAAGAGAACCACTAGAATACTTAAGATGCTCTAGGATTAAATATGCATGCATAGAAAAGGAGTCTAATACTTTTTTTCATTTGCAAATAAATAAACAAATTCCATAAAAGTAAACAAGGAGGTGTCATTTTGAGAGTGTGTTAGTTATACAAATTTATGTTTACTTTATTTGTCCTTTGTACAGTGAAAATTTATATGTAACCACCCATTGAATAGACTATGGAATTTGCAAGAAATCTCTCCTTTTCTCTCTGTTTCCTCCTCTTTCTCAAAGTAAATTAGTTTTCCATGTATGTTTATTGTCTATATTTTACTATTCAATAGTTAGCATTGTAAAACATGCCTTACCAGCTTCGGTAATAAAACCTAATCGATCAACAACGTTGTCCTTGTCTTCATCAGATTAACAAGCTATGTGGATACAAAATAAAAATTAACAAAAAATGATCAATAACAAAGAAATCAAGAAATTGTACAGTATTTGGCTTTCTTGTTCAACATAAAAACTAGTTGATTCTAGAAAATCGTCAACATTAGAACCTGATACAATAATATATATAAAACATAAGTCATTAGAAATTGCTTCAACATAACATTACAATCCCAAAGGAAAGTAAGAAACATAAATAACTTATAAGAAATATTATATTGATTTCCAATAGTAAATTTGAAGATTAGAAGATCAAATATAACTTAATTACACTAGAAACACACACACACACACACATACTACTAGGTTAAATTCCTCTATCCCTATTTTCATTATCCCTCTCTACCAATTTTATCTCAACCATCAATTTTTTTGTCATCTCATTACTTTAATAGCAGGGTAGAATGCACTCAATAATTAAATCATATGATGTGTGACTAAGATTCAATTGAACACATGGAGACACTGAAAATGAGGATAAATGAATTGAGTAGATACTGCTATAATAGTATTTATACATGAATGAAGGTATAAAAAAGTAATGCAAGAATCATAACTACTAGTTAATAGGCAGTGGTCCTGGTATAACATCATTTGCATCTAGTGAATTCATATTGAGCTAGTTTAAACATGAGTTGGAACAAAAAGTACACCTTATAAAAAATAGCTCTCATTTTGCAAGGAATGAATAAATTTATGGGTAAATTTTGTTCAAACTTCAAATTTGAAGTTAAAATATTATTTCTTTACAAAATATGGTTGTTTATATTTACCATTTAACCAAGTAACATTACTCTCAAAAGCCCTTTCTCTCGTATTTTGTAGATAGACCATTGGATTTTCCAACTTGTGCAAGTCAATATCTTATATTCACAATCAAAATGTTTAATTCAAGATCATTGGATTTCTCCAGTATTTTGTTGGTAGACCATTAGATTTCCCCATTATTTATTGTTTTTTAGTTATGTTTAGTTAAAGATCTTATGTTCACAATCAAAATGGTGAATTCAACTAGTTATTAGTTATTTTCTAAAAGATATCCTTAGTTATATTAAAACAAAACTTTTCTATGCAACATGTAGGTTTATTTTTGGATTCTTTTTTCCTCTTAATATGCACAATATAATTGCTAGTAATTAGTAATGAAAATAAAGAAGGCTAAAGTTTAAAATTTTAATATTAAACCTCTTAAAAACCCATGGATAGTGTCCATGTTGTGTTTAGAAGTTCAAAGAATTAAGAGAAATCAAATTAAAATTTTGGAAGTTTAGTATTTTCTAGCTTTAATATTTCTTACGTGGTTAATTTTGATAAATCCAAGTGTAACAGCTGTTTCTTTGTCTTCCCTTATTAATTAGTTTTGTTTATTTTATACTCATATTATTCCATTTTACTACACGTGTTAATGTTTCTCAATCCTTGAGGAAAAATATTCTTTTTTCCTATCTAAAATAAATTCTTTGGTTGTTTCCTTCCTTTCACAGACACACACAAAAACATATAATCATTATTGTAGAATTAAATTCTTTATTTCACCATGATTCACACGGTTTCATGTTTACCTCTCTAAAACATCTCATTTAACAAGCTTTAAAATATACAGTTGTACCATCCCTTTCTATCAGCTTTACTAATTATATTTTGCTCTATTTTATTTCTTTATTAAATTCAAACCCTAAGTATAAGTTTATATGTTCTGATCCAAAATTAAATAATTATTTTGTTTGTTACCTTCTTTCATTGTAATTTCCCATCAATCTCGACCTATATAGGAGCTTAAAACAATATTAAAATTTCAATTGCATAATTCAATCAATGGAAGGGTCACATAATATGATGGTAAGATTTAATTATTGATGATATTCAACTTTCGTTCCCACTCAATTCGCTTTTTTTTCCCTTCTCTATGCACAATTCATTTTTTTATGTTTCATATCTTCAAATAAGTTTTTCTTGAATCATCACAAGTCTTCATTTTTCATTGAAATTGCATTTGTTATCTTGGTAAGTAAGTCTATATTTTTGAATGGAAAGGTATATCATTCTTGTAATTTATTTTAATCTCTCTTTATGTATACATAAGTAACAATTAGTTTGTATACTATATATTTTTATTTATTATTTGTAAATTCGGTTTACATCATGATTTTAGATGTATAATTAAAATATTGAAAGTGATTTCAATTATTTATTAGTTATTTGTAATAATAACATCGACTTTATTAAACCAATTTACTTTCTTATGTAATTTTTAGGTTTAATTATGGATTTTTTATTTAATCTAATTGTTGATAATCTTCAATGAAAATAAAATATGTTGAGAGTTGAATTCTTTGTATTGAACATCTTAAAAACTATAGATGGTAACTAAGTCGTGAGTATATAATAAAAGAAACCTAAAGAAATAATATTGAAATTTTGGCACTTTAATATATTGGCACTTTAATATATTGTTTAGCTTCCAAATTTCTCGTTTAATTAATTTTAATAAATCCATGTGTAACCATTATTTCTTTGAATTACCATTTCAACTAGTTTAACCCAATTTATATCCATCTATTCCATTCAGTATTTTAATTGCTCATCTAAAATCATGGTCTACATTTAATTTATAGAAACCATAAATAAAATTACACTTAAACTAATTCTTACATTTTTATTGACAAACATAGAGAAGAATAAAAAAATCTTTACTAAAGTAGGATCGAACTTGTAACTACCTACCTTTCTTACACCTAAAGATGACACTTAATACATCCACGGTATTCGTATGTCGATTATTTAAGTGTCTAAATGACAGGTTATTTGGGGTGAAGAAAGTAAAAACAGAATAGAATCTCACATCATGACAAAAAATATATAATACACACAACGTCTTTTCAAAAAGAAAACATCCTAGTTATCATAACATCAAAGAACACTAACCTATTACCAGCCTAAATAGTTATAACAATTTGTCCTTACAATTGGCGATTTATACAGACATGAAAAAAACAAACAAAACACAATGAAAGATTTAAGATATATGAATATGTCTTGGAGAATCTAGCTCTTCTTCAGAAAGTTCTAAAGAATCTAGTTAAATCTAGAAAATATTGTCGGGCTGACTTGAGCATTATAAAAAATTAACGTCCGGATCAGTTTGGTAAAATCAGCATGAGAAACTCAAATCATAAGGAATTTTATTTATTTAAGTTGTAAAACCTTTTAAAATCAAAGGTATCTAGTAAGAACATGTCGCACATAAACACAGACCGGTCTTTACCTTGTGATAACCAAAACATTTTCTACCGAAAATCCAGTGATATTATAACAATGTTGTTTGCACCAAAAATGGTCACAAACACCTAAGAATAGTTTTTGTAGAGAATTCAATGAAGAGAAGTAAAATTGAAATAAGTAAATGAATAGGTAAGCAACGATGAATAAGCAGTAATAAAAATATAGAGGTTTATAGTGTTTTGGCGTTGTATGCCTACGCCACTTTGAAGATTATGCTTTATTACTCTCTTGTTAATCGAATTACAATGGTAGATTAGTGCTAGCACTTGATTACAATGGAGTCTAAGGTAACAAGTAGTATAAAGATTATAATGACCCACCTTTTTGGACGGTTTAAATCGACAATAAACTATACATGTCAGACTCAAACCATTAAAAAGGGAGCATTGTCATGGGGTAAATAAGAAAAAGAAGAGAAAAGAATAAAAAACATAGAATCTCATAGTGGAATGAAAAAATATAATAATAATAAAAAAAACAATTCATGAAGCTATTTTACAAATAACATTTGATTACACTTTTATAATACAAATCAGAGTTACACATACAATAGAAATAAATTAAAAATGCAGCGGAACAAATGACGTAGTGGAATAAATATAATAAATAGTATAATATGCTAAATCTTCATCTTTATCCTCTAGAAATAAAGTCTTCAACACACTAAAAAGCTCAGACTGACCGGAGTGTAATGAAAAGACAGAACATTCGAGTCATAACTAAAAGATCTTATGTAACTTAAATCAATAAAAAATAAATATAAGTATAACGGCGTCGGAGATGTTTACGGGATTTTACATCTCCTATCCAGTATCTAACATACGTGCAATACCTTTAGAGATGTTCAGGATTACCATCTCCTAAGGATCCATTAAACTATCTACTATGTACTATAATACGCTATTATAATACGTCCATGGTAAAGTAAAGTATTAAAATAGCGTTAAGGCGTTACCCATATCTTCCCTTAACGCATTTTATATATTCCCGTAGTCTATACAGATACTGTGAGCTCCACCAAATTGGTGGTTTACTCAGTGAGCACTCCATAGGTATGGTACAGACCAAGCTCGTAGTGGGCATGATAAGGCATGTGATATGGCACGCGAGGTAGTGCCCAGGGTAGGATTCTGTCGTTTTGCTGATCCGAACTAGTGGTAACACATAGAGGCTACTACCGCACACCTTGGAACACAGTCCCAAAATTAAATTGAGAGTTTGACACCAAATCAATCACAAAGTAATAAATATGGTATTTAATGTGTCCAAAGGGAGGTGCGACCTCACTTGGCCCGGCATGGCTCCTGTTTTAGCCACATCAAGCTGACCCGAGGACGTCAGGACTACGTTAATACCTCATACAGAAATGTTCATCAAACCATCCTACTTCATTCTGGAATCTCCACCACGTGCATAGTTGTAAAAGTGGTTTTCGGTATTGGCAGAGAGTATGACAATATGCGATCCCGGTCTCTTTAACAGCAAAATGCTTATTTCACACCGGATGGTTCTTTTACATTTCCATAACCAATTCATAATTGACATCAAAATATCATATTCTCAAAATTATATCGCTTTCGAAATCTTATTCATTTTCGAAATTCTATTTCCGAAATAGGTTTAACCCTCTTTTCAAAATCATCATATTTATTCAAAATATGTCATTTCACAAGAAAATATTATTTCAAATCCCAATTAGGTTATAACATCATTTAACCATATTCGCTTTTAAATCCAGGATTTAAATATAAATAATTCAGCCTTGCACAGCTTGAATTTCAAAAAATAGTTTAAATAGTCATAAATGGTTTAAATAGTTTTAAAATAGTTTAAAATACCTTAAAATACTTTGAAATAGTTTACAATAATTTAAAATAGTTTAAAATAGATTAAAATAGTTTAAATAAATTAAAATAGATTAAATAGTTTAAAATTTATTAAAATGATTTTAAATAGTTTAAAATAGCTTAAAATAGTTTAAAGCAGACTAAAATGGTTTAAAGTAGTTTAAAATATATTTAAATGGTTTAAAATAGTTTAAAATAGATTAAATTTATTTTTAATAGTTTAATAAAAATGGTTTGATTATGGAAATGGTATATATAGTAAATATTTTGGAAATCTAAATAAATCTGAATTTAAAATAATATATCTTTAAACAGTTTATATTAAAATAATTAATTTGGAAATAATATCATATCAACTTTTTTTTCCATTTCAATAAATCTGTACCATATCCAGATTTCAAATCAACAAACTCAATTTAAATCTTTCCATTCAAATTCCCATTAAAACCATTTTGATTTATTCCGATTTCAAGTCCATGTTCGAACTATGAATTTAAACCACTTCAAATTCAATAGATTTCACAATTTAAATATTCAACGTTGACAATAAATTTCAACTTTAAAATTTTAATTTTAATTCTTTAAACAATTCTTTTAAATCAATTTCAATTTCAACATTTTTAAAGCTTAGATTTTGAAAACAATTCAGTTCATATAAATCAAATTTTATTTCAAAATATCATTTAGCTGGATTCAAAATTTAAAAATTTAAGAAAAAATCATTTATTTTAACCAATCCGACGTCCGTATATAATTTTCTACCCTTTGGTCAAGTGATACAGATATATATCATTTCAACCCGTAAAAATATAAAATTTACGAGTATAGATCATTTCAACCCGCAATCCAGAATTAAAATTCAAAATCCATAAAATCACTCGAGTCTATCATTTCGACCCATAACGATTTTTCCCTATCTATAAGATCGTTCGTATGTATCATTTCAACCCATAGTGATTTTTAACGATAAACTAAGGGAACTTGCAGTGTGATAACAATATATAAAATAAACATAACATCCAATCATCCAATATCAACAGTTAAACATCCATCACAAACACCATTCAAATCAACCAACAAATAACAACAATTTAACAGATTATCATTAACAAGTATTTAACTAGCAATTTAAAATTCAATATTAAATTAAATGGCAATTATATTCAATAAATTCAAATTTAAATGTAATGACAATTTAAATATACCAAACATCAATTAATCAATTTCTAATCACATCATAAATTTAATTTAACTAACATAAGATAATTTAGTAGTTGTGAGTGGGTTAAAACACTCACCTTTGATTTCAAATCGATTTAAAATCCAATTATAGCCCTAAATTCTAAAGGTCTTAGAATTTGCCCAAACAAGTTCCATAATATCCAGAATTTCGATATGATCACAGCAGAACAAACTGCGCGTGAATCCGACCTCGTATGTAAAAGTTATTTGTGTTAGTACATTCAAAATTTAAATTTAGATTAAAAAATAAATAAAGGTCAAGATGAAGGCACGTCACCTTCGTTCAGCACCCAAGTTCACGAGGAACCCTAACATGCTCACGCAATTCGACCAGAGCCATCGCCTTCTTGCCTACGCCACTGCGCCTATGGCCAGTCGCGCCCCTCCTCTCATCGTAAATCGAACTACATGCCTCCCCTGAAATCCCTCAACCACCAGCGACGCCCTCATATCACCATCATCCTAAAAAAACACAGCCGCCGTCGTATAATTCAAACCCTAACGAATTTTACACGTCGATCTAACCATCACAATTGCAAACAACCACTACAGATGAATTCCCCTTGTCCATCTCCATGCGACAGTACACTCGAATCGATGATCCCTCGTCGATGATCAACCACCACAATGAACGGCCGAGAATGTTTTGGCCAATCTCAGACAACCCAAAACTCGATTGAAAAAACGAACAACAAATTTGGATTGTGCTCGTCGAGAAATTTTCCAATGATATATAATTCGATATAGTTTTGAGGGATTTAATTTTTGATTTGAAATTGAAATTGAATTAGGGTTTTTGGAATTGAAAATAGGTTTCTGCCATTGGAGAGAGGAGATAGGAATAGATAGACAGATTTGTATGTACAGGAATGAAAATAGAAAGGCTGCTAGGATTAGAAAAATATATTTATATAGACAAAGCCTGATAAGAATGAATGAACATATTGAATTAGTTCGACACGACAATAATGACCCGAAAGCCCGTTCCGTTTTCAAAACTAAAGTAAGACATCCAATATATCAAAATAGATGTTTTTGATATTTTTAAATTCAATGGAATAGGTTCGAAGTCCTAATTCCACTATATGAAGAAGTTAGCTTTTAAAATCAGCTTATCTAAATTGAACTCATTAAATTGATTTATATGCGTTTCAAGCCCGTACGATCAAACGACAAGTCTGATCGCTACGAAACTTGAAATCCTTCAATAATTCACCGTTATGGATTTGATGGAACTAGTTTTGTTGAAATCCGAGACAGTGGCCAAAATGGTTATTTTCACATTAATTAACTAAACTATTATTAAATTAAATTAATCACCTTTTAAATTTAAATTTAAAAGTTATTTTTTTTATCATTTTTGATTTCCTAGACATTTAAAATCTTTTAAAACAAATTTCCATGTCAATTCAATATTAAGTATTGCACAACTTATACTGTTGAATGACAACTATAATAAAAATCCAACTAATTATATTTAAATTTAAATAAATTCTTTATATTTTGATTTATATCTTATTATTCACTCAACTACCATCTTACGGATGTAATTAACATTGCTTTACATCTTATTACATTAATATTCTACAATTATCATCTTATTTCATATTAACTGCCATATTTAATTAGATTAATTGCAATTGATTTCAATTAAGTTTCAACAGATTAAACAAATATGTGATAATAACAATTGTTACTTTTTACTTAATTTACTCACACTAATAAGTTTATTATCTACAAAAAAAATCCAAATTACCTACACAGCACTGATTATATTCAATTTCAATTAATTACATATTATCTCACCATTAAACACAACATTTTATTTATTTCCTTATTTACGATTTCTACCGGATTTAATTTTGCAATTATTTCAATTACTTGAGATTACATTCAAATAGTCATCGATTACATTAAATTAACGTTATTAAATTTCATTCTAATTGTTTTCTTATTAACAAATCATAAAATTTTAATTTCATACAATATTAAATACCAAAATCTTATTTAATTAATATTTTTAATTATTGAAAATTACGGGTCCTTACAAAGATCCTAAAAATGAAAAAATAGGTATGTATTTATAGGGTGGGATGATGAGATATTTCGCTAAGATTTCGGCCGAGGACTCTCCAGGTCCATGGGCCCCACCATAACGATCGGTGGTCATGATTCGTAATTTCAAAATGATCGGTAATGGCTATACCGGTAGTTATTTTTGGCCTCTGATTGATGTGTGATCGTTTTTAGGGTGTCCTACATGCCCCTAGACCTTGCTTCTAAAATATGGTGCCATCCTGACTTGTACTTTGTGAGATATTCATCAATCTCTATTGTATTTGGATTGCTTGCTAAGATACACCATCATTATGAACGATCAGCATAGAACGATAGGAAATTTCATGAACTTGAGAGCTTTGACTTGCGATCATTCCTGAGGGCTTCACTCTTCAATATATTGATGTTCTGAAAGTTTCAAGTGAATTGACTTTGTAGATTTTGAGATATCGATTGGTCATCGTTGATTTGGGCCGTTTTATGGATCGTTCCTGATTGATCCATACGAACCCTTGTTTTTCCCCCAATTTGAGCATTCGAACTCCGATTAACTTGAAATTTAAAATGTAACCTCATGGATCTTTCCTTATCACTTCATACAAATTACACTTTGACTAGGATCCGGTCCAAATCTACTCGACCATCGTCCATAGGACCGTATATAGTCGATTCTCAGGGCTGATGATCATCTATTTTTAGCCAAGTCGATTATATCGCTGCCTTGCCAAAGGGTAGGATAACAAATGTCCAAGATAAAATACATATTAATCATAGCCAAAATTGTTGCTTTATTAAATTCGAGCATAATAGGTATACAATCAAGTCTGAAGGCTCATATTGGAAAATGGATTCCAACTATGAAAGTGTAGGGGTCTATCCGTCAAATCTGTACACCTCTAGATAATATGTACGAGAGGCTATAACACATTGCACCTCTGCTACTTAGGATCGGCCCTACCCCTTACTGGATAGCGTCGAATATGATCACACCTTGGTTGATAATAACCATAATGGGCCCCGAAGCATACATAAATATCGACTCTAGATATAGGATGATCATACCATAATGGGAGCGACCCATTAATCCTTGTCTCATTTCCCTACTTTAGTCATTTCCCAGTTGATGAGGTTAAGGCTACGATTACCTTTTTATATAACAATTTCACTTGGAATGCTAACACTATCCTCCAAGCAAGTGAGCATCTTTTCTTTGATTGCCCTGAACTTAAAGTTCTGGTTGATAGAATAGCATGTAAAATTCATAGCTCTGTTGCCTCTGCTAACTCTATTATTAACTGGAATATTATTTATAAGGTGACAAGGTGGAAGACCTTCAAATCCAGAGAATTGGTTATTTGCATTAAAATTTACATGGATGTTATATGGAATGAGAGAAATACAATCGTGTTTGATAATAAGAGAAAGAGTATTAACACTCTTTGGTCTGAAGTGAGGGAAAGGATTTACATGCAAATGAGAAGGAGAGCTTGCCTTTTCCCTGGAATCATGATTAGCAATTGGGCTCATTGATGAGTTGTTTTTTTTTCTTCTTTTTCTACTATGTTTTCCCTGTTTCTCTTTGATTCAAAGCTTGTTTTGAATCTTTTTATTGTGGTTGCAATAAAACTGGTAGGGGGCCAGTCAACCCCGCTGGCTTTGCCAAAAAAAAAGAATAACCCCAAACACTATTCCATAGGTGTCAAGCATGGAACTGAAGTTCCATACTTCCATAATTAAGAAGACTAGTTAAGGGAAATCCAAATCTCAAATTCTTTTATACATTTCATATGTAAATCCTTTTAATATATCTCTTTCGTTTATGAAAATTTCATTTACCAAAACTCCAAATCTATTTATAAAGTTTCTTTATCAATCTCCATGTTGTTTATAACACACTTTTATAAATATCCAAAATCATTTATAAAACTTCATTTATAAACTTTCTTTGTCCAAACAAAACTTCCTTACTAAACTTTAACCAATAAAATTCTTTTGATAAACAATCAATTATTTGAACCAGTTTTAAGTAAATAAGTTATAGTTCAACATTCTTTACTTAATTATCTTTAAACCATATTTGCAAAATAATAATTTTAAACAATCATTCAAAAAGTATCAAATTCTCCAAGCACCTTTAATAAAATATTGCTTAATTATCCTCTAAATATCTTATTTAAAGTGGTTATAAATTTTAAACTATTTTTAAAAGGATAAACATTAAATGTTTGACTTCACAAGTTCAGAAGGAGGCTTAGTGACCATAATGATTCTTATTTGATTGAGTTTATTTTTCCATGTTATGACATGGGTATTTACATAACAAGCAGATATCTAAAGGGAGTAAGCCAATAACAATAATCAATATATACGTAAATATCCAAAATACCCTAACAGCAGACGGAGATTTTTTTCTACTAAACACATCCAAGTTAATATAATACCAGAATGAGTTTTTATTCTGCTTATTAGATGTCAACATAATCTATTTGCTGAATTATAGCAGAACAGTAATTTATTATGCTAAACAGATGCCAACATACTTTAATTAGCAGAAGAGTTATTCTAAGGGTGGGCATTTAACCGAGTTAACCGACTTAACCGATCTTAACCGAACTGCTTTAACAGATAAAATCGCTAATCGAACTTTCTCTTAACTAACCGATGTTAACTGACAAAAATTGGGTCGGTTAAAGGTTAACTATATTGCATATTTCGGTTAACCGTTAACCGAAAGTTTTTTTCCAATTGAGTGGTACTCACTATCCACAACCCGGTCTAACTCACTATCCCTAACTCTAACCTAATCATGCCTTGATGCTAGCCGCTTTTTAGAAAATCTCTTGTCTCGTTCCAAAAAAAAACCTAGATATAAATATTAAAATTTTCGCAAATTGCTGTATAGCTAAATCTTCCGGATACATATCGATCGACATATTTGCAGTGTTGCCGCCTTTGTTTTGATTCTTCACTGTATTGGTCGTCGATTTGAGCTATAGTGAATGCTAACATGAACGGGAAAGAATGTGAGCTTGATTTAATACGTGTAATTATAGTTTTTATATGTTTAATAGTTTCAATCGTGCTAAATTCAAATATTCTACCGAATACCTTGCATATTTATATGTATTTTTAGAAGATTTGCTTAGCAAATTAAAACTGTTTTCATATAGTTATGATTATCATTAAGTTTGTATTCTTGAGCTCTTCGTTTTGTACTTTTCATTACCGAGCCATTTCTTTTTGTTGTATGAAGTTAACAATAGTTGCAGTTAAGTTCTATGCAAAAAAAACATGTGTCATGCAGTGTTAACTCAGATAGATTTAGGTTAGTTCAATAGAATATGGTTTGATTTACTCATCGGGTTTCATATGCCAATGCTTCATTTCAGTTCGGCTAACTTATATTCTTTTACCTTGGGACAGAAACTTGGAGATTGGAGACCGAAGTCGCAATATGTTTTGCAGTCAATTCTAGTAATTTTATATTATTTGATTTCGACCCTTTATTGTAGTACATCAATGTATTCCTGTTTATGTTTGGACTTTTGGTTTTAAAACTTTGAATTGTGATATATTGTATTGTGTAGACTGTATTTGTGTAATGATATTGCTATAATGCGAGTGGGATTTGCCTTTGCTATAATGGTTGGTTACTATAATGATATAATGATGTGATATGGGTTTTAGGTTTTCATTTTATAGTTTATGACTTAATACAATGATGTATACAAATTGTAATGCCAGTAGTATGAAACCTATATGGATTCAACATGTGTAGGGTTGTAGATGTTCAATAACTTGGTTGGTTAACCGATTAATTTAATCGACTAACCAGTCAATGGTTAACCGTTTAAGTTAATCGGTTAACCGGTTAATCGCGGTTTAAATTAACCGGTTCGTTCGGTAGTTTGATAACTACCTTAACCGACCACCGGTTAACCGAACCGTGTAATAGTTTCGATTGATCGAAAATATTAACCGATTTAGTCAGTTAACCGACCGTGCCCACCCCTAATTTATTATACTAAACATATATCAATAAGTTTCATATTCAATTAGAGTTACTTAAGGGTAGTCGACAAAGAAATCTCATTCATTAAAAATATTCCTTTAAAAGAGAAATGCTTTAAAAATAAAACCGATTTTTAGAAATAAAGTAGTTAAAACATTTGAACCTTTATTTGAAAATTAAATAACATTTTAAAATCTTATTTTAATAACAATTAAACAATTATTAATAATTAAAAAAAAATTAACTATTAAATAAACAGTTAATAATAATTATCCTTAAATAAATAATTTAATAATAGTTAATATCTAAATAAATAATTAAACCAGAATTAATCTTTAAATAATTATTAAATAAAGGTTAAATTTTTTAAATAATAATGAAATATTATTTAATCTCAGTAATTAATTCAATAGTCCTTAATTAAAACTTATTAAATAATAAATTTAAAACTTAATTAAGTCTTTAATTAAATCTTTACTTAATTAGTATTTAATTTAATTATTAAGCCCTTCTTAATTGTTAAATAACAATTAACTTTTAAATAATAACTACTCCATTTAAAATAATAATTTTTAAAAATTAATCCTTTAATAAATTATTAATTAATCTTAAATTAACTAATTGATTGTAATAAACTTACTAAATTTGTAATTAATTATAAGTTTCCTTTATAACTAATGACTAAGTACTAATGACCTTACTTAATAAATAAATCAAATAATCATTAATCAAATAATTAAATAAATAACAATATAATACTTTTAAATACTTTCAAAAGGATTACTAAGTTAAAACAATTTTATATTTGCAGAATTAGTTCATTTTATGAATTGCGCCTATAGCGACCATCGCTATAAAACCTGAAATTTTAAAACTTTGTTTTACATTTCAAATCACTTTAAAAAACTTACTTTTCGTATTAACTACTCCATAACTTAATAAAAGAATTTTGGAAAAAAAAAGTAAGATCTTTTTGAAAACTAAATCAAAATTTAACCTTGAAAACCTTTTCAAAAACACGATCTTAAGTGAAAACAAGTTTTAACCAAGGAACTCGATGTTGCATTAACAAATCAAAATACTAACATCCTTAGCCTATAACATTGTAAACATGATTTCAACACAAATTTACATGTCCTAATATCACAATATAAACCAAGGTCTTAACTTAGAAAATTTATTAACTCATACATCACTTTCCAAGTTTATACAACAACATAACCAAGATGTATAGATACATTTCATTCAACAAGTATCATACTTAAGCAACCAAGTAATCAATAATTATTCCTATGTTTGAGTTAAAACTTTTAGTAAGAAAAGGTAGTCTTTTCTCACCCTAAAGCTATCCAAAACCATAGGACTTTTACTCGAACTAGCATGCAACCTAGAGCTTGCTTTGACTTAAACAAAAATGAATTTTTGGTGGCCTTGGAGCTGGGAAATAAGTTTATCCTTGGGGAAATGGGCTCAGCCCTAGGTTGCTTGAGGGTGGATGTGGTCATCTCTTGGCAAGGAGGAGTGTAGAAATAGAAGGAAGATGTTTAAACAAGCTTTTAGGAACTTAAAATGAAAAATCTAAGGTTTTTTCTTAAAATTTTAGATATTCTTTGGAAGCATTAAACCTGTTTGGAAAGTTTGAAAAAGAAAATGAAGTTTGGGAATTGAAAATAAAATGAAATAAGAATGAGAGAAATGTTAGAAATTTACTTTTATATTGAATGGAAATAACAAATTATTAAACTAATCTTGTACTTGTACCCTCCACTACCTTGCGCCACCTCACCATGTCTCCCCCATCTCATGATACCAACGCATCCAATGTGTCCTCCTTGTACCTAAAGCCAACATGCACTTAAACTCTTGTATTTAATGTTTACAAATGTTTCCTAAGGCATCTTTATATTTTAGTTTTAACATCATATCTTACAGTACATATTTAAGTGTATATATATATACATATATAAACACACACAGATAGATATATATGTATGTATGTATGTATGTATGTATGTATATATATATATATCCTAATTAATTTGATTTGTATGTGTGTGTTTATACAAAAGAGTTAACCATTTTCTCGACAACTTTTAGCCGACGAAAAGTCAAAATTAGAAAAACGAGTTTCGGTCACATTTTCGATTTTTCTTCGACCTAAATATTTTTGTAAACTGATTTGAAAAAACTATTTCTCCATCATTATTTAGTATTTAAAAGAGTTTTAATTTAATTATAAAATCTATTATTTGAATATTTAAAATTAATAAAATATTCGCAAATCAAAACAGTGAAATTATGGGTCATAATAGAACTACATAGATATGTATAGAACAATTGAAAAGTTAGCTTTTATACTGAAAATTCTAAAAAACTATGAATGGTATTTATGTTGTGTTTGGATATTAAAAGAAGTAAAAGAAATCAAATTGAATTTTCACTGTTCGTTAAGTTTCAGCTTTAAAATTTCTCATGTAATTAGTGTGGTTCTAAGGACACCTTAATTTCTTCTTACTAATACCATTCTAATTTAATTACAATATACTAATTTATTACTCTTTCTAATACCACAAGTATATATATTTTTGTTTCAACAACTAATTACAAAATATGAGATATGGTCGTGCAAATCAAATCCACCAGCTATTTTTTGTTTAATAGAAGAACACGATGATGAGCTTCAACATCTTTCGGTATAACAATACAATTGAGCAACAATTTCCACCTCTTTTTTTCTTTTTGGCTTTTCCTTTTTGAAAAGAATTTAGAAACGAATTCTATATAAATATTCTTCAATCTCAGCATCTTTATAACTAGACTTTTTGAAACTGCAAAAAAAACTTATATTATTTTAATTTTCTTAATTTTAGATTTTTTTGGAAAAAGGGTATTTTTATTAAAAAATACACATGATTC
Organism: Allium cepa; assembly: GCA_030765085.1. Taxonomy (NCBI): domain Eukaryota; kingdom Viridiplantae; phylum Streptophyta; class Magnoliopsida; order Asparagales; family Amaryllidaceae; genus Allium; species Allium cepa. The sequence goes on from CM060932.1 coordinate 115,779,652, forward strand.
GGAAGATTTTTTGAAGCACTTTATTCACATTAAGCCAACATTAACTTGATTAACTTATTAGCAATTGAGTAGATCAATCTTATTTTTAACAAATTAGATGTATTTTTTAACATTTATGAATTTCTGTTAAATTTTTGTAAGCATTGATAGCCTCTAGATTATTAATGGTATTATGAAATATGGTAGGCAAATTTTTGCATTTATTATCACAAAAGAAAAGTCTTTGCAATATTTTAGAATCAAAAGTACAACATACTAATAATTTATTTTCTTCTTTATTTTTTCCTAAAAATAAGTAAGAATTAGTTTGTACAATATATTTTTACTCATTATTTTTATAAATTAGGTTTGAATAATGATTTTATATGTATAATAATTAAAATAAAGAAAGTGAATTCAATGGTTTATCGGTTATTTTTTAAAGATTATTGTCCATTTAAAGCAATTTATAGGCTTATTTATGAATCTTTCAGAAAATATTCAAACAATGCTGGTAATTAGATAATGAAAATAAAGAAAGTTGAATGAATAATTTTTTATGCTAACCTTTGAAAAACTATGGATACTGTCTAAAGTATCTTTTGATGTTAAAAGAAGTTAACATAAGTCAACTGGAAATTTTGGTAGTTATGTTATCATTTGCTTTAAAAATTCTCATTTCATACATTTTTAATTGATTCAAATGTTACAATTATTTCATTGTCTTCTCCCTTAATTGGTTTAGCTTATTTTATGTTCTCTGTATTCCATTCTATTATATATATATATATATATATATATATATATATATATATATAGTTCAATTCTCGTTCAAAAATTCTTTTTTTTCATCTAAGATATAATCTTCAATCTTTTTGTTACTTATTTCATTTTCAATTAAATCCCGAGCTTGATATGAACTCAAAATGAAATCATAATTTCAACCGTGCAATCCAATCAACACAAAGGGTAGCATAATATGATGGAAAGATATCGACTTTGAGGACATACAACTCTCTTTCCCACTCAATTGACCAAACTTATTTCTTACTCTTTGTACAGTTCATTTTTTATATTCCATCTCAATGAACAATTTAATTTACAACATAGTAGGTCGTTATATTTCATTAAAGAGTGTATTTATTATACCAAGAAAACAGTTTATAAAGTACTTTAGAATAATACAGTTTACTTAACATCTGTTTTCTTCTTCTTTTTCCAAAAAGACAACTATTAATTAGTTTGTCCAATGTATATCAATTTATTAGGATTCAAAGTTAATGCTAAATTTAATTCTAGATATGGAATTGATGTAGTGAAAGAACTTTCAATTATTTATTAGTTACTTATAAAATATTTATCCCAATTCTATGAAACTGATTTTCTTATTTGACTTTTGCGGATAATCTAGATATTAGCTAAGGTGACCTCCCCTAAATCATTTAAAAGAAATTCCGCTTTCCACATTTAGCAGTTTTCCCCCTTCTTTTATTACTTATTTATCATATGAAAAATGATCATTCTCAAATGTCAAACTATAATAAACCATCGACGTTTCTACTTTTAAATGATGGGAATACGTAGTTAGGTTGAAGGGCTTCTTAAACTAGGATAATCAGTTTTGAGGACAATACTTAAGAATAATTAGTTTGAATAACAAAAGATAGAGTAAATTATCATATTCTGAAGTGTTAGGCGAAAATACTTGAAAGTGATACTTAATGACACTTTCTTAAACAATTTGTCCTCAAACTAACTATTTCGAAATGTTGTCCTAGAAACTTATTACTTTCGACCAAGAAACTTTAACTAAATATCTCGTGGAGAATTATTTAACATGACCTTATCAATTCTAAACCTTACCTCTATGGTTAGGTTCTTCATTGTAACATCCCGCCTTTTCGCACGATTTAAACGGACACACGTGCCAATTCAAACCATACGTAAGGGCGGATTGTTAAGGGATAAATAAGAAAAACAGAGAAAGAAAAAAAACTAAACAGAATCTCACAGCGGCAGGATAAAATATAATAATCAAATATACAGTTCATAAATCTGTTTACAAAAACCTTTGATTTATTTATACAATACATACCAGAGTACACATACCATATAACAATGCAGCGGAACAATATGAGTGTAGTGAAACCATATTATCTATAGTAATAATAATAAAATCTTCGTCTTCTTCCTCCGGAAATTAAATCTTCAATCCTGAAACGCTCGGACCGACCCGAGCGAATTTGGAAAGACAAAAACACTCGAGTCAGAACTAAAAGATCTTATGTGAGTTACATTAACAGAAATAAATATGAGTGCAGTAACTCAAGAGATGCTCGGGATTTACATCTCCTAAGGATCCGTTAAACTATTTATTATGTAGTATATTGCGCTATTATAATAGTGTCTAACTGTAAAATAAACTTACTTTTAAATAGCGTTAAGGCTTTACATTTTCCACCTTAACACATTTATATATTCCCATAGTCTATACAGTACCGTAATCTCCCCCGTAATGGGCATCGTCAGAGGGCACTCCATAGGTATGGTACAAAACAAAATCGTATGAGGCGCGCTAGGGTAGGTGACACGGCACAACTAGGCAATGCCAGGGTAGATATATCAATTACGCTTCCGGGCCGATGGAAACGCGCAGCGCGCAGCTGCCGCCCACCTCGGACAAACTCCCCACATCAAAGAAATCAAAAGTGAAGGTGGCCACCGAAAATCCAAAGTCTGAGTATAGTATTGAAGGGAAGTGTCCGATCAGAGGTGCTACCTCATTAACCCGTCGATCGCTCCTGTTTTAGCCACCTTATGCCAACTCACGGGAGTTGGGTCCTCGTATTTACCTTTAAAGGAAACACCGCCACCAACCTACTTCATTCTGGAATCTCCACCGCGTACACGGTTGTTAAAGTGGTTTTCGGAGTTGGCAGAGAGTATGACAACTTCCGATCTCGGTCTCTTCAACAAACAATCGTTATTATAACACCGCGGTCTTTTTAGAATAGTTTATACTTTAAAAGCAGAATAAAATATCCATTTTAAACCCATATAAATACGATATCATTTATATTTTTAAAACCCCAAATCAATACGATATCATTTATTTTCCAATATATATTCCTTTCAAAATCATAGGGTTTCCAAAGTAAAATATTTAGAAATCAAACTCTTGAACATAATATTTCCGAATTATACTACCTTGAAAAACATAGCTTTGAAACAAATTTCCATCTCTTAAATGGTTAAATATTAAACTAGTTTTATAAAACAAAATAGCTTCTTTAGATTTCACAAATCTGGTAGTTTAATTTGTATGTTATTTAGGATTAAGGCAAGATGGGTGGATATTAGGAGTTATATACTTAAATCATTCAATTTATTTGGATAACATTGTAATAAATGTAATTAAATGTACATTTACGTGAAATATAATACCATGCTTAATAGATTGCTAAGTTGTATATATTAAAGGGAATTTTATTAATTGTTTTTAAAAAAACCTTAATTAATATGGTTGATAAATTTAATATAAGAAAAACCAATGAAATTCTTGGGAATAATGTAGGTTAATATGAGTTAGTAGTTAGGGTAGTGACTAAAATTGGTAATACATTGCAATTAATGTTAATAGTGTTGACATAAGCTAATAAATTTAAATGTTAATGCAATACCAATTTATGTATTTAAGGTGATTGCGAAATTGGAATTTGATAAATGCAGTAACTAACTCAGGGCAAATAGATTTTATGGAATCGATAAAAGATAGGTAAATTTAATGATTGTTTGGTGGTAATTTAAGCATGAATGGGAATAAATCGAGCAATAGTGAGAATTATTAATTATTACCCATCAATTTATTTAGAATCTAAATCAAATGCAACATTCGTTGTTATTTGTAGCTTATAGGTGGAAATAACGTAAACTTTATTCAGAATATGATAATTAGTTAGATTAAAAGAATGGAAGGTAGGATATATGGATTCATTTGGATTTAGAACATGATAATTTGAATTTATTGAATTTATTGGAAACTGAATAGAACATTTTATGTGATTGAAATTAAAGTTGGAATTCAGAGATGTTTTAGGAATTCCCATCTATGGGATACCAATAGATAGGATAATTAAATGAAAGGTCAACTAAAGGATTTCTGCAAAGTTAATTTATAATTTGTAGATAAAATAAAATTGAAGTTTTACGCTGAAGTTAATAATGTACTCAGCATTTAAGAAACATCTTAAATTGTCTAAATTTGAATAAACAATGAAGTAATAAATAATAATTATTAATAAAATCCAAAATTTGGTAACCCGTTTTCAAATTAATGATAATTAGTGTTGGTATAGGCTATTTATTTAAGTAACAGTGCGATGCCAAAAAAATGGATTGGAAGTAATTGCGAAATATAAATAAAATATTTTAGTAGGGAATTCAAATGTATATATACATAGAAATGTGGATTTTTATAGTATGAAAACTTAGTCAATTTACAATAGTTAAATATATTGAGAATGAATAAAAATCTAAGATAATTATTACGGTAATTTAGAAATTTAGTTGAAAATGGAAACTTATCTATGAATTTGGAATTTAATGAAATTGTGAATTTATATTGAAACTTATAAATGAAGCATCTAAATTTACATTTGTAAATACGTTTAAAATTCAATGTAAATGTCTGAGGAAGAAATTAATTTATTTACTAATCCGTAACGTATCCAATTAATATAAAATATTCTGGTGGGCCAACAACCGTTTTGCGCGTTTATGATTCGTGCCCACCTATCCTATTTCACTTTGTCTATTTATAGGCTGTGTAAACCCTAGCCTCCATCTATCTTTATTTCTCTCTGTGTGTTCTTTTCTTCAACTTCTTCTCTTCCAATGGCTGCAAAATTTCTAGATCCAATTACAGTCCAAAATAAAAATAAAAATAAAAAATAAAAAAATTATATTTCAAACTCCTCTAAAAATTCCAGAAAAATTATATGTCATAATTCTCGAAGAGCGTAATCTGTTGGTACTGTCCGTTATTTTTGATTGGTGCTGTAGCGTGCTCGAATTTGAGAAGAAGGACGTGGCCTATGACGTGGCATGGTGATGGGGTATATTTGTTTATTTTGTTTTATTTAATTTTTGTTTCAATCGAAATTTTCGAATAACTTTCTCATACGTAGTCCGATTCACGCGAGATTTTTTTGTTAGGATCGTAATTAAATTCCAGATCCGTTGACGCTAGTTTGGACCAATTCGGAGACCGTCGAATTTTTGAGTTTAAATTGAATTTAAATTCGATTTAAATTCAAAAGGTGAGTGTTTTAACCCACTCACAATTTCTAAAACTTCTTATGTCTGTTAAATTAATTTTAGATATGAGTAGAAATTTATTTATGACTGTTTGACATGTTTTATTCATTATCTCTGTTAAATTGCATTTATTTAATTTAACTGTTAATTTATTTTATTTATTGCATATAATTTGACAGTTAGAATTTATTTATTTGCATATTAACTGCTAGTCATAGTTATGTTAAATTTTTATTTCATATCAACTGACAGTTAAATTTGAATTTATTTTTACATATAAACTGCTAGTAACAGTTATTAAATTTATTATTGAATATAAACTGTTAGTTAATACCTGTTATTTATTACCTGTATAATTTATATGCTCTATATCGATGATTGTTTAAATTGGATGATGATTGCAAATAATGGTTGATGATTGATATTTGGATGAATCGATGCTATATTTTATATTGTATAAACTGCAAGTTATCATGCATTTCATTCATACGGGATTGCGGTTTGAAATGATATACAACCGCATTTTTATTTTAAATTGCGGATTGAAATGATAACATCCGTATCACTTGACCATAGGGTAGAAAATTTTATACAGGCACCGCGGTATATATATAAAAATATTTTTTTGAAATGTTTTTCTATGGTTTTTGCAAATCTATATATATATGGTTTATGGGTTTTTGATTTGGTTATTAATAAAGGTTATTTATATACAGTAATTTCCGGTTTTAAGCTTTGTATAAATTGTTTTGAAGTATAAAATAAAGTTTGATTTTTAAGATCAAATATCGATTTACACCTCCAAATACCATTTCAATTCTTATGTTTCAAGGCTTTAAATATTTCACCATTTTAAAAAAACAACTCATTTGACAAATCCATATGTATCAAATTCAATTACTTCTTATTTAGACTTGAAATGTTTACTTAATGAATTCAATAAAATTTAAGTAAAAGCTTTAACTTCACATAACTGGATAATCTTTCAATTTATTAAACTTGATATATTCATTTAAATCACTCTACACAAAAATCAAGTTATAAAAATCATACCCTTTAAAAATTAATAACCTTTTTATTTAATTCCAAATTTTACTCAATATTCATCTTCCGACCTTGTTCTCATTTAAGTCAATAAAACTCCAGAACTTAAATTTTAAATAAATGCTTAATCGTATTTGATCTTAAAAATCAAACTTTATTTTATACTTCAAAACAATTTATACAAAGCTTAAAACCGGAAATTACTATATATAAATAACCTTTATTAATAACCAAATCAAAAACCCATAAACCATATATATATAGCTTTGCAAAAACCATAGAAAAACATTTCAAAAAAATATTTTTATATATATACCGCGGTGCCTGTATAAAATTTTCTACCCTATGGTCAAGTGATACGGATGTTATCATTTCAATCCGCAATTTAAAATAAAAATGCGGTTGTATATCATTTCAAACCGCAATCCCGAATGAATGAAATGCATGATAACTTGCAGTTTATACAATATAAAATATAGCATCGATTCATCCAAATATCAATCATCAACCATTATTTGCAATCATCATCCAATTTAAACAATCATCGATATAGAGCATATAAATTATACAGGTAATAAATAACAGGTATTAACTAACAGTTTATATTCAATAATAAATTTAATAACTGTTACTAGCAGTTTATATGTAAAAATAAATTCAAATTTAACTGTCAGTTGATATGAAATAAAAATTTAACATAACTATGACTGGCAGTTAATATGCAAATAAATAAATTCTAACTGTCAAATTTATATGCAATAAATAAAATAAATTAACAGTTAAATTAAATAAATGCAATTTAACAGAGATAATGAATAAAACATGTCAAACAGTCATAAATAAATTTCTACTCATATCTAAAATTAATTTAACAGACATAAGAAGTTTTAGAAATTGTGAGTGGGTTAAAACACTCACCATTTGAATTTAAATCGAATTTAAATTCAATTTAAACTCAAAAATTCGACGGTCTCTGAATTGGTCCAAACAAACATCAACAGATCTGGAATTTAATTACGATCCTAACAAAAAAAATCTCGCGTGAATCGGACTACGTATGAGGAAGTTATTCGAAAATTTCGATTGAAACAAAAATTAAATAAATAAAAAAAACAAATATACTCCATCACCATGCCACGTCACAGGCCACATCCTTCTTCTCAAATTCGAGCACGCTACAGCACCAATAAAAAAAATGGACAGTACCAACAGATTACGCTCTTCGAGAATTATGACATATAATTTTTCTGGAATTTTTAGAGGAGTTTGAAATATATATTTTTTTTTTATTTTTTTTATTTTTATTTTGGACTGTAATTGGATCTAGAAATTTTACAGCCATTGGAAGAGAAGAAGTTGAAGAAAAGAACACACAGAGAGAAATAAAGATAGATGGAGGCTAGGGTTTACACAGCCTATAAATAGACAAAGTGAAATAGGATAGGTGGGCACGAATCATAAACGCGTAAAACGGTTGTTGGCCCACCAGAATATTTTATATTAATTGGATACGTTACGGATTAGTAAATAAATTAATTTCTTCCTCAGACATTTACATTGAATTTTAAACGTATTTACAAATGTAAATTTAGATGCTTCATTTATAAGTTTCAATATAAATTCACAATTTCATTAAATTCCAAATTCATAGATAAGTTTCCATTTTCAACTAAATTTCTAAATTACCGTAATAATTATCTTAGATTTTTATCCATTCTCAATAGATTTAACTATTGTAAATTGATTAAGTTTTCATACTATAAAAATCCACATTTCTATGTACATATACATTTGAATTCCCTACTAAAATATTTTATTTATATTTCGCAATTACTTCCAATCCATTTTTTTTGGCATCGCACTGTTACTTAAATAAATAGCCTATACCAACACTAATTATCATTAATTTGAAAACGGGTTACCAAATTTTGGATTTTATTAATAATTATTATTTATTACTTCATTGTTTATTCAAATTTAGACAATTTAAGATGTTTCTTAAATGCTGAGTACATTATTAACTTCAGCGTAAAACTTCAATTTTATTTTATCTACAAATTATAAATTAACTTTACAGAAATCCTTTAGTTGACCTTTCATTTAATTATCCTATCTATTGGTATCCCATAGATGGGAATTCCTAAAACATCTCTGAATTCCAACTTTAATTTCAATCACATAAAATGTTCTATTCAGTTTCCAATAAATTCAATAAATTCAAATTATCATGTTCTAAATCCAAATGAATCCATATATCCTACCTTCCATTCTTTTAATCTAACTAATTATCATATTCTGAATAAAGTTTACGTTATTTCCACCTATAAGCTACAAATAACAACGAATGTTGCATTTGATTTGGATTCTAAATAAATTGATGGGTAATAATTAATAATTCTCACTATTGCCCGATTTATTCCCATTCATGCTTAAATTACCACCAAACAATCATTAAATTTACCTATCTTTTATTGATTCCATAAAATCTATTTGCCCTGAGTTAGTTACTGCATTTATCAAATTTCAATTTCGCAATCACCTTAAATACATAAATTGGTATTGCATTAACATTTAAATTTATTAGCTTATGTCAACACTATTAACATTAATTGCAATGTATTACCAATTTTAGTCACTACCCTAACTACTAACTCATATTAACCTACATTATTCCCAAGAATTTCATTGGTTTTTCTTATATTAAATTTATCAACCATATTAATTAAGGTTTTTTAAAAATAATTAATAAAATTCCCTTTAATATATACAACTTAGCAATCTATTAAGCATGGTATTATATTTCACGTAAATGTACATTTAATTACATTTATTACAATGTTATCCAAATAAATTGAATGATCTAAGTATATAACTCCTAATATCCACCCATCTTGCCTTAATCCCAAATAACATACAAATTAAACTACCCTTAATTTCAATTAACCCTATCATTAATTTTTATATTCCAAACAAATAAATGAATAATAGGTTAATTGAATCAGATTTACAATCCAACTTTAAATATTTGCAAATTTTGTCAGTTTGGACCACTTGGTAAATTCAGAATCCTTTAACAACTTCCTACATTAATTTATTTTTGAATAATTCCAAAATTTTCAATATTAAAGTACAAATCCAATTTATCAAAAATTAAAACTTAAATTTCAAGGAATTTATTTATTTAGGTTTAGATCCCGTTATTCACTAAAATTGGTTGGTATTTATTTCATTCGCCTCTTTAATTGTACGTAAATTTCTCATAAATACACCTAAAATTTCATTTAATTCCAACTACTTCCTAATTTCCATTTCTACGTCTTAACACACTCTATATTAAACTTCTAGACATTGTATTACTTATCATATTAATGTAACCTTTATTTAGTGTATTAACATTTATTTCAATTCAAATTCTATCAACCAATTAGACATGTAACCTATTACTATTGCTTATAAATCAAAATATTGCACCCATTGTCATCTTCTGAATGGAATTAGTCTTTATTTCAAAACTTATCTAAATTTACATTGAGACCATATTTAATCCTCTTCGATAATATTAATCCTCAATTTATTAAATGGAATCAATATATCTTACATAACATGTTTTACGCATAAATTTTTAATTAATATTATTTCAACTTATTCCCCATATTCTCAATAATTACCTAACATAAATCTACGCTTATTTTATTCTACGTTCACACTTCCGTTACTCTCAAATCAATAAGTAACGTTCATATAAATAAATGTTATGTCAGTTTCCTATTTATTGCGATATTTTTATTTATTTATTACTGCATAACTTTACTTATTTTCTTCCCATCACTTTAAAATTAATCGTTAAAGTAACGCTTATCAATACGCATCAAATTATTTACCAAATTAAAAGGTTTTGATTTTTTTTAACAAATTAATTGACAGATTAATTAGGTAATGTATACGAATTGTTATTATACCCATAAATTTACACTTAACTAATTAAATGTCTTACCTATATTCTCTATCTTCCCATTATATTCAGGTACAATACTTACACCAATTTTTATTGAAAAATTTATTCATATTACAAACAAAGGCTTAAATTACCATTGTTAAATTAGCGTTCAATATATATTTATCACCTTTTATTATTTCTACTAAATTTTTATTACAAAATTCTATTAAATAAATTAAATCGTCGAAATTTACGGGTCGTTACACTCTCCCTCACTCAAAACTTTTCGTCCCCGAAAAGGAAAAAAGAAGGGAAAAGAAGGATTTAGAATCTACATATCTTATTCAAAACATTACCTTATAAACAATTAAATTTACAATATCTGTTACTTTTCTTAAAATATACAAATTTACAACATTATCTTTTTATAGTTAAATTTATTAGAGTTTGGAGAACATTTTAAAATATTTCTAAGTCCAAAATTTAAATATCTAAGTAGTTCCAATCACTAATCATACAAATTAATACAACAACCATCAATTTCCTCGAACAGCATATATACAATTACAAAACAACCATAAAATCACACAATCAAATAGTTGTTTGGGTTCAAACTTGAAATTGTACGGAATAAAAAATAACTATCAAGTGCATCATTTACTCAACAGTCTTAGATGGAACAAAATAGATTATTTATTCATCCAACAACTTCAAATTTCCTTACCCAACCAACCATAAATCAAACAATAACAATTCAAAGCAGCAACCAAACTAACTTATTATAAATTTCATGCTTTAGCTGTTTGATTTCCCTTTTTGTTTATATAGTGATTTTTTTCTCATTCACATTTACTTATCAAAGGTTTGCTCATTCATTTTTACTTATTACTTACAATTATTCAATTCCATTAACTTGGGTCATGCTGGTTCCTTATATTTTGTTATAATTATTCATTCATTTATAATAGCATGCCCTTATTTATTTGCTTTAATTCCTTAAGTTTTATAATCATCTATCTATCATGCTTACCTTTATTTATATTTACTTGGTAAAATTTCAATTATATCTTAAGTTATTGAATACAGCAAATTCATTGAATGCTTCATTACCTACTATTACTTGTACAAATTTCTACTACATTTCTTATTAAACATTTCAACTTTTTATATTTGGTAAGTTATATATGTTAAAGAAAATGCAAATGAACTTATACAAGTTTTATCTCATCTTTTAATTAAATTTAATGTTCAACAATATTACTCTTTATCTCATATGTTACAAATTTCAAATTTCTGTGACGACCCGCAAATCCGTACACCTTGAATATACACTAATCTCCATAGATTAATTCAAGATGAACAGAAATACGAATTATCAATGTTTAAGAAAAAGAAAGAGAGAGAAAAAGAAGAGATAAGAAGATAGAAAATAGAGAGAAAGGAAAATAGAACATAGAACGGAACAGAACACAACAGAACAACATCAGAATCTCACAATTCGCAGCGGAACAACATATAATAAATAAATGAATAATCTTTAAACAAAGAACTATATCAGTTATTACATTTCATACATTACATTACATCATCATCAGAGTGTACAACAACAACAACAACAAACAGTGCAGCGGAAAAAGAAATACTATATACTAGTAATACGCCATGCCATCCATCTTGCCTCCAGCAATTCCTGAATATCCAGAATATCCTGATAAACCTAACTCTTGACTGCCCGTGTGGAAATTGGTGGGCACCCAGAGTTTAGGAAGGAAAACAATAAACTCCGAGTCAGTCATGTGACTGGTGTGAGAACTCAAAACAGTTTATTTATCTTTAAAATCAAAATAGAGGAATATTTTTAAAGTCAATTCGCAATGCTTTTTAAAATGAGACCACCATAAGGCCTCCCGCACACACACACAATGCAAACGCAGAATCGGAGGAGATTTCTCCTTATGATAGTCAAAGATGCTTGATACGCATTAAAAAGAACATTTTATATTATTACTAGTGCATAGTGTAGGAAAAATTCATTTCGAAAGTAGAATATAAATCTTAGCCAGCATAGACATTTCGAACTATGCCTACTATAGCTACCATCCAAACAGTGGGGCACCACCATAAGTGAATGATAGGTTCTACAACTAATACCGTACAAGATCGTATTGTTTCTTTGGATTTCCAACGAATGATCAGGCCAAGGAACTTCCCATTGCCACATGAGAATGCCTCTGGATGGACATCCCCGAGAACCAAACCGGATCTCTACCAACACAAGGCCGGGTTACCCTTAACTGAGTAACAACTGACCGAATATGCCATCCCCCGGTCCTTTGGGACCTTTCACCGAGCGCTCGCAATCAATTCACACAATCATAACAAAGTGTTTTCAACATGAGTAAGTATCTGGGCTCCATACCATGATACCACCCTTTGCCAGAAGGAAATGCACATATCCTAAAGGGCGCTACCCCTCATAACCTTGCTGCATCTTTCCTGTTTTGACCATTCACGGGGTGTGAGGCTCGACGAAGTCACGTCCACAAAAACATACTTTATACAAAAGCCATGCTTTGGGTCAACAAATGATCATAGAAATGATCACCAAGATAGACGATCAAATAAACGATCCTATCACAAATAATCAACACAATGATCATTTCACAGCAACACTCAGCATGTCACATTACCAAATTGGGAATATATCGCTGATAACCTTCAACTACATAACCTCTGAGCTCGTACGTCTCAGAGAAGGGTGTTAAGCTAAAAGAATAAATTCTCCGCCACCAACAGAAATATATTTGAATGAAATCGGCTTTATATCTCAATTTGTAATGTCAGACATACAATCCATACAAGTCTGTTCCGGGCTCGAACAAAACCGAAGGCACTTACAAAGAAGTCCTTGCAATCCGGATATTCACAATCCTGATCGGATTTACCATCACATATGGAGAACTCTATACCGGAGCAACTCGGTGCAGAGTCAATCGACAGGTCATCCTATCGCTCTCGCAAATACCGGGTCTTCAACACTGATCTTCAAATGCAATTCATAACGACGTATCACATATTCGGAATGGGTTATACGACCCCATGGTCCTTTCCCGGTTAACCCGAATAGTGAGCGCTTATTCAAAAATAAGTGTGACATTCAAATTCAAACAAATCACATCAATTACCCATTCAAAGGGAAATATTGATAGTCGGTTATTGAACTATCAATGGATATGCACACATCACCAGATTCCAAATAATTTTCCAAATTATTTATTTTCCAAAATATCTTTACAAGATATATTATTTTCAATACTTCAAAAATAAATCAATATTTATTTTTAAACAAGTTCCCCTTTCTTTTATAAATTCCATAGTGAATTTTCATTCTAAAATATTCATGAATATACGACTTCAATTCAATTTCTAATATTCATTTTCAATTTATCTTCAAAAAGATAAATTCAAAATATTCACTTAATATTGGAAAACATTTCCATACTTATTAAATAAGTAATTCACAAATCTTTTTATTTTCTACACTTGGAAAATATTCAATATACTTAAATCGAGATTAAGTATATATTTCATTCTTTAAGGAAATCATTCTCTTAAACATATTTATTTGGGCCAAAACAAATGTTGCGTAAAACATCGTTACGACGTCCCAAAATCACTAGTATAGGGATTCGAAATTAAACTAGATATATAAATCCCAATACTATACAAAACATTTCCTTTCGGAAATCATTTACTATAACAACAGTGTTATAGTCCACTATTTCCTTTTATTTCTCGAAAACGTCTATTTCAACAATGAATGTTGAAATCTATGGTTTCGAATCTTAACATATTTAAAACATCGTTAGATCGTTTTAATTCAATTTAAACATCTCATTCAAAACAATTTTCTTTAACATATTATTCACTATTCAAAAACGTGAATAAACTACGTTAACAATTTTCATCCTTTTATACATTTTATTTTAAAGGATTATTCACAGTCAAAAATGTGAATATAACTCCATTAATAGGTTTCAGCAATTTACTTACCAAGATAAGTCGTTTACGAATTTATAAAACAATGTTTATAAATTCCTTTATTAACCTGTTCAATTTATATCTCAATTATAAAACAAAAGTTCATATCATAAGTGAAATACTTATAAAACGATTATTTTACAAAATCGTTCTTTTAAAGACTTTCCAAATCATAAATCTCATAACTTATAAGATTCATTTATTTAACCAAATCTATTCTTCAAATAAGTTCACAAAATTTATAAATCTTACTGTTTATAAATTTCATTTATAACTTCACCATTTATAATTTTATAAATTCCATTCACTTATGAAATCCATTTTCACTTCATTCGAACACTTATAAAAACTCGTTTTATTATTTCAATATTTCAATTTATAAATATCCATTTATAAATCTCTTAATATAATTCAATTTATATTATTCTTTTAAAACGTCTTTAATCTCCTTTATAATTTCATCCTTCTGATTTATAAAATAATTAAATTTCATAAATCCTATATTTAACTTTTCACAATAATTTCAAAAATCCCGATTTTACTATTTTATAAAATCATTAACCCCATATTTTCAAAAATCAACTTTTAACTATATTTCTCAAAAATCATAATTTTTATAACATTAAAATTATAACGTTTATTTATTTAAAATAAATCAATTCCAAAAATATTTTATAAACGTATACTTTCAAAAAATCACTTTATAAATCATTTTAAAATTCCAAAGTTTGGTCCAATGATGCTACACACCAAATAGTCAATCACGACAACAACGATATCATATATCAATACGATAATCCATCAAATATCAAAATATCTGAAATCAAATAAATACTGTTGAGGAATCCAGTTGGATCCCTCCAACCTGTTTTCCTGCATCCAAAAACATTAGCACAATACCAATTTCGCTCCAGTACGAAATTATCGCGGTATATGGGATTTAATAATATTATCCGCTTAATAACGGCGCAATAGGGTCTCATCCGCTAAACAAATGCGGGAAATCAATAACTCCAATATATACATATGCCAATATATATATATTGCTATTATATATAATACCAATTTCACTGTTTATGAAATATTCGCGGTATATATTTTTAATAAATAACATCCGCTTACTAACGGCGCATAATGTCTATTTTAACAATCAATAGATAACAATCATCATTCTAACATGCATTCAAATATTTTAAATCTAACTATTTAAAATAAAATCGAAACTGATTCGATTGAGTGAGAAGTTCTCACCTTGATTTCAATTCCGTTTTAGCGATTTATTTCGAATAAAATTAAACGGACGTTTAATTTTACCCGAAATTCTCACTAACTCCAAACGACTCCAATCCAATTTCATCGCGTAGTGCTCGTCCATACGATTCCAACGCAACTGGTTTCGCGCGTTTTCGACCTCGTATGAAAAAGTTATGAATTTTTCAAGTTTCACGAATTTATATTAACTAATTTACAACTTAAATTAAAATTATAAACCTAAATCAACTACAGCCGTTGGATCCTGCATACCCCCTCATCACAGCCGCATATCCTTTCTCCCTCTCCCTCACGTTTCCAACTACAGCCAATATCATACGCACGAACCCATACCCAAATTTTTAGGGTTAATTCTTGCTTCCAATTCGACGAACTATAGCACGATCAGGAAGTTCCATTGTGAAGAGCACGACAAGTACTATACTCGGCCAACACCTTGCAAAACTCGGCCTCCTGATGCATCTCGAAAACCGTGCGCAAGTGGCAGGCGTCGGCCCCCCCTTGCTCCCTCCATACGACGTTGTTTCAGATCTCAACCGTATGAAATTGAAGATCTCGGAATGCTTAACGTTTTTGTAGTTGAAAGATTCTTGAGAAGATTGATGGATTTGAAGAAATTAAGGAGGAAAGACAATTGAATTTCGGCCATAGGTTTCATGGTGGCGGCTGTGCATTGCAACTAGGGTTTTAGATATTTTTTTTTATTTTTGTGAATTAAAGGTGTATTTATAGGAAATTTTTCAATCACTATTCGTCCGGGAATTCCAAACTCCGATTCACGCGCCGTAACCAGCGTTTCTAGGGTTTACCCCGCGTTCCGGACACAATGGAACAGGTTTCGGAAGCTAATTCGGACATCTGTGCGAGTTATGGCTATAAACGTTCAATTTAAATTAAGCCGATTTAAACGATTTTCTAGGCGTTTTAATTTGTACCGGACAAACGGTAAATCCAATTGACACGAAATTTGAAACCTTACAATAATATCACATTACGGATCCGATGAAACTAGTTTCGTCGAAATCCGAGACTTTTTGAAAAATGGCTATTTTAACTCGCCAAATTAATATTAAAAATAATTCGATGCGTTTCGAGCTGCCACGATCAAACGATAACTCCGATTGACACGAAAATTGAAATCCAGTAATAAATAACTATTACGGATCCAATGAAACTAGTTTCGTTCAATTCTGAGACTGTTCAAAAATTGGCTATTTTCACTAGTCGATTTTAATATTAAAATATTCAATTTTCACAAATTAACTTTTAATTCGATTTTAAAAGTTCTAAAATATCATTCTAACTTCAATATGATAAAATAAAATTTTACAAATCATTTTCAATCATATTTAACCCAATTTTCAATTATTTCCATAGTTTAACATATTAAATTATCGATTTAATTATCCAATTAAATCCAATAAATCGAAATAAAATTTATTCGACTTATAAATTTCACTTATTTATATTTAAAATTAATTAAATATTCAAATTTTAATTAATAAAAATTCTGGGTCGTTACAATCTTCCCCCCTTAAAAGAATTTCGTCCTCGAAATTAACAAGTAAGAAAAGTTACAGAATCAATTAACTTTCCAAAATTCATAGTTAAACTTCTTACAATACTTTACTAAGTTTTCAAATCATACTTAGTTATCTTGTCAAAAACAATTACTATTGTTTAACTTTCAACTCCAAATAAAAGTCTAAGTTTTCAAAATTTTCCGATTTTCTCAATTTTTTTTCTAACGCCTTAAATTTTCGAAAAAATTCGCCATAGTCTCCTTTGCGCGGCTCGATCCGAAAAAAAAAATGACAGTATATGTATCACAAATATACATCTCATCAAGTAATGAGGCATCCCGAAGGGAAAAAGTATAAAAGTACGGTATGTAATCCGAGATATGTACCTTATATTTTATTAGCGAGCATATACGGCTAATATAGCGCGAAAGCGAGCTCCAAATGCGAAGCAAACGCGATCCGCACCTACTAAACACTCAACAAACAACATGAGAACATGTATATATGAAAATAATCTCAATATACATCATATAGCAACGTAATAACTATACATGCCATCATAGCAAATGAAACTAAAGCAATATATTCAACCATCAACCAACTATCATCCAACAAATTCATAACCAATATATATTCATTCATATTCTCATTAATATTAAATGAAATGGTTTTCAATCTAATCACATATGATTCATTAACAGTGGATGTTCTTACTAACATTCATTTTCAATTAGTTTATATTCACTAATTCATATTCAAGTTGGTTCACTTCCAATTCAAATTCAATTCTATTTAAGATTCACTTAACTTCCAATTGGATTTCAATTACTTTAGCTTCCAATTTCATTAACTCTTAATGAATTATATACAATCAATTAACTAACAATCATATATCAACCAATGTATATCAATTGCAACCAAATTCCTTTGCTTATATTCATTTCATTCAATTATTCAACTTCCAATAACATTAGAATTTAATAAATTAACATTTATATTCATTATTTCATATCAATTATTCACATTCAATTGATTAACATTCAATCCATTAATTCAATTCAATTGGTAATTCATTTAACCATTTCAAGTTGAATTTCATTTATATAACTTAAGTTCCTACTTATAAATCAATTCAGATTTCAATTCTAAAGTAAATTTTTATTTAACTTTAAATTCATTTTTATTTACAACTCATATTCATAAATATATTCATATAGTTTCACTTCTTATATATATAAGTTTATTTCACAATTGTAAATCACTTTAATTATAATTCAATTCCTATAATTCTTTTGCTTATACAATTTATTCTTTTATTTAGATTATTCAAACATCTTATTCAACAATCAAACAATCTACTTATATATCCTTTAATAATTCTGAAAAATTATTCCTTTATATATATAAAATATAATCAAGGCAAAAATTATTTCATTTACCTAATTTAAAACAATATTGTGTTGAATTGTTCTATTCAAGTGTTTAGAAACCCCTTCGGCATAGTTTTGCAGACCGCGCCGACGAAGGTTCATATTCCACTCAACAAACCAATCATCACAATATAAAACAATTTTATATTCACTAACAAATACGCTCTCATAGCTATTATTACTCTCAAACTCATTTTAGAGCACTACTGACTCTATCTCTAATGAGTAATACCCAACAGAACCATGGTTGTCGCTTAACCATATGCTCTGATACCACCTGTGACGACCCGCAAATCCGTACTCCTTGAATATACACTAATCTCCATAGATTAATTCAAGATGAACAGAAATACGAATTATCAATGTTTAAGAAAAAGAAAGAGAGAGAAAAAGAAGAGATAAGAAGATAGAAAATAGAGAGAAAGGAAAATAGAACATAGAATGGAACAGAACACAACAGAACAACATCAGAATCTCACAATTCGCAGCGGAACAACATATAATAAATAAATGAATAATCTTTAAACAAAGAACTATATCAGTTATTACATTTCATACATTACATTACATCATCATCAGAGTGTACAACAACAACAACAACAAACAGTGCAGCGGAAAAAGAAATACTATATACTAGTAATACGCCATGCCATCCATCTTGCCTCCAGCAATTCCTGAATATCCAGAATATCCTGATAAACCTAACTCTTGACTACCCGTGTGGAAATTGGTGGGCACCCAGAGTTTAGGAAGGAAAACAATAAACTCCGAGTCAGTCATGTGACTGGTGTGAGAACTCAAAACAGTTTATTTATCTTTAAAATCAAAATAGAGGAATATTTTTAAAGTCAATTCGCAATGCTTTTTAAAATGAGACCACCATAAGGCCTCCCGCACACACACACAATGCAAACGCAGAATCGGAGGAGATTTCTCCTTATGATAGTCAAAGATGCTTGATACGCATTAAAAAGAACATTTTATATTATTACTAGTGCATAGTGTAGGAAAAATTCATTTCGAAAGTAGAATATAAATCTAAGCCAGCATAGACATTTCGAACTATGCCTACTATAGCTACCATCCAAACAGTGGGGCGCCACCATAAGTGAATGATAGGTTCTACAACTAATACCGTACAAGATCGTATTGTTTCTTTGGATTTCCAACGAATGATCAGGCCAAGGAACTTCCCATTGCCACATGAGAATGCCTCTGGATGGACATCCCCGAGAACCAAACCGGATCTCTACCAACACAAGGCCGGGTTACCCCTAACTGAGTAACAATTGACCGAATATGCCATCCCCCGGTCCTTTGGGACCTTTCACCGAGCGCTCGCAATCAATTCACACAATCATAACAAAGTGTTTTCAACATGAGTAAGTATCTGGGCTCCATACCATGATACCACCCTTTTTCAGAAGGAAATGCACATATCCTAAAGGGCGCTACCCCTCATAACCTTGCTGCATCTTTCCTGTTTTGACCATTCACGGGGTGTGAGGCTCGACGAAGTCACGTCCACAAAAACATACTTTATACAAAAGCCATGCTTTGGGTCAACAAATGATCATAGAAATGATCACCAAGATAGACGATCAAATAAACGATCCTATCACAAATAATCAACACAATGATCATTTCACAGCAACACTCAGCATGTCACATTACCAAATTGGGAATATATCGCTGATAACCTTCAACTACATAACCTCTGAGCTCGTACGTCTCAGAGAAGGGTGTTAAGCTAAAAGAATAAATTCTCCGCCACCAACAGAAATATATTTGAATGAAATCGGCTTTATATCTCAATTTGTAATGTCAGACATACAATCCATACAAGTCTGTTCCGGGCTCGAACAAAACCGAAGGCACTTACAAAGAAGTCCTTGCAATCCGGATATTCACAATCCTGATCGGATTTACCATCACATATGGAGAACTCTATACCGGAGCAACTCGGTGCAGAGTCAATCGACAGGTCATCCTATCGCTCTCGCAAATACCGGGTTTTCAACACCGATCTTCAAATGCAATTCATAACGACGTATCACATATTCGGAATGGGTTATACGACCCCATGGTCCTTTCCCGGTTAACCCGAATAGTGAGCGCTTATTCAAAAATAAGTGTGGCATTCAAATTCAAACAAATCACATCAATTACCCATTCAAAGGGAAATATTGATAGTCGGTTATTGAACTATCAATGGATATGCACACATCACCAGATTCCAAATAATTTTCCAAATTATTTATTTTCCAAAATATCTTTACAAGATATATTATTTTCAATACTTCAAAAATAAATCAATATTTATTTTTAAACAAGTTCCCCTTTCTTTTATAAATTCCATAGTGAATTTTCATTCTAAAATATTCATGAATATACGACTTCAATTCGATTTCTAATATTCATTTTCTATTTATCTTCAAAAAGATAAATTCAAAATATTCACTTAATATTGGAAAACATTTCCATACTTATTAAATAAGTAATTCACAAATCTTTTTATTTTCTACACTTGGAAAATATTCAATATACTTAAATCGAGATTAAGTATATATTTCATTCTTTAAGGAAATCATTCTCTTAAACATATTTATTTGGGCCAAAACAAATGTTGCGTAAAACATCGTTACGACGTCCCAAAATCACTAGTATAGGGATTCGAAATTAAACTAGATATATAAATCCCAATACTATACAAAACATTTCCTTTCGGAAATCATTTACTATAACAACAGTGTTATAGTCCACTATTTCCTTTTATTTCTCGAAAACGTCTATTTCAACAATGAATGTTGAAATCTATGGTTTCGAATCTTAACATATTTAAAACATCGTTAGATCGTTTTAATTCAATTTAAACATCTTATTCAAAACAATTTTCTTTAACATATTATTCACTATTCAAAAACGTGAATAAACTACGTTAACAATTTTCATCCTTTTATACATTTTATTTTAAAGGATTATTCACAGTCAAAAATGTGAATATAACTCCATTAATAGGTTTCAGCAATTTACTTACCAAGATAAGTCGTTTACGAATTTATAAAACAATGTTTATAAATTCCTTTATTAGCCTGTTCAATTTATATCTCAATTATAAAACAAAAGTTCATATCATAAGTGAAATACTTATAAAACGATTATTTTACAAAATCGTTTTTTTAAAGACTTTCCAAATCATAAATCTCATAACTTATAAGATTCATTTATTTAACCAAATCTATTCTTCAAATAAGTTCACAAAATTTATAAATCTTACTGTTTATAAATTTCATTTATAACTTCACCATTTATAATTTTATAAATTCCATTCACTTATGAAATCCATTTTCACTTCATTCGAACACTTATAAAAACTCGTTTTATAATTTCAATATTTCAATTTATAAATATCCATTTATAAATCTCTTAATATAATTCAATTTATATTATTCTTTTAAAACGTCTTTAATCTCCTTTATAATTTCATCCTTCTGATTTATAAAATAATTAAATTTCATAAATCCTATATTTAACTTTTCACAATAATTTCAAAAATCCCGATTTTACTATTTTATAAAATCATTAACCCCATATTTTTAAAAATCAACTTTTAACTATATTTCTCAAAAATCATAATTTTTATAACATTAAAATTATAACGTTTATTTATTTAAAATAAATCAATTCCAAAAATATTTTATAAACGTATACTTTCAAAAAATCACTTTATAAATCATTTTAAAATTCCAAAGTTTGGTCCAATGATGCTACACACCAAATAGTCAATCACGACAACAACGATATCATATATCAATATGATAATCCATCAAATATCAAAATATCTGAAATCAAATAAATACTGTTGAGGAATCCAGTTGGATCCCTCCAACCTGTTTTCCTGCATCCAAAAACATTAGCACTATACCAATTTCGCTCCAGTACGAAATTATCGCGGTATATGGGATTTAATAATATTATCCGCTTAATAACGGCGCAATAGGGTCTCATCCGCTAAACAAATGCGGAAAATCAATAACTCCAATATATACATATGCCAATATATATATATATTGCTATTATATATAATACCAATTTCACTGTTTATGAAATATTCGCGGTATATGTTTTTAATAAATAACATCCGCTTACTAACGGCGCATAATGTCTATTTTAACAATCAATAGATAACAATCATCATTCTAACATGCATTCAAATATTTTAAATCTAACTATTTAAAATAAAATCGAAACTGATTCGATTGAGTGAGAAGTTCTCACCTTGATTTCAATTCCGTTTTAGCGATTTATTTCGAATAAAATTAAACGGACGTTTAATTTTACCCGAAATTCTCACTAACTCCAAACGACTCCAATCCAATTTCATCGCGTAGTGCTCGTCCATACGATCCCAACGCAACTGGTTTCGCGCGTTTTCGACCTCGTATGAAAAAGTTATGAATTTTTCAAGTTTCACGAATTTATATTAACTAATTTACAACTTAAATTAAAATTATAAACCTAAATCAACTACAGCCGTTGGATCCTGCATACCCCCTCATCACAGCCGCATATCCTTTCTCCCTCTCCCTCACATTTCCAACTACAGCCAATATCATACGCACGAACCCATACCCAAATTTTTAGGGTTAATTCTTGCTTCCAATTCGACGAACTATAGCACGATCAGGAAGTTCCATTGTTAAGAGCACGACAAGTACTATACTCGGCCAACACCTTGCAAAACTCGGCCCCCTGATGCATCTCGAAAACCGTGCGCAAGTGGCAAGCGTCGCCCCCCCCCTTGCTCCCTCCATACGACGTTGTTTCAGATCTCAACCGTATGAAATTGAAGATCTCGGAATGCTTAACGTTTTTGTAGTTGAAAGATTCTTGAGAAGATTGATGGATTTGAAGAAATTAAGGAGGAAAGACAATTGAATTTCGGCCATAGGTTTCATGGTGGCGGCTGTGCATTGCAACTAGGGTTTTAGATATTTTTATTTTTATTTTTGTGAATTAAAGGTGTATTTATAGGAAATTTTTCAATCACTATTCATCCGGGAATTCCAAACTCCGATTCACGCGTCGTAACCAGCGTTTCTAGGGTTTACCCCGCGTTTCGGACACAATGGAACAGGTTTCGGAAGCTAATTCGTACATCTGTGCGAGTTATGGCTATAAACGTTCAATTTAAATTAAGCCGATTTAAACGATTTTCTAGGCGTTTTAATTTGTACCGGACAAACGGTAAATCCAATTGACACGAAATTTGAAACCTTATAATAATATCACATTACGGATCTGATGGAACTGGTTTCGTCGAAATCCGAGACATTTTGAAAAATGGCTATTTTAACTCGCCAAATTAATATTAAAAATAATTCGATGCGTTTCGAGCTGCCACGATCAAACGATAACTCCGATTGACACGAAAATTGAAATCCAGTAATAACTAACTATTACGGATCCAATGAAACTGGTTTCGTTCAATTCTGAGACTGTTCAAAAATTGGCTATTTTCACTAGTCGATTTTAATATTGAAATATTCAATTTTCACAAATTAACTTTTAATTCGATTTTAAAAGTTCTAAAATATCATTCTAACTTCAGTATGATAAATAAAATTTTACAAATCATTTTCAATCATATTTAACCCAATTTTCAATTATTTCCATAGTTTAACATATTAAATTATCGATTTAATTATCCAATTAAATCCAATAAATCGAAATAAAATTTATTCGACTTATAAATTTCACTTATTTATATTTAAAATTAATTAAATATTCAAATTTTAATTAATAAAAATTCTGGGTCGTTACAATTTCCCTTTATAACTTTGCATTAAATCTCTTACCTAAATTAGAGGTTTCAATTTATTAATCACTTACCTTTTATTTCACTACAATAATTTAAACAATTAATTAATGGAAATTTAAGAATTAAATACCGGGTTAAATTTCAAATTATTTTGAAATATTGGATAAATATATTCTTCTAACTTATATACCTCTAATTTTATTTAAAACAATTAAAAATTTATATCTTTTTCGAAAATGAATCTGCAGTAGAACTACTACAGTGGCCTTTCCCCTTCGAAACTCGAAAATGAAAGTCGATGATGCGGCCGCCATCACCGAAATTATTTTCCAGCGACAGAGAGGAAAGTACAAAACTTATTTTCTCAAAAATCTTCTTTAAAACGATTCTTCCGAATTATGTTAAATATTTATATCAGAAAATACTTATAAACAAAATTATTAATATATTTCAAAATCATTCAAAAGAAAAACCCCGGACTTAAGTTCTAAATTTTCAAATTTCATTTATCTTATTTTTCAATCTTATTTCTATCATTATTTACACTTTATTGCCTAACAATCAACCTATTGCAGCCAAATATAAATATCAATTGAATTTTTTTATTTTATATATAAAAATATAATAGGCAAAAAAATTTCATTTACCTATATTAAAAATAAATATTATGTCGGTCTGTCCTATTAAGTGTTTAGAAATCCCTATTGATGTCATAGCGTCCCATGCACCAACCAGAATTTATAAATACGAAACGGAACAAATTAACACAATATTAAAACCTTTTTACAACACTAACAAATACGCTCTCTCATATATACACTCAGTGACTCTCATAGGGTATTACTACCCTATTAATAAAGAGTCAAACCCCACAAAGCCAAGATTTATCGCTAAACCAAAGCTCTGATACCAGATGTAACGTCCCGCCTTTTCGCACGATTTAAACGGACACACGTGCCAATTCAAACCATACGTAAGGGCGGATTGTTATGGGATAAATAAGAAAAACAGAGAAAGAAAGAAAAAAACTAAACAGAATCTCACAGTGGAAGGATAAAATATAATAATCAAATATACAGTTCATAAATCTGTTTACAAAAACCTTTGATTTTTTTATACAATACATATCAGAGTACACATACCATATAACAATGCAGCGGAACAATATGAGTGTAGTGAAACCATATTATCTATAGTAATAATAATAAAATCTTCGTCTTCTTCCTCCGGAAATAAAATCTTCAATCCTGAAACGCTCGGACTGACCCGAGCGAATTTGGAAAGACAAAAACACTTGAGTCAGAACTAAAAGATCTTATGTGAGTTACATTAACAGAAATAAATATGAGTGCAGTAACTCAAGAGATGCTCGGGATGTTACATTCATTTATGTATATTTTATCATTAAACCCTTTTATAAATCACATTTCATTGATTTGGATGTTTCATTATCTGATGAATATCTTTTAAGCTCATAACAGGTGTAGTTATAGTTTCAATGGATAATAGGAATTACAAACATGCAAAATAGTTCATTTTAAGCAATTGGTATGAAGTTTTAGCTTGTTGAATCATGCAATGAGTATCTTGATATAGGTTATTTTGATGCATTTGCAAGATTTGTTTGATTGCAAAAAATTATAATGAGGTCATGCTTCTATTGGTGCATTTTAAAAGATTTGGAGTACTTATTGAATATCAAGTCTTAAGTATGATGTTTGATATATTTATGTATGAGTTATTACTCTATGTTTCAAGGTTGGTCAAATGCAATATGTATTAACAATTGCCAGGAAAATGACCATTTGATTTATTTAGTGTGAACTATTTATGCTTTAACAATTGCCAGGAATATGTATTAACAATTGCCAATAAAATATTTATTGAACTTTTCTTACGATCTCTTAGCATATTTGTGCTTTCTTGTGAGTTCTTACTGTAGGGTACGAAAATAATGATCGTACGATTATCAATATATGATGGTCAATTAGATTTAATGCAAATCCCATTTTGTTCTAAATTACCTACTTTCAGCATTGGTAAGAATATTAAAATATCCGTTCACATTTGAAAAATACAGTTCCAAAAATGTATTGATAAACGTTATATGTATTTTGCATATAAAGTGGAAAAATGCCACAGTGAGATATGAGGGTGAGATAGTTACACACACTAAGGGTTTTAAGCAATAGTTTAGAGTATCATCATGCTTTTTTAATTACATTAATATATTACCATTCAAGTATACAAATCTAAGAACATAGTTCAGTTAGGTTCATAAGTAGACTGCTAGATAGTAATTTTTTGGAAAAATCGGTATACCGCTACTAACATGACTTTGGATATATTTTTAAATTTTATCATGTTTCACACCATCAATCACAATATTGGATTATTGAAGGTATTTTATAGAAGGCATGTGGAAGGAAGCACGTCAACTTCATAATTTGCCGAAATCAAAGAATGAGCTAGTGTCTTTATATTCTAATAAAGATTAAAACCTTGTTACAGAAGATATTTAATCTAAAAATAACTAAAATACTAGAGCTTTTATATTTGTGCTTGAAGTTCAATAAATAGCCAGTTGAGAGTAAATTATACTTTATTACATTTTGCAAATACCTTCTGTTATTGAATCTGATATTCAATGATGGTTTGTAACTCTATGATACGGTTCTTAAAAAACATTTTGTTATCTTTTTTTAGTGTTATTCTAATTTTCCTTCAATTTAAATTCAATCTACCCATTCCGGTATAACATGAATTTTTTTGGATGAATTTAGACTAAAAACAAGTATATTTTATGTAATTTATTGTTAGAATAAATTTAATATAAAGCATATGTTTTATATAGCTGCTTTAATATCTATTTCAAGCTATGTTCTCAATGCGACAAAATCGATATATATTATGATTATCTAATTAATTTTTGTAATTTAGAATCACCGTTACTATTATCACAATCACATTTTAACAACTTTAATTTATGTATGTTTAGAAAATCATGTTCGTAGCTCGGGTTCACACTTGTTACCATTTATTCTTCTAACATCCATCAAAGAACTTTGAGCCCTTCCACATATAAGACGACCATCCAAAAATACAAGAGGACGGTAAAATTTAAAATCAAAATGCAATGAGCCCTTTCCAGTGCAACTTTACTGTTAGAGTTTTGATTCTAATAAACTTCACACCAAAAATTTGAATCATACTAAGATAACATATCATTATCACGTAATTCTTTAAGAGATAACTTTTTTCCAAACATAAATAAAATAATAATTCAAAGCAATATTTTACTCATTTTGGAAAAGTTGGTAAAACTTTTCATCATAAAGAATTCACAATTATGATCATAAATTTTTTTACAAATTTACTTGGCACATAAGGATACTAATTTAACATTTCATCACCGAAGCGGTTGTATATACGCCTATAAACAGATTTTTTCGGGTACGGATAGTGTCATCCGTATGCGTATCCGAAATCATTTTCGGATATCCATATCCGCGGATGCGGACAGATATCGAATATTTATCAGATATTTTTCAACCATTTCACAACCAATACGTAAACAAATAAATAGAAATTTTGATTTATAAATCCATTTTTATACTAACTATATAAAAAATAATAAATACATCAAGAAAGATAATTTTAACCAGTAAAAATTGATTTTTATACACATATTAGTTTTTTACCTGGATAAAATAGTGAACGAAAATCATTTTATGTACTAAAATACATTAAAAAATAACTATAATTTGATAAAATAACTATAATTCTTGGTACAGTATCATGAGATAAAAATGAAATGGATAATGTGTCCAACAAAATCTTGACAGACTCCTACGAAAACCTCACTATCAAAATCATTTCTTAAAAATTATCAAATGGTATCAGTACCACCGCAGTAGACAAATTAGAGAAACTCCGAGCAACGCTTCTACAACCCCACCTCATTAATATAAGCATTCAATTAGCTCTCATTAAAAGAATAGTAGTGCTATAAGCACCTTAGAAATTGCTGCTAGCACTGCAACATTTTTTTATCTTTTTTACCCTGGTCGATGGTAAACTGCCGTCAAACGCGGTGTCATTAGTATTTTTGCGGAGCCTTTAGCACCGCCCTAGAAGAAACAAAAAGATTCTCTTCGAGATTACGTGCATCGTAATAATAATACTCAATGCAAATCAGATTGACTTTTGTGCAATCACATATGACTGGATGAAATGTAAAGGAGTTGAAGTGATCCCACCTTCAATAGATGTCATCTAGAATACAACCACGCAAACCAAGATTTTTAGAAAAGCTTCAATGGCCCCATTATATAGAACACAAGAACGTAAATATTTGGAAGAGATTCATAAACATAAAATAAACAAGCGACAAATTTATGATAGAATTTAACGACAGAATAAAAATGAAAATATTTAAACATAAAACTTAATTCATATACTGAATAGCAGTAGAACCAAATCGTAATGAAATTAAACCCAAAAAAAATGTGAACTGATCTAATATTATCTAACATCTAAAGATCATATACAAAAACTTTGTAGGCTGATATCGACATCCAAAAAATTGCCTATAGTATACTAAACTTTTAGATATCATACACAAATGAAAATGAAATTTAAAATACAATATTAAATTTAATTCAAGAGAAACAATAAAAGTACAAGCATCGATGTTCCCCTATGGAACAATGGTATGTTTTTTGATTATCAATCCAAAGATGTTGAGATCGAATTCCATTAACATGTTAAAAAAATTACTATAAACATCCGCATAATAAAATCAGAAAAGCCAATTAATTGTCGAAAAAAATTGAATGCCAATTTTACCCCTTTTATGAAGAAGCCCCGAGAAGAATTATAAGTCGACAACAAACCACGAATCGACCGCAAAGGAAGTATGAAATTAAAACATGGAATTGAATTGTTGCATGAACCGAAATCGAAAAAGTGCAAGGTAGGAACGAGAAAAAGGAGGCGCAAAGGAGAAAAATAGAAGCTATGATATTATGGAATGTCGGAACAAAGTAAAAAGTAAGGATAGGTTTTCAAAACCTGGATAATGGGAATCTGGCATGAATTTGATTCAGTCTAAGGATTCAGATCTGATATCCACTTTAGAGTTTGAACCTGAGCCAAGTGATTTCTTCTGAATTAAGTGTTGAAATGAATAAAGATTTCTATGTAATGGGCACAGACTTTTAATCTCGACAGTGCAACTCTAAGTTTGATTTGGATTTAACACGTTAAAAGCACGCATTTTGAACAAGGGTTAAGTCGGATTAAAAAAAGGGTTGGATCTGAAAAGTCTCGCGCTTAACTCGTGTATGGTAAGGGTTAAAAATTGGAACTTAAACCTGACCCAAACTAGAGTGGTTAGATCAGATTTATGCCGTTTGGATCAAGCCATGGGTTGGGTCAAGTATAATATTATGAATTGCGTGCAAACGTAGTGATGCTTCACTCAAGTACCATATTTTACCAGGTAACCAATTAATTTGTTGATGTCGTGAGGTAGTTTGATTTTATTTTTATAGCATCGTGAAGCAGCGATGTGGTCAATGTAGAGGTAAGTGTTTATTTCTTCACACCGAGTAAATAAATGGAATAAAATAAGTTTGATCGGTTTAATTTATTGTTGAGTTAGTTATGTTTTGATTTCTATTTCAGTATTTATTAGGTTTTTTTTGATCGCTTTAGGTTTTCTCAATGTTAAAACATCGAGCAAACGAATTAAATCCAAATATAAAAAGTTGACTGCTTTAAGTAAACATAAATATCAGTGCAAATGTTGTTTTTCTAGATATTATCTAATCACCGTTGCTTTTCTTTTTACTTTAACAAGAAGAAGAGCTTGTTTTCAAAAATTCTTGCATTAGACATCTTTAAATAAACATGGACTTGAAGATTCTTTCACTGTCATGAAATTAAAGCCTGCGATTTATGTTTTTGCGCATAGTTCTTTATCTGATGCAAACATGCGTTGAAATCTTAAGCTTAGAGCAACTCCAACAGATTCAAAATTCTTGAATCTGCACCCAGGACACTTTCCAACAGAGCACGAGAATCCCCCAGAGTGCAGAATGGTGGAGCTTCGGTGTGGTAACAGAAGATTCGGCGAGGCGTTTGTTTAACAGGCGCATGACATCCAGACGCCTTTTAAACAGGCGCCCATTATTTTTCACCCCAACGGTCGACTTCCAACGGCCATTTTTTCCCTTCAAATAGAACTCTCCACTCTTCTTCCACTCACAACCAATTTGTTTCCTCCATTACAGTTTTTTATTGTCACTAATCTCGACTGAAAATGTACTCCGATTTCGACGTCGATGCTGCAAGGTCCAGTTTTGAAAACTACGACTTACAAGACGTTACGGTTCCAATAAAGCGAGAAGTAATTAATGCAAGTTGGAGCGCTGCGGAAGATTACGATCCTTGCTACATTTACTGTGTACTCTCGGTCGATCATATTTGAGGGACCGATCAAAGTGATGTCTTTTTTGGGCAAAATTACTAATTGCTATAATCGGAAGAACATCGATCGGAAAAGAACACTATCTTCAGTCAAAGGTCATTATGGAAAAATAAATAGTCAAACGCAAACGTTCGATTCTCATATGTTCAAGCTAAAACAAACGAATCCTAGTGGATTTGGAAATGAAACGCATTTGGTAAGCTTTAATATAATTTCATTGTTCTACTTTTTATCAGTTCTCTAATTATACTAGTTTTTTTTTTAATAGAGAATGGCCACAAACAAGTTATTCAAACAAATCTATAAACCTGGTAGTAAACAAGCACCACATTTTTATCAGTTCATGCATGTTTATGACATGTTGGTTGAGCACGTTAAATGGAAATCACCGCTTCAGAAAACCGTTCAACAAGTTCAATCAAACAGTGATCGGGGTAAAACGCCTAGAGTTGGAGAAAGCTCTAGTCCTAGGGAATCGCAAGGAAACTACGGTTTAGGATCAAAAGAAGACCCAACCCCAATCGAAAATCATTTTGGTAGGCCACTGGGAGCAAAAGCGGCTAAAAATAAGCAGATTGCTGGAGCGGATCAAGTAGAAATTAAAAAACTCATGCTTGAATCTGAAGATAGATTTAACCGGGCAATGGACACTCGAGCAATTCAACGCCAAGAAAAGTTATCAAGAATGGATCAACTTCTTGTTGGAAACCGGCAAAGAGATAAAGATGCAATAATGTTCATGGATACATCACACATGTCTACAGAACAACTGCAGTATACGGAGCAAAGAAGGAGAGAAATTATGAGGCGTAGACTTGAAGAGGTTCATTAAATGAATTACCGTTTTTACGACCTTTGTATCTTTTAATTACCGTTATTTGTATTGTGTTCTGAATGCAAGCAATTATTAATATAAGTATTTTCATTGAAATTGGATTACATTGAAAAAATATTATAACAACATTACGTTAATTAAATATAAACAGATTACAATAACAACAACAAGTAACAACAACATAAACAATAGTAGGAAAAGTAAGAACAGAAATATAGTTTCACTGATTTCCAGAAAACCTCCAAAGTTGATCTATGAGATCATTTTGCAGTCTTCGATGCAATTGAACACTACGGTAGAACATTTGACTTTCTACATGAAACTCGAGTTCTAATGTGCTTCCAATCATATCGTGTCGCCAAACAGGTGGTGGTTGTTGGAGAACCCTCGTAAAAGTAATCTTCTTCCATGTCTCTTTCATTCTTTATAATCATATTATATAAAATAATACAAGTGTATATTATTTTAGTCATTTTAACATGTGACCAAAGTCTGCATGGATTACTGACTATGGAAAATCTAGACCGACGAACCTCAAATGCTCTTTCAACGTCCTTCCTTTGGCCTTCTTGCATTGCTGCAAACTTTGATTGTTTATTGTTTTGTTGGTTAGGAATTGTCTTGACAATGGTACTCCATTTAGGATACATACCATCGCCAAGATAATATCCATGATCGTACGTGTTACCTCCTAAAGTAAAGGTACAAGGAGTTGATCTACCGTTTGCTAAATCATTGAAAAACGTAGATTGTTGGACTACGTTAAGATCATTGTTCGAACCCGATATTCCAAAAAATGCATGTCATATCCATAAGTCATACGACGCTATGGCTTCAAGAATAATAGAGGACCTACGAGACTTACCTGATAAGCTCCAGCATACGCCTTTGGACGATTCTTCCACTCCCAATGCATGCAGTCTATACTGCCTAACAATCTAGGCCAGCCTCTACTACCATGCATATTCAATAACATTATTATATCTGTCTCGTTCGGTCTGCGTAAGTATTGATCACCATAAATGTCCACGATAGCTTGACAGAAATGCTCCAAACACTCTAATACCGTGCTTTCCGCCATTTTCAAATTTTCATCAAGCGCATCTGCTGGTCCTGCATATGCAGGCATTCTGAGTGCAGCTGCCATTTTTTGAATTCCAGTCAATCCCATTGTACGAGATGCATTGGGTTTGAAGATAAAATATTTGTCATGCTGCTTGATACATTGTAAGATACTAAGAAATAAAGGACGCCGCATGCGGAATCTTCTTCTAAAATCAGCATCTGTGTAAGTAGGATTTGGAACAAAGTAGTCTTCCATCAGTCTGTCGTTGTGCCATGAATGTTTATGATTTTTACACGGACGACCAACAACTGATCTACGGTGTTGCCTGCTCCATTGACCAACCTGTAGTGCAGCCATACTTATTAGTTCCTTTTTGTGATGAAAATGATCTTCCATCATTTCATCAAATTCGTCTTCGCTATCATCAAAAAATATAATCTTCTGCCGCCATTTGTTATATTTGAAATTGTATGAAATAAGAATGAACAATAATACTTCTCAGCATCTAACAAGCTTTTTATAGCTTAAATCACATGCTGACTTTCATAACAAAACAAACAATCACTTGTGGGTAGCATTAATTAAATTCAACCACCATCTATAAAGTAGATTTCATTTATGTCACGGCTACAGTTTCTCGTCACATCTAAACACTATGGACTATTGATGCAGTGTCTTGTCCCATCATACAACTGTAGTCATGTTCTTAACATACACTATTAACTGCTGATGCAGTGTCTTGTCTGTAGTGTAACGTCTGCACTGTCTTGTTCCTCCATACACTATTGATTGTTGATCCAGCGTCTCATCCCATCATACAACTGTTGTCATGTTCTTAACGCAATAATACAGAAAGAAACAAGTCAATATCACTGAAACGCCCAAACATTAATACAGTCAACGACAATACATACACAAACAATAATACACTCAATAATAATACACTCCATAATAATAGACTCCATAATAATACACTCCATAATAATACAATCCATAATAATACACCCCACAATAATACACTCCACAGTAATAATACACTCCACTAAGAAACTATCGGTTACGGTCAAATTGTAAGTTTTTCACGATATTTCAAAGACGTCTTATTTCTCGATCCAGCTCGTTGGCATATGTTATGGTCCTTGGGCACAGCCGTTCATCAACTCATTCTGCATAATTGCACCCTTTAGGCCAGAAAGGACACAACTGGATTCGACGATCAATATCTTCGCCATCAGCTCTAACCACAACTTCAACCTTATAACCACAATGACAAAATACTATGTAAGAGTCAACCTCTTGTTCAACCGAAGGTTGCAAATTTGGTACTTGTTCAACCTTCCGTGGTTGTTGATGAACCAACTGTTCGTGTACAGGTTGAACATCTTCTTGAAGTGTGAACTGGTCAAGATTTGGGAATTCACGAGCAACATCCTCGTAATGCTAGTCTTGGTAATTGATATTCCAATCTTTATCGATGTGTTCGCTTTCCGTTGGAACGTACCCGACATCAGAGTCAATAGATGATGACCAGGAAGGCATTGATATGAGGATTAAAAGATTGAAGGAGCAGAGAACTGAATTGTGTGTTTGAGAAGAAAAGCTCTTACATGTATATTGAAGCGTGTGAATGTTAAAAATTATTTATGTTTAAATATTAGCAATATGTTTTGATTTGACAATGCAGTAGAAAGTTAAATTACTCATAAACAAGACAATAATAAATATGCATATATGGAAAGAATAATACACTCAACAATAATACACTCAAATTATAGATATTCAAATCATTCTAGCCAATTCTGACGTATGATATAAACCTCATGCCCAATGAATGTGCTGTGATATTTGAGAAAGTAACGTCCTTTAAATGTAGAACGGGTTGGTTTAAACAAATTTTCAAATATAACATCATTGATAACCGTACTATACCGCATACAGGCGTCGCAGAAGTTCCCATAATCAGTCCTCAACTCTATCTTCGTACGTCTACTTCTACCCTCAACATTGCTATTGTAAAGTTCAGAAATAGTGTCCCAAAACTGAGTTGCCATTATCTCTTCATCATCGCACATCCGATCAGTTTGTATAAAATTTTTACTATCAGTCTCAATTCTGTAGCCGAAAGTATTATGTTACACATTGATTGAATTTACCGAACTTTTAAATATTATGACATTAGAATATAACACTTTATCTTAAATAAAGAGGTTGTGGTCCGCATCAAAAAAATGAAGCATGAGATTAACGCCCACATGTCAAACATCCATAAAAATTTTGACAAACAAACACAACTGTATTTGTTACTTCAACATTTTGACTTCATATATGCTTAATAATAAACAAGCGTAAATTAACATCAACACAATGCAATACCCAACATAAAATATAATCGACACAATGCCATAACATATAGACAATCACATATAACAGTAGCATCATCACCAACATAATATGCAACCAACTAATGTAAGGTGTGAAAAATAATAACACAGTCTAAAACACCTAAATGCAGCACATCAGTCTATGTGATCAGAACCGCTATCAATCTCCTCATCGTCTCCACTATCGTCGTCGCTGTCATCGTTGACGTCATCAAAGTTGTGGGGCTGAGGTCCGGCATGGAGCTGCTCCTGAAGCTACTGAATCTGGGTTTGTAATTCCTGTATCTGCGCATCATACTGAGTCTGTTGCTGCTGGACCGCAGTCTGGTAACTCTGATACATCATTTGTGTATAATCGAGCGTCATACGCTCAAATGCAGCAATTATCCGTCTATCATAATCGATGTACTGAGAATACTAATATGTGCACACAAAACTTATACATAGTTGGAGAATATAATGACAAGTAATTTAAAGAACAATTAAAACTCGTACAAACCCGATGAGGCTGATACAATCCAGCGGATGGTACACCCGTAATACCGTCATCTGTAAGATACTGCAAGGGATACTCCACCACCTGACCATGTACATCATATGCTCTAAACGAATGAGGAGGAGGGTCGAAAGTAGGAGGCTGCGTGTACTAAGATGATGTAGGCTCAAAGGTGGTAGGCGGTAGTGGAACTCTACCGGAAGAGGTACGCGGACCAATATGATCGAAGTTCAAACCCCGAATATAATCAGGCAACGCGTAAGCACGTGGGGCTACTCGAGCCCAATATGAATCAAAATCTCCAAGAACTATAAAAGGCTCACCATCCACCCATCCCGCACCCCTCATCGCAAGAATATAAGCTGGTCCAACCCTAATATCACCATACATATCATCCCATGATAGCGGATCTGATGGAATGCGAACTATACCATACAACTGTAGCCAACACCGCTCCCCTAAATATCATATGAATGGACATGTAGGAACCTGAAAGTAAATCCTGCGTCGCGACATGGAAAACTGAAAAGTGAGTGGATGATCAGGACCGGACTCTAGGAACTGTAAGTACTGATCTCATGGACGAACAATAATGTTATCACGCCACCTCATATCCATCTGTTGTCTAGCCTCCATCATCTCATTGTGCACCCCTTGTGCAACACGGGGCAAATGCATAGGAGAACCCCGACGTCGCAATCTAGGAAAGTAAATATAAGGTGTGGCATTCGCCTCTACAATAAGTCGGGGGTGCATATTGGCAGTATACTCGTAGTACCAAAATGGAAGAATGTACCAAAATCCATACATCTGTATAGACTGCTGAAGCGCATAAGTATCTAATGCTACGTATAAGTAACCAATAATAGCAGTACCGTAATCATATATATGTAGTCCATCCACATTTACTAATCCATCCGAAAAAACCAAGCCTAATAGTACCCTTATTGTTACTTAAAAATGTAGACCCAAAAAGGTATACTATAAGGCACGGATAACCAGAGTGTGCATATCCTCAACGGCCATGTACTCTACTATATACCGCTGCAAACAAGGGAGAGTAACAGCTCCTCCTCTAACCTCCTTATCGGCCAAAATCGATAAATAAGCTGAATATGACTCGAACTTCTCAAATGAACTATCAAATGGAACAGGGAGACGGTCCTGTCGACCAACCTCTATGCCAATGAGCATATAAAAATCTAGAGGAGTCAGTCCTATCTCAAAATCAGGAAAATGAAATGTGTGAGTGGTAAGCCACCATCTCTCGGTGAGGACGTCTAACAGGCGAAGATCTATATGTGCAAATCTAGGTAAATGTAGAAATTCACCAAATGGTGACGCATGTACCCTATCCAAAATCGGCTGCGGTAACTGATCAAAATACTCAGACATACACCTATACCAACTACCTCGCATCGCTACGTGACAAACCTAAATATATGATTATTTCATGTTAAAATAAACAAAGAATTATCATACATATATATTTACACGGTTGTTCATCAAGCAATAAAGAAATAAACGTATACTTGTGGCGTCGCTATAGCTGCAGTAAGTCGATGCGAAACAGTAGAAGCCAAGTCGTGCAAGAATCGAAGATCGTCTGTAATCACGGTAGCATCAGGAAGGACATGAACAGATCCGATATTGACATCGGTCGTATATGATGTCAATATCGAACGGTGCGTCTACCAGTTTTGACTGGACGGACGTCATTTGGACGCAAAGTTGAATTAAAAAAAATTAACTAAAAAGAGGATGGAAGAGGAAAAAATTATAGGATGAAGGAAAAAAGTGCCTGATATAAATGCCTGATGCCCAGGCGCCTACCCTCATTTCTATTGTAGAAATGAGGGCTCCAACGTTTCGGAGTGCGAAAAATCGAATTTCCGCACTCCGAACTATTTCCGCACTCCGAACTGTTGGAGATGCTCTTGCAACCACTTCTAAAAATAAACAACCTACATGCTGCAGATCAAACGAAAACAAAACACCACCAATGCAGAAAATTAAGAACAAAATATGTAAAAAAAAAAGATTCCAATTTATCAGAATAAAGCATGGAGTACATGACATTGTATCTATCAAATAAATCTTGATATAGGTTGACGTAGAGCGTTGATCGAACGTAGAAAGAATTTTTTTAAAAGACCAAACACTAGGTTTAAATTTGAAATGTACAAAGAATCGGTAGGTATTGTTGGCCTAATAACTTTAAAGAAGCTGCAAGTAACTAATATTTACAAAATAAGGTAAAAATGCTATCAGCACAATCAGCTCTCCTTCAGTGATTTTGAGGTGTATTCTTCTTCCTTATTCTTGCTTAAAAGCGTTGGAGTTACTGAAACAATCCCGATAAGAAACAATGTAGCTATTGATTGAATATCGTAAAGATCTGCAAGCGATTTCAACTCCCCAAGTGCAATGCCAGCCTAGGTTATATAAACATATAGAATTAATCAACTTCTGTTTTGTATTAATTGTGAAAACAAAATAAATAAAAACCAGAATGATTTATTTTGATACAAGGATGAAATTGGGTTCATTACCCTAACAGTTACAAAAGCAGCAGGGATGAGTCCTATTAAAGTGGCAAATAAGAATATGTGGAAAGGCACGTCGACAATAGGTGATGCTACATTGATGAATGTATTTGGAAGTGTAGGAGTAACTCTCAGGAATAGCATGTAGTTCAATAGCTTACGTCTTCTTTTAGAAACCTAAAAGTTGAATTGTTATTTCGACAGAAACTGTGTAATATAATAAGGTGCATGTGTGAAAATCGAAATTCAGAATTGCTACCTGTGTCTGAAAGAAGAGAAGTTTATCAGGCCACAAAGAAAAAACAAGAGGCCTTCCTACCAATTTTGATAAGAAAAAGCAAGAACAAGCACCAGCCGTGGCAGCAAATACTACTAAAGCTACACCATGTAAAACTCCAAAAAGAGATCCGGCAAGTAGGGACATAAAAATTGTTCCTGGAATCATGAATGTCTGCATAAATATGTACACTGTGCAATAACCCACTAGAACTTGAATGGTATAGTCGCTTGTATAACTCTCAAGATGATCCCTGCCGTAATGAATTAGTATTTTAGAAAATGATCATATGAATTGCGGGGTAAATTTAGTTCATACTAACAGTGTTCCTAAGTATTGAAATTTATCCTTATACACCGTGCTAGCACTTGATGGTATCAAGATTTCAAAATGGCCATTAATTGTTCATCCAAAAAGGTCCTACAACATTTTAGGATATGTTAAAAAAGAAGGGAACTTTTGGGAAAATGATTTGGATAAGGGAAATGTAAATTAAGTGAAAAATATTAAAAAAGATAAAACCTTATAAGCGGAGGAATATTAAATCCGTAGCTGATTTCTTATAAAAAATTATCACACATTCTTCCTACAATGCCCTTTCCACATACATTTTGAATCTAAATACATAAAATATACTACTATCTTTAATTGAAAATCCCTTGGATCGTTCTCAATCCAAATGCATAAGAAACGCTTATATTAATTTTGTTTGAACAAATACAAAACGAACCAAATCTTAATAAAATAGATAATTACATAGTTTTGTTGGAACATCAGTAGAATCTTTAATGGAAGGAAAGAAATATCAATATCCATATCATGTCGTGATTTTGGAGATTAAAATGGAGATTGAGATAGTCTGCCTTCATGATTTTAATGTGAACCACTTTATATATATATATATATATATATATATAAATATAAATATATATATATATATATATATATATAGAGGGAATTAGGCTGAAGGAAAAACCTGAGAACACTTTTAGTCTGAAGACAGAAGTTTTAAAATTTAGCCTGAAGGACAAAAAATGATATATTCATATAGCATTACACATCCATAATGCTATATTCATATAGCATTACACATCTATAATGCTATATACAACACAATTTTATAAGTTTCTACATACACAAACAAGCAGCTGTGTAATGCTATATGAATATAGATGTGCAATGCTATATGAATATATCATTTTTTGTCCTTCAGACTAAATTTTAAAACTTCTGTCCTTCAGACTAAAAGTGTTCTCAGGTTTTTCCTTCAGCCTAATTCCCTGTATATATATATATATATATATATATATATATATATATATATATATATATATTAATAGGAGTTTAGGATTTAGGTTTTTGGAGATGAAGAGACAAAACGAGGAATAGTTTGGTTGGGATAGAAAGCTATATAAAAAGAAGAGAGAATAGTTAATTGAAGAAATGTCACATTTGTTATAGTTCTTTATTTCTGTAAGGGGAGTAATTTGACTTTCTTCTGGGAAAATTATCTGGCTAAAAAAACAATACAAAAAAAAAACAAAAAATTCACTTCCTTTAACCAAATCGTTCTCCATTTTACAATTACCAAAATGAAAATCCGACCCTTGTATTTGCAATGAAACAGCATAGATTATGTTAATGAGTAAAACGCATCCATTCTAAAATTACAGTAAAAGAAACAGGTGATTTTCCAAAATGAAACTATAGCACAATAATATTCTTATGTATATTACCTCTGGCCCTAGCATCTCAGGGAAAATAGGTAATTTAGATTCAGGTGACTTGTAAACTAATTGTTACACAACACTGTTTGAAGAGAACAATGCATAAAGTAAGGATATCTTAACTGCCACCAGAAGCAAACTATAGTTGGCATTGCATAAGCAGGCTAGTTGACAAAACTTCAAGCAAAAATGCAATGAAACAGTATCTAGGCGATTAATTCACTGGCAATTTTTCCCAATTCAACATGATTGAATTTCTATTTGGGATTTATTTTTCTTCATTAGTTTTAACATTAATTTAGCTACTGAGATACGAGGAGAAGCGTTTTGGGTAAAAAGTAGCCAAAAAAAAGTATTTTTTTTAGTTACATAACTTTGGCAAGGGAAAATCAACATATTGATTCTTCCTTTGTAAACCAAAACTACTGAATTAACGTTTCATAATTATGTTTCTTCTCTCTACTTCCGGGTAATTTCTAATCATCTTCAAATCCCAAAAACCCGTTTTTCTAAATAATCAAAAATTAAAAATTGAAGAACGTGAGGAAAAAGTATTTTCTCAATCTCCACTTCAATCTCCATCTAAATTTTCATTATTTTAGTTTCTTTCTCCATTTAGACTAAAAAATCATACAAATGGATTTTCAATTGATAATCTTATGATCAACGGATTTTTAATTGTATGGAAAAGGAGAGGATGAAGAAAGAAATTGAGTAGGGTATTTCTGGAAGAAAGGTAATGATTTTCTACAATAAAACATGTATATTGCTTCCCCTTTATAACCTTTTTTTTTTTTTGGGATTCCCTAATCAAAAATATTATTCCTTTCGACAGTTCCGTACTATGTTACAGCACTATTAGCATGTCCCGGTATAATAACCGATGATCAAAAATTCAATAAACTATGCTAATCAGGAAATGCTTAAATTTTTAATGAAGATTTCAGCTATTTTATGAGAATACAATGATCTTAAATTTTTTCAATATAGATCATTTTTGATTTACGATTCCATTAAAAACCAAACACAGAGAAATAAGAACACCAATACAAACCCAGATCTAAAAGTTAGGGATAAAAATCATCAACAACTGGCCTCTTTCCTATAAAAACAAAGAGCCGAATTACCTCAAAATCCGAAGATCTTCTAAAGTTTTAGGCACCTTTAAGAAGCTATAATCCGAAGCAGGCATCGAAAGATAGACTCCAAAAAGTCCTAATCCAAATCCAACAACCACGCTTAATCCAACCGCTGCTTCAAATCTAGACAAAGGATACTTGGACTTTGATTCGATTCTCATTTTAAAATTTAAATGAGATCGAAAGATGGGATTTTTAGAGAGAGAAATTCGGAAGAAACTTTTGTTATTTCTTCCTCTTTCTCCTCTTCTTTTTCCCCTTAAAATTTTAGAAGAATGTTTTAAAATTGAACTTCGATATTAATTGATTGATTCCTTATTTATCGCTTTGGCTGAGAGGGAAGAGGAAGGAATCGGGTTGGAAAACTTTTTATAGCCCCTTCAGAAATACCAGAACTCAGCATCTTTAATTTATCGCGCATAAAAGTAACGTGTGGTCCATGGACAAAGCGTCAGTCCAACGTCTAAATCTAATTTCCTAATCCTCATCACAGCGTGATTGATATATGGATTATTATTTCGTATGCAATTTAGGTTAAACTTCTATTTTTTGATTGTGATTGTGGTGTGTTACGGATGATGTTATGTATTCATTATGCAATTAAGCGATTTGCTAGTTC
This sequence comes from Allium cepa, assembly GCA_030765085.1. Taxonomy (NCBI): domain Eukaryota; kingdom Viridiplantae; phylum Streptophyta; class Magnoliopsida; order Asparagales; family Amaryllidaceae; genus Allium; species Allium cepa. Next base: position 115,821,594 of record CM060932.1, read on the forward strand.
GTATATCCTGATGATCTTATGGGTTTGCTGATTTTTCTTGTTACTGTTGGTTAATGACTATATTTGAAATTGAGGTAGCAACAACTTTGTTTTGCTATTTGTTTTGTTTATGACTTCTGTACACCCACTATATTAAATATTGATGGTGTTCAATCAAATCGAACCAAATTTTAAAAATTAATATTTCTTAATATAATTTATTTAAAAACCCACTTAGTATTTATATTATTTAAGTCTACTTTAAAAAAATCTACCGCTGTTATACCGTCTTTTGACCAGACAGTATATTATAAAAATTGACTAAATGACTTCCATGATCATCAAGGTGAGAAGTACGGAGAGGCGGTTATCAGGCTCGGAAATCGATGATATTTGAAACTATGTACAATAGTTGGGCGGATTCGGACCGAGTCCCAATCAAGATACAATCAATATGAAGTGACAAGGAAGGCCTACTGATGCCATATTTAAAATTTCAAGTCAATCTGAGTTCGTATTCTCGATTAATGAGCAAATGAAGAATTTATATTAATCAATCTAGAACGATCCATAAAACAGCGTAAATCGACGAAGATCGATCAATATCACAAGATCTACAACTCCATTATCCATGAAACTTTGAAAACAGCAATATATTGAAGAAAGGAGTACTCACAATCGATCATATGACAAAACTCCCAAATCTTGGAAAGAGAAGCCGATCGTTGTTGGAACGATTGTATAAATCAGCAAGCACGATCCATAGTTTTACGGAAAATGCGATATCTCACAAACAGTACGTTGAAATTGCATGAAATTTGGAGAGCGTGTAGCTTACATCATGGGGAACCTGCATGATCGATCGCAGCTCAGTTCGATGAAGATGCAATGATCGCACTTGATTTACTACGACTCGATTCCACGAAAAATGCGATATCTAACAAACGGTACATTGGAATTGCACGAAATTTGGAGAGCAAGTAGCTTACATCATGGAGCACCCCCATGACAGATCGTAGCTCCATTGGATTTCATATGAAAGATAGGCTCCAATTGTTCCAACGGTGTGCGATCGATTTGAAAATTGGTGGACCGGGTCGCACGGATTAGGAGGTTCTTCTGGCGAAATTTCAGCCCGATCCATGTACGCATTCACCTATCAATACAGCGAACTTGGATCATTGCAGATGACTTTTTGGTTGGGTCTCCTTCATCACTTCTTATCACTTCCTCAATTACGTTTCTAAGGCAAAAAAAAAACTATACTTGTAACCTTACATTATAAATAAAAGATTATTGGAGTGGACGTAGGCCAGAGTTTGCGGAACCACTGTAAAACTTGTGTGTTCATTTACTTTTCTACAATCTATTGTATGATCTATGAATCTATACTTCTCTGTTTGGATATAAACATTGGATATTAGTGCTTTCACTTATAACAGGGTGTTTGTGATCATTTTTGGCGCAAACATTTCGATGCTTTTCACTGAGAGGGACTTGCATCCATGGATTTGGAAGCTAGGTTCTTTCTTTTAGAATCTTGGATACTTGAATTTAGGAAGCAAAGGTTAGGCAATCAAGAATGAGACCATTAGCCGATAGGAGTCGCCATGGAGGAGTAAGGAGGCTTCTTCTGGAGTTGGAGCAAATCAGACATATATCTGCATCACAAGAGACGAGATGAAAATGATGATGGAAGCTATGCGGGAAAGGATGCTAAAGAGACAAGAAGATATGATCCAGAATTTCCTTGGGCAGATGGGACAAGCTGGAGCACACAACCAAGGAAATGGAGTAGCAGAAAACATTGGAAATATAGATCACGGAGTTGGAGCAGCAGGAGCTGTGGAAAACCAGAATCAAAACCAAGGAAACGTAGCTAACAGACAGCATGATGGAGTAGTACATGTTAGTCCTTGAGAAGGATGGTTTTGATGACAACAACCTTAGGACTTATTATAAAATATAAATACTAATATTATAGTTTAGATATATATGTATATTCAGGATATAAGCATGCAAGTACCCAGAATGAAGACTGTACAGTATAAAGATACAAGAATGATGAATTTAAAGATTGAAAATATCAAGATTGAAGACTCATGAGTATCAAGATATCAAGAGTTCAAGATTTCAAAGTACAAGATAAGTATTGAGTCTAGAATTATGTTAAAACTTCTTGAAAGCACTTATATCTTCATTCGAAATTTATTCGTGGAATGAAATCTACTTCGAGTCTGTTAAAGGGATGAAACCCTAGTGGGATGGAACCCATGAAAATATCTAGTGGAATATATAGTGGTTATATTTTGATATCCACTAATTTTATGAAAATTCTTTTCAAGATATCTTATTTTAAAAAATGTTTTTCAAAACCTTCTTTTCAAAAAGACATCTCTCCTGTTTGAAATACTTTAGCCTCAAAATTATTTTTATCATTTTTAACATTTTTATTTCAAAATTGTCCTTGATTTTAAACTATCTCTTGTTTTAATATTTAACTTTTAAATATTTGTACACTCGGATTTAAATCATTAAGATCATATATTAATAATTACTCTCTAAACTCTTTTATATGTTTAAACTATATTCAAGTGTATTTATAAAAGTTTAGAAATTGTTTTGAAAAAATTATAGAAACCAATTTTAATTAGAAAATCAAAATCACCATTTTAGCCTATTGCATGTCGACATACTCATGCCCCCCCTCCCATTTCGACATGGAGTCCGCTAATTTTCAAAGTTTAAATTTTCAAAAGAAGTGTCTATTCGTCGTATCCTTTCACGAATAGATATGGATGTTGATCTCTATAAATACCAGTAAGTTCTAAATGAATTTTTACCAGATTTTCATTCATTTTCTCTCCTCTTCATCTTCCACATTTACTCTAAAGAATCCCAAACCATACTCTGCTGAAATACTAAGTGAATCAAACTTGATTATCTCTAGTTTTATTCTCTGCCATTCTCTCCATAAGATAACAGTGCTATTCAGAGTTATAGGATTATTTGTAAATCAAACTGTTGAGTAAAAGGTGCGATTGAGCCTTGAAATCAATTGGGTGTGATTGTTGCCTTGGAAATTGTTTGCGCAAAAAATGGGCAAACACCTCAAAGTCCGTGAAAGCACCAGTGTATGAATTCAACTCAGCAATATTCAAACACAAATCACAGATCTCAACAATTTAGTTGATTTTATGTTATTCGTAGTGATTTAGGTGGTTTATGCAAATACGTAAAAAGCAGGGACTAAACTGTAAAAGACACGCAGATTTATAGTGGTTCGGCCAGAATGTGCCTACGTCCACTTTATATGTTATTCTCCTTTTCCGATCCGATTACAAGTACAAAGCTTTGAATACAAGTATATCAAAGTTGTTTGAAAGTTTCTTCCAGGCTTGAACTTTCAAACTTGTCTGCCATTGTTGTACCCCTGCCCCTCTATTTATAGAGTGAGGCTGGGGGCAGGGGTCTCGGATGTATATAGCTGTTGGTGGGCCTGGGCTGAAGCAATCTGGCCTGGCAGTGCTGGTTCGGCAGCACCTTGGTTCGACGGTGAGTGGTATGTTGTTTGGACCGGTGGTAAGTAGGGAATGAGTTTGTTTCGGTGGAAGGTTGGATCGGTGTAGCGTAGAGATGGAGCTGGACCGGTAGTAGCATGGTTCGGTAGAGGCTGGTTCGGTGGTGATTGGAGGTAGGTTGGTTCGGCAGTGGAGGGTAGAGGAGTTGGTTCGGTAGTAGTTAGTCCGGTAGTGCATGGAGTTGGTTCGGTAGTAGTTAGTCCAGTAGTGCATGGAGTTGGTTCGGTAGGGTTGGTTCGGCAGTGGAGGGAAGTAGGTTGGTTCGGCAGTGGCACTTTGGGTTTGATTCGGTCTCGGTACTACCGAATGGATGTTATACTGAGAATGCCGAATGATCCCTTGTGTTGGGAATGCCGAATGAGCCTTCATATTTGAGAATGCCGAATGAGCCATGTGGAGTTCGAATAGTATGTCCCTCCTACCTTGCATCGATCATATCTCCTTCATACGAACTCTGATTAACCTGAAATTTAAAACATAGCCTCTCCTAATCCTCATCATCATCTCCAATCAATTTCGTCCTGATTGGAGCTTAACCCCGACATCCAACATTCCTTACCAATTTGTTGATATTCCAGTTTTGACCAAAAAATGGGATAACACTTTGCCCCCCAAAACATGCCTTGTGATAACAAGGCGTGTTTTGAATAGTTCCGAGTCCAATATCCAAAGTCCATAATCATATTGCCTGAGTATGTTATCTTTGACTGCTCCGAGTCGATGTTCAATTCCAAATCCAATAACCGAAGCTTGAGCCAATTCCTTGTCCATCCGAACTCGGCAACCGGATCCCAAACCATCCTTATCCAATAGCCGATAACCGAATACAGGACCTCTCCGGATCGATATCCAAATCCATAATCTCTCCGGGCTCTTGCCAAGTGCAATCTACACCTGACGGTCGTGATCCAGTGTCCCTGGATGTTAAGCTAGCCTTATTGTGTTCTTGTCGAGCGTAATCCACACTTGATGATCTTGGTCCAGTGTCCCTGGACGTTGAGCTAACCTCTCCGGGTTCTTGCCAAGCGCAATCCACACTTGACGACCTTGGTTCAGTGTCCCTGGACGTTGAGCTAACCTCTCCGGGTTATTGCCAAGCGTAATCCACACTTGACGACCTTGGTCCAGTGTCCCTGGACGCTGTACGATACCATGGCTTAAGTCCTAAGCCGAATCCTGGTCTCTCCGGACCCTTGCCGAGCATAGTCCATACTCGACGACCTGAAAATAACAATTGATAATATAGGGCCTAAGTCCTAGGCCGAATCCTGGTCACTCCGGACCCTTGCCGAGCATAGTCCATACTCGACGACCTGAATGAGTCAATTTACCACGTTCGGGCAAAGCGACTCACCCCTTGCCAGGCATAATCCATACCCGACGACCGTTTATCAAAAATCAGATAAAAATCCAATCAAAATCCAATCCAAAACCCACATCCCAAATCCAAATCCAAATCCAAAATCCAAATCCAAAATCCAAATCCAGAATCCAAATCCAAAATCCAAATCCAAAACCAGAAAACCATAAATCCAAACCAGCATCCAAAACCGAAAACAATCATCCAAAGGGAAATCCAAATCAAAAAGCAAGAAAAACCAGGAGCTCAATCCAAGCTCCAAAACCGAAAATCAAAAAGAAAAGCAGTGTCCAATCCAAAAGCAAGAGATAAATTTCACAAACCATAGCATTGCAGTTTATCATCATTCAGAGCATGCCTAGGGGCTATCTCCGTCCCCGTACATGTGTAAACGACTTGGTTGCTTGCCAATAGTTCGCTACTTATTTCATATTAACCTGGTCAATGGATGATTAACCGACCATCATTTCTGGGTCTCCCACCATCGTAGCTTGAGGTAGGCGGCGGTTGCTCCTGCCCCGCCGTTGCATTCCGAGGTCCAACATATTGTGGCAGCTGTCCATTCCTTACATGCTCCTCAATTATGTCCTTTAAGTGCCTGCAGCTGTTGGTGTCGTGTCCATCCAAATCATGGAAGAGACAGTGCCTTCCTGATGTCCTTTCCCGTTCTGTTGGTTCTCTCCTAGCCGGCCTCCGGTAGGGAAGGCGATTCCGAGTATCCAAGTATATCCGCTCCAGCGTCTCGTTCAATCCTGTGTATGTGGAAAACTTTGGATCCTTCCATTGCTTTCTAGCATTTCTAGAATCATCATCCAACTTCCTTTTTCCTTTGTCTTTATCCAAACCTTTGCTGGATGGTCCCCCAACCTCAACTGCATTAACCTTTTTTAACTTTAAATCCGTATTCGCATCTTCTTGCCGAAGGAACCTTTCTGCCTCGTGAAAGAATTCGTCGACATCCCGTGGGGGATCTCGTATCAGAGATACCTTGAAATCGAGTTCTCCCTGACTCCTGATACCGCTGCCATCAAAACCATCAATGGATCGGGCCGATCCACCGAAGCAACTGCGGCACTGAATCGAGTTAGAAAAGCTCTAAGCGATTCATCCATCCTTTGCTTTACCGATGTCAATGTCATCACGTTCTTTGGTCTCTTGACATGAACCCGAAATTGTCCCAAAAACCTTTCCACCAATTCCCTCCAAGTCCTGATAGATCCTTCTTCCAGCTGCCTAAACCACATCGCAGCTAAGTCCGTTAAGTACAAGGGGAAGCATCGGGCCATCACTTCCTCCGATGCCCCCAGCACCTCCATGTGTCTGGTGTACCTCATCAAGTGATCCGTAGGGTCTGCCTTGCCATCATATACCTCCATGCTAGGTAGCTTGAACTTAGGTGGATTCTGAGCCATCCTTATTTCCCGAGTGAACGGACTCCTGTTCACTCCTTTCGAGTCTCCGTTGGTCAAACCACCTCGCACAGTCTTCCTGATTATATCTACCAATCCAGCGTTGTCTGTTGGGGGTGGCCCCCGAGGGAATTCCGGTACATACTCTTCATGTGGCTCGCTAGCAGCAACGTTGGATCTAGCCTGTTGAACTCCTTCCAAAGGTCCTCCTGTGTTGGATCCTGTGGGTCTGCCCCCAAGCCCTTGTCGATTGCCCTCTGGCTCTGCATCCTGTCCTCCATTAGGTTCCATAACCCTAGCTCCTTGTCCTGCATCCACGGCTGCTGTAGCTGTTCCTACGTTCTGGGTCCCTGCTGCTCTCATTTGCTCCAAGAAAGTCTGCATCATCTCCTGTTGACTCTTCAACAACCTCTCTTGCAGTGAATTTGTTATGGCTTCCATTTCATCCCGGGTTATGTAGATCGAAGCCGGTCCTTCCTCGGCTCCGGAGGATACTTGCTGACTTTCTTCCAGTCAGCCCTTTGCCTTCTACTATTTAGCCTAGCCATTGTCTCCCAAATCCAAACTTCTATCCGATATAGCGGGCGTTAGTTCCTTCTCAGTGAAAGCACCAAAATGTTTGCGCAAAAAATGGACAAACACCTCAAAGTCCGTGAAAGCACCAGTGTATGAATACAACTCAGCAATATTCAAACACAAATCACAGATCTCAACAATTTAGTTGATTTTATGTTATTCGTAGTGATTTTGGTGGTTTATGCAAATACATAAAAAGCAGGGACTAAACTGTAAAAGACACGCAGATTTATAGTGGTTCGGCCAGAATGTGCCTACGTCCATTTTATATGTTATTCTCCTTTTCCGATCCGATTACAAGTACAAAGCTTTGAATACAAGTATATCAAAGTTGTTTGAAAGTTCCTTCCAGGCTTAAGCTCTCAAACTTGTCTGCCATTGTTGTACCCCTGCCCCTCTATTTATAGAGTGAGGCTGGGGGCAGGGGTCTCGGATGTATATAGCTGTTGGTGGGCCTGGGCTGAAGCAATCTGGCCTGGCAGTGCTGGTTCGGCAGCACCTTGGTTCGGCGGTGAGTGGTATGTTGTTTGGACCGGTGGTAGGTAGGGAATGAGTTTGGTTCGGTGGAAGGTTGGACCGGTAGTAGCGTAGAGATGGAGCTGGACCGGTAGTAGCATGGTTCGGTAGAGGCTGGTTCGGTGGTGATTGGAGGTAGGTTGGTTCGGCAGTGGAGGGTAGAGGAGTTGGTTCGGTAGTAGTTAGTCCGGTAGTGCATGGAGTTGGTTCGGTAGGGTTGGTTCGGCAGTGGAGGGAAGTAGGTTGGTTCGGTAGTGGCACTTTGGGTTTGATTCGGTCTCGGTACTACCGAATGGATGTTATACTGAGAATGCCGAATGATCCCTTGTGTTGGGAATGCCGAATGAGCCTTCATATTTGAGAATGCCAAACGAGCCATGTGGAGTTCGAATAGTATGTCCCTCCTACCTTGCATCGATCATATCTCCCTCATACGAACTCTGATTAACCTGAAATTTGAAACATAGCCTCTCCTAATCCTCATCATCATCTCCAATCAATTTCGTCCTTATCGGAGCTTAACCCCGACATCCAACATTCCTTACCAATTTGTTGATATTCCAGTTTTGACCAAAAAATGGGATAACACTTTGCCCCCCAAAACATACCTTGTGATAACAAGGCGTGTTTTGAATAGATCCGAGTCCAATATCCAAAGTCCATAATCATATTGCCTGAGTATGTTATCTTTGACTGCTCCGAGTCGATGTTCAATTCCAAATCCAATAACCGAAGCTTGAGCCAATTCCTTGTCCATCCGAACTCGGCAACCGGATCCCAAACCATCCTTATCCAATAGCCGATAACCGAATCCAGGACCTCTCCGGGTCGATATCCAAATCCATAATCTCTCCGGGCTCTTGCCAAGTGCAATCTACAACTGACGGTCGTGATCCAGTGTCCCTGGATGTTAAGATAGCCTTATTGTGTTCTTGTCGAGCGTAATCCACACTTGATGATCTTGGTCCAGTGTCCCTGGACGTTGAGCTAACCTCTCCGGGTTCTTGCCAAGCGCAATCCACACTTGACGACCTTGGTTCAGTGTCCCTGGACGTTGAGCTAACCTCTCCGGGTTCTTGCCAAGCGTAATCCACACTTGATGACCTTGGTCCAGTGTCCCTGGACGCTGTACGATGCCATGGTTTAAGTCCTAAGCCGAATCCTGGTCTCTCCGGACCCTTGCCGAGCATAGTCCATACTCGACGACCTGAAAATAACAATTGATAATATAGGGCCTAAGTCCTAGGCCGGATCCTGGTCACTCCGGACCCTTGCCGAGCATAGTCCATACTCGATGACCTGAATGAGTCAATTTACCTCGTTCGGGCAAAGCGACTCACCCCTTGCCAGGCATAATCCATACCCGACGACCGTTTATCAAAAATCAGATAAAAATCCAATCAAAATCCAATCCAAAACCCACATCCAAAATCCAAATCCAAATCCAAAATCCAAATCCAAAATCTAAATCCAAAATCCAAATCCAAAACCAGAAAACCAGAAATCCAAACCAGCATCCAAAACCGAAAACAATCATCCAAAGGGAAATCCAAATCAAAAAGCAAGAAAAACCAGGAGCTCAATCCAAGCTCCAAAACCGAAAATCAAAAAGAAAAGCAGTGTCCAATCCAAAAGCAAGAGATAAATTTCACAAACCATAGCATTGCAGTTTATCATCATTCAGAGCATGCCTAGGGGCTATCTCCGTCCCCGTACATGTGTAAATGACTTGGTTGCTTGCCAATAGTTCGCTACTTATTTCATATTAACCTGGTCAATGGATGATTAACCGACCATCATTTCTGGGTCTCCCACCATCGTAGCTTGAGGTAGGCGGTGGTTGCTCCTGCCCCGCCGTTGCATTCCGAGGTCCAACATATTGTGGCAGCTATCCATTCCTTACATGCTCCTCAATTATGTCCTTTAAGTGCCTGCAGCTGTTGGTGTCGTGTCCATCCAAATCATGGAAGAGACAGTGCCTTCCTGATGTCCTTTCCCGTTCTGTTGGTTCTCTCCTAGCCGGCCTCCGGTAGGGAAGGCGATTCCGAGTATCCAAGTATATCCGCTCCAACGTCTCGTTCAATCCTGTGTATGTGGAAAACTTTGGATCCTTCCATTGCTTTCTAGCATTTCTAGAATCATCGTCCAACTTCCTTTTTCCTTAGTCTTTATCCAAACCTTTGCTGGATGGTCCCCCAACCTCCACTGCATTAACCTTTTTTAACTTTAAATCCGTATTCGCATCTTCTTGCCGAAGGAACCTTTCTGCCTCGTGAAAGAATTCGTCGACATCCCGTGGGGGATCTCGTATCAGAGATACCTTGAAATCCGAGTTCTCCCTGACTCCTGATACCGCTGCCATCAAAACCATCAATGGATCGGGCCGATCCACCGAAGCAACTGCGGCACTGAATCGAGTTAGAAAAGCTCTAAGCGATTCATCCATCCTTTGCTTTACCGATGTCAATGTCATCACGTTCTTTGGTCTCTTGACATGAACCCGAAATTGTCCCAAAAACCTTTCCACCAATTCCCTCCAAGTCCTGATAGATCCTTCTTCCAGCTGCCTAAACCACATCGCATCTTAGTCCGTTAAGTACAAGGGGAAGCATCGGGCCATCACTTCCTCCGATGCCCCTAGCACCTCCATGTGTCTGGTGTACCTCATCAAGTGATCCGTAGGGTCTGCCTTGCCATCATATACCTCCATGCTAGGTAGCTTGAACTTAGGTGGATTCTGAGCCATCCTTATTTCCCGAGTGAACGGACTCCTGTTCACTCCTTCCAAGTCTCCGTTGGTCAAACCACCTCGCACAGTCTTCCTGATTATATCTACCAATCCAGCGTTGTCTGTCGGGGGTGGCCCCCGAGGGAATTCCGGTACATACTCTTCATGTGGCTCGCTAGCAGCAACATTGGTTCTAGCCTGTTGAACTCCTTCCAAAGGTCCTCCTGTGTTGGATCCTGTGGGCCTGCCCCCAAGCCCTTGTCGATTGCCCTCTGGCTCTGTATCCTGTCCTCCATTGGGTTCCATAACCCTAGCTCCTTGTCCTGCATCCACGGCTGCTGTAGCTGTTCCTAAGTTCTGGGTCCCTGCTGCTCTCATTTGCTCCAAGAAAGTCTGCATCATCTCCTGTTGACTCTTCAACAACCTCTCTTGTAGTGAATTTGTTATGGCTTCCATTTCATCCCGGGTTATGTAGATCGAAGCCGGTCCTTCCTCGGCTCCGGAGGATGCTTGCTGACTTCCTTCCAGTTGGCTTCTCTCAGCCCTTTGCCTTCTACTATTTAGCCTAGCCATTGTCTCCCAAATCCAAACTTCTATCCGATATAGCGGGCGCTAGTTCCTTCTCAGTGAAAGCACCAAAATGTTTGTGCAAAAAATGGACAAACACCTCAAAGTCCGTGAAAGCACCAGTGTATGAATACAACTCAGCAATATTCAAACACAAATCACAGATCTCAACAATTTAGTTGATTTTATGTTATTCGTAGTGATTTGGGTGGTTTATGCAAATACGTAAAAAAAGGGACTAAACTGTAAAAGACACGCAGATTTATAGTGGTTCGGCCAGAATGTGCCTACGTCCACTTTATATGTTATTCTCTTTTTCCGATCCGATTACAAGTACAAAGCTTTGAATACAAGTATATCAAAGTTGTTTGAAAGTTCCTTCCAGGCTTAAGCTCTCAAACTTGTCTGCCATTGTTGTACCCCTGCCCCTCTATTTATAGAGTGAGGCTGGGGGCAGGGGTCTCGGATGTATATAGCTGTTGGTGGGACTGGGCTGAAGCAATCTGGCCTGGCAGTGCTGGTTCGGCAGCACCTTGGTTCGGCGGTGAGTGGTATGTTGTTTGGACCGGTGGTAGGTAGGGAATGAGTTTGGTTCGGTGGAAGGTTGGACCGGTAGTAGCGTAGAGATGGAGCTGGACCGGTAGTAGCATGGTTCGGTAGAGGCTGGTTCGGTGGTGATTGGAGGTAGGTTGGTTCGGCAGTGGAGGGTAGAGGAGTTGGTTCGGTAGTAGTTAGTCCGGTAGTGCATGGAGTTGGTTCGGTAGGGTTGGTTCGGCAGTGGAGGGAAGTAGGTTGGTTCGGCAGTGGCACTTTGGGTTTGATTCGGTCTCGGTACTACTGAATGGATGTTATACTGAGAATGCCGAATGATCCCTTGTGTTGGGAATGCCGAATGAGCCTTCATATTTGAGAATGCCAAATGAGCCATGTGGAGTTCGAATAGTATGTCCCTCCTACCTTGCATCGATCATATCTCCTTCATACGAACTCTGATTAACCTGAAATTTGAAATATAGCCTCTCCTAATCCTCATCATCATCTCCAATCAATTTCGTCCTGATCGGAGCTTAACCCCGACATCCAACATTCCTTACCAATTGGTTGATATTCCAGTTTTGACCAAAAAATGGGATAACAGAAATCGATTAGGTGATCTTGTGGCCTGGTAAATAAAGAGAGTTTGCCTCGGACTCGAATACAGGAGGGTGTACCTCGTGGCCTTGAAATCGAGGGTGTAATCTGGGAGATTATTTTGAAAAGAAATTCGTACAATTGTGCAGGACTGGATGTAGGGTAACTCCGAACTAGTATAAAATCCTGGTGTGTTCTTTCCTTTACTGCTTTTATTTATTATTTGCATATGTGTATGATTCTTTGATTATATCTGTGTTTGTGTATTACATTTGTTGGTGATTAAATTACATAAATTTCAAAAAGATTTAGTAAATCCGCAAAACACTATTCACCCCCCTCTAGTGTTACTCTAGCCTTAGGATCCGTAATCCGCATTTCTAACATTTGGTATCAGAGTAAGGTTTTCAAAGTTTTTATAACCTGAATTTTGAAAAATTAAAAAAATGGCTATTTTTGGGAATTTTGTTATCCCTAATTTAAATCTGTTCAAATCATCATTGTCTTATAAGTTTGCATATAGTTATTATATAAAATCAAATTTTCTACCAAGTTTGTATTTCGTGCAGGAAGAAAAATGTTATATGGCCCTTGAAGAATCAGCTCTCAATGGACAAATTGTACAAATCAAGAAGAATAAGTGGATACTTGATAGTGGATGTTCAAGACACATGACTGGTAATCCAGATATGCTGAATGATATTATCTACAAAGATGGAGGATTGGTTAATTTTAGAGACAACTCAAAAGGATATGTGATTGACATCGGCAATGTCGGTAACTCTAAAACTCCTACTATTTCTAATGCTTTATTAGTTAAAAATCTGAAACACAATCTACTTAGCATTATTCAACTTTGTGATAAAGGATACAAAATTAAATTTGAAAAAGATAAGTGTTACATCGAAGATAATAATTCGAATATTATATTCGAAGGAATTAGGAAGAAAAATATTTATATCCTTAGTATGAAAATGTCAAACGATAATCTATGTCTTTTGGCTAATACAAGTGACCCTTGGATTTGGCATAAAAGATTTGGACATTTGAATTTTAAACTCTTATCTAAAATTTCTGAACTTGATCTAGTAAGAGGTCTCCCTAGAATGAATTTTAAAATATATATATATATATATGTAACGCTTGTCAATTAGGAAAATTTAGGAAGAGTACTTTCAAATTAAAAGATATGATCTCGACTTCAAAACCTCTTGAGTTACTTCATTTAGATTTATTTCGTCCATCTCAAATTCAATCAATAAATCACAATAAATATGTCTTTGTAATTGAAGATGATTATTCTAGGTTTACATGGACAATTTTTATGAAACATAAAAGTGATACTTTTGATTCATTTAAAATTTTTACAAAAAGATTTCAAAACCAATTTTCTTTAAAAATTATAACTACGTAGTAATCACGGTAGGGAATTTGAAAATGAAAATCTTGAGAGATTCTACAATAAAAAGGGAATAACTCATAATTTCTCTTTTCCAAGAACTCCACAACAAAACGGAGTGGTAGAACAAAAAAATAGGACGATTCAAGAGTGTGCTAGAACAATGCTTTCAGATAGTAATTTACCAAAACATTTTTGGGCTGATGCAGTTGCTACGGCTTACTACATTTTGAATAGAATATTAATTAGACCATTAACTAATAAAATACCCTATGAACTTCTTTACATGAAGAAACCAAAGGTATCTTATTTTAGAATCTTTGGAAGTAAATGTTTTATTCTAAATACAAAAGATAATTTAGATAAATTTGATCCTAAATCCGAAAAAGGAATCTTTATCAGATAATCTAATAGAAGTAAATCATACAGATTTTTCAATTTAAAAACTAATACCATTGAAGAAATAATGCATGTTTCATTTGATGAAAATTTCAAAGATATTGAACAAATTAATGATGAAGAAGATTCTGCTACCTTAAATAATGAATCAATTGAAACAAATAATGAACTCATTCATCCAAATAAAAATGTTAAGCTTTTAAAAGATCATCCTATAGAAAATATACTAGGAAATATTGAACCTGTTGTTAGAACTAGAAACCAACTAAATAATATGAGTAATATAGCTTTTATATCATCTATTGAATCTAAAAATCCAAAGGAAGCATCGTCTGATGATTCATGGATTCTGTCTATGCAAGAAGAACTGAATCAATTCATCAGAAATGATATTTGGGAACTTTTTCCTAGACCAGAGGATAAAACTATAATAGGAACTAAAAGGGTTTATAAAAATAAAATGAATGAACTAGGTGAGGTCGTAAGAAATAAAGCTCGATTAGTCCCACAAGGTTATTATCAAGAAGAAGGAATAGATTTTGATGAAACCTTTGCACCCGTAGCAAGATTAGAAGCAATTAGAATTCTACTTGATTTCGCAAATTATAATAATTTCAAATTATTTCAAATGGACGTTAAAAATGATTTTCTAAATGGATTTGTTAAAGAGGAAGTCTATGTCGAACAACACCACTCTTTGAAGATGAAAAAATTCCAAACCATGTTTTCAAACTTAAGAAAGCTCTATAAAATCAAGCTCCTAGAGCATGGTATGACAGACTAAGATCTTTTTTATAATAATCAAAATTTGAAATTGGTAAAGTAGATAATACTCTTTTCATTAAAAGAAATAAAAATGATACCCAACTGGTACAAATATATGAAGATGATATTATTTTTGGATCAACTAAGCATGAAATGAATAAAGAATTTTCTGAAATAATGACAAAAGAGTTTGAGATAAGCCATATGGGTGAACTTACTTTCTTCTTAGGTTTACAAATAAAACAACTAGATAACGATATTTTATTAGTCAAGAAAAATATGCTAGGGATCTAGTTAGTAAATTTTGTATGACTGCTACAAGTGGAAAACCCACTCCTATGGAAACCAATGAAGATTTAAATAAAGAAGATCTTTCAAAAGATGTAAATAAAAAATTATATAGGAGAATGATTGGATCACTACTATATATCACTGCGAGTAGTCCTGATATCATGCGTAGTGTTTGTCTCTGTGCAAGATATCAATCTCAACCCAAAGAGACTCACTTAAAAGATGTGAAACGTATGATGATATGTTAAGCATACTTTTGACTATGGTTTATTTTTCCCTAAAAACGATTCATTAGATTTAATCTCTTATTGTGATGCTGACTATGCTGGTTGCAAATCCGACCAAAAAAGTACAAGTGGAACATGTCACTTTTTGGGGCATTCTCTGGTTTCATGGTTTAGTAAAAAGAAAAATACTGTTTTGTTTATCAACAACTAAAGCAGAATATATCTCGGCTGTCTTGGCTTGCTCTCAAGTCATTTATATGCAACAGACCTTAAAAGATTTTTGATTAACAATTTCAAAATCACCAATTTATTGTGATAATACTGGTGCAATAAATTTATCTAGAAATCCTACTCATCATCCTAGGACTAAACATATTGATATCACACATCATTTTCTCAAAGATAATATAAGTAAAGAGATTATTTCTCTTGAATTTATCAACTCAGAGAATCAAATTGCTGATATTTTAACCAAACCCTTAAATCAATCTATATTTACTAAATTAAGAAGAGAACTAAGCATTTGTTCAATAACTGAGTTATAGAATATAGACATACTAACATTTAAACAAAGGCATAAAAGAAAACCAATTTTTTTCATAGGTATGTCTACATACTCCTACCATCCATGTCCACATACAACGACAAATTTTGAAATTTTGATTTTCCCTCTAAAAATAGTTTGGTAGTGATGTAAACCTATGTATTTTGAATTTTTCTGTCTTATCACTTCTCTCTCTCTCTTTGTATTAAACTTTTGAAAATTAAAATTAATGGTCTCCTTCACAAAATCAAACAAAAACGACACCATTTCTTTTCCTTCTCCTCATTCTGGTCCATTCCAATGCACTACTCTGGCACGTGTGATAAAGATTGAAGAGTCTATAAAGGATGCCATGCAAATGTTAATTGAACTTCAAGTTGTGCAAACAAGGATGGAAAAAGAACAAGAAAATTAAGGAAAAATTCTTAGGAATTTGCAAAAATTCTTAATGGATAATCATGCAAATCCTATTGTGATTGAAGAAGATTCTCCCAACATTCAAGTGCATAACCCCTTAGAACGCAGCAAAGAGGAAGAATAAGAAGAGGAAGAAGCACATATGGAAGAAGAGGACTAGGTGGTCTGCGTAGGCAAAGTGTGTTTTGACAAAGATGGTAATTTTGTTGAACAACGTGGAAACTTTTGTTTTCATTATCCAAATTGTTCAATTCACAAATCTCCAATTATCAAAAACTCTCGTTAGAAGTGTAATTTTATAATTTATGTACTCAAATATATTTGTGTGTCTATAATTCATATATATATATATATATGTGTATGTAAATATAACATCGTATATAATAAATATATTTCGCTTATCATACTTCCTTATTACTATTTAGTTTAGATAATATTATATTTAGGGGGAGTTATATATATTAGTATAGAATTAGTTTTTATTGATGCCGGGGGGGGGGGGGGGGGGAGGGGATTATAAAATAGAGTAGTTAGGCTTAGATTAAGGGGGTGTTATTAGTTTTAGGGAGATTTATTAGTTTTAGGGAGGGTTATAGTAAAGGTGAAGTATATTTTATAAACATAGGTTGTCATCATCAAAAAGGGGGAGATTGTTAGTCCTTGAGAAAGATGGTTTTGATGACAACAACCTTAGGACTTATTATAAAATATAAATACTAACATTATAGTTTAGATATATATGTATATACATGATATAAACATGCAGGTATCAAGAATGAAGACTGTACAGTATAAAGATACACGACTGATGAATTTTGTAATGACCCAGATTTTCGATCCCGAAAATTCCAGATAGTTAGGAAAAAGAAGAAAAGAGATAGAAGAAGAAGAAGAAATAGAAACACCAAAACATAGATTCTCACATTCGCAACGGATCAAAATATAATATCAAATAAAATATCAGTTATACAAAGGAAAACTGTATCAGTTAATTTACATCAATACATAAGAGTTACAACATTTACACAAAACACTGGACAGGTAAAATCAACATGCCCCAGATAAACTACAATATATCACAGGGAATACTCTCCATACGTTCCTGCCATTGAGCTCGCCTTGTGAGCTTCGGAACGTCCTCACCTGAAAATCTGTAATACTCGGTCTGATCCGAGCATTACATCAAAGTAACACTCGGGTCAGGCTGGAAACCATTTGAGTAAACCTATCTAACCAGAAATACTAATGCATAAAACTTATTTAAAACCCGGCGTAACTCGTACCTTACTACGAGTTCTTAACTTGCCACACACATTTTACAATCATATCTAAGCATTATTACTCGGATTAAAAGACCAAATTTACATCATTTATTCCTTTTCAGCTTATTTATTCCAAAATCAAATCCATAAAGAATTATTATAAATTACAAATCGAAGTGGTTTCGGGTATTTACTGATACCCAACCCGGTCTCTTCGAATCCAATGTCATTCTTAACCTAAGTATTCAAGTGAATACAATTCAAATTATAAATACAGGATGCCACTTACACAGCAGTTCATCGTCGATAGATAACCACATTATCACTGTACAACCCAACATATCATATCACATAACATTTTATATCAGAGATATCAACCAATTCAAGGCATTCCATAATATCCAATCATCCATAAGCAAGATTAATTAATCACGCTATTTCTAATTAATTTAAATAACTTAAATTAAGTACTTTAATTACCTTTAAATCCAGCTTACTTAACATTAATTAATTACAAATAAATTAATTAATCATCCTTTAATTATCATCTTTAATTACATAAAGTAATTAGCCTTTAATTAATTACACAAATTAATTAATCTTCACCCATTCACATTAATTACATTTATCCTTAATTAATTACTCAAATTAATTATCCTATAATCAGTTACATTGATTAATTATCCTTAATTAATCACACTCCTCAACTAGCTATAATTAATTTCCTAAATTAATCAATCCTTTAATTAATTACACTAAGTAATTAATCCTTAATTACTTCCATTAAGTAATTACCCTTAAATTACTTTCACCAAGTAATTATCCTATTGGTTAATTATCCTTAATTAATTAACCACTGATCATTAATTAATTTATCCTTTATTAATAATTAAATTAATTAACCCCTAACAAGTTTATCCTTTAATTACGTACATTAAGTAATTAATCATTTAAGTAATTAATCTCTATTTACTTACATTAATTGATCACTAATTACAATTAATTAATCTCCAATTAATTAATTTATAACCCTTAATTATTAATTTATT
The DNA here is from genome assembly GCA_030765085.1 of Allium cepa. Lineage (NCBI taxonomy): Eukaryota > Viridiplantae > Streptophyta > Magnoliopsida > Asparagales > Amaryllidaceae > Allium > Allium cepa. The sequence goes on from CM060932.1 coordinate 115,839,794, forward strand.
TATCTTTAATCAATAATTAATTAATTTCTCTTTAATTCCTTAATTTAATAAATCTTTAATCGCCAAAGTCCTTGATTAACTTAAAGATAACCCATTTATCTTCATTAATCACTTAATCTTTGTTAATATATAAATTAAAAGCATTTTATCTTTTAAATTAACTTCTTAATTACATACTTTAATTAAGTTTTAAATAAACTTAAGGATCAACTTGATTTAAGTAAAACCTATCATACAACTTCTTAAACCAATATTAATAACATTATTATACAAAGACATAATTTTTTTTCAAATCAGTTAAACTTGATTACTTAAATTTTGAAACTACCTTTATTTACATTTATAAAAACCGTTAAACCCTTTATTTTCGGTTCAACCCAGAACCATCCCGAGTCGCCCCCGAAAAAAAACTTCCCCTTCTTTTAAAAAAAAACTTAGTTATAGTTTAAGTTTAAAACTGTTAACAAAACACCCATGCGAAGACCCGAAACCCAACTCAAGCCACCACGCTACTACCCCAAAATCCACTTTGAGATGAAGACCTTCTTCCGAAACCAAACTCAGACACACCCAATCCTTCGTGCACGTGCACAGTCGCACGCGTCCACTCCGACCGTCGATACCATTACCAGTCAGTCAACCCCGACCTTACTACTTGACAACGATCGCCTGTGCTTCAAATCCAACTCGATAACACAATCTAGCCTACGTGAACCCGAAACTGGAAGAACCATCACTCAAGATTTCCCCCATGCCGCCACCTCCAGCTATCGGGCATATCGATACTCCGACAAACTTTTCTTCACAGGCCCACGCACCTATCCCCCTACTCGCGATCAAGCCTGAGGCTCTGTCGACGTCGCAGCAACGAAATCCCTGACATCGACCCAAAACTAAACGTAAACCCTATTTCGCAGTCGCTACGCCACCACATTGTTCGAGAATTACTCCGACCATTTTCCCCGTGACCTCCTCCCTTCCAGCCACCTTCAGGCACGACCTCGAACACCCCAGGTTCACCAATCGTTAAAAATTGGTGAAATCTCAATTCCCGTTCAACCCCAAATTATACGTGTTTAAAAATCTTAATTTTACTCTTAAAAATCATCGTTTCCAAAATAGATTCAAATCATATAAGTTAAACTTGAGATTTATCAACTTTGATTTTTGATTTAAATCGATTTACCACTGTACACTTTAGTTTTTGACATAATTACTTCACGTGTATATTTGAAACTAATTTTAAAAATCAAATCTGACAATTACTAACAAATTTCCTTCAAAGATCATGACATAAAAGTATTTATATATGGAGGTATTGATTTAATTTTTGTCTGTAACTAAGAACAGAGATAATAACTATATACAAAGACATGCAGATCCATATTCACATTCATATATATAATCATCTTTAAGCAAACAAGCAAAACATGCTACTAATCATAATTTCTCGGATTATCTTATGCAATCACACATATATACAAATTAAACTTTTAAGATACAAGTTTTACTCACCTTCTTATTGTAATAACCCGAAAATTTTTGATCTCGAAAATTCCAGATAGTTAGAAAAAGAAGGAAATAGATAGAAGGAAAAGAAGAAAACAGAAACACCAAAACTCAGATTCTCACATTCGTAGTGGATCAAAATATAATATCAAATTATAATAGTTATACAAAGGAAATCTGTACTTGACAAATTACACTTTAATACATCAGAGTTACAACATATACACAAACACTGGACAGATACAATCAACATGTCCCATACAATCTACAATATATTACAGCAAAGAACACTCCATACGTTCCTGCCATCCAGCTCGCCTCTTGAGCTCCAGAACGTCCTTACCTAAAAATATATAATACTCGGACTGACCCAAGCATTACATCAAAGTAACATCCAGGTCAGGCTAGAAACCAATGTGAGTAAACCCATCTAACATGAAATTACCAATGCAATATACTTATTAAAAAACCCAGGAAACTCGTACCTTTACGAGTTCTCATCTTACATTCATAACTAGGCATCACTACTCAGATTAAATGACCAATCTTACATCATTTATTCCATTCCTAGCCTATTAATTCCAAAAATCAAATTCATATAGAATTTATTATAGATTACAATTCGAAGTGGTTTTGGGTATTTATTGATACCCGACCCCGGTCTCTTCAATTCCAATGTCATTTCATAACAACTGTTTAAGTTTTAAACAGCTCCATTTATTCAAAATTACATATTTACATTATCGTTCATCACAGATAGACAAACCATATTATCATAGTTTAATTCAACATAACATACCACATAGCATCTCATATCAGAGATATCAAATCCAAGGCATTCAATATTATTCGATCATCTATAAGCAAGATTAATTAATCATACCACATTAATTAATTTAAATAAATTAATTAAATTCCTTTGATCACTTTTAGTCATGCTTTCTTAACATTAATTACAAACCATAAATTAATCATCCCTTAATTATCCCCTTTAATTACATTAAATAATTAGCCTTAATTAATAACACAAATTAATTAATCTTCACCCATTCACATTAATCACATCTATCCTTAATAAATTTCTCAAATTATTTGTCCTATAGTCACTTACATTGATTAATTATCCTTTAATTAATCATACTCATTAATTATCTAATCCGTAATTAATTTCCTTAATTAATTGCACTGAGTAATTAATCCTTAATAAATTCCATTAAGTAATGCCCCTTTTTATTTACTTCCATCAAGTAATTGTTCCACTGGTTAATTATCCAAAATAATTAACTCCTTGATTAATTACGTTAACTAATCCTTTAATTAATTACACAGAGTAATTAACACTTAAATACTTCCACTAAGTCATTTTCCACTAATTACCTTTATTAAGAAATTTATTTTTATCCATTACTTTCAATAATTACTCTTTAATTACATACCCTAAGTAATTATATTTTATAAATTTCAATAAGTAGTTATACTAAATTAATTCCTTTTAGTGATTATCCATAATTAATTAACTAATTAATTTTCTCAACTTAATTTCTTTAATTAATCATTTCAAAATCACTAGTTATTAAACACATATTTAATTCCATCACTTCATTTTATTTGTGATACTTAGGATTTTAATTTATTAAAACTTTATTTTTAAAAACAGGTTAATAAGATTTCTGTGCTTACAAAACTTGACTTACCTTTATATTTCAAAGTTAATACCCTAACGAAGCAACCCGAGCCTGATCTTATTTTTATCGTGCCAAAAACCGAGCTCCTCTTCAACTACATCACTTCGAGACAAACCCCACATTTACTCGTGTCCGACCCGAGGCAGTTACTTCTTCCCAAAACTTGAGCATCGCCAGACAATACAAGGTGCACTAGTGCGCATGCACACACGTTCTGTTCATCATCGATCATCGTCGTGACCACCTGCATACCACCCATGCTCCTTTCGTACTTTCCGACCACCCAGGTACAGCGAAATCGACGAGAAACAAATTCGAGCCTGTCGAAACTACCACAATTCCAAACTTGCCGACGAAAACCTCCACGCCTCATCAATCTGGTTCACCAGAATTTACGCCGACCCACCAGAATCTTCATCTCTGTCCCACACATCATTCCCACTTGCCTCAATCACACCCCATCCATTCTCGCCAGCACAATGATCCCGATTCTTCATCGAACCCAATAAGTACCTAAAACCCTATTTCCTCCTCGTTGTACCACCACGGCATGCTAAAATCTTTCCGACCAATTTTCCCATTATCCTCGTCCCCCGAGCCATCTTTGACCAGAACCCCAAGCTCCTAGATCTGTCGATCATCAGAATTCGCTCAAAACCCCTTCGCTGATCAACATGCAATCCCACTCGAAATACTTACTTAAAAATCGTGTTTTTTCTACTAAAAATCCTAGATGTTGATAATAATTCATATTTTAATCATGAAACCAGAAATTATTCAATTCGAAAAATTAATATAAATTGAAATTCACTATATTCCTCCTCTCCTGTTCAGGCTAGCATCAGATAAATCTTGAAAATGTTTTTAAGTTTGGTATTCTGTTAAAACAAACAGATTTTTTTTACAACTCATAGCCTAAAGAAGATCATATAAGGGGAATTTGATTTTTAAATCAAATATGCATCCTGTAAACTTAGAACAAAGCTCTGTGCATATATATACTGGCATGCACACCAACCAGTACACATTTCACACACATGCAAGCATTATACCAAAGTTTTCACAACACTATATCAAGCAATATTTATAAACATCAAGGTAAAATAGATTTGGGCTGTTTGATAAGGTTATTTACTCACTATAACAATGTTTGACAGAGAACAGAGTGAATCAACTTGTACTGGTGGATACTTCATAATCTTCTATTGTTTATAATCTTCACTTACTCACAGATTTAGATAAGATTTCAAATTTAAAGATGAAGTTTACTCACCGAAAATATGGAACAGAGATGCTTTAAAAATCTAGAAATTATTTTTGAACAAGAACTGATTTTTGAAAACTTGAATTTTTTCTAGACTTTGACCTGGAACAGCCTTAATAAATGTTGAGTTGATCCTTGAATTTGATCAAGTCGAAAACTATTTGATTTGCTTGCTTCCAGTTTGAAAATTTGAGCTTGAATCTGTTTTGAGCTGATCTAATCTTGCTTTTATTTTTCTATGTTGAATTTTTGACTTGCTTTAATTTTGCTTTTAGATTTAGCTTGTTGTTCAGTTTTTAATTACTTTTTCAGGTTTAAAAATTTTGAAACATCTGAAAGAAAATGGAAGTAGGGGTAGAAAGATATATGTATAACTTTGCTCAACATTTAATTCATTAATTTAAAAATAAAAAGAGAATGACACTTGTAAATCTCATGATGTATTTATTTTACATTTGCTTAAATGCATGTTATAATTGTTACAAATGTTTAAAATGTGTTTTATCTTGTTTAAACTTGAAATTTTGCATATTAATATGTCTTTAATTAACCTAACCATCATATAAACATACGTTTTAAATGTTTTATATTTAAATTTATATATAAAATTTTAAAAGAGAGCATATATTCCTTTTATCCAATTCTTATTTCAAACTATTATACTTTTAAATAAATAAATATTTATCTATATATATTTCCTCAAAGAATAACATTTAAATATTTAATTAACATTAATGAATAAACACATATATAGATATTATATATAAGTCTTCAAAAATATAAAATTTAACTTTTAAAATAGCTTTTGAATATTATTATATTAATTCCAAATTTTATTTATTTACATCCATATATTTTAATATTTTTATTTGTTCAATTTACAAATTTAGTAATTTAATAAATTTTAATTCTGTTAATTACCAATTAACAGATATCCAAAATCTGGGTTATCACATTCCTCCCCCTTTGAATCTTTTCGTCCCCGAAAAGGAACGAAGACAGAATTATTAAAATGCTTATTGTCAAAAAAAATATTCTTTTGATCACTTTAAAACACCTTTAAAATCTACATAATATCATAAAATAATTTTATAAAAATACTTTTTACAACTCGATGTCTCAACCAGTCCATCCTTGTTCTCATAGAAATTCGGTCATACATTGATCAGACGTACGACTGAAAATCTATAAGTTCTTAGCAGTCTCATTTTCAAGACCCAGTAAAAATACTTGGAAAATAATTTTATTGAAAATATAGAAAATATTTTTGAAAAATAGAGGAAATATCTTTGGTGAGAATGCTCCGGAAATCATCACTCCCATCCACGGTCGTAGTTAACCCGATGGTTACATTGCCATCCCGGCAAAATCCACAGATAACTGTAGGCACTCTGCGCCCCTCGATTACGCCATGGAACCTGCTACAGATCGCAGTTAAATCCAGGGTTACGTTGCCATCACAACAGAAGTCCACGTAACTGTAGGCATCAGCGCCCTCGAATTTCGCTGCCAAAAGGATGAAACTTCTCCACTCCTACATAGGTCGCAGACTACATCAGTCAAGTTCCAATGTAGCCTTAGGCTCTCACGGCCTCTCGAATTTCTCTATGTCTTCATAGGTCGCAGTCTACCGATGCAAAATCAAATGTAGACTGTTGGCTCTCAACAACACACACGACTTTCTCTATATTACCGTAGGTCACAGTATACCGGTGTAAAGTCAAACGTAGACTGTTGGCTCTCAGCAGCACACATGACTTCCGCTATGGTCTGTAGTAGATCGTAGTGACATTAAGCTACACTGTCGTCATAGCATAACCCAATATCTCTGTAGGCATTAGCGCCTTCGACTTTCGCTACCCACTACACATAATCCTCAAGAACTAGTTTGTCCGAGCTCCTCACAGGATCAACTTTAAAACCCCCTCTTAGGGCTCAAGGCAGTACCACCCTGTGGCACTCTTGAGAAGTTCATTCCAAGGGAGCGCCTTTTTCTCCATAGCCATTTTTAAAACACTTTATATTATACACATATAGTATCTTCCAAATCATACACCTAGTATGAATCCCATATAAATCTCATTTCTCAAAATTGATTATCCTAAAATTGATAAATCTTAAACTATGCTTTCCAATTTGCAAAATTGATTTTTCCCCAAAAATCGAAAGCCTTTCCAAATCCATAGGTTTCAAAAACCTTTCCTCCAAAATCATTCTCATAAGAACCTTTATACATACATACATACATATATATATATATATATATATATATATATATATATATATAACCTTTAAAAACTTTGGATCACTTCAAACTTGTATAAACTCCCTTTTTATACTTCAAATACTTTCAAAAACCCTTTTATTTCTGGCTAGATTCAACAAGGGGAGATTTATCTTATATAACAGATATATATACAACTTTACTATACACTAAATCAATTATTCAAATTTGATTACTATTTTATAAAGTTGTTAACCATATTTCCTGTCTACCATAGAAATATCCAATTTCCACTTTATTCCATCATATATTTCACAAAATATACTTTTCGTTTCAAAAACCATTTGACAATTCTTATTCACAAATTTCAATATCAATTTTATTCAAACCCGTACGATGTACACATATCATCTATATGCTATATCAATATTATCGCTCACTCAAACACAATTTCACTTCCGAACTAGTATCGTCCACCCGACTTCCTAGTGCGGACTCAGATCTAGTTTCTGGATCAAAAACCGTCATTCTCCTTGCATAGCCTAACTATGATAGAGAATTTCTAGAACTAATCAGAAATCCATATCCAGGTTCGCCTTCGAAAATCGAGTGAAAAATCCCAACTCGGTTCGATATATTATCTCGAAATTTTATGCTCGATTCTGGATCAAATCACTATGCGAATGGAATAATATACGTACATCCTACATATATATCTTCATTGATTATTAGCTAAATCAATTCCTCCTTCCTATTCACATTCCCTTAGATCTTTATTCATTTATTCACAATTGCCTCAATCCCCATTTGGATTATCATCTCAATTCTTATCTCAAATGGATATTTAATCATAAACGGTTTGCACTCTGACCAGCTAAAATTTAGAAAATAGCTTGAAAAGTTAAAAATAGATAAGTAGTTGAAAAATAACCATTAGTTTATAAAATGGTTGTAAAATAGTTGGAAAATAGTCAAATAGTTATAGAAATTTTAAATAATTGCAAAATAATTATAAATAGTAAGTAGTTGTAAAACAGTTGAAAAATAGAAATTAATTTATAAACAGTTTTAAAATAGTTAAATAGTTACAAAAATAGTTGTAGAATAAGTATAAAATAGTTTGGGGTTTAAAAAGAAAGGCTGTATATAGTAAATAGCTTAAAAAAAATAGGTTTATATTAAAATAATTTATTTTGAAAATTGTCCAGAGCCAAACTGTTCAATTCCTAATCTCCATTCTATCAATTCAATTTAAATTTCCACTTCCATTTAAATTGACTCAATTCCAATTTAAATAACTTCAATTTCCATTGAAATTGATTTAACCCCAATTCAAGTTGAATTAATCTCAATTTCTTTCTAAATTCAAATCAAATTTCATTTGAATTTTAAACCTATTTAACTTTATTGACAAATCGAAATTATTTAAATCAATTTAAATTTGAACTAATTTCAAATTCAGTCCCACTCTAAACCATCTTGAATTATATAAATTCGAGTTAAATTTCAAATGTTAGTTTAACTACTTAAAGCAAATCAACCTTTATCTAAAGTCTTTAAACAATTTAATTCCGAGTCCAAATTTCAAAATTCAATTTTAACTTTGCCTTTACTTAACTTGTTTTCAAAGTTCAAATAAGAGTTCAAAATAATTTTATCTCTAAATTTCTATTTATTACCAAAATTTATCTTTCGATTTTGAAACCGATTCTTTAACAATTTTAATTTACAAATTAAATTCTTCACATTCAAATCTTAAGTTCAAAGTAATCCCATATCCTTAATTTCAAACTAAAGTTTAAATTTTCTTTTATCTCAATAATGGATATATTACCACAACCCATTTCTTCGTTTATTTAAACAAATCCAATTCACAGTTTAGAGATTATTAATAACAATAGGATAATATTATCCAAATTATTTTAAAACATCCATCCATTTCCAAATTTCCAGATCTCAAACCCATTTTGAGGTCATACAAGCTCCCCATTCAAATCCACCGTTTAACTTCCCAAGTTAAATTTCAATTTCATCTTGAAATTTCAAATTTAGATTGTTCGTTCTAAACTTATTTAATTTCCCTAAAATTAAATTCACTTCAATTTAATCCAGACAACTTTACCCAATTTGAATTCCCATTTCAAATTTCAAAATTCTTTCCAACTTATAAGTTCAAAACTTATATCATTTTGGGGTTTACATCACACTTCACGGAAAATCTAAACTCAACACCTTAGAGTTTATTTCAAATCATCTTTGATAATATGTATATCCACACATATATACATATTTGCTTCTTGGCCTTCCAAGCCATATTTTTTTTATTTTTAAATTTAAACCACCATTGGTTTTAATTCAAAACAGTTTTCTTTAAAGCTTTTAAACACTCTTACTTAAAATAAGATAACATTAAAAATAATCTGAATAATATCATTTGTTCTTTCTTTAACATTTTGAACAATTCAAATGTTTCTAGATTTAGGTTTTAAAACTCCATTATTTAAATCCACTTCAATTTACAAGTTATACTCAACTAAGTTTACTTCCTTAAAACTTCATTATTTTAGGATATTAACCAAGGTTTTTACAACTGGAAACCAATTCACTATTATCTTATTCTAAAAATTCTTCTCCAAATTCAAGATTTTAATTTCAATTTGGATTAATCCTAATTCCCATTTATACATACATACATACATACATATATATATATATATATATATATTTATCACGTAATTCTTATTCAATTTCAATATCCAACTACCAATTATTGCTTTATAAATAAAATATAAGCTTTTATAAAAATTATTCATTAAAACCATTTTAAAAACATTTACATAAGAAAATAGCAAGTACGCTCTCTTATATATATGCACTCAACTCATTCTAGGGTACCACTGTCCCTATCCTTAATGAGTGCACCCACCAGATCCAAGGTTCTCACTTAACCTTCAGCTCTGATACCAAACGTAACAACCCGGAAATTTCGATGTCGAATATTCCAGATAGCTAAGAAAAGAAGGGAAGAGATAGAAGGAAAAGAAGAAAACAGAAACACTAAAACACAGATTCTCACATTCGCAGCGGACCAAAATATAATATCAAACTATAACAGTTATACAAAGGAAATATGTGCTTGACAAATTACACTTTAATACATCAGAGTTACAGCGTATACACAAACACCGGACATATACAATCAACATGTCCCAGACAATCTGTAATATATTATAGCGGAAAACACTCTATACGTTCCTGCCATCCAGCTCGCCTCTTGAGCTCCAGAACGTCCTTACTTGAAAATTTGTAATGCTCGGACTGACCCGAGCATTACATCAAAGTAAAACCCGGGTCAGGCTAGGAACCAGCGTGAGTAAACCCATCTAACATGAAATTACCAATGCAATATACTTATTTAAAAACCCGGGTAACTCGTACCTTTACAAGTTCTTACTTATCATAGTAAATCACATCTTACATTCATAACTAGGCATCTTTACTCAGATTAAATGACCAATCTTACATCAGTTATTCCATTCCTAGCCTATTAATTCCAAAAATCAAATTCATATAGAATTTATTACAGATTACAATTCGAAGTGCTTTCGGGTATTTACTTATACCCGACCCCGGTCTCTTCGTTTCCAATGTCATTTCGTAACAACTGTTTAAGTTTTAAACAGTTCAATTTATTCAAAATTACATATTTACATTGTCGTTCTCAGATAGACAAACCATATTATCATAGTTTAATTCAACATAACATACCACATAGCATCTCATATCAGAGATATCAAATCCAAGGCATTCAATATTATTCGATCATCTATAAGCAAGATTAATTAATCATACCACATTAATTAATTTAAATAAATTAATTAAATTCCTTTGATCACTTTTAGTCATGCTTTCTTAACATTAATTACAAACCATTAACTAATCATCCCTTAATTATCCCCTTTAATTACATTAAGTAATTAGTCTTAATTAATAATACAAATTAATTAATCTTCACCTATTCACATTAATCACATTTATCCTTAATTAATTGCTCAAATTAATTGTCCTATAATATCTTACATTGATTAATTATCCTTTAATTAATCATACTCATTAATTAACTAATCCGTAATTAATTTCCTTAATTAATTGCACTGAGTAATTAATCCTTAATAAATTCCATTAAGTAATGCCCCTTTTTATTTACTTCCATCAAGTAATTATCCCATTGGTTAATTATCCCAAATAATTAACTCCTTGATTAATTATGTTAATTAATCCTTTAATTAATTACATAGAGTAATTAACACTTAATTACTTCCACTAAGTCATTATCCACTAATTACCTTTATTAAGAATTTTTTTTTATCCATTACTTTCAATAATTACTCTTTAATTACTAACCCTAATTAATTATATTTTATAAATTTCAATAAGTAGTTATACTAAATCAATTATTTTTAGTGATTATCCATATTTAATTAACTAATTAATTTTCTCAACTTAATTTCTCTAATTAATAATTTCAAAATCACTAGTTATTAAACACATATTTAATTCCATCACTTCATTTTATTTTGTGATACTTAGGAATTTAATTTATTAAAACTTTATTTTTAAAAACAGGTTAATAAGATTTCTCTGCCTACAAAACATGACTTACCTATATATTTCAAAGTTAACACCCTAACGAAGCAACCCGAGCCAGATCTTATTTTTCTCGTGCCAAAAACCGAGCTCCTCTTCAACTATATCACTTCGAGACAAACCCCACATTTACTCGAGTCCGACCCGAGGCAGTTGCTTCTTCCCAAAACTCAAGCATCGCCAGACAATACAAGGTGCACATGTACATATGTTCCGGTAGTCATCGAACATCGTCGTGACCACCAGCATAACACCCACGCTCCTCTCATACGTTTCGACCACCCAGGTACAGCAAAATCGACGAGAAACAAATTCGAACCTGTCGAAACTACCACAATTCCAAACTTGCCGACAAAAACCTCCACGCCTCGTCAATCTGGTTCACCACAATTTATGCCGACCCACCATAATCTTCATCTCTATCCCATACATCATTCCCACTTTCCCCGATCACACCCGATCCATTCTCGCCGGCACAATGATCCCGATTCTTCATCGAACCCAACAGGTTCTCAAAACTTATTTCCTCCTCGTTGCGCCACCACGGCATGCTAAAATCTTTCTGATCAGTTTTCCCATTATCTTCGTCCCCCGAGCCATCTTTGACCAGAACCTTGAGCATCCTAGATCTGTCGATCATTAGAATTTGCTCGAAACCCCTTCGCTGATCAACATGCAATCCCACTCGAAATACTTACTTAAAAATCGTGATTTTTCTACTAAAAATCCTAGATTTTGATAATAATTCAGATTTTAATCATGAAACCAGAAATTATTCAATTCAAAAATTGATATAAATTGAAATTCACTATATTCCTCTTCTCCTGTTCATAACATCAAATAAATCTTGAAAATATTTTTAAATTTGGTATTCTGTTAAAAAAAACTGATTTTGTTTACAAATCATAGCCTAAAGAAGATCATATAAGGTGAACTTGATTTTTAAATCAACTCTGCATCCTGTAAAACTTAGAACATAGCTCTGTGCATATATATACTGACATGCACACCAACCAGTACAAATTTCACACACATGCAAGCATCATACCACAGTTTTCACAACACTATTTCAAGCAATATTTGTAAACATCAATGTAAAACAGATTTGGGCTATTTGATAAGGTTATTTACTCACTGTAACAAATGTTTGAAAGAGAACAGAGTGAACCAACTTGTACTGGTGGATACTGCATAATCTTCTGTTGTTTATAATCTTCACTTACTCACAGATTTAGATAAGGTTTCAAATTTAAAGATGAAGTTTTCTCATTGAAAATATGGAACAGAGATGCTTTAAAAATATGGAAATTGTTTTTTTTATCAAGAACTGATTTTTGAAAACTTGAATTTGCTCTGGACTTTGATCTGGAATAGCCTTGATAAATGTTGAGTTGATCCTTGAATTTGATCAAGTTGAAAACTGTTTGATTCGTTTGCTTCCAATTTGAAAATTTGAGCTTGAATCTGTTTTGAGCTGATCTAATCTTGCTTTTATTTTTCTAAGTTGATTTTTTGGTTTGCTTTAATTTTGCTTTTAGACTTAGCTTGTGGTTTATTTTTTAATTTCTGTTTCAGGTTTGAATTTTTTGAAACATCTGAAAGAAAATGGAAGTAGGGGTAGAAAGATATATGTATAACTTTGCTCATCATTTAATTCATTAATTTAAAAATAAAAAGAGAATGACACTTGTAAATCTCATGATGTATTTATCTTACATTTGTTTAAATGCATGTTATAATTGTTACGAATGTTTAAAATGTGTTTTATCTTGTTTACACTTGAAATTTTGCATATTAATATGTCTTTAATTAACCTATGCATCATATTAACATATGTTTTATAGTTAAATTTATATATAAAATTTTAAAAGAGAGCATATATTCCTTTTATCCAATTCTTATTTCAAACTATTATACTTTTAAATAAATAAATATTTATCTATGTATATTTCCTTAAAGAATAACATTTAAATATTTAGTTACACATTAATAAATAAACACATATATATATAGATATTATATATAAGTCTTTAAAAATATAAATTTAACTTTTAAAATAGCTTTTGAAAAATTATTACATTAATTTAAAATTCTATTTATTTACATCCAGATATTTTAATATTTTTATTTGTTCAATTTACAAACTTAGTAATTTAATAAATTTTAATCCTGTTAATTACCAATTAACAGATATCCAAAATCTGGGTTATCACACTTATGAAGAAACAGAGAGCCTCGGTCTTTTTTGGAAATTTTATTTTCTTAAATTTGAATCTGCATCTTGACTTGATTTTTTTTGATGTTGATCTTGATACTTTGATTAGCTTGATTCCAAACTGAGATCTTCACTTTTGTTTCCAGCTTTTGAATTTTGCCTTCAGTTTCTGTTTTTTCCTTTTTTTTCTTTCTTTTGCCTGGTTTTAGTTTTACTGGCTTTGGATTTTCTTGTTTCTTTGATAATGAAAGTAAAAGTGTAAATGAGAAAGGATTAGGAATGTACATCTCTGATTTGTCATTTATTTTAATTTTTATAAAGATAGTTGTTAATTTTACTTACAAATGTCATTTGCATGTAATATTTGATTTACACTTGTTAAAATGCAAAGTGAATTTGTTTACATTTGTAATTATAATGTACCTAATATGTTTATGTATTTTTATATAATATCCTTTATCAAATTTTATTCTTATTTATGTCTTACTCTATTTATTAATTACTTAAATCTATGTAATACCTTTTTACATGTATGTTTTAAATCCTTATATATTTACAAACTACCTTTGCTTAAATTTATTTAATTTTTTATACTTAAACCCTTTCATTTAATTAATTTATGAATCATGTTTTTCTTAGATGTTTATATATACAAAGAAAATGTATTATGTTTACAAATGTATATTAAATCTTTTATCTAATTTTATTCAAATTTGGATTATTATGTATTTAAACTTAAATATATTTATTAATTTACTATAAGATTCATCATGTTGATTTAATTATTATAGTTTCAAATCCACTTATATATATTTAGACATGTATTTATCCAAATAAAATCAGTTAATAATCCAATTCTACCAGTCCCCAACTCTAGACTGCCCTGTGGAAAATTGTGGGCACCTAGAGTTTAGGAAGGGAACAGTAAACTCCAGGTCAGTCATAGGACTGGTATGAGCAAACAAAAACAGTTTATTTTTAAAATGAACAACCAAGGATGAAAATTTTAAATCCGCAATGCTTTTTAGAAAATGAAACTACCATAAGGCCTCCCGCCACACACACAATGCAACGCAGAATTGGAGAAGATTTCTCGTTATGATAGTCAAATATGCTTGATACGCGAAAACCATTTTGATATTATTATTAGTGCATAGTGCAGAAATAATTTCGAAAATATAATATTAATCTTAGCCAGCATATAACCATTATTGCATGCCTACTATAACTACCATGTTCAATAGCAGGTTACCACCACATTCCATGGCAGGTTATACAACTAAAATCGTACAGGGATCGTATTGTTTTGTTTGGATTTCCAACAAAAGGTCAGGCTAAGGAACTTCCTACTGCCACATGGGTACGCCTCTGGAGGGACGTCTTGAGAACTTAACCTGTTTTCTGCCAACATAAGGCCGGGTTACCTCTGTAACTAGGTAACTACTACACGAGCATGCCATCCCCCGGTTGTTTGCGACCTTTATCCGAGGTAACTCTAATCCAACAACCACAAAGCAATCACAAAGTAATAGATTTGCAGTGACCACATGAGTTAAGTATCTGGGCTCCATACCATGATACCACCCTTTTCAGAAGGGAATGACACACCCTAATGGGAGTGACCCTCATAATCTTGCCGCATCTTTCCTGTTTCGACCATTTCCGGGGTGTGAGGTCCTGATGCAGTCTCGTCCACAAAGCTACGCTTTATAAAAATGCCATGCTTTGATCAACAAATGATACATAGCAGCACTCAGCATGCCGCACTACCAAATTGGGAGTATATCACTGATAACTATCAAATACATAACCTTTGAGCACGTACGTCTCAGAGAAGGGTGTTAAGCTAAGAGAATAAATTCTCCACCACCAAGAAGAAATGTATTTGATAGAGATCAGTTTTATATCTCAAAGTGTAATGTTACACATACAACCATACAAGTCTGTTCCGGGTTCGAATAGAACCGAAGGCACTTCCGAATAAGCCCTTGCAATCCGGGCATCCACAATTCTGATCGGACTCCCCATCACATATGGAGAACTCTATACCGGAGCAACTCAGTGTAGAGTCAATCGACAGGTTATCCTATCGTTCTCGAAAACACCCGGTTTTCACCAATGGTCCTCAATTGCAATGCATAACATCGTATCACTATTCGGAATGGGTTATATGACACAAGGTCCTCTCCCGGCTAAACCGGATAGTGAGCGCAATATTTAAAACATATGGATATTGGGATTTCAGTTAAGTCACAACTTTTAAAAAAACCCGAAACCTTTCTTCAAATGGTTTAGACAAATTACCATTTCAAATCTTTAAACAAAAAGATTCATTTCATAAAGTTCACCTAGTTTCAGTAAGATCCATTCATAGATTTTCAAAACAATTTCCATTTCAATTAGGATTAACTCATCCAATCTTTAAATCAAAGATTTAACTTATAGCTTTCAAACCGTTTCCAAAGATTCATTCATAACTTGGAAAACCATTTTCATTTTAGACTTGAAATCCCTTTAACACAAATTGGAAATTCATTTCTTATATGAAAGCTTTTATTATTTGAAAACAAATAGTTTTTGTTTCGAAAAAATACGATTTCATTTATGCAAGTTAAAATCTTTGGGTTAAATTCAAAGTCACAAAATGATACTTTAAAGAATGGTTTAACCCATATATAACTTGTATAACATCTTTAAACCATAGTTTCTAAACATAGAATTCAATTTCAAATTTTGAATTTAAATTTAAATCAAATTATTAAATTTCAAAACTTTATTAAGTTATTCAAAATAACTTTCATCTTTAAAACACCTTTTCAAAAGCTTTCCACTTTTAACCCAATTCCATTTCCAAAACCGTTTGGATTCAAAATTCAAATTTCTAAAACCATTTCAAAAATTTGTGACTTAACCAATTTCCTCGTGCAATCCATATTTGTGTGTGTATAGTGTAGTCGAGGGATTTCACACGATAGTGCAACAACATCAATCATCACAGATTCATTTTCATTAATTAATTAACCTTAATTACTTTCATTTAGTAATTATCTTTAAGTAATTAATTACCTTTTAATTACTTATTATTAATTAAACTTAATTAATTAATTATCCTTAATTAATAGTATTAATTAATTTAACTTTTAATTAATAAAACAACCCTTAATCATTATTCTTAATTAATCACATTAATCAATCATCCTCTAAGTAATAATTTATCCTTTAATTATCTTAATTAATTTTACTTTATCAACTACATTAAGTAATTGTACTTTTGTTACTTAAAACTTTAATAAATCAAAGATAAACTATTTATTTTTCTTAATCACTTAATCATCAATTTAAATCAAATGCTTGAAATCATTTTATTTTGAAACCATTAGAGATTAAATAAGACAATTTGTCTAATACAAAATTTTATAAACCAAAACAATTTTAAAACACTTGACTTTAAAAATTAAAACTTGAACCTTGTTAAATCAAATCTACTTTGGAAACTTGTCTTTGTATTTCTTTGAAAACTCATTTATTTTAAATAGACTTTAAAGTTTTTTTTAAATAGATTGCTAAGAAAACTTAATCCTTTTAAAATAACTTTAAAACTTGTTCAGGCTTTATAATTGAAACCTGGTAATAAACTCACTGTCCAGTTTTAAAATTTGTTAACAACCAAAACAACCCGAGCCAGATGAAACTTTTACTCGAGCTTTACTTCGAGTTAATTATGTTTCTCCCGACCACGAACTCGAGCACTCCACTTCTTTCCCAAGCCTGAAATCAACAGGCACACAAATGAATTCGTGCACGTGCATGATCAATCGGAGTGACTCCGATCATCGTTGATGACACCAACCCATTGCCGAAGATTCACCTACCTTGCCTGAGCACCCAGATCTCTTAGCTTCGTAGTAGATCAAAATCGAGACCATCTATTACCATTAGGAACTAACACAGTCACCTAAAATCACTTCGTGTCGGCGATTATGACCACCAGTCATCATGCAACCTTGCCCATAACCTTGCTAAAGACCACCGCAACGATCCCCCTCGCACCGGTGATACTCGATCCATCCGAGACACTGTGGTGGCCCAATTTCCAGCCTCAACACCAACTAGGGTTAAACCCTACATCTTCAAATGGCCGCTACCATGGTGGATAAAAAATTGCGCCACCATTTTTCTGATGATCTTAACTACCCAAGCTAACTCCAGCTCCAACCTCGTGCCCATTGAACGACGCGATCACTAGAACTTTGCCAGAGTAGCATATTCTATTTAATCCAAAATTTCCATTGACCGTGAATCTAAAAATCATGTTATTAACATCAAAATTCACGATTTCCTAACACGAGTCAAATCCTATAATCCAATTATGAAATTTAAATACTTGGTTTCCTGGTAAAAATGCTTTTTTTACTATCATTTCTTATTTTCAAAAAATTTATCAATTATTTTAGCTGGAATTTATATTTAAAAACGATATTACACACATTCAAACATTTTTCATATAGAAACCATAATCTAATTTCGTTTGGACAAAAAGATATAGATTAAATTGAGTGAACTGAAATTTGTATTATAAACAGAGTAGTATAAACATGTTCAAACAGACCTGCATATCAAAGGAGTCCAAAATCATTTTCCAGTAAAATATCTTATTAATTTTACTTACAAATATTTTTAAAAGCAGCATTAGATTAATATGAACAAATTTTCTTTAAGGATTAAAGCATAACATCAATTATATAAGGAGGATTTAAATTTAAAAAAAAATAGGTTTAGCTTATACTGTTTAAACAGAGGTATATAATAAGATACACAGACATTCAAAAACATGCATTCATATCCATTCATTTTCACAGGCAAACCAAAATAGGAATATGGGTTTGAGGGTTTGCACACCAGGAATGAAGACAGAGGACAAGAAATACTTTTGAAACCTGGAAAATATAATTTGATTTTGCAAATCTGGAACTCTGATTTTGATGTTGTTGATTTTATCCTCAGGTTGAAGATTGTTTTCTGGTTTGATTTCTTTGATTTGAAAACTTGTTTTCAATGTTGAATCTGATCTGGATCTTGATTTGTTTGAGAAGGTAGTTGATCTTGCATGTTTGATTTTGTTGAATACCTAATACAGTTTGATAGCTTTGATTACAGGCTTTGTAAAACTTCCAGGTTTGTAACTTCCAAACTTGATCTTGAAACAGATTCTTGATTTTTAAACTGCTATTTTTGTTTTTATTGTTTTCTTTCTTTTTCTTTGATCTCTGTTTTGCTTTGATATGTTGATCTCGAATTAAGCTTGCATTTGTTTTTGATTTGCTTTGCATCTTGTTTGATTTTTAGGTTTTGAATTCTTTTGTTTTGAGGTTGTTCCATTGTTTCAGGCTTTTAAGTCATTGAATTTCTCTTGCTTAGATTTTCTTTTTGAAAGATGATAAAGGTTTTGGGAAAAGAGGATGTAAATATTTAAGCTGATAAATGAAGTAACCAAGCTTTTGTTTTCAGATTTTGAAGGTAAGGAGAGAAAAGTGTAGAGCTGAAATAACTTCTTTTTTCTAATATATGTTTATATTTCAAAAGAAAGAGAAAATTTGCCATTTGTCTTTGTTAAGCTAACATTTGTAATTATATGTTGTTACTTATTAACGTTTGTCACATGTTTCTTGAATTATGTTTAAGTCCTCACTCTAATTATTTTTACAAATTTGTATTTTAACCTTGTTTATAATTAATTTATAACTTTGCTTTAAACCCTTCTTTATTTTAAAGTTTGTGAATCATATCTTAATGTTTTTAACTTATATATATTTAGAAATTATATTTTAGACCTTACTTTACTTTTAATTCATGAAACATGTTTTATCTATTTTATACTTACGTATGTGTTATGTATTCAATTTTTTTATACTTATATTTTCAAAGGATATATTTTACAATATCAAAACTTTACATCTATACTAACCATATTTTATTCCAAGTATATAAAAGAAACATAATTTAAATCTTTATCACATCTCATTTTATATTTTACTTAAATTATTATACTTAAATGGATATCTAAAAATAAGCACTAGTGTTAAAAATGCTCAACTTAACTTTATAGTAGATATTGATTTTTTTTTTGAATTTAAAAATATAACTTTCAAATCAAAATTGATATATACACACATATATAATTTAGAAAACAATTTTTATTACTTTTTAAAATATAGAGTTTTCCAATCCAATTTATTATTTAAACATTTATTTTTAAATTTCAAATTCAATTTATTTGTAAAATATTTACAATCGAATTCCCCAATTAAACTCAATTTCTTTTCGAAAATATTTACCTTAGAGTTTCAAATTCAAAATCTATCTATATATATTCATAAATAAATTTATTCAAAATTTTTCAAATTAATTCACAATCTAATCCACAAATTTATTTTAATCACAAATTTGAATTCGTCTTAAAACCGGGATCGTTACGGATTCCCCCTCTTAAGAAAATTTCGTCCCCGAAATTTGCAAGGGAGACAACAAAGAAAAGATGAAAGATAGAGAATTATCTTTTCAGATCAAACTGAATATTTATTCTACATTTGTCTTACCAAATCAGAATACAATCAAAAATTATGAGGACAAACTCTTTCAAGATTACACAAGATACTCGGGTCACGAGATCTACGAAATAAGTAGGGCACTGGTTAGTCCGAAGGGATAACTAACCATTCGTAGAATATGTCGGACCCCAGAGAATAAATAGATAGATACAATCTTCTACAATTTCTCAAACACTAGGTTTGGATTCCAAATTCAAATTGGAATACCCCAGTGTATATACCAACTTGTCCCTCTTCGGACTTTGACCCACACAAGAAACATAATTCCAAATTTGGTTTTAATCGATATCGTTTTATTGATTCAATTCAAATTAAACTATATATTTGTTAACCAATTTAACTCAATTTAAAATTTCCAATTTATTTTAAATTTTCAATTTCAAATTCAAATTCATTAAAGTTTAAATCAAAAAACTGATAAGAAAACGATGAAGATACGAAGTAAGGATTTTCTACAACGTCTCGTAGGGCCACCATCACACCGAAGCTTCTCCCTCGAGCTGCCACGAAGCAATCAAAAGAATTTGAAATCAAATCAAAGGAGATTGATAGAGAAATTGTTTCTGCTATTACAGGGTATTGACCATTTGTCGGGTACTCCCCTGTCCCCTATCTCGTCCCCTTCTTGCACTCATACTCACTATCAGTGGACAGTAAGAGAATTTACCAAGGCATTCGAATGGATTTCTTAGGGATACTCATTCTAGGTTATACTTCACCCTATCTCTAATGAGTTACATAATGTGTTATACTCCTGAGCTAAAGTTTCAACCTTCAGCTTTGATACCAAATGTAACGACCCTGACTCGACCTTCGAAAATCGGCACCGAATACGTCACTCGTATTCAAATGCCTCAGATCCAAACGTCGAATCTAGTTCGTTGGAGCTTATAACACATTAAGTACAACACAACGGAAGAACATGAATATATCAATATACGACATTGATACAGTATCTGATACAACAATGAATACAATAGAATGATACAATAGATATCAACACTATCAAAGATACAAGACATAACGGAAAGAATATCTTCAATAGAATACATCTCCAAAAGAATCCAACTCCAAAATGCAACTGCAACTCCATCTCCAAACTAACTCGAACCTCCCATCACGTATGGACAAAGCTAAGCAAGGTCAATCGTCCAAAGACTAAAGAAGATTCCCAAAGATAGAAAGCTACCGAATCTACACCTACCACTCGACAATCTGAAAAACCCAACTCTAGACTGCCAGTATGGAAAATTATGGGCACCCAGAGTTTAGGAAGGGAACAATAAACTCCAGGTCAGTCATGGGACTGGTATGAGCAAACAAAAATAGTTTATCTTTAAAACGAACAACCAAGGATTTAAAAAATTTAAATCCGCAATGCTTTTTAGAAAATGAAACAACCATAAGGCCTCCCGCCACACACACAATGCAAACGCAGAATTGGAGGAAATTTCTCCTTATGATAGTCAAATATGCTTGATACGCGAAAACCATTTTGATATTATTATTAGTGCATAGTGCAGAAATAATTTCGAAAGTATAATATTAATCTTAGCCAGCATACAACCATTATTGTATGCCTACTATAGCTACCATGTTCAATAGCAGGTTACCGCCATATTCCATGGCAGGTTATACAACTAAAACAGTACAGGGATCGTATCGTTTTGTTTGGATTTCCAACGAATGGTCAGGCTAAGGAACTTTCTACTACCACATGGGTACGCCTCTGGAGGGACATCCCGAGAACTTAACCAGTTCTCTGCCAACACAAGGCCGGGTTACCTCTGTAACTAGGTAACTACTACATGAGCATGCCATCCCCCGGTCGTTTGCGACCTTTATTCGAGGTACCTCTAATCCAACAACCATAAGGCAATCACAAAGTAATAGATTTGCAGTGACCACATGAGTTAAGTATCTGGGCTCCATACCATGATACCACCCTTTTCCAGAAGGGAATGACATACCCTAAAGGGAGCGACCCACATAACCTTGCCGCATCTTTCCTGTTTCGGCCGTTTCTGGGATGTGAGGTCCTGATGCAGTCTCGTCCACAAAGCTACGCTTTACACGAAAGCCATGTTTTGATCAACAAATGATACACAGCAGCACTCAGCATGCCACATTACCAAATTGGGATTATGTCACTGATAACTATCAACTACATAACCTCTGAGCTTGTACGTCTCAGAGAAGGGTGTTAAGCTAAGAGAATAAATTCTCCGCCACCAAGCAGAAATGTATTTGATAGAGATCAGTTTTATATATCAAAGTATAATGTCAGACATATAACCATACAATTCTGTTCCAGGTTCGAACAGAACTGAAGGCACTTCCGAAGAAGCCCTTGCAATCCGGGCATCCACAATTCCGATCGGACTCCCCATCACATATGGAGGACCCACTGGAGCAACACAGTGTAGAGTCAATCGACAGGTTATCCTATCGTTCTCGAAGACACCCGGTCTTCACCACCGGTCTTCAGTTGCTATGCATAAAGTCGTATCACTATTCGGAATGGGTTATATGACACAAGGTCCTCTCCCGGCTAAATCGGATAGTAAGCGTAATATTTAAAACATATGGATATTGGGATTTCAGTTAAGTCACAAATTTTAAAAAAACCCAAAACCTTTCTTCAAATGGTTTAGACAAACCATTTCAAATCTTTAAACAAAAAGATTCATTTCACAAAGTTCACCCAGTTTCACAATGATCCATTCTTAGATTTCAAAACAATTTCCATTTCAATTAGGATTAACAATCTTTAAATCAAAGATTTAACTTATAGCTTTCAAACCGTTTCCAAAGATTAATTCATAACTTGGAAAACCATTTTCATTTTAGACTTGAAATCCCTTTAACACAAATTGGAAATTCATTTCTTATATGAAAGCTTTTATTATTTGAAAACAAATAGTTTTTGTTATGGAAAAATCCGATTTCATTTATACAAGTTAAAATCTTTGGGTTATATTCAAAGTCCCAAAAGGATACTTTAAATATGGTTTAACCCATATATAACTTGTATAACATCTTTAAACCATAGTTTCTAAACACAGAATTCAATTTCAAATTTTGAATTTAAATTTAAATCAAATTATTAAATTTCAAAACTTTATTAAGTTATTCAAAATAACTTTCATCTTTAAAACACCTTTTCAAAAGCTTTCCACTTTTAACCCAATTCCATTTCCAAAACCGTTTGGATTCAAAATTCAAATTTCTAAAACCATTTCAAATTTTTTTGACTTAACCAATTTCCTCGTGCAATCCATAGTTGTGTTATATAGTGTAGTCCAAGGATTTCACACGATAATGCAACAACATCAATCATCACAGATTCAATTATATCAATATCGATAAGCGGTATAATCCTATAACGCTTATCTTCCATTCACAGATTTACAGATAGGTAATATAAATTCATCGCAGACAAATAAATTACATTTATCACAGCTTAAATCGGAACAATTCATATCACAAAGCATCACACAATTCAAAGCATTCCATACCATTCAAACATCCACAAGTAAAATTAATTAATTATCAGATTAATTTGAATCAGATTAATTACTTATGAATAAATTACTAATCCTGGTTAATTAATCATTAATTAATTTCAAACCATTTGAATTAATTATCCTTTAATAATAAATTAATTAACCTTTAATTATTCTTTAATTATTAACCACTCAATCTTTAATCAATAAATAATTAACCTTTAATTATTTTCCTTATCCTTTAATTAATTATCCTGAATTAATTACATTAATTAATTAACCCTTAATTAATTATCAATTAATTTCAATAATTGATTATCCTTTAATCATTTTCATTAATTAATTAACCTTAATTACTTTCATTTAGTAATTATCTTTAAGTAATTAATTACCTTTTAATTACTTATTATTAATTAAACTTAATTAATTAATTATCCTTAATTAATAGTATTAATTAATTTAACTTTTAATTGATAAAACTACCCTTAATCATTATTCTTAATTAATCACATTAATAAATCATCCTCTAAGTAATAATTTATCCTTTAATTATCTTAATTAATTTTACTTTATCAACTACATTAAGTAATTGTACTTTTGTTACTTAAAACTTTAATAAATCAAAGATAAACTATTTATTTTTCTTAATCACTTAATCATCAATTTAAATCAAATGCTTGAAATCATTTTATTTTGAAACAATTAGAGATTAAATAAGATAATTTGTCTAATACAAAATTTTATAAACCAAAACAATTTTAAAACACTTGACTTAAAAATTAAAACTTGAACCTTGTTAAATCAAATCTACTTTGGAAACTTGTCTTTGTATTTCTTTGAAAACTCATTTATTTTAAATAGACTTTAAAGTTTTGTTTTAAATAGATTGCTAAGAAAACTTAATCCTTTTAAAATAACTTTAAAACTTGTTCAGGCTTTATAATTGAAACCAGGTAACAAACTCACCGTCCAGTTTTAAAATTTGTTAACAACCAAAACAACCCGAGCCAGATGCAACTTTTACTCGAGCTTTACTTCGAGTTAATTATGTTTCTCCCCAACCACGAACTCGAGCACTCCACTTCTTTCCCAAGCCTGAAATCAACAGGCACACAAATGAATTCGTGCACGTGCATGATCAATCGGAGTGACTCCGATCATTGTTGATGACACCAACCCATTGCCGAAGATTCACCTACCTTGCCTAAGCACCCAGATCTCTTAGCTTAGCCGTAGATCAAAATTGAGGCCATTTATTACCATTAGGAACTAACACAGTCACCTAAAATCACTTCGTGCCGGCGATTATGACCACCAGTCACCACGCAACCTTGCCCATAATCTTGCTAAAGACCACCGCAACGATCCCCCTCGCACCGGTGATACTCGATCCATCCGAGACACTGTGGTGGCCCAATTTCCAGCCTCAACACCAACTAGGGTTAAACCCTACATCTTCAAAAGGCCGCTGCCATGGTGGATAAAAAATTGCGCCACCATTTTTCTGATGATCTTAACTACCCAAGCTAACTGCAACTCCAACCTCGATTCCATTGAACGACGCGATCACCAGAACTTTGCCAGAGTACCATATTCTATTTAATCCAAAATTTCCATTGACCGTGAATTTCAAAATCATGTTATTAACATCAAAATTCACGATTTCCTAACACGAGTCCAATCCTGTAATCCAATTATGAAATTTAAATACTTGGTTTCCTGGTAAAAATGATTTTTTTACTGTCATTTCTTATTTTCAAAAAATTTATCAATTATTTTAGCTGGAATTTATTTTTAAAAATGATATTACACACATTCAAAAAAAATTCATATAGAAACCATAATCTAATTTCATTTGGATAAAAAGATATGGATTAAATTGAGTGAACTGAAATTTGTATTATTAACAAGGTAGTATAAACATGTTCAAACAGACCTGCATATCAAAGGAGTCCAAAATCATTTTCCAGTAAAATATCTTATTAATTTTACTTACAAATATTTTTAAAAGTAGCATTAGATTAATATAAACAAATTTTCTTTAAGGATTACAGCATAACATCAATTATATAAGGAGGATTTAAATTTAAAAAAAAATAGGTTTAGCCTATACTGTTTAAACAGAGGTATATAATAAGATACACAGACATTCAAAAACATGCATTCGCATCCATTCATTTTCATAGGCAAATCAAAATAGGAATATGGGTTTGACGGTTTGCACACCAGGAATGAAGACAGAGGACATGAAATACTTTTGAAACCTGGAAAATATAATTTGATTTTGCAAATCTAGAACTCTGATTTTGATGTTGTTGATTTTATCTTCAGGTTGAAGATTGTTTTCTGGTTTGATTTCTTTGATTTGAAAACTTATTTTCAATGTTGAATCTGATCTGGATCTTGATTTGTTTGAGAAGGTAGTTGATCTTGCATGTTTGATTTTGTTGAATACCTAATACAGTTTGATAGCTTTGATTACAGGCTTTGTAAAATTTCCAGGTTTGTAACTTCCAAACTTGATCTTGAAACAGATACTTGACTTTTAAACTGCTGTTTTTGTTTTTTTGGTTTTCATTCTTTTTCTTTGATCTCTGTTTTGCTTTGATGTGTTGATCTCGAATTAAACTTGCATTTGTTTTTGATTTGCTTTGCATCTTGTTCGATTTTCAGGTTTTGAATTCTTTTGTTTTGAGGTTGTTTAATTATTTCAGGATTTTGAGTCATTGAATTTCTCTTGCTTAGATTTTCTTTTTGAAAGATGATAAAGGTTTTGGGAAAAGAGGATGTAAATATTTAAGCTGATAAATGAAGTAACCAAGCTTTTGTTTCCAGATTTTGAAGGTGAGGAGAGAAAAGTGTGGAGCTGAAATAACTTCTTTTTTCTAATATATGTTTATATTTCAAAAGAAAGAGAAAATTTGCCATTTGTCTTTGTTAAGCTAATACTTGTAATTATATGTTGTTACTTATTAACATTTGTCACATGTTTCTTAAATTATGTTTAAGTCCTCACTCTAATTATTTTTACAAATTTGTGTTTTAAACCTTGTTTATAATTAATTTATAACTTTGCTTTAAACCCTTCTTTATTTTAAAGTTTGTGAATCATATCTTATTGTTTTTAACTTATATATATTTACAAATTATATTTTAGACCTTACTTTACTTTTATTTCATGAAACATGTTTTATCTATTTTATACCTACGTATGTGTTATGTATTTAATTTTTTCATACTTATATTTTCAAAGGATATATTTTACAATATCAAAACTTTACATTTATACTAACCATATTTTATTCCAAGTATATAAAAGAAACATAATTTAAATCTTTATCACATCTCATTTTATATTTTACTTAAATTATTATACTTAAATGGATATCTAAAAATAAGCGCTAGTGTTAAAAATGCTCAACTTAACTTTATAGTAGATATTGATTTTTTTTGGAATTTAAAAATATAACTTTCAAATCAAAATAGATATGTACACATATATAATTTAGAAAACAATTTTTATTACTTTTTAAAATATAGTGTTTTCCAATCCAATTTATTATTTAAACATTTATTTTTAAATTTCAAATTCAATTTATTTGTAAAATATTTACAATTGAATTCCCAAATTAAACTCAATAGATAGATACAATCTTCTACAATTTCTCAAACACTAGGTGTGGATTCCAAATTCAAATTGGAATACCCCAGTGTATATACCAACTTGTCCCACTTCGGACTTTGACCCACACAAGAAACATAATTCCAAATTTGGTTTTAATCGATATCGTTTTATTGATTCAATTCAAATTAAACTTTATATTTGTTAACCAATTTAACTCAATTTAAAATTTCCAATTTATTTTAAATTTTCAATTTCAAATTCAAATTCATTAAAGTTTAAATCAAAAAACTGATAAGAAACCGATGAAGATACGAAGTAAGGATTTTCTACAATGTCTCGTAGGGCCACCATCACACCGAAGCTTCTCCCTCGAGCTGCCACGAAGCAATCAAAAGAATTTGAAATCAAATCAAAGGAGATTGATAGAGAAATTGTTTCTGCTATTGCAGGGTATTGACCATTTGTCGGGTACTCCCCTGTCCCCTATCTCGTCCTCTTCTTGCACTCATACTCACTATCAGTGGATATTAAGAGAATTTACCGAGGCATTCGAACGGATATCTTAGGGATACTCATTCTAGGGTATACTTCATCCTATCTCTAATGAGTTACATAATGTGTTATACTCCTGAGCTAAAGTTTCAACCTTCAGCTTTGATACCAAATGTAACGACCCTGACTCGACCTTCGAAAATCGGCACCGAATATGTCACTCGTATTCAAATGCCGCAGATCCAAACGTTGAATCTGGTTCGTCAGAGCTTATAACACATTAAGTACAACACAACGGAAGAACATGAATATATCAATATACGACATTGATACAATATCTGATACAACAATGAATACAATAGAATGATACAATAGATATCAACACTATCAGAGATACAAGACATAACGGAAAGAATATCTTCAATAGAATACATCTCCAAAAGAATCCAACTCCAAAATTCAACTGCAACTCCATCTCCAAACTAACTCGAACCTCCCATCACGTATGGACAAAGCTAAGCAAGGTCAGTCGTCTAAAGACTGAAGAAGATTCCCAAAGATAGAAAGCTACCGAATGTACACCTACCACTCGACTATCTGAAAAACCCAACTCTAGACTGCCCGTGTGGAAAATTATGGGCTCCCAGAGTTTAGGAAGGGAACAATAAACTCCAGGTCAGTCATGGGACTGGTATGAGCAAACAAAAATAGTTTATCTTTAAAACGAACAACCAAGGATTTAAAAAATTTAAATCCGCAATGCTTTTTAGAAACTACCATAAGGCCTCCCGCCACACACACAATGCAAACGCAGAATTAGAGGAGATTTCTCCTTATGATAGTCAAATATGCTTGATACGCGAAAACCATTTTGATATTATTATTAATGCATAGTGTAGAAATAATTTCGAAAGTATAATATTAATCTTAGCCAGCATACAACCATTATTGTATGCCTACTATAGCTACCATGTTCAATAGCAGGTTACCGCCATATTCCATGGCAGGTTATACAACTAAAACGTTACAGGGAACGTATTGTTTTGTTTGGATTTCCAACGAATGGTCAGGCTAAGGAAATTCCTACTGCCACATCGGTACGCCTCTGGAGGGACATCCCGAGAACTTAACCAGTTCTCTGCAAACACAAGGCCGGGTTACCTCTGTAACTAGGTAACTACTACATGAGCATGCCATCCCCCGGTCGTTTGCGACCTTTATTCGAGGTACCTCTAATCCAACAACCACAAAGCAATCACAAAGTAATAGATTTGCAGTGACCACATGAGTTAAGTATCTGGGCTCCATACCATGATACCACCCTTTTCCAGAAGGGAATGACATACCCTAAAGGGAGCGACCCTCATAACCTTGTCGCATCTTTCCTGTTTCGGTCGTTTCTGGGATGTGAGGTCCTGATGCAGTCTCGTCCACAAAGCTACGCTTTACACAAAAGCCATGTTTTGATCAACGAATGATACACAACAGCACTCAGCATGCCACATTACCAAATTGGGATTATATCACTGATAACTATCAACTACATAACCTCTGAGCTCGTACGTCTCAGAGAAGGGTGTTAAGCTAAGAGAATAAATTCTCCGTCACCAAGCAGAAATGTATTTGATAGAGATCGGTTTTATATCTCAAAGTATAATGTCATACATATAACCATACAATTCTGTTCCAGGTTCGAACAGAACCGATGGCACTTCCGAAGAAGCCCTTGCAATCTGGGCATCCATAATTCCGATCGGACTCCCCATCACATATGGAGAACTCTATACCGGAGCAACTCAGTGTAGAGTCAATCGACAGGTTATCCTATCGTTCTCGAAAACACCCGGTCTTCACCACCGGTCTTTAGTTGCAATGCATAACGTCGTGTCACTATTCGGAATGGGTTATATGACACAAGGTCCTATCCCAGCTAAACCGGATAGTAAGCGTAATATTTAAAACATATGGATATTGGGATTTCAGTTAAGTCACAAATTTTAAAAAAACCCAAAACCTTTCTTCAAATGGTTTAGACAAACCATTTCAAATCTTTAAACAAAAAGATTCATTTAACAAAGTTCACCCAGTTTCACAATGATCCATTCATAGATTTCAAAACAATTTCCATTTCAATTAGGATTAAAAATCTTTAAATCAAAGATTTAACTTATAGCTTTCAAACCGTTTCCAAAGATTAATTCATAACTTGGAAAACCATTTTCATTTTAGACTTGAAATCCCTTTAACACAAATTGGAAATTCATTTCTTATATGAAAGCTTTTATTATTTGAAAACAAATAGTTTTTGTTTTGGAAAAATCCGATTTCATTTATACAAGTTAAAATCTTTGGGTTATATTCAAAGTCCCAAAAGGATACTTTAAATATGTTTTAACCCATATATAACTTGTATAACATCTTTAAACCATAGTTTCTAAACATAGAATTCAAATTCAAATTTTGAATTTAAATTTAAATCAAATTATTAAATTTCAAAACTTTATTAAGTTATTCAAAATAACTTTCATCTTTAAAACACCTTTTCAAAAGCTTTCCACTTTTAACCCAATTCCATTTCCAAAACCGTTTGGATTCAAAATTCAAATTTCTAAAACCATTTCAAAAATTTTAGACTTAACCAATTTCCTCGTGCAATCCATATTTGTGTTATATAGTGTAGTCCAGGGATTTCACACGATAATGCAACAACATCAATCATCACAGATTCAATTATATCAATATCGATAAGGGGTATAATCCTATAACGCTTATCTTCCATTCACAGATTTACAGATAGGTAATATAAATTCATCGCAGACAAATAAATTACATTTATCACAGCTTAAATCGGAACAATTCATATCACAAAGCATCACACAATTCAAAGCATTCCATACCATTCAAACATCCACAAGTAAAATTAATTAATTATCAGATTAATTTGAATCAGATTAATTACTTATGAATAAATTACTAATCCTGGTTAATTAATCATTAATTAATTTCAAACCATTTGAATTAATTATCCTTTAATAATAAATTAATTAACCTTTAATTATTCTTTAATTATTAACCACTCAATCGTTAATCAATAAATAATTAACCTTTAATTATTTTCCTTATCCTTTAATTAATTATCCTGAATTAATTACATTAATTAATTAACCCTTAATTAATTATCAATTAATTTCAATAATTGATTATCCTTTAATCATTTTCATTAATTAATTAACCTTAATTACTTTCATTTAGTAATTATCTTTAAGTAATTAATTACCTTTTAATTACTTATTATTAATTAAACTTAATTAATTAATTATCCTTAATTAATAGTATTAATTAATTTAACTTTTAATTAATAAAACAACCCTTAATCATTATTCTTAATTAATCACATTAATCAATCATCCTCTAAGTAATAATTTATCCTTTAATTATCTTAATTAATTTTACTTTATCAACTACATTAAGTAATTGTACTTTTGTTACTTAAAACTTTAATAAATCAAAGATAAACTATTTATTTTTCTTAATCACTTAATCATCAATTTAAATCAAATGCTTGAAATCATTTTATTTTGAAACCATTAGAGATTAAATAAGACAATTTGTCTAATACAAAATTTTATAAACCAAAACAATTTTAAAACACTTGACTTTAAAAATTAAAACTTGAACCTTGTTAAATCAAATCTACTTTGGAAACTTGTCTTTGTATTTCTTTGAAAACTCATTTATTTTAAATAGACTTTAAAGTTTTTTTTTAAATAGATTGCTAAGAAAACTTAATCCTTTTAAAATAACTTTAAAACTTGTTCAGGCTTTATAATTGAAACCTGGTAATAAACTCACTGTCCAGTTTTAAAATTTGTTAACAACCAAAACAACCCGAGCCAGATGAAACTTTTACTCGAGCTTTACTTCGAGTTAATTATGTTTCTCCCGACCACGAACTCGAGCACTCCACTTCTTTCCCAAGCCTGAAATCAACAGGCACACAAATGAATTCGTGCACGTGCATGATCAATCGGAGTGACTCCGATCATCGTTGATGACACCAACCCATTGCCGAAGATTCACCTACCTTGCCTGAGCACCCAGATCTCTTAGCTTCGTAGTAGATCAAAATCGAGACCATCTATTACCATTAGGAACTAACACAGTCACCTAAAATCACTTCGTGTCGGCGATTATGACCACCAGTCATCATGCAACCTTGCCCAT
Organism: Allium cepa; assembly: GCA_030765085.1. Lineage (NCBI taxonomy): Eukaryota > Viridiplantae > Streptophyta > Magnoliopsida > Asparagales > Amaryllidaceae > Allium > Allium cepa. Next base: position 115,871,793 of record CM060932.1, read on the forward strand.
AACCTTGCTAAAGACCACCGCAACGATCCCCCTCGCACCGGTGATACTCGATCCATCCGAGACACTGTGGTGGCCCAATTTCCAGCCTCAACACCAACTAGGGTTAAACCCTACATCTTCAAATGGCCGCTACCATGGTGGATAAAAAATTGCGCCACCATTTTTCTGATGATCTTAACTACCCAAGCTAACTCCAGCTCCAACCTCGTGCCCATTGAACGACGCGATCACTAGAACTTTGCCAGAGTAGCATATTCTATTTAATCCAAAATTTCCATTGACCGTGAATCTAAAAATCATGTTATTAACATCAAAATTCACGATTTCCTAACACGAGTCAAATCCTATAATCCAATTATGAAATTTAAATACTTGGTTTCCTGGTAAAAATGCTTTTTTTACTATCATTTCTTATTTTCAAAAAATTTATCAATTATTTTAGCTGGAATTTATATTTAAAAACGATATTACACACATTCAAACATTTTTCATATAGAAACCATAATCTAATTTCGTTTGGACAAAAAGATATAGATTAAATTGAGTGAACTGAAATTTGTATTATAAACAGAGTAGTATAAACATGTTCAAACAGACCTGCATATCAAAGGAGTCCAAAATCATTTTCCAGTAAAATATCTTATTAATTTTACTTACAAATATTTTTAAAAGCAGCATTAGATTAATATGAACAAATTTTCTTTAAGGATTAAAGCATAACATCAATTATATAAGGAGGATTTAAATTTAAAAAAAAATAGGTTTAGCTTATACTGTTTAAACAGAGGTATATAATAAGATACACAGACATTCAAAAACATGCATTCATATCCATTCATTTTCACAGGCAAACCAAAATAGGAATATGGGTTTGAGGGTTTGCACACCAGGAATGAAGACAGAGGACAAGAAATACTTTTGAAACCTGGAAAATATAATTTGATTTTGCAAATCTGGAACTCTGATTTTGATGTTGTTGATTTTATCCTCAGGTTGAAGATTGTTTTCTGGTTTGATTTCTTTGATTTGAAAACTTGTTTTCAATGTTGAATCTGATCTGGATCTTGATTTGTTTGAGAAGGTAGTTGATCTTGCATGTTTGATTTTGTTGAATACCTAATACAGTTTGATAGCTTTGATTACAGGCTTTGTAAAACTTCCAGGTTTGTAACTTCCAAACTTGATCTTGAAACAGATTCTTGATTTTTAAATTGCTATTTTTGTTTTTATTGTTTTCATTCTTTTTCTTTGATCTCTGTTTTGCTTTGATATGTTGATCTCGAATTAAGCTTGCATTTGTTTTTGATTTGCTTTGCATCTTGTTTGATTTTCAGGTTTTGAATTCTTTTGTTTTGAGGTTGTTCAATTGTTTCAGGCTTTTAAGTCATTGAATTTCTCTTGCTTAGATTTTCTTTTTGAAAGATGATAAAGGTTTTGGGAAAAGAGGATGTAAATATTTAAGCTGATAAATGAAGTAACCAAGCTTTTGTTTTCAGATTTTGAAGGTAAGGAGAGAAAAGTGTAGAGTTGAAATAACTTCTTTTTTCTAATATATGTTTATATTTCAAAAGAAAGAGAAAATTTGCCATTTGTCTTTGTTAAGCTAACATTTGTAATTATATGTTGTTACTTATTAATGTTTGTCACATGTTTCTTGAATTATGTTTAAGTCCTCACTCTAATTATTTTTACAAATTTGTATTTTAACCTTGTTTATAATTAATTTATAACTTTGCTTTAAACCCTTCTTTATTTTAAAGTTTGTGAATCATATCTTAATGTTTTTAACTTATATATATTTAGAAATTATATTTTAGACCTTACTTTACTTTTAATTCATGAAACATGTTTTATCTATTTTATACTTACATATGTGTTATGTATTTAATTTTTATTTTTATACTTATATTTTCAAAGGATATATTTTACCATATCAAAACTTTACATGTATACTAACCATATTTTATTCCAAGTGTATAAAAGAAACATAATTTAAATCTTTATCACATCTCATTTTATATTTTATTTAAATTATTATACTTAAATGGATATCAAAAAATAAACAGTAGTGTTAAAAATGCTCAACTTAACTTTTGAGTAGCTATTGAATTTTTTTTTCGAACTTAAAAATATAACTTTCAAATCAAAATAGATATGTACATACATATATACTTTGGAAAACAATTTTTATTACTTTTCAAAATATAGAGTTTTCAAATCTAATTTATTGTTCAAACATTTATTTCTAAATTTCAAATTCAATTTATTTGTAAAATATTTACAATTGAATTCCCAAATTAAACTCAATTTCTTTTCGAAAATATTTATCTTTGAGTTTCAAATTCAAAATCAATATATATATATATATATATATATTCATAAATAAATTTATTCAAAAAATTTCAAATTAATCCACAATCTAACCCACAAATTTTCTTAATTACAAATTTGAATTCGTCTTAAAACCGGGATCATTACAAATATTGCATAGAGATGATATATATATGCATCATTCGAGCTTAAGTATAATTACATACTATATTGCTTGGCTTGTGGCAAGTTCAAGAAATGACTCTTCAGATTGTTTAAGGTAATATAATAATCGACTTAGTAATAACCTGAGGCTATTGAGCGAAAGATACACTTAGTAGTTTATTTATCATACTTATGCGATGAGAATATTTTTGGCCGGGAGTTGGCCTTGTTTGTTAATAAAAGTGAAATTTTAAGTATTATTTTATGGTTGTTTCTTGGTTTATTCTATTGGAATTTCGAGAATGAAATATTCTAGGGGGAGAATGTAACGACCCAAATTTTCGAAAACTTCATATTTAAGTATCTAAATTATTTAAATATTTGAATACAAGATCTAATGTGATTAAATATGATTTTATAATCTTATTAAACACTTTTTAGTTAATAACTAATGTTAGAAAAATTATTTTTGAAACATGTATACAAAAATTTACACTTTAGATTAATACTGAAAATGTGGCAAGAATTTTTTTGTTAAAAATCAAGTTTTTATACAATACAAATTGTGTGAACATATTGCAACTTGAATAATTATCGTGTGTAAACATATGATAATAATAAAGCACAGCCTTATATTAACTAAATAATTAATTAAAATAAGTTTGAATTAATAAAAGTAAGTGTAAACATTAAGGATAAAAGGACCCTTAAATCGCTCCTTAATTTAAGGAAAGCATGACTGTGTAAGAGCATGGTCTTAAGGGCTTAACTTCATGGCTAAGGAGGGGCTTATTAAAATTTATCCACTAAATTCCTAACTCTATAAATACACATGCATGCACCACTTCGTTTTCACAAACAATCTACTTCTACACTTCTCTCTTTTCTCCACTTTCAGTAGCCTAGGCCGTGCACTTTGGTATGGGATAAATGGCCTTTGGCCGTGGGTAATAGCAGGGAAAATGAGGAGTTCGGTGAGCCAGGATAAGGTGTTGTGGCCTAGGGCCATGAGCATCCATGTTGACGGAGGAAGGTGGAGAGGAGTGTATGTGTTAGAGAAGGAAAGAAAGAGCTTTAGTAATGTTAAGTTGAAGTTAAAAATGTTAGAAGAAGTGTGGTTATGATGAATGTTGGTAGGAAGAGATTTGGTTGGAATAAAAGTGAGTTAATCTCACTTTGATTATACTATAAATTGGTTGCAAGTTAACTTGAAATATTGCTTGATATTTGCTTGCTTAATCTCTTGATAATTGTTGTTAAATCACATGTTAATACGCTTGCTCTATATTAATAATAATAGACATTAACTACATAAATTTAAGCACTTGATTATATACTTTAAAATGTATAAATTGTTAAGGTAATTGCTTAACAAACCATTGAATTATGATAAGTTCATTTGAACATTTAAATGGATATATGTATACATGTTAGAAGATGTGTAGTAGTAGTAGTATGGTTTGAACTTGGAATCATATATGTATAAATTAACATCACACCAAATATTGGATTGAATACGGAATGGTTCATATAGCGATAGTCGCTATAAACGCAATTTGAATCCCTTAAACTATAACTTGTGAAAATGGTGATTTAATAACATATCTTATAATAACTTGTTTGGTTATTATTTATAATTCTATAAGTATTTATAAAAGCAAAGAATAAGTTTTATAAAGTTATAGAAGAAGTAAATCAAAGTAATGAAAGGTTGAAGTAAAAAGGTCGCTACGGTGACACTTCTATAATTAGTCCGTACGAAAATAATGCAAATTTTTGTTGAAACTTTCTTATAGGTTTATTTAGCAATTAATCAAGTGAATAATATATTATTCTTAGTGGAAAATTTTAAAGCCTAATTCATTTGATATCTAGTTGAATGAAATGCAAAAAGTTATAGTGAAGTAGTCGCTATAAGTGTAGTTCGCCTTTTTTTGGGAAATTCTCTAAAATAATTAAAAGATATTCTTTGAGATTTTTCTTCATGGTTTCCAAGCACCCAAATTATACTAACCATTATAAAAAGAATGAATCTAAAATCATTTTTAAGGTATTGAATACTAGACACAAAGTTGTAGCAAAAATGTGTTAGAACTTGTAACATAACTTTAGACAACACTTCTACAAATGCTATCTTTGCTATTTTAAACTATAAATTGTTTAAAAATGATATTTACATTATGTATTTTTCTCTAATCTTTTTATTGTCGTTTTCTAACTTATAATAGAGTGTTTTAAATTTGGTTTCAAGTCTAAATATATTTTTAACAATTAACTATGAATTTCTAAACTAAGTAGCTTTTACAAATAAAACTTGTTTTTCTATTTATTTCAAAATTCCTTATTTTTGTTTAGTATACTATATAAATAATTATGTGGAAATTATCCACAAGGGCCTCTTTAGTAGGTTCAATTAGTTTCTAGGACACACAGCTGAAATAATTACTTTTAAGGATAAAATGCAAAATAATTAGTTTCTAAGACCCAAAAACCTATGAAATTATGTCCTTTAAAGTAATTAGACTGCTGACTTTGTCCTTAAAAGTAATTATCCTGCTGACTTTGGCCTTGAAATTAATTTCTGTGAATGTGTGTCCTAGAAACTAATTGGACTGCAAAGTTTGTCCTTCTAGTGAAATGCCCCAATAATTATTATATATTTCAAGTAGTTTTAAAACTATTTTAATATATTAATATATAAATATTTAACATTTTAGTTGTGCGACTCAAAGGTGTAAACTCGGTCAGCGATTAATATCCAACAGTTCAAATATTAACGTGCATACCTCACATTAGCTAAAGGTGTGACATTTTGGCCGAATTTATTGCTTACGCGTTTTGTTGGTATAATCTTATTTTGACTTATTGCAAGCAGTGCCTAAAAGTAACGATTATCTACACCAATTTCGATTGTTGGTTTGTCAATTACCTCAGCCTTCTTTGTTTTTCATCATTCTAAGACGATATGTTGCTCATTTGAGCTTTGTTATCCTTTGTCAAAAATAACTAAACCCAAAGAGCTTGTGTGGGCCAAGCTATGTGTGGTTACTCCCATTAGGGTATTTTCACATCCACTCTAGATTGGATTCAGTTGTGCATATTGTGATGTGAAATACTTGGATTCTCGGTAATAGTTGGAGGGATCTGACTTGGAAGTTTCCTAGAGCCATCGGAGTTCTCAAGTATATATTCGAGAGGTATAATTTTGGTAAGGGGTGCACCCTCCTAGTCATTTTTGGTGAATTTCCTTTCCTTATTGATTCAAACCCTCAAATCTGTTTACTTAATTACATCGGGAAGAGTATAGCACTCTTCCTGATGTTAATTATTTGTATCCATTCTTTACATTTGGATGTTTTTCTTGTGAGAGGAAACTCTTTCCGCATTTGGCGGCATGGTCTCACGTCTGGTTGTTTAATTACACCTATTATTTAGAGTTTTACTCATACCAGACATATTGTCTGAATCGAGTTGTTTATTTTCACTAAACTCTCGGGTACTCAATTATATTTGAGTAGTCTGATAGTAGCAAGTCTTTTATGGGCTCTTTGAAGGTGGCGTTTAAGCAGGAGGCTTTTTTTTGCTTAATTATATGTTTCCACTATTTTTTTAGTTCTTGTAAGTGTATTTTGTTTCAGCGTATGTAAAGGCGGGTTGTTATAACTACCTAAGCTGATTGTAGTACTTTTGTGTAACTCTGATAACTCCAAGTTAGGGAGTAGTCTTTTGTACTATATTACTATTAAGTTCTATTTAACTGTTTCATTGTGAAATTTGTCTATTCTTTTCTTTATTTTACCCCATGATAATTCATCTTTTGGATGCTTAGGCAATGACACACGAATATCGTGGATGTATTAAGTGTTGTTTCCAGTGGTCAGAAAGCTGGGTCGTCACAGATTTAACATTTTACCCCCAAATAAAGATGAATAAATGATGATTTGAAAACAATTTAAATTTTGGTTAAAAATGTAAAATACCCTAATATGCTCATTTATTTAAATAAAAGTAGATTAAATATGGAAGCAAAAATATGCACATCAATCGTGTAAAACAATTTGATACAATGAATTTTTTTATCCCTTTTGTTTACTTAATGTTGCAAAAATGAAATATCGATCTCACTTTGTCGCTTAAAAATAATTCTGGTTATAACTACAACATCATCGGCATTCGTTTCGAGTAACGAAGTGGGCGATGTTATGAAAAGCATAGTTAGTGCTACTAAAATGCAGGGGTTGTGTAGTTGATTGACCTTTTTGGAAAATAGTGAAATTTGATGCCATATTATTTTAAAAAATGATTTTACCCTTTTTGAAATGCCTTGACCTCATACTAAATAAAAGTCACTATGTGAGTGTGACAATTACTTAATGCAGGATGTTCTATAATATAGCAATTATCAATATAGCAAGATAGAATTTTATAAGTAATTGTTATAATGTAAATGTTAACCAGAACTTTTATACTATATTGGACCCTGTTGTACTTCTAGTTCCAGAGCTCTCTATTTGGATTTTCACTAAATAGCTGTCCTCGCCTAACCCGGAGGGATATGTTTACAACTTTTCTAACCTTCTTAAACATGACTTCGACTCACCACCTAACTGACATAGGACTTCTCTTTTTGAAAACATAGTTCCCCTTTGCAATTATATGTTTACAAACACTATTTTCCTTTATGAATCAGTATTAAAACCCTATGACCACTTCCATGATCAAAGAATTGAATGTGCAGGGTGAAGGGTAGTAAATTGAAACAAATGATGTGGATGTGCATAGTATAATTTTTAGGTTTTAGAAATCGAAAGCAATAAATTACTTTAGAAATCACAGATCAAAGATTTAGAAAAAGTTGCTTTGAAGCCTAGAAGGGCTTGGTTTATATAGATAGTGAATAGGTTTTATTAGGGAATGTTTCCCTTGAATTTGGCACCATTAACGAAGTTATAGGACTGTTATCTGACTGTTCGACGAAGTACATTTTCATTGGAACTAGAATGTGAAGACGAAGACAAAATGATTCATGAAATTGGGAACACGCTCAAAAGGGTGATGGGATTATACTAATTAAAGAAGTAGCAAAAGCAGAGGACTAAAGTGGACCAATAGGTACCATGTCCTTATTACTCTAGTATGGACTCCTAAAACAACTTGTACATAAAGCTATAGCTCAAGTGGTTTCCATGGAGTGCTTTTCTTGAAGAATACGCAGATGACTCTAATGATTCATGAGAAGAAAGCAGAGATGAACAAAGTAGTATCGGGAACCTCTCAGGAATAGGTTCGATCACAAAGGAAAAGTGCTTGGAATGCAAGGAGTTGAAAATGGAAGATCTAAGTGGGAATGGTAGAGAAAATTCACCCAAGAAAACCAATCAGTAATGAGTAGTTTCGCTCATTACCAACTATTCCGTACCGATTGGTCCTTCATGGCAATTGGGCCTTGTTTCTCTCTCCTGCATGCTTAGGCTTGGATCTGGACTTAATGTTTAGCGGGCCTCTAGTTCTGTTGACTAGTTCCTCTATAAATACAGATCCTATAGTTATTGGAAATGTACTTTTTGGCACTTCATCTTTTACATCTCCTTTCTTCTCTCAATGGTAGTCACTAAGGAAGCTACTATTTACTATTCCGGTTTTAAGATTAATAAAACCCATATGCTAGTGACCCTACATCTCCATAAACCTCTCTAAAACTCTCTCAAATCAACAAATCAATTAAAGCTACAGTGGACATAGGCTAGAAGTTGCTGAACAAGTATAAATTTTTTAGGTGTTCTTACTGTTATTCTTATACTTTTTGCAAGATCTCAGTACAACAATGGGTTTTTGTGTGTTTTTCCACTTTTGTCGTTAACATTTTGATGCTTTCATAGAGAGCTTGATTCTCATGGTCAGATCTAGTGTAATACCCCTAATTTTTGATAACATTGATCGAGAGATTTAGTTAGATAAATTAAATAGAATAATAATGATAAGGGGATTGAGATCTTAATAAAACTATAGGAAGGCCGTGCTTAAGTAATGAATTAAATGGGCTTAAATTGGCTTTTATGTATTTAATTAAACATGGGCATATTAGTAAATAGCCATACCATTATTACTCATGGCTATACATCCACGTTCTTGCCCATTCACGTACACTTTTCATTTTCAAAAATGAAAATAAAAAACTTAAAAATAGAGCCGGCCATTAATAAGGGAAAAGAGGAAGAAAAATTAAAATAAAGCTAAGGATCAAAGCTAGGGGAATCAATCTTCTACAAATCTCAAATTCCTTATCATATCTAAGATGAATAATAATTCATTCCATCTCTATATTGTTTTTATAATTGTAGTTTTCGAATTTAAGATTAAGTTCATTTTTATGACGTTATGGATGATGCTATAACTTGAATTATTATATGGTTGATTTAAACCAATTCATTTAGATATGAATTTGCATGGTTTTAGGGTAAAACTGATTGTTATTGAGCTTAGAATGCCATGGAAAAATTATATATTAGGTAAAACAAGATTTTAGAGATGGGTTTCAATTTTCATAATTTTCCAAGCTATGGAAAATTTATTATTAAATTTTAATGGAAAATATGGTATATTTGGGTTTAAAATTTATTTCGATTATTTCAGGAAGAAATCGGGTCTAAAATTTTAAAATGTTAGAAAACATGATAAAATTGAATTTCCATGATTTTTGGAGATTTTTCCTAATTGATTTGCTAAGGAAAATAAATTATTTTAAAAGAAGAATTTATTTGCAATAATGGTTTTGCTTAATGGAAGGGATTAAACGTTAATTTTTCCTTTAATTTAGATTTGATAAATGTAGCAGTTATTTTGTAAAGTATTTGAAAAGTTTTAAGGCAACCAATTAAAAGATTACACATAGGCAGGTTAGTTAAGCAATTACTAAAAATGAGCATGATTTCAGCCCTTAATCAGAAAAGAAGGTTCCACCTCTTTTAGAAGTACCTTTCGACTCCAATGCTTTTGCTCTAACTCAGCCGAAACCAACTAGCCAAAACTCACCCAGTCGAAACCAATACACAAGGTATCATTTAGATGGTATGCAGTGGATTGGGGGAAAGGTGGAAGTTATGGTGTCGAAAGCAATGCTTCCGATAGGGTCGAAACCTTAGTTCTGTTTTCAAATGTTAAGTGTTTGCTTTGTTTTACCTAAAGATTTTGACGTAGTCAAAACCATTATTTTCAAAAAGGTTTTCCTAAATAGCTTTCTAAGTAGTTTTCCATATCATGTTTTAAGTAGGAGCTTTCGAACGGGTCCTTTGTTTTTACATAAGGCTTTCGAAAAAGTGGTTCCGACTTGGTCGAAACTCAGCTGCTATTCTTTTACCTTTCAGATGCATTGTAGCCATCAATGCTTTTGAGGGGTTCTCTTTGTTCTAAACTTAAGCTAAGTCACTTCTTAAATGCTTTCGAAGTGGTTCAGGGGTTTCGAAGGCAACAGTGTCGAAAGGAAAGTTTTACTCCAAGGTTTGGAGCTTTCGAATAGATGGCTCCGATGCCATCAATTTTCCCCCAGAAATATCTTATTAAAGGTTTCTAAAGGGATAATTTCGTATGTAACTGCTTTGACCCAAAAGATGTTATTAAAGAGTAAAACCCAATGTTTTCGGAAGGTGTATTTTCATTGGTTTCGAAGCTATATTTCTAAAGATTATTTAGCAATGCTTTGACACATTCAAAAGGTATGATTTGGTTTTGAAAGGATTGACTTATAGAGCTTCGAAAGGTATATACTTAGTGTTTTTAAAGTGGTTTTCTATGCTTTCGATCAAGGTTATCCAATGGTTTCGAAAGTGACGTTTTAAGATTTCAAAACAAATAACCCATTAATATTTTAAAGGAATTTACCATGGCATAAATAAAGATCTTTGAGAGTATTACTTTGTTGCATTGATTGCTTCTTCATTTAATTATTCACATTGTAATTAACCCATAATGGTATTTTGGACAAGGGCAGAATAACCAGCTAGGTTTACTCGGTAGTGAATATAACTTAAGAAATGTTAAAATTTTGATTAAAGATATTGGCAGGGGCCAATAGGTTCATAGTTAGCCCACGAAAACCGTGTAAAGGAAAAGATATTGGTAGGGGCCAATAGGTTCATAATTAGACCATGAAAACTATGATTTGATATTGGTAGAGGCTAATAGGTTTATAGTTAGCCTATGAAAACTATATTCAGATTAAGATATTGATAGTTAGTCAATAGGTTCCTAGTTAGCCCATGGAAACTAGGATAAGAGAAAAGATATTGGAGTTACCAATAGGTTCTTAGTGATCCCATGAAAGCTATGAAACCAGACATGTAATCCATAAACATTTAACCGGTTATGAGTGAGCCCATGAAAACTAATAGGTTAATAGTAATCCTAGCTCAAGGATTATGTAATAAATTTGAAATATTTTGTAATGGAATATGGGCTTTGTTTGTTGTTTTAAAATTTTCCATATTCATATGCTTCTGTGTATCAATGTATCTAAAATTGTCGTATTTGATCACCGAGGATTAATAACTATGGATGACTAAAACATCCGTAGCTATTAGTTTGAGCCTCCAAGTAGGAGGATGTTACATATGGCTTGCTATTTCGGGCTTTAAGAGATCAATGTATAGATCCAAAAGATTTGCTTTAAGGAATTTGAAAACTTGCTGATAGACATCAATGGCGTCTAAGAGTTCTAGGAGATAATCAAGAGCAGTTGCTAGCGGTGATGAAGGAAATGCTCACCAGTTGGAAGTTAGTAAATAATGGTCAGTACCAGGATCATCTACTCAACATAAATAGACGCTAGTGTAGCACTGTTGACTAGGCAACCACAAAGGACTAGGAGGAACAAGAGAGAAGCTTCTCTCCCCGATCAAAAGAAGATAATTTGTCTGTTTCTGGTCAGAATAGGCGAAATGAAAGACAAAAACAAAAGTAAGCAGTTGTACTACCAATAAAAGGAGTTACCCGAGGAAGTTAGAACATTCCCCCCATAAACAACACAGCACCAACAAGAATCGTCTCGGTACCGAGAGGATTTCTGGGCAACAGAGGGGATAAGAAGTAGAAGCTTTGGACTTACCTGACTCGGAGGATGATCTGTAGCTTCATGATGATGCTTATGAACTGGATATCAGAGCTTATGATGCTTTAATTCAAACAGCTGTAATATAACCAACATCACATAATTAAAAAAACCAGAGGAGTAGTTCTCCTAAAGATTGAAAAACTTAGACGTCAACTGCAAACCATGATCGTTTGCTGAGTCAAATACTCGATGCGGCTCCTAGCAGTAGACCATCGGACTATCGTGTCAGTGAAGAGATATAGGTTAAGCAGTTGGTAGAAGAGAGCAATGGCTAAAAGAATGAGGATTGGGGCTCTGCGCCGAGCAAGCCTCCTTTCATAGAGAATATTCTAAAAGAAGAGTATCCTACGAAGTTTATGGTGCTGACTGTGCCATCATATAACGGGACTACAGTATGAAGGGCACATAGATGGTGCCAGGATGATAGATTCTGTTCGATGCAGATGTTTCCTAACTTCTTAGTAGGAGTTGCATCGATGACGTTTGCTAGGCCCGTGTCGAGATCCATATCAACTTTTGATGAGTTAGCTATAAATTCATGGAGAAGTTTTAACTCCATGCTACTCGACCTAAGGACGTAATGTCCTTGTCAAGACCATCTTAAGGACCCAAGGAGTCGCCGAAGGGGTTCTTGAATCAGTTCAATATTGCTGTTACAAAAGTAAGTAATCCAAAGGAGGATCTGCTATTTATTGTATTAGTCCGGGGCATAGATCCATACACAAATTTTAGTAAATGGCTAAAAATGAAGCAACCTACGACTATGGAAAGTTTCATTGAAAAGCTAACTTGTAATGACCCGTAATCTAGCCTTTAGATGTGAATATTTTATATATTTTAAACAATTAAATAATGGGTTTTATAACTCAAATAGACCTCTTTTATGTAATGACTAACGATAGTAGAGTTGTTTTAAAATTTGGTTTACAAAATTAAGTAGTTCGGAGAAAAATCGAAAATGTGATCGAAAATCATTTTTCGTAATTTCGACTTTTCATCGACCAAAAGTTATTGAAATGTTTTGTGCACATGTATATGTGTACAGGTTTATAAATTTCACTAGTTAAAATGGTTTGATTTAAAACTAATTAAAATGATACTTTAGTTAATATATTTTATAATTTAAAAAGAAATCAAGCACAAAATCTTATACCACAGTACACTTAAAAGAGAGAATTGATGGCTTTTAGTGACAAGAAGGGGAGTGTGTCTTAATGTAACACCCCTAATTTTTGATAACATTATTCAAAAGATTTAATTAGATAAATTAAATAGAATAATGTAAATGTAAGTGATGAGGGGATTGAGACTTGAATTAATTAATTAAGGCCGTGTCTAATGAACTAATTAATGGGCATAAGAATGGGTTTTGGTTAATTAAGTCACATAAGGGTATATTGGGAATTGTTGCCCCTAGCTTCCAACCTTATATATATTTCGTCCCTACCTCATTCTTCTCATTCACATCATTTTAAAACGCAAATAAAACATAGAGGAACTGCCGGCCATTAAGAGATCAAGAGAAATTTAAACTAAAGCTAGAAAATCAAGCTTAGGGAAATCAATCTCAATCAGTATCCTTATCAAGAGCAAGGTGAATAATAACTCCATCTCTATTTTGGTTTAAATCATATATTTTCAAATTTAAGGGATAAATTTGTTTTTATGAGATATTGGATGACGATATGCTTGATTCATGATTTTTTTTGATTTAAACAAGGTTGTTTAAAAGAAATTTAGATGGTTTTACATCAAAACTGAGATTTAAAGAGGTTTAAATGCCATGAGAAAATTTTATGTCATGAGAAACGTGATTTTGGAGTTAGGTTTCAATTTTGATAATTTTTCAAGTTATGGAAAGATTATTATGAATTTTCAAAGGAAAATATGATTATTTGTGTTTATAATTTATTTTGAAAAATATATTGAGAATTTGGGTCTGGGGTTTTGATATGTCATATAACATGATTAAAATGAATTTTTGGGGATTTTTCCAAGGTGATTTGTTATGCAAAATAAATTGTTTTAGAAGAGGGACTTCTTTGCAAAAATTGGAAAGGCTTGTTTGATTAACTTAACTATGGTTTAGATCTGGGTTAGCGGCATTTATTTTTGAAAAAGAATCTGAAACAGTTAAGGCAACCAATCTGGTGTTGACACGTGGTAGGTTGGTTAGAGAAAAGTTTACTTAAACCAGAAATTTGTTCAAAAAAAGTGGTTCCGCCTACTTTGAAAAGCGCATTTCGACACAATAGCTTCATCATTCATCGAAACCAATTATGTAGAAACTAATACACAAGGTATCACTTGATGGTACGTAGTCGATTGGAGATAGGCGAAAGGCAGGGTGTCGAAAGCATAGCTTTCGAAAGGGCTGAAACCTTGGTTTGTTTTTAATATGAAAACGAATGCCTATGTTTTATTTAAGCCTTCAATAATGTCGAAGAAATTGATTTTGAAAGAGGATTTAAAGAGGATTCAAAAGGTTTTCCATTAACTTATAATCACTTTCGACAGGGTTTCATACTTAAGAAAAAAATGTTTTGAAAGAAGGGGTTCCGACCTAGTCGATACCCTATTGCCGTTTTATAGCCTTTCGATGGTGTTGAAGATATCAATGCTCTTGGAAGGTATTTTGTTATATAAAGTTTAAGCCACTTACTAAAGCTTTCGAAAGGGGTTAGGGTTTCGAAGGTGATGGTTTCTAAAGGGGTTTCGACTCCAACCTTTTTATGTTTTACCCAGATATTTTATGCTTTCAAAAGGGATGCCGTTGCTATCATGGTTCTCTAATGTTTTATAAATGATAAAGATGGTTTCGAAGAAGATGCTTTTGACTATATTCACTTTGACCCCAATTATATTTTAAGTAAAAACCCAATGCTTTCTAAAGAGGTACTTTCAATGTTTTCGGAAAGGCTACTTCCACTTGTGTCGAAAGGGGTACTTTCAACAGTTTTCGAAGCTAAGCTTTTAAAGGTAAATGATAACACTTTCGAAAGATTTTGAAAGGTAGTTTTTAAAGTATTATAAGGCAGGAGCATAATATTTTGAAGAGCTTTCAAAGGAGATTATCCTATGAAGTCAAAAGTTAGGTTTCGAAGGTATCAAAAAGTTTTATGACCCAAACCCAACTTTTAAAAGGAAAAACCCATGGCTATATTTTAAAGGAGTTTTATAATGGTTTTAAGAAGAAGCTATCTTTAATAAATTAAAAGGTTAAAGATAATAATCGTGTTTTATATTAAACCCACAGGAGTGGTAAAGTTATGCTACTTCTTCAAATATGAATATATTCACTATATAATGGACCCATAACTGCATTTTGGGATAAAGGGGTAGAAGAACCTGTTAGTTTAACCAAGTAGTAAGTATAAATTGATTAAACTTCTGAATGAGTAGAATTGCATCCAAGAGGTCAAGAAGACCAGAATATAGGATGCTAAAAATATAAAAGAAAGATATTGGCAGGGGTCAATAGGTTCATAATAAGCCCATGAAAACTATGTGATATAAGCAGGGGCCAATAGGTTTGTAGTTAGCCCATGAAAACTATGTATAAGAAAAGATTTCAGATAGAAAGGTTCATAGTTAGCCCATGAAAACTATGTGTAAAGAAAAAAGTCAGTTAGATAGGTTCATAGTAAGTCCATGAAAACTATGATTGGATACTGGCAGGGCCAGTAGGTTTGTAGTTAGCCCATGAAAACTATATCTGGATGAAATATTGATAGATATCAACAGGTTCCTAGTCAACCCATGAAAACTAGGATAAGAGTAATGTTGGAGTTACCAATAGGTTCATAGTGATCCCAAGAAAACTATGTTATTGGACAGGGAGTCCTTGAATGTTTAACTGGTTATTAGTAAGCCCATGAAAACTAATAGGTTAATAGTAATCCTAGAAATTATAACTGAGACAAATAGTCTAAAATTGAAACGGGATGACTAATCCAGAATTTATTCAATTGTTTTGCATATCATCATACTGTTTTGAACTTTTTTAACCATTGTGGTTGCAGGAGCATAGTATATGGTTTTATAAAGGTTTTGAGATACTAGTGAGGGGAAAGCTATTCCACTAAGCAGCGTGGTCTCACTAGTTATCTAAACGATTGAGATGGTAGATTATTATTCATACTAGGCTTTATGTCTGACTTGAAGTTTATGTTTTCCCCTTAAACTCTTGGGTACTTAATTGATTTTGCGTAGTTTGAGAGTTGAGGTTTTCAGGTACCTCTTAAGATGAATAAGCTTCCGAAGACGTGTGGGAGGAATGGTATCTATTTACAGTCTCTTTTCTTTTGATTTCGCTATGTTGTTATGATGGAAAAGTTGTTATATTACCTATATATATACTTTGATCATCTCAGGGGGCATCGTCATATGTTTCTCTGGGCATATATTGTAATAAATAACGTGATTTGCGAATGTGGGATTATGTAGCGAAATGGGAAATGTTTTGATATGGAATGTGATTTCGCTGAAATTTAATTTTTTTTCCATATTCATATGTTTCTATGTATCAATGAATCTAACATCGTCGTATTTGGTCGCCGAGGAATAATAACCATGGATGACTGCAGCATCTATAGCCGTTAGTTTTGGGCCTCCAAGTAGGGGGATGTTACACTAATGATGGAGGGAAGGATGTGCTATCAAATTTTGGATGGTGGATAATAGTTTAATTAAGGGAGGGGCAATTTAGTAGTTAGCCAATTTTCATTTTCTATAAAACACTACCTTTCCACTTTCCACTTTACTTCATTATTTTATTCTCAAAACTTTCTCTCTCCACTCTCTTCACTTCTTTTCTTCCATGGCTTCCTAAAAGATAATTTCAAAAGTTCCCCAAACTAATTCCTGAAACCATTTCAATCCCTTTCTACATCACTCATTTACCAAAATCAAACCCAAAACCCCATTTTTAAGTCATTGCCATGCCCTCTTAGCCCAAGGCTGAGCCCATTTGATCTCCCTTGGGTCTTAAAAAGAAAGTTTTGTATAAGGAAGCTAGGTTCATGCATTGTTTGGAAGGTCGCAGCAGCTTTGGTGAAGTTCGTGTTTGTTTAAGGAAGTAAAGCTCACTTAAAAGGAAGTTTGAGAATTCATTATGTTATTGTAATAATTTAGGTGTATTGTTTATGTGCATAATTGTGTGTAATCATTATTGTTTTTTTGGTTCCCACTTAAAAGAGGATGACATATAGGATTTAGATAGGGACTTAAATTAAAGTCGAGGTAGGTCATTGCGATCCACTTCGAAGTAGATATGAAATGATTTACATAGGACTTTGTATAGAGGGACTCAAAAGAGTTCCTCGTCTTTGTGGTTTTTATATATGTACTTGTGTATGTAAATGTTGTGAATGTTTCTTAGTATAGTTAACATACTTAAGTCATTTTTATTCGACATCGAGATCTCGTGTTTTCTTTAAACTAATTTACTACTTCATTTCCTAAGAAGGTTTTTAAAATATTTTCTTTTCTAAACTCGATTCTTGTTTTCAAAACCCTTTACAAAGAGGTTAGCAAGAGGTTTGCAATTTACTAAAAAGATGTTTACATTTATAAAGGAAAATGTTATTTTGTTTAAAAGTCAGGCTTTAGCTTTAAAAAAAGGATGTTTGGAAAAAGTTTAAATTACTAGTTTGAAACCAAAAACTAGAACTAAGTTTCAGAGATGAATTTTCGATGATTTTTAAAGGTCTTGGTTTCTAAAATAAGGGATTTCTTTTTCTATGCCATTAAGTAAATATATGCATCAAAAATTGGCATAAACATCCAATTGAAGTTTTAAACAGGAATAAATGAAGAATATAAAATGAAAATAGAGGATAATAATAAAGAAATAAGGGTAAATAGAAAAAATAGCACGCACACAACAATTTATAGTGGTTCGAAGTTGTTTTTCTGCATCCTCTTTGAATAGATTACTTTATTAATCACTTTTTAAACCGAGTACAATTGGGATCAGATGAAAATTCTTAGTTACAAAAGAGTATAAAGCAACTAGAAATGTAAAAGGGTCCCGAAAATGAATAACCCAGCCTACATTTATAGACAAATATGGCCAAATATCTCCTTGAAAACTCGGTAGAAGGACCTCCAAAGCTATATGGACCCATAAGGGGGATCGCATGGCAGAATTCCCAAAGAATAGGGATCGGTACCGATCCTTACTTTGGTGGAATTTTGGGCTGTGATCCTTATGGTAGCTTCCTCTTACTCAAATATGCTTAGCCTCCAAATTTCATGCCAATTGGATTAGTAAAACTTGATTTTTTGCTTGATCTTTGCTTCAACATGGGTTGCTTGCCGATCCCTACCAAAGGAAGAGTGCCAATCCCTCTGACTTCTGTGGTCCTTAGGGTTGGCTCCCTAGTGTCCTAATATCTTGCTTATAAAATTCCATATGCATTGGACTTGTGGGTCTTGAGATATTTATTGATTTCTATTGAAATGCACTTGCTCCCTGAACTATACCAATCCCTATGATGGAAGTTAATTTCTGCCAATCCCTGCTACATGTTAAACCATATTTTGTACTTTGGACATTCTGCCTTGCACATATATCAATTCCATTCAACCTCGACTTCATGTTATTATCTATACTTGAATTGTGGGCCCCACAATCATCACTCTAGACTCGTTGGTCCTGATAGCAGTCCGATCGAACTTATGCAATCAGTTCAATATAGCTGGATCAAAATGCTGAATAACACTTGCCCTTAAAAGTACGTCTTATGCTGAAGACAATGTGCTTTGAATCGAAGCAAGTTAAGGTCGTCGGAAAGAAACCTGTCCAATTTTTTGAATAGTCACTGTCTTCCTATCGAATTATTTTCCCAAAGTGTTGTAACTCTCTTTGATCGTCATGATGCTTGGTCGATTTCGAATAGTATAAATCTAGGGTTATACTCCATCAGTTGCTGTATAAGTCTGGATCCACGTGACTAATAAGCTTTGGTTATCTGGTCCAGCATTGAATTTGAAGGCTTCGGTTTTGATTTCATTTTCTGTTGATTTTAAAAATTGAACTTTCAAAGCATACACCTGCACGTTTAGATACATGTTCTTCTCATTGGCTCCCAAGCGCGTTCGTATGCTTATGGGTCATCGCCAATTTTTATTGAGTAAGATGAAATTCATTGCATTTTGTACATATGTGCTTTGAATAATTTCCATGTCTATGTTTGTTTGCATACATGATCATAGCCGATCCCTTTTTTTTTCTCCTCTTCTTCTTTTTCTAAAGCATTTGTAGGGATTGACATATGTTTAGCCGATCCCTCCTCCTCTCTTTTTTTGTTTACAGGCGGTATATTCCTAGTTGATCCCTCTCTCTCTGTTTTAGATACATGCTTATGGGAACCATTTTTTTTTAACCGGACGCTCTCTCCCTTTGCTTCGAGTCGAAATCGTGTGTCAAACCCTCGTCCCTTATATAAGCTAATTTTTCCCTCTCCAATACTCACTTATTTCACTTTCCTACCATTTCCTCTCATCCCTTATAATACTGAACCTTCCTCATTTCACCATTAAAACCGATCACTCCCTTCTTTCTTTTTCCTTTAATTTTGAAACAAAATCTTCTAACAATCCATCTTGCCTTTACAAACCCACTTCCTTTTACCTTCCATCTCTGTCGTCTCCAAGTCACTCATCAACACCTCATACATATGTAGGTAGGTTTACTGGTTTCTAACTATTGATTTTATGGCGAGATGATGGATTTCATGCCATTGACGACTAGGGTGGATCTTGATGTAGTAGTGAAATGATTGCCAAAGTTGCTTGGAGGAGATGAGATGTGGGATGTGGACAGAGTAAGAAAGGTGGAGGAAGAAGGGAGTATATGACATAGGGTTTGGTCAAAAAAGTTTGAAGAATAGCATGTAGGGTAGAGGAGGGATCGGTTGGAATTTGGTGTAATGCGTGGGTATACCGATCGGTTTCTCGCGTATGATGAGGGATCGATTATGGGCACTTCGAGATCGATTGTTTTGCTAAGTGGGAGAGGTATCGGTGTGGAAGTTTGATGGAAGGAAGGGATTGGTAGAGTTGGTTAGCTTGGAGGGATCAGTAGTTTTGGCCAAGCAAGGGATCGACATGGATCATGTGGGGAAAGGGATCGGTTGTTTATTGCTCTGGGATAGGGATCAACATATATGTACTTGGCTAATTCTAGGCTTTGAATTAAACTCAAAAAGCAATGCATAATCACTTTTTTGAGCAATTGTAACTAATTTCATCTCAATGAACTTGAACGTATGACGACGATGGACAACAAGATTTGAATATTCACCATTGAACTCGAAATTGAACAATCAAATCCTTGGGACTTAGAACATGTATTAAAACATAACATATGGTGGACTTTAATAATGGATTTCACACTTTGATATGCTGATGATCGATCCCAAAGCTTACATAACCGATCAATCTATTAGCTAGTTAAGATGGTTAGCGATGACGGTCACTCTGGTCAGAATCCAAAGTCTCATCATTTAACTTTTCTTTCTTATTTTAAGCTGCTTATCTTTGTATTACATGACACTACACCACACTAGCTCATAGTTAGGACCGAGGGATGGGTAAACTTTTTTAATCTCGATTATTTGTTGAGTAGTAGTTGACATGGACTTCAGACGTTCAGAGCGTCTAGCTGCAATGTCTTCCAGACCAACTTTAAAACTTAGCAATCCTGAAGCTGAGTCAAGTTCCACAACTATATCTGGAAGGCTTTCCCTTGGTCGTAAAATCGAACAGCCGAAAGTTTCCGGCCCCTCGGTCGACTTTTCCTCCGACGTCCCCATCCTTCCGTGGAGTATGTAAGCCCTCCCCCCAACGGTGTAGAAGATGTTATATTTTTAGATAACCCGGCAGATTCTCAAGCCTCTATAATTGGTGAGGCCACTCTTCGTAGACTATGTTCTATACACAGGTTTCCCTTCGAAGATGTTCTGGTTCCTTCGGTGAAAGACATGGCTCATTCGCCCCTGGAGGGGTGTACAACATTCAATAAGTTCATGTGCTGGGTCGGATGCATGCCTCCCTTCAATTCTTCTATTCGAGAGATGCTAAAATTGCTTGAATAACTCCTACTCAACTGCACTTGAACAGCTAAGCCTTTCTCCACGACACTTTATTACTATTTATGAATGTCCTATTCCGTCCATCAACTTCTGTAGACATCAGGTTTGTTTACAACTTCAAACGATAGGTATGGAGCTTTTCCTACATTTTCGTCAAGCCTTTGCCCAACTGTCAAGTCTTAACCGGTTCTTGGAACAAGCTCAGCCTCTTTAAACACAAATGGTTATATGTATGATGTCGGCCTGGCTCTGTAAGGCGATGGTTGGAAGGACGTAAGTGTCGTCTCGCTCTATTATTAAATTCTTTAACCTAAGTCACATCCTGAATCAAATAACATTCTGAAGATCTACTGGTGTCCGTCCACGTCCAGAGGGTGATAGTTTTTCAAGGGTAATCTCTACAACTGGTGCCACTCAGTTCGAAGATGGGGACATTAAACTCCTTGTAATCGATGAATGGTTATCTCCTTTTGTGTTGCTGGAGGAAGGTCCTAGCATTAGGCTTCTAGGAAGCGCTGCACTACTAGGATATACTGCAGAATAAGAAGGTGTTATCAATAACCCTGTCGTGCCCCCAATCGAGGGGACTCAAGATAACGCCGTAGAGGGCGAAATTAGGTGTACCAAGACCAACGAGCCAGGCGATGTTGATGGAGGTCCGAGCAATGCACCTGTGGTCAAACCGTCACAAGGTGTGCGGCCTCACATGCCAACTGGGAGAAGAAAGAAGTTTGCAAATAAGCTCCATAGGAGAAAAACAGGTAAGGAGTCTGAGTTTATTATCAGTTCTATCGACGAAGAGTCATCCTTCCAACATCTAGAAAGCTCGATGTTTTCAAATCTCCAAATCCCTGGTGACATCATGACTTATGACTTCCCCAACATCAGTGTAACGACCCAGAATTTCAGTCATTTGAAATTTGTATATTTAATTGATTTT
The DNA here is from genome assembly GCA_030765085.1 of Allium cepa. NCBI lineage: Eukaryota > Viridiplantae > Streptophyta > Magnoliopsida > Asparagales > Amaryllidaceae > Allium > Allium cepa. The sequence continues at coordinate 115,893,412 of CM060932.1, forward strand.
AAATATGCACAAGTAAATTTTATAAGCTGAATAGATTATATTTCGAATATCTAGATTTAATTGGATAATTAAATTGTTAATTTAATATTTGAAATTGTAGAAATAATTGAAAATTGAATTACATGTGAATAAAAATGATTTGTCAAGTGATATTAAATCTTATTTGAATTAGATTGATATTATAGAAGTTTTAAATTGAATTAAGAGTCAAATTGTAAAAATTGAATATTTTAATATTTAAATTGACGTGTAAAAATAGCCATTTTTCAAACAGTCTTGGATTTTAATGAAACCAGTTTCATTGGATCCGTAATATTAAATTATTGTAAGATTTCAAATTTCGTATTAATCGGATCTAGGGTTTGTTCGGGGCAAGCTAAAACGCGTAGAAAATCGTTTTAAGTGAATTTTAAATTTAAATTTGTCGATTCGAAAACCTAACTTCCAAATACGGTCGAATTGGCCTTCGATATATATTCCATTGTGTTCGGAATGGGGGTAAAACATTATGAATGCCAGGCGGCACACTTCGTTTCGAGTTCGGAAATATTCCGGGTGAATAGAGTCGTCGAATTTTCTATAAAAGGACCTAAATTTTTCTATTTTTCACAAAACCTAAACCTAGCTAGTGCTAGCCGCTGTCTAAATTTCAATGGCTATAATTTCAATTCGTTTCTCCTCTATTATCATTCGATCTATCCAATATTATCAAAAATTGTCAACTACAAACTTGTAGAGGGTGGTGAGTACTACAAATCCAACGGTCATGATCAAGTATTACGCGGTGGATCATCGGCAAATGAGCCGTGTTCACATACAGTTGCGCACGTTTTTCCCACATGTGGGAACGACCGAGTTGGTCATGGCTTTGGCCGAGGGGGAGCGCTGGGTGGACGTTCGATCGCCGTTGCTCGATCGTTGTTGAAGTCGGCGAGGTGGTCAAGATAATTCGTGCAAAAAGGGGCGGCTATGGGTTCTTTCGTTCGTTCGTGCCTAGGGTTTTAACGAGAAGGGGAAGATGATAAAACACACGGCCCAGTTCTGCTATAGATGAAACGTGTGGTCGTGATTGAGCAAAGGTTTAAAAATAAAATAAAAATGAATTTGATTTATATATAAATTCGTATAATCTTTAAAACTACATAACTTTTTGATACGAGGTCCGTTTCGCACGAAACGAATTGCGTTGGGTCCATATTAACGAGCACCACGCGATGTACCTGGTTTGAGTTGATTGGAGCTAGTGTGAATTTTGGGTAAAATTAAACGGTCGTTTAATTTTATTCGGAATAAAACACTACAACTGCTATTGGAGACAATGTGAGTACAATTCACTCTTTCCGACTCACTGAAATTTTTATATAAGTGAGAAATAATTTATTATATGATGATTGATGATTTTTTGGATGATATATGATATATTGATTGGTATTTGGATATATACCTGCCTAGTGGAGCAGATGACCCTATACGTTCCCGTGTGTGAGCGGATGACCCTATGCACATGCGTCTGCCTTGAAGTGGACATTGTACACATATTCTAATATATATATTTATTGCAGGTGACATGTTGGAGGGATCCAACTGGATTCCTCACCAGTAATGATTTATTTACAGATATTGTTATATATTCTGTTATCATATGATATATGATGTTTTGGATGCCATGATTGATGTATTTAGTGATGTTGCAGCATTGGGCCTATTTTTGATAATTTAAAAATGTTAAAGTGATGATTTCCAAATTTAAAAGGATTTTGAAGTTATTTTTGAAAGTATACGTTTTATTGAATTTCGGAATTGATTCATTTTAAATAAATAAACGTTATAATTTTTATGTTATAAAAATTATGATTTTTGTGAAATATATATTAAAACATGATTTTTGGAATATAGAATTAACTATTTTGTAAATAGTTTAAATTAGGATTTTTGAATTATTATAAATGGTTTTATATATAAGATTTATAAAATTGAATTTTTATAAATCAGAATGAAGGAATTATAAAGGAGTTTTGGGAATGTTAAAATGGAGTTATAATTGGATTTTATAAATAAATAAGATTTGTATTTTTGTGAAGTTATAAATGAATGAATTTTATAAATAAGAGAATTATAAGTAATTAACTTATAATTTGGTTTTGGCATATAAATAAATGAGATAAATGGAATTGGTTAATAAAGTAGATTTATAAATTGAAGTTTTTATATATTATAAATGGAATTTATAAACATTGTTTTATAAATACGAAAGCATTTGAATTTGATAAAACAAATATAGAAGCTTTAATTTGGTAAAGCAATTATATCCACGATTTTGGACAGTGGATAATTCTTTAATAAAGGTGTAGAAATGTTAAATTTGGTAAACGAATTATATTCACGATTTTGGACAGTGAATAATATATTAAATAAATGTTTTGGAAAGTGATATTTTAAAATGGAGTTAAATGGTTTAAAGTTGTTTTAAAATGTGTTAAGTATCGAATACATAGATCTCAACATTCATTGTTGAAATATATGTTTTCGAGAAATAAGGAAATGATGGACTATAACACTATTGTTATAGTAAATGATTTGCAAAAGGAAATGTTTTTGTATAGTATTGGGGTTTATACATCTATCTTATTTCGAATCCTTATACTATTGATTTTGGGTTGTCGTAACGATGTTTTACGCAACATTCGTTTTGATCCAAATAAATGTGTTTAAAGAGAATGTTTTCCTTGAAGAATAAAATATATACTTAATCGTGATTTAAGTATATGTAGTATTTTCTAAGTGTTGAAAATAAATTGATTTGTGAATTACTTATTATTAAATAAGTATTTGGAAATGTTTTACATTGTTGAAATGATTCTGGAATTATATCTTTTTAAAGATAATTTGAAAGGGAATATTTGGCAAATGGTTTAATTAATAAAAGATTAATTAAAAGGGCTCAGTGATTGTTATAGTGCTGAATATTTGTTTGTTTGTTTTGATAGTTAAAGAATCGATTATCAAACTTGGCTAAAATTTTAGTTCCTCAACTTGATGTGGGAACTATTTAGTCGTACACTTAGTACGTAGCCTTCTGTGTAGGCTTGATTATCATTTGTGTTGAGGATGTTGATTCATGTAGTGTGGAGTATTACTCCAATCTATCGAGCTTCCTTCTTGGCCCGAAGGATAGCAAGTTGAAAGTTGGAAACGTGATAAGTCTATGAGACTTAGTTGCCGTGTGAGGTTGAGAAACGCTTTTGCGTTGTTGGTGCGAAGAGACCGGGATCCGTTCATCCGAAAACCACTTTGGACCAACGTATATGCGACGATTGTGCAGGTTGCTTGTGATGATATTGATATTTCGGAGTTTCATAGTGGGAGACTGCTTATTGATCGTTTGGGGTTAAAATTCCAATATACATCCAGTAGCAACGGTCTCTTCATTATGAAATATCCAATGCGAGGACTATTCGCTTCTAATCCTAGGGATTTCCCGACAGGATGTGGTAGGAAAGTACCTTCAGTTTGTCCTGTTCCTGGACAACTTGTATGGATGTTTGTCTGACATTGCATTTCTATAGATTACGTACATTGGTTTTTATAAACGTACATCAATGGTGGCGGATAAGGCAATTCTCTTAGCTTAACACCCTCCTTGAGACGTATGAGCTTAAGCGTTGTATTTTTGTGGAAGGCAATTAGTAGTAAACGGAAATGGCCGTGTGGCATTCTAAGTGATGTGATTGTGCTTTGTGAAAGGTAATCGTTACCTCGTCTATCCTCATCAACCGGAAATGACCAAAACAGGGTTAGATGCAACAAGGCTAAGTGGGTCATTCCCAAGTAGGATATGATCATCCTCTTCTAGATATAACTTTGCACGCTATGACGTCGTGTATCCGATTATTATGGTTTTTATGCTAGAGGGCCCTCGGTAAAGGTCGGTAATGACCAAAGGATGATATATTCGGTACCATTTAGTTATAGAGGTAGGCCGGTCTTGTGTTGGTAGAGGATCCTTAATGATGGTCCTCGGTACATTCTTCTAGAGATGTACTGCCAGAAGGTAGTCCCTTCACCTGGTCATTTGTATGGAAATCCAAAATCCACTATGTCCCTGCCATTTTGATTGTATTACCCAATTGGGCTATATGCTGGAATTTATTCAATGTAACAATTTGGGCTATGATTAATATTATTTGTATATAGTAGACATTACTATAATATAAGAGGATTTGATATGATATGTTTTAGTTATCGTAAGGTAAAAACATGTCCGTGTTTATGTGTGGACTTGTCTTACGAGATACTTTTGTTTTGAAAACTAAGGAAAAGTTTGGTAGTTTAATAAATTCAGTTGAGTGTGTTTCTCACGCTGGTTTACCAGACTGATCCGGGTGTTCTTCCCTTTCAATGCTCGGGTCAGACCGAGTATATTTACAGGTTCAGATTTGGTGCTTTGGAGCTTCAGCAGGAGAGCTGGAGATCTTCATTTACGTACACGCGTATCTGTTTTGATTATTGATTATCCGCTGTAATTTTTTTGTTGTTGTATATTGTCGGCAATTATGAGGACAGATTATTATAACTGTTCAAGCTGATAACTCTGATTGATGTGTGTGTGTATACAGTTTCTGTTTTGTAAAGATCATTGATTTGATATTATGTTTTCCGCTGCAATGTGAGATTCTGTATTGTTCTGTTTTGTTCTATCTTCTCTCTTTCTTCTCTTCTCTTCTTCTCTCTTCATTTCTTTCCTTGACTTTCCGTCAGTCAGTGCTTTTTGAGTCATAAATGTGTGGTTTATTGTCGATTCAAAGAGTACGGATTGGCGGGTCGTCATAATCAGTATTGAGGGAATCACTTCTCCCTCTAGAAGTGGTGACAACATTCTTCCCATCAGCAAAGGAGAAAAAACTCCTATGAACAAGGCTACGAAAATTCGTTCATCAATGGAACACTAGGACACTCACAATCACGTGCACTTAACCACACTATCTCCATCTATCTTTTGTATAATGGTCACTCATACACTTTTGTTTTGTTTTTGTAGGTGTGCGATGTTTCAATCCCTTGCTTTTGATCGCTTGAAGGGCTCCTCGATGCAATACAGATCAACCGTGATTCAGAATAGGGTTGGCGTAGAGAGAGGGATGACGACCAAGAAAGAAGTCGTCATTCGAGGGAATCTTCATCTTCCAAACATAAGTTCTAGTCTCAGTCGTTCCATCAGGAAGTTCAATTTAATCTTCCTATGCACAGTGGTGATTAGACTTCTTTCCATGGTCCTCAAGTTGCCGTATTGCCTGGGCAGTATTCCAGTTCATCCAGCTCCAAGCAGTCCCGCAACTACAGGTCAAGCAAACATCCAATCATCACTTTTGATCCATCTTTGCCGACTGCGGCCCCTGAAGCTTCCATAACAGAAAAATTGACTGAATTTAAGGTTAATTTTCTAAAGATTTGTTTCGACGGGCTTAAGTTCCTCACCTCCATTCATATAATCCCAAGGAATGCTAAGTCAAGTTCTCTCGCATGCGTCAATGATGTTTTGTGCAACATGAATCATTCTAGCACTTAGCAGAGAAGTCTCCAAGGTGTCTATTTACAAACAACACGAAATCAATTGTCTCAAGCTAGAGACAATCCGTGATAAGTATATTATTAAACATCAAGACACCGAGATCTTGGACTAGACGGTGAAGCTGAACGAGGTAGAAAAAAGTGATAAGGAAATATCTGAGGTGGTGATTCGTCTAGAAGCTGCCCACAAAAAGGAACTTGATGCTGCCCTTAACCGTAGCGGTGCGCTTGCCTTGGAAAAAGATACCTTGCAAAATGAGAAAAATATTTTGGCCCACCACATTAAGGAGCTTGAAGGATAACTTATAAAGTAGATGGAACAAAGAATTTAAACTCAAGAGGAATCACAAAGATAGTGCGAAGAGGCCGTTGGAGCCCGAAATTTGAAGATTAAGCTTGATGGGCAACTTCCTCAAATTGAAGTCCCCGGGGAAGAGGTGAGAGAAATGGGCCATAATGAGATGAGAGAATAGATCGCGGCCTGGGTAGAGGATGTCAAAGAAGCCGGTCTAAATGAAATTAAGGACATGTTCGATTCCCTAATCATTGAATACAATGTTAAAATCTTATCCACCGCGATCTGAGATTTTTTGTGAGAGTTATCTTGAGTCGCTCGCCTAGGCCCAAGAATATATTGTGAAAATGAAAAAGATAACCCTCAGTGAAGCTGATTTTGATGAAGAGAAACTATTACGGGAGATTCTTCACAAGGATGAACCTCTAGACCTTATTGTTGCGACACTTCAACATTTTGACATTCTAGTACCCTCCGACAAAGGGAAAAAACTACCAAGTTTTCAAAGTCTGATCTCAAGGGCCTCTCTTCTCTTTAAGCAGCCGTAGCATTAGTTTCTTTCAGCCTAGGATCGGATCTAAGCTACGATCTGGACAAATCTGGTTATCAATATAAGATGTTGACACTTGTTCTAGGTGGGAGCACTTCGACAACAACCGAGAGTCGGCTGGACACGGATAGTCCTCTTTATTCTCCAATTTTCGAGAGGTTTCGTTCCTTATGCCCAATAGCCATGGGCTTATCTTCTTGTTTTCATGAATCTACAGGTCTATTGGGTCCTAGCCAAATTCCAAAAAGAGATGCCGCTTATAACGATCCGTAATTTCACTACTTTGAAAATGAGAGATTTCATTTGTTTTAGTTTAAAAAGGTTTAAAACTTAAATAAATAAGTTATATATAATAGATAATAATAGAGAAACTATTTATTCTTATAGTTAATAATTTAAAAAGTATAAATTTGAATTTTAGAACAAATCAACAAAAGTTAAGTTTTATTAACAATAAATAAATGCTTAAATAAATAAGTTTAAATATCCATTTAAAAAGATAAATATCATTGAAAACATTTAATAAAGATAATAAAAGTATATTAAAATATTCAAAGGTATATTAATAATCGTTTTACAAAAATAACTAAATTTTGTCGCATTTTGTCAGTTTTACATAAACCGTAAAATTAGAGATTTTGGTATTATTTAGATATTATTTTAAAATATAAAAAAACATGTTTTAATTTATTTAAAGAAGTAAAAGGTTCATTTTTAATTGTGGTTTACATAAATAAATAGTTTAACTAAAACGTCAAAATGTGACCGTAAAACACTTTGTCGAAAATCAACGTTTTGTCGATTAAAAGTTGTCGCAACGTCGTCGCACCTTTATTTTTTTATATAGAAACATATGTTAAATGGTATAAGTATTAATTAATTTGCTAATCAACTTTACTTTTACTGAACATACTTAGAAAATTCTAGAATATAATTAAGAAAAAGTAAGCACAGCAAGACAAACATGTCATTTCAAAGTAAAAAGTAAACATCAAATCAAACAAAACATAATTATTATATTTTTTACTTAATACTTAAGTGAAAATGATGTAAATAATGAGTTGAAATGTGATACTAAGTGTTGAAAAAATAAGGTTGTTTAAAAAGTAAGTAAAGGGTATTTTGGTCTTTTTACAAAAATTATTTTAATCCAAAACTTTTTCTATGAATAAACATCAACTTTCTCACTTTTTTCACTTCTTCTTCTTCTTCTTCTTCTTCCTTTTTCAATCTTTTCTTCCACTCTCTAATGGATTCTTCTCTTCCATTTCCTTAATAACTTTTTCAAAACCATATCAAACAAAGTCAAAACACCATCAAACTTTTCCTAAGACCTTAGAATATCACCAAAACATGGTTTAACATCTAAGAAGTGAAGAAATGATGGAGGAAGATGAGGATCAAGGTGTGGCTGAATCTATAGAAGTGGTTAAGACTTATGGTCGAGAGCAAGTGGAAGTAAAGTGATGGCCGGGCACTAGAAAGTGAGCTGAAGTTGTTTACATGATGGTTTGGTGTAGTTAAGAGGATTTAGTGAAGCTTTGTTGCATATGAATATTGGTAGAAAGATTTGGTTAAGTTAACGGTGAGTACTCGTATTTAATAATTAATTCATAACTTATTGGAAGTATAATGATTGAAAAGTTTAAATATGTTGAATGATTAAATGTTTGATAACTTGGTTGCAAAATTGGTTGATTAATGTTTGTGATATGGATGCTAATTTATTTGATAAATGATAAGAGAAATGACTAGTAATTAACCATAGTTAATTAATGAGAATCAGATCCATACAAATATGTGTATTGAAATTATTTAGCCTCTTAATGATTTCAAAATATATAAAAAGATTGAAAATGATATTATACTAATATGATATTATAATATGAAATTAATATGAGTTTGAAATATAAAAATATTGTTTAAAATGATTTAGAAATGTTTTATAAACAGTTAAAAGTGTTTCCAAGAAGTTTGAAAAGAAATTGAAAAATAAGTCAAAACTATGCGCGTTGCGTAACGGTAGTTCACGATTTCGCGCCGTAAAAGTTAAATGAGTATACAAAGTGGAATATAGCTCGGAATTCTCCAAAATAAGAATTTTTCGGTCTATTATATCCATAATTTTCCAACAAAGAAAGGAAATCAAGATTTCTTCAAGTAGAATTTGAAATATGTCTAAAACAATTTTCTAAAAACATCGCAGTTTTGCAGTTCGGAATCCAAAAAGGATTTTCTTTATAAATGATATTTTGAAATGATTAAAAATATGAAATAAATTTGATAAATCTATTAAAATGGTTTAAAATAGATTTGGAATGGAAAATATGAATTTACATGTTATCCCAACTTTTGGCAAAGTTGAGATATCCAGAATTTACTAAAAATCAATGATTACTATTCATGAATATCAACCATGCATTGCAGGATAACCATGAATATCGATGAATTTTGTCCGAGTCCGGAACGGGCCACAATTGATAAGACACGACAAGAAAGATCATAGAAGTCTGCATCTCAAATTTCAAGTCAATCCGAGGTCGTATGCTCAAGTTATGATGGATTCAAGTGGAGAAGAATGGACGTTGCTCTGTTCGAAACCATCACCCTACCTATGTTCGAACCCATTTAGTTCGAACCCAAGGAGTGAGGCCGCGCCTCGAACCCATATCCGTGTACCAAAGTTCGAATCGATGGAGTTCGCATCCATCGGTTCGACTCCAACTAATTCGAACCCACCATGTTCGAATCGATAAGAAAGACGACGTTCGAATCCATCAGCTAGAACCTCGCCTCGACTCCATCAAGTAAACCCCAGATAGCCTTACTTCGAACCCATCACAGAAGCCCTGTTCGAACCCATCACAGAGCTATCTTCGAACCCATCACAGAGCCGTGTTCGAACCCATCCTGTGTTGCCTTATTCGAACCCACTGGGTCAATCCACGTGTCTTCCATCGGTTCGAAATCACCAAGATACACGGAGTCGAAGCGGTCAACACGGAGAGAAGTCCGGATCGATTCGAAACTTGCGCTCCACGTCACCACGAAGTCGCGTGCCACACTGGGTTCGAAACCATCGTTTCGAGTAACAGGGGTTCGAACCAAGCAGTCTTGCCGTGAAGTCTGTTTCGAACCCAACATATCTCCTAACCCACTGATCCAAATGCAATGAAACTTTCACAGATGCTTGCATACATGTTGAAGAATGTCCACGCCAAATTTTACCTCAATTGGATGAATTCTTGATCGGTTCGAATGGAGTTCGAACCGATGCCAAGGTGGGCCCAAACTTCCTGAGACCGTACGTGTGGGCCCCCTCACGTGCCAGAAGTGGTCTCCCGAGTTTTCAGCGAGATACCAGCAGCCTACGCCTATAAATAGACTCCCAGGTCATTCAGAAAAAGGACCCGGATTCTCTTTGGCAAGATCAAGACTCTGAAGCTCCAAGTCTCCACCAAGGCTCTACTTGGCACTCAACAACCACCGTTGTACTCGAATTCCAGAACTATAATTCATTGTAATCCGCTGTAATCGATTGTAATCAGCGAAGAACATCAATAAAAGGAAAAACCTTTAAAGTGGACGTAGGCCGGAGATAGCCGAACCACTATAAATCGTGTGTTCTTGTCTACATTTACTATTTTGCTACTTAGATCTGTGATTTGTGTTTGGATATTGCTGATTTATATTCCAACACTGGTGCTTTCACATTCATCGGGGTTTGTGACCAATTTTGGTGCAAACACTTTGGTGCTTTCACTGAGAAGAACCAGCACCCGCTACATCAGATTCAGAATTCGGATTCAAAAGTTTGAAGAAACTCCAATTCAGAGACAATGACTCCACAAACAAGACAGAGAATTGATAGAAGCCAACAAGGAGGAAGCCAAGAGGTATCCTCCGGATCAGGAGAAGGACAGGCTTCCGTCTACATCACCAGGGACGAGATGGAGGCCATGGCTAATTCATTGCGTGAAAGCATAATGAAGAGTCAACAGGAGATGCTGCAGAATTTCCTCGAGCAAATGAGGACAGCAAACATGCAAAACCTTGGACCAGCTACAACAGCTACGAGTACGGGACAAGGAATCAGGATTGCAGAAGCAAATGAAGGTCAGGTTCAAGACCAGAACACAGGAGCTGAAGGTGGTCAACAAGGCCTTGGGGGCAGACCCTCAGGGTCCGATACTGGGAGACCGACAGACAGAGCTCAACAAGCTGGAGCCAATGCATATGTTAACGAGCCACCCGAAGAATACGTACCAGAATTCCCTTCAAGGCTCGGGGGGCAGGACAGGAATCTGACAAGGGGCCAACCCCTAGACGGAGATGAGAGAATGATAGGCCTAATGCGACGAATCATGAGAGGAGGATTGCCTAGCGGAGGCCTAGAAGAAGTTAGTCGGAGTCCATTCACTCCGAACATCCGAAACGCAAGGAACCCTCCAAAGTTCAAATTACCAGCGCTAGATCCCTATGACGGAAGATCAGACCCAACCGTGCACATCACAAGATATATCAGGCACATGGAAGTACTGGGGGCACCCGAGGAAGTGATGGCACGATGCTTCCCTCTATATTTATCAGATTTAGCTGCACTATGGTTCAGACAACTGGAGACTGGATCGATAGGAACATGGAGCGAGCTTGTTGACTGCTTCATGAGACAGTTCAGGGTCCATGTGACGCGACCCAAGAGTGTGATGACTTTAGCTTCAATCAAGCAAAGGACCGGAGAGTCCACAAAAGATTTTCTGTTAAGATTCAATGTGACAGTGACTTCTGTGGACCGCCCGGATCCATCAATGATTTTAATGGCGGCGGTGGCAGGAGTCGCGGAAGGCACCAAATTTAAGGATTCTCTAACTAAAGATCCACCGCAAGATCTTGGAGAGTTCTTTCACAAAGCTGAAAAGTTCATTCGGTTAGAAGAATCACGAGTCGAGAGTCGTGAAATAAATGCCGCGCAAAGCGAAGGGACCTCCAGAGAACAGTCCAGGGCGGACAAGGGAAAAAGGAGACAGGACGACAGACATGATGGTCCTGATAAACGGAAGAAATCCCGAGAACCAAGATTCAGGCAATACACCGATCTGAATACAAGCCTAGAAAGAATCTACACTGAAACTCGGGGACAAATCCCCTATCGAAAGCCACCTATAAGGGATCCCACCGAGCGGGAGCGCAGGACTGGAAAATATTGCCTATTCCATGAGCTGGATGGGCACACCACGGATGAATGCCGTCACCTGAAGGATGAGGTGGAAGAGCATGCCAGAGGTGGTAGATTGCCACAGTATGTCAGAGAACGGACAGCGGCAACGAGACCTGAACAACTACCGCCTCCACCTTGCAGGAACGATCCTGGATCGGGATCACGACTCGTCATCAACTGATCAAAGATGGCGAGGGCCAAGTCCAGGATTTGGACTTTGGCCGAATAATTTTATTTAAATTTATTTTCAGAATAAACGGTCACTCCACTTACACATGTACGGGAACCGGAGAAATCCCTAGGCATGCTCTGAGATGGAGATAAACCGCTACGCCCGGAGAGGCAATCTTTAGTTTTTCTCTGATGTTTGAGATTGAACATCTGGAACTTGAATTTTAATAAATAAATTAGAACTTCTTGCAATAAACCTTTTGACTGGAGAGTCAAAGGATGAACATTGAATTTCAATATAAACATGATCGCTTTATGACCCTACCCGGAGAGACGGGGTCCGGAGTGCAAGAAGTGAGTTGCTTCGCCGAAGAGCGACAGGATCGACTCACTTGAGCGCTGTTTCCCCTTCACCGGAGAGTGACAGGATGGGATCCAGCAAGAGCCCGGAGAGGCTATGATCGGTCCCGAACGACCATGACATCGCTTAATGTTCAGATACACTGAACCGGAGTGCAAGAAGTGAGTTGCTTCGCCGGAGAGCGACAGGATCGACTCACTTGAGCGCTGTTTCCCCTTCACCGGAGAGTGACAGAATGGGATCCAGCAAGAGCCCGGAGAGGCTATGATCGGTCCCGAACGACCATGATATCGCTATATGTCCTAACCGGGACCGGAGTGCAAGGGATAGAAGGCAACGCCAGAGAGCAATAGGATCTTTCTGTTCAATCACTAAGTCTAGAATGGACTTAGTAAGGGTTCAAAGCAGCCAGTAGTGGTCCGGAGAGACCATGAAACTTCATTCTCAACTCCTACGGGAAGAACGAACATTGATTTGGCTTCGAACAGCCACAAACTTGATTGATAATGCCACAGCTATGAGTGAAACATGAATTTATCACACTTGATATAAGACCATTCAAAACATACCTTTTACAAAAAGGCATGTTTTGGGGGGCAAAATGTTATCCCAACTTTTGGCAAAGTTGAGATATCCAGAATTTACTAAAAATCAATGATTACTATTCATGAATATCAACCATGCATTGCAGGATAACCATGAATATCGATGAATTTTGTCCGAGTCCGGAACGGGCCACAATTGATAAGACACGACAAGAAAGATCATAGAAGTCTGCATCTCAAATTTCAAGTCAATCCGAGGTCGTATGCTCAAGTTATGATGGATTCAAGTGGAGAAGAATGGACGTTGCTCTGTTCGAAACCATCACCCTACCTATGTTCGAACCCATTTAGTTCGAACCCAAGGAGTGAGGCCGCGCCTCGAACCCATATCCGTGTACCAAAGTTCGAATCGATGGAGTTCGCATCCATCGGTTCGACTCCAACTAATTCGAACCCACCATGTTCGAATCGATAAGAAAGACGACGTTCGAATCCATCAGCTAGAACCTCGCCTCGACTCCATCAAGTAAACCCCAGATAGCCTTACTTCGAACCCATCACAGAAGCCCTGTTCGAACCCATCACAGAGCTATCTTCGAACCCATCACAGAGCCGTGTTCGAACCCATCCTGTGTTGCCTTATTCGAACCCACTGGGTCAATCCACGTGTCTTCCATCGGTTCGAAATCACCAAGATACACGGAGTCGAAGCGGTCAACACGGAGAGAAGTCCGGATCGATTCGAAACTTGCGCTCCACGTCACCACGAAGTCGCGTGCCACACTGGGTTCGAAACCATCGTTTCGAGTAACAGGGGTTCGAACCAAGCAGCCTTGCCGTGAAGTCTGTTTCGAACCCAACATATCTCCTAACCCACTGATCCAAATGCAATGAAACTTTCACAGATGCTTGCATACATGTTGAAGAATGTCCACGCCAAATTTTACCTCAATTGGATGAATTCTTGATCGGTTCGAATGGAGTTCGAACCGATGCCAAGGTGGGCCCAAACTTCCTGAGACCGTACGTGTGGGCCCCCTCACGTGCCAGAAGTGGTCTCCCGAGTTTTCAGCGAGATACAAGCAGCCTACGCCTATAAATAGACTCCCAGGTCATTCAGAAAAAGGACCCGGATTCTCTTTGGCAAGATCAAGACTCTGAAGCTCCAAGTCTCCACCAAGGCTCTACTTGGCACTCAACAACCACCGTTGTACTCGAATTCCAGAACTATAATTCATTGTAATCCGCTGTAATCGATTGTAATCAGCGAAGAACATCAATAAAAGGAAAAACCTTTAAAGTGGACGTAGGCCGGAGATAGCCGAACCACTATAAATCGTGTGTTCTTGTCTACATTTACTATTTTGCTACTTAGATCTGTGATTTGTGTTTGGATATTGCTGATTTATATTCCAACACTGGTGCTTTCACATTCATCGGGGTTTGTGACCAATTTTGGTGCAAACATTACAAATATTAAAAAGTTGTTTAAATCAAATAAGCTTATATAGCACATTCCGCAGCCTTTTATGTTGTGAATTTTATAACCTTTTGAATATGAGTAATGCGAAGATGATTAAGAGGTTGAATAAAAGCTTTTAAAGGAATAATTAAGTAATGTGAAGATGATTTGGAAGTTTTAATAAGAGTTGGAATAAATGGTTAAGAGGAATTGTTTATACTACTTAAACAAAATGTAAAGAATATTGAGTGTATTATCAAACTGAGTATGTGAAAACGACTAGTGCATTTATCCTACCCATGAGATCTAGGAAGATAAAGCAAGGTGTTTAACTAAGTTTAGGAATGGAGCAACCAACACCTACCTGGCCTATATTTTCTCTTCTTAGGCGAGGTGCGGAACAGATCGAAAGGAAAGCCCGAATGCTCTACAAGATCATATTTAATTTTTTCCAAAAGAAAAGAAAAGAAACAAATTCTTAGAATGATAATTAACCAGTTGACATCTTCTATTCGATGATTGGTACGAAGGAACCGGGATCGAATTTGGGTGATAGCTATTCGAAAAACCGGGTTCGGATTTGGGTGATTCCTATCCAAAAACCCCTTCAACTAATTTTTGAAATATAACATATTGAAAAAAAAGATCTTCATGACGTAGGTTTACTTGTCATTAGTCCCTGGAGGTGAAATTTACCATATCAAAGGTGGCAGAGTACTCTATTGTGAAAATCTTTGATTTGCTAGAATATGATTTGAAGTTAGGAAAAAAAATCATTGATTAAGATTTAATAAATGATTTGGGAATATTTTCCCTAAGTTAAGATTTATAACTTGAATGTAAGAAATCTTTGATTAATATTTAATGAATGATTTGGAAAAGTTTTCCCAAGTAAAAGAGAAAATGATTTGAAATTATTCCAGGTTTTAAGAAATGTTTCATAAATCAAATGATTTGATAAATGTGGCTTAATGATTCCATATACATTTGAAAAGAAATGGAATAACTTGAAAAGATTATATCTAAGAAAGATATTTGATTTAAATAAAAGATGAAGTAATTGATTGATGATTGGTATCCACTTATGAACTTAACATCTTTTTAAAGTGATGATTGGCTTCGAAGGAATCAAAGTCTGATTTGGGTGATTCCTATCCGAAAACTACTTCAAACTAATGTATATGTCCAAAAGTGAAGACATGTTGAAGATGATGATTATTGAAGACCGTGGATCTTCATAGCATGAGGACTGCTTGTTGATATGCTCTGGGTCTCTTCCATTATAGAGTTATTTATAACAGTGGTCTCGTCGTCATAAGATTTTTCGGATTGCAAAGGCTTCTCACCTAGTAATGGCCGAGGAAAGTACCTTCGGTTTCGTTCTATGCTTGAACGAACTTGTACGGACAAATGTCTGACATCGCATGAGACACAACATTTGACTTTTACAAATGTACATCTACTTGGTGGTGGAGAAGGCAACTTTTCTTAGCTTAACACCCTTCTCTGTGACATATGAGCTCAGAGGATGTATGCTTATGGGAGTCAAATAGTGATCAAAGGAATAACAGTGTGGCATTAAAAGTGAAACCTATTATGATTAAAGCGTGGTTTTGTATGAAAAGCGTGGATTTGAAGAAATCGATCATAGCCTCGCGAGCCTCACACCCCGGTTACGGTGGGATTCTATGTTGTCAGATGTGTGCTCGCATTTTGAATAGTAGTGATTTAGGTTATCAGATGTTCTAAGCCCTAGGTACCAGATATGTCTGGGTCTCATGGCAGGGATGCACGAAGTCCGAGTCGTTGGATGTTATTCGCAGATTGTATCCACTTTTAGTCTATTGTGTTGTTGTATAAAGGCATCTGAGTCTTGGACGTAAGCCGTGGATATAGATTGATATTTCCACGAGTTCCCTATCATGTTGGAAATCCAATCCCGATACGAGATTTATGGTTTTGATTGTATTCCCAAAATAGCTGTAATGCCTTGCAAACATTTCAGCTAACCCTTCTAGTGTCATATATTTCATTTGGTATATTTCATTGATCCGGTCTAGATATATTACCTAAGACTTAGTCTAGGTATCGATACCTTATTTAAATAAGTTTATTTGAAAAATGTTTTCAAAAGAATGTCATTAAAAATAATATCAAGTGTATTTTGGTATAAAAGTATTTTGGTTATCATAAGGTAAAAACATATCCATGTTTATGTGTAGGCGTGGTGTTATGAGATACTCTTTTTTTCAAAGGTTTTGATATCATCGTCATGATATATACATTTAAAATTTTGAGTATCTCATGCTGGTTTATCAAGCCTGATTCCGGTATTTTTAATAATCGGGTCAGATCCGAGTAGTTTCAAGTTGAGTTGGAGATGGTTGGAGTTTCAAGAAGAGAGCTGGAGATCTACATCATCGTATGGACGTATTCTATTATCCGCTACACTTATTGCATTTGCTTTGTTTGTTTTCAGCATTTGTAAGGAAAGAAGTTTATAACTGTCCAGGCTGAATCTAGGTTAGACCCTGATATTGTACTTAAAATAATTTCGCTATAAAGATTATTATTGAAATAACATATGTTATTCCATTCGTGTAAGATTTTGTTCTGTCTTTATTTTCTTTTTACCCTTAATGATTCGCTTGTACGTACAATTTGAGTTGGACATGTGTGCTTTATTGTCGATTCAAAGTGTACGAAAAAACAGGCCATTACATTTGGTATCAGAACTGAAGGTTAAGAAAGAACCTTGACTTTGGTTGGGTAAAGACTCATCAGAGATTGGGTTAGTAATACCCTAGGATGAGTTGCTCATTAGAGATAGGGTTAGTAACACCCTAGAATGAGTTTGAGTGTATTATATATGAGTGATTTGTTAGTGAATAATAAATTATTTTGTGGTGATTTATCTATTGAGTGATTTATGGATTCTGATCGATGCACCTGATCACAATTATCAATGAGGGTTCCTGGACATTTAACCAAGGCGAACCGACGCACTGATTTTGAGCAAAATTTGTACATGAAATAATTTTTCCCAGGATTATATTTTGAATATAAAGTATATATTTAAATTTTTTATTGTTAGAAATCAGTATTAGTGAAATTTAAATATGAATATCTTATGATTATAGTTTCACAGTTTGACTGTAAGATGTTTCATAAAGATAAGTAAGAAATATGATAAGGTAATTAAGATCTTTAATACTTATTCCAAAATAATAAATTAAGAAATGATATTGTTAAGTTACTGTCATAAATTGATCAAATGTTTTGATTTAAAAGTTTAAGTACAAATGCCTTGCGAATTAAGTTTCACGATTTGACTATAAGGTGCTTGATAATAAGATTTGTTCGAGGAATGAACACATAAGATATAAATGTATTTAAATAATAGAAAATAATTATGTAAAATAAAAAATATATATAAAAGGAATGAGAATTTAAATTCAAGTAATTTAAAAAGTAGTGGAAATTTAAATGAAGTTAATTAATATAAGATAAAATGAATTTATAAATCAGGTTTTATAAAGTAATCTCTAAAGGATTTCAAAAATGGTATTATTTCAAATAAAAGGAGGTATTTTATGATAACTAATTCGATTGGTTAAAAAATAAACTAAAAATGGGCAAGAGATGTGTTCAGATGGTAAACACTCCTCCTAAGTATTACTCTTCTTGTTAAGTGGATATATGATACTATTGGTAGTACCCAGTTCCTTGGATTGTTTTGGAGTTCCTCGATCTATATAATTTTCTTAAGTTATAGAGATAACGTGAATCATTAACTGATAAATTGTTTAGTAATCTTTATAAAAGTTTTTAAATTAACGATAAATTGGGATCGCTAATTGCTAAAATGAAGCAGAATTTCGATAATTTTGGACAGTCGAAAATTTCTAAATCACGCCTACCTTAGAGCTAAAGAATTTATGAAAACTAAAAGATTGTGAAATACTTTGAGTAAATGAAATAAGATAAGGATAATTTATAAATCTGGTTTATAAAGGAAATATAAGTTAAAAAATTGTGGGGGCAAAAATTATAATAAAGATAAATTATCTTTCGAGTGAAAAATGGTTTCTTTAAAATATTTCCTTCAATAGAAATGTTTTAAAATAAATAATTGAAGGGATTGTATAAAAAGAACCTTTTTAAAGTGTTTGAGCTTAAGAAAAAGTTTTTATGAAAGCCTTAAGTGTTAATAAATACATATGTTATATGTATATCGTCTCATCACACAAATTTTGATCTAATATTCGAGTTTGGAACTTTTGAGGTGTTTATACTAATCCGGAAAAGAATTTATCACTCGATTCTTGACGACGAACATTGATGAGGATTTTTTGGTTAAATACATGAGTTTTCTATCATAGTTGTGAGCTATGCAAGGAAAGCAAAGGTTTCTGAGCAAAGAGCCTGATCAGAGTCCGCACTAGAGGATTAGAGGATCGATACTAGTTTAGAAATAAAGTTATGTATTCGAATCATGGTTTTAAATCTACTATATCTCGCCCGAGATCTCGCCCGAGATCTTATTTTCACACTTAAACGAGACGAGACATCAAATCTCCTCCATATCTCCCTCGACACTCATCTCGTCCGAGATATTCAAATCTCACCTGATATATAGATCAAAATCTCAATCCGAGATCTCACCCGAAATTATACATTTTTCTTATTTTCCATAATAATTTTTATTTTCGTATTAATTCAAAAGAAACTACTCAATCCAATTATAATTTACCAACTTCTTGAACATATTCTTTACTTTTTATCTTAATGAGTCATAGCAAAAGGTTTCACTTCTTTATTACATTCAAATAAAAGGATATTATTCAATTATTACCAAATCAATTAAGCTAATCAAGCTACTACTCTTCTAAAAATATTTCTTTTTCCATGTAAATCAAGTATGTTACCATTTTTATTTTTACTAAGAAAGTTATAATCGTTAAATAAATTTTTGACACAACAATTTTAAACACATAAGTACATCTGAGATATTCCTGAGATGCGTTATAGGACCCGAGATGTCAATCCGAGATGTACACCCGATATGTACTCATCTCGTCCGAGATCTCTCCCTTTACGGGATAACTTGTGTAAAAATTCCGAGACGAAACGTGACCGTAATCCGATATTTAAAACCTTGATTCGAATACGAGATCGAATAAGATATTTCATATGGATGATATGTGTATATCATATGGATTTAAGTTTAAAGATAAATGTTTTGGCAAATTTTTATTTTGGGTAACTTCGAGGACGAAATTCTTTTAAGTAGGGGAGAATGTAACGAACCATAATTTCACTACTTCGAAAATGAGAAATTTCATTTTTTAAATTTAAAAAGGTTTAAAACTTAAATAAATAAGTTATATATAATAGATAATGGTAGAGAAATTATTTATTCTTATAGTTAATAAATTAAAAGTATAAATTTGGATTTTAGAACAAATCAACAAAAGTTAAGTTTTGTTAAAAATACATAAATGCTTAAATAAATAGGTTTTAAATATTCATTTGAAATTATAGATATTATTGAAAATATAATAAAAATAATAAAAGTATATTAAAATATTTAAAAGCATGTAACAATCGTTTTTCAAAAATAACCAAAATTTGTTGTATTTTGTCAGTTTTACACACACTGTAAAATTAGAAATTTTGATATTATTTAAATATGATTTTAAAACATAAAGAAACATGTTTTAATTTATTTAAAGAAGTAAAAAGTTTATTTTTAAATTTGGTTTACATAAATAAATAGTTTAACTAAAACGTCAAAATATGACCGTAAAACGTTTTATCGAAAATCAACGCTTTGTTGGTTAAAGTTGTCGCACGTCGTCGCATCGTTATTTTCTTATATAGAAACATATTTTCAAATAGTATAAGTATTAATTAATTCACCAATAAAGTTTACTTTTCCTAAACATACTTAGAAAATTCTTGAATATAACTAAGAAAAAGTAAGCACAGAAAGACAAATATGTCATTTCAAAGCAAAAGGTAAACATCAAATCAAACCAACCATAATTATTATATTCTTTACTTAAAAAGCATAAGTAATAATTCGAAAAGTGATGTTAAGTGTTGAAATAATAAGGTTGCTTAAAAAAGTAAGTAAAGAGTATTTTGTTCTTTTTACAAAATATTATTCTATTCCAAAACTTTTTCTATAAATAAAAATCCACTTTCTCACTTTTTTCACTTCTTATTTTTCCTTTTTCAAGTTTTTTTCCACTCTCTAATGGCTTCTTCTCTTCCATTTCCTTACTAACCTTTTCAAAACCATATCAAACAAAGTCAAAACACCATCAAACTTTTTCAACGACTTTAGAATATCACCAAAATATGATTTAGCATCTAAGAAGCAAAGAAATGATAGAGGAAGGCGAGGATCAAGGTGTGGCTGAACCTATAGAAGAGGGAAAGACTTGTGTTTGAGAGCAAGTAGAAGTAAAGTGATGGCCGAGCACTAGAAAGTGAGGTGAAATTGTTTATGTGATGGCTTGGTGTAGTTAAGAGGATTTAGTGAAGCGTTATTGCATTTGAATGTTGGTAGAAAGAATTGGTTAAGTTAAATGTGAGTACTTGTATTTAATAATTAATCCATAATTTATTGCAAATATAACGATTAAAAAGTTTAAATATGTTGAATGAGTAAATGTTTGATAACTTGGTTGCAAAATTGGTTGATTATATGTTTGTGATATGGATGATAACTTGTTTTATAAATGATAAGAGAAATGATTAGTAATTAACCATATTTAATTAAATGAGAATTAAATCCGTACAAATATGTGTATAAAAATTATTTAGCCTCTTAATGATTTCAAAATATATAAAAAGATTGAAAATGATATTACAATAATATGACATTATAATATGGAATGAAATAGAATATGAGTTTGAAATATAAAAATATTGTTTAAAATGATTTAGAAATGTTTTATAAACATTTAAAAGTGTTTCCAAGAAATTAGAAAAGAAATTGAAAAACAAGTCAAAACTATGCGCGTCGCATAACAGTGGTTCACGATTTCGTGCCATAAAAGTTAAACGAGTATACAAAGTGGAATATAGCTCGGAATTCTCCAAGATAAGAATTTTTCAGTCTATTATATCCATATTTTTCCAACAAAGAATGAAAATCAAGCTTTCATCAAGTAGAGTTTGAAATATGTCCAAAACAATTTTCTAAAAACATCGCGGTTTTGGAGTTCGAAATCCAAAAAGGGATTTCTTAATAAATGAAATTTTTAAATGATTAAAAATATGAAATAAATTTGATGAATCTATTAAAATGGTTTAAAAAAGGTTTGGAATGCAAAATATGAATTTTCAAATATTAAAAAGTTGTTTAAATCAAATAAGCTTATATATCACTTTTTGCAGCACTTTTATGCTGTGAATTCTATAACCTTTTAAATATGAGTTTAAACTTAACAATTCTTTTCTAATCTTTGTGAATGATTTTAAAGGAATAATTAAGTAATGCAAAGATGATTTGGAAGTTTTAATAAGAGTTTGAATAAATGGTTAAGAGGAATTTTTTATACCACTTAAACAAAATGTAAAGAATATTGAATGTATTAAAAACTGAGTATGCGGAAATGACTAGTACATCTATCCTGCCAGTGAGATCTAAGAAGATAAAACAAGGTGTTTAACTATAGTTAGGAATGGAGCAACCAGTGCCCTGAACTTACCTGGCCTATATTTTTTCTTCTTAGGCGAGGGGTGGAAATGATCGAAAGGAAAGCCCGAATGCTCTAAAAGATCATATTTAAGTTTCTCCAAAATCAAAGAAAAGAAAAAAATTATTAGAATGATAATTAACCACTTAACATCTTTTATTCAATGATTGATACGAAGGAATCGAGATCGGATTTGGCTGATTCCTATCCGAAAAACCGAGATCAGATTTGGGTGATTCCTATCCAATAACCCCTTCAAACTAATTTTTTAAATAAAACATATTAAAAACAAGGATCTTCATGATGTAGGATTACTTGTCATTAGTCCCTGGAGGTGAAATTGACCATATCTAAGGTGGCAGTAGCACTCAGTTATGAAAATCTTCGATTTGCAAGAATATGATTTGAAGTCATGAAAGAAATCTTTAATTAAGTTTTAATAAATGATTTGGGAATATTTTCCCTAAGTTAAAAGTTATAACTTGAATATAAGAAATCTTTAATTAAGATTTAATGAATGATTTGGAAAAGTTTTTCTATGTAAAAGAGAAAATGATTTGGAATTATTCCAGGATTTAAGAAATGTTTAATAAATCAAATGATTTGATAAATGAGGCTTAATGATTCCATATACATTTGAAAAGAAATGGAATAACTTGAAGAGATTATATCTAAGAAAGATATTTGATTTAAATAAAATATGAAGTAATTGATTGATGATTGATATCTACTTATGAACTTAACATCTTTTTAAAGCGATGATTGGCTTCGAAGGAACCAGAGTTGAATTTGGGTGATTCCTATCCGAAAACCACTTCGAATCAATGTACACGTCCGAAAGTGAAGACATGTTGAAGATGATGATTATTAAGAACCGTGGATCTTCATAGCATGAGGACTTCTTGTTGACATCTTTTGAGTCACTCCCATTATAGAGTTATTCATAGCAGCGGTCTCCTCGTTGTGGAGATTTTTCAGATTGCAAGGGCTTCTCGCCTAGTAAAGGCCAAGGAAAGTGCCTTCGATTTAGTTCGGTCCCAGAACGAACTTGTAAGGACGAATGTCTGACATTGCATTTCTAAGACACAATGTTTGAATTTTATAAATTTACATCTGCTTGGTAGCGGAGAAGGCAACTTCTCTTAGCTTAACACCCTTCTTTGAGACATCCGAGCTCAGAGGATGTATGCTTGTGGGAGTCAAATAATAATCAAAGGAATAACAGTCTGGCATTCAAAGTGAAACCTGTTAGGATCAAAGCATGATTTTGTATGAACAGTGTGGCTTTGAAGAAATTGATCGTAGCCTCACGAGCCACACACCCTGGTTACGATGGGATTCTATGCGCTCTGATGTATGCTCACATTTTGGATAGTAGAGATTTAGGTTATCATATGTTCTGAGCCCTAGGTACCAGATATGTCTGGGCCTCATGGAAGGGATGCGCGAAGTCCGAGTCCTTGGATGTTATTTGAAGATTGTATCCATTTTTAGCCATTTGTGGTGTTGTATAACGGCGTCTGAGTCTTAGACGTAAGCCATAGATAAAGATTGATCTTTCCACGAGTTCCCTATCATGTTGGAAATCCAATCCCAATACGAGATTTACGGTTTTGATTGTATTCCCAAAATAACTAT
The DNA here is from genome assembly GCA_030765085.1 of Allium cepa. Classification (NCBI taxonomy): domain Eukaryota; kingdom Viridiplantae; phylum Streptophyta; class Magnoliopsida; order Asparagales; family Amaryllidaceae; genus Allium; species Allium cepa. The sequence continues at coordinate 115,916,932 of CM060932.1, forward strand.
AATGACTTGCAAACATTTCAGCTGCCCTTTCTGGTATCATATATTCCGTACGGTATATTTCATTAGCCCGGTCCGGATATATTACCTTAGACTTAGTCTGGGTATTGATACCTTATTTGAATAAGTTTATTTGAAAAGTGCTTTCAAAAGAATGTCATTAAAAATAATATCAAGTGTATTTTGGTATAAAAGTGTTTTGGTTATCATAAGGTAAAAACATATTCGTGTTTATGTGTGGGCATGGCCTTATGAGATACCCTTCTTTTCAAAAGTTTGGATATCATCATCATGATCTATACATTTAAAATTTCGAGTACCTCATGCTGGTTTATCAAGCCTGATCCGTGTATTTTTTAATACTCGTGACAGATCCAAGTAGTTTCAGGTTGAGTTGAAGACGATTGGAGTTTTCAAAGGAGAGCGGGAGATCTTCATCATCTATAGACGTATTCTATTATCCGCTACACTTATTGCATTTATTTTGTTTGTTTTCAGCATTTGTAAGGACAAAACTTTATAACTCTCCAGGCTGAATATAGGTTAGACTCTGATATTGTACTTTAAAATCTAACACTATAAAGATTATTATTGAAATAATATACGTTATTCCATTTGTGTGAGATTCTGTTCTGTCTTTATTTTCTCTCTACCCTTGATGATCCGCTTGTTTGTGCAATTTAAGTTGGACATGTGTGGTTTATTGTCGATTCAAAGTGCACGGAAAAATGGACCATTACACCGCCGTAGAGCAACAATCGACAACTACTAAGATTCTGGTGGCCACCGACGCTCCATGGCCTGACACTCAAGTTATCATAGCACTTTATGATGACAAAGCTGAATACCCATTATTGCTTGATGATTCAGATGCTATATTTATTACTAGCACCTTTAAAAATACTGATGTGCTCAGCTTAAAAGAGCGCATCGAGAGGGAGGAATTGTTGAAGAAACAAGCTAAGGTTGAACCCACCGACGTGGACATTGACGATCCATATCTCGTTCCATTACAAGTCATTCGACCCGGTGGGTCGATTCCTAAAGAACTCCCTCCAACCTTTGAAAGCTCTCCTGTTAAGGGCGGTAAAGGATCGAAGAAAAGGACAGACAGAAGCTCGAGTGGCGCTACTTCTAAAAAATCCAAAAAAGAGAAACGACAAAAGAAATAGCTGTTGCTTCGGCTCAATTTGCACATAGCTTGTATGGCTGTTTTCCCTTTTGTTGGTAGTGGTTGTGCAGGTAAGGCCCCCATTTTTGAACAGACTTGTATCATGACTTTAAAGTTTATTATGCAAACAAAATTTCTCTGTTTCTGTTGAACTTTCATGTGAATGGTTATTTAAGTAGTTGAGCTATTACTTTTCCATTCAATGTACTTGTAATTCATCGCTCGTTGATTGAAATGATAGTCTGTTAATTTTATCCTAAGGCCTCCACGCGGTTATGGCCCAGAGTCATACCAAACACGAGGCTTGAGCCCTAATGTTGCATTGTCAAATTTAATTATTTGAGGGATTATACTCCTGCCCCTAGTCTCGGGTTAGTGGAAATAGACAGTGGATGGTCGAACTTCATCCTTAGCGAGTTTATACTCCTCATATCGGTTTCATACCGGAGTTCGCGGAATACTAAGGGTCAAACCACACTCGTTCATTGTTTATACTCATATCCACACTTCAAGAATAAGAGTTAGTTAGTAGGTGGTCGAATCACACCCGGCTAGTATTTATACTCTAGTCCATGCTCTGGAGGCTTAAATTTATTTTGAAAAATAGTCGAATCGTACTTCCTTAATTGATTGATTTGTCCCAATGACCGTGGTTTGGCTTAGGAGCGATCGATCATATCATATCGCTTTTGATTCATGACCATCCCATCACTCAATGGGATTAATTTGGTTATCGAATGATCGAGTCACATCCATTCCTTGTTATGTACTCCGTCCATCGGGTTGTAAACGAGAATTATCAAATGAACGGTCGGACCACGTTCATCATGTTTAGTTAAATTGGGAACTAACGTAATTGGCTAGCTCCAAACTTTGAAAACCTACTTGGACATGTCTACATCAGCTAATTTTCTAATGTAACTAACATATAATGCTATAACAAACACAGAAATGGAGGAAGTTTAAAACTTTATTTTTCAAATGGAAAGAAATGACATAATTTGTCTTATTACATATCTAGAAAATAAGTTGCTAAAGAAAATCCTAAAACAAAATACAATTGAATGGAAAGGAAATAAATTAAGTGAAATAGTGTCGTAAATGCTTGCTACTCCACGCCCTTGGAAGTGTGATGCCATCAACAGTCGCTAGCTTGAAAGTTCCCTCTTCAAGCCTCTATTCAATGACATACGGTCCTTCCCAAGTTGGATTCATATACAATGGGGCAGGAAAAACCCATTTCAAGACGAGATCGTCAATTTCAAAGGTTTAAGGTCTGACTGTAGTGTTGTAGTATCAGGCGACTCGGCACCGGTGCGTAGCTGCCCTTAAATCAGCTTCTTCATGCTTCTCATCTGTAAAGTCTAGAGATTCCAAGAGGAGATCTTTATTCATTCTAGGATCATAGTAGGTCACTCGATGAGTAGGAACTTCAAGCTCAACAAGAATAATGGCTTTGGAACCAAACGCAAGGGTAAATAGAGTATGGCTAGTCATGGACTTTTGGATGTTCCTGTAAGCCCATAGTGCTGTCGAGAGTCCATCCACTTACCTGACTCTATCCTTTTCCAAATGCTTCTTCAGAATGGATTTTATGATTTTGTTCATAGCTTCAACTTGCTCATTCGCTTGAGGGCGAGTGACTACTGCAAATCTTTTTTCAATATGATGCCGACGGTAGAAGTCTTTGAATTCCGCACCATCTAATTGAGTCCCATTATCCATTAAAATAGTTCATGGACGACCAAAATGACAAATGATGTTGCGTACAATGAATTTGATTACTTTGTTGGTTGTAATCGTGCCTAAAGATTTCGGATTGGCCCATTTGGTGAAGTAATCAACTACGACAATAGTGTACTTCGTACCACCTTTAGTGATCGGTAGGGAACCGATAATATGTATACCCCACATGGCAAACAACCATGGGCTGACCATTTGTGTAGTTCTCATTGGCGGAGCTCTTGGAACTTTTTCATATATCTGGCACTTGTCGCATCGCCTTACATAATCAGCAGCATCTCGATTGACAATCGACTAATAATCCGTAACGGAGTATTTTCTTTACTAGAGTTTTTCCCACAGTGTGATCGCCATGTTCCTCTTCATGAGCTTCCTTTAGGACTTGTTTCAGTTAATCATCAGCGGTACACCGGAGCAAGGGAAGGGGAAAACCGATTCTGTAAATAACTCCTTCCTATATGATATATCATGAAGTTTACGAAGGACTTGTCGTTTTTCATTCTTTCATTTGGGAAGAACTCCTTGTAGCAAATAGGCTTTAATTGGAGTCATCCGCACCTCCTTCTCAGGCTCCTTCTCTAGTATCTAGTCGATTTCCATTGGCTTATGCTCGGAGCGTTTAATACTTCGACCAGAACCATGCCTATCTGTTATGCATCCCTAAAACAAGCAAACTTTGCCAATGAATCAAACTCTTTGTTTTGATCCCGAGGAATGTGCGTAATATCATAGTACTCAAAGTTAGTTAACAACTCTTAGAATTGGGTAAGGTACAGAGCAAGTTGTTTCCCATTAACTTGGTAATCTCCTCGTATGCTACCAATTGTGAGTCGCAAAAGATTTCAAGAGACATTATCCCCAGTTTTCTGGTGAGTTTAAGTCAAGAAATCAGAGCCTCATACTCATCTTCATTGTTTGTTATTGGGAAATCGAGCTTCAAAGCATACCAAATTGTCAGATCTTTGGAAGTTATAAGCACAATTCCATCTCCAGAACAACGCTCATTGGATGCTCCATTCGTATATAACTTCCACCATATGGTAGGGTTTTCATTGCCCTTTAGGTAATCATCATGTGCAGTAAATTCTGCTATAAAGTTCGCTAATGCCTGACCCTGGATAGCCCTCTGAGGCATATAAGTGATGTTGAACTGGCTAAGTTCGATATTCCACTTGACTAACCTTTCGAACGTCTCAGGTCGCTGCATGACCTGTCGCAACGATTGGTCGATGTAGACATTGATAGGATGTGCCTGAAAGTAAGGGTAAAGCTTTCATGAAGCAATAAATAAACAACATGCTATTTTTTCTATCTTCTGATAGTTCCTTTCAGCTCCCATTAATCGCTTGCTAACATAATAAGCTAATCTCAAGATTCGATTCTCTTCGCAAAGAATGCGACACTTATAATGTGTACTGACACGACCAAGTTGATATACAATTCTTCATGATCTACCAGCTTTGACAAGAGGAGGTCTCTCTAAGTGATTTAAAAAAGCTTGGAACACGTCTTTTCAATCCTATGTCCATTCAAAATTCCTTTTTCCTCTTCTGATCAAGTCAAAGAAAGGAATGCATTTATCGGTAGCTCTGGAAATAAATCGGCTTTGAGCAGCAGCCTTCCCATTCAGGCTTTGTACTTGTTTGATAGTCTTTGACGCGGAGATATTTTAAATGGCTTGGATCTTCTCGGGATTAGCTTCAATTCCGTGGACATTAACAATGAACCCCAAGAACCATCCTGAAGCTAAGCCAAAAGAACACTTTAGAGGGTCGATCTTCATTTTTAGTACCGGAGGATATCTAACATTTCTGCCAAGTCTCTGATGTGGTTGCTAGACCGTCGTGACTTCACGAGCATATCATCTACATATACCTCCTGTAATATCCCGGAATTTATGGCAATATAAATTTAATAATCCGTGTTTAAATTTAAATCAATTTGATAGTTTCTGTAAATAAATTTGAATTGATTCAATAATTTTCTTATATTAAATATTTAATTAGTGAATTTATTTTAATAAGCTAATAAATCTGATTTCTATTTATAATATGTATATGTATATCTATATATATTTTAAATAGATAAGTTTGGTTTTAAATTTAAATTGATAAAGCAAATTTTCTAATTATAATATTTTGAATTTGGAAAATTATGATTTATTTTTGAACTAAGCTTTTCAAATCTATTTAATAAAATAACTAAATAATTTTATATATATATATAAGATAAATGTTTTATTTGTTTAAATAATATTTTGACTTAAGTTTGTATATTAAATCAAGTTATAAAAATGTTTGTTTTATCTTTTTAAAATAGTGATTAATAATTATGATTTGTAAATTGAATATGAAAATTTAAAATACAATTAATAAATGAATCATGTATTCATTTAAATAACAAATAGGTTACAATCTTTTTTATAAAATTTATTTTAAATGTTTAAAAAGTATATTTGTCAAATGATTTATTTGTATATTGTTTTTACTTATAATAATACTTTGTTTTATTCTTTTAAAATTATTTATCTCCATAACTAAGTATTAAAAACTAATTAACTATGTTTAAACTTTCTTTAACACATAATTAAAATACTAATTACTTAAATTAACAAGTGTAGGTATCTTAAAGCCTAAACTAACAAATGTAAACTAAATATCATTTTAAAATGAAAAGTGTAAAAATTGAGACATGTGTCTTGTTTAAATTTTATTTTTTCTTTGTTTTTAAAAATAAATCATAAAGAAGATATTTAAACTTGCATCTTTTCATTCTTTTCCTTTCTTCATTTTCATTCTAAATCTAAAAATTCTTTCAGCTGAGCCATTTTTCCATCTCTTAAAAAAATAATTAATTGCATATCAATTCCCGTAAACAACATGCAAACCTGCAAACCATCTTCAATCTGTAACATGCAACAATTAAAGCATGCATTCAATTTTTCTAAATATCTAGAAAAGCAATCTACCTGTAAGCAAGAAAAGCCGGCATTTTATTTAAATAATATGGATAATTAAATCTGAAAAAGCAAGATGTCTGCATTTTCAATCTGAGGGCCTGCATGCAACAAATAAATCAAGAAAGCCTGCATGTAAAATCTGGAGTCTAAAAGCAAGTTTTATATTGATTTAAAGGCTGTGCAAAAATCAGGAAGCTCAAGTTTTAAAATCATTTAACAACTGAAGGTAGTTTTAAAGGCATTCAAGAAAATTGCAGAGGGTGTTCTGCATGCTTAAAAACAATAATCTGGGCTCTGTCTGCATCATTAAAAATGTGAGTAACTTTTTTTAATTTAAAAAAAAATGAAGTAAATAAACTTGTTGCATATCTGTAAATCTGTATTGTTGTGAGTATAGTTTTTAATGCATTTATGTATATATAAGATTGCATGAAGATATGCCTGACAGTATAACCTGTATATGAATTATTTATAGTTTCAAACTAAAAATCTACACAAATTTATTCCAATTTGATCTAGGCTTTGCTAGGGTTTAAGTTCTAAACCAAAATTTGTTGATTCATCATAAAGTAAATTTTGAAATTTGTTTAAATGAAAATAAATTCTGAAGTTTACTGGAAAACCTTGAGTAACAGAGTAAAATAAGTATAAGTGAAAATTCAATCTTTATGAATTTATGTTTCAGAATTATGAATCAAAACTTCATCCAAAATTATGATTTTTAAAAGAAGAATTACTATTTTTAATATCATATCCAGAGAGCAGATTAAACATTTATGTATTTCATACTTTGGGTTAACATAGCTAATACTTGTGTTTGTTGGGGTTGAAATTTCTTCTGGAGATGGAGGAGATTACTGGGATGTTGTGAAAATTATGGGTTTAGGTTACTTTTCATTTTTGATGTTGAGATTGGGTTTTTAAGTTTAGAACCCTAGTTCTACTGCGCTTGAGAAAATTGAATACCACGACATCTTTAATTGATCGAGTGGCTTGGGATCTGGGTTTCTGGAAGGAGGATGGGTTGTCGAAGACATCGCCGTAATTTCAATGGTGATGGTGGCCGGAGGTGCAACAACAAGATGTTGACAGGTTGGTGATTAAAGGGGATACTGCTATTCCAGGTTTTGGGTCTTAAATTCGAATTCGAATTCGAGTTGAATTCTGGGCGATCTGATGTTTGAGGGGAGATAAGGGGTTGCTGGCCGATGGGAGATGGCCGTTGATGTTGGTCAGAGGTGGCCGGAGAGGATGTATGGGTGCACAGTGCAGTGGTGTACATGTTGGTGATGTTTTGGTTATAGGGTTTTGGACCTCGTGTTGGACTCGGGAATTTCGAGTTTTAACTCGAAGCAGATGGGATTTTTACTCAAAGTAAAATATGGGTTACTCGAGCATTTTTCTTTGTTTCAGGTTTTTCAAGTGACAACAGAACCTGTTCTGTTATTTTAAATTTGAAGTAAAATTATAAAATGCAAACTAAAATCTGAAACAAAGTTTAAACTTAGAATTGAAATTTAAAAGTTTAAATCTTGGGTTTTGAAATAATTTGACTTTTTAAATTTTAGTTTGGATTTAAAATAAAAGAAAGAATTGTTACTGTTTTTAAAAATTAAAAGAAAGTAAAAAAATGTAAATTTAATTTAAACTGAGTTTTGAAATCTGAAACAGAATATAATTCAAACTGGTTCAAATCTGGAATTTGAAATAATTTAAGTCTTAAAATTTTAAATTTGGTTTTAAAACTCACAAGAGTAAATGCATATGTGTTTTGCATTTGAATTGGAAGTTTAAATTTTAAATTAGAAATTTTAAAATAAGTTTAAATCAGGGTTTTAAATCTGGAATTAAATTTAAACTTTAGTTTTTAAAATAAAATAAGTTTAAATTTAAATCATTTAATTACATTGGAAGGTTAAATGATTTGAAGATTTATGTAAGTAAAGTTTTTAAGGATTTAAGTTTAAATCTGTAATTAAGGTTCAGGCTGTATTTCAGTTTTGAAATTTAAAAGTAATTTTTAAAAATTGATTTGAAGTTAAATTAATTTGGGATTTAAATTCTTTTAAACTTATTTATAAGGTTGATGTTTCTTTTAACATATGAAATAAAGGTTTTGAATTGTTTTTAAAATCTTGTTTAAGTTAAAATTTGTATTCATTTTAAATTCTTAAATTTTAAAATGAAATCTAAATGGAATTTAAAGTAAATTTAAAAAAAACAATTTGTTTTTAAATGCTTAATCAAGTAAAAATGTTATTTTGAAAGATAAATAAAATTTAATAATTGATTCATTAAATTATTAAGATAATTTAAAATGAATAATTAATTATTTAATTAATTAATAATGTGGATAATTAATTGAGTAATTAATAATTTTTAAAATTGACCAATTAAGATTTGAGATTAATTAATTAGGGTTAATTAATCTATAATTAAGGATTGTTAATTAAATTTTAATTAATGATTAAGATTTATTAATCAAGTGATTTAGGATTAATTAAGACTGTAATTAACACTTAATTAATTAATAATTAGAGATTAATTAAATTGTAATTAAATATTAATTAGTTGGTAACTAATAATGACTAATATAAGTTATTTCTTAATTAAGTAATTAAGAAATGATAATGAAGGTCGTTAACTTAAGATTATTTAAACAGTTAATTAATGTGATTAATTTTTAATGATTAATTAGATTAATTAATTAATAATAATCATTTGAAATTGTTTATGTTTAATTACTCAATGGAAGCAATTAATAAATTAATTACTTAATGTAATTAATTTAGTTAATGTGATTTGTTTAGATTAATTAATTAAGTTTAATTAATTTAAACACTTGATGATAATTACTTTATGTAATTAATTGGATTGTAATTACTTAGGGAAGTAATTAACTGAGAATTATTGGATGTAATTAAAGATTTTATTTATCGAAGTAATTTAGATTAAATTACTTTGAAATTAGTCAAGGGATTAATTGAGATAATTAATTAAGAGTAATTAATTTATGGAATGAGTAATTAAGAAAAGTTAATTACTGGAGATTATTAATCAAGGGTGATTAATATATGGAAGGTTTAATTGCAGATTTATTACTTAATGTAATCAATTTTAAATAAAGAGATTTGATTAAATGTAATTAGAAATCATTAATTAATAAAATTAATGATGTAATTTAAAATTGATTAATTATGAAGAAATTAATTAATAAAGGATTAATGTAATTAACTTTAGTTAATTAATTGATTAAGTAATTAAAAGTTAATTATTGTGAATTGTTAAGTATAATTAACTTGTGTAATTAATTTAAAGGCTAATTACTTATTGTAATTAGAGATGGTTAATCAGGAATGATTAATTGAAATGAATTATGAGATGGTGATTATTTAATTGATTTATGATCAATTATGATTAAGTTAAGCAAGATTATAATGATGAAGTAATTAATTTAATTCATTTTAAATTAATTAGAGATTAAGTAATTAATTTAATTTATTTTAAATTAATTATAGATGAAGTGATCATTAGATCATTGCTTATGTTTGATGATTGGTATTGGTTGCCTGGTATGGTTTGTAATCTCAGCTATGAGATGAGTTATGTTATATGATATGGATGCATTGGTTGCATTGTGATATTGATATGGATTATCTGATTATGATATGAATTTTCTGTTGGTAATGATAATGTTGATTATCTATTGTGTTGTGAATTATCTATCTGCGTGTATATAGATAATGAATTTGAATTGTTTTAAACTTTAAAACAACTTGGCCTTAAAAGACACGTTTTGGATTTCGACGAGACCGGGATCGGGTTTCCATATTTGGATATCCAAAAAGCACATCGATCCAAATTAACGTTAGGTCGTGAATCTCAAGTGAAGATGAAGATTCAGAGTGCAAGGGTTATCGTCGTGAACTCTGAGGGTGATTCCAATATGAGTGTAACGAGATAATGCATTCGGTTTCGTTCGAACCCGCAAAGAACTTGAATGGATTGAATTCTTTCAGAACATCGCCAGGTGGACGATGAGCATTCTAAGTGATATGTCCTATAAAGGTAATCGTAGCCTCAAGCCTCATCAACCGGGAATGGCTAAAACAGGGGAGGTGCAGCAAGGCTAAGTGGGTCATGACCAAGTAGGACGAGATTTACCCCTGCCTAGATGTTCCTTTATTTCGGCTTAGTGGTGCGGTTGCTGATCACAACTACGGGGTTGTCTTGTTCGGAACTGTTCAGTAAGGAATGGTTCCGGTTTTGTGTTGCAGGAGAGCGGGCGTACTCCTCGGTATGATAATCTAGGCCACGTACTGTGACGGGCGGTACCCCAGTAGCCCTGCTATTGTATGGAATCCAAAATCCAATAAGTGCCAACGGTTTTGATTGTATTACCCACTTTTGTGGCTAGTAGCTGGAATTTAATAAATGTAACAATTTCGGCTATTTCTTATTTACTTGAAAACCCTAGACCTATTATAATATCACTGGATTTCCTATCAAATGTTTTGATTAGCGTAAGGTAAAAACTTTTCCATGTTTATGTGTGGGAAGTCTTACATGATACCTTTTCTTTCCAAAGGTTTTTCAAAGTTAAGCAACTTTAACCTGTTACTCACACCAGACCCATGTCGACCCGGAGTTATTTCTTTTTTTCTTTAACTCTTGGGTAGTCAAATTTTTACGAGTAGCCAAGGGATTCAGGTTTGGATTCGGGTTAGCTTTGACGAATTGTGGAGGAGCAATGGAGCAGGAGGCTTCTGCGTGCAGATATATAGTTTTCCTCTGTTCTGGTACCTTTGAGTGTTTTTCTGATTTGTGTATTGAGTTGTAATAACTTGACAGGTATTTATAACTGTCTAGTATGTGTTGTAATGTCTGTATAACTCTGATATTTGTTGTGTACTATGTAATATTTATGTTATTAATATAATTTATTCGTTCCGCTGTTGAGATTCTGTTGTTGTTTCTTCTTCTCTTCTTTCTTTTCTCTTTTCTATCCCTTTCTTTCTTAAAGATGATGCGACTTTCTATGGAGAAAAAGTCGGGTCGTCTCACCTCCATCATTATTCTGATCTGATCTTTAAATATTCTATTGACTAGGCATTGGTAGGTTGCTCTTGCGTTCTTTAGTCCAACTGACATTACCACATAGCAATGTAATCATACATCAGCAATGAAGATGGTGTGCTCTTGATTGCAAATGTTCATTGGGATCTGGCTATAGCCTGAGTATGCTTCTATGAAAGATATCATTTCATATCCCGTGGTTGAGTCCACCAACTGGTCAATCCTTTGAAGGGGAAGCTGTCTTTCGAGCATGCCTTATTCAAGTCCGAGTAATCAATGCATGTCCGCCATTTCTCATTTTCCTTTAGGTAGAGGGCATCGTGAATAAACCCATTATTTTTAAGCCTATTCACCCCCTCTTTAAGAGCGGCAGATTTCTTCGGATCCATGACACGCCTTTTTTGTTTTACCAGGACATGCCTCAGGTCGATATTCAATGCATGACTCGCAATGGCAGGCAAGATCCCACACATGTCAAAGTGAGTCCAAGTGAAAATGTCGAGATTTGTTCGGAGAAATCCAACAAGTTATTTCATCATTGAAAGGTTGAGTTATGATCCAATCTTTAGGACCCGTGGCGGGTCATCGTGGCTAAATGTGATGTCTATCGTCAGATTGGCCTGTGTAGCCTCGGTCTCTTTGGGCTTCTCCTCATCATCTCTTAGATCTATGTCTCTATAGAACCGAATGCAGTGCCCATGCCAAGGCTCAGGCACTGTTTGTCAATCTTCAGTGGCTTCGATGCGAACAGACTTGTCTACACCCTTACCTTTATCCTTTCGTTGAGCATCCCTCAATTCAGCTACATAACAAACACACCCGGTCTCCTGATCACCGTGAACAACTCCAACATCATTATCTGTCGAGAACTTCCAAGTCAGACATCATGGGGTAAGAGCTACCCGGAACTCAGCTAGGTCCGGTTGGCCCAAAAAAGCGTTGTATGGAGAGTCAACATCCAGAACAACAAAAGGCAAAATATGCACTCTCCTGCAGTCATGTTCTCCCAAATCTACGGGCAATTCAATATAACTAACAACTTCAGTTGCAGCAACGTTAAAGCCATGCATGCAGGCTTTAGACGGTTTCAAGTCCTTGGTTTCCATCATCATTTGACTATAAGTTTTTTTTCAAAATTATATTTACAGAACTTCCACAACCAACCAATATCCTTTTAACTAAAGCGGGGCCGATCATGATCGAATTGGATCGATTTTCGGAGCCTTCACCCTGTCTGCATCTCTATTTCTAAATACAGTATCATCTACCATTGTACGTTTCTATTTTTCCAGAGCTCTATTTTCCGGACTCGAACAACATTCAAAAGTCACATGCTTAATCACGCTAATGTAGCGCTCTATCTCATGCCAACTCTTATTAGCTGGATGCGGTCCTCTGACTATTGTATTGATTGCCAATCTTCCACTAGTTCATATAGGTTACTCATCCTTGTGCGATGCTTGTCCTCGATTGGGGTCGGATGTCCCCTGCCGCCATCCTGCGGGGTTTTTACAAACTGGTGTAACTTTCTTTCGCGAATCAGCATTTCGATAATATCTTGGAGAAACCTTCATTCATTTGTGTTATGACCGTAACATCCATGAAACAGACAATATTTTTCTTTCTATTTCTGCTTCTCCATTGATTATTTTAGAGGCGGCTTTCTGTACCGCATGGTATTGCAGGTAGACAAATATATATTCTCAAAAGATGTATTAAGTGGTGTGTAAGTATTGTACAACGAAATCCTAGGCTTTCCTTTTCCTGAATCCCTCTTTCATTTTGGGCTCCTATCTCCGCCTTTTTTTGTTGATTTGGTATATTCTGGACATTCACTTGAACTTTTCCTGAGCTATCATCGAACTGCTTCACTGCAATATTACTCTATACTCCCTCTCTACTTGGTCCCAGCAACATTCTCCTTCCTAGAGCATTTGGCCTCCTCCTTCCTTAAATACTAAGTCGCCTTTGCATAAAAGCACTCCAACGTTGCGGGTGTCTTGCCAACTAGCTCACCATCAAAATCAAACTCTAGATCAATCCCTCTTATTACGGCCATCATTATTGCATCGTCATTCGAATTACTAATTTCTGTGATAGTTGTATGGAATCTCTCCAAGTAATTTTTCAGCGATTCTCCCAGAGCCTAGATTATGTTGGATAGGGACATTACATCATTGGGGATAGTTGCATGCATATGAAACTGCTCTACAAACCTTGTTGCCAAATCATCAAATCCAGAGATCGGTCGTGGGAGTAACCTTGTAAACCTCATCATTGCTATTCCAGAGAAAGTAATAGGAAATCATCTACACTTTATCGCATTATCTGCTCGTGTGGAATCCATCAGCCTTTTGTATCTCATGATGTGCTGCCTGGGGTCGGTTTTTACCTCGTAAATAGGCATCGACGACATGTTGAACCTTCTTGGATACTCTGCATGTAGGACATCATCAGTAAATTGGGTATAACTTCTCGAGATTCCCTAGTTATCATTGGTCAAGCCTTGGCTCTCTCTCTCGCTAACTATCTAACCAAAACTGACAAGTTTGGCGTTTGGATAGGTGGTGTCAAGCGGTGGTCGGGTTCCACCTCATGTGAATGGTCCGGTCGATGTCTGCGGGCCGTTCCACGCCTCCTTGGTTCACCATCCTCCCGATGTATAGCACATACATTCACTTCATCATCATTCCAGGGAAGCAATTGGTCAACATTTTACCGGACTGCATCATCCAAATCGGTCGCAGAAGCTCCAACTTGAATTCCATCATGTATAGGTAAGTTCCCTCCTCTGGAAAAGGGTTTGGCACCGATCCCTATGGAGGGATCAGCACTGATCGGTCTTGGCAGACCAGATAGGTCTGCCTATTGATGCCTTAGAGCTTCCATATGATATCCGTTAGTTCTGCGATGCCTGTGCTTGTGATACTCATCCGATAAACTAGAAATCTCCAATGTTGAGTAAGGGGTGGGGTTCGTCCTTGCCTTTTCTCACTATTGTTGACTGATTTGGTTTATTAGGTTGATATTGGATTGAATCTACCAATTCAATTATCGACGGCCATCTACTAGCTCTCTCATCATATTCTGGAATTTAGCTCTTATATTGGAATCAGCTGGATTCTGGACTTCGACTGGATCACCATTCACATCCATTGGTTGACTACTCAGGCCTCCATGCTAGTATTCTTGTTTTCTTTTGTGTTCTAAGAAGTAGATCTAGTGTTCCTCTCTATTGTTGATGGCTTTGCTTAGATTTTTGCAAATTTGAATAGAACAAGCAAACTTCTTAATGATAACTATGGATCTTCTTCGGGCGATTTATGTAATCCAGTAGCAACAAAGGGATCCTAATAAGCTGAGAATAAAGGCTCTCAATGAAGCACCAAAGTGTTTGTACCAAAAATTGGCACAAATGCCTAATAAAAGTTTTGAACAGAAATAAATGAAGAATATAAAATTAAAACAGAAGACAATAACAAAGAAATAGGAGTAAATAGAAATAATAACACACACAATGATTTATAGTGGTTCGGTGTTGTTTGCCTACGTCCAGTTTAAACAGATTGCTTTATTACACTTTATAAACCGAGTACAATTGGGATCGGTTGAAAATCCTCGGCAATAAGAGAGTATAAAGCAACTAGTAGCATAAAAGCATCCCGAAAATGAATAACCAAACCTTTGTTTAAAGATGAAGATGGCCAAATATCTCCTTTAAAACTCAGTAGAAGGATCTCTAGAGCCATATGGACCCAGAAGTGGTATCGCATGGCCTAATTTTCAAAGAAGAGGGATCGGTATAGATCTCTGTAGGAAATACGGATTATGGATCTTAAGGCAGAATTAACACTAGAGGGGGGGTGAATAGTGTTTATTAATTTTATGAATCTTTTTGAAATCTTTTCAAATTAAACCCAAGCAGATGCAAATAAAATTAGTAAAGGAAAGAACACACCGGAATTTTATACTATTTTGGATTTACCCTACATCCAATCCCACATAATTTCATGTGCGAATTTCTTTTCAAATATAATGTCGATATTACAACCTCGTTTTCAAGGCCACGAGATACACCCTCCTGTCTCCGAGTCCCGAGGAAAATCTCTTTATTTAACCAGGCTACAAGATCACCTAATTGATATACGGGCCACAGTCACACCCAATTGATTTACGTGCCACAATCACACTTTGATAGAGAAGGGCTCGATACACTTTGATATTTTGATCTTTGATTACAAATGATCCTATAACTCTGAATTGCACTGAGATCTTTGAGATAGAGTGGCAGAGAATCGAACTAGAGACAATCGAGTTTGATTCACTTAGGATTTTGGCAGAGTTTTGTTAAGAATGTTTGAAAATAAGAATGGAAGAGAAAGTGGAGAGAAAACAAAGAAATCTTAAGTGAAAATTCATTGAAAACTACCGGTATATATAGGAGAATAACGGTCATGTCCATTCATGAAAGGTTATGACGAATAGACACTTCTTTTGAAAATTTGAATTTTAATATCTATGGCTACCATGTCGACATGGGGGGTATAGCCATGTCGACATCCCCTAGTATTTTTTGAAAATTGAATTGTTTTAAAAAAGATTCTCTTTCTAAAGTTTGTCGAAACAATCTTAGAACTTTGTAAACTATTTTGAATATACTTTAGGATTATAAAAACCTTTAGAAAGTGATCTTACAAAATATACAAGTAATAAAAACTAAATATATAATTATTTTGAGATTAAAGCTAAAACATTAAAACCAGGAGATAGTTTAAAAACAAGAATTGATTTCGAAATTAATACGATTAAAAATAGGTCGTGGATTTCATCACACTAAAGAGGTCGTGGATTTTATCCCACTATTAAAGCGAGAAGGTGGATTACATTCCACAAATAAAATCCAAATAAAGATTTTAATGCTATTATGAGTTTTAACATAAATCGAGACTCTATTACTTATGTTGATATCTTGAACTCTTAAAATCTTGATAATCCTGATATTCATGAGTCTTCGGTCTTGATTTCTACAATATTGAAATTGTCAGTCTTGAATCTCTATACTATTCAGTCTTTAGTCTTAGTACCTGCATATATATATATATATATATATATAGCATATACATATATTTCTAGACAAAGATATTAGTATTTATATTTTATAATAAGTCCTAAGGTTTTTATCATCAAAACCATCATCTTAGGAACTAATAATCCCTAATTTAGTTGAATTTTGGAGTGCGATCTATATGGTAGCTCCCTCATGCTAAAATATGCTTAGCCTCCAAATTTCTTGCCAATTGGATCAGTAAACTTGAGTCATTGCTTGATCTTTCCTTCAACATGCGTTGCTTGCTGATTCCTGCCGATCCCTGCCAAGGCAAGTGTGTCGATCTTTCTGACTTTATCTTCTTGACGTACAATCCCTAGGTTAGGCTTTCTATGGTCTCCATATCTTGCTAAAAAAATTCCATATGTATTGGACTTGTGAATCTTGAGATATTTGTTATTTTCTATTGAATTGCACTTGCTCCCTGAACCATATCGATCCCCATAATGGAAGTTAAGTTATGCCGATCTCTCTTATATGTTGGACCATATTTCATACTTCGAATATTCTACCTTGCATATCTGTCAATTCCATTCAATCTCGACTTCATGTTATTATTTGTACTTAACTTCTAGGCCCCATAACCATCACTGTGGACTCAACGGCCTTGATAGCAATCGAATCTAACTTGTGCAATCAGTTCAATATGAATCAGTCAAAATGCTGGATAACAGTAACACAAAAACAATGTTATAAAATAGTGCTAAAATGTTGACACGTTTTATGGAAAAGATATAACCTTATATTTAGCATTAAAAGTCGATGAGTAGATTTTCTTTTATCTGTGCGATCTAGAATTAGGCCATTGTAACTAAGGCAAGGTGGGGTGCAACCAGTACCGTAACTTACCGAACTTTAATTTTGGGTGAAGGATATAGAAGTTGAAATATCAAAAACATGATAAGTATGAGAGGGCTAATTTCGATCAATGGGTCGTGATTAATTAAGCATGTGGAAAATACTTCATCATATACTTTATACCAAATTCCGATGTATGGAAACTCATCTCTATCTTGAGAATTAGGAATGTATGTTGATGCTAGGATAGTTTGTTAACTTGTTCGGTTTCATTGTTAATCAAGGGATAATACTATTTGAAATCAGAAAGTGATGATTAGTATAAGATATCTAATTTTCCATATGAAAACTATATACTTACCCCAGATAGTTGTTTGTCCACTATTAAAAACTTAACCTATTTTTATTTAGGAAGTATATGATTTCATACGGTTTGAGATTCCCTTAAGAGAACTCATTTCGGTGAAACGTCTCTTGATTTAAGGGGTATATTCGATCCTAAGGGGACTCCTATATAGTTTGCTTACTTTAAAAGAAGCAGGATTGAATCAACCGAAAACTATTGATTGTTAGTTCAAAAAGACTTGGATCAGATAAGCATCAGTTATCCAAAATCACTCCAACTGGCATAAGCATTCAAATTGGAGATATCCCGAAGATGACGGAAGCGAAGACGAAATTCTTTAAAGTGCAATGGCAACTTGCTACTAATCTTGAGGATATAGTAGAAGTAGTGCCTTTGATTTGTTAATATCCTAAGCGACTTGTATAAAGGAATGCTGGTATTGCATTGTTGCTTGGAGAGCAGTGTTAGTTATGACACTCCCACCTCTATGCCTATAAAATCCAAGAGTATTATAGAGTACTACTATCGGATAATACGGAGAATGAGGTTGTATGGGGTACACATGTGTATATCCCCTTGGACTGACATTCATATGTATTGAAACATCAATTATGTAAAACACACATATACGTACACAATATATGTGCAAAGTAATAAACACGTGTGCCTCCAGGAGAGAACAATACACAATATATACTAAATAGAAGAGAACACACAGTCAGTCGCTACGATAACATATCTATATATAATAATGTTATATGAGTACAATACAACTCAAAATGTCAATTATATGAACATACGTGAATCAATAACGTACAAGTATCAGGTAATAATCCTAATATAATACTTCTCTAAGCTTGAATAATCAAATGCTATTAATATCTTCCCTGTACCTGTAATGTATCGGTTTGACCCGAGTATTATAAATAACACACGGTTCAAACAATGATATATCATAAGGTAAAATATTTATAATCTAATATATCAACAATAATATAATACACCCATAATATAGATAATATGTATTACATGCATTGTATATAATCATAATAGCATAAACAAATCTACATGTATTATATAACTTTAAATATCACAAAACTTATATAAAGTTGTCATTCCCCGTCACAAAGCGAATCAAATCAGAATTCAGGAACATCAAATCCAATGGGTGAATCATCCAAATCCACAAATCATTATTAAATCAATAAACCATCATCAATGAAATATCGTTAAATTATCTTATAACAATAGTCAAATATATCATTCAATTTAAACAATAAAAGAATCATCATCAATACGCCAAGATAGGTGGCCTATCATCGATATATAATAAAAGATCCAAGGATCCACCATATTCTGGACATATATCCAAATATAATCTCATATCCTCATATATGAATAAATTAGAATATATAGATATACGGGGATTGACTACACTTTAGACACACAATCTCAAGTATAATCAACTCATGACAACATAGGGAGATATATGTCAATCCACTACCCCACACACATATCGGAATCATACAGAAGACTAATAGCATGTCTGCTTGCTCCAGGAGTTACACATGGTCCATATGACACGACTCCGACAATCATCGATTACTATTATCTCTCTTCTCTCGGTATCATGACAATGATCCACCATAAGCTCGAAAATGAGTAGCCCCTTTGGCCACGACTACCGACATGTTCCCTTATGGTAGTTGACTATTTTCCTATGCGACACAAGGGGCAGACAAATCTAATTTCATGATACATATCGAATACCATAAAATAACGGTGTCGCGGATCTAGGATGCAACCCCACGATCCGGCCGCCAAGATGGATACTGGCCAATCTGATTCACTACCGAAATATAAAAGGAGTCGGACCTAATGTGGATGATACATAGTACTTCTAACCTATATCTACTCATAACTCTGGACATAGGCTAACACATGACTCTGTATAAGTCAACACATCACTAAAATATACCCACCGCAGCGAGTATCACCACATACACATGAACGTATCCTCGTTCGAGTGACATTTACTTCATAGAATAATCAAACAAATAACCTAACAGCGTCTCATACCATTGCATGTTATTTGAATAATTATTCAATGCTCATAAACTACACTAGATATCTTTATATGAAAAGTCCGATGAGTAATCGAAAAAGTGTTATCGAAAGTCCTATACCAGTAAGTATCACTAAACCATTTATTCAAATTTCTTATCACATAGAAATGAATTCGTGTAAATCAATTATAAAATATCACAAAGTCACATAGATGTCATCAAGATGTCATATCAAATCAATAAACAAATCTATATCAATGGTGAATCATTCATAAAAAGCCAATTCAATATGTAAGAAAATATAAAATCAGATAAACAAGATAAATAGCTTAATCAAAATTACATATCTTATATTATAAAGCAAAACACTGGTCAAGTAGCATCAAAGTGAAGCTTATTATTGGCTGCCTAAAATGTCTATGGAAATAATTAAACAATGAAGTAATAAATGGAGGGTATTTATGTAATTCTCCAATCCATTTTTTCGCTATCTACCCTACGTTCCTTCCATAACCTAAAAGCGATCGCACTTTCGTTTTCCATTTCATTACGCGCTGGAAACTCAAAAAACCAAAATCCTCTGTTTAATGGTGTGATCTTTTATTTGCTTATTCAGTCGTTGATTTCGCCTTTTTTGATTTTACAAAAATAGCAAAAACCTGAGCTAGGATTAGGACCCAACAAGCACTTGAAGAAAGAAAAGAATCAGCACATTTCATCAACTTTGAGCTTTTATAACCTTCTTTTTTGGTTTTTCTTAGTGTTATTTATATGCATATTTTTTCTTTTATTTGTTATAATGGAGCAACTAGTATGTATAAAATAAAAAAATTAATATTCAATAACCGATCACAACATAAAATCTTATGTAATAAAATAAATACTTAGAAATGAATAATAATTATCTACTCTAGAGCTAATTGATAATTAACTAAACCCATATATACTATACAATACAATATAGAAAAACTTCTTAATCTTTTTGTATAAAACTTCTACTATTATATTTTGAAACTCAATTCTTTCATTATAAAATTCTAAATAGTTAATAAATCTAAATATTAATTAGTATCAAATACTGTTTTAAATAATTATAAAACATCTAAATTAATTTACTTTATTGATATTCTAGAAAACATTTTCAAAACAAAAAGTATATGTATATACTAAAATCTCACACTTTCATAAAATGATGATTATAGACCGCTTAAACTGTATTTAAACCAATTTACTAATCCATCAAACTTGTAATTACATCCTTGAATACACACACACACACACACATATATATATATAAAAGAATAGTCTCTGGTTGAGCAGCACCATTGTATTGAGAATGAGAAAATGCCCGACTCTCTAGAGGAAATCCAAAAGATGAATATACAGGTGGACTCATCTGAGGAAGAGAATGAAGATGAAGAAGAAGACCTTAGTAAATATACAGTGCTTAATGAGCATTATGTCAAACAGTTTAACAAAAAAGGAAAAAGGGTTGCTTCAAAAATTCACATTGACTCTAGCCCTGTTCCAGATGGTATGGGGCAACTGTCTTCAAATTGCACTGGATATACCTGAAAAGTCTCATGTTGCTAGCATATCAGGAAGCCTTGGACAATGGTGAGTTTTTACAAGAAATAAATCATACTTTTATCTCCTTAATCCCAAAAGTTAAAAAACCTGAGATGGTTAAGGAATACAGACCAATTGCATTTTGCAATCTCTTATAAAATTCTTAGTAAAATAATTTGCTTGAGACTAAATAAAGTGATACCAGATTTAATCTTCCAGACTCAAAGCGCCTTTATTAAAGGTAGACACATATCAGAAAATTCACTCTTAGCTCATTAGCTTAACAGAGACTTCAACAAAGCAAGTGCAGATAAAATGTGTCTTAAAGTAGATTTACATAAAGCATACAATAAAGTGGACAGGAAATTTACTATACACTTGCTCAGATCTATGGGTCTTCCAGTAAAGCTTTTGAAGGTGATAGAGTACTATATTTCCACCCCAACATACTCTATCCTTATTAATGGAGTCCCTAAAGGATTCATATCTAGTAACAGGGGTATAAGGCAAGGGGATCCTCTCTCCCCTTATCTGTTTGCAGTTGCAATGAAATGGTTCTCCCTCCAAATGGAGATAGCAAGTCATCAAAACAATATACTACCAGTGCATAAAATTACACCAAAGGTAACACATCTGATTTATGCTGATGACCTTATTATTATCATGAAAGCTTCTACACATGCAATTGATACTCTTAAAAACATATTTTATCTTCTTGATGTGTATGGTGGATTGAAACTAAACGAAGTGAAAACAAAATGTTATTTCAACAAGTATTGCAAAAATAAACAAAGTTTTCTTGGTAGAATAGGTGTTTCTAAAGAGGAGCTACACCATCCCGCCATTTTAGACCATTCAAATCGACAATAAAACCACACATGTCAGATTTGAATAATTCAAAACAACGGATTGTTAATAAAAATTTGGGAAAAATAAAATCAATCACAGACACAGAATATTAGAATAACTCACAGCAGAATAAAATGAACATAAGAGTTCATGTAGCTCCTAGATACAAAGTCTCAAAACTAATACATAATACCAAGTCCGGAAACAAATACACTTGGAAAGTTAGATATATAAGTTCTCTACTACAAAAGCAAAAGCTGAGTGGAAATAACTGGAATAAAATATCAAGTAGACTGCTAAATCTCCGGCGGATCTCTAGCTCTAAAAGGATGAAACCAAAGCTATGAAACTCAGGCTGACCCGAGCATAAAGCAAAACACAAAACTCTCGAGGCAGGACATACATACTTATAAAATGTAAATCAACTCAAGTGAACTGCAAAAGAAATGCATTAGTAACTTAAAGGATGCTTGGGATTGCCCATCCTTTAAGGATCCATTAAACTATCTGTGACGACCCAGAATTTTTAACATTTGAAATTAAAATATTTAATTGATTTTAGATATTGGAAGTTGTTTTTAAGCTTGAGTTTCAATTTTAACTATGAATTTAGCAATTTAATTATCAAATTTAATTATAGAAGTTTGTTTAAAAGTGTAAATCTTCGATTTTGAGTCTGTTAAAAATGTTTTCAAGGCTTAGAAAATTCATATTAATAATACTAAAGATAATAGAACTTTCAAAATTGTATTTGAAAGCGATTTAATCAGTTTTAAAAATATATCGTTTAAATCGATATTTAAAAATAGCCTTCCGAGACATAGTCTCGGAATTCGACGAAACCAGTTCGATTGGATCCGTAATATTGTATTATTATTGGATTTCAATTTTCATAATGTTTGGAGTGTTCGTTTGATCGTACGATAGGTAAACGCGCTGAAATTAAATCGAAAATTCAATATAAAAGATGGACCAAAAAGCTATCTTCTCCATACGATCAAATTTGGACCCGAAACCTTTTCCATTGTGTTCGGAATAGGGGTTTAACATTTTAAATGCCTAGCGGCATGTCTTGATCGAAAATCGAAATTTGGAGTTGCGTTTATTAAAGCGATTTGAATCTGAATTTAAAATTAAAATATAATATAAATTTTTCTTTTCAATTCACTGTTGACGTAGCCACACTTGTCACCCTGATAAGCACGTGTCTCGTTTCCCTTGTTTAAAAATTTACACGCGTTGAAAATTTTGTATCTCGTTAAAAGGGAAAAAAAGAAAACGGAACCATTTCGTTCAAATCAAAAATCAATATCTCGTTCAAACGAAATTCATGGCCGATGATAATACCCTGTTCCAAATCAAATTCGAAGCAGCCAAGAAGAAATTGCGCTCGTCTCCTTCAATCAATGGCCGAACTCGTTCGAAGAAACAAAATCATCGCGACTTTCTCATCGATGTTGAATCGCGATGTAGGCTAGGGCATCGGTCGCGACGCTCAAGGCTAGGTCGAGGAGGATGGCTGTAATTGAGGCGGCGACGTCGTGAGGTTGCGGCGGCAGCGAAGGCCCGGGGGCGAGCACGTTGAGATCTGGATGCTCGACAAGGTCGCGAGCTCGATAGATCGATCGCAAGTGGCCATGGGACGTACTGGCAACGGCAGTAGAGTTGGGAGTCTCGGCATCGGTGACCTCATAAGGGTGATGGCAGGTAGTAGTTTTATTTGTTTTCAATTCAATTTTTTTTTTTAAAATATATTTTGTTATTTTAATTATATACAGTAGAGAAAAATATAAAGGAAAACATATCAATACAAAATTTTACATGCATATCTTCATTTGCTAATTATTTTAAATATGGGTTAAGGTATATTTAACAATTTATTTTATTCTTCTAAAAGTTTATATATATATATATATATATATATAAGACTTTTGAAAATGGAAAATTTTAAAATGTTTGGTTTATATGAAATCATATTTTATCTATATATTTTATAAGTATATATATTTTTTCAAAAGGAAAAATAATAATAAATAATAATAATATATATATTGCATGTTTTAATATATATATATATATATATATATGGTTTTGGGAAAATATAGAATTGGTATAAAGATTGGATTTTTAAATCTATGCAGTTATTTTTACAAGTATGTGTTTTCAAAAATTTATATAACAATTAAAATGCACTTACCTGTTTATTTTAAATAACGTAGTATGGTGATAAATTTGTTTAATAAACTTATTTAATTACTGTAGCTGCCAAAAACATTTTTTATTAAAAGGAATTGGTTTAAAATTAAAAGTATTAGTTTAAATAAAATCACAAGTTAATTAAAATTGTCAAATGAACTTTAATTGTTCGATTAGATCGAATATTAATAAAAATCATATAATTGTTTATACAAGGTTTAAAAATCGTGAAGAAATCAAGCCGGAATGGAAATGTATTGCAAAACAAAAGCAAAGGTGAGATCTTCTCACTCAATCGAACTTTTTAGTTTAATTTTAATAGTTAGACTTAAAAAATTGATTGACTGTGTGTTTGGATGATTAATTTATTATTAGTTATATTAGTTTAGACCCTATGCACCGCATAATAGCGGAGGTTATTATATTAAACCCATATACCGCGATATTCCACCTCGAAGTGGAATTGGTATTATATATATATTTGGAGTTGTTGATTTCCCGCATTATATAGCGGATGAGACCCTATTGTACCGCATAATAGCGGATAATATTTTATAAATCACATATATCGCGATATTCCACCTTGAAGTGGAATGGGTATTTAATTGTTGTGCTAACATCTATGGATGCAGAGAAACAGGTCGGAGGGATCCTACTGGATTCCTCAAATATTGAATTTGTTCCATATGTTGTGTGTTGATTATTTTTAATTCGTGTGATTATTTGTGATTGAAACTGTTGAAGGCTGTAATTTAGCCAAATATATTTTTGGTATCGTAGGATACCAGAAATATGAAATTGGATTTTCGGAAATTAAAGTAAAAAAGCCTAGACCGTTACAATTAAAGTATTAAAGTTGATTTTTCTAATCCGATTGAATTAATTCCAAAAATATAGGAAAATATTTTAATAAAGGAATTTTGGGTAATATTGTTTAATGGTTGAAGAATTTATTTAAGATACGGATTTTAAATATTTGAAAGAGATAAAGAAATTTATTTCAAAAGGAAATAAATTTAGAAATTTAATTTGGAATTGAAATTTATTTTAGAAATCGATTCGGGAATTAATTTGGAGTTAGAATAAATCTTAGGAATCGATTAGGAAATTTGGTTTGGTGTGTTGGAAATAATTTGGGAAATCAATTTGAAATTGATTTGATATTTGAAAATTAATTTGGGAAATCAAATTGGAATTTGATTTTGTGCTTGAAATAAATTGGAAATCAAATTTGGATTTGATTTGGTTTGAACGTGATATTTGGAAATTGATTTAAAATTCGTATATCAGTTGATATTTGGAAATGTAAATTCACAATGGGAATTTATAACAAAAAAAAAATTTGTTTAAAAATAAATATTGGTTTATTTTTAAAACGTGGAAAGGAATTTACAGATTTGAAATGTAAATTAAAATAAATCGAGAAGATTTATTAATTTATTTGAATGGACCATTTTGTAATGGAAAAAGAATTCTTCCCTGGAAAGCCGAGTATATTTTTAAAATAGCTTTTGAATAAAATTTAAAAGTTTTAGATTTGGTTTTAAAATAATATTGTTGAAGAAATTAGTTTGGAAATTGTTTTAAAGTAAAAATTTATTTAATTAATTATATAAGGGATTATTTTAAAGATTTAAATTGATATTTGATTTAGAAAATAGTTTTTTAAATATTTATACTCTATTTACAAATTTTTATTTTAAAATTAGTTTTGGACTTGAATTTTTATATGAGATATTAGTATAATATTTTTCATAACTAATATTTAAGAAAATATTCTAAAATAGTTTATTTTAAATGTTTCCAAGTATATTTTGAATAAGTATTTTTATATTATTTTAAAATATTTGAAATCGGCATATTTTCAATGGAAATGAATAAATGTTTGGAAATGTATTCCACGTGAGAAGAGTGTTTTGAATTTGTTTTCAAAAAAAAAGATTGAAATGTGGAAATTGATTTGAAATATATTTTCAAAGGATTGAAGTGTGAAATTTTACCTTGCGAAGATATATTAAAAATAATAATAATTGGGGGAAAAATTATTTGAAATCCAATGACTGTTGTGAATGATGATTGATATTTAAATAACCGACTATCAATATTGGCCTTTAATCGGCATTTGAATTTCGATGCGACCAGGAGTTGAATTCCAACTGGATATTCGAAACCCACATCGAACCTTTGTGATTGTGATGGATCTTTTGTTTAAAAGATCAAAGTGAAATTGTTGTGATTTGTTTGAATCTGAATGTAACACTTATTTTTAAAATAAGCGCTCGTTATTCAGATTAATCAGGAGAGGACCTTGTGTCATAAAACCCATTCCGAATAACGATACGACGAAATGGGGTTGCATTTGAAGACGGTGTTGAAGACCGGGTATTTTTGCAAACGAAAGGATTACCTGTCGAATATCTCTGCACCGGGTTGCTCCGGTATAGAGATTTTATCACCCTTTGTGATGGGGATTCCGGACGTGATTAGTGAATATCCGGATTTGCAAGGGCTTCTTTGGGAGTGTCTTCGGTTCCATTCAATCCCGGAACGGACTTGTATGGATGTGTGCCTGACGTAACACTTTGAGATGTAAAGCTGGTTTCTATCAAATACATTTCTATTGGTGGCGGAGAATTTATTCTCTTAGCTTAACACCCTTCTCTAAGACGTACGAGCTCAGAGGTTATGTAGTTGATGGTTACTAGTGATACATTCCCAACTTGGTAATGTGGCATACGAAGTGCTGCTGATCATTTGTTGATCAAAGCATGACTTTTGTAAAGAGCGTAGCTTTGTGGACGAGACTTCGTCGAACCTCACACCCCGGAATGGTCAAAACAGGAAGGATGCGGCAATGTTATAGGGGGTAGCGCCCCTTAGGGTATGTACATTTCCTTCTAAATAGAAGTGGTATCATGGTCTGAAGCCTAGATACTTAACTAATGTGAATATCGCAAATATATATTACTTTGTGATTGTTGTTGTTGAGGATCCTCGGATAAAGGTTGTTTACAACCGGGGGATGGCATACTCGTGTAGTAGTTACCTATTTTTGCAGAGGTAATCCGGCCTTGTATTGGCAGAGATCTGGTTAGGTTCTCGGCGCGTCCATCTAGAGGCGTACCCATGTGGCAATAGGAAGTTCCTTAGCCTGACCATTTGTTGGAAATCCAATCACCAATACGCGCCTTGTACGGTATTAGTTGTATAACCTGCCATCTAATATGGTAGCTATAGTAGGCATACTATAATGGTACATATGCTGGCTAAGATTAATATTATACTTGCAAATGTTTCTGCACTATGCATTAATGATAATATTAAAAAGATTTTGCGTATTAAGCATGTTTGACCATCATAAGGAGAAATCTTCCCCAAGTGTGCGATTGCATTGTGTGTGTGCCGAGAGGCCTTATGGTAGTTTCGTTTTTCAAAAAGCATTGCGGATTTCTTTTAAATTACTTTGTTTTCTTTTTTAAAAGAATAACTGTTTTAAGATCTCACACCAGTCTCATGACTGACTTGGAGTTTATTGTTCCCTTTCTAAACTCTGGGTGCCCATAATTTTCCACACGGGCAGCCTATAGTCAGGTTATCAGTTATTCGGGAACGAAGTCAGAAAAGAGTTGCTGTGGAGATCAAGAGTTGAAGCTGGATGGCGAGGTGTTCGTTGCGCATGGTTGTGCAAATCAGTTTTCATATAGTCAAGTTATAATAACTATCAGTGATGTATGATGTCGTTGTAAACTCTGATGTTGTATTGTATTATCAGTGATGAGTCTTTGATTTAAATATTATTCATTTATCTATTATATATTGTTCCGCTGCGAAATGTGAGATTCTGTTATTGTTTTCATTCTTCTTCTATCTCCTTCTTCTTAAACCCTAACGGTTCGATTTTCCGGCATTCGACTGTGCGACATTTGATACAGTGGACGTATAAATGTCGACTTTCGAAAGTCATAAAATCGGGTCGTTACACTATCTATTATGTAGTAATATACGCTGTTATAATAATGTCTATAGTAACTACTAAAATAGCGTTAAGGCTTTACATTTTCCACCTTAACACATTTTATATATTCTCATAGTCTATACAGTATCGTAATCTCATCCGTATTGAACGCCGTCAGAGGCCACTCCATAGGTACGGTACAAAAAAAACACGTAGAAGGTGCGCTAGGGTAGGTGACACGGCAGAACTAGGAAATTCCAGGGTAGATATACCAATTACGCATCTGGACTGTTGGAAACGGATAGCCGCAACTACCGTCCAACTCGATCCACACACCTGAATCAAAGGTGTGCACCAAATCAATCACAAAGTAATAGAATGGCGTGAAAGTGTGCTATGGATCGTGTAATACGGATATATGATAATATAGAGTATAGTGATGATAGCTATATAGTAAATAGTGCAGAATATAAAAGCAGTATAACAAAAATAACACCAGGAATTTTTATACTAGTTCGGAGCTCCGTCCTACGTCCAGTCTCAGACTCCTTCTGAAATTTCACTAAAACAATAACCCTCACTTAACCCGGAAGAACATGTCTATACAACCCTTGAGCAGCCGAACGAGGACCTAAGTAGTAGAACAAGATTTCGTCTCAGCAGCCGAAGTGGACTTCACATGCTTGAGCAGTAGAACAGGACTTCAACAAATACAAAAATTGTTTTGACTTTGTGTGTTCTAATAACACAAATTTTACTTGTATTACACCCGTCCTATAATCTTCTCCTCGAGTATAAATATATTTTAAGTTTATGAAGAATAGTAAGGTATAATATTGCTTTAATGCAAAATATTTGAAAGTATAGTTGTAAGTAGATTCAAGAGTGTTAGATTAGAAAGATAAGAAAATTCGGTTGTTCGGAATCAAGTTAGAGTATGTATTTATAGATGTTAGAAAGCAACGACTGTTGACGAAGAGTTTCGTTTGAAGTGTTGTGTCCAAATCTTTTCGTAGAGGTTAGTAACTCTTTACAAAAAGTTGTGTCTTTTCAGAAAATAGCTGTTGTAAAAATTCAGTCAACTGAACCTCTAGGTAAGTCGACTAGATATTCAAACGTATTATTTGTTCATTTGTGCACCTATGCATATTGCATAGAAGTTTACAGGTCAATCGATTGACCTGGTAGGTCAGTCGTCTGACCTGGTGATTTCGGTGCAATTTGCACAGTTTTTATAGGTTTATATATATATATATAATATGATTTTAAAGAAAAAAAATTTGACTATATAAATATATATATATATATTCTATGCTGATATGTATAAATCATAAGGAAGATTATATATAAGCTAATATATACGTCAAACGAGGAGAGATTTTAACAAAATTGACTTAAGACTCAAAAACAAGATAATATAGAAATTGATGCATCGATTTTGATGTCTTGTCTCCATGTAGTGTATATTCTCTTTTTGTCATAGCAATCACCAAATCTGTATGTCGTAGTGATATCTTTGTGTCACGAATCAAAACCAAGTCTCAACATTCTCCTCCTTTTTGATTGATGACAACCTGTAAATATATATAGATTTCGACTATATATAATATAATATGAATACTTACTCCCCCTGAATTTTTGGTGATATATATCCTGCATTCTTAATGTTAGTGATAATTTTCTCCCCCTTTGTCATCGACAAAAAAAGAATAAAGAACATGAACAATATAGAACACAATAACTACTACTTATAATGTAAGGTATCAGAAAAAATTAACGTTTAAAGCATGCGATACCCAAGATTCTTATAATTTCCTAATTTTTAGGAAACCATACCCATTTTCATTATTAACAGTAACCCAAATACTTAGATAATTTTTATTCATATTTTCCGTCAATGATTTTGTACTTTTAAAGAAATTATAAACATTGTTGGCCATAGTAGTATTTGAATTTCTATAAAAATTGGATTTAGACTTTACTCGTAATCTAGCACTAGCACTATCATATTTACTATACATGAAAGCATATCTAGTGCTATTTCTACGATCATTTTTATTATATCCTAAACCACTTTTATCATGTAAAGGTCTAGAACAAGATAAAATCATGTTTAATTCGTTTTGATCTTTATTAAATTTTGTGACTTCATGTTAAGTTTTTCAAATTTTGCTTTAAAGTCATAATTATTATTTTCAAAAGAAATATTACCGTTTTTAAAATATCAATTTGCTTTTTCAATTCAGAATTCTCCTTTTCTAAAGTACAATTCTCATTTTCGAGAAGAAAAATTCGAGATTCTGAATTATCTAAAGATGATTGTAATAAATCATATTCTCTTTTCAAATCCATAATTTCTTTTGAAAAAATTTCGTTTTCTTTTTCAAACAGAGTATTTTGTTCGTCTAGAAAATCATTAAGAGCCTCAAAATTACTTTTCAAAACACCTTGTTGATTTTCTAAGTCTAAATTCTCATTTTTCAATTTCTCATTTTCAAGTTTGATTGATTTCATCTTTTCTAAAATAAGAAAATTAAGCTTTGAGATCTTGTCTCTTATACTAACTAATTCATTATTCTCATTTACTGATTTGAAAATCAGAAAGTAACTTTTTGCAGTCCTCACTGGTGGCTTTGACTGGGATTTTACCTATTGTATTTCGACTGGATCTTTTTCTAGCCATTATTCTATGATGTTGTGACGATCGATAGAATTCCAGGCTCCAATACCAAATGAAAGTGTGCTATGGATCGTGTAATATGGATATACGATAATACAGAGTATAATGATGATAGCTATATAGTAAATAGTGTGGAATATAAAAGCGGTATAATAAAAATAACACCAAGAATTTTTATATTGGTTCGGAGCTCCATCCTACTTCCAGTCCCAGACTCATTTTGGAATTTCACTAAAACAATAACCCTCACTTAACCCGGAAGAATAGGTCTATACAACCCTTGAATAGCCGAACGAGGACCTGAGCAGCAGAACCGGATTTCGCCTCAGCAGCCGAAGAGGACTTCACAAGCCTGAGCAGTAGAATAGGACTTCAACAAATACGAAAGATTTTTTTGACTTTGTATGCTCTAATAACACGGATTTGTGACTTGTAGTACACCATTTCTATAATCTTCTCCTCGAGTATAAATATATTTGAAGTTTATGGAGAATAGAAAGGTATAATATTGCTTTAATGTAGAATATTTGAAAGTATAGTTGCAAATAGATTCAAGAGTGTTAGATTAGAAAGATAAGAAAATTCGGTTGTTTGGAATCAAGTTAGAGTATGTATTTATAGATGTTAGAAAGTAGTGACTATTGACGAAGAGTTCCGGTTGAAGTGTTGCGTCCAAATCTTTTCGTAGAGGCTCGTAACTCTTCGCAAAAAGTCACGTCTTTTCAGAAAATAGCTGTTGTAGAAATTCAGTCAACTGTACCTCTAGGTCAGTCGACTGGATATTCAAACGTATTATTTTTTTATTTATGCACCTGTGCATGTTGCACAGAAATTTATAGGTCAGTCGACTGACCTTGTGATTTCTGTGCAATTTGCACAATTTTCACAGGTTTAAATATATATATATACATATATATATATATATATATATGATTTTAAAGAAAAACACTTTGATAATATATATATATATATATATATATATTTCTATGCTTTTATGTTTAAATCATTATGAAGATTATATATAAGCTAATATATACGTTAAACGAGGAGAGATATTAACAAAATTGACCTAAGACTAAAAAACAACATAATATAGAAATCGATGCACCGATTTTGGTGTCTTGTCTCCATGTAGTGTATATTCTCTTTTTGTCATAGCAGTCGTCAAATCTGTATGTTGCAATGATAGCTTTGTGTCATGAATCAAAACCAAGTCTCAACATGGCTAACGATGAAGTGTGTCCGATTGGAGGTGCTACCTCACTTGACCGAGAATCGCTCCTGTTTTAGCACCTTATGCCAACCCAAGGGAGTCGGGTCCACGTAGATATACCTTTAGGATCGTCGCCACCATCCTACCTCATTTTGGGATCTCCACCGCGTACACAGTTGTTAAAGTGTTTTTCAGTATCGACAGAGAGTATGCCCATATCCGATCACGGTCTCTTTAACTACCAATTGTTATAATAACCCGTGGTTATATAAAGTTCAAATGGTTTACATTTCATATCAAACATATTCATTCCAAAACCATATAAATTCCATATCATTATTCTTTTAAAATAATATTCATTTTTCCAAAGTCGTAACACTTCCAAATTCATTTAATTATAACCCTTTGAAACATAAAATTTTAGAGATCATAACACGTAAAAATGTAACCTTTAAAACCATAACATTGGAACTAAAACCTTTTAGAAAAATGGTAGCATTTTGGAAATATCACTTTTACAAAAACGCAGTAGTACAGAAGTGCTACTGTAAGAATTCACAGTAGTGCAGAACTGTTACTGTAAGAATTCGCAATAGTGCAGAATTGTTACTGTAAGAATCCGAAGCAGTGCAGAACTGTTACTGTAAGAAACCGCAGCAGTGCAGAATTCTTACAGTAAGGATCCATAGCAATGCAGAATTATTACAGTAGGAAATCGCACCAGTTTTTAATTGTTACTGTAATACTTCCTACTATCGTAATTTATATAACCAAATAGTATATATATTTTCCATTTTTATCATTTTATTTCCCAAGTTATACCCTTTTACATTAGTTAAGACTTGCATGTCAATTTTACATTTTAACTTAGATTTTTCTTCACAAAATAAAAATAATTTATCATCTCAATCACTATTACATGGATTAAAACTTACCATTTATAGGTTAGAATAAAATGTTATTTATTAAGTCAAATCGGATTATTAAATTTCGATTAACCCCATACTGTAAATTATATTCCAAAATTTATATTTTCAAGTCTTTATTCCTTATAAAAATCTTAACTCATATAAACAAATTTACAGAAATCATTACATTAAATTTTAGTTGAGATTCATATATAAAAATCCAAAATACTTAATAATTTTTAGAAAAATCATTTTAAATCAACCAGGGAGTCTATATAAAATTCTCTGCCCTAGAGTCAAGTAAATACGGACATATATCATTTCAATCCGCAATCTATTAAATTTTTCGGGTTTTATATCATTTCAAACCCGCAATCCCAAGTCAAATAAAATTGATCAAGCCTCTCATTTCAGCCCATAACAATTTTTTTAATCTAAATATCGTTCGGGTATGTATCATTTCAACCCATAATGAAGGAACTTGCAGTGTGAGAACATAATATTAAGTAACATAACAATATTCAACATATCATGACATATGATCATAACAAGTATAATATGACATGAAATCACATAATAAAATCATATGAATAACATAATATAAACATATGAAAT
This sequence comes from Allium cepa, assembly GCA_030765085.1. NCBI lineage: Eukaryota > Viridiplantae > Streptophyta > Magnoliopsida > Asparagales > Amaryllidaceae > Allium > Allium cepa. The sequence continues at coordinate 115,950,180 of CM060932.1, forward strand.
AACATGATATAAACATACGTGGAATTTCAAACTTGCATACACATATCCATTCAATTCATTTGTCATCAATTCACCAAAATGGAAGTATGTTGTCAAGAGTGATTACTCACCTTTCTTTTGTTAGAAAAGTGATTCAAAACGCAGCACAACAACGGCAAATTACGGACAAACTTGAGTGAGAAGAGAATCCAAATCCGACGCTTTGAAAAATAAAATAAATTCCATACGTAAACATATAATTCACATAAAAAAAAGTAAAAATAGAAAACTGTATATTTGCAAAATACATAAAAGAGGGCTTGTCTAAGGGGTGCATAGGCTTGGTCTAGAGGTGGTTTGGGTTAAGGTTAGGCTCGACCATAGGGGTTTGGGTTAGGGTTAGGCTCAACCTAGGGTTGTTGGACTAGGTTTTGTGGTGCAAAGGCTAGGGGTTAGGGTTAGGTTCGGCTAGGCTAGGATTTTGGAGAGGTGGAGGCTCAGCTTTGGGTAGGGTTTTGGAGAGGTGGTGGCCGAAAATAGAGAAGAGGAGATGGAGGCCGAAATTGGTGAAAATAAAAGGGGAAAAGGAAGGAGGAGAAGTGGGTTTTGGTTGGAGTTTGGTGATGGAAAGGTGATGGAATAGGTGTGGCCGAAATTGCAAGGTAAGGAGGAGGAAAATTTTAGAGTAGAAGAGTAAGAAGGTCTAGGGTTTTGAGGAGGAAGACGAAGAAGAAAACTTACATTTTTCTATGGAGACGCAAATGAAAGATGAGGAGGCTAACTAAAACCATAAGATATTATATAATCATCTTAATAGGTGGCTTCTCATCTACTAAAGAGGTTTCTAGCCCATTAGTACAAGCCAAAAATCCAAATGTAGTTAATATAAAAGTTAAGGGAAAATACTACGTGTAATAAGCCAAAAGTTGCAAAATTTGAGAAGTAGAAATCAAAATTTAACAAAACGAAAAACTGAGGAAATATTAGAATTAAATTCATCTTCATTAAAAAAAGGACAAGTTAAAAGTTCAAATTTTAAAATTTTCACAGAAAGTCAAACTTTGACCAAAGTTGACCAAAATTTGAAGTTTAAGGAAAATATTTATTTTATTAATTTTGGAAGAATATTTCACATCAGAATTCAAGTGATACATTAAATTTACAAATTTATCAATTTTAAAATAATTATATTCAAGGTTTCAAATAAATTTTTATTTAAAATATGTTCAAAATTAGCTGGTCATTACAGGAGCTAACAGTCAAGTATTTGGGAATACCACTGTCAACGAACTCCATTACAAATAGAGAATGTAGTAAACTTATAAATAGTATTAGAGAGAAACTTCAAGGCTGGAGGTCCAAGTTATTGTCTTTTGCAGGCAGGGTTGAGCTAGTACACATAGTGGTCACATCTAAAGTTAGATTTTGACTTCAAACTTTTCAAATACCGAACTTTTCTTTGGTTAAAATTAACTCAATTTGTGCAGACTTCATTTGGAGGGGAAAATTACATAAAATTAGTTATAAAGAGTTGTACAAACCGAAGAAAGAAGGAGGTGTTGGATAAAAAAAATTCTGTTTGAACTTAAAATGGTGTATGGTATCAACATGGCATGTAATATATTATCTTCTGAGAACTTATGGCCTAAATGGATGAGAGCAAGGTATATCAAAGATAAATTTTAGACAGAATCCACAGACAACAATGCTTCAGTCAAATGGAAAAATATCTTAAAATTCAAAGGAGACTTAAAGCCTATCATTGAATGGAAAATAGCAAATGGCCAAAACACAGATCTTTGGAAAGACCCTTGGTTTAACAATCAAAATTTGATTGATAGAATAGGTTGGGAAGGCTTCTTAGACTATGGCAACCCCGGTTGCACTGTTTCAAGCATAATAGAACGGGACAAGTGGAGATGTGATAACCAGCTTGTTACTAGGAATTTTAAAGAAGAGATTCAAAGTATGCCAATATACAGAGATAAAACGGATAATGTATGGTGTATGAAAAACTCCAATAAAAGTCAGTTCTTATTGCACAAAGTATGGGAAGAGACGAGAAACAGACATCAGAAGGTTGACTGGTATAAAATTATATGTAGCAAATCTGTTAATCCAAAGATGGCTCACACAACGTATAAAGTCATACTAGGCAGACTTCCCACTAAAGATCGATTACACAAATGTAGCATAATTGAAGAAACTACGTGTAATCTATGCAATAATGAAAATGAAAGTCACGTGCATTTTTTTCCGAATGTTCTTATACCAAAACGGTATGGAGCTCACAAAAAATGAGATTTATCAACTCGAATGAAGTTAAATCGCTGAAAGACGAAATCTTTTACCTGAACAATTGAAGCAATGGTTCGTACTTGTTGCAGGAAATACTCAAAATTAGTTTCACAACTACTATATGGCACATCCGGAGAGAAAGAAACTACAGGGCATTCAACAAAAAAGAAAAGGAAGATCAAATAGTTAGTTTCCAAATTAATAGGGATACAAGCTCAATAATCAACTGAATTAGCAAAAAGGAGCTCACCAGCCTAATGGAACCAGAAAGACAATTGCTGGAGATGATGAAGTGGAGGGTAGACTGCTCAGGAATTCAACGAGACAGTTGGGAGCCACCATGACAGCCTGTTTTGGAAAGTCTAAGTTGGGAATAGTTTCGACTTTAAACTATCTATGTAATCTGTTTGTAGTTGTCGCTTGCTTATACAGCCAATTTTGTATTTATGGGCTTTGATCCCGAACATCATTTGGCAATAAATCTTTAACCAAGTTTCAATATTTATGTATGTACATATATGTATATATAAACACACACATATAAAAGAATATTAGAAAGAATATTAGAAGGGCCGTTTTGTTATAATAAAATAGTTATGCTAATAGAAATAGAATTAGAGAAGTTTCGAATACACACACAAAATGTTCTTGTACGTAACTGGTAATACATGCGAGTGTGCATACATAAGTAAGCTAATGAGGCCAAAAATGTCATTACAATCAAGTGAGAAAAAGGGATGCGTACGCTAAATAAGGAAAAGCAGCAACCAGGGAACTTAAAACAGGCAACCCGTTACAAATTTACACGCAAATTCATGTGACTAATAGACAGCAGCACTAACGCACACACACACGCAGGCCATGAAACACATATACCTACTTATACGCTTGCACTTTCCCCCACACACACACTGACATTACCCTTGGAAAATATTGAGCTTCTAAAAGCTATCAGTACTACCAATAGAGGTGCACAAACCTTTTCACATTGAACCAGAAATAAACTAACCATAATACATTAACCTAACCATAACCATAACATCTTTTCAAATATGTACAGCTTAGTCAAGTTTAGCCAAGGGCAATACTAACTAACCAATCTAAAATAATCTACTACAGGGAGAAATAAGTTTTTAGACTCAAGGAAAAAGTTGAAAAACAAATTTAGTTTTAGAGACTAAAAGTTTGCTTTTTAGATTGAATAACACTTTTTAGTGTAAATCATAGAAAAATAGTTGTAACTATCATTTTCAGCTTACGCTAATATGTGTCTTTCAGACTAAAAATCAAACTTGTTGTTTCTAAGACTAAATTATTTTGCATCTTCTTCCTCGTGTCTATTTTCCTGAAAGAGAAAATACATATTAATAATATTAATGTCTATTAGTGTATTAAATACTTTAGTTGATAAGACTTGCGGGTTTAGTTGTAAGGAACAAGTTCACACAACTCAAAAACATAATAATATATGCGTACTTTCTAAATGATATAGTGCAAGTATTGTTTTCTACGGTGTTCATTAACTTAGTTAATATGGAACCTAGCAGCCAAATTAAATAGTATACTGCTAGTTATGAATAATCAATCATTTCATTTTAGTTTATTCTATATTTTGTGTATGCATGCACTTATACATATATTACAATTTAGTATATTGGCAACCGTTATCTATGATAACTCGCACAAGTTATACACAAAAGCATCACACGTATTTATACTGTCACAATTACTCCACAAACAATCACACACAGCAAACTCACGCAAACTATACACGCTCACACAACTGAAACACAACACTCACTTCAAAATACTACATGCACAGTCACTCAACACAATCACGCAAAACAGTGAACACAAGCACTCTCAACTATGAACACACACTTACTCATCACGTAAACAAATATAACCATAACACTCTACAGTACATATGGACGCGACAAACTGCTGTTATCTCGTTAGATGATTGACTTTCCAATACTTAAATCAGTGACTTGTATAAGGATTCCTTCTTGCTAGATGATGTGGAAGCATGTCGGGAAGCACTCCTTCAAGTTTTGTAATTTTTAACAATTTATTTCAATTGTTTGAATTATTTAAAGTAAGAAGGTTGTGGGGTTCTTATTGTGAGAAAGAAGATTACTCCCTTTACAGCGTACCCATTTACAAGCACCGATGAAACATTCAGATTTAGAAAATTCTAGAATTGTAATATGTTAGGTTAATTAAGCTGCAATAGTAACGTATCTAAGTTTAATTGGTATTTACAAAATAATTGATTCATTTATTTTTAAATTCTAAAATTTAATTTAATTAATTAATTAATAATGATTATTAGTTATTCCCATATATCAAATTGTTGCATTTGCGTTCCAAGTGGGATCTAAAAAGGTAAAATGCAGCCTCGAGCCTCACACGCGAAAATGACTAAAACAGAGGAGATGCGATGCGGCTACGTGGTTCGCTACCAGTAGGGTTAAGGTATGATCGTATCTCATCTGCATCAATATTATAACTTTCGATGTATACTTTAGGCCAAGTATGGTTGTTGATCGCGATTGAGGATGACTATATTTGATACTATCTAGCAAGGAGTATGTCGGTCCTGTGTTGGCAAGACGTCCATGTGAGGCTCTTGGTAAATTTTCTCTAGAGATGTAATGCGACAGGCGGTATCCCAGTAGGTTTGTCATTGCTGAAATCCATTTTCCACTACATGCTTCACAGACTTTAATGTATACTAAATATGTTGGAATGTAATTAAAGAAACCATTTTGATTATGATTTAGTATTTATTTTAAATTCTAAACATTATTACAGTATCATAAGGTTTCTTATATAAGAGTTTGATAATCGTAAGGTAAAAACTCGTCTGTGTTAATGTACAGCGTGGTCTTATGAGATACTTTTAAATGTTTTTGTAAATAATAAAGTATATGTTTTGAGTTTACTCACACCAAACCCATGTCTGATTCAGAGTTTTTTTCTTCCTTTCCCTTAAACTCTTGGATACTCTAATTTGTGAGTGGTCAAGTAGTTTGGATTCTTACGGATGCATTTTGTAGGAGAATGGAATAGGAGGCTTCACAGTTATCTAGTTATCTATTTATTTCCACTATTATGGTTATGCATAGTTATATATCAACAATATGTGGGCATGTAGTTATAAAACCATCCCTGGTCGAAGTTTGTACTTATTATAATTCTAAGGGTCTATTTTGGAAGTGATTGTACGTATTATCTTATGTTATATTATGTATAATTTCCATGTGTTATGAGATTCTATGTTTATTTCTTTTCTTTTTTCCTTTTTTACCCCTACGGTTTATCTTTTGGATGTCTCGATGATCGACACATGAATATCGTGGAGTTATTAAGTGTCGTCCTTAGGAGTAAGAAAGACATATCGTTACGCGTGGTATCTGAACTTAAATTTAGCGAACAACTAGGTCTTGATTGGGGTTAACCCATTAGAGATAGGGTTTGTAATACCTTAGAATGAGTTTAGCCTATGATAGTGCATATTTGTAATTTTACCCAAATATACATTCGAGTTATTTTGATCAGCTTTGATATCTTATATTTAGTACCCTTTTTGCTTAAGATAATCTCATCTATGTATTCTAAAGTTATCTTATTTTATTTAGGAAGTAACAGATGAGTAACAGAGGATGGGGAGATGGTAGTACCACGACTACAAATAGTTGAGCTCCAAATGTTGGAAAGGTAGGAATAGATGAAGATGTGGCACCTGTGCAACCCCGTGCTAACTTTGCGTCCTTATGCAAAGACTATACCAATACGGGAGGAAAGCCGGGCACAGAATCCATTATCAAAGTCCAAGCTTGGCTTCATTCTTATGAGAAGATCTTCAAGGGGCTTGGTATTTCTAATGAGCAGAAGCCATTTTTAGCATCTTAGCAACTACGAGATGGAGCTTCACCATGGGGTATTCAGTTACAGTGAATGTCCCGGAGGATGACATTTCTTACCAATGTTTAAGGAGGCATTTGAAGACCAGTATTTTCCTACTATAGGGAAGATCCGTCTGTACAGAAGTTTTCTAGACCTCAAGCAAGGGTAAATGACGATAGCTAAATATGAAACCAAATTCAATGAGTTGTCGCGCTTTGGCCCCGGTTTTATTGATACCCCTCTTAAGAAGAATGAGATGTTTGTAGTTTGTATGAAGGAAGAATTTCATAAGAAGATGACTACCCATCTAAAATGATCTTTTATAGACCTAGTATATATGGCTTTGCGGTATGAAGTTTTTGAAAACAAGAAGCTAGTAGTAGCACCAAGTAAAAATAGAAATAACCCGAGCAAGAGAAAGTTCAATCAGCAACGAAAGAAGCATTAAAGAGGAAAACCAAAAAGAGATTGGGGAAACAAGTATAGGGATATTGAGTGTTATGAGTGTAAGCAGAAGGGACATATTGCAAGGTTCTGTAAGAATCCTAAAGTTCAAAAGCAACAGACAGGACCTATTTCTCTAATGGTTCAAAAGACACTGTTTTTTAATTGCCACCAACTAAGGCATGTGTTGAAGGATTGTCCACAGATGAAGAATGGGGAGCAAATAAAAGTTTACGCAATGAAAGAGGAACCGTTGACTTCAAAGGATGTAAAACGGAAAAGAGTTCTTAACGGTACTTAATATGTTAATGGCATTTTAGTTCCAACATTATTTAATAGTGAGGCTTCCCAGAGTTTTATTTCTAAGAAATTGGTAGATAGGTTGCAACTTAACCCAAGGATTTTAGAAACCCCTATTTGTGCGTCTAACCCCATAAGTGGTGCAACTAATCAATGTATGATTTGTGAAGATGCACGAGGTACTTACTTTTCCCACCACTTTTCATGTAACATCTTTGTTCTAGATTTTAATGGGCTTGATATTTTACTCAGTATAGGTTGGCAGATAGAAAATGAAGATGTCCTATTAGGAGGATAATATTCATAAAAGCCAAATTTAGACATTTTGTTAGAAAGTTGTGTGATAAACCTAGCAAATTAATGAGTAGTTTCCTTTATGCACTTGATTCATCCAGAAAAGAGTTAGGGTCGATAATAATTGCTAAAGACTTCCCAGATATTTTTCAAGAAGTTAACAATTTACCTCTGTATTGGGAGATTGAGTTTCGTATTGAATTATATCTCGGTTGGAAATTTGTTATTCATCGTATCCGTAAGATGGCTTCTAAAGAGAAGGAAGAGTTAAGAAATCAGACCGATGATTACTTAAGTAAGGGACTGATTGAGTCAAGTCGCTCCTGAGGGGCGGCTATAGTTTTTGTAGAAAAATCAGATGGTTCATTATGGCTTTAGGTTGACTATCATGAGCTAAATATGCAAACAATTAAGAATAAGTATCACATAACCTTAATAGATGATACGTTTGACCAACTCCATGGTGCTTGAGTATCTCACCAATGGATCTTGTCATAGGATTTAACCAGCTAAGGATGATAGATGATAGTATACCCTTCACAACATTCAAAGGACCGGATTGTTTTTACGAGTGGTTGGTTTTGTCTTTTAGGCTAACCAAGGCATCTATCTGTTCTGTGGATCTTATGAATCAAGTTTTTAGAGAGGTAATTAATAAATTACTTTGGTCTTTATAGATGATATTCTTATTTATTCCAAGACCGAGAAGAAACACAAACGCCATCTGAAAGTGGTGCTTGTAACATTAAGGAAGCACGTTTGAAGAGCTAAATTCTCTAAGTGTCATTTTTAGCAATCGGAAATAAGGTTCCTTTAACAACCCGTCATTTCAAACCATTCAAATTGACAATCATCCACATATGTCGGACTTGAATTGCTCAAAATAATAGATTGTTAATTTATATTTTTGGCAAAGCTTAACATATACAGTATATAAATCAATCACAAAACCACAGACACAAAGTTTCACAATAACAAGCAGTGGAATAGATAAATAGTAGTTCATGAAGCTATTATAGAAACAACAGAGTCCAAAACAAATACAACAGAAGTCCCAGATGCATAAAGGTCTCCAATACAAAGGCAAACGACAAGTCTGAAGCATACAACTGAAAATAATAGAAATAACTGAAAAGAAAAAAATAGATAATGATATATCTCCAAGCGATGTCCAAGCTCTAAAAGCTAAGTCTCAAAAGCTATGACAATCAAGCTGAGCTGAGCATAAAGCAAAACACAAACGCTCGAGTTAGGATAAACATTCTTTTGCAAGTAAATCATACTCAAGCGAAAATGTTAGGTGAAACGCAATATAACTTAAAGGATGCTGGGATTCCATCCTTTAAGGATCCGTTGAACTATCTAAATATGTAGTATAATACACTGCATATACAATGTCTAAAGTAAAGTAAACCATAAAAATATCATTAAGGCGTTACACACGTCCTCTTTAACACATTTTGTATATTCCCGTAGTCTATACAGATACTGTAAGCTCCACCAAACCGTTGGGATACTCAATGAGCACTCCGTTGGTACGGTAAAAAAACAAACTCGTAGAGGGCACGAGACAAGGCACGCAAGGTGATGTCTAGGATAGGATACTACCACTTTGCGGATCCGGACTGGTGGTAATGCATAACAGCTACTACCGTCCACCTCGAGACACACTCCCAAATCAAAGGTGTGCACACCATCATCAAATCACAAAAGCAATAGATATTATTATGAAGAAGCACGCTCAATCAGAGGTGTGACCTCACTTGGTCAGGCGTGGCTCTTGTTTTGGTCACATCAAGCTGACCCGAGGGAGTCAGGGCTGCATTTATACCTCGTATAGACGTCGCCAAACCATCCTACTTCGTTCTAGAATCTCCACCACGTACACAGCTGTTAAAGTGGTTTTCGGTATTTGTAGGTATGACAATATTTGATCCCGGTCTCTTGAACAACCAAGCGCGTATTTCACACCGTGACCATTTTATGAAACCACTTTTGTAAGCGTTTAAAATAAACCTCACATCGCCAATTTAAATTAAAATTAAATATTCAATTTTAATTATACTAAATTTGAAAATATTCATTTAATCACCTTTTATTAAATCAAATTGTAAAACATAACTTTAAAGTCAAAAATCATTAATTTCCAAATAAATCTTTATTCAAATTCAATTACTAATCAATATAAATTACAAACAAATTTCAATTTATCTTAACAACTTTAAGTTATTAGAGTTTTAAAAATCTATTTTAAAATATAAATATAAATTTTAAATAAACATTTTAAAAATATTATATATATTAATTAAATTAAATTTTATAAAATTAAATTAAATTGAACCTTTTTATTTAAATTTATTTTAAATATTATTTTATATAATAATAAAATTATAAGTAAAATTTTTATAATTTACGTTTTAAACTTAACTTATAATTTTAAAATTTCCAAAATATATAATTTTAGAAATCTAAATTTATACACATTAAATTTTAAAATAAAACCTGTATATTATATTTTAAAATCAAACATATATTTCCTTTTTCAAAAATTTGGAAACCATTTTAAAATAGACTAACGGTGTCCCTATATAATTTTTCATCTTATGATCAGATGATATAGATATTTATCATTTAGATCTGCAATAATTTAAATTTACGGGTATATATCATTTCAACCCGCAATCCTAAAATTCAAAATCAATAAAATCGCTTGGGTCTATCATTTAAACCCATAAAGATTTATCCTAATCTAAAAGATCGTTTGGGTATGTATCATTTCAACCCATAGCGATTCCTAAAACTAAGAGAATTTGTAGAGTAAGAACAATAAAATGAAATAGCATAACATATCAATTACTAGCATATATGATCAATAACAATTTAAATATTTTAGCCAATCAACAAGTTATGGTATCGGTTTTCATAAGTGAACAATTTAAAATATCAACATATCATATTCAATAGTCAAATAACCAACAATTCCAATTTAACAACATATTTAAATCGTCATTTTATAAGAAATCAATGTACTAGGCATAAGAACGATAATTGTGAGTGATTGCTCACCTTTAGAGGCTAGAGAATACGGAATAAGAAGCAACTGACATGGATACACATACTGACACGGACACAATACATCAAAGAGCCGCGACAAGCAAAGAGAAGATTTAGCATGAACATTTAATGAAAACAAATATATATACATATGTGATATATACACATACATACACATTTATTTTTTATTAATATCAAAGTAAACAAATATATATATATATATATATATATATATATATATATATGTATGCAACTTATGGCTTCCTGCCAACAAGACATATATATTTGCAACACATATATAACATAGATAAGCTCCCTGCCATAATATACATAACATATATGCATATATATATATATATATATATATGTATGTATGTAACTTTTCATACATATATATTCCATATAAATAATAGGGAGACAAAAGAGAGTTTAGGTAAGTTGGATTTGGTGGGTTTTGGGTGCAGCTTGGGGTTTGATTTCAGGTCAGAGGGAGAAAACTTGAGCCAAGGCATGGGTTGTCTGGAGAGGTCGTGGGTCTCGGGTAGCACTTGGGGTTGGTTGAATGGTTGCTTCCAACTGTGCTTTGGATCAGAGGAAGGAAAACCTCGGGTCAGTGGTTCGACAATGCATGGCTTAGGGGTTCAATGTAGGAAGGTAAAGAGGCTTGGGGATCTGACTCGGGTCAAGGAGACAAGAGCTGAGGGTTTGGGGAGGAAATATTGGCATGGAAGTGGAAGGGTAGATCTTGAAATAAGGGAGGTCGGCCTAGCTTTGGGTCAGGGAGGGTGAGATCTCGAGTCTGGCTTTGAGATTTGGATGGGAAAGCATAGGGTCAAAGGTGGACAAGTATGAGAGGAGAGGCTATGGGTTTTGCTTGGGAAAATAAGAAGAAAACATAAGAAGTTGAAGAAAATAGAGGAGTTAGCGGGGTCGAGGCAAAGGATTTTCTTCAGGCAAAAGTAAGGGAAAGGTCAAGTTGATTCTCGGCTAGAGGAAAAAGAATGCTTGCATGCTTACCTTTTCACTTCTGATATCTTTTTTCTATTCTTTCAGAATGAATGGAGAAGAAAAATGAAAAGGCACGAGCAAATTTATATATGAAAATCAAGGAAATAGCAAAGGAAAAATGTTTTGATTCTGGTAAAATAATTAAAGCAAGCGTTGTTTGGATTACACGGCTAAAAATTGAAAAGGCAAAAGAAACAAAACCTCAAATACGGCACCGATACGACAAATTATTTTGTTGATTTTGTCGCGTACTGGATGCTAAATTATAGGAATGAATATACTGTAGATATCAACATGACGAGACGAACATAATGGTACATTGATATTAGCAATACGACCAAGTTATCAAAACTCGATTTTTCGCTGCCGAAAATGCTGCTAAAACGCCAAAAATATGATAAATGGAGCTAAAGCAGTTCAAATTTGAGGAAATAAAATACGATGTCTCACTCAGAAAATGATTTACAATTTTATCATATAAAAATATTCAGATTTCAAAAATATTTAATTTTCTTCAAATTAGCTGATTTAAAAATTAAAATCACAAATAAACAAACTTTATATTTTCAAATAAAAATTTGTCACTTGCTATATTAAAATAGACGTATTCCAAATACTAAATTTCCATTTCAAAATTTTATTGTTTATTTTCATGAAAATTTTAGTTAATCAAGTTATTAAAAGTCGTTAGAATTCTCGGGTCATTACAGTCCTCAGACATGTTGTGTCGGGAGATTGTATTTTCGTTGATCTAGAGAAGGTAGCAGTTGTTCAAGAGGAAAGACACCACAGACTCCAACGGAGGTCCAAAACTTTTTAGGCTTACCAGGATATTATAGGAGATTTATTCATGACTTCTCCAAGATCGCCTTCTACTTAAAAAAGTTAACAACGAAAAATGTTAAGTTTATTTAGACTTTAAAGTGTGAGGAAACGTTCATTAAGCTAAAGAAGAGGTTAATTAGCACCCCAGCCTTAGCTATTCCGAATGGAGGTGAAGGTTTAATGTTGTATGCAGATGCTTATGGTGTAGGTTTAGGTGTGGTATTAATGAAACATGGAAGAGTGATCACGTATGATAGTAGGCAGTTGAAGCATCATGAGCGTAATTATGCAACTCACGACTGGGAATTATTAGCTGTTGTGTTTGCATTAAAGATATGGAGGCATTACTTATTAGGTGAAAAGTTTGAGCTCTTCACGGATCACAAGTCCTTGAAGTACCTTTTCAAGCAGAAGGATTTGAATATGAGGAAGCAACGTTGGTTGGAATTTTTAGTAGCATATGACCTTGATATTTATATATACCTAGGAAAGCCAATATGGTAGCTGATGCTTTATGTAGAAATGCACTTTTTTCTCTTTAGAAAGTTAATCCAACTCTCCTTGAAAAGATTGCAACCAAGCGAAGGGAAGACGTCATTTAATGAAGATCATTGAGGACATAGGCGAGGGTCATTATTCAAGCTTTAAGATTGATCACCGTAGAATATTGCAGACGAATGGAAGGATATGCATTCCAAATGCTGATGGTATTAGGTAGGATGTATTAATAGAATTCCATCAATCTAAGTTAAGTATCCATCATGATGTTTCAAAGATGAATCGAGATATGAAGTGAGTATTCTGGTGGAAGGTAATGAAGATGGATATTTCTATTTACGTTAGCTGAAGTTCAAATTGCTAGCAAATTAAAGATAATCATCAAAGGACTACTGGGATACTATAACCAATTGAGATTTGGAATTCGAAATGGGAGCAAGTAATGATGGATTTTATAGATAGTTTGCCTAGATCAAGGAAGGGTAATGAAGGCATTCGGGTTATTATCGAAAGACTTACCAAGAGCACACACTTTATTCTAGCAAAACCGACTAGGAATGCAGCTAGCTTGGCAGATATTTATATGAAGGAGGTTGTCGGATTTCATGGAGTTCCAAGTAGCATTTTAAGCGATTGGGTCCAATTTTTACAAGTCAATTTTTCAAAGCATTGCAAACAGCTTTGGGAACGAAGCTAAGTTTAAGCACTACATATCATCCTAAATTCGATGGTCAAATAAAAAGAGTGTATCGAATTTTGGAAGATCATTTGAGAGCTTGAATCTTGGATTTTAGAGAATCATGGGAGGATCATCTTAATTTAGTCGAGTCCTCTTATAATAACAGTTACCAAGAAAATATTGGCTTGGCAGCTTGGCACCTTATGAAGCTCTTTATGGATGGCCATGCAAATCATTATCTTGTTGGGTTGAAACCGAGGATCGATTAGCGCTTGGTCCTAGTATGATTCTTGAAGCCACTGATAATGCAGCTATGATTAGAAGGAAGATAAACGAAGCTTGGGATAGACAAAAGAGCTATGCCGATCAAAGGCGTAGAGATTTGAATTCTCAGTTGGTGACTTTGTGTTTGTTAAGATTTCTTCAATGAGAAGAGCGGTAAGGTTTGAGAAAGTAGGAAAGTTAGCACCTTGTTATGTTGGACCTTTTCAAATTATTAAGCGGGTTGGGCCGCTTTCCTATTAAGCTGAATTTCCTAAGAGATTGTCCGACGTATACAGTATTTTCCATGTATCTCATTTGAGGAAGTATGTGTATGATCCGTCACTGATTATTGAGCCAACTGTTCATAAAGATTTGGAAGTGGAACCGAACCCAACCATAATAAGGCATCCAGTTCGCATTGCTTATCGTGATGTAAAACAATTGCGTAATAAGGTCATAAAGTCGGTTAAAGTTCAGTTTAGCGAAGATCCTAGAGACTGCACTTGGGAAATCGAGGATGGGGTGAAAGAGGCTTATTCTGAGTTGTTAGGAGTTGAGTAGTTTGCTTAGTGTGTCGATAGGTACTCAACATGTATCTCTTTTTATATGTTTTATCATATATATATATATATATATATATATTCCTTTAGAGTTATCTTCTTTGTGTGTTAGTTTCGGGACTAAATTCTTTTAAGGGGGAGAGAATGTAACAACCTTTAATTTAGTCACTTTAAATGGGAATATTTAACATATTTTTAAATAATCAAATAATGGAGTTTATAACTCAAATAAACCTCTTTTAAGTAATAACTACTGGTAATAGATTTGTTTTAAATTTGGGTTTACCAAAATAAGCAGTTCGAGAAAAAACGAAAATGTGATCGAAAATCATTTTTCGAAATTTCGACTTTTCATCAAAAAAAGTTGTTAGTGTGTTGTGCGCTACTATATATGTGTACACATATATAAAAATTAGAATGCAAGTTCAATAATTAATTAATTAGAAAGATACTTAAGTTAATAAGGTAAAGGTGGACTTTTGTTTCATAATTTTAAAAGAAATAAAGCTAAAAACCTTATACCAACGTACACTTAAAAGTGTGTAGTGATATGTAACGAATGTGATTTTCGATTCTCAAAAATCGACACTAATTCATTCACTGTATTGCATGCCAAGCATTCAAGTGTCATAAAACCGATTGTTAAGGGTAAAAGAAAATGAAGACAGAATAGAATCTCACATGAATGGTATAGTTTATAATATAAATAATCTTTACATCGAGAAATTTGAAATACATATATCAGAGTCTAACCTAAGCTCATCCTGGACAGTTATAAACACCTTACAAACGCTTGAAAAAAACAAAGATAGAAAAAATATAAAGTTTGTCCATACATTGATAAAGATCTCCAGCTCTCCTTTGGAAACTCCATGCGTCTTTAACTAATCCTGATACTACTCGGATCCGACCCGAGTATTTATAATACTCAGATCAGGCTTGGAAAACTAGCATGAGAAACACGAATTATAAATATGCATGACAGTGTCATAGACTAGGTTGATGCAAAAAAAAACCTTTTTGAAAAGAAAGGGTATCTCATAAGACCATGCCGCACATAAATACGAATGGGTTTTTAACTTACTACAACCTAAGTACTTTATATTGAAACATTTTGTTATTATCTTTAATGACATTGGTATGAAAACGCTTTTCAAATAAATGTATATACAAAGAAAGTACCAATACCTGGATAAGTCGACAAAGTATGTGGTACCAAGGGTTAGCCGAAATGTTTATAAGACGTTACAGCTATTTTGGGAATACAATCGAAATCATAAAGCTCATAAAAGAATTGGATTTCCAACATGATAGGCAACTAGTGGCCTTTTCCCTTCCTTTGCAGACTCCATGTATAGCAATCATAGTACCGGGTGGCTTCGCGTACACGGACTAATACACCACTATACCATATTGCTACATTACTATGAATCAACATATCAGATGGCTTTTCATACAGGGACTCATACACCACTATACCTATTTAAACTCTAAGGCTACAACACCTTTTTATCCGAGATTATCTGATAGTGTATAATATTGTAGTATTTTCTTCGAACCACATAGTTTCCTGTATCATCTCCGCGATGTGAGGCTCGTGAGGACACGCTTTAATTTCCACAAAGTAATTTCCACTTAGAATGCCACATTGCCATTTCTAGCAACCATCTATTGATTTCCATAAAAATATAACCCCGAGTTCATATCCCTCAGGGAAGGGTGTCAAGTAGAGATGGGGCTACCACCTACACCACTAAATGCATGTACGTTTGTAAAAACCAATGTATGTGATCCCGGAAATGCGATGACAGACATTCGCCTATGCAAGCTGTCCAGATGAAAGGCAAACCGAAGGCACTCCTCTTATTACATCATGTTTAGACATCACCTCCAGGATTAGTAGCGAGTATTCCTTGCCAATTGAAGATTTTCAGAACAAAGGCACTACTTCCACCATATATATAATATGGGAATCACCCCAGAGCTTAGTGGCAAGCAGCCTAACTTTATGAAACCTCCGCCTTCAAAATCATTGTCTTCAACATATCTTCACTTTCGAATGCATATATTGGTTCGAAGTGGGTTTCGGATAGGAATCACCGAAATTCGATACCGGTCTCTTCGAACCAATTATCGATAAAAAGATGTCAAGTACGTGGGTAATTATCAAGCACCATCCAATTTATAAATCTTTTCATCCAAATAAATACCTCTCCAAAGATATAAGCTTTAAACCATTTATATTTCTTTCAGTATATATGGAATTATTAAGCCTCTTTTTAACTTTAGAAATACCAAATCATTTCTTTTAAATTACTTAAGAAAATATTTCCATCTTCTAACATTATTAAAATTCCAATCTTAACTAATATTTCATATTCCCAAAACATATCTTTAATGGGTAAAAAATAATGTTATTTAAGACATCATTTACTGTAAACCCAAACCAGCTAGTATTGAATAAAATGGATCCATAAAGTTTAGACTAATTATACCCAATTCTAATTTCCTATTCAACTTGTAGTATTCGTCGAATAACGGTGAAATCACATTTTAAATTCATATGGATAGTATGAGTACCCTCCTCGGAATTCAATATAGAGGTTAACTAGAATGTTTTCTTTAACGACCAAAATCCTATTTTAAATCTTGTTTAGATTTTGGGAAACTCCAAATCTCGTTTCTCTTATCTTACAAAAATGTGGTTCTAGTAAATAAAATTAAATTTCCCCTCTGTCGGGCCAGTCTGGATAGCTAATGGGAGCAAGGAACTGGTTTTTCAAAATCCAGCTTAGAGACTATCTCTCTGTCACCCATAAGACTGTCAAGTAATTTGATTGACTTTAAACCTTTTAAAATACTAGTGCAATTATTTGAAAAACATTTCTATAACGACCCACTTCCTCGATGCTCCAAAATCGACATTAATACGTCCTCGGTATTCAAGTGCCAAAAATCCAAGTGCTTGAGAGGTGGATTATAAAAGGTTTTTAAAGAAATAAAGATGGAAGACAGAACAAAAGAAATCTCACATCGCATTTAAAACAACTTATAGTTGTACATATGGAAAGTAAATACCACCACTCCAAAGTGATTCGTCAGAGTTACAATAGGTACTAACCCAGCAAAGGACAGTTGTACTACCTATTCCTTACTGGGATTGGTGGATACCTAATACAAAATGCAACGGAAACTAACAATAGATAACTATAATCATAAGAACCTCCATGCTTCATGTTTCTCCTAAAACACTTCATGCTTCTCCCAAAATCCTCCATGTTACCTAACTACTTGGCTGCTCGAAAAGTAGGGCACCCAAAGTTTAAGGGAATAAGAAAATAAACTCCGGGTCAGTCATGGGATTGGTATGAGAAACTCAAACCACAGATATTTGAAAATAAGCACATCTTATAAGACCACACCGCATATAAACATGGAACGGGTTTATACCTTATGATAGCCAAAACATTTGCTACGCAAAATCTAAGATATTATCTTTAATGACATTCTTTAAAAATCCTTTCAAATAACATGTTAATCATTTGTTAAATTTGACAGCGTAATAGGTTTACAACTAAAATCTTAAAAACGTTTGTATTGGAAAATGGATCTCATATAATGACAAGGTAAGGGACTACCTTTCGACAGTACATCTCTAGAAAATGCACTGAGGCAATAAAGATGGTCCTCTACCAATACAGAACCTGCGTACCTTTAGCGTAGATAGTACTGAATATGACATCACACAGTTGTTACCAACCTTTACCGAGGTCCTAAAGCATACACATCATACCCAACATATAGAGGGTAATCTAGAAAGATGATAACCACATCCTAATGGATGTGACCAACATAGCCCTATCGCATCTTCCCTATTTTTGTCATTCTCGAGTGCGAGGCTTAAGGTCACATTTTACCTTAAATAGAATCATCAAATTATATTTAGAATGCCACATTGCCATTTCCATCACACACTATTGATTGCCACAAATGTACAACCTATGAGCTCGTACATCTTAGAGAAGAGTGTTAAGTGTAAGAGAGGTTACCTTCTACATCACCAAACAGATGTACATTTGTAGAGATTAATGTACATGTATTTGAGAAATGCAATATCAGATATTCGTCCATGCAAGTTATCCAGGATTAAGACAAACTGAAAGCACTTTCCTACTATATCCTATTTTGGGAATCGACACTAGGATTAATAGCAAGAAGTCCTTGCATAAGAGATTTTCAAAATTAACTACTACTACCACCTTATGTATATAATGTGGAAATCGAGGGGCTAATGGCAAGTTGCCTTTCATTATGAAGATCTCCATTTTAAAAATCATTGTCTTTATCATGTTTTCGCTTTCTAACGTACATTTGTTCGAAGTGGTTTTCAGATAGGATCACCCAAATCTGATCCAGGTCTCTCCAAACCAATTATCGATAAAACATCTTTTAAAGATATATCATTTCTCTTCCAGTATATATGGGATTATTAAACCTCTCTTTAACTTTGAAAAACACAAAATTGTTTCTCAAGAATCATGTTGGAAAACATTATACTGACTTTACTCAATATTAGTTTTCGTATTCAACAAGCATTATTCATCGAATAGCTGCAAGATCACCTTTTAAATTCACACGAATAATATGAGTTCCCTACTCGAAATTCACCACTATGTATAAGAAGATTGTTTCTGTACAACCCAAGTTTAAGAATTAGTTATGGAAGTTAAATCTTTTATACCTGTCTCGTTTTCGACATTTCGACCTCATCTATTCCTCGTTTAGAAGAGGGCAGGTGAGCCAGGGCACTGGTTGCTCCTAACATCTCCTTAGTTTAAGCTCCCCACATCAAAATCTCATGAAAAGAAGAATCTGGTCTATTCATCTGTTTTATAGAGCCAAGATTTAAGCATTTATTTAGAATAGCTTCACTTTTAACCATTTATTTAAACTCTTTTAAAAATAATTTTAAAACTTCCAATTATCTTTAAAAAATTTATTTATTTATATTAAAATGTTTATAAAAGATTTAGGAAAGGATAGTTATGTCAAAACTGTAATTTATATAAGTTATTAAAACTGCTATGAAAAGTGCTATGAATAGTGTTTTCAAAGCTTATTTGATCAAAACAATTATTCTATCATTTAAAAGTCCATTTTATAACACAAATCCTTTTAAAACATTTTATTATATTTATAGAATTTATTCTATATTTTTCAAGATTTAAAAATATCATTTCACAAAAATTTTCTTTCTCGATTCCGAACTACCAAACCATGACTATTTCAAAAACTTGTTTTGCTCATATTTGAAAATATGCTAAATGAAATCTCAATTCTTTTCTTTTGTTTGAAAACTATGATTATAAGAGTTTGGAAATTTCTTATTCCAAAGAATTTCAACTCTGATTCCATCATGTAAATGGATTTAAACTATTACGGTGCGAAATCGTGAATTGTCGTTACACGACGCGCCTATTTTTGACTCCAATTTCAATTCTTTTCAAAAACTTCACCAAATTGAGTTTTATTGATTATAAACCATTTGTAAACTAATTTAAAGAGGTTTAATCTTCTCGTAACTCTTTTATAATTCATTTTGGAAAGGGATTTCCATCATGTAATTTTAATGTGTATTAAACATGAATTGTTTACACATCCAAACAACCATATTTTCACAATTAAAATATGATGATCGAAACATAAAAATCAATCATTCCAAACATATCATATGATTATCCATTTATAATATAAATAGAGCTTTCACATCTTGAATTTGATCGTTCTAACTTTTGAACGACTACAGCTCCACTATCTTGAAATTCAGCTCATGAAGCTTGCATTAATGCTTCCTAGAGGGCTCATCCTTGGCTTGCAAAGGGATGTAAGGCTCAGTCATTGATGGTGGGGTGTGTGGCTATGGCTTTGCAAGGAGGAAAGGTGGAGATTGGCTTTGGTTTTGAGGTGTTTGATAATATATACGTTTATATAAATTTTAATTTCATTACGCAATAAATTTTGCCATTATTTTCTTTAGGTAAGAGGCTATTAATGTGGAGAGAAGAAGGTGAATAAAGCTTAGGAAAATGAAGAGGAAATGTAAATAGAAATGATGATGGATGGTGGGTACTTATAAGCAAATGAAAGTGATAAAATATCATGATATTTAAGTGCAAACACATCACCATTTCATCATCACCACTGTAACATTCCATATCTGGAGACAAAAAGTTAAGCGCTACAGATGCTGCATTAATCCATAGTATTAACTTTTGGTGATAAAATATGGTAACGATAATGGTATCCATAATATCAGAAGCACTTAAATATGAATAAAATCATAGATTTCAAAAACAACATGTTACTGATTACATTTCAAAACAAATTCATATCCAAATTACATAATCCTGTATCGTTTCCTAGGTATAGATTAATTATAAACATTACAAAATTATGCCAAGAGCGACATATGACGATGCCCCCTTGGTTGATCAAAATAATATAATCATACCTAAATTAATATACACAAAGTAATCAAATTAAAATGAAATTGCAAATCCTAATTGGCTATTTGTCAGCCACCTTCTCGTCTTTCGATGCTTTATTCGCCAAAAGACTAAAACCAGAAAACCTCAACCCTTATCCTACTCAAATCAATTTTGAGTACCTTAGATTTTAAGGGGAAACAAAAACTTCAAGTCAGACATAAAGTCTGGTGTGAATAATTCCGTTACATCTTTGGTTAATGATATTAAGTGAGACCACGCCACTTAATTGAATGGATTTCCCTTCACTAATATCCCTTTCAAAACATATATATTTTGCAAATCCTTTCTGCAATCATACTAGTTAATCAAACTGATTATATCAAAATAGAAATATCCTTTGCGCTAATAAATAGACTATCGGTCCGTAAAATAGGTAATATGTGAACTATCTACCCACAACATAATAGCAAGGTCCGTTATGCTAACAAAAGGACTATCTGTCCGAAAAACAATAACAAGGTCTGTTACGCTATAATGAATAAATGTCCACAAAACTGAGCCGACTGCCTGCAAAGTGGACTAACTGTCCGAATCATAATGGACTAACTGTCCGAGGTTAACTGCCCTTTAAATTTTGCTTGAAAACCTTATTAAAATGATTTAGTCCTTCAAATCATACATATGCAAGGAAAATATATCTTTAGCTTTACTCTAAGCCATTTTGCCATGATATACACACAAACATACACACACACACACATACATACATATATGTACTTTACTCAAAATAATGTTGATGAATTTTAATGAGGATTTACTATCCTTCCAAAACAAGTTATAACCCTTTTTAACTTGAAAATACTTAGGTTATATTGCCTATTCAATATATTCGAAACCTTTGTTTAAAACCTTTAAACACCCTTTTGAAACCGTTGAAGATATCCACTTCAAAACCATTGAAAGTGACCGTTCTGAAAGCTCCAAAAGCCATAGACATCTTTCTTTCAAAAACCTTTAAACATATCCTTTCAAAACTATTGGAAAACTTTTCGTTTCGAAAACCATCAGAAAGCAACACCTTTCGACTCTTTCCAAACCTCTGGGGAACCACCCTTCGAAACCTCTTTAGAAACCTTTCGAAGGAATTAAACCTAAATCGTTAAATAGAATTTGGGCTCAATTTAAGACATGTGGAAACCTTTCAAAATCATTCAACGTTAACTTCTTCGAAACCTTTTAAAAACGTCTCGGTCGAAACCATTGGATTTTGCCTTTAAGTAGAGAAAAATGGCATAATCCTATTAAAGTTGAAAGCACTCTCTTTCGAAACCAATTTGGGTTATAATTCAATCTAAAAAAGGGTCATATAAACTTGTTATGTCTAAAGCCACTCTTTTAAAAGCATTTCCTAAGTAGAAAATAATGGTGTCGGAACCACCTTTTCAAAAGCATTGGAGAAATGGGCAGATTTTCTAAAACAAAGAAACCCTTTCGAAACCTACTGGGTCGAAAGGTAAAAATGCAGCAGCTAGGTGTTTTGACTTAGTCAAAAGATTTCATTTAAAACAAATATGCAACACAATCGAAATCATTTCCATTAAAACGGTTTGACCTAGTCGAATCCCAACCAAGTTGAAAGCGTCTTAGTTGAAAGCAAGCAAGCAAAACCATATCAAAACTTCGACTCTTTTAAACCTTATGGTTTTGACCCTATACCTTTCGCCTACATCCAATTCATTATGTACCATTTTCCTAATATCACATGCATTGGTTTTGACTATGTCGGAGGTGATAGTATGGAGGCAAAATCTGGTGCCGAAGGAGACGAAACGGTGAAAAACCTATTTATTTGTACTTTTAAACTATTTCTTTTGTACCTATCCTGCATTGTTTATCTAATTCTAATTGGTTTGCATATTACTTCTTCAAAAGTGCTGCCATTTTCCTGAATTAACAAATTCAAATTATATACAAAAAGCCCCTTCTCCATTTTAAAATATATAAAACATTTAAATCCACACCTTGAATAATTTTATATACCTATTAAAACTCTTATGAAAAATCTGGAAAAATTCCAGAAAATCTCTTTTAATATGTTTTCTAACATATAAAAATTTCAGATCCAAGCCATATATTATTTACCTGTAAATAATTTATAACCCAATTTATCATTTTCTTTACTAGAAAATTCATACAAAATCTATATTAATTCCAAAAAATTTAAAAAATTGAACCCAGTCTCCAAAATATTATTTTCGACCTTCATAAAAATTCGCAAGGCATAAAGATGTCATTTAATAGGGTTTTTACCTTAAAACATATCATAAAATCAATATGCACATGTATACATCATCAACAAGTGTATCTATATAAACATTCCATCATTCAAAAATATGAAAAATATTGCAAAATATTCGAAATTCATGTTAAAACCAAAAGCACAATAAAAAATAAGATGTAAACATTATTCACCTTAACCTTTGTGATTCAAAAGATTGAGATATGAATAGATTTGATTTGCTTAAGCTTCTTCATAGCTTATCTTCTTCCTTTTTCCTCTTTTCCCTTGTTAATGGCTATCGGCCTTGAGTTTCCAAAATTTTGAAACTAAATGAACGTGTGAATTATACACGACTATGGGATAAAGATATAGGAATAGCCTCTTTTCCATTCTACCCCTCCTCTAATTCATTTTATACCCCTCTTTAATTCACTTTTAAAAGGCATGGATACCCCTTTAATAAAATCAAATCTCAATCCCATAATCAACACATAATTTCATTTAATTTATCTAATTAAATATCCTAAATAATGTTATAAAAATATGGGGTGTTACAAACTTCCCTCCTTAAAGAATTTCGTCCTCGAAATTACGATAAGATGCATGACAAATCAAAAAGAAGGTAAAACATACCATCTAACAAGTCTGGATAAGTATGTCTAATCCTTCTCTCAACATCCCAAGTACATTCCCTATCATCATCACTTCATCTTGATTTTGACTAATCTAACAGTCTTGCTTCTAAGCCTCTTCTCTTCTCTCGCAACAATGCGAACTGGCTTTCTCACTATAGTCAAGTCCGGTTCTACCACTAAATCATCCAGCGTAGTCGAAGTAATAGTAGTCTTTGAGTCTCTACCACGCTTTCTGAGATAAGAAACATGGAAAACATCATGGACTGGATAGGAATTGTGGATTACGGGTCTTAAGGAAGAATTAACACTAGGGGTGAATAGTGTTTAATGGATTTTATGGAATTTTGGAAATCTTTTAAAATTAAACATATACAGATGCAATTTCACAAACACAGTGACAATCACAGAATCAGACACAGATGCAAATAGTAAATTAAAGTTGTAAAGAAATGAACACACTGGAAATTTGCACTGGTTCAGAGTTACCATACATCTAGTCCCACACAATTTCTGGTGCAGATTTCCTTTCAAATATAGTGCCTATATAACAACCTCGATTTCAATGCCATGAGATACACCCTCCTATCTCCATGTCTAGGGAAAACATTCTTGATTTAACCAGGTTACAAGATCACTTAATTAATTCACGGATTACAATCACACCCAATTGATTTATGGCCAAAATCACACTATTTCCAATCACACTTTGATAGAGAGAGACTCGATATACTTTGATCTTTCGATCTTGATTACAAATGATCCTATAACTCTGAATAGCACTAAGATCTTTGAAAGAGAGTGGCAAAGAATCAAACTAGAGATGATTGAGTTCGATTCATTTAGAATTTCGACAGAATTTTGTTAAAATATAAGAGAATATTTGATTGGAGAAGAAGGAGTGAAGAAATGAAGAAAAACTTACTTAAAATTCATTGAAAACAACTGGTATTTACAAAAGAACAACAATCATGTCCATTCGCAAAAGGTTATGAAAAATACACACTTTTTTTGAAAATTTGAAATTTCAATTTCAATTTCTACGGTCACCATGTCAACGTGGAGGGATGGGCTATGTCAACTTGCCTATGTTATTTTGAAAATTAATTTTACTTTAAAATGATTTCTATTCTAAAATTTGTCAAAAAATTTCTAATCTTTGAAAACCATTTTGAATATAATTTAAACTTATAAAAGAGATTTAAAAAGTTATCTTAAAAATATATAATCTATAATACAAAAAGCTCAATATAAATATTTCGAGATTAAAGCTAAAACCATTAAAACCAGGAGATAGTTTTAAAAACAAGAAATGATTTTAAAATTAAAATAATTAAGGCTAAAATATTTAAACCTAGAGAGATAACTTATAAAAAGAAATTTATGAATAAAAATCTTAAAAATAAATCATTTTGAAAATTTCATGGATTCCATTATGCTAGAGAAGTTCGTGGGTTCCATCTCACTATTAAAGCGAGAAGGTGGATTCCATTCCACTATTAAAATCCGAATAAATATTTTAGTGCTATTATGAAGTTTTAACATAAATCTAGACTTTATTACTTATCATGATATCTTGAACTCTTGCACTCTTGATAATCTTGATATCTTGGACTCTTGATAATCTTGATATCTTAAACTCTTGATACTCATGAGTCTTCAGTCTTGATTTCTTTAGTCTTGAATTTGTCAGTCTTGAATCTCTAAACTGTACAGTCTTCATTCTCATTACCTTCATATATATCCTGCATATACATATATATCTAGACAAGAATATTAGTATTTATATTTTATAACAAGTCCTAAGGTTTTTGTCATCAAAACCATCATCTCAGGAACTAACAATCTCCCTCTTTTTGATGATGACAACTTTTGTTTATACAATCTACTCCAACAAATTTCGATTCTACTCTAAGTTCCCTTTATTCCAACAACTCCCCCTTAGTCTACTAACTCCAGCTTAATCTAAGCCTATCTAACCTATTTTATAATTCTCCCCCTTTGTCATCGTCAAAAACTAAGCCTAAACTGCAAAACCCCCCTTAAACTAGTACTATGAAACTAAATGCTAATAATGAAGTATAATAAGTGAAACATAAATCTAGTTTTATTATATATAATGTTACATCACACATAATAGACACAAGTATATATAAGTACATAAAACATAAAAACATAAATATAATGACAACCTAACGAGAGTCGTTGACAAGTGGTGACTTGTGAATGCAACAATTATAGTAATGGAGGCAAAAGTTTCCACGTTGTTCGACCAAATTACCATCTTTGTCAAAACACACTTCTCCAATGCAAATAACTTTATCGTCCTTGTCTATTTGTGCTTCATCCTCTTCTTCTTCTTCTTCGTCATCCTCTAAGGGATTACGAATACGTATGTTAGAGGAATCATCTTCAATCACAATAGGATTTTCATGATTATCCATAAGAAATTTTTGTAAATTTCCAAGGATCTTGCTTTTTTCTCTTGTTCCTTTTCCATCTCTATTTGTGTGGCTTGTAGTTCAGTCAGCATTTGTAGGGAATCCTTCAAAGTTTCCTCGATCTTCATCACTCGAGCCAATGTAGTTCGTTGGAATGGACCAGAATTAGGTGAAGGGAAGGAAAAGTTGCGTTTTTGTTTGATTTAGAAGAGGAAGCCATTATTTTATATTTTTAGAAGTTTATTATATAGAAAATGAATAGAGAAGACAGAAGAATTCAAAATATTGTGGTTTGTATAACCACCAAACTAATTTTAGAGGGAAAATCAAAATTCAAATTTTACCGTTATATGTGGACATGGGGGGGTAGGGGTGCCGGCATCCTTATGAAAATTTTGACAATTTTTTTCTATATTTATTTAAATATATGTTACAATATTTATATTATATATTTCGGTTATAGAACAAATACCTAGTTCTCTTCTTAATTTAGTAAAGGTTGATTGATTTAAGGGATTGGTCTGAATATCATCTATTTGATTCTCAGTGTTGATAAATTCAAGAGAAATAATCTCTTTACTTATATTTTGTCTGATAAATGATGTCTGATATCAATGTGTTTGGTTCTGACATGATGAGTAGGATTTTTGGATAAGTTTATTGTACTTGTTTTGTCACAATAAATTGAAGATTCTGAAATATTTATTCCAAAATCCTTTAGGGCTTGTTGCATATAGATAACTTGGGAACAAACCAAAGCAGCAGAGATATATTTTGCTTCAGTTGTTGATAGTAAGATGGTATTTTGCTTTTTACTAAACCAAGAAATCAGAGAATTTCCTAAAAAGTGACAAGTTCCACCTGTACTTTTTTGGTCTGATTTATAACCAGCATAGTTAACATCACAATATGAGATTAAATCAAATGAATTATTTTAGGGTAAAATAGACCATAATCTAAAGTATGTTTAACATATCTTAGGATATATTCAACAGCTCTAAATGGGTCTCTTTGGGTTGAAATTGTTATCTTGCACAGAGATAGCCACGATCCATGATATCAGCATACTTGTAGTTACATAGAGTAGCGACCCAATCATTCCCCTATATAGTTTTGGTTAACATATATTGACATGTATTCTTTATTTAAGGCTTCATTGGTTGCCATAGGAGTGGGTTTTGCACTAACAGTGGTCATACCAAAATTGTTAATTAGATCCCTAACATACGTTTCTTGACTAATGAAAATACCACTATCTAATTGTTTTATTTGCAATCCTAAAAAGAAATTAACTTCACCCATATGACTCATCTCCAACTCTTTTGTCATTATTTTAGAAAACTCTTTGTTTATTTTAGTGTTTATTGATCCATAAATTATATCATCTACATAAATATGTACTAATTGGATATCAATTTTGTTTCTTTCAAGAAAAAGTGTATTATCTACTTTACCAATTTCAAAATTTGATTGTAATAGGTAAGATCTTAATATGTCATACCAGGTTCTAGAAGCTTGTTTCAGACCAAATAAAGCTTTCTTTAATTAGTAAACATGATTTGGAAACTTTTCATCTTCAAAAAATGGGGATTCTTCAACATAAACATCTTCCTTAACAAAACAATTAAAAATGCACTTTTGACATCCATTTGAAATTGTTATGGTTTGCGAAAGCAAGTACAATTCTAATGGCTTCTAGTCTTGCTACGGGTGCAAAGGTTTCATCATAGTCTATTCCTTCTTCCTGATAATAACCATGCGCGACTAACCGAGCTTTATTTCTAACGACCTCACCTTGTTCATTCATTTTATTTTTATGAACCCACTTATTTCCTATTATAGTTTTGTCCTCAGGTCTAGGAACAAGTTATCATACATCATTTCTGGTGAATTGACTCAGTTCTTCTTGCATAGCAAGAATCCATGAATCATTAGATGATGCTTCCTTTGGATTTTTGGGTTCAATAATTGATACAAAAGCTGCATTATTCAACTTGTTTAGTTAATTTATAGTTCTAACAACAGATTCTATATTTCCTAGTATATTTTCTACAAGATGATTTTTTAAAAGCCCAATCTTTTTATTAGGATAAATAATTTCACAATTTGTTTCATTTGATTCATTATTTAGAGTAACAAAATCATCCTCATCATCTATTTGAAAAAAATCTATGAAGTTTTCATCAAAAGATACATGCATCGTTTCTTCAATCATGCTAGTTTTTAAATTGAAAAACACTGTATGCTTTACTTCTATTAGAATATCCGATAAAGATTCCTTTGTCGGATTTAGGATCAAATTTATCTAAATTATCCTTTGTATTTAAAATAAAGCATTTACTTCCAAAAACTTTACAATAAGATTCCTTTGTGTTCTTATTGAAAAGATGTTTATATGGTGTTTTATTAGTTAGAGGTCTAAATAAAATCCTATTTACAATGTAACAAGCTATAGCGCCTGCTTCAGCATAAAAATTTCTTCACAATTTACTATCTGAAAACATAGTTCTTGCACGTTCTTGAATCGTCCTATTTTTACGTACTACCATTCCGTTTTATTATGGAGTTCCAAGAAAGGAAAAATTATGAGTTATTCCTTTTTTTTATAGAAATTCTCAAAATTTTCATTTTCAAATTCTCCACTGTGATTACTACGAATAGTTTTGATTTTTAAAGAACTTTATTATGAATTCTTTTTGCAAAAGTTTTAAATAAATCAAAATAATCACTTTTAAGTTTTGGTAAAATTGTCCATGTAAATCTAGAATAATCATCTACAATTACAAAAACATATTTATTGTGATTTATTGATTGAATTTGAGATGGACCAAATAGATCTAAATGAAGTAACACAAGCAGTTTTGAAGTTGAAATCATATCTTTTAATTTGAATGAACTCTTCCTAAGTTTTCCTAATTGACAAGCATCGCATATACTAACTACTTTAAAATCCATTTTATGGAGACCTCTTACTAGATCAAGTTTTGAAATTCTAGATAAAGAGTTTGAAATTCAAATGCCTAATCTTTTATGCCAAATCCAAGGGTCACTTGTATTAGCCAAAGATATAGGTTATCATTTGGGATTTCATACTAAGAATATAAATACTTTTCTTTCTAATTCCCTCAAAGATAATATTTGGTTTATTATCTTCAATTTGACACTTATCCTTTTCAAATTTAATTTTGTAGCCCTTATCACATAGTTGACTTATGCTAAGTAAATTGTGTTCCAAATTCCTAACTAACAAAACATCAGAATTAGTAGGAGTTTTAGGGTTATAGACATTTTTGATGCCAATCACATATCCTTTTGAATTGTCGCCAAAGTTCACCATCCCTCCATCTTCATAAATTATGTCATTCAGTATCTCTGGATTGCCAATCACGTATCTTGAACATCCACTATCAAGTATCCATTTGTTTTTCTTGATTTGCACCATTTGTCCATTGAGTGTTGATTCTTCAAAAGCCAGTAACACATATTTTCCCGCACAACACAACAATTCGGTAGATATCTTGATTTTCTATAATAACAATATGCAGTCTTATAAGACAACGAAAATTTGGATAGTTTTGGACATTTGTTAACGGAATCTCCAAAATTTTCCGTTTTATACTTTTTCCAAATTAAGATTATGATAACTTTGAAAACCAATGCTGGTTTTCAAAATGTAGGAAATGTGGATTGTTGATCTTAAGGCATAATTAACACTAGAGGGAGGATGAATATTTCTTAATGGATTTTATGGAATTTGTGAAGTCTTTTCAAATTAAAAAAATACAAATGCAATTTCCATAAACATAAAGACAATCATTGAATCAGACAAAGATGAAAATAGTAAAAAAAAGTAGTAAAGAAAAGAACATACCAGAATTTTATACTGGTTCAGAGTTACCCTACATCCAGTCCACACAATTTCTTGTGCAGATTTCTTCTCAAAATATAACGTCGATATTACAACCTCGATGTCAAGGCCATGAAATGACCCTCCTGTCTTCGAGTCCAGGGCAAACTCTCTTGATTTATCCAGGCTACAAGATCACCTAATTGATTTACAAGCTACAGTCACACCCAATTGATTTATGGGCAACAATCACACTGTTTCCAATCACACTTTGATAGAGAGAGACTCGATACATTTTGATCTTTCGATCTTTGATTACAAATGATCCTATAACCTTGAATAACACTGAGATCTTTGAGAGAGAGTGGCGGAGAATCAAATTAGAGATGATCAAGTTCGATTCAATCAGAATTTCGGCAAAGTTCTGTTAAAATATTAGAGAATATTAGAATGGAGAAGAAGGAATGAAGAAATGAAGAAAAATCTATTTAAAATTCGTTGAAAACAACTGGTATTTATAGGAGAACAACAGTCATGTCCATTCATGAAAGTTTACGACGAATAGACACTTCTCTTGAAAATTTGAAATTTAAATTTCTATGGTCACCATGTCGATATGGGGGGATGGAGTATATGATGAAAACTGGATTTGCTTAAAAATTATTTTTATTCTAAAACTTGTCAAAACAATTTCTAATCTTTGTTAACCATTTTGAATATAGTTTGAACTTATAAAAGAGATTTAAAAAGTAATCGTAAAAATGTATAATCTATAATATAAAAGTAATAAAAGCTCAATATAAATATTTTTAGATTATGGCTAAAACAATTAGATATTTTAAAAACAAGAAATGATTTTGAAATTAAAATTAATTAAGGCTAAAATATTTAAACCTAGAGAGATAACTTTTAAAAAGATAATTTTGCAAAAAATCTTAAAAATAAATCATTTTGAAAATTTCATGGATTCCATTCTACTAGAGAAGGTCGTGAGTTCCATCCCACTAAAGAGGTCGTGAGTTCCATCCTACTATAAAGCGAGAAGGTGGATTCCATTCCGCAATTAAAACTCGAATAAATATTTTAGTGGTATTTTGATGTTTTAACATAAATCTAGACTTTGTTACTTATCTTAATATCTAGAACTCTTGATAATCTTGATATCTTGAACTCTTGATACTCATGAGTCTTCAATCTTGATTTCTTTAGTCTTGAATTCGTTAGTCTTTAATCTCTATACTGCACAGTCTTAATTCCCAGTACCAACACACACACACACACACACACACACATATATCCTACATATACTTATACATCTCGACAAGAATATTAATATTAATATTAATATTTTAGTCCTAAGGTTGTTATCATCAAAACCATCGTCTTTAGAACTAACAATCTCCCCCTTTTCGATAATGACAACCTTTGTTTATAAAATCTACTCCAACAAATTTCAATTCTACCTCGACTTCCCTTTATTCCAAAAACTCCCCCTTAATCTACTAACCCCCCCTTAATCTAAGCCTATCTCAAATATTTTATAGTTCTCCCCCTTTATCATCAACAAAAACTAATTCTAAATGTATAACTCCCCCTTAAACTAATACTATGGAACTAAATGCTAATAACGAAGTATAATAAGCGAAACATAAATCTAGTTTTATTATATATAATGTTACATCACGCATATATTAACGCAAATATATATATAAGTAAATAAAACATAAAAACATTAATATAGTAATAATCTAACGAGAGTCTTTGACAATCGGTGACTTGTGAATCAAACAATTAGGGTAATAATGACAAAAGTGTTCACGTTGTTTGACCAAATTACCACTCTTGATACTCATGAGTCTTCAATCTTGATTTCTTTAGTCTTGAATTCGTCAGTCTTTAATCTCTATATTGTATAGTCTTCATTCCCAGTAACAACATATATATATCCTTCATATACTTATATATCTCGACAAGAATATTAATATTTATATTTTAGTCCTAAGGTTGTTATTATCAAAAACATCATCTTAGGAACTAACAATCTCCCCCTTTTTGATAATGACAACCTTTGTTTATAAAATTTACTCCAAAAAATTTCGATTCTACTCCGACTCCCCTTTATTCCAACAACTCCCCCTTAATATACTAACTCCCCCTTAATCTAAGCCTATCTAAAATATTTTATAGTTCTCCCCCTTTATCATCAACAAAAACTAATTCTAAATGTATAACTCCCCCTTAAACTAATACTATGGAACTAAATGCTAATAACGAAGTATAATAAGCAAAACATAAATCTATTTTTATTATACATAATGTTACATCACGCATATATTGACGCAAATATATATAAGTAAATAAAACGTAAAAACATTAATATAGTAACAATCTAACGAGAGTCCTTGACAATCAGTGACTTGTGAATCGAACAATTAGGGTAATAGTGACAAAATTATTCATGTTGTTTGACCAAATTACCATCTTTGTCAAAATAGACTTTCCAATGCAAATAACTTTATTTTCCTCGTCCATTTGCACTTCATCCTCTTGTTCTTGTTCTTCGTCATCCTCTAATGGATTATGAATACATATGTTAGAGGAATCATCTTCAATCACAATAGGTACTGCATGATTATCCATTAAAAATTTTGCAAATTTCTAAGGATTTTGCTTTGTTTCTCTTGTTCCTTTGCCATCTTTATTTGCATGACTTGTAATTCAGTCAATATTTTTCGAAAATCCTTCAAAGTTTCCTCGATCTTCATCACTCGATCCAATGTAGTTCGTTGAAATGGACTAGAATTAGGAGAAGGGAAGGAAAAGGTTGCATTTTTGTTTGATTTAGAAAAGGAGGCCATTATTTTATATTTTTAGAAGTTTATTATATAGAAAATGAAGGGAGAAGACAGAAGAATTTGAAATATTGTGGTTTATATAACCACCAAACTGATTCTAGAGGGAAAATAAAATTTTGAATTTTACCGTTGCATGTCAACATGGAGGGTAGGTGGTGTCAACATCCTTATGAAAATTTGATAATTTTGTTTTTCTATATTTATTTAAATGTATAATTTACTATATCTATATTCTATATTTCAGTTATAGAATAAATAGTTCTCTTCATAACTTAGTAAAGGTTGATTGATTCAAGGGTTTGGTCAGAATAACAGCTATATGATTCTCAATGTCGATAAATCAAGAGAAATAATCTCTTTACTTATATTATGTTTGAGAAAATGATGTGTGATATCAATGTGTTTGGTTCTGGCACGATGAGTAGGATTTTCAAATAATTATATTGCACTTGTATTGTCATAATAAATTGGTGATTTTGAAATATTTAATCCAAAAACCTTTAGGGTATGTTGCATATAGGTAACTTGAGAACAAGCCAAAACAGCAGAGATATATTCTGCTTTAGTTGTTGATAGTGAGATAGTATTTTGTTTTTACTGAACTAGAAAACAAGATAATATCCTAAAAAGTGACAAGTTCCACCTGTACTTTTTCGGTCTGATTTACAACCAGCATGGTTAGCATCACAATATGAGATTAAATTAAATGAATCATTTTTTGGGTAAAATAGACCATAGTCTAAAGTGAGTTATACATATCTTAGTATGTTTAAAGCTTGTAAATGGGTTTCTATGGGTTGAGATTAGTATCTTGCTTAGAGATAGATACTATACATGATACCAGGCCTACTCGTAGTTATATAGAGTAGCGATCCAATCATTTCCCTATATAGTTTTTGGTCTACATCTTTTAACATGTATTCTTTATTCAACTCTTCATTGGTTGCCATAGGAGTGGATTTTCCACTCGTAGTGGTCATACCAAACTTATTTATTACATCCCAGTTTACTTTTCTTGACTAATGAAAATACCACTATCTAATTGTATTATTTGCAATCCTAAAAAGAAAGTAAGTTTACCCATATGACTCATCTCAAACTCTTTTGTCATTATTTTAGAAAATACTTTGTTTATTCAATTGTTTGTTGATCCAAAAATTGTATCATCTACATAAATCTGTACTAACTGGATATCAATTTTGTTTCTTTTAATAGAAAGAGTATTATCTACTTTACTGATTGTAATAGGTAAGATTTTAGTCTGTCATACCAAGCTCTAGGAGGTTGTTTCGGACTATATAAAGCTTTCTTTAATTTGTAAACATGATTTGAAAACTTTTCATCTTCAAAAAGTGGGGGTTCTTCAACATAAACATCTTCTTTAACAAAACCATTTAAAAATGCACTTTTAACATCCATTTGAAATAATTTGAAATTATTATGGTTTGCGAAAGCAAGTAGAATTCTAATGGCTTCTAATCTTGCTACGGATGCAAAGGTTTCATCATAGTCTATTCCTTCTTCTATGAGCTTTATTTCTAACGACCTCGACCTCACCTTGTTCATTCATTTTATTTTTATAACCCATTTAGTTCCTGTAATAGTTTTGTCTTCAGGTCTAGGAACAAGTTCCCATAAATCATTTCTAGTGAATTGATTCAGTTCTTCTTGCATAGCAAAAATCCATGAACCATCAGATGATGCTTCTTTTGGATTTTGGGGTTCAATATTTGATATAGAAACTATATTACTCATCTTGTTTTAGTTAATTCTAGTTCTAACAACAGACTCTATATTTTCTAGTATATTTTCTACAGGATGATCTTTTAAAAGCCTGGTCTTTTTATTAGGATGAACAGTTTCACAGTTTGTTTCATTTGATTCATTATTTAGAGTAACAAAATCATCTCACCATTTATTTAAACAAAATCTTTGAAATTATCATCAAAAGGTACATTCATTGTTTCTTCAACGGTTTTATTTTTTAAATTGAAAATTCTGTATGCTTTACTTCTACTAGAATATCCGATAAAGATTCCTTTGTCAGATTTTAGGATCAAATTTATCCAAATTGTCCTTTGTATTTAAAATAAAGCATTTAGTTCCAAAAAAATTATAATAAGATACTTTGGTTTCTTATTGAAAAGAAGTTCATATGGTGTTTCAATGGTTAGAGGCCTAATTAAAATCCTATTCAAAATGTAAAAAGCTGTAGCGACTGCTTCAGCTTAAAAATTTCTTAGTAATTTAATATCTGAAAGCATAGTTCTTGCACACTCTTGAATCATCCTATTTCTATGCTCTATCATTCCGTTTTTGTTGTGGGTTGTTGGAAAGGAAAAATTATGAGTTATTCTTTTTTTATTGCAGAAATTCTCAAAATTTTAATTTTCAAATTCTCCACCATGATCAATTCGAATAGTTTTGATTTTTTAAAAAGTTGATTTTTAATTCTTTTTGCAAAAGTTTTGAATAAATCAAAAGCATCACTTTTAAGTTTCAGAAAAATTGTCCATGTAATCTAGAATAATCATCCACAAATACAAAAATATTTACTGTGATTTATTGACTAAATTTGGGATGAACCAAACAGATGTAAATAAAGTAACTCAAGAGGTTTTGAAGTTGAAATCATATCTTTTAATTTGAATGAACTCTTCCTAAGTTTTCCTAACTGATAAGCATCACATATACTATCTACTTTAACATCCATTTTAGGGAGACCTCTTACTAGATCAAGTTTTGTAAGTCTAGATAAAGAGTTTGAAATTTAAATGACCAAATCTTTTGCGCCAAATCCAAGGGTCACTTGTATTATCCAAAAGACATAGGTTACCATTTGAGATTTTCATACTAAGAATATAAATATTTTTCTTCCTAATTCTGTACGATCCGAAATTTTCGATCCCGAAAACTCCAGATAGTTAGAAAAAGAAGAAAAGAGATAGAAGATAAAGAAACAGAAAACAAAACACAGATTCTCACATTCGCAGTGGATAAAATATAATATCTCATAAAAATAATAGTTATACAAAGAAGACTGTATCAGTCAATAAATTTTAATACATCAGAATTTGAACATTTACACAATCACTGGACAGTTAAAATAACTTATCCCAGATAAATAATAGTAATATACACATCGGAATATTCTTCATACGTTCCTGCCATCCAACTCGCCTCCTGAGCTCTAGAACAACCTTACCTGAAAATCTGTAATACTCGGTCTGACCCGAGCATTACATCAAAGTAACACCCGGGTCAGGCTGGAAACCAGCGTGAGTAAACTTATCTAACAGGGAATACAAAAGCATACAACTTATATAAACCCAGGTGCTTGCATCAATATACAACTTCACAAGTTGTTAGACATCACTTATTTCTCATATCAATTTCTAAGTACCAAAAATTTGATTAAATAGTCCAATTCACTTAAATCATTCCATTTCAGCTTATTGATTTCACATATCAATCTATAAAGAATCGAAGTGGTTTCGAGTATTTACTAATACTCGACTCCGGTCTCTTCGAATCCAATGTCATCTAAATCTAAGTTATTCAATTAAATATAATTAAATTTTATTACCGGATAACACTTTTACACAGCAATTCGTAATTGATAGATAATCACATTATCACCATCCATCCAACATTTCATATCACAAAGCAATTCATATCAGAGATATCATCCAATCCAAAACACTTATCACCATTCAATCATTCATAAACAAGATTGATCATTTCCATTAATTACGTTGATTAATGATCCTCTAATTACTTCCATTAGTTAATTATTCTTAAATTTCGTTTAATAATTAACCTTTAACCTAATTATATTCATTAATCAACCTTGATTAATCACAATCAGAAATCAACTTTCCTTAATTATCCCATCAATTAAACCAACTCCTTGATTAATTATATTAATTAGTCCTTTAATTACACTGAGTAATTATCACTTAATTTCTTCCGCCAAGTAATTATCCTTTAATTACTTCTCGTCAAGTAATTTCCTTTTAATTAATTCATCCAGTAATAATTCATCAATTACTTCACCAAGTAATTTCACTTCATTAATTACCTTAAGTAATTATAGATAACCCAACATCAAAAGATCACCTTTAGTTAATTAAACTTAATTAATTAACTAAAATTAACCTCATTAACTTAATTAATTACACTGAGTAATTAATACCTTTAATTACTTCAATAAGTAATTATTCACTATTCACCTTTCTAAAGTAATTTCTCTTTAAGTAATTATCCATTAATTACTTATATTAAGTAAATATATTTAACAAATTTCGTTCAGTAATTATGCTTTAATCCCTTTCACAAGAGATTATCCTTAACGATTTTAGCATTAATTATTCTCATAAATAAATTGATTAACCTCCTTAAATCAATTATTTAATCCAAATTACTCAACCTTAATTAATTGGAAAGATGAATCATTTACCTTAATCACATCTTAACTATATTCAGAATGAAATAAACTTTGGAATTGATATCCTTAACTTAAAGCAATAAGTTTAATTAAAAAATTAAAACACTAAATCTTTTAATTAAAATACTTAATTATCTAATTTATCTTAAACGCATCTTTAAGTATTAACTTAATTAATTAAAACTTAAAATAAATTTTAACTTAAACTATCAAACGTTAATTAATTCATCATTACTTAAAATAGTTCAAGATAACTAGTTTAAAAAAAATTCTACCCTGTCAATCTTCTAATATTTGCCCGAGGCAACTCCCTCGTAAACTCTAACCAAACACGAGCGAAATCACAAGCCAAAACTTGTTCTTCCCTCAGTACTTCCAACCTATACTCTACAATACACACGCGAGGCCAACACGAACAACAACTCGGGTCAAACACCAACTTCCTTGAGCCTTTTCCCACAAAAACCCCTTCTTCCCCAAAACCTCAGATACACAACAAAACCGTGCATATGCACCAACGATCAGAGCAACTCCGACCAACCTCGATTACTCCACCAAGTCATCCTCCAACGCCTCGGCCTATACGAAGCTCCAGATTTCCTCGATGACCATCAGAAGCGAAAACGACCCATTGAAGCACTAAAGACTCAAACCACGACGAACAATTCGCCTCGCATCACCATGCCTCGTTCACCAGAGTCACTTCTATCATGCACACACCTTCGCCATACAGTCAACTTCATCCCCCCTAATCCTGGCCTAACTCGACGCCGTCTCGTCGCCGCGCCAGCCATTCAAAAATCAACGTCCAGAACCCACACTAAAACCTAATTCGATCAATTGTCGTCGCTACGGTGATCAATCCCACAACCAAACATTTTTTCCAACCTCCCCGATCGCCAAGCTAGCTTCGACAAAAACCCTAACCTCCCTTGAGTTCTCCGACTACCAGAAATGACCAAAACCCATTTTCTGATTATCTAAGATTAAAATTTTAAACTTAATTCATTTAATTAAAAAATTTAAAACTTAATTATGTTTGAATCAATTAACTATGTTTTGGAACTCAATTCCAAACAATGATCAAATAAGATGATTTTGAATTTAAGGTTTTTGTTTACTCTCAGAAATTAGGAAACGGAAAAGAACTGGCATCCAAACATATACAAATCAAATACAATCATATATTCAGAGATCCATACTTATATATACACATGCAAACACAAATCTAACCCAAGCATCGCATGCACAGTTTTAGATTTACTTAAGCTAAAGAAAAAAGAAAAAAAATATGTTTACTCACTTGCAGTTTCTTGAACAGAGCACAGGTTTGATATATTTTTTTCTCTACTTTTCTGGGCATGATGTTGAGATGAATTGTTGCTGCTTGATTATGATCTGAGATGATCTTGTTTTAACTTCCAGGCTCGAATTTGTTTATATATTGAATATAGTTGAGTTGTTCTATGCATGATCTTTAGATTGAAAACTTGAAGTTTGAATCTTTGTTCTTGTTCCAGTTTTAAAAACCTGAAAGGATTTGTTCAATTTCTATCTTTTAGTTTTGCTTCAGGCTCTCCTTTTTTTTCACAATAGCATTGTTTTCAATTTGAGACAAACCTATGCCACTTGTAAAATCATGTGCTACTTAATTTACATTTGTTAATGCATCAATTTATTTCCTTACAATTGTTAATATGCAAGAAGGAAATATTTACAAGTGTTTAACACTTATATCTCTTACGTATTTATATTAATTTCTCAAGCCTTTATATTAGTATGTTATGTTTATATTTAATTATATATATATATATAAACTTGCTATGAAATATCTACAAAGAAAGGATATTTTTTAACTTAAGCTGAAACATTTTTTTAATAAAAATAATGTACATATGTTATTATCAAACTTTAATAAGTTTACACTTGTTATTTAAGAGATTTTCATTTTATTTAAATATTAATAATAAGCTTTATACTTAATTTACTATTTGTAATAGTAAATGTATATATATAAATTACTTTAGAGAAAATATAAATGAAACAAATTATATGCATATATTTCAAAATTCAAAACATTTTAAAATATTTCTCTTTTGAATTTCAATTTTAAATCCAAATTCAAATTTAAATTTAAAAGTCCAATTCAAAATCAATTCAACAATACATATATATTTTAAACAAACATAAATCCAGTTTGTAATTAATAATTCTATTTATTTATCTATGTTTAAAAAGAATACATTATCATTATTGTTTGAAAACAATAATTTTTATCAATTTAAAATAATTTATAAAGAGGATTATCACATTTATCTATTATATATAAATTTAACTTAAAAAATACCCTTTTGAAAATTATTTTGTCAATCTCAATTCACAACCTCCAAATATATACACATTAGAAAACAATTTTTTTAAACTTTAAATTATAGAGTTTTAAAATATGATATATTTTAAGATTTTCTTTTATCTTTGAATTTAAAATTTCAAATTCAAACTCAATTTAAAATCAACTCATTTAAATACATATAAACAACACATATTTAATTTGCTCAATTTATAAATCAGTGTTTTTCAATAGTTAAAATCAGATAATTATCTAATTAACCGATGTTCAAAAATCCGGGTTGTCACAAATTCCTCAAAGATAATATTTGGTTTATTATCTTCAATTTGACACTTATCCTTTTCAAATTTAATTTTGTAGCCCTTATCACATAGTTGACTTATGATAAGTAAATTGTGTTCCACATTTTTAAGTAACAAAACATCGGAAAAAGTAGGAGTTTTGGGTAGGAGTTTTGGGTTATAGACATTTCCGATGCTAATCGCATATCCTTTTGAGTTGTCTCCAAAGTTGACCATTCCTCCATCTTCACAAATTATGTCATTCAATATCTCCGGATTGCCAGTCCTGTGTCTTGAACATCCACTATCAAGTATCCATTTGTTTTTACTGATTTTCACCATTTATCCATTGAGTGTTGATTCTTCAAAAGCTATGTAACACATCTATTCCCACACAACACACCAACTTGTATTGTTAACTTGATTTTCTATAATGACAATATGCAAACTTATGAGACAATGATGATTTGGATAGTTTTGAACAATTGTTAACGGAATCTCCAAAAATTGCCATTTTAAACTTTTCAAAATTCACATTATGATAACTTTGAAAACCAATGCTCTCATACCAAATGTAGGAAATGCAGATTGCAGAACTTAATGTTGAATTTACACTAGAGGGAGGGTGAATAATGTTTAATGGATTTTATGGAATTTTTGAAATCTTTTCAAATTATACACATAGAGATGCAATTTCACAAACACAGAAACAATCATGGAATCAGACATAGATGCAAATAGTAAATAAAAGTAGTAAAGGAAAGAACACACCGGAGTTTTATACAGGTTTGGACTTACCCTACATCCGATCTCGCACAATTTCTTGTGCGGATTTCTTTTCAAATATAATATCGATATTACAACCTCGATTTCAAGGCCATGAGATACACCCTCCTGTCTCCGACTTCAAGGCAAACTCTCTTGATTTAACCAGGCTACAAGATCACTTGATTGATTTACGGGCTACAATCACACCCAATTGATTTACGGGCCACAATCACGCTGTTTTCAATCGAACTTTGATAGAGAGACTCGATACACTTTGATCTTTCGATCTTTGATTACGAATGATCCTATAACTCTGAATAGCGCTAAAATCTTTGAGAGAGAGTGATAGAGAATCAAACTAGAGATGATCGTGTTCGATTCACTTAAAATTTCGGTAGAGTTTCGTTAAAATATAAGAGAATATTTGAATGGAGAAGTAGGAGTGAAGATATGAAGAAAAACTTACTTAAAATTCGTTGAAAACAGCTGGGATTTATAAGAGAACAACAATCTGGTCCATTTGTGAAAGGTAGTAACGAATAGACACTTCTTTTGAAAATTTGAAATTTCAATTTCAATGATTACCATGTCGACATGAGGGGATCGGGTATGTCGACATGACTATTTATATTTTGAAATTAATGTTGCTTTAAAATGATTTCTACTCTAAAACTTGTCAAAACAATTTCTTATCTTTGTAAAGCATTTTAAATATTGTTTAAACTTATGAAAGAGATTTAAAAAGTAATCTTAAAAATATATAAAATATAATATAAAAGTAATGAAAGCTCAATATAAATATTTTGAGATTAAAGCAAAAAATATTAAAACCTGGAGATATTTTTAAAAACAAGAAATGATTTGAAATTAAAACTAATTAAGGCTAAAATATTTAAACCTTGAGAGATAACTTTTAAAATGATAGTTTTGAAAAAAAATCTTAAAAATAAATCATTTTGAAAATTTCATGGATTTCATTCCACTAGAGAAGGTCGTGGGTTCCATCCCATTAAAGAGGTCATGGGTTCCATTGCACTATTAAATTGAGAAGGTGGATCCCATTCCACAATTAAAATCCAAATATAGATTTTAGTACTATTATGAAGTTTTGATATAAATCTAGACTCTATTACATATCTTGATATCTTGAACTCTTTAACTCTTTATAATATTGATATCTTGAACTCTTGAAATTCTTGGTATCTTGAATTCTTGATACTCATGAGTCTTCAGTCTTGATTTCTTCAGTCTTGAATTCGTCAGTCTTGAATCTCTATACTGTACAGTCTTCATTCTTAATGCCTATATATATACACATATCTAGGCAAGACTATAGTATTTATATTTTGTAACAAGTCATATGGTTATTATCATCAAAACCATCATCTCGGGAACTAACAGACTCTTGCTAAACTGCTTGATAAATCAACTCTATATACGAGTTTCCCAATCCTATCAACAATAGAAAAAGGTCCAACGAACCACGGCGACGACTTTTCCAATTTTCCAAACCTAATCGCACCCTTCATCGGTGTCACTTTGACAGAAACTTGGTCTCCAACTGAGAACACTAGATCTTTCCATCTCTTATCTACATAACTTTTCTACCTAGACCGAGCCTCCTTCATTCTAGGTCGACTGACCTCAATGTTTCTGCAGCTTCTCTAACCAGATCTAAACCAAAAACTAACATCGCCCCGGTCTCCAACCGAGAAATGGGAGATTTGCATGGCCTTCCATA
Source organism: Allium cepa (assembly GCA_030765085.1). NCBI lineage: Eukaryota > Viridiplantae > Streptophyta > Magnoliopsida > Asparagales > Amaryllidaceae > Allium > Allium cepa. The sequence continues at coordinate 115,992,426 of CM060932.1, forward strand.
TAAAGCTTCAAACGGTGCCATCCCAATACCAGTCTAATAACTGTTGTTATAAGAAAACTTGATTAAATGTAGATGGTGTTCCCATGATCCTCTAAAATCTTGAACACAAGCTCTTAAAAAATCTTCCAAGGTTTTGTTAACTCTTTTCGTTTGCCCATCTATCTATGGATGGTAAGCAGTACTCATCTTGAGCTTGGTTCCTAAAACTTCTTGCAGACACTTTCGAAATCGCTAGTGAACAAAGGAGCTATGTTACTAGGAATTCCATGCGGTCTAACCTTAGTCTTCATAAACAGTCTTGTCAAAACAGTTTCCATTCTAATTGATCTAACTGGAACGAAATAGGCACTCTTGGTCAACCTGTCCACCATGCCCCATATAATATGATTTCCCAGGCTCGACCTTGGCAACCCATTAATAAAATCTAGGGAGATAGAATCCCACTTCCATACTGGAATATCTAACGGCTGAAGCAACCCACTTGGCTTCTGGCGTTTGGCATTTTCCCGTTGGCAACTCAAGCGATGCTTTACACACCAACCAATATTCCGCTTCATACCTTCCTGGAAGAAACTCCTCTTCATATCCTGATACATCTTAGTACCTTCTGGATGAATGGTGAACTTAGAACGATGGCATTCCTCCAAGATTTCTTTCTTTATGTTTCCTACATTCGAAACACGTAATCTTCTTTTCCATCTCAACCACCCATTTTGGTCAAGACTGAAATCTTTCAAGTCATCGCTCTCAGTTCCTTCTCTTAGCTTCATGATCCGTTCGGCTAATACTAGATCCTCTATGTAAAAGAAATATTTTCGATCAACGCTGGTCGAACTTCCAAGCAAGATAATAAAACTATATCTCCATTAGACCCTGCCTCGGATCTCCATTGCACTCTACAATCTACTAATGCTTCCAAATCCTTCCACTTAGCAATCATTGCCAAAATTACCTTCTGATGTTTCCTGCTAAGTGGATCTGCAACCTTGTTGCCTTTCCTTGGTGTGTATTCAATCCCTAAATCATAAGCAGTGAAAAGCTTTAACCACCTTTATTGTCTCATGTTCGACTCTTTTTGAGAGAACAAATACTTCAATGACTTATATTCTATTTATAACTCAAACCTCTCTCCCAAAAGGAAGTTTCTCTACACCTTCAAAGTAAAAATAACTGCAGTCAATTCTAAATCATGCATTGGATATCTGACCTCATGCGGTCTAAGCTGCGTAGAAGTGTAGGCAATCACTTTACCCCTCTACATCAGCACAACTACTAATCCTGTTCCACAAGCATCTGTGTAAACCACCAAATCCTGATTCCCTTCTAGAACAACCAATACAGGCACATGGGTCAATAAGTGTTTCAAACTCTAGAAAATCTTCCTCACACTTATCGGTCCACACAAACTTCACATCCTTTCTTGTTAGCTTGGTCATCAGTGCTGCTATCCACAAAAAATCCTTAATGAACCTCCAATAATAACCAGCCAACCCAAGGAAACTCTTTATCTCAGTTACTGTCTCTTCCAACTGTTTACTACCTCAATCTTAGTTGGATCTACTAACAATCCTTTCTCTGAGACTACATGACCAAGAAACTTCACTTCTTTCTCCCAGAAGTGACACTTCGAAAACTTTCCTTTCAACTGGTGTTGCCTTAACATCTCAAGCATCACTTTAAGATGAACTTCATTCTCTCTTTCATCCTTAGAGTATACCAATATATCATCTATGAAAACCAATACTCTAAGTGTTCTTGGAAAACCTGATTCATCAAATCCAAAAAGAAAGCTGGCGCATTAGTCTGTCCAAACGACATGAATAACCATTCGTACGACCCATATCTGGCCCTAAATGCCGTCAAAGGCACACTATCCTCTATTACTCTTAGCTGATGGAAACCTATCACTAAATCCAACTGCGAACGATGCTGAGATATTTTACCCGGATAGGAAATTATCGCTTAGAAACCCAGATTGTAGTGACATGATTGTTTATACCATAGAAGGTTCTTACGGTGAGATGTATGCCTTGTTGGGTGTTGTGGAGTCAGAAGATGAGTTAAGTCAAGTTTTCAAGGTTAGGGAATTCATAGATGTGTTTGAGCCTGTAGTCGGATTGCTACCAAAATAAGCCATTAAGTTTTGGATAGATTTGGTTCCGGGAGCAGAATCAGTGAGTAGACCACTAAGCAGGATGAACCCTTCAGAGAAGAGGGTGGTGAAGGTGCAGTTGGTGGATTTAGAAGGCAAGAGTCTTAACAAGCCGAGTAGTTCACCTTAGGGAGCACCTGCAGTGTTTGCTAAGAAGCTGGATGGATCATTGAGGCTTTGTATCGATTATCATAAGTTGAATGAGAGGACGATAAAGAATTGATATCCACTGCCCAAGATTGACGATTTTTTCGACCAGTTGAGTGGAGCCAAGGTAGCGACATGTTTCCATCAGCTCAGAGTAGCATAGGATGGTGTACCTTTGACGACGTTTAGGACCGATGCTTTCAATTTCGTTGAGTTTCGACTAGGTCAAATTGTTTAAAAGGAAATGGTTTCAATTGAGATGCATCTTTGTTTTAGATGAATGCTTTCAACTAAGTCGAAGCACCTAGCTACTGCCATTTTAACTGTTGACCCCGTAGGTTTTAAAGAGGTTGTTTTGTTTTAGAAAATCTGTCTATTTCTCCAATGCTTTTGAAGGGGTGGTTCCGACACCATCACTTTTTACTTAGGAAATGCTTTCAAAAGAGTGGCTTTTGACTTAAAAGATTTCTATGGCCCTTTTGTTAAATTAGAGTATAACCCAAATTGGTTTCGAAAGAGAGTGCTTTTGACTTTAATAGGACTATATCCTTCTGCTCTACTTGAAGGCATAATCTAATGGTTTCGAACGGACGTTTTCAAATGGTTTCGAAGGAGTTAACTTTGAATGGTTTCTAAAGGTTTCCACATGTTTTAAATTGAACCCAAATGCTTCCAAAAGGTTTTAAAAGAGGTTTCGAAGGGGTGGTTCCCCAGAGGTTTCGAAGGAGTCGAAAGGTGTTGTTTTCTGATGGTTTCGAAAGGAAAAGTTTTCCTTTTGAAACGCAATGTTTAACAATTTTAAAAAGAAAGATGTATATGCTTTTTAGAGCTTTCAAAAGGGCCACTTTCAATGGTTTCGAAAGGGTTATCTTTATGGTTTCGAAAGGGTTTTTTAAGGTTTTAAAAAAGGTTTCGAATATAATAAATAGGCAATATATCCTAAGTATTTTCAAGTTAAAAAAGGTTTTAACAGTCAGCCCAGTTTTGTGAATAGCTTGTCCAGTGTAGCATAACGGATCTTGCTATTGTTTTTCAAACAGATAGTACTTTTGTTAGCATAACTGATCTTACTATTATGTCATAGGCAGATAGTATATGTGCATGTGTATGTTGAAAGTGCCGCTATGGATCGTAATATGGAGTATAATCTAAGTTATCTACTAATGCGGAATATGAATATAAAAAGTAAACAGTAAAGTAAATGACACCAGAGATTTTTATACTAGTTCGAACTCCCGTTCTACGTCCAGTCCTAGGCTCCTTCTGTTATTTAACTATCAACCCTCTTAATCCGGAGGAATAGGTATTACACCGCCAGAGCAATCAAACATGACTTCTACCACCTAGACAACCGAATAGGGCTTCTCTCGCACGAGCAACCGAACAGAACTTTAATAATATAAAAAGTTTTCTTGACTGATTATGATCAGCAGATAGCAGGAATAAATCTTTAGAGTACACTCTTCCTATAATCTTCTCCTTTGTGATATATAGTGTAGTACGTGAAGATTGGGAGAAACTTTAATCATAAATAAATTTATGCTTGAATGTGCAAGTGATTTGAATGTGTTTATGAAAGAAAATGTCAGAATTTAGATAGCAAGAATATAGAATAGGATCAAAGAATTAAGTTACTGAAACAACTGAATTCAAGGCTATATATAGAGTTACGTGAAAAGTTTTGGCCAAGAGATACGGAAACAACTATTGGATTAAAAGTTGTTTCTATTCGTTGAAAGATGGTGACCATTTAAAAAATAGTCCTTATGAATATTCAGTCGACCGAGGAAAGAAATTCAGTCATCTAAATGTTCAAACAAATTCAAAATTTAAATTTATTTTGAAAAGACACCAGCTTCAGTTGACCGAATAGGAGTGCTTAGGCGGCTGAAACTTCAAAATAATTTGTGCACCCATGCACGTTTCAATCGACTGCACATCCTTGTTCAATCGACTAAAAGAGGTGTTTTCTACCATGTAAACTTTTGGTTGAAAGATTTTTGCTTAGTAACTTTCTAAATTTAATTTCTAAGTTAGTATATGATTTTGAAAGTAATTTAAAACCACCTGTGTATGCATATACCGCTTTGGAGAGGTTTTAAGAATTATTAACTGCTAACTAGATTATAGACAAACCAATTATAAACTTTGAGACTTCTCTTTAAATTCTTTGGTCTTCGATCTATCATCGAGTAGAAAAGTATATTCTCTTGCAAATTCATTTAGTTCATATAATATATGCTTATATAATTGTCACAATTAAAACATCAAATTGTCGGTTTACAAAATTTATAAAGAGCAATTAAAACTCCCCCTGAATTAATGAACTACCCATATGTCTTCATATTTCTCCCCCATTGTCATCGACAAAAAGGAATGTACATTGTATAACCATGAGAACATAGATGAATATTACTTAACAAAGTAAATATGAATGACTTGAATCACGAACATAAGTATTTAAACACCATATTACGTAACAAAACATCAAAACAACATTGATTTAAAACAAACAACCTTCATAATAATTGTTCGTGAATACATGATAACAAACAATAAAAAATAGAAAAACATACATAAGCATAAAAAAAATGATTAAACCTTCTCACTTTTAGATTCTTCCTATTCCTCTTCTTCCTCTTCTTCCTCCTTGGATGTTGTCCAAGAGAAAGGCATGGAAGGGTATTCGGCTACACTTGTGGAAGTAAAGACGGTGCAAGATATTTTTTGCCAAATTTTATTTAAGAAATCCATGATGGGGTCAAGCTTCTTGTTGGTCTTGACGACATTTTTCTCGACGTTGACCAAACATCGATTTGGCTTTTTTGATTTCTATACATAGTGATTAAACCTTGCTTTGGAGGAAAATCACCATGGAGCTCTATGATGTCATTGTCTTCTTCTTCTTCGAATTTGTGGGAAGGTTGGGAGGAGGAGGAGCCGATATGAGTCTCATGGGGTTTGCAACGACCCGTAAATTTTAAATAATTAAAATAGCTAATTTAATAAGATTTCGTGATTTAATGTTAGAATTTTTTTTTGTAATTTATTTGGAATAATAATAACTGGAATGAATTGTAATAATAATTATCCAAGTAATTATTAATAGATTGAATGGAGTTCCAATCTAATTGAATTGACTCAAATGTTATAACTTGGTTATAAGGGAATATATGGAAAAACAAATGTAAATAAGTGAATAAGAATTGTGAATTATTTAGGTAGAAATACAAATTTGAATAGATTGGTTTCGAAGATTTGAATAGTAATAAGCATTGGAAAATAAATGCTACTTAGTGAATGCCTTTGCAATCAATAGTTGGATAGGATAATAAATGTTGAATTCATTAGGTATAATAGAGCAATTGTTTGATAAGTAAAATCTATTTAAAATCAAATAATTGAATATTGAACAGGTAAATTGTTTAAATTAAATATTTAAAACTTATTGAATAATTGAATAACTGTAAAATGGAAATAGTGTTCAAAAATGTGAATTTGTTTTAAAAGTTGAATCTTATAAGTTCAATTTCAATATTTCAAAAGATAATTTAAGTTCGTTTTGAATATTTCAAAAGGATAGTGATTTAAGAATAATCCAATTTGTTTAAATTTAATATTACAAATGTTTGAATAATTAAATTCTGAATTTGATATGATTAATTTGATGTTGGAAATTAATATATGAAAATAGAGTGAATAACTGAAATTTGATTTAATATGATTCAAATTGGTTTCCAAAGTGAATGTAAGTTATATTGGGATTATAATAGAATTAATAAGATTTTAAAATTGGAATTTTTAGCAATTCTGTAAATTTTGAAAAGTCGTCGATTTAATCGACGAGTTCAAATAGCTTTCCGGGGCACAGTCTCGGAATTCAACGAAACCAGTTCCATTTAATCCGTAATCGTTTATTATTGTCAGGTTTCAATTTCCATAGCAATCGTAGTTGTCGTTTGACCGTGGCAGCTCAAAACGCTTAGAAATTAATTTAATCGATTTAATTTAAAATTGATCGTTTATTTCCGTAACTCACACATACGATCGAATTAGGCCCGAAAACATGTTCCATTGTGTTCAGAATGTGGGTAAAACATTATGAGCGCCTAGCGGCATGCCTCGATAAGGGTTAAAGATTTTAAGTTGCATAAATTGGGATATTTTGAAATTTAAATTAATATATTGTCTAGTCAAATTTTCACATCAGCTTCTTTTATGAGAGAGCGTATTTGTTAGTGATATAAAATGTTTTATATTGTGTCGGTTGATTTGTTGAGTGGCTTATGGATTCTGGTCAATACGAGTAATTAACGTCATTGATAGGGATCTCTAAACACTTAAATAGAACAATTCGAGATAGTATTGTTTTGAAATTGGGTAAATGAAATAATTTTGCTCTAATTATATTTTGTATATAAAGAAAAAATTTCAGAAATTATTGTGACTTATCTAGCTTACCTGGTTGTTAGGTATGATAATATTTGTTATTACCATTAATTGGATATTGTAATTTAATAAATAAGGCGAATTACAAAATGAACAATGATAAAACACTTGTGGAATGTTTTAAGAAAGAAAATCCTATAAGAATATTTTATAAAAGTGACTTATAAATTAAAATAGATTTAAATTGGAGAATATTGAATTTAAGACCCGGAGGTTTTGACAATGGTTCTCAAAGCTTTGAAGAAAATATATTGTGATATTAGTTGGAAATTGTTTATGGAAATATTTTGAAAGGATTTTAAAGGAAGGAATGAATTCAGCACTCCTCTCTTTTGTCGCTGGAAAATAATTTCGGTGATGACTGCGCAGCATCATCGACGTTCATTTTTGAGTCTTAAAGTGGGGGAGACTTCTAAGAAGCTTTGCTTTTCTTCGAAATTATTTTGGGTAAAATGAGTTTTGGTTTAAACTCCAAAGGTATGATTTGATATATTAAAGATATAAGTGTATATGTTTATTTCAAACGATTTGAAAAGAACCGGGCATTTAAATTTCTAAGTTAGGTTAATTAGTAAATTTCAAATTATTTGAATGAAATTTGAATAACCAGAATTTATAAAATAAGAGGATTAAGATATCTAAGCTTATGTTCTGGGAAAACTTTAGAGTCGTAGTGTACCTTTAAAGTTAAAAAGTAAAGAGGATTTAAATAAATTAAATTTGTGAACATTCTAATTAAGCAAAATGAAATTCTATAAATTTTTATAATACCAAATTTGCATTCTAATAACATATAATATGACTTACCAAATATTAAGAAGTTGAAATGATGGTTGGATATGTAAGGAGATATTGTACAAATAAACAGAATCTGAAAATAATTGATGTATACAAGTAAGGAAAACTCAAAAATGAATTAAAATGTGTATAAATGGAAAATTTGGTTGTGATAAAAATTATAAATACTTAAATATAACATGAAATGATGAATGGATAAATGGAACAAATAAGAGAACTTAAGAAAGAAGATAAATGAATCGTATTATATCTTTGTAAATTGGTTATAGAAAATAAATATAAATTGCAAAGGGATTGTTAAAAAAAAATTGAATTTGTAACCTTTAAGATAACTGTGAACTAAGAAAAGTCATTTATGAGAGGTTAAACTTTTATAGGATAATTAATAAACTAAAGTGTTGGTTAATAAAATGTTCCATAAATAAATTTGTTATTAACTAAAATTATGAAATTGAAGTAAATGTAAACAAAAGAATTTGGTATAGCTAAGAATCAATTGGAAATTGAATTTGAATTTAATTAAATTATATAGAATGTTTAAAGTGAACTTGAGTAAGCAAATTCTATGATATGATGTTCAAGGAAAGATAATGATAAAGAACATGCTATGTAAAGAAATGAATATACTAACTGAATAATGGATTGTGAATAATTAATTGTAAATAAAAATACAAGTCAATAAAATAATTTAGTATAGATAAATTGGATAGAAATCCATTGGAAGGTAATACGTGAGTTGTACGTATATTATTTTGTTCGCATAATGATTTGATGCAAATTCGAGCACAAAATTTCGAGATGATTTATATCGATCCAAGTTAGGATTTTTCACTCGATTCTCGACGGCGAAGCCTGGATATGGATTTTGATTTGATTCTGGAATTCTCTATCATAGTATATGGCTATGCAAGGAGAGTAACCGTTTCCAATCAAGGAACCAAATCTGAGTCCGCACTAGAGAGTCGTGTGAACAATAGCAGTAGGAAGTGAAATTGTGTGATCAATAAGCGATTAGATTTGATTTTGCTCACGGATGATATATGTACGGCTTACGGACTTAATTAAAGGCTAATATTGGAAATTGAAGATGCCAAATATAAAATGATTCTTTTAAATTATATAATTGGATATCGTTGTTAAATGAGATGCAGGTATTTAAAATCAAGAAAATGTGGATTGCCCGACAAAAGGTACGTGTTTATTTTGTCATTAGATTTGGAAATTTTTGATTGAGCCACTTGGCTTTTGATTTTCTTTTGTTGGTTTGGGGCTCGTAGAGGCATTTTATAGCTGTACCGATCAAGCCGCGCAAAGGAGACTCTGCCGAATTTTTTCGTAAATCCGGGTATTAGAAAATTTTTCAAGTTTTAAAATTTTATAACTTGTCTTGATAAATAACTCGTAAACTTCATAGGCTAATCAGAGTAGCGTAGTGGAAGTGTAGTAACGATTTTATAAGTGGAATTTCATTGTTTTATAAGTTGGTAACTTCGAATAAAATATATCTAATGTTGAATTCTATACTTAGTTCCTTTTCCCTTCTTTTTCCTTTTCGAGGACGAAAAGTTTTGAGTGGGGAAGAGTGTAACGACCTGTAAATTTTCGATAATTAAAATAGCTAATGTAATAAGATTTCGTGATTTAATGTTGGAAATTTTTTTTGTAATTTATTTGGAATAATAATAACTGGAATGAATTGCAACAATAATTATCCAAGTAATTATTAATAGATTGAATGGAGTTCCAATCTAATTGAATTGACTCGAATGTTATAACTTGGTTATAAGGGAATATATGGAAAAACAAATGTAAATAAGTGAATAAGAATTGTGAATTATTAAGGTAGAAATACAAATTTGAAAAGATTGGTTTTGAAGATTTGAATAGTAATAAGTATTGGAAAATAAATGCTACTTAGTGAATGCCTTTGCAATCAATAGTTGGATAAGATAATAAATGTTGAATTCATTGGGTATAATAGAGTAATTGATTGATAAGTAAAATCTATTTAAAATCAAATAATTGAATATTGAACAGGTAAATTGTTTAAATTAAATATTTAAAACTTATTGAATAATTGAATAACTGTAAAATGGAAATAGTATTCAAAAATGTGAATTGGTTTTAAAAGTTGAATCTTATAAGTTCAATTTCAATATTTCAAAAGATAATGAATTACTGGATAATCGAAATTGTTTAAATTTAATATTTGAAATTTACTGAATAATTTAATAATGGAAATTGAATAACTGATTAATGGAAATGGTTGTTCTATAATTTGAATTTGTTTTAAAAGTTAAATTTTATAAGTTCGTTTTGAATATTTCAAAAGGATAGTGATTTAAGAATAATCCAATTTGTTTAAATTTAATATTACAAATGTTTGAATAATTAAATTCTGAATTTGATATGATTAATTTGATATTGGAAGTTAATATATGAAAATAGAGTGAATAACTGAAATTTGATTTAATATGATTCAAATTGGTTTCCAAAGTGAATGTAAGTTATATTTGGATTATAATAAAGTTAATAAGATTTTGAAATTGGAATTTTTAGCAATTCTGTAAATTTTGAAAAGTCGTCGATTTAATCGATGAGTTAAAATAGCTTTCCGGGGCACAGTCTTGGAATTCGACGAAACCAGTTCCATTAATAGTTTATTATTATCGGGTTTCAATTTCCATAGAAATCGGAGTTATCGTTTGACCGTGGCAGCTCAAAACGCTTAGAAATTAATTTAATCGATTTAATTTAAAATTGATCGTTTATTTCCGTAACTCGCACATACGATCGAATTAGGCCCTGAAATGTGTTCCATTGTGTTCGGAATGTGGGTAAAACATTATGAACGCCTAGCGGCACGCCTCGATAGGGGTTCAAGATTTTAAGTTGCATAAATTGGGATATTTTGAAATTTAAATTAATATATTGTCTAGTCAACTTTTCACATCAGCTTCTTTTATTTCATTTCAAATCACTGTAGTATGCCTCCCACACGCAAGAATCATGTCTCCTCCCTTTTAAATTTGCAAGCAAGCTTCAGGCAGTAGGAAAATAATAAATCAAAACTTCAAAATTTTCTTTCTCTTCCAATAGTCGATTAAAAATCACGAAACCGATTTTAAAAATCAAATTTCATCGTTTGCTTCAATCTGGTGGTAGTTTGTAAGGTGCGGCCGTGGGTTTAGGAGCGCGACAGTGAAGACGTGAGAGGTTTTGAAGCTAGGGTTAAGCTTCACTTCGCTTTCATTCATCGATTCGAGAAATAAATCGTGTATTTGGATTCTCCTCGTCGAACAGCATCTGGACGCACGTTTTGGTGGAGCTCGGCGGCGTCATGGGGAGTGCGACCTGGTCGCGTGCGATTGATAGGGGGGAGTTGTCACGATTTGATAGGAAGGCGCGTGCGTCAAGGTGAGGGGTCTAGGAGGTGGAGATCGAGGAGGAGAGTTCGTCGGCGAAGACGGATTCGAGTTTCGTAAACTATAGCTCTGTATCATCGAAGGAGGGTGCACGGCTATGGTGCGTCACGCGTGTACAGGCTACAGGAAGCTTTTGGGAAAGAAGATGTTGAGTGGGATGGGCTTCATTGCTTTGGGTATGGATTTATTTTGATACCAATATAAATTGTGTTATAAATTCAAATGTCGATAACTTACAAATTTAATAACTCTCGCATACGAGGTCCGATTGGAACAAAACTTTTTGCACTGCGATCACGATGATGAGAGCTTCAAAATAAAACTAGTTTGGACGAATTTGGAGACAGTTGAAATTTAGGCTAAAACCAGGCGTCGTTCGGTTAAATTCCAAACCGGAACGTCTGGGGGACAGATATCAAGGTGAGTGTTTTATAACGCTCACAACGTACTAGAATATCTTTATGGTAGATAAATTTGATATTAATAAGTGATATGAATTTTTATTTGTCGTTGTTTGATAAAATTTAATTGTCAAATAGATTGTCATTTGAATTCACTGTTGAAAAATTAAATTGACGGTCAAATTGAAATTAAAATTGAATTGCGATTAAATTACCTGATATTGAGAACTATGAAATTACCGTGAATTGTATTGTCTATTGGATGATTTATTTCCATGGATGCTATTGGTTGATATTTTAATGTTTGGATGTTTATTTGCTTATATGTATCCTGTTATACATAGATATGACACTGTGATTTGATTTAAGTGATATATATTCATCCCTGACATTAAATTGAAATAACTAACCAATTTGGCCATAGGATAGAAAATTATATACGGACACCAGATTGGTTAAATTGATAAATTTTAAAATCGTTGATTTGAAATTTATTTAAATGTTTTGATTTAAAAGTTATAAATAAAATCAATTTATAGAAATCGAATTTATCGCAAATTGAGTTTGGAATGTTGAAATAAATTTTGGTTAAAAAAATTGTTAATAATTTAAGTTGGGACTTTGAAATTTAAAATTTGGATATGATTGAATTTCAAAAATTATTCGTTTTAAAAATTGAACATTATTTCGAGCTTTGAGTGTTACTAAGTAAAAGTGATATAAAAATGATATTTTGAAATTGAGCTTGGAATTGAATCATATTTGAAATTTTGATTTAAATTTGTGAAGGATAAATTTTTTTAAGTGTTATAAATTGATATTTTGAAAAATCAAGCTCCAAATCGATATAAATTGAAATTGAATTAATTGAAGGTGAATGTTGAATTGAATTAATTTTAAGTCAAAGTTGACATTGATTTGAATTGAATCCAAATTGAATCGGTAGAATGGAAATTGAAATTGATTTGAATTGGGAAGTTATAATTGAAATTGTTTGGTTTTAAAGCTGTATAATTTTTTTTTCAAATTTCTCTGTTATATAAACCATTTTAAATACTTAAACTATTTTAACCTACATTAACTATATTAAATTAATTTATCTATTTGAAACCCATTTAAATATTTTAAGTATTTTAACTATTTTAATTATTTAAAACTACTTTTAAACTACTTAAAACTATTTTCTAAAATTTTCAAGCTGGTCAATAAGGTGAAATGTTTATGTTTAAATCTTGAATTTAAATACGAATTGGGTTAAATGGAGTTGCAACCTAAACTGAAATTCGAAATGATTTTGAAATCGAAATGAGATATTGAGGCGAAAAATGATTTTGAAACGGAATATTACATTTTGAATAGATATGATGATGTTTGAAATGGATTTGATTTTTGAAGCGAATATGATATTTTGATATCAATTATGAATCGATTTGAAATGTAAAAGAGCCATCAGTGTAATAATACGTAGTTATTAAAGAGACCGGGATCAGATATGGACATACTCTCTGTTGATACCGAAAACCACTTTCATAACTATTATACGCGGAGTGTTGATCCAGAATGAAGAGGATGGTTTGGTGAACGCATTGACCGAAGAAAGAGAACGATATTGGACGACCCCTGACATGACTAAAATAGGAGCCGTGCCGGGCCATTGAGGTTCGCCATCTCTAGCGGACATACTTCTTCGATACCATATCTATTACTTTTGTGATTCGATTTGGGTGCACCCCTTGATTTGGGAGTGTTATTTCGCGGTGTTGAGGTAGCTGCTGGCTATGCTCAACATCAGTCTGGATCATGCAACTACTAGTATCCTAGTTGGTATCGCCTCATGTACCCTGTCATACTGATTATCCTATTCGCAACCACTGCGTTTTGTTTTGTGTTATACCTGTGGGGTACCCTCTGATAACCACTAGTTTACGGTGGGTTTTACGGTGCTGTATAGACTATGGCATTATAAAATGTGTCAAGGTGAATTATGGTAACGCCTTAACGCTATTTTAATACTTTTACTTTACTGTAGACATATTATAATAGCGTATTGTACTACATAGTAGATAGTTTAACGGATCCTTAAGAGATGGAAAATCCCGCAACATCTCTTAAGTTATTGCACTCACGTTGACACTGGATAGGAGATGTCAAATCCCGTAAACATCTCTGACGTCGTTACACTCATATTTATTTACGATTGATTTAACTTACATGAGGATATTTTAGTCCTGACTCGAGTGTTTTGTCTTTTCATTACGCACGGGTCAGACCTGAGTTTTCAGCTTATTGAAGATCTATTCTAGAGGACGAAGACGAAGATTTGGTATACTATTTCTATTATTATCTTTGCATCATGCTATCTGCTGCATTATTTTATTTATTCTGTTGTATATTTATAACTCTGATAAATGTTGTATAAATAATGATCAAAGTATTGTAAACAGCTTCATGAACTGTTTATTTGACTATTATATTTTATCGTTCCGTTGCAAGATTCTGTGTTGTTTCATTTCCTTTATTTCCCTTTCTTTCCTTTTCTTATTTACCCCAATAACTGTCTGCCCTTTTGAATGGCTTGGAATCGGCATATGTATTTGATCGTCGGTTTAAACTGTCCAAATAGGTGGGTCGTTATAGGGTTTCGGAATCCCTTGAGCCCGATTAGCCGTCCGTTGTTGGAAGCTAATTATTTCTTGAGGCGGTTGGTATTTTGGCAAGCCCATAAGACTTAACATCTTAGTGTTTAGCTCACCGATGGTTATGAAATTGGCATCGATGATGGTGACACTGGAGTAAATGAGAATCTGCATAATTTAGGTTCCATAGAAGATTGTTTTGTAGCTCCGCTTGTGATTAATCGTGAGTAATTCATCAAGAATTACTCTAGCCCAATTGAAGTTTTGAGAGGAGTGGATGGCATAGAGGGCTTGGAAGTATTTCTTGTAGACTCTCTCATAGCTTCTAGTATGAGTTTGGATTGAGCGGATGAGAGCACGACGAAGGATCCCTGCCTTTGGTTGCAAGGCAATCGATTTCAGAATAGTCATCTTGTCGGAGAGGAAATGATGAGAGACCTTATCCCGGTTGTCCAGATCTACTCCAATGTCATTGATGTCGATGCCTTCATAGGGACAACAAAGAATATAGCCATGGAATTGGAGAGGAAGGTAGATTCGTACGTCGCAAACAATTGTCCGATGCAATCATCCTTATTTCTTGGATCTTGGTGATCCAATTTCATATTGGAAAAGTGGAGTTTGATTAGGAGAGGGTAGATCTTGACGTTGTTGGTGTCAAAACTAAGCAAGCTCTCAAGACCACTTGCCTTTGCAATTTCTAGGATTATGTGGCATTGAAATCCGAATACTTGACAAATGAACCATCGAAGCTTCTAGAGCTGCTCATGGCATTGTAATGGATGACGACAGTTTTGTTGTGGAGCCAAGACGTAATTTTTCTTTCGAATGGTCCGACGGATGATTAGCGAGGTCGTTTTATTCTTGGAGTTATTTGATTTGCATAGATTTGTAGTAGATAAATTTGATTGAAGAAAATAGGGGCTAGGGTTTGCTTGTTGGAAAAGAAGTAGGGTTTGGAATGAAGGATATGTATTTATATGGTTAGTAAAAAGGTGGATTGGCAGATGTGCTATATTATTTTTTAAAAATCGAAAATGAACAATTCAGTCGATTGAATGCAAGGGGCAGTCGATGAAATACTTAGTTTTCGAACCCTAAAGTTTTTGCCTAAAATTGGTCTAATTCAATCAAGTTAGAAAATAGAATCAGTCAACTGAAATCTGGAAATTGCAAGTACTCATGAATGTTCAGTCGAATGAAATTTAAATTCAGTAGACTAATGTGTAGAGAAAATTTTCCCGCATCAAATAGCCTAAAAAAGTTCAAATTCTGCCGACTTAAATCTATAAAGCAACCGACTGAATTGCCTTATATAAAAAGTTTGCATTATAGTTTCAATCGATTGGATTTGTTGTTGGAGTCGACAGAAACTGTGCTTATTTGCCTTTTAAACCTATATGACTAAAGATTTTCTTATTAACACAAAATAATTTAAACTTTGGTAATCTTGTAGTTATTATATATTGTAAATATCATTTTAAAACATATAAAACATAAAAATATAACACTTATTGAAAAACAATATACATAAAAATCTAATTTCTTGAGGAATGAGAGTCGTCAAAGTGCGGTTCAATCTTTTTTATTTCTTCTAATGGCTGGATTTGTGACCAAACATTACCGTGTTCCTAGGAGTTTAGTGATACCTGAGGACGTTGTGGCTTCTTTCCCAAGAATTCGGAGGAGCTTGAGATCGTTGAGGTGAAGGTTGATGTACGTACTGTTTTGATGAAGACCCACATAACTTTAACACAACTTGTTCCAGAAAACATAAACGCTTAACATTTACTTTCTGTTCGTAGTATAGTTCAAAACATGCTAATGACTAACCTAAGTCAGATGCTTACACACGTAAATTTACGACACCCGCTAATGACTAACCTAAGTCTATGCTCAAGACCCTACCACAACTCAGCCACCGAGTTACGAATTCTCAAACTACACTACCGTAGTTCGTAACCTAGTTACTTAACTAGAAATTCATCTAAATATAAAAGTAAGTTAAATTAAAGATAAAACTATAACAATAGTAGACAAAACCCTATATGATATACTAAAGCCCAAATAATAATGACCGGCTCAAAAGTCAAAAGATAAAAGTTGGATGTTTTTTCTTATTACCGTGGCCGCCTTGTTCTCTTTGTCACTCTGGTCTAGAAAAATAGGACTTGCGCTATTTTAGGGTTTTGCTCAAAATTGAAGTCGCCGAATGGAGATTAGAAGCTCGAATCCTCTAATGGTATACTCTCAATTCAATTTGAAGCTTCTTCGATCCGTTTAATCCTTTCTCGGCTGTTTTAAGTGATGACTTCGAATGGATAGATATTGATAAATGATTTTTGCTCCTTTTCGATTTTACGTAAGCTTGACATGATTGGTCTATTGATTTTCTTGGGCTCGAACTCTAGAATTTGCCGATGATGCAACGGGTTCAATTTATATGGATTTTATCCTTAAATTTTCGTTCGAATAAATCTATTTGAATTCTTCATGAATTTACTTTGGCCGTGATTTTTTAATCGAACAAGTGGTGTGATTTTTGCCTTGTTCATTGTTGAATTTGCTTGAATAATTTTTAAGTCGGTTCCATTCTTTTCCCTATGACTCCAGAATTTTAATTTTTTAGATAATTTTTGGGTAAATTTTGATTAATTTATTCGAATTACCCCATGAATTCAAATTAGCTCCGATCCTTTTGACCTTGACTTGTTCATCGAACTGCTACTTCATTGTTTTTTATTCGAACTGTTGCCTTATTCATCGTGTTGAATTGTGACTCATGTAACTACTTCATTGTTTTATGATTTTGAACATTTGTATCAGTTTCACGTAGAACTTCACATGTATGCTACCACTGCTCTGACCATATCATTTGAACATGCTTCTGTCTTGCATTTGACTGGAATTGCTTGTGTTTGTACGTGTGTCACCATGTGTATACGTACATACATCTGACCATATCTTGAGTCTTGTTTCACTTGTAGTTGATCTGAGTTCCTATTGATTGTTTGAGATCTTTACATTACATGTTTTTTAACTTGAGTCATTATTGTTGTGTTGCTTCATGTACTGCCTTGTATTTGCTGTCTCCTTTTGAGTTGCAGTCTTGTTGTTGTTTTTGGACTTGCACTCTTATACATTTGGAGTCTTTTACGTACTTTAAACTAATTATGGTCTTTATACACACATAATATATATATATATATATATATATATATTATATGTGTGGTTGACTTGATTGCATCTCTTTGAAAAAAAACAGTCGCTTGATTATATGTTCACAACTGCTTGTGCATTGCTCTGTTGCTCGAGTATTTCATATGTTTGGGTCTGTTGCACCATGTAGTCTACTTTCTTGTACATGCCTCTGACGTCTAGCTCAACCAAGTCTGGTTGTTGCAATCTGAAGGTAGCTGAATGCATTTGAAACTCGATCACTTGTTTGGTCCTGTCTTTGTGTACATGAGCACTGCAACCATCTCTAGTGGTTCAGTTATGAAGTCTTGTTCTTGTTGTTATGTGGTGTTGAAGCTCCATGATGCTTCATTCCAAATTGTAATCAATTCTTTTTTTGTTGTTTGGAGTTTTTTCTGGTTACTTGAGGTCTGGCACTTCATGTTGTATGTTGTGTTCAATTGAGTCTATCTGATGTGTTGTTGTAGCATTGTTTTTTGTTGATGTTGCGCTTGGTTGCACTGTCCTTTCACTGTTTTGCAGTGGTCTTGTGATCATTTACCTTCATATGTATTCATGGGGTCTAGTTTGGTCTGAACTATTTATTTGTTGGGAGTTCATTCATGTTGAACTTGAAGTCATGATTGCATATGTAAATCCATTTTCTATGTCTGGTGAAGTTGCATGTTTGCTGCGGCCGATCTGGTTTGGTCTGAACAAATATATATGAATACTTTTCATGTGATCATATTGAACTCCATTGAGTCTTGTTTACTTGATGCCTGGATTTTTTTTAATTCATGCTCATTGTTTGCTGTTCATCATCTTTTCATGCCTCTTCTTTATTGAGTAACTCACTGCCGAGTTATTTTGGTATGCATGATGCCTCTTCAATGAAATTTGAGATGCCGAGGCAATGCACATATGTACGTGTACACATGTATATATGCAGGCTCTTGTGCTCATGTCGTGGCTTCATTTGTATTGCACCTGAATATTTGCGCTTGAGTTGAATCCAGCTTTTGGTTGAGCTTGACCTTATGCTCACCTGTCCCTGCAATTTTATCAAGTGTATATCGGTGTGCACGGGCTTGTGACATGTACAGTGATACACTGTACGTGTTACGAGCTATTTATGTAAGATGAATTCAAAATGAAAATGATGATGAACAACCCAAATAACTAAGGCAAATAACATTTTAAAACATATACTTTTATTGTACACTGCAAAATATTTCTTTTTCAATTTAACCGCATCAGTGTTTATTTTGTAGATAATTTAGATGCTAGATACGAAATGGGATAGAGTTGAAGGTAAAAATACGAGTGTGAGTGAATATGTAGTAAGGTGAAAGTTGTAGACTAAAAGATGTGTTGTAATTAAAATTGTATTGTAATTGAATGTGTATATAAGTAGTGAGAGCTCAAATTTGTTCTATTCAAAATTGTAATAAAATATTTGTTTGAATAAAATATTTGTTTGAATAAAATATTTGTATGAATATGAATTATGTGTTATTTATTTTATTCGTAGAATATTTATTTAATTATGTGAAAAATAAAATAGTACAATAACAAATACATTAAAATGAATATATATATATATATATATGTTTATTATCACCAAAAAAAAATCATATACTAGCATATTCAACAATCTCCCCCTTTTGATAATATCAAACATATATTAAGATTTTGACTCTTATTTAATCTATTTGGTTTTGATGAATTCCATTTTCTCCCCCTACAACAAAGCTCCCCTTCATAAATGCATGAAAATAAATAAAAATATGCAAATGAACATAGATTGGAATATGCAAATAAACAATAAAAAATAAAAAATTTGAACTTTATTTTCCAAAATCTTAACTTTTCTCTCCCTCTTTTGTTATCAGCAAAAGAGTAATAGTGTTTGAAAAATAAAGATAAAGTGATAGACATTAATACAACATTAATGCCCAATCGAGTATAAATATTAAATATCAATAAAAAATTAAACAAAAATCATAAATACCCTGTTAGGTGCATATTCCATGAAGAGTGAGAGGTGTGATGTTGGCATATAAAACCATATAGTTATGTCTATTTTTAGGATATTTATATCAGGAATTTGAATACCTACTAACCATGCATAACCGTTAGGGCTTTTTAAAGAGATTAATAGTATTCCCAAATTTTATTTAAAAAATGAAATTTAAGCATCTTCTAACCATGCATAACCATGAGGACTTTTAAATGGCATTAGAATCAACTTGTTTATTTAATAATCAATTTTGATATGTGTTCCATACAACATAACCATGATGACTTTTAAATGAGCATGAAAGCATATAATCAAAGATTCCAAGTAATTCACCCATGCATAACAGTGAGGACTTTTAAATGAGAGCGAGTACTTTGTATGTTTTTATTGCTAAAAAAACAAAACGAATAATTTCCCATTTAAAATACCACATTTTGACATACTATATTATATTTTAATGAGTGATGGTCGTTAGAAATATAATAGAAATAGAGATGGTCATGAAATTTTTACCAACAAAAATTATTATAAATCTTATTTAAATTTTTAAAGAAATTTACTAAATATACCGTCTTGAGTCATAATATATGATTGATATTGACACTCATCATTATTTCAATCACTATTTATCCTTTAGATAATCAGTAGGAAGTAAGATTAGTTAATGTAGTCATTTAAGATCAAATGCGAAAACAAATATAAAGTCAAATTTCTAAAAAGCCTAATCTGAAACGAATTCAACAAAAACTATTTTCTGGAAGAGGTTTTAAAAAAATGTCTGCTAATTGAAAATCAGTTGAAATGAATAATATGCAGATTTTTTCTTTTGAAATGTGATGCAACTAATGAATCTCTCAATATACAACACGTTCCAATAGTATTTTTTCTACCAGCATAATCTCGATCTGAATATCCCTTTAACTTTCATTCGCTGGATACCACATACTAAATCATGGAATGTGCAACAAATACCTTAAAATCCTATTTACAGTTTTTAAATGAAATTCTTTTATATTTGAATTGAAATAGTGTATACAAGCAACGACAGAATATAATGTCAGGTCAAATATATCCACGTGTATCTAGAATAATCATCAACCAATAAAACGACATCATTAGCCTAAACAAATCTATATGAACCAGTTCAAAGACTCTAGAGGTACTTATAGTGTTCTCGGCATAAAAAGATAATTCGCCAACAATTTTGCATAAATCCGAATCAAAATCAACATTCATTTCGTTATCACATAACTGGCTGAATGAAATCAAATTATGTTGTACATTTTCAACATTTAATATATCATTCAAGATAAATGTACCGCTACCTATTTTACCTTTACCGATAATTTTCCATTGTTGCCCATTATGATTCTACCACCTTTGTACTAGGCTAAGAAACTTTGATTTATCGCCCAATGTGTGCCTGAAACAACCAGAATCTAGGTAACACAGTTGTTATTCTTTAGCCTGCCACCGCATCTACACGAGAAAAGATTTTTGTTACCTATTTGTTTTTTAGGTTCATGATTGTCAGGGACAAACGATTTTGAAAAATAAGCATGTGTAGACCCAAGACAATTTATATTTTTTTGTTTTGGCACCCAGATTTGTTTCACTTTAAGGGATTTTATATCGTCCCTTTTGGAACCTAAATTGGTATGGTTTTCATATGTTTGGGTCTATACCAGCAATTGTGATTGTGTCCAATTTTCCCACAAATCATGCACTTGGAATTGACTTTATTAATTTCGCTTCTAACATGTTCAGATTAAGTATACCCAAGTCCCCGTCTAACAGTATTGATAGCTTGTTTCCCTAGTAACATATTTAGCGATCTTTCTCCTTTGGAAATTTTTTCTAAAGTTGTATACAATTATTGGACTTGTATTTTGAGAGATTCATTTTCATTCAATAACACGGTGCACTTTTAGTAGAATTTTCTCTCCTAGTGTTTTCACTTTCTTTCAAAATCAAAATTTCATTTTCAAATGATTTGATTTTAATTTCTGATTTTTAATTTCTTCTTTATGTGATGGACACTTATCACACTTAGGGCTCTTGTTTCGATAGTTTTTAGCCAATCGATCAAGCTATTTATTTAATTTTATCAAACTATCTCTTTGTGATTTAATTTTATTGTATTTCTCCTTAAGTCTTTCCAAACAGCCATTTACTTCATGAAAATATATAAGTAATTCCGAATGAGTAAGTTTTGATACCTTGTTTGGCTCATCATCGTCACTGTTAATTGTTTCTCCTTGAAGACACAAATTTTCTTTTTCACTCTCACTGCCAGTTCTTTTATCAGCTTCATCAGCTTCATCCTAAATAGCTGCAAAACTTCTCCTTTTTGCTTTCTTTCCTTGGTTGAGTCGATTCTGAGGACAATTAGGCTTGATATGACTAGGTTTGTTGCACTTGTCAGATATGATCTCCTGCTTTTCTGAGTTTTCTAGTACTTCGACTATTCTCCTTTTCAATTGTCGGTTTAGAGCTAGATTTCCATATTCCTGTTTCCACCTTTTGAATCTCTTTATTAATAATTCTATTTCGGTTGCTCCATTATCGTCGTCGTCATCTTCACTTTTTGTTGTTCCTTTGAGAGCTATTGTTTTCTTTTGCATAACTCCTCCTTCATGTTCTTCCT
This sequence comes from Allium cepa, assembly GCA_030765085.1. Classification (NCBI taxonomy): domain Eukaryota; kingdom Viridiplantae; phylum Streptophyta; class Magnoliopsida; order Asparagales; family Amaryllidaceae; genus Allium; species Allium cepa. The sequence goes on from CM060932.1 coordinate 116,014,281, forward strand.
TGAATTTGATTTCTAGCTCATAAGTGGTGAGATTTTTGATGAGTTCTTCAACGTTGATTTGTTTCATATCTTTCGATTATTGAATGGCAGTAACTTTTGCTTCAAAATTTCATGGAAGGACTCTTAGGATTTTTTGGACTATTTCCAATTATGTATATGGTTTTTCCAGGAGCTTTTGATTTGTATATGAGATTAGAAAGTCGTCCATGTATTTCTTTGACATTTTCATCCTTGGCCATTGTGAAGTTCTCGCATTCGTTACTAAGCATGGCAAGGCGAGTTTCTTTGACTTGAGTGGTTGCTTCGTGAGTCACTTCAAGTGTGTGCCAAATTTCCTACGCAATTAGACAATGTGAGACACGATTAAATTCAATTTGATCTAATGAACAAATAGTAGAATTCATAGCTTTAGTGTTAGCATTCTGCATTTTATTTTCAAGACCTATCCATTGATCCATTGGTTTTTCAGTTTCTTGATTATCTACCATAATAGTTGGTGTCCTATATCCCGTCTCAACAATATTTCATGCATCTATGGTTTTCAGAAAAAATTTCATTCTATTTTTCTAGTAAACATATTCACCATTGAACATGGATGATCTAACTATGGACTGACCCTCAGCAAAAGCATTATTAAAAGAAGCCATTTAAACAACCAAATTTTTAAAACAAAAATCAAAATTTTAAAACAAAAAATGGTTTTTGTTCCTAGCTCTGATACCACTTGTAGGATCGATTTCACCCTAAAGGGGGTGAATACGGTGATAGTAAAAATAACAAAAATTAATGCGGAAATATATTATAATTACAACAAAGATAATAGCAGAATAATAAAAGCAAAAATAGAACAATACAGATTTACCCAGCTTCGGTAAAACCCTGCCTGCGTGCTGCCTCTAAGGTTTCCACTAGAAACTAAGTAGTCAGATGCTTACACACGTAAACTTGCGACAGCCGCTAATGACTAGCTTTAATCTACGCTTAAAATCCTGCCACAACTTAACCACCTAGTTGCGAATTCTCGAACTACACCACCGTAGTTCGTAACTTAGTTAATAAACTATAAATTCACCAAAACATAAAAGTAAGTTAAATTAAAATAAAAACTATAACAGTAACTAGATAAAACCCTATATGATATATTGAACCCAAATAAAAATGACCAGCTTAAAAATCAAAATAAAAAAGCCGGATGTTTTTTTTGTTCTCCTTTTCACTCTTGTCAGGAAAACTAGAGCTTGTGTAATTTTTTGGTTTTGCCCAAAATCGAAGTCGCAGAATGGAGAATAGAAGCTTGAATCCCTTTAATGGCATACTCTCAATTCAATTTGAAGTTTCTTCGATCAGTTTAATCCTTTCTCGGCTGCTTCAAGCGATGAGTTCGAATGGATAGAAATTAGTAATTTATGTTTGCTCCTTTTTGATTTTACTTACGCTCGATTTGATTGCTCTGTTGATTTTCTCGGGCTTGAACTCATGAATTTGCCGATGATGTAACGTGTTTAATTTATAGGGATAAAATCCCTATTTTCGTTCATATAAATCTGTTTGAATTCTTCATGAATTTACTTTGGCCGTGATTTTTCAATCGAACGAGTGTTATGATCTTTGAATCGTTCATTATTGAATTTGCTTGAATAATTTTTAAGTCGATTCCGTTTTTTTTCCTATGACTTCATCATTTCATTTTTTGAGATAATTTTTGGGCAAATTTTGATTGACTTGTTCAAATTACTTCATGAATTCAAATTAGCTCCGTTTTTTTGACCCTGACTCGTTCATCGAACTGCTACTTCATTGTTTTTTCTTCGAACTATTGCCTTGTTCACCATGTTTAATTGTGACTCATGTAACTGCTTCATTGTTTTAGGATTTTTGAACATTTGTACCAATTTCACACAGAACATTACATGTACGCTACCACTGCTCTGACCATATCATTTGAACATCCTTCTATCTTGCATTTGACTGGAACCGCTTCTGTTTGTATGTGTGTCACCAGCTATATAAATACATACATACGTATGTGTGTGTGTGTGTGTTGTGCTAAAACTTGTACTTGGTTGTGGTTGGTCTGGTTGTACTGATCTTCATGCTGCACTTCATGTTGTCCCGATCTCTGTTGCAATTGAGTCATGTTGTCATGTGATTGCTTTGAGTCCTGTTTCACTTGTACTTAGTCTGAGTTCTTGTCGATTGTTCGAGATCTTCATGTTACATGTTTTTAGACTTAAGTCATTGTTTTTGTGTTGCTTCATGTTCTGCCTTGTATTTGCTGTCTCCTTTTGAGTTTCTTGTTTTTGGACTTGCATTCTTGTACATTTGGAGTCTTTTGCATAATTTGGGTAATGTTGGCCTTCATACATACATACATACATACATACATACATACATACATACACACATACATACATACATACATACATACATACATACATACATACATACATACATACATGTATGTACGTATGTATGTGTGGTCGACTTGATTGCATCTCTTTGAAAAAAATAGTCACTCGATTACATGTTCACAACTGCTTGTGCACTGCTCTGTTGCTTGAATATTTCATATGTTTGGGTCTGTTGCACCATGTAGTCTGCTGTCTTGTACATGCCTCTGATGTCTGGCTTACTCGAGTTTGGTTGTTGCAATTTTAAGGTAGTTGAATGCATTTGAAACTTGATCACTTGTCTGGTTTTGGTCTTTGTGTACATGAGCATTGCTACTATCTCTAGTGGTCCAGTTATGAAGTCTTGTTCTTGTTGTTATATGGCATTGAAGCTCCATGATGCTTTATTCCCAGTTGTAATCAAGTCTTTATTTGTTGTTTGGAGTTTGTTCCGATCAGTTGAGGTCTAGTACTTCATGGTGCATGTTGTGTTCAATTGAATCTATCTGGTGTGTTGTTGCAGTGCTATTTTGTATTGATGTTGTGCTTGGTTGCACTGTCCTTTCACTGTTTTGTAGTGGTCTTGTTGTCATTTACCTTCATTAGTATTCATGGGTTCTGGTTTGGTATGAACTGTTTGTTTGCTGGGAGTTCATTCATGTTGAACTTGAAGTCTTGAGTTCATATGAGAATCATGTGTACATCCATTTTCTATGTCTGGTGCAGTTGCATGTTTGCTGTGATTGGTCTGGTTTGCTCTAAATAAATATATGTGCATACTTTGTCATGTGATCATGTGAACTCCATTTAATCTTGTTTACTTAATGCTTGGATTTGTTTTTGAATTCATGCCTCATTGTTTTTTTGGTCATCATCTTTTCATGCCTCTTCTTTGTTGAGTAACTCATCGCCAGGTTATTTTGGTGTACTTGATGCCTCTTGGTTGAAACTTGAGATGCTAAGGAAATGCACATGTGTATGTGTAAACATGTGTATATGCAGGCTCTTGTGCTCATGTCGTGACTTTATTTGTATTGCACCTGAATATTTGCACTTGAGTTGAATCCAACTTTTGGTTGGGTTTGACCTTGTGCTCACCTATCCCTACAATTTTATCAAGTGTATATCGGTGTGCACAGCCTTGTGACATATACAGTGATAAACTGTGCATGTTACAAGCTGTTGGTTTAAGATGGATTCAAACGAAAATAATGACGAACAACCCAAATAAACGAGGAAAATAATATTTTCAAACACACTTTTATTGTACACTACAAAATATTTCTTTTTCATTTTTACCATGCCAGCGCTTGTTTTGTAGATAATTTAGATGATGGATACAAACTGGAATAGAGTTAAAGACCAAAATACGAGTATGAGTGAATATGTAGTGAGGTGAAAGTTGTATATTCAGCAAAACTCTCAAATATGATATGTTAGGTTTTCTTCCATTTAAAAGCTCATAAAGAGTATGTTTAGTTAATGGTCTAATGGAAACTCTTTTCAAAACAAAATAAGCAGTTGCTACTGCTTCTATCCAAAAATATTTGGTAGAGTACTTCCATTTAATAATGTTCTAGCACATTCTTGAAGAGTTCTATTTTTCCTTTCCACAACTCCATTTTGTTGTGGAGTTCTAGGAAATGAAAATTTGTGAACAATTCTTTTCTTATTACAGTAATTTTCAAAAGATTCATTTTCGAATCCACCACTGTGATCACTCCAGATTTTTTTTTAACTTTTAAATTCTCAATATTTCGAATTCTTTTAGAAAATATTTTAAAGTTTTCATAAGTATCCTTTTTATTTTTCATAAATATTGCCTATGTATGTCTTAAAAAATTATCTACTATTACAAAAACATATCTATGATGTTTATAGATTGAGTTTGAGCTGGTCCAAAAAGGTCAAAATGTAATAACTCAAGAGGTTGTAATGAAGAAATTATTTTCTTTGATTTAGAAGAAGATTTAGTTAACTTTCCTAATTGACATGCATCACAAATATTTTTTTACTTTAAATTTCATCTTTGGTAAACCTCTAACTAAATTATTCTTAGATAATTTTTTAATAGCTTTAAAATTCAAGTGACAAAATCTTTTGTGCCATAACCAAGGATCATTATCTTTGGCTATCAAACACATATTTGTGTTGTGATTGACTTTCATATTTAATATATAAATATTTATTTCTATGATTTCTTCAAAAATAAAGTTATTATTTTGATGAAAAATGTTGCATTTATTTTCAAAAAAGTTATATTAAAACCTTCGTCGCATAGCTGACTTTACTTAGTAAATTATTTTTTAAGTTTTTAACTATTAAAACATTTGTAATAAGAGGTAAGTTAGATGTACTGTCACTGCACATATCGCATTTGCCGATGATGTAGCCTTTGGAATTATCTCCAAATGTGATAGATCCTCCATCCGAGTAGATAATGTTGGTCATTATATCTTTTTTTCTTCTGTCATATGTTTTTAGCAACCACTATCTAGTATCCACTTTCCTCTTTTCTTAGTCGGTACCTGCAAAAAATATATAAAAGACGTTGGTACACCAATTTTTATTAGGGTCCTAGGAGTTAGATCTCAAGATGCCAAACTCAAGAGGGTTTAGAATTCCTTTTATAAGTAAAATCTTTATTTTTATGAACTGAAGTTATAAAATATTTTATATACTTGTTTCTCATAAAATTATTATTAGTTTTTGGAACCTAAATTTTTATAGTATTTATTTTACCAATTTCTTTCTTTTGAGTAACAAACTTTGGCTTTGTTTTTGCTTTTACAAAATTAATATGTAAAATGAAATTTTCTATGATGTATTATTCTTCATAGAAATTGTCTTTGAAGAATTTTTATATCCTAATCCATTCTTAATAGAAGTAGTTTGAGAATTACTAATAATTTTAGAAAGATTCTCTCCTCCTTTATTAAAATTAGTTACATTTTTAGTAATATTCTCTAACTTAGTATCGAGACTAATATTTTTCAATTCAAGAATTGTGACATTTGATTTTAGGTCATGATTTTCTGAAGCTAATATCATATTCTTTTCTTTTTGCACTTCTACTTCATTTGTTAGCATAGTTAGTTAAGAAGAAACATTAGAAAAAGATTCTTGTGTATTAATAAGTTCTTCTAATTTTTTTCGTCTCTTAGCATATCAACTTCTACTTCAGTTCTGTTTAATTTTTCTAGTGCATATTTATACTTTCTTTTAACTTCTTTAAGTTTATCTAACAGTGCTGAATTTATATCAATTAGATCATCAAAAGATAAATCACTTACATCGTTGGTGGAAGCCGTAAAGCAGATGTTAGCTTGTTCAGAATCACAGTCTGTGTCACTGCCGGATAATGAAGACGGTTCTGAATCATCCCATGTAACTGAGAATGCCCGCTTCTTTCTGTACTTGCCCTTTTTATTATTGAATATTTCTTTCTTTTTATTAGGACAATCTTTCTTTATAAGACCTTTCTTATGACCTTCGTAACATTCGAGATTTGAGACAAGAAGTTTGCAAGAGTTGTCACTCCTATTGTTTCCAAACTTCTTATTCTTTCTGAATTCAGAAAATTTATGAAATTCTTCGCAATCAATGTCATGTCGTCTTCATCTAAATTTAAATCCTCTTGTTCAGCCTTGAATGCAATATTCTATTTTTCTTGTGCTTGATCTCGCTTAGCCTGCAAATTCACTTCATATGACATAAGATTTCTAATTAACTCTTTAGGTTTGATGGTAGAAATGTCATTAGCTACTTCAATAGCTAAGACTATTCGTTCCCATTCATACGTTAAAGGGTTTAAAATTTTAGAGTCAATAACAAAATCTGAATTTTTTTCTCCACATGCCAATAGTGAATGATGTATGTCTTGAAATTCAGAATACATGTCATTTATAGTTTCATCTGGCCTCGTTCTGAAATTTTGAAACTGACTTTTAAGAATAGTAATCTTGCTTTGTTTAACATTGTTAGCTCCTTCATGTGTGACTTTAAGAGTTCTCCAAATTTGATAAGAAATTGTATACACGCTAGCTTTATTAAATTCATTTTTTGTGTAAGGCACAAAATAGCATATTCGTAGCTTTTGCATTTGATGTAGCATCTACCTTTTTTGTATTTGACCGTTCAACAAAGGATGTAGTGGGTGTAGTGTATTCATTTTGAGAAATATTCCAAGTATATTATCCATTGCTTACATAAAATTCTCATTCAATTTGATTAGTAATTATAGTTCAAACCATAAAATAGAGGTGGTCGTGTAGTGGATTGACCTTCAACAAAACTTGTGTTAGTATTATTTTCCATATTAATCTGTGTATCAAATAACTGTATTACAGTTATAAGATGACCTTTCTCTGATACCAAATGAAAGTGCTGCTATGGATTGTAATATGGAGTAGAGTCTAAGTTATCTATTAATGTGAAATATGAATATAAAAAGTAAACAATAAAGTAAATGACACCAGGGATTTTTATATTGGTTCGAACTCCCGTTCTATGTCCAGTCCCAGACTCCTTTTGTAATTTAACTATCAACCCTCTCTTAACCCAGAGGAATAGGTATTACATCGCCTGAGCAACCGAATAGGACTTCTCTCGCCTGAGCAACCGAATAGGACTTTAACAATACAGAATTTTTTTTTGACTGATTGTGCTCGATAGATAGTACAGATAAGTCTTTAGAGTACACTGTTTCTATAGTCTTCTCCTTTATGGTTTAAAGTGTAGTACGTGAAGATTGGAAGTAATTTTAAACATAAATAAATTTATGCTTGAATGTGTAAGTAATTTGAATGTGTTTATGAAAGCAAATGGCAGAATTTAGATAGCCAGAATATAGAATAGGATCGGAGAATTAAGTTATTAAAACAACTGAATTCAAGGTTACATATAGAGTTACACGAAAAGTTTAGCCAAGAGATACAGAAACAACTATTGGATTAAAAGTTGTTTCAATTCGTCAAACGATGGTGACCATTCATAAAAAAAGCCATTATGAATATTTAGTTGACCGAGGAATGAAATTCAGCCATCTGAACATTCACAAAATTTCAAAATTTAAATTTATTTTGAAAAGACACTGGTTCAGTCGACTGAATGGGGGTGTTTAGTCGACTGAACATTCATAAATAATTTATGCACCTAAGCATATTTCAGTGGGGCTGTTTCGGTCATTTTATCGATATTTTCCAAAGTGTATATTTTCATAAATATTTATTCAAAATATGATTACCAGTAATATTTATTGTTCAAAACACCATCATTAATGTTATACATCTTATGGTTGATTATTTTTAAAGTTAAACACTATTTTCCAAAATGATAAACTCATGGATCATTACAGAACTCCCTCTTTAAAAGATTTCATCCTCGAAATTATGACAACAAAATAACTCAAAAGATATATATATATATATATATATATATATATATATATGATGAAATGTATACACAAATACAACGAGTGACTACACTACAAGCAATGAGTACACTATAACTATACAATATGTACATATAGGCTACACATCTGTTATAAACTAAGGATAAGCCTATTTCATTCTACCTTTCTTTTCCCATGTGCAATCGTTAGCATCACCACTCCATAGAATTTTAAGTACTTTCACCACTTTTCTCCTATATCGCTTCACATCACGACCCACTATTCGATTAGGCTATCTGATAACTGTCAAGTTAGGTTCCACTTCTAAATCTTCTTGCGTTGTCGTCTCTATAATTTGTTCCAGGTCATACATATACTTCCGTAAATGGGATATAAAAAAAATATTGTGCATCCCAAACCATCTTTTTGGTAATTCTACTCGATAACTGATGGGCCAATCTGCTTAAGAATGGAAAAGGATCCAATGTATGGAGGTGCTAGTTTTCCAGTTCTTCAAAATCTCGCTAACCCTTCATGGGAGAGATCTTCAAAAATACCAAATCTCTCACTAAAATTCTAAATTCCTTTGCCTTTTATTGGCTTAACTCTTCTGCCTAATTTGTGCTTCTTGTAGCTTTTCGGGATTATCTCTATCTTTTCTAAGACTTATCGGATCATATCAGGGCTTAATACTAACCGATCTCCTATTACGGTCCAGCAAGTAGGAGACCTACATGGACGACCATGTAAAGCTTTATATTGTGTCATATCAATGCTTTCCTAATAGCTATTATTATAGGATAATTCCAATAAATGTAGATGACTCTATCATGAACCTCCAAAATCAAAGACATAAGCTCGCAGAAGATCTTCCAAGACTCTGTTTACCCTTTCGGTCTGCCATCAGTTTAAGGATGGTATGTGGTGCTTAAATCCAGCTTCATTCTCAAAGCTATTTGTAATGCCTTTCAAATCCGACTTCTAAAAATCGTGTCCTGATTACTCACTATACTGCTTGGAACTCCATGCAATTTTACAATTTCTTTTATGTATATTTCTACCATAATTTTAAGTGGTCCTTGTAGGCTTTACTGGAATATAATATGCGCTCTTGGTCAATCGCTCTAGTAAACCCAAATGCCTTCATTTCCCTTCCTTGTTCGAGGTAAGCTGAAATCCATTGGTATCTGGTCCACTTCCAAGTTGGAATCCCCAGAGGTTGTAGTAGTCTAGCAATCTTTTGCTAATCGCTTTTGATTTTTTGACAATATTCTTATCTACTATGTTAAATAGAAATATCCCTTTTTATGCCTTCCCACAAGAAAGTCTTTTTCATGTCTCGGTACATTTTAGTAACCCCAAGATGCATTGCAAGTCGAAAATGTGGCACTCGGCTAGAACATCCTGCCTAATCCCATCAATATTTGGAACAAAAATTCTCCCCTGCATTCTTAAGATTCCTTGATTGCCCTCATTGAATCCTATCCATCTTCCTTGTAAAATGTTTTCCTACACTTCCCTGGCTATTCTTTAAATAAACGAGTCTCGAAGCTAGTTCTCTTTTATATGATTTATCGGGGACATACTACGAAATGGGATATAAGGGCATGCCTTCCTCTTAGTGCATCGCCAATACTTAGGCTTTTTCGGGTGTGTATAAGATATCGATATCGTAGGATGCAGGAAATTCTAGCCAACATTGTTGCATCATAATTAATCCTTCTAAGTGAAAAGATACTTCAAAGATTTGTGATCCGTGAAGAGATCGAACTTTTTGCCTATTTAAAGAAGGAATATTAGTTACTATGGTTTATGTTTGCTCAAAAATTGGACAAACACCTCTAAATCTAATTTTTCGTTTTTTAGTTAAGTTATATTTGATTTCATTGACGCGGGCTTTTTATGTTCTAGCATGTACAGAATAATTTTTAGGAAGCGCGGAGACAATTCACAAGTGCAAAGTTTGGAAAGCGGATAATGAAAGCAAATGACACAGAGTTTTTATAGTGGTTCAGCTCAAATGTGCCTACATCCACTTTCCATCTTATTATTCCGTCCTTAATTTGATTACAAGTACAAGATATATGCGAAAAGAGTAAAAATTAAAGTAACCGAAGTGGTGGATTTTCAGTAGAGTTTTCTCTCTTTTTATCCTAAAATATATCCCTATTGTTGTTGAGAAGCACTGGTATTTATAGAGTGAAGTTGTGAAGTGTGGAGGTAGAGATATAACTCTTTGAATCTGGTTCGGCATTTTGGGTAGGAAGGTCTGGTTCGGCGTTTGGTCAAGGAGCTTTTTATTTGCCAGTCCAAACATTTGGTCCAAGCTTGATACGTCAAGCTGGACCAAACATTTGGCGTGGCATTCCGGATAATGTCAGACCAAATATCCGAACCAAATGTTCGGTCCGGCATTTTAGTGAATGCCGGACCATATATTTGGTTCGACAGTTCTTCCTTCTATGTCATACCCCAAACCTGCTTTTGCCTTCCAAAGTATATTGTGTAGTCACACAACGTGCTTTATTTGTTTCAGTACAAAGTGTCTATAAGCGGTTTAAAACTCAAGACTGTTTGTCTTCCCTTCCTTATTCCCTTTAAATACTGTTCCCCTCTTTTATTTTTTCTACTACTAAATTTCTTCAATTTACTTCAAATCGATTGAACTTCGAATTTGGCTAGTTCTCATTGCCTAAACTCTTGATATTTCAGCATCTTCATTACTCGAGGTAAAGCTTTCTAAATTCGATTTTTGTTCTAAGGTTTTAGGGTTTAGATTTTTGGGGAGTTTGGTACATGTTGTGAGTGTGAGTAGCTTTTGCTCTGTATTGAGGAAAGGAAGTGAATGAGGAGATTCGAGAGTGATTCGGTGAAGGATAAACTCATGCTTGGTGAAGGTGAGGTGGCCATGACTATGGATCGTGAAAGGGTTTTCCTGTTGGATTAGCGATTCCTGATGGAATGTTGGTTCGTGTTATTGGATTGCATTGTGCAATTAGTTGGTCTTCCTGATCCAAGTTGTTGAGTGGCCTATGCGGTTGGGGTGTAAGGTCTAACTATACTGGCTATAGTATAGGAGGCAGTATTGTACTTTGTTCCCACAATGGATTTGGTAATAATTCTCCAACAAATCATCATATTGATGCTCCACTTGGTCATAAGTTCACGTTGCCAAGTTCGGCTAGGCTTAGGCATGAAACATGTTCCTATATATAGTGTGGTTGTGCATGTGGCTTGCTTATAGGAGGGCGAGCTTCGAGCCAACTTAGTCATCATTCGATGGGTTTGGTTCGACATCATGATGTTGTTCGGTCTCTAGGATAAGGTAATGCTAGACCAAATATCCTGAGCACATGGTCCATATGTATGCCAAGCTTGAGATGGTTAGGCATGGAGTATGGTTTCAACTGGGCTAGACGATAAGAGGTTCACCATGAGTGTTTTGAACTTCCTTTTGAACTTCACTTGACCTTCATTTTCTTGCACATGGAACATGTCTTCTAGTTGTGAGCTTCGTTCCAAGTTTACGGCTTCTTAGCCTGGCGGCACTGGTCCTTTTTCTTCCAATGCTCCAGCCAATCCTCCTAGGCAACCTAGTTCTGCTTACTCTTTGGTAGAAGGTTATGCGCCTAATAAAATTCTGGTTAGGCTTTCGGAGTGTTATCCGAGTGTGTTAATGATAGAGAAGCTGAATTTCGTAGCTACTACATTTGGGATAGACCGTCGGGACATGATATTACCTGGTCCGGATGATAAAGTGTGCTTTTCCCCAGGCGGATGTGTGGCATATAGCAAGCATCATTGTACGTGTGATGTGATTCCTCTGCTTACCAATTGGATTGCCAGCTTCATGATTTATTTAAAAGTTTCTCCTATGCAACTTCAGCCGAACTCTTATGCTATCCCGGCGTGTTTATACCTGATATTCATGAAGTGGTACCAGAGACCCCACATTCATAGATAGATCAGATATCTATGTAACATGAGGAGTTATTGGAAGGGGAGTCCTTTTATCAGTTTAGAGTCTGCCCACAAATTCAAACCCATCTTGGATTTATATTCTAAGTTTAGCATGTTCAAGAAGGAATATTTCTTTATATGTGATGATACCGTGGCCCAACACGCTTTTACTTCTAGCTGTAAGTTATTGTATTATATTTTTCTAAACTTTTGGTTGGACTGGCCTCTTATTGCTCCATAATTTTCAGGTTGTGGGAAGGTGTCGGAAGATGACAACTTGAAAAAGATGGCCAAGGAAATATTTTCTATCCCGGAGGCCGAGGGAGAAGCCTCATTCCTACTCCATGATGCAGCCCTCTGATTCTATAACTTGGTTGGCCCCAAACGGTCCGTGTACAAGATTAGGCCATGTTCTGCTGAGAGAGCATCGGGGGCCAGAGGCCATGAGGGTGACGGAGACAAAGGTAAAGGCCTAGATAAAGGAGGTGGTGTGGCTGAAGCCCCAAAGAAACTGAGACATAGGAAGAGTGCGGTTCGTCCTCCCCACTCGGGGAAATCACTGCATATTCGAGATGCTCCCTCCCCTAGTGACGAGGGAGGTTCTCATTTAGGAGCATAAAGTAAAGAGAAGGAATGATCAGAGAGTAATTCTGAAGCAAGGGAAGTGGATGTTCATGTATCTCCAGACGTGGATATCATAAGCATCGAGGGATTGGGCGTGGATTCTTTAAAGAATGCCGAGGCCATGTGAGAGTGGCCTGAGTAGTTGGAACAATCTGAGCCGGCCTCAAGGCCATCTTTTGATGCCGATCTTTCCTAGGAAAATGTGGCGTCGGGTGATCTGGGTGAAATATCGCATCTTCCAACACAAGGTGGAGCAGGAATCGACGAGAAGTTTGGGATTTCTCTAGGTACTTTTGATTATTGTACGAATTTTGAGACACTTCTTGAAAATGTTTAGTTTTTAGATGAGTCCCAACCTCCTCTCCTCCTCAATCCTATGAAGTCCGGTCGCCATGTGTTCTCCTTCCTTTGAGTGGAGTCCCATCCCTGGTGTTCCTTATTTGAGTGAGACCCTGCCTCGGCCATATGATATATTCTACCCCAAGGGTTTGTAGTAGCTTGCTGTGTCTTAGTGTCTTGAGTGTTATGCGTTTTTTACGCTTTCTCGCTTTCTTGGATCTAATGTTGTTGCTTGTATTCCAGGAAAAAGGATAAACCCAAAGCTAAATGAAGTCACTAGGCGGCTTGACTAATTCAAACCGATGAAAATGACTTCCGTTTCTTCCAAGGAGATTTTCCAAGGGGAGAAAACTATGCAAGATAATATTAAGGAGAGCCCGTCAGGCCTGGATAAGGGAGAGAGCCATAAGTCTTCTAAAAAACATGCGAGGTCCCTGGGTAAGGAAGCCAATTCCCCTGGTTCCCAAACTTCCTCCCGTCGCCGGCATTACTGTCTAATAGGTTCCGAAATGCACAAAGTGCTGGATGAGTTGGGAGAGGGAAATATTGATTCTTTTTCTCGGATTATCAACAGCCAAAGCGGAATCCCTTTGAGTGTCATCCTGATATAAATCCCGACTATGCAGGTCATTGCGTAGCAGATCTTGACACGAAGTTCCTTCTGCCTCGAAATCCCTTGGTCCGGATCCTGGATGAGGCAAAGACTCTTGATTTTTCTAACCTGACAACGTGGATGGTTCAGATTATAGATGAGACTAGAAACATAGTTGATTATTAGTCCTGTTTGGCCAAAGCTAGTGAAGAAGTAGGGAGCGTCAACACGCGCTTGCGTCTAGAGATGGAGGACCTTCGCACGACGCTCAGGAGGAAAGAGGCTAAGTTAAAGGAAATCGAAGGATCCCATGCCTTCGAGATAATGAAAGCCAAGGAGGAGGCAAGAAAAGAGGCTGCTAACCTATGTAAGATGCAGATTGAAATAACAACCAGTTCAGTAGATGAGGCTCGGTAGGAGGATATGGAGTGAATCTGTCCCCTCAAGGGCAAAGTGAAGAAATCGAAAAAGGCTTTAGCCGAACTGAGGGAGACTCGGGGTAAGTAGCTAAACGAGAAAGACTCATATCAAGCTGAGTTCGACAGGTTGATGGCGAAGCATCCTCAGTTGAGGAGAGATAAAGAGCAGTACATGAATAAGGTGGTGGCCCTTCAGACCGAAGTTGTTAAATCCAACGACTTTTGTGACACGGTCGACCAAATGCTGAAGGATGCTTATTTCATTTGCTAGAAACATTAAAACCTTCAGTGGATGGATGACTGCGCTTTGGTGATGGTCGTGATCCATGCTCGACTTATCGAGGAGTCTAAGGCTACAGTCATGCAGGAAGAAGGGGTAGTGTATGAAACTGGGATGGAAAATAGCCAGTTCACAATGGAGGAGACCAAGGCTATAGCCAAGGGGTATGATTTGCTGGCTGAGGACGAGGATGATGAGGGCAGATCGGATCTCAAAGGGCTTGGTGATCCAAGTCAAATTGCAGTAGGTATCTTGCCTTTTTACTCTAGCTTTTCCATTACCTATTCTAGATTGCAAAGCTTACATTTATTTTTATTTGCCTCGTGCGGGGGTGCCTTCGGGGCAAGTTGGATCTTCGCGAAATGAAGGCGAGCTTCTCGGGCAATCAGAGCCCTCGAAGAACATGGCTGGTGGGAGCGGGCCGAGCAGCAAGGACGTCCCTCCTTCTTATCCAAGGAGGTTTCTTTTTCCCTTCCTTCATGCATTTTTAAAGGATGTATGGACGTTTTGCATTGGTACATAAATATAAGCGATAAGCTTTGTATGAGAGAAATTTAACATTGTATTGTTCAACTTCGGTTTACATACATACATACATACATACATATATATATATGTATGTATATGTATATATATATATGTTTATCTTGGATGACTTTGGTGATGCGTGTTTTTCATAGTCTTCTCTGTCTATTTATGAACAATTTACGACTTGGTTAATCGTTATAGTGTTTAGAGATATAGAGAAACACAGAAGTTTTTGTTATATTCATGGTCGATCGTGAATGAAAATCCTTGAGCTAACGCTCATGTCGTGAGTATTATTTAATTAATCGTTGCCGGCATGTGTAGTGCCGATCATCAAGTGCGAACTACCCCAGGCTGCGGCCATGCCTTAATCATGGGGTTTATAATCGGTTCGCAATTGCCGGCAATTGCCGGGAAGCCGAACGTCAATAATGAACTACCTTGGCTATAATTTATGCCTAATTAGTGGCTTATGATTGGTTCATCATTGCCAGCTTGGGGATCTCGATCGTCGGCAGTGAATTTCCAAGGCATGTTTTGTGCCCTTTGCCATGGCTATCTTATTTTCACTACTGCCGACGAGAAGCTACGATTGTTCACAATAGGAATGGTCATCAGATAAAATAATTAAACGAAAGAACAATTAAATAAGATAAGTAATACTAGACACCAGATTTTATAGTGGTTCGGCCAAAATATGCCTGTGTCCACTGTCTTTATTCTTTTGATATAGTACATGCTTCTTTACAACTCAAGAGAAGTAGTGGCAGAGATGTTGGAGATTCCATGTTTTCCTAAACACCTCTCCATCTACTGTTGACAAGATGTAAGCTCCATTGTGAAGGTCTTTATGTATAACGAACGGTCCTTCCCAAATTTGATCTAATGCCCCTGGTGGTGGGAAGACTCGTTTGAGAACCAAGTCTCCTTCCTATAGGGTTCAAGGCTTCACCTTGGAATTGTATTGCCTTGCTACCTTTTATCTATGAGCGACTAATTTGAGGGCGGCACCATTTCTCTTCTCATCAATCAGGTCGAGCGATACGTTTAATAGCTCCTTATTTTCTTCCGGATTATGGTTTATTCTTCGACGTGAGGGGATAATTATTTCGACAGGGAGCATGGCTTCGGCTCCATAAACTAGTGCCAATGGAATGTGTCCTGTAGCGGTTTTATAAGAAGTTCGGTAGGCCCACGAAGCCGTAGGAAATTCGTCGACCCATGCCCCTGGGTTTTTTCTAGTTTCTTCTTGATCAGCGTTTTCAACACCTTATCACTACTTTGACTTGTCTGTTTCCTTGTTGATGTGCCATAGCTGAAAAGCTTCGGGAGATTCCATGCTTATGGCACCAATTGGTGAATTCCTTGCTATTAAATTGGAGCCCGTTGTTCGATATGATCACCAATTCCTTACTGTCAAATTGGAGCCCGTTGTTCGATATGATTTTCTGTGGTACCCCATACCTGCAAAGGATGTTACGTATTTGAAAATTTATCACTTTGGCAGATGAAATCTTGTTTAAAGGTTCCGCTTCCACCCATTTGGTGAAGTAATCCACTGCCATCATGGCGTATTTTGCTCCTCCTCGCCCCATGGGGAGTTCCCCAATTAGGTCGATCCCCTAGACGGTGAAGGGCCAAGGACTAACCATTTGGTTCAGAACAGTGGGTTGCAGTCTAGAGATTTTGGCAAATCTCTGGTAGTTTTCGCATCTTCTAGCAAAATCGATTACATCTTCGTTCAGTATGGGCCAAAAGTATCCATAGTGTAGGATCTTTCTAGATAGAGTTTGACCGTCGATGTGGTTACCGCAACTCCCTTGGTGTGTTTTGTTGAGAATATCTTTTGCTTCGTTTCCTGTGACACACCTTAGTAGGGGATTAGAAAATCCACGACGGTATAGGATGCCCTCCTAGATGGTGTAGCGGGATGCCATCTTTAGGATTTTCTAATTTCATTGCGATTTGCTGATAGGATCCCCTCTTGTAGGGATTTGATGATGGTGTTTGTCCATATTTCTTCGTTACTACTGATGGGTGTGATCTGAAGACACTCGAAGCTTTGTGTAGCTTACATCATGACAAGGGTTGCCCCTAGCATCGCCTCGTTTCCCATGATAGCTCCTTTGGCAAGGACATCCGCTTCTCTATTCTCCTCCCATAGGATATTTTTTATTACTTAGTAGTCTAGCTCGGTTAGAAGGGTTTTAGCCTTATAGAGGTAAGAGGAAAGTCTTTATCCGTGAGTCTGGAGTTCACCCAGGATTCGGTTTACGGTTAGCTGTGAGTCACTGTGTATGCATATTGATTTGATCCCTATTTCCCTAGTGATCTTCAAACCAGCTATTACCGCTTCATATTCAACATCATTATTGGTTGCGGCGAATTCAAACCTAAGTGCATAACTTAACTTTCTTCCCTGTGGTGTGATGATTACTATTCCTGCCCCGAGCTGAGCTCGTTGGATGCTCCATCCATAAACATATTTCATTCGGTTGTTTTCTCTGTTCTGATGGGCGTACCCTTGCCCTGAATGGGGAATTTAGCTATGAAATCAGCCAAGGCCTGCCCTTGGATTGTGGTGCATGGATGGTAGGTGATATCAAATTGGCTAAGCTCGATGCACCATTTTAGCAGATGTCCTGATGTATCTAGTTTAAGCAGGACCTGACACAATGGTTGATTTTTTAGGACCCTTATGGAGTGAGATTGGAAGTAATGCCGCAATTTCCTAGACGCTATGAGCAAACGACAGGCCAATTTTTCGATTTTCGGATATCTATCCTCTACCCCGATAAACCTCTTGCTGATGAAATATACTAGTTTTTGGGTATGGTCATCTTCTCATACCAAGGCGGCGCTTAATGCATAAGGGGACACATCTAGGTACAAGTAGAGGCTTTTTCCACCTAGCAGGGTATAAAGCACTAGCGGTTTCTACCTGTGTTCCAGTAGGCTTTGGACGGCCTAGTGGCACTCGCTAGTCCATTCAAACTTTCCCTTGTCCTTTTATAGGCTTCAAAAAATGGGACACACTTTTCTATGGCCTTAGATAAAAATTGCTTAGAGCGGCTACCTTCCCGTTTAGACTTTGCATTTCCCTTCGTGTGGTTGGTATTTTGATGCCCTTCGGGGACAGGGCCTTTTCGGGATTCGGTTGAATTCCTCTAGCATGCACAATGAAACCCAAGAATTTTCCCGAGGATACTCTAAAGGAGCATCTTAATGGATTCAGCTTCATTTGGTATTTGCGCAATTACTTGAAACATCTCATTTGGGTGGTGTAA
This sequence comes from Allium cepa, assembly GCA_030765085.1. Taxonomy (NCBI): domain Eukaryota; kingdom Viridiplantae; phylum Streptophyta; class Magnoliopsida; order Asparagales; family Amaryllidaceae; genus Allium; species Allium cepa. The sequence goes on from CM060932.1 coordinate 116,032,092, forward strand.
ATGATCTGTTCCCTTTCTTGATTTGACAAGCATGTCGTCGACATATACTTCCATGGAGTGAAAAATATGCTGCTCAAACATCTTATTAACCAAGCGTTGATAGGTCGCACCAGCATTCTAAAGCCCAAAGGGCATGACCTTGTAATAATATAGGCCCAAATCTGTGATAAAGCAATGTGCTCTTGATCTGGTACATGCATAAGAATCTAGTTATATCACGAGTAGGCGTCCATAAATGATAACAATTCATGCCCTGCTGTCCCGTCCACTAGTAGTCGATTTGAGGTAGGGGAAAACAATCCTTAGGGCAAGTATCATTTAGATTGGTGAAATCAATGCAGGTTTTCCATTTTCCATTGGATTTTGTCACCAGAACCGGGTCGGAGATCCATTTGGGGTAGATAGCCTCGTGAATAAAACTGTTGGCAAGTAGGTTTTTTCCTTCCTCGTTTGAGGGTAGTTAAGAGTTCCATTCCCATGCCCATTTTCTTCTGCTTGACCGGGGTCTTGGTTGGGTTTATACTTAAGTGATGATAGGCCGTTTCGGGGGATATTCCCACCACGTCTTCATGGGTCCATGTGAACGCATCCAAATTTCTACGTAGGAACTCTACCAATTGGATTTTCAGAATTTTGTCTAGCCACGACCCTATCTTGAAATCATTTGTTGCCACATTCTCCATGGCCTCCATGGGCTCAGCTGACCTCCTCCTCTCTGTCCCTCGGGTCTAGTTCATTAAATGGGTCGCTAGTATACTCGAGAGGAAGGGCATTCTTCGATTGTTATGCTTCCATAGTTTTGGTGCAGAGGGCGACCTCTATACTTTTGCCCTTTCCTTCCTTTTGTTTTGGTGGAGTTCTGTCACATAACAATCGCGGGCTGCATCTTCGTCGCCTTCTACTTCTCTTATTCTCCCATCGGTAGGGAACTTCATTTTCAAGCACCAAGGGGCTAAGATTATCTGGAAATATGGTAAGGCAGGTCTGCCCAGAAATGCGTTATACGCAGAATGTCCATCTACCAGCACAAATATTTGCTTTCGGATAATGGATTGAGGTTGACTTCCTAGCTCAACAAACAAGTCCAACCACCCCAACGGAATTGCGGCTTCTCCAGTGAATCCATGTAGGGACTTATTGCACGGTGATACATCTCTCATTGATAACTTCATTTTGTTGAAGGCATGTTTAAATAATACATTCACAGAGCTTACTGTATCAACTAAAATGCAGAACACCTCTGCCGGGCCGATCCAGGTAGAAATGACCATGGGATCGGTTTGTGGATATTGCCTTCCAAGAAAATCCTCATCAATAAAGGTTATATTGGTGCTTTCTATTCGTTTGGCAACGCCTCCTTCTGTAATGGAATGAACATAACCTTCTCCCTCCTTCAAAGACTTTCCATACCTCTTTATCTTAGCCCAACTTCCGCCTGCTGAATGCGGGCCCCCTATATAGTATGAACAATTATTTTCTTTTGATTGGCATAGCTCGCACTTGCTTCTTCTTTGTTATTTCCGTGTCGGAGCGGCCCTAGTCATTCATGGGTCAGAGTGGGGGGGGGGGGGGTTATGCTTCTGCTGTACGTACCGTTCCAATTTCTTTTTCCAGACGTATTCTTCGATGAGGTCCCACAAATGTTGACATTCTTCTGTATTATGTCCATGAGACTCATGGAAGTGACAATACTTTCCCATCCTAACCGCAGCTTCTGATTCCTTCTTATATGGAGGCGTTTGTACTTCAATTCGTGTTGAGTGGCCAAGTAAATGTTTTCCACATTGTCATTCTGAGGAGTGTAGGAATCAAATCTCGATCCCGGTCCGTATCGTCGTTTATTTCTTTTTTCAGTTCTAGGGTTGCCCTGACGGTTGCCTTTATCTTCATTGTTTGGTTTGCTTCCTTCTCCTTGAGGCAGGACTCTTGTGTTTCCAAAGGAGCTGGAACCCCCTATAGGCTGCTCGCATGCCGGATTGCCATTGCATCTTCCAATCATAAATATTTTCCTGCTTCATGGTAGAATTCCTAAAGAGTTATAGGCTTCTCCATCGTCGGTCTTCTTGCAAGTTTCGAGTCCGGATGGATGAATCGGCATAGTGCAATCAGTGTAAGTATTTCATCCACGTTTTGTACGACTGCGGCAACTGCGTTAAAACGGGTAAGGTATTGTTGCAGAGGTTCCTCTGATTTCTGCTTTAGGTCATACAGGGAATACGCATCCCTAGGCTGTTCCACATGAATTCGAAACTAGCTTATGAACTTCTCCTTCAACATTTTCCAAGAACTAATGGATCCGTAAGGTAGGCGACGGAACCATGTGGTTGCTAAATCTGATAAAAACAAAGGAAAACATTTACATAGTACACCTTCAGTAGCTCCATTTATGAGGATGTGCTGAGAGTATTGTTGCAGGTGGACGATTGGGTTAGAGGTGCCCTTATATGGATCCATGTTGGGCATCTTCCATTCTCGAGGTGTGGCTATTGCCTCTATGTCCCTCGCGAAAGGGTTGGCTACTCTGGCGCCTATCCCCCTTTAAAATTGTTCATGCCTAAGGTACTCCTTAAAGAGATGCGTCATTCTTCCTTTGGGCTCGGGGGCGGCCCTGGGAGAAGAGGGGTCCTCTCTTTGATAGTGATGGGGCCTAGTGCCTTGATTGAGGTCAGACTGGCAATGATTGGTTCGAAGCTTGACAGGTCAACCATAGGTGGTCCATGTTTGAGGCCCCCCTTGATCGAGTCCATCTCCTGACAACCTTGTTGGACTGGCTTAGAGACCTTAGATCCTCCTGATCGAACCCATTATTGGAGGGAGATCTGTTCCTCATACGCAACTCTCTATACTAAGATTCACCTTAGTATCTTGTATTATGAGTGGATTCCTCTGTGCTCCTTAAGTGTGTCATGAGTTAGTCCAAAAAAGGGTCTTGTTGGGTAGCGAAGCAGTCATTCATCTCATTCAGAACCCTTTCTAAATCTTCTCAGGTGACAACTGAGTCTAGAGGTAGGGAGCAAGCGGTCCAGTTTTCTTGATCCTCATGGATGGGGTTGAGTGTATTTTAGTAACTAAAATTTTACCCTTGTCATCATTTTTCTTAGAGGAAGCCATGCTCTAATGGTGCGCAAAGGTTGGAAGTGTAATGGACGGGAGAGTTTGGCTTCTTATGTTTGCCCGTCATTGCTCATATATCAATGAAAGCACAAAAAATGTTTGCTCCAAAGTTGGACAAACACCTCTAAACCTAAATTTTTTTCCATTTTTTAGTTAAGTTTCATTTGATTTCATTGACGCAGAGATTTTATGTTCCAGCATGTGCGAAATAAATTTCAGGAAGCACAGAGACAGTTCACAAGTGCAATGTTTGGAAAGCGGATAAGAAAAGAAAATAACATAGAGTTTTTATAGTGGCTCAACCCGAATGTGCCTACATCCACTTTCCATCTTATTATTCTATCTTTGATTTTATTACAAGTAAAAGATATATATGAAAAGAGTAAAACTTCAAGTAGCCGAAGTCGAGGATTTTTAGCCGAGTTTTCTCCCTTTTTATCCCAAAATCTGTCCCCATTGTTGTTGAGAAGCTCTGGTATTTATAGAGTGGAGTTGTGAAGTGTGGAGGTGGACATATAACTCTTTGAATCTGGCTGGGCATTTTGGACACGAAGATCTAGTTTGGCGTTTGGTCTAGGAGCTTCTTATTCGCCGGTCCAAACATTTGGTCCATTGCTTGATATGTCAAGTTGGACCAAACATTTGGTCCGACATTCCGGAGAGTGCCAGACCAAATATCTGATCGACATTTTAGTGAATGCCGAACCACATATTTAGTCGGGTAGTTCTTTCTTTTATGTCATACCCCAACCTTACTTTCTTACTTTCCTCTCTCCGCCTGTTGAAAACCGAGCCAATAGTTGATTAAATTTTATTTAAAATAAACCATAAGGAATACTTGCCTATTAAATAATGCCTCTACATCTTTAATGCGAACACGACAACTAATAATTGTATGTCATGTGTTGCATAATTCCTTTCATTCTTCTTTAGTTTCCTGCTTGCTTAAGCGATAACCTTCACATACTACATCAGAATTGCACCTACACCTTCTCCACAAGAATCAGTATAGGTGGTTAAACCTTTGCGTCCATCAGCAATGGCTAGGAAGGGAGAAGTAGTTAGCCTTTTCTTGAGCTCTTGAAATGCTGCTTTCCATTTTGATGTCTAATCTAATTTAACATTCTTCATAGTCAACTTTATTAAGTGGGAAAAAACCTTGGATAAATCTGGATAAACCTTCTGTAGTATCCGGCTAATCCTAAGAACCTTCAGACATCCGTCGGAGTCTGTGGTTGCTTCCAATCTCGTATAGTTGAAATCTTTTCTGGATCTTGCTTATTTCTCCCAAAAGTGAAAATTTGAAGATTTAGTTTTAAGTACATTTCTTCTTAATATTTACAATGCAAGCTTCAGATGACTGTCATATTCCTCCTTGATTTTGGAATAGATAAGAATATCACCAATAAAAACTAACATGATTTTTTTTAGCACATCTCTAAATACTCTATTCATAAGGTCTATGAAATAAGCAAGTGCATTGGTCAACCCAAAAGGCATAACTAACCATTCATAAAAGCAATCTAGACCCGTGAATGTAGTTAATGGAATGCCATCCTTAGCTATTCTTAGTAGATGGAATCCTATGGCTAAATCCATTTGCAAGAGTACACCGGCACCATTAAATTGATCAAACAAGTCATCTATGCGGCATAGGGAATACTTGTTTTTAATTGTTTGCTTGTTTAGGTCTCGGTATTCTACACAATACCTTAGGGAGCGATCAGACTTTGCAACAAAACCACCACTGTGCCCCAATTCCAGCAACTTGGTCTAATTAGTCCTTTTCTAACAACTCATCTATTTGGTTTTCCAACTTAATCGTTTTCTTTTGGGCTATCCATCAAATAGGGTGAATAACAAGTCTCGCATCATGAATTAAGTCAATATAGATCTTAATTACCCGATGTGGGCGCAAACTTATAACTTCCTCAAAAACGTCTTGAAATTTAATGACAATTTGTATTGTCTCCAAATCGTTCTGAGATGAGCCAAGTGCATACAAAAACTACCCCTTACTGTACTGGATACCTTACAAAATATTTCTATGAAATTTTCAATGTTGGTCCATAAAGATACCGCTCTCTTAACGCAATCCGAAATAGCTTTATTCTTGGATAACCAGCCCATATCGAGTAAAATTTCAAACCCAATAAAGTCATGGACAAATAGGTCACATGAAAAATGATGAGGAGGATTAGTGATTTGGATATCCTTGCTAACCACACAAAGATTAGTCACACTGCTTATGGAGTCGGACACACATATAAGGGTTTCTACTATTTTTTGATTAATTTTAATTTGTCTACTAATCTCTTCGCAATAAAACTATGGAAGGCTCCTGTATCGAATAATACTACTAAATCATTATTAAAATAGATGTTACCTTCTAAAACTCCTTTGCCTTTTACATCTGCAAAGGTTGAGGGTTCATCCTTTATGGCAAAACCTATAGCCTGCTCTCCTTTCTTCATTGATGGGCACTTGTTTTTCCAATATTCAGTTTGGTGGCAGTTATGTTATGGACTTTTCTACACCATAGGAGAGACGGTTTCTTGTTGTTGCCTTTGAATCTTGGGATTTCTGCAATTTTTGGAAAGAAGGCCTTTCTTCTCACATTTATAACAAGTCACGTCCTTAAAACGATTCTCTTGTGATCCTCCCTCGGTCTTTCCTTGCCATGGCTTGTTTCTATTATTCTAATTATGTTATTTCCTTGAGCGTGTACCGAGTTCTTCTTGTCTAAGGCTTCATATCAGAAGCCCATATCCAATAGTTCCTTAGAGGTTCCTTGTACGTGAGTAGTCATCTTGTCCTGATATTGTTCTTTCATTCCTGCAATAAACATCTCGCTTTTCTAAGAGGCCTGTCTATCAAACTAGGCCCGAAGCGATATAGCTCATTGAACTTGTTGGAATATTCCTTTAGAGGTAGTTCTTCTTGTTTCAAATTCATAAAATTCCTATAGAGACGTGATCTTCTGGACGTTGGGATGTATTGTTCTTCAAATACATCCTTAAACCTTTCCCACGATAAATTGTCCTTCGAATTATTTAGAGATATGGAATCCCACCAAGTTAAAGCCCCTTTTGGTGACTGCCAAGAAGCTATGAACTTTTTTTGCTCATGCCCAATATTCAATCCTTTTAAGTTCCTTTTATACGATTGGAGCCAAGCCTGTAGTTTAGTAATGAACTTCATTCCTTTGAATGGTTTCCCTCCCAAGCTAGTGTAATTCTTGCATAAAGTAGAAAAGTTAATTTGAGGTCGCACAGGAGTTACCACTTCCTTAATTATTGTAGCATTTGATTGATCATTGGTGGCCGAGGTGTTGCTACCTTCACTTCCTCATCCTGTTATGTTATTCATCTCCTACTGTCTACATATAGTATGGAAACAACTTTAAAATTATAGGAGAGATTATCTTAGGAATGGGCATAAAGCTCAAATATACTTATGCGAATAATTTTTTAATTATTTGCTCTCTCTGACTAAGCTCATTTTAGGGCATTACTAACTCTGTCTCTAATGAGTTGGCTCCATCAAGGATTAGGTATTCGCTCAACCATCGCTCTGATACCAACTACGACGACCCACCACCTTGACCCTTTGAAATCGCACTAATCCATCCTCGATAATCACATGTTGCAAGTGCCAGAGAGGCATATTATCAGGGGTTTTAAAAGAAATAAATATAGAAGATAGAACAAAATAGAATCTCAGATCGTATTTAAAACAACTTATAGTTATACATGTGGAAAGTACATACAATCACTCCTAAGTGATTCATCACAGTTACGGTAGGTACTAACCCAACCAGGGACAGTTATAACTGCCTATCCCTTAATGGGACTAGTGAATACTCAATACGTAATAAAAATATAGTGGAAACTAACAATAAATAACTATCATCATAAGAACCTCCAGGCTTCATGTCTCACCCGAAAAGCTCCAAGCTTCTCCCCAAATGCTCCATGCTACCTAACTACTTGGCTGCCTAAAAAATAGGATATCCAAAGTTTAAGGGAATAAGAAAATAAATGTTGGGTTAATCATAGGAATAGTGTGAGAAACTCAAAGTATGGATATTTCAAAACAAGGGTATCTCATAAAACCACGTCGCGTATAAACATGGAATGGTTTTTTACCTTGTGATAACCAAAAAAATTTCTATGAAAAATCAGAGATATTATCTTTAATGACATTCTTTGAACATCCTTTCAAATAAATATTAATCATAGCTAGAATTATTACATATCTTAAATTCGATCGCATAATAGGTTTACATACAATGAGAAGGTAAGGCACTACCTTCTGATAGTTAATCTCAAGAAAAATACATCGAGGCACCAATAGATGGTCCTCAACCAATACAGAATTGGCCTACCTTTAGCGTAGATAGTGCCATACATGACATCACCTTGGTCGTTACCGACCTTTACCGAGACCTTAAAGCATGCACAACATACCCGACATATAGAGAGCAATCTAGAAAAGGTTATGACCATATCCTAATGGGTGCGACCTACATAGCCTTGCTGCATTTACCATGTTTTTGTCATCCTCGAGTGCAAGGCATAAGTCATATTTTACCTTGCATAGAATCATTAAATCTCATTTAAAATGCCACATTGCCAATTCCATCACACGTTATTAATTTCCACAAATGTACAACCTTTGTGCTTATTTTTCTCACCGAAGGGTGTTAAGTGTAAGAGAGGTTACCACCTACACCAAGAAATAGATTAGAAATGCAATGTTAGACACTCGTCCATACAAGTTGTCTAGGAATAAGACAAACCAAAGGCACACTCTTACTATGATGATCTACCTTTCTGATCCCTAGGAAAAACATTTAACACATCCTCAATATTTAAGTGTCGTTGCCTAAGCATAAGAGAGATGGATCGTTGTGGGGTTAATTAAAGAAAAGGATAGAAAACCTCACAACGAAACTGTTAAGTAAAACTTAACAGTCAATAGTGCATCAGTTTACTCTTTAATAGGGAGTTATCCTAGTTACACAAAAGTACTACAAATTGGCTTAGGCGGTTATAACATCATGCTTTTAAGAATGACGAAACAAAATACACTTACGCAAACTAGATAAACTGTGGAATAGATAGCTAAGTAGATAAAAGCCTCATGCTTGGATGTTGTCTTTAAAGAGCCCAACAAAGGCCTGCTACTCTAGGATTACTCAGATAAAATGAGTACCCGAGAGTATGGGGAAAACAAACAACTTGGGTTAGACTCTCTGTTTGGTATAATAAAACTTTAAGCAATAGGGGTGTAATTAAACACAAACATGTAAGACCACACCGTTGAAACATGAACGGGTTTACTCCTACATAAATAAACATCCAAACATAAAGAATGGATAAATAATTAAACTCCACAAATAGTGGTTGACTCTTCCCGATGAAAATAAGGAAATAAATTTGAAGGTTCAAATCAAATATGAAAAAGAAAATCTCCATAAACGAGTAGGAAGGTGCACCACACTTGAAGTATACCTCTAGTAATATACTCTGAGTTCATATACTCCACGACACATCTCGGAAATGTACTAGCCAGGCCCTCCCAAACCTTACCGAGAATTCGAATATTTCACATCTAAATCCGCAAACGAATTCGATTTAGATGAGATGTGAAAATTCCCTAGTGGAAGCAACCCCACATATCTGGACATTATTTTGTGCTTTGGGTTCAGCCATTTACCAATAAAAGGATAACAAAGTTCAACGGAGCAACAAATCGTCCTAGAATGATGACGATATAGAAGCTGAAGGAACCGATAGCCGAGCAACCAACTATTGAGGATATAAAATGATCGTATATGGAAATTAAGTCTTGTATACCTACCACCACTCATCGAATTCAAACTTGTACTATTTATTGGTTAATAATAATACTAGATAAGTCAAGGTAGTGTTACCTCAAAGTCATGTTCCACGATTATTCTTAACTTTTAAAATAACGACATGTCTACTTCTTCGATGTTTAGTGCTAATTATACAAATAAATTATTTCCATACAAGTGAATCGCTTTATGGAAATTAATTCATTTCCATAAACAATTCAAAATTTTCTTTTAAAAGCCCAAATTCGTACTTCGCTTCACTTTACAAGTATTAACTTTTGAATGCTTTGTTATAAGAGTTTACTAACTTTGAAATATAATCATAAAAAGGATTTAACAACTTAAAACATCCTTATTACATTGATTGATTAACTTTAAAACTTTGCTAATCAGTTAATTACTTTACTTCGATAACCCTTAATTAAAGGGTAAATCTCCTATAAAAAATCATTAGTTCAATTAATTAATAATATACTTTATTAGATAAATTAAAAAATAATTAAATGTCATAATTTAAAAGCGATTAATTAATTTAAAACTTTATTTAAGGAAAGATTAATTATGGTTAAATATCATTAAGTAAAAAGGATTAATAAATTTAAAAAAACATCATTAATTAATGAATTAATAAATCTTAATCCATCATTATCAAAAGATTAATTGGCCTTAAACATTATTAAATAAAATGATTATTTAAATTTAAAACATCATCAACTAAGAAATTACTTATATTTAAAACACAACGTTAATAAGTTAATAATTAACTTTATTCCTTATTTATTAATTAATTAATTAAATTAAATAATCATTAATAAAATAATTAATTATTTTTGAAAGCATCGTTAATTGAAAACCTGTTAACTTGTAAAATAATTCCAAGCACGATAATGAAATAAAAGGTGATTTTTCGGAAGTGCCGATATAGCGACTATCGCTATACAGGTAGTTCGGATTCAAGCTTATGTCATTTGCAATACAATCAAATAACACATAGCAAGGAAATGAGCATACATACATCATGATTTACAATAATAAAACATATATCAAGCACTTATTTACAACAAAAATAATTTAACTACTAGATTTTCATATAACTTAAGATAAGCTTACTAACTTTCCGAATCGACTAATTTTCAAAGTAACTAACCAGTCCAATAACCAAACCATCATTACAACTACACAATAAGCGTTCAGTGGATATAAATATGAGCATGAATATAGTTTAATTTTTATGGTTCAAAGGTGGAAGCTTCACTCGCCAAAACGCTTACTAACTTTACCGAACTTGCCTAAATTCATAGCAACTTGCCTTATCTCCAAAATATATAGGACCTAGTACGGGCTGGTAGGATGCAACATGGCTCGGCCAAGGGCTTAGATGGGCCCGCCCTAAGCATAAATAGGCTCGACCTTGGAGTTTTGAGGTAGAGATGGCTTTTGTTTTCGTAGTGGGGTGTTTGTAGATGAATATATGGAGTTTTACTTGGTTTTTGGAAGTGTATTCACTAGTATTTGGCTTGGGAATTTCTCTTGGAAGCCATTGAAGTATTCACGTATATGAAGAGATAAGAAATGAAGAAGATATGAAAATGTAAAGTGGAAAATGTGTGGATATGGTGGGTATTTACAGGCAAAGAAGTGGAGTATTAATTTAAATTAACTTAAACATTTGAAATATATTAAATGTTGTCATGTGCATGCTACTATACCTCCCCCCTCACCTTAGAGCACATGCCCCCCTAGATCCACCCTAAACCATGCCTTAGTACTTGTTTAGGTTATGCTTAGGGTATTTAATTAATTTCCTAAGGTTATTTAATGTATCTTTGTGCATTTAATGTCAAATCAAGTTTTGTATTTAAACTAAGCTTGATTATTAATTTTAACACATTGATTATCTTATCAAGTGACATATGTGCATGTGTGTGCATTTGTATATGAGTGATACAAAAATGTGGACAATGTTTTGTACGACTTTCGGAGGCTGAAAAGTCAAAATTTCGAAAAACATTTTTTGGTCACATTTTCTATTTTTATTTTAACTGTATATTTTGGTAAACAAAATTTGAAAATGAATCATTAATTAATGGTCAAAATATGTTTACCATTATTTAAATATTTAAAAATGTTTTAAATATTCAAATGAAAAGCGATTAATTTACGGGTCGTTACACCTACTACATCCTGTTTTGATAATCGGCCTTAGGATTAATAGCGAGAAGTCCTTGCATCGAAGGTTTTCAAAATTGAGTATTACTACCACTATAATATGGAAATCAAGTGGCTAGTGGCAAGTACCCTTTTATTATGAAGATATCCATCTTGAACATCATCGCCTTTATCATGTTTTCACTTTCGAACGTATAATGGGTCAAAGTAGTTTTCGGATAGGAATCATCCAAATTCAATCTCGATCTCTCTGAACCAATTATTGGTAAATCATCTTTTAAAGATATATCATTTCTTTTCCAGTATAAATGAGATTATTAAACCACTCTTTAATTTTGGAAGACACCAAATCATTTCATATAAATCATGTTGGAAAACACTATTGATTTTAAAGGATGCATAGAAATTATGCTAATTTTACTCAATACTAATTTATGTATTCAACAAGTAATATTGATCGAAAAACGATTAGATCATTTTTAAATTCAAACGAATTGTACGAGTCCCCTCCTTGGAATTTAACACTAAGTATAAGAAGATTATTTCTATACAACCCAAGTAAAGGAATTAGTTATGGAAAGTAAATTTTTTGTACTTGTCTCATTTTTAAAATTTTGACCTTATCTGTTCCTAGCCCAGGAAGAGGCCAGGTGACCAAGGAACTGGTTGCCCCAGAACATCTCCTTAGTTTAAGCACCTTACATCCGGATCTAACAAGTAGAAGAATCAATTCTACTCATCGACTTTTAGAGCTAAGATTTAATCACTTATTTATAACAGCTTTTCTTTTAGTCATTTATTTAAACTCTTTTTAAAATAATTATAAGACTTTCAAACCATCTTTAAAACACTTATTTGTTCATTTGAAAATGTTTATAAAATATTAGGAAAAGAATAGTTAAGTTAAAAATATAATTTTTATAAGTTATTAAAACTATTACGAAAAGTGTTGCAAATAGTGTTTTCAAAGCTTATTTGATCAAAATAGTTTTTCTATCATTTGAAAGTCCTTTTTTATGGCTTAAATCTTTTTAAAACGTTACATTATATTAACAGAATTTATTCCACGTTTTTAAGGATATAAGAATATCATTTTAAAGAAATTTCCTTTTTGGATTCCGTACCGCCAAACTGCGGCATTTTTTAAAAACTTGTTTTGCTTATATTTCAAAAACTACTAAATTAAAAATTGATCATTTTTATTTTGAAAATAATAATTATAAGAGTTCAAAAAATTCTTATTCTGAAGGATTCCAACTTCGATTTCATCGTATAAATGGATTTAAACTATTACGGCTCAAAATCGCGAACTGCCGTTGCGACGCACCTATTTTTGACTCCATTTTCAATTCTTTTCAATACTACATAAAACCGAGTTTTAGCGATTATAGACCATTTATAGACCAATTTAAAGAGGTTTAGTCATCTCGTAATACTTTTATAATACATTTCGAAAAGTGATTTTCGTTGTGTAATTTCAACACGTATTACACTGGAATTATTTACCCATCTAGACAACCATATGTTTACTATCAAAGCATGATGAACAAAATATAACAATCAATCATTCCAAACATACCATATCATCATCTATATCATAATATAAATAGAATTTCTCACCTTGAAATTGATTTTTCTAACTTTAAAACGAATATAACTTCTCTATCTCGAAATTTAAGCTCACAAAGCTTGCACTAATACTTACAATAGGGCACGACCTTGGCTTGCAAAAGGGAGGATGGCTGAGCCATGGACAGTGGGGTGTGTGGCCATGAGTTTGCATGGAGGAAAGGAGGCGTTTGGCTTTGGTTTTGGAGGTGTTTGATAATATGTATGTACTATATAAATTTTAATTTCCTTTTGCAATAAAATTTTCCGTTATTTTCTTTAGTAAGAGGCCACTGGAGAGAAGAAGGTGAATATAGCTTAGGAAAATGAAGGGGAAAATGCGAATGAAAATGAAGGTGGAAGGTGGGTATTTATAGGCATGGAAGTGACAAAAAATCATGATATTTAAGTGCAAACACATCATCATTTCATCACCACCACACCCTCCTCCACAATCACCATTCTGTTGAAGTACAGCCCTTTGTGGCTATCCCATGTGCATGTACTTGTGTGTAGGAATTTGACTTTGGTTTAAAAAAATCATAATATTTATAAATAATTTCATGATATTTTCTTTTATCCTTTATTATTAATTTTGTGAGTGCATATATATACATATTCATGTGTATGTGTATGTGTTCATGTATATGTACTTGTATATGTGCATATGTATGTCACAAACGATCCCAACGTTTCACAACTTTTCTAGATGAACTGTTATGAATTTTGATTTCTATTTCCAGTCATATTTTCACTTCTTAGTCAGTATACATATGTTTGTAAACAAAATTTGAAAATAATATTTCTATCATTATATAATAATTAAAAGGGCACCACTTGATATTTAAAATTATTACTAAATCACTTAAACTCCATTTAAATATAAAAGTTAATTATTCCAAAATAGTGATACCGTTAATGATGTCATAAAGACATTTTATTTTCAAAAATAAAATAAATACTTTTATTACAGTTCTCACTCATATAGATAAGTTAATGTATGTGTCCTGCTCCATGCATGATGTATGAGGGTCTAAGAGTTGTTTATCGATAAGACGATTTTGCAATCATTTTATCGATACTTTCCAAAGTGTATATTTTTGTAAATATTTATTTAAAATAAGATTACCAATATTATTTATTGTTCAAAACACCATTATTAATGTTAAAAATCTTATATTTGAATATTTTTAAATTTAAACATTATTTTTCAAAATGATAAATTCACAGATCGTTGCAATTTCCAAAAGATTCGGGAAGAAAAATCCAAGTTTAAAACACTTATTCAAAAGTTGTCAAATTCCGTTGTTAAATTGCCAGCATAGTGATTTTAAAGCTTTATAGATCAAAAACCAATTTCATTTTATATATGTCCACTTTTATAACCCAAATACCTTTTAAATACATTTTAATATATTTATGGAATTTATAACATTTTTAAAGATTTAAAAATATTCAAATTTAAAAGTTGAAACCCATGGTTTACAAACTGCCAAAGCGCGACTATTTTGAAAAATTGATTTGGACACATCTCAAACTTTACTAAATGAAATCATGTTTTTCCTCTTTCATTTGAAAACTATGATTATAAGGGTCCAGAAAATTATTATTTCAACAAATTTCGACTTATTTTTCATTCTGCACATTGATTTAACTTTTTGTGGCGCGAAATCACAAACTATCATTACGTGATAAGCTCATTTTACTCAATTTTTCAAATTTCACCAAACTTTGTCAAAACACTTTTAAAACTTTTATATAACATTTTAAACCATTTTATACCCATATTTTTCTATTCTTCTTGATTTCAAAATCCATTTCCACTTTATTTCTAAATATTATAATATTATATCATTATAACATTCAATTTTCTATTTCTCCATTTACAATTTAAACATCGAGAAACTTTAGCTTATATACAGCATGTATTATACCCCTTAAAATTTAACCTCACGGAACTACTATTAATAAATGTTTAACATATACATACCCAAAAAGATGTCACTATTACAAAATTAAGCATCACTAATAATTATCAAAAGATAGCATAACCCCCTGATCACAACCCGTTTGGAAACGGCGGTAGATCTGGTGCCAAATCGATAAAGTCACCAATAACAGGTTCAACCCATATAGGTTAATAAGGTGAATAAACTACTGGAGAGGGCTTTTCAACACAAATTTCCCAGATGGCTAAGTCCACTCAGAATGTGGTAGTGGTGAGGTCATAAAACATAGACCGTGTGGCGAAAAGATTATGATTAGATAAATATGGTTGCTGGCGGACTCCACTACTGGATTTGGCGCGGTGAACTTCCATCGCCATTGGATGTTGATTTTGCAATGCCATGGCATAGCAACACCAGCAATGCAGCATTTCAACATTGAAAAAGTCAGGATGGATCAAATGAAGATTACTAGCCGCTATTAATTTGATCTTCGTTTTACAAGGAATATGAATAGTTTTTCTCTTCTTAGTGAGAAAAATAAAGAGATTTGTGTTTCTTTGTAAAATGAAATGTTTATATTGTAATGTAATGATGTTACCTTTTCTTTTTAGTGCAATGACAATTTTCATTTTATTTTGAAATAAAATATGTAATGGTAAACTTATATGGCAAGTTTTTGTATAAAAGTACTTTCAATATGAACAAAGTCGAAGGCATTCATTCCCTTCGAAAGCATTCAAGCATTGTGAAGGCTCCTTCGGACAATTGAAACCAAAGTTCCCCTTCGAAGGATGCTAAACGCCATGTCGAAGGTTACAACCCATTCCGTCGAAGGTCAAAACACGCTATGTCGGGGGCAAACACCTATTCTGGTCATAATGGATGAGTTTTATTTTCACCTTTTAAGACACTCGAGTTTCGTATTAATACATGATCAATTACAAACATAAGTTAAATTAGAAATTGTAAGTAAAGTAAATGCATAGAGATATCTTAGAGCTCCACAACTTGTTTTGAATTTGGCTCTGCTACCATTAAGTTGCTTTCTTTCAGCATGGAAGAATTGATTTCAATTGCTTTTGCAAGGCACGACATTCCTCTGTTTTGTAGCCATGCACTCTGTGGAAATTGCAATAGTTCCTTTCTTAGGCTAGAGTTTGATGTGGTGTTGGGAAACCTTTGTTATTTCCTCTTTCTGCAATAATATGAGAATGTAGTAGGTGTTGATTTACACTCTTTGATGTAGTAATTTCTCTACATCCTTTTCTTTTGTTTGTACTTGTTAGTCCGTGAGATGGTGGTTTTGATGACAATAACCTTAGAATAGATTATAAAATATAAATACTAACATTATAAGTTTAGATATATATATATATATATATATATATGTATATGCAGGTTTTAACCATGCAGGTACCAAGAATGAAGACTGTACAGTATAGAGATTCAAGATATCAAGATTGAAGACTCATGAGTATCAAGAATATCAAGAGTTCAAGAATTGAAGTAATTTATTCTTTAATTATAAATTTTGTTAAAACTCATAGAAAGGCACTGGCATCTTAAAATCCAATTTATTCATGGAATGGAATCCACTTCTAGCCTGTTAAAGGGATGGAACCCTAAATAGGATGGAACCTACGAAAAATCTAGGGGAACATTGTTTTGTATCCGCTAACTTTTATTCAAAATGATTTTTCAAAATTATATCCTATTTTCAAAATGTTTTCAAAACCTACCTTTTAAAGGCATCAAAAACCTCTATCCCGATTTTAAATAATTTTAGCCTCAAAATTATCTATAATTTCAAAGTCAAAATTACTCCTGATTTTAAACTATCTTTTAAAATAATATATTTAACTTTTAAATATTTATACTTAAGATTTAAATATAAAATTATAGTTAAATTATATATATATATATATTATTCTTTATATTTACTTATGAATTTTAACTATAGTCAAGTATATTAGAAAAGTTTAAAATAATTTTAATATAAGATAAAAGTTATTTTCAAAGAAAATCAAATCATTAAAAATTGCTTTGGGATGTCAACAGTCCTATGGTGACCATGTTGACATGGTGTCAGTTGAGTTCTAAATTTAAATTTCAAAAGAAGTGTCTATTCGCCATAACTCTTCATGAATGGACATGGCTGTTGTTCTTCTATAAATAGGGGTAGTTTCAATGAATTTCAGATCAGATTTTCTAGTTTTTCACTCCTCTTCTTCTTCCACATTTCTTAATACATACTCTTACCATTACTCTGCCGAAATCAATATTGAATCATACTCGATTACTTCTAGTTTGATTCTCTATCACTATCTCAACAAGGTTCTCAGTGCAATTCAGAGTTATAGACTTCTTTGTAATCTATTAAGAGAGAAAAGGTGTGATTGTGGCCTTGAAAATCAATCAAGTGAGAAAAGGTGTGATTGTAGCCTTGGTAAATCAATTGGGTAAACTTGTGGCCCAAAAATCAAGTATCTCTACCCAGAGGATTGAAATTCTGGAGGGTGTACCTCGTAACCATGAAATCGAGGGTGTAATTGTACAATTGCTTTTGAAAGGAAATGCGTACTTGTGTTGCGGGACTGGATGTAGGGTAACTTCGAACCAGTATAAAATCCAGTGTGTTCTTTCCTTTACTGCTTTTATTTTATTTCTGCATCTGTGTTTGTTTCTGTGATTATCCCTGTTTCTGCAGATTGCATACATCTGTGTCTAAATTAACATGAACTCAAAAAGATTTAGTAATTCTTTATAAACACTATTCACCCCCCCTTTAGTGTTAATCCTAGCCTTAAGATCCGTAATCCGCATTTCTTTCAATTGGTATCAGAGCAAGATTTTCAAAGTTTCATAATCTGATTTTTGAAAAGTTTTCAAAATGGCTACCAACACAGGTACTGTTACTAACAATAGTATTCCTGTCACTAGTTCATTTATAGAAGGTCAGTCTCCTGTCAGACCACCACTTTTTAATGGCAGTAACTATGCATATTGGGCATATAGGATGAAAATATACTTACAATCTATAGGATTAGACACTTGGAAAATTACACAAACTGAATATTTTGAATGCACAACTGATTTTGCACAGTGGACTGCTGAGCAAGAGAATGTTACACAAAATAATTCTAAGGAAATGAATATTTTGTTTCGTTCACTAGATAGAAACGAATTCAATAGAGTGTCAGTTTGTAAGACTGCATATGAAATCTGGAAAACTTTGCAAGTTACTCACGAACGAACAAGCAAAGTTAAACAGACCAAAGTTTTTATGCTCACAAATCAGTTTCAATTATTTAAAATGAATCCTAATGAGTCTATTTAAGATATGTATCGTAGATTTCAGGATATTGTGCATTCTCTAATATCTTTGGGAAAGGAATTTTCTGAAGAAGATCAAGTCAGAAAGATTTTAAATTCTCTTACTCCATAATGGGATCAAACGACACTTGCTATCGAAGAGGCAAATGACATCAGTACTTTAAAGATAGAAGAATTAATTGGAAATCTAATGTCGTATGAAGTTCAAATGATCGAGAGAAGAGAAAAAAAGCATCCGAAAAGAAATCAATGGCATTCAATGCATGACCGATGGATCAGACTCAAACAGCGACAATGATGAAGAGATAGCCTTTATGACCAGAAATTTTAGGAAATACCTGAAATACGGAAAGATGAATAATCTCAAAAGAAACAATTATAAGAACTTTGGAAATCAGAATGTAGTGCCAAATAATGTCAAATGTTACAACTGTGATGAACCAGGCCATTTCAAAAGAGACTGTCAGTATCCAGGTAGGCAAAATCCTCTTATGAACAATGATCCAGCAAAGAAACGGAAGCGTGCATTTAGTACTACTCTAGATGAATCAGACTCGTCCTTAAGTGATGATGATCAGAAGATAGATAATTCGAATTTGTGTTTCACAACTGTTCATGACTCCGACGAATTCAAAGAAACGGACTCAGAAAAAGGTACACGTTTACAATACAATTGGTTGAAATTGCTTGCTTAGAATTAGTTGCTTGATTGCTTAATTGATTGTTTTTGAATTGGTGTGTTGTTTGAATTTTTAAATTTTTTTATTATCTTATTATTATTTTATAATAGTATAATTTTCCAAAATATAATATAAATATTTAAGATATATATATATATATAGGCATTAAAAATAATAAGTATATATATATATATATATATATATTTTAGAGAACTTAGGAAAAAATAAATTATCAAAATTCACTGGCACATGTCGACATGGTCCCTACCATGATGTCGACATGGGTACCAGAATCTGAATTTCAAAATTTGAATTCAAATGTTTGAATTTCCCTCCACCTTTTCACTTCATTCAATTCTCTGAAAAGCTACCCTTTGACCAGAGAATATGTCCTTTGAGAATATATTTATTCATTATCTTTTATCACATCTTTTCACTTTCATTTTCAAATTCAAACTCTCTCTTCAAAACTTCAAGCTCTCTACTCTCTACTTTAATGGCTTCTTCAAGCAACCCCTCCACCATGAGAATTTCCAGAAAAATAAAAGAGCAATTATTAAATGATCCGAAGGCAATAAAAGCATACATCAATTATGCAAATTATGCCAAAGTGCATCCCGGAAAGTTTGCTATTTTTCAAGGTTTCTCTTCTTATGAACTTGATTCTCTTTTTGCAAACAATGGAGTTCTTAGTCTTATTGATGCTTCTCAAAATGATTTTGTTTACTGTCCAAATCTTGTCAAAATTTTCTATGCTAATTTAAACCGAGGATTTTATCATGGAAATGGGGATGAAATTTGGAGTAGTGTCAAAGGCACTAGAAACATTTTTAATTGTGATCTTTTGGGTACCATTCTCAATTGCAAGTGTATGGGAATGGATCTTTCTAATTTAAAATCGATGAAAATGATCGTGAGACGTTTCATCACATTTTCGAAGGGAATGATAATTTTGAATTCAAAAATCGAAATTTTCGGCCAAAGGCAAGGATTGTCAGTCTTCTTTTGCAACATACTTTGACCCCAAGATCAGGGAATTGAACAATCCTACTTCAAAAGTTTGCAAAGCTCTTTTTGCTATTTTTGGAAATTATGACATAAATAGGGCGCAAGTTATTTTGGATGAACTTCGACCTAAAAATCTTGAAATGGGTGAGAATACTTTATATCATGGAATTTATCTCACTCGGATTTTTAACTATTTTGGAGTGGATTTCAAAGCCGAAGAATTTGTTTCCAGAAAAGTTTTCAATCATTCCAACATTTCTCTTATGAAAATTCCATTTGTTTTTCAACCTTATGATACCCTTGCCGAAAAGGAAGAGCGTTTGGATCATGAGGAAATGGAAGAAGAGGAAGAGGAAGAAGAAGAAGAAGGGTATGAAATGGAAATTGAAGAAGAAGAAGGTGAAACCTCTTTGAAAATAATAGACAATCCTACTAATCCATCCACCAAAACCCTTTCCAAAAATCAAAAGACGATTGTTTAGAATCAACGGATTCTTAAACGATCCGTTAGTAAGAAGTTGGACAAAATTTCATCTAAGATGAACAAGTTCATTTCCAAAGTCAGCAAGAAACTTGGAGTTTCTTCTTCATCATCATCCTCTAACTAGTTTTATCTTTTCGTATCTTGTTGTATGTGTTTTTGTTTGTTTAATTCGAAAGTTTATGCAGTTTGGTGTGTGTTTAATCATTGTAACATCTTAGCATGCAATGAAAGGAAATTCTTTTCTGTTATCTACCTTATCTTATCTACAGAATAAATGTTAGTATAGTATATAAATATATATATATACATAATTATTCACAAAATCAAATTAGTCATAATTTTTCACTAACCCATGTCGACATCCCCTCTATGACCATGTCGACATGTACTAGTCAGAAATGACAATTGATTTTGAATTTGAAATTTGAGTAACAACCATATGTCTATTCATTTCAAATGAATTTCTACACCTATATATACCTATTTCTTCCAGAATTCTTCGTTGAAAATTATTTCCTATCTTCTAATTCTTCATTTCTTTCACAAATTCAACTATGGCTAATCCAATTCATAATTTATCCGAAAATCTTGAAGAAACTCTTAATTCGTTCAAGAGTATTCTCTCGTTCATTCTTCGTAACCAGTGACACATAGAATTGAGTCAAATGCAGATGATCAAGGAACAAAAAAGGCATTTCGATGCAATACGATGGATGATTTCCTCCCTACACAAGGTTGATAACGAAGCACATCCTCCAGTCTCTCTCGCCAACGACAATGATAATTGGGATGCTATTAAGGCAGATCCAGTCTTTGGAGAAGAAGGATGGGTGGAAGTTCCATGTAACGTTTGATTTTTATTTTGTTTACTTTGTTTTAATTGTTTGTTTGAATTAATTTGATTTGGTCTGGATTGATACTCGATGTGAATTGATTTCTTGAATTGGTTTGATGATTGCTACATAAAACATGTTTATATGTATATACACATTGAAATGTATATAATCCTTGATTAATTATCATGTTCATAAGGATAATTATTTCTTAATCTATCTATTCTATATTCCATTGTATAGTTTATTAATACAGGTACTCCAGTCCAAAAAGAGGGGGAGTTAGTTTTTGTAGATGACAAAAGGGGAGAAATATAAAATAGGTTAGTTAGGCATAAATTAAGGGGGAGTTATTAGGATAGAAGTAATATTTTATAAACAAAGGTTGTCATCATCAAAAAGGGGGAGATTATTAGTCCGCGAGATGATGGTTTTGATGACAACAACCTTAGAATATATTATAAACTATAAATACTAACATTATAAGTTTAGATATATATATGTATATGCAGGTTTTAACCATGCAGGTACCAAGAATGAAGACTGTACAATATAGAGATTCAAGATATCAAGATTGAAGACTCATGAGTATCAAGAATATCAAGAGTTCCAGAATTGAAGTAATTTATTCTTTAGTTAGAAATTTTGTTAAAACTCATAAAAAAGCACTGGCATCTTAAAATCCAATTTATTCGTGAAATGGAATCCACTTTGAGCCTGTTAAAGGGATGAAACCCTAAGTATGATGGAACCTATGAAAAATCTAGTGGAACATTGTTTTGTATCCACTAACTTTTTATTCAAAATGATTTTTCAAAATTATATCCCGTTTTCAAAATGTTTTCAAAACCTTCCTTTTAAAAGCATCAAAAACCTCTATCTTGATTTTAAATAATTTTAGCCTCAAAATTATCTTTAATTTCAAAGTCAAAATTACTCCTGATTTTAAACTATCTTTTAAAATAATATATTTAACTTTTAAATATTTATACTTAAGATTTAAATTAAAATTATAGTTAAATTATATATATATTATTCTCTATATTTACTTATGAATTTTAACTATAGTCAAGTATATTAGAAAAGTTTAAAATAGTTTTAATATAAGATAAAGATTATGTTCAAAGAAAATCAAATCATTAAAAATTGCTTTGGGATGTTGACATGCCTGACCATGTCGACATGGTGCCAGTTGAGTTCAAAATTTAAATTTCAAAAGAAGTGTCTGTTTGCCATAACTCTTCATGAATGGACATGGCTATTGTTCTTCTATAAATAGGGGTTAGTTTCAACGAATTTTAGATCAGATTTTATGGTTTTTCACTCCTCTTCTTCTTCCACATTTCTTAATACATACTCTTACCATTACTCTATCGAAATCAATATTGAATCATACTCGATTACCTCTAGTTTGATTCTCTATCACTATCTCAATAAGGTTCTCAATGCTATTCAGAGTTATAGACTTCTTTATAATCTATTAAGCGAGAAAAGGTGTGATTGTGGCCTTGAAAATCAATCAAGCGAGAAAAGGTGTGATTGTAGCCTTGGTAAATCAACTGGGTAAATTGTGGCCCGGAAATTAAGTATCTCTACCCAGAGGATTGAAATTCTGAAGGGTGTACCTCTTAGCCTTGAAATCGAGGGTGTAATTGTACAATTGCTTTTGAAAGGAAATCCATACTTGTGTTGCGGTACTGGATGTAGGGTAACTCTGAACCAGTATAAAATCCGGTGTGTTCTTTCCTTTACTACTTCTATTTTATTTCTGCATCTGTGTTTGTTTCTGTGATTATCCCTGATCTGTAGATTGCATACTTCTGTGTCTAAATTAACATAAACTCAAAAAGATTTAGTAATTCTTTATAAACACTATTCACCCCCCTCTAGTGTTAATCCTAGCCTTAAGATCTGTAATTCGCATTTCTTTCAGTACTTTCGCTTGACTTTTCATTCTTATAATACGAATTAGATCCTAATGTTTCCTACGACGACCCGAAAATCCGTACCCTTTGAATTGACAATAATCCACACATGTTCGACCCAAAAAGCACAAATTGACGAAAAGTCAAAAGAAAGAAAAGAAGAGAGAAGAAGAGAAGAGAAGAAAGAGAGAAGATAGAACTAAACAGAACAATACAGAATCTCACATCACAGCAGAAAACATATAATATCATATCAATGATCTTTACAAAACAGAAACTGTATATATATACACCAATCAGAGTTCAAGAATCAATCAGAGTTATCAGCTTGAACAGTTATAATAACCAGTCCTTACAAATGCCGATAATGACAATAACTAAACAAAGCAACGCAGCGGATAATCAATAATCAAAACAGATACGTGTATATGAAATGAAGATCTCCAGCTCGCCTGCTGAAGCTCCAAAAGCATCAAAGCTAAACCTGTAGACATACTTGGACTGAGCCGAGCATTAAAGAGAAGAATGCCCGGATCAGTCTGGTAAACCAGGGTGAGAAACACACCCAACTGAATTTATTAAATTACCAAATTTTTTCTGTATCAAACAAAAGTATCTCATAAGACAAGTCCACACATAAACATGGACATGTTTTTACCTTACGATAACTAAAACATATCATATCAAAGCCTCTCATATTATAGTAGTGTGTATTATATGCAAATAATATTAATCATAGCCGAAATTGTTACATTGATTAAATTTCAGCATATAGCCCAATTGGGTAATACAATCAAATGGCAAACACGTAATGGAGTTTGG
The DNA here is from genome assembly GCA_030765085.1 of Allium cepa. Lineage (NCBI taxonomy): Eukaryota > Viridiplantae > Streptophyta > Magnoliopsida > Asparagales > Amaryllidaceae > Allium > Allium cepa. Next base: position 116,055,880 of record CM060932.1, read on the forward strand.
ATTTCCATACAAATGACCAGGTGAAGGGACAACCTTCTGAAGGGGTACACCTCTAGATGGATTTCCCAAGGCACAGAACATCTGCCCTCTACCAACACAAGACCAGCCCACCTCAGTAACTAGATGGTACCGAATATGTCATCCTCCGGTCGTTACCGACCTTTACCGAGGGACCTCTAAGCATACAAGCCACAATAATCAGATAGATGACGTCATAGCATGCAAAGATTTATCTAGAAGAGGATGATCATATCCTACATGGAAATGACCCACCTAGCCTTACCGCATCTAACCTTGTTTTGGTCATTTCCGGTTGATGAGGCCTGACGAGGTAATGATTGCCTTTAACTATCACAATCACATCATTTTGAATGCCACACAGCCATTTCCTTTGACTACTAATTGCCTTCCACAAAAATACAACTCTTAAGCTCATACGTCCCAAGGAGGATGTTAAGCTAAGAGAAGTTGCCTTCTCCGCCACCACTGATGTACGTTTGTAAAAACCAATGTACGTAATCTTTAGAAATGCAATATCAGAGAAACATCCATACAAGTTGTCCAGGAACAAGACAAACAGAAGGTACTTTCCTAGCATATCCTGTCGAGAAATCCCTAGGATTAGCAGCGAATAGTCCTTGCATTGGATATTTCATAATGAAGAGACCACTTCTACTGGATGTATATTGGGATTTTAACTCCAAACGATCAACAAGTAGTCCCCCACTATGAAAATCCAGAATATAATATCATCACAAGCAACCTACACAATCGTCGCATATACGTTGGTCCGAAGTGGTTTTAAGATAAATCTGATCCGGTCTCTTCGCACCAACAATGCAAAAGCGTTTCTCAACCTCACATAGAAACTAAGTCTCATAGAATTATCACGTCTACAACTTTCAACTTGCTATCCTTCGGGCCAAGAAGGAAGCTCGATAGATTAGAGTTATACTCCACACTATACGAATCAACATCCTCAACACAAATGATAATCAAGCCTACACAGAAGGCTATGTACTAAGTGCAGGACTAAATAGTTCCCACATCAAATCGAGGAACTAAAATTTGGCCAAGTTTGATAGTAAGTTATTTAACTATCAAAATAAACAAACAAATATTCATCACTATAACAATCACTAGGCCCTTTTAATTAATCTTTTATTAATTAAATCACTTGCCAAATATCCACTTCAATTTATCTTTAAAAAGATATAATCTCAAAACATTTCACTTCATATTGGAAAACATTTCCATACTTATTTAATAATAAGTAATTCGAAAATCACTTTATTTTCAACACTTAGAAAATATTATATATACTTAAATCACGGTTAAGTATAATTTTATTCTATAAGGAAAACGTTCTCTTTAAATATATTTATTTGGGTCAAAACGGATGTTGCGTAAAACATTGTTACATAGACACATAAACCCCAATACTATACAAAAACATTTCCTTTCGAAAATCATTTACTATAACAATAGGGTTATAGTCCATCATTTCCTTATTTCTTGTAAACGTCTATTTCAACAGTGAATGTTGAAATCTACGGTTTCAATACTTAACATATTTTAAAACATCTTTAAACCATTTAACTCCATTTTAAACATCACTTCCCAAAACATTTATTTTATTCAAAGATTATTCACTGTCCAAAATCATGAATAAAATATCTTTATCAAATTCATTACTTCTATATATTCATTAAAGGATTATAACACTGTCCAAAATCATGGATATAATTCCCAACCAAATTATCTATTATTACAACATTTAATTTAAATGATAATTCACTGTCAAAAATCGTGAATAAAATTCCTTTAAATAAACTTCTATATTTAACTTATCAAAATCAATCAAATTCGGATTTATAGAATAATGTTAGTAAATCACAATTACATTTGATAAAAACTTCAATTTATAAATCTCTTTTATTAACCAATTCCATTCATTTCATTTATACGCCAAATCCAATTTATAAGTTAATTACTTATAAATCATTTATTTTACAAAATCATTCATTTTATAACTTCACAATTATAAATCCTATTCACTTATAAAATCCATTTATAACCTTATTTTAACACTTTCAAAACTCCTTTTATAATTTCCTCATTTTGATTTATAAAAATATCACTTTTATAAATCTTATATATAAACCTTTTATAATAATTAAAAATCTCAATTCAAACTATTTTATAAAATAATCAACTTCATATTTCCAAAAATCACATTTCAACTATATTTCTCAAATATCATAATTCTTATAACAAAAAAATTATAACTTTTATTTATTCAAAATAAATTTATTTACTTAACACTTCAAAATTTAATAAAACATCTATTTTCAAAATCACTTGAAAATCCTTTTAAATTGGAAATCATCACTTTAACATTTTAAAATTTCCAAAATATGGCCCGATGCTGCAACAGCATTAAATACATCAATCACGGGATCCATAACATTATATATCATATGATAACAGAATATATATCAACATTTGTAAATAAATCAAATCCCTCCAACTTGTCACCTACAACAAATATACATATTAGAATATGTGTACAATGTTCGCTTCCAGGCAGACGTGCGTACAAAGGGTCATCCGTGCATATACGGGAACGTATAGGATCATCTGCTCCGCTAGGCATGTATATATATCCAAATACCAATCAATATATCATATATCATCCAAATAATCACCAATCATCATATAATAAATTACTTCTCACTTATATAAACATATCAGTGAGTAAGAAAGAGTGAGTTGTACTCACCTTGCTTGCAGTCGTCACGTTAGCGATTTATTCCGATTAACATTAAACAAGCATTTAATTTCAACCAAAATTTTAACTAGCTCAAATAAATTCCAATCTAGCTCCATAATGTAGTGCTCGTCCATACGGAGCCAACGCAATTCGTTTCGTATGAAACAGACCTCGTATGACAAAGATATAACATTTAGAAGTTTATACAACTTTTTATAAAATTAATTCCATAATTTTCTTTTTATTTTTAACCTCAAATCATCTGGGCCACTCGATTTTGTTTGATGAGATCTGGCCAGATGTGATGTTCTTCTTCATCATTCATGTTCGTATGCACGTAAAACCATCACCGCCACTTTGCCCTAATTAACGCAACCACTATACCGCCCTAAAGGCCGATCAAACACCATCGATACGTGCTCCACCCCTAGCTCCTCCCACGGCCCAAACGATGTGAACCTCGGCGCTATATTGGCCGTGAAAATCGAAGTTGAATGCGTGGCTTTTAAGTACAAATGGCCGTTGATTTACTCGACGATAATCGATCATCACCGTATAGATTCGAAGCTCTCATTTCCCTCTATAATTTGTTAGTTCAAGATTTTTGGAATAGATAGATGGATTGGAAGAAAATAAGGAGAAAAGATTCGGCAATTCTCGGCCATTAAACGTAAATGGCGGCTAGAAACCCTAGTTGAATTAGATTTTGCAAAAATGAAGAAAACAGGTCCTCTTATAGAAAATTTGACGACACTATTCATCCGAAAAAATTTCGAGCTCAAAATGAAGTATGCTGCCTAGCGTTTATAATGTTTTACCCCTATTCCGAACGCAATGGAATATATATCGAAAGCCAATTCGATCGTATTTGAAAGATAGGTTTTCAAATAGAATATTTAAATTTAGAATTTCACTTAAACCGATTTCTACGCGTTTTAGCTTGCCCCGGACAAACCGTACATCCGATTAACACGAAATTTGAAATCTTACAATAATTTAACATTACGAATCCGATGAAACTAGTTTCGTTGAAATCCAAGACTGGTTGAAAAATGACCATTTTCACTCGTCAATTAAATATTAAATATTCAACTTCTATAATTTAACTTTTAATTCAATTTTAAAAGTTCTTTAACATCGTTCTAATTCAAATATGATTTAATTCAACTTTATTAATCATTTTCATTCACATTAAATCCAATTTCCAATTATTTCTACAATTTCAAATGTTGAATTAACAATTTAATTATCCAATTAAATCCACTATATTCGAAATATAATTTATTCAGCTCATAAATTAACCTTTAAATATTTAAAATTAATTAAATATATGAATTTAAAATGACTGAAATTCTAGGTCGATACATTCTCCCCTACTTAAATTAATTTCATCCCCGATATTACAAAGTAATAAAAAGTCACAAAATCAATTAAATTTTCAAAACAATTCGTTCAAATTAGATTTACCAAATCTATTTAACCTTTAAACTTTTTCCAAAATCCAATAGTTAAACTTACAGAAACTTTACTAAGTTTTCAAATCCATAACTATTTATCTTTTCAAAACCAACAAATATCGTTTCAATTTTCAACTCAAAATCAAAACTTTAGTTGTCAAAAATATTTTTTCATAAATTTTCTAACGCCTTAAATTTTCAAAAAAATTCACCAGCGTCTCCTTTGCACAGTTCGATCGAAGTAGGATCACAATAGATATATATATCATAAATATACATCTCATCTACGAGGATGAGGCATCCCAAGGGAAAAAAGTGTAAAAGTACATTATGTAATCTGAAATATGTACCTTATATATTATTATCGAGCATATACGGCTAATATAGCGCGAAAGCGAGCTCCAAATGCGAAGCAAGCACCATCCGCACCTACTAAACACTCAACAAACCAATGAGAAACATGTATATGTGAAAAGTAATATCAATATACAACATATACCAATACAATTATATGCCACTATAGTAAATGCAACAAAAACAACAAATCCAACCATCAAACAACTGTCATCCAACTAACCAATATCTATCCAATAAATCCATAACCAAATCAATATACATTCATTTCTTATTAATATTCATTGAATTGATTTTCAATTTAATCACATTTGATTCATTAACATTGGATTCCACTGACATTCATTTATTCATATTCAATTAGTTTACATTCACTAATTCATATTCCAATTTGTTCACTTCCAAATCAAATCAAATCAATTCTATTTATTCTTACTTCGCTTTCAAATTGAGTTCAATTATTTTACTTTCAATTTCATTAATTCAATTCCATATGAATTTTTATTCAATGAACTAGCATCCATCTAACAATCAATATATATCCAACATTACCAAATTAACTTAGTTTACTTTGTTTACATTCAATTTGGTTTAAAACATCTAATTCCAATTGGATTAATATTCAATTTGGATTGAATTCTAGTATTAACTATAATCACATTTTTATACGACAATATTATTATTAATTCACAACTTCTTAACAACAACATTTTTAATGCTAATTTATTTTACAATTAAAGTTGAATTTGTTTATATAACTCAATTTTACATTCAATTAATTACCTTTTTAATTTACTTTGATACCAAAATCAACTTCATTTAACATCACTTAAGTTATCTTTCATTTCAATTTCATTTACCTTCACTTTCATTATACAACATAAGTTCATCTCTAATTTATTTCATTAACCTTTTACTAAAGTCAAATTTCATCTCACTATACAAATTCATATCTGGTTTTACTTAACAAAATTGTTTAACCATTTTTAACAATTGGTTTTACTTATATTCTCTCACTTTATAAGTTATAAATCTTATTTATTCAAACTTGAAAATTCATGTTATATAATCACTAATCTTTTAAGTTTAATTTCCATTACAATATTTTATCTAATCCAATTAAGATCCAATTCAAATTATTTAACTTTACTTCAGTTAAATTTCAAATCATATATTTAGTATGCTAACTCAAGTTTATTTCAACTTTACCAAAGCTAAATCTTTATCATTTCATATTATAAGTCCAAAACTTGTTTTACTTATATTTATCAATTTTAACTTGGATTTTAAATTCAAATTTGTTTATCACAACAAAACTTCAATTTCAATTTACTATTGGTAGCAAATCCATCACACAGAAACTCGAAAATGATACTGATGATGCTGCAGTCATCACCCTTATTATTTTCAGTAACAATTGTGAATTCAGTGCTTTATATTCTTTTTTAAAAATTCTTTCTATTTATAAATCACATTTACAAACTCTTTTACTTATATAATTTCACTATATTACTTTACTTATAAAAGATTCATTCCAAATTTATTTGTCTTGTTTCGAGTTATAACAATATAATCTCTTTAACTTTTGGAAAACAACTTTAAAAATCAAGAGAATTCAAATTTTCCCAATTCTTAATTTAAATCCATTTTCATTTGTAATTCATTTTTTTGAATATATTCATCTAGTCCTACTACTTATATATAAGATTATTTCACAATTGTAATTCATATTAATTATAATTCCATTCTTATAATTTATTCTTTTACAATTGTTGCTTCTATTTAGATTATTCAAACATCTTTATTAACTTATATTTATTTACATTTTCAAACAATCAAACATTCAGTTTATATACACTTTAATAATTTTGAAAAATTATTCCTTTATATATGAAATATAATCAAGGTAAAATTATTTAATTTACCCAATTTAAAATGATACTATGTCGACTTGCCTCGTTTAAGTGTTTGGAAATCCCTATCGATAATATGGTGTCCCACATACTGACTAGAATTCACAAACAGCTCAACGGATAAGCAAACACAATATAAAACATTTTATATTGACTAACAAATACGCGCTCATATATCTAATATACTCAAACTCAATCCATGGTGCTACTGTCCCTATCTATACCGAGTACACGTCAAAGCTTAGGAATATGCAAAATCTAAGCTCTGATACCAAATGTGACGATCTAGGTTTTTAACCATCAACAGTGGATAAACTCCACCGTAGCTCACATGGGTACCTCACGATTTGCTTTTATGGCCAGCCTCTCGACTGTAAGGCAAACTACCAAACCAAACCCTCGATACTCGATCTCTGGGACATGTAGGAGTAAGAGTCATCCGTTCGCTACCTAACAAGAAGCGAGAACCCCCTATCATGTACGAACATCACTAAGCAAATCTGATCCAGTCTCTTCGCACCAACAACGCAAAATCATTTCTTAACCTCACACAGAAACTAAGTCTCATAGACTTATCACGTCTCCAACTTTCAACTTGCTATCCTTCGGGCCATGAAGGAAGCTCGATAGATTGGAGTAATACTCCGCACTATACGAATCAACATCCTCAACACAAATGATAATCAAGCCTACACAGAAGGCTACGTACTAAGTGTACGACTAAATAGTTCCCACATCAAATCGAGGAACTAAAACTTGGCCAAGTCTGATAGTCTAGTTATTTAACTATCAAAACAAACAAACAAATATTCAGCACTATAACAATCACTAGGCCCTTCTAATTAATCTTTAATTAATTAAATCACTTGCCAAATATCCACTTCAATTTATCTTTGAAAAGATATAATCTCAAAAAATTTCACTTCATATTGGAAAACATTTCCATACTTATTTAGTAACAAATAATTCACAAATCAATTTATTTTCAACACTTAGAAAATATTATATATACTTAAATCACGATTAAGTATATATTTTATTCTATAAGGAAAACGTTCTCTTTAAACACATTTATTTGGGTCAAAACAGATGTTGCGTAAAACATCGTTAAGACAACCCAAAATCACTAGTATAGGAATTCGAAAATAAAATAGATATATATACCCCAATACTATACAAAACATTTCCCTTCGAAAATCATTTACTATAGTAACAGTGTTATAGTCCATCATTTCCTTATTTCTCGAAAACGTCTATTTCAACAATAAATGTTGAAATCTATGGTTTCGACACTTAACATATTTTAAAACATCTTTAAACCATTTAACTCCATTCAAAACACCACTTCCCAAAACATTTATTTTATTCAAAAATTTTTCACTGTCCAAAATCGTGAATAAAATGTCTTTACCAAATTCATTACTTCTATATATTCGTTAATGGATTATCCACTGTCCAAAGTCATGGATATAATTCCCAACCAAATTCTCTATTATTACAATATTTAATTTAAAGGATAATTCACTGTCAAAATCATGAATAAAATTCCCTTAAATAAACTTCTATATCTATCAAAATAAATCAAGTTCCGATTTATAAAATTGTTTATAAATCACATTTATATTTTATAAAAGCTTCAATTTATAAATCTCTTTTATTAACCAATTCCATTCATCTCATTTATATGCCAAATCCAATTTATAAGTTAATTACTTATAAATCATTTATTTTACAAAATCATTCATTTTATAACTTCACAATTATAAATCCTATTCACTTATAAAATCCATTTATAACCTCATTTTAACACTTCCAAAACTCCTTTTATAATTTCCTCATTTTGATTTATAAAAATATCACTTTTATAAATCTTATACATAAACCTTTTATAATTAATAAAAAAATCTCAATTTAAACTATTTTATAAAATAATCAACTTCATATTTCCAAAAATCACATTTCAACTATATTTATCAAATATCATAATTTTTATAACGTAAAAATTATAACTTTTATTTGTTCAAAATATATTTATTTACTTAACACTTCAAAATTTAACAAAACGTCTATTTTCAAAATCACTTGAAAATCCTTTTAAATTCGAAATCATCACTTTAAAATTTTAAAATTTCCCAAATATGGCCCAATGCTGCAATACATTAAATACATCAATCACGACATCCATAGCATCATATATCATATGATAACAGAATACATATCAGTATCTGTAAATAAATCAATACTGGCGAGGAATCTAGTTGGATCCCTCTAACTTGTCACTTGCAACAAATATACATATTAGAATATGTGTACAATGTCCGCTTTAAGGCATATGCGCGTACAAATGGACATCGGCTCATATACGGGAACGTATAGGGTCATCTGCTCCACTAGGCATGTATAAATATCCAAATAATCATCAATTATCATATAATAAATTATTTCACTTATATAAAAATATCAGTGAGTCAGAAAGAGTGAGTTGTACTCACCTTGCTTGTAGTCCTCACATTAGCGATTTATTCCAATTAAAATTAAACAAGCATTTAATTTCAACCAAAATTTTCACTAGCTCAAATGAATCCCAATCTAGCTTGCTCGTCTATACGGACCCAACGCAATTCGTTTCGTGTGAAATGGACCTCGTATGACAAAGATATAACATTTAGAAGTTTATACAATTTTTATAAAATTAATTCAATAATTTTCTTTTTATTGTTAACCTCAAATAATCTAGGTCGCTCGATTTTGTTTGATGAGATCTGGCCACATGCGATGCTCTTCTCCATCATTCATGTTTGTATGCACGTAAACCCATCACCGCCACTTTGCCCTAATTAACGCAACCACTATATCGCCCTAGAGGCCGATCGAACACCATCGATACGTGCGCCACCCCAAGCTCCTCTCATGGCCCAAACGATGTGAAGCTCGGCGCTATATTGGCTATGAAAATCGAAGTTGAACGCGTGGCTTTTAAGCACAATTGGCTGACGATTACTATAATCAATCATCACCGTATAGGTTTGAAGCTCCCATTTCCCTATATAATTTGTTAGTTGAAGATTTTTGGAATAGATCGATGGATTGAAAGAAAATAAGGTGAAAAGAATCGACAATTCTCGGCCACTAAATGTAAATGGCAGCCAGAAACCCTAGCTGAATTAGGTTTTGCAAAAATGAAGAAAACATGCCCTCTTATAGAAAATTTGACAACACTGTTCATCCGAAAAAAATTCAGACTCGAAACGAAGCGTGCCGCCTGGCGTTTATAATGTTTTACCCTATTCCGAACTCAATGGAATATAGGAAGCCAATTTGATCGTATTTGAAAGATAGGTTTTCAAAACGAATATTTAAATTTAGAATTTCACTCAAACCAATTTCTCCGTGTTTTAGCTTGCCCCGGACAAACTGTACATCCGATTGACACGTAATTTGAAATCCTACAATAATTTAACATTATGGATCCAATGAAACTAGTTTCGTTGAAATCCAAGACTGTTTGAAAAATGACCATTTTCACTCGTTAATTAAATATTAAAATATTCAATTTCTACAATTTAACTTTTAATTCAATTTTAAAAGTTCTTTAACATCGTTCTAATTCAAATATGATTTAATTCAACTTTATAAATATTTTCATTCACATTAAATCCAATTTCCAATTATTTCTACAATTTCAAATGTTGAATTAACAATTTAATTATCTAATTAAATTCACTATATTCGAAATATAATTTATTCAGCCTATAAAATTAAGCTTTAAATATTTAAAATTAATTAAATATACAAATTTAAAATGACTGAAATTCTGGGTCGTTACATTTCCACTCTCTGTTGAAACCTTTTCTTTTCTTGATTCAACTTGTCTAAATGAATAAATTTCTCACCTGAGAATACAAGTTAACAGATCTGTGCATCCATTAACACAAAGATCCTTTCAAAAAGGAGTCAGCTTGTTCAATCCTGAGCGAATTGTCATTAACTTTTCCTTATTTGTTATTTTCCCTGCCTTTAGGGCCTCCAGGTTGACTCTCTTTAAATATTCATTTAGTGGTTCCTCAGATTCTTGTCTAATGGTTGTCAAGAGACTAAAATCCATAGGTATATTTTTGAACACATAAAATTGCATAACAAATTCATAAGAAAACCATTCCTATGTACGGTTTGTTTTCTCTTCATAGTTCTTATACCACTTAATTGCCGTACCTTGAAAAGTTGCCGGGAAAAGTTTGCAACGAATGGCCCCAGAAGCATTATAGAGATCCAATTGTGTTCCAAAAGCCAATAAATGATCCTCTAGGTTTGTTGTTCCATCATATTTTAATGAAGGGATCCTAATGTGAGGGGAGATTGTGATTTTTGTAATTTCCTCTGAGAAAGGAACTTTTGGCAGGATAATATACTTCTTCATTTCAGGGAATGTTTCTTTTGTTGTGTCTTTGATAGCATCGTAGGAGGTATCATTTTCCGATATTATATCATTGAGTTGGCCAAGAATCTTCACGTCTCTTCTTTCTTCGCGTTTAGCCTTTCCCTTATATTATATTTAGTTTTGAGCTTGTGCCTTATGTTCACCTTCCATGAGTTCCTTTATCATTAGGGTCCCCAAAGGATGTACTCTTTCTAAAAGTCTTTGCATGGGTATAACCTGTTATGTTGAAAGATGGAGTAATATTTTCTTCAAGGTTAGTAGTGTGAACAGCCTCTTCATCAAGCCCGCTAAGCCTTTTAGATTCCATTTTCCTATAACAAAATCTCTATAATTAGTTCAAGTGGAAAGAACAAGATCGGAGGTTCGAGCCCTCCTTCTAGCGCCAAAAATGTTAACAAGAAATCTTGTCAACATCCCTAATGCTTTGATAAGATTATTTAGTTTGGACATAGCTATGAGGATAAGATAATTCTCACTCTTGAAAGTGTGTCTTTGAATAAATTATCTTAAAAGAATGATGAACAGTCATCTCTATTGATATTATCAAAAGGTTAATAATGTTATTACAACCCTTCTACTAGGTTAAATATGTATTATATTTTCAAACCTTTCGACCTTGTCGAAAGGTTATAAGCATGACCAGCCCAACCTCCGTCTTGGTTGGGGTGGAAGAAAATAGTCCAACCTTTCGACCTTGTCAAAAGGTCGTTAATAGGATCTCCCAACCTTTCGTTAGATTGAAGTAGATGGAAGTTGCTAGACCTTTTCGATTTTGTCAAAAGGTATGACCAGACTTCTCCAATCCTTTCGATTAGGTTGAAGTAACTCTTAGTCAATTAGCTTTCGGAAATCGATAACTTGAAAAATTCCATCTCCTCTTAAAGTTGAAAGAAGTTATGGTTGACATGTACCACCTCCTTCTTGATCGTTTCGAAAAGTAATGTATGAAACCTTTTGACATTGTTATAAGGAGAGGCATAGCAAATCGCCAACTTTAAGTGCTTTTAATTCGTTATTTTCCCTTTCTTTCTATGGAACCTATTCGAAGGGTTTATCAATACTTAAAGAAGTAGATTCCCTTCGAATTAATCCATCATTAGCGGTTGTAAGATATACAATCCAGGTCTTCATTAGAAAGTATTTCTTTCAACTAAGTCGAAAGGTTTTCCACCTTTCGAAGTAGTCCTAGATTATATCTTAAACCCTATTTACTTTTTCCGATATAAGACCAATTAGTTATCCCCATAACCATGCATTTAATATATGTAACACATCGTCATTAATTTGCATAATGTATAAATTCCGTTGATGATGAGCTAGGATGGGAAATATCCACGTCGATCTTATATAGAGAGAGCATAGATCAAAAGAGATTACGAGAAAAGGTTAAAGTATTGTGCAATTCATTATTAGACTAGCTGATGATTTTAGTGATTCTACTCGTTGCCAACATCCACCATAAGCGAGCCAACTCCATTTATTCATTTCCAAATGAGTTACAAAAAATTGAGATTTCTCCCCAATTCGGTTAAGGGTTTTTTCGAATATAATTATCACTATGAAAGTAGAGAAAAGAAGGTGAATCCAATGTTCAAAATTTAGTCCCCAAAATTGGACCCCATGGGTCTTATTTATAGATGCCGGCGGCCCACCTTCCGGCTTCATGCTTTCGACTGAGTCGAAAGGTCCCCCAATTTTATATGCTGCCTTCATCCCTTTGAGTTCATCGAAAGGTTATGAACCTTTTGACTGTTAAAAAAGGTTAGGGGTCTCTTTCGCTTCTTGGCTTATCTCTTTTTCTTTCTTGTTTTCTACCTCGTTGAAAGATCTCCTCTTTGTATTCTGTTGTGAACCTTTCGATCTTGTCGAAAGGTTTGTCTTCCATATGCTGTCACGAACTCTCTAACCTCATCGAAAGGTTTTCTTCCGACATTTTCGAATGGTTTGTCTACAACATGTTGTTCTGAACCTTTCGATATTGCCAAAAGGTTTGTCTTCAATATGCCTTTATGGGCATTTCGACTTTACCAAAAGGTTTGCCGCTCTTATGTTTTCGTTAACCTTTCAACTACATCGAAAGGTTTTCCTTTTACATCTTTTGGAAACCTTTCGACCTTGTCGAAAGGTTTGTCTTTACTTGAACATTGCTAAGAGTTTCTTTTCGATCTTTGCCGACCTATGAGTGTCTCTATCTTCATAGCACCTTTCGACACTATCGAAAGATATCCTAGATGTGCTCAACCATTTCGAAAGGCTTCTTAGGCTTTCGAAAAGGTTACTTTAGAGAAAAACCTTTGACTTCGAAAGGTTTGGTGCATAGTTGAAACGAACGCTATAGATTGCTTTCGAAAGGAGCTTTGAGGTCATCATTAATTTCTCATCTGTGTTGAAAGGTTGACTATGGTGAAATGCTCTGTTTGTTTTCATCTGAGTGGAAGGCTTTACACTGTATGAGTAACTGGACTTTTTAAACATCCTTTTTAAGTCTTTTAGAATGAATTGGATTATCACTTCATCGAAATTCCAATCTGATTATTCTTCTTTCATACTTCTGCCTTCGAGGAGATTTTATAGTTAATAAGGAGCAAATAGTAAGTCGAACACTTGAGACAAATGAGTCCAAGTGTAATAAGAGAAATAAAGAAGGGATCTTACATCTGGAGAGACAGAACCCATTGAAGAGGTATAGGCATTGAATGAAGAAATACTCATTTTCGAAGTAGGAGCATTTATTGTTAAGGTCCTCTATAACTCTTCATCGGCACTAGGCCTCGATGATTACATAGGATGGTGAGTCTTAATGATGATTAAAATGCAGAAGAATGGTTAGCTTATTGAAGTTCGAAGGCTGTTGAATTCGATTCATGAAATGCACAAACAAGGAGCTCAAGAGAGCATACTTGTTTAGGTGAACTTGCTATGGAGCTAGCCTATGCTCTTCAAGAATAATGTACGTGAAAGGATTGGAAGGCAATATAGCATCGCCAAAACTCATATATCAATTATATGCCCTATATCCCAGTAGAGAATAGAGTTCTCGTTCACCCTATGAAGGGAGAAGCACATTGCTTTCAAGAATCCTGTGTTGGTGTCATATGTTTTGAAGCATCTTAAAAGTAAGAATATCGGCACCTTCTCTAGTGGATCATCCAGAACTCGAAGACCAATATATTTATATGCCGGAGGAGGCACTTCTTGGAGTTGGACAACTATCCTCTATAGCTTTGTGGTGATTTTATACCTTGGCATCGGTCCACAAGTGAGGAGATTGTTGAGCTATACTGGACAGGAAAACTTGGCGTTCAACACAGTCATGTATGTTTTACTTCAAATAATAAGCCCATGTGACCAACATCTAATATCTAAAGGATGTCGTTCTGTATTGACTGATCGGATTTAAGCATTGGCTGGGGTAAGTGGAAGTTTTAATCTATGCAATTGAGTTTCATGTCCAAAACACAATGAATGGACCATCATATGTAGGTAACTCGCATATGCTAGAAAACAATCCATGCCGTATGATGGAACTATGCATCAGATCTTACCTATTATCGTCGGATAATCGATAACGGAACCATTATCTAGAGCGGAATGGAAGTCTCTTATTTGTAGTAACATTGGATGGTGCAATAAATGGATATGTTATGCAATGAAGTCAATCTAATGTCAAAATATGCTCAATGTGACCGTTCTTTAGAAGAAAACCATCCTATTGACTTTTGAATGGACGTATGATTGGTCCGGTGCCAAATGGGGTTGTACAAGGCACTTTGGCGATCAAGAACATGGAGTTGGGGAAGTTGGATGCTTTTGCTATACATAACCCCAAAAAAAAACTTAGACATAACCAGGAAAAACCCTAGGAAAATATAAGGAATGTCATAGCCAACACCAAACCACTCAAGATCTTCTATCATGACCTTAACCATTGCAATAATTATAATTAATGACCAGATATCACCACTATGGCAGAAGGCGGCATCCATCCTACCTTATTATTGTCAAATCAAATCAAGGTCTTAGACTTGAAAAGGAATTAGATTCGAACACTTTAAAAGGGTTTGGTGGGAAACTCAAGGACTTGTTGAAAGTGGTGGCTATTTGAGGTCGTGATGGCGATGAGGAAGCGTTAGGGTCGAAGCCTGGATATTAACGATTGGCTTTGAGCATTAGGGTGGAGTATGGTTTATGGTCGATGATGGGAGACTTTAGATCTTAGTAGGAAAATCACGATAAGAAGCAGTCGACACAGGAGGCAAAAAAGAAATGAGAAGTGGAAAGGATTATCACAAGTCTTGAGTACATATACTCAGGGTCAAGTAAAACCACTTGATATCGAGTGGTTTCACTCGGTATTGAGGTGTTTTTGAACTAAAATTAGGAAATAAGCATTATGAAGAATAGCATAAAAGATTAAGGCATGGGACGATCTCCATAGCGTAGATCTTGTCCTTGGCACGAAGAATGGAATTTCAGCTATGAAAAGTAGTTAAAAGAATGCTTAAAGAATGAAGGAAACGCTTCAAAGCACCATGAACAACTAACCGGAACTCATAGATAGTTGGTAATACTCATCTTATTCTAGAGCATGCTTTGTTTCTAATGAAAGCAAACTCTAGGGGATCGAGTGTTATCCGGTTGTTTGACCAAGTAGATTTTCACTGGATTTAGAACGTTAAGACAAAGAGGAAATAGTTCATGAACATAGAAACATGCTCAAATGGATGAGAAGATCATACTCAAGAAGTCGTAAAAGCATAGGATCAAAATGGACCACTCGGTATCCATCCCTACCACTCAATATTGAGTCCTTTTTTCTCCACTTTGGACTCCTAAAACAACTTGTACATGAAGCTATGGGTCAAGTGATTTCCATGGAGTTCTCTTCTTGAAGAATACAGAGACAACTCTAAGGATTTACCAAAGGAAAGCAAAGAAAGTAGAGATGAACAAAGTAGTATTAGGAACCTCTTAGGAATAGACTAATCACAAAGGAAAAGGGTTTGAAATGTAAAGAATTGATGATAACAGATCAAAAAGGGGAAGGGGAAGGAAATTCCCTTAGAAAAACCGATTAGTATCGAGTAGTTTCACTTGGTACTGAGTGGTCCTTCTTGGCAATTGCACCTTGTTTCTCTATCCTATATTCTTGGGCTTGGATCTGTACTTAATTTTTAGCGGGCCTATGATTCTACTGACTAGTCACTCTATAAATACAGACTCTGTTGCTAGTGGAAAGGGACTTTTTTGGTACTTCATCTTCTTCATCTCCTATCTCATCTCCTTGTAGTCACTAAGGAAGCTACTATTTGTTATTCTAGGCTTTAGATTAGCTAAACACTTGTACTAATGATCCCAAATCTCCCAAAATAGCTCAAAACTCTCTCAAATCTACAATTCAATAAACTCTATAGTGAAGGTAAGACAAAGATTGCCAAAGCACTGTAAAAACCTTTGTGTTCTTATTGTTACTCTTAAGCTTCCTACTAGGTCTTGGTATCTCGATAGGTTTTAGGGTATTGTGCTACTTTTGGCGTCAACAAAGACCATTGGGGGAAAAGAAATATGTTGGAAGATTTGAAAGTGGTGTAGTACATGGTTTTATTATGCTGTTTGAATAACAATCCATCGACGGACTGAAGGGAAATAGGTAGAATGGTAGTCCTTCAGCAGGCATAGCAAAACTATATGCTGAAACTGCAACGTTTTTCCTATCTTTTAGCCTGTCTCCAAACCTCCGAAAATTCTAAAAAAAATCACATAAATACTTGAGCACATAAAGTAGATTATATTCAATTATGAAGTGATTTAGATATCCTCTAAGTCATTTCAACAAAACGCTACTACAAGGACTCAATATCCGACAAAATCAACACATATCTATTTTGAGTTTGAAGCTCATCTTCGAGTGTTGCTGCAGATTTCTAATGATTAATTTCCACTTAATCATTTATTGCTTGCTTCCATACTCTATTATCTCCATAGTTTGTAGATCGGTAAATTTATAGCTCTTTATTTTGTTGATTGTCATTATGAGTGTGTATTCACATTTCTCAGTCTAGCGTACCTAAACAACTTTATGAAATTTGTTAGTATCATTGTCATACATTTGTTCTCATCAAAACATAAGATATATGTTTTTAATAATACTTGAAATGATTGCCTTTTCGACGCTCGAATGTTGACATCAAGTATATTCACAGTATTCACATACCAAGCACCCAAGTGCTGGAAAGACAAAAGTTAGGGTAAAATAAAAAAAGAAACAGAAGAAGGAAGAAGTACACGATATCAGAATCTCACATAAAAATTAATAATATATAATATCTTAAAGATCTTTACAAAAGAAGACTTTAACAATCAAAGCAAACTAACATATCAAAAGACTGGACAATCATAATTGTTTGTCCTTACAATTTCTGATACAAATACGTAAAACAATGCAGTGGAAATAAGAAACTATGGTAGGTAATCTTCCAGCTCGTTTCCAAGAGCTCTAATGAACATCAACAAAATCTATAAATATACACGTGGTTGACTTAAGAATTATAAGAAAAATAACATCCAGATCAGTCTGGTAAACCAGAGCAAGAAAGTCAATCATATGGATTCTTATATTTATAAAACTCTTGAAAAATAAAGGTATTTCGTAAGATCACGCTGCAAATAAACATGGATGAGTTTTTATCTTACAATAACTAAACCAATTCATAAGAAATTTAAGTGATATTATAATAATATCTAAGGTTTAAAATAAATATAAAACATAACTGGAATGGTTATATTGATTACATTCAACAACATACTAGAGTACATTTAAAACCGCTGAGGCACATTCATTTAAATGGATTTTCTACAGAGACGCCTTCAACATAAAAACTTAAGCGGATCCCATACGATAAGGATCTAAAGGTACCTTCCAAGCGTCATATATCTCTAGATAAAATACACCATAAGTAAAACACAACTGATCCATGCCCGAATGAGCGAACCCAAACCACATGGAAGCTAAGTATCATTAAATCCTGCCGACCAACGTATAGATAAGCATACTCTAGATAATGGAGTTGATGTACCCCTCTGGGTTAGCAAAACCCATGGATCAAGCAAGCTACTCTGTCTTTAGTCATTTTTCCATTGTCAAGGCTACGTTCGGCATCATACACAAGAGTCTTCAATACTCGAACAAATCATGAATCCTTAAATAGATTCCAACATCTTGAACAGATCTCAAAACCACAAATGAATTCTAGCATCTCGAACAAATGCACTTTCCAGAAATAGAACATATATCTCAATCTTGAAGTAGTTTTCAGTAAGTAGAACACTTGCCGATCTCTATCCCCTCAAGACCAAGTTGATTAATTTGGTAATATTCAACAATAATGTAAATGATCGTATAAGGGAACTAATTCCCGTATACTCTCCATAAGCAATTAAATATACAAGCGCTATCAATTCATCCAAAGCATGATCAAATCACACAAACGACTTCTAATCCCTTTTTAATTAATTTCTCCTTTATTAATTAAAACCTTTTTTTATTAGTAAAACTCCTTTTTATACGATAAAACTTCTTTCATTAATCAAAACTTCCTTTATCAATTAATACTCCATTATTAAATAAAGCTTCCTTTATATACTTGTATATGTAATTAATTTCACTTTATAAAAGATATATACTTGTTTCTACTATTTCACTATTTATTAATACTCTTTTCAATACTTCAAAAGTATTCATATACTTATCTCAACGGTATAGGTATATTCACAAATCATTTAACAAGATTTACTTACTTACAAACATAATAAAAGAAGATAGAAACAAATGTTACTCAAAACTAGTATTATAACCCTATCTCTTTTATAAATTAAACTTTCACATTTTTTTATTTTAATAAATGATCCAACTTATTATTATCTTTAAAATATCGATTATTAAAGAACAAAGTATTTTCTTAAGGTTTAAAGATAATTGTTACTTAAACGTTCGTTATAACAAACCCAAACACATTTCACACTCAACCATTTTCTTTAAATTTTCTTTCAAAGATTTAATTACATTCAAGGGTTAAAGACAAGTGTTACTAAAACATTCATCGCAACCAACCCAAAACATTTATTCATAGTTATTTCCTAAATATTCACTAGTAAATATCTAATTATATTCCTTGGTATAATTAGTAATAAGGTTTAAAAACAAATGCTACTAAAACATTATTTACTACAACCCACAACGATTTTATACTTATCATTAGCTTTAAAACATTTAATTTAAGGATCAAAGCATATCTACACTCATTAATTAAGGTAATACACTTTTAATTAATTCCCCAAAACCATTTATTTTAACTTAAGTGTTAAAATCCAAAATTCCTTTATTATATTTATAAAATAATTAACTTGCTTTTTAAAACTTATATAGAAATGCTTTTAAAATACTTACGTTGAAACACTTTAAGAACACTTTAAAATATATTATAATTATTTACAAAGAATCTTACATAAAAATAAAGAATTTTGAAATAAATAGAAAAACCAAAATAAACATATCTTATTTTAAAAACCATATACTTTAAAAATTCATAATTAATTATTAAAAATATATTTGAACATGAAACAAATTTTAAAATACACTAATGTAAGTTAGAAAACAATCCTAATAAGATTAGAGAAAAATATTTAATTTAAATACCATTTTTATACAATTTATAGCTTCAAACAGTAAAGATAGAATTTCTAGAAATGTCTTCTAAAGTTGTGTTTCATGTTTTATTTTAACATGTTCCGCTACAACTTTGTCTAGTTTTCAACGCACTAACAAATGATTTTTGATCCATTATTTTTTAAATATTTAGTATACTTTGGGCACTTAAAAATCATGAAGAAAAATCCCAAAGGATAGCTTTTAATTATTTTTAAAAAATTCCGAAAATAAGGTATTTTTCCGTAGTGCTCGTATAACGACTATTTCGCTGTAACTTTTGCCACTTCATTCAGCAAGAAATTAAATGATTTAAGCTTCAAAATTTTTATAATAAGAATAAAATATTATTCATTTGTTAAAATGTTAAAGAAATATTAAGGAAGTCTCTGAAAAATAAAATTTATTTCTCAAAAACAAGTTATTTAAAAGTGTCGATATAACGACTATTTTTGCTTCAAACTTTCTTAGTTTTATTCAGTTAATTTCGCAATTTTACAAACTAATTCCTTGTTATTTAAAACACTTAACTTTTTTAGAGAATAAACATTTATAATTTCTGCATAGGTAAGTTCTTAAATCACCAAATTTTACAAGTTAAATTTAGGGATTCAAAGTGTATCTACATCGACTACCGCTATATGAATAATTCCATATTCAATATCCAAACATTCTAATATATGTCATTACTTATGTTCATTCAAACAACATAAACCAAGGCCTTCCAAGGCATAAAAAATGCATAAATAATATGCTATTCAAAGCATACAGATATGAGTCTATGACCTTAATTTGTCAGGTTTTATTATCACAGTTTTTAGCAAGCAAATTAATAAGTTTTCAACAAGCAATTTGTCAAGTTACCATTTTTCATTCTAGTTAGGATAACTCACATTTATCGAAAAAAATACTGCCATATTTCACCAACATCTAAGAAGCATCAAAACCTCATTCTATACAACCTAAGCACATTCCCAAGCTCTGTTTCCCCAACATTGCTCACGGCCTAGCCACGTCCCTTCACTTTTGCTCACGGCCATGCACCAATCATCCCTATTGTTTCCGCTCGTGGCCTTGTTTGGGATATGGTGCTCCATTTCATTATAATCCACATTTCCAACATGATTTAATGATGTTTTCAGGCTTACTTTAGAGTATGGCAAAGCCTAGTTAATAGGTACTCTAATTGAGAAAGTTTAGGAGAGAAGAGGGTGAAAGCTTTGCAACCTGGATATGTGAATTTGTGATGGAGAGCCTTATGTGCTTATTTATAGGCTTAAGAATGGATGGAAAATGACCTTGGATACCCTTCCTTTGCCATAAAAAAAAGGACTCCAATATAACAAAGCCATACCTCCAATTTTCCAAGCCATGCCTTAGTACCAACACACCATACTTTTTAAAAGTCATTCCTTAATTTAAGGGTCCTTTAGTCCTCTTTTACTTTTACTAATTATTTTTGTTTTAATTAAATTTTTATTATTATTAATGAGATTTTTACTTCCTGTTAATGTGTTTGTTACTATACGAGTTCCAAAATATTTATACAACTTGTATTGAAGAAAAAGTTGATTTTTAACAAAACTTTTTCCGGCCACATTTTCAGTATTTCTACAAAGTATATATTTTTATAAGAAACACTATAAAATTAAGTTCCTATCAATAGTAATTAAGTACGAAGGGGTTAATAAGGTTGTACATCATATTTATTCATATTAAATCTTAGATACAAATATTTAAATATTCAGATATTTAAATATGATGTGTTTAAAATTTCAAGGTCGTTACATTCTTCCCCCTTAGAATACTTTTCCTCGAAATTCTAGCACAAGAAACAAAAGAAACAATCCCTCAACCATATTTAACAGTATTATAATTACTAGAAAATAAAGATAACGATTTGCCCAGGTTCAGAAACCTTCTCATTGTACAAGAATGATGGATAAACCACTAAGCATACCTTACGTTCAATAGTCCTAAGTTATTGCTTAGTCGATTATTCATACTACCTCAAATAATTCAAAGAGTTCTTCCCCAAACTCTCCATAAGCTAACAAAACATAGTATTCAAATATACTAAAGCCCGTACGATTTACATACATCATCCAAATGCAATATCAAATCGATCACTTGCTTGATCATATAGATTTCACTTTCAAACTAGTGTAGATCATTTGACCTCTCTAGTGCAGACTATGATCTAGTTCCTTGATTAGAAACTTCCATTCTCCTTTCATATTCATATATTACGATGGAAAAATTTAGAATCATATCAAAAATCTGTATTAAGTTTTCATCGTCAAGAATCTAGTGAAAAGAATCCTAACTCGGATCGATGTATATGACCTCGAAATCATATACTCGAACCCTAAATCAAGAACTATTAAGCGAATAAAATGATCAATGCACAACTTGCATACTTTATTCCATTAGTTTCTTGAATAAACCAATTATTTTTTAATTCATATTTGTTTTAATTTATTTCTCAAAAACTATTTATGCCACATTCCTTAAAACATTACTTAAGTTTATAAACATTTTATAAAGACTTATCTTCACTTATAAAACACTTTATTAAAACAAAATTTTATTTGAAAACATTGCAAGACTTAAATTCATTACTTGCATAATACTCTACTATATATATGAGTACATACAAAATATTCTTTTACATTTTTACTTCCTAAAATTTCGATGAAGGTCTAAAATAAATCTGGATCTTATAATAGAGTCAACCTTCTAGACTTCATAATTCATCAGGACAGGCAAGTAGCTAGGTAAAGTAGGACTTTTGTATCCAAACTCAAGAATAAAGTCTACTTTCCTTGAACAACCCAAAAGTAAAACGTTTATTAGTTGGCCTAATAACATCGAATGATCTATTTTACCAGGATGCTTAGAAAGTTTTAAACTTGTTTTAATTTACTATATTTTCATTTCTTTTCAAATTAAAAGTTATAAAAAATTCAACTTTTATAATTTTACAAAAATACTTAGTTTCAATTTCTACATCAATTGGGGAGTTTTCAACCGTCCAAAATCATTGAAAATTCCATTTTATTTCAATAATTAAAAACTAACAAACAACATATCATAATAAGATGCTTAACTAAACTACCCTAATGCATATGATATGTGCCTCCATAATATAACGTAATAGAAACTTAAGAATTAAATGCTAGGTTTAATTTCAAATCATTTGAAATAATAATATATACATATATATTTTTGAATATCAAATCATACATTTTAGGATTAAGCCAAAATATATTCAAAACCAATTTTCCAAAATATTTTCTTTAAAATCGATTGAAAAATTCATGTAGATCGAGTAACAAAATGATACAAGGAATTAGGTGCTACTAAGAAGTATTATATATCACCTTTACTAAGAAGGGTAATACTAAGAGAAGTGCTTACCATCTGAACACATCTCTCGTTCACTTTTAGTTGATTTCAAGCCACTTGAACCAGCTAACATAAACAATTACTTTGTTTCCCGAATCGACTTGTTGATTCTAAGAGTAACCTCAAAATTGAATAAATATTAAAACTATTTTCAAAACATTACCCTTTAAAATAATTTAAACTAATACTTTTACTTTTTACTCTGAACTCCTAGAAAACACTTTCAAAAACACCAAGGTTTAAGTCCATAAATTCTCCGTTTAAATCATTTTTGTTTATAAATCATATTTATATAAACTGTATTTTTAATAAACCATATTTATATAAACCATATTTATATAAACCATATTTTTTTATAAAAAATTCCTTTCTCATATAAAATCATTTCACAACATTTATTCTTAAAACACCTCATCGTTCATTTAGGATATAATAAACAACTTTTAAAATTAATTTTAACCCAATTAATTTTAATCCAAAATTATCACCGAACTCCTTATAGTCAAATTGTAAAAGTTAATTTAGAAGATGTTTGTTTCAATGTTCCTATAAATTACTACCTACCCAATCCATGTTGAAAATGATAAATTACTTATAAATCAACAAACAATCATCAATGCTCCTAAGCTGGCCAAGCATGATCTAAACAAACTATAAAAGGTAATAATTGAATATTGTCGTTTACCAACAAACAAACACATCATAAATATATTAATTGTTTGAAAATTATTCTTTATAATCCTAGGTAAAATTATTTCATTTTCTAATTTCAATACTATGTCGGTTTGTCTTGTTCAACTATTTAGGAATCCCCATCGATACCATAGTGTCCAATGTACCAATCAAAATTCATAAACCACTCAACAAACAAATTAACACAATATAAACCATTTTTATAGCACTAACATGCTTCCATATATATTACACTTAACTTATAATAGGCATTCCATTACCATATCTCTTAATAACCTATACCCCACCCAATGAAGGTTCTCGCTTAACCTTCAGTTCTGATACTAAGCTGTAACAGTCTCTTTTTTAACCCTCAAATGTCGACATCAAATACATCCATTGTATTTATGTGCCGAGCACCCAAGTTCTATAAAGATAGAAAGTTAATGTGAAATAAAAAACAGAAACATAACAAGAAAGAAGAACATAATATCAAAATCTCACATAAGGAACAATAATATATGATATCTCAAAAATCTTTACAAAAGATACTTTAACAATCATAGAAAACTAACCTATCAACAGCCTGGACAGTTAATACTACATGTCCTTACAATCGCTAATATAAATACATAGAATAATGCAACGGAACTAAGATTATCACGGTAAGTAATCGTCCAACTCCTCTCCAAGAGCTCTAATGAACATCAACAAAATCTGGAAATATACTCATGGCTGACCAAAGCATTATAAGAAAATAACATTCAGATCAATCTGGTAAACCAGAGTGAGAAACTAATTCATAAGGATTCTTATATTTATAAAACCCCTCAAATATAAAAGTATTTCGTAAGATCACGCCGTAAATAAACATGAATGGATTTTTACCTTAAGATAACCAAACCATTTCATAAGAAATTTAAGGGATATTATCATAAGGCCTAGGATTTAAAACAAATATATAACATTGTCCGTATAACAACCCTGTTGTTAATTACCTAGTTAATTAAATTTAATTATGGTTAATAAAATTCTAAATTGTAATTTTTGAATTTTAACTATGTAATAAAATCCAATTTTGAACGATTGATTCAAATTAATGAAAGAATGAAGTTTTTATTTCTTGGAGAGGATTTTAATTTAAAATTAAGGTATTGTTGATCTTATAGTTAAATATTTTGATAATGAAATGAGATATTAGTTTAGAATTTTAAAGTGATAAGAAAATATGATTTTTATTTGTAAAACTAATTAGAGTATATGTTGGTTTATAAGTGTATATATAAAGCAAACAAAAGAAAATGACATTCCCTTTTTCTTATTGGGATATAAGATAACTATTTAGCCCATTTAGCAACCTAAGATAAGCATAAACACATCAATCCACTTCTCATTATTTTCATTTCAACCAATTTGTAGAATTTGAGAATAAACATCTTTATTTCATAAACACTAGAAATTAAATTCAGTCCCAAATCAATCATTAACTTAAGGGCTTTACTAATTAATTGAAAGGTTGTCTCTTTCATCTTGTGTTTCATCTATTGGAGGATTCAATTTAAGTCTTGCCTTGTTGGTAATCTCTTTTTCCAAATTGCTCAAATTAACTTAGGATTATAGGATAAAGGTATTTGCTTAAGAGAATCCGAGTTTTGGTGATCATTTTAAGTCCAATTAGGTGATTTAACCTTACACTACTAAACTCTAATTCCTTTCATGTTGCTGCTTGCTAATATATATGGAAAAATGATTGATTTTCTTTCATTCTTTTGTGGTATTCTTGCTTCAAGCTGTTAACTTTCTATTTGCTAAAATATAGGATAGTGATTCATTATTATTTATGATCAAATAGATGTTTTGATGCCTTGAAATCACTTAAAGGGCTTGCTTGAACACCTTTAAATCAGCTGCACAAAACACCGGAACCAAAAGAAGCCATTTGGGTCCGATCGGAGGGCGACCAGGAGCTGAAATAGCTCCAAGTCATGACCACAGTGGTTCATCGGTGTACTGTATTGGTGGCATGCGCTCTTGGGGCTATTTTAGCTTGGCAAACAACCTCCGACCCACCTTTTTCTCGTTCGTTCGTTGCATGTTCTTTGATGCTTGTTTCTTGTGTTGTGTAGAATCTTTTGCACTTCTTATACCATCCATTGAAACTAGTTTTATAATTCATACTATACATATAAGGAGATAATGCAGAGTTGCACTCTATATATCCATTTATTTATGTGTTAGATATTGTGTTCGTTTGCTTTTTTTGTCAATTTTTGATGATTTTGGTTGCCAAAATTTTTGAGTTTGGATTCTCAAATTTGAAGAATTCAAGTTGGGTTAGTTTTGAATTTAATTACTTTGTGTAACCAAATTACTCAATTTAGTTTTATTGGTTAGTTTAATTGCTTTCAATAACGGTTCATCGATTATAGATGAACTCATTGAATAAAATGTTTGAGTGGAGTTTACTAATCCATTAGTGAATATTTGAATTTCACCAACTAGTATGAGATGCTATGGTTAAATTCTTGTGGCCTTTTTTTGGAAAGTATTTAACACTTTAGGGTTGTTTTCTCCCTTGGTGTTCAACATGGGGCTGATAGTTCCTTAAGAGAATATAGTTCAAGGTTTCTAGTAGTATCCGTAATGAGTGAGATTTACTAGCTTATAGCAGATACTTGAATTTCGCCAAAAGGTATGGAACCTTTTGGTTAATTTTGTGATTACTAAAAGTGATAGTATTTGGCATTTTAGAGTTTACTCTCTTTTGATATTCGACGAGGCTAATAGATCCTTAAGAATTATACTTGTGGTTTTTTCCCCGATATTGGGATCAGACGAGACTTTGTTTTCCACGGTCCTTATAATCGGTTGAGATACGAGGTTTTGTTTGTTTTCCTTGATTATTGTGATCGGTCAAGACTATGTGTTACCCTATCAATGTGATGGGTCGAGATTCCAGTTCAACGATTGATTGAGATTTTGTTTTCTTTCATGTTGAGATATTTGCACTTTCTGCAATTTAGGGTTTGATGACTATTCTGTATTTTCATGCTTTAAATATGCATATTTCTTGAGATAAATTCTTAGTTAAATCATCTTAGCGACTAATCTATATTATAATATAATATACCTTTATTTTATTTCCTTTTCTCACACTTTGGGATATTTAGATGTCATCCGATCCAATTATTCTATAATACTTAGGTCAGGCGGAGACTTCTCAGGTTTCAGGACATGCAAGTTTTTGACTAAGTGTGCTTACAGAAGATAGATCATTTTGACATTTTGATTTTATCTTCAATAGGATATTTGTACATATAGGACTATGGGATGTATTATATAAGATAATGACCTATTTGGGTGAATAGTATGGGAGTCTAGTATTATATTTTGTAGACTCACATTATGTGTTTCGTATGATGTATGTTATTCCGCTATGAGCTATGACTATTGTTTCATATGATATACTGTTCAAATTTTTGAGAAACCAATGCTTATTGCTATAGACTGAAACTGGGCATGTCGAAAATTTAATCCTGATTTTCATTAGAAACAGTAAATATGACGTGTCAGTGTTAGTTTAAAGATATATTGACATTTGGTCGTCCATAACAAGCCATGTTCTTCATGTTATTAGACAACATTACTTCCAACGTTCTATAATAATATGGGTATAACAATAGGGTCATTACAGTTAGTATCATAGTAGAGTCAGAACATTATAACATATAATATCACAAATTCGATACCTAGATAACTGTGTCCCGTCCCTTAAGGTGTATGGTAGATAGTTAACTTTATTATCTAATTAAGGATAGGAATAAAAATTGATTATGGGATAATCATTTGTGATGTACTTTGATTTTAACTTGTCATTTTATAGAGTTTGAATTGTGCAAAATAGGAATATTGTATGAGGCAGACCTAGAGTTATTTGACGACCCACATTTCTGACTCCTAGAACGACAATTAATACATCCATGGTATTCACGTGTCATTGCCCAAGAATTTGAAAGACAAGTTATCATAGGGAAAAATAAAGAACAGAACAAGACAAAATACAAAAACGTTACAACAAATGGTTACATATAATACAAATGATAAAGTTTAAAATGTTACCCCTTACATGGAGCTATCAGAGTTAAAAAAAAGTACTACATCTAACAGATTTGAAGCTAATCATTCCGACTTGTCATTTTTAGATATAAAATACATCTTCATAATCATACAGTGGAAAGAAATAATTAGAAGACTAAGGTGTCGCTTGCTCGATCATCATCTTCAAAGAGCTCCAAAGAGAAATCTGCTATTTTTGGACTACTCAAATATAATAGAGTACCCAAGAATTTAGGAAAAATAAACAACTGGGGCCAAACAGTATGTCTGGTATGAGTAAAACTTTGAAACAAAAGGGAGCGTATATGTTTGCAACCAAATTAGTGATAAACATCTAAGAAAAGATTTGTGTAGAGATGTAAATGAAGAAAGTAAAACAGAAACTAAGGAGCAGAATTAACTAATAGAATAGTAAAAGCAATAATCAAGAGCACATAAATTTATAGTGGTTCGACGTTGTATGCCTACATTCACTTTGAAGATTATCATTATTGATCCACTAATAATCTAATTATAGCAACAAGAAATAGGAAAAAATTGATTGCAATAAAGACTAAAGTAACTAGTAGTGTAAAAGTCCCCTAAAGTGAACCATGGGGGCTATATTTATAGGAAGAGATGATGAGATATTTCGCAAAGATTTCTACATAAGGCTCTGTAGGTCCATAAGGGCCTACCATAATAATCAGCGTTCTAACTCGACCGTCAGGAATGATCGGCCTAAGTCTAATCGATCCTTTTTCTTATCTCCAACTTTAATCCGATCATTTTTAGAGGGTCCCTCTTGATATTGCTTATGTAGTATGGAATCATTCTGACTTGTAACTTAGGAGATATGGATCGATCTTGGTTGAAATTGGATCATGCACTAGAACATACTGATCGTTTTTAGGACTTGGCTAAAACAATCGTCTACTAACGATCGACTAAATCCAAAATGCAACTTTAGGACTCGCGATCATTTTTGTAATCCCCAATCTTCAATTTGTTGATGTCCTAGAAGTTTCAAATGGATTGGCATGGTGAATCTTGAGATATTGAGCATTCTCCGATAACTTGAACTATGTTATGGATCGTTCTTAATCGATCCATGAAAATCCTTGCTTCTCTGTAACATGTTTATATAAACTATGATCGAGTCCAAATTTGAAATATAACTTCACGGGGTCATGCCAGTTACTCCATGTTGATTGCACCTCGATTGAGTTACGTCCAAATCTAACCAACCATCGTCTATACTACTATATGTAATTGATTCCTAAGGCTGTTGACCATTCATCCTTAGCCATGTCTATGATATCAATGCTTTGCCAAAAGGCGGGATAACATTTTCCCCCCAAAGTACATCTTGTATCATACATGTTGTGCTTTGAATTGTTGTAAGCTAGAACCATCTGAAAGAAAACTATCTGGTTCATCAAATAGTCGTTATCCTTCCATCGGGCTGTTTTCTTGTCGAAGGTCTTATCCTCCTTATTCGTCATGACAATTGCTCGATTTCCAATGGTATAAACATGGGATCACAACTTGTTAACAATCATCTTGTTTTTACCTTAGAAATTTCCATGCTTCAGCAACTTAGCTTAGTTTTCTTCTGGTCGGCTCCAAGTGACTATTTTTTTTTTTTATAGTTTTCAGAAAATTAAAATTTAAAATGTATACTTGTATGTGTATGTTTAAGCACCTGACTCCCGATAATGATTACATGTTCATGAGTCATTGTTAAGTTAATGGAGATAAATTTCTATATACAGTTACTGCCAGGTCATTTTTTCAAGCATGCTATCTTCTGCCCCTTTTTTTCTTTTTTTAATCCATATGTTTTTATATATCCATAATCTTACCTTCTTAGAAATTTTTTTTCAAAAATACTCACGATCATGAAAATGATCAGCATAAGCTAGGTTATGGAATGATCAACATAAGGCTTGGGAGTGGAACGATCGGCATAAGGCTTGGGAGTGGAACGATTAGCATAAGGCTTGGAAGTGAATGATCGTCATAAGGCTTAGATAGGGAATGATTGGCTAAATCTTCAGGCATGGGATGATCCGTTAAACTTTTTAGATTGAAAATGATCGGCTAAATCCCTTTCCTATATAAGCCCCTATACTTAGTCATTTTCTTTCACTCTCTTCCCATCACTCCATTTGACGAAAAAAAGATTCGAGCCTCTTCGCCTTCTTCCTATTGATCCAAGCAATAATCACCACAAAGTCATCATCCTTCAAATCGATTTCATATCCTCCTTCTTCAGATTCAAACTTAGGTCGCATGAATCCTCTACTTGCTTCATAATTTTTAGAATGAAGTGGCTAGGGTTGAGTGAATTCCTACTTTTCTTTATTTTTACAATCATATGCAATGGTAACGAAGTGGCTTGGGATGAATGAGTTACAGCTTTAGCCGATCGATCGTTGATGGAGATGGTACTTTGGACGTAAAGAAGTTGTATGATCGATCATCCATGATCATTCTTGCTCAATCGGCGAATCTCTAGGACATTGGGGCTTGAAGATCACCTAAGAATGATCAGCTATACCTTGGAGTTGGAGGTTTACTTGAATGACTAGTGATGAAAGGCTCATGGTTAATGATCAGCTAATGTAGTCTTAGGGAAACGGTTGGCCTGAATTCATATACATGAACAATTGGACTAGTTTACAAATGAATCTTTCTTTTCATAAAGTGAAATTTAGATGGGTAAGCTTGAACTAAACAATGAGCTTTGGCCTTCCATACTTAAACAAATATTAAAACTTATATACGACTTGCATACGATTTGAACTGCATATTTATTAGCAAATTTCTTTAGAAATATGACATGAACCAATGCCCTTAACTATGATCTTGAAACTCATCAGTAACTTAGATAACAACCAAACTTTTGCCTGCTGATAATCAATTGTGAAACTCAAGCTGCATCGTTTCATGACGGCACATAGAAACAGTTGAGACGGTCAGAAATGACAATCTCCTTGGTTAAACTTCTAAGTCTCGTTGCCTTTTTCGTCTTCAGTTTTGCATAACTTATTACTATATTGAATAGCACCTTATCGCACCACACTAGCACTCATCATGCACTGGGAGGTACATGTTACTTTATCTAATCATAATTTTTACTAAGTTTAATAATAATGGAACTAGAAGTTCGAGGCGTCTTGTAGCTATGCCGGTTGGATCATCTTCCCAAAGGAATAACTCCGACGTAGAATCAAGTTTGACAACTGAAACTAATAATCCATCATCCAGGCATCATTCGGTACAACTAAAAAGCCCAAGTCCTCAATTTGATCTCTTTGAAGTTGTCCATGTCTTTCCGTCGGGGGTTATAAATCCTGCTATCGATACTTTAGAAGATGCAGTCATTCTTAAGAATACTTTTGATTTAGTAGCTTTAAAAATTAAAGAAGATGCTCTCCAAAGAATTTGCATAAGGAATGGAATTCCTTTTGACAACATCTTGGTTCCATGGTGAGATGATAGGGCTCGCACACCCCCTTAAAGGTATACAGCGAGTAATTAGTTTACGTGCTAGGCGGGATGCATCCCGCCTTTTAACTCATACATTCAAAAGATTTTACATTATTTAACGATAGCTCCAGCACAGTTCCACCCAAATGGCTATGCTCTCCTTAATTGTACATATATGGTATTTATAGAGTTCCTTCGTCGTCCTCCCACCATCGTAGATATTTGATTTATTTTTACTTTCAAGCGATGGACAGGGAGTCTCTCGTTTACATTTCTTGAATCGGCAAAGAGGTACCAAATTCTGAACATTGCCGATTCTGACTGGTGCGTGGAACAATATAAGTGCATTTAAAAGTGAATGATTTTTTTCGCTGCCGGCCCGGCTTTGCTCGACAATGGCTGTAAAGACATAAGTGTTGCCCACCATTTTTATGGTAGCATAGAAAAATGATATCAGATTGCCTTCCTGACTATGTTATCCCTTTGCAGTTGTCGTTACCCGGTCTAGTGGATAAATTTGTGATGAGGCAGTCTCAATTTTGAAGAATACTCCACCCGAAGAAATGAATATCAAACATTTTCTTAGGGACAAATGCCTTACAACTTTTTGTTTGATACAGGTGGGCCTCAGCGTAGGGCTAACCAAAATTTCCTAGACGATGGGGATAAGTCCATAGACTGCAATCGGTCAAAATGAAAAACGAGCCGATCTAATGGTGCTTCTAGTTATGAGTGCTCAAGAACTTGTTGATATTGACGTCAAAGGGCATAAAGGCGATGTACTTGGTCATAATGGCAACGAATCCGGTCTTGGAATTGATACTGGATCTTCGCAAGCCTCACAACCCTTGGTTTCTGAGAGGAAAAAGAAGAAAATATTCATACATAAACTTCCAAAAAGTCACCTCTCTGACCAATCCAAGTCATCAATGGCCCCTAAAGTTGTTCAATATGAATCTTCCTCCCAACCGTTGGAGCCTTTGAGTTTACCACTTGACTCTTTGTCTTGTCTAGAAATTCCACATGATCTTAAAGCTTTCCATTTTACTAATGTGAGCATCAAAGGGTTAGAATCTCCCATCAAAATTGGCAATGAGATTCCTACTTCTGGTGGGGAAGTTACAACAATAAGCAACGCTCCTACAACTAATCTATTGGAGGGTTACACTAGAACACTTGCACACACTTGAACCACTCAACACTGCATTGTGCTTGACTCATGATTTTTATTGCTTAGAATTAACTTACTTATGTATTTCTTTGCAGAAATGATGGTGAGGAAGAGGTACATGTTTGATTCTCTCCGGGACGTACATCACCAATCATCGAGTTCGTGCTTTAGCTCTTACCGCGTCAGTCGAGATTATTACGATTCCAACTGTCGCCCCAGCCGTGACCAGGATCATCAAGATAGAGAAGATAAGAGATGATAAGGATAATCCACTTCAGGATAAACATAGATCGAGATCGAGATCTCCTCCTCCAAAGGGTACCGAAAGACCAGTTGATTGTAGGGACTTGCCTATTGATCCCTCTCGCGGCCCTGCTACTATTCAAATTCCTCCACAGCCTTTAGTTGATCTCATTCTCAACGGCAAAGCGATCATCGCCACCATGGCAAATATGCTGTTGCTCATAAGCCTGCCAAAGAAGGTACCGAAGTTGAAGCTGCTACTTAAGATTCTACGATTGATCCAACTGCTCACATGGCACAACTTCGTGAAGAATGTAACGAGCAGATTTTAGACCCTTGAGAATTGACACAAATAGATCCATTGTATCACATGCATAACATTCAATTGCCAAAAATATCAATTTGTTAGGGTGAAAGAAAAAGGTAGAAGATAGAAGGAACTAAACAACATAGAATCTCACAATGTAGCAAATAATATATAATACGACAATGATGCTTATAAGAAGGAAACATCTTTATTCATATATACAACATCAGAGCACAATAGACTTATCCTAAATTTGGACTTATAGAAACCTTTCCTTACATTGACAAACATATAAATTCTATAATACAACAAAACAAAAATATACGTTAATACATCTTGCCCGTCCAGCTCCTCTTCGGCTATAAACTATCTAGCTAAACCTGGGAAAAACATGCATGGTCTGGCCCTAGTATTACATGGAATAACGCTCAGGTCAGTCGGGTAAACCAGCGTGAACAAAACTCGATAACAAGTGACAACCAAACTAATTTATACTTTGAAAACTTTTCAAACAAAGGGTATCTTGTAAGACAACATCGCATATAAAAACAGAATGGTTTTAACCTTATGATAACCAAAACATTTTATATCATAATCCAGTGATATTATCATAGTGTCTAGGTTTAAAGTAAATAGATGAAATAACTGAAATGCTTGTACCTCACAAGCAAAAACATAAGGCATGTACTAGAGACTGGATTCCAACTAATGACTGGGCTATTGGGGGTACCTCCTGCCATAGTACACCTCTACATAAATGTACCGAGGTCATACCCAATGACCCCTACCAACACAAAACCGGCCTACACCTTGCTTGATAGTACTGAATACAACATCACCCCGATTGCTTTGCAACCTTTAACCAAGATCTTCCACGTACATAAATTCATTGACGATTGTGTATAAATCTAGAAGGGTGATGATATACCCTAACGGGTGCAACCCACATAGCCCTGCTGCATATCCCCTATTTTAGTAATTCCTAATTGATGAGGCTAAAGGCAATGTTTTATCTTTCTGAATAGCAATCCATCTTAGAATGCTAACACTCTCTTCAGGCGTCAATCCAATGCCAGCATTCATCCATACAAGTTCGTTCTAGGTCTGAACGAAAATGAAGGCACTAATTCTACTACATCCATTTTAGAGTCACCCTCAGGATTAGTAGCAGTAACCCTTGCACATCAAGGAGCGCCTCTTTAATCATCATCAAGATGTTTTCCACTCGAACGTACATGCTGGTTTATAGTGGTTTTCAGATATATAAATCCGATCCTGGTCCTTACGTCTTAAAAACTGATAATTTCAGGTTGACTCATTCTCGGTTCTTTTGGAAGTAATTTTTCAAGTCCTCATCGGGGGAACTCGTATTTGCATTCGTAATTTGTAAGTTAAATTTGGTCAAACTTGATATTTGGTTATTTAACTACCAAATAAACAAACAACATCCTATTCTATTTGAGATTTATTTATCCATAGCAACCAATAAGCCTTAAAACATATCTTTGTTTAATAAATATATTTCAAAAACATTCATATACTTATCTTTCTGACATAAGTATATTCATAAAATATTTGTAAGATTTTCCATTACCAAATCTCTATAAAGGATTTAACTATATTATTTAAATTGTAGAAAAGAATAACTCTAAGCACTATTCCTTCAGTGTAAAGTGTGGATCGGATGTTCCATGCCACCATTCTTTAAAAGGTCAGTCTCGAGATACCAAAACATCAATTTCCTACTGTTACTATTTACAGTAAATTATTTTATAAATTTCTTAATTCTTTACCCATGAAATCCTCTTTTCTTTAAACCAAATCTGTTTACAAAACATTTATCAATTTCCATACTCATTTATAAAACTCTTTATAATTATTCAAACCTTGCATAAAACTTCCCCATAAAGACATTCAAACTCATTTATAAAATCCTTTTTAAAAACATTCAAAAAACCATTTCTAAAGCTCCTTTTCTGAATACCAAAAAATTATCCATAAATTTCTTCTATAATATTCAAAACTACTGTCAAATCATTCTTCAAATATTTTGTTCAAAATGGAATAACCTTGAAGACCGTTTTAAAAGAAAATGAAATATTAACATTTCGAAACCAAATGAAGGCTTAATGACTACAATGAATAATAAAATTTGGATATACTAATCCAAGTTATATCATGGATATTGCCTAATATCATATATGTAAGGGATTCACACATAACATTCAATCAATCATAGGTAGATGTCCAAGTTACAATATAAATGCATCCGTTATCGGGTGTAATTTTTTTACATATAGAGCTATATTCCATATGCTTAAGCTCTTATATCCCACTTACTGAGATAAATTTGAGTTTATAATGTTGTTGATATTCGGCATTTGTGCTAAACAAAAGTCACTTACTTCCGATAAAATGTGCCAATATTTTATAATCACTACTTTGATTCATTTGGCTACTTAATGGTCCAGACCAGAGATCCTTTGATTTAAGATCAATTAATCTTAAAAAGAAAATTAATTTAAAATATAAATGATTAGGTTTAAAACAACCTATGAAAAGATTAAAGTATGTTTATGGCTTAAACCTAATTATCTTAATTAATCATAAATGAATCAAGATTAAATCATAATTAAACTTTAATTAACTTAATGAACTTAGTTAAGTCTTAATTAACTTCTTAATGCATCTTAGTTAAGGTTTAAACAATTCATTAATAGTTAAACTCAAATTAATCAAAAATTAATTTAATAATCACTTAATTAAATAATAATTAATTAAAAAATTAATTAAATAATAATTAACCATTTAATTACTTCTTATCTTCATTAATCACTAGTTAAAACCTTATTAATCAATAATTAGTCATTAGCCTTCCTTAAGTGTTACTTAACCTCTAATCACTTACTTAATTACTAATTAAGTGCTAATTAACTTTAAATATTTTGTTAAATAAATAAGTTAGTAAATAATCTAAACTTGATCTCTTTCTATGTTACTAATTAAGTTTGGATTTTGCAAAACAATTCAAAAATGAATCACATAAAGATGGAAATTGTAAAAAAAATCGAACTGCATCCATAGTGACTATCGTTATGAGACAAGTTCGCTCTATCTTATTTTAAGTGAAATACATCACTTAAATTCTTTCTCCTCCATGTTTTGAAATAATATATAGACAGTTTTTGAAACCTTAAACCAAGATAAAACTTGGAACCATTTCTATAATTCGAAACTAGAAATCATAGTTTTGATTTCAAATCGAATCTCAGGTCCATCGCAACACGCAAAGTTGTTAACTTTGTTTTAACTTAACATACTTAATTCTTAAATCACAACCATAAATTCATACCAACAGTGAAACACACATATAAACAAAAGGTTATATGCTTATTAACTCGAAACATCACATTCAAATCTCAAATTCAATACCAAACATAACTTCCATCAAACCTCCATCAACCAACATAATAACCATTTAATTTTCTCATCATATTATCACCACAATAACACATCATAATAAAGTGGAAAACCTTTTAAATCAAAGTAGTTTTACTCATCGAATTTTTTTGAAACTTGAAATGCCTTAGATGCACCAAAAATCACACCAAAAATATGTCTTCTTCCACTTGATTTTTGTACATATTACTCTTGGATTTTAAAAGAGCGATCATAAAAAAGTTTTAGAAAATTATTTTCTATACAATTTGGAAAAAAGAACCACTAAATTCAGATTATTTTTGAGGTAGATATGGTTAAAAAAGGAGAGCTATTTTCCGACCTGAATTTCCAAGTTTAAAAGTACACTACAAAGAAATGATAGTTTGACAAACCTATGCTCGAAATTAGAAAATATGGTAAAAAACAAAGCCGTAGCTATGAAATTTTATACGATTGAAAAATGGAAAATCTTGATCTGGTATAAAATAGAAGAAGTTATGGCCGAATAAAGTGGAGGAAAAATGAAGAAAGAGTTTAAAAACAAGTTTGCATCTTTAAAACAATTTACATCTTTTGATTTTTAAAAAAACTTAACACTAACATAAGAAGCCATGAAATTTTGGTGGGGGAAGTTAGAGAAGATGGAGATGAGAGTGTAAATGAATTTGTATGAGTATGGACATGTATTTATAGGAAAAGAATTAGAGAATTTACTAAATTACCCTTAGATTTAACTATACATAATATGTCATTATGTGTAAGGTCACATCACCTACCTACCCTCCTCCTTGTCACTTCCTCCCTATACCTACCCCCGTAGGCTTAGGCTTTGATGATTATGGTGATGGAAAAGAAAAGAAAAGAGGTGATTGGTATGTATATATATGTATATGTTATTATTTTTAAAACCATGACTTGTCACTTCACTTCAAACATAATTAACATAAGATGATATATTATTAAGTGTATTGTTATATGGTTAATTATCTACTATAACGTGTATATATAGTGCATAAAGGTGAACAATATTCCCAACAAATTTGACGTGTTGAAAAGTCAAATGGAAAACGTTCTTTAGTTACATTTTCTATTTTTCTATAAGCTATCTATTTTGGTAAACCTATTTCAAAAGCGATTTTTCCATCATTATTAAATAATTATAATAGGTTTATTTGTAAATAAAAACCCATTTATCATTATTAAATTTAAATTGAATTCCCAAAGAAATATATAAAACCGATAATATCAACGGTCGATGTCATAAATACATTTTATTTTAAAAGAATAAAATAAATTATTTTATTTTGTAATATTCTTTGAATACATATATTAGTGTATGAATCCAAAGCTGTGAATGATCCTTATTTTTTAAAAGCAGTTTTATTGATAAAACGATTTTCGGTTGTTTTATCGATATTTTACCTAGAATGATATTTACAAATTATCAATATTTTACCTCGGTAATTTATTCGCATATATTTTTCCCAAACAAAATAACTATTATTATTTACCACTTGGAACATCATTATTTCTTACTTTTAAACCCATATCTAAATATTTGAAAAATAATTATAATTTATCCAAGTGGTAATTTGTGGGTCGTTACATTCTTCCCCTTAAAAGAATTTCATCCCAAAATTGTACAACACCCATGTTCTCGAAAATATTTAAAACTATTCATTAATCCATATGATGTACATAGATCATTCCTATGTAAATTTTGATTCGATCAATCTCTTGAACACATAACTTCATTTCCGAACTAGTATCACTCGCTCATTTCATTGTTCGGACCTTGATCAAGCTTTTTAATTAGAAATCTCTATTCTCCTTAAATAGCCATAAACTATGATAGACAACCTTGGTTTTCACATAAGAACCCTCATCAACGCTCACCGTCAAAAATCAGCCGATAAATCCATATTTGGAATGGTGTAAAACACCACGAGGCATGTACTCGAATCTTGGATCGAGAACTATGTGAAAAGGAGAAATGATCTACATACAACCTACGTACTAATCCTATTGGTTCCTACTTCCCAAGATTATAATTACCCTTTTTAAAGAATCATCATTTTACTTGAAAACATTACTTAAGTTTATTAACATTCTATAACTCAAATTCCTTTTAGTATGATACTCTTCTATATCCAAAAGAGTATATGCAATTTCAAATCGTAAATCAGTTTTACTTAACCTAGGATGCTCAACAAATTTAAAACATTATTTATTAACCCACTCTTAATCAAGACGTCTTTTTATTTTTGAAAATTTTATTCTTTCAAGGGATTCAAGAACACAATATCTTGTTTCATAAAACCTTTCGAAACGATACTTTATATTTAACCCGTTTGAAAACATAACATATAGCCCGAGTAACTCTAAAATATATCAAGGAACCGGGCGCTACCAAATAGTATTATATAACCCTTACTAAATGGAGAAATACTCAAGAGAAGCGTTTACCATTCGAACAAATGTCTTACTATTTTTAGTCATTTCAAGACATTCGATCTAGTCAATTATAAAAATATTTCTTTCTTCACAAATTCCCTATTAAAATAATACTATTTATAGATAAATAGTTCTTTAACAAAATCATCCACTAGTTTTGGATTCATTCGAATTCGAACTCGTCTCGATTGTACAGTGACAAAAAGGATAATTTACTAAGTGCACTATTATATCTGCCTAAGCAAACATTCGATTGTCACTTAGAAGATTATTTCGATTATCAAAAAGCAGATTGAAACTCCTTCCCGAACTGTCCGAAGAAACCTTTACTTTCAATTTAATTTTAAAATATTTATATCTTAAAATCTTTTTAAGTACAACTAATACAACTTTTCTAAAATCATTTTTATCTTTATCAAAGCCATCAGGATTTAATATTCTCATAATCCTTTTCATTTTTATAACGTCATCTAATTTTTTTTAACTAAACACATTCTATTCTAAATCCAATTTTAACCCTACATCTAATCGTTAACTATATAGTCTTTTGAATATCATTCCTTTATATAAAAATATTTCCTAGGTAAAATTATTTCATTTACAAATTTTAAATTAATATTGTGTCAATTGGACTCGTTCAAATATTTAGGAAATCTGTATCGATAACGTTGGTCAAACACATCGACCAGAATTCGTAAGCCACTTAATAGATCAACAATACAATATAATTTTTTTACTTACTAACAAATACACACTCATATTTATAATAAACTAAGGCTCATTTCATGGTCTCACTTACCCTATCTCAGATGAGTATACCCCACAGGGGTCAAGGTTCTCGCTTAACCTTTAGCTCTGAAACCAAATGCAATGAACCGGATTTTCGAGGGTCGAAAATCCGGTTCATTACATAGAATTTCAAATTTATGCTTTGAAGGGTTTTATTTTCCTCCTAACTTGAAAAGAGGGTTATGGATCATGTTCAAAAGAGGATCAACGATTACGTCACTGACATCCACGTGTAGTATCGGTAATGAATGAAGGCGGCAGAAAAGATGTCAAAATTTCCTTTGAGCGCGCGATGGAGATTGAAAAACTAAGATGCCAAGAAGCTCAAGAAAAAAGAATAATTGACTCTTTGACAAATGAGCTAGAAGCCTTTAGAACTTCCTTAGCAGAAGCTGAAGGAAAAGCTAACGCTACTATGAAATCCATGGAAGAGATGAAATCCATCCACCTCAATATGATCCAAGTTTTGCATCATCGGAATCATGAATCGGCAACCTTGAAGGATATAGCCGATCTCAAGGCCAAGTTGAGTATGAAAATAAAGAAAAAGCTGATGCTCAGAAGATTACTTAGGATGCTTGAAATGAGCTGGTAAACGTCAGACTCGAAAGAGACATGACCATTGAGAGGGCCAAAGATGTCGATGCACTCATTCAACGTGAAATGGAAGATACCGAGGGCAAAGTTAGGGAAGAGATATTGAATGAGCTTGACCCGCTTCTCATTTTTTATAAAGCTAATGTTCTCAAGCATAGGAATTTGACGTGACTCAGTGAAGACTATCCCTACCAGTTCTGTTATGCTTGGGAATTTCTCGTTGCGGAGGAGATAAAACTTCTTAACTCAGAGGATATCGATCTATCTAAACTTGTAAACGAGATACTCTAGGGCGAGGAATCCAAACCATTGCACGATATCCAGCTCTCACTTTAGAAAGAGTCTATTGTTGTTTCTTCACTTGAATTGGGTGAAGGATCCAGGTTGGCGCAACTCGATACTATAGATGAATTGCTCTAGCTTTTCTAGGTCATCTCTAGCTCCATAGCAAGCTCTTCGACCACATCCAGGTATGACCCAGACAAGCCACAACTTTCCCCAATTCCCAAGTGCAGTTCTGAGGATGCTCTGGCCCAACTAGGAAGTCATACCGAAGAAGGTATTCCATTAACTTTGCCCGTCTTTCGTAAAGTTGGGGTGGTATCAATTGATGTTTCTAATCTTTTCGGCTATTTTTTCCAAAGCTTTGAACCTACTAGGTGTTGCTCCTCTTCCTTCCCAAGAACCTTAGTCCAAATCACAAGTGGCCACTATAGAATCTGTTAAAGTCGTAATTTTGGCCGCTACTTAAGATGCTCAGGATGAAGCCTTCATTATTGAAGATCAATTCATGGAGGCATTATTTAAGGAGGGAAGCGACTTGCACATTGAAATTCCTCTTTGAAGTAGATGTCATGATCACAGGTTATTTCGGTCCTACTAGGGACCTCAGCATGAAAGAGCCGCTTCCTAAGATGATACCGCCCCGATCACTCCCACTTTCTTATGGTGTTAAGAGAGCCTCCATCACTCCCACTTCCTGAGATGATACCGCCTCGATTCACACAACTAAGGATACTTCTTTAAACAAATGCCAAGGCGGGTAAAGGGTCAAAGAGAGGGTCGAGCGATAGTTAGGAAGGAGCCACTCCAAAGAAGAAAAAGAAAGATAGAAAATCCAAGAAATAATCTTCGATTTGGAATGACATGTAAATAAATTAGATGATCACTTCTACCTTTCATTGGTTATATTCGTTTGGGCATGGCCTTCCACATTTGTCTTGCATTTTGGATAGACTAGTATGATGCACAACTAATTTAGTGTAAATATGAATTCTTTTATTCTTGTGTATGATTCTTGTATTTACTTGTTCAAATGTCCAAACTATCACATTTTTCATTTTATGCACTTATGATTCATTGCTCGTTGTATTGGACGTCGATTTAATTCATCCATCCCAAGGCTTCCCTATGGTCGTGGCCTTGAGTCGTGTCAAACATTAGCCTCGAGCTATAGTGTTACACCACCAAATTTCAACGGTTTTCAAGTAACTATACTTCTGCACTTGGCTTTAGTTTAGAATGTTCAGATGTAAGACGGTCGATCTCCATCCTTAGCAAGTTTATACTCCTCCTGTCACTTTCAAACCGCAGTTTGTTGAATAGTGAACAGTCGAACTCCATACAACTATTTATGTTCATAAACACACTAGGGATATGATTTAGTTGATAGGTGGTCGGATCACACTTTATCTAAGTTTATACTCTTATCCTCACTTTGGGGACTTTGAGTTATTTCGCGATCAGTCGATTCACAACTAATTTATGTTTATACTCCAGTCCACACTCTAAGGGCTTAGAGTTGTTTTGCGAGCGATTGATCTCCACCCGATTTATGTTTATACTCTAGTCCACACTCTGGGGACTTAGAGTTGTTTCGCGGGTGGTCGGTCTCCACCTGATTTATATTTTGTACTCTTGGGACCCAAAGTTGTTTCGTGGGTGGTCGGTCTCCACCCGATTTATATTTATACTCCAGTCCACATTATGGGGACATAGAGTTGCTTCGCAAGCGATCGGTCTCCATCGTATTTATGTTTATACTCTAGTCCACACTCTGGGGACTTAGAGTTGTTTCATGAGTGTTCGGTCTCTACTCGATTTATGTTTATACTCCAGTCCGCACTCTATGGACTTAGAGGTGTTTCGAAGAACAGTCAGATCACACTCCACTTGGTTGGTTGATTTGCCTCCCAAGTTCTGGGGTTTGGTTCAGCGAGTGACTGGTTGTATCTCGGTCGCCTTGATTTTATCTTAGTTCCATAATTAGGCAGGAAATGTTCGATCATTAGATTGTCGGTCACATTTGTTCCTTATTGTCGTATCTCGATCATGAGAGTTGTCGAATGAACAAGTAGGTTGAGCTCATCTTGTTTAATCTCATTAGGAGTTAGTATGATTGATTAATTTCAAACTTTAGAAGCCCATTCATACATATCAACTTCAATCAGTTTCGCTATATAATTAGCATACAATTTGAAACTGGGAACATAAATATAAAGGAAGCCTAAAACTTTATTCATTTAACAGAAAGGAGAAACATAATTCTTCTTATTTCACATTCAAAAAATCAAATGCTAAAGCAATTTCTGAAAATAAATGCAACTGAAATGTAAAGGAAATAAATTAAGTGAAATTGTGTCGAAGATGTTCGCTATTCCACACCATTGGAAGTGTAATGCCACGATAGTCGCTAGCTTGAAATTTCCCTCTCCAAGCCTTTATTCAATGACATATGGTCCTTCCTAGATTGGATTCATGTACGATGGGGTAGGAAAAACCCATTTAGGACAAAATCGCTAATTTTGAAGTTTCTGGATTGAACTTTAGCTCTGTAACACCGGGCAACTCGATGTTCATGTGCAGCTACCCTCAAATGACTTCTTCGCACTTCTCATCTATAAAGTCAAGAGATTCCAAGAGGAGATCTTTGTTCATTTTAGCATCGCAGTAAGTCACTCGATAAGAAGGGACCTCGAGTTTGACAACAACAACGGCTTTGCAATCGTAGGAAAGGGCAAAAGGGGTATGGCTAGTCACAGACTTGTGGGTGGTCTTGCAAGCCCATAATGATGTAGGGAGTTCATCCATCCACCTGTCTGTAGCCTTCTCCAAAGGCTTCTTTAGAATAGACTTTATGATTTTATTTACAGCTTTAACCTGTCCACGAACTAGTAGCTGCAAACTCTTCTTTCCCGATGGGATTTTCTTAAGGGTGAGCAATCACCGCAAATCTCTTTTCAATATGATATCTTTGACAAAAGTCTTAGAATTCAACATTGTCAAATTGAGTCCCATTGTCTATCACAATCATTCGTGGGAGACCGAAGTGGCATAAAACAAAGTTGATTACTTTCTTTACTGTGATTGTGGCTAAAGGTTTCGCTTTAGCCCATTTGGTGAAGCAATTAACTGCGACGATAGCGTACTTCGTGCCTCCTTCATAGATCGGTAAAGAATCGATAATGTTTATACCTCACATAGCGAACAGCCATAGGCTAACCATTAGCACGATTTCTGTTGGCAGAGCTCTTGGAACTTTTGCATACATTTGACATTTATCACATCGTTTTACATAATCAGTAGTGTCTCGATTCACGGTTGGCCAATAATACCCGTAACAGAGTATTTTCTTTGCTAGAGTTTAACCCCTAGTGTGATCACTGCATTCTCCTTCTTGAACTTCTTTTAAAACATGCTTTAATTCATCATGAGCGATACACCAGAATAGAAGGATTAAGAAAGCTTTTATGTACATAATTCCTTCTTGCATAATATATCGTGAAGCTTTGCAAAGGACTTGTCGCTTTTCATTTTTTTAGTCGGGTAAGGCTCCACGCAGTAAATAGTCATTAGTTGGAGTCATCCATAATCCACTTTCAGATTCATCCTTCAGTGTTTGATCGATTTCCATCATTTGTATAATTGGGGTATTTAATACTTTGACCGAAACCAAGCCCATCTGCTGTGCATCGCTGGTACTAGCAAACTTTGCCAATGAGTCAGCTTCTTTATTTTGATCGTGTGTTATATATGAAATGTCATAGTATTCAAATTCTATCAACAACTCCCGAACTTGGGTAAGGTATAGGGCAAGCCACTATCCCTTAGCCTGATAGTCTTCTCTAACTTGATACACCATCAACTGCGAATCACAAAATATTTCAAGAGGTTTAACTCCATGTTCTCTAATGAGTTTAAGTCCAGTAATCAAAGATTTATACTCATCTTCATTATTTTTTGCTAGGAAATCAAGCTTCAAAGAATAACAAATTGACTTGTTTTCAGGGGTTATGAGCACAATCCTAGCTCTAGAACAATGATCATTAGATGTTCCATCAATATACAGCTTACATAGTACAATAGGGATTTTGCTACCTTATGGAAGATCATATTGCATAGTAAACTCTGGTATAAAATCCACCAATGCCTGACCCTGGATAACCCTTCAAGAGAGATAAGTAATATCAAATTGGCAGAGCTTAATATTCCACTTGAGTGACCTCCCAGACGACTCAGGTCGCTGAAGGATCTGTCATAATGGCTGGTCGGTTTAAACATTGATCGGATGTGCATGGAAGTATAGACGAAGCTTTTGTGATGCAAT
Source organism: Allium cepa (assembly GCA_030765085.1). Lineage (NCBI taxonomy): Eukaryota > Viridiplantae > Streptophyta > Magnoliopsida > Asparagales > Amaryllidaceae > Allium > Allium cepa. The sequence continues at coordinate 116,100,797 of CM060932.1, forward strand.
TAGTAAATAATACGCCAGTTTTTCTATTTTTGGACAATTCATTTCTGCTCCTGTCAATTGTTTATTGACATAATACATCTGCCTCTAAATCTGAATCTCCTTACGAATCAAGCCGACACTTATAGCGTGTGCTAATACAGCCAAATAAATGTACAACTCCTCATGATCCACCAGCTTTGACAAGATTGGAGCTCTCTCCAAATGATTCACCAAAGCTTGAAATACGTCTTTACAACCTTGCATCCATTCAAAGTTTCTTTTTCCTCTCCTAATGAAATTGAAGAAAGTAATAAACTTATAAATAGCTCTGAAGATAAATCGACTTAAGGCAGTAACCTTCCCATTTAGGCTCTGCACTTGTTTAATGGTTCTCGATGCTTGGATATCACGGATAGCCTGAATCTTTTTGGGGTTAGCTTCTATTCCACGTGCATTTACAATAAAGACTAAGAATTTTTCTGATGCGACACCCAAAGAACATTTCAAAGGATTGATCTTCATCTTATAACGTCGGAGGTTGTCAAACCTTTCGTCAAGTCTCGAATGTGGTCGCTTGATTGTCGTGACTATACGGGCATATCATCCGCATACACTTCCATTGTTTTTCCAATCTGGTCTTTAAACATCCTTTTAACTACCCGTTGGTATATTGTTCCAACATTCTTCAATCCATACGGTATTACCACGTAATAGTACAATCCAACGTAGGTAATGAAACTAGTGTGCGTTTGATCGGGGTTATACATCAAGATTTGGTTATATCCCAAGTGTGCATCCATGAAAGATAGCAATTCATGTCCTATGGTTGAATGCACCAGCTGGTCAAACCTCGAAAGGGGAAAACTGTAATTAGGACATGCCTTATTTAAATCTAAAGAATCAATGTACGATTTTCATTTCCTATTCGCCTTCTTGGAAATCACAGGATTTGTTACCTACTCAGGGTAGAGGGCATCGTGGATAAACCCATCTAATTTTATTTTATCACCTCCTCTTTGAGAGCGACAAATCTCTCTGGGTGCATGCCGCGTCTTTTTTGCTTTATCGAAACATACTTTGGGTCGATATTCAATGCATGGTTCGCAATGGAAGGCAAGATTATGCACATGTTAGAGTGAGTCTAAGAGAACACATCTAGATTTGCTCGGACAAAACCAGCAAGTTTCTTCATTATCAAGGGGCTAAGCTGTGACCCAATCTTTTGGACTCATGATGGGTCGTCATGGCTGATCGTAATATCAATCGTCAGCTCAGCTGATGAGGCCTTAGTCTCTTTAGGCTCCTCTTCATCAACCCTCAGTTCTATATACTATAGAACCGACTGTGGCATTCAAGCCAAGGCTTAGGCGCCAATTGTCAATCGTCGGCAGCTTAGATGTGTATAGCTTTATCCACACCCTTTCCCTTCTACTTGCATTGAGCTTCCCTCAACTTTGCTGCATAACGGGCACGTCCAGTTGCATGTTTTCCATGAACAACTCCTACAACATTATCTGTCAGAAATTTCAAAGTCAAGCACTATACGCCAGGAGCTACCCAAAATTCTGCCAGGGCCAGTTAGCCTAGAAAAGCATTGTACGGAGAGTCAACATCCCAAATAATAAACGGCAAAATTTGCACTATCCTTCCCTTACCTTCTCCCAATTCAACAATAAATTCCACGTAACTAACAACTTCGGTTGTAACGCCATTAAAACCATGTATATAACCTTTAGACGTTTTTAAATCATTAGCTTCAATTCTCGTCTGATCATATGTTTTTTGAAAATTATATTCACTGAACTTCCATAATTAATCAAAATCCTTCTCACCAATGCAGGACAAATCATAGCTGAAATGACTATCGAGTTGATTGTTGGAGCTTTACTTTGTCCACATTCCTATTCCTAAACACAATATCATATGCTATTATACATTGCTGTTTTGCTGGATTCCCATCTTTCGTATTCGAACAACATTCAAAATCTACATGCCTAATCGTGCAATCATAGCGCTCCATTTCTTGCCAACTCCTATCCTCCGAGTGCGGTCCTCCGATTATCGTATTTATCACTAATCTTCCACCAGTCCAAGCAGGCTCATTAGCCCAATGCTGAACTTATCCTTGATTGGTGTCAGAAGTTCCCTACCCGCCATTCTGTAGGGCTTTCACAAACTATTGTAACATCTTTTCCTTAATCAGTTTTTCTATAACATCTAGGAGATGCCTACATTCATTTGTATTGTGCCATAACACTCATGAAATTGAAAATATTCCCCAATCTGCTTCTATCTCTCTAATGACTCTTTTGGGGGTGGCTTCTTATACTTCATCGTATTGCATGTAGACAGATAGATATTTTACAGGGATGTATTCAACGACGTGTGCTTATCATACATTGGAATCCTAGGCTTCAACCATTCAAAATCTCTTTTTCACTCGTGATTCCTATCTCCACCTTTCTTTTGTTAATTTGGCTTATTCTGTACGTTCACTTGGACTTTTTAAGAACTATCATTAGACTATTTTATCGCAATGTTACTCTATACTGCTTCTCCACCGGATCCCATGACATTATGTTCTCTGTAGGACCTAGCTTACTTCTTTATCAAAAATTTAGCTGCCTTTGAATAAAAGTGCTCCAACGTGGCAGGTGGTTTACCAGCAGCCAGTCACCAAACTCTTACTTCGGACCAATTTCTCTTATCACGGCCATGATTATTGCATGATCATTCGGATTACTGACCTCCGTGGCAGCTATATGAAATCTCTCAAAATAATCTTTTAACGACTCTCTTGGAGCTTGGATCACACTGGAAAGGGACATCGTGTCTTTGGGACGAGTCGAGCACATTTAGAATTGCCCCACAAACTTGGTTGCTAACTCATCGAATCCGAAAAATGATCATGGGGGTTGTCTCATCAACCACATTGTCGCTATTCTAGAAGGGGTTATAGGAAAGCATCTACACTTAATCGCATCATTGGCTCGCGTAGAATCCATCATCCATTCGTATCTCATAATATGCTGCATGGGGTCGGTTTTTCCCTCAAAGGCAGGCACTGACGGCATGTTGAATCTCCTTTCATATTCTGTGTGTAGAACATTACCCGTGAAAGAGGTATAGCTTCTCGAGATTCCCTAATCATCGTTAATCAAGCCTTGGTTCTTTCTCGCCAACTATCTGACCACTACCGATAAGTCCGATGTTTGGATAGATGGTGCCAAGCGGTGGTCGTGTTCCATCTCACACGTATGGTCTGGTCGATGTCTGTATGTCGTTTCACGCCTTCTCGAGCCACCATTTTTGCAACGTGCATCTTGTATGTTGATATCACCATCATCTTGGGGAAGAACCAGATCAACATTCATTCGAACTCCATCACCTAAATTAACCGTAGCAGCTTCAGTTTGAATCCTAGCGTGCATAGGTAAATTTCCTTCTCTAGTAGTAGGACCAGCACTAATCATTCTTGACTAACCGTGATGGTCTACCTATTGACGTCCTGAAGTTTCTACATGGTATCCATCAGTTCTGCGATGCCTATGTCTATGGTATCCATCCAATGAGCTAGAGCTTTCTGACATTGAGTAAGGAGTGGGATCCCTTCTAGCTTTGCCCGCTATGCTGATTGATTTGGTTCATTAAGTAGATGCTAGTCCGAGTCTATTAATTTAGCTATCGACGGCTTTCCATCAGCTCTCTCTTTAAATCATGAAATTTGGCTTGGTAATAGAATTGGTGGGATTCTGAACTTCAAACGGATTAGCATTCATATTTGACGGTCAATTGCTTGGGTCTCCTTAGTGAATGCTAGTAGTCTCATTTCCATCTACGTTTTGCATCGTAAATCTGGTATGTCTCACCATCATCAATCTCCTTATTTGGATTTTAGAAAATTTGAATAGTATAAGAAATTTTATGAAGATAACAAAGGACTTCCATGGGGAATTTATGTTAGAATCTCGGTTTTCATCATTTTGATTGTGATAACTATATAAATCAATATTTTTCTGTGCTAATCATTTATGTAGGAGATTTGTTGCAAGTTCAGATTCATATTCAAATTCAGAATGTTTTGAAGTTGTTAGTTAGTTGTTTAGAGTCTATATATTGTTAGAAATATGTTAAAATCTGTGTAATATGGTGTATATATATTAACATGCACACACATGCATACATATGCAAAATTCAGGCCGAAAACATTTGGCCGAATGACCTTATTCAGCCATCTGTTTACTGAAATAAATTTTATATTTCATGCATATTCAGCCGACGGAATGACTTCATTCAGATGGATGAATTAGGACTAAAAATGCCTATTTCTTTTCTGTTTCAAATTTGACAAATTCAAAAGGCTGAATTATAATTTCAGCCGCCTGATTATTTATAACGGCTAGTTTTTATGAAAAGACATTTCTCTTCAACGAAGAGAAACATCTCAAATCTAATAGTTGCATCTATTTCTTTTCATCGTTCTCTTTAATGAAAGATTGCAAATTTTAAATATATATAAATAGAGTTTAGAATTCAACAATTAATTCACCTAACTGATTTTAGTATTCTTGAATTCTTATCTTTTATTGTACTTTCAAATTGCACTCAAACCGCATATAATCTATGATCGTTAATCACTCTATCTTCCATATTTCTTAAGCACATTACACTACATATCATAAAGGAGAAGATTATTGGAAGATTGAACTTAATTGATTTATCAGTGCTATTTAAAAGAGCACATTATAGTTGGATACTTTTTTTTTTATTTGTAAAGAAGTCCTGTTTGGTTGCTGAAGCGATGGAAGTCTTATTTGGTTGCTTAGGCGGTAGAAGTCTTGTTCAGTTGCTCAGGCAGTGTAAACCTATTCCTCCGGGTTAGGTGATGCTTGCTAGTTTAATTCCAAAAGGAGTCTGGGACTGGATGTAGAAAGTGAGTTCAAACCAGTTCAAAAATCTCTGGTTTCATTTATTTTACTGCTTTAATTATATATTTTTTAGTTATTATTCTGCACAAGTAGTTTATCCATATTACACGACCCTATAGCATAGTTACTTTCATTTGGTACATCTACCGAAGCTAGCAATCCATCTCCCTTCCAGTGGTCGTCTTCAGGTTTGGAAAATGATAATGATTGTAGCTATGAACCCTCTCTTTCTATCTAGTTTTATTTTATGTGAACATTAATATTTGGCTTTGTAATATTGTTTTCAAACTTTTATGGTTCTATTCTGTTGTGTATGTAATGTTGTATGGGATGTTATGACTTTATTTCCATAATGTTATCTCTACTATGTTTTTGCTTTCTCTATATTCCAATTTGTCTCTATGTGTTTTGTTTCCAATATTTCTTTTGCATATCGTTCATTTTTGTCGATGACAAAGTGGGGGAAATTTAGTTTAATTTTGTTTAAATTAGTGTGCATATTGACAGAGGGAGAATTCGTGTAAGTTTCATAGTAATATATTATTTATACTTATATAGTAGTCATCATCAAAAAGGAGGAGAATGTTAGAATCTTGATTTTCATCGTTTTGATTGTGACAACTATATAATCAATATTATTGTGTACTAATCATTTATGCATGTAGATTCAAATTTAGAATGTTTTAAAGTTGTTAATCTATTGTTTATAGTCTGTATATTATTAGAAATATGTTAAATCCCTCTAATATGGTATATATATTAACACGCACACACAAGCATACATATTCATAATTCAGGCTGAAAACAGCATGTTGAATGACCTCATTCAGCAGTCTATTTGTTGAAATAAATTTTATATTTCATGCATATTCAGCCGGCTAAATGAGTTCATTCAGATGCCTGAATTAGGCTTAAAATGCCTATTTCTTTGCTGTTTTGAATTTAACAAATTCAAAAGGCTGAATTATAACTCCAGCCGGCTGATTATTTATAATGGTAGTTTTTATGAAAAGGCATTTCTCTTCAACAAAGAGAAACATCCCAAATCTAACAGTTACATCTGTTTCTTTTCATCGTCCTCTTTAATGAAAGATTGCAACTTTTAAGTCTATACAAATAGAATTTAGAATTCAAAAATCAATTCACCTCTGATTTTAGTATTCTTGAATTATTATATTTTATTCTATTTTCAAATTGCACTTAAACTGCATATAATCTCTGATCGTTGATCACTCTATCTTCCACATTTCTCAAGCACATTACACTTTATATCATAAAGGAGATGATTATAGGAAGATTGTACTTAGTTGACTTATCAGTGCTATTTAAAAGAGCATATTACAGTCAAATACTTTTATTTATTTGTAAAGAAGTCTTGTTCGGTTGCTCGGGCGGTAGAAGTCCTATTCGGCTGCTTAGACGATAGAAGTCCTATTCTGTTTCTTAGGTGATGTAAACCTATTCCTCCGGGTTAAGTGAGGGTTGTAAGTTTAATTCCAAAAGGAGTCTGGGACTGGACGTAGAACGGGAGTTCGAACCAGTACAAAAATCTCTAGTGTCATTTACTTTACTGCTTTAATTATTTTCTTATTTAGTTATTATCCTACACAAGTAATTTATCCATATTACATGCCATAGCACATTTACTTTCTATTTATCCAATCCAATAGCAACAAAGGGATCCTTGCAGGCTGAGAACCATGATTCTTAGTGAAAGCACCAAAATATTTTCAAACCAAATTGGTTACAAACATCCAAGAATAGATTTGTGTGGAGAAGTAAATGAAGAAAGTAAAACTAAAACTGAGGAGTAGAATGAACTAGTGACTGATAAAAGCAATAATCAAGAGCACAAAAATTTATAATGGTTCGATATTGTATGCCTACGTCCACTATGAAGATTATCTTTATTGATCCACTAATAACCTGATTATAGCAGCAAGAAATAGGAAAAACTTGATTGTAATAAAGACTAAAGTAACCGGCAGCATAAAAGTCCCCTAAAATGAACCATGGGTCCTATATTTTGGGGAAAGATGATGAGATATTTCGCTAATATGGCAGAAGGCTCTCTAAATACATAGGGGCCCACCATAATGATTGACATATCTAACTCGACCATCAGGAACGATCAGCCTAAGTTTAGTCGATCCTTTTTCTTGTCTCCAATTTTAGTGAGATCGCTTTTGGAGGGTCCCACATGTCTCTTGATATTGCTTCTTAAGTATGGAATCATTCTGACTTGTAACCTAGGAGATATGGATCAATCTTGGTTGAAATTGGATTATACACTGGAACATGTCGATTGTTTTTAGGACTTGGCCAAAACTATCGGCCAATAACGATCGGCTAAATCCTAAATGCAACTTTAAGACTTGCGATCATTTTTGTAAGCCTCAATCTTCATTTTATTGATGTCTTGGAAGTTAAAAATCGATTGGCCTTGTGGATCTTGAGATATTGAGCTTTCTCCGACGACTTGAACTATCTTATGGATCATTCTTGATCCGTCCATGCAAATCCTTGTTTCATCTGTAACTTGAGCACATGAACTCTGATCGACTTCAAATTTGAAATATAACTTCACAAGGCCATGCCTATTACTCCATGTTGACCGCACCACAATTGGGTTTTGGTCCAAATCTGCCCAACCATCATCTATACTACTGTACGTAATCGATTTCTAAGGCTGTTGACCATACGTTCCTAGCCAAGTTGATAATACCATGGCCTTGCTAAAAGGCGGGATAATAATATGTAACAATAATATGTGAGACCATGCCGCTAATGCGGAACAGGTTTTTCCTACATAACAACAACCAAACGTAAGAACGAAAAGTACAATAGGAAACAAATCCAAACATAGATGATGTGCAAAAGTAGTATAAAGATCCCGACTTGACAGAATGGAAATAGTTTGAAAAAATCCATATCGCACAGCATGGATAAACCAAGAACCAATCTTGATGAATCAATAGATCCTATAATAAAACATGATGAAGAGTGGTTGACTCTTCACGTTGCAATTATAGGAAAATAATTCAAAGGTTCAAACTAAATAAGGAAAGGAAATTTTTCCAACAAATGACTAGGAGTGTGCATCTCCTTAAAAGAAGTATACCTTTAGAAATATACTTGTAAACCCTGGGAACTCCAAGCCGGACTTTGCCAATCCTTACCGAAAATCTAAGCATTTCACATTCAAATGCCCAAATCCGAGCCCAATCTAGATGAGATGTGAAAATACCCTAATGGGGGCAACCCCACAAAAGTTGGTCCCCAAAAACACGCGCTTTGGTTTAGTCGTTTCCAATATAGGATAACAAAGATCAACGGAGCAACAAATGGTCTTAGAATGATGAAAATCAAAATGCTGAAGTAACCGATAGCTAGGATACAAACTATCAAGGATATAAAATGATCGTATATGGAAATTAGGTCTTTTATACCCCTCACCACTCGTCGATTTCAAATTTAACTATTCCTTGGTTAACAATAGTTTTAGACAAGTCAATGTAGTGTTACCTCAAAGTCATATCCTATGACCATTCTTAACATATGGAATAGGGACAAGTCTACCTCATCGACATTTAGTGCTAAGCACAAATATAAATCATTTCCATATAAGTGATATCGCTTTACGGAACATAATTCAGTTTCATAACCGAATCAAACGTTTACTTTAAAAATTGAATTCATGCTTAGGATTAACACTACAAGTATTAGATTTAAACACTCTGTTACAAGAGTTTATTAACTTTGAAACATCATTATAAAAAGGAATTAATAACTAAAACACATTCTTATCATATTCACTAATTAACTTTAAAAGTTCATTAATTAAGTCGATGAATCTACTTCGATGGCTTCTAATCCGAAAGAAGTTAATCGCTTTTAAACCACCATTAATTTAGTTAAAAATTAATTAAAATGAATAAATAAATAAATAATTTACTATCATTAATTAAAATAAATAGCAAAGTCAAAAAATCCTTGTTACTTTGATAAATTCACTTTGAAACTTCTCTAATTAAGTTGATAAATTAACTTCAAATGCCTTTAATTGACAAGGGTAAATCACTTTTAAAATTTTATTAATTCAATTAATTAGTAATATTTAAATATAATTAATTAAATTAATTAATAGATAATTAAATATCATTATTTAAAATGATTAACAACTTTAAAATATCATTAAAGAAAAGATTATTTAAAGTTGAAACAAATAGATTTACTTTAAAAATCATTAATTAAAAAGATTAATTAATTTAAAAACATCATTAGAAAATTGATTAATTAACTTTAATCCATCACCATTGAATGATTAATTATCATTAAACATCAATAAATAAAATGACTAATTAATTTAAACCATCATTAGCTAAGTAATTAGTTAAATTTAAGACACATCCTTAATAAGTTAATTAGTTAACCTTAATCCTTATTAATTAATTAAATTATATAATCATTATTTAAATGGTTGCTTACTTTTGAAAAATCACTAATCAAAATCTTGATTAACTTGTAAAACCATTCCACGTACGAAGATGAAACCAAATGGTCTCGAAAAAATATGATCTTCCAAAAGTACCGATATAGCGACTATCGCTATATGGGCAATTCGGTAAATAAGTTTACGTCATTATCAATTCAAACAAATATCGCATAGTAAGGATATGAGCACATATACACGGTAATTGTTGATGATACAACATGACAATATAACAAACATTAACTTCCACTTTTTCATATAGTTTGCTAATTATTCTCTAACTTTCTAAAGTGACAACTTTTTCGGAACATGAACCAATTCAATAATCAATACATCACCGAAAACATACAAGAAGCATTAAAAGTCATTAATATGAACATTAAAGTATTTTAAAACTTTGGTTTATGAGGGTGGAGTTTTACTGGAAAAAATGCAACCGAACTAAGTCGAACTCCTAAATCAACTTGCTGACACACGAACTATACTTCACTCCACTCAAGCTTGAACTTTTAGGCCCTTAAATAGGCTTTTTGGGTTCAACCATGGGTTGTTGTGGGCTTGGCCTTTGTTGAAATGGGGAGTTAAGGTGTTGTTTTGGTAAATAGAGTGATGTAGAGAAGGTATAAGCTATTTCTAAGTGGATGGAGGTAGAAAACTATAGTTGTAAGCCTACAAATGAAAGCCAGGAAATTTATGGATACATGAAGAGATTGGAAATGAATATGGAAGTGAAGATTTGATGTGAAGAATGGTGAGAGGAGGCATGTATATATAGACAAATGAGAAGGGTATTTTAGCAAATTGACTTAGGAATTAAATAACATAAAGTGTGCATGTATCAGGGAGCTCCATACGTCCTCCATCCCTCCTTGCACATGTTATCCCACCTAGATTCCCCCTTAGCATGATTTTGTGTACTTATCAAGGTGCTTAAGGTGATGGTTGATTATTTCCTTAGGTTTATTTAGGTTTTTAATGTATATTTAGTCAAATCTTGTTTTATTTTAAACTAAGCATGGTTATTAACTTCAAAACTATATTTAACTTATCACATGACATACGTACATGTGTATGCATGTGTATATGAGTTATAAAAAAAGTGCACAATGTTTTGTTGACTTTCCAATGCCGAAAAGTTGAAATTTCAAAAAATGTTTTTTTATCGCATTTTCTTTTATTTGAACTGATAATTTTGGTATACATATTGTAACATCCCCTATCTTGAGTCCCAAAGCTAAGCGCTACAGATGCTATAATAATCTATAGTATTAACCTTTGGCGACAAAATATGGTAATGTTAATTTTATCAATAATATCAGAAGCACATAAATATGAAACAAAACACAGATTCAAAAACCAATTTTCTAATTACGTTTCACAAAAACATGTTTCATATTTCATTACATAATCCCAATTGTTTCCCAGGTTCAGATCAAATATAATTATTACATAAATACGTAAAGAGTGACATATGAAGATGTTCAATTGGATGATCAGAGTACTATATAGACATAAAACTGTCTTAAATACACCACAGCGGAATAAAACAAAAACTGCAACATCTAAATATAGCTAACATCAGCCTCCTGCTTGTCTCCAAAAGCTTTATTCATCCACCTACTAAAACCTGGAAAGCTCAAACTCTTAATCTACTCAAATCAATTTGGAGTAGCCAAGAGTTTAAAGGGGAAAAACATAAACTTCAAATTAGACATAAAGCCTAGTGTAAATAATACTATTACATCTCCGTTTGCTGATATTAAGTGAGACCACGCCGCTTAGCAGAACAGGGTTTCCCTCACTAATATCCCTTTAAAACATATCGTTTTGCAAATCAAAATCCTACAACCAAATTGGTTAATCACACTGATTATATCAATAATAGCTAATGTCATATATGCTTAAAACGGGTAATAAATGAACCAGCTATCCAAAACAATGTAGTTTTGTTGGCTAACTACTAACCTGTGGCTGACTCGGGCCTACTAAACAAACTCAACAAATTATCTAACAACTATTAGAAATACATCTGGATGGTCTGTCCTTAACTTACATCTCTAAGGGTCAGCTGATCCTAATGGTTTTGTGGGCTCACCAATAACCTATCTCTGTACATGTACATTCCTTTCTCTATGTAACCTTCATTTAAGTCTTATATATGACTAAGCCCTACACACTGCAATTTTGGGATAAATTAGCTAAGGGCTAATAGCTAATGTGTAGGGCGCAACCTTATACCCGTCCCATCTAGTATACAAATATCTGAGTTAATTTTATTAGGGTTAACTGCCCTTTAAATTTTCCTTGAAAATCTTTTCAAAATGATTTAACCCTTTAAATCATACTTATACAAGGAAAATAAACTATTTGCTTTACTCAAATCTCTTTGCCATGATATATGCTTTACTTAAATCAGTATTGATGAAAACATGTAACCTTTGTTTAAAACGTATAAACAATTTTATTTCAAAGCAATGAAAGCACCCATTTTGAAAGTTCTGAAAGTACCCCTTTCAATATAAGTAAACTACTTTACTTAATAACCTTAGGGCTAAAGGCCAAACATACTGAAACCATAGATGGTAGTCCTTTCGAAAATGTTGAAAATGCCTTCTTCGAATGCTTTATAAACCTTAGAGATCCTCTTTTAAAATCCTTTAAATATGCCTTTAAAAACATTGGAAACCTTCCATATATACTAAAGTAAACCTTTTGAAAATTCTGGAAACCATTCCTTTCGAAACCTTAATTAATTACCTTCCGAAAGCCTCAAAGTATACTACTTAAAACATAGCCTCCGAAAGCATTGGGTTCATGTTAAAACATGTGGATAAACATTTTGAAACCTTTGGATTTAACTTTCATAGTATCGGAAAGGGTCTTAAAACAACTAAATCGAAAGCAACTCTTTCTAAAGCAATCTCCTATGTAAAGAAGTGGATGGTGCAAAATCTATCACTTTGAAAGTAGTGGAGAAATGGCTCTGATTTTTTTAAAATAGAGGGGCCATATCAAAACCAATCTAGGTCGAAAGTAAAAAGGTGGCGACAAGGGTTTCGACCTTATCGAAAGCATTTACTTTAAAACAAAGGCGCAACTTCATTCAAAAGCTTTCCTTCTTTAAAACCATTGATCATGTCGAAAGCTATCTTATTCGAAACCATTCTTTTCAACAGCAAAGTAGGCGCATTTCCATTTGAAAGCCATAAAAGGTTTTGACCCCTTAGAAATCCCACGTTTCGACCCTACACCTTCTGCCTATGTCCAATTCACTAGGTACTAAGTCTTTGATACCATGTGCATTGGTTTCAATTAGGTTGGAAGCGGGGGTACTAAGCCGAAAGGTGGCTATCGAAGATGGTGAAGCATCGGAACCTTATAAAACCTGATTTTTAACTTAAAAAGGTAATTCTTTTCAACTAACTTCTTATTGGTCTCCTTATAGTTGGTTGCCTTAACTTTTCATAATCTTTTCTAGAAGGATGCTGCCAAATTACAAAAATTAACATTTTAAATCATTTGCAAATAGCCCCTTCTCCATTTATAAACATATAAAATGCTTAAGTCCCATACCTTAAATAATTTTATATATTTATTAAAATACTTAGGAAAATTCTATAAAAATTCTAATAAATCACTTTTAATATGTTTTCCAACATATTTAAATTCCTGACCCAAAACATATATATACACACACACAATAAATTAATTTCAAACCTAAATATCCATTTTCCTCACTAGAAAGTTAATATAAATACACATTAATTCAAAAAATTATAAACCTGAAACTGATCTCTAAAATATCATTTCTAACCTTATACTAAAATCACAAGGCATTTGGATGTCGCCTGATAGGTTTTCCAATCCAGAACATGTCATAAAATCAATATGAATAACCATAATTCATCAACAAGTGCATATATATATAATTATCCTTCAAAACATGGCAATATAGTTTGCAAAATCATCCAGGTTACACTTACAAACCGAAAACAACAAAATATGAGATGTAACATATTACTCCCTTTAGCTTTGTTGTTAAGGAATTGAGATTTGGTCTTGGATTGGATTTCAATTAAGCTTTTCCTCATGATTTAGCTTTTCTTCCCCTTACTCTTTTTTAATGATGGTCGGCCTCTAGGTTTAGTGTTTTAGATTGTGAATGTGAGAAATGTTATGGTATAAAGGATTTAAGGTATAAGAACGTAGCTTATTCCTATATCGCCCGTTATCTGATTTCCCTCTCCTATTTCAATTTAAACCCATTTAATTCATTGCTTAACTGGGTATGGCCAACCCTTATTTTTTTCAAATCTCAATTCTTTATCCATTTAATTTTTACAATATTTTATTTAATTGAGCTAATAAAATTTCTTAAATAATGTTATCTAAAATTAGGGGTGTTATACATATTTTGAAAACAATTTTAATTTCATTAATTATTATTTAAAAGATGCTTATTTGGTTATTAAAATCCATTATTTAAATATTTAAAAATGATTAAATATTCAAATGCAAAGTGATTAATTTATGGGTTATTACAAGTTACACCAGGATCGACCAGTAATCCTGGTACATGAGGGATGTTTTTGACTCCTGATCAAATTGTGGAGTTTGTCTGTGCTGCTTGGACTTTTATTCCTGATGATCATTTGGTTCGTGCAGACTTCGCTTGCTTATGCAGTGACTTCAAACACTTAGTTTGTAAACCATTTAGGGAACAGAAAAGCTCATAGAGATTCAAGCTTGGATGAAGACATGTGAGAGGATCTTTACTCGCATGGTTCTTATGGACGCCCAAAGAGTTCAAGTGGCATCCAACCAATTACAGGAAAGGGAACTCGAATGGTATAATCTTTTAGTGGTAGAGAATGAGGAGGTTCAACTTACCTGGACATAGTTTAGGCAAATGTAACGACACGTAAATTTTTAATAGTTTTAATAACATAAATAACTGAATTTTAGTGAAATTTTAAATAATAAAATTTGGAAATAAAAGTTTGGTATTTGGAATACGTTTATATAAACATATCAAATTATAAATTTTCATTAGATAATATGGTAGTTTATTTTGTAATTTTATTTCTATTAAATCAGTTACATTTGATGATAATAAAATATTTTTTAAACCTGAATATTTTTATATAATAAATTTGTAAATCATCTTCAGAGTGAAACGTCATATTTTGTTTCGTCAAATTTAGACTGCTATTATCGTTTGATCTTATTTTTGGTGTTTTACCAGCATTTTCAGTATCGAATATCAACTTTTTATAGGATGGTCGCACCATTGATATCTGTATACCATTTTGATCATCTCGTCATGTTGATCTTCGCAGTATACTCATTTGTAAATTTCGGTGGTTTGGCATGGCACAAAATCAGTACAACGATTACCGTATTGGTACCTGTTTTAAAACCTTTTGGTTTCCATCCGTCCTTTCATCTACCCACCTGTCAAAATCAAGCAGCCATTTGCAACCCAACTGCTGACTTTTGTCATTCCTCTGGCTTTTGCTATCCCACCCATTTCAATTTATATACTGGTTCATTCATATTTTAGGTGCTCTTCGTGTCCTTGCTCTGTTATTCTTTGTACAAATATAACTTATATAAATAAAGCTATATATATATATATATATATATATTTGGAATTCACTGCTTGCTTTCTTTCTACTCCGGCCATCCGCCTTCCCTCGCTCCTCCATAGTTTGCCTATCGCATGGCCGCATCAACACCCCACACCACTCCCCAATCTCTCGACCTCTGCCTTTCCCCCTCCTTCCTCAATGCAAACCCCCAGGCAGCCAAAACCTTTCCTTCTTCCACTCCTCTTTCAACGCGCAGGCTGCCGCTTTGACTACCGTTAGCCTTCCATTGCCGACCCTCCCTTCCACAACAGCCTCTACAAACTCAACAACTGAAACTTATCACCTCCACCTAAGCTCTCCTCCCACCGCAAGTGCCTCCATCCAATGTTCGTGCACAGCCTCCTCCTATTGAAAGCCAGATGAACTCCATCACCACATGTATGCCTTCTCTTTTCTCTTATATAAATAAATTTATGGATAAGCTTATATATATGATGTCTAATTTTAATGTATATACATATAAGTATATATAGTTGTCTATTATGTATAGATTTATATTAGTACTATTTATTATCTGCTTGTATAAGTTTAGATTGGTATTATATCTATAATCTGGTGTGTATATGCATATGTTTTATAATAATAGATTTGAAGTATAATTATAACTTGTTTAAGTGTTATATTATATAAGTCTTATATATATATATATATATTAGTTTATATATTCTTTTGGGTTTAAGTCATATTAATATGTTATATATATTATGTTCATTTCATCATATATATATGTATGTGTGTGTGTGTGTGTGTGTGTGTGTGTGTGTGTGTTACAATATTTTCTATATATTATGTACATATTTTTATCTTTCTTAGTGCTTTTATTATGGCAACAACTGTGTATGTCAAAGTTTGAATCAGAAATGTTGCATATTAATGTCTTGCCAACTCCTCTTTCTTTCTTTACATTTTGCTTTTAGAAAGTGTTTATATATTAAGACATATTTATATATAGTGCATGTATATATAGGTATATGTGTAATGTATTTTAAGTGTTTATACATTACCAGTTTGAGTTGTTAAGTTTAATATATGCGTGTGCGTGTGTGTGTTATAAGTTGTTCCTGTTATATCAAAACGTATATATTTTGATGTGAGGAAGGTAGGTGTTTTAAGAAATGTTAAATTTTAAAATACCATATGGAAATCTGGGATTTAATTTATGTGTTCGATTTTTTTAATATAATGAAAGGATTTCATTTTATCTGTTTTGACTTTTAAGGATAATGTAAAGGTTTATCTTATTTTAATATGGTTTAAGTAGAATGTTGATTGTGCATGTGTGTATGTGTGTGTATAGACTTTGATTTTTATATGTATGTGTTTTAAATTTTATATTGATTTGAAATTATTTATATCTTATTTTAAATATATGTTCTAAAAATTGGTTTTAGAGAAAAAATACAACGTATATTTTATTTGGCTTATATCAAGCTATTTGATTTGTTTCATCAATTCCTATTTGTCAGCTTTGCCGTCAAATTCGTGCAAATCTTGCTTTACTTTGGAATTCGAGCTAGAATTTGTAACTCATTTCATTGTCGAATTTCTCTAGCCTCGAAAGGTGAGTAATCACTCACGATTAACATTCTTATATGTATAAAATTTGACTTCTTTTAAAACGACAATTGAAATATGCTGTTGCTAGTTATTTAATTGCTATATACGATGTGCCATTATTTGTAACTGTTCACCTGTGACATATGACACCATATCCCGTTGTTTATATTTAATTTATCGTTGATGATATATGCCTGTAATTGATACGTTATGTTATTATCATATTTATTCTCACTCTATATGTTTCCTGTTAATTTAGAATTCCCTATGGGTTGAAATGATACATGCCCGAATGATTTTGTAGAATAGGAGAAAGTTATTATGGGTTGAAATAATAAACCCAAGCTATTTTCACTGATTTTGAAATCTTGGGATTGCGGGTTGAAATGATATACCCGTAGATATTTAAATTGCGGACTGAAATGATAAATATCCGTATCATTTGACCGTAAGATAGAGAATTATATACGGACACCGTTGGTCTATATTTTGAAATGATTTCCACAATTTTGAAAGGAAATATATGGTTTTTAACAGATATGATTTTTAAAATATAATATATATAGATATATTATATTTTTATAAATGTCTAAAATTTAGATTTTTAATATAATATGTTTGGAAAGTTTAAAGTATAAGTTAGTTTTGAATTATACATTTTAAGATTTTGCGTTTTCTTAAAAATATGTAAAATAAGATTTAATTTAATAAATTTAATTTAATCGGTTTATAATATATTTAAGTATTTATTTAAATTTATATTAATATTTTAAAAATAGATTCTTTATAACTTTAATAATAAAGGTTGTGAAGAAAAATTAATGCTGACTCAGAATTTAAATTGGTTAATAATTGAATTTAAATAAGAACTTATTTGAACTTATTAATTTATGAGATTTTGAAAATATGATTTATAACTTGATTTGATGAATATTTCGAAATTCAAATAAAATTGAGATTGGATATTTAATTTTGATTTAAATTTATAAATCAGGATTTTTTTATAAATTGTTATTAAAACGATTAAGGGAATACTTTCAATTTGAATAAAAATTAAAGTTAAATGTTGAAATATAAATGAAGTTTTTATTGTAGATGATTGAATATTTAAATTTGAGTCTTATTTGAATTGAAGTGATAGTTCAAACTTGGATTTAAAATCGATATGAACTGAAATGGTTTATTGAGAATTTGAATTAAATCTTTGAACTTTAAATTGAAATGGTTAAACTAGAATTGATTTAAATTGAATTTCAGAATTTAAGATGATTTGAATTAACTTGTGAAATTGGACAAAACTATTTTTTTATTAGATAAATTATTTTAATATATAAACTATTTCAATTTATATCTATTTTAAATATATATACTATTTTCAATATCTAAACTGTTTAAGTTGGAAGTGTTATTATTACAAAGTGTTATGATTTCAAAGCGTTATGATTTCAAAAGTGCTATGATTTCAAAAGTGCTATGACTTCCAAAGTGTTATGATCTCGAAAGTGTTATGATTTCCAAATGTTATAATTTTGAAAGTGCTACGATTTTGAAAATGAATATTATTTAAAGTGAATAATGATATTGAATTGATGTGGTTTTGACTTGAATATGATATTTTGATACGAAGTATAAACTATGTGAATTTAAATGACCACGGTGTGAAATAAGCGTTTGGTTGTTAATGAGACCGGGATTAGATATTGTCATACTCTCTGTCAATACCGAAAACCACTTTAACAACTATGTGCGTGGTTGAGATTCCAAAATAAAGTAGGATGGTTTTGGTGACGACTCTATATGGTATTTATGTAGCCCTGATTCCTGTGAGTTAGCTTGATGTGGCTAAGACAGGAGCTATACCAAGCCAAGTGAGGTCATTCCCCCTATCGGGCGCATTTATTCAATACCATTCAATTGCTTTTGTGATTCGATTGGGTGCACCCTTTTGATTTGGGAGTGTGTCACGAGGTGGGCGGTAGTAGCTGCTATGCGTTACCACCAGTCTGGGAGTGCAAATGGTATATCTACCCTGGTGTTGCTTCGAGTGCCCTGTCGCATGCCTTATTGAGCCTTCTACGAGTTTGTTTTGTACCATACCTATGGAGTGCCCTCTGATAGCCCTCCAGTTTACAAAGAAATTACAGTACTGTATAGACTATGGGAATATATAAAAATGTATTGAGGGGGATATGTATAATGCCTTAATGCTATTTTAATACTTTTAATTTACTAATAGCGTACATTACTACATAGTAGATAGTTCCATGGATCCTTAGAGGATGGAAATCCCAAGCATCCTTTAAGTTACTTGTATTTCAGTTGACATTTCACTTAAGTTGAATTTATTAATATAAGAACGTTAATCCTGACTCTTATGTTTTTTGTTTTGCTTTACGCTCGAGTCAGACTGAGTGTCACAGCATTTGAGACCCACCAATGAAGAATGGAGCTTTGTTGATGATCTATCTATCTAGCTTTTAGTTATTTCAGTTTATGCCAGTCATTTATGTTTAGACTCGTCAGTTGCTTATGTATTAGAGATTCATTAGTTTGAGATTCTATTGTAATTTATTTCAGACTCATGTTCATATAGTAGCTTAATGAACTACTATTTATGTATTCTGCTACTTATTGTTATATTACTCTATTTCTGTAATTTTGTGATTGATTTATATAATGTATATGCTGAGTTTTGCCAAATATAAATTAACAATCTGTTGTTTTGATCAATTCAAGTCTAACATGTGCGGATGCGAATGGTTAGAAATACCGGGATGTTACAGTTGGTATCAGAGCTATGGTTTAGGTGAAACTTAGCATATGGTGTAAATTTAATTACAAAATCATGTTTCGTTCGAGCTTAAATTTCTTCCTGTTTGATTCGAATTTCCTGTGAATTTTGGAGCTTCCCTTCTATTCTGAAAATTCATACTTGTCTTTCCCCATTCGTATTCTTTTGATACTGAAGCATCCCATAGCTTCAATCTTTTGGGTGACTCGTCTGATCGGCGGTCCTGCCAACCTATGTATGATTTGTAAAGGGGTGGACTCCTTTACAATAGGCATTGATTCACCGGAGATTCCTGTATCCTCGGTTTAGATGTTGCTATCCTTACTATGCCCGAATTCTATTCTCTTGTGATCGGATATCAATTTGACTCTAGATTCTGCATCGATCTTATTCTTGAAGTATTGGTTAACGTGGTTAAGGTCGCCCATGATTTATATAAGTCTATCCATCTTTTCCCTTTGTTATTTAAGTATCTTATCTTCGTTTCAAGCCTATATTCCTTGTCAGAACTTTTTTGATTAGGGTTCCTCTAAATTTGAATCTCTATCCTGGTTCGAAACCCATTATTTAATCATCGAGTGAGGGAGTGTATTTACAATTAATATTGTGTCGTTAAGTTTGATTTTTGGGTTTCGATCGATTCGTCTGATCAACGCTATCGATAGGAATTCCAAAATACTTGAACAGAGCAAACTGACACAATATTGTTTTCAAATTTTGTGAATGAAATTATATTATATATATATAAGTATAATTTTTTTGAAAATTTAAATAGTTAACTAAATTGGTTGTTAGAAAAGATAATATTTGATTTTCATTTGTTGTTTTGTAAACCATTGACTATTGCCACATGATATAAATAAATGGAATTATGAAACATGGTTTATATATTGATTTGAAACTGAAATGAATTTAAATTAAGAAATTGAGAATTCTATTTCCGGTATTTTTAGAAAAAAATTGATTTTTAAAGTTTTGAAATATATTATTTGAAACTATTTTCGAATGGAAATTTTTCAAAAGAATAATTTTAAAGGAATTAAGTCGGTGCCCTCCCATTCGTCGCCGGAAAATAATTTTTGGTGATGGCTGCAGCATCGTCGACATTCACTTTCAAGTCTCGAAGTGGAAAGATCACATAGCAGCTTTGCTACACTTTTGTTTTGGACAATGAATTTTGTTTGAATTTCTTGTGTATAAATTGATTTATAAAATATATATGTATACAATTATTTAAAAATAGTTTGAAGTGAATTCGAAAATTTGAATCTTAAATTTTATATTAAATAATGGTTTCAATTATCGAAATAAAGTGAAATCTTTTGAATAAGTGGAATATCTAAAATGATTTATGAAATTTAACCAACTTGAAATAGTTGAATTTGAATAAAACCTTACTTATATAATACTAAATTGCATTTTAATACATATAACTTGCCTAAAGTATTCAAAAATTAAAATGAATGTGAATTTGTGATTTAATATTATACAAGAGAAAACTTAAGTAATAAATTAATCAAATTAAAAGGTTTAAACTAAATTCTGCTTAATATGATGTTGCAGATAACAGGAAAAATTTGTATAGTATTTAACTACCCTCAGAACCTTAAGATAATTTATTCTAAAATAGTTGAATGTTAATGGGAATAAGTAATTGAATAATACACAATATAAATGAGAGCAATAAGATGTCCTAAAATGATATTTTGTTTGGGGAATTTATAAATAATAAATTGAATAATAAATTGAAAAAAAAGAATTAATTATGTAAATAAAATATGGTTGTGTATGTTCATACACCTAATATATGTTGCAAAATATGTTAACTGAAATAAATTAAACTAATAAAAGAGAAGACTATTTAAGAAAATAAATATGAACATGGGAATAGTGAACTTGAATTTAAGTGGAATCAACACAGTTGAAGTTAAATGGATAAAATAAATGCGTTGATTTAAAAATGAATTTGTCTGGAAGAAATGTTGATAAAATGAAAGAAAATCAATTTTAAATTGAATAAATATTTATTAGTTGAATAAAATGGATTAAACGAAATTGTTGAATATTAATTTATTTAAAATTGAAATCTATATGGTTTTGAATAGTTGAAGTTGAATGTTGAGGTGGAATTAACTATGGTTGATCAAATAGATTTAATAAATGAGTAAAATAAAGAAAATTATTGTGAAATTTTTGCGATAAATGTTAATGAATCTGAAACAAATCAATTGAATAAAAATATATAGAAATGAAATCAATCAAATATGAACAATAATTTTGATTGATTGAATAAAATGAATTGGATTCAACTACGTTATAAACTAATTTAAAAATAAAGGAAATTTACATGGTTTTGAATTAATTGTTTTTATTTTGTATTTTAATCTATTTTTCTTTCTAGTTGTTTCTATTCTCCTACCTCATTCCTTTTCGAGGACGAAAGGTTTTGAGTGGGGGAGTGTAACGACCTGTAAATTTTTAATTGCTTTAATAACGTAAATAACTGAATTTTTGTGAAATTTTAAATAGTAAAATTTGGGAATAAAAGTTTGATATTTGGAATACGTTTATATAAACATAGCAAATGATAAATTTGCATCAGATAATATGGTAATTTATTTTGTAATTCTATTTCTATATTAAATCAGTTAAATTTGATGATAATAAAATATTTTTCAAACCTGAATATTTTTATATAATAAATTTGTAAATCATCTTCTGAGTGAGACGTCATATTTCGTTTCATCAAATTTAGACTGCTATTGCTTCGTTTATCTTAGTTTCGGCGTTTTAGCAGCAATTTCGGTACGAACATCAACTTTTGATAGGATGGTCGTACCACTGATAACAGTATACCAGTTTGATCGTCTCGTCATGCTGATCTTCCCAGTATACTCATTTATATATTTTCGGGGTTTGGCATGCCATGAAATCAGTGCAACGATCACCATATCGGTATCCGTTTTAAAACCTTTTGGTTTCCATCTGTTCTTTCATCTACTACCCGTCAAAATCAAGCAGCCATTTGCAACCCAACTACTAACTTTTGTGTTTCCTTTGGATTTTGCTATCCCATCCATTTCAATTTGCATATTGGTTCGTTCATATTTTAGGGTCTATTCGTGTCCTTGCTCTGTTCTTCTCTGTACAAATATAATTTATATAAATAAATCTATATATATATATATATATATATATATATATGGAATTCACTGCTCGCCTTCTTACTTCTCCAACCATCCACCTTCTCTCTCCTTTGCTCCTCCACAGTTTCCCCATCCTTTGGCCGCAGCACCAGCCCACGCAACTCCCCAATCTCTCTACCTCCGCCATTCCCCCTCCCCCTCCTTCCTCACCGAACGCAAACCCTCGGCAGCTAAAACCTTTCCTTCTCCACTCCACTTTCACCGTGCAGGCCCCCGCCTTGACCACCATTAGCCTTCTGTTACCGATCCTCCCTTCCACAACAGCCTCTACAAACTCAATAGCCGAAACTTAGCACCTCCACCCAAGCTCTCCTCCCAGCCGCAAGTGCCTCCATCCAATGTTCGTGCACGACCTCCTCCTCCTCTTGAAAGCCAGCCGAACTCTATCACTACACGTATGCCTTCTCTTTGCTCTTATATGAATAAATTTATGGATAAACTTATATATATATATATATATATATATATATATGACGTTTGATTTCAAAGTATATACACATACGTATATATAGTCGTCTGTTATGTACAGGTTTATATTAGCACTATTTATTATCTACTTGTATAAGTTTAGATTGGTATTATATCTATAATCTGGTGTATGTGTGTGTATGTATGTGTATATATGTTTTACAATAACAGATTTGAAGTATAACTATAACTTGTTTAAGTGTTATATTTTATAAGCCTTATATATATTAGTTTATATATTCTGTTGGGTTTAAGTCATATTAATATGTTATATATATTATGCTCATTTCAGCATATATATATATATATACATATACATATATATACATATACATATATATATATATATGTTGTAGTATTATGTATATATTATGTACATATTTTTTTTCTCGGTGCTTTTATTACGGAAACAGTTGTATATGTCAAAGTTTGAATCAAAAAAGTTGCATATTTATATCTTGCCAACTCCTCTTTCTTTCTTTACATTTTGCTTTTAGTGTTTATATATATTAAGACATATTTATATATATGTTGTATGTATATATAGGTATAGGTGTAATGTATTTTAAGTGTTTATATATTATCAGTTTGAGATGATAAGGTTATTTTGATATATATACATTATAAGTTGTTCCTGTTATATCAAAACGCATATGTTTTGATGTGAGGAAGATGGGTGTTTTAAGAAATGTTAAATTTTAAAATACCGTGTGGAAATCTAGGTTTTAGTTTATGTGTTTGATTTTTTTTAAATATATTGAAAGGATTTTATTTTATCTGTTTTGAATTTTAAGGATAATTTAAAGGTTTATCTTATTTTAATATGGGTTTAAGTTGAATGTGGAGTAAATATATGGATTTTGAGTTTTATATGTATGTGTTTTAAATTTATATTGATTTGAAATTATATGTATATATATGTCTTAAAAATTAGTTTTAAAGAAACATTATGACGTATATTTTGTTCGGCTCATATAAGGCTAATTTGATTGTTTTCATCAATTCCTATTTATCAGCTTTGTCTTCAAACTCGTGCAAATCTTGCTTTGCTTTGGAATTCGTGCTTGGATTCATAGCTCATTTCATTGTCGAATTTCTATAGCCTCGAAAGGTGAGAAATCGCTTACGATTAACATTCTTATATTTATTAAATTTGATTTCATTTGAAACGACAATTGAAATATGCTGTTGCTAGTTATTTAATTGCTATATATGATATGGCATTATCTATAACTGTTCACCTGTGACATATGACACCATCTCATGTTGTTTATATTTAATTTATCACTGATGATATTTGCATGTTATTGATATGTTATGTTATTATAATATTTGTTCTCACTCTCCAAGTTCCCTGTTAATTTACAATTCTCTATGGGTTGAAACGATACATACCCGAACGATTTTGTAGAATAGGGGAAAATTGTTATGGGTTAAAATGATACACCCAAGCGATTTTCATTGATTTTGAAATCTTTGGATTGCGGGTTGAAATGATATATGCCCGTAGATATTTAAATTGCGAATTGAATTGATAAGTATCCGTATCACCTAGCCATAGGATAGAGAATTATATACGGACACCGTTGGTCTATATTTTGAAATGATTTCCATAATTTTGAAAGAAAATATATGGTTTTTAACAGATATGATTTTTAAGATATAATATATTTATATATATTATATTTTTATATACGTCTAAATTTTATATTTTACTATAATATGTTTGGAAATTTAAATGTATAAGTTAATTTTGAAATTATACATTTCATGATTTTATTATAATTTTATTTTCTTAAAAATATATAAATTAAGTTTTAATTTAATATATTTAATTTAATTGTTTTATAATATGTTTAAGTATTTATTTATATTAATATTTAAAAATCGATTCTTTATAACTTTAATAATAAAGGTTGGGAAGAAAAATTAATGCTGACTCGGAATTTAAATCGGTTAATAATTGAATTTAAATAAGAAATTATTTGAACTTATTGATTTTGAGATTTTGAAAATATGATTTATGACTTGATTTGATGAATATTCTCAAATTTAAATAAAATTGAGATTGGATATTTAATATTGATTTAAATTTATAAATCGGGATTTTTATAAATTGTTAAAAAACGATTAAGTGAATACTTTCCAATTTGAATAAAATTAAAGTTAAATGTTGAAATATAAATGAAATTTTTATTGTAGATGCTTGAATATTTAAACTTGGATCTTACTTGAATTGAAGTGGTAGTTCAAACTTGGACTTGAAATCGATATGAATTGAAATGGTTTATTGAGAATTTGAATTGAATCTTTGAACTTTAAATTGAAATGGTTAAACTAGAATAGATTTGAATTTAATTTCAGAATTTGAGATGATTTGAATTGACTTGTGAAATTGGAGAAAAATATTTTTTTATTACATAAATTATTTAAATATATAAACTATTTCAATTTATAACAATTTTAATTATATGTACTATTTTCAATATCTAAACTGTTTAAGTTGGAAATATTATGATTTCAAAGTATTATGATTTCCAAAGTGTTAGGACCTCAAAAGTGTTACGATTTCAAAGTGTTATAATTTTGAAATTGCTACAATTCTGAAAATGAATATTATTTAAAGTGAATAATGATATCGAATTGATATGGTTTTGAAATGAATATGATATTTTGATATGAATTATAAACTATTTGAACTGAAATGACAACGGTGTGAAATAAGGTTTGATTATTAAAGAGATAGGGATCAGATATTGTCATATTCTCTGCCAATACCGAAAACCACTTTAACAACTGTGTACGTGATGGATATTCCAGAATGAAGTAGGACGGTTTGGTGACGATTCTATATAGTTTTTATGTATCCCCGACTCCCATTAGTCAGCTTAATGTGGCTAAAACAGGAGGTATACCGGGCCAAGGGGTGTTATTCCCCCTATTGGACACATTTCTTCGATACTATTCTATTGCTTTTTTGATTTGATTGGGTGCACCCTTTGATTTGGGAGTGTGTCACGAGATGGGCAGTAGTAGCTGCTATGTGTTACCACCAGTCAGGGAGTGCAAATAGTATATCTACCTTGGCATTGCCTCGAGTACCCTGTCGCATGCCATATCGAGCCTTCTACGAGTTTGTTTTGTGATATACCTATGGAGTGCCCACTGATAGCCCTCCAGTTTACGGAGGAATTGTGGTACTGTATAGACTATGGGAATATATAAAAATCTGTTATGGGGGTATGGGTAATGCATTAATGCTATTTTAATACTTTTACTATAGACATATTATAATAGCATATATTATTACATGGTAGATAGTTCCACGGATCCATAGAGGTTGGAAATCCCAAATATCCTTTAAGTTACTTGTATTTTAGTTGGCATTTCACTTGAGTTGAATTTATTAATATAAGAATGTTAATCCTGACTCGAGTGTTTTGTGTTTTGCTTAGGCTCGGGTCGACTGAGTGTCATAGCATTTGAGACTTACCTTTGGAGATTTGGTTTTGTTGATGATCTGTCCATCCAGCTTTTAGTTATTTCAATTTATGCGAGACATTTATGTTCAGACTCGTCAGTTGCTTATGTATTAGAGATTCATTTGTATTTGAGATTCTGTTGTAATTTGTTTGAGACTCTGATGTCCATATATTAGGTTCATGAACTACTATTTATCTATTCCGCTGCTTATTTTTATATTACTCCGTGTCCATAATTCTGTGATTGATTTATATACTGTAAATACTGAGTTTTGCCAAATATAAATTAACAATCTGTTGTTTTAAGCAATTCAAGTCCGACATGTGCTGATGAAATGGTTCGAAATACCGAGTCGTTACAGTTGGTATCAGAGCTCTGGTTTAGGCAAAACTTAGCACATAGAGTAAATATAATTACAGAATCACGTTTCGTTCGAACTTAAATTACTCCCTCTTTGATTCGAATTTTCTTTGAATTTTGGAGCATCACCTCTATTCTAAAAATTCATACTTATCTTTCCCCATTTGCGTTATTTTGATACTGAAGCATCCCATAGCTTCATTCTTTTGGGTGACTGGTCCCATGGCGGTCCCCTAACCTTTGTATGATTTGTAAAGGGGTGGACTCCTTTACAATAGGCATTGATTCATCGGAGATTCCTGTATCCTCAGTTTAGATGCTGCTATCTCGTGTTATGTCCGAATTCTATTCTCTTATGATCAGATATTGATTTGCCTTTGGATTCTGCATCAACCTTATTCATGAAGTCATGGTTGACTCGGTTAAGGTCATCCGCGATTTATATAGGTCTACCCATCTTTTCTCTTTTGTTATTTAATTATCTTATCTTCGTTTCTAGCCTATCTTCGTTGTTAGAATTCTATTTGATTAGGATTCCTCTAAATTTGAATCTCTATCCTGGTTTGAAATCCATTATTTAATCATCGAGTGAGGGAGTGTATTTATAATCAACATAAAATATTTTATAGTGTGCTGTTTGAGCTGTTAAGTTGGGTTTCGATCAATTCGTCTGATCAACACCATCGGTAGGAATTCCAAAACACTTGAACAGAGCAAACAAACACAATATTGTTTTCATATTGGCAAATGAAATTATATTATATATATATAAGCATAAATTTTTTGAAAATTTAAATAGTTAAGTAGATTGGTTGTTAGAAAATATAATATTTAATTTTCATTTATTGTTTTTAACCATTGACTATTGCCACATGATATATATAAATGGAATTATAAAACATGGTTTATAAATTGATTTCAAATTGAAAAGAAATTAAATTAAGAATTTGAGAATTCTATTTCCGGTATTTTCAAAAAAAAAAAATTGGTTCTTAAAATTATGGAATATATTATTTGAAAGTAATTTTGAATGCAAATTTTTAAAAGGAATAATTTTAAAGGAATTAAGTCGGTACTCTCTTCATTTGTCATTGGAAAAATATTTCGGTGATGACAACAGCATCATCGACATTCATTTTCGAGTCTTGAAGTGGATAGACCATGTAGTAGCTTTGCTACACTTTTGTTTTGGAGAATGAATTTTGTTTGAATTTCTTATGTATAAATTGATTTATAAAATATTTATGTATACAATTATTTCAAAATAGTTTGAAGTGAAACCGAAAATTTGAATCTTAAGTTTTATATCGAGTAATGGTTTTAATTATTGAAATAAAGTGAATTTTTTTGATTAAGTGGAATATCTAAAATGATAAATGAAATTTAACCAACTTGAAATAGTTGAATATGAATAAAAACTTATTTATATAATACTAAATTGCATTCAAATATATATAACTTGCCTAAAATATTCGAAAGTTAAAATGAATGTGAATTTGGGATTTAATGTTATACAAAAGAAACCTTAAGTAATAAATTATTCAAATTAAATGGTTTAAACTAAATTATGTTTAATACGAATGTTGCAAATAAAAGGGAAAGTTTGTATAGTATTTAATTACCCTCATAACCTTAATATAATTTACCCAAAAATAGTTAAATGTTAATGGGAATAAGCAAGTGAATAATATATAATATAAATGAGAGCAATAAGATGTCCTAAAATGATATTTTGTTTGGAGAATTTATAAATAATAAATTGAATAATAAATTGAAAAAAAGAATTAATTAGCTAAATAAAATATGGTTTAATATGTTTATACACCTAATATATGTTGCAAAATATGTTAAACTGAAATAAATTAAATAAATAAAGGAGAAAACTATTTAATCAGATAAATATGAACTTGAGAATAGTGAACTTGAATTTAAGTGGAATCTACTTAGCTGAAGATAAATGGATAAAATAAATGAGTTAATTTAAAAATGAATTTTTTTGAAAGAAATGTAGATAAAATGAAAGAAAATCAATTTTAAATTGAATAACTATTTATTAGAGGGATAAAATTGATTAAACAAAATTGTTGAATATTAACTTATTTAAAATTGAAACCTATATGGTTTTGAATAGTTGAAGTTGAATGTTGAGGTGGAATTAACTATGGTAGATCAAATAGATTTAATAAATGAGTAAAATAAAACAAAATTTTATTGTGAAATTTTTGCAATAAATGTTAATGAATTTGAAACAAATCAATTGAATAAAAGTATACGGAAATGAAATTAACTAAATGTGAATACAATAAATTTGATTGATTGAATAAAATGAATTAGAATTAAATAATTGAACATAAACCAATTCAAAAATATCGGAAATTTACATGGTTTTGAATTAATTGTTTTATTTTGTATTTCAATCTGTTTTCTTTCTGGTTGCTTCTATTCTCCTACCTTGTTTCTTTTGAGGATGAAAGGTTATGAGTGGAGGAGAGTGTAACGACCCATAATTTTTTAATGGTTTTAATAATGTAATTACTGAATTTTTTTGAAATTTTAAATCGTAAAATTTGGAAATAAAAGTTTGACGTTTGGAATACGTTTATATAAACATAGCAAATAATAAATTTGCATTAGATAGTATGTTAATTTATTTTGTAATTCTATTTCTATATTAAATCAGTTAAATTTGATGATAATAAAATATTTTTCAAACCTGAATATTTTTGTAACGACCCGCAAATCCGTACCCCTTGAGTCAACACTATTCTACATCAATCAACTCAAGTTGAATGGAAATACGAACCATTTGGGTTAAAGAAGAAGAGGTAGAAGAAGAGAAAACAGAAAACAACAACAGAATCTTACCGTCACGGCGGAATACAATATAATATATAATAACATATCTTTACACAAAAGAAAACTATATCTGTTTTATACATACATCATCAGAGTACATCAACATCAATAACATACAACTGGAAACACAGTGGAACAATAACCAAGTACGGAAGTACATATCGCCATCCAGCTCCTCTCCCGAGCTCCACAGCATCCTTTCCTGTATTCTATAATACTCGGTCTGACCCGAGTATTACATTTAAATAACACCCGAGTCAGTCTGGATATACCAGCGTGAGAAATCACACTCAATTTATTATTGAAGTTTCAAAAATCCTTTGAAAACAAAAGCATCTCGTAAGACCACGCCACAAATAAACATGTCGGGTTTTTACCTTACGATAGCTAAAACACTTTTTATTAAAATCCTCTGATATTACAATAGGGTCTATATACAAATACTTATTAAAATAGCCGAAATTGTTACATTCGTTAAATTCCATCTACTAGCCATAGAGTGGGTAATACAAACAAAACTAGTAAAAGGTGCGTAGGGAGAATGGATTTTCAACTAATGACTAGGCACTGGGGTACCACCCATCACAACACCTGGTCTAGATCAGTGTACCGAGGATCACTCCCAACCCCTTGCAACACAAGACCCGGAATACCCCTTACTAGATAGTCCCGAGTAAGATCACCCCGCGGTTGGGATCAGCAACCGCACCACTAAGCCGGAATAAAAAGGGACATCTAGATAGGGATGACCTTACCCGAAAATGGGTGCTGCCCACCAAGCCTTGCTGCATAACCCCTGATTTTCAGTCATTCCCGGTTGATGAGGCTTGAGGCTAAGCGTTACCTTTTTAGAACATATCCCTTAGAATGCCCATTGTCCACCTGACGATGTTTCGAAAGCATTCATCCATACAAGTCTGTCCCGGGTTCGAACGGAACCGAAGGCACTATTCCTACTACATCCATTTTGGAAATATCCTCAGGATTAGTAGCGACTAGCCCTTGCACTTCACTGCTCCATCTTCGAATCCAAACTCGTTTTCCCATGAAAACGTACAAACCAGATCGAAGTGGTTTTCGAGAAATAAATCCTGATCCCGGTCTCTTCGAAACGATCAACGCATTTTGCCAATATTGATAGTCGGTGATTTAACTATCAATTAATATTCACAAACAACCATCAACTAATAAATAATTTCCCAAATTATTTATTTATCCCAAAATATCTTCACAAGTTATATTCCACTTTTCAAACCCTTTTTGAAAACAGTTTCAAACTATCTTCCTTTCTCGGAATAAATTCCAAGTAATTTCTATTTCCACTGAAATCACCAAGCACGAAACTTTAGATTTTTAAAATAATTTAAAACGCTTTACTTTGAAATATACTTTAAAACATTTAAGTTAAAACTGCTTCAATAATTTGTTAAAAATACATACTAAATGAATATTTGAAAATATTGTTACTTATAAAATATAAAACTAGGTTTTCACTTTTAAAACAAAATACTAAGTCACTTTTTATAAATAATTACTATGATAATAGTTTTGAAAAATATTTACTTAAGAATTTAAACGACTAGAAATAATAAATTTTCTAAAACATGCTTTTTAAAACAACATTAAAGCTTTTAACTTATATTTAAAAGTTTACTTTGAAAACGTACTTGGCTATCCAGGAAAATACACTTCTCTTCACATTCTTTAAAAATAAATCATTATTTATCATTAAACAAATTTTCTCATTTCCTCTTAATAAGTTCCCACCTTGAATTTATTCTTCCAAATATCCAATTTCAAACACTTAAATCAATTTCCAAATTGATTTCCAATTTACTCCATTTATTCCATAATCCATTAACTTCAGATTTAAATCCTTAATTATGATTTAAAATACTTTTAACTGAAAATTCCAATTTTAAATTTCTCAAATTACTTCTTTATCCTTTTAAATAAATTTTAACTTTGAATTTTAAAATAATTCTTATTCCTTTAATTGATATAACTTAAGTTTACAATTCATTCATTTCTGTTTTATTCAAAATTCTTTTTCCACACTCGGAATTATTTATTAGTATTTTAATATCACTTCCATTCCTTTTTAATTCATTCTTAATTTATGTGCTATAATTATTTTACTTAAAACTCCATTCTTTTATTGTCTTTCCAAAACTCCAATTTTATATATTTTGGCAACTTATTATACCCAAATATATTCAATCAAACCATAGGATTCAATATACCAATATAATTCATCATAGAATATCGAATAATCACAACAGAGAATATTAAATAATTTAAATAAATATTGAGGAATCCAGTTGGATCCCTTTAACCTATTTTCCCTGCATCCACAGATGTTAGCACAATATAAAATACCGATTCCACTTCGAGGTGGAATATCGCGGTATATGGGATTAAATATAACAACATCCGCAATTATGCGGCGCATAGGGTCTCATCCGCTATATAATGCCGGAAGTCAATCATTCCAAGATGTATTATATACTATAATATAGCACATCAAATCAATTCAATCATCCAACCAATTATTTAAATCTAACCATTTAAATTAAAATTAAAATTCAGCTGAGTGAGATTAACTCACCTTTGCTTTTGTTTGCCATCCATATCCATTTCGGTTTGTTTCTTCACAATTTTGACCTTGAATAAACATTTATATAGTTTACTAATATTTGAATAAATATGATTAAATTTCCATTTATAAATTTAATTACCAATGATTTTATTTTAACTCAGAATTTAATTTTAAACTGATTTCCTTTTAAATGAAAATATTTTTTTAGCAACTAAAATAGTTAAATAAGTTAATTAACGAGTTAATTACATAATTCAATACTTTTTTTTTAAATATAAACCGGTAAGTTTAAAGTGTGTATGTATTTCCTTCCGAAACTACATATATTAAAGCAAATTTTTTTTACTATAAAATACCCTTTTCTGTTTCTATACATGTTCATCTATATATCTTCAGATTAAAAATTAAACTAGAATTAACTTAAAATTAAAAAACAGTTAAATAAAAACTTCACCTTGCATTCTATAAAATTAATAAAACCTGTTACAGTAATTAGCGAAATAATTGTTACTTTACCGTTAAAACTTCTTTCTATTTTATACTAGTTTATCACGGCAAATTCGTTCCCTTTTAAATTTGAAATAGAAATTCAGTTTAAATTTATAAAACTCAGGAAGAGACCCATACCTTCTCCCATCGCCTCTACCTGGAACCCTAGCCTGCTGCTGATCCAAATGCGACCTCTCAGATCGACATCGGCCACCATCTTCCTTCCAATGAACTCAAATCTTCACATTCTAAGAAATCACCCACCCGAACGTCCCTCGAACACCAACGCCCTTCGAGCAATCTCGACGAACTCCACGCGCCTACCTCTAAGAACTGTCACGCT
Organism: Allium cepa; assembly: GCA_030765085.1. Taxonomy (NCBI): domain Eukaryota; kingdom Viridiplantae; phylum Streptophyta; class Magnoliopsida; order Asparagales; family Amaryllidaceae; genus Allium; species Allium cepa. The sequence continues at coordinate 116,133,999 of CM060932.1, forward strand.
ATTCACTACACGACATCCCACCCTCCATCATTCGCGCACACGCCTGGGCCACGGCTACACCTTACAGTCGAACAACGAACGAACACAACTCGTTTCGACCACGAGATAGCCCCCTTCGCCCCACAGTCGCGCCGCGATTCATGGCAAGACAATGATCTCGTGATTTCGATTCGAAATTGAATCCAGTTTTGTTATTATTTTGTTTTGTTTATTTTTTTGATGCCTAAGCGATTTTGATTCGAATTGGGGAAAGGGAGCGCGACCATTATTTGTTTTATTTTTCAACTGAGATGTTCGGCTTTTCTAAAAAAATATACAGAGGAAGATTTTTTTAAGATGGGAATGGGGAACAAGAATAGACGTTATTGTACTTAAAGCTGAGAAAGGGGGACAAGATTTGAGGGGAGTTACAGTGATGGTGAATTGAAAGGAAAAAGTTGCGATGTGCATAAAATTCGACTGAAGGTTGACTGGTACATGTGAATATATTATTTCAATTTAAATCGTCTCGAAACTTGCAGCTCAAAATCTCGACCTCCTATCGAGATGTGCCGCTAGGCATACATAATGTTATACCCCTATTTCGAACGCAATGAAAAAGGTTTCGAGTCCTAGTTCGATCGTATGGAGAAGATAGCTTTTTGGACCAGTTATTATATTGAATTTTCGATATAGATTTAAGCATGTTTATATGTCGTACGCTCACACAACAACTCCAAACACTACGAAAATTGAAATTCGATAATAATACAATATTATGGATCCAATGGAACTAGTTTCGTCGAATTTCGAGACTGTGCCTCGGAAGGCTATTTTTAAATTCAATTTAAACGATAAAATTTTAAAACTTAACAAAGCACTTTCAAATTCACTTTTACCACTTTTGCTATCTTCAGTACTATCAATATAAATTTTACAAGCCTTCAAATTATTTCAAACAGGCTTAGAACTCCACATTCAACATTTTATCCAACTTCAAATTATTTAATTTAATAATTAAATTACCCAATAAGGTGATATTTGAATTCAAGTTAAAAATTTACCTTTAAATATTTAAAATCAATTAAATAATCTGATTTCAATTGCTCAAAAATTCCGAGTCGTCACATTCCTCCCCCTTAAAAGAATTTCGTCTCCAAAATTACTAGTTAGGAAGAATGGTCCAATACCCAGTTACTTTTCCCAAAACCAACAACATCCTATCAACTATCTTTTGTAAAGACCCATTACCATTCTTACTAAGTTCCTAAACTCCTCCATAATTTGCAAACAATACTATTTGCTCAATTATTCAAGTTTTAATTTAAAACCAAATTTTGAATTATCAAAATTTTCTCATAAAATTTTCTAGCTCCTTAAATTTCCGAAAAATTTCGCCAGCGTCTCCTTTGCGCAGCTAGCTCGGTACAACTACAAAATGCCTCTACGGGCCCCCAGATTCCAAAAGAAAACAAAAAGCCAAGTGGCTAGATCAAAAATCCCAATCAAATTTCATACAGAAATTTAAACACATAACTTTTTGTCGAGCAATTCAAATTTATCTTTTGAAATAAAAACCAATTCTCTTTTCCCTTTGAATACCTGCATATCTTACTTAGCAATAATATCCAATCACAACCTTCAAAACATTTTATCGACATCCTTACAAAATGCCAATATTTATCATTCGAATATTAACTTAGAGTATATTTGTTATATCAATTTCCAATTAAGAATTCACCATTCCTTTCTTAAGTTTAGTATAACCATTTAATATGCTTCTTTATTTATTTTCAATTCACCACTTTTAGTTTATATCTATTTCTATTCAAATTGGTTCTCCCATTCCATATGAATGTAATTTATTTTCAACTCTGAACATTTAATTTTTATCTTTCATTTATACTGATTCATATTATTATTTTAAAGTAGTTTCAATCCCTAATTTATTTTGATTTTCAATTTGGAATCGTTTTGCCGCTAACTAAAATTTTATAACTCCCAAAATTTTCGAAAATTTTTGGCAGAGTCTCCTTTGTACGGAGGAGCTTTTGCGATTTGACAAAAGATATAAATATATACATCGACCCGCATGGTCGGAAAAATAAAAAATGGTTCATATTTCCAATTTTTATTGCGTAGATGTACCTTTATTTAGCATTTTTAAGCAAGCGGCTTATAAATTAGCATTTAGCGCGATCAAATCCATCCATACGGCTTCCCTGAACCTGTACTTACTCAATTTAAATATGTAAGTACTAAATATATGCAATTTATTAACATTTCACTTATATTCAAATAGCTAACACATAGATTTCATAAGTAATGCATGTGATATACATTCATAAGTACATATGCAAGGTTTCGACAATAGTTTTAAATTGTTTGCATCCAAATTACATACCATTCCATTCAATTCATTTTTAAACAAAACGAACTCATATTCATTTCAATTGATGCCAAAATCAATTTATTAAACTGCTATTGATTCATATAACTTTGTTTACTTCAGTTTACGTCGAACGACCAATTTTCTTACGTAATTCGATAATATTTATTCAAATAAACCATTGCTTTAGTTCATAACCCATTTAAATTGATTCCAACTCAATGTATATAAATTACATTCCAATCTAACTAATTTACAAACCGTAATTGCATTCTATCCCATTTCACATTGGTTTTGTTCAAAGCCATTTCGTTATACTCGACATCATCCCATGCTTCTATTAACTTTAAACTTAAGTTAATTTACTTCAATTCACATTTAATTCACTTACAATTCTAAGTTGAATTTCTATTTATAACTCAAGCTTCATTTCCAAACTCAATTATCTATTCACAATTTAGTTCTAAGTTAATAATTTCGAGTTCCATTTCCATATTTCATCAACTAATTTATTATCTAATTAGTTCTCCCCTAGTTTAAATTCAACACTTGATTTTTAATCTCAACGTCTCTTCATTAAATTTCTTAAGTGCAACTTATTTTATAATTCAAGTTTGGATTTTTCGTTTTATTTTCAAATTCATCAAAATATTTATTTTGGGTTTTCTATCCCACTTTTCAATTTTATTCGCAATCCTCCCGTTGCATTACTTTCATATCCAAATATTTGATTTCAAATCATCTTATTAAACTCGATAACCAATATATTAAATAACCATCTCACAATTTACTTAAGTTAAAATTTTCTTCAAACTATTCCACCCAGTAACTTAAGTTTATTTTTTTCGATTAGTTTATTCTTTAATCCATTTTTAAATTTTAATTCACATTAACAATTCATTATTGAATTTATTAATAATAAGGCTATTCAATTTATGCTTGAATTGGATTTGTTTACAACTTACTCCAAATCTATTGTAATCCAATTCAATACTTACTTAGTTTACATTTATTTATTTAAGTAAGAATTTTATTCCATTCAATATTATCTATAACTCGACTGTATTTATTTCAACCCAATTTTATTTAGCTTAACTCCGGTTAAATCTAGCTACACACCATTCTTTTTGAATTTTGTTAAGCAAGGTCTTAATTCCATTTAATATCATTCCAATTTACAAATTTTCAACTCATGTGCCTACTCACCCGAATCAATTAGTACTTACAAATCTTAATTCCAATACTTTGTTTAATTTAGTCCAACCTGACTAATTTTCCCATTCCATATAATTTAACACAATTCAATTTTAAATTCCATTATTCAGTTTTCATTTACTTACAAAGTTGAATAAATTTGTCCTCCCACAAATTCACTTCTAGTAAATTTTTACTTTTATTTACTAGGTTCAATTACATTCTATTTCCATTCAAATTTCTACACTTCTTTAAGTTTCCAACTTATCTATATTCCATTCCCATTTCTTTTTAATTCAGTACATTTTATTAGTTTACTATCTTATTTTGTTTCCTTTAATTTAACTCTTTCAAGTTGAATTTTATTTCAACAAATTCCAAATTTACAAGTTATCAAACTTATTATATGCCATAAACATTCTTAGTTAAGATTCCAGAGTTTAAACAGTCTTTTAACATTTCAAAATTCCTTTTGAAATCACCTATATCCAAAATTCCTTGCATTTTCAAAATTAAATTTATCTTTTGCAAACAATTCCAATTTAAAACAATTTGGTAGCAATTTCTCTCTTGGAAACTCTAAAATGAACATCGATGATGCTGCAGTCATCATCGAAGTTATTCTCCAGCGACCTGAAGAATTTAATGCTTTTATCTCTTTTAAAACCCTTCAAATATTTTTAAATTCCAAATCTCTCTGGATTTCAAATCTGATTCAAAATATTTCTCAAATATATTTTATTTTCCCCAACTTTTTGAGAATCATTATCAAATTCAAAGGAATCTAAATTTTCAAATTTTCAAATTCCAAATCCTTTAAATTTATATTCAAACATTACTTTGGAATTTTATCTTATTTCAATTATTAATCACACTTACAAATCTCATTTGTATACGAATTGGTTTCTTAGTTTTTAATTATGGTTTCAATATCTTATTCAATTATGAATCATATTTAAAAATTCCATTTATTTTACTAATTTATTCCTTACTTAATCTTTGGTTATTATTTCGATTTCTTATTCAATTCTCATACAACAATGATAATAATTTAATATTATCCCTTTCTAACAACCAAGTATCCATAAATAACTATAAAAATTAACGAAAAATCATTTTCTTTATATACAAAAATAATTTTGGGTAAAATTATTTCATTTACCCTATTTAAAAACTATATTGTGTTGGTTTATCTCATTCAAGTGTTTAGAAATCCCTATCGATAGTATGCGTTCCACACATTGACCAGAATCCATAAACACTCGACCGATAAATCAACACAATATAAAAACAATTTTATATTCACTAACAAATACGCGCTCATATCTATTAATACGCTCAAGCTCATTATAGAGTTTTTACGGACTTTGTTTAATGAGTAATTCCCACCAGAGGCAAGGTTATCACCAACCCAAGCTCTGATAACGACCCGCAAATCCATACTCCTTGAGTCAACACTATACTACATCAATCAACTCAAGTTGAACAGAAATAGGAACCATTTGGGTTAAAGAAGAAGAGGTAGAAGAAGAGAAAACAGAAAACAACAACAGAATCTTACCATCGCAGCGGAATACAATATAATATATAATAACAGATCTTTACACAAAAGAAAACTATATCTGTTTTATACATACATCATCAGAGTACATCAACATCAATAACATACAACTGGAAACACAGCGGAACAATAACCAAGTACGGAAGTACGTATCGCCGTCCAGCTCGTCTCCGGAGCTCCACAGCTCCTTTCCTGTATTCTATAATACTCGGTCGGACCCGAGCATTACAGTTAAATAACACCCTCGGTCTGGATATACCAGCGTGAGAAATCACACTCAATTTATTATCAAAATTTCAAAAAATCCTTTGAAAACAAAAGCATATCATAAGACCACGCCACAAATAAACATGTCGAGTTTTTACCTTACGATAGCTAAAACACTTTTTATTAAAATCCTTTGATATTATAATAGGGTCTATATACAAGTACTTATTAAAATAGCCGAAATTGCTACATTCGTTAAATTCCAGCTACTAGCCACTGTTTGCACCAAAATTTGTCATAACACTCTTCGGGAGTCATTGAAGAGATAATAATGAAGAATATGAATTGAAAATGAGGATTATCTAACAAAAACTCCAAACAACAGTAATGTAAATGCGTAGACAAGCAATTTAGAGTGGTTCGGCGTGTTGCCTATGTCCACAATGAAGTTTTTTTGCAGTTTTATTGATTCTCTTTCAATGATTTCAAGTTGTTACAACAATCAACAGCAAGTTACAACTGAAAATTCGAAATCAACAGCAAGAATATGGTGTAGGATGATGGAGATCTCGATCCGGCAGAGTTTCGGTGCTTGAGAATCCAAAAGATCCCTTTTTCTATAGGCTTTGGGGCTCTATTTATAGGCGTAGGAGGCTGAGACTTCGCTCAAATCTCGGCAGACTTTTTCTGGCATGTGAGTGGGCCCACGCGACCAACCTCAGGAAGTTTCGACTTGATTGGAGATTGATACGAAGTCATTTCGTATTGATCAAGATGATGTCCAATTGAGCTGAAATTTGGTAGAGACATTCCTCGGCATGTACACAAGCTCCTGTGAAAATTTCATGGCATTTGGATTAGTGGATTGGGAGATATAGTCGATAAGAAATGAATATTCTCGAGTGGCTGTTTGGTTCGAATCCATCTCTTCGAACCGATGGTTTCGAATCGATGGTGGCACGCGTCTTTGTGATGACGTGGAGCTCAAATTTCGCCTCGATCCGGTCTTCACTCTGAGTTGACCGCGTCGACTCCATATATCTCGGCTTGTTCGTATCGAGGGATGACACGTCACCTTGGCTTGTTTACTCGATGGATACGAATTACTCCGCCCATATGGATTCGAAGAGTGGCTTCCTCAATGGATAAGAAGCAGGGTATTTGGATGGAGACGAACCGAGGCACCTTGATGGATTCGAAGTGATGCTTCTATGATGGATGCGAAGAAGATACCGGCCGATCGTTACGAAGCGCTTCATCTGCTGATGGGTACGAAGTCCATCGATACGAACTCGATGGATTCAAAAACTGCCAATCCTGATCGATACGAACTAATGGGAGTTGACCAATACGAAGTAGATTATCTACCGATGGATGTGAAGTGGGCTTTCTGCCGATGGGTTCGAATGAGACCGAGTCGAACCGAGGCACTTCGATGGATTCGAACTTGGTCGACACGAACTGAGTCACTTCGATGGATTCGAACTTGGTCGACACGAACTGAGGCACTTCGATGGATTCGAACTTGGTCGACACGAACTGAGGCACTTCGATGGATTCAAAGTCGCTGGAACCTGATGGATACGAAAGTGATCAATGCGAACTACGGCACTTCGATGGATACGAAGTTGGTGAAACCTGATGGATACGAACGGGATCGATTCGAACTGGAGTTCGATGATGGATACGAAGTCATCCATAGTGATGGATACGAAATCCAGGCCGTTTCCTCTAGATTGAATCGATCATAACATGAGCATATGAACTCGGATTGACTTGGAATTTGAGATGCTGACTTCTATGGCTTTGCTTGTCATGTCCCATCAATTGTAGCCTGATCCGGACTCGGACAAAATTCAGCGATATCCATAGTAAAGCAAAGTATAACCAACCTTTGAGACGAACTGTCTTTTGTTTTCGATCGATCTTTTGGTATCACGGCTTTGCCAAAAAGCGGGATAACATTTGCCCCCCAAAGTACGTCTTGTGGAAACATGACGTACTGTTAAAAGCTGCAATTTCTCTCTGAACAATCATTGCTCTCTTTCGTTGAAAGTTGTACTCTGTATTGCCGTAACCTTGCGTTGATATAACTGATTACTGTATAATAGTGCTTAGCTGTTTGTTGTCGTAGTCGTAATGAGATGAGTATTCGATCCCTGTGAATGTTGAAAATCGAACATTAGTCCGACATACATGCATTATGTTAACTTGACTTAGTTTGTCGTTTGTTATCAAATTTTGTATCGATTCTCTCCTGAACCGATTTGAAATTCGAGTTGGAACAACACTTGATGGTTGTTTTTGACTACCCTCTTGTATCGATCATCTCCTGAATCGATGTAAAAGGTTGAAAAGTAGTTTTTCATATCGATGCAAGTCTAATTGATGGATACAAAATGTTCGTTTGTATCCATGGTCACAAACTGTGGTTGCCTCCGCTTCGCATCGATGATCCCTGATGGATACGAAATATTCGTTCGTATCGATAAGTTTCGATGGATACGAAATTTCTGTTCATATCGATAAGTTTTTATGGATACGAATTTCTGTTCGTATCGATGAGTTTTGATGGATACGATTTTCTGTTCGTATCGACGAGTTTTGATGGATATGAATTTCTGTTCGCATCGATATGCAGTGGATGGAGTTGCGAACTTATTGATGCGAACAAGGGCTTCGAGCCGATGGACTTCACAATCTTCAGCCGTCCTTGCTGCGTGCTTCGTATCGATGGATTTACTGTCCATTTCGAATCGATAGAAATGCTTGGTCCGATGGATTCAACAGGGCGTTCGATTTGATTCGCGGTTCGACCGGTTGCGACCGGTTAAGTGGACTGGGAGGCGAATCGACCCAGTTTCTTCTAGGCTTCATATAAATAGCTAGGACTTAGCCATTTTTCACTTTTTTACTTTTACTACAGCCTTTTGCTTTTCGGATCGATCCAGAAACTTGAGGGAGAAGATTGAGCCGTATTTTCCACTCGATCGAACTTGGCCCTTCAAATCTTTTAATCCCAACTTTAAATTAGGTAATTAAGCGTGAATCCAAACGACAAGCTATTTCAGATCCATTTTTTCTTCTTCCATCATTCCTTCTGGTAATAGGTGAATCCAGATCTGGGAATGGATCTCGACCGTAAATGGCCATGGCTATGCTCTTATCGATCGGGGAAGAAGGAATTATGGGTTCTTAACAATTGTTTGAGGGTTGCTCAGGCCTCCACTTCGTACCGATGAAAAGAAAGAAAATGGATTGGCTTCGCATTGATGACTGGGTGTAGGGTTCGTACTGATGCAGAGTGGAGGCAATTCGTATCGTTTACTTCTTATCAACTCAAAACAATAGGTAAAATAATCGATACGAAGTTCTGGATAAATGACCGATGTGGAATTCATCGTCTTGATCGATACGAAGCATTGCACCCCCTGATCGATACGAGGTTGCCAAGCTATGATCGATACGAAGTTGATACGAATCAATCGATGCGAAGCGCATCAATTTGAACCTGAATGATATGAAATGCATCGATTCGAATTCGATCGATATGGAATATATCGATTCGAACGAGATCGATACGAAAATGAGGCCTCTCTAACTCGATACGAATTTGGATTGCAACGACCAATTCCAAGTTGAAATTAGATGAATTCAGAGAATTTTTTGCACATTAAAATATTTGACTCCGACGAGCTTCTGCCTTGCATGACTGAACTTGACTGTAGAACTGCATATTGGACTACCTTTCGAAGCTTGTCGATTGAACCGTAACTTAACAAAAATATAACGAACTTTAACTTGGATCGATCGTTTGCATCTGGATGGCACAGTTGTGAGGTCAGCGATGACGGTCATTTCCGGTCTAATTTTTAGAGTTTTGTCGTTCATATATTTCAGTTTATTCTGTAGAATTTTCTCAAGTAATGCATAGCACTGCACGAGACATTTATGCACTTTACACTGGGGAATGCAGGGCTCTTTAGCATCTAATGATGATTTCTCGTGAGTTAGCTAGTTATGGAAACTTCAGGCTCGCAACCACAAGAAGCTCAGAGTTTAGGCCCTTCTGTGCTTGAAGTACCGAAGATTGAGATTAAAGTTATCGGTACAGCTCCGGACGAGTTACCTGACGCATCCTTCATTAGTAACCCATCAGACTCTGTTTCATCCAACATTTCGGAAGACATGGTAGGAAGAATATGCTTAAGGCATGCTTTGTCGATGGACGACGTATTATTGCCGGGACCAAATGATAGACCGCACAATCCACCGGAGGGATATATCGCATTCAATCGCCACGCAAGCGCAGCTGGGACACTCCCTCCGTTTAACCAGTATATAAAAGAAGTATTGTCGTTTTTTAGGATCGCCCCATCTCAGCTGCATCCGAACGAATATGCGTCACTCAATAGCTTTTTCATTGCATTTATGGAGTATCTCTATCGACCGCCACTCCCGATTGAGATCAGATACTTGTTTAACTTCAAGAGTCGGGCTGATAGTCCATCTTTCACATTCCTGGAGGTGGTAATAAATTGCCAAGTGATCACAGGGGCTTGGACTAGATTGAGATACTTCAGGACGGAGTGGTTTTATGTTAGATGCCCCACAGGGTTTGCTAGGCGATGGCTATTTAGATGTGAGTATTGCTATCTTCTCGGGTAGTTGATAAAACTGATGTAAATGAAGTCGAACTCACATCTCTTTTTCTTTTCAGCCATAATCCAGCGACCTGAAGGTGAACGTTTCAAGGAGATAGTTTGGGTTTTTCAAGAAATCCCAAGTGAAGAGAGGAATATCGAGTTGCTATTGACAGATAGGAATCTTAGGATTCTTGGGCTGATCGAACGAAGACAAAGCATAATGCTCGATGGTGTCTTAAGGACCACCTCGAAAGAACGACTTGAACGAAGGAAACCTAAAGTTTTCATAATTGAGTAGGCTGACTCCGAGAGAACCCATACCGATGAGGAGCCATTAGGCGAATCTGCGGATGTAGCCCAGGATACCGAAGTGCAAAGAAAAGGCAAGGCAGCCGTTGTTGAGTCACCTAAAAAGGGAAGATGGAAATCGGTTGTCACGGCCCGACCCGCCTCCGGAATTAGAATTTCGAAGATGTCTCCCCCAAGAACTGAGAATCTTTAGAAGGGCTCGCCGATCTTCCAATTCCGGACGATGTGTCTTTGCAGCATGATGCTGGAATGGACAAACTTTCTGAAGCCTTAGTTTTAAGCGAGTCTCTGCCCACTAGTGCGGTTGACACATCTGGTTGGTCGGGGGGTTGCACCTACATTCACACTTCACGGCACTACACAATTTCTGAGTGTAATACGTTCACTGTGAGAGATTACTAATTTCGTTTTATGTTTTTGCTTCGCAAATACCCTGTCTGGTAGACGCTCGATGCTTGGCAGCCTTCGCAACAAACGAAAGTCTTCTTCATATCATGAATCATATAGGAGGGAAGGAGATAGGACTATGACCATGGCGCTCAAGTCATGAGCGCTCTGACAGAGACAAAGATTATAGGCGTCGGTCTCGATCTCGCATGCCACCTCCTAGAGCTCCCGCACTGCCTCTGGTTCATGTTTCAAGGACTCCAGAAACTTCGCGGCCTAAGCCGTCTTCCCAATCATCGAGGTCCAACATTCATCGTAGAACGGAGATCGCGGCCTCCTCGTCAACAGAGCAGACATTGACAGAGCCTTCAGGGGAAGGAGCAGTTAGGCTTGCTCAGCTGAAGAAAGATTTTCCTGAAATTTGCTTCGATGATTTTGTCTTTCCCTCGCATCTAAAAAGGATACCGGCGTCAGTGGCACCTATGATGCACGATTATCTCTCAGATGTGTTTTTCCAGCAACAGCAATGGTCAAAAACTGCAAAGAAAGCGTCAAAGGTGGCTTTGACTGAGAAGCCACGATTGAGAAGTTGGAAAAGGAACTTGGTCAAAAGGACCGGATTATTCAAGCGCTCGGCAATGAGGCCGAGTCTTCTCGCAAATCGGAGGTTGAGGCTCTTAGAAAAGCTGATGAGGCTCAGGCGGCAATGGATAGGATGAAGCGTGAGCATTATGCTACGGTGGAGGACATGGGCCACCGAAACACCATCGTAACTGCCGAGCAGGATGCGGCCTTCAAAGAGCTAAACGAGCTCAAGGCCAAAGTTTCGGAGATTATGAAGGAGAGGGATGCCGCTAACGTTTCCGCACAGGAAGCGTGTGACCAGGCGGTGGAGTTTCGGAGAGAAAGAGATGCAGCCTTAGAGAAGGTCTGCGAGATGGAAGCCGAAGTCGATGGGAAAGTTCGTCAAGCAGAGATTAAGCTAGAGACGGAGATAGAAGAGCTTCTCACTACTTATAATGCTAATGTGCTGAGGCACATAAATTTGACATGGCTTGACGATTATCCGACACACTTATTAAACGCCTGGAATTTGTTAGCTGAAGAAGAGAAAGCACCCCAGCCGGGCTAAGTTTTTGATGAGTTCGAGTTGGAGAACCGTATATTGACTGATGACGAGAAGAAGGTTCTCCACGATTTCATGATCTCTCATGCCAGAGAGAGAATGGGTACCCAACACTTGGAAGTTGGTGAGGGGTCTGGCGTCGTACACCCAGCTACAAGTTCAGAGATGATTACTTCATCTGGATCGGAGCAGACGCTAGCAATTGAGCCGCAGTTGGTCCCAGGCTACGACCCTGAGCAGGCATGCTTATTTCCCATAAGGGAGCATTCTTCTGAAGCTGTTCAGTCAGCCACGAATCAAGTTGAGGAAGGTACTCTGCACAAATCTACTGTGTGTCTGAACTGAAGTGTTTGTATCGAAGCGTGTTCTGACAAATTCTTTTCTTTCTTGTCCAGTGAGCAAAGTTACACCGACAGCGCCTCCTGCAAGCCAAGAGTCGCATCAAGAACAGGAGGCCATTATTATTGAAGTGATCACCACGACGACAGTCGCGCCGACCGAGGTGACACAGGGGGTTCCAATTACTTTCGACGAACAGATGATGAATGAACTCTTGGGCCAGCATAGTGACCCTTTTGCTGACATGCCATTTGTTTTTGGCGCGTTCCCACCTGTTTATATTGTATCGTCACAGTCCACCGCTGCCTATCGTGAATCTCGTGCTCCTCGTGAGACCGAGATACTGGGTCAAATCGACGCAGAGATGGAAGCGGCAGCACACGGTGGTAGTTCCGAGAGTGTTACGACGGCGGTCGGCACCACTCCTCTTGAGGTGATATCTTCTGGAGACACGCCTGTCGGAACCAGCATGCCCATTCTGCCCCCGGCGGTAGACCCGACTCCTCCGACTATTCCAAAAGAGAATATTCCTTTAAGTCCAAGTTCGGAGGAACATATTGATATCATGCCTTCATTAGAGGAAGATCCGCCAAAGGGTACGAGATCGAAGTAGAAGACTGTTAGTGGTTCCAATAGTTTCGCGTTGAAGAGAAAATCGAAGAAGAAAAAACAGACGATCCCGCTCTGGCGCATTTTTGGCAGTTAGGAAGGCACTTTTATTTTTCTTTCATAGGCTATGTATAGGTGCAGCTTGGCCTCCTGCTAGTAGGAATTTTTGGAATAACTTGTACATGAATCTTCACATACAAGTAGTTGAAAGAAAATTTAGTTTATTTTCTTCAACTCTCATTTCTTTTGTTCTTAAGTGTTTGCAGTATTTGGCTTTCAGTCCAGTGTACTTGTGGTGTTTCTACCTTCAAGTTGAGTATGTTTCATTTTCCAAGTCTGAAAATCTTTGATCACGTGTCGTTATTGATGAATGAGTTGAATTTCGGACATTGTTTCACTTCGGTTAGTAATTAACACTTAAGCTTTTTGCCCCCAATTTCGGGGAACAACATTTGTATTTCGGTGGTCGATCGCACCTATTGCAAATCTTGAGCACACTCCACACTCCAGGGACCTAGGATAATTTATGATCGATAATCTGGTTCGCATTCTGGGAATTTGAAAGTTATCGATGTTTGTAATACAGTTCGCACTCCAGGAACTTTGACTTGATATTTGTACTCTAATTCACACTCTGGGAATTTGGAGTCAGCATGTATATTTTGGTTCGCACTCTGGGAACCTGGAATCGATGTTCGCACTCCAATACATGGTCTGGGAAGTTGGAGTCAGCCGATAGATGGTCAGTCACATCTATTTGGGCTTTTTAGGAATTCGTTCATACTCTAGGAACGATGGATTTGATGTTTATACTCCAATTCACACTCTGGAAAAGTGGAGTCCGTTCACACTCCGGGAACGATGGATTTGATGTTTATACTCCAATTAGCACTTTGGGAAAGTGGAGTTCGTTCACACTCTGGGAACGATGGGTTTGATGTTTATACTCCAATTTGCACTCTGGGAAAGTGGAGTCCGTTCACACTCTTGGAATGATGAATTTGATGTTTATACTCCAATTCGCACTCTGGGGAAGTGGAGTTAGTGTTTATACTCCGGTTAAGACTCTGGGAACCTAGAGTTGATGTTTACGCTCCAATTCGCACTCTAGGAATTTGGAGTTAGTTGTAGGACTGCCGTGTGTCGGTCCAGTTCAGCCTTTGACGTAATAACTTGCACCCGAGCTGTGGTTTCACTTAGTGAGTGGCCGGTTGTATCATAGTCACTCGCTATTTGAATAAATTCCATTGTTTGATGGAACTTAGCTCTTTGTGCGTCGTGATTGTTGAATGTCACATTCAGTGCATCACAGCTCTAGCTTGAATAGATAGTAATTTATTGTTGGAACGGAAAAACATGGAAAAGTCAATGCCTTATTTCAAATTCAAACTTTAGAATGTAAAGGAAATTGCAAAGTATTCATAGATTGAATATAGCCTTTCATGTGTAACAGTGACGAAGATCCTCGTTGTTCCAGGCTCTTGACAAAGCGGGTCCGCAACAGACGGCGTTTATCACCAATCTCCCGCCGAGGCGGGTAGAGTCCTTATGTCTCGGTCGATTGGGTTTATTATTTTGATTTGATGGGCCCGCTTCTCCAGGCTGCGGCGTCCGAACAAACTATTCCAGCTTCCTTTCTCTAATCAATCTTTCTACGAGATCTTGTAAGTGACGACATTCATTCGTATTGTGCCCGTAGCTTTCATGGAACCTGCAAAATTTTTCCGTCTGGATTTTCCTCTCTGAGGACGGTTTTGGTGCAGGTTTTTGGTACTGAATTGTATTACAGGTTTGTAAATACAAGTTCTCCAGTGATGTATTCAAAGGAGTATAACTGTCAAACATAGGATTCTTGCGCTGTGGGCCGCGATTTTGATCTCGTTTTCTAGTTTGATTCACGCTCTCTCTTCGCCAAGTTTTTTTGTTTTTAACGTTCAAATGAACTTTTCCAGAGCTCTCACCGGACTGTTTGAACGCGACATTGCTTTGGATCCCTTCCGTGCTTAGCCCTGCATCAGTTTTCTTCCTAGACTGTTTCACATCTTCTCTTCTCAGGAATTGAGCCGCCTTGGCGAGGAAACGATCCAATGATGCAGGTGGTTTTCCAGCCAACTAGTTGCCAAACTCAGAGTCGGGGTCAATCCCCTTAGTCAGCGTCATAAGGATGGAGTTATCGTTCGGATTGCTGATTTCCGCGAATGCAGTATGAAATCTCTCTAAGTAGTGTCTGAGCGTCTATCCAAGAGCTTGAGGGACGCTAGACAGAGTGTTGACGTCTTTCGATCTTGCAATTTGCATGCGGAATTGCTCAACAAATTTTGTGGCCAACTGGTCAAAGGAGGAAATGGATCGAGGTGGCAGCCGAGTGAACCATATAGTAGCGATGCCCCCCAAGGATATGGGGAAACTACGACACTTCACGGCATCGTCAGCTCTGGCAGCGCTCATCGACCATTTATACTTCAGAATATGTTGGTTGAGGTTGGAGTTTCCCTCGTACATAGGTAGAGTCGGTATCCTGAATTGCCGTGAGTGTTCAGCAGTAAGAATATCGTCCGTAAAAGGAGTGTGACTTCGGGAAATTCCCCAATCGTCATTGGTGAGACCCTGGCTCTCACGGATCATCTGACGTATCATGGTCGGAAGATCCTGCATTTGTATGTTCTGTGCGGCTCGTGCCGGAATGTGATTGAATCCCACATCCTGGAGTAGGACCGGATGCTATTGACGGTCCAAATTTTCCTTCTTGGCTCGTAGTCCTCCGGGACGTACAGTTCAGGGGTGCGCCCATGCTGACAACTGTCCAGGTTCGACTGATTTTGGGCATCGACTCCTGGTTCAACTCTCAGTTATCCAACGGTCATTGCCGGTTGATCTTCAGCAGTTTGTATGTGACTCCCATCTAGCCAGGGTCGTGGAGACCGATGATGATAGTCATAAGATGAAGAACTTTCGCTGGAGGAGTAAGAAGCATGGTCTCTCTTGGATCTCTTTCGCTTCTGGCGATGCAGCTGGTTGATCAGCTCGGCGTTAGCGCGTAGCTGTTCTGTTAGTTGTTGCTGACTCTGGGTCAGCTCTTGGAGTAGCAACCGAAACTCTTGCCTAGTAACCGGACCTGAGGGTTCTGAGTACCCAGTAGCGTTTTGGTTAGAGGGAGGTAGTGGCGTAGGATTCTGTCTATCCTGTTTCTCTTGATTGATAGCGTTAGAGGTGATCCTTGTGCTAACCATCTTGAAAGTTGAATTCCTTTCCTAGACTTTATGCAAATGTAAATAGAAGGGAAGGAACTTGGATTTGTAATCTGGATCTCTCTCTTAGATTTATTCAATCCGGTATTGATGACAGATCCAAAGAGCAGGAGAAAATCTGGATTTTTGTTAGTGAAAGCACCAAAGTGTTTGCACCAAAATTAGTCACAACACTTTTCGGGAGTCTTTAAAGAGATAATAATGAAGAATATGAATTGAAAATGAGGATTATCTAACAAAAACTCCAAACAACAGTAATGTAAATGCGTAGACAAGCAATTTAGAGTGGTTCGGCGTGTTGCCTACGTCCACTATGAAGTTTTTTTTGCAGTTTATTTGATTCTCTTTCAATGATTACAAGTTGTTACAGCAATCAACAGCAAGTTACAACTGGAAATTCGAAATCAACAGCAGGAATATGGTGTAAGATGATGGAGATCTCGATCCGGCAGAGTTTCGGCGCTTGAGAATCCAAAAGATCCCTTTTTCTGTAGGCTCTGTGGCTTTATTTATAGGCGTAGGAGGCTGAGACTTCGCTCAAATCTCGGGAGACTTTTTCGGGCACGTGAGTGGGCCTACGCGACCAACCTCAGGAAGTTTCGACTTGATTGGCAATCGATACGAAGTCATTTCGTATCGATCAAGATGACGTCCAGTTGAGCTAAAATTTGGTAGAGACTTTCCTCAGCATGTACGCAAGCTCTTGTGAAAATTTCATGGAATTTGGATCAGTGGATTGGGAGATATAGTTGATACTTTCTCGAGTGGCTGTTTGGTTCGAATCCATCTCTTCGAACCGATGGTTTGGAATCAATGGTGGCACGCGTCTTTGTGATGACGTGGTGCGCAAATTTCACCTCGATCCAGTCTTTACTCCGAGTTGACCGCATCGATTCCATATATCTCGGCTTGTTCGTATCGAGGGATGACACGTCACCTTGGCTTATTTACTCGATGGATACGAATTACTCCGCCCAGATGGATTCGAAGAGTGGCTTCCTCAATGGATATGAAGCAGGGTATCTGGATGGAGACGAATTGAGGCACCTTGATGAATTCAAAGGGATGCTTCTATGATGGATGCGAAGAAGATACCGATCGATTGTTACGAAGCGCTTCATCTACTGATGGGTACGAAGTCCATCGATACGAACTCGATGGATTGTAACACTGCCAATCCTGATCGATACGAACTCATGGGAGTTGACCGATACGAAGTAGATTATCTACCGATGGTTGTGAAGTGGGCTATGTGCCGATGGGTTCGATGAGACCGAGTCGAACCGAGGCACTTTGATGGATTTGAACTTGGTCGGCACGAACTGAGGCACTTCGATGGGTTCGAAGTCGCTGGAACCTGAACGATACGAAAGTGATCGATACGAACTGCGGCACTTCGATGGATACGAAGTTGTTGAAACCTGATGGGTACGAACGGGATCGATTCGAACTGGAGTTCGATGATGGATACGAAGTCATCCATAGTGATGGATACGAAATCCAAGCTGTTTCCTCTAGATTGAATCGATCATAACATGAGCATATGAACTTGGATTGACTTGGAATTTGAGATGCTGACTTCTATGGCTTTGCTTGTCATGTCCCATCAATTGTAGCCTGATCTGGGCTCGGGCAAAATTCGACGATATCCGTAGTAAAGCAAAGTATAACCAACCTTTGAGACGAACTGCCTTTTGTTTTCGATCGATCTTTTGGTATCACGGCTTTGCCAAAAAGCGGGATACTACAGAATGGATAATACAAAAAAAACTCGTAAAAGGCGCATAGGGAGAATGGATTTCCAACTAATGACTAGGCACTAGGGTACCACCTGCCACAGTACCTGGTCTAGATCAGCGTATCGAGGATCACTCCCGACCTCCTACAACACACGACCCGGACTACCCCTTACTGGATAGTCCCGAGTAAGATCACCCCGCGGTTGGGATCAGCAACCGCACCACTAAGCCGAAATAAAAAGGGACATCTAGACATGGATGATCTTATCCGGAAATGGGTACTGCCCACCAACCCTTGCTGCATAACCCCTGATTTTCATTCATTCCCGGTTGATGAGGCTTGAGGCTAAGCATTACCTTTTTAGAACATATCCCTTAGAATGCCCATCGTCCACCTGACGATGTTCCGAAAGCATTCATCCATACAAGTCCGTCTCGGGTTCGAACGGAACCGAAGGCACTATTCCTACTACATCCATTTTGGAAATATCCTCAGGATTAGTAGCGACTAGCCCTTGCACTTCACCGCTCCATCTTCGAATCCAAACTCATTTTCCCATGAAAACGTACAAACTGGATCGAAGTGGTTTTTCGAGAAATAAATCCCGATCCTGGTCTCTTTGAAATGATCAGCGCATTTGGCCAATATTGATAGTCGGTGAGTTAACTATCAATTAATATTCACAAACAACCATCAACCAATAAATAATTTCCTAAATTATTTATTTATCCCAAAATATCTTCACAAGATATATTTCCACTTTTCAAACCCTTTTTGAAAACAGTTTCAAACTATCTTCCTTTCTCAGAATAAATTCCGAGTAATTTCTATTTCCACTGAAATCACCAAGCATAAAACTTTAGATTTTTAAAATAATTTAAAACGATTTACTTTGAAATATACTTTTAAACATTTAAGTTAAAACTGCTTTAATAATTTGTTAAAAATACATACTATATGAATATTTGAAAATATTGTTACTTATAAAATATAAAACTAGGTTTTCACTTTTAAAACAAAAACTAAGTCACTTTTTATAAATAATTACTACGATAATAGTTTTGAAAAATATTTACTGAAGAAATTAAACGATTAGAAATAATAAATTTTATAAAACATGCTTTTTAAAACAACATTAAAGCTTTTAACTTATATTTAAAAGTTTACTTTGAAAACGTACTTGGCTACCCAGGGAAATACACTTCTCTTCACATTCTTTAAAAATAAATCACTGTTTGTCTTTAAACAAATTTTCTCATTTCCTCTTAATAAGTTTCCACCTTGAATTTATTCTTCTAAATATCCAATTTCAAACACTTAAATCAATTTCCAAATTGATTTCCAATTTACTCCATTTATTCCAAAATCCATTAACTTCAGATTTAAATCCTTAATTATGATTTAAAATACTTTTAGCTGAAAATTCCAATTTTCGATTTCTCCAAAAACTTTGAATTTTAAAATAATTTTTTATTCCTTTAATTGATATATCTTAAGTTTACAATTCATTAATTTCTGTTTTATTCAAAATTCTTTTTCCATGCTCGAAATTATTTATTAGTATTTTAATACCACTTCCATTCCTTTTTAATTCATTCTTAATTTATTTGCTATAATTATTTTACTTAAAACTCCATTCTTTTATTGTCTTTCCAAAATTCCAATTTTATATATTTTTGGTAACTCATTATACCCAAATATATTCAATCAAACCATAGCATTCAATATCCCAATATAATTCATCATAGAATATCAAATAATCACAACAGAGAATATTAAATAATTTAAATAAACGTTGAGGAATCCAATTGGATCCCTCCAACCTGTTTTCCCTGCATCCACAGATGTTAGCACAATATAAAATTCCAATTCCACTTCGAGGTAGAATATCGCAGTATATGGGATTAAATATAACAACATCCGCTATTATGCGGCGCATGGGGTCTCATCCGCTATATAATGCGGGAAATCAATCATTCCAAGATGTATTATATACTATAATATAACACATCAAATCAATTCAATCATCCAACCAATTATTTAAATTTAACCATTTAAATTAAAATTAAAATTCAACTGAGTGAGATTAACTCACCTTTGCTTTTGTTTGCCATCCATATCCACTTCGGTTTGTTTCTTCACAATTTTGACCTTGAATAAACATTTATATAGTTTATTAATATTTGAATAAATCGAATGATTAAATTTCCATTTATAAATTTAATTACCAATGATTTTATTTTAACTTAGAATTTAATTTTAAACTGATATCCTTTTAAATGAAAATATTTTTTTAGCAACTAAAATAGTTAAATAAGTTAATTAACGGGTTAATTACATAATTCATTATTTTGTTTAAAAAAAAGTATAAACCGGTAAGTTTAAAGTGCGTATTTATTTCCTTCCGAAACTACATATATTAAAGGAAAATTATTTTACTATAAAATACCCTTTTCTGTTTCTATACATGTTCATCTATATATCTTCAGATTAAAAATTAAATTAGAATTAACTTAAAATTTAAAACAGTTAAATAAAAACTTCACCTTGCATTCTATAAAATTAACAAAACCTATTACAGTAATTAGCGAAATAATTGTTACTTTACCGTTAAAACTTCCTTTTGTTTTATACTAGTTTATCACAGCAAATTCGTTCCCTTTTAAATTTGAAATATAAATTCAGTTTAAATTTATAAAACTCAGGAAGAGACCCATACCTGCTCCAATCGTCCTCTACCTAGAACCCTAGCCTGCTGCTGATCCAAACACAGCCTCTCAAATCGACGTCGGCCACCATCCTCCTTCCAATGAACTCAAATCTTCACATTCTAAGAAATCACCCACCCAAACGTCCCTCGAACACGAACGCCCTTCGAGCAATCTCAACGAACTCCACGCGCCTACCTCTAAGAACTGCCATGCTATTCACTGACGACATCCCACCCTCCATCATTCGCGCACACGCTCGGTCCACGGCTACACCTTACAGTCGAACAACGAACGAACATGACTCGTTTCGACCATGAGATAGCCCCCTTCGCCCTATAGTCGCGCCGCGATTGAAGGCAAGACAATGAGCTCGTGATTTCGACTTAAAATTGAATCCAGTTTCATTATTATTTTGTTTGTTTTTTTGATGTATAAGCGATTTTGATTCGAATTGGGGAAAGGGAGCGCTGCCATTATTTGTTTTATTTTTCAACTGAGATGTTCGGATTTTCTAAAAAATATATAGAGGAAGATTTTTTTTTAAGATGGGAATGGGGAACAAGAATAGACGTTATTGTACTTGAAGCTGAGAAAGGTGGACAAGATTTGAGGGGAGTTACAGTGATGGTGAATTGAAAGGAAAAATTTGCGATGTGAATAAAGTTCGGCTGAAGGTTGACTGGTACATGTGAATATATTATTTGAATTTAAATCGTCCCGAAACTTGCAACTCAAAATCTCGACCTCCTATTGATACGTGCCGCTAGGCGTACATAATGTTATACCTCTATTTCAAACGCAATGCAAAAGGTTTCGAGTCCTAATTCGATCATATGGAGAAGATAGCTTTTTGGACCAGTTATTATATTGGATTTTCGATATAGATTTAAGCGCATTTATATGTCGTACGCTCACATAACAACTCCAAACACTACGGAAATTGAAATTTGATAATAATACAATATTATGAATCCAATGGAACTAGTTTCGTCGAATTCCGAGACTGTGCCTCGGAAGGCTATTTTTAAATTCAATTTGAACGATAAAATTTTAAAACTTAACAAAGTACTTCCAAATTCACTTTTACAACTTTTACTATCTTCAGTGCTATCAATATAAATTTTACAAGCCTTTAAATTATTTCAAACAGGCTTAGAACTTCACATTCAACATTTTATCCAACTTCAAATTATTTAATTTAATAATTAAATTACCCAATAAGGGTGATATTTGAATTCAAGTTTAAAATTTACCTTTAAATATTTAAAATCTATTAAATAATCCGATTTCAAATGCTCAAAAATTCTGGGTCGTCACAATTTTATATGATAAATTTGTAAACCATCATCAGAGTGAGACGTCATATTTCGTTTCGTTGAATTTGGACTGCTATTGCTCGGTTGATTTTATTTTCGGCGTTTTAGCAGCGTTTTCGGTACCGAATATCGACTTTTAATAGTATGATCGTACCACCAATATGTGCATACCGCTTCGATTGTCTCATCGTGCTGATCTTCGTAGAATACTCATTTGTATATTTCGGGGGTCTGCCACATCGTGAAATCAGTACAATGATTACCTTATCGATACCCAGTTTAAAACCTTTTGGTTTCCATCCGTCCTTTCATCTATCTGCCAAAGTCAAGCAGCCATTTGCAACCTGTGAAGACCCAGAATTTTTAACATTTGAAACCGAAATATTCAATTGATTTTAAATATTTAGGAGTTAAGTTAAACTTGAGTTTCAAATATTACTATGAATTTTGCAATTAAAATATTGAATTTAATAATGTGAAGTTGGGTAAAAAATTGTACCTTCAATTTTAATCTGATTAAAAATATTTCAAAGGCTTGTAAAATTTATATTGATGACATTGAAGATAATAAAAGCTTCAGAGTTGAATTTGAAACTGTTTTGTTAAATATTGAAATATATATCGTTTAAATCGATATTTAGAAATAGCCTTCCGAGGCATAGTCTCGAAAATCGACGAAACTAGTTCCATTGGATCCGTAATAGCGTATTGTTATCGGATTTTAAATTTTGTAGTGTCTGGAATAATCGTTTGGCCGTACGATAAGCAAACGCGCTGTAATTTAAATTGAAAATTTAATGTTTTAACTGGTCAAAAAGCTATCTTCTCCATACGGTCAAATTTGGACCAGGAACCTTTTCCATTGTGTTCGAAATGGGCATAGAACATTACAAACACCTGGAAGCACGCTTCGATCGGAAGTCAAGATTTTTGGCTCGATTTTGAGTCGTTTAAATTCAAATTCAAATTTAATTTGATAGTTTAAACAATCAAGAAAAAAATTTCTATGAATTCCACACGTATGAAAAATTCTAAGACGTGTCATTCATGGTTTAACATGCGTATTCAAAGGAAATTTTTTTTAACAGCCAAGTTTATATTGTCTTCCCCTCGTTCAAACGAAATCAAAAGAAAAAACAATAAGGCCGAGCATTTCAAAATTGAATCAAGGGAAATAAAAAAATGGCTGAACGTAAATTCGCATCTCCCTCTCCCTTCTTTCGAACGTAGATATTCGAGATCCATTTTTCCCCCTCTAAAATCAAATCGAATCGCAAGAAGGAATTCCGTAATTGAATTCGCGAATGTGGGCTAGAATTTGAATTCGAGATGCATGGCCAAAGCCTCAATCGATGACGTCGTGATTTTGTTCAAAGTAAATTGGGGTGTGCGTGCTCGTAAGAGGATATGGCGGCACTTTGACTTCAGGCGACGTGATCGTGGATTGTCAAAGCAAGACGAAGGATGGTGCTCGGCAGTTTGGAGGCGGCGACTTATAGAAGATCGAGAATCAGGGATGGTCGAGTGCAGCGTTGTCGATCGCAATAGCGACAAGCGCGTAGCGAGATGCGATGCCTGGAAGCGGCGGCGATGCTGCCTGGTTTTGGGGGAATGTCGTGCTTCAATGACAATGTGAGATGGGTGAGCAGCCTCTCGTTTTCTTCCTTTATTTGTTTTGAATTTTAGATGTTAAAAAAAGAAATAAAACGATAGATATAAATATATGTATAAAAGCACATACCTGGTTTAATTTTTGTATATACAAGGTTTGAACAGAAAGTAAGGGGTTCAAAATGCTGAAAGTTTTATTAAAATTAGATTTTGATATCTATATAGTTTTTCGTATATATGTAGTTCATAAAGTAAATAAATATAGTCTATTTTTATAAGCATATGTATTTTCAAAAATGGAATATATATATATATATATATATATACATTTTAAATCTGCTATTTTATTTTAAAATAATGTCTTATGGTGGTTGACTCATTTAATCAACTTATTTAATTATTTTGGTTACTAAAAATATTTATAAAAAAAAGAAATTTGTATGAAAAATTAAATTATTAGATAAAATAAAAATCATTGGTTAATTGAAATTATTAAATAGAAATTTAATTTTTTCGACAAATTCGAATATTAATAAATTGTATAAATTGTTTATACAAGTTCAAAATCTTAAAGGAAACAAATCGAGAAGGAAATGGATTGCATGCGTAAGTAAAGGTGAGATCTTCTCACTCAATCAGAGTTTTCTGATTTAATTTGAAATAGTTAGATTTAAAATTGTTAATTGTGTTGATTGTGTGCTTGGATGATAAATTATTATCAGTTATATTGTTATAGATCCTATGCGCTGCATAATAGCGGATGATATTATATTAAACCCATATACCGCGATATTCCACCTCGAAGTGGAATTGATATTACATATGTATTTGGAGTGATTGATTTCCCGCATTATATAGAGGATGAGACCCTATACGCTGCATAATAGCGGATGATATTTTATACATCCCATATACCGTGATATTCCACCTCGAAGTGCAATTGGAATTAGTTGTTGTGCTAACATCTGTGGATGCAAGGAAATAGGTCGGAGGGATCCAACTGGATTCCTCAAATGATTGAATTTGTTTCAACAATTGTGTGTTGATTTTTTTATAATCTGTGTGTGAATATATTATGATTGAAATCATTAAGGCTACAGTTTAGCCGAATTTATTTTTGGCATAGTACGATACTAGAAATAAAGAAAAATTGGATTTTTAAAAATTCAAGTAGAAAGTCTATAGAAAAATTTATTTTTTTGAAAATTGAATAAATTTAAAAGAAGGAATTTGAAAAGGATAAAGTTTTATTTTTGAAATCCTGTTGAATAAATTCCAAAAATATGGAGAAGGATTTTAATAAATGGATTTGGGTAATACTATTCAAAAGATGAAAAATTTATTTAAAATATGGATTTTAGATAGTTTGGAAGAGATAAAGGGAAATAAATTTCAGAAATTAAATTTGGAATTTAATTTGGTGTTTGAAAAGATTTTAGAAATCAATTTGAAAATTAATTTGGTGTTTTAAAATAAACCTTTGGGAAATCGATATGAAAGTTGATTTGTTGATTGAAATAAATTTAGAAATAAATTTGGAATTGGATTCGATAATTGAAATAAATTTGAAAATCAATTTGAGAATTGATTTGGTGTTGAAAGTGAATATTTGGAAAACGATTTGAAAAACGTATATCAGCGGATATTTGAAAATTTAAATTCACAATGGGAATTTATAAAGGAAAGGGAATTTTGTTATAAAAATAAACGTTGGTTTATTTCTTTTTAAAGTGTGGAAAGAAATATATATATTTGGAATTTAAATTTAAAATAAATCGAGAAGACTTATTAATTGATTTAAATGAACCATTTTAGAATGGAAAGTGTATTTCCCTGGAAAGCTGAGTGTATTTGCGAAGTAATTTTTAAAAAATAAATTATAAGTTATAGAGTTGGTTTTAAAAGAATATTTTTGGAGAAGTTACTTTCTTAAGTTGTTTTGGAAATCTTTAAAATAAAGATTTATTTAATTAATTATAGAAGTGACTATTTGAAGATTTAAAATGATATTTGATTCAGAAAATGGTTATTTAAATAGTTATACCCTATTTACTAACTTTATTTTTAAATTAGTTTGGACTTGAAGTTTTATCTAAGATATTGATATAATATTTTCATAACTAATCTTCTAAAATAAAGTGTTTCTAAAATAGTTTTTACATTAAATATTTCCATGTATATGTGTCTGGATAAGCAATTTAAATTATCTTAAAGTATTTGAACTCCACAGAATTTCAGTGGAAATGAATAAATATTTGGAAATATATTTCGCATGAGGAAATTGATTTTCAGAGGATTAAAATGTGGAAATTGATTTTAAATTTGTTTTCAAAAGGTCGAATTGTGAAAATATATCTTGCGAAGATATATTGCAATTAAATAACTGGGGGAAAATTATTTGAAATCTTGGTGATTGTTGTGAATGATGATTGATAGTTAAATAATCGACTATCAATATTGGCTTTTTTGATGGCATTTGAATTTCGATGCGATCGAGGGTTGGATTCCAAATGGATATTCGAAAACCTCATCGAAACTTTGTAATTATGATGGATCTTTTGTTTAAAAGATCAAAGTTAAATTGTTGTGATTTGTTTGAAATATGATTGTAACACTTATTTTTAAAATAAGCGCTTGTTATTCGGATTAGCCGAGAGAGGACATTGTGTCATAAAACCATTCCGAATAATGATACGATGAAATGAGATTGCATTTGAAGATGGTGTTAAAGACCAGGTATTTTCGAAAGCGAAAGGATTACCTGTCGAATGTCTCTGCACCGGGTTGCTCTGGTATAGAGATTTTATTACCTTTTGTGATGGGATTCCGGACGTTAGTGAATATCCAGATTGCAAGGGCCTTTTTGGAACTGTCTTTTGTTCCGTTCAATCCGGGAACAGACTTTTATGGATGTGTGTCTGACATTACACTTTGATATGTAAAGCTGGTATCTATTAAATACAATCCTATTGGTGGCAGAGAATTTATTCTCTTAGCTTAACACCCTTCTCTGAGACGTACGAGCTCAAAGGTTATGTAGTTGATGGTTACCAGTGATACATTCCCAATTTGGTAATGTGCCATACAAAGTGCTGCTGATCATTTGTTGATCGAAGCATGGCTTTTGTGAAAAGCGTAGCTTTGTGGATGAGACTTCGTCGGACCTCACAACCCGGAATGGTCAAAACAGAAAGGATGCAGCAAGGTTATTTGGGGGAAGTTCCCCTTGAGGGTATGTCATTCCCTTCTGGAAAAGGGTAGTATCATGGTATGGAGCCCAGATATTTTACCTATGTTGATGCTGCAAATCTATTATAATTTGTGGTTGTTGCTTTGTGGTTGAGGATGCTTGGATAAAGGTCGCAAACGACCGAGGGATGGCATACTCGTGTAGTAGTTACCTAGTTACAGAGGTAACCCGGCCTTGTGTTGGCAAAGATCCAGTTAGGTTCTCGAGGCGTCCCTCCAGAGGCGTATCGAGTGGCCTAGGAAGTTCCTTTGCCTGACCATTTGTTGGAAATCCAATCATCGATACGCGCCCTTTACGATTGCAATTGTATAACCTGCCATTCTTAAATGGTAGCTATAGCAGGCATAATATAATGGTACCTATGCTGGTTAAGATTAAAATTATACTTTCGAAAGGTTTTCTGCACTATGCACTAATGATAATATTAAAAAGATATTTTGCGTAACAAGCATATTTGACTTTCATAAGGAGAAATCTCCCCCAAGTGTGCGATTGCATTGTATGAGTGTCGGGAGGCCTTATAGTAGTTTCATTTTTCAAAAAGCATTGCGAATTTCTTTTATTCTCCTTTGGTTTTCCTTTTGTTCAAAATAACTGTTTTTAAGATCCCACACCGGTCCCATGATTGACCTGGAGTTTATTGTTCCCTTTCTAAACTCTAGGTGCCCATAATTTTCCATACGGGGAGCCTAAAGCCAGGTTATCATTATTCTAAAGCGAAGTCAGAAGAATTGATGTGGAGATCTGGAGGCAAGCTGGTTGGCGGGATGTATCATTATACTATGTATTATCTACTGCGTTGGGATTGTTGTAAGTCTAGTTTTAATATGGATTAGTTGTTGTAAATGCCTAGTGTTGAATGGTGTCACTGTAAACTCTAATGTGATGTATGTAAAATTGATATAGTTTTTTTGTTTTAAAGATTATTCATTTATCTATTATATTTGTTCCGCTGCGAAATGTGAGATTCCTTTATTGTTCTGTTTCTTCTTCTATCTTCTTTTTCTTTAACCCTAAGGTTCGGTTTTTTCGACGTTCGATTGTTCGACATTTGATACAGTGGGCGTATTAATGTCGACTTTCGAAAGTCGAAAAAATTGGGTCGTTACAATTTGGTATCAGAGTAATTGGTTAAGCGACAACCTTAGCTCTAGTGGGGATTACTCATTAGAGATAGAGTCAGTAGTACTCTAGAATGAGTTTGAGTTTAATAATAGATATAAGCGCGTATTTGTTAGTGAATATAAAAAAATTGTTTTATATTGTGATGATTGGTTTGTGGAGTGCTATGTTTATTCCAGTCGGTATAGTCCATACAACTCTATCGATAGGGATATCTAAATGCTTGTACAGAAAATTTGACACGATATTGTTTTAAAATAGGGTAAATGAAATAAATTTACCCAAAACTATTTTGTATATAAAAGGAAATGATTTTCCATAAATTATTATAGTATATGGTTGCTTGGTTTTTAGGAAGTGGTAATATTAAATTATTATCATTGATTATTGAATAAGAAATTGGAATAATAACTAAAGGTTAAGAAATATTTTTTATATACAATTGGGATTTGTAAGTATAAATTGTAAATGTAATTTGAAATAGAATTCCAAAGAAATATTGAAAATGTTTTTGAAAGGGTTTGAAGTTTTGAGATTTGGGAAAGATTAAATTCCTTTTGTGTTTGAAAATAGTTTTCAAAGGTTTGGAAAAAAATGTTTTAAAGGATAAAAAGCTCTAAACTCTTTCCGGTCGCTGGAAAATAACTTCGGTGATGACTACAGCAACATTGATGTTCATTTTCGAGTTTCTAGGAGAGGAATTGCTGCCAAATTGTTTTTAAATAGAAGTTGTTTGCAAACTGGATTTGGTTTTGGAAATTCAAAAGAAAATTTGAATTGATTTCAAAAATAATTTTTTAATGTTGGAAAGACTCTGCAAGTTGATAAAAAATAATTATGGAATAAAATCTATTAAGGTAGAAAATAAATTTGTGAACGAATAAATGAAAGTGAAATTAATGAAATTCATTTAGAATTTGTAAGTAAATAGAATTGGAAATGGAATTGAATTTGATTTGTGATAAACAAAGTAAAGTAGAAAATTTGTCAAAAAGGATCAAATAAAGCGAAGTATTAAAATAAAATTAGTAAGTGAAACTAATTGAAGAAATGACAAATTTAATATGGTTTGAAATGAATTTAATTCAATATTTATAAATAAAAAGTAAATTTAATTCATATGGAATTTGAAATCCAATTTAAAATATAAGTGGTTGTAAACCAAAATGATGAATTGAAATTGAATTTTGTTTGGAAATAAATAAAAGAATAAAACTGGAATTGAAATTGAATATTGAAAACCATTTTGAATTGTGTGAAATAAAATGAAGTTGAAAAATTAGTTCAAAGTGAAGTAACGGTAATAAAGGTGAAAAAAATGGTTTGAGATAAAATGAACTGGAATTTGTAATGGATTAGTAAATATAACTAATTTAAAGTAGAGAGATGAATCAGTTGTGGATGAAAGATAGTTGATAAAATTCAATATTCGGAAGGAAGATTGAATCCAAATAGAATTGAAAGTGTAAATTGAATTCTAATAAAATTGAAAATGTAAGATTCAATGAAAATGGATATATAACTTCAATAGTAAAGTAAAAATGGTATAAGAAGTAAGTATTCAAACTTTTGTAATGAAATGCGCAAAATGATTTTTGAATGTAGAAACTGGATATGGTTGTTAATAGCATACAGGTGATATAAAGGAAAAGGAATTGGGATTTGATTTCGAAGATAAATTTTGAATTGCTCAGAAAAGGTGTGTATTTAAATTTCTATATGAAATTTGATGATTTTCTTGTCCAGCCGCTTGGCATTTTGTTTTCTTTTTGAATCTGGGGACCCATGGTGCCATTTTGTCTCATACCGAGCTAGCCGCGCAAAGGAGACGCTGGCGAAATTTTAGGGAGTTGGAAAAAATTTTAACAAAATTTTGAAAATTTAAAACTTGAATTTAAATTTGAATTCGTTAAGAAAACAATATTGTTTAGAACTTAAGGTTGATTTTGGAAAATTAGTTGAGATGTGAGTCTTTAATAAAAGATTTGTTTTGGAAAGTTGAAATTGTTTAGATTTGGGAAAATAGTTAATGGGTTGAGGATCATTCTTCTTAACTAGTAATTTCGAGACGAAATTCTTTTAAGGGGGAAGAATGTGACGACCAAGAATTTTCAACGTTTGAAATTAAAATATTTATTTGATTTTAAATATTTGGGAGTTAAGTTAAACTTGAATTTCAAATAATGATATGAATTTGGCAATTAAAATATTGAATTCAATATTATGAAGTTGGGTAAAAATTTGTATCTTCAATTTTAAGTTGATTAAAAATATTTCAAAGGCTTGTGAAATTTATATTGATGATACTGAAGAAATTAAAAGCTTCAGAATTGAATTTGAAACTGTTTTGTTAAATATTGTAACATATATTGTTTAAATCGATATTTAAAAATAGCCTTCCAAGGCACAGTCTCGGAATTCGACGAAACCACTTCCATTGGATCCATAATAGTGTATTATTATCGGATTTCAATTTTCGTAGTGTCTAGAATAATCGTTTGGACGTACGATAAGCAAACGCGCTGAAATTTAAATTGAAAATTAATGTTTTAACTGGTCAAAAAAAGTTGTCTTCTCCATACGATCAAATTTGGATCAGGAACCTTTTCCATTGTGTTCGGAATGGGCGTAGAACATTATAAATGCTTGGCGGCATGCTCCGATTGGAAGCCAAGATTTTCGGCTCGATTTCGAGTCGTTTAAATTCAAATTTAAATTTAATTTGATAGTTTGAACAGTCAAGAAAAAAATTTCTGTAAATTCCACACGTATAAAAATTCTAACACACGTCGTTCATGGTTTAACACGCGTATTCAAAGGAATTTTTTTAACAGCCGAGTTTATATTGTCTTCCCCTCGTTCAAAAGAAATCAAAATAAAAAAACAATAAGCCCGAGCATTTCAAAATCGAATCAAGGGAAATAAAAAAATGGATGAACGTAAATTCGCATCTCCCTCTTCCTTCTTTCGAACGCAAATATTTGAGATCCGTTTCCCCCCTCTAAAATCAAATCCAATCGCAAGCAGGAATTCCACGATTGAAATCGTGACTGTAAGCTTGAATTCGAATTCGAGATGCATGGCCGAAGTCTCGATCGATGATGTCGCGATTTTTTTCAAAGTAAATTGGGGTGCGCGCGCTCGTAAGAGGAGATGGCAGCTCGTTTGACTTCGTATGATGCGATCGTGGATTATCAAAGCAAGGTGGAGGATGGTGCTCGGTAATTTGGAGGCGGCGCAATATAGAAGATTGAGCATCAGGGATGGTAGAGTGCGGCGATGTCGATCACAATAGAGACGAGCGCGTGGCGAGACGTGATGCCTAGAAGTGGCGGCGCTGCTGCCTGGTTTTGGGGGAAGGTCGTGGTTCATCGACAATGTGAGATGGGTGAGCAGCCTCTCGTTTTCTTCCTTTATTTTTTTTTTCAATTTTTGATGTTAAAAAAGAGAGATAAAACGATATATATAAATATATGTATAAAAGCACATACCTGGTTTAATTTTTATATATACGAGGTTTGAACAGAAAGTAAGGGGTTCAAAATGCTAAAAGTTTTATTAAAATTAGATTTTGAAATCTATATAGTTTTTCGTATATATGTAGTTCATAAAGTAAATAAATATAGTCTATTTTAATAAGTTTATGTATATTCAAAATGAAATAATATATATATATATATATAGTTTTTCGTATATATGTAGTTCATAAAGTAAATAAATATAGTCTATTTTAATAAGTTTATGTATATTCAAAATGAAATAATATATATATATATATATATATATATATATATATATATATATATATATTTTAAATCTTCTATTTTACTTTAAAATAATGTCCTATGGTGGTTAACTCATTTAATCAACTTATTTAATTATTTTGGTTACTAAAATATTTATGAAAAAGAAATTTGTTTGAAAAATTAAATTATTAGATAAAATAAATATCATTGGTTAATTGAAATTATTAGATAGAAATTTAATTTTTTCGACAAATTCAAGTACTAATAAATTGTATAAATTGTTTACACAAGGTCAAAATCTTAAAGGAAATAAATCGAGAAGGAAATGGGTTGCATGCTTAAGAAAAGGTGAGATCTTCTCACTCAATCGACTTTTCTGATTTAATTTTAAATAGTCAGATTTAAAATTGTTGATTGTGTGCTTGGATGATAAATTATTATCAGTTATATTGGAATAGACCCTATGCGCCGCATAATAGCGGATGATATTAATTAAACCCATACACCGTGATATTCCACCTCGAAGTGGAATTGGTATTACATATGTATTTGGAGTTTCCCGCATTATATAGCGGATGAGACCCTATGCGCCGCATAATAGCGGATGATATTTTATAGTTCCCATATACCACGATATTCCACCTCGAAGTGGAATTGGTATTTAATTGTTATGCTAACATCTGTGGATGTAGGGAAACAGGTTAGAGGGATCCAACTGGATTCCTCAAATGATTGAATTTGTTTCAATAATTGTGTGTTGATTTGTTTATAATCTGTGTGTGAATATATTGTGATTGAAATCATTGAAGGCTATAGTTTAGCCGAATTAATTTTCGGTATCGTAGGATACCATAAATAAAAAAATTGGATTCTTAAAAATACAAGTAGAAAGTCTATAGAAAAAATTATTTTTTTGAAAATTAGATAAATATAAAAGAAGGAATTTGAAACGGATAAAATTTTTTTTTTGAAATCCGGTTGAATAAATTCCAAAAATATGGAGAAGGATTTTAATAAATGGATTTGGGTAATACTATTCAAAGGTTGAAAAATTTATTTAAAATATGGATTTTAGATAGTTTAGAAGACATAAAGGGAAATAAATTTTAGAAATTAAAATTGGAATTTAATTTGGTGTTTGAAAAGATTTTAGAAATCAATTTGAAAATTAATTCAGTGCTTAAAAATAGACCTTTGGGAAATCGATATGAAAATTAATTTGTTGATTGAAATAAATTTTGAAATCAATTTGGAATTAGATTCGGTAATTAAAATATATTTGAAATCAATTTGAGAATTGATTTGGTGTTGAAAGTGAGTATTTGGAAAATGATTTGAAAATCGTATATCAGTGGATATTTGAAAATTTAAATTCACAACGGGAATTTATGAAGGAAAGAGAATTCTATTTTAAAAATAAACGTTGGTTTATTTTTTTAAATGTGTGGAAAGAAATTTATAGATTTGGAATGTAAATTTAAAATAAATCGAGAAGATTTATTAATTGATTTAAATGAACCATTTTAGAATGGAAAGTGTATTTCCCTGGAAAACCGAATATATTTGCAAAGTAATTTTTAAAATATAAATTAAAAATTATAGAGTTAGTTTTAAAAGAATATTTTTGGAGAAGTTATTTTCTTAGGTTGTTTTGGAAATCTTTAAAATAAAGATTTATTTAATTAATTATAGAAGTGACTATTTGAAGATTTAAAATGATATTTGATTTAGAAAATGGTTATTTAAATAGTTATACCTTATTTACTAATTTTATTTTAAAATTAGTTTAGAATTGAAGTTTTATCTAAGATATTGATATAATATTTTCATAACTAATCTTGTAAAATAAAGTGTTTTCAGAATAGTTTTTACATTAAATATTTCCAAGTATATGTGTTTGGATAAGCAATTTAAATTATCTTAAAGTATTTGAACTCAGCAGATTTTCAGTGGAAATGAATAAATATTTGGAAATATATTCCGCGTGAGGAAATTGATTTGAAATTTGTTTTCAAAGGATTGAAATGTGGAAATTGATTTGAAATTTGTTTTCAAATGGTCGAAATGTGAAAATATATCTTGCGAAGATATTTCGAAAGTAAATAACTGGGGGAAAATTATTTGAAATATTGGTCATTGTTGTGAATGATGATTGATAGTTAAATAACCGACTATCAATATTGGCTTTTTTAATGTCATTTAAATTTCGATGCGACCGAGGGTCGGATTCCAAATGGATATTCGAAAACCACATCGAACCTTTGTGATTGTGATGGATCTTTTGTTTAAAAGATCAAAGTGAAATTGTTGTGATTTGTTTGAAATCTGAATGTAACA
Source organism: Allium cepa (assembly GCA_030765085.1). Classification (NCBI taxonomy): domain Eukaryota; kingdom Viridiplantae; phylum Streptophyta; class Magnoliopsida; order Asparagales; family Amaryllidaceae; genus Allium; species Allium cepa. The sequence continues at coordinate 116,167,826 of CM060932.1, forward strand.
CTTATTTTTAAAATAAGCGCTCGTTATTCGGGTTAGCCGGGAGAGGACCTTGTGTCATAAAACCCATTCCGAATAATGATATGACGAAATGGGATTGCAGAAGATGGTGTTGAAGACCGGGTATTTTTGAAAATGGAAGGATTACCTGTTAAATGTCTCTGCACTGGGTTGCCCCGGTATAGAGATTTTATCACCCTTTGTGATGGTTATTCCGGACGTGATTAAGGAATATCCGAATTGCAATGGTTTCTTTGGAAGTGCCTTCGGTTCCGTTCGATATCGGAATGGACTTGTATGGATGTGTGTCTGACTGTAACGGCCCGCAAATCCGTACCCCTTGAGTCAACACTATTCTACCTAAATCAACTCAAGTTGCACAGAAATACGAACCATTAGGGTTAAAGAAGAAGAGGTAGAAGAAGAAAAATAGAAAACAACAACAGAATCTAACCATCGCTGCGGAATAAAATATAATAGATAGTAAATAATCTTTACTCAAAATCAAATATATCTGTTTACATATATTACATCATCAGAGTACATCACTCACAGCTCACATCAATAACATACAACGGATACACAACAATTCAAACAGCGGAATATATATATAACAAGTACGACTGTACGTATCGTCATCCAGCTCGTCTCCTGAGCTCCACAGCATCATATCCTGTATCCTATAATACTCAGTCTGACCCGAGCATTACAGTTAAATAGTACCCGAGTCAGTCTGGAATACCAGCGTGAGAAAATCACACCCAATTGATTATTAAAGTTTCAAAACCCTTTGAAAACAAAAGCATCTCGTAAGACCACGCCACAAATAAACATGTCGGGTTTTTACCTTACGATAGCTAAAACAATTTTTATAGAAATCCTCTGATATTATAATAGGGTCTATACACAAATACTTATAAAATAGCCGAAATTGTTACATTATTAAATTCCAGCTACTAGCCACAAAGTGGGTAATACAAACAAAACTCGTACAAGGCTCGTAGGGAAAATGGATTTCCAACCAATGACTAGGCACTGGGGTATCACCTGTCATAGTACGGGGCCTAGATCACCGTACCGAGGAGTACGCCTACTCCCCTGCAACACAAGGCCGGGACTACCCCTTACTGGATAATCCCGAGTGAGATCACCCCGGGGTTGGGATCAGCAACCGCCCACTAAGCCGAAATAAAAAGGGACATCTAGACTGGAATGACCTCACCCTGCTTGGGTGCTACCCACCTAGCCTTGCTGCATAACCCCTGATTTTCAATCATTCCCATTTGATGAGGCTTGAGGCTAAGAGTTACCTTTTAAGAACATATCCCTTAGGATGCCCATCGTCTACCTGATGATGTTTCGCAAGCATCCATCCATACAAGTCCGTCCCGGGTTCGAACGGAACCGAAGGCACTATACCTAATACATTCATTTTGGAAATATCCTTAGGATTAGTAGCGACTAGCCCTTGCACTTCACTGCTCCATCTTCGAATCCAAAATCGTTTACACGAAACGTACAAACCGGATCGAAGTGGTTTTTGAGAAATAAATCTCGATCCCGGTCTCTTCGAAACGATCAACGCATTTGGCCAATATTGATAGTCGGTTATTTAACTATCAATTAATATTCACAAACAACCATCAACCAATAAATAATTTCCCAAATTATTTATTAATCTCAAAAATATCCTTTCACGATATATATCTATTTTCAATCCTTTGGAAACAGTTTCAAACCCACCTTTCTTTTTAGAATAAATTTTTCCAAATATTTTCTATCTTCTCTGAAATCACCAAGCACAAAAATAGATTTTTAAAATAATTTAAAACACTTTACTTTGAAATATATATTTTTAAAACACTTAGGATAAAACTACTTAAATAATTTGTTAAAAATACATATTATATGAATTTGAGAAAATAAGGTTACTTTATAAAATATAAAATCAGGTTTTCACTTTTAAAACAAATACTATGTCACTTTTAAATAATTAATGCTATAATATATTAAAAGGAAATACTTGCTTTAGGAATTGAATATTTGAAATAATAAATTTACAAAACATACCTTTTAAACCATTTTAAACTATTAACTTATATTTCAAAACGTACTTGGTTATTCAGAAAAGAAATTTCCAATCTCAATCACTTAAATCAATTTTCTAAATTGATTCCCAATTTATCCCATTTGAAATAAATTTCTTTACTTATCAGTTCATTTCAAACTTCATTAATTATGGATTTTATTATTATTTTCAATTTGATTTTTAACTCCTTTAGCTGAAATATACAAATCTCATGTTATTCCCAATTTCATCTTTATTCTTCTTAAATAATTTAAATCCTCAATTTAAAATAAATGTTTTGTTCTTTTAAACAATAATATTGAAACTTAAGTTCCATGAAGTTACTTTATTTCCTTTACAGTTCATTTATAACTTTATTCAACTTTTCAATAATTATTGTACTTACAATTTTACTTCTTTTATTTCATTCCCAAACTCAAATTATATGTTTGGGTAATTCATTATTTCCCGATTATAACAATCGAGCCATAGCATTTAATATTTCCACATAATTCATTATAGAATATCAAATATTCAGAACAGAGAATATTAAATAATTAAATAAAGTTTAGGGGTCCAGTTGGATCCCTCCAACCTGTTTTCCCTGCATTCGCAGATGTTAGCACAATAATATGTCAATTCCAAAATATATCATACTATAGCCCATCATCCAATTTTCACCCATTCAAACAATTATTTAAATTTAATCATTTAAATTTAAATTTAAATCCAAATTGAACTGAGTGAGATTAACTCACCTTTGCTTTTACTTGCAACCCAATTTCATCTCGATCATTATCTCCCAATTTAACCTTGAATAAACATTATACAATTTAATTATTAATATCCTAGCTAATTGAACAATTAATTTCCATTTGAAAATTTAATTAACCAGTGATTTCTTTTCGAACAAATAAATTTACCTTTAAACTAATTTCATTTTTAACAGAATGTTTTAGCTACCAGATATTTAATAAGTTAATTAAATAATTTAATTTCCAAAAATACACTAATTTATAATAACCTGTAGTTTAAAAACGTGTACATATGTAAATTCATTTCTCTTTGAATTGCATAATACCAAAAACCTATAGAAATTTCGAAACCAACTTTTATATACATAAATTATTTTCTCTGTTTAGAATCTTGTAGTGATATCATTACCTTACTGATTAACACTCATATAAACCTTCAGACTCAAAACTATATAGATTAACAATCGAAATGGAACTGCCTTACCTTACAGAAAGGAGGCAACCTGGGCTTTGAGCAACATCCACCCCCTTGCGGCCATCACATCAGTCTCTGCACTACTCACTCGTGCAAAACAGCAACCCCAATCGAACACTCTAGCATGTCAACACCCTATCCATAGTCGCGACTCGACCCATCAACCGATGAGTCCAATGTCTCATCCAAAAACACCGTGACTAACAACCCTAGCGTACGCGATGCAACTCGCGTCCAGCCTAAGCTTCGACTCACGCGACTCTCAAAACCCCATCGCCCCTCGCTGCGCCATTTGTCACCGATGAACGCGCGCGAGAGCTTCAACATGTTAGAACCGAACAGCTGGCCCCCCCTAAATCGCGCCTCCATCTCTCTCCTTTTCCGAATCGATTTGGAATTGAAGTTACAAATTGATTTGCCTTCGATTCGAACGATTTTTTTTTTTGAGTGGCCATTTTTTTTAGTGATAAGCTACGGTTATCCAGGAAAAAGGAAAGGGGAGTATATTTTTAAAAGGCTGAAATGAAATGAGGGTTGCGTGAAAGTATTTCTTTGCTACATACACGATGGAACAAAAAGTGGCTGGCGTATAAAGGAAGCCTTGCGTGAAGAAAATATCTAGCCACAGTGATTGAAAATAAAACTGATGAGACAAGATTTTACTAGTCAACAGTGTATATTTTATTGAGTTTCCGATAAAAATTCAGTGCGTTTATATGTCGTATGCTCACACAACAACCCCAATCGCTCCAAAACTTGAAATCCGATAAATATTAAATATTACGGACCCAATGGAACTGGTTTCGTCGAATTCCGAGACTGTGCCTCGGAAGGCTATTTTTAAATTCAATTTAAACGATATATTTTTAAAACCGAACCAACCAATGTTAAATTCAATTTTACAACTTCTATTATCTTCAACGTTATCAATATAAATTTTACAAGCCTTCAAATTATTTTTAACAGGTTTAAAATCTCAGGTTTCACACTTTATCCAATTCAAATTATTTAATTCAACAATTTAATTGTTAATTAAATTATGATATTCGTAATTTAAATTGATAATTAACCTTTAAATAGTTAAAATCAGTTAAATATTCCGATTTTAAATGCTTGCAAATTCCGGGTCGTCACACTGACATTACACTTTGTGATGTAAAGCTAGTATCTATCAAATACATTTCTGTTGGTGGCGGAGAATTTATTCTCTTAGCTTAACACCCTTCTCTGAGACGTACGAGCTCAAAGGTTGTGTATTTGATGGTTACTAGTGATACATTTCCAATTTGGTAATGTGGCATACGAAATGCTGCTGATCATTTGTTTATCGAAGCATGGTTTTTGTGAAAAACATAGCTTCATGGACGAGACTTCGTCGTACCTCACAACCCAGAATGGTCAAAACTGAAAGGATCCAGCAAAGTTATTTGGGGGTAGCACCCCCTGAGGGTATGTCGTTTCCTTCTGGAAAATGGTAGTATCATGGTATGGAGCCCAGGTGTTTTACCTATGTTGATGCTGCAAATTTATTATACTTTGTGCTTGTTGCTTTGTGGTTGAGGATCCTTGGATAAAGGTCGCAAATGACCGACGGATGGCATACTCGTGTAGTAGTTACCTAGTTACAGAGGTAACCCGGCCTTGTGTTAGCAGAGATCGGGTTAGGTTCTCGGGGCGTCCCTTCAGAGGCGTATCCATGTGGCCCTGAAAGTTCCTTTGTCTGACCATTTGTTGGAAATCCAATCACCAATACGCTCCCTTTACGATTGCAATTGTATAACCTTCCATTTTTAAATGGTAGCTATAACAGGCATCATATAATGGTACCTATGGCTAAGATTAGCATTATACTTTCGAAAGGTTTTTTACACTATGCACTAATGGTAATATTAAAAAGGGATTTTTCATATCAAGCATATTTGACTATCATAAGGAGAAATCTCCTCCAAGTATGCGATTGCATTATGTGTGTGCCAGGAGGCCTTATGGTAGTTTCATTTTCCAAAAAGCATTTCAAATTTCTTTTATTCCCCTTTGGCTTTCCTTTTGGTCAAAATAACTATTTTTAAGATCTCACACCAGTCTGATGACTGACCTGGAGTTTATTGTTTCCTTTTTAAACTCTGGGTGCCCATAATTTTCCACTCTGGAAGCCTACAGTCAGGTTATCATTATTCTAGAGCGAAGCCAGAAGAATTGCTGTGGAGATCTAGAGGCAAGCTGGTTGGTGGGACGTACCATTATACTATGTATTATCCGCTGCATTGGGATTGATGTAAGTCTAGTTTATTTATGGATTAGTTGTTGTAAATGCCTAGTGTTGAATGGTGTCATTGTAAACTCTAATGTGTTGTATGTAAAACTGATATAGTTCTTTTGTTTTAAAGATTATTCATTTATCTATTATATTTGTTCCACTGCGAAATGTGAGATTCCATTATTGTTTTGTTTCTTCTTTTACCTTCTTTTTCTTTAACCCTAATGGTTTGGTTATTTCGGCGTTCGATTGTTCGACATTTGTTACAGTGAGCATATTGATGTCGACTTTCGGAAGTTGAAAAAATTGGGTCGTTACACAACCCAAATGTTGACTTTTATCATTCCTTTGGCTTTTGCTATCCCATCCATTTCAATTTATATATTGGTTCGTTCATATTTTGGGGTCTCTTTGTGTCCTTCTCTGTTCTTCTCTCTACAAATATAAGTTATATAAATAAAGCTATATATATATATATATATTTGGAATTCACTGCTCGCCTTCTTTCTTCTCCGACCGTCCACCTTCTCCGTCCATCGCTCCTTCATAGTTCGCCCATCCCCTTGCCACCGCAACACCCCGCACCACTCCCCAATCTCTCATCCTCCACCTTTCCCCCCACCTTCCTCACCGAATGCGAACCCCCTGTTTGCAAAAACCTTTCCTTCTTCCACTCCTCTTTCACCGCGCAGGCCACCACCTTGACCTCCGTTAGCCTTCCATTTCCGATTCTCCCTTCCAAAACTGCCTCTACAAACACAACAGCCGAAACTTAGCACCTCCACCCAAGCTTTCCTCCCAGCCACATGTGCCTTTGTCCAATGTTTGTGCACAACATCCTCCTCCACTTGAAAGCCAACCGAACTCCATCACTACACGTATTCCTTCTCTTTGCTCTTATATATATATATATATATATATATATATGATGTTTGATTTTAAAGTATATACATATAAGTATATATAGTTGTCTATTATGTATAGGTTTATATTTGTACTATTCGTTATCTGCTTATATAAGTTTAGATTGGTATTATATCTTTAATCTGCAGTTTATATATATATATATATATATATATATATATATATATATATATATATGTTCTATGATAATATATTTGAAGTATAATTATAACTTGTTTAAGTGTTGTATTATATAAGTCTTATATATATATATAAGTTTATATATTCTGTTGGGTTAAAGTCAGATTAATATGTTATATATATTATGTTCATTTTAGCATATATATATATATATATGTTACAGCATTATGTATATATTATGTACATATTTTTATTTTTCTCAGAGCTTTTATTATGGAAACAATTGTATATGTCAAAGTTTGATTCAGAAAATTTGCATATTTATATTTTGCCAACTCCTCTTTCTTTCTTTCTTTACATTTTGCTTTTAGAAAGTGTTCATATATTAAGAGATACTTACATGTATACTGTATGTATATATAGGTATAGGTGTAATGTATTTTAAGTGTTTATACATTATCAGTTTAAGTTGATAAGGTTATTTTGTTATATATACATTATAAGCTGTTCCTATTATGTCAAAACAAATATGTTTTGATCTGAGGAAGATAGGTGTTTTAAGAAATGTTAAATTTTAAAATACCGTATGGGTATCTGGGTTTTAATTTATGTGTTTGATTTTTTTAAACATAATGAAAGGATTTCATTTTATCTGTTTTAACTTTTAAGGATAATGTAAAGGTTTATCTTATTTTAATATGGGTTTAAGTTAAATGTTGAGTGTGTGTATGTGTGTATATATATATATAGATTTTGATTTTTATATGTATGTGTTTTATATTTTATATTGATTTGAAATCATATATATCTTATTTTATATATGTTTTAAAAACTGGTTTTAGAGAAAATTTGTAACGTATATTTTGTTCGGCTTACATCAATCTAATTAGATTTGTTTTCATCAACTCATATTTATCAACTTTGTCGTCAAATTCGTGCAAATCTTGCTTTTCTTTGGAATTCGTTCTTGGATTCGTAACTTATTTCATTTTCGAATTTCTCTAGCCTCGAAAGGTGAGCAATAACTCATTATTAACATTCTTATGTTTATTAAATTTGATTTCATTTGAAACGACTATTGTATTATGCTATTGCTAGTTATTTAATTGCTATATATGATCTGCCATTATCTGTAACTGTTCACCTATGATATATGACACCATATCATGTTGTTTATATTTAATTTATCACTGATGATATATGCCTGTTATTGATATGTTATGTTATTATTATAATTGTTCTCACTCTACAATTTCCTTGTTAATCTTGAATTCCCTATGGGTTGAAATGATACATACTTGAACGAATTTGTAGAATAGGGGAAAATTGTTATGGGTTGAAATGATAAACCCAAGTGATTTTCATTGATTTTTAAATCTTGAGATTGTGGGTTGAAATGATATATAACCGTAGATATTTAAATTACGGATTGAAATAATAAATATCTGTATCACTTGACCATATGATAGAGAATTATATATGAACACTACTGGTCTATATTTTGAAATGATTTCTCTAGTTTAGAAAGGAAATATATAGTTTTTAACATATATTGATTTTTAAGATATAATATATATATATATGTGTGTGTGTGTGTGTGTGTGTGTGTGTGTATGTGTGTGTATTATATTTTTATATATGTCTAAATTTTAGATTTTTAATATAATATGTTTGGAAAGTTTAATGTATAAGTTAGTTTTGAAATTATACATTTTAAGATTTTCATATAATTTTATTTTCTTAAAAATATATAAAATAAGATTTAATTTAACGAATTCAATTTAGTTGGTTTATAATATGTTTAAGTATTTATTTAAATTTATATTAATATTCTAAAAATAGATTCTTTATAACTCTAATGAAGGTTGGGAAGAAAAATTAATGTTGACTCGGAATTTAAATTTTTTGATAACTGAATTTAAATAAGAACTTATTCAACTTATTGATTTTGAGATTTTGAAAATATGATTTATAACTTGATTTGATGAATATTCTCAAATTTAAATAAAATTCAGATTGGATATTTAATATTGATTTAAATTTATAAAACGGGATTTTTATAAACTGTTATTAAAACGAATAAGTGAATACTTTCCAATTTGAATAAAATTTAAGTTAACTGCTGAAATGTAAATGAAATTTTTATCGTAGATGCTTATATATTTAAACTTGAATCTTATTTTAATTGAAGTGATAGTTCAAACTTGAATTTGAAAATTTGAAATCAATATGAATTGAAATGGTTTATTGAGAATTTGAATTGAATCTTTGAACTTCAAATTGAAATGGTTAAACTATATTTGATTTAAATTGAATTTCGAAATTTTAGATGATTTGAATTGACTTGTGAAATGGGAGAAAACTACCTTTTTATTAGAAAAATTATTTTAATATATGAACTATTTAAATTTATAACTATTTTAAATACATATACTATTTTCAATATCCAAACTATTTAAGTTGGAGGTATTATGATTTCAAAGTATTATGATTTCCAAAGTGTTTTGATTTCAAAGTGTTACGATTTCAAAAGTGTTATGATTTCCAAAGTGTTATGATTTCCATAGTGTTATGATCTCAAAAGTGTTATGATTTCAAAGTGTTATAATTTTAAAAGTGCTACAATTCTGAAATGAATATTATTTTAAGTGAATAATGATATCGAATTGATATGGTTTTAAAATGAATATGATATTTTGATATAAAGTATAAATTATTTAAATTGAAATGATTGTGAAATAAGCATTTGGTTGTTAAAGACACTGGGATCGGATATTGTCATACTCTTTTCCATTACCAAAAACCACTTTAACATCTGTGTACATGGTGGAGATTCTAGAATGAAGTAGGATGGTTTGGTGACGATTTTATATGATATTTACGTAGCCCTGACTCCTGGAGTCAGCTTGATATGGCAAAAACAGGAGCTATACCGGGCCAAGTAGGGTCATTCCCCCTATCGGGTACATTTCTTCGATACCATTCTATCGCTTTTATGGTTTGATTGGGTGCACCCTTTTATTTGGGAATGTGTCACGAGGTGGGCGGTAGTAGCTACTATGCGTTACCACCAGTCCGGGAGTGCAAATGGTATATCTACCCTGGCATTGCCTCGAGCACCTTGTCGCATGCCTTATCGAGCCTTCTACGAGTTTGTTTTTTTACCATACCTATGGAGTGCCTTCTGACAGTCCTCCAGTTTATGGAGAAATTACGGTACTGTATAGACTATGGGAATATATATAAATGTGTTAAGGGGGATATGGGTGATGCCTTAATGCTATTGTAATACTGTTACTTTACTATAGACATATTATAATAGCATATATTACTACATAGTAGATAGTTCCACGGATCCTTAGAGGATGGAAATCCCAAACATCCTTTAAGTTACTTGTATTTCAGTTGACATTTCACTTAATTTAAATTTATTAATAAAAGAATGTTGATCCTGACTCGAGTGCTTTTTGCTTTGCTTTATGCTCGGGTCAGACTAAATGTCACAGCACTTGAGAATCACCTTTGAAGATTAGAGATTTGTTGATGATCTACCTGTCCATCTTTCAGTAATTTCAGTTTGTGCCAGTTCTTTTTGTTCAGACTCGTTAGTTGCTTATGTATTAGAGATTCATTTGTTTCTGAGATTCTATTGTAATTTGTTTCAGACTCTGATTTCATATAGTAGCTTTATGAACTACTATTTATCTATTATGCTGCTTATTGTTATATTACTCTATATCCATGATTCTGTGATTGATTTATATACTATATATGTTGAGTTTTGCCTAATATAAATAAAAAATATGTTGTTTTGAGAAATTCAAGTGCAACATGTGCGGATGCAAATGGTTCGAAATACCGGGTTGTTACAGCTGAGGTTCGAGCAAAAGTTTATGCTAGCGGCAGAAAAGGAAGCGATAACTAGGAAATTTATTGATCTTAGGCAGGATCAATCTTCCATTGTGGAGTATATTGCGGAATTTGAGGCATTATCCAAGTATGGGTTGGAATTCATTAGTATCCTAAGGAAGAAAAATCTAAAGTTTATTTATGGATTATGCAAGTCGTTGAAGAAGGCACTCCTACTTTGGTAGGTTGTATCTTTCGAGTCTTTAGTCGATTTGGCACTTTGTCTCGTGGAGGTGGAGAAGAATGGTGAAGAGGAGAAAAATTATAAGAAGCAAAGGGTAAATCAAACGAGGATGCAACCAACTGAGTAAAGTAACTCTGATTCTAAGGGTAAGAAGAGAAAGAAAGATGAGTCTGGTTCGGTAGTCATACCTAAGAGTCGGATATCAACTTGGAATCAAATTCCACTATTCAACTGAATGTAGTAAGCTCTGATTTTCTTCTCTAGTGGGGTTTTTTTTCTTTTGTAAGGAGTGGCACTTGATAGCAGCTTGCCCATCCATGGAAAGGAAGGAAGGAAAGAGTAAGGCCGTTGGAACTTCTGGTAGATCGGCTTAGTAGGTATTGGTTTTTTTAGAAAATACTCTTTCTTTTGTTAGATTACAGTAGAATTTGTTTTAGGAATAAGTTAGTATCTTATATGAGCTTTTGCTTTTAAGATTGGAACTTAAGATAAATGATTATTTAATTTAGTTCGATTGAAAGTAAGGAAACGATTACATTGTTTTCTTTATTTTTATTGGATGGTATTATGGATAAATAAATATAAATAAGGAAATTTTGGGATTAATGAGTGTGTTGACTTGTGTAACATTCCCGGTTTTAAGCCAAATATAAATTGGTAATTAATTTAATTTTTGGAATTAAATTGTGAATTAATTTGATATTTTTCAAAGTAAATAAGATATGTGCCTGTTTGTTTATGTAAATAAATTTTGATTTGAAATTTGAATTTCAATTTTTCAAAATAAATAATATATGTTTGTTTTTTCATATAAACGTATATAAATTGATTTTTAATAGAATATAAATTTGAAAATCCAAAATAAATATTTTTAAAATAAATTGGATTTGAATTCAATATAATAAACTTGGAATTATTATATATATATATATATATATATATATATATATCTGTATTTTAGAAGTATGTTTTAAATTTAATATAATAGAAAGGGTATTTAAGGATTAAATTCTAATATATATATATTAATATATATTTATTAGTATGTAATTTAGTTAAATCATTTTCTTTAAAAGCTATATCTAAAAATAAATAATATAAAAAAAGTATGAATGCAAAATGTAAAATAAGAATTAATTAAAGCTTTAAAATTACATATGTGTGTGTGTGTGTGTGTGTGTATATATATATATCTTTTGAAAGTATAAAGCATAGATAATTGAAAATGTATAAAATATAAGACATGTATAAGTATTTAAATTAAATTGAAAATACGATAAAAAATCAAAGGGCATGTGTAAGGTAATTATTTTATGAAAGTAATAAGTATAAAGTTAAATACACACACACACACACACACACACACACACATATATATGCATCTTTTGAAAATTAATAAAGCATAATACATTTGAAAATAATAAAAACATAGTATGCATACATTTATAATTTAAAAACATGATAAATAAATTAATTTAAGTTAAGGTAAGGGTTTTAACATAAAAATATAAATTAAGACATTTGTAAATATATAAAGATATGCAAGATACATTTGTAAAATATTAATACAAGCAAATGACAAGTGTTAGCTTAGTTAACAAGTGGCTTAATGTCTTTAAAAATAAATAAAATGAAACAAAGTATACTTATATACATCTATCTCCTTCCTTCTTATTCTTTGTTGCATTCAAAATAAAAACCAAAACTTAAAGAAAGAAAAACTCAAAACAAACTATTACAAACCAGTAAAGCAGTTCAAACCTGGAAAAAAAGAAAAGAAAAATAAACCAGATGAAAAGAAATTGAATCAAAAGCCCGAGAGATCAATTCAAAGCTTTAAGCAAATTCAAGTACAAAGAACAAAGTTCCAGATCAACATCAGATCATTTCAACATCATCAAGTTTCACCAGATCAAAATTTCAAAATTTCAATTCCAAATCAAAACAGAAACTTGTTCTCTGTTCTTTAAAATGACAGGTGAGCAAACTACCTTTCAAATGTTTGAATCTATTTAAATCTTGATATCTTTGATTAATGCTTGAAGTTAAGTTGTGAAAAGTGGCTTGCATGAATGTTTTTATCTGAGAAATTGTTGAACTCCTCTGTATATATGTGTGTGTGTGTGTGCATGTCTGTGTATTGATAAAAACATGTCTCTGTTAGTATTTAACAGACTAAACCTACTAAAAAACTCAATTCCTCTCCATATGATTCATTTCAGATCTTGATGATTAAAGAGAATGTGTTTGAAATAGCTACATTTTATTTTTAGAAATATTTTTAAAGTGTAATTAGCAAGTAAGTTTACTAGAAAAATAAATTACAGAGAAAATCGTTTAAAGTCAAAAAAATCAAGTATCTAAATTCCAAGATTTCGTTATATAAAATGATTCGCACTTAAATATGATGATTTTTAATGGTAATATTATAATTTTAAATTTTTTGGTTGATGAGGATTCACAAGATGAACGGGAACCGTGTTTGGGTAATTTTCTGACGATCGGAGACAAATTGATCATTGTGATCATCAATGGAGGTAGCTCGTGGGTAGAGGGTTTTACGAAAAATAGTGACTGAGTTTATCAATTACCTGGTGATGGAACGACAGCGACTTAGGGTTCGTCGAGCTGTTATGGTCGATATTATTTTCGAAGCGATAGCAGTGACGTGGGTGTATCGTGATGGTTTGGTGATGGTGGATATGAAGCATGGGTTCGTGGCGTAGTTTAGGGTTGATCGACGTGGTGTCCAGTGGTCAGAGGTGGGTGGTGAGGTGGTTTAGGTGATTGAGTTGTTCCAGGTGATGCTCGTTCTTGCTCGATTTCGATTTCCTATATCTATCGATGATCTAGGTGCTCGTGATGAATGAGGGTGAGGTCACCAACATGTTGAAGGCGACGAGGTCGATCGGAGGTGGTTGGAGTTTTCGTGCAGGTGCATAGTGCACGATCGTATCGGATGTTGATTAAAGGTTTGGAGAAGAAGAGTTGAACTCGGGATTGCACTCGTGTATTTTTGAATTTGTCTCGGGGAGTCTTTGTCGTGGGCTTGGGTTTGTTTTGATAAATAACAGGCTTTATAAAAATAGACTTTGTACTGGGTATTAAATTTTAAAAGAAAAGAGGTTTTAGGTTTTAAAATACAACAGGTTTTAAAAGTTATAAAGTAAATTTTGTTCATCTTTTAAAAGCAAATGCAAGTGTAAACAAATGCGTTAAACCAAGTTCCAACGAAAATTGTTAACAAGCCTTTAAAACAATGGAAAAGGAAAGTAATATAGTTAAAAAAGTTTAAAAAAGCGAAATTGTTAAATAAAGTTTTCAAAGCTTTATGTAAATAAACAAATTTTTCAATATAAATTGTAAAGTCAAATAAATTTGAAATTTAATTTGCTTTGATTTAATAAAATAATAGGTTAATTATCTAATTATATTCTTAAGTGTTTTCAAATGAGATTAATTAATATAATTAAGTAATTAAATCAAGATTACGGTTTATCTTAAATAAATTAAGATCTTGATTTATGAAATTATGGTGATTAAGTAAGATAAATGGTTTATCTTTGATAAATTAACCATTTAAAGGTTAGTTAATTAATGTAAGTAATTACAAGAATAATTCACTAGTGTATTAAAAGAATAATTACGTAATGTAATTAATTAAATTGATTAATGAAAGTATTAAAAAGGGTTAATTTGTTAATTAATTGAGTAGTAATTAAAGATTAATTACTAAATATTGAAGGTTAATTATTAAAGGGTAATTTGTTGATAAATCAAGTGATTAAAGGACAATTACTCAATGTAATTAATTTGTGATAATCACTTATTAATTAAGGATAATTAATTAAATGGTAATTAATTAAGGTTTAATTAATTAATGTAAATTAATTAAGGATAATTAATTAAAGAATTATTAAATAATTAAGCTTAATTATTTAATAATTAAAAAATTGATTCATTTATTGATCAATTAATAATTAAAGGTTAATTAATTTACTATTAAAGGTTAATTAATAAATGATTAAAGGATAATAAATTAAAATGGTTTGTAATTAATTAATGTTAATTTAGCAGGATTAGTAATTTATTCATAAAAAATTAATCTAGTTTAAATTAGTTATAATCAGATGTTAATTGATCTTATTTATGGATGTTTGGTTGTATTTGATGCTTTAAATTGTTTGATATCTCTGACGTGTGATGCTATATTTTGATTTGAGCTGTGATGAATGTAATTTATTTATCTGTGATGAATTTATATTATTTATCTGTGAATCTATGAATGAAGATAAGCGTTTAAGATTATACTGCTTATCGATATTGCTGTGTTTGGATTGATAATGTTGCACTATTGTGTAAAACCCCTGGACTATACCATACACACATAAATATGGATTGCGTGAGGAGATCGGTTAAGTCACAGATATTTTGAATTTAAATATTATTTTGATTAAAAGCTGAATTTTGAATCCAAATGGTATTAGAATCGGAATTGGGTTGAATGTGGAAAGCTTTTGAAAGGGAAGTTTTGAAATTCAAATTTAGTTTGAAAATATTATTTGAAATTATTATAGAAATCATGGTTTTAAAGGTTTATACAATATATATGTGTGTGTGTGGGGGGGGGGGGGGGTTAAAACTATTGTTTTGGAAATTTGAATTCAATTCAAATTAGAACTTGCCAATGATACGGCAGTTCGTTGGATTTCTGGTTTATACTTTTAAAAGCTATAACTTGTGTATATTTGATCCGATTTTTCTGAAATGAAAAGTTTTTGTCTTCAAATGATAATGGCTTTCGAATAAAGTAAGGATTTCCAGATTTTATTGAAAAGGTTTCAAATTTGAAATGGAATTGTTTTGACAGCTATGAATGAATCTTTGTGAAAGATTATTGAACTTTGTGAAGTGAATCTTTTTGTTTAAAGAATTAAAAGTGGAAATTTGTTTAAACCATTTAAAGGATGGGTTTTGGGCTTTAAGTTGTAACTTAACTAAGATCCCAATATCCGTATGTTTTAAAATTAAGCGCTCATTATTCGGTTTAGCCGGGAGAGGACTTTATGTCATAAAACCCATTTTGAATAATGATACGACGTAAATCGATAGCATTTGAAGATCGATGGTGAAGACCGGTTATTCTTGAGAACGAAAGGATTACCCGTCGAATGTCTCTACACTGAGTCGCGCTGGTATAGAGATCTCCATATGTAATGGGGAGACCGATCGGGATTGTGAATATTCAGATTGCAAGGGCTTCTTTGAAGTGCCTTCGGTTCTGTTAGAACCCGAAACAGACTTGCATGGATGTATGTCTGATGTTATACTTTGAGATGTAAAGTACGTTTCTATCAAATACATTTCTGTTTGGTGGCGGAGAAATTATTCTCTTTGCTTAGCACTCTTCTCTGAGACGTACGAGCTCAGAGGTTATGTAGTTGATGGTTACTAGTGATACATTCCCAATTTGGTAATGTGGCATGCGAAGTACTGTTGATCATTTGTTGATCAAAGCATGTCTTTTGTGAAAAGCGTAGCTTTGTGGATGAGACCTCATCAGGACCTCACAACCCAGAAATGGTCAAAACAAGAAGGATGCACCATGGTTATGAGGGTCGCACCCTTTAGGGTATGTCCATTTCCTTTTGGAAAAAGGTAGTATCATGTTATGGAGCCTAGATATTTAACCTATTTAGTTACTGCAAATTTGTGCTTTGTGGTTGTTGGTGTTGAGGGCCTTCGGATAAAGGTCGGTAACGACCGGGGGATGGCATACTAGTGTTGTAGTTACCTAATTACAGAGGTAATCCGGTGTTGTATTGACAGAGAGCTAGTTAAGTTCTCAAGGCGTCCCTCCAAAGGCGTACCCATGTGGCCCAGGAAGTTTCTTTTCCTGACCATTTATTGGAAATCCAAACACCAATACATGCTCTTTACGATTGTAGTTGTGTAACCTTCCATTCTTAAATGGTAGCTATAGCAGGCATAATATAATGGTACCTATGTTGGCTAAGATTAATATTATACTTTCAAAAGGTTTTCTGCACTATGCACTAATAATAATAATATCAAAAGGTTTTTGCGTATCAAGCATGTTTGATTATCATAAGGAGAAATCTCCTCCAAATGTGCGATTGAATTGTGTGTGTACCAGGAGGCCTTATGGTAGTTTCATTTTCCAAAAAAAGCATTGCGGATTTCTTGTAAATTCTTTTGTTTCCTTTTGTTAAAGATAAACTATTTTTGTTTGCTTACACCAGTCCCATGACTGACCTGGATTTTATTATTTCCTTTCTAAACTCTAGGTGCCCATAATTTTCCACATGGGCAGCCTTGAG
Source organism: Allium cepa (assembly GCA_030765085.1). Classification (NCBI taxonomy): domain Eukaryota; kingdom Viridiplantae; phylum Streptophyta; class Magnoliopsida; order Asparagales; family Amaryllidaceae; genus Allium; species Allium cepa. The sequence continues at coordinate 116,184,856 of CM060932.1, forward strand.
TTATATTTTCGGATAATCAGCTGGTAGATATAGATTCGGTAGCTTTCAGCTTTCTGTTTGAAAGTCTTTGAAACCGTTTATATTTAGTGATTACATTATGTTTCATTTTGCACTGAACTTTCTTAAGTCAACGTCATGGTGGTTTGACTGGTTTGGAGCTTTGGCTAAGGAGTTGCATTCTATTAGATTCTCTCTTTCTCTTGGAGTCTATGAAGATATCTTTTCCGCTACTGTTCTTTTCGGTATTGTATAAATCTCTGATGTTGTTCATTTGCTGTATCAATTTGTATATCAATAAAGTTATTCATTTTATTCCGCTGTGTTGATGTACTTAATGTGTTATAAGCTCCGACGAACCAAATTCGACGTTTGAATCTGCGGCATTCGAATACGGGTGATGCATTTTGTGCCGATTTTCGAAGGTCGAGTCAGGGTCATTTCAATTTGTCCAAAAAATATTTAAAAATTTCAATTGATATGTTGGATGCCATGTTATCGATAGGAGTTCCTAAACATCGAGCAAGGCATTTTGACATGAAAATCTAAATAATTGTTTTGGAAAATATTTGAGTCTAAAATGAATTGAAATATTATTTTAGCCATAAAATAATCTTGTGAAGCGGAGGAACTTGGTAAAACATTGTTGATAGCATATGTGATGCATTTGTATGTTACAAAGTGAATCAAAATAATTATTGGTTGAATATTGCTTATAAAATGAGATAAAATTTAATTCATAATTTAATGTATTGATTAGAAATTTTAAGAACTTAAAAATAAAAGGATAATATTTTATTTGTCTCTAGGTGTTTAATAAGCATAAAATAAAACATTTGGGGTTGGTTGGGAAAAAAAAAGAATTTTGGGAAAATTTAATCACTACACCACAAAAGGCTTTTAACAGCGTTTGATAAACGCTGTAATATGATACAACAGCGTTATTAGAAACGCTGTATAACGACATGCTGTCGTATATACATAACTTACAACAGCGTTTCTATAAACGCTGTTGAAACATCTCTGTGACAGCGTTTATTACGAGCTGTCAATAATATTTTTTACAGCGTTTCAGACGTGCTGTCGAAGATGTTCAAATTCTACTTTAACTGTTTACAACAGCTTTTTCTAAACGCTGTTATTGAATCATCAACAATTTCGACAGCATGTTAAAAACGCTGTGATTGAATCATCAACTATTTCGACAGCATGTAAAAAACGCTGTTATTGACAATTTCAAGATAATTACAGCACGAAATAAACGCTGTTGTTTCTTCATTGACAGCATTAATTAAACGTTGTCTTCTATTTATATAACAGCTTTAATATTCCACTCTATTTTTGAATATTCCAAAACTATATTTTAAGCATATTCAAGCAACTAGTATATATAACAGGTTCTAATAACTATTAATTGGTTACATAAACTAGTTAAGACAATATTAATAAACAAAAGACATCCATAAACCAAGTTTCAATAATATCCATAAACAAAAATAACAAAGTAAACTATTGACATACAAAACCACATACCATCCAATTGACAACTATTTACGTACATTTCATACGTCTGCAGTTCTCCCCTGTAGTTCATCCTACCACTGCTTCAACCAATTCATTACTAATTCTTCACTGTTTTATTGTTTCTGCTCATTACTATTTCTTCCAATAATAACCAACACTTTCCATCACCCATACAGCTATAGCTTCCATACTTCGTCTTCGAACAACATCCACTAATCCCTGTCACAGTGCCACATAAACCACTGTTCTTATCACTGCTACTAACAGACTTCTGCATCACTACCCCCTAACCACTAAAAACAAAACTTCAACCACACAAACTTCAACTTGCTGCAACTGTGCTCCTCTTCAACAATTCGACAGCATCCATACACTATTGAAGCAACACATACCATTTCCCAATCATCCAAACACCTCTGCCTATATGCGAAAAGCTTCCATGCTATCTGCTTTCTCCCACAAAATCATCACAGCCTTCATACCACCAGAGAACTTCAACACCACCACTGCTTCATTAAAACCACTTCTGCATTTCTGCATTTTGCACTGTTACCACAATATCCTCCTTACCCTCTGTTAACTTGCATCAACTCCCCTATGCCTCTACACACAAATCTGCCATCCTCTTCCTTCTTACTGCAGATCAACAACCACTACAACATCTTCCATCCTGTCACATACAACATAGCACAACATTGCCATCTCTGTCAACCCAGCATACAAACTTCCATCACTTGCAACAACTTCGACTACAGCTCACAGTTTACTCTTCTGCCCATTACTGTCAAACAATCAACCTACTGCCACTCCACATACCATCAACACTTCAATACACACCAACACATCAACCTGCAAACCATACTTACCATCACACTTCCCATCATTTCACTTCTTACCATCATCACAGCAGCACTTCTTTTCTTCATCACTGCACATCAAACTTGTTGTACCATCACCTCCTGCTATCTACAGTTAGCAATTTGACAACTTATTTCAATCTTCGTATAATATAAGCAATTAAAAATATATCAATATAACAAATATCAAGACTCACTATTAGTCTGAGTCTCTTCTGAACTTCAACAGCGAGAGCATCACCACGGGACTCACTATTAGCAAGATACATTGAGCAATGTTTGCTAAGCATCTCATACTCTAATTCACTAAATATTTTACTAATGATTCGGAACAACTGAGTATATACATAACATGCTATAGATATATTAATATAAACTTGGAAATTTTATTTAAAACTAAATTCTTTCCTCCTTGCTTTCAGATCTATTTAACACTAAGTAAACCACTTCTCATCGGATAACAACTATAAAGAGACAATGATAGATGTTTAAGTGTATAAGGTATTAAGTGTGTTTGAGGTTTAGAAATCAAGCCCGACCAGTATCCAAGCTTAAGCCAATTTCTGATATGAAAAGTAATGAAACTAATTTAACATCGGGTAACATCAGATCTATTGCAATTATTTAAATAATACATTGAAGTATAGTTTCAATAAAATTCTGATATAAGCTTGGGAGATCATAACAGTAATCTTATTTTTATTTTTACTTTATAAGAGCGAGTCTCAAAATATCAACTTATGATTTAAATATTGACAGAAACCATGCAATTCAACATGCTAGCATGCTACCACATTTACCGATGAGTACAGACCTTAAGCAAAATATTATCAAACTGGTCTTCTTTCGTCTACAATAAGGGAATTGTTAATATTTAGAATATTAAAACAATTGTTCAGACTTCAACATTATTGGCCAGAAAGAGTTGTTCTATACCAAAGGACTGGCTACCTGACCATGTCCTATGTACTGCTTATAGGATTTTCTATAATATATAAAATGCACGTTAATTTCGTGATTGGAAACAAAGAGTTTTTTTCACGGGTTGAATAAATTATAAACCTTCCATGTACAAGGAGAGTGATTGAATTGAATAGGTTTGATCAATTCAATGAGTTGTATGTGAAGTTGTAAACGTTTAAAGGTACCGCACTAGCTATACTTGTCTTTGAAACTTTTAGATTTCACCAGTTAGAATTAAAAATTTCTTTTCTATTTCTTTCAAGATGACAGAAGTCATAAATAATTAAATACAAACGAGGGATAGTTGAGTGACAATACTAAAACTACACGCTAATATAAACGACTTCAATTCTGAGCAGGGAACGAGGCAGAATTTCTTGCCTCTACCTGCATCTAATCAAAATTTAACAGGCAATTCAAAATTAATGCTAGAGGTTAACCTGTTGCAGCAAACCAGCTAATGAATGGCAGAGTAGAAATACCTAAATATGCTAGAAAAATAAATTCAGGTTTAGAAGAAATACCTAAATATGCTGAATAAGTCTAAATTTTTTCTAAAACTATTAAATACTATATATTTTACCTGCAGGTTCATATAAGAATGCACTGAGACAAGAAAGCCTGAGAACAATTTCAAGCATTTAAATGTTGTTAGATATGCAACTTAATTTCCATAAAATAATACAAGAGCAATACTATTGCTGCAGGAAAATGATAGTCAATGCATACATTGAAAGTTGAAAGGTTACCTTTGTTCTCTGTTACATTTCCAATTTGCATTTGTTTTGTTTGTTTACATTGCTCTTTTCTCTGTTCAAAAAGCTAACTGCACTGTTACACTTCACCACCTCCTCACCAATCCCCTTCCACAGTCACACCTCAAACTTCACTCACCTATCCCTGCCATCCTCACCACTTCCACACACTGCCATTACACCCCAACATACAACATCCATCACCACTGCCTCCTTCCTTCCAAACATCATCATAGCCTCAACAATATCACTTCTGCCTTTATACTAGCAACCTCCTATCACTTCTATGCACATACAAACTACATATAAACTTCGGCCTACATACCACTGCCATCCCTCAACAAACAAGCCATTGCTACTGTAAAAATATAAATACTAACATGCACACTAATTCATAAAAATCAATAGCACTAACACCTTTTTTTTTTGTGCAAAATATGAGCTCAGTTGCTAATTCAAAATAGCCTTTGTAATTGTCTATATTTATCTATTGGAACCAAATAGGGTAGTCTCCAAGAGGGAATATTGCATCAGTGTCTAATAATTTGGAGATATTGCTACTTATTTCTCTTTATATTGTGTAATAATTCGCATACTTATTTAAAAAAATTCCATGCATTTTTTCTGTCTTTGCATTCATTTCACATTGGGAAACCATAGCGAGTAAATCAAAATAAGCTTACCAATGATTATATTCATAGGCAATGTTGAAACCCAAGAGCCACCAATATTTGAACATCAAATCCTTCGATCAGAATTAAAAATGCAACCCAAAGATGTCTAATGCACACCTATAGTTCAAGTAATCAATCAACAAAGAGCAATTTGAAATGCATAGAACAATAAGAAACATAAGGATTTCCCAAAGATAGATAAATGATTATGATTTAAACTATAATTCAATTTTGTAGGCTTAGTATCATTAATACCCTTACGCGGCTTCTTTGTCCCAAATTAATCAGACCACTATAAGTTGACTCGACAATCAATTTATCATCATAAGTTGGAATTTGCAAATCTAGTTTCAAAAATGAGTCGCGATTTGCAACACATTTTGAGATTGGTAGTGTTGTCTCCATATATCATCTGTTGAGTCTCCATCGTCAATTAATTTTAATAGTTCATCACATTTTGACTGAAGAGTGTTGATGTGGTCTTCTTGTTTAGGTCTGTTTTTATTCCATTCCTTTAGTTGAAGCTTGGCTGCTTCAAGAATTTTCACGAGTTTGTAACATTCAGTACCTTCCTCCCTTGGTATATCATTAATGTGTATTGCTGTTGTGTGTCCAAGGCAAAATTTTATATTCTTGTTAATATATATTTTTATATAAAAGTATATGTTGTCATATCCAAGGCAAATTTTTGGGTTCTACCTATAGATAATAATTATTCTGGAACAATGAAATTGATTTTATGTCAACGTGACATGGCTGCATTGATTATGAATCGAGTTATTATCAACAATGAAGCTACGTATTTATGTTTGACCCATGGATAAACCATAAATCTCTGGTTGACAAAATAGGCTGGAACAATATCTATTTACGTAACACAGCCAGTAGTACAGTTAGTCATATTATATGAGATAAGCAGTTTCAACCTCAACTTTTATCTGAAACAAGGGAGGTAGCAACACGAATTAAACATGATACAATTTCTATTGATCATGCTACTAATTTCTAGACAATTTGCAATAAAAGGAAATATGTGTTTTCCACGGTCTGGAATGGAGTATGACTCCATACAGCTAGTGATGATAACCTTAAATTGATATGGCATAACAAAACGGTCAATTTTTTTTCTTTCGCTAGTTATATGGCCTATCTACAGTGTTTACCAACTGCAGACAGATTGTTAAACTGGGGGATTATAACTAATTTGACAAGTGTGCTATGTAATGACCATAATGAAAATCATCATCACTTATTTTTGAATTGCGCTATAGTACTTACCTGTGGGATTCTCTGCTGCTTAAGCTCGCCATACAACCATCTTCATCCAGCTCGTTGTGAGATCGCTTTTCCAATTTTCGACTCCATTTTCCAATAGTATCACCGCTCAAAGATCTGGCCTTTGTGGCGGCATCAGCATTGATCCATCACCTCTGGCTTGAGCGCACACGGCGACGTTTCGAAGGAAAGTCGTGTTTGAAGGAAGCTAGGTTAAAATTACTGGAAATTGATGTTCACCTGCAGTTGTCTCGCAGAATGAAATCGAAGAATGAAAATGAAGATGGAAGGAAACGAAGTTAAAAGAAAATGCAGGATGAGTGGAGGGAAAGCGAAAAAAATTAAGAAGAGAGGCGGCAATTGTTTTTTTTAGTACACAGTCATTCACAGCGTTCTAAAAAACATTTAGGCTTAATTAAAATTCAAACGTTAAAAATAATCCAAATAAGATAACTTTTAACCGCATTCAGGGTATAAACGCTGAGAATAATTGCTGTTAAAAATGAATTTTGGTGTAGTGAATAGAAATAAGGGATACATTGATTTAAAGTATTCTATGATTTTAAATTTTGTATGCAATTGGAAAAGAAAGTATAAATATTCTAATTATAAGTTCTTAAATCACCAAATTAAACATGTTAAAGTTACGGAATTCAAAGTGCGTCTATAGTGACTATCGTTATATGGACAATTCCATATTCAATTTTCAAACATTTTAATATATGTCATTGCATATGTTCATTCAAACAACATAAACAAGGTCCTTCCAAGGCATAACCAATGCACAAATAATCTGCTATTCAAAACATACAAATATGAGCTTATAACTATACTTAGTTAGGGTCTATTATCATAGTTTTTTGCAAGCAAATTAACAAGTTTTTAACAAGCAATTTGTCAAGTTATTGTTTTTCATTCTAGTTAAGATAACGTACATTTATTCAAAGCAAATTCTACCATTTTCCTACCAACATCCAAGAAAGCATCAAAACCTCCTTCCATACAACTCAAGCACATGCTTAATCTCTTCCTTCCCATCATTGCTCACGTCCTAGCCTCCTTCCTCCACTTTTTCTCTTGGCCATGCACCAATCCTGCCCATTGCTCCCGGCCTTGGCCTAGTTTCGGTTATGGTGCTCCATTTCATCATAATCACGTTGCTAACATGGTTTAACGATAGTTTTAAGGCTTGGTTTAGAGTATGGAAAGGCCTAGTTAATAGGAGCTCTAATTAGAGAAAGTTTAGAAGAGAAGAGAGCGAAAGTTTTGTAACTCTGATATGTGAATTTGTGAAGAATGAAGAGAGCCTTGGGTGCTTATTTATAGGCCTGATAGTGGGTGGAAAATGACCTTGGATACCCTTTCTTAGCCATAAAGAAAAAGGTCTCCAACACGACAAATCCATACCTCCAGTTTTCCAACCCATGCCTTAATACGAACATACCTTACTTTGTAAAAGTCTTTCCTTGATTTAAGGGTCCTGTAGTCCTCTTTTACTCTTACTAGTTAGTAGTTGGTCCAATTAATCTTTTATTGTCAAAAGATGGATGTTTAACTCTTGTTAATGTGTTCATATGTTACTACACAAGTTCCAAAATATTTATACAACTTTTATTGAACAAAATTTGATTTTTAATAAAACATTTTCCGATCACATTTCATTATTTCTGCAAAAATATATATTTTTTAAAAAAAATTAAAAAATTAATTTCCTATCTTAGTAATTAACTATAAAGGGGTTAATAATGTTATAACATCATATATATTCATATTAAATCCTAGATACAAATTATATAATTCAGATATTTAAATTGAAGTGCTTGAAATTTCTATGTCGTTACATTTCTTAGTTAAATACTTTAAATTAATTACTTAATTAATTATATCACTATATAAAAAATTATATATTATAAACAAAATTAGTCACAGAGTTAGATATATGTAACAAATTACAATATTTCCCTTAAGGTGCACCCCTAACTCTATCAAAACATTTCAACAAGGAATTGACTCATACAAGAGAAGTGGAAAGAATGTCCTTGTGGTCACCCTATGCTCAAGAGTGAGGCATCGGTCTAATATATGGATCGAACCATTGTAATGACTTATATTTTACGTACCAGAGGGTCAAATATATTTTTTGTTTTATTCATATGAGGTCGTATGACTCTAAAAATTTGGAAAGTGAATCTTAGGGGCATTTTCCACATTTAAGATTCTTATTGAATTTCTAAATGACCATTTTAACCTTAAAAATATTGTTTGAACTATAACTTTTGATAGGAGCCAAATTATGGTCTCAAACTACTTCCATTTCTATTGGATGATAGTTTCTCACTCAGTATAGTAGTCATAATTGAAAAACGACTTACCATTTAATAGTTGTATCTGTTTTGGTAATGGCTTCTACTAACCTATATTAGTGAGTAATTAACTAACCCCGTGCTTAGGCCCATTAACCCACCTCAAAAAATATGTTAAGTGGAGGCTATAGGGATTGATCTCTGTCATTTCTACCTTCCCCAAAATAGGTCTTAAACCTCCATTAACCCAAATTTCATCCAAAAGCCTACCTTTTTTTACTAATCTTAACCAAATCATCAATTAGAGGGGTGATTAGCATATATGAGCTTGAGATTATCATTTTAGCTGATTTCTATTTCTCTTCCCTGCCGTCTATTGCAAATATGCGGGGAGGAATTATTTTCTAGCTTTAGCCACATTTTTACACATGTTTATGGCCGAATTTCAAAGGTGTTAAAGTGTTTTTTCTAAATTATTTTGTAGCCCCTTTTTTCATACTCATATGCTAAATTAAAAATTAGATTTAGATTTGAATTTTCTTAATTATCATGTTCTTATGCAATTGCATGTGCGAATGGATGTATATTTATGATATTCCATGTTTTTATGTTGTGCTTTGATATGGTTTGTAAGTGCTTTTAGGTAGTTAGGAAAGAGGCGGTCGAATTGGAAAATTGAAGGCAAAGATGGTTTGAATTAGATGAAACTTGGAGGGGAGCCAAGGATTTGATTCGCACCAAGTTTGGAGCTAAGTAAAGGAATTGATACTGAGAGATTTATTGTCCGTATTGAGAGCTTTTTATTTGTGGAAATTTCTTGGTGGTAGGTTGGTACTTCATACCAGGGCTTAGGGTGATGAGCAAAAGACAAGTGTAAGAATTTGGTTAAGTATTGGATTTGATACCGAGAGCTTAGGAGGGAATGGAAATAAGATTTTTGAGACTTAGCATAAGAACGTTGGAGTTGATGCCAAGATCTTTTAGGTGGAGTGGTTAGGGTTCAAGCACTTGGAAGATGGTGCACTAGAAGAAGAGAAAAAAGTTCCCCAAAATTGGCTTAGTATCGAACTCGGTACCTAAAGCTTTTTGTCCCTACCGAGAGGTTTATTTTGGTGGAATCAAGATGGAATCTCTATGGGGAGAAGAAGGGCAATACAACTCATGCTGGAGGTGCTTTTTTGTTAGCTTGGTGTTTGATGACGATGAGTAGCACGATGATAGCTTCCAGACTTCAGTGATGGAAACTCGAAGGTGAATAAAGTTAGGTTTCGATGATGGCGGCTGGATGTAGAAAGGAGTCATGAATTTTTTTCCACGAAGTGCAGGTTCTATAAAGGATGACTCATGAATAGAACATAGGAATGGTACTACCATGGAATGAAGGAATATGGAATGGTTCCTCGAGAATAATAGAGACTGGATAGAGCAAGGAAAGGGCTTGGATATGCATGCTAAGGTATCATTGATACTCGGAGTATTTTCTATTGTAGTAAAAAACAAGGGTATTATGAGTGCACTCATGGGTACTTGGAAAGGCTAACACTTGAAAGGATCATTATACCCTAAACCATGGGAAAGGATCTAGTATCAGCTTTAGGCTAGAGTTGAGTACACTAAAAATTAGGATTTCCATTAGTCCCTGGCATGAGAAAGCCATATGAGTTATCATATGTCTAGAGCACACTAAGTGATGGTGAGGATGGATGCTCTGGTTGCTTTGGTTGTTTTCCTCTATAGTATCTCACTTTATGGATGTCACTAAAGATAGGTATTGAGATAAGGATATTTGGACGCCCGTCATCATACTTGGTTTGTAGAATACCTTTACTATGTTCATAGAGTTGCATATTATGTTCGTTACATGCTAATTCTTTGGTTCAAGGGACAGGTCGATATGGTTCATATACCATTGTTCTTACTACATCATCTAGTATAATATTTTAAGGGTCATTTACCACTCACACTAGACTATTGTATGACTCGAGATTTCATGCTTTACTTCTTATTATCTTGGACACTCTTAAATAAGTAGTAAATTAGATAGCAATTCTACATACAATGGAGCAGCAGTGCAGAGGACGAGCTAAATGGAGCTATCTCATATTACATATAGATTTCTATTCTTATTCCGCTATCAAACACTGTAGAGCCTTGACAGTGCTTGCTTATTATTATTATTAGGAGACGACTATTCAAGTTTATTTCCATTTTGTATAAACTTTATTACTTGTTTATAACTCTGTGAATCTATACTCTGATATTTGGATCACTTAGTTATTATCATCTCTTCTATTTTATATATGTGATGTGTATTATAATTTACTCCATATGCTGTGAGATATGCGACTGGTTCTGTGTGGTTTAATTTCATTTTCGACCCTTGATGATCGTCCTACAACGGTTAGGCACGATAGCAGTACACTATTTAGTTATATTGGGTGCTAGTGTTGTAGGGCAACTGTTATATTTGGTATTAGAGCTTAAGCTGTATGATTAACCTATCGATACCATGGTCCAGTAGAGATAGGGAAGAAGTTATCACCCTTAACTAGATCGAGAGTGTATATATATACTAGAGAGAACATACTTGGTATATATTTTGGTTTTCAAAACAATATAGTATTATATATAGTATATAAGTCACATGCACACACGAGTACCATTGATGCAATTTTTTTATGTGAAACTAATCATTCTAGTTACAAATCAAGAATGAGTCAGCAAATAAGAAACAATGGAGGAACTCCATCTTTGAAGTTGAGGAAGAAGCGGGTTTGGAGGTTGCTAACTCTGACTTGCAAGTTATATTCAATGCGATAATAGAAAACATGCTGCAGAAGGCCCAAACGACTGCTCCAAATGTCGCATTTGGTGGTAGTTCTCAGGTGCAAGCGTAGAGGGCTAACTATGCCAAGCTACAAAAAGATTACTCCGCCTTGGGTAGCAAGCAATTTCTTCGAACATAGTAGACCATCAAAGTGACGGATTGGTTGGACAACTATGAGCGTATATTTGGATGATGCCGTGGAAAGGAAGCCAGCTTCTAGAGAGGTTCAAGGGCAGGCCATGAACTGTTGGAATGCCATTACTATTGCTACACCCGAGGATCAATTTACTTAGGAGTAGTTCAAGGCTAGGTTAGTGGAAAAGTTTGTTTTAAGTGCCCAGAAGTCAATGCTATCAAAGAGATTTACTGATTTAAAGAAGGGAGATATGTCTGTCTTAGAGTATATTACCGAGTTCGATGTTTTATTTGAAATATGGGATGTCTTTCATCAACATTCCATTGAGAAAGAATGAGAAATTTTTGATAGGTTTGGATGATTATTTGGAGGAGAAACTGATGAGTCATATCGACGAGCATTTTGAGAGACTTGCTGCAAAAGCTCTTTGCCAGGAGAGTTTATACCCCAAGTCTAAATTAGCTGTTGCCACTAAGGAAGGGCCGAAAACACAACAAAGTGGTAGAGGAAAGAAGAAATGGAGTGGGATGAGGAAATAATCTCAAGGAAAGAATTCTCAAAAGAAGGGTAGATGGGAACCCACCTATTTTGATTGTGGAGAAAAGGATCACCTAATTAGAGACTGCAAAGCTAATGGGAAGAAGAAGTGTTACAACTGCGGCAAGTTCAGACATATATAAAAAAGTTATCCAAAATAAGCGTAGTGGAAGTAAGTTGCGAAGCCATATGCTTTGGACATTATTCCGACTTCATCGAATGCTCCCTTAGCGAAAGAGAAGGAGAAGAGTGTTGTTATTTAATGTATGCTTTCCACTTATGATGTTCCCATACATGTTTTATTTGATACCGGGGCTTCACATTTTTTTATCGGCTGATCGAGTAGATAGATTGGTTTTGAAACCCGAAATAGTTGACCGACCATTGATTGCAACAAACCCTATTAGAGGCACTACTAGCCTATGTATGGTTTGTCATGGTTTTGTCTTATCGAGTCATGGATGCTCTTTTATTTGTGATTGCTTTGTTTTAAGTTTCATTGGGTTTGGGATTATATTGGGGATGGACTTGCTAAGGAAGTACGTGATGGTAGTGGATCGTAAGAAGCTATTGGTAATGATCGGGGATGTGAAGGGGCGGACGGTAGTGATTGGCTTCATACCAGAGGATGGGATTATGCTTAGATTTTTGTATTCGCTCGAGGTTCCATAGGATATGTTGTCATCTATGCCTATCATTGGAGAGTATCTGGATGTGTTTGGTAGGTGATCAAATTACCATCTCGTAGAGAGATTGAATTTCATATAGACATGACAAGGATTCTAAATCGTTAGTTATGCCTTTGAGACTTATGGTACCAGAGAGAAAAAGGAGTTGGAGGTGTAAGTAAATGACCTATTGAAGATGGGGTTCTTTATAGGAGTATATCAGAGTGAAGCATACCTGTCTAAGGCAGATGGCTTTCTAAGGTTGTGTGTAGATTACCTTGAGCTAAATAAGGTAACAAAGAAGAACAAGTATCCACTGCTATGTATTGATGACTCATTTGATCAGCTCCTCCATTGTACGAAGTGATTGTCCCAATGGGATTTAGTGACGGGATTGCACCAGTTGAGAGTAGCAAAGGAGAATGTGTGGATCACCACATTTCATATGCCATGTGGTTTCTATGAGTGGTTGATTATGCCATTCGGGCTAATCAATGCTCCACATACTTTATTGTATCATGAACCACATCTTCATGGATCAGCTAAAAAGTTTGTACTTATGTTCGTGGATGATATTCTAATCTATTCTAAGACAAAGGATGAACACAAGATGAACTTAAGGATTGTTCTTGAAGTGTTGAGGAAGCATAGATTGAAAGTGAAGTTTCCAAAATGTCACTTCTGAAGAAGGGAAGTGAGGTTCTTAGGTTATGTCATCTTTGTGTAGGGTATCACAGTAGATCCTACCAAGGTGGTCGCGATTGAAGATTGGAACCAACAGAAGAATGCTATAGATATGAGGAGTTTCCTAGGATTGGTGGCATATTATAGATACTTTATTAATGACTTCTCAAAGGTAGCTACATCGTTGACCAGCTTGACGGAAAAAAATCAAAATTTTGTTTCGGACGCGAAGTGTGAGCATGCATTTGTGGGTCTGAAGGAGTGGTTAATGAGTGCACCAGTATTGACCATTCCAAGTAGAAATGAGGACCTAACAGTATATGAAAACGCCTATGGCAGTAGATTGGGTGCCATATTGATGTAGAATGGAAAAGTTGTCGCTTATGCTAGTCGATAGCTGAAGCCGTATGGGAGAAAGTAACTGACTCATGACTTGGAATTGTTAATTATAATATTTGCTTTGAAGATTTGGATGTACTTCTTATTAGGAGAAAGGTTCAAGGTGTTCACGAACCACAAGTCCTTGAGGCACTTTTTCACCTAGAAGGATCTCAACATTCGCCAACAACGTTGGTTGGAATTCTTGGCCTCCTATGACTTTGACATTTCCAATACACTTGGTAAGGGTAATGCAGTCACCTTTGCATTAAGTAGAAGACATGCCAGTTTGGGAGCAATGTTCATGGAGTGGAAGCATTTGAAATTTATTGTTGGCTATAACTTCAAACCTTATTGTGAGCTAGTGCCAGAGATGTTGGCAACCTTGACAGTCAGACCTACTTTCATTGAGAGGATCGGTACTAGTCAGAAGCAAGATGTTAGATGGAGGAGTAGAGTACGAAGAAATAAAGCAATACAGACTCGACCGAGAAGGTTGGCTACGTAAAGATGGGGGATTGTTGGTTCTCAATGTTGATGGATTACGGGATGAGATAATATGAGAGTGCCATCATTCTAGGTTTACCATACGTCCCGACGGTAATAAGATGCACCATGATATAAAGCAGACCTATTATTTAGAGGGGATGAAGAAGGATGTCAGGAAATTTATCTCAAAGTGTATGAACTATTAGTTGGTGAATGCAGCAAAAAAGAAACTAAGTGGGATATTACAACCGCTTGATGTTCCTTAATAGAAGTGGAAGCAAGTATCGATAGATTTTATTAATGGACTGCCGAGGACTTGAGGCAGGGTACGATAGCATTTGGATCATAGTCGATCAATTGACCAAGATCGCTAGATTTATACCCATCAAGTCAAGTAGCACAGTAACCAATCTGATCGAATTGTATGTGAAATGATTTGTATGATTTCATGGTCTATCGAAATGCCTTGTGAGAGACCAAGACCCGTTGTTCACTAGTGGATTTTGGAAGAGCTTACAAGAGGGATTGGGGACCATGTCGCATCTTAGTATAGCTTATCACCCACATACAGATGGGTTGACAAAGAGAGTGAATCATAAATGGAGGATCTCTTGCAAGCTTGCATTCTTGATTTCGGAGGTTCGTGGGATGATCACTTGCATTTGGTAGAATTCGCATACAACATTAGCTTTAATTTATTATCGATATGGCACCACATGAAGCATTGATGACTATGTAATGCAAATTCATGTTGGTGGAAAGCAGACAAGAAACTGATACTTGGACCAGATATGATTAGAGAAATCTTGGAGAAAATAGAGATCATTCGACAGCGAATGAAAGCTACTCAGGATAGGCAAAAGAGATACGTTGATAGAAGATGTAGAAATTTGGATTTTTCTATAAAAAATATGGCATTTGTTAAGATTTATCATTTGGATATTGTTATTTGATTCAGTATTAAGGGGAGGTTGGCGCCTAGATTCGTAGATATTTTTCTGATAGCAAAAAGGATTAGGAACTTAACATATAGGGTCAACTTACCTCAAAAGATGGTGGGCTTGTACAATGTCCTCCATGACTCTCACTTATGGAAGTTTATGCATGATTCAGGTGTAATGATTGCACCGGATCAACTTGATGATACCAAGATTGAACTAGAAGCATCAAGAACTCTTAGGCCGATTCGTATTGTTTAAAGCGATGAAGTAGGTTAGGAGGAAGACACTGGGGTTAATGAAGTTTCAGTGTGGTGAAAGTAAGTGGGATTGCATGTGGGAAACTTAGATGAGCATAAAGGCCACATATCCACAGCTCTTTGCATGGCAAGGCCTGCCATTTATCATATTTACTTTCACCTTTGATGCCACATATGGTAGATTAGTATCCCACATACTAGAATAGGATCATCTATACTATTGTTTGCATGGCTACTGGTTGATATGTATAATGTTTGCATATGATTGTTAGGTATGTGGGGTGACGATGTTTGACTTGTTTGGCGAATTCGGCAAAGAAATTCCTAAAGGACTAGAGAGTATAATGAACTGTATTTTATGTATCAAAGGATCATAAGATATTTTTATTTTATTCATATGAGGTTGTATGACTTTAAAATTTTAAAAAGTGTCTCTTAGGGGTATTTTCAACATTTACGATTTTTTCAGATTTTCTATTGACCATTTTGACCTTAAAAATCTTGTTTAGACTATAACTTTTGATAGGAGCCAAGATAGGGTCTCAAACGACATCCATTGCTTTTGGATTATGGTTTCCTATTCTATAGAGTGGTCAAACAGAAAAACAGATTTATCATTTGAAGTTATAGTTTTTTTAAATTTTAGTTGTTATTGGCATATATTAGTAGGTAATCAACCAAGCCCGTGCTTAGGCCCGTCAATCTACCTCAAAAAATGTGCTAAGAGGAGGCTATAGGAACTGATCTAAGTCATTAATATCTATTCCAAAATAGATATAAACCTCCATTAACTTTAATTTCATCAAATCTTACCTTTTTCTTACTAATGTCATCAATTAGAGAGGTGATTAGCATATAGAAGCTTGAGATTATCATTTTGGCTAATTTGTATTTCTCCTCCTTGCTGTGCACTTTAGATCTAAGGGACGAATTAGTATTTTAGGTATTTGGTCAGTGATTCTTATCCTCTCACTCTATTGGCATGTTTGTGTAGTTAAAATTGATGTTTTTAACATGATTTTAGCCTTAAATTATTTTCTGGACTTTGCTTTGCTGCTTCCGCCATGGATATTTACTTATCATCTTTTGTAGTTTTTGTTGTAGTCTGTGACTCTAATATGTATTTATTGTATTGACTCGTTGTATATATTGTGGTCCTTGTACCACTTCTGTTGTATCATTTTTATTGTACTAGGATGTATCTATGTATATGTATATATATATTTGGCTACTGTTCTATGATATGTTGTATATATATTGTTGTTGTATTTTGTTCTGATAGATCCGTTAGCCACTGTAGTTTTGTATTAAGCATTTATTGAATATGTCGATCCACTTGAGAAAGGAAAAAAATTAGAGCATTAAATCGATATACTTAATAGATGTTTAAGACAAAGCTATGGATGGTTGCTCCTAACCAGCCCTATTCTTTGCATTAGCAGACAGTATTACCCAGTAATACTCTTTGTTAATATGGGTCTCGGGGTTGGACGTCATAGCTTGGTATTTTGACCACATTTTTACATATGTTTATGGCCAAACTTTAAAGGTTTTAAAGTGTTTTTTTAAATGTTTTTGCAAACCCTTTTGTTCATTTACATTTTCTAGTGCAAAAGTAAGATATAGATTTGGATTTTCTTGATTATCATATTCCTATGTATTGCATGCATGAGTGGATGCATATGTATGATATTTACGTTTGTATGTTGTGCTTTGATATGGCTTGCAAGTGCTTTTAGGTACTTAGGAAAGAGGTGGTCGAATTGGCTATTAAAGACAAAGATGATCATAATTTGATGAAACTAGGAAGGGAGGCTTTGGGGATAAGGATAGCCCAGGATTCAATTCACTCTAAGTTTGGAGCTAAGTAAGGGACTCGATACCAATAGCTTTCGTGTCGCTATCGAGAGCCTTTTATTTATGGAAATTGTTCGGTGGAAGGTTGGCACTTCATGATGGGGCAAAGGTTCCTAGTAGAAGACAAGTGCAAGAATTTGGCCAAGTATTGGACTTGATACCAAAAGCTTTGGAGGCTAAGGAACAAGAGCTTTTGGAATTATTATAAGAGCTTTGGAGTTAATGTCGATAAATTATGGATGGAGTGGTTGGGATCACTTGGAAGATGGAACATTAGTAGAAAGGGTAGAAAGTTAGCCAAAATTGGCTAAGTACCAAACTGAGTATCGAAAGCTTTTGTTCAGCACCGAGAGGTTTATTTTGGTGGAGTCAAGGTGGAATCTCCAAGAGGAAGAAGCAGGAGCTCTACGGGAACTACTGGAGGTGTTTGTTTTTGTTCACTTGAGGTTTAATAGCGATGTAGTAAAATGATGATAGCTTCGGGACTTCCGTGATGGTAACTGGAAGGTGAATGGAGTTAGGCTTCAACAGTAGCGGCTCGATGTGGAAAGGAGTCTTGAGAATTTTTGTCCACAATGGGCGGGTCCTAGAAAGGGTGACCCATGGACAAAATGTGTGAATGATTCTACCATGGAATGAAGGAATGTAGAATGGTTCCTCAAGAATAATAGAGACTATATGGAGTAAGAAAAGAGCTCAGATACGCGTGCTAAGGGATCATTGATACTCATAGTGTTTTCTGGTTTACTCGAAAGTAGGGGTATTATGATTGTACTTATATGTACTTGGAATGGCTACCCCGGATCATTTAATACCATGTACCATGGGAATAGACCTTGTATCAGCTTCAGGCTAGAGACAAGTACACCGAAAACCAGGATTTCCATTAGTTCCTGGTAGAGAATGGTCATACGAGTTATCATATTGCTAGAGCACATTGAGTGATGATGATGAATGTTTGATGGATGCTCTGGTTGCTTTGGCTATTTTCTTCCATAATCTATCTCTCTAGGGTGTCACTGGAGATAGGCATTAAGGTTAGGGATACCTAGACACCCATCATCATACTTGGTTTACAATATACCTTTACTATGTTCGTAGGGTAGCATATTATGTTCTTTATGTGCTAAATATTTGGTTGCAAGGACAGGTAAGGTATGGTTCATATACCCTTGTTCTTTACTATATCGACTAGTATAGTATTTGAGATTCATTTACTGCTCACACCAAACTATATTTTGAGTCGAAATTTTATGCTTTACTTTTTATTATCTCTGTTAATCATAAATGAATAGACAAGATATCAAGTCTAAGTGCAACTCAATAGTAGTGTTGCGAACGAGTTGGATGGAGCTATCTCGTACTATATACGGATTTCTGTGTATATTTCATTGGGTAACACTATGGAGCCTTCACAGTGCTTGCTTATTACTATTATTAGGAGATAGTTATTCGAATTTACCTCCATTTTTTATAAACTCTATTGCTTGTTGTATAACTCTACGGTTCCATACTTTGATATTTGGATCACTTTTTATTACCATCTCTCCTATTTTATATATGTGATGTATGTTATATTTTATTTTATGCATTTTGAGATATACGACAAGTTCTACGATGTTTTATTTCATTTTCAACCCTTGATGATCGTCCTACATTGGTCGAGCCTGTCAGTAGCGCACTATTTAGTTAGATTAGGGGCCAGTGGTGTAGGGCGGTCGTCATAACTTCAATGACTTTTTTCAAAGAGAAAAGGACATCATGCAAGTAGAAGAAGCCGAGTCCTTTAAACTATGAGGAGGGAATGCGAGGAGAAAAGAGTAACTCAGAAGAAGAAAGCCTTCGTAGATAGAGCAGCCATTAGGAGTATAGCAATAAACGCCTTGGAGATGGCTCTTAATTCAAACCCAAGTACACCAACTATGCCTTATTTACTTACAAATGGAAACCATTTATCTTACCTTTAGAGATCGTGCATCCATACCATAAGCCACCTCCTTCAATTTCAGAAAAAATGAGGAGCCCCCACAGCAATGAGAAATACAACGAGTTTTACTAATTTAACGAATATATCACGAATGCGAGTCCGTACGCAAAAGATGATATTGAGTGGTTACTTCGTAAAGGTGTGCTCGTGCAATATGTAAGAAAAAAGTTGAGCAATGAAACTGATAGAATTAAAGGTATGCCTTGGAGGCAATTATATAATTTTTATATAATCTTAATTCTACAAAAAACTTTGTTCAAAAGTAAATACGATTCTGGTTTGTTTCTATTATACGTTTTGTTATATTATAATATAAGTAATTCATAAATAACATTAAACATATATAAGTAGAAAATCATTAGGAGTGGTGTTTATTCAAAATCTGATAGGAATGACTTCATAACCATGAGTAATGAATCAATATAAAGAAAAATATCAACCCTTAAATGTTCATAGTCGAGATGTATCGAGAAAAGGTAATTGTATGTCAATGGGACTACTATACATAATGTTCTCCATATGATTGGCAGTGATTTACACATAATCGTTGGGGTGTGAAAGTCATGTACTTATGGCTATTTGGATTAATAAAAAGAACAATAAGATGAGAGTCATCTAGAAGTTATTATAACTCAGTCAAAATAAAAGGTCTCAAGGTAAAGATATATTGTAGTCTTCTGACTTGAGAATACCATCGTTCTTGATTACATAATCTTTACTTTGTCTATGGTAAATTAAATGGCAAAGCGATTTTATTACGACCATAGTTGGGTACTACTTAAAGTGAAACATTACCGAAGAGAGGATTTATCTCCTTCGCTATAAATAGGCCATTATCACCGTAATTGGTATATGACATAAAAGTCAAAATCTATGATCACGGTAAAATGGTTAACTAATAAATGTTATCGGATAGAAACAAAGACTTTAAAGTTTTTTACATAATTAAGTACGGAAATAAATAGATTTTTTGACCACAAACTGGACTCTATATATAAATGATACATTGATGATGAAAAGAATATAGTATAAACTATCATTACTAAGTGAGCTTATATATGAATCAAAATTCAATTTTGCATAAATGGTCTATAATTGTTGACTTGACCCTATACTACGCTTCAACAAATTCAATATAGGTTTCAATTTAAATTGTTAAATATTGAGTGTGGATCCACACCAAAGAGTCAATACAACCACGTTAATTTTTTATTTCTGAATTCAACTAAGATAAAATTAATTTATAAATGTTGTAAACTAATAATAAAATAATAAAAATATTATACTAATATGTGATTTTTCTATTTATTTATTTCAAGCTTAAAATCTGGTAGAATGATGTATACAAAGTTATACGATAGCTCGATCTGTTTAGGAGCTAGGATTTAATTTATTAAATGATGATTCAAATTAGAGTCAAAGAGTGTCTTGACCTTACTTGGTTAACCTAAGGCTAGCCACATATAGGGCTAGAGAAAGATTAAACCCAGTCTTTGGGTTTAGAGAAAAAAGATAGAAAGATGCTGGCTCATGGTTATAATAGCCTAACCTCTGCACCAAATTGGGTATACTTATTCTAAGATCTACCTCTCATCTTTTGGCATGACCCTAACCTTAATAAGCCTACTTTAATCTTTGCAACATGAAGAGAAGGAGACAGTAGAGCTCTAAAATGACATTCAGGAAAACAACATACTGAATCTCGACAAGCTCATTTCTGGAGGATAGTAATATTTTATAATCTAGTTTTTAGTTCATATGATTATGCTCATATGTATCTTCCTATTCTACTTCGAATATTCAGCCATAATTGTATTAATTAATGACTTCCATTTAAAATCATACATTTCTACCGTATATCTAGTACTATATATGGCTTATTCCAAATAAATAAATAAATAAATATTTTTATGATCTAGTTGCACACAAATATATAATATAACTAATTTGACTAATAGTTTTATAATTATTTTTTCCATTATTATTTATAAAAAATATATTTTAATTTACTATTTATTGTTACAATTTAATAAAATTATGTATATATACAAATATTTATTCTAAATAAAATAATTACATGGATGTTTTACTTAAAAAATTAATTTTTTTAGATAAAAGTAAAATTTAAGTTTTTTATACTTAAATATTTGACCAAGTCAAGTGAATTTTTAAATCAAACTTTTGATTTTTAATATACTTAAATAAATGAAGTTTGATTAAAATTATTAGAAAAACTTCGTTTAAAAATACAATAAATTATAAAATATTATATATATATATATATATTTTAAAGAAGTCAAATATTTAAAACTAAAATTTTGAAATATTTAATAAACCAAAAATTAATATATTATATATATTATATCAATTTTATCAAATATGTGTATATATATATTAAAATAAAATAATTTATTTATAATATTTTCTTATGTACATATAGATTTAATTATATATATATAATTTTACATGTATATATTTATAAGTTTTAAATTTAAATACTATTATATATAATTTTAATGACCTATATACATACATACACACACATATATATAATTATCCAGCCTTTGGACCAAGCAGTATTCGAATGGATTGGATGAATCGAGCTGGAAATTTATCATGGCTGGATGCCCGAAGATATAACTGCAAAGCCCCAAATTCAAGTACAAACAAGAATATAAATTGGTGGCAAACCATCCCAAAAAATTCCAAAGTTGGAATTTCACTGTATGGGATAGGTATCGATCCCCCACCTAAGAATCAATACCATCCCATACGCTGAATTTCACTTAGTATGGGATAGGTATCGATCCCCCACCAAAAGGTCGATACCGATCCTACATGCAGGTTTTCACTATGAGTGGTATAGTTACCGATCCCCCACTTAGGGGGCTCGGTACCGATCCTCAAATTTTTGTCTAAAGTAGCCCCTACTCCTTCCACTCACCACTAATAATGCCAAGAGCCTATTTCAAGTTCTAATTCATTGATTCTATGCCATCTCTGTTAGTCTCCATGTGATGATAGTCAAACGAACTCAAAAGAGAAACATCGTGGGAGATACCAAGTATGGATTAGTATCCATCCTACATTGAGGATCGTACCGATCCTTAAGAGTATTTGCAACCTATGGAACTTTACTCTTGCTACATGGAGCCTGATTTGAGTGTTGTTTAAAGTTTTTATGCATCGTATTGGCAATCTCCATATGCGTCTAAAGCTGTAGTTCAACCTTCCATAGATATATCATTTGGACCAAAAAACATATGAAACCATGCAAACAACCATCAAAACACAATGCCAACAACATGGCGAACTGGTGTAAAAATTGGCAAGATCCCTGTCTATATTTATAGGTATCGGTACTAATCCACCCCTATAGATCGGTACCAATCCCTATCCTTAGGTGATTTAGAGCTTAAATTTCTAAGAGACTTGGTCTTAGCGGCGAGGTTCTACAGGAGAAGTTTCAATGAGATATTTTTTTACCCCTATAAATATGGGGCAATACTTTATTCTAAGGATCATTATGCTGCCATTACACTCTTACTCTCTTGTACTCATGGATCAATACCGATCTCACCATATTATAATCACAAATCTAGTGCAAAATCAATAAAAATCCTTCAAGTGGACGTATACCAATATTGCCTAACCACTATAAATTTACATGTGCTTGTTTTTACTCAGTTTTCATTTGCTTTCTTCATTTAATCTCTACTCTCTTACTTTTTTGGGTGTGTGTGACCATTATTGGTTCAAACATCTTGGTGCTTTCACTGAGAAGGAGATTGACAGGCTATTTGGATCCATCATCTGTTATTTGATTTCTATATCCAAGAGATAGATCCAGTTTCCTTATCTCTTAATTTTATGACTCATATTTTCATTGATCTGTTAAAAGCTTTCCACCATGGCCCCACCAAGGAAAGAACAACGTATTGTAACTATCAGAGCTACTACTAGTGATGCTAAGAATCAGAAACCTTTGCATATGGATAAAGTTGCGGATCTAGACTCCAGCTTACATCGTGAACAGAATGAAGACATACAGGATGATGAGCCAAATAGTGGATAGATTCCAAGTTAGTCAGAATAAGACGAATCAAAAGATGTAGTAGAGTTTAAGGCTGTTGAACGAACTGACTCAAAATAGTCAAAGACGGAGTAAAAGGGATTCTAGTTCAGAGTCGGTGAGTTCTTTATCCAAGCAGAGACACGGGGATAGAAGGCAGAAAAGGACTCAAAACAGTGCTGGAGCATCATATCAAAGGAGAATACCGACCTAAGTCATAAATACGTGTATCGGTAATAACCTCAAAGGGTGGGTTGGTACCGACTCCACTTATGGTGGGCCCAATGCCCATCACCTGGAAGGCAACTGGATGTGACCTTTGAACATGCTGCTGAAGTTCAATATCTAGTGTATTGAGCTATAGTTGATAATACGATGCATGAGAATCAAATAAAGGGGACTGTTGGATGAATTGAACCCCTGAAGACTGGAGTCCTAGATATTAAGAATTTTCTCTCGAGCATTCATCGGGCCGAGCACTCAGAGCAGGTTCTGATCACCACTATTCGATAGAACCTATGGATCTAGATTACTGAGAGGATATGATCAGGAGGCTTGTTAGTGCAAACGTTTGGAACCAACGGTGAAAGGGTAACTCTCCTAGTCAAAATTCATTTACTGAGAACATCCTTCATGAGAGATATCTCGGAGGTTTAATATGCCAAATATGTCGTTGTACGGGGGAACAATGGATCTTATGCAGCACTTAATGATTCTAAATGGCATATGGATTCAGCTAGAGCTACCGATGCCATAAAATGTCGTTGTTTTCTAATTTTCCTAGAAGGGGTAGCTACGATGTGGTTCACTTGGGTTCCGTAGAAATCCATATCAACTTTCACTGATATTGTGAAAATTTCCGAAGCAATTCCACCTACATACTTCATGTCTGAAGCATGTGATGTCATTATCTAACCTCTTCCAAGATGATGGAGAGTCGTTAAAGGACTTCTTGAATTGGTTCAACTTGGCCATGATAGAAATTACAAATCCTAATGATGATATAGTGATGATGGAGCTGATTAGGGGGATCCATCCCGGAATAGATTTTGGGGAATGTTTGGAAAGGAAATCCCCATTGATGATGGATGCTTTTAGAAAAAGGCTAAACAACATTTTTGCTTGGAAGAAGTGTGTAATCGTCCCTGGGGGAATGGTGCTAGGATTTTGGTTGAAGTGATACAAAGAAATGTCGCTGTTAATCGGGTCAGAGAAAACTTTGCGAACATAGTAGTTAATGCCGATGATTTTGATAATCATAGGAAGAGGAATCAAGCTCCATCCAGCCGACACAGTAGTAACAACGAGCACCAAAGAAACTTAAGGTTAGAAGAATATACACCTTTGAACGATACGTTGTAAAAGCTCTACCTTGCATGCAAGGTATGTAGCAATATAAGAAACCACCCGGAGAGAGGCAAATGAAGAACAGAAATGCTCAGGAAAGTACTGTCATTTCCATGAAACTCATGTACATAACACTAATGAGCGTCAATATCTGAAAAGTTTGATTGAGAAGCTGATAAGGAATAAAAAGCTCCAGTAGTATGTTAAGGAACCGCCAAACTGTGGAGAAACTGTAAGACCATAGGGTCTATCCGCTTTAGGAGAACTGCTCTAATCCAGTAGTCAAGGGCCAAGACGAGCTAATGAAAGACTAGTGATCAACTAAATGGTTACCCATAAATGAAGCAGTAGCCTTAGACAATGCTACTCCGTTGTTCATTATCTAATTCTCTTTCACAAATAAGCTTCCTAGCAACATTGGGGCAATTTGAATAGGAAAAACTTGCCATTTCTTCTACTTGTTAATAAAAATTTCTTCTTGAGCTGATGGAACCTTGCTCCTTTAAGTAACTTTTGTGAACCACATAGTAAGTGCATGACACTTCTTGAACTGGCAGAATTTCCAGATCGCTGGCCACATTTGATCCCTAACTTCTGAGAACCGGTGTTACTATGGTAACATCGGAATGGTCAGGATTGTCAGGTCGATGATCATATTTGATCCCTATCCTTCTGAGACTCGGTGTTGCTCTTGCAACATAAATAGGGTCTGAACCGTTGGGTCGATGGTCATATTTGATCACTAACCTTTTGCGGAAGGTGTTGCTTTGGAAACATAGGGAAGGTCTGAACAAATGAGTCGATGGTCACATTCGAACCCTAACGTTTTAAGAACTGGTGCTACTACAACAACATCTAGAAGGTCTAAGCTGCTGGGTTGATGGTCACATTATATCCCTAACCTTCTTAGAACTGCTATTGCTACAACAATGTTGGGAAGGTCCAAGACAAAACCTGTCGTTTCCCATCTTTTATGGAGTAAAATGGCTTTTTGAGTTAGAGACTTTGTTATTCCATTACTTAAGAGCTATGACTTGACAAATTCGAATGAACTTGCATGTGAATAGTGCAGGTATACGGGTACCCGAAGATAGGTTCCAACCATATTATGGTCCATGATCGAACCCCTAAAGTTCTATTCGATATTTGAAGATTGATATCGGCCAATTCTTGTCCTTGGATTAGGGGCAAGAGTATAAACTAAAGATGAACGTGACATGACCGTCTATCAGCCAAATCTTACCCTTGATGTGGGGGTAGGTTTAACCCTAAAGAGGATGTGACCTGATTGTCTATACATTAACTCTCGCCTTTGATGTGGAGGCAGGAGTGTAAACCAAAATGAACGTGATATGACAGTTCACTTTCTCAACTCTTGTCCTTGGATTGCGGGTAGAAGTATAAACCAAAATGGACGCGATAATACCGTAAAATCCTTGACATTTTTCCTAGGCTATACAAAAAGAAAGATCCATACCCAGCTTAAGGTGGAATCTTACCCATGAACTTTGAACCAATGCCTAGAGTTAGGCATGACTAGAAATAGACATCCCGGCTAAGGATGTATGAACTATGTTCTTAAGTAGCTAACTTAAACTAGCACTCGGAGCATGTTGCAATTCAAAATTACTATCTCGAAAAGTGGTACCTGAACTTCCATCCTAAGTGGTTTATCTCGATCAACACCCAGAGGCAAACACGATCGCACTCAAAATCCTGGAGGGGAAAATGAAAAGGCCGACTCACCAGTTATATTGGCCAGTCCTATAGATATGCAGCTCATGGGCTTGATTCCAATGGAAGTATTATTAGCATAGAGTGTCGACCAGATGTATATCGATTGGATCTTGAAGGCTAAACTACAAAAGTAGTCACAGATAACTCCAATAACAGGCAACTTACAAAGAGGATCATTCAGTACAGAAGGAATGAGTGACAAAAGCTCCTTCATCAAGCTTCAAGGTATATCATGCAGGAAGGAGTTACAGGAATGGTTTCTAAGACCCAATGCTACGATGTGTTGCCAATAACGAGGCCAAATGAGTCCTAAGTGAAGTTCATGATAGGATCTATGGAGATCACAATGGGGGAAAACCCTCGCAAAGACGATTCTCCATTATGGGTACGTCCGGCCAACCGTCAACCGAGACACAGATGGTTACACCAGAAAGTGTGACAAGTGATAAAGGTTTGCTAAAATTCAAAGAGCCCCATCGATGAAGATTAGTCAAATGTTCAGTCCTTCGTCGTTTGTAGTTTGGGAAATTGATATCATCGGTGTTTTGTCGATATCTAAAGGCATTACAAAGTAAGACTTCATAGCAGTTGACCACTTCAAATGGGCTGAGGCAGAGCCATTAACCAGGATCACCACAAAGAGAGTAATCAACTTTGTTGTCTGGAATATGATCTGTTGTTTTGGAGTTCCACAGATAATCATTACCGATAATGGGCCCCAATTTTATAGTCATAATTCAAAGATTTTTGCCCCCGACATTGTATAAAGAAGAAAATTTTCATAGTGGCACACCTCTAGGCTAATGGATAGGTTGAAAGCTATAAATAAGATTTTCAAGTCCAATCTTAAAAAGATATTGGAAAGGGCCAAGGGCAAGTGGGTCAATGAACTTCCATTATTACTATGGGCTTATCGAACAACCCACGAGTCAACGACTGGTGACTTTCCTTTCGCCTTAGCATATGGATCAAAAACTATGATTCGGGTTGAACTAGAAGCACCTTCTCATTGAGTGAATCACTGCAATCCATTAATGAATAAGTAGCTCCTTTTGGAGTCCCTTGATATGAACGATGAGAAACATGATGAAGTAGATTTGATTGCAGCTGCACACCAATACCAAGTCACCCAGTGTTGCAACGCCAAGGCTAGGAATCAGACCTTTAAAATCGATGACTTGGTCCTCAAAAAAATCTTCCCAAGCCCTTAGAACTTGGTCCCGAGTTGTAAAGGTCTGTAAAAAATAGAGCAAAAGCTTAGAGATGGAACTTTCGGGCATACGACAATTGATGAGGTTTCACTCCCAAGGGCACATAATAGCAAGCACATGTGAATCTATTTCATGTAGAAATAAATTTATGCATAATTGATTAAAGCCATTGTAGGTGCATAGGTACTTGAAGTTAGGTGCCGACCAAACTTTTATGGTCAAATATCGGACATTTTAAGTTCAACCTTCCTTGGCAGCTAAAGGTAAATGCCAGTCAACTCTTTCATCCCTCGATATAGGGGCAAATCAAAGTGGATATGACGACCGCCCACTCATTTGCTCATGCCTAGAGTTTAGCATAGCATTAATCTCTTTCCCAAAGGATGGCGAGGCTAAAGATCCTTGCCTGTAGTAGGCGAGGCAAAAGATATATGCCCAGTGAAAGACACAATCTTACTTATAAACTTCGATCGATGCCTCATGTCTGGCTCGATCGAATGTTACTAATTTAGAAAAGGATAGCTGAACCTCAATCTTATGTGGTTAGTCCTGAACAATGCCCAGATTTCAACATGGTCGAAGCACGCATCCTGGAGAAGGATGTCGACTTGCTGTTCAAGGCAATTTACTTCCATCGACGTCGAGAGTCAAGTGTGATCGCATTTAAAGTTCTTCCAAAAGGAATGCTTAAATCACCTTTCTAGGTGATCGAAGTTCGGTCGGGTTTTAAAATTAGATATGGTTACATGTAAATTCCCAAAAACTGGTGCTTCAACAATTGATTTACGATGAAAGGCAGGCTAATCATGGAGCAGGCTGATTACTTAGTCCAATAGTAATCCTGATAAGAAATGGATTGCAGATACACTGAATAGAAAGCGCATCTCTCAAACACTTAGATGAATTCAAACAAAGATTGGACAAAACAAACTTCTTTATTATTAACATTCGAAATAGAACTTGGAAAGAAAAATATAGGTTTTATTTATGCCTAAGCTGGAAACAAAAGCGGGAGCTGAACCCACACAACGCCAGCCTAGAATGAAAAAACTCCTAAAATTGCAAACCAAAAGCGAGTCTCTACACAAAACAAATAACAACAACAACATTGAAGATTATGACTTACATATGACTACATGAGTACGTGCATATGATCGAGAACTTCTACAAGGGAGTGCATGTGTATATTTGTATGCAATCATATTCGACACCCAATGACTAATGTCAAAGAAAAGCAGATTCATGCCTAGAAAATCCATGAGAGGAACTAGTTTAGAATTATTAAGCTTGAAACAATAAATCGACAGAGCACACTCCATATTTATAACATTGGACGCTGGTCAAGCATCGTGATGAATAACATGGACATAACTCTTTATAAAACCAACCCACGAGAATGATAACGACCATTCAAAGCATAGAGTGGAATCCCTTACAACACTCCTGACTTATCTTCGTTCAAACACGTCATGTTTGAAACAAGATGTACTTTGGTAGGCAATTGTTATCCAGCCTTTAGACCAGGGAGTATTTGGATGGATTGGATGAATCAAACGCGAAAGCTATCAAGGCGAAAGCTCGGAGAGATAATTGAAAATCCCAACACCCAAGTACAAACAAGACCACAAATTGGAGTCAAACCATATTAAAAAATTCCATAGTCATAATTTCATTAAGTATGGGATAGGTACGGATCCCCCACCTAGGGATCGATACTGATCCCACATACTAAATTTCACTAAGTGAAGGATAGGTATGGTTTCCCCGCCTAGGGATCCATACCGATCCCACAAGCTGATTTTCACGAATTATGGGATAGGTACCGATCCCCCACCTAGGGAACTCAGTACCAATCCCCTAATTTTAATCTAAAACAGTCCCTACTCCTTCCACTCACTACTAATGATGCCAAGAGTGTTGAATATGCGATTATATGATTTTTGTTTGATGATAATAAACATATACGTGTATATATATATATATATGTATATATTCATTTAAATGTATTCGTTAATATACTATTATATTTTTCATAGATTAAATAAATATTTGTTGAATAAAAATAAATAACACAGAATTTGAATTCAAACAGAAATTTTATTCAAACAAACATTTATTACAATTTTTGAATATTACAAATTTCAAGCTCTCACTATATACAATTTAAAATTACGATACAAATTTGATTAAATTACAATTCACATTGCACCTCACTACATATCACTCATTCACTCAACTCGTACTGACCTTCAACATCATTCCAATGTGAATCCAGCATCTGAGCAATCTGCAGAAATATACATTGACGCAGTAAAATTGAAAATAAAATATTTTTGCAGTATAAAATAAAATGTAGATTTTGAAAATAATCTTTTCCTCAGTTATTTGGGTTGTTCGTCATCATCTAATTTTGAATTCATCATACACGAACAGCTTGTGACATACACAGTGTATCACTGTATATTCCACAAGGCCGTGCACACCAATATATACACTTGATAAAATTACAGGGACAGGTGAGCACAGGTCAAACCCAAAACGACGGGTTCAACTCAAGTGCAAGAAAAATAATGTCACAATATCAACTCAAGGTCAAACCCGAGCTTTAAAGCTGGATTCAACACAGGTGCAGTTCTTATATACAAGTTTAATAAATCTGGTCAGAACAAGCTCAAGTGCAACAGTGAATCAAACATGAATTCAACTCAGATGCAAGCACAATAACTTCAAATGTACTTTACAAAGGTAAACCAACTCAATGCAACTACATGATGACTGGAAACATAATTCATATATGCAGCCTCGACCAAAATCAAAATGAAATAGATGCAACATGAAGGCCAGAATGTGCAGTAACAATATACAGACTACAAGTACAAAGCATGCACATCGAACTCACCACAATGCATCACTGTAAATTCAGCATCAAATGATCAACAAGCTAAACCACGCATAAAAACGAAACCAGAGCTCAATACATGTGAACTCGGGTGGAAACATATATATGAAATGCAACTGTGAAACTGGATAGTGCAAATATCAGACTCGAGCACAATGCCACTGCAGATGCAAATAAGGTCACTCGAGTACACATAAAAGCAACTCAACCTCAAGCATCAGGTCGAAATCAATCAGTGACATGTATGCATGCACACATTAGAACCAGAAAACAAGGACCAAAATCAAATGCTACATGAAGTCAATGCAAATACAACATGCAGTGATATACAGTGACATATGATCAGAAGCAATGCAAGGGAGACAAGGCTACGAGTTCAAAAGCAATACAATATGAATCATATCAGTGAACATATATAAGCACTGAAACAAAGGAGCAAACCGAAACAATGACATGTTGCAGCAGTGTGAAAACGAAGACCACAAGTGGTGCACACATCAAATACAAATGCAACACTGAAGCATACATGACAACAAGGCTACAGTTGTGAGACCAGACCAACAACGCGACTCAAGTACACATGTGCAGACACACAAGAATAATCAGTGAATGATATTACCAAGATCAGGTCGAGTATGCTACAAATATGAACACACACATATATGTAGTGCATTGAAACTAAATAGTGAAACTAAACCACAAGGAAGTCAATATCTAGTGTCGAAGTCAACATAAAATCAAATGCCAGAAATTCAAAACCGTGGCCAAGGAATCATCGTCACAGCAAAAGTCAGAGCTGTGTTGTCAAGGAATGATACAGCTCAAAATCGACGCCGTGAACAAATGACCGGAGTCAAAACGAACAAAGACAGAGATGCCAGAAATTCACAACCGTAATGACCAAAGATCGAACAGTTCATAATCGAAGACGTGGCAATCAAGGAATCAAGCGAAGTCAAAATCAAAACCGTGTCAATCAAGTAAACAAAACTACTCGATATAAACAAGTCAGAAATCATCATCAGCATCAAAATAAAATCGAATAGCTAAGATAAATAAATTGACAAATTCTAATAAATGTATACGAATGAAAATCAAGGGTTTCCAACCCTATATAAAAACCCAATCATCATCGGCTACAAAGCAATCGAATTTAAGTAAGTCAAAACCAGAAAACAAAAGGAGTAAATTACATACTGAAATCAGATTCGAACTCGACGCAAATAGAAGCAGCCATGAGTAACTCAAAGAGATAGTCGATCGACAAAACAAGGACCTAAGTCATCACTCGTTCGAGCAACCATTGTCGGTAGCTTCTAATTAGAAGCCCTAATTTGCAAGCAAAGGAAAACGAGAACAAGCCGCTATTATAAAGAGCAAAGAGGAAAGAACGGGCCAAAATAACAATAAAAAGAAAAAAGGGCCGGCCATGTTTTAATTGGGATTTAATAGTTTAAAATTAGGGTTTTGTTGTTTTTAAGTGTTTTTAAATTATCGTCTTTTGTATTTTCTCTTGAAAATTGTGTAATTTCTAATCGTGTGACTAGGGGACAAACTACGTGGCGTAGTTTGAGAATTCGCAACTCAGTGGCTGAGTTGTGGCAGGGTTTTGAATGTAGAGTTTGGTTAGTCAGTAACGGGTGTCATGAGTTTACGTGTGTAAGCATGTGACTACTTAATTTCTAGTAGAAACCTTGAGGGCAGCACGTAGGCAGGGTTTCGCCGAAGCTGGGTAAATTCTTTGTCGTTCTATTTCTGCATTTATTATTCTGCTATTATCTATGTTGCTATAATTTTGATATATCTGTGTTGAAATAATTTTATAAGCTTCCGCAATAATTTTTATAATTAACAGCATCACCCTATTCACCCCCCCTCTAGGGTGAAATCGATCCTACGAGTGGTATCATAGCTAGGAATAGAAGTCAACTTTTGTATTAAAAAAATATGTTTTTCAAAAACTAATTTTTTTTAAAAAAATTTGAAATTTTAAAATGGCTTCTTTTAATACTGCTTTTGTTAAGGGTCAATCCATAGTTAGACCACCAATGTTCAACGGTGAATATGCTTACTGGAAAAATAAGATGAAAATTTTTCTGAAAACCATTGACACTTGGAATATTGTTGAGACAGGTTATAGAGCACCAACTATAATTATAGATAATCAGGAAATAGATAAACCAAAAGATCAATGGACAGAACTAGAAAATAAATTACAAAATGCTAATGCTAAAACTATGAATTCTATTATCGTTCATTGGATCAATTTGAATTTAATCGTGTCTCACATTGTCTAACTGTGCAGGAAATATGGCACACACTAGAAGTGACTCACAAAGGAACATCTTAGGTCAAAGAATCTCGCCTGTCCATGCTAAGCAGCTAATACGAGAACTTCACAATGGCGAAGGAAGAAAATGTCAAAGAGATGTATGGACGACTTTCCAATATCGTATACAAATCAAAAGCTCTCGGAAAATCATACACAGAGTTGGAGATAGTCCGAAAAATCCTCAGAGTCCTTCCACGAAGTTTTGAAGCCAAAGTGACTGCAATTCAAGAATCAAAAGATTTAAAACAGATGAAAGTTGAAGAACTCATCAGAAATCTCACCACTTATGAGCTAGAAATAAAATTCAAGGAAGAGCGTGAAGGAGGTGACACTCGAAAGAAATCAATAGCTCTTAAAGGAACAACAGAAAGTGAAGGTGATGATGATGATGGAGCAGTAGAATTGGAGCTAATAATAAAGAAATTCAAAAGGTGGAATTACAAATACGGAAATCCAGCTCGAAATCAAAAAATGAAAAGCAAAATAGCCAAAGCACTATACTATCCAGAAGAACAAAAAATCATCTGTCACAAGTGCCAACCCGGACACATCAAGCCCAATTGTTCTCAAAATCAACGCGACTTTGAAAAGGAATAAAAAAGGAGAAGTTTTGCAGCCACGTGGAATACAAGTGATGAAGATAATCAATGTACTAGCAGTGAGAGTGAGAAATCAGATATGTGCCTTCAAGAAAATATAACTGATAGCGACAATAAAGAGCCTAGCGAGGTATCAAAACTCACTCACTCGGAATTACTTATATATTTCCACGAAGCAAATGGTTGTTTTGAACGACTTAGGGAGAAGTATGCCAAATTTGAATCACAAAAAGATACCTTGATAGATTTAAATAAACAACTTGACCAATTAGTTAAAACCTATCAAAGTATGATCCCTAAGTGTGATAAGTGTCCAACATTCGAAAAAAAAATAATAAAATCAGAAATTAATATAAAATTACTTGAAAATGAAATTCTGATTTTGAAAGAGAGTGAAAATACTAGGAGAGAGAATTCTATTAAAAAGTGCACACAATTACTAAAAGAAAACGAATCTCTCAAAACACAAGTCCAACAATTGTCAACGACTTTAGATAAATTTTCCAAAAGTGAAAAATCATTGAATATGCTCTTAAGGAAACAAACTGTTAATACAGTTAGACAAGGACTTGGATATAATCAATCTGAAAAAGTTAAAAACAAAATTAATCAAGTCATTTCTATGTGCACAATTTGTATAAAATTTGGACACGGTCAAAACAATTGTCGTTATAGACCCAAACACGTGAAAACTATACCAATTTGGGTTCCAAAAGGCACAAATATAAAATCTCTCAAAATTAAACAAATATGGGTGCCGAAAGGATCATATATAAATAATTTGGGTCTCCATAAAATTATCTTTCAAAATATTCTGCCACTAACAATCATGGACCTATAAAAAGAAATAGGTCACAAAAATATTTCATCCTGTAGGTGTGGTGGCAGGCTAAGGAACAACAACAGTGTTATCTGGATTCTGGCTGTTCCAGAAACACAACGGGCGACAAAGCAAAGTTCCTTAGTCCAGTATAAGGGTGACAGAATCACAATGGACAACAACGAAAAATATCGTAAAGGTAAAACAGGTAATGGTATATTTATTTGAACGATGTATTAAATGTGATAATCTGCACCATAATCTAAGTTAAATCAGCCAATAATGTGATGATGAAATAATGATGATTTTTATTCTGACTTATTCAAAATTGTTGGCCAATTATATTCTTATGCCAAGAACACTATAGAAATCTGTAGAGTCTTTGAGTTACTTCATATATATTAGTTTGGATTAATAATAGTGTTTTATTGGATTATAATACATTTGGATTTTTTACGGCTAACTCTATATTCACGGTTTTTGATTATTTACACGGCTTCATTTCAAATTCAAGAGAATGTAATTTTAAAAAGCTGTTAAAATTGATTTTGAGATATTTTGTTGCACACTTCATGGTCTAGTCTATCAAATTCAATTAATGATAATTTTGAGCGAAAAAGAAATTCAGATGCAGATTACACTGGTAATCTAGTTGATAGAAAAATTACTAGTGGAACGTGATTTGTTGAGACATTTAGTAACTGCATCGTTTTTCAAAGAAAATATCAGCATATTTTTCATTTCAAATATTTTCAAATAGCAGAAATTTTTCTCATATAACCCCTTCTAGAAAATTATTTTTAACCATGTTTTCAGATCAGTCATTTTGAAAATTTGATTTTATAATTATTTTTGAATTTGATTTTAAATGACTATTTTGACTAATCTGGCTCCCTAATAATTATCGATAAGATAAATAGTGATTGAAAAAGTGATGAGTGTTGATATTTACCATATATTATGACTCGAGATGGTATAATTAGTAATTTTCTTTAGAAATTTAAACAAGAGTTATAAAACTTTTTGTTGGTGAAAATTCCATGACCATCTCTATTTCTATCATATTTCTAACGACCATCACTCATCAAAATTCTATATAGTTTGTTAATATTTGGTACTTTAAACACGAATCATTCGTTTTTCATTTTAAATTTTTTTAATAAAATCTAAAATAAAATAATAAAAAAATAGCATTAAAATAAAATCCAAAGTATTCACTCTCATTTAAAAGTCCTCACGGTTATGCATGGGTGAATTACTGGGAATTTGTTATGTGCTTCCATGCTCATTTAAAAGTCCTCACGATTATGCATGTATGGAACGCATATCAAAATTGATTTTTTTAATAATAAACAAGTTGATTCTAATCCCATTTAAAAGTCCTCACGGTTATGCGTGGTTAGAAGATACTTGAATTCATTTTTTAAAAATAAAATTGAAATACTGCTAATCTCATTTAAAAGTCCTAACGGTTATGCATGGTTGGTAGATATTCAAATTCCTGATATAAACATTTTACAAATAGACACAACTGTATGGTTTTATATGATGACATCATTCCCATCATTCTAAAAGTGGAATATGCGCCCAACAAAGTATTTATGATTTTTGTTTGGTTTTTTATTGAAATTTAATATTTATATTCAAATGAGTTTTAATTAATATCTATCATTTTATCTCCATTTTTCTAACTCTATTATTCTTTTGCTGATAACAAAAGGGGGAGAGAAAAGTTAAGATTTTGTCAAATAAAATCAAGTACCTCTATTTTCATCTAGGCTCATTTGCATATTTTTAATTGTATGCATGTATGAAGGGGGAGCTTTGTGTAGAGAGGAAGCATTCAAATAGGGAAGAAAATGGAATCATCAAATGCATTTAATATGTTCAAAATCTTCAATATATGTTTGTTATCATCAAAAGGAGGAGATTGTTGAATATGCGATTATATGATTTTGGTTTGATGATAATAAACATATATATATATATATATTAATTTAAATGTATTTGTTAATATACTATTTTATTTTTCATAGATTAAATAAATATCTGCTGAATAAAAATAAATAACACAGAATTTGAATTCAAACAGAAATTTTATTCAAACAAACATTTGTAACAATTTTTGAATAGTACAAATTTCAAGCTCTCGCTATATACAATTTCATTTACAATACGAATTTTATTAAATTACAATTCACATTGCACCTTACTACATATCAGTCATTCACTCAACTCATACCGATCTTCAACTTCATTCCAATGTGAATCCAGCATCTGAGCAATCTGCAGAAATATACATTGACGAAGTAAAATTGAAAATAAAATATTTTTGCAGTATTAAAATAAAATGTAGATTTTGAAAATAATATTTGCCTCGGTTATTTGGATTGTTCTTCATCATCTAATTTCGAATTCATCATACACGAACGGCTTGTGACATACACAGTATATCACTGTATATGCCACAAGGTCGTGTACACCGATATATACACTTGATAAAATTACAGGGACAGGTGAGCACATGTCAAAACCAAAACGCCGGGTTCAACTCAAGTGCAATAAAAATAATGTCACAATATCATCACAAGGTCAAACCGGAGCTTTAAAGCTGGATTCAACACAGGTGCAGTTCAATATACAAGCTTAATAAATCTTGTCAGAACAAGCTCAAGTGCAACAGTGAATCACACATGAATTCAACTCAGATGCAAGCACAACAACTTCAAATGAACTTTACAAAGGCAAACTAACTCAATGCAACTACATGATGACCGGAAACATAATTCATATATGCAGCCTCGACCAAAATCAATATGAAACAAATGCAACATAAAGGCCAGAGTGTGCAGTAACAATATACAAGACTATAAGTACAAACATGCACATCGAACTCACCACAATGCATCACTGTAAATTCAACATCAAATCATCAACAGGCTAAACCTCACATGAAAATGAAACCAGAGCTCAATACATGTGAACTCAGGTGGAAACATATATATGAAATACAACTGTGAAACTGGACAGTGCAAATATCAGACTCGAGCACAGTGCCACTGCAGATGCAAATAAGGTCACTCGAGTACACATAAAAGCAACTCAACCTCAAGCATCAGGTCGAAATCAATCAGTGATATGTATATATTCACACATTAGAACCAGAAAACAAGGACCAAAATCAAATGCTATATGAAGTCAATGCAAATAAAACATGCAGTGGTATATAGTGACATATGATCAGAAGCAATGCAAGTGAGACAAGGCTACGAGTTCAAAAGCAATACAATATGAATCATATCAGTGAACATATATAAGCACTGAAAAAAGGAGCAAACCGAAACAATGACATGTGACAGCAGTGTGAATACCAAAAGTGGTGCACACATCAAATACAAATGCAACACTAAAGCATACATGACAACCGGGCTACAGCCGTGAGACCAGACCAATAATGCGACTCAAGTACACATGTGCAGACACACAAGAATAATCAGTGAATGATATTGCCAAGATCAGGTCTAGTATGCTACAAATATGAACACATACATATATGTAGTGCATTGAAACTAAACAGTGAAACTAAACCACAAGGAAGTCAATATCTAGTGCCGAAGTCAACATAAAATCAAATGCCAGAATTTTGAAACCGTGGCCTAGGAATCATCGTCACAGCAAAGTCAGAGCTGTGGTTGTCAAGGAATGATACAACTCAAAATAAACGCCGTGAACAACTGACCGGAGTCGAAATGAACAAAGACAGAGATGCCACAGTAACGACCATAGATCGAACAGTTCAGAATCGAAGTCGTGGCAATCAAGGAATCGAGCGAAGTCAAAATCAAAACCGTGTCAATCAAGTAAACCAAATTACTCGATATGAACAAGTCAGAAATCATCATCAGCATCAAAACAAAATCGAATGGCTGAGTTAAATAGATTGATAAATTCAAATAAATGTATACGAACGAAAATTAAAGGTTTCAAACCCTATATAAAAACCTAATCATCATCGGCTACAAAGCAATCGAGTTCAAGTAAGTTAAAACCAGAAAAGCAAAAGGAGTAAATTACATACCGAAATCAGATTCGAACTCGACACAAATAGAAGCAGCTGTGAGTAACTCAAAGAGATAGTCGATCGATAAACAAGGACCTAAGTCATCATTCGTTCGAGCAACCATTGTCAGCAGCTTCTAATTAGAAGCCCTAATTTGCAAGCAAAGGAAAACGAGAACAAGCCGTCGTTATATGGAGCAAAGAGGAAAGAACATGCCAAAATAATAATAAAAAGAAAAAAAGGGCCGACCATGTTTTAATTGGCATTTAATAGTTTAAAATTAGGGTTTCATTGTTTTTAAGTGTTTTTAAATTATCGTCTTTTGTATTCTCTCTTGAAAATTGTGTAATTTCTAGTCGTGTGACTAGAGGACAAACTACGTGGCGTAGTTTGAGAATTCGCAACTCAGTGGCTGAGTTGTGGCAGGGTTTTGAGTGTAGAGTTAGGTTAGTCATTAGCGGGTGTCGCGAGTATATGTGTGCAAGCGTGTGACTACTTAATTTCTAGTAGAAACCTTGGGGGCAACACGTAGGCAGGGTTTTGCCGAAGCTGGGTAAATTCATGTCGTTCTATTTCTGTATTTATTATTCTGCTATTATCTGTGCTACTATAATTTTGATATATCTATGTTGAAATAATTTTATAAGCTTCCGCAATAATTTTTATAATTAACAACATCACCCTATAACCCCCCCCCCCATCTACGGTGAAATCGATCCTATAAAGAGCCTGTTTCAACTTTTTTCCATTGATTCTATGCAATTCTCTGTCTACCACAATGAGATGATTGTTGAACAAACTCAAAAGAGTAATATCCCACGAGATGCTAAGTATGGATTGGTATCCACCCTACATAGGGATCCATACCGATCCCTAGGGCATGTGAAAACATGCCGTACTCCTATAGCACTCTGCTCTAGCTACATAGAGCCTAATTTGAGTGTTGTTCTAGAGTTTCTATGCATCGTATTAGCAATCTCCATATCCAATCTAAAGCAGTAATTCAACCTTCCATGATTACATCATTTGGACCAAAATAACACTAAGGAAACTATGCAAAATAACCATGAATATGAAGCCAACATCAAAGCGAACCAGTGCAAAAATTTGTAAGATCCCTACCTACATATATAGGATCAGTACCGATTTACCCCTATAGGCGTCGGTGTCGATCTCCCTCCTTAGGTGATTTGGAACCCAAATTTATGGGGACTTAGTCTTGGGGCAATGTTCTGGAAGAGAAGTTTCAGCGAGATATATGGTCCGTTGCCCCTATAATTACAAAGGCAATGCTTCATTCTAAGGTTCTTTATGCCACCATTACACACTTACTCTCTTATACTCATGGATGAATAAAAATTCACTCTGTTGTAATCACAAATCTAGTGCAAAATAAATAAAAATCATTTAAGTGGATGTGGGCCAAGATTGTCGAACCACTATAGCTTTATGTGCGCTCATTTTACTCAGTATTCATTTGCTTTCTTCATTTAATCTCTACTTTCTTACTTTTTTGGGTGTTTGAGATATTTTTGTTTCAAACACATACACACACCCATATACATACATACATATATATATATGTATGTATGTATGTATGTATATATTCCATACTTAGACATCTTATTGATTGTAGGACAAGGAGGCTTATTTTCCCTATGAACCCCTAGTAAAAATTATATATATATATATATATATATATATATATTATTCTTATGATATTCATATTGTGAATAAGAAGATCATAACATATTGAATCTAAACTAAAATAAATTAAGAAACTAATTTATTTAGAAATTTATTTTAAACATTAATATTTTAAACAAATTAACTAAATTAAAATATTTTAAATCTCCTTTACTAATAAATAATAAATTTGATTTAGCATAAACAAAATATAATTTATATATACACAAAATAAATACATTATGCAATTTAATAAAAGGTAAAATTTTGAAATTCACCCTTTTAACCTTGCACCTAATACATTTGATCCAACAATGGTATCATAACCCACATTGTGCTTGTACAAATATTAGCCAACACTAAAGGCATTACTTTTTGAAAAGGCCAAAGTAGATGGGTGTGTAGGAAAATGTGCTTCAACTAAGGAGAATATTACTTTAGTTATGGACCATTAATGCCACCCAATCTCCTAGCCTTTATGTAATATCCCCTATTTAGAGGCCCAAAGCTAAGCGCAACAGATGCTGTGGTCATTCATAGTATTAACTTTAGGCGACTACATACGGCTATGTTAATTCTATCCATAATATCAGAAGCACGTGGATATGAAATAAAATCATAGATTTCCAAAAAACAACATTTTACTAATTACATTTCAAAACATATGTTTCACATTTAGATTACAAAATACCATAATCGTTTCCCAGGTTTAGATAAAATATAATTATTACATGAATATGCCAAGAGCGACATATGACGATTCCCCTTGGTTAACCAGAGTACTATATTGACATAACTGTCTTAGTTACAACACATCAGAATAAAACAAAACAAAACAACAACTCCTAAATAGCTATCCATCAACCACCTGCTCATCTCTGGATGATTTATTTGTCAACCTACTAAAACCTATAATACCTCAACCCTCATCCTACTCAAATTAATTTTGAGCACCCGAGAGTTTAAGGGGAAAAACAAAAACTTCGAGTCAGACATAAAGCTGGGTGTGAATAATACTATACATCTCAGTTATTTGATATTAAGCGAGACCATGCCACTTAGCGGAACGGGTTTCCCCTCACTAATATCCTTTTTAAAACATATATCTTACAAACCTTTATCCTGTAACCAAACTAGTTAATACTGTAAAGCATTATTATGTAAACATACATATCAGGTAACAATCGAACTATCTGTCGGAACAATATGGTTTTGTTTGGCTAATTACTAACCTTTGGCTGACTCGGGCCTACCAGACAATAATCAAAATGATATAACACCTGTTAGACACTCCTCTTCTTAATGGTCTGTCCCTAACTATCTATTAAGTACTCCACTTCTGGACGTTCTGTCCCTAACTTATCATCTACTAGGGTCATCTGATCCTAATGGTTTTGTGGGCTCACTAGTAACTTATATGTATACAAATATATATATTCCTTTCTGTATGTAATCATAATTTTAGTCTTACCTGTGATGAAGCCCTACTCATTGGAATTTTGGGCTAAATTAGCTAGGGCTAATAGCTAATGTATAAGGCATGACCATATACCAATCCCATGTGGTATTCTAATACCAGATTCATTTTATTTAAATTTTCCTTGAAAACCTTTCCATCAAAAATTGATTTGAAACCTTTAAACCGAACTTAAACAAGGAAAATATATACTCTACGCTTTACTCAAAATCACCTTGCCATGTTATAAATATTTTACACAAATCTTTATTGATGATAACATTTAAACCATTTGAAAGTACCCATTTCGATCCCATTGAAAGTATCCCTTTTGTAATGAAATAAACCCTTTCTTTCATCTAAGCCGAAAGGCCAAAACCTTCCTTTCAAAACAGTTGAAATACCTTTTCCTTCGAAAGCTAAAAATCTTAGACATCCTATCCTTAAAACCTTTAAACATAGCCTTTTGAAACCATTGGAAAAAACCTTTCATTTAAACCCTTCGAAACCATTAGGGAACCACCCCTTAGAACCTTCCCAAAAAACCATTCAAAAGCATCAAAACCTTAAACCTTACAAAAGCATTTGGATTCAATTGTAAAGCATGTGCAAAAAACTTTCGAAACCATCTATTTCGAAATCTTTGGGTTAATCTTTAAAAATCTCTTAGGGCCACAAACAACGGGTCGAAAGCAACTCATTCGCAAGCTAAAGCCTAAGTAGAGAAGTGATGGTGTCGAAACCATTCTTCCGAAAGCATTGGAGAAGCGGCATGGTTTTTATAAAACAAAATCAATACTTTCGAAGGCATTGTTTCGAAAGTTAGAAAGTGGCAGCTAGGACTTCGACCTAGTCGAAAGCAGTTTTTAAAAACAAAGGTGAAACCTCGTTAAAACCATGCTTTTAAAACCATTGACCTAGTCGAAAGCAAACCAAGTCGTAAGCTATACCGTCGAAAGCAAAGCAGGCGTGTTTTTATTTAAAATGATGCAGCGCTTCGATCCCTTTGGAACCCCTGATTTCGACCTTATACCTTCTGCCTTCTTTCTAATTCGCTGTGCACCATGTCTTTAATTCTATGCACATTGGTTTTGATAGTGTTGGAGGTAGAGGAACCAAGTCGAAAGCCATTTAAGTCGGAAAAAGGTGCCGAAAGCGGCGAAACATACATTTTATATGTAAAACTGATTTTTGAACTTTTTAAGTAATCTTTTCAACTATCCTGCCTTGTTTGTATAAATCTAAACACTTCGGAAATTTCAGAAATAAACATTTTAATTTTTTTTACAAAATATCCCTTCTCCTTTTGAAAATATATAAAACATTTAAGTTCCATACCTTAAATAATTTTATATATTCATCAAAACACTTAGGAAAATTCTACAAAAATTCAAAAAAATCATTTTTAATATTTTTTTCTAACATATATAAATTTCAAATCCAAATTATTTATAATTTAACCATAAAGTATTTATAACCCATTAAATCATTTTCTTAAGTAGAAAATTAATATAAAATCCACATAAACTGAAAAATCATGAAAAATGAAACTCATCTCTAATATCATCTCTGCGCTATATCAAAAAATTGCAAGATATTTGAATTCATTAAATAGAGTTTTCATTTCAAACTATAGCATAAAATCTGTATGAATAAACATAAGTCATGAACAAGCATACATAAACATTTTTTCCTTCAAAATTATGGCTAAACTTTGGAAGATAAATTCAGATTCCCTTAAAACCGAATTTTTTTAAGAAATAAGAGATGTAGTCATTATTCACCTCAGCTTTATGATTTAGGATGTGGGATTTGATCTTAATTAAGTGATTTGATTCTTCTTCTTGAATCCTAGCTTTAACCTCTTCCTCTTTGCTAATGGTGGCTGGCCTTAGATTTAAATTTTGATAATGAAATGAATGTATGAATGAGTTCCCAATGGTTTAGGGTATAAGAATATTCTTATTCCAACTTTGTCCTTATCTATTTCCTTTTCATATTTTGTTTCATGTTGTCTCATTTTGATTCACTCATTAACATGGCATGACTACCCATATTAATCAAAAACCTCAATCCATTAATCAATCTAAATTATTTAATTTAATTTAGCTAATTAAATATCCTAAATAATGTTACTAAAAATATGGGGTGTTACACTTTGCTAGATCATCAAAATGTTTTGATTCTAGGGTGTGCCCTTATAGAAGATTCGAAAGTGTTTTTGAGACTTAGGTTATTCCAAGTAGCGTATTCTAATATTAGAAAATTAATTTAGAATTGTTTTTTAATAATTGATTAATTACATAACACGAGTTATAATGGAAAATTTGAAATTGTTTGAAATTAAGTAATTAGTCATATAATTTTATAAAGGTTATAAATTTTTTCAAATTTAAATAAATAAATTAAACTTTTTAATTAATTAAAGGGAATAACTTTTTTTTGAAAATCAATAATCTTATTACTAAAATCGACCATACACTTCCATTATATGCCCTATCAAAACTTTACAATCCCTTAGCTTTGATAGCTTGTAAGGGAAAAGAGTACATATAATTTCCATATATTAACTTACATTCAAAGTTAAATACAAGAGGTACATGTACGAATAATAATATGTAAACTAATAAAAACTAAGAAGATATGGCATCATTAGCCCATGCCGATACAACAGCCTAATGTGCTAACTATACCCGACCCACTTCAATGTAACTAAATCCCAAAGATAAATTTAACTATATATTTTACCATTTCTGCAACCCTACTTAAAGAAAATAGTGGCAGCGCTTTCATATTTAGCATCATTTAGTTTAACCCTCTAATGATTTAATACACCGATATTGTAGTCATTTTATTCCGAACTTCTGTCGTTATCCTTCACCAAGCAAATTACTTCTTGTTTGATAACTCTTGGTTTCTATATTTTGTACATTTTTTTTGTATAAAAGTTCATAACTTTCTTTCATTCCATATGAAATTGACTATTGTAGTGAGAGCATCGAAGCCTATGTCGCAAACTTGGTTATTGCATTTGAATCTTATGACTAAATCATCAGCTTCCTTTCCTAACGTTGGAGTTGGAAGACATAGTAATTCAATTTTAATTTTTAAAGTGTCTATTTTCTTTAGGGACATGAAAAAAATAGATGTTTTCTATTTTTTTCTTCTTGTTCGCATAGTACACAAATTGTATCCACGGTTATTCCTATTCCCTATACGGTCCTTAGTGCTAATTGATTTATATAGGCCAAGTACGGGCAGAAAGACATCTTTTTCTATTTTTTCCATGCCATACCAGAGTTTCCCATTTTTGAATTTGTACTTGATTTCTCACCTTATCCAAAGATTTATGAAATATGAATTCACCTAAGTCGCACCATTCATGAAAATCCACATCTTAATTGTTAGTTATCTGTAATTGTTTAACTGAAGAGGCA
Organism: Allium cepa; assembly: GCA_030765085.1. NCBI lineage: Eukaryota > Viridiplantae > Streptophyta > Magnoliopsida > Asparagales > Amaryllidaceae > Allium > Allium cepa. Next base: position 116,229,621 of record CM060932.1, read on the forward strand.
CTTCTCTTATTGCTATGTTTAAGGAAGGATTTAATATAACATTTTGCATTATTTGTACAACACTTGAGATGATCATATGATATGAAGTTTATCTTAATTTATCAGATATATTAAAAATCTACAATTGATCCATGGCTCGTTCCGTAAAGAAGTACTTATAACCATCAATAGTAGCCTTTTTGAAAAAATGTTTCCCGCTGTCTCTTAGCCTTAAATGTATTTTTCCATAAGCAAGAGGCATTATTATCAATATTTATAGTCCAAAATTTCTTACCTTTATAATACTCTATTTTCATCCACTCAGCTTATAGATTTCATCCTATTAGGAAAATACACATCAACTTTAGACAAGCTGCCTTCTTTAAATCTGTAAGGTTTTTAAGGCCAACTCACCCTTTTCTTTTAGATTTGCATAATGTACTCCATGCTACCTTATGTCTTTTACGTATCCAAAAGAAATATGAGCATAAAGTGTTAATTTTTGAAATTTTGTATTTAGATAGTTAGTAAATAAATAGCCAATATAATACTATGGGGGTTGTAACTATAGGTGACAATTCTTCCCTTCTAGCATACTTGGTAACTGTGAATCCCATCCATCTAACTTATCAGTATTCTTGGTATTAGGTTATTACATTGGGAATGGTGTAGATGTTGTAACAACTCGAAATTTAACCCATAATAATTAATTCATTAATTAATGAAATGATAAATAACTTTGTGAAATTATTAGAACCGACCCATGAGAGTTACACCATTGTGTCTGTGGTAATTTTCTAGTCAATTTCCATACATAGAACGTCATCCGGGTCAATATATAGAAGATATGCATGAAACAAGAATTAGAAAATATATATATAGGGAGGTCGACCATCCCAAGTGTGATAACCCAGATTTTTGGACATCTGTAATTGATAAAATGACTGGATTTAATTTGTAGAAATACTGATTTATAAGTTAAATAAACAATTTCGGTAATATATATATATATATTTATTTATATATATATTAGGATAAGTATTGGTTTGATAATCCTCCTAGTATAATTATTTAAAATTGGAAAAAATTATCATTTTCAAACATATTTAATATGTGTTGTTTAAATATATATATATGAGTCAATTTAAAATTAAATTTGAATTTGAATTTGAGATTGAAATTCAAAAGACAATATCTTAAAATAAATTGGATTCAAAAATAGTATATATTTGATTTCTATTTGTATATAATTAGTTTTATATTATTTTCTTTAAAGGATTCTATAAAAATAAGTTAAGAAATGTATTTATCAAATAATGGAAAATGAATTAAAGAATATATAAAACTAAAAAAACTATAAAAACCATATTAAAACATCTACACATATAAGTTAACAAAAGTAAACCAAGTATCATGGAAGAATACAAGTGTAAATTTTTTAAAATACCATTCAACAAGTGTAAAGGATTTATACCATACATTAAACAAGTGTGTACTAAATTGTAACATGTAATACAAGTGGCATTCATTTTAAAATTTTACCAATAAAAGGAAATTCAATCATATGTACACATTTATATTTTTTCTTTTCACCTTTCTTTCATATGTTTCAAAGTCAAATACCAAACTAAAAGCAAAACCAGGTAAAGAAACTGAAGCAAACAAAATTTTACAAACTAGAAAAAATTGAAACTTGAGCAACGAATCTTTCCACAAACTTTTATAATCCATAACCTGGAAGCTCAAAGCAAGATCAGGCTCTAGTTTAACATCAAAGCAGCTAAGTTCTCATCAAAACTGAAAATTTAAACTACTTCTTGCATTACAAACTGAATCAAGAAAAGATCAAAGCATTCAAACCTAGATCAGTTTTCAAGTTCAAACCAAATTCAAATTTAGGCTTCTCTGTTTTTTCACAGACATGTGAGTAAACAATCTAACACTTGTTTATTCTGTAGCATGTGATGGATATATTATATAATGATGTGAAAATTGTTTGCATGAGTGAATTTTTGGCTTGCATATTATATATATGTAGATTTATAAGTATGCATGTCGGTAAACACTACGCATATCTCTGTTATTATACTGACAGAATAAATTTTGAACAAAAATCAAGTTCTCTTCCTACGATCTCTTATATGGTAATAAATTTAAACAAGTTATCTTTTTTTAAGCATAATTAAAGTTTAAAAAATATATTTTTGTGAAATAAGTTTGAAAATTTTCTGAAAATCAAGAAGAACAGTGGATAACTTAAGAACATGTTAAAATCAATCATCATGGTTTGCTGATTCATGTATATAACCCGAATCTCCTTTAAAAACTAGGATTTTTAAAATGAAAATCACAATTTTTAGTTGGATTTCGAGCGAGTAATTTGAGGTTGATCAGATTTTGGTTTTTGAGGCTTTTTTGGCGATCGATTGGTGGAGAAGCCTCGAGATCATCACTGAAGGAGGTTAGGGTTAAGATAAGCTCAGGAAAATTGTCAAGTGGGTTAATAGTCCAGCGTGGAGGTGGCGTTGGGTCGAAGTAGGGTTTAAGACCTAAAATTGGTTGAGGTTGGAATATTAGGCTGCTGCGTCATCTCTGGTGGATCGAGGAGCATCAAACCTGGAGGAAAGGTTGAGTGGATGGTCGGAGGAGGTGTGGATGAAGTTTCGTGATCACCGGTGGATGTGGTGGCGATGTTGGAAAGTTTTTGGTGATCGACTTTGTTCTTGGATTAATTCGAATTGCTCGATTTCGAGTAGATGGGTTTTTGAGTATTTTGAGTTGTCGTGCGGGTCAACGATGATGTCGCCGATATGGTGGTGGTGGCGACGATGACCTAAGAGTCGCCATCTATCTGTGCATATGCACGATGGATTTGGGTGTGTTGGAGTCTAGGATGGGAAGAAGGTCTGCATCTCGAAGTTGATTTCGGGGTAGCAACATGGTGGCTCGAGACGGGCTTCCGGTCTTCACGCGTGTGTTTTGTTAACAGTTTTAAATTTAAACTATAATTAAGTTTAAAAAAAGAAAAAGGGAAGTTTTCTACAAGGCGACTCGGAATGGGTTTCGGGTTGAACCCGAAGTAAAGGTTTTTAACTGTTTTTAAAGATGTGAATATAAAAATAGTTTTAAAATTTTAAGTAAATCAAGTTTAACTGAATTTTAAAATTTATTTCTTTGTATAATAATGTTTATAAATATTGGTTTAATAGGTTGTATAATATATTTTACTTCAATTAAGTTGATTCTTAAGTTTATTGTAAACCAAATTTAAGTATGTAATTAAGAAGTTAATTTAAAGGATAAAATGCTATAAATTTATATGTTAACGACAATTAAGTGATTAATGGGTTATCTCAAAGTTAATTTAGGTGTTTGGTGATTAAAGACAAATTAAATGAATTAAAGAAAAATTAATTAATTATTGATTAAGGATTAATTATTAATAGCTAAGGATTAATTAATTGGTAATTAATGATTAATTAATTGGTAATTAGAGATTAATCAATATAAGTAATTAGAGATTAATTAATTAAATGATTAATTACTGAATGTAAGTAAATAAAGGATTAGTTTGTTGATGGTTAACTAATTTAATTAGTAATTAAAGTTAAATTAATTAATAATTAAAGGTTAATTAATGATTAGAGGATAATTAATTTATAATTAAAGGTTAATTAATTTAAGGATAATTAACAAGTGGGATAATTACTTAATGGAAGTAATTATGGATAATTAATTTAGATGGATAATTAAAGGTGATTAATTAGTTAATGGTTTGTAATTAATTAATGTTAAGGAAGCAGAATTTAAAAGTAATTAAATTTGATTAGAAATGGTACAATAAATTTTCCTACTTATAGATGATTAGGACATATTGAATAACTTAGATTATTTGATATCTCTGATATGTGACTTGTGATGCTTTGTGATATGGGATATTTCGGTTGAATCTGTATGGGATTCTGTCTGAGATGAATTTTTGTGTGAATATGAAATCCTGAATATAAATTGTATCATTTAATCTTAAACAATTTGACTTAAAGAATGACATTGGATTCGAAGAGACCGAGGTCGGGTATCAGTAAATACCCAAAACCGCTCTGATTTGTAATCTATAATAATTTATAGATTTGGTATGTGAAATCAATAGGCTAGAATGGAATAATTTAAGCAAATTGGACCATTGAAACTAATTATGGGCACTTAGGGATTGGTTTGTAAAATAAGTGTTGACCATAACAAGCTGTGAACTCGTGATGAAGTATGAGTTACCTTCGGAATTCAAATTTGTTTATAACTTAGTGTTTCCAAGTTATATGAATTTAGTTATGCTGGTTTCTAGCCTGACCTGGGTGTTACTTTGATGTAATGCTCGGGTCAGACCGAGTATTAAAGATTTCCACGTTAGGACGTTCTGGAACTCAGGAGGCGAGCTGAATGGCAGGAACGTAAGGAGTTTACCGCTATGTAGTTGAGTTTGATTTGATTATAGTTTGGTATAGGTTGATACAACTGACTAGCCTATTTGTAAATAGTTGTAACTCTGATATATTGTATATAACTCTGACATATTGTTGTAAAGTAACAATTACAGCTTTCTTTGTAAATGCTAATATTCTGGTATTATAGTCTGATCCGCTGGGAATATGAGATGTTGTTGTTTTTCTGTTCTTCTTTTACCTTCTTCTTCTTTTCTCCAACAATTTGAGATTTCCAACTTTCGATTGCTAGGCACTTCTACCGTGAACGTATTAGTGTTGAATCTCAAGGTCAAAAATTTTGGGTCGTTACATTTTGGTATCAGAGCTGAAATTAAGCGGGAACCTTGGCTCTGGTGGGTTTACTCATTAAGGATAGGTTGAGTAGTACCCTAGAATGAGTTGACTGTAGTATATATGAGAGCATATTTTTTATTTTCTTATAAAATGATTTTAAAATGGTTTAAATAAACGATTTTTATATAGGATTATATTTTGATATAAAGCAATATTTCTTTCTAATTTTTATAAATATTAAGATAACTGGTTGTTCATTGTTGGAATAAAATAAAATAATAAGAATTAAGTGGTAATTGAAGTACAACCAAATAAGAATTGGATAATGTAAACTATATAAATAAGATAAGCCAAAAATGGATTCAAACTAGAAAATAAAATCCTGAATTTGTTGAAGTGTTTTCAAAAGGTTGAATTAAGTGACCTTGATATTATTTTCAAATAAATTATGAGATAATATATAATGAATTGGTTTCCAGATATGTTAATCGTAGTTATTATCCTAAAATGTTTATTGTATCTTGATAATGAAATGTTTGTTAATGATTAAGCAAAAATGAAATGTTTAGAGAAGTAAATATTTAGGTGAGTATGACTTATAAATTGGAATTGAAGATAATTTAAAATTGTGAAGTTTTAAATTTAAGTCCAGAAAATTTGGAATTTTTTTCGAAGTGCTAAAGAAATAATAAATAGTATTATTTGAATGAAAGGGTCCTGTTTCAAACAAGAGTTGTTTGAAAATTTTAAAGAAATTTGTTTTGAATTAAAACCAAAAGTGGTTTAAAATTTAAGGTATAACTTGGTAAATAAATATGTACATATGAAGCTGTGTAGTTAATGCCCCGCTATTACCCCGCTACAACCCCGCTATATCTCATAGCGGATTTCTACCGCTACGATTTTTCCATATAGCCCCAGAATATAGCCTTTCCGCTTTAATCCCCGCTATTTCCGCTATATCCCGTTATTTCTGCTATATTCCGCTATTCCCGCTATATCTTTTTAAATAAAATGAATTGAAAAATTGCATTTATACATTATAAAATTATGAAACTAATTTATTTGATTTAATTTTTAATATATTTTCAGAAATGAAAATACTCTAATATTCTACCAAATTCAATTATGTTATATAACAGTTCCTCGTTTATTTAAAGTATATTCGCACATGTTTTTATTTAAAATTATTTATGTATTATTTATAATTCAATTGAATGAAAATTTTTCATTTAATTAACATTTATATATTTGTAAAAACATTAAGTACGAGCTTTATATGCTATTTTAGAGCTATCCGCCATATCCCGCCATATCCTCGCTGTATCCCCGCTATGACTTTTTGCACCTCCACCGCTTTGGATCTACCGAGCGCATTAACTGCACAGATATAAAGGATATACATAATATCAAAGATGATTTGGAATAAACTCTAAGTGCTGAGTTTTAAATTTTTCCTTGAAATGTGATGTGAAAACCCAAAGTGATAAGTTTTTGAACTTATAAGTGGGAAGATTATTAATATGAAGTTCAAAATTTGAAATAAGAATTCAAATTGGGTAAAGTTGACTAGATTAAATTGAATTGAATTTAACTTAGGGGATGTTAAATAAGTTTAGATCAAACAACCTGAACTGGAAATTTCAAGATGAAATTGAGATTTAACTTGGGAAGTTAAATGGTTGATTTGAAGTGGGAATATGTGTGATCTCAAAATGGGTTTGATATCTAGAAATTAGAATTAGATGTTATTGATGAATGTTTAAATAATTTGGATGTTTATTTATTTTGACTTATCCTAATATCATCCTGTTATTAATAATCTATGAAACTGCGAATTAGATTATTTAAAATGAATTGAGAAGTAGACTGAGGTAATATACATCCATTACTGAATAAAATAGAAATAAGATTGAACTTATGAAAGGAAATTGCTTTAAACTTAAAGATTTAAATGTTAGAAATGAGCTTACTGAAATTTTTTTAAGGACTGGTTTGGAAGATAAAGTTGGGTAATAAATTGGATTCTGAAGATTAAATCATTTATAAAGTTTTGAACTCTTATTTGAATTTTGAAATAAGTTAAGTAAAGGCAATTTAAAATGGAGTTTTGAAATTGGACTCAAATTTAAATTGTTTAAAAGATATAGGCTGTTAAATCAAAAGTAAAGGTTAGTTTGATTAAATCAACATTTAAAATTTAACTCGATTTTATATAATTCGGGATGGTTTTAAGTCGAGCTTAGAATTGAATTTAAATGGAAAATTGAATTGGGATTAATTCAAAGGTGGAATTGGAACTGAAATTAGTTCAAATTGAATTGAATTAATTAGGAGTGAGATTTGATTTGAATAAGTTTAAATTCAAATGGAAATTGATTTGAATTTGGGATTGGAAATTGAAGTTAATTCAAATTGAATTGAAATTGGACCAATTTAAATGGAAGTGGAAATTGGAAATTGATTGGAAATGGAGATTGGGAATTGAACAGTTTTGCTCTAAACCATTTTTCTAAATAAATTATTTTAATATAACTGTTTTAACCTATTTTCCTAGCTATTTACTATACAACTTTTCTTTTTAAAACCCAAAAATATCTTATACTTATTTTACAATTACTTTTGGAACTATTTAACTATTTTACAATAATTTTACAACTGTTTTATAAACTAATTACTATTGTATAACTATTTTGCAATTATCTAAATATTTTACAACTATTTAACTACTTTACAACTATTTTAAAAATTACTGAGCTATTTTACTACTATTTGTGGCTAATAACTATTTTATAACGACTTACCTATTTCAAAAAAATTCAAGCTATTTTCTTAACACAAGTTGGTTAGAGTGCTAACTGTCTATAATTGAATACCAATTGAGATAAGAATTGAAATGTTAACCCAAATGGAAATTGGGAGCAATTGTGAATAAGTGAATAGAATCAAAATGAAGGTGAATAGAAAAGAGAATTGATTTAGCTAATGATCAATAACGATAAATATGTGGGATGTACGTAAATTATTCTATTCGCATAATGATTTGATTCGAACACAGAATTTCGAGATAGTATATCGATCCGAGTTAGGATTATTCACTCGATTTTCGACGGCGAACCATGGATATGGATTTTTGATTGATTTTGGGAATTCTCTATCATAATTATGACTATGCAAGGAGAATAACGGTTTCTGATCAAGAAACCAGATCTGTGTCCGAATTAGGAAGTCGGATGGACGATACTAGTTCGAAAGTGGAATTGTATGATCGAATGAGCGATCGGATTTGACGTTGCGTACGAATGATATATGTTCATCGTACGTGCTTAAATGAAATTGATATTGAAATTTTGAAACGAATAAGAAATGATTTTTGAAAGAGAAGTATTATTTTGATAAATATACATGAATAAAAGTGGAAGTTGAATATCTCTAATGTTGAGATTTACTTTTCGAAAGGTAAGTTTTATGGTGAATAAATTTATAAGGGAAATCAAATATCATATTTGGTATAAATAAAGATATATATATATATATATATATATATGTATATATATATATATGATAAACTCCCCTTGTTGAATCTTTAGCCAGAAGAATAGATTTTTGAAAGATTTCAAGTATAAAAGGGTAATCTATATAAGTGATCCAAAGATTATTTTCAAGTTGGAAAGGGTAAGTTTTGTGTGTGTGTGTATATATATATGGTTTTATGAGAATTATTTTGGGAAAAAGGTTTTTGGAACCTATGGATTTTGGAAAGGCTTTTGACTTTGAGAAAAATCAATTTTGAGAATTTGGAAAGCCAAGTTTGGAATTATTGATTTGGGATAACGATTTTGTGTAAAGGAGACTTGATGTGAATCATAAAAGGTATGATTTGAAAGGTACTATAAGTGTATATTATAAGGTGTTTTGAGATAGGCTCTGGGGAAAAAGGCTCTTCAATTGAAATGAACTTTATAGGAGATCCACGGGGTGGTTCTGCCTTGAGCCTTAAGGGGGAGGCTCTAAATTGAATCCTGGGAGGGAGTCTGAACAAACTGAAGTTCCTGAGGATTTTGTGTTGTGTGTAGTGAAAGTCGAGGGCGTTGATGCCTACAGAGACATTTGAGTCATGCTGTGACGACAATATAATTCGATGTCACTGCGATCTACTCTGGTCCATAGCAAAAGTCGTGTGTGCCGTGAGAGCCAACGGTCTACGTTTGATTTTTCCATGATGGCAACGTAACATTGGTAGACTACGACCTATGGAGACATAGCAAAAGTCGAGAGGCCGTAAGAGCCTAAGGCTACATTAGGACTCAACTGATGTAGTTTGCGAACTATGTGGGAGTGGTGAAGTTTCATTTGGTAGCGAAAATAGAGGGTGCTGATGCCTACAGTTACATGGACTTTTGCCATGATAGCAACGTAACCCAGGATGTAACTACGATCCGTGGTGGGTTCCATGGCGTAATCGAGGGGCGTGGAGTGCCTATAGTTATCTATGGATTTTACCGAGATGGCAACGTAACCATCGGGTAAACTACGACCATGGAGGGGGTGATGATTTCCAGAGCATTCTCACCAAAGATGTTTCCTTTATTTTTGAAAAACATTTTCTATATTTTCAACAAAATATTTTCACAAAGTTTTCGAAAATGTTTTCACTGGGTGTTGAAAACGTGTCTGCTAAGTACTTATAGATTTTTAGTCTTACGCTTGATCAATGTATGACCGAATTTCTGTGAGAACAAGGATGGACTGGTTGAGACATCGAGTCATAAAAAGTATTTTTATAAAGCTATTTTGGCAATATTATATAGAATTTAAAAAGTGTTTTAAAAATGATCTAAGAATGATTTATATGATTATAAGTATTGAATAAATTCCGGCTTCGTTCCTTTTCGAGGACGAAAAGATTCTAAGCGGGGAGGAATGTGCGATAACCCGGATTTTTGGACATCTGTAATTGATAAAATAACTGGATTAATTTGTAGAAATACTGATTTATAAGTTAAATAAATAATTCTGGTAATAAAAAATATATTTTTTTGGGGATAAGTATTGGTTTGATAATCCTCCTAGTATAATTTTTTAAAATTGGCAAAAATTATTATTTTCAAACAAATTTAGTGTGTGTTGTTTAAATATATATATGAGTCAAATTAAAATTAAATTTGAATTTGAGATTGAAATTCAATAGACAATATCTCCAAATAAATTGGATAAAAAAATAATGTATATTTGATTTCTATTTGTATATAGTTAGTTCTATATTATTTTCTTTAAAGGATTCTATAAAAATAAATTAAGAAAAGTATTTGTCAAATAATGGAAAATGAATTAAAGTAAATATAAAGCTAAAAAAATTGTAAAAACCATATTAAAAACATTTATACATATAAGTTAACAAATGTAAACCAAGTATCATGGAATAATACAAGTGTAAAAAATTTAAAATACCATTTAACAAGTGTAAAGGATTTATACCCTACATTAAACAAGTGTGTACTAAATTGTAACATGCAATACAAGTGGTATTCATTTCTAAAATTTATCAATAAAAGGAAATTCAAATATATATACACATCTATATTTTTGCTTTTCAATTTTCTTTCATATGTTTCAAAATCAAAAACCAAACTAAAAGCAAAACCAGATAAAGAAACTGAAGCAAACAAAATTTTACAAACTATAAAAAAATAGAAACTTGAGCAACAAATCTTTCTACAAACTTTTATAATCCATAGCCTGGAAGCTCAAAGCAAGATCAGACTTTAGTTCAACATCAAAGCAACTAAGTTCTGATCAAAACTGAAAATTTAAACAACTTCTTGCATTACAAACTGAATCAAGAAAAGGTCAGAGCATTCAAACCCGGATGAGTTTTCAAGTTCAAACCAAATTCAAATTTAGGCTTCTTTTTTTGTTCACAGACAGGTGAGTAAACAATATAACACTTGTTTAATATGTTGCGTGTGATGTATATGTTATATAATGATGTGAAAATTGTTTGCATGAGTGAATTTTTGGCTTGCATGTTATATGTATATAGATTTATAAGTGTGCATGTCTGTAAACACAATGCATATCTCTGTTCTTATATTGACAGACTAAATCTTGAACAAAAATCAAGTTCTCTTCATACGATCTCTTATAGGCCGAGGAATTTAAAAAATTATCTTTGTTTAAGCATAATTAAAGTTTTAAAAACATATTTTTGTGAAATAAGTTGGAAAATTTTATGAAAATAAGAAGAAAAGTAGATAACTTAAGAACATGTTAAAATCAATCATCATGGTTTGTCGATTCATGTATATAACCTGAATCTCTTTTAAAAACTACGATCTTTAAAATGAAAATCACAATTTTTAGTTGGATTTCGAGCGAGTAATTTGAGGTTGATCAGATTTTGGTTTTTGCGGCTTTTCTGGCGATCGAGGGGTGAAGAAGCCTAGAGATCGTCATTGAAGGAGGTCAGGGTTAAGACGAGCTCAGGAAAATTATCAGGTGGGTTAATAGTCTACGGTGGCGGCGGCGTTGGGTCGAAGTAGGGTTCAAAGCCTAAAGTTGGTCGAGGTCGGAATATTTGGCTGTTGCATCATCTATGATGGATCGGGAAGCATCGGACCTGGGGGAAAGGCTGAGTGGATGGTCGGCGGAGGTGTAGCCGAAGTTTCGTGATCACCGGTGAACCGTAGTGGTGATGCTGGAAATTTTTTGGTGATCAACTTTGTTCCCGGGTTAATTCGAATTGCTCGATTTCGAATTGATGGGTTTTCGAGTTTTCTGAGTTGTCGGGCAGGTCGACGATGATGTCACCGATGCGGTGGTGGCGGCAATGATGACCAAACCGTCGCCGTCGATCTGTGCACCTACACGTTGGATTTGGGTGTGTCAGAGTTTGGTTTGGGAAGAAGGTCTGCATCTCAAAGTTGATTTTGGGGTAGCAACGTGGTGGCTCGAGATGGGCTTCGGTTCTTCACGCGTATGTTTTGTTAATAGTTTTAAATTTAAACTATAACTAAGATTTCTTTAAAAAAGGGGAAGTTTTCACGGGGGCAACTTGGAATGGGTTCCGGGTTGAACCGAAGTAAAGGTTTTTAACTGTTTTAAAGATGTGAATATAAAAGTAGTTTTAAAATTTTAAGTAAATCAAGTTTAACTGATTTTTAAAATTTATTTCTTTGTATAATAATGTTTATGAATATTTGTTTATTATATATTTTACTTAAATTAAGTTGATTCTTAAGTTTATTTTAAACCTAATTTAAGTATGTAATTAAGAAGTTAATTTTAAGGATAAAATGACGTAAATTTATATGTTAACGACAATTAAGTGATTAATGGGTTATCTTAAAGTTAGTTAAGGTCTTTGGTGATTAAAGACTATTTAAATGAATTAAGGAGAAATTAATCAATTGTTGATTAAGGATTAATTAGTTAATAATTAAGGATTAATTAATTAGTAATTAGAGATTAATTACTTAAATGATTAATTACTTAATGTAAGTAAATAAAGGATTAATTTATTGAGGGTTAATTAATTTAATTAGCAATTAAAGTTAATTTAATTAGTAATTAAATTTAAATTAATTAATATTAAAGGTTAATTAATGATTGGAGGATAATTAATTTATAATTGAAGGTTAATTAATTTAAGGATGATTAACAAATGGGATAATTACTTAATGGAAGAAATTATGGATAATTAATTTAGATGGATAATTAAAGGGTGATTAATTAATTAATGGATTGTCATTAATTAATGTTAAGGAAGCAAGATTTAAAAGTAATTAAATTGATTAGAAATGGTACAATAAATTTATCCTGCTTATAGATGATTAGGATATATTGAATAACTTAGATTATGTGATATCTCTGATATGTGACTTGTGATGCTTTGTGATATGGATACTTCGGTTGAATCTGTGTGGGATTCTATCTGAGATGAACTGTTGTGTGAATATGAAATCCTAAATATAAATTTTATTGTTTAAACTTAAACAATTTGACTTAAAGAATGACATTGGATTCGAAGAGACCGGGGTCGGGTATCAGTAAATACCCAAAACCACTTCGATTTGTAATCTATAATAATTTATAGATTTGGTATGTGAAATCAATAGGCTGGAATAGAATAATTTAAGAAAATTGGACAATTGAAAATAATTAAGGGTACTTAAGGATCGATTTGTAAAATAAGTGTTGACTATAACAAGCTATGAACTCGTGGCAAGTACGAGTTGCCCCTGGAATTCAAATATGTTTATAACTTAGTGTTTTCAAGTTATACGAGTTTACTCACGCTGGTTTCCAGCCTGACCCGAGTGTTATTTTGATGTAATGCCCGAGTCAGACCGAGTATTACAGATTTACAGGTTAGGACGTTTTGGAGCTCAGAAGACGAGCTGGATGGTAGGAACGTAAGGAGTTTACCGTTGGGTAGTTAAGTTTGATTTGGTTATAGTTTGGGATAGTTTGATACAGCTATCTAGTCTATTTGTAAATAGTTGTAACTATGATAAATTGTATATAACTCTGATGTATTATTGTAAAGTAACAATTACAGCTTTCTTTGTAAATGCAAATATTCTGATATTGTATATTGATCCACTGCGAATGTGAGATGTTGTTGTTTTTTTGTTCTTCTTATACCTTCTTCTTCTTCTTTTCTCTAACAATCTGATCGGCGTTCGATTGCTCAGCACTTCTACCATGAACATATTAGTGTCGAATCTCGAGGTCGAAAATTTTGTGTCGTTACACCATGGCCAAGTTCGACCGATCGGTCAAACTTGCCTTAGGGGTCATCGACCTGTAGGTCAACCCGCCTATGGGTAAGAAGTGAAGAAGCTTCTTCTTCGTACCGTGTTATTTTTAATACATCGTTTTTGATTCTTGGCTCTGTCTGGTCCTTTCATTCTCCCATTCGATGGCTCCTATTCAGCCTATGATGCGGTTGCATCCTATTCAACCCCCAAATCTTACAGTCTGAGATTAATTCTACTCCTATAAATAAGACCCTGGGCCTAACACTTTTTCTCATTCTAGATTTTCTCCACTTGGGTTCACCTTTTCAGGAAGGACCCTAAACGGAATAATTTTCCAAGGAGAAAATTTTTTAATACTCTTTTTGGATCCAAGAAGACCTAAACGGAAGAGCTTAGAACCATAGGTGAGTAATTATAATTATTTTAGATTTCTTTAAGTAATTAAGAATAATAGAGTTTCAAATAATTGCAGATTCACTACGATATTGAAATTACCCTTTTAAGTAGTTTATTTATATTTTTAGAATTATTTTTAGTCTATTTCTTTTAGCTATTCTTTTAAGTTAATTTTAGTTTATTTCTGTTAATTATAGCTTTTCCGTTTATTTACAGTTTAATTACAGTATTTTAATTTATTTACGGTTATTTATGCGTTATTTGCATCTTTTCCCTACACTTTGGATTTTCTTCTATTTTCAATTTTCTTTTATTTCTCCTTCTTCTTCACGTATGGATTAGAGTAGATTAAACGCGAATTTGAATTAAACTATAAGAATACTGAAACAACGGAAGATAATATGTAAATTGTAAGGACTGTATTAAAAATGGAATTGGACTGAAATTGTGATGTAAATATTAGAATTAGACTAAATTAAAGAGATTGACCTAGTTATAACTTAGAATTATAACTAAGAAGAGTAAAAGATGAAAGAAGCTTATTTTCATGCTTAGACCTTGGGTTAAGTAATACGCATGATTATCACGTAGGTTATAATAAGAAAAAAAACAAAATGAGGCTTATTTTAAGACTTATGATAAATTAATAAGCAAATATAGTAAGAATAATAACAAAGGATTATTTAAACTAATTTATCTAAGTTAATAAGCAAAGATGAAATTAGGATCCATACCGGCATCATTTCCCTTATGATGTTTATAGTAGATAAGTGGTCAATAGTTAAAAGAAAAGGTCCGTACCAGCATCATTTCCCTTATGCTGTTTAGGGTAGATAAGTGGTCAATAGTTAAAAGAAAAGATCCATACCGGCAGCATTTCCCTTAGGACATGCTTATGCTGTTTATGGTAGATAAGAGATCAATAATCAAAAGATTAAATCATGAGGATTTAGACAGGCATTCCCTATTTTCTATGTACACGACCTCTCACAATGGCCTGAAGTGAGATGAGGGCACACTTATGCTGTCTAAGGTAAATAAAAGTTCAAAAGAGGGAGCAATTGATAGTGTGAACCGGTGATGATGAGTGTGCGACATCGATTAGGGGAGATAAATTGCTATTGAATTCTAAGCACTTAGTATGTGTGTCTTTCGTGGACACCATTACCTTCTGTGTAGGGAGCTATATAATGTCTAGTCCACAGTAGACACTTTTCATTTCATTCGTAGACACCATTTCTGTGTAAGGAGCTATATTGCGTTTAGTTCGTAGTAAGGTCTATGGAGTAGCTGGCCGATCAAAGGGTAGAATTAGGATTTCAGCCTAATTATAGGATTAGGAATTCAGCCTAATCAAAACAGCTATCAAAGACAAGTGTAAACAATCAAAATTAATAAATTGTGTTAATTTAGTTAAATCGTATTTATTACAGCTTATTCCTTCTTCATATTTCCTTTGTTTCCTTTTATTTACGAGAACTGTTGTACAGTCTATTACTTTTACTTTACTTAAAGATTCTTGTAATTACTATCATTCGCTAGACTTTTAGTCTGACCCACTCTTCTATTTTCCCCTTCCCCTGCATAGGCAATCAGGGGCAAGGAAAGTAGACCACAGCTTCATGGAGACATGCTAGAGATTCTATCTTATATTTCTTTCCTCCGGTTCTAGTTTTAATTCTTTTGTTGCACTGTTATTTTAAGAGGGATGTATTGTACTCTGATATTATTTGAGACTTTGGGTTTTTTATTTCGTGAGACTTGTATGGGTTATTTTTCATATAGTGTACTGGGTATTTGGTGACTTATTTTATCATCTTATATTATGGAATTTGATTTTTAGCAAAATACTATAATTGTTTGCGCTTCATTGTTGTTGTTATTGTTGTTTTTATTATTATTGCTATTACTATTATTATTATTATTTAATTTTTGTCTTGTAAACCTTAGTCTTTGCTAGTTTTAGTTATACCTACGATGCACCATGCTTTTTAGTGCGTCCTTTTGGGTATGCTCGGAGGTGTGGGGTATTAAATACGGTATCAAAGCCTATGGTTACCAGATTCCTAAAAACTTGTTTTAAAATAAAGTATTTTTCCAAAAGCAACATATTTTTAAGTAGCACATCTTCAAATCAGAAGTATTTTTAGAAAGAAACTCTTAATATAGAAGTAATTCTTTAAGTACAAAAGAGTTTTTATAAAAAATCCCCTTAAAAGTCTAGTTTAATCTCCCTTCGATTCATTCCTAAACTATCCTTTTCTTTTCGTAGAATGGCAGATGCCCTAAACCTTCCCAAGGAAATTCTAGTCCTAGCTTGGTTTCATAGGTATATACAGCCCATGACTTTAGAGGTGCACGGGCAAGCGCCCAACCTAGCACCAGCGGGTGGGAATCCCATCAACCCACCTACCTCTATCAATTTCTCTAAGCTTTGGAAGGATTTTGCGAGTTTGGGTGGAAAGACTTTTTCTGGTAAGGAGACTTTTGTGGAGGCGAGAGCTTGGCTTTGAGACAGAGAGGATATTCGGACTATTGGGTTTGGATGATCAACAGCGAGTTCAGCTAGCATCTTGGCAGCTGAAAGAGGAGGCTTCATATTGGTAGGAGGTCGTCAAGTTAGAAGGAAGTGTGGTGACTTGGAATGGATTCCAGGAGCGATTCGATAGGAAGTTTTTTGTCTCAAGCAGAGGAGAGGTTTAGTTTTTAATTAATTTAAAGCAAGGGAGTTCATCGGTGAAGGAGTACATCAATCAATTCAATGAATATTCGTGGTTTGGAATGGAGTTGGAGAATACGCCGCACAAGAAAGCTATGAAATTTGCGAAGGGATTAAATCAGCCTCTTTAGAGATTGTTGTTGACTCACGTTCCGATGGGAGCTACTTATGAGTCTTTAGTAGAGATGGCCCTTATGCCCGGTGCAGCTAAGGAGGGAGAGTTTAAGCCCTAAGTCGGAAAGTGCAAAGGAGAAGTAGAGGGAAGATAAGTAGGACGAGGATAAAAAGAAAGGAGGAGGACCACAAAAGCAAATAAAAAAAAACGAGAAGTGCAAGAGTTGTGGGATTGTTGGCCATTATGCATAGGATTGTAGGAAGGTGTAACGACCCGTAAAATTCGATAATTTAATTTGGTTGAATTTACAAAAAATTTGTAATTAAATTTAGGAAGAAATATTTTTTTTTATAATTTAGACTGAAGTAAATGTTAAAAATGAAATTGCAATTAATTGAAACAGATTGTAAAGTTATAATTGATTGAAACTAGTAAACGGGGAAACGAATTCAAAGTTATATTTACTGATGAAGTAATACGTAATAAATTGAAAATTTATACAATCAATGCTAGATAAGTAATTGCAATGTTGTTGTTGATAATAAACATTACTTTAATGATTATTAATATAGTAATGGAAGTGTGAATGACAATTTAATAGAAACATAAATTTATTTTAAGGAAACAAGAGATATATTGAACGAATTGATGAATTAGTATAAATTTAATGGTAATTGGATGAAATCAATATCATATGAGTCATTGCAACATTTGTTTGTAAACTACAAACCTATTAAATGTGATTTAGGGAAAATAGTGACTTTTATTATTTGTTACAAGTTTACTTAGGCAATTAAACTTTGATTGGGAATAAATTGAAATTAAAAATTAAACTTGGTATTATATTTATGAGTTTAAGACAAATATTACAAGATATGAATGTAATAAGATGCATAGAAATGTTTGTTTACTTTGTAAATTTATAAATGATGTAATAAAAGAATGGAACCAAGATGGAATGATTTATTTGGTTTAAATCTTAATTAATGTGTGCATTAATTTATAATGGGATATAAAAGGGTAAATTAATAATCTAAAAGGATGACTTACTAATAAAATAATGTATAATAACTGGAAAGAAAATTAAGTATGAATGTGAGAAAATTTGGCAATAGTGCAAAACTTTAATCATTTACCCATTCATTTAATGCATTGAATTAGATCTAAATCAAATTACAACATTTGGTTATTAATAATATCGTATAAGGGGATGGAAATAAAGTTTTCACTATATATTGGAATTCAATACGATAATTGGATTAATTGCAAATGAATGAAATTAAATATTTAATTATTTCGCTAATAGAAATTAAGTTAAGATGGGAGAATATTAACATAATTGATTTGAATCAAATGCTAATTCCATCTGTTTGATAATAATGAATTGAATGATAGAATGAAAGGTAAATTAAATAGAATTATTGAAATTAAATTTATAATTTCTGCATATAATGGAATTTAGGCTAACAATGAAAACTGATAAATCTATCAACTCTAAATTGATTTTTAAATTTGTTTTAATCCTTGTAAGTGATTGAGAAATCAAAAATGAGAAAAAATTTCAATTATAGAATTGAAATTTAAGATTTGATTTTATTAATTAATTATAAATTTATTTAATTAACTGGAAAAATAGCCATTTTGGCCACTGACTCGGATTTCGACAAAACCAGTTTCGTCGGATCCGTAACGGTGAATTATTATAGGATTTCAAGTTTAATAACGATCAGGCTTGTCGTTTGATCGTATGGGCTTGAAACGCCTTGAAATCAATTGAAACCAATTTGAAAAATATTGATTTTAGCATAACTTCTTCATACGATGGAATTTGGACTTGAAACCTTTTCCATTACGTTTAAAATATTTTAAAACATCTATTTTGATATATGGGTTGACCCAATTTTGTTCCGGAGTCGAAACGGGCTTTTCGGGCCATATATCGTCCAGCGCGTACATCCAATCGATCCGATCCATTATATTTCAACCCTACCTATAAATACCCTGTTATAAACCCTAGCCTATCTCTATTTCTCATTTGTCTACGCGTACAATTTCTTTCACCTTCTCATTTCAATGGCAGACAAATACCTAATATCAATTGCAATTCAAAAATCAAATTGAAATGTCAAACTACTCAAAAAAAATTTAGGAAAATTATATATCGCAGATCTCAACAATTCAAATCTGCGTCTTTCGTCTGTTTCCTGAAATAAGGCATAATTCACCGAGAATTTTCAGCCAAAGGTCAAATTTTTGAAACCCTAAGGCTAAATTGGAGCTTTTTGATTTGTGATTCAATCGGCGAAATCAACTTATGGGTTTTGTGGAGATTTGCATCTGGAGTTGATTCGTGGTGGTTGTATCACTTATCGTTGAGGGAGGCGAGTGGAATTTCCGTTTTAGGGTTCGAAGGCTCGGTTTTGACGTGGCGGCCGGAGAAGTTTGTCGCGACCGGACCAGCGTCAGTTGATGGGAGACGTCAAGAGGCGAACGTGGATGGTCCTTCCATGGTGATCAGCGGCGTCTAGGGGTTGTAATCGGCGGTCAAAGCTAGGCAGGGGACGTGTTTCTTGGGGTTCGGTGCTTCCGTGTGTCGCGACCTTTGCTGGAGAAGACGCGTGCGATTTGAGGGATGACGTGGCCGCCTCTGTTTGGGTGATCCATTAATTTACTTACTTTTATTTCAATTTTTATTCAAACGTTCTAACTTTAATAACTCTCACATACGATATCCGATTTACGCGCGGTTTCTTTTGTAAGGATCGTATTGAAATTTTTGACATTTTGGTGCTGGGTTGGATGAACTTTGAGACCGTTCAATTTTTGGATTTAAATTGGATTTAAATTCAAAAGATGAGTGTTTTAACCCACTCACAATTTCTAAAATTTCTTATGTATGTTAAATTAATTTCTGATGTGATTAGAAACTTATTTATTGCTATTTGTATATTTTTATCATCATTACAGTTGAAATTGAATTTATTGAACTAAATTGATATTTAATTTATTTATTGCATATAAATTACCAGTTAAATTTTCATTTAATTTATTATTGAATATAAATTGCTAGTTCATACCTGTTGTTTATTATCCATTATATATTGATGCTATTGATTGAATTGGATGATGATTGTGATTGATGGTTGATGATTGATATTGGATGAATGGATGTTGTATTTTATATTGTTTTAAACTGCAAATTTTTATGCACTTTATTTCATTCGGGATTGCGACTTGAAATTATATATAACCGTATTTTTATTTTAAATTGCAAATTGAATTGATAAATATCTGTATCACTTGGCCATAAGATAGAAAATTATATACAGACACCATCGGCCTATACATATATATATATATATATATGTATATATATAAATATTTTGAAATGATTTCTATGGTTTTGGATAGAACTATACGGTTTAAATAAATATTGATTCTTTTTGATATTATATAAAAATATTTTATATATAGTTAAATTCATGTGTTTAAGCTATGTATAAACCTGTTTAATGAAAATAAGTTAACTAACGGAGTTTGATTTATTAAAATAAATATGGTTAAGTATTTGAATCATATTTTTATATAGAGGTTATAATAATTTAAATAAATTAAGATTTGGAAGATAAAATATGAAATGGATGTGAATTAAATTGTTTAAGAAATTTACTCGAATAAAAATTTGATTTGAAATTTAGATAAATTTGAGATTTTATGAAATTAAATTTATTTAAGAATTAAACCAATAAGGTTGATGTGAAATTTATTAAATTGGAAAATTTAAAAGGTATAATTATTATAACTCGATTTTTTGGTCTAGGTGGATTGAATGATTATTTCAATTATAAAGAATTGAAGACAATATCTAGTTATTTGTAATTTGAGTTTTATTTAAATAGTAAGGGGTTTATTATATAAAATATTTCAAAACTAAATAATAGGAAATTTAATGGTTGAATCGAAATTATCAAATCTAGTTTTGAAATTTTGGAATATTTAAAGACTTGAAATATATCAAAATTGAAATATTTATAGAAATTGAAATGTTTCGAAGTTAAGAATTTCAAAGCATTATGTTTAAAGGTGTTAAAATTTCAAATGTTTGGTTTTGAAGTATAAAATTTAGAAGTGATTTGATTTTTGAAAAAGGGATATATTTGAAATAAAACGATATTATATTGATTTAAAATAAAAGGGATATCATATTGATTTGGTTTTTAAATTGGAAATGATATCGTATTTATATGGTTTTGAAATAAATATTATATCTTGGTTTTGAAGTATAAATTATTTTGAAGTGAACGCGGTGTTATAATAACGTTGGATTGTTAAAGAGACCGGGATCAGAAGTTGTCATACTCTCTGCCAACTCCGAAAACCACTTTAACATTCCTGTACGCGGTGGAGATTCCAGAATGAAGTAGAATGGCGGCGGCGTTTCCTTTGAGGTAAATACGTGGACCCGACTCCCGTGAATTGGCATAAGGTGGCCAAAATAGGAGCGATTGATGGGCTAATAAGGTAGCACCTTTGATCGGACACATTCCTTCGATATTATATTTTGACTTTTGGATTTATTCTGTGGCCACTTTTGAATTTTGATTTGGGGGTGTGGCTCGAGGTGGATGGTAGCTGCGCGCTACGCGTTACCATCGGCCCGGAAGCGTAATTGGTATATCTGCCCTAGCATTACCTAGTTCTGCCGTGTCACCTACCCTAGCGCTCCTTGTATGAGTTTGACTTGTGTCGTACTTATGGAGTATCCTCTGGTAGCCTCCCGATCAGGAGGTATTACAGTACTGTAATTGGCACTATTACATGTTAAGGGGAATATTGGGTCACTCCTTAACGCTATTTAAAAGTAAGTTTATTTTACTAATAGACATTATTATAATAGCGAAATATTACTACATATTAAATAGTTTAACGGATCCTTAGGAGATGTGAATCTCGAGCATCTCTTGAGTTACTGCACTCATGTTAGACACTGGATAGGAGATGTTAAATCCCGTAAACATCTCTGACGCCGTTACACTCATATTATTTACCGTTGATTTAACTTACATAATAACTTTTAGTTCTGACTCGAGTGTTTTATCTTTTCAATTCGCTCGGGTCAGCCTGAGCATTTCAGGAATGGAAGGCCTTATTTCTAGAGGACGAAGACGAAGATTGAATTATTACTATTATCTATTATATTATTCCACTAAACCATTTTATTCTGCTGCATTATTAATATTCTCTGGTAAGTGTAACTCTGATATGTATTGTGTAAATAAAATTGAATATTTTGTAAAAACAGCTTCATGAACAGTATATTTGATTATTATATTTTATCGTTCCACTGCAAGATTCTGTTTTATCCTCTTTCATTCTCTCTTTTTCTTATTTACCCCATAACAATCCGCCCTTCTGTATGGTTTAAGTCTGACGTGTGTGGTTTATCGTCGATTTAAAGCGTACAAAAAGGCAGGGCGTTACAGAAGGCAGCAATGAAAGGGAAGTATTTCTATTGTGGACAGACTAGCCACTTTTGTAAAACCTGTTCTCAGAAGGTGAGGCATGTAGCAAGCGCATATATGGCATAAATAAGGCTTTCGGTGCAGTGCCTTCTAGCAATGGACCGGATAGAGGTAGGAAAATTACTTTAGAAGTTTTTATTTTATTATTTCTGATTATTCCATACAGTCTCTTTTTGATTTTGGAACATCACACTCTTTTATCTCTAGTTCTCTTGTGGATTTCTTGCACTTAGACATTTCTTTAGTAGTAGACCCCATTGTTGTTTCAAACCGCATAGATGGATCGACACCCTTGCCTATGGTTTGTAGGGGTTTGAAAATTTATATCCTAGGCATAGAATTTAACCGCGATGCTTATGTATTGGGATTCTCGGGTTAGGGGATGATTTGAAAATGGACTAGGTATCCACTTGTGAAGCAATATTTGGACTGCGAAAGGAGAGTCGTTGGATTAGAGACATGTAGTGATAAGACTCTCGAGGTCTCTTGTGACCCACAAGGGTCAGTCATGTTGAGCTTCCTTTATTCTTTTGATTCATCAATAGGAAAGCAAGATTCTATTCCGGTCATTTAATTTTTTTTTAGACATTTTAAGGAGGTTCTTCGTACACTTTGTGTTTAACAGTCGAGAGCAAAGTTTTAGAAGTGTCACTTTAGACGTAAGGAAGTGTGTTTCTTGGGGCATAGAGAAGGTCAATATATGAAAAGAGTTTGAGAAATGGTTATGTACATTTAGGCTCGGATTGTGAAAATCCAGAGAGTGATAGGCTAGGGATTGAAGATGTACAATATATACAATTAATAAGAAAAATAGAAAGCCCATGTGTAGATAATTGCAAAAATTATGATTGTATTACCTTGAGGTAGATATAAGCATACAAGAGGAATAGGAACAAAAGTCTTTAGTAAGAAAATGAGATTTCCAAGGTTTAAGGAGGATACTCCTAGGGTACTAAATAGGAAAATTCAATTTATGTCTAGCTCAATAAAATATAATTGTTCGAATTGAAATACTTTCTTCTAGAAAATAAATATGGGGTTTTTGGAAATTTGCATGAAATTTAAATTGGTTTTCATATGATATAAGTTTTGTTAAAAGTAAGATTCTTTTTGAAGATTTATATCTTTCTAGTTTCTTTGTAGAAAAAAAATCAATATAAAAATCTTGAGCTTATTAAGTGTCGAAAATGTAGGTTACAACAATTATTATTGTAATAGATGTTTTCGTCAAAAATAAAGGGAGCAAAGACTATAACACTATTGCTATAGTAGATGGCTCCTAAAGGAAATGTTTTTACATAGTATATAATATTTATTTATTTTTGAATCCATGCAATAGTCTTTTTGGGTTGTAGTAACGGTGTTTTATGCAATATCCATTTTAACCCAAATAAAAATGTATTTTAAAAAAAGATATTTCTAATAATAGAAATAAAGTGATTTGTGAATTCACTTACTATTTGAATAATTATAAGAAAATGTTTTGTGGTTATGGATATATTAAACGGCTTAGAAAATGAGTTTTTCTAAAAAGAAAAATGCGAGTTATATATTAGAAAATTAATATATATATATATATATAAATTAAACATACTCTAATCTATTGGAGTGAAAAAAATAATGGTATAATTTTCTATGGAATCAATAAAATTGTTTTGTCCAAGTTGTAGGAAATACATGAAAGAGATGTACAAGGTATGTGAAGCACTATATTTTGTATAGCCTATTTTGAAAAATATAAAATAAGTTCCTTTTAATTTCACATAAACATGAAGTCCGCTTGTAAAGGATTCATAGAAGGTTTTAGCAGTAATAATTTATCATAAGAAAGGTAGTTCCAATACATTAAGGTATATAGCTATTAGGTGTAATAAGAAGATGTTTTAAAAATATGTGAGACATTTTAAAGGTATTTTAAAGAAATATGGTTTAGTAAAAAAGAAAATAAGTTCTTGGAAGCAAAAAACTTAATAACAATTAAATTTAAAAATTCAAAATTTTATAGAAAGCTGCAAAAGTCTTTAAAAGAAAAGAGAAATAAGTTTTAGACTTAGAATTTGGAGGTTTTCCTCTCTAGGTTTGGGAAATAAGATAAATTCAAAGGCTGTAAGCATGCAAGTCTAGAAAGAAAAATTGTTAAGCAACCAAGTATTTTTGAATTTAATAGAAACTTAAAAATAAAACTTTTAAAGATAAAGATTTTTGTATTTGATATTTTAGAAATTTAGAAACCTTAGTTTTTGAAACGATAAATACCAAACCAAACTTATAAGTGTGGGGTAGATAGGAGCCATTTCCTAGATATGACAGAAAAAGGTGTAAGGATATAAAGGAGACGGTAGTGATTACCTTTAAAAGTAATAAATGGAAGTCCCCGTAAAGTGTATCGGACACTAATGAGAACTTAGTAGTGTTGATTCATGTGTGCAGACTAAAGAAGAACAATAAAGTGAAATTAGTAAGATTGTAAGGAACACATTATTATGGACGTGTATATTTGATTAGGAGAAAATTCGTACTTCCTATCCTGATCTTTTGGATAGTAAGTTTTAAAATTTCCTATTTCAATATTTAGTTTTGAATAGGTTCTTTTCCCTTATTATCCTTTGGGAGGGTAGATCTTAGGATTCGACCTATGGATGGTAGGATTTGGTGTAAAAATGTTATTAGAACATGTTATGAATGATGGATGCAAGTGTTTGCTAGTGGATGCTAATGGACACATATACTTACACTAGGCACTATTATCTCTTAGGGATCGGCCTAACTAAGACACTAGAGCATATGCATATGGATGTGTGCACATTTTATTTTATTTTTCATTATTACCATAAATGGATGCTTATCACATGATTGTTGCATTTGGATGGTGTTTGATGCACGCATATAGAACTATCAATTATCATTAGGAATTTTTGCATTCATTAGGATACATAGCACGGGCATTATTGCATAAAAGGAGGTCAACCGAATCAGTGGATCACCTAATCTTTTGCATTAGTTATGGACATTAACATTACACTAATTTCATAAGTAACATAAATTGCATTAGAAAACTTAAGGACAATGGATGAATGGTTGATGATTTAGCAGTTGGGTGTAGATATTGGATGAAAAAATTTAGCACGTTCTTTTATCCTTAGAGATTTTGGGGACAAAATCACTTAAGGAGGGGAGAATGTAACAACCTAAAATTTAACCCGTAATAATTAATATGTTAATTAATGAAATGATAAAATAACTTGGTGAAATTATCAGAATTGAGCCAAGGGAGTCGCACCGTTGTGTCTGTGGTAATTTTCTGGTCAATTTCCATATGCAGAATGTCAGAATCCAGGTCAATATGGAGAAGACACGCACGAAACAAGAATAAAACTATGTAGGGAGGTCGACCTAGCGGTCGATCATCCCAAGGCCTAGGTCGACCGGCCGGTTGACCTAGCCTTAAGGGCGATCGACTTGTAGGTCGACCCGCCTGTGGGTAAGAAGCAAAGAAGCTTCCTCTTCGTACCCTGTTATTTTATTATGTCATTTTTGATTCTTGGCTCCATCTAATTCTTCCATGCTCCCATCCAATGGCTCTATTCAACCTAAGACGTGGTTGCATCCTATTTAACCACCAAATCAAACAGTGTGAGATCCACTTCTACCTCTATAAATAAAATCCTAGGCCTAACACTTTTTCTCATTCTAGATTTTCTCCGCTTGGGTTCACCATTTTAGGAAGGACCGTAAAAGGAATAATTTTCCAAGAAGAAAGTCTTTTTAGTAAAAATATTTTAATACGCGCAAATGGATCCAGGAAGACCTAAAGGGAAAAGATTAGGATGAGTGATTGTAATTATTTTAGATTTCTTTAAGTAATTTACAATAATAGGGTTTTCAATAGTTGTAGATTCACTATGATTTTTGGAATTACCTTTTTAAGTAGTTTATTTACAATTTTGGGAATTATTCTCAGTCTATTTTTTTAGCTATTCTTTTACTTAATTTCAGTTTATTTCTGTTAATTATAGCCTTTTCATTTATTTACAGTTTAATTATAGTATTTTAATTTATTTACTGTTATTTATGCATTATTTATATCTTTTTCCTACGCTTTGGATTTTGTTCTATTTTCAGTTTTCTTTTTTCCCCTTCTTCTTCACGTATGGATTAGAATAGATTAAACACGAATTTGGATTAAACTATAAGAATACTAAAACAATGGAAGATAAGATGTAAATTGTAAGGACTGTAATAAAAATGGAATTGGACTGAAATTATGATGTAAATATTAGAATTAGACTAAATTAAAGAGATTTGCCTAGTTATAACTAAGAATTGTAATTAAAAAGAGTAAAAGATGAAAGAAGCTTATTTTCACACTTAGACCTTGGGTTAAGTAATAAGCATGATTATAACGTTGGTTATAATAAGAAAACAGAACAGAATGAAGCTTATTTAAGACTTAGGATAAATTAATAAGCACAGATAGTAAGAATAATAACAAAGGCTTATTTAAAATAATTTTTCTAAGTTAATAAGCAAAGATGAAAGTACGATCCATACTGGCAGCATTTTCCTTATGCTGTTCAGGATAGACAAGTGGCCAATAGTTAAAAGAAAAGGTCCGTACCGGCAGCATTTCCCTTATGCTATTTAGGGTAGATAAGTGGTCAATAGTTAAAGAAAAGTTCTGTACCAGCCGCATTTTCCTTATGCTATTTAGGGTAGATAAGTGGTCAATAGTTAAAAGAAAAGATCCATACCGGTAGCATTCCCCTTGGGACATGCTTATGTTGTTTAGGGTAGATATAGGTCAATAATTAAAAGACAAAATCATGGTGATTTGGACAAGGGACGCAACTAGATTTTGTTTAACAGGGAGCACTATGAACATCATTCTCTATTTTCTATGGGAACGTTTTCTCACAATAGCCTGAAGTGTGACGAGGGCGTGCTTATGATGTCTATGGTAAATAAAAGGTCAAAAGAGGGAGCAATAGATAGTGCGAACCGGCAATGATTGCGCGTGCGGCATCGGTTAGGGGAGATAACTCGCTATTGAGTTCCAATCGCTTAGTATGTGTGTCTTTTGCAGGCACCATTGCCTTCTTTGTAGGGAGCTATATAATGCCTAGTCTACAGTGGATACTTTGTGTGTCATTCGTAGACAACATTTCTGTGTAGCGAGCTATATAGCGCCTAGTATGCAGTAAGTGCTATGGAGTAGCAGGCCGATCAAAGGGTAGAATTAGGATTTTAGCCTGCTATAGGATTAGGAAGTCAGCCTAATCAAAGCAACTATCAAAGACAAGTGCAAACAATCAAAGTTAATCAATTGTGCCAATTTAGTTAAATCATATTTACTACCATCTTAATCCTTCTTCATATTTCCTTTGTTTCCTTTTATATGCTAGAACTGTTGTAAGGTTTATTACTTTTACTTCGCTTAAAGATTCTAGTAATTACTATCATTCACCAGACTTTTAGTCTAACCCACTCCTCTATTTTCTCTTTCCCCCCATAGGCAATCAAGGGCAAAAACCACAACTTTTTGGAGATTTGTTGGAGATTCTATCATGTATTTCTTTCCTTCAGCTCCAGTTTTTAGCTCATTTTTTGAGTTGGTATTTTGAGAGGGATGTATTGTACTCTAATATTATTTAAGACTTGGGTGTTTGATCTCACAAGACTTGTATGGGTATTTTTTCATATGATGTACTGGGTATTTGGTGACTTATTTTTATCATCTTATGTTCTTGAATTTGATTTTTAGCAAAATACTATAACTATTTCCACTGCTTTATTATTTTATTGTTATTATTTAATTTGTGTCTTGTGAATCTTAGTCTCTACTAGTTTTAGTTATACCTACAACTCACCATGCCTTTTAGTATGTCCTTTTGGGTATACCTAAGTTGTGGGGTGTTACAGATATGTTGAGGTTAGAGGAGCTATAAGTTAAGTAATGGGCAAAAGTGCCCCCTCCAAAACCTAGGAATTACTTTATTTGATCTTTTCTTATAGCATGTTGGATAAAAATATTTTGATCTTTATTATATAATATTCAAGCCAGACCCTTTGTGTAGTTTACCAAAAATAGTTATCCTGATTTCAGCAGCAAAATCAATAAGTTTTCTAAAAAACATTAAATCATCAACATACAGTAGGTGTGTTATCACTAGTCTAGTTGGACATACTACTTTAACCAACTTCAATTTATGTGCTTCATTCATCAGATAAGTATAACACTCCATTGCAATAGTGAATAAATAAAGGAATGTCGGCTCTCCTTGTCTAAGACCCATATTACTCATAATAAAACATTTTAGAATTCCATGTATTAGAACAGAAAAGGTGGGTGAGTTAATACACTTAAATATCACATTTACGAAATAAGTAGGGAATCCCATTTCCACAAAATAGTAGATAAATTGTCTGCTTATTCATTATAAGCATTTTGTAGATCCACTTTCATGCAGTGCTTGTCTACCTCTTTTTAATAAATTCTCTCCACAATCATATGCTAATAGAGTTTTCTCACCAATATGTCCACCACTAATGAAAAGAAGTTTGATTTTTAGATATTACATATGGTAAGAAATGCTTCAATTTATGATGTAGCACTTTGCTTAGTAGCTTATAGTACATATTATAACAAGAAATAGTATTGTATTCTATAATATTACTGTATTCTATAATATTACTTGATATATCATTTTTTGCATTAGGAGCAAAAAAGTATGCTTAATTCCATTTGGCAATTTACTGGATGCAAACATATCAGAAACATAAAAAATCATATTTAATGTCTTCCTAATGTAATTTCATAAATTTTGCATTTAATCTATTAGGCCTCGGGTTTTTATGATTACGAACAGAAATATTGCATTATTCACTCCCTCTTAGCCTATTTTTCTTGTCAAATATCTCTAGTTTGCCTCGTTTATAGTAGAAATACATTAAAAATAAGGAATTAAGTATCCAAATTTCTATTAAATAAATCAATTTTATATGATATAGCTTCTTTTTCTGTCTCCTCGGGCTTATAAAGAAGTTCACCCTTATCATCAAATAAAGATTGAATATTAATTCTATGCCTTCTAACTTATATATTTGGGTAAAAAAGAATTAGAATTTGTGTCACCTTGGCGCAACCATTGAACCTTTCCTTTTTTTCTTAAAAATCCAAAATATAATTTGCCGTTGAGCTTGAAATTTATCCATTGCCTGAATCATTTCATCATAAAACCACAGGTTGGTGGGATCACTATCTATCGTTAGTGATAAGGCCTTATATTTCTTTCTATATCTACAAGATAAGAATTTTATCTACGTTTTAGTTTTATTCCGAAGTTTTGAGTAATTTTTTTTGCACTACTATAGTTTGTGTTGAAAGACATAGCTTAGAAACTCCTAAGTTATTGCATTTAAGCCCTATAAAACACATGTATAATATCTTTCTTGCATATAAAAAGTGTTATCGTATCTAAAAGGTTAACCTTTGTGTAACAATCTAGTTTTATGTAATAGTTTGTTAAAGTTATAATAAAGATTAATTAATTAAAATGGATTGTAGGAATTAAAAATGAATAATTTGAATTTATTCAGAAATGGGAATGTTATTATAAAGTAATTAAGGATGAGATTAAGTGGTTTTTAGAATAATTATTTATTTAAAAGAATGTGAAGTAAATTAATGTGAAAATTGTTTAATAAATAGGCTTAAAATGTGAATATTAGATATCTAAATTGACTTAAGTCAAAATACAGGAATAAATTTTAGAAATGTTACAATGTTGGGTAAAGTAATTAAGTATAGTAAATGAAAATTTGATTTGAAATTTTATAGTGATTTGTTCAAAATAGAAAATAGTTTATAAAAAGATATGAAATAATAAAAGCAAATACACACACGCACACACATATCTCTGTGTATATATTTATATATGCATAATTTATTATCCCAATTGTTAGCCCATATCGATGAATTCACGCCCAAGCCCAAAGTTTTAATATCCAAATATTTCATGTGTGAGGACATTTCCAATTCGCGAATTCTCCTTTCATCAAATAATAGTTCACGTATACTTTCTCGAATCACTTTTCTCCTTTCTGAAACCAAAATATAGGAGATTTTCTTCCTTAAAAATAAAATGTTAAAAATCCTTCAATTGAATTTATGTATCTCCATGTTGAATTACATTAACATATACAAAAGAATTATGGATTTGATCACGCTTTCAAGCTCTAGGTGTATTAAGCAGTGAGTAAAGAAGAAAAAGGAAGCTTGAGTATACTGTTGATGTGATGACTTGGAACTTTGAGCAATCTCAATTTAATAATCTGTATTAATAATTTAAATTGATCTAATAATTATCTTTTATAATTTTAATTTAAATTGGCAAATTTATTCTTTTAAAATCAAATAAATAATTTGTTGGTTTATCTTTTAAAAGCTAATAAAATATTTTTTATTTATAGTCTCTGTGTGTGTGTGTGTGTATTTGAAAACCCAAGAGAACCCGGCGGGCCGGTAAACTCCTGAGGAGGGTACAGTAAATCCGTCCGCTAATCCAAGCCCCCATACCCCTGGGTAAATTTATATAGGATGGGGAAGTTCATGGTAGGAATCGAACTTGGGTCTTTTTACCAGAACTCAAGCCTCCTTTCCACTGTGCTGCACCCGTGGACTATATATATTTGTATATATTGTAAATAGAAAATCTTGATTTGAATTTAACAAATATAATTATATTTTCAAATTCTAATATATTTTGATAATTTGGAAATTATAATATAATACTTTTCAAAGACTATTTAAAATAAATAACTATATAGTTTCAAATTATTTAAGGTAAATATTATTTATTTAAATTATATTTAGCTTAAGTTTAAATTTAAATAAAATTAATAAAAAGGGTTTGTTTTATTTTATTTTTAAAATATAGCTTGATAAATATGATTTGGGGATAAATATATAAGTCTAAAATACAATTTACATATAATACACTAATTTATTTAAGTAATATAGGTAATTTATAAATAATAAGATAATCTCTTTTATAAATTATGTAAAATTTGCAAATTGTTATTTTCTAATAATAATTATAATGTATTGTTTTTATATATAGATATAAATAGATTTTAATAAAAATAGAATTGTTATTTCAAATTGAATGTGTTGTTATAAATTGACTTTAATTTGATTTTTAAATCTAATATGAACTTGAATTTGGATTTAATTTTGAAATTCAAAAAATAAATATTTAAAAAAAATATTTGGATTTAAAATATATATAAGCTTCTTATATGTAATTGGTTTTATTTTCTTTAAAATAATTTATATATATATATATATATAAGTATTTGTAAATTAATAAATTAAGTATAAAAGTCTTTATTAATATTTTAAAATAAATACGAATTACTTAAATGACAAGTGCAATAGAATTAAGAAACATTTATAACAAGTGTTAATACATTAACACATTAGTAACATGTGTTAGATAATGAACTAGAGTAAATGATAAATGGTGAATTTTAAAACAAGTGTCATTTTTTTTAACTTTGATTTTCTTTTACTTTTATTAATCACAAATTTAACATATATAAACACATGTTTTCTCACCTTCATTCTTTTCTATCCTTTTCTATTCTAAAGCTAAGAAACGCAATCTTGTAAACCATTCTCAAAAACAAATCCTCATAAACAATCTGATAATCAACATTCTTCTAAAAACCGGAAATCATGATCAATAACTTGTAAATCTCATTTTCAAATCTTTTCAAGCCAAAGCCTGTAAAAAATCTCTCAAAAAAATCAGTGATCATCTTTCCGAAAACCAGAAAATCACAATCTGCAATTCATTTTCAACATCAAAACCTGAGATGAAAATCAACAAAGTATGAACACCTTTTCTTCTAACCTGGAATAAATCAAAGAAACAATTTTAGCATGCAGTTTTCAAAAGCTTTGATCATCTCAGTTTTAAAGATCAAGTTTTCAGTTCCAAATGCAAAGATTCAAATTCAGATTTTCAAGTTTTAAAATCGAAAACATTTTATTCCAGCAACTCAAGTTTTAAAATTTTCAAAAGCTGTTTCTAAAAGGAGAGGCTCTGTTCATCTTTTATCGGTGAGTAAACCTAAATTAAAAAACAGTTTGAATCTGTGATCATAACTAGATTGTTTTGTGATG
Organism: Allium cepa; assembly: GCA_030765085.1. NCBI lineage: Eukaryota > Viridiplantae > Streptophyta > Magnoliopsida > Asparagales > Amaryllidaceae > Allium > Allium cepa. The sequence goes on from CM060932.1 coordinate 116,262,075, forward strand.
TATTATCTAGGAATATGGTTGCTTATGTATGTATGTATGTATGAATGCATATATGTATATGTATGTTGTGTTGTGTATAAACCTAGAATGCATGCTTGTAAGGATGATTCTTCTCTCTATTTTGAATTAACAGGCTAGATAACAAGTTTAAAAACAAAAATATTTCTTCCAAATCTATATCTAGCTACGATCATTAAATAGAAAAAGATTTTTACAAGGTAAATTCTTTTTAGAAATAGAATCCAGGTGAAATTAGTTAGTTCATAGCTCAAAATATTTTTTTTATAGTATGAACAAATTTAATCAGAAAAGTTAAATGTTTCAATTCCCTGAATTGAATTCATAATTTGATTCATAATTCATAGTTTAATGGGTTTTCTTCGTTTGTCGACAAATGACAAGGCAAGGGAAGTGCGATCGAGGTTGGTGATAGCTTGAAGACCCACGTTCGTGGGAAAAATGGGTGGAGTATTTTATATTGATCGTAGTGGTCGTTTGACGTTGATCTAGGGTTTAGAATATAGTTTGGGATGTCGGCATTCCTGGGACGCCTGAGTCGTCGATGATGCATCATACATGATTTCGAGCATTGGGATAGATACGTGAGTCATTTATGATGCTACGGTCGGAGGGGCATGGATTCGGTCATCTCGTTTGTTATGGCGAACCCCTTTTTGGTCGAGGTGGTTTTGGGTCTGTGTTGATCATTTGCTCGATTTTTTTGGTGGCGGGATCTTTCGATCTGGGTTGTGCTGTTGGCCGTCGAAGTCATCTGAAGTTTGATGAAGACCGAAGGGATGGTCGGAGTTGCTTCTTTCTGCCGTGCACGTGCACGGTGCACCTTTGATGTCTGGCGAAGTTTTATGTTTAGGGAAGAAGCTTGGTTTAGGGTTGTTTCTGGAGGATGAGTGAGGTTCGTCTCGAAGTAGAGGAAGGATGCAAGTTGGTATGAGAGTGTATAGTGGGTTGCTCGATAGTTTGCTTGGGTTTTTGATTGGTTAGCTTGAGTTTGTTTGTTTGAAAAAAGTTTTTAAATTTAAAAGTAAAAAATTTAACCAGGTTTAAAGATTTTAAATTAATTCTTCTTTAAATGTAAATGAAGTAAAAGAATGTAGAACCCAAATTGTTAAGCAAAGGAAAGGTTCAAAGTTTTAAAAGCAAAGCAAAATTAAGTTTCAAAGTTTCAGTATTTATTAAGTTTCCAAAGTAAATTTTATTTAAAAAAAGTTTTAAAGTTAAAGGAAAGTGCTAACAAATTTCCAAAGTAAATTATTTAGCACGCTTTAAATAAGTTTCTAAAGATGTTAAACGTTTAAAAATTGTTTTGTTAAAGAAATTATATATTAGGCAAATTTTTATAATTAATTTCTTAAGTGTTTTCAAAATATAAAAAAATGATGTATTTAATTAAGATAAAGAATTTATCTTTAAAATAATTAAGGTTGTGATTTATTTAGGATAATTAATTAGTGAAACTAATTAAAAGTTAACTAATAAATGTAGTTAGTTAAAGGATTAATTAATAAATGGGATTAATTGATGAATGGTTAATAAATGTAATTAATGTAAGGATCAATGATTAGAGATTTATTAATTAAGTAATTAATTAGTAATTAATAATGGTTAATTAAAGCATAATTACTTAGGGAAGTAATTAAAGGATAGTTAATGAGTGATCATTAAATAGGGATTATTAAATGATTAATTAATATGATTAATTCTAATAATTAATTAGATTAATTAATTAAGGATAATCAATTGTGAAATTGACTAAGTTTAATTACTTAATTAAGGAATCAATTGCTTAATGTAATTAATTGAGCCAATGTGATTAGTTAAAATTAATTAATTAGTTTTAATTAATTTAAGATAATCACTCGATGATTTGATAAGTACAATTACTTAATGTAATTTATGAAGTATAATTACCTAATGAAGTAATTAATGGGAAATTACTGAATGTAACTAATTGAAGAAGTAAAGTAATTTGGTTTTAATTACTTTGTGTAATTAATAAGAAGAATAATTACTTAGTGAAAGTAATTAAGAATTAATTACTTAGTGTAATTAATTCAGGAATTAATTAATAAATTTATTTTGAAGTTAATTAAGTAATGTAATTAATTGAGGCTAATTAATTACTAAATGTGATTAATCAAGGTTGATTAATGAATATAATTAATTAAAGATTAATTATTAAATATGACTAATGATTAATTAAAGAAGAAATTAAGAATCATTAATTAGTATAATTAATGATGTAATTAAGGATTGACTAATTAAAGATAATTAATCAATAATGTGTGATAATAAAGTAATTAATTAAGGATTAATGTAATTAATTATAATTAATTAATTAATAGAAGTAATTAAAGGTTAATTACTGTAGATGGTTAAGTATAATTGATTTGTGTAATTAGTTAAAAGCTAATTACTTAATGTAATTAGAAGATAATTAATCAAGGATGATTAATTAAGATGAATAATTAGAGGATGATTAAGTAATTGATTTGTAATTAACTAATGGTTAAGTAAGCAAGATTTATGTGATGAAAGTAATTAATTTAATTTATTTTAAATTAATTAGAGATGAAGTAATTAATTTAATTCATTTTAAATTAATTATAAATGGTGTGATTAATAGATCTTTGCTTATGGATTGCTGAATGTTATTGAATGCCTTGAATTGTTTATCTCTGATATGAGATATGTGTTGATCTGTGATATTGGATGCTTTGGTTGAATTGCGATGATAATGTGGATTATCTATTTATGATGATGTGAATTATCTATCTGTGTGAAAATAGATAATAAATCAAATTGTTTAACTTTAAAACAACTTGGCTTTAAATAACGGCGTTTTGGATTTCGATGAGACCGGGATCAGATTTCCATATTGGATATGTGAAAACCACATTAATCCAAATTAACGACAGGTCATGAATCTCAAGTGAAGATGAAGATTCAGAGTGCAAGGGTTATTATTGTTAACTCTGAGGGTGATTCCAAAATGAGTGTAACGAGATAATGCCTTCGGTTACGTTCGAGCCCGGAACGAACTTGTATGGGTTGAATGCTTTCAGCGCATCATTAGGTGGACGATGAGCATTCTAAGGTAGATGTGTTCTATAAAGGTAATCGTAGCCTCAAGCCTCATCAACCGGGAATGACTAAAACAGAGGAGGTGCAGCAAGGCTAAGTGAGTCGCGCTCAAGTAGGACAAGATTTTCCCCCGTCTAGAGGTCCCCTTATATTCGGCTGTGTGGGCAGTTGGAATTGCGCACCATTTGCAGGGTTGTCTTGTTCGGGACTATCCAGTAAGGGAAGCTTCTGGCTTTGTTTTGTAGAGGATCGGGCGAGATCCTAGGTACGTCGATCTAGGCCATGTACTGTGACGGGCGGTACCCCAGTAACCCTGCCATTGTATGAAATCCAATCCACAATAAGTGTCGTACGTTTTAGTTGTGCCCAACTATGTTGGAACGTGAGATGTAAGTATTCTAGCTATTTTGTATTTTATTTGGAAACCCTAGACACTATTATAACATCATTGGATTTCCTATCAAATGTTTTGGTTATCGTAAGGTAAAAAAATTTCCGTGTTTATGTGCGGGAAGTCTTACGAGATACCTTTTGTTTTCAAAGGATTTTCAAGTTAAGCAACTTTAACCCGCTTACTCACACCAGACCCATGTCTGATCCGGAGTTTATTTTCTGTTTTATTAAACTCTTGGGTACTCAAATTTTTGGAGTAGTCAAGGGATTCAAGTTAGCTTTGACGAATTATAAAGGATATTTGGAGCAAGAGGCTTCAACGTGTAGATATATTATGGTTCCATTGTGCTAGTGTTTGTGTCTATATCTCTATGATGTACTTTAGTTGTAATGTCTAGACAGGTGTTTATAACTGTCTAGTATATGTTGTATAAGTTGTGCAACTCTGATAGATGTTGTATATTATGTAATACTTATGTGATTAATATAATTTATTCGTTCCGCTGTTGATATTCTGATTTTGTTTCGTTCTTTTTTCTCTATCTTTTCTCTTTTCTATCCCTTTCTTTCTTATCAATGATGCATCTTTCTGTGAGATGAAAGGCGGGTCGTTGCAATTGCGTACTCTTACTCATAAAATTATGGTTAATGGTCAAATTTCAAATATATATTGGGTTTGGAATTGTTATCATGGATGTATGTATGTGTGTATATCAAATAATAATAGAGTAAGGTGGTGGATGGTCTGAATTTGATCAAAGAAGCTAAAAATAGCATCGAATATATGCATGACCGGTAGTTCTATAGGTTGACCTAGCAATCGACATATGGCCTATTCGGATTTTTAAATTAATAACAATAATAAAATGAAATATCTAAATTAAATAATATTTACACTAAATAATAATTACACTAAATTAAATAATTTAAAATATATACATTTTTTCTTACTCCATACAGGTAATGTAAACATATAATTTAAATCAAATAATAATTAAATAAAATTACTCAACAATATTATATCAAATATTAATAAAGATTTAGTAAACTTTTATTCTAATTATTGAATGTGTTTAAGGTGCTTGTTAGTGATTTTGGAATTTATTAATTTATATAGGTAAATTAAGAGTAATGAATTAAATTTATTTATTTCTATTTAATATAAATATTTAATTAATTGTTTTATCTCATATTTAATATGTTCTTTTATATTATTGATTTTGGATATATGAATGATTTATTATTGATAATAATGTGACTACTGCCTTGCTATGATATGTTGATGACGTCTTTCCATATCGATTTATGATTTTGTTATTGTTGGTAATATTTGTTTATGATGATTTCAATTTTGCGTGAAAAAGGAACCTGAATAAATAAAGTTATGATACTGTTTGGTATGAGACTTTCGGTAATATTTCTCTAATTATTCTTTGGACTCGTTATATAGAATACTTAGAGATTGAGTGTACTTTATAAGTAGAGAATCAACGATTGAGTATCACGTAGTGGTATGGGATAGTGTTGTGGTATCTTATTAGTTATTCATTGTAAGTAGATAACACTCACGTGATGGGAATAGAGACTGCGTTACTCAGAGGGGTATTCATTATGTATCATTGGGCATGTTGCGGTGAGCCACTTGTAATGCCATGTATCTGAAATTATACAGAGCCCTATGTCGATCAATACACACACACACACACACACACACATAGCCGTGTGTTGGCATATATGTAAAGCAATGCATGAGCTATTGAGTAGAAATTCTATCTGTCTATTTATCTTTGTCCAGCCTCCTTTATGTTTCGAGAGTGAAGAAAATTGACAAGTATCCACCCTAGCGGCCTAATCATGGAGTCATAACCCAATCCATGAAACCTTATATATATGTGTGTATATGTATGTATGTTTATTGCTCTATGCTATGGCTATGTGCATTCACCCCTATGTCACCTTGGCCAACAACCAGTAACATATAGGGTTATGTGCCCAGTCATGACCGAGTTGAATCCTTGTATAGGCGAGCATATAGGTGGATCTTATCATGATACCAAGGTGAGGTAACCAATAACTATAGGAGTCATATTAGATGGACGCATGTGCGGCCCCTGGAGTAAGCATATGTGTTGTCAATCTTCAGTCTGGTTCTGGTGTGTGTAGTAAATAGACATATACTATTTACAATCTTATGAGACATGACTCTACCTAGGGCTCGTCTCTTTCGTACAGTCATTTACCCATTACGATGTATTTTGTAATATTTCATATGAAGAGATGAGGTTTCAATTGTGATAGATATTCAAAGTATGATTGATTCTTATACAATGTATTTTATATATGATTTTCTAAATGCGTGACTTATTATGAGTATTATACAAACATACATACATACATACATACATACATACATACATACATACATACATACATACATACATACATACATACATATATATATATATAATATATATATATATATATGTTGATGTTGTGATTTTATTATTGAGATTGTGATTTATACTTGGGCATGCTATGTCTAACCTAAATATCCTTGATGATATTTCATAGTGGATGTTTTCTAGACTTTGATGATGATTTCTGGATATGAATGATTCACCCATTTGATGTTGATTCTGCTATTTCTATATGGGCGATGACATTTTTATGTAAAGTTTTATTGATATTTGATGTCAAGTGATATTTAAGGGATGAACCGCTCTAACTGATGAATAGGGTTTTATCCAGAATTTCCTTAACTAAAATGTGATATTTAAGGGATGAACTGCTCTAATTGATGAACAGGGCATGTGACATCAATTTTATTAAAATGTGATATTTGAATTTATCCAGAATATAGGAATTTTACAACGAAGTAATTAAGGGTGGAAATAAATTTTTTTGAGAAAAATTATTTATTTAAAAGATTATGAAGTAATTAATTTGTAAACTATTTAATAAATAGGCTTAAAATGTGAATATTAGATATTTAAATATAAATAAATTAAAATATGGAAATTGTGATGACCTCCCTACACTACCGACACCTGATATAGATAAGATAGGGTCCAACTTATGTGTTCGGCTGATAATAAATTGTCATCAAGATTTTAAAATGAAATAAATATCACAGAACCCGTCATATATCTCATAGTATGGAATAAAATATAACATACAACACACATATATAACAGGAGAGATGGTAATAACTAAGTGATCCAAATACCAAGTACAGATTCATAGCGTTATACAATAAGTAATAGAGTTTATACAATGAAAATGAACTTAACTACTTGTCTCATAATGATAAGAAAAAATTATAAGGCTCCATAGTGTTGCACAGTGGCCTAGGATAGAAATCCATGTATAATACGAGATAGCTCCTTCCAACCCATCCTCCACACACCTACTACATCGCACCTAGAACTGCTCAACCCACTTCCATTTGGGAATTTCAAGCAGTTGCAACAACCCACTTAGCTTCTTTTGCTTTACTTTTATCAACTGGCAGTTCATACATTTTGAGATGAATGTCCCGACATGCTTCTTCATCCCCTTCCAATAATAGGTCTTCTTCATATCATGGAACACCTTATTACTGTCAAAATGTATGGTCAACCTAGAGTGGTGGCACTCTTGTAGCACCTCATCTGGTAATCCATCAATATCGGGAACAAACGGCCCCCATCCTCATGGAGCAAACCTTCTAGGTCGATTCTATATTGCTTCATGTCTTCGGAATCTACACCTCCTTCTATTTTCACTATGATCTCTGCTAGTCTAGCATCTCACCTCGAACTAGTGCCGATCCCATCAATCAGAGTAGGCCCGATAATCAAACTCGCCAACTTCTCTGGTTCTATCTTGCAATGTGGTCGCAAGTCATAGCCAGTAATATACTCAAACTATTTCTACTCCATAAACATTTCCCCCAAACTGGCATGTCTTTTAGTCAATACATTGGTGACCGCATTCCCTTACCAGGCGTATAAGAAATGTTGAAGTCATGGTAGGCCGAAAATTCCTACCACTGCTGCTGGAGAACGTTGAGATCCTTCTAAGAGAAAAGGTAATTTAAGGATTTATAATTTGTGAACAGCTCGAACCTTTCTCCTAATAGGTAGTACCTCCAAATCTTCAAAGAAAACACTATAGCCATCAACTCCATGAATTAGATGCTTTTATCTTGCGATTTTAGCCGTCGACTAGCGTAGACAACAAATTTTCCCTTTGCATCAACAGTACACCTATTCCAGTATCATAGGCGTCTATATATACTGCCAGCTTCCACTCATTCCCACTCGAATTGGTCGATACTGGTGCACTCGTCAACCTCTCTTTCTGACATACAAATGCATATTCACACTTCATATCCTAAACAAAAGTACGATTCTTCTTCGTTAAATTGGTCAACTGTGCTTCTATTTTGAAAAGTCCTTAATAAATCGTCTATAGTATCCCGCTAATCATATGAAACTTCTCACATTAGTAGCATTCTTAGGCTATGTCCAATCCTAAACCACTGCAGCTTTGGAAGGATCTACTGCGATGCCATGCTCCAAGATGACATTACCCAAAAATCTCACTTCCCTCCTCCGTAAGTGACATTTCAAAATCTCTGCTTTTAACTTGTGTTTCCTCAATACTTAGGCACAATCCTCAAGTGCATCTTATGCTCTTCCTCTGTCATAGAATAGATCAAAATATCAACCACAAACACAAGCATGAACTTGTTTATGTGATCCCTAAAGACACGGTTCTTGAGACCAACAAAGTATTTCGATGCACTAGTTAGACCGAACGATGTAAGCAACCACTTATATAAACCATACGGTGTATGAAATGCAGTGATCATCACACTCTCCTTCGCTACTCTTAACTAGTGAAATCCAATTGCAAGATCCAATAGAAAGAATATCTTCGCACATGAAGCTGATCAAACAAGTCATCAATACGTGGGAGTGGATACTTGTTCTTCTTCTTTACTTTATCAGCTCACGGTAATCTATACACAATCTCGAAGAGCCATTCGCCTTAGTGTTTAATACTATGGGTGCACCCCACTTAGATATACTCCTATGAACCCCTCCTTCAATAAGTCATTTACTTGCACCTCCAACTCCATTTACTCTTTGGGTTCCAACGCCTCAAAGGCATAACTATCTAAAACTCAATCTCCCCATGCGATGCTAATTCGGTCACTTCCTCAAACATATTCCGACACTTTAACAATAGGCACAGATGAAAATCCACTTTTTGAGTCTCAAACGTATATAGGAAGCTAAACATAAGCCCATCCTCTAGCAGGTAGCCAATCACTACCATCCACCCCTCCACGACCCCAACTGTCACTAATAGCCCCTCGCAATCCATTACTACCGCATACTTCCTTAGCCAGTCAATTCTCAAAATCCCAAATCTAATGAAATTCATAACAAAATAATCACAAAAAAGTGCATCTATGACTCGATAAGGTCAACCCGTGAAAAAACATGCACAAGTTAGTGGACCCTCTAACAGCATTCGTCACAATCAAAGGTCGATCACTATTTCGGGTTTCAATCCCAATCTGTCTACCAAATCACTAGATATGAAGGAATGCGAAGACCAAATATCAAATAAAAACATATATGGTAACATCATAAATAGAAATCATTCCTTGAATAACAACACCTTTCCCATTCTCTTTTGCGAAGGGAGTATTCGATGAAGTCGGAATAGCATCCAAAGCATATGTCTTCATAACTTGTTTATGTTGTGGTAGCTCCAGACAATTTTTCAACATATGTCCGAGTTTGCCACAGTTATAACAATTCTTTTTTCCATTTGATTTGCGGTCTTTGATTAGGTGACCCTGTCTCCATGGCCATAACAAATAGGATCTCATTTAGCCTTCTTCTAAGCATTCTTTCCCTAAGACCGCTTCCTCTTTCCATTCCATTTTTCTTGCCTCCATGGCTTTGTTACGGTTATGGCTCTTCGTTTGCAACAACAGCTGATTTGGATTAGGGTATAAACTCTTCTAGCGAAGAGCATTCTCGACAAGTCCTTTGAATGGCTCATCAATATAACTAACCAACTTCTCTTCCATCATAGATGTTTATTCCAACTTCTCTTCCATCGATATATACATAAGATAGTGCGTTTCTGGCGTGCCTGACCGATGTAGAATTATCATCAATGTTTAAAAATGTGATAAACATCATAGACCTATCGTATATAAAGTGATCCAAATATCATAGTACAGATTCACGAAGTTATACAATGAGTAATAGAATTTATACAATGAAAATAAAGTTAAATAACTATCTCATAACAATAAGAAAACACTGCAAAGGCTACATAGTGTTGCACAGTAGGATAAGCATGTAAATCCATATATAATACGAGATAGCTCCATCCAGCTTGTCCTCTGCATAGCTACTGTGTTGCACCTAGAACTACTATTTGGTCTGCTCATTTAAGAGTGCCCGATATAATAGTAAGCAAAGAATAAAATTTCAAGTCATACGATGGTCTGATGTGAGCACTGAATGGATCTTAAAATACTATGCAAATCAATATAGTTAGGATTAAGGGTATACAAACCATACCTGACATGTCCCTGCGAACAAAGAGTTAGTATTAACGAACATGTTATTCTACTCTACAAATATAGTAAAGGTACATTGCAAACCAACTGTGATGATGGGTATCCAGGTATCCCTATCTCCAATACCTATCTAGCTTCACATCCCTAGAGTGATAGACCATGGAAGTACAATCAAGACAACCATAGCATCCATCAAACGATCCTCACTATCGCTCATTATGCTCTAGATATATGATAACTTGTATGACTTTTCAACTGCCAGGGACTAATGGAAATCGTGATTTTCAATGTACTCTCTTTAGCCCGTAGCTGACACTAGACCCATTCAACCGGTCTTTGGCACAAAAATCCATTCAACTGATCCCGCGTAGCCTTATAAAGTACCTATGAGCGTCCTCACAATACCCATGCTTTAAGTATACCATATAACACTCCGCGTATCAATGATCCCATAGCACGCATATCCAAGCCCTTTCCTTGCCCTAACCAATTAATATTACCCTTGAGGAATCTTTCCTCCATTTCACGATAGAACCATTCAATCGTTCTATCCATGGGTCACCGTTCAAAGAACTCACCCTTTTTGGATAATCACGACTCCGTTCAACATCGAGTCGCCATCATCATAACCTAACTCCTTTCACCATCGGGTTGTCGCCAAAATCTTGAAACTATCATCGTGCTACCATGTCTCCATCAAACTCTAAGCGAACAAGTAAGCGCCTTCGGCATGGCCTATAGAGCCTCCACTTCTCCTCCTAGAAGTTTCACTCCAGTCCCATCAATATAAATAACTTGACCCCACGCTATAATAACTCTGCAACGAGTTATATACTTAGCCAATTTTAGCTAAGTCTCTTCCCTACTTCCGGTGCTTCTCCTCTTGTGCTTTAGACCACAACCCATCCTTCTAAATAACTCGAAACACAAAAAAACAATGATTTCCAAATTCCAAAAATAACTCGGCATCATGCCTAATACTTAGTCATTTTTCTACATCTTTCCCTTATCCATCTCCGCTAGCCGTTCCCCACCGATCCCTTATGTGATCGATCCATTTTGGCCAACAAAAATAACTCAGCACCAACTAGACTAACTTATTGCCGACCTTTTTTCTTATTCCCATTTTTATTATGACTTAAAGCTAGGGTTCCACCCATGCTCCAAATCTCCTCCTCCGTGTTTCATCCAATTTTGATCGTCTTTGCCATTGATATGTCGAATTTGCCAACTTATTCTCCAACTACCTAAAAAACTAGCAAACAACAATCAAAGCACAACATACAATCATAGAAAACCATGCATATACACCCATTCATAGAAGCAATACATGAGAATTTGATAAGCAAGAAATTCTTAGTCTGGATCTAACTTTTACACTAGCATATGCATATGAATACAAGGGATTGCAAAACTATTTAAAATCCATTTTAGACCTTAAAAATTCATCCTTAGACATGTATAAAAGTGTGATTACGTTTATAAAATATTTCAGGGTCAAAACCATGTTAAAAACATCATTTTTAAGTATATAAACATGCAAACTAGAGCGAGAAGTCAAGAACCACTCATCAAACCCAAAATATCAATTTTTTTCTCCTTAGATAAAAGTAGACATCAAAGATGATGAACCTATATCAACAAAAATGATAATCCAAAGCTTTCTTATGCTATTCATTCTTAATTAATGATTTGGTTAAGATTAGTAAGGAAAATGTGTGATTTTTTAATGAAATTAGGATTAATGGAGGTTTAGAGCTATTTTGGGGAAGATGGAAATGGCTTAAGTAAGTTTCTACAACCTCTCCTTAGTAAAATTTTCGAGATGGATTAATGGACTATTACCCGGTGGCTTGACCAGGACAACAAAGACTTGAAGGGAAAGCCTCGTTCGGCATAAAGGGCCGTTAGGCACAATCTAGCACCGTTCGACATCCGAGCCCCATTAGGCATAAGGAGGTCGTTCGGAACGAACCTCGTTCAGCGTAACAAGACTGTTCGGCATAAGAGGGTCATTCAACATAAACGTCGCTCGGCATTCAGCCTTGTTCGACATAAGGGGGTCGTTCGACACGAACCTCGTTCGGCGTAGCAAGACCGTTTGGCATAAGAGGGTCGTTCGACATAAACCTCGCCCGCCATTCAGGCCTCGTCTGGCATTATGCCTCATTCGACATTTCAGCCTCAATCGGCATATAAGCCTCGCTCGGCATTTAGCCTCGTTTGACATTCAGCCTCGCTCGACATTCAGGTCTCGTCCGACATTATGCCTCGTTTGGCATTCTCCCCTCGATCGGCATCAGATCTCGTTCGACCTACACGATTCACTCAACATACTGCCTCGTTCGGTTTAGAGACATGGCTCGACATTTGCCGCTCGACATTTGTGACTCGGCACACAGAAGTCATTCATATTGGGCCGAGGTATCTTGCTACTAAGCCCATCAGGAAAGTCCGACCCATCTTCGTCTATAAATAGGGAGGCAGGGGCACAGTGAAAGGGACCTTTTTTTTGGAGAACACCGGGGAGACTCTGCCGCATTCAAGACTCATTCAAGACTTATCTTCTTTGCTTAACAATTGTAATCAAGTAGTTGGTGTACGGATTGTATCTGTAATCGATAATTAAGAAAAGCAATAAAGATTAACCTCAAAGTGGACGTAGGTAGTTACGCCGAACCACTATAAATATGGTGTTCTTATTTTCTGCGTTTAATTTAGCATATTTTACTCTGTTTAAATTTACTTTCTTCATTAATCTCTCTACACAATCTCTCTTAAGGGCGTTAGTGACCAATTTTGGTGCTATCATTTTGGTGAATTCATTGAGAAATGTAATTATCAGGCCGATATGATCTACTTTGTAGCTACTGGATTGAAAAATCCGCCGAAGGAGATCCGACTTATTCATAGGACGCCCGTTGAATCTATTCAGAGTTTCGACCGATGACTCTACTATGGAAGACCGATGACTCTACTATGTAAAAACCACGTACCCGATCAGCCTCTCACAGTGCGGATGTCCATGAGACTACTAGTGTGCAACAAGTTGGGCCTAGCAACCAACAAACAATTCAAGGTGCAGGACCCTCCACCCAAAATCAAACGGAAGTCATTACCCGGACAGAGTTCAACGACTTGATGAGAGAACTCAAGGAAAGTAGGGACAACTTGCTGAGTGGATTCAAGACAATGCTAATCTCATGACTCAGCTTACTTAGTAGCAACATCAGAATGCTAGAGGTAGCCCTGCTCTTTACTCTTCATCTGATAGCTCGACCTTAGCCGATGAACCTCCTAGGTGTAGATGTCGTAAGACTGAAGCTGCATAGGCACGTGCCACTGATCGATCCACTAGGGATCAGGCACGTGATGAGACTGGACGCCCAGCTCACCAAAACCCCAATGAAGCTGGCCTTCAGGATGTACATTTGGCCGATCGTTGGTAGGTAGGACAACAACCCGCACGGTCACGTGGAACGGAACCCAACCTCCCACCCTCCATACATACTCCAGACTTATCAGCCATGGTCAGGTAGTTAATAAGAGAGAACCAAGGCTTAACCAATGAAGATTAGGGAGTGTCCAAGAGTCATATTCCCTTCACAGATACTATCCTACAGGCTGAGTATCCCAGAAAGTTTAGTATGCCGACTATCCTAGCCTACGAAGGGAAAACCGACCCTAGGCAACACGTGACGAGGTACGACTGGATGATGGATTCTGCAAGAGCGAATGATGTGACCAAGTGTAGGTGCTTCCAGATCACTTTGTCCGGAATCGCCACCATGTGGTTTACTCGACTTCCTCCGTGGTCTATATCCAGCTTTTACGAGTTGGCAATGAAATTTGTTGAACAATTCAGGATACATGTTACTCGTCCAAAGGACGTGATGTCCTTATCAAGCGTAATCCAGGCTCCGCGAGAGTCTTTGAAAGCGTACTTGTAGAGACTTCATGTTGCCACTACTGAAGCTAGCAACCCTAACGACCATGCAATTTTGATGGCGGTAATGCGATGTGTGGATCCAGACTCGGAGATTGGTTGGCGGGAAAGCCCCCAACTACATTGGAGCGTTTCTATTCCAAAGCTCACCAGTTCATAAGGAGGGAGGAAGCTTGATGGACAAGACAAGATAAGGCACCCGGGCCTGTTCAGGAGACTGTGAAAAGTAACATTGCGGTGAAGCAATCCGGCGACAACTCAGGAAAAGTTCAAGTCAACGTCCAGAACAAGCCGGGGAAATCTATAGGATCCGGAGGTGGAAATCCCTGAAAGAAAAAAGAGACAGGGAAATGGAAGTCGAGGTTTCCGACCTACAACGAATACACCCCCTGAATACATCTCTTGAAAACATTTACCTATCTACCTATAACACCTTCTAATATAGAAAGCCGCGCCTGAAAGTGTTACGATCCGAAATTCAATGTTCAAAAATTGACACTAAATACCTCACTTATATTCGACTGCCAAAGATTCAAACATCGAACTCCAGTCGGATGGAGCTTATAACAACATCAGATGAATATAAAAAATAGCGGAAACAGAATGAATATCATGCATTACATCACAGATATAACATCAACATAATATCCATTACGTCTTCGGAGTATTCTTATACATATATCACAACTTCAAATAAACATCACAATAGTATAACAAGTGATCATATGCCAAAAGTCTTCAAAGAAATGAAGCGATAGCGAACTTTCAAAAACTAAGCACCTGAGATCCCAAAAGCTTCAAAAATATCTCCAAAACAAAAGCTCTAAAATACTGCTAACACCAGAACACAGAAACCTGCTACTAGGCTGCCCGTGTGGAAATTATGGGCACCCAGAGTTCAGAAAAGAAATAATAAACTCCTGGTCAGTCATGGGACTAGTATGAGTAAACAAAAACAGTTGCTTTTAAATAAAATAGATTTATAAAAGAAAAACCGTTATGCTTTTGGAAAATGAAACTACCATAAGACCTCCGGCCACACACATAATGCAATCGCAGAATTGGAGGAGATTTCTTCTTATGATAGTCAAATATGCTTGAGACGAGAAAAATTCTTTGATATTATTACTAGTGCATAGTGTAGAAAACATTTCAAAAATATAATATTAATCTTAGCCAGCATACAACCATTATTGTATGCCTACTATAGCTACCATCTAAACAGTGGGGCGCCACCATAAGTAAATGGCAGGTTGTACAACTAAAACTATACTGGGTTCGTATTGGGAATTGGATTTCCAACAAATGGTTAGGCTAAGGAACTTTCTACTGCCATATGGGAATGCCTCTATAGGGACGTCCCGAGAACCTACCCGGCTCTCTGCCAACACAAGGCCGGTTTACCTCCGTAACTAGGTAACTACTACTCGAGTATGCCACCTCCCGGTCGTTTGCGACCTTTATCCAAGGGCCCTCTATCACAAAGCAAAAACCACACAGTAAATGAGATTGAAGCAACCACATAGGTAAATATCTGGGCTCCATACCATGACATCACCTTTTTCCAAAGGAAATGACGTACCCTAAAGGGCGCGACCCTCATAACCTTGTCGCATCTTTCCTATTTCGACCATTTCCGGGATGTGAGGTTCGAAGAGGTCTCGTCCACAAAGCTACGCAATACGCGAAAGCCATGCTTTGATCACAAATGATCAACAAATGATCATCAACACATAGCAGCACTTAGCATGCCACATTATCAAATTGGGAGTATATCGCTGATAACCTTCAATTACATAACCTCTAAGCTCTTACGTCTCAGAGAAGGGTGCTAAGCTAAGAGAATAAATTCTCCGCCACCAACAGATATGTATTTGAAAGAAATCTGCTTTATACCTCAAAGCGTAGTGTCATACATACAACCATACAAATCTATTCCGGGTTCGAACAGAATCGAAGGCACTTCGTCCAATAAAGGAAGAAGCCCTTGCAAATCCGGGTATCCACAATCCCGATCGGACTTCCCACCACATATGGAGATCTCTATACCAGAGCAACTCAGTGCAGAGACATTCGATAGGTTATCCTATCGTTTTCGAAGACACCCGGTCTTCAAACCCCGGTCTTCAAATGCTATTAATTTTGACGTATCACTATTCGGAATGGGTTATATGACACAAAGGTCCTCTCCCGGCTAACCGAATAGTGGACGCTCAATTTTAAAACACGTGGATGTATCAATTACAAAGATTCACATTCAGGGTTCTGTGTGGGTTTCGGATAACCAACTGGAATCCGACTCCCTGTCGTATCGAAGTTTAAATGTCATTTTACGGGCAAAAAGGTTTTCACATCAACACAGAATTAAATCACAAATCACAGTTTAACACAGAGCGATTCACATCACATAGTATCACAACAGAAATATCAATCCAGTGCACAACAGTAGTTAATTATTCTTAATTAAAGGGAATGTGATTTATATGAACTAACCCCATAATTATTTTTACTGATTATTAAATCAATGATTAATTATTCTTAATGATAAATTAATTAAATCCTAATCAACTTTATTAATTAATTATTCCTTAATTAATTAATTTAATTATCCTCCAATTATAATTAATCAACTTAATTTATCTAATTAACAATTCTTAATTTACAAATTAATTAGATACTTAATTACTAATTTACCAATCTTTAATTACCACTAGAAATTAATCATTCTTAATTAATTTCCAAATAATTAATTAATAGTAATTATTTATGTTAAAACATTTAAAAATCTTCCTTACACTTTGAAAATCAATTTATTACAATTATAAAGAGCTTTAATGTTAATTAACTTTAATACTTATCTTAAATTAATTATTTATTTAAAGTACTAATTAGATTTTAAAACATTGTAAATTATCCACTTAGTTAATTTGAAACTTGTAATAAGTTCTTAACTCAACATAATCAACATTAGTTACTTCATAAATACAAAAATTTACTTATTATTATAAATTTGAAATTTATTGGGCTTAACCCATTTTGAAAACAACCCGAGCAAACCCCAGTTTTCACTCGAGTTAAACTCGAGTTTCCCCCTACCTTTCCCCGAGTTCTTCCTCCCCTCCTCTCGTACTTACTTCTTCTTCTTCTTTTTATTCCTTTTTTCTTCTTTTCATAAGTTACGTACTGCTGTACCCATTCCATATGAACGCGAGGAACCCGAGCCAACCCATCTCCTACCCGAGCAATCCTTCGAGTTTCTCCCAGCCCAAGTTTCCTGACACAAGAATGATGTCGTGCACGTGCACGGCATCGCGCCACCGCTCTGGCGGACTTCACGACCTTCGGCAAGTCGTAATTCATCCCTATGCTCGAAAAAAAAGCTCGATTCGGCACAAAAAGAATCAAAATTCACCCTTTCGTTGAAACTGTTACTCGAACATACCCCAACGCTTCATCCTCCTCGCGCCGTTCACCAAAAAATCCACGACTCCGGCTATATCACGTCAACCCTCTACACTAACATCCCCTTCAATCTCGAGCAACTCGATCACTCCATGGTGACGAAATCACCACACTTCCAACCCACTACAAAACTTCAAACATAGCCCTAAATTCACCTCGACCCACCAGTTTACGCAATAGAAAAATTATTTGACAATTTTCCTGAAATAGTTGATCAATAAACAAGCTTCAAACCAAATTTCATCACCCAATATTTGATCGATCATCAGAAAATGGAAAAAGAACAAATTTTATTCAACCGTGAACCGATCTTGGAATACTCAATTAAAAATCATCATATTAATTTTAAAAATCCTATCCCTGTATGTTAATTCAAGTTATGTAACCAAATCGATAATTTAAAATACTCGAATTCATCATATGATTTTGTTTTTACTGTAAAATTTAGGTCACAGAGTCAAACTCTTCATGATCGAGCTTAAAACAAATTTTAGGCTATGATTCAAGTTTAAACAAACTTATTTTTCTAAAAAATCCTAAGCTAAAAAGATTTGTATGAAGGTTTATTTGATTTTTTCTAATTCACTTTGCTCTGAGACCAAAATATTGAAGAACAAACCATATAAGAGTTTCCAGTAACACAGAAAATATACAGAACAATTTTTTTTCAATATACAACAAAACACAAGGTTCATGAACTAAATACCCAGATTTCAGTTTTAAGATAATAGGTTTACTCACGTGAAAAGTTTATGAACAGAGAGCTCTTTTTGTTTTTGAAAGCCTGCAGTTTAAATCTTCCTTTGAATTCTGTTTTGTTTTGTTGAATGATCTTGAGTTGAAAATATAGTGATGTTTTACTTTTTTTTCTTTCCGGCTTTGCTATGTTTTTATTTTGAACGAACAGGTTAAGATGTAGATATATATAAAGACAAACAGGTTTCTGGTGCAAGATTTTCTTTTGGTCAGAATTTTCGTTGACCAGAGATATCTCTTTGTAATAGGAGGTTGGAATGATCTTTCTACATTTTGAATTGACTTGTTTTTGTGCCAAGAATAGATAGCATTAAATGCTTATGTTCCCATCTTGGTTTACATGTAATCCTATTTTCTTTTTGTAAGTACATTTTTGTTTCGTTTGTAGATTTTTTTTCTTGCATACATTTTTATTTTATTGTTTCATGGTTTACATAATTCACATGCAAAGTTGTATGTATTTCATATGTCATTTTATAACCATATAATCTTATTACAAACATAAATCTTAAATTTTATTTCTATTTAAAGTTTAACTATCAACATTTAATTTATAACATATATTTTATTTTATGGTTTAATACAAATTCTTGTTTGTTATATATATTTATATAAAGCTTAAACTACCAAATATTTTATTTATATCCACATATCCTTGCAGTATTTAATACTAATAATATTTTATTTCTTTTAAAACTTTTCAAATTAAGTTTCAAAAGTTCAAATAAGTCACCAAATTCAAATTAACAAATTTTGCGATGTTACAAATATCCCCCCTTAAGAAAATTTCGTCCTCGAAATTTGAAAGAGAGAGAAAAGAAAACAAAGAATATACGAATTCAGAAGAAAAAAGGAAATGGCTTACCAGTTTAAGCCAAGCTATCCACTCTGCAATTGGGATATAATCTATATATTTTCTTCGGTTTCCCAAGTGCAATCCTTTGGATTGCCACTCCACTGAACTTTAACCAGTTTCACAACTTTGTTTCTTAATCGCTTTTCATCACGATCAACAATCTTTATCGGTTCTCTTTTAACTGTTATATTGTGAGTGATTTCGAGATCCTGCTGAGCAGCTTCTTCAATAATACTATCTGGATCGTGCACATACTTCCGAAGGTTAGAAATGTGGAACACATCATGCACGCCAGACAACCAGCTAGGCAACTGCACTCGATAGGCTAAAGAACCGATCCTCTCCAGAATAGGAAAAGGACCAATATACCGTGGTGCCAGCTTACCGGTCTTCCCAAACCTTAATACACCTCGCATAGGAGATACTTTAAGAAAGACAAAGTCCCCAATCTGGAATTCCAAATCCCTTCTCCTGCGATCATAATAACTCTTTTAACGACTCTGAGCTGTCCTTAATTTCTTCCGTATAAAATCAACTTTCTCTGTGGCTTCTTTAATCATATCTGGTCCAAGGACGAGTCTATCACCTGCCTCAATCCAACATGCCGGTGAATGACACGGACGACCATATAAAGCTTCAAAAGGAGTCATCTCTATACTGGCCTGATAGTTGTTGTTATATGAGAACTCGACCAGATGTAAATGTTCCTCCCAACAACCATAAAAATCAAGTATACAAGCACGCAATAGGTCTTCTAAGATTCGGTTAATCCTCTCAGTTTGCCCATCAGATTGTGGGTGATAAGCAGTGCTGAAATTCAGTTTTGTTCCCAATGCGTCTTGAAATGCCTCCCAAAATCTACTAGTGAAGATCGAGCCACGATCACTCGCTATACTGCTAGGAATACCGTGGAGACGGACAATTTCTTTCACATACAATTCGGCTAAACTTGCTTCCGTGCGGGTGGATTTCACTGGCAAGAAGTGGGCTGTCTTAGTCAAACGGTCCACAATAACCAAATTGCTCCATTGCCTTTCCGGGTACGAGGCAACCCATCGTTGAAATCCATCGATACTTGGTCCCATTTCCACTTGGGTACCTCTAAAATCTGAAGTAAACCGGCCATTTTCTTTTGATCGCTTTTGATTTGTTGGCAAGTAGCACAGCGACTCACATATATAGATATGTCCCTTTTCATCATCTTCCACCAGAAAGTTCTTTTGATATCTCTATGCATTTTATTAACTCCTGGATGGATGCAAAGTTTAGACTTGTGACATTCGTCCAAAACTTCACGTTTCAGTTCAGGAATGTCTGTGACATTTCATCCTTATAACTCCGTTATCATCAATTCCAAAACTGGAATCTTCACCTCGACATATTCTTCTACAAATTTCCTGAAGAAACTTGTCTTCGGTCTGTTGTCTTGCAATCTTCTTAAGAAGAGTAGGAGCGATGACAAGATATGCGAGAAAAACATGTCTTCTTCTCAAAGTATCGGCAACTACATGGGCTTTTTCGGGCGTATATAGAATATCTAGATCATAAGATGCCAGAAATTCCAACCAACGTTGCTGTCACAGATTTAGATCTTTCTGGGTAAAGAGATATTTCAAAGGTTTGTGGTCGGTGAATAATTCAAATATTTCACCTAAAGAAAGAGAGTTCATTAGGTATATTTATTAAGTTAAGTTAAATTCATAAATCGTTAAGAAAGCTGAAAAGATTCTTACCCAGAAGATAATGTCGCCATATTTTCAAAGCGAAGATAAAAGCTAAGAGTTCCAAATCATGGGTTGGGTAGTTTCTTTCATGAGGACGTAATTGTCTACTCGCGTAGGCAATTACCTTCTTATTCTAAATTAATACCGCACCCAAACCATCCCCACAAGCGTCGGTATAAACAGATAATCCCTGATTCTCGTTGATAATAGCGAGAACAGGAGCGGTGGTTAATCTCTTCTTCAACTCCTGAAAAGCTACGTCTTCGAAGTCCAATTGAACTTTGCGTTCTTCATCGTTAGCTTAGTCAACGGACTAGCTATTTTAGAAAAGTCCTGAACAAACTTTCGATAATAGCCTGCTAAACCCAAAAAGCTTTGAACTTCTTTTGGGGTAGTGGGTTTCCTTCAATCAAGATTAGCGGAGATTTTGCTAGGATCAACAGAAATTCCTTCTT
Organism: Allium cepa; assembly: GCA_030765085.1. NCBI lineage: Eukaryota > Viridiplantae > Streptophyta > Magnoliopsida > Asparagales > Amaryllidaceae > Allium > Allium cepa. The sequence continues at coordinate 116,283,361 of CM060932.1, forward strand.
CATTAACAATATGGCCGAGAAATTTGACTTATTTGACCCAAAAGTGGCATTTGGAACATTTTGCGAATAGAGTATTACTCCTCAAAATCTCCAAAACGATTCTAAGATGCTCGACATGCTCCTCTTCGATCTTGGAATAGACCAAAATATCATCAATAAACACGAGCACAAATTTATTCAATACTTCCTGGAATACACGAGTCATAAGATCTACGAAGTATGCTGGAGCATTGGTTAGCCCGAAAGGCATGACTAACCATTCATAGAACATATTAGGACCCCTGAAAGCGGTCAAATGGACACAATCTTCGGCGATTGGTAATTGATGGAATCCCTGGGCTAGATCCATCTTTGCAAAGAAACGAGCACTATGCAATTGATCAAACAGATCATCAATTCTAGGTAGTGGAAATTTATTCTTGAGAGTCAGCTTATTGAGATCGCGGTAATCTACACACAATCTCAAAGATTCGTTTATTTAGCAACAAACATAGCTGCTGAACCACATTCAGAAACGCTGGGACGAATTAACCCTTTTGCTAGTAAATCCCTGGTTTGTTGAACTAATTCAACCCTTTCCTTGGGTGCCATCCTGCGGCTTGCATGAACGACAGGACGAGCATTGGGTACTAGGTCAATTCTGAATTCTATTTCCCGATGTGGAGGTAAGGATTTCACCTCTTCAAACACGTCCAGAAAATCTCTAACAATGGGTATGGACTCCAGACTGGGTACGGGATAACCCAAGTTATACATCAACCCTTCTCTTTTAGGACTAGGGTCCTCATAAGAAATCTCGATGAAATCTCCAAATCCGGTTTTGATTGAAATCAATCGATTGTTACAATCCAATTTGGCTTCATATTTTGCTAGCCAATCTATTCCGAGTAAGACTTCAAACTCGTTAAAATCAAGAACAAAGAGACCAATAGGGAAGTGATAACAAGAATATGAAATAGGAATGTGTCTACATCGAAGACTAAGGTTTGCAGGACCTCCAACTAGGTTCTTTGCGCATATAGGCTCATCAACAAAATCAGGTTCAAGAGTTAACTCATTTATAGCTTGTTGAGAGATAAAACTATGTGTAGCGCTAGTGTCGAACAAAACTCTAACAATGCTATCATAAATAATGAGATTACCTTCCAAAACTCCTTTCCCCTTTTCTGCTTTAGAAGAAGCAGGTTGGTCTTTGACTGTGTACACCTTTGCCGTCTGAGCTTGCTTCATGGTTGGGCAATCTTTAACTTCACGTCCCACTTTCTGACAATAATAACATTTCCTGGGCTTCGCTTGAACGATTGATTGACTTGTCTCTTAGGCTTCGTATATCTGCTAGAATAATGGACTTTTCCAAGCAATTATAGCAAGTGACATTCTCTATTGTGCTTCCCTGATTGCTCTTCTTTTTCTCCTTACCCTGCCATGGTTTCTTGCCTCCAAATTTCCTCTTCTTCCAATTTTGATTGCCCGAATTTCCTTTCTCCACCAGGGCTTTTGCATATCAAGTGTAGCATATCTGTACCCCATATCAACTAAATCTGAAAAGGATTCTTTGACCTGGCCAGTCATCCTCTCATGGAATTTCTTATTCATTCCATGAGTGAACCTTTCTTTCTTCTTTAAAGGCGTGTTCACCAATTCTGGACCAAAACGAGACAATTCATTGAATTTGTTTAGATACTCCTCGAATGAAAAACTCCCCTGCTTTAAGTCCATGAATTCCTGGTACATTCAAGAAATTCCAACTGATGGAAGATAGCGCTTCTCAAATACTTCTTTGAATTTCTCCCAAGTAAACTCGTCTTCTGGCTTATCTACAGTGACTGTCTCCCACCAGGCTAAGGCTTCCCCTTGAAGTTGCCAAGAAGCTATGAGTCGCTTCTGATCGTCTTGCAACTTTAGCCCTCTAAAGATTTTCTCACATGATCTGACCCATGCTTGAGCCTCAACAATCGACTCCTTGCCTATGAACGGCTTACCACCAAGCCTTGAGAAATTCTTATATAAATCAGCCAGATTCGGCTGTTGCTGAATAGGTATTGCTGCTACAGCTGTTGGGGGAACTTGACTAGGTGCTGTGGCATTTCCTTGACTCCTAGCTCTTCCTCTTCGTCCGCTCATTCTTAGTATCTGTAATTAGTAAGAAAATTGATTGACGAGATATCTTAAAGAATATCAGCAGTTGAAATAAAATAGACTAGGAAAGTTTGGGGTTTCGGTCTGGTTATACTCATTCTAGGGTATATTTCACCCTATCTTTAATGAGCCATCTAACGTGTTATACTCCATAGCTAAAGTTCTTACTCAACCTTCAGCTCTTATACCACTTGTCACAATCCGAAATTCAATGTTTGAAAATTGACACTAAATACCTCACTTATATTCGACCGCCAAAGATTCAAACATCGAACTCCAGTCGGATGGAGCTTATCACAACATCAGATGAATATAAAAAATAGCGGAAACAGAATGAATATCATGCATTACATCACAAATATAACATCAACATAATATCCATTACAACATCAGAGTATTCTTATACATATATCACAACTCCAAATAAACATCACAATAATATAACAAGTGATCATATGCCAAAAGTCTTTAAAGAGATGAAGCGATAGCGAACTTCCAAAAACTAAGCACCTGAGATCCCAAAAGCTTCTAAAATATCTCCAAAGCAAAAGCACCAAAATACTACTAACACCAAAACACGAAAACCTGCTACTAGGCTGCCCGTGTGGAAATTATGGGCACCTAGAGTTTAGAAAAGAAACAATAAACTCCGGGTCAGTCATGGGACTAGTATGAGTAAACAAAAACAGTTGCTTTTAAATAAAACAGATTTATAAAAGAAAACCCGTTATGCTTTTGGAAAATGAAACACCATAAGACCTCCCGCCACACACACAATGCAATCGCAGAATTGGAGGAGATTTCTTCTTATGATAGTCAAATATGCTTGATACGAGAAAAATTCTTTAATATTATTACTAGTGCATAGTGTAGAAAACATTTCGAAAATATATTATTAATCTTAGCCAGCATACAACCATTATTGTATGCCTACTACAGCTACCATCTAAACAGTGGGACGCCACCATAAGTAAATGGCAGGTTATACAACTAAAACCGTACTGGATTCGTATTGGGAATTGGATTTCCAATAAATGATCAGGCTAAGGAACTTCCTACTGCCACATGGGTACATCTCTGGAGGGACGTCTCGAGAACCTACCCGACCCTCTGCCAACACAAGGCCGGGTTACCTCTGTAACTAGGTAACTACTACTCGAGTATGCCACCTCCTGGTCGTTTGCGACCTTTATCCGAGGGCCCTCTATCACAAAGCAACAACCACACAGTAAATGAGATTGAAGCAACAACATAGGTAAATATCTAGGCTCCAAACCATGACATCACCTTTTTCCAAAAGGAAATGACATACCATGAAGGGCGCGACCCTCATAACCTTTCCACATCTTTCCTGTTTCGATCATTTTCGGGATGTGAGGTCCGAAGAGGTCTCGTCCACAAAGCTACACTTTACATGAAAGCCATGCTTTGATCACAAATGATCAACAAATGATCATCAACACACAGCACCACTTAGCATTACACATTACCAAATTGGGAGTATATCGCTAAAAATCTTCAATTACATAACCTCTGAGCTCGTACGTCTCAGAGAAGGGTGTTAAGCTAAGAGAATAAATTCTCCGCCACCAACAGATACATATTTGAAAGAAATCTGCTTTATTCCTCAAAGCGTAATGTCAGACATACAACCAAACAAGTCTGTTTTGGGTTCGAACTGAACCGTAGGTACTTCGTCCAATAAAGGAAGAAGCCCTTGCAAATCCAGGTATCCACAATCCCGATCGGGCTCCCCATCACATATGGAGATCTCTATATGGGAGCAACTCAGTGCCGAGACATTCGATAGGTTATCCTATCGTTTTCAAAGACACCTGGTCTTCAACACCGGTCTTCAACACCGGTCTTCAAATGCTATTAATTTCGTCGTATCACTATTCGGAATGGGTTATAGGACACAAAGGTCCTCTCCCGGCTAAACCGAATAGTGAACGCTCAATTTTAAAACACGTGGATGTATCAATTATAAAGATTCACATTCAGGGTTCGATGTGGGTTTCGGATAACCAACTTGAATCCGACTCCCTGTCGCATTGAAGTTTAAATGCCGTTTTACGGACAAAAAGGTTTTTACATCAACACAGAATTATATCACAAATCACAGTTCAGCACAGAGAAATTGACATCACATAGTATCACAATAGAAATATCAATCCAGTGCACAACAATAGTTAATTATTCTTAATTAAAGGGAATGTGATTTATATGAATTAACCCCATAATTATTTTTACTGATTATTTGAATCAATGTTTAGTTATTATTAATGATAAACTAATTAAATCCTAATCGACTTTATTAATTAATTATTCCTTAATTAATTAATTTAATTATCTGCCAATTATAATTAATCAACTTAATTTATCTAATTAACAATTCTTAATTACAAATTAATTAGATACTTAATTATTAATTTACCAATCTTTAATTACAACTAGAAATTAATCATTCTTAATTAATTTCCAAACAATTGATTAATAGTAATTATTTATCTTAATTAACATTTAAAAATCTTCCTTACACTTTGAAAATCAATTTATTACAATTATAAAGAGCTTTAATGTTAATTGACTTTAATACTTATCTTAAATTAATTATTTAGTTAAAGCACTAATTAGATTTTAAAACATTGTTAAGTATCCACATAGTTAATTTAAAACTTGTAATAAGTTCTTAACTCAACATAATCAACATTAGTTACTTCATAAATACAAAAATTTACTCAACATTATAAATTTGAAATTTATTGGGCTTAACGCATTTTGAAAACAACCCGAGCAAACCCCAGTTTTCACTCGAGCTAAACTCGAGTTTCCCCCTACGTTTCCTCGAGTTCTTCCTCCCTTCCTCTCGTACTTACTTCTTCTTCTCCTTTTTATTCTTTTTTCTCTTTTCCTAAGTTACATACTGATGTACCCATTCCATATGAACGCGAGGAACTCGAGCCAACCCATCTCCTACTTGAGCATTCCTTCGAGTTTCTCCCAGCCCAAGTTTCATGATACAAGAACGATGCCATGCACGTGCACGGCGTTGCGTCGCCGCTCTTGTGGACTTCCCGACCTTCGGCAAGTCGCAATTCATCCCTATGCTCAAAACCAAATCTCGATTCGACACAGAAAGACTCGAAATCGAAATTCACCCTTTCGTTGAAACTGTAACTCGAACATACCCAAACCCAAATGCTTCGTCCTCCTTGCGTCGTTCACCAGAAAATCCACGACTTCGGCTATATCACGTCAACCCCCTACACTAACATCCCCCTCAATCTCGAGCAACTCGATCACTCCATAGTGACGAAATCGCCACACTTCCAACCCACTGCAAATCATCAAACATAACCCTAAATTCACCTCGACTCACCAATTTACGCAATAGAAAAATTATTTGATAACTTTCCTGAAATCGTTGATCAATAAACTAGCTTCAAACCAAATTTCATCACCAAATATTTGGTCGATCATCAGAAAATGGAAAAAGAAAAAAAATTGTTCAACCGTGAACTGCTCTTGGAATACTCAAATAAAAATCATTATATTAATTTTAAAAATCCTATCTTTATATGTTCATTCAAGTTATGTAGCCAAATCGATAATTTAAAATACTCGAATTCATCATATGATTTTGTTTTTACTGTAAAATTAAGGTCACAGAGTCAAACTCTTCATGATCAAGCTTAAAACAAATTTTAGGATGTGATTCCAGTTTAAACAAACTTATTATGTTTAAAAATCCTAAGCTATAAATGTTTGTATGAAGGTTTATTTGATTATTCCTAATATACTTTGCTTTGAAACCAAAATATTGAAGTACAAACCATATAAGAGTTTCCAGTAACACAGAAAACATATAGAACAATTATTTTTTTCAATATACGACAAAACACAAGGTTCATGAACTAAATATCCAGATTTCAGTTTTAAGATAACAGGTTTACTCACTTGAAAAGTTTATGAACAGAGAGCTCTTTTTGTTTTTGAAAGCCTGCAGTTTAAATCTTCCTTTGAATTCTGTTTTGTTTTGTTGAATAATCTTGAATTGAAAATATAGTGATGTTTTACTCTTTTTTTCTTCCTGGCTTTACTATGTTTTTATTTTGAACGAACAGGTATAGATGTAGATATATATAAAGAGAAAAAGGTTTCTGGTGCAAGATTTTCTTTTGGTCGGAATTTTCATTAACCAGAGATATCTCTTTGTAATTGGAGGCTGAAATGATCTTTCTACATTTCGAATTGACTTGTTTTTTTGCCAAGAATAGATAGCATTAAATTCTTGTGTTCCTATCTTTGTTTACATGTGATCCTTTTTTCTTTTTGTCAGAGCAATTTTGTTTTGTTTGTAGATTTTTTTTTCTTGCATACATGTTTGTTTTATTGTTTCCTGGTTTACATAATTCGCATGCAAACTTGTATGTATTTCATATGTCATTTTTGACCATATAATCTTATTACAAACATAAATCTTAAATTTTATTTCTATTTAAAGTTTAACTATCAACATTTAATTTATAACATATATTTTATTTTATGGTTTAACACAAATTCTTGTTTGTTATATATATTTATATAAAGCTTAAACTACCAAATATTTTATTTATATCCATATATCATTGTAGTATTTAATATCAATAATATTTTATTTCTTTTGAAACTTTTCAAATTAAATTTCAAAAGTTCAAATAAGTCACCAAATTTAAATTAACAAATTTTGGGATGTTACAGAAAGAGTCCACAGAGGAACAGAAGCGGACGGGGAAGTACTGTCGCTTCCATGAGACCCACGGGCACAACACTGAGGAGTGTAGATACCTCCATGATGCCATAGTAAGATTAATCAGGCAGAAAAAGCTGTAGGAGTTTGTTAAGAACCCACCAGAGGGTAGGCAAGGAACATCAGACCCCAGACGTGGCCCGGCTCCACGCCACCTAGAGGAACCTGCCCGGACCGTGGGTAGGTTGATCATAAACACTATAGTCGGAGGACCTCATCCTGGGGATAAGAATTGGCAGGAGATGAAATGATATGCTACCTCCTTGAGGCATGCGAATTATGAATGTTGCTCACATGTGGACGACGGAAGTCCCGCAAAACAAGAACGCATGATGACAGACGATATAGTGTTTAGGAGTCGAGATGCAGACAAGGTGGAGGCTCCTACTACCGACCCGATGGTCATATCTGCAATGATTGGGCCAGCTTACATCAAAAGGATTTTGATTGATTGTGGAAGCTCTGTCAACATCATCTTCAAGAAGGCTTATGACCAAATGAAGATGGAGACAAAATATTTAAAACCATGCAGAGCCCGTATCCACGGCTTTAATGGTGTCGTAACTACGGCAATGGGGCTATATTGAGTTACCAGTTGAACTGGGAGAAGTTGAGCATAGGAGAATGCCAATCCTACCATTTATAGTAATGGATGTTGACTCTCCGTACAATGAATTTTCGGGTCGTCCGGCCCTGGTAGAGTTTAGAGAGGATTTGGCCCCATGGTGCTTGACATTAAAATTTCCAACAGACAAAGGAGTCGGCGTAATACATGGTGATCGGGCGAACGGTCGTGCATGTTATGTGGCAGAGCTGAGAGAAGCTCAACGCAGAGAAAAGGGGAAGGTTGTGGACAGCTCCTTCCGCATCCAGAACACTGACAGTTGACAAGTTGTTCCCAAGCCCTGGCTCGGGCAGCATTCTCGGATCTACAGAGACATAGATTTGAGAGATAATGATGGAGGACTAAGGAAAGTGAATGCAGCACCGGTTGATCTGACGATTGACATTCCAGTCAGCCGGAATGACCCATCACGAGTTCTTAAGATTGGATCGCAACTCGACCCACCATTGACCGAGGATCTTAATGATTTCCTTCGAGCAAATCTGGACGTTTTCGCTTGGACACACTCTGATATGTGTGGGATTTCTCCTGCCATTGCAAGTCATATGTTAAACATAGACCCGAAATACGTCCCAGTAAAACAAAAGCGGAGAGGCATGGACCCTGAGAGGTCCGCTGCTCTCAAAGAGGAGGTGGGCAAACTCAAAGCCAACGGGTTCGTCCGTGACGCCCTCTACCCTCTACCTTGAATGGGTATCTAACCCTGTGCTGGTAAGGAAAGCGAATGGGAAGTGGAGAACTTGCGTTGATTATTCTGATTTAAATAAATCATGCCCGAAGGATAGCTTCCCCTTACCTAGGAACGACCAGCTGGTCGATTCAACGGCCGGACACGAGCTGCTGTCATTTATGGATGCGTATTTGGGATACAATCAAATCTCGATGCACATTCTATACCAAGAACACACCAGTTTCTTCACAGACATTGGGTTGTATTGCTACGTAGTGATGCCCTTCGGATTGAAAAATGCAGGAGCGAGTTATCAGCGTTAGTTGAACCGAATGTTTAAAGATCAGATCGGCAAAACAATGGAAGTCTATGTGGATGACATGCTCGTGAAGTCACGACGGTCAAATGACCAAATTCGAGACTTAGCATAGATGTTTGATATACTCAGGCATTATGGGATGAAAATCAACCCTTTGAAGTGTTCTTTTGGCATTGCATAAGGGAAGTTCTTGGGTTTCATTGTGCATGCACATGGAATTAAAGCTAACCCGGAAAAGGTTTAGGCTATTCGGGACATACAAGTGCCCAGAACTATAAAGCAAGTACAAAGCTTGAACGGAAAAGTGGCCGCGCTGAGTTGATTCATATCCAGAGCTACGGATAAGTATATTCCTTTCTTTGATGTGATAAAGAAAGGAAAGAGGAATTTTGAGTGGACGTCTGACCGCGAGGAAGCATTCCGAGCTCTGGTTAGACATCTAGAAAGTCCCCCGGTGCTATCAAAACCAATTGACCATGAAATGTTGTATGTATACCAGGCTGTATCCCAGCATGCAATCAGTACTGCTCTGGTTCGCGAGTAGGACCGAGTTTAAAAGCCAGTGTATTATGTCAGTAAATGTTTGACGGGGCAGAAAGAAATTATCCTAGGATTGAGAAACTAGCTTACTGCTTGGTGATTGCATCACGCAAGCTTCGCCTATACTTCCAGGCACACTCGATCAGTGTTTACACTGATCAATCCTTGCAACAAGTACTCTAACGGCCGAAAACTTCTGAAAGGATGTTAAAATGGAATATCGAGTTGAGTCAGTTCGATATTACCTACCTGCCATGAAGGGCCATATGGAGGCAAGCGCATCCAGATTTCATTGCTGAATTCACCATGATAGAAGAATCAAATGGCCACAATGTCGTACCTCCCATGATGGAAGATTTACACCAATGGGGCATCTAACGACCATTGTTCGAAGGGCTGGCATAGTTCGTGTGACTCCTTAAAACCGAACAGTTTGCTACGCTTTGAAGCTCGAATTCACAACAACGAATAATGAAGCCGAGTATGAAGTATTGATTGCTGGCTTGAGACTTATCAAAGAATTGGGAATAAGATCGGTTGAAATCTTTTGTGACTCACAACTGGTGGTGTGCCAAGTCCAAGGGGACTATCAAGCAAAGGGGCAGAGACTTGCCCTATATTTGGCCCGGGTTCGAGAGCTGCTAGCGAGTCTCGAGTATTATGATATTTCACATGTCCCGCGTGAGCAAAACAGAGCAGCCGATTCATTGGCAAAATTTGCGAGCATTGGCGATGTGCTACAGATGGGATTATTTCCCGTTGAAACCTTACATGTTCCGAGCATAAATGTGATGGAAGTATATTTCATGTTAGAAATAGAAATCGAGAAGGAATCATGGATGACCCCATTCAAGCAGTACTTGTTACATAGGGTCATGCCCGAAAGAAGGAGCGAAAGACGACAAGTCATTCGTAAGGCTTCCCGTTATGTAATGCAAGATGGGGTAATGTATCGGAGGGGATTCTCGACGCCCTTACTCCGGCACATTGCCCATGATGAGATAAAACGAGTCCTGAAGGAAGTCCATGAAGGGGAATGTGGTGACTACATCGGAGGGTAGACGTTAGCGAAGAAAATCCTCCGTTATGGATATTATTGGCCGACTATAAATCGGGATGCCGCAGACTATGTGAGAAGATGTGACAAATGTCAGAAATATGCGAAAATCCCGAGAGCTGCGCTAATGGAACTCACGCAAATGGTTATTCCTCGGCCGTTTGCAATGTGAGGGATCGACATAGTCGGTTCCTTACCCATATCCAAAGGTGGTGTGAAATACGCGATAGTTGTAGTCGATTACTTTACCAAGTGGGCAGAAGCAGAGCTTTTGGCCACCATTACCACCAAAAAGGTCATTAATTTCGTTGTACGAAATATTATATGCCGTTTTGGCCTTCCACGAACCATCATTACCGACAACGGAAATCAATTCGAAAGCAAAAGGTTCAAGGAATTTTGCCGAAAATATGGTATTGAGAAAAAGTTTGCAGCAGTCGCTCATCCGAAGGCCAATGGACAAGTGGAAGCCGTGAACAAAATAATCAAATCTATACCGAAAAGGCGTTTGGAAAAGGCTAGAGGCAAGTGGGTGGATGAGCTTCCAATAGCTCTTTGGGCTTATAGAACCACCCATAAGTCTGCGACTGGCCACACACCATTCGCATTGGCATATGGCATGCAAGCTGTTATACCTATAGAACTTGAAGTTCCATCATATCGGGTAACTTATTATGACTCTGAGTCGAATCAAGATCTTTAGCTGGAATCATTGGACTTCACTGATGAAAAACGTGAAGAAGCTAATTTAAGAGTGGCCGCACCACCGAGTCGCTCGATATTATAATGAAAAAGTTCGACCGAGAATCTTTGGTGTGGGTGATCTTGTTTTGAAATGAATTTTCCCAGTTCCATCACATATGAGCCCTGCGTGGGAAGGTCCATACATCATTGAACGAAAGCTTGGAGAAGGAAGTTTCAAGCTAGCGACCGTTGATGGTGCGACACTCCCCCGAGCCTGGAATAGCACTTACGACATTATTATACTTAGTTCATTTCTTTCATATTTTAGTTGCAATTATTTCCAGCAAGTTTTTATTCCTATTCTACGGCATGTAGTAAGACAATTTAGCTTATTTGCATTAATAAAGGATTGAATTTGTTTTTTCCATGACTTGTCAATGTTCCTGTGTATGATAACCCTGTGACAAATGACTAACAGATACATTATTCTATCTGACGTACGAATGCGCACGAGCACTCAAAATCTCCAAGTCCCCGGAGTGCGGACTGGAGTACTCTGAGTCTCCAGAGTGCGGATCAGAGTATAAACGACTCAAAATCTCCAAGTCCTCGGAGTGCGGACTGGATTACTTTGAGTCCCTAGAGTGCGGACTACAATATAAACGACTCAAAATCTCCAACTCCCCGGAGTGCGGACTGGAGTACTCTGAGTCCCCAGAGTGCAGACTAGAGTATAAACGACTCAAAATCTCCAAGTCTTCGGAGTGCGGACTGGAGTATACTGAGTCCCCAAAGTGCGGACATGGTATAAATGACTCAAAATCTCCAAGTCCCCGGAGTGCGGACTGGAGTGCTCTGAGTCTCCAGAGTGCGGACTAGAGTATGAACGACTCAAAATCTCCAAGTCCCTGCAGTGCGGACTGGAGTACTCTGAGTCCCCAGAGTGCGGACTAGAGCATAAACGATTCAAAATATCCAAGTCCCCAAAGTGCAGAATGGAGTACTATGAGTCCCCAGAGTGTGGACTAGAGTATAAATGATTCAAAATCTCCATGTCCTCGAAGTGCAGACTGGAGTACTCTGAGTCTCCAGAGTGTGGACTAGAGTATAAACGACTCAAATTCTGCAAGTCCTCGGGGTGCAGACTGGAGTACTCTGAGTCCCCAGAGTGCGGACAGAGTATAAACGGCTCAAAATCTCTAAGTCCCCGGAGTGCAGACTGGAGTACTCTGAGTCCCTAGAGTGCGGACCAGAGTATATACGACTCAAAATCTCCATGTCCCCGTAGTGCTGACTGGAGTACTCTGAGTCCTCAGAGTACAGACTAGAGTATAAACGACTCAAATTCTCCAAGTCGTCAGAGTGCGAACTGGAGTACTCTGAGTTCACAGAGTGCGGACTAGAGCATAAACGACTCAAAATCTCCAAGTCCCTAGAGTGTGGACAGAGTATAAACGACTCGAAATCTCCAAGTCCCCGGAGTGCGGACTAGAGTACTCTGAATCCCCAAAGTGCGAACCAGAGCATAAACGACTTAAAAATCTCCAAGTCCCCAGGGTGCGGACTGGAGTACTCTGAGTCCCCAGAGTGCGGACCAGAGCATAAACGACTTAAAATTCTCTATGTCCCTGAAATGCAGGCCGGGACATGAATGACTTGAAGTCATCAAGTCCCCGGCATACGAACTAAAAAATACTCTAAGTTTTTGAAGCATGGAACACAGGATGAGCAACTCCAAAGGATTTCGGAGTTATATAAAAATGAATTGAGAAGTTCATGTAACTCACGATAGCTTGGGTTTCGACCACAATCATATAGAAAGATCAATGATAAAAGTCTTACGAAAGACAAGAACTAGACTTTATTTATTCAAAAATGAGTTTCTACTACAGCTCCTCCAAAATTCGGAGTCAAAAGTTTATTTACATAGACTACGAGAATAAATAAAAATAATTGCATAATCTAAACTAACTCTCGTTGAACGAGACCAACGATTACTTCTTTGACTTCTTCCCAGACGACTCCTCTCCCGTGCGTTTGCCCTTGGTATTTTCTTTGATGCGGAGGTAATGACTGAAGAAGTACGGGGAACTTCCATTGGCCTGGAACCACCAAGGAGGATGACCTTCAATGGCTTATTCAGAGGATCGTCCAGGTCCACAACTTGAGGCTCGACTTTGATCTCGACCGTCGTTTTCTTTTCCTTCTCAAGCTGCTCCTTCATGCTCAGTTTAGATGTATGTTCGGAGGTGCCTATAATTTCGATTTCATAACTCCCATCAATGGGAGAGAAAGTCTCGGACTTATCCTCGTCAAGCGCTCCGATCACCTAAGCATATGGACCGGGAGCCTCCCATGCATGAGTAGCCTCACATGCCTTTTCTTTCATCTCCTTGGCGACGTCGCTCCTCAGAGTGGGCTCGGGATCAGAATGGCCTGCACAAAATCATGAAAAATGGCACTAGAATACGATAGCTCCTGGTGAAAAACGACGACTTTTGAAATGTTAAAGTGAAGAGTTATCTACCAGATTTCGGCTGGCTCTCAGCCGTCTGAGGGGTCTTACCCTCTGGAATAGGAGACAGAATGTGAACGCCAAGACCGGAGTCCTCTAGGTCATAACCGATATGATGCTCAAATGGATCAAGTATCAGCCGATCGGCCGGCTGAGTAGGCACATGAGCTTGAGACTCGATCCCAGATGGACCGGCATTAACATCTTTCCCTTTCGTTGAAGGGGAGTCTTTGCAGTAAAGAGCTTTTGCTGCAGACAGGTCTGAAGGCTCATTTCCCTTAAGATATTCTTTTATCAAAGCATCTTCATCAACCTCCTCGGTACCAAGTTTGACCTTCCTGATTTTTATTAAGGTCTCCCATGCCTCAGCTAAAGATTCGAGGTAGCCCTTACCAAGAAAAGTTAAGTCTCGATGCATGAGGACGCGGGAATTGAATTCTGCGATCAGTGGGTCGAACATGCTTTTGACCTCCTCTATACCAGCTTCTTTGCCCGCCTTAAGGCGGGAGTCAACCTTCGTAGATGCCATTTTCTTGCCCTCTTCACGGGCTTCATCTTCTAGGACCCTGACTTCAGAAAGTTCATCATCAAGCTTCGTCTTTAGGAGTCATGTAGCAACGATTTCATTGCAATATCGTTGCAACTCTTATTGGGCAGCAATTTTTTCTTCTCTTTCTTTTCGGAGTTGTTCCTCCAGTTCTTTGACTCAGAGGCCAAATGCATCCCTCTCTTTCTACACTGAGTCCTTCTCTAAAGCTAGGGCCCCATAGCGTTGGACCGCCTCGTCGATTTCTTTTTTATGGGTTGACACCAGACGAGTGATGGCCTCGGTGGTGTCCTCAGCCCTCTACTGAGCGGCTTCAAGCTGAGACTTATAAGAAGCAAGCTCTTCGTCCTGAGCTTTAATAACGTCTTTATCATGGATAGCATCAAGCTTCAGGCGATCTATCTCATGCTGGCGCTCGATTGAAAGTTCTGAAACTTTCTCGTCTAAGCGCACGAACGCGTCGTGCTGAACGTAGACATCATTAGTGCAGGCTATGGCACTTTGCTTAACATGCCCTGGAATCCGATGAATCGCATGAAGTAACTTTAAGCCGACGAAGCATTGTTAGTCCGTGAGATGATGGTTTTGATGACAACAACCTTAGAATAGATTATAAAATATAAATACTAACATTATAAGTTTAGATATATATATATATATGTATATGCAGGTTTAACCATGCAGGTACCAAGAATGAAGACTGTACAGTATAGAGATTCAAGATATCAAGATTGAAGACTCATGAGCATCAAGAATATCAAGATTTCAAGAATTGAAGTAATTTATTCTTTAATTAGAACTTTTGTTAAAACTCATAGAAAAACACTGGCATCTTAAAATCCAATTTATTCGTGGAATGGAATCCACATCGAGCTTGTTAAAGGGATGGAACCCCAAGTAGGATAGAACCGACGAAAAATCTAGTAGAACATTGTTTTGTATCCGCTAACTTTTTATTCAAAATGATTTTTCAAAATTATATCCTGTTTTCAAAATGTTTTCAAATTCTTACTTTTAAAAGCATCAAAAACCTTTATCCTGATTTTAAATAATTTTAGCCTCAAAATTATCTTTAATTTCAAAGTCAAAATTACTCCTGATTTTAAACTATCTTTTAAAATAATATATTTAACTTTTAAATTTTGTACTTAAGATTTAAATATAAAATTATAGTTAAATTTTATATATATTATTCTCTATATTTCCTTATGAATTTTAACCAAAGTCAAGTATATTAGAAAAGTTTAAATAGTTTTAATATAAGATAAAGGTTATTTTCAAAGATAATCAAATCATTAAAAATTGCTTTGGGATGTCGACATGCCTATGGTGACCATGTCGACATAGTGTTAGTTGAATTCAAAATTTAAATTTCAAAAGAAGTGTCTATTCGCCATAGCTCTTCATGAATGGACATGGCCGTTGTTCTTCTATAAATAGGGGTTAGTTTCAACGAATTTTAGATCAGATTTTCTGGTTTTTCACTCCTCTTCTTCTTCTACATTTCTTAATACATACTCTTACCATTACTCTGCCAAAATCAATATTGAATCATACTTGATTACTTCTAGTTTGATTCTCTATCACTATCTCAACAAAGTTCTTAGTGCTATTTAGAGTTATAGACTTCTTTGTAATCTATTAAGCGAGAAAAGGTGTGAGTGTGGCCTTGAAAATCAATCAAGCGAGAAAAGGTGTGATTGTAGCCTTGGTAAATCAATTAACTTGTGGCCCGAAAATCAAATATCTCTACCCAGAGGATTGAAATTCTAGAGGGTGTACCTCGTAGCCTTGAAATCGAGGGTGTAATTGTACAATTGCTTTTGAAAGGAAATCTGTACTTCTGTTGCGGGACTGAATGTAGGGTAACTCCGAAACAGTATAAAATCTGGTGTGTTTTTTCCTTTACTTCTTTTATTTTATTTCTGCATCTGTGTTTGTTTCTGTGATTATCCTGTATCCGTAGATTGCATACATCTATGTCTAAATGAACATAAACTCATAAAGATTTAGTAATTCTTTATAAACACTATTCACCCCCCTCTAGTGTTAATCGTTGCCTTAAGATCCATAATCCGCATTTCTTGCAGGCATATCTTTGGGAATGAAGCTTTAAGCTCAACGACCGATGGATCAGTTGCAAGAGTGAGAGGAGTCTGCTTGGAGTCTGCGGGCGTTCTGTGGGGGTCTCAAGATTGCCTAGTGCTTGATGAGCCAGAGTGTTGATCCCGATGGGAGTCAAGCTGAGACCCCTTATGTCTAGATTGCTCTTTGTTGTGCTCCGGTTCAGAAGGAGGATCGCGAGGATATGAGGGCTGGTTATAAGTTTTCCTACGGTGTGATGACTCTCGGCAGTGGTAGTCTCGATCGCTGGATTCATCTCTATCTCGACGCTTGCCGGAGCCCGAATCTCACCCAGATTGGTAGAAAATTGATGACCCACGAAGGCAGTCAAGTCCATGTGTGCGCCTCATGTCACCTACACGAAATTCAAATAACGATGAGTTAGCAAGGAGTAGGGGGACAGTAGAAATTTAAATGCAAGGTGAAGTGTATGTGTTTGTGTGTGTCCTTGTGTTTCCCCTTGACAGACCAGTTTCTTTGCCAATAGGAGTGTTTTCTCCCTGATTTTAGGCTTGAATGCTTGTATCACCTCTCGCGGGCGAATTAAGCTTAAGGGCCTCTGGAGCATCGAAGTCATAGTTGAGAAGATCTTCCCGTATGGTGAGGTTCGACAGGCCCTACAAAGAACTCTCTAAGTGTTGAGAGGAAGCTTTTTCTCTGTTGGGATAAGGGTAACTTTAGAAGTTCCACCCACCGTTTTCTTCCTCAGCTTATAGGTCAGTTTCTTCTTCCTCTTCGAAGAGGAAGGTGACGTTTCAATGTCATGAACTTCAACAATTGGGTCTCGGGATGGACTAACATTTTCGCCCTGTGCTTCGGGCATTTCGGTTTCTTTAATCTCCCCTTCCTCTAGCGTCTCAAGGGCGTTGTGTGCTGAGGACTCGGCCTTCTTCTTTCCTTTGCCCGAAGCAGGTTTGGGTAGGGAAACACCTTGGGGGAGGCTTATTCGGCGACCTTCCGCCAGCAACTCAAACTTTGAAAGTGACTCATTTGAAATGAGTGATCTGATGTCCCGGTCTTCCACGGGTAGGGCTCGGATAGCTTCGACTGCCTCGAAGTACCCGGAGCCTTCAGGACGTGGGTTGACACCTGAAAAAATTAATAAAGAGTCAGAAATGATGTGCATCTTGGCAAATTCAAGTATCGATCTAGAAAAAGAACTTACTTCCTTCTACCCATCTTCTGGTGAAGCCAGGGGGCAACGAATATAGAACCACTCTTGCTTATACGGGGCAAATTTACTCCATGCCCCAGTCATAATTTGGCATTTGTTATGCGGCTTGAGAAACATGAAAGATGGGCTATCTATCCATCTCTTGATGCGATAGATGTATCGTATATTGTCCGGAGTCGAAAGCCTAAAGAGGACACTCATAAAGAGGATGCAAGTGTCGTATATGAATGCGTGGCTGTTCGGATGCAGTTGCGATGGGGAAATCTTGATATACTGCAACACGTCTCGAAGAAATGAGTTGAATGGTGGCACGATGCCAACCCAACACATGAATCTATTGCAAGCTGTGTATCCGACAAGGGCAAGTGCGGACGATCACGCCCCGATAGAACTAGCACATCATTAAAGGGGATTCCATGGACAGAGCATATCCGACGAAGTGTGCTTTCATTAATCTTAGAGGCCTGCGAGTCGATTGATTCATCTAAGAAAATAGCTGCCTCCAAAGCATCGAGAGCCAAGTCGACGGATGCAGTCGCAGGGCTCGGTAAGTCTTGAGCAGGGGTAGTTGATGGATTCGAAGTTCCTGCAACTTCCTGGCGAGAGGATGGCCCAGGTCTATCGAAGATAGTAGCAGAGCTTGATTTCCTAGACATCTCTAGTGATGATTGTATCTGACAAAGCACCTGTTTGGACTATACTTGAAAAACAATTAGACTTAACGACATAAATATTCCTCCCATATGGTGTGTGAACTAGTGCAATCATTCAAATGTAAGTGCTGGGCAATGAAAAGACACTGGGTTGATTAAATAAGTCTAAGCTTTGAATTGTTGTCTTCGAAGACCGTCATCGCTGACCGTCCACGAAAGCTTGTCATAAGGCGGTTTATGTTTTGAACTCGGCATCGTCACTGCATTTGAAAAGATATTAACTGTTAATCAAGTTAAAGTCCAAATTCTTAGTTGTTTAAACACGAGATTAGTCGGTTTGGATTGTCTGATATGCTTTGTTGTTTAAGTTTGTCCTTGTTCACTATCATGTGTTCAGGCATAAGATATGTGTTGAGTCAATTATGCATTAGGTTCGACCGGTGTTGTTGTTGTACACAACCCTCCTAACTTACCTCTTCTTCATTCCGCATTCAACTAGTCATGCTGAACCACAATCATGCCGAGCCACCTCGCTCGACATTCTATCCTCAACAACACTCACCTACCACTCATCACCACCACTTGGCATGAGGCAAAACATGTCGAGCCGCCAACATGTCGAACCATGCCGTTCGGCATGCCACTTTACCAACTATCCTCTTCATCGTTCGGCATAAAGGTGTCATGCCGAACCACATTCACGCCGAGCCGCATCGCTCGGCATTGTACTTAGCTCCAGCTCCTCCTCCTCTTTCTTCCCACTTAATTCGGCATGAGGTAATCATGCCGAGCCATGACCATGCCGAGCCGCATCGCTCGACATATTAAAAACTTAAACTTCAGTATGGTACAACCGCTTCTCGCTCGGCATAAGCAAGCCTTACTGAGCCACACCAATACTTCTTCTACCAACACTGTCCTTTGAACACCTCTAACGCCTCTTTCCTCCCATCACTCCTCCTATCCCTAAAACGTATTTATCTTTCAATTCATTGTCCTTTATCCACATGGCTCCTATCATCCTTAATCTCGCAGAGATCCACGAATTCGAACCTCGTGCTATGCTTTTCATTCGGGAATAAGGTGTTTAAAGGAGATGCGATTACCTAAGAAATGGGTCGTAGCTTGGGGATGTTCTGGGGTAGGAGGAGCAACACTATTCGGGTTCGACTAGTTAGAGGAGGAAGAAAGGTGACGTGTAGTACTCGAAAGGGGAAGAGTAGTGAATTCTCTAAAGACGGTTAAGAAGTAGAGTTTGTAGGTAGGGGAAGCAGATGTAAAAGTAAAAGGGAGGAGAAGAGAGAGCATGAGCTTATATAGAGAGAAGAGAAGACGAAAGGACAGTGACCGGTAGAGCCGGTCAAAACACCTCCCTCGTTCGGCATTAAGGTCGTTCGGCATTTATATGTCGTTCGGCATCTGTAGGTCGTTCGGCTTTTGTATGTCCTTCGACATCTGTAGGTCGTTCGGCATCTGTATGTCGTTCAACATTTGTGTGTGTCGCTCAGAATTTGTATGACGTTCGGCATGCATAGCCTCGATCGGCATCCAGAGTAAGGGCTTAAAGCAAGGCACGGAGAAATCATGATTCAAAAAGTATCATGTTCATCCACATGATACACTTTGGGGGGCAAGTGTTACCCGATGGCTTGACCAGGACAATAGAAACATGAAGCGGAAGCCTCATTCGGCATAAAGCGCCATTCGACACAATCTAGCATCGTTCGGCATCCGAGCTCCGTTCGGCATAAGGGGGTCGTTCGACACGAACCTCGTTCGGCGTAGCAAGACCGTTTGGCATAAGAGGTTCGTTCGACATAAACCTCGCTCGGCATTCAGCCTCGTTCGGTATAAGGGGTTGTTCGGCACGAACCTCGTTCGGCGTAGCAAGACCATTCGGCGTAGCAAGACCGTTTGGCATAAGAGGGTCATTCGACATAAACCTCGCTCGGCATTCAGGTCTCGTCCGGCATTATGCCTCGTTCGGCATTTCTGCCTCGATCGGCATATAAGCCTCGCTCAGCATTTGGCCTCGCTCGGCATTCAAGTCTCGTCCGGCATTATGCGTCATATGGCATTCTCCACTCGATCGGCATCAGATCTCGTTTGGCCTACACGATTCACTCAACATACTACCTCGTTCGGTTTAGACACTTGGCTCGGCATTTTCCACTTGGCATTTGTGGCTCGGCACACAGAAGTCATTCATATTTGGCCGAGGTATCCCCCATCAGGGAAGTCCGATCAATCTTTGTCTATAAATAGAGAGGCAGGGGCATAGTGGAAGGGACCTTTTTTGGAGAACACCAGGCAGACTCTGCCGCATTCAAGACTCATTCAAGACTTATCTTCTTTTCTTAACAATTTTAATCAAGTAGTTGGTGTATAGATTGTATCTATAATCGATTATTAAGAAAAGCAATAAAGATTAACCTCGAAGTGGACGTAGGCAGTTACGCCAAACCATTATAAATCTGGTGTTCTTGTTTTCTGTGTTTAATTTAGCATATTGTTCTCTGTTTGAATTTACTTTCTTCATTAATCTCTCTACATAATCTCTCTTAAGGGTGTTAGTGACCAATTCTGGCGCTAACATGGACCTACACACAGGCTTAGTTGGCTACCTATTAAAACTGGCTAGCACTAGCTAAAAGTTAAAACAGCTATAACTTTCAAACAATAAGTCCATTTTTCTATTATGGTCTCTCTATGAAGTTGGAAATTATCATCCTGAAGCAATGGAAGTGGTTTGAGACCATAATTCGGCTCCTATCAAAAATTATAGTGCGAACAATACTTTTAGGGTCGAAATGATCACATAGGAATTCGGTAAAAATCATACACATGGAAAAGTCTCTAAGAGTCACTTTCCAAAATATTAGAGTCATTCAACCTTATATAAATGAAATAAAAATATTTTACGATCTTCTGATACGTAAAACGGGTCGTTACACAAATAAATTTTTGAAAATATTAAACTGTTAAGTAAAGTAATTAAATACGATGAATGAAAATTTTATAGTGATTTGTTCAAAATAGAAAATAGTATATGAAAAGAGATAAAATAATAGAAGTATATATATAAACACATTTAGTTTATCATCCCAACCTTTAGCCCAAATCAATGAGTTCAGGCCCAAGCCCAGTGTTTTAATATCCAGATGTTTCATATCTTCTGACATTTCTAATTTGTGAACTCTCCTTTCATAAAATAATAGTTCACGTATACTTTCCCAAATCACTTGTCTCCTCCCTGAAGCCAAAATATATGAATTCCTATTCCTTTAGAATAAAAACAAATAAAAAAAATTGCGAAAAATTCTTCAATTTGAATTTATGTATCTCTATGTTGAATTACTTCAATATTTACAAAAGAACTAAGGATTTGATCATGCTTTTATGCTTTGAATGTAGTAAGCAGTGAGTAAAGAAGAAGGAACCTGTAGTATACTAGTGAGTATTCTTACTCATAAAACTATATTTAATCATCAAATTTCACATACATATTAGGTTTGGAATTATTTCCATGGATGTATGTATGTATATATATATATATATCAAATAAGAAGAGAGCTAGGTGGTGGTTGGTCTGAATTTGATCAGCGAAGTCAGAAATGACATCGAATATAGGCACGACCGGTAGGTCTACCGGCCAACTCCTGACCAGCCGAACATTATGGGTCAACCGATGGCCTACTTAGTTTTTTAAAATGTAGTAATAATGATAAAATAAAATATATACATTAAATAACAATCAGATTAAATTAAATAAAAAAAATATTATATGCTTTATATTCTTACTCTATACTAGTAATGTAAATATATAGTTCAAATTAAATAATAATTAAATTAAATTATTCAACAATGTTATATCAAATAATAATAATTTAGTAAACTTTTATTTTAATTATTAAATGACTTTAAGGTGTTTGTTAATGATTTTGGAATTTATGAATTTATATAGGTAAATACGGAGTAATGAATTAAAGTTACTTGTTCATATTTGATATAAATATTTAATAAAGGGATACTTTGCCTCACATCCCGGTTAAGTTTTAAAATAGAGAAACCTCCCAAAATAAACTTATGTTTCTAATCCTTATTTTCAAATTCGCCTGCGCTAAAAGAACCAAATACCCTTTACGTTTTTAGCATTTCAAACACGCATAAATTTCTGTAGAAACATTGAATCAGCATAAGGATTTCACCTAAAAATCATAAATTTTACAATCTTTAAAATGAGATCCATTGTTGATACCCAAAAAATTGTATTTGCAGTGAGGATGCAATTATTCCGTATAGTTGCAAAGACTACTGCAATTTTTGAAAAACATCAATTTTTCTTCAAATATCAGCAATTATTCCACATAATTGCAGACTTTTATGCAATTATATGGAATAATTGCAGATATTTATGTAATTATAAGGAATAAGTGCATACTTCTCTAATATTATTCCATATAATTGCAGACTTTTCTACAATTATTCCATGCACTTGCCATTATCTGTAATTATATGAAATAATCATCAATTTTTCGACAAAAGTCAATAATTATTCCATATAATTACAGACTTCTATGCAAGTATATGGCATAATTGTAGACTTCTCTACTATTGTTCCACATAATTATAGACTTTTCTCCAATTATTCGTATATTGGCCATTTTATGCAAATATATGAAACAATCATCAATTTTTCTTCAAATATCGGCAATTATTCCATATAGTTGCAGACTTTTATGCAAATTAGTGGAATAATTACAGACTTTTAGGCAATTCAGTGGAATAATTGTAGACATTTCTACTATTTTTCAATATAATTGTAGAATTTTCTATAATTAAATGGAATAATTACAGACTTTTCTACAATTATTCCATATAATTGCATACTTCTATGCAATTATATCGAATAATTGCGCAAAAAAATACACAGTTATTCCAAGTAATCTACCATATAACTAGAACTTTTCTGCAATTATTGCATACAATTGCTGAATTTTTTGGAATCATACCATATAATTGCAAAAAATTTAAAAAACATCAATTAGTTGGATCTGCAAATAACTTGGCCTATTGTGTTTTACATATAGATAATGCCACTCCCACTCATTAGAAAGATAATACAATTTGTGATTTAATGGTGAAAACGGTTTGTTAATTCGTCATTTCTATAAAAAGTTAATGCGTTTTAAAGATTGATAATTAATGGGTTGCACATTTTAATTATGGATGTGAGAATAACATCCACATATGAAGAACCAACTTTTAACCGTGAAGCAGAGGGGTATTTTAGGGAAGAAAATTGCAATGTTTGAAAATAGGGATGTAATTTATATCTTTTTTTTGGAGGATGTTTTATGCATTAAGTTTGATATTAGGGATGTGTCCCTTATTTTCACTTTAATAAATGTTTTGTCTCATATTTAATATATCCTTTTATATTATTGATTTTGGATATACAAATGTTTACCTTTGATAATGATATAAGTAATGTCTTGATATGATATGGTAATGACGTCCTTCTGTAACAACCGAAATTTAACCCATAATAATTAATTCGTTAATTAATTAAATAATAAAATAACTTTGTGAAATTATTAGAATTGAGCCACGAGAGCTGCACCATTGTGTAAGCGTTAATTTTATGGTCAATTTCCATATATAAATTTTAGAAACTCAACTATGATCGAGATAAGAGATAAACAAAATACACACACACATACAGTCAGGTCAACCGGCCGGTCGACCTGGATAAGGTGGCGTTCGACTAGCTGATCGACCCACCTTTTTATTTTGGCAACGAACGAACATTAATTCGTTTGAATGAATGAAAAGCATTAGAACACGTCATTTTCACCTTTTATTTTAACCCAATCCCCTTATTTCAGCATACGATGGCACCTATTCAGCCTGTGACGTGGTTGCATCCTATTCAATCTCCAAATCCAATGGTCCGAGATACATTTCTACACATATACATAGACCCCTTGACCTAACACCTTTTCTCATTCTATACTTTCTCCGCTTGGGTTCACCTTTTCAGGAAGGAACCTAAATGGAGCAATTTTCCAAGGAGAGAGTCTTTTTAATATAAATTATTTTACAAATCCAAGTGGATCCGGGAAGACCAAAGGAAGAGCTTAGGACCGGGGGTGAGTCATTGTAATTATTTTAAGATTTCTTTAAGTAATTTAAAATAATAAGGTTTCTAATAGTTATAGTTTTACTACGATTTTTGGAATAGCCTTTTAAGTAGTTTATTTATAGTTTATTTACAATATTTTAGTTATTTATTGTTATTCATAAGCTATTTATATCTTTTTCCTATGCTTTGGATTTTCTTCTATTTTCAGTTTTCTTTTATTTCCACTTCTTCTTTGCGTATGGAATAGAATAGGTTAAACACGAATATGGATTAAAATTATAAGAATATTGAAATAACGGAAGATAAGATGTAAATTATAAAGACTGCAATAAAATGGAATTAAGACTGAAACTATTCCTATCTACGATGTTAATTGGAGTAAATTAAAGAGATTGGCCTAGTTATAACTTAGAATGATAACTAAAAAGAATAAAAGGTAAAAGAAGCTTATTTTCACACTTTGACCTTGGGTTAAGTAATAAGCACGATTATAACGTAGGTTATAATAAGAAAAAGAACGGAGTATTTTAAGACTTGGGATAAATTAATAAGTAAAGATAGTGAAGATAATAATAAAGGCTTATTTAAATAATTTATCTAAGTTAATAAGAAAAGATGAAAGAAGAGATCCGTACCAGCAGCATTTCCCTCATGCTGTTTAGGGTAGATAAGTGGTCAATACTTAAAAGAAAAGATCCGTACCGACAGCATTTCACTTGGGACACGCTTTTGTTGTTTAGGGTAGATAAGAGGTCAATAATTAAAAGACTGAATCATGGGTATTTGGGCAAGGGATGCAACTAGATTTTGTTTGACAGGGACCAGTACCAACATCATTCCCTATTTTCTATGAACACGGTGTCTCACAATAGCCTAAAGTGAGAAGAGGGCAAGCTTATACTATCTAGGGTAATAAAAGGTCAAAAGAGGGAGCAATAGATAGTGTAAACCGGCGACGACTTAGCGTGCGACATCATTTAGGGGAGATAAGTCGCTATTAAGTTCCAAAGGCTTAGTAGGTGTCTTTCATAGACACTGGTGTCTTCTGTTTATGGACCATAGGGTCCGGTCTATAGTAGACACATTAGTAGAAGGCCGATCAAAGGGTAGTGTTAGGGTTACAGCATAATTACAAGATTAGGAATTCAGCCAAATCAGAACAACTATCTAGGATAAGTGCAAACAATCAAAGTTAACCTATTTTATTAATTGATTACTAGTTAATTTGTATTTATTTCCAGCTTTATCTCTTTCCATTTCCTTTATTTCCTTATATATACTAGAACTGTTGTAAGGTTTATTACTGTTTACGTTGCTTAAAGATTCTAGTAATTACTATCATTCACCATATTTTTAGTCTGACCCACTCCTTTATTTTCCCCTTTCCCCCCATAGGCAATCATGGTCAAGGAAGGTAGATTGCAGCTTCTTGGAAGACTTCTTTGGAGATCCTATCGTGATTAATTTCTTTTTTTCCAGTGTTTAGTTCTTTTATTTTACTAGCACTATATTGAGGGATAACCGTACTCTGATCTTATGGAGACTATGGTTTTGATTTAACAAGACATATATGGGTAGTTTGGCATTTGACGTATTTAGTACTTCGTGACTTATTTTATCATCTTATATTATGGAGTTTGATTTTTAGCAAAATACTATAATTGTTTCCATTGTGTAATTATTATTATTGTTTAGCTTTTGTCTTGTGAATCTTACTCTCTGCTTGTTTTAGTTATACCTACAACGCACCACATCTTTTAGTGTGTCCTTTCGGGCGTACTAAGGGGTGTGAGTGTTTCATTCGGTATCAGAGCCTAAGGTTACTGCATTCCAAAGTTTTATTTTGAAAGCAAAGTATCTTCAAAATGACTTGTTTTAAAATTATTTTTTAGAAAAAATCTTTAGGAAATGATTTTAAGCATAAAAGAATTTTTATCAAAATTCCCTTATAAGTCTAGTTTAATCTCCCCTTGAATCTTTCCTACACTACATTTTTTTAGAGAATGGCTGTTGCCCCGACTTTCCCGAGAGCATTATAGTCCCAACCTGGTTTCATAGAAACTTATAAGCCATGACTCTAGAGGTGCACGGGCCTGCGCCCAATCCTACATCAGTAGGTGGAAATCCCATCAATCCACCTGCCACCATCAATTTCTCTAAGCTTTGTCAAGATTTTGCGAGTTTGGGCGGGTGGAACTTTTCTCGCAAGGAGACTTTTGTGGAGGCAAGAGCATGAACTAAGGACATGGAGAAGATTTTATGTCTTTTGGGATTGGATGGTCAGCGGCTGAAGGAAGAGGCATTTTATTGGTGGGAAGTGATTGAGTTGGAGGAAAGGAATATTACTTGGGATAAATTCTAAGAGCGAATTGATAGGAATTTTCTGTCTCAGACAGAAGAGAGTGTCCAACTGGAAAAGTTCATCAATTTAAAGCAAGGGAGTTTGTTGGTCAATAAGTACATCAACCAATTCAATGAGCTGTCGTAGTTTGGTATGGACTTCGTGAACATGGTGTAGTATCGATTTCTCCCTAGAGGGCGGTGAATAGGGTGATACTATTTATTATAGAATTTTAATGTGGAAGTATATAAAATAATTACAGCACTGATAATAGCAGAATAATAGCAGCACAGATAATAGTAGAGTATTAGAAGCCGAAATAGAACATTACGGATTTACCCAACTTCAGCAAAACCCTGCCTACGTGCTGCCCCCAAGTTTTCAACTAGAAATTAAGTAATCAGACGCTTACACATGTAAACTTACAACACCCGCTATTGACTAACCTAACTCTACGCTAAAATCCCGCCAACTCAGCCATTGATTTGCGAATTCTCGAATTACACCACCGTAGTTCGTCCCCTAGTCACACGACTAGATTACAAAAGTATAATATTAAATTACAAATAAAAACAATTTAATAAAAACGAAACCCTAATTTATAAACTGCAGCCCAAAGAAGATTATAAGCCAGCCCAAAATAAATTATCACTAAAAAAAGGCTAGCCCAAAGTGATAAACACAAGAACGATTCCCTTTTTTATTTTTTGGGCCTTGAACCCTTTGAGTTAAAAAATGGCTACTTCCTTTTTTTTCATTCTGCTTTATGATAATTAGGGTTTCATGAAGTAAAGCCACTGCTCTATCGGTCGAGTTGAGTGATTGTCCTTGCGTTGCTTTCTTTTATCATCTTCTAGCATAAGCACATGTGCAGTTGCTTCATTTCGTCTAGTTCGATTTGATTAAATCTCGTATGTGATTTCCTTTGTTATTCTCTTTAATATGCTTGAACTCGATTCAATTTGAGTTATTTATTTGAAACTTTTCTCTGTGATACTGCATAAACTCGAATGCGTGATAGTGCCGATGATGATTGGATTAAATAGGAATTGAAATCCTACAATCTTGTTCGTATATATTTTATTTGAATTCTTCATATGCTATGCTTGACCACTGATTTTTATTTGGATGTTTGTGATGTTTTCTTAATTTTTCAATTCGTATATTTTCATTGCTTGATTAACACGACTTTCGTTTTTCTCTCTGTTGTCATCTCTGATTTCATTCTTTGCTGGTAACGATTGAATTTGTGATATTATTTTGATTTCGGCACTGACTTGTTCGGTATTATTTGGACTTGTTCGAACTGTGCCTTCTTCACCACGGTTTATTCTTTGGAATCTTGAATTTATGTTGACTCTTGGTACATTCTTTGGCATAGGTTTGCATTTGCTTTGGTTTGCACTGCTTGCTTTGACTTCACTTGAGTTTGCACTGGTTATTGAAAGCCTGGACTGTTTGGTTGCATCTGTAGTAGTATCAGTCTGTGATTCATCTATGTTGAACTGCTTCACTTCATCCCATATTATCATGGATGTATGTATCTGTCACCACTGTTGCACTACCCTGATGCCATTGAATTTGAGTCTGCATTTTCTCATTCGAGCTGCTACCATCCGTGTTATTTTGGTCTGGTCTAGTTTCACTTCACTGCACTATGTTTTGGTTGAAGTGTTGTATTCACCTGTTTTCATGTGACTGAATGCGCTTGTGTGTTTCATGGTTCACCTGAACTTGAATCTATCTTCACTTGTTCCTCTTGGAGTTTTCACTTGGTTATTGTATACATATATATGTATGTACTGACTATCTTGGTTGAGTTCATCCTAGTTTGCATTATACTGATTGTCACTACATTTTGCTACTTGTATCAGTCCATGTCAAGTTTTGATAAAAAAATTCATGTGTGTTCATTTGCATTGCTTAGAAAACAATTTTTGATGTTGTGCATGCCTCTGATACAGCTTGATATTATTGTTACTCTGGTCATTTTATCCATACTTCATGTTGTCTGGATTTGAGTTGATTTGCATCCCTGATGATTTTCATGTTTAGTTGCTGCGCACCACCTTCTGCCATTTTGAACTGGTTCATTGTTGAGCTTCTGTTTATTCATGCTGGTGCTTTTGAACTCATATATGTGTATACATATACATGTGCATATATGCTTATGTGGTCATGTTGATGTATATACATGCTCCAGCTTTGTTGTTATTTGATGTTGAGGCTTTTCTCATTTTGGATTGTATGTTGAAATCTAGGCTGCATTGTATTTTTGCCTCACTGTTTCTAGTTGATATGTTAGTTTGCAATTTTATTATGGTGAAGTTGTTTCATGACTCCACTGTCGAGTCTGTTCTTATGTGTACATATTTGTGCGCTTGTTAGCATGGTCTACTTTTGGATTCTTGTTGCATGAGCACTTATACTCGGCAATTTTGTGACGCTTTTGTATTGCACCTGAGTTAAATCCAGCCTCGACTTGGGTTTGACCGTTTGCTCTCCTGTCCAAGTAGTTTTATCAAGTGTATATCGGTATGCACGGTCTTGTGGCATGTACGATGATACATTATGCATGTCACAAATTGTTTGTGTAGATGAATTCAAAATGAATATGATGATGAACAACCCAAATAACTGAGGCAAATAAAATTTTCAAAATGCACATTTTAGTTTACACTGCACAAATATTTATTTTTCAATTTTACTACGTCAGTGTTTATTTTTCAGATAATTCAGATGCTGGATTCAGGCCTGAATAGAGTTGAAGATCAATACGAGTGAATGAGTGATATGTAGTGATGTGCAAATGTGAATGACAATTGTGTAGTGAAAAATTGTGATGTAATCGAAATTGTATTGTAATTGAAAATTGTATATATAGTGAGAGCTCAAATTTGTACAATTCTAAATTGTAATAAAATATTGTTTGAATTTAAATTCTGCGTTATTTATTTTATTCAGCAAATATTTATTTAATTATGTGAAAAATAAAATAGTACATTAACAAATACTTTAAATGAATATATGTATATATATGTTTATTATCATCAACCAAAAATCATATAGTGGGATATTCAACAAGCTCCCTCTTTTGATGATAACAAACATATATTTAAGATTTTGAATTTATTAAATGTACTTGATCATTCAATTTGCTCCCTCTATTTGAATGCTCCCTCTCTACGTCAACGCTCCCCCTTCATATATGCATGAATTCCCCCTTTTGTTACCGGCAAAAGAGTAATAGTATTAGAAAAATAGAGATAAAGTGATAGATATTAATACAACATTAATACCCAATCGAGTATAAATATTTACTTTCAAAAAAAAAATCAAAAAAAAATTATAAATACACTGTTAGGCGCATATTCCACTTTAGAATGAAAGGGATGATGTAAAACCATATAGATGTGTCTATTTGTGGTATATTATATCAGGAATTTGAATATCTACTAACCATGCATAACCGTTAGGACTTCTAAATGAGATTAGTTGTATTCCTAATTTTTTTAAAATAAAAAAATGAATTCAAGCATCCTCTAACCACGCACAACCGTGAGGACTTTTAAATGGGATTAGAATCAACTTGTCTATTTAATAATCAATTTTGATATATGTTCCATACGTGCATAACCCGTGAGGACTGTTAAATGAGCATGAAAGCACATAATAAAAATTCCAAGTGGTTCGGCTATGCATAACTGTAAGGACTTTTAAATGAGAGTGAATACTTTGGATGTTTTTCTTGCTAAAAAATAAAATAAAATGAAAACGAACAATATCCCATTTAAATTACCACATATTGACATGCTATATTGGATTTTGATGAATGATGGTCGTTAGAAATATGATAGAAATAGAGATGGTCATGGAATTTCTACCAAACAAGAGTTATTATAAATCTTGTTTAAAGTTTATTTTTAAGAAATTTACTAGATACATTGTATCAAGTTATAATATATGATTATTATCAACAGTCATCACTTTTTCAATCACTATTTATCTTTTCGATAATCAGTGGGGAGTCAGATTAGTTAATGTGCTCGTTTAAGATTAATTATAAAATCAAATTTTCTAAAATGACTAATTTGAAATAAGGTTACCAATAATTATTTTCTAGAAGGGGTTTAAAAAAAGAAAAATTTCTACTAATTGAAAATCAATTGAAATGAAAAATATGCAGATATTTTCTTTGAAAAACGATGCAACTATCAATGTCTCAACATAAATCATGTTCCACTAGTAATTTTTCTATCAACTAGATTACCAGTGTAATCTGCATCTGAATTTCCTTTTGACTCAAGATTATCATTTGTTAGATGTCATAGAGAAGATCGTGATGTGTGCAACAAAATATCTTAAAATCATTTTTAGCAGCTTTTAAATGAAATTGAATTGAAGTCGTACAAATAAACTAATAGTGAATATTCTGTCAGCAATAAAATAACCAAGTATATCCATGAATATCTTGAGTAATCATCAATTAATAAAACATAATTGTTAGTCCAAACAAATCTGTATGAACTAGTTCTAAGATTCTAGATGTACTTATAGTGTTTTCGGCATACAAAAGGAAACTGATCAATATTTTTCATAATTCAAAATCAAAATCAACATTCATTTTCACATAACTGGCTGAATAAATCATATTTCGGCAGATTATCACATTTAATAAATTTTTCGAGATAAATGTACTGTTACCTATTTTACCTTTGTCGATAATTTATGTTGTTACCCATTAGGATTCTACCACCTTTATACTAGGCTAAGGAAATTTGATTCGTTGCCAGTCGTGTGCCTGGAACAGCCAGAATCCAGGCAACACTGTTGTTGTACCTTGGCCTGCCATCACACCTACACGAGAAAAGATTTCTATGACCTATTTGTTTTTATAGGTCCATGGTTGTTAGTGACAAAAGATTTTGAAAAATATATTTGTGTTGACCCAAGACTATTTATATTTGTTCCTTTGGCACCCAGATTTGTTTGACTCTAAGCGATTTTATATTCATGCCTTTTGGAACCCAAATTGGCATTGTTTTCACGTGTTTGGGTCTATACTAGCAATTATTGTGATTGTGTCCATTTTTTCCACAAATCGTGCACTTTGGATTGACTTGACTAGTTTCACATCTAATACATTCAGATTCATTATATCCAAGTCATTGTCTAACAGTATTAACAATTTTTTTCCCTAACATCATATTTAACGATCTTTCTCCTTTGAAATTTTTTCCTAAAGTTGTAAACAATTGTTGGACTTGTGTTTTGAGAGATTCATTTTCATTCAATAATTATGTGCACTTCTTAATAGAATTTTCTCTCCTTGTATTTACACTTTCTTTCAAAGTCAGAATTTCATTTTCGAGTGATTTAATTTTAAGTTCCGATTTTCTAATCTCTTCTTCAAGTGATGGACACTTATCACACTTATGGCTGTTGGTTTGATAGTTTTTAACTAATTGATCAAGTTGTTTATTTAAATCTGTCAAAGTATCTCTTTGTGATTCAATTTTAGCGTATTTCTCCCTAAGTCCTTCGAAACAACCATTTATTTCGTAAAAATATATAAGTAATCCTGAATGAGTAAGTTTTGGTACCTCTCTTGGCTTATCGTCATCACTGTTAGTTATATCACCTCGAAGACATAGATCTGCTTTTTCACTCTCACTTCCAGTGCTTTTATCATCTTCATCAGTTTCATCTCAAGTGACTGCGTAACTTCTCCTTTTCTATTTCTTTCCATGGTTGAGTCGATTCCTAGGACAATTAGGCTTGATATGACCGAGTTTGTTGCACTTATGGCAAATGATCTCCTATTCTTTTGAGTTATCTAGTGCTTTGACTATTCTACTTTTCAATTGTTGATTTGGAGCTGGATTTGCATACGCGGTTCCACTTTTTGAATCTCTTTATTAGTAGCGCTAGCTCAGCTTCTCCATCATCATCATCATCATCACTTTTCGTTGTTCCTTTAAGAGCAATTGATTTCATTCGTGTATCACCTCCTTCTCGCTCTTCCTTGAATTTCATTTCTAGCTCATAAGTGGTGAGATTTCAGATGAGTTCTTCAGCTTTGATTTGTTTCAAATCTTTTTATTCTCGAATGGTTGTGACTTTCGCTTCAAAACTTCGTGGAAGGACTCTGAGGATTTTTTGGACTATTTCCAATTCCATGTTTGATTTTTCGAGTGCTTTTGATTTGTAAACAATATTAGAAAGTCGTCCATACATCTCTTTGACATTTTCATCCTTGGCTGTTGTGAAGTTCTTGTATTTGCTACTAAGTATGGCAAGGCGAGATTCCTTGACTTAAGATGTTCCTACGTGAGTCACTTCAAGTGTGTGCCAGATTTCCTACGCAGTTCGACAATGTGGGACATGATTAAATTTGATTTTATCCAATGAAAAATAATGGAATTCAAAGCTTTAGCATTAGCATTTTATAGTCTATTTTCAAGATCTGTCCATTGATCAATCGATTTATCTATTTCTTGATTATCTACCACTATAGTCGGTGTCCTATAACCTATCCCAACAATATTCCAAGCTTAAATGGTTTTCATAAAAAATTCATTCTATTTTTTTAGTAAGCATATTCACCATTGAACATTGGTGGTCTAACTACGGACTGACCCTCAGCAAAAGCATTATTAAAAGAAGCCATTTAAATATTAGAAAAATTGTTTTTGAAAAATCAAAATTTTAAAATCAAAATTGGCTTTTGTTCCTAGCTCTAATGCCACTTGTAGGATCGATTTCACCCTAGAGGAGGGGTGAATAGGATGTTACTATTAATTATAAAAATCTAATGCGGAAGTATACAAATAATTACTGCCCTGATTATAGCAGAATAATAGAAGCACGGATAATAGCAGAATATTAAAACCAGAAATAGAACAACACAGATTTACCAAGCTTCGGCAAAACACTGCCTATGTGCTGCTCTTATGGTTTCTATTGGAAATTAAGTAGTCAGATGCTTACACACGTAAACTCGCGACACCCGCTATCGACTAACCTAACTTTACGCTCAAAACCCTAACACAACTCAGCCATTGAGTTGCGAATTCTCGAGCTACACCATCGTATTTCGTCCCCTGGTCACACGACTAGATTTTACAAAAGTATAAAATTAAATTAAAAATAAAAACAATTTAACAAACACAAAATCCTAATTTATAAACTACAGCCCAAAGAAGATTATAAGCCGGCCCAAAATAAAATTTTCACTAAAAAAATGCCGGTCCAAAGTGATAAACACAGAAACGATTCCCTTTTTATTTCTTGGACCTTGAATCCTTTGAGTTAATAAATGGCTGCTTCCTTTTTCGTTTGTTCCTCTTTAAGATAATTAGGGTTTCATGAAATAAAGTTGCTGCTCTATAATAGATCAGTCGAGTTGAGTGATTGTCCCTGCATTGCTTTCTTTTATGTCTTCTAGCTTAAGCATATGTGCAGTTGCTTCTATTCATGGAGTTCGATTTGATTAAATCTGGTATGTGATTTCCTTTGTTATTCTCTTTCATATGCTTGAACTCGATTCGATTTGAGTTATTTATTTGAAACTTTTCTCTGTGATATTGCATAAACTCGAATGCCTGATAATGCCGATGATGATTGGATTAAATAGGATTCGAAATCCTATAATCTCATTCGTATATATTTTATTTGAATTCTTCATGTGCTATGCTTGGCCACTGTGTTTGGATGTTTGTGATGTTTTCTTACTTTTTCAATTCGTACATCTTCATTGCTTGATTAACACGACTTTCGTTTCCTCTCTCTGTTGTCATCTCTGATTTCATTCTTTGCTGTCAACGATCGAATTTGTGATGTTATTTTAATATCGGCACTGACTTGTTCGGTATTTTCTGGACTTGTTCGAACTGTGCCTTATTCACCATGGTTTATTCTTTGGCATTTTGAATTTATGTTGACTCTTGGTACATTCTCTGGCATAGGTTTGCATTTGCTTCGGGTTACGCTGCTTGCTTTGACTTCACTTGAGTTTGCACTGGTTATTGAGAGCCTGGACTGTTTGGTTGCATCTGTGGTTGTATCAGTCTTCGATTCATCTATGTTGAACTACTTCACTACATCCCATATTATCACCAATATATGTGTATGTCACCACTATTGCACTGCCCTGATGCCATTGATATTTGAGTCTACACTTGCTCATTCGAGCTGCTGTCATTCATGTTGATTTGGGTCTGGTCATGTTTCACTTCACTGCACTATATTTTGGTTGAAGTGTTGCATTCACCTTTTTTCATGTGACTGAATGCGATTGTGTATTTCATGGTTCACCTAAACTTGAATCTTTCTTCACTTGTTCCTCTTGGAGTCTTCACTTGGCTATTGTATACATATATATCTATGTACTGACTATCTTGGTTGAGTTCATCCTGGCTTGCATTGTACTAGTTGTCACTACATATTGCCACTTATATGAGTCCATGTCAAATTTTGATGAAAAATTTCATGTGTGTTCATTTGCATTGCTTGGAAAACTTTTGTTGTTGTTGTGCATGCCTCTGATGCAGCTTAATATTATTGTTACTCTGGTCATTGCATTCATACTTCATGTTTTCTGGATTCGAGTTGATTTGCATCTCTGATGATTTTCATGTTTAGTTGCTGCGCACCACATTCTGCCATTTTGAACTGGTTCATTGTTGAGCTTCTATTTGTTCATGCTGGTGCTTTTGAACTCATATATGTGTATACATATATATGTGCATATATGTTTATGTGGTCATGTTGATGTATATACATGCTCTAGCTTTGTTGTTATTTGGTGTTGAGGCTTTGCTCATTTTGGATTGTATGTTGAAATCAAGGCTGCATTGTATTTTTTCCTCACTGTTTCTAGTTGATATGTTACTTTGCAATTTTATTCTGGTGAAGTTGTTTCGTGACTCCACTGTCGAGTCTGTTCTTATGTGTACATATTTGTGCGCTTGTCAGCATGATCTACTTTTGGATTCTTGTTGCTTGAGAACTTATACTCGACAATTTTGTGATGCTTTTGTATTGCATCTGAGTTGAATCCAGCCACGGCTTGGGTTTGACCTTGTGCTCTCCTGTCCAAGTAGTTTTATCAAGTGTATATCAGTATGCATGGTCTTATGGCATGTACGGTGATACACTGTGCATGTCACAAATTGTTCATGTAGATGAACTCAAAATGAATATGTTGATGAACAACCCAAATAACTGAGGCAAATAACATTTCGAAATGCACATTTTAGTTTGCACTACACAAATATATTTTTCAATTTTACTATGTCTCTTTATTTTTCAAATAATTCAAATGCTGGATTCAGGCTGGAATAAAGTTGAAGATCAATACGAGTGAATGAGTGATATGTAGTGATGTCCAAAGAAAAAGTGGTGGGAAAATAATAAGAAGAAGAAAGGTGATAGTCCTTAGAAGAAGATTAATAAATGAATAAAATGCCATGTTTGTGGCAAGGGTGGACATGTGGCCAAGGATTGCTCGAAGGAGAAGACGAAGGATAAGTGTTATACTTGTCGGCAGGCTGGTCATATGAGTATGAGTTGTCCCTAGGGGCACGAGTGCACCAGTTGCGCAGATTTGGGCATTAGACACAGCACCTTTCAATAGCATTCTAAATAGAGGTAGGAAAGTCATAGTTGAAGTTTTGATTTCTATATCTGATTTTCCTATTCGGACTTTATTTGATTTCAGAACATCACACTCTTTTATCTCTAGATCTCTAGTAGATTATTTGCACTTCGACATATCATTAGTAGTAGACCCCATTATTGTTTCAAATCCCATTGGAGGATCGACACACTAATCTATGATTTATAGGGGTTTGAAATTATTTATCCTAGGCATAGAGTTTGACTGCGACGCCTATGCTTTCGGATTCTCGGGGCATGGGATGATCTTAGGGATGGATTGGCTATCCACATACGAAGCTATCTTAGACTGCAAGAGGAGCGTCGTTAGACTTGAGACTTGCAGTGGTAGGACTTTGGAGGTATCTTGCGACCAGTCATGTTAAGTTTTCTCTATTCCCTCGATTCATCTTCATTAGAGTTTCATTCAGTTTCTGTCATCGTAGATTTTGTAGATGTCTTTGAGAAGGTTAGGGGACTACCCACTAAGAGAGAGATTGACTTCAGGATTTATTTGATCGAGAATGCCAAGCCAGTAGCATTACATGTGAGACACATGGCACATAGTGATAGGAAAGAGTTGAGCAAGTAGATTCGTGAGCTCATGGAGAAGGGATTCATAAGAAGGAGCATATCAGAGTGGGGAGCGCCAGTCATCTTTTGCACTAAGGTGGATGGTTCTCTCTGACTTTTCATGTTCTATAGAGAATTGAATAAGCCCACCAAGAAGAAATGATATCCACTTCCTAGTATTGATGATCTTTTTGACCAGTTAGTCGGTTTTCTCTCAACTCGATTTAGCCATGGGATTCCATCAGCTTAGAGTTGCTGATGACAACATAGACAAGACAGCCTTTAGGATGCCGGATGGATTCTTTGAGTAGTTGGTTATGCCTTTTGGGCTATTCAATGCTCCAGCCTATTTCGTTGATTTGATGAGCCGCGTCTTTAAGGATGTCCTAAATAAGTTTGTGGTGGTATTCGTACATGATATCTTAGTATTTTTCAATAGTACGGAGGAGCATGGGGTTCATTTGGAAGAAGTGCTTCGTACACTACATAGCCATCATTTAAAAGCTAAGTTTTTGAAGTGTCATTTGTGGAGAGAGAAATTTCGTTTCTTAGGGCATGTAGTCTCGAAGGAAGGTTTGGCTGTTGACCCTGCCAAGGTTATTGTAGTACAAGATTGCAACGCCTCCAAGAATGTTACCGAGATCAGGAGCTTCCTAAGATTGGCAGGCTATTGGAAGTTCATTGGAGACATTGCTAAGATTTCGGCACTACTCACATGCCTTACAAAGAAGAATAAAGCCTTCGTGTGGGACATGGATTGTGAGGAATCCTTCACGAAGCTTAAAAGAGCTCTTATTCGTGCACTGGTGTTAGTTTTACCTGACGAAGCTAAGCCTTTCACCATATACACTGATTCCCATGGAATGGGTCTAGGAGTTGTGTTGATGCAAGAAGGGAGGGTAGTGTGTTATGGTAGTAGGCAGCTGAGGACGCATGAGAAGAACTATCCTACCCTCGATTTGGAGTTGACTGCCATAGATTTTGCACTTAAGACTTGGAGGCACTATTTGCTAGGAGAGAGGTTTGAGGCAACAAAGGTGGATGGAGTTTTTGGCCCCATATGAATTTAAGATAACTTATACCCCTGACAAGGGTAATGTGGCTGCGGATGTATTGAGTAGAAAGAAAGCAACCCTTAGTCTTTTGTTCGTAGAGTGGAGGAGCTTGGAGTTTATTTGTACTTTTGATTTTAAGCTTCTATGGACATTACTTTCGGATTATGGGAAATTTTGGAGGTAAGGACTACCCTTATGAATCAGATTGGCTCGAGGCAACGGGAGGATTCGAAACTCATGAAAATTATGGGTAGGGTTAGCCAAGCAGGGGTCTCAAGATATCTCCAATGCTATTCCACTGATAGTAGAGGATGGCTTAGGAGAGATGGAAGGCTTTGTGTTCCACGCATCAGTGACTTGTTGAGAGTAGTTTTGGAGGAGGCGCACCATTCTCGTATGACTATTCATTTCGGTGGTGATAAGATGTATCGAGATATGAAGAGTATGTTCTACTGAGGTGGTATGAAGAAGGACATGGTAGAATTCATAGCTAAGTGTCCCATATGCCAAAGGGTAAAAGCAGAGCAACAGAATCCCAATGGGTTTCTTCAGGCCTTAGGAAGTACAGGAGTGGAAGTGGGACAGTATTTCTATGGATTTCATTGATGGTTTGCCTCATTCTTGAAAAGGAAACACTAGCATTTGGATGATTGTTGATAAATTGACAAAGAGTGCTTACTTCATCCCAGTTAAGAGTAAGCGTACGACTTCATATTTGGCATCCTTGAACATTTGTGAGATACTCCGTCTACATGAAGTTCCTTCTAGTATTGTTAGTGATAGAGACCCCACCTTCTTTAGTGAGTTTTAGAGAACCTTACAAGAGGTGCTAGGGATGCAACTAAGGTTGAGTATGGCTTATCACCCCAAGACAGATTTCCAAATGGAGAGTGTGAGTAGAGTTCTTGAGGATTTACTGCGGATGTGCATTTTGGACTTTGGAGGAACTTGAGAGGAGCATCTTCCATTGGTTGAGTTCGCATACAATAATAGTTACCAAAAAAGTATAGGAATGTACCATTTGGGGCTTTATATAGGAGACCTTGCTAGTCCTCATCATGTTGGGTAAACTTGGACCCGATATGGTTAGGGAGACGTTTGAGAGGGTGGAGTTGATTCGGCAAAGGATGAAGACAACTCAAGACAGACAGAAGTCATATGCAGATAGGTAGAGGAGAGACTTAGAGTTTGAGGTTGGAGACTTAGTTTTTATCAAAGTATCCCCGCTTAGGAAAGTAGTAAGATTTGGATCAAATGGAAAGTTGGACCCTAGATTTGTTGGACCATTTCCTATCAAAGAGAGAGTTGGCAAGATAGCTTACTGAGTGAAGCTACCAGAAAGGCTCGCAGGAGTGCATGATGGTTTCCATGTTTCGCACTTGCGAAAGTGCTTACATGACTCGACGAAGGTTATAGAGCCTAGTCAATTAGAGGTGGTTGAGGTAGAAAGAGAAGCTTCTATTCCGTGTATCCCCATGAAGATTGTTGGAAGAGATATCATGCAACAGGAATAAGGAGGTTCCACTAGTAAAGGTGCAATGGGGAGATGATGTTGCAGACGCCACTTAGGAAGTAGAGGAGAAGATTCGTACTTCCTATCCTCATCTTTTTGATGGTAAGTTTTAGAATTCCTTTTTCCATCTTTAGATTTGAATAGGTTCTTTCCTTTATTATCCTTTAGGAGGGTTAGACTTAGAATTTAACCTATGGATGGTATGATTTGATATAAACATGTTAATAGAACATGTTATGAATGATGTATGCTAGTGGTTGCAAGTATTTGCTAGTGGATGCTATTGAAACACATAGGTGCATTAGCCACTATTATTCCTTAAGGGATCGGCCTAACTAGGACACTACATGCGCATTTTTATTTTATTTCCACGATTGCTACAAATGGATGTTTATCACATGATTGTTGCATTTGGATGATGTTTGTTGGACGCATATAGAACTATCAGTATCATTATGAAATTTTTGCATTCATTTGGATACATGGAACGGACATGGTTACATAAAAGAAGGTCAAATGAATCAATGGACCGCCTAATCTTTTGCATTAGTAGAGACACTTACACTACACTAATTGCATAAGTATCATAAAATGCATTAGAAAAACTTAAGGACAATGGATGAATGGTCGATGATTAAGTAGTTGGTTGTAGAGTTTGATTAAAACATTTAGTGCATTCATTTATCCTTAGAAATTTCGAGTAGGAAATCCCTTAAGGAGGGGAGAAGAGAACAACCTGGAATTTAACTCGTAATAATTAATTCGTTAATTATTAAATAATAAAATAAATTTGTGAAATTATCAGAATTCAGCCATAAGAGCTGCACCATTGTGCCTGTGGTAATTGTCTGGTCAATTTTCATATATTAATGTCTGAAATCAAGCTAAGATGATCGAGATAAGAGATAAACAAAGAATATAGATACACATACACACAGTTAGGTCAACTGGCTGGTCGACCTGGGTAAGAGGGCGGTCGACCGGCCGGTCGACCCGCCTTTTTATTTTGGCAGCAAACGAACGTTAATTCATTCGAACGAATGAAAGGCATCGGAACACGTCATTTGCACCCTTTAGTTTAATCCAGTCTCTCCGTTTTCTACATCCGATTGCTCCTATTCAGCTTGTGACGTGGTTGCATCCTATTCAGTCTCTAAATCCAATGGTCCAAGATCCACTTCCACACATATAAATAGACCCTTAGACCTAACACTTCTTCTCATTCTAGATTTTCTCTGCTTGGGTTCACCTTTTTAGGAAGGATGCTAAAAGGAATAATTTTCCAACAATTAAAGACTAAATCATGGGGATTTTGGCAAGGGACGCAACTAGATTTTGTTTGACAAGGACCAGTACCAATAGCATTCCCTGTTTTCTATGGACATGGTGTCTCACAATAGCTTGAAGTGAGAAGAGGGCATGCTTATGCTGTCTAGGGTAAATAAAAGGTCAAAAGATGGAGTAATAGATAGTGCAAACCGGCGGTCATCGAGCGTGCGACATCAATTAAGGGCGATAAGTCGCTATTGAGTTCCAAAGCTCTTAGTAGGTGTCTTCCGTAGACGCTGGTGTCTTCTGCTTATGGACCATAGGGTCCAATCCGCAGTACACACATTAGTAGAAGGCCGATCAAAGGGTAGAATTAGGGTTACAGCTTAATTACAGGATTTGGAATTTAGCCTAACTAAAACAGCTATCTATAACAAGTGCAAACAATCAAAGTCAACATATCTTATTAATTGAATACTAGTTAATTTATATTTATTTCCAGCTTTATCTCTTTCCTATTTCCTTTATTTCCTTTTATATACTAGAATTGTTATAAGGTCTATTACTTCTACTTTGCTTAACATTCTAGTAATTACTACCGTTCACCAGACTTTTAGTCTGACTAACTCCACTATTTTCCCATTTCCCGCATAGGTAATCAGGGGCAAGGAAGGTAGATTGCGGCTTCTTGCAAGACTTCTTTGGAGATCCTATGATGCATTCCTTTCTTTTATTTCCAGTTTTTAGTTCTTATATTGTACTAGCACTATATTGAGGGATAATTGTACTCTAATCTTACGGAGACTATGGTTTTTGATTTAACAAGACACATGTGGGTAGTTTGACATTTGACGTATTTGGTATTTGATGACTTATTTTATCATCTTACATTATGGAGTTTGATTTCTAGCAAAATACTGTAATTGTTTCCCCTGTGTTATTATTATTGTTATTGTTTAGTTTTTGTCTTGTGAATCTTAGTCTCTACTAGTTTTAGTTATACGTACAACGCATCACATCTTTTGGTGTGTCCTTTTGGGCATACTAACGGGTGTGGTTGTTTCACCTTCTATATGGATTTCTGATTTGGTATCATTTTCAATATAATTTTATGGTGATTTTAATTTTATGTGATGAGGAATCTTAATAAACAAAGTTATAATACCTTCTGGCTTGGGAAATTTTGTAATATTTCTCGGATTATTCATTGGACTCGTCGTACTTGGAGATTGAGTGTAAATTATAAATAGTTAATAAACGATTGAGTATCATGTAGTGGTATGAACGCTGTTATGTTATTTACTCGATTATTCATTGTAAGTAGATGAAAGTAATGTATAGGGAACAAAGTCTACGGGACTCAAAGGGGAATCATTATGTATGACGAGGCTCGCTGTGGTGATGTATAGCTATGTGTTGGCAATTGTATAAAGCCATGTGTTAGTAATTATAAAAAGCCATGCGTCAGACAATATATATAGCGCCGTGTATCGTGGTATATGTTGAGCTATGTGTTAGCTATTAAGTATAGATACTATTTGTCGAATTATCTTTGTTCAACATCCTTCGTGTTTCGGAGGTGAACCAAGCTAGCCAATATTCACCCCGATGGCCTAATTGTAGGATCGCACCCCAATCCATGACACCATATATATATATATATATATATATATATATATATAGGTGATATCGCCATGTGCATTCTCCCCCGTTTCACCTAGGCCAGCTGTCAGTTCTCTACATGTTTCATGTACCGGGTCATGACCGATTTGAGTCCTTGCATAGACGAGCAGATAGGTGGATCTTTTTATGATACCGAAGGAAGGTAACCAATGACTATAGGAGTCATGTTAGGCAGACACGTGTGTGGCTTGTGGAGCAACATATGTGTTGTCAGTCTCCCATCTTATTCAAGTTTGTGTAGTAGATAGGCATATACAATTTATATTCTTATGAGATATAACTCTCTCTGGACCCGTGTCTTATGTATAGTCATTTACCTGTCACGGTCTATTTTGTGATATTCCATATGAGGAGACAAGATTATACCTAAGATATATATTTATAGTTTGATGGATTCTATATATTTGTATATGATTTTCCAGATGTATGGCTTGTTATTGTTATTATTATTATACATATACTGGGTATATTGTGTGCTAGCCTAACTACACTTGATGATATCTCATATTGGATGATTTTTGGACTTTGAAGAAGATTTCTGGACATGGATGATTCACCTATTTGATGTTGATTTTGTTATTTTTATATAGGTAATGGCATCTTTATGTATAGTTTTGGTGATATTTGACGTCTTGTTATATTTAAGGGATTGTTTATATACTATTCAATTATTACCATATACACTACACAAATATTGACACATGGTGGTGATTATCTTTT
This sequence comes from Allium cepa, assembly GCA_030765085.1. Taxonomy (NCBI): domain Eukaryota; kingdom Viridiplantae; phylum Streptophyta; class Magnoliopsida; order Asparagales; family Amaryllidaceae; genus Allium; species Allium cepa. The sequence goes on from CM060932.1 coordinate 116,326,156, forward strand.
GATATATTATAGTCGTATATATACATATTATCATATTTTTATTTGCATGTCCAAGACATTTTAGTTATAGGGATAGTGAGACTAGCTTGTGTTTAATAGGCATCCTTCATCGTGGAGGCTAGTTGTACAGTTTAGTTACATGTTATTATATATGCTATACTTCATATATGCATATTTTTGGGTTGTATTTTGGGCATGCATTGTATATTGTTTATTATATCTTATCGCTGTGATTTTGACTCTGTGATCTTTATTTATGTACCGTATATGGTGTATTGTTCTATCCAAGAGGCACACTTGTTTATTGTTTTATGCTAATACTGTATACATTTTGTTGTATGTTATATTTGATGTTTAAATACAAGTGTAGCCCAGGATAATAATCACGTATGTACCGCATATAGTATTTACCATATTATCTAATAGTATTACTTAGTAGAACTCTTGGATAGTATGGGTATAGAGATAGGGGTTACAATAGGTATTAGAGGAGGTTTGGAATAATACATTATGCATATGAGACGCGAGTCAAGACCATAGATGAGACTTAGAGTCCATGTCCCTTTGGGTGTGTAGGGAAGTTCTCTATAGTAGGAGACAACAGACACATATAAGATGATTATTGGGATAATCATTAGTGGACGTATTTGTTATTTTCTATATATAATATTTTTACTTTTAATTTTTCTAAAATAATTAGAAGTTTGGTATAATAGGCCGATTAGTAGTGTCGGTGTTTGTATTGAATATTATACCTTAGGTGGCTTAATATTGCATTAGTGTGTTATGATTTGATTTCTCTCAATGTACGCAGCGGAAATTGATAAATAGAATTTTCTAGTAAGTGCATTAATAGTTGTACCTTATATTTGTTTGATTATTGATAATTGTTAGTATTAAATTTAATTTTTAATTATTTGTAGGTTAAATATTCGTATGTCTTTATTGAAGACGTGGAATGATTTAAATCCTAATATTTATGAGTTATGAATAAATGCGTTTGGTGGGTGTTGATAATGTACAATGTTTGGTGAAATGGTTTATTGTTTTAGTCGATATTTAAAGGGTGTTTGATAAACATTTTGATTCACCGAGTATTTGTTAGGGAATAAAGACTTTTGATATATATTTGAATATAACTAATTAATAAATGTTTGGAAACCAAGTAAATGTTTTAATTAGAGATCTCTTGATGATTTTTTTATAAATATGGTATTTGATTGAGCGTTAACCTAAGTTAATAATTATTCTATAAAAGTAAGTAAATTAAATGATTTGTATATCTAATAAGAAGTTTTGAAATAAAAATAATGTTGTCCACGTTTTTAATCCAAGCCGAATCCAAGATGAGACAGAATAACTTGGTGGAGTTAGAATAGCTTATAGATCAACCAAAAGGACAAAGTCAACAAGCCAAAGAGAGCCAAGAAAAGAGAATGAGGAAATCCACTAAGGAAATGAATCGCCAACGATCCATGGCCTATGGATTGCCAGCGATCCATAGATATAGCTCAAGGTTCAACTATTTTTCTTGCCTCATCATCTCATCCTTATTGTAAAAGTAGTGACTGAGTTTGATGAGATTTCAAGTTAATAGAATTAAGAGACAAGCATCCGTCCAGTTCAATCAACAAATAAATACAACTAGTAAGTAAATCGTCATCAAAACAAAGCGACGTGCAACGAGACTACATGAACAACATCAATACAAAGCAACGAAAGCATTCTAGACATCAAAGACCAAAAATATGCTAAGTGCATGGATCACTGGTGATCCATGCACTATGGATCGCCAGTGATCCATATGTTATCATAGTATAAGCATGACCTAAACTAAGTAAAGGATTTTGCAGAGACCATTCAATGAGGTAAAGTTGGCAAAGAAAATAATGAAACAAGGTTTCTATTGGCTTGAATGGCGAGTCAAGATATTGAATATGTAAAGAAATGTGAGAGATGATAGAAATACTCAAAGATTCCTCGTTTACAACCAAGTCAATGAACTACAATTTCTAGTCCTAGCCCTTCGATATATGGGGGATCGACTTAGTCGGGCCATTGCCAATTTTCAAAGGAGGAGGAAAATGTGCTATAGTGGCCATCGACTACTTTACTGAGTGGGTAGAAGCAGAACCACTCCCCATAATCACTTCTGAGAAAGTGCTTAGATTTGTCATTAAAAACAAAATTACCAGATTTGGGATCCCTCATAAGATCATATCTGATGATGGAACATAATTTGAGCATGGAGAGTTTTTTAGATTTTGTAATAAGAATGGATTATCATAAGCTTTTCTTCTGTGGTACATCCAAAGGCTAATGGAGCTTTCGAGGTGGCTAATAAGAGTATTAAGACTATCTGGAAAAAGTGATTGAATAAAGCTAATGGAAATCGAATAAAAGAATTGCCACTTGTACCCTGAGCCTATCGAACATCCACTAGAACAGCAATGCGTCATGCCCCCTATTCTTTAACATATAGGTGTGAAGCAATATTGCCAATTGAAATTGAGGTACCCTTACATCGAAGAATTGCATTTGCATTTGATCCAAATCAAGAATTGAAGAAAGAATCGTTAGATTTAATACATGAGTTAAGAGATGAAGCAGCTATTCGAGATGTGGAATATCAGAGGAGAATCTTGAAATACTACAACACAGAAGTAAAAACAAGATCATTTCAAGAGGGAGACTTAGGACTTCAAACAGTGATGGAAAACACTAGAATTCCGGATAGAAAACTAGGACAAAACTGGGAAGGCTCCCTAATTGTATGCAAAATAATTCTCTTGGAGCTTACAAGTTACGTCAACCAGATGGCATACTTCCTAGAATGTGGAATGTGGAACACCTGCAACCATATTTTCTCACAATAAACGAATAATGCACCTCTTCCTTGAAAAATGTGTACATGTTGGGAGTAAAATTCTCCTTGACTTTGGAAACTACCTTAAATGATCAAAAGCCTTTGTCCATGCCAATATGGCTATGTCAAAGCACCTCTTGGAGCGAGGCTAGAGTAAGCCTTTATCCGTGCCATGCTATGGCTAGGTTAATGCATCAACAAGCCCTTGATCGCACCATGCTATGGCCAGATCAAGGGACCCCTGCAGAGCAGACGGAGTAAGCCCTTGGTCCCGCCACATTATGGCCTGGCTAAGGCATCGAATAAACCTTCAGTGCAGCCATGCTATGGCCTGGCTGGAGCACAACCTTGAAAGAGGACGGAGTAAGCTACTTGTCCCGCCATGCTATAGACTGACCAAGGTACCGAACAAGCCTTCAGTCCCGCCTATAAGGCCTAGTTGAAGCGCCTCTTAGAGGGAGGTTGGGTAAGTCCCTAGCTCTTACTTATGGATAAGATAACCAAGCACACCAGATAACAACGGACTAAGACATCTGAGCCCGAGAAGCGGCATATCAAACGATAACAATAACGTACTAAGACGTCTGAATCCGAAAAGTGGCATATCAAACAACGACAACATATAAGGCCTAAAGGGTGGCACATGAAAAAAGAATGAAAACCTAAAGAGCGGTGCAGAAAAGGAGGTTCAAATAAGAGTCTACAACCTTTAAATGATTTCCAAAAGAAGATTTCTAGTCTTCACTTATTAATACCCGAATCTGGGTTTCGGCTCTTATACTATTAATTTCGGGACTTCACTTATTAATACCCGAATCTAGATTTCGGTTCCCTTACTATTGACTTCTGGACTTCATTTATTAATACTCGGGTTAGGATTTCAATCTCTTATTAGTAATTTCTGAGTTTCACTTATTAATTCCCGAATATAGGAATTGGGACCTCCATTATTAAGACATTTGTCATGAGATTCTGGACAAAATTTTGTTAATACTTGAGTTTGGGCTTTGGATCTTTAACTATTAATTTTTGGATTTCATTTGTTAATGCCCGGAGCAGGGTTTCAAGGCAGATGATATTGAGACCTGAAGGGACTTCTGATCTTCAATTAAAACTCTGAGCTTATCTTACTAATACCCGAATCAGGGTCCCCAGTTTACTATTACTAACTTTGGAACAACACTTATCAACATCTGAATCTTGGTTTCAGGATTATTATTATTTCTAGCAAGGGTTTTTAAATACTCATTATTTACCCCCAGATAAGGATTCGTGGCTTTCAACGACTTATTTTTAGGTGATAACTGGGGAATTATGCTAGTTCATACAAGGGAATAATGCAAAAGGGAAGGTGTTAAAGTTTTGTCCTAAGGAACAAAAGCTTCTTTCATACAAGGGGGTAAAATGTTAACCATAAAATTCACTTAAGAATAGAAGCATGAAAGAAGGCTCATGAAAAGTGTGAACCTCTACAAGAATTAAGGGTAAGGATTTCTCTATAATTCAAAAATAGAGTTTCGAAGGCATTAAAATAGCTTTCGAAGAGGTTAGGATGGGGTCACAAGCACCTGATGCACCTATAAGAGTCGAGTAACACAAGAGCTTTTGAAAGGGTAGGAAAGAAAGTAAAGCTACTCTTCCGCCTTAGCTAGACCTTTCGACATGGTTGAATTCACATATATGAGAGAGCCTAGTACAAGTTTGAAACACTTTTCGAAGGTATTGGAAAGAACGATTGTACACAAGAGCCAAACCTTTTGAAATAGATGGTTTCGGCGTTGTCAATCTTCCACTTAGAGATATTTTACCAGTGCAACTTTCGAAAGCAAGAATAAGCCTTTCAAAATTGTTGGAACCTTCCATAAGCATAAAGAAAACTCTACAGGAAGCCAAGTGACTTTTTGCAATGTTTCATTTCTCACCTACTAATCCTTTCAAAACTATTCGAAAGCAACCAAGGGAGGCTTCAAAGGAGAAGGAGTTCGGGGTGCTTCCGCTTACATCCAAATAATGCAATATGGAACATTAACCAACCTACATCTTTAAATACGACCCTAGAGGTCTGAGTTTGGGGACCGATTTTGAATTCTAAATTCTCCTTCTTACTTCATAGAAAAATCAAACTCTTGTAACCCTAAGTGAATTTGCGGAAAAATTCTATTACTTATAACCCAATTTAGATGAATGAAAAAGAGTGAACGCATGGATCCAATTTTGAACATGAGGAAGATCATTTCGTCTATTATCTTGACTAAAGACCAATTGCACATGATTCTCACTTATTTTCTCAACCCTTACTTGACTTATGCAATGCTATGGAGTCAACTTATACCTTGGGAATTTGAATAATATTATCATCACGTTTCATGATATCAAATATTAAATTAGCATGATGATGATAATTCAATACTAATAAGTTCATTGAACTTATACCATTTGTCCAAGATGTAATTCCATTGAATTTAAATCTTATATATTATAAATTTATTCCCTTCAAAAGGGCAAGTACTCCTTCGGCTTAATCGAAAGGGGGTTTCTCAAAGGGGCTTACTATATGAATATTAAGTTATATTTGCTAGTTAGACATCTTTGAAAGAGTATGGATATTCCAAAACATATAACCCCTTTCGATAGAGTTCCTTCCATGGCAACTAAAACTACATTTTTGAAAGTGGTTCATCATTTTAAAGGTATAATAGCCCTATCAACTAATTTAAAGGAGATACGAATGATCCTTTCGACCCGATCAAATGGGGCTGTGAATGACCCTTTCGACCCACTCGAAAGGTGCTATATATGAGTTGTTCTCTTATTAATTTTTGTTTTGAAGTGTTGACTGGTCCACTTATCAACAATTAAAACTTTCATGAGACCACCTTTCAAAGACATTATGGCCCTATCAACTCATTTAAAAATGGGATTTCGAAGGGATTGTTCACCTTTAAAACATTGCTTTGAGATGTTAGCAAAATTTGTTGTTAATGACTTAGCTTAGGGATGTTGACAAGAATTCTTTTTAACACTCATCTCCCTTAAGTAGATACTCTAAAAAAATTAATTTTGAAATATAAATTTAAAATAATAACGTTCTCCATCATTTATAATATAAATAGAGTACCTTGCATGTCTATGATTGTTGAGCAAACTCAAGCTATAAAATATCAAAGGTGATGTTTTATCTAAGATAAGTAAGAATGTTTATGTAACTTTTTGAGTAAACTTAAGATTACATAATCACCCTTTGGATATTGCAAACTAATCCGTTAAGGGTATATATTGTACTTCATGATTTATTAAGCAAACACATAATCATGGAGATGATTAAAAGCATAGTTTAAAGTGCTTTAGAAGTTATATGAGATATAACTAATAAAGTGTTACTTACTATTTATGGGGACTAAGATTTCTCAAGAAAACTATAGGCTGTCGTAATATGATAAATGCATTCTTACATCAATTGAAGGAATTTAAGAAATTATATTATCTCTTCTAGGTTTTTCAAGAGATAAAATATTGATATGAGCCTTATTATTATTATATAATATACCAAACTATTTTAACAATTGTAAGAGCATATGAAATTATATCTGACTTACTCAAATGAATTTGCACATATTAAATGGAAACAATAAATCTATTTTTCAAAAAGAACACAGTAACTAGCAAAAACTGCAAATACTGGTTAAGGAATGTAAAAATAGTACTCATATATGAAAAGCTTTGGATGGTTTCGCCAACAACACTTTAACTAAATCCGATAAAATAGCCATGCCTAAAAAACTATGGCTTATAAGCATTGGCAAATGGATTGTTAACTAGCTCATAGTTATATGTTTTCCACTATGAGCATCAAACTCTAATGGAAACGTAAGAAAATGAATATTAATCCAATATTCGCTTAGCTACAAAAACTGTATGGTGAGTAATCTCGTATTGCAAGGTATGAGGTTTCATGGAAACTATTCCTTTGGAAAATGAGTAAAGGTTCGTCAATTAAAGACAATGTGCTCAGTATAATTGGGTACTTTGATATGTTGGTCAAGCTAGGTACTACGCTAGACACTAAGCTTCAGGTCAACTTGATTCTTGAGTGGCGAACTCCACTATTTGACCAGTTCATATTGAATTTCAATATGAACTCATTGAAGTGTATTTTCGTTGAATTCCTTAATATGTTAAGGGCTGGTGATATTATGTTCACAAAGGAACCGAGTGAGGTTCTTGTTATCAAGAGTAGAACTTTACCGAAAATTTAAAAAAAGAAAAGAAAATGTAAGTCAAATGGTGGCAAGGGGAAACTAAAGGCTTAAGAAAAAGGAAATTGTCATATTTTCTCAAAGAAGGAACATTGGAAGAGGAACTATCTAGAGTACTTAGATGCTTAAACGAAAAAAATTAGATTCTTCTTTTAAAGGTATTTTCCATATAGAAAATTGTTTATATATAGGTGCTTTTAGTTGAGTTTAGATACTAGGTCTGGAACTTATATACATAATTCTTGGAAGGGACTTAGGAGGAAGGCTCATCAGTAAAGGGACCATGGAATTTCAAATTGCAAGTGTAGCTAGCATAGGTGCACAAGCAATGGGAGAATATCATGTAAAACTAGCGAGTCGATATGATTTAGATTTTAATAACTATTATGTACCAAATTTTATTTTTGGAATAAGATATATCTCTTATTTGACAAAGGATGGATACAGTTTTATTTGTAAAGATAATATTATGAACATTTGTGTCGAAAATAAACCAGTTGAATTTAGTGCTTTATATAATGGTATTTATGTTGTTAATTAAATCATACAATTGCCATTAGCGTTAATAATTTATCTGATGCAAACAATAATGTTCTTTGGCATTATAGACTAGGCTATTAATAACCGAGGGTTTCTTCAATTATTTAATTATAAATCATTCGATACTTATGAGTTATGTTTTAAAGGTAAAATGTCTAACCACTCATTTGGTAGGAGCAATGAAAGAGTTAATAAACTCGTGAGACATATGCATACTGAAATATGTAGTCTGATGTCTATAATGACCAAAAGTGGAACCTTGTACTTTATTACATTCACTAAAGATTTTTTGAGACATGTGTATCTTATAAAACACAAATAAAAGATCGATCATAATTTTATTAAATGCAAGAATAAAGTTGAAAACCAAAGTGATAAGAAAATAAAAATTATTCAATCTGATCGAGGAGGTAATCACATTTGATCTAGACTCCAAGTGTACCTAAGAGAATAGGATTATTTCTCAAGTCATTCCTCTATATATTTTGAAACACAATCATGTTTTGGAGAGAAGAAGTCAAACCTTATTGGACATTGTTTGGTTAATGATGAGTGACACTGAGTTGCCTCTTTCATTTATGGGATATGCACTAGCAATAATGGCATATATTCCAAATAGAGCATTATCTAAATATCTGCCTAAAACTCCATACGAGTCATTAGCTAGGTAGAAACCCGAGGTTAATCACCTTAAGGCTTAGGGTTGTTAGCCTTATGTTAAGAATGTGAATTCTAATATGTAAAATACCTACATTTTCCCTATGCTTTTTACATATGAAGATCATAATAATATTGTTTTTATAACCAAGTGAATTCGAAATAGGCTAAAACTTTAGGGAATGTTGAGTTTTGGTAATTTTGACCCACCGAAAAAATTATGGATGATTTTACTCCTGAAAAATTATAACGAGTATAACTTTTGGAAAAAGCAGAATTATGTCCTCAAAACATTTTTAGATGAAAGATACGACGGTTTCTCTTTCTGTAAGGTAGTCATAATAGATCTTTGAATTTATAGTTTGGGAGATATGGTTATTTAAATTTTGGTTATTTTTGGATATCTTCTTTGGTTAATTAGCTCAAGCCTATGGCTAGGACTATGATTCATTTTAGGATTGGAGCTAATATTAGCTATCATTGTCTTCCCCAAATCATTTTCCATCTTCCCAAAGTACATCTAAGACTATATTATACTTCACTTTAGTTAAAACCACTTCTAATCTCTTCCAAATCAAGCTAAATTCATCGATTAAGGGTAGATTAGCAAGTAGATCAGCAATCCATGTTTTTAGGAGAGAAATTTTGGCGCTTTGCTGTCTATTCTTAGATTTGCCTCATTTTGCATGTAAATCATTGATTTTTTGGTGTTTGTTGATTAGTTTGTCATCTCGAAATCTCCCATATATATTCGAAGGTGATGGCATGTTTTGGATCTATTTTTAAAGTCAAAAATATGTTCTGATGCATTTTTGAAACTAAAACTAAAGTAAAAGGGAAGTTAAAATTATTCAAAGCGATTTAATTTTGTTGTTTTGATGTATGATTACCCGTACAGATATTATGCTGTGCTAAAGATGTATTTGAGATGAAAATCTATGTTTTGATGTATGTTTGTATGTTTAGGGATGTTTGGATGTTTTTGATGTGCATTTGGATGTTGTTTCTTTGTCTAAATGGTTGCAAACTCTCATCATAGCAATTGGAAGTGTTGATCGATTGTATGGTCAAGAGACTCCGTGAAAGAGTATCAATGTGCTATTTGATTCGGTGCATAAAGAATAGAAGGTTCGTAAACATAAAATTAGACTTTAACCAATTGGCTCTAGAATATTCATGGTTGTACCGATGCATTAGTTTTAGGTGTGGGTCAAAGTGGTAAGTATGGCATGGAATTGGTATGAAATTGAAGTGCTAGGAATGTAATATGCTCTTGGTTCGAATGTGGTGTTAGCATCGGAAGGTTTGGCTGTAACTTTAGCATGTGGGCAAGCAGTCTTCGAGCCAAGTATGGTCAGTGGTGGGAGGCCTAGACAAGGAAAGTTGTCCGGTGGTGGCTTCGAGTCGAAGACATGGAACTTCGAGTAAGGAAAGGTGTAACCGAATAGAAAATGGTGTTTGATGGTAGGGAGCCATCTAAGAATTATGGTCTTGGGCTAGGCTTTTGTCCGATCCCACTCTAACTTCGGTCCGGCACTTAAGTACACCCGGGCAAGATGGATGCTCATGTGACTTTGGGATTCTCTAAGGACTACTTCGAGGATAACCTATGAGCTACTTTAAGGATTTTGGGGGATTGACTTAGAGAAAGGATTGGTGACTCCAGGACAACTCGAGATGACTTAGGAATTTTGTGTGGAAAGTGAGGTAGTAAAGTGACTTCAATAACTTGGCATAAGGAGTGACTATGAAATCTAGTGGTAAACCGAGTAGGCAAGTTCTGTGTTATGGCTTGCGGAATAAAACAAGAGGCGGTTTCATTATTGGTACGAGTGATAAGAGATCAATGTATAACTTTGAGTTATGATGCTCATTGCTTTGGGACAAGGTATTCTCGAGTACTAAAGCTAGTCTGTGTGCTCGTATTTTGGACATTTTTATATGTCCAATCCCTAGCCACATGTTTGAGCATGAGTTGAGAATCCATGGCATTGAGTAGTCACTGACTATTTGTGTTGGTCTTAAAAGTTATCATATATCCAACAGTTCTTGAATGAAAGATGCAAGGCCATGCCATGGGTGCTATGTTAGCTTTATGCTTGATATAGATGTCATATTGCTACGTTATACCCTGACACCCTGTATTATACTTAGTTTAGTACACCCATATGTGATAATAGTTTATCGTATGTTATGTTTATATGCTAACTTGTTGGATGTAGGGACATGGCAGGTATGGTTTTACATACCATATGTACTCATTCACTATGTACGGTTTTGACATTATATTTGGAGATTATACATCACTTATACCAAACTGTTGTGTCTGAATCAAAGTTTTATGATTTGATTCCTAATATCTTGGATACTCTTATATGTGTAAATTAGGAACAATAGGTCTTGGATAGCGCATGGAGCTATATGGAATACAAGTAGGAGGCTACGCTTTTTAATATCTATATTTTGGATCTTACTATTACTTATATTCCATTGTGTAGTACTAAGGAGCTACGTCAGTACTTAGTATCATTAAAGATGGTTGTTGGAGTTTATTTTGGTAAATTGGGATGCTTAAACTTTATCATTTTGCACTTTTTTTTATTATGTGAACCTAATGCACTTTGATGTTCTTATATGTGGTTCATTTAATTATATTTACTATCTCGCCTATTTTATATCTGCATTGATTATTATATTTTATCCTATTCCTATGAGATATAGGACAAGTTCTTTGATTTTTTTAGGAAATTTACCCTTTGACAACTATCGTACATCAATCGGGTATCATTGTAGTGCACCTTAAAGTGCATATTGGGTAATGATGGTATAGGTAGTCGACACATTTGGTATCAAAGCCTGGATTTTATACTTGACCTAAGGTGGTAACTCCTAGGGGAGATCCATTAGAGATGGGGTAAGAGGAATATCTTAAAATGGATCGACCGAAATATGAGAGACATATTTTATCTATGTTGGTATTCTAAAATATATAGTAGTATATACCATATAAGTCCCATTGCATACACGGACATCACTTATTCATTTTTGAGAAACTGATCATTATTACTAAAACTTGTAAAAATGAGCTAATAAACAAGAAATGTGGCTATGACCTCTATTTCCGGCATAGAGTGAGCAGTGGGTGATAGGGCGGCTGTGAACATTAATATGCAAGATATGTTCAACAATATGATGAGGCACATGTTGTAGAACGCCCAAGGGTTACTATGACTACTGTTGGTGGTGGTGCTCTGGTGCAAATGTCGAGGGCAGACTTAGCTAAATTGAACAAAGACTATTCTAGTTTGCATAGAAAACCGTTTCTTAGAATGGAATCAATTATCGAAGAGCACGATTGGTTGGGCACTTAAAAATGCATCTTTGGTACTTAGAGTTGGAAGATGCGATAAAGAGGATGTTAGCCTCTAGGAAACTTTAGGGTAATGCAATGAAGTGGTGAAATTCTATGATGATTGTTACTTCTGTGGATCTATTTACTTAGGAGCATTTTAAAACTAGATTTAAGGAGAAATGCATACCACCAGCTCTGAACTTGGTTTTGTTTAGAAAATTTTCTGATTTAAAGCAAGGAGACTTATTTGTCTCGGAGTAAGTGACCGAGTTTCATATGCTTTCAAAGTTTGGGATGTCTTTTATTAATACCCTATTGAATAAAAACAAGAAGTTCATTACTCGGATATATCCTGGGGAGCAGGTGATCGACCATATTAAAGAGACCTTCGAGAAGGTGATTGAGAGTACTTTGAGTCATGACAGTCTTTACCCAAAGCTGAAGGATCTTATTGTTCCAAAGGAAAAGTCCAGACCGCAAAGTGGCGGTGAGAAGTGAAAAGGGAACAATAAAGGAAAGAATAACTTTTAGGGTAAAGATGGTCATAAAAAGTGCAAATTGGAGGCTACGTATTATAACTATAAGGAGAAGGTGTTAGCGCCAAAATTGCTCACTAACACCCAAATGTAAATGAAAGCACCAACTAATGGTCATAGATAACAGATATAATATACGTAGAGAGTAATAATATGAAGAACATTCAAAATTAAAATGAAACCAGTAAAGAACACAGATTTTATAGTGGTTCGGCTAACTCCGGCCTATTTCCACTCCAGAAGTTTCCTTTTTATTGATGTTCGAATCAATTACAGTTACAAACTGATAGAGTAAACTTTAGCCTTAGAAAATAGAAAATTAGAGAGCGGTTCCATTGGAACGTGGACCGAGTTGACTAGGAAGTTTATGAGGCGGTTCAGAGTTCATATTTCAAGACCTAAGAATGCGCATGAGTTTGACAGCGCTAAAGCAGACGATCGCGAAATCTTTGAGAAGCTTGCTGATGCGATTCAATGTAGCGACATCATCAGTGGATCGAACAGATCCATCCGTGGTCTTAATGGCAGCTGTATCTAGCATAGCTAATGGAACATAGCTCAAAAATTCATTGACGAGGGATCCACCTACGGATCTATGGGAGTTTTATCATGAAGCCGAAGGATTTCTACGGTTAGAGGATACAAATGCTGAGAGAGAGGAAGGAGAAGGAGATGATGTTCATGCAGTCAAGGGGGAAAATCCTTCTAAAAAAGATTCAAGAACTGACAATGGGAAATGGAAGGCCAGGGATAATGACGATGGACCAATGCGACCACGAAAGGAACCTAGGTTCACCTCTTATTCAGAGCTAAACGAGACTTTGCAACGAATTTACCAAGACACTAGAGGGCAGATTCCCTACCGAAGGCCAATTAGAAGGGATCCGACCAGCAATGAAAGAAGATCGGACAAGTATTGTTTGTTCCATGAACTGAACGTCATAGCACAAATGATTGCAGGCACTTAAGGATGAAGTTGAGGGGCATATCCAGAATTTTCTGCTATCGCAATATGTGAGAAGGGGAACAACAATGGTGGAACGAGAGCGGCCACCACCTACACCTACTGGGGATGGCTCAGGATCAAGTTGTCAGCTTATTATCAACTGGTTGAAATAATGACGAATAAGTAGCAAACTCCACACCAACGCGATTAAGTCATTTACACATGTACAGGACCGTGAACGATCCTCTGGCATGCTCTGATACGACTATAATTCGCATCGATGTAGGTGTTTGCACTTCGATGTCCCTGTTTTTCTTTTATTTTCCATTTCTCTTGTTTGGACTTGATTTTGTTTGACTTTTCCATTGAAAGACTCATCTTGAATGAAAATCTGCTATTTGTGATTCCATGATTGCTAAGCCACTTACACATGTACGAGGTCGCGAATGGTCCTTAGGCATGCTCTGAGATGGCGATAAACCACCACAACAAACAGTTCAGGAACTCACTCAAACGTGAAATCTGACATTACTGATACTAAGTCCTCCCAGGCGCATACAACTCGCCTTGAACGGCATCAGATCGTGAACGATCACAATTCCCCTCGATCCGCACACCATCCCTCGATCGGCACACCTCCCCTCACTCGGCATGATGTCTCTCCCTTGGCATTGGATGTCGCTCGGCATTGAACGTCGCTTGACACTGCACCTCACTCGGCATCGCACCTCGCTTGGTGTCGTACCTCGTCCGACATCGTACCTCATTCGGCATACCACTGCTCAGGGTCGGTCGGCATAATGAAGTAGGGTTTGGCTATGGCCATGGTGGGCCCAAATTACTCAGGAGGCCCAACAACCTAGTTTTGCCTATAAATACAGCATGTGGGTCTCCTGATAGAGAATATTCTTCTCTCCACTCTCTAACTTTCTATTTTCTAAGGCTAAAGGTTACTCTATCAGTTTGTAACTATAATTGATTCCAACATCAATAAAAAGGAAACTTCTAGAGTGGACGTAGGTCGGAGTTAGCCAAACCATTATAAAATATGTGTTATGTACTGCTTTCATTTTAATTTCGACTGTTCTTCATATTATTACTCTCTACATATATTCTATTTGTTTTCTGTGACCGTTAGTTGGTGCTTTCATTTACATTTGGGTGTTAGTGACCAATTTTAGCGCTAACATTTTGGTGCTTTCACTCAGAATGCAAGCACTCAAGAATTTTGGAGCAAGGAACTTGGATTCTAGGAAATAATGGCTAGACCATCAGCAAGGAAGTAAGTGATAGAAAGGAGTAATCAAAAGGGAGGTCAAGAGCCTTCCTCTAGAGCTGGAGCAGGTCAAGCATCCATCTACATCACTAGGGATGAAATGGAAGCGATGTTGAAAAGACAAGAGGAGATGATACAGGCTCTTCTCAGACAATTTGCACAAGCAGGAAATGCAGGAGCTCAGATCCGTAGAGCTAGATTAGAAGCGCTCAACCAGCAAGTAGAGGGAATGGCTCAATAGGGGGGAACACCCAATCAGCAGACGACTAATAATCTTGATGGGCATAGACTCGGGGGCTCACCAATAGGAAATGCTGGACCAATCCATGGAGGGATACCAGATGACGCTGTGCAACCGAACACCAATAGGAGTGCAGGAGTACGAGATGAGGAGTATGTGCCTAAATTTCTTCATGAACTCGAGGGGCAGACTAGAGGCAATGGACAAGGATTACAGCTTGGTGACAATTACATACTGGCGGTGATGGTTAGACGAGCTATGAGATGTGGAATGGTAAACAAAGACTTGGAGTATGTGAATAGAAGTCCCTTTACTCCTACTATCAGGCGAGCTAGGAACCCACCGGATTTTAAGCTACCATCATTGGAGATGTATACTGGGAGATGGATCCTATGGTTCATCTGACAAAGTATACAAGGCATATGGAAGTGCTGGGGGCATCAGGGGAAGTCATGGCCCGATGCTTCCCATTGTATCTAACAGACATAGCAGCACTATGGTTTAGACAATTGGAGAGTGGTTCCATTGGAACGTGGACCGAGTTGACTAGGAAGTTTATGAGGCGGTTTATAATTTACATTTCAAGACCTAAGAATGTGATGAGTTTGGCAGCGCTAAAGCAGAGGGCCGGGGAATCTTTGAGAAGCTTTCTGACGCGATTCAATGCAGTGGCAGCATCAGTGGATTGACCAGATCCATCCATGGTCTCAACGGCAGCTGTATCTGGTATAGCTAATGGAATAGAGTTCAAAAATTCACTGAAAAGAGACCCACCTATGGATCTAGGGTAGTTTTATCATGAAGATGAAGGATTTCTACTGTTAGAGGATGCAAATGCTGCGAGAGGAAGGAGAAGGAGATAATGACGATGGACCAATGCAACCACGAAAGGAACCGAGATTCACCTCTTATTTAGAGCTAAACGAGACTTTGAAATGAATTTACCAAGACACTAGGGGACAGATTCCCTATCGAAGGCCAATGAGAAGGGATCGGACCTGCAATGAAAGAAGATGGGACAAGTATTGTTTGTTCCATGAACTGAACGATCAAAGCACAAATGATTGCAGGCACTTGAAGGATGAAGTTGAGGGGCATATTCGGAATGGTCTGCTATCGCAATATGTGAGAAGGGGAACAACAATGGTGGAACGAGAGAGTTCACCACATGCACCTACTGGGGACGACTCAGGATCAAGTTGTCAGCTTATTATCAACTTATTGAAATAATGACGAATAAGTAGAAAACTTCACACCAACGCGATTAAGTCATTTACACATGTACGGGACCGCGAACGATCCTCAGGCATGCTCTGATACGACTATAATTCACATTGATGTAGGTGTTTGCACTTCGACACCCTGTTTTTCTTTTATTTTCCATTTCTCATGTTTGGACTTGAATTTGTTTGACTTTTCCATTGAAAGACTCGTCTTGAATAAAAATCTGCTATTTGTGATTCCATGACGGCTAAGCCACTTACACATGTACGGGTCATGAATGGTCCTTAGGCATGCTCTGAGATGGCGATATACCACCACAACAAACAGTTTAGAAACTCAATCGAATGGAAAATCTGACACTAATGATACTAAGTCTCTCCCGGGAACACACAACTCGCCTCGAACGGCATCAGATCGCGAACGATCACAACTCCCCTCGATCGGCCCACCTCCCCTCGGTCGGCCCACCTCCTCTCGGTCGGCACACCTCCCCTCGATCGGCCCACCTCCCCTTGGACGGCACATCTCCCCTCGGTTGGCACACCTCCCTTCGTTCGACACACCTCCCCTCACTTGGCATGAAGCCTCGCTCGGCATTGAACGTCGCTCGGCACTGCACCTCGCTCGGCATCGCACCACGCTTGGCGTCGTACCTCACTTGGCATCGTACTTTGTTCAACATACCAACTGCTCAGGGTCGGTCGGCATAGTGAAGTAGGTTTCAGTTATGGCCTTGGTGGGCCCAAATTACTCAAGAGGCCCAACAACCTAGTTTTGCCTATAAATACAACATGTAGGTCTCCAAATGGGGATCTTCTTCTCCCCGCTCTCTAACTTTATATTTTCTAAGGCTAAAGGTTACTCTATTAGTTTGTAACTGTAATTGATTCAAACATCCATAAAAAGGAAACTTCTGGAGTGGACATAGGCCGGAGTTAGCCGAACCACTATAAAATCTGTGTTCTTTACTGCTTTCATTTTAATTTCGACTGTTCTTCATATTATTACTCTCTACATATATTCTATCTGTTATCTGTGACCATTAGTTGGTGCTTTCATTTACATTTGGTTGTTAGTGACCAATTTTGGCGCTAACAGAAGGTTCATCTTACTAAGAGGTGCAGGAATGAGAAGAAGGGGTGCTACAACTACAACAAGGTTGGACATTTGGAGAAGAACCACCAAAACCATCGAAGAACAAGCAGTTAGTGTTCGCTTATGCTGTAACGATGTTCCTACTTCGTCAAGTACTTCGTCAATGAAGGAGAAAGGGAAGTGTGTCATTATACAGAGTATGCATTTTTTTAATATATACATGTACTTATTTTGTTTGATGCTAGGGATTCGTATTCCTTTATAACTAATGATACATACATAGATTGGGATTGGGATTGAGATCTAATATAGTAGTTAGACCTTGATTACGTTGAATCCTATTGGAGGTTATGCTAGTTTGTATATGATTATCATGATATGGTTTTATCGAGTCATGGAATATCTATGTTTGTGATTGATTTTATTTTGTTATATGGAGTTCAATACTATATCGGAGATGAATTGGCTTTAGAGATACAAAATCATTATGGATTGTGAGAGGGTAGTGGTGATGATTTGGAAAAATGGAGTCAAGGGTAGATTCAGGCTGCCTATTAGACTATGGGGTGATGGTTAGCATTCTATATTTGCCTGAGGTATTGCATGATGAGTTTTCATCAATGTTTGTAAAAAAAGTAATATCTAGAAATATTTGAGGATGTGACCGGATTACTTCTACATAGAGATCGAGTACCATATTGACTTGATAAAGTATGTCAGACCAGTACTTATGTCGTTGAGGCATATGACGCCCAAAGAGCGGAAGAAAATAGAGTTATAAGTTAATGACCTAAGTTGAAGATTCATTTAAAGAATTAGGTCTAAGTAGGGTGTACCTGTCGTATTCACCATAAAGGAGATGATTATATAAGGCTTTGTGTTGATTATCATGAGCTGAACAAAGTGACAAAGAAGACCGATTATCATGAGCTGAACAAAGTGACAAAGAAGACCAAGTATCTATTCTCATGTATTGATGACTTGTTCGATCGGCTCTACGATGCAAAGGTGTTCTCGTAGTTGGACCTTGCGATATAATTTCATCGACAGAGGGTAGTGAAGGAGAGTGTGTCGATTACCGTGTTATGTATGCTATCGGGATTCTATGAGGTTTTGGTTATGCAATTCGGGCTAACCAATGAACCAACATACTTTATGGATATTATGAACTATGTTTTGAAGGATCGGCTGACTAAGTTTATCTTATGTTCGTTGATGTTATCCTTGTCTATCTAAGGATGGTGGAAGAACGGTAGGAGGACCTAAGAATTGTGCTAGATGTGTTGAGGAAGCACTGATTGAAAGTGAAGTATTCGAAGTATCACTTTTGGAGGAGCGAGTAAGGTTCTTATGCCATGTTGTATTTGAGAAAGAATTTTCCATAAGATGTAAGAATGTAGAGAGTAGGAGAAAAGAGAGGGAACTGCTTGAAAAATTCATTATCCAAAGCCCTTAGTAGAAGACAAAGAGAATTGACTATTAGTGAAGAGATGAAAGGATGTATCTTTCATTTAAATTAGAAAGTTACAATAATCGACTAGCATGTCGACTTACGTTATAAGACATATCGACATATTCTAGTGTAAAGTGGAACTTTCTTTATAAATTTTTTTTTAACTCTTTTAAGTTGTGAAACCAAAGTAAAAATTTTATAAAATGATAATGGATAATAACATAAAAAGTTTTATGATGGAAATTTCAAAGAATTGCTAATGGATCTTTAATAATCAAACCTAAGACTCAATATAGTTAAAACTGACCAACTATTGTCTTTTGCTCGTCTAGTTTTTGTCCCTTGATTCTCTTCTATTCTCTTAGCGTTTCCTTTGAATCTCTTATGTTCTTCTATTCTTTTTCTTGTGTCCATGATCTTGATTTCTCTTGATCTGCCTAGTCTTTCACTTGAGTTCTTGTATTGATATGCCTTGATATATGCATTGGATCTCTACTTGATTATCCTACGATATGTATCTTGATAGATTCTTGTATTTCCTATACTATATCATGCAAAAACTTGGAAAGTCATCGGCAATAATATTTATCTAATTTTTATCACTAAAATCAGTACTTATGGTTTTTAATAATCTCATTTTTGATGATGACAACCATCTAAATATTTTTGAATAAAATATAAAATTAAGTCTGACGCCCCCTAAATCCATTAAACCCCTATGTTAATTCTCCCCCTATCTTTTTTACTATTACATTTTATACATTTTTCTCACCTTCTTTGTAGTCAACAAAAATGGGATAAAATAATTTATATAAAGATTTTAGAAAACATTAATAGAGTTATATGGTGTATAGGAAATTATTTGAATAAACGTACATGCGTAGGCATGTTAGTTATTATCATAATGCTTTAAATCCTAAAAAATTGATTATATGTCGAAATATAATTTTTTTATGTTGGCATAAAATTATTTATTGCATATATGTCAATATAAATTATATATCATGTTGATGTACACTGTATATTTCTGAATTTTTTTCTATTTAAATTTGTGTATGTGTTATCTAGTGTCTAAACCAAGAAATTTCTAAGTGAATGTGAACGTCGAAACAAGGATGGAATAGATCAAGAAGTTAAGAGCATGCTTGGAATAATATGATGAAGCAACACAAGATGTTTGTGTGGAAAAGGAAGAAAACAACATGATAAAGCTTTGGTCATTACAAAGTTAATTTCTTAAGGGGGATCCTCCCTAAGATTTTGAAGGTTTGAGGCTAGAAAAAAATATATGATGAAGCTCATCTCCTAATGATGGCCATTATGGTAAGTGCCAACCATAATTATGGTCAGTACCAACCATAACTATAGTCAGTACCAACACTATTTTTTTGCCTCAAGATAACTTGTTCTTCTTCCTATTCTCTCGGATATTAAGTCTTACCTAAATTGTCATGCTATAGCAGACAATTTCGACTAAAAAATAGAAGGACTAGAGATAGAAAGTACTTTAAGGACCTTGGAATCTTTTAAGCTGATACTGATCATCTCTAGCTCTCTCTACTCCATTACTGTAACTAAGTACTGTAATCCATTGTCAACCAAACTTTTCTTCTAAGTCCTAAAATCATTGTAATAGTTCTTATATTAGTAAAAAAAATCTAAAGCCAATAAGATTAAGTGGACGTAGGCATGAATTTTGGCCGAACCACTATAAAAATCGTATGTTCTTTGTTGTTTCTATATGGATTTTGTAGATCTATTCCTGATTTTGTTCGAATAGGGTATTTACACTGAGAAATGAACCCAGGTGTAGATCTAGCTTAGTATTATGGATTGTAAGCATCTAGAAGTTATATCTAAAATGTAGTTGCTATGGATCTGAAGTTACTATGATTTTGGAAAGGGGTCAACTTCAGATCTGAAAGAAATGGCCCTCGAGACACCTTCCATGAGAGATCAACAACCACTACCAGAGAACATGAAGCTTCTCACCATAATAAGTAAGATGCTCAACCATTGAATGCATTGTTGGGACCATCTGCCCCATAGGAGATGGTGTCAAAAGTTGAAATTGACAGGATAATCACTGCGTTTAATCAACTTGATAGTTAGAAAGCTCTCTTTGAAAAGATAAAGGTTCTTTGCTAGTCTAGTAGACATAAAGGCATAGGAAGAACTATAGAATTCATCACGTTCAAGTTATGAAGAAGAAAGCTCATCTTCATATGATCAGAGCAGGAGTAGTTGAATAACGAAAGGAAAAGGCTACTTGGATGTCGAAGAGGAATACAAGAGGAATCCGAAAAGTGTTGGCTATGGCCAACATGGTCGATATCAACCAAAACCAGGTCAGTACCAACCATATTGAGGTGGTGTTAGAGCCCAACTACTAGAGGCCATTATTCGGTCTGTCAGTGAAGATGATTTGCAGGATACTACTGGTGACATTAGGCAAAATGAAAGAATGCAAAATGCTAGTGTCCAAATGAATGCTATAGAACGACCATAAAAGATCCGAGTGAGTGGATCTCCCATAGAGTGGGGAGCCTAGACGTCATCGAATGAACCGAGAGAATTTGCAGAGTCAAACGTTAGGGGTTGTTATTATTGGTCACCATCTAAATGATCACACTACTCATTTACTGATAACATTTTGTGAGAAGAATAATGCAATTTTTTTTATGCCATCGTATAATAAGATGACATATCCTAGACATCATTTATTGAAATATGTTTGCACGCGATGGTGCCAGAGCAACCGACATAGTGAGAGTAGATCTTTAACTATTTTCTTAGATGAGGTGGCAACAATGTAGTTCACTCGGCTTGCATCAAAGTATATATCTTTATTTGATCGGCTGAAAAGTAAGTTTATGGATTAATTCAGGATCTACACCACTCAACCAAAAGATGTAATGTCCTTGTCAAGTATTCATCAAGGTTTCGAAGAGAGCCTAAAATATTTTCTAAGTCAATTTACTACTGTGAATGAAGTGAACAATCCAAAGGAGGATAATGTGTTGATGGCATTAATTTAGGGAATACTCCCAAATACGGAGTTGGTAGATTGCTAAAGAGAAAGCCGCCCCCCAATATGTAGGAATTCTATTAAAAGACATCCTAGTTTCTACACTTGGAAGAGGTAAACTTAGTTGTTGGAAAGGTTGATGATAGATCATCGAATAAAATTTATTGATATTAAGCAAACTAGTGAGAGTGTTGGTGACATTGCGATAAGTGTGAGACATAATAACAATAATCATCAGCGAAGAAATAAGGCGTTGGTAGTAAGAGGAATGATACCGAAAAATGTTCAAGGTACTTAAAGCCAACATATTGCACTCCTCTAAAAGGCATCATTGAAAATTTATACCTTGCAACCCTAGAAATAAAGAATATAAGAAGATATTTCGGAGGATGGCAACTAAAGCCGAATGGCGCTCAAGGAAGTATTGCTGCTACCATGACACTCAAGGACACCATACTAATGAATGTCATCACCCAAGAGACATGATTGAAGATTTGATATGTAAAATGAAGTTGCAGTAGTAGTTGTGAGGCAAACAAGATGAGGGTAGATTGCATGACCTTAAGGGCAGAATGCTCAGAGGGGTCAACCTGGATCCATTCAGAGATAGGCCTAGGTAGTTGGAAGGTAGGATGTTATTAACACGATTACTGGAGGAATACATCCAGCAAAGAAGAGCAGGAATGAAATGGAACAGTATGGAAGTTATAAAAACTTGCCCTAAAATAGGCCTAAATTTAGACCCATAAAAAGGCTTATCGAAACTTAGGTCCATTTCAAAGCGGGCTATTGGTTGGTAAAAAAAACTACACAAAGTTATCTATCTATTATTTTAGAACTCATAGTGCAAGGAATAACATATAATAATTATGACAGTACCCATTTAATTGAAATCATTTCAAATGTCAAATACATAACAACAACCATCATAACATTTTTTTCAAAAATACATTTCATGGGCATAATAGAAAATAATACAAAAACATAGATAGTAACTGCAACAAGCTTCACTCTCGCAATCTTCAAACTTCATCAACTCCTTCTCTAACCTGTGTTGTGATGAGGAGAGAGTCAAAACAACAAGTGTTTGGTGAATAAAAACCTCGAGTCTTACCATTTTCAGTACTTGGGTTGTATATTTCAAAACAAGAATATATTTACGTACATAAAACCATTTAATACTTCTTATAAGGAAAGGAGGCGGGTCCACAATCAACCACTTAGTATCTTCCATTCTCGGAGTAGGTTTCTAAATCCCATAACCTAAATCCCACGTCATAAATATCTAATAGTACGAGATATAGTATCCAAGCCACTTAATATCTTTTATTGGAAAATAGGCAGACTCTGGCTATTTAAGACATCAATTGAGACTAGCCTCATCATTTAATACCTCTTCCCAAGGTGGACTCCTCAATGATAACTAATTAGCTGACCTCATATGGAATCTTTTAAGCCACTTAATACTTTTTTATGGAAAGGAGACCCTGAATCAGTCACTCAATACCTTAATTCGAAACGGAGCCCTATCGAGATACCACCTAACGTGCCTAATAACTATCCCCTTGGCCATTTAATACTTCATTTAGGGAAAATAGTCGGGGCCTCAAACAACCGCTTAATACCCCAAGACCTTAAAGCAGGCCCTTTGTATTATTATCCATACTCATAAAGAGGTCACACATTAGTCTGACTATTCGAAGGAACTGGTAGCCAGATCAACTTGGCACGTTTGCCCTACAAAATTTGGGTCTAACCTCGCATCATCACAAATATTTATCATAGAAAATGTCTCACATCAATAGGAAGTGTACACAAGTGTTGGCAGTCTCAAAGTGACGGGCGGAATTTTTTCATGCAACTCTACTGACCTAGCATCCCTATGACTTAGCCATAATTTAAATACTTCCTTTATATATAATAATCATCCCATCCTTTCATAATTAAGGCCTTATAAGGAATTTTCCATATTATGCCTTAAAATATCAATTACTGATGTGCACGTAAATATGCATATTTTTACATCCATATATAATCTATTTTTATTTAAATAAATGTCATAACTGGGTATTTTTACATGTTTAAAACTAAATTTCAAATATGCTTTTAAGTCATCATTCATACATCACTATGGGGGTAAAATAGTAATTTTATGCATGAATTAATTTTGAGAATATTTATTTGCACATTTTCTTTTTAGTTATGGGAATTCTGGATGGAAATATGAAGATGTTCTCATGAAAATATGCATGCACAAGGATGGAAACAAAGGAGTGAAGATGGAAATAATTCAACTCGTGCATCATGGAGGATCCCACCTACCCACTTATCTTAATCTACAATTAGGATCTAGTGCAAAAGTTAGTGGAGGTTAATGTTACATGCATACTTGATGATAGGTTAATTAGAGACTAATGATAACTTGGTGGTAACACTTTCCAAGTGGTATTTTGGGAAGCCTTCTAAAATATGGATTATATTTTTGTGCATGTATAAATATCCCTCTTATGTTCATGTAATATGTCTTTTAATCACTTGTATTAGAATGCAAGTTGTAGCCTCAAAATTATACGAAATAAAAATGGTTTCCTAAGCCTTTTTTTCTTTTACTTCTTCTTTGTGCTTATTTTATTTTCTTGCTCATTTTTATGTACATGCTCTTTCATTTCATGCTAGTAGCTTAGTTTTATTCTCATGCAAGTAGTTTAATTCTTTTTTATTCTGATTAGCTTACATTTTTTTGCTTTTAAATGTTGAAATTTACTTGTGTTGATATGATAACACAAATGAGTACCTAAACCCCTTCAATTTAGTTGTAAGCTCTCTAAAATTATGTAAATTCAACGTAATTTGTGGTTTATGGTCCCTTTCATGCCTCATGAAAAGTGAATGTTGATGTAAGTTTATAAAAATGAATTTGATATCTTATGTCGTATTTGCAAATAGGCTATTCTTACTCAAATATAAACACAATTTACATCATCATTTTGCTAATTGATTTTTGATTTTAAAATTAAAGTAAAATCAAAATTTGATGATCTATATTACTAAATACAATATTAAATAGATCATACTTAAAATAGCTTTTTCTTTGACTTAGTTTTCATAAGAATTGATAAGAGGCTTTAATTGTTGTATTATAGTTTGATGGTTTAAGTTATGTCAATTAGTAACATAAATAAACCATACTTATGATAAATACATCACTAAATCCATTTAGGATCAAAATAAAGATCATAGATTATTTTTGTGTTGATATACAAAAATATGAGAGTGAATTTGCCTCTAGATTGTGTTCTAATCTCATCTTTTCATTCACTTGTTCTAGCTAGTTTTACAAATTTTAGCTTAAAAACAATATCAAGTTTGATTTAATTTGATTGAGTAGGACTTTAAATCTATGTAATTCTCCGCAGATCGATCCGTATTCGCCATGCACTAAAATTGTATGTCGTACGCTTGTAGTTAATTTTTAATTATAATTTATCGACTATTTTCTAATTCGATGGAAAATTAGCCGTTAAACAAGTTTTGACGTCGTTGTCGGTGAATTTGATTTGATTTTAATTTCTATTCTTTGAATTATTTGTGTTTGACTTTTGTCTGTTTCATTTTGTCTGTGCTTGTTAATTTTTCCATTTGCATTTCCCTGTTTAAAATAAAATAAAATAAAATATTGTGTGTATGTTTGTTATGTTATTTGATTTGTGTGCTTGTTTTTTTTTTTTTTTTTGCATTTACATTTCTATTAAAAAAAGAGAACGTACACAATTTATTTAAAAAAAAATTATTACTCACTTTTGCATTTACAATTTTTTTACATTTGCAATTTTCTTTTGTTTACATCAACAAATACCATCATTACCCTGCCAAATCCACCTGCATCTCCTAACATCACTGCACCGTGCACACACTATGCACATACAAACTATGCACACTGCCTATTCACATTCGAAACAACCATTTGCTTGCTAACTACAATCCACATACACACCACAAAATACAATCATCTACTGCACCAGCCCTCTGCTATCAACAGACCAACACTACGACCCTTCATACTCATTCCTTCTACATTTTAGTGCCTACAACTGTCACTTGCATACTTACTGCCTGTGCACTTCACAACCAACCTCATACGATCATCCCACTGTGCCATATTACTGACTAAACTGTCAACATATACTCTTCAACAACAGCTCCACTCACTCATTGTTCTCTTTACCCATCACCTCCGAAAACATACGACCAGCCCCTTCAGACCATACCTTCATCCCACAAACCATATACAATCACTACATCTCCACTGCCTCATCATCCAAGTCAGCCTTAACATCACCCATACCCTTGATTAACGGCACACTACTATACAATATCAAACAACCATACAAATGCAAATCAAACAAACTCCCGACCTCTGTTTCACCATTCATCTCCACACATACAATATCATAGTGCATCAAACATATTCATCACTCTCCTCTAACCAAACATCTTTAACTACCATCTCTGTGGTCCTCCCTCGCCATCAATAACGAACAACAACAAACTTCAGTCAACTCCACACTGCTCTATGTAACAACTACACATCCAGTCATCTCACTGACAACACTATCCACCTCTGTCATATACATATCTACACATCATTAACATCCTCACTGCCTAATCACTGTCATCCCCTGCCTTCCTCTGGCATCAATGCAATTGCCAACAGCAACTCCCCTACTATCACCACTGCATACATACACTCCCTTATTATCAACAAAAATTCCCTTACCTCTGCCCCCTGCATACCAACCTGAAACCATACAACATACATAAATCAGTAGCTAGCATACAACATATTATCTCCACCACACTTCATCCACCTTACGGCCTTCAACTACTGCCAAACCACAGCCGTTCGGTGCAACCACTTCTCTTTCCTGTGCACACACTGCCCTCTTCAATAACATCAACTCTGCACTCCCTCGAAACACAGTGTAGCTGTTCCTCCTAAATCACTACCAACCATCCACCACTTCTTACATACTACCCACACTAGCTATCACAAATCATACATACTAATCCACCCTGGCAAAACCACCCAAACTACCCTTCACAAAGCATACAACATATCACTGCACACCTCTGTGCATCACTAGTACAAAACCTTCCACCATCAAACCACCCACCAGTTCTGCCTATACATCCAACAATACTTCCCTGCCCTCCTATCACCTATTACAAATCCATCCATATCACTGACCTCTGCACCAACATTCAATTACCATTGCTTTCCTCCCTCTATCGCACTCACCCAACTATCTTGACCTGAAATCCACAACTGCGACATTCCCCAGACTCAAATCAACCCACCACTGAATCACCTTCAAGCAAACAGCAACATGCAACCATCATCACAAAGAACAGTCGAACTCCCTCAAACCGATTCCAATAACAAAACAATGAAGGGATTTTGATTTTCGAAATTCAACATAAATTGGGTGCAAGATTTTGTAAATTGGAGAATTTTGGGTGTTCAGTTCATTTTATTTCGTGGTTGTAGATTGAGAAAGTCGAATTCATTTGGTTTTGTTCGTTTTAGTGGGCTGGGCTGTAGGCTTGAATACAATTTCTTATTATTTTTTTGGTTAGTTTTCTCAAATGTTTAGTTTTCCTTGTTATCAAAAGGAAAAAACGTTTTGTTTTGGTTTTCCTTTGTTTTTCAAATTTATTTAGTTTGATTTTTTCTTTGTTTTAAGTTTTCTTTTGTTATATTCTTTCTTGTTTAAAAAGAAGGAAAACAAACTTTGGTTTGGTTTTATTTCTTTTGATTTCAATTGTTTTGATTTTCCTATGTTTTAGTTACTTTTTTCATATTAATTCATTTCAGGTTGTCAAAGCAGATAAAAAGTACTTGTCAAAAATCGTTTTGCTTTGCTTGCTAAAAAACGCAGCTAAAAAATAAAAAAATTACTAATAATTATGCACGTTCTAGTATCGTGCTTTCATCTTCAGTTTTATTTTAATTGCATTATTGGTTGCTTGCATTTGCATTTATATATATATATATATATACACACAAAAAATTTCAAAAAAATTCAAAAACAAAAGAAATTTCATTGTAGCTGCATTGTTAATTCACGTTTAATTTCTGCTTTGCATTCATACCATCTTATTTTATTTCCTAAGGGCAACACTCAAATTCACATAAGGTGGATGATTTCATCACCCCTCCTTGGCCCACAAATCGCATCTCATTCTAGAATTTTGATTGATAATAACGGTAAGACACTTGACTTAAGGGAGTCACGAGCTCACTTAGGGCTTAGTTGTATATTGACAATTATCTTTTTTGAACATTTTTATTTAATAGTGTCTATGCTACGGTAGAGCAATAACCATTTATAAATATTACGGTGATTCATAAATATTATAGTGGTTGTTTCTCTAAAAGTACTTAAACCTTCAGCTACAATCCTACGGTGATTCATGGTGCACCGATAACTCGATAATTCCTGTCCATTACACGGCTAAGAAATATTTTGTTGATTTAAGACAAAGTGTGATTATACAATTTTGGGTAGGAGCTATTAAGGATAGAAATTTGTAATTAAGTCATTTGCATTCATTTAGTTGCATTAACTCATGCATATTTAAAAAAATGTCAAAAAAATCCAAAACAAAAAACATTGTAAATTTAACTTAACTTAGTTTTTTAAATCCAAAACAAAAATACATCCTTTTAAATCCTTGCCCTTAAAATTTTTCAATCAAAATCGAAAATCCAAAAAAAAAATTAAGTTTTTTTTTGAAAAACAAAAATCCAAAAAAAATATGTATAACCTTTTCAAAAACAAAAAAACAAAAAATAGTAAAAAACAAAAAAATTCCTTCTGGTAAATATTTGAAAATTCAAAAAAAAATACAAAAACATATAAAAATTAAAAAGCTAAAAAACAAAACAAAAATCAAATTTATCCTTTGAAAAATAAGTTTCTCTTGGTAAATATTTTTCCTCCTTAAAATAGGGGGTATAAAAAACAAATAATTTCACGCTTCGTTTTCTAAACCTTGCTTCTTTCTTTTAAACTTGATTCTAACTTCTTTCTCTTTCCTTATCTTTCTCACTAGTGCATGAGTACTTGGATTCGTGACACTTCTACGAATCGTTGGACTCGTGACCCTTCTACAAATCGTTTAACTCAAACAAATGATCTTCCTTAATGGCGAATGAGAACGCCCTCGAACTCTTATGGATAGAATCTTTTCTGGTAGAGTTTCTATTCCATCTTGCATCACATTACCTGCTCCAACGAGTAACCATTTCGAAATCCACTCAAACCATATTGCCACACTTCCAAAATTTGGCAATTTTGAACACGATGACCCATACATTTTCTTGACGAAATTTGAACATGTTTGCACAACCATGAAACTCCAACAACTTTTTGATGATGGAATCTGTAACAACCCAGGATTTTGGTGATTATCGAAATATTAAATTATAATGTAAATTATAATTTAATATGATAACTACGAAGTATAAATGGAATAATTGATGATAACATTGTTTATTAAAATAAACCATGTTGTTGACTAAGAATTTGGGTTTTGGTGTAAACAAATGGAAAATAAAGTTGAAAATACTTTATTTATGGTATGGAATGAAAATAAATATTGGAAATAAATTATTAGATTGAAAGTTATGATATTGGAGTTGTATTCCAATATTAGCCATTTATTGCAAAATAAAAGAATGAACATGAGAGAAATAAAATTGTTAAGCGTCAAATATTGTTGCAAATGATGTTTTAATATTTTAAAATTATTAGAACACATTTGTATACTTTTTAGAAGCGTGAAATAAATGTTTATATCGGTAAAATATGTCAAATTTGAATTATTTTCCCATAAGCAAAAATATTGACAAATGCTGTAATAAAAGGAAAATAAATATTTGTGATATAAATATGATTGAAATAATGATTTTTCACCATTAATATGAATATTGGTAAATAACCGGTGTTAAATTGTGTAAATAATATTTTTATTTGGAAAATTTAAAATTTTACATTACTAATAGATTCAATTCATTAAAACATGAATGATGCAATTCGTTTCACGCAAATTGGAATTTATATGAGGAAGTTATGTATAATTTAGTGTAATATACAATATACCGTAGGCTAAGATATTCTAAGTATTGATAATGGACTTTAGGAAGCTCATACCCTTTTACCCATTAGCCTTATTTGGAAGCTTTAGAAGTTTTGAACGATGATTTTCTCCTTGCCAGATGTTCTTCTTCCTCAAAACCTAGTAACCAAAAGAATGAAAATGGCTTCCACCTAAAATTAAAAATTCACCAAAATCTCTTGCAATCTAGAGAAAATTCAAGTTAGAAACTAAAGTAAAGGTAATATCCATCCTATCAAGCCTCTATATCCATCAAAATCCGATATTTTTTTACCTGTAATTCCTAATTTTGTTATTTCCTTGTTTTCATGTTTGATTTTGGGGTTTCTTAGGCTATGTAAGCATCTATTCGTTGCAAAAGGTACATGCTTGCTTTCTAAATCTTGCCAAATCGCTATAAACAAACCCTTAGGTGAGTAATCTCACTCATGCTAGCTATAAACAATCTTTCTTATTTATACTTGGTGTTAAATTGGATGTTTGGAGCTTTAAAAATCATGCTTTGATCATCGTTTGTGCTCTATTCAAAAATTGAATTTTGTCCATCTTTGTAGCTTAAACGAAATTGCTCATAACTCACTCAATTTTTAACCAAATTTGAAGATCTTGGTCATTCTGGAAAGCATAGAAACCAAGCTACAACTTTCGTTTTATTCATTTTGCCTGATTTTGAAGTTATCTATGCTATAATTGCAATTGTTTGTCACTGTCCTGCAAATACATATGTTCAGGCGGAATTTGATGTTTTGAGTAAAAAGATCATAAATTTTGAACCAATAGTCGAAATTCGATGATCTCAGTCATTATGGAAAGCAAAGAAACCATGTTTCAACTTTTATTTTATTCATTTTGTCTGATTTTGAATTTATCTATGCTATAATTGTGATTGTTTGTCGTTGTCCTGCAAAGGCATAAGTTCAGGCAGAGTTTGATGTTTTTAGTAAATGGTCATAACTTTTGAACCATTGATCTGAATTCGATGATCTTGGTCATTCTGGAAAGCTTGAATTATATGCAACAACTTTCATTCAGAGTTATTTTTAGAAATTTCAGTGTTTGCTAGCTCAAAACAGCGGATTTTATCCATTGTCCTATGTTTTGTTCCATGTTGTTAATGCACTATTGTTTTCAAACAACTTGAAAATTGTTTTGCATCCATGAACGTGCATACGCATGATCTGGCTTGGTAATTATGGTGTTAAATATTTTATTTTTAAATATTTTAAGGGTATTTCTAAGTAATAAAAGTATATATATACTATATTTATTTTATATAAAAAGTAGAATTTTAATAAAAGGATTTCTTTGGATTTCGAAAAATTTATTTTAAAAACCCGTTTTCCTTAGTGAATTATTACACAAAGATCATAAACAATTTTTTTCCTTTTCGGACGTATAAGAATGAGAATTAAACGATTTAGTAAGGATATAAGGTATGAGACATGTGTTCTTGCTTTATCGTTTAATATCAGACTTCTACGACCGAAACTAATTTGAATTATTATTTTGAGATGATTTAGAAGTTGCCAAATTTTGACGAAGATTATTGGTTGGAGAATTACTCTTTTGGAGTACATTCGATGACGAACCAATCTATATGTTTTTACAATCGCTGATGAGATGAGGCGACCAAGACGAAAAATTTTTGTTTGGAGAATTATGATTAGAAATAACCATCATGATGTTGTTTTAATTACCGATGAGACGAGGTAAGTCTATTTATGAAGTATTCATGTAGTTAAGATGTTTATGATGATTTATGAAGTTAAGATGGTTATGATGATTTTTACTTGTCGATGAAATGAAACAAGTCACGATGGAACCATTACTCGTCGATGAGAAGAGATGAGTATGGTATTATATTAATTCGCTGATGAGATGAGGGAGAGTGAGTTTTATGATGGTTCTGATGTTTATGATGTTTTCTAATGTGGAACCAACTAACGATTAGTAAAACATTAGGGGAAAACATATAGTATGGGATATACGTTCACGCCTTTTAGGTTCTTATTCGAATAGTTGAGATACATTCAAGATGTTACTAGTACTAGATCGAGTATGATTGGAGTCACCATGATGTTCACGATGTTATTACCCAACTCCAATCACCATGATGTTTTTACTCGGATTTGTGGCTGGGTGTCATCGAGATGTTCCGACTAGTCAATCACGATGTTGACGATGTTATGATGTTATGTGACCCCAAGTCATCACGATGTATGGTACCAAATTACTAGTACTAGTCAAGATGTAAAGCATATGCTGTTTTCCATGAAGTTTAGATGTTTCGTTTTTACTGTTTTGATGATGATGCTTTATTATAGCCTTATGTAAGAAAAGGGCTTATTTATATGCTTGGTTTTATGGTGATTTCGAATATGATGTTTTGAACTCTTTCCGGGTTCTATCAAGATGGATTTGTGGCATTTTATATTTATATCAATGAGATGAGGTATAAATTATGGAAATTATTTTATAAGGAGTTTTAATAGTGGATTTGAGATGTGTTTATATTTATACCAATGAGATGAGGTATAAATGATTATGAGATTTTTTGATAATAAGTTTAATGATAGATGTGAGATGTATTTATACTTATACCGATGAGATGAGGTATAATAATCAAGAAGTTTCTATTAGATGAGTTTTTATTTATGATGGATTCTTGAAGTTTTAACTATCATATGAAGATTTCCTTTATGGTCCATATCTTTACCCAATTCATTTAGTTATATTATAACTAGATGAATCATGCATATCTATATTATGTAACATTCCTTTATGCAATCAAGATGAACTATAGTTATATCACCTGGAGATAACTTGATGGCTTATATCATTCCATTGGTAACAATGGAACAGTCTTCCCCTTACCTCTTATTAACGTCACATTTACTAATGATAAGTTCTAGACTGCCTGACCCATATGGTTTTCACTCGGGTCAGACAGATTTTGTTTCAGGTATTAGTCTCTCTTTTGGTTGTAGAAGTCCATGATGCTTTCTTGAGATCGGGTCTTCTCCTTAGGGTTGTTAACATTCTTAAGATAAGTCTTCCAGTTGTTTATTCTTTCCCTCTTGTATATCAGGTGATCGTCATATCACTTCATTGTAATATTTGTATTGTATTGAGATGTATCATTATATATGTATGTGTATGTATATATGATACTATTCTGAGATGAGTTATTCATTTAGTTATGGTGTTTTGTTCTGATAGATCCGTAGCCATCTATAGCTTTGTGTCGATTATTTATGGAATATGTTGGTCCATTCGAGTGAAAAAAATAGATAGCATTTATCGACATGTTCAATAGATAGTTAAAACAAGGTTATAATTGGCCACCCTTAACCAGGCCTATTCTCTGCATTAGGAGACAGAATTAGTATGTGATTCTCTTTCTTAATGTGGGTCTCGGGGAGGGCGTTACATTTTGGTATCAGAGCCGGGCTTTAAGAATAAAATACAATAAATAAAGAACAGAAACATGTATAATGATACATCCAAATATAGTACGAATGTTACTAACCCTTTACCTTTCAGCCTTTGTCCTTCTTTGTATCGTTGATTGGATACTTTGGGATATGTCTAGGAACATATTTATTCCGTACATTCCAAATTAATTTGATGATGTCTTATCTTAAGAATAATTCATTGGAACTATTCCATTCGAGTCCTTTCACTTGTTCATATCGAGAAAGTTATGAACGATCTTTGATGTTCCATCTTGAGAAATTTTTGGGAATTGCGAATTCAATCAAGAGAATCCACAATATTTGATTTGATAGTTTAGAATCAAGGGATTTATCCCTTGTGATCTATCCTGTCGCGCAAATTTACATGGAAATTTTTTGTATAGAATTTTCTCAAATTCTCCATGTTTGGGTTGAGTGACTTTTATTTTATCAAGTCATATTCGATGATTTGTAGGATACTACATTTAGATATTCTAATCCTTTTGATTTGTGCTTTTAGTTTTGGAATGTTGATTTGATTCCGGGGAATCTTGACCTTATTCTTGGGTATCGAGGTAGTAATGATATATCTCGAATTCTTATGTTGACGACCTTATTATTTAATTCTGTTTGGGTTTGTCACCCAATAGGTAAACAAAGGTTCTGTTGCTCATACTTCCGTCTTTGAAGCCTTTCGGCCTTTTCTCCCATGAGAAGGCCCATTAGGGAAGTAAGTTAATCATTTAATCTTATCTGTTTGAGTCATCCATGCTTTCCTTGAGAGGTTTACCTTGGATATCCATTTGTAGATATACTTTATCATAGCACTTAGCTTGAAATAAGGACTTTTGTTTTGGGTCCTTTCTTTTCTTTCAAAGTCGACACCTGACTTGTATTTCTGACTCATAGATTTCTTTTGATCTATGAGAGGCGTTATGCCATTATTCTAGCTCGGCCTTTTGATGAATTTCTTAGACTTCCAGTCACGGGTGGGAGTATAGTCGTTACCACATCTTTCACTCAGGAGATGCTCTTTAGTAGTTCGTTTTACTGGGAAGAATGATGAACATCTTAGTCTGTTCTATTAATCTTTGAATCCAGTATTCAAAGAATATCTCGATGACTTCATGGTTCTGATTTCTAAGATGAACATAAATTGAGTTTTATGATCCCCTAACAAATAAAGAACTATCTAAAGAGAATTGAAAATTTA
This sequence comes from Allium cepa, assembly GCA_030765085.1. Lineage (NCBI taxonomy): Eukaryota > Viridiplantae > Streptophyta > Magnoliopsida > Asparagales > Amaryllidaceae > Allium > Allium cepa. Next base: position 116,360,475 of record CM060932.1, read on the forward strand.
TTTTAAGACATGAAATGAATTGAGAACTGTATAAAAGAATTTCTTTTATAGAAAATGTTTTTCTTCTTCGTGTTGGGTCGTCCATCGAGTGTTTAAAAAATTCTGGTCGAAACGACTTGCCATCATTATCGATAGGAATTTTATAAATGCTAGAATGAGACAATCAGAATGATAGAAAATTTTATAAGACTGAAGTGGAAAATTTTATATCTTAGAGAAATGAACCCAAAGGTTTATTTGAATGACTATTGTAATAACTTTAGAAATTTGAACATATTTCAAACTTTGTTTTGGATAGGCTTAAAAGAATTGTTTGTGGAATTAATTTTTTATGAAGTAAGAGGTTACAAAATTAAAATTAATTCTAATTGAGAAGTCATATTAAAGGATCAAGAAATTTTTAGTAAAGGAAAATTAAGATTTTGCTTTTCTAAGTAATTATTTCTAGAACTCTAGATTTTTTTGAAGTCCATATCCATCTTTTTTAGGGTATTTTGATATTTTATGCTTCTATTGCCATAGTGCAATAATCTAATGACTAGCGAAATTGCGATCGTTGAGGTTGGCGACTCTTGAGGAAACCATATCCTTTTGAGTTTCTCTATCCTTCTTGATGTTCTTTTCTTATTGATATAGCTTTTTCGAGTTAAATACGGGAAATTTGAGTCAATAATTTATTTGATGATTTGAGTTTGGAGTGAAGTGGAGTGAAATTTCAACTCAACTCATGAAATTTTAGGATTTTTTTCCCTTTTGATGGACTCCGCGATGCATTTTTTACTTTTGCATTCTTATTCGAAGGTGAGGTGCCTTCGAAATTTTGAGTTGTTGCTTGGAAAATTTCTAAAATCCGCTTATCCCCATATAGATGTTGAAGAAATTTTATAAAATAACTGAGCAATTTTCTTCTTCTTGTTCCTCATCTTGGGTAAGAGATAAGGGAATTTCGATGTTGTGCTTTTCTTGCTCTTATTCGATTGATGGAATTAAGATGTTAAATATAGTCTTTCCTCTAGAAATTTCGAGGACGCAATTTTGTTAAGGAGGGGAGTCTGTAACAACCCAGGATTTTGGAGATTATCGAAATATTAAATTATAATGCAAATTATAATTTAATATGATAATTACGAAGCATAAATGGTATAATTGATGATAACATTGTTTATTAAAATAAACCATGTTGTTGACTAAGAATTTGGTTTTTGGTGTAAACAAATGGGAAATAAAGTTGAAAATACTTTATTTATGGTATGGAATGAAGATAAATATTGGAAATAAATTATTAGATTGAAATTTATGATATTGGAGTTTTATTCTAATATTATCCATTTATTCCAAAATAAAAGAATGAACATGAGAGAAATAAAATTGTTAAGCGTCAAATATTGTAGCAAATGATGTTTTAATATTTTAAAATTGTTAGAACACATTTGTATACTTTTTAGAAGCGTGAAATAAATGTTTATATCGGTAAAATATGTCAAATTTGAATTATTTGCCCATAAGCAACAATATTGACAAATGTTGTAATAAAAGGAAAATATAAAGAAAATAAATATTTGTGATACAAATATGATTGAAATAATGATTTTTCACCATAAATGTTAATATTGGTAAATAATTGGTGTTAAATTGTGTAAAGAATATTTTTATTTGGAAAATTTAAAATTTTACATTACTAATAGATTTAATTCATTAAAACATGAATGATGCAATTCGTTTCACGCAAATTGGAATTTATATGAGGAAGTTATGTATAATTTAGTGTAATATACAATATACCATAAGCTAAGATATTCTAAGTATTGATAATGGACTTTAGGAAGCTCATACCCTTTTACCCATTAGCCTTATCTGGAAGCTTTAGAAGTTTTGGAACGATGATTTTCTCCTGCCAGATGTTCTTCTTCCTCAAAACCTAGTAACCAAAAGAATGAAAATGGCTTCCACCTAAAATTAAAAATTCACCAAAATCTCTTGCAAACTAGAAAAATTCAAGTTAGAAACTAAAGTAAAGGTAATATCCATCCTATCAAGCCTCTATATCCATCAAAATCCGATATTTTTTTACCTATAATTCCTAATTTTGTTATTTCCTTGCTTGCATGTTTGATTTTGGGGTTTCTTAGGCTATGTAAGCATCTATTCGTTGCAAAAGGTACATGCTTGCTTGCTAAATCTTACCAAATTGCTATAAACAAATCCTTAGGTGAGTAATCTCACTCACGCTACTTTCTTATTTATATTTGGTGTTAAATTGGACGTTTGGAGCTTTAAAAATCATGCTTTGATCATCGTTTGTGCTCAATCCAAAAATTGAATTCTGTCCATCTTTGTAGCTGAAACAAAATTGCTCATAAATCAATCAATTTTTCACCAAATTTGAAGATCTTGGTCATTCTGGAAAGATTAAAAACCAAGCTACAACTTTCTTTTTATTCATTTTGCCTGATTTTGAAGTTATCTATGCTATAATTGCAATTGTTTGTCGCTGTCCTGCAAATACATAAGTTCAGGCTGAATTTGATGTTTTGAGTAAAAAGATCATAACTTTTGAACCAATGATCAAAATTCGATGATCTAGGTCACTCTGGAAAGCATAGAAACCACGCTACAACTTTTGTTTAATTCATTTTGCCTGTTTTTGAAGTTATCTATGCTATAATTGCGATTGTTTGTCGCTATCTTGCAAAGGCATAAGTTCAGGCCGAGTTTGATGTTTTTAGTAAATGGTCATAACTTTTGAACCTTTGATCCGAATTCAATGATCTTGGTCATTCTGTAAAGCTTGAATTATATGCAACAATTTCATTTAGAGTTTTTTCAAAAATTTCAATGTTTGCTAGCTCAAAACAGAAGATTTTATCCGCTGTCATGTGTTTTGTTCCATGTTAGTGCACTTATTGTTTTCAAACCACTTCAAAATTGTTTAGCATCCATGAATATGTATATGCATGATCTAACTTGATAATTATGGTGTTAAATATTTTATTTTTAAATATTTTTAAGAGTATTTCTAAATAATAAAAGTATATATACTATATTTATTTTATATAAAAAGTAGAATTTTAATAAAAGGATTTCTTTGGATTTCGAAAAATTTATTTTAAAAACCCGGTTTCCTTAGTGAATTATTGCACAAAGATCGTAAACTAATTTTTTTTCCTTTTCGGACGTATAAGAATGAGAATTAAACGATTTTGTAAGGATATATGGTATGAGACATGTGTTCTTACTTTATCACTTAATATCGAACTTCTACGACCTAAACTAATTTGAATTATTATTTTGAGATGATTTAGAAGTTGCCAAATTTTGACGAAGATTATTGGTTGGAGAATTACTCTTTTTGAATACGTTCGATGACGAACCAATCTAGATGTTTTTACAATCGCTGATGAGATGAGGCGACCAAGATGAAAAATTTCTGTTTGGAGAATTATGATTAGAAATAACCGCCATGATGTTGTTTTAATTACCGATGAGATGTGGTAAGTCTATTTATGAAGTATTCACAATGTTAAGATGTTTATAATGATTTATGAAGTTAAGATGGTTATGATGATTTTTACTTGTCGATGAAATGAGACAAGTCACGATGGAACCATTACTCATCGATGAGAAGAGATGAGTATGGTATTATATTAATTCGCCAATGAGATGAGGCAGGGTGAGTTTTATGATGGTTCTGATGTTTATGATGTTTTCTAATCTGGAACCAACTAACGATTAGTAAAACATTAGGGGAGAATATATAGTATGGGATATACGTTCACGCCTTTTGGGTTCCTATTCGAATAGTTGAGACACATTCAAGATGTTACTAGTACTAGACCAAGTACGATTGGAGTCACCGCGATGTTCACGATGTTATTACCCAACTCTAATCACCACGATGTTTTTACTCGGATTTGTGACTGGGTGTCATCGAGATGTTCCGACTAGTCAATCACGATGTTGACGATGTTATGATTTTATGTGACCCTAAGTCATCACGATGTATGGTACCAAATTACTAGTACTAGTCAAGATGTAAAGCACGTGCTGTTTTCTATGAAGTTTAGATGTTTTGTTTTCACTGTTTTAATGATGATGCTTTATTATAGCCTTATGTAAGAAAAGGGCTTATTTATATACATGGTTTTATGGTGATTTCGAATATGACATTTTGAACTCTTTCCGGGTTCTATCAAGATGGATTTTAGGCATTTTATATTTATATCAATGAGATGAGGTATAAATTATGGAAATTATTTTATAAGGAGTTTTAATAGTGGATTTGAGATGTATTTATATTTATACCGATGAGATGACGTATAAATGATTATGAGATTTTTTGATAATAATTTAATGATAGATTTGAGATGTATTTATACTTATACCGGTGAGATGAGGTATAATAATCAAGAAGTTTCTATTAGATGCATTTTTATTTATGATGGATTCTTGAAGTTTTAACTATCATATGAAGATTTCCTTTATGGTTCATATCTTTACCCAATTCATTTAGTTATATTATAACTAGATGAATCATGCATATCTATATTATGTAACATTCCTTTATGCAATCAAGATGAACTATAGTTGTATCACTTAGAGATAACTTGATGACTTTTATCATTCCATTAGTAATAATGGAACGGTCTTCCCCTTACCTATTATTAACGTCACCTTTACTAATGATATGTTCTAGCCTGCCTGACCCATGTGGTTTTCACTCGGGTCAGACCGAGTTTGTTTCAGGTTAGTCTCTCTTTTGGATGTAGAAGTCCATGATGCTTTCTTGAGATCGGGTCTTCTCCTTAGGGTTGTTAACATTCTTAAGAGACGTCTTCCAGTTGTTTATTCTTTCCCTCTGTATATCAAGTGATCGTCATATCACTTCATTGTAATATTTATATTGTATTGAGATGTATCATTACATATGTATGTTTATGTATATATGATACTGTTCTGAGATGAGTTATTCATTTAGTTATGGTGTTTTGTTCTAATAGATTCGGAGCCATCTATAGCTTTGTATCGATTATTTATTGAATATGTCGATCCATTCGAGTGAAAAAAATAGATAGCATTTATCGATATGTCCAATAGATAGTTAAAACAAGGTTATAATTGGCAGCCCTTAACCAGCCCTATTCTCTGCATTAGTAGACAGAATTACTATGTGATTCTCTTTGTTAATGTGGATCTCGGGGTGGGGCGTTACAGAATCAAACTCCAGTTAATTCCATTTGCTCTTATGGATTGCGCTGAAAATTGGTTGTACAGCCTACTATCTAACTCAATTAAAACTTGGGAAGAATTTATGATAGTTTTCTTAAAAAAGTTCTATCGTTTGGAAAAAACATCTAAAATCCGAAATGGAATCATAAAATTTCATCAATTTAGGGGAGAACCATTCGAAAAATATTTTGAAAGATTTAAAGAGCTCTTGATGAAATGTTCATACCATAACTTCGAAAAGGGACGCTTTGCCAAATCCTATATGATGAACTCTAAAATGGCTCATGACCACGCTCGAATCAATGTGCCATGGCAACTTTCTCTTCTAACATCACGACGATGCTTGAAAATTCCTTGAAAACCTAGCCGAAAGGTTATCCCAATAGGAAAGTTCGAATGAAAAATCAATTTACTCATGATTAAGCGCACACTCTATAGGATCATCCTTGGCCATGGAAGCAAAAATCGACGCAATGATTAATAAATTTGACAACGTTTTTTCATCGAGCCAAATGACCGAAGCTTCCCAACCCATGTGTTACAAATGTAACGATCCTAATTATATAGCTAATCAGTGCCCTAATACGGTCGAACAACTCAATGCTTTCAATAATGTTAAAAATGACCCGTTTTCTCCAACGTACGATCCTGGTTGGAGAAATCATCCAAATTTTCCTTGGAACCAAAACAATTCCAATACGAAAGTGGTTCGACCCAATTTTCAAGCATATCCAAATATTGCTTCGAATCCTCCCTTTCAGCCCAATCATTTCCAACCAAACTTTGCTGGTCCATCTCAAAATCAACCGCAACAATTAAATTTTCAACCAAATTTTGCTCCCTTACCCTAAGATGATAAATGTTTAAGTGCACATGAGAAAAGTCTTGAAATTTGGCTAAAGCAACCACTCAAAGCCTCCAATCAAACAATAATTTGCAAAATTTATCGACCTCATATATGAAAAACGCAAGCCAATCAATTGCTAAACTTGAAATGCAAATGAGTCAATTAGCCATGTTTGTAAGTGAATGTAAATGAGGCCCATTCCCAAGCCAGCCTGTTCCAAATCCTAGAGATCAAAACACTAATGCGAATCAAACCCATGTTGATCAAGATAGCAACGTCACCCAGTTGAATGCTATCACAACTCTGCGTTTTGATAAACAAATCAATAACCAAGTCGTTAATCCAAACAACTTACTGGAAACCCCTCTCGACATTTCTAAAACAACTAACGAATCCAAACAAAATGTGGAGCCAAACATCAAATCAAATGCCAATCAAAATTATTTTTCTACTAGACCTGTCTACTGAGTTTCGTGTTCCATTTCCACATCTTCTTCGCCCAAAGAAACACTTCGACTAAATGGAAAAGATGTTAGAAATTTTCAAACAAGTGAAAATTAACATCCCACTTCTTGACATCGTTCAGTAAGTCCCAACTTATGCTAAATTTATTAAGGATATATGTACCCAAAAGCGACACACTCAAGTGCCCAAAAATGTCTTCTTAGCGGCCAGTTTAAGTGAAGCTAGTCCCAATCCATGCTCTTCAAATAAGAAGATCCTAGCCGCCCCACAATCCCATGTACAATTGCAGACAAGACGACTAACAAATGCTTGATCGACTTAGGTGCAAGTGTTAATTTTATTCCATACTTTGTGTATGAATAATTAGGCCTAAGTGTGATCAAGCCCACAAAGGTCACGCTTTAATTTGCCGATCGTTCCACTAAGAAGCCCATAGGAGAAATTGAGTATGTGCTCATTAGAGTAGGGCAATTCATATTCATCATTGATTTTATTGTTCTCGAAACACAACCTGTGACTAACCCTTCAAGTCAAATCTCTTCGATATTAGGCCGACCATTCTTAACTACCTCAAATGCCTTAATCAATTGTCACAATGGTTCGACGAAAATCTCTTTTGGAAACATGATTTTGGATCTTAACAATTTCAATCTTGAAAATCAATCGAATGAACCAAGTGACCAAACATTGGAAGTTAGTGCCATTCACGAAAACATCGAAAACGAGATGATTGACCATAATGATGAATGCAAGGCCGAGTATGAGAAATATTTTCATGATATCCTTAACGAGACTGAATACACACTCCCATTTGAATGGCTTCCAGTTGATTATGAATCTCAACCTAATTCTTTGATCGAGCAACCTCCAAGGTTGGACCTTAAACCCCTTCCCGATCACATTAAGTACGCATACTTAGGTAACAACGAAACATTTCCCGTCAATAATTTATGCAACTCTCTATTTTGATCAAGAAACTTCCTTACTTTCAATCCTTTCGAAAAACAAGGAAGCAATCGTATGGTTAATTACCGATATAAAAGGAATTAGCCCCGCTCTTATTCAATACTGCATTCATATAATCGACGATGCCAAGCCTGTTCGTGACGCGCAACGAAGGCTTAACCCAAAAATGAAGGATGCGGTTCGTGATTGTGACGACCCGGAATTTTTAAGCCTTTAAAATCGGAATATTTAATTGATTTTAAATATTCAATAGAATAATTTTAACTTGAATTTACGAATATCACAATTTATTTGATACTTAAATTATTGAATTAAATAATTTGAGGTTGGGTAAATTATTGAATCTAGAATTTTTAAGCCGGTTAAACTAATTTGAAGGCTTGTAAAATTTATATTGATAACACTGAAAACAATAGAAGTTGTAAAATTGAAATTAACAGTGATTCGTTCAGTTTTAAAATTTTATAGTTTAAATTGAATTTAAAAAAAATAACCTTCCGAGGCACGGTCTCGGAATTCGACGAAACCAGTTCCATTGGGTCATAATATTGAATTATTATCGGATTTCAATTTCCGTAGTGATTGGAGTTGTTGTGTGAACGTATGATATATAAACGCGTTGAGATATATATCGAATTCAATATTGCTTAGTCAACCCACTTTATAGCCGTCTATTCCATCACATCAGCTTTTCCAATCACTATTGTTAACCCTCTCCTACACGCCTCCCTCAGCTTTATAGCATGTCGCATTCCCTTTTCTTTCAGCCGAAAGCACTTCTAAAATAAATAAAACAAACAAAGTCGTTGCCGAGAAAGAAATGGCCGCCCTCCTTTCAAAATCGAATCCCTTCTTTAGTAAAAATAAAATAAATAAGGAAGATTGGCCGTCCTCCCAGTTTGAACCCAATCAAAAGTGTATCCACGAGCCTATTCTTTTCCCCAAATATGAAAGCTCGAACCTTCAGCTTAATCGAGTTTGAGGCTCGTGAAATCGAACTACGTCAGAAGGTTAGTGCTCGCGAACAACGACATCAAGCGGCTTCGTTATTGAGCAATAGGGTCGGGCGATCGTGAAGGGGGAGGGAACCACATTCGTGAGTAGGGTTTCGTGATGAGGGGCGAGTCGCGTGTGAGCTCGATGTGGTGGCTGTTTGAGGGCTCGAGGGCGCATCGTTCCCTGGATCTGGAGTCGTGGTGTGTCGTGAAGTGAGTTGGGTGGCGACAATTGGTGGCGACGTCGCGCAGTCGCGAAGCACAGGGATCTCGAGGTGGGGGTTTGTCAGTATCGACATGCTCGTGGCGGCTGGGTTCATTTTGGGTAAGAGCTGATTTTATTTTATTTTATTTTTATTCTTTGCAGAAATTGTGTTTATATAAAAATATTACTTTAAGTTATAAAACAATTCGTTTTTCAGTTATAGATATCTATATATAAATTCGGTTAGTAGAATCGTGGATAATTGCAGGAAGGAAAAAAAAACAAAATTTTCTTTTATACACATATTTATATATATATAGGACTCGGAAAAACAAACATAAGGGTTTATATTAAATTTTGGCCTGTATAGATTATCTTAGTTTATGCAGTTGCAAAGACAAATAAATTCAATAAGTATTCATTTATAAATATTTTAGGTTACTAGCTAAGTTCTAAGTAATGCTTTTTGGGAATTAATTTGTTTAATAAATTTATTAAATTGCCTTAGTCAAAAAATTATTTAAAAAGGGAATTTGTTTAAAGATAAATTTTTGGTTTAAACCCAAATGTATAGTTAAAATAAAATCATTGGACAATTTAATTTTATCAAATGGAAATGAACCGTTTGGTTAGTTCAAATATTAATAAATCCTGTAATGTTTGTACAAGGTCAAATTTGAGAAGAAAGCAAACTGGATTGGAAATGGAATGCTAGTAATATAAGGTGAGTTAATCTCACACAGTTTAAATTTAAATTTAAATGATTAAATTTAAATAATGGTTTGGATGGTTGAATTGTTTGATGTGATATAGTATGATATTTTGGAATTGGAATATTATATCGTGCTAACATCTGTGTATGCAGGGAAAAAACAGGTTGGAGGGATCCAACGGGATCCCTCAACATTTATTTAAATTATTTAATACCCACTGTTGTGATTAATTGATATTCTGTGATGAATTATATTAGAATATTGAATGTTATAGTCTGCTTGAATATTTCGGTACTCTGTTTTATCTAAATGTATAGAATTGGACTTTGAAAGAAAATAAAAGAAGTGAACTCTTAAGAAATAATTAGAAAGAATGTATACAAATTAAAGTGAATTGAATAAGAATATTAGTGGTTTCAAAATGCTAATTAATAAAATTTTGTATATAATAAGGAATTTTTGAATAAACAGAAAGTTAATGAAGTTTGAAAACTTCAATAATATTATTTAATAGAACAAAACATTTATTTAATATTTAAGATTTAAATTATTGAAAGGAATAAAGAAGAAATTGGTAAAAGCCTGAAATTTGTATATTTCAGTTAAAAGGTTTAAAATCAAATGGAAAATAATAACATTAATAATAAGTCCATAACTAATGAATTTTTGAAATGAATTGAGAAATTAAAGGAACTTATTTCAAATAAAATAAATTGGAAATCAATTTGGGAAAAATTGATTTAAGTGCTTGAAGTTGGAATTTTCTCTGGATGGCCAAGTACACGTTTTTAAAAGTAAATTTGTAAATATAAATTAAATGCTTTAAAGTTGTTTTTAAAGAAAGCATGTTTTGTAAATTCATTATTTCTAATATTTAACTTCTAAAGCAAGTATTTCCTTTTAATCTGTTATAGCAATAATTATTTAAAGAGTGATTTAGTATTTGTTTTAAAAACATAAATCTGGTTTTATATTTTATTAAGTAACCTTATTTTCAAATATTCATATAGTATGTATTTTTAACAAATTATTAAAGAAATTTTAACTTGAATGTTGTGTATTTTTAAAAGTAAAGTCTTTTAAATTAATTTAGAAAAATCTAGTTTTGTGCTTGTGATTCCAGTGAAAATAGAAATACTTGAAATTTATTCTGAGAAAGGCAGATAGTTTTGAAAACTGTTTTCAAAGGAATTTGAAAAGTGAAAATATATCTTGTGAAGATATCTTTGAGATAAATAAATAATTTGGGAAATTATTCATTGTTTGATGAATGTTTGTGAATATAAATTGATAGTAAAATCATCGATTATCAATATTAGACACAAATGCGTTGATCGTTTCGAAGAGACCGGGATCGAGATTAATTTCTCGAAAACCACTTCGATCCGGTTTGTACGTTTCGTGGAAACGAGTTTGGATTCGAAGATGGAGCAGTGAAGTGCAAGGGCTAGTCGCTACTAATCCTGAGGATATTTCCAAAATGGATGTAGTAGGAGTAGTGCCTTCGGTTCCGTTTGAACCCGGGACGGACTTGTATGGATGAATGCTTGCGAAACATCGTCAGGTGGACGATGGGCATTCTAAGGGATATTGTTCTAAAAAAGGTAACGCTTAGCCTCAAGCCTCATCAAATGGGAATGACTGAAAATCAGGGGTTATGCAGCAAGGCTAGGTGGGTAGCATCCAAGCAGGGTGAGGTCATTCTAGTTTAGATGTCCCATATTATTTCGGCTTAGTGGGCGGTTGCTGATCCCAACCGCGGGGTGATCTCACTCGGGATTATCCAGTAAGGGGTAGTCCCGTTCTTGTGTTGCAGGAGAGCGGGCGTACTCCTCGGTACGGTGATCTAGGCCCCGTACTGTGACAGGTGGTACCCCAGTGCCTAGTCATTAGTTGGAAATTCATTCTCCCTACGAGCCTTGTACGAGTTTTGTTTGTATTACCCACTCTGTGGCTAGTAGCTGGAATTTAATGAATGTAACAATTTCGGCTATTTTATAAATATTTGTATATAGATCCTATTATAATATCAGAGGATTTCTATAAAAAAAATTTTAGCTATCGTAAGGTAAAAACCCGACATGTTTATTTGTGGCGTGGTCTTACGAGATGCTTTTGTTTTCAAGGGATTTCGAAACTTTAATAATCAATTGGGTGTGATTTTCTCACGCTGGTATTCCAGACTGACTCGGGTATTATTTAACTGTAATGCTCGGGTCAGACCGAGTATTATAGGATACAGGAGATGCTGTGAAGTTCAGGAGACGAGCTGGATGTCGATACGTACTTCCGTACTTCTTTATCTATATATGTTCCGCTGTGTTGAGTTGTTGTGTATCCATTTGAATGATATTGATGTTGAGTTATGATTGATGTACTCTGATGATGTAATATATAAACAGATATATTTGATTTTTAGTAAAGATCATTTATTATCTATTATATTTTATTTCGCTGCGATGGTTAGATTCTGATGTTGTTTTCTATTTTCTTCTTCTACCTCTTCTTCTTTAACCCAAATGGTTCGTATCTCTGTACAACTTGAGTTGATTGTTGTAGAATAGTGTTAACTCAAGGGGTACGGATTTGCGGGCTGTTACAGTTGGTATCAGAGCTTAGGTTGGTGATAACCTTAGCTCTGTGGGAATTACTCATTTAAAATAGAGTCCATAGTACTCAAGAATGAGTTTGAGCGTATTAATGGATATGAGCGCGTATTTGTTAGTGAATATAAATTATTTTAATATTGTGTTGATTGGTTTATTGAGTGGCATATGAACCTTCGTCGGCACAGTCTGGACAACTGTATCGAAGGGGTTTCTAAACACTTGAATAGGACAATCGACACGGTATTGTTTTAATGTGGGTGAATGAAGTAATTTTACCCAAAATATGTTTTTGATATAAAGAAAGTTTTTGTAAACTATTTTAGCTAATATATGTTTGTTTGGATGTTAGGAAGAATAATATTAAAGTATTATCATTGTTAAGTAAAAATCTAACTAGGAATTGAAAATGAAATTTATAAATATGAATTATAAATGTAAATTATAAATTGAAATATAATCAAATGAGAATTTGTATGAGAATAAGCTGTGCAAATGAATTATAGTTAAAATTGATTTAAGCAGGATTTGGAATCTAAAATTCCTGAGATTTTGAAGATAGATAATAGCATTGTTATTTTGGGGTATTTCTGAAAGGAAATTATTTCAAATAGATTTTGGGAAAGGATATAGCATTGAATTCACTTCAGTTGTTGGAAAATAACTTCGGTGATGACTGCAGCATCATCGATGTTCATTTTCGAGTTTCTAAGTGATGGATTGCTGCCAAATTAATTTGTTCAGAAAAACTAGTTTGTTTTTTGAATTTCAAAGGAAATTTGTTGGAAATAAAAACCAGGATTGGTTTAAATTTTTGAGAAGTGTGATTTGAGATGTTGGAGATTTCAAATTAATTTGAAACCAAAAGCCGGTGTTTTTAAATTCCTGAGGAGATAGGTTGTAAGCTTATAAATTGAGATGATTTTTAAATCAGGAAGAATATAAGCTTTGAATGTTGGAATTTAAATTTAAAGTGAAGGGTTAAAAATGAAATTAGCTTGGATTGGGAAATAAAAATTTAACTGGACTGAAATTAATTGGATCAGACTGAAAATAATATTCAGTTATATTCGAATTAAGTTGAAATTGAATTGAATTAAATAAATCGGAGTTGAAATAAAATCGAATTGGAATAAAAATTCAATTAAGTTATTGAATGGAATTAGATTCTTACCTGAATAAATGGAAAATAAATTGGTTAAGGATTGGATTGAAGTAAATAAATTAGAGTAACTTATAAAAGAATCAGAATTAAAAATCCATGGAATAAAATATGCTTGGGTTATAAAAAAAAAAGCATAAGGCTTGAGTTAAAAATAAAAGATGAATATATTCAAACCTAGGATGCATGGGATTGTTTAAATAACAAGTTGTGACTTATAAAATTTGAAAAAGTTGGATAGAAACACAAAATAAATATTTTTAATGAATTGAAAAATAGAAAGAAGATCAAAACTTGAATTATAAAATAAAGTTGAACTTAAGAAAATTTAAATGAAGATATTTTGAGATTAAAATCAAGTTCTGGATTATAAGTTGGGGAAAGACTATTTAGATAATAATTAGATAATGAAATATGTAATGAGAACACAATGCAGTTAAATTAAAGCTGAATTGTGAGATAATAATGAAGTTTGCAAATAAAACTCAAGTTATAAATTGAATTCGACTTGAATTGTCAATAAAGTAAATGGAATTGAATTGTGAGTTCATGAACTTGGGTGGTAAATTGGAAATGGATAGTGGATTCAGAACTTGAGTTATAAATTAAAATTTAACTTAAAGTGTTAACAAATTAAATAAATTGGAAATGACCATGTAATCAATTAAATGAGCTGAAAATGGAAAGTAAAATTTTATAATAGCTAATCAAATGAAATGAGCTTAAGTATAAAATTGGAGTGAATAAACTTAAGCTAAAAGATGGAAAGGTGTTGAATTGAATTCAAATTAAAACTAAGTTTAATAGTATTGGATTGGATTTTAATCAGGTAAAAATAAATTTTAATTGAAATAAAATTCGGTGAGTTGTTGATAATATTTAATGGAATGAAATTCTTAAATAAATAATTGTAAATTATTTAAATTGTTAAGGATTTGAAATAACTTGGAGTCTATAAGGAAATTTGAAATGGTTATTGGATGAAATAGCTTAGATTGTTTTCGAGCTAAATAAAATAGTTTGGCATAAACAAATATGGAATAAATCGAGTAAAGTAACTAAAGCTTGGGATGTGTCGAGTTAAATAAATGGTCGTGAATGAACTAAAATAAAAAGGAAATTTAATTGGTAATGAAGATGAACCTAAATTGTTAATGGTTTTGAATGAACTGGTTTGGTTAATAAAATGAAATGCAGGTGAATGGATTCAAATCTGAAATGCAATGAAAATGAGAATATATGAATTGTGAATAAATTTTAAAAATAGAATTAAGTATAAATTGAGTTGAAATCCATTTAAATTGGTTATAAAACATAAATACTTGTTTATTCACATAGATCTCGTCAAACTGCATAGAATAAATTATCATTTGATGTAAATGGAAGTAATTAAAATTCTATGAATTGGTAGAAGTAAAATGAATTGATTTTGAGAGCAATTGAATTAAATATGAGTTCAGTTTGCTTAAAATAAATCAAATGTAAGCTATTGTGTTTTAAACCATTCAAATTGATGAAGTTGTATACGAATGGATTGAAAACCATTCAAATTGAATGAAAATGGTTTATAAATTAATTGAAACAGTTGAATTAGTATGAAAACTGTAAAAGTTGCTTACGGAGAAATGTTTGGTGTGAATTTCTTTTAGAATTCATGTGTTTAACCGTTGCAAATAAGTGAAATGTTGTTAAACTTCATATATATCGTACTTACATGTTTAAATTAAGTAAGTACAGGTACCTGGGAGCCGTGTGGCTAGATTGGGTTGTGCTAATTGCTAAAATAATAAACCGCTTACTTAAAATGCAAAATAAGGTACGCCTACGCAATAAAAATAGGAAATATGAACTATTTTTGTATTTCCGACCGGGTGGGTCGATGTATATATATTTATATCCTTTGCCAAATTGCAAAAGCTCCTCCGTACAAAGGAGACTCTGCCAAAAAATTTCGGAAATTTTGGGAGTTAGAAAATTTTGGAAATTTTTTTTAACGACAAAATGATTTCAAACTGGAAAATTGAAATAAGTTAGTAAATGGAACTAATTAAAATAATGACATGAATTAGTTATAAATGAAAAAAATAAAATTTAAATATTCAGAGTTAAAGATAAATTGAATTCATATGGAAAGAAAAGAATCAATGTGAATAGAAATAGATATAAACTAAAGTGGGAGATGAAAATGAATATAAGAAACATATAAAATGCTTATATTAAACTTAAGTAAGGAATGGTGAATTCTCAATTGGAAACTGATATTACAAATATAATCCAAGTTAATATTTGGATGGATAGATATTGACATTGGTAAGGGATTCAATAAAATATTTTGAAAGTGTGATTGGGTATTATTGCTAAGTAAAGTATGCAGGTAATATAAAGGGAAAGGAGAATTGATTTTGATTTCAGAAGATAAATTTGAAATGCTCGACAAAAGGTATGTGTTTAAGTTTCTATATGAATTTTTATTGGGATTTTGGATTGAGCCACTTGGCCTTTTGTTTTCTTTTTGGATTTGGGAGGCCGTAGAGCCATTTTGTAGTTGTACCGAGTCAGCCGCGCAAAGGAGACGTTGGCAAAAAATTTCAAAAATTTAGAGAGTTAGAAATTTTTTGAGAAATTCTGAAAATTTTAAACTTGGTTTTGAATTATAATTTGAATAGTTGAATAATTAAGGTTGGTTGGGAACTAAGGAAAAGTTTGGGAAGTTAGTAAGAAAGATAATAGGTCTTTTATACAAAAGATCGTTGATAAGATGTTGAATTGTTTGGTTTTGGGGAATAGTAAACGGGTTTTGGACCATTCTTCCTAGTTAGTAATTTCGGGGACGAAATTCTTTTAAGGGGAGAGGAATGTGACGACCCGGAATTTTTAAGCCTTTAAAATCGGAATATTTAATTGATTTTAAATATTCAATAGAATAATTTTAACTTGAATTTACGAATATCACAATTTATTTGATACTTAAATTATTGAATTAAATAATTTGAGGTTGGGTAAATTATTGAATCCAGAATTTTTAAGCCGGTTAAACTAATTTGAAGGCTTGTAAAATTTATATTGATAACACTGAAAACAATAGAAGTTGTAAAATTGAAATTAATAGTGATTCGTTTAGTTTTAGAATTTTATAGTTTAAATTGAATTTAAAAAAAATAACCTTCCGAGACACGGTCTCGGAATTCGATGAAACCAGTTCCATTGGGTCATAATATTGAATTATTATCGGATTTCAATTTCCGTAGTGATTGGAGTTGTTGTGTGAACGTATGATATATAAACGCGCTGAGATATATATATCCAATTCAATATTGCTTAGTCAACCCACTTTATAGCCGTCTATTCCATCACATCAGCTTTTCCAATCACTATTGTTAACCTTCTCCTACACGCCTCCCTTAGGTTTATAGCATGTCGCATTCCCTTTTCTTTCATCCGAAAGCACTTCTAAAATCAATAAAACAAACAAAGTCGTTGCCGGGAAAGAAATGGCCGCCCTCATTTCAAAATCGAATCCCTTCTTTAATAAAAATAAAATAAATAAGGAAGAGCGGCCGTCCTCCCAGTTTGAATCCAATCAAAAGTGTATCCACGAGCCTATTCTTTTCCCCAAATACGAAATCTCGACCCTTCAGCTTAATCGAGTTTGAGGCTCATGAAATCGAACTACGTTAGAAGGTTAGTGCTCACGAACAACGACATCAGGCGGCTTCGTTATTGAGCAATAGGGTCGCGCGATCGTGAAGGGGGGGAACCACATTCGTGAGTAGGGTTTCGTGATGAGCGAGTCGCGTGTGAGCTCGATGTGGCGGCTGTTTGAGGGCTCGAGGGCTCATCGTTCCCTGGATCTGGAGTCATGGTGTGTCGTGAAGTGAGTTGGGTTGCGACAATTGGTGGCGACGCCGCGCAGTCGCGAAGCACAGGGATCTCGAGGTGGGGGTTTGTCAATATCGACATGCTCGCGGCGGCTGGGTTCGTTTTGGGTAAGAGCTGTTTTAATTTTATTTTATTTTTATTCTTTGCAGAAATTGTGTTTATATAAAAATATTACTATAAGTTATAAAACAATTCGTTTTTCAGTTATAGATATCTATATATAAATTCGGTTAGTAGAATCGTGGATAATTGCAGGAAGGAAAAAAAACAAAATTTTCTTTTATACACATATTTATATATATATATAGGACTCGGAAAAACAAACATAAGGGTTTATATTAAATTTTGGCCTGTATAGATTATCTTAGTTTATGCAGTTCCAAAGACAAATAAATTCAATAAGTATTCATTTATAAATATTTTAGGTTACTAGTTAAGTTCTAAGTAATGCTTTTTGGGAATTAAATTGTTTAATAAATTTATTAAATTGCCTTAGTCAAAAAATTATTTAAAAGGGAATTTGTTCAAAGATAAATTTTTGGTTTAAACCCAAATGTATAGTTAAAATAAAACCATTGGACAATTAAATTTTATCAAATGGAAATGAACTGTTAGGTTAGTTCAAATATTAATAAATCTTGTAATGTTTGTACAAGGTCAAATTTGAGAAGAAAGCAAACTGGATTGCAAATGGAATGCTAGTAATATAAGGTGAGTTAATCTTACACAGATTAAATTTAAATTTAAATGATTAAATTTAAATAATGGTTTGGATGGTTGAATTGTTTGATGTGGTATAGTATGATATTTTATAATTGGAATATTATATCGTGCTAACATCTGTGTATGCAGGGAAAAAACAGGTTGGAGGGATCCAACTGGATCCTCAACATTTATTTAAATTATTTAATACCCACTGCTGTGATTAATTGATATTCTGTGATGAATTATATTAGAATATTGAATGTTATAGTCTGCTTGAATATTTCGGTGCTCTGTTTTATCTAAATGTATAGAATTGGACTTTGAAAGAAAATAAAAGAAGTGAACTCTTAAGAAATAATTAGAAAGAATGTATATAAATTAAAGTGAATTGAATAAGAATATTAGTGGTTTCAAAATGCTAATTAATAAAATTTTGTATATAATAAGGAATTTTTGAATAAACAGAAAGTTAATGAAGTTTGAAAACTTCAATGATATTATTTAATAGAACAAAACATTTATTTAATATTTAAGATTTAAATTATTGAAAGGAATAAAGAAGAAATTGGTAAAAGCCTGAAATTTGTATATTTCAGTTAAAAGGTTTAAAATCAAACGGAAAATAATAACATTAATAATAAGTCCATAACTAATGAATTTTTGAAATGAATTGAGAAATTAGAGGAACTTATTTCAAATAAAATAAATTGGAAATCAATTTGGTAAAAATTAATTTAAGTGCTTGAAGTTGGAATTTTCTCTGGATGGCCAAGTACACGTGTTTAAAAGTAAATTTGTAAATATAAATTAAATGCTTTAAAGTTGTTTTTAAAGAAAGCATGTTTTGTAAATTCATTATTTCTAATATTTAACTTCTAAAGCAAGTATTTCCTTTTAATCTGTTATAGCAATAATTATTTAAAGAGTGATTTAGTATTTGTTTTAAAAGCATAAATCTGGTTTTATATTTTATTAAGTAACCTTATTTTCAAATATTCATATAGTTTGTATTTTTAACAAATTATTAAAGAAATTTTAACTTGAATGTTTTAAAGTGTATTTTTAAAAGTAAAGTGTTTTAAATTAATTTAGAAAAATCTAGTTTTGTGCTTGTGATTCCAGTGAAAATAGAAATACTTGAAATTTATTCTGAGAAAAGCAGATAGTTTTGAAAACTGTTTTCAAAGGAATTTGAAAAGTGAAAATATATCTTGTGAAGATATCTTTGAGATAAATAAATAATTTGGGAAATTATTTATTGTTTGAAGGATGTTTGTGAATATAAATTGATAGTAAAATCGCCGACTATCAATATTGGACAAATGCATTGATCGTTTCGAAGAGACCGGGATCGAGATTAATTTCTCGAAAACCACTTCGATCCGGTTTGTACGTTTCGTGGAAACGAGTTTGGATTCGAAGATGGAGCAGTGAAGTGCAAGGGCTAGTCGCTACTAATCCTGAGGATATTTCCAAAATGGATGTAGTAGGAGTAGTGCGTTCGGTTCCGTTCGAACCCGGGACGGACTTGTATGGATGAATGCTTGCGAAACATCGTCAGGTGGATGATGGGCATTCTAAGGGATATTGTTCTAAAAAAGGTAACGCTTAGCCTCAAGCCTCATCAAATGGGAATGACTGAAAATCAGGGGTTATGCAGCAAGGCTAGGTGGGTAGCACCCAAGCAGGGTGAGGTCATTCCAGTCTAGATGTCCCTTTTTATTTCGGCTTAGTGGGCGGTTGCTGATCCCAACCGCGGGGTGATCTCACTCGGGATTATCCAGTAAGGGGTAGTCTCGGTCTTGTGTTGCAGGGGAGCGGGCGTACTCCTCGGTACGGTGATCTAGGCCCCGTACTGTGACAGGTGGTACCCCAGTGCCTAGTCATTAGTTGGAGATTCATTCTCCCTACGAGCCTTGTACGAGTTTTGTTTGTATTACCCACTCTGTGGCTAGTAGCTGGAATTTAATGAATGTAACAATTTCGGCTATTTTATAAGTATTTGTATATAGATCCTATTATAATATTAGAGGATTTCTATAAAAATTATTTTAGCTATCGTAAGGTAAAAACCCGACATGTTTATTTGTGGCGTGTTCTTACGAGATGCTTTTGTTTTCAAAGGATTTCGAAACTTTAATAATCAATTGGGTGTGATTTTCTCACGCTTGTATTCCAAACTGACTCTGGTATTATTTAACTGTAATGCTCGGGTCAGACCGAGTATTATAGGATACAGGAGATGCTGTGAAGCTCAGGAGACGAGTTGGATGTCGATACGTACTTCCGTACTTGTTTATCTATATATATTCCGCTGTGTTGAGTTGTCGTGTATCCATTTGAATGATATTGATGTTGAGCTGTGATTGATGTACTCTGATGATGTAATATATAAACAGATATATTTGATTTTGAGTAAAGATCATTTATTATCTATTATATTTTATTTCGCTGCGATGGTTAGATTCTGATGTTGTTTTCTATTTTCTTCTTCTACCTCTTCTTCTTTAACCCAAATGGTTTGTATCTCTGTACAACTTGAGTTGATTGTTGTAGAATAGTGTTAACTCAAGGGGTACGGATTTGCGGGCTGTTACAGTGATGAAATTCTTAAGCTTCTCGACAACATAATCTTTTACCCAATTTTTGATAGTTCATGGATTAGCCAATTCATGTTGTACCGAAAAAGTCTGGACTTACCGTTATCAAGAGCGATTCTAATGAACTTATTCCAACTTATACTTAAAGGGTTGGTGTGTTTGCATTGATTATCGAAAAAAAAATGTCGCAACATGTAAGGATCACTTCCCTCTTCCTTTTATCGACCAAATGCTTGAATGTTTAGCCAGTCATGAATTCTATTGCTTTCTTGATGGTTATTTCTATTATAACCAAATTCCAATCGCTCCCGTAGATCGGAAAAGACAACTCTCACGTGTCCCTTTGGCACTTTGGCGTATTGATGTATGCCTTTTGGCCTTTGCAACGCTCTTATTACGTTTGAAAGATGCATGGTCAGCATCTTTTTTGACATGATCGAACATTTTCTTGAAGTGTTTATGGACGATTTTTCTATCTTTGGAAACTCTTTTTCTGAGTGTTGCACCATCTTGAATTAGTTCTTAAACGATGTAAGGATAAACACTTAATGCTAAATTAGGAAAAATGCCATTTCATGGTTACTCAAGGCATATTCCTTGGATATGTCATTTCAAATAAAGGCATTAAGGTTGATAACAAAAAATCAATGTCATTGCAAATCTACCCAATCCCAAATCTTTTAAAGACGTTCGCTCTTTCCTTGGACATGTGGGATTTTATCGATGCTTTGTGGAAGACTTATGTAAGATTGCTCGACCTCTTATGACTCTTCTTGGAAAAGACGTTCCTTTTGATTTTAACTATGATTATTTCTATGCTTTTGAACATCTCTAAAAGAAACTCGTTTCTACTCCTATAATTTGCTCACCGAAATGGGATCTTCCATATGAAATAATATGTAACGTTTCAAACTTTGTAGTTGTTGCTATCTTAGGACAACGCATCGACAAAATTATTCACGTTATCTACTACGCTAGTATGACTCCGAATGATGCTCAACTTAATTACACAACTGTTGAAAAAGAGCTTCTATCGGTAGTTTTAGCTCTCGAAAAATTCTAGCAATATTTGATAGGCTCACACATCACTGTTTACATAGACCATTCTGTGCTTTGGTATCTTTTCACTAAAAAGGACGCTAAGTCTCGTTTAATTTGTTGGATACTTTTACTGCAAGAATTTGATCTTACAATCTAGGACAAAAAAGGATCCGACAATGTCATAGCGGATCACTTGTCTCGTCTTCCCAACGCACTATTGCCTTTACCAATCAATGAAAACTTTCCCATTAAACAACTTCTTTCTATCGCTGTTGCCCGGTGTATGCCGACGTAATGAACTATTTAGTCACTAATGACACTCCCTCATTTTGGCCGAAACAAGATAAATATAAATTTATGTGCCTAGTCAAGTACTTTTATTAGTATGATCCATACTTGTTTAAATACTGTTCTGACCAAATCATTCAATGTTGCATCTCTTATTGCGAAATCAAAAGCGTTCTGTCGTTTTGCCATGACTAAGCTTTTGGTGGTCACTTTGGTCCTCGAAAAACTGCTGAAAAGGTAATTTAATGTTGTTTCTATTGGCCTACTCTTTTCAAAGACTCGTTACAATTTTTCAAAACTTGTGATCGATGTCAAATGCTTGGAAGAGTTTCTTGACGAAATATGATGCCTCTACACCCTATTCTTACGATCAAAATCTTTGATGTTTGGGGTATCAACTTTATAAGACCTTTTCCCAATTCCTTTGGAAATTTGTATATTCTACTCGCTATTGATTATATCTCGAAATGGGTCGAAGTCATTCCGTGTAACACCAACGACCATAGAATTGTTGTGAAATTCCTTAAAGAAGACATCTTTTCATGGTTCGGCACACCTCGCATAAAAATAAGTGATAACGTAACCCATTTCGCAATCGCTCTTTTGAAACGTTGATGAAGAAATACTCCATAACCTACAAGTTATCCATGCCATATCATCCTCAAACTTGTAGCAAAGTTGTAGTTTCAAATCGAAAAATAAATTTTTTTTTGGAGAAAACTATTAAAAATTCAAAAACATTGGTGTCAGAAATTGAGCGACGCGCTTTGGGCTTATCGTACTGCTTTTAAAACTAAACCTTGGGATGTCCCCATGTCATGTAGTTTACGGAAAAGCTTTCCATTTACCTGTTCAAATCAAACAAAAAGCGTTGTGGGAAATAAAGAACCTAAACTTTAAAACTAAAGAACCACAACTCAACGAACTAGAAAAACTTAGGAACGATGCGTATGAAACTAAGAAAATTTATAAAGAAAGAACAATGTTTTTCATGACAAGTCAATCCTAAGAAAAACATTTTCACCAAACCAGAAAGTTCTTTTATATGTCTCTAGACTTCACTTATTCCTTGGGAAACTAAAATCGAGATGGACCACAACATTTATGGTACGAACTGTTTTCCTACACAGTGCAGTAAAAATACAAAACCCCGGGGATGGATTGATTTTCAAAGTCAATGGTCATCGTTTGAAAACATTTTTGGAATTTCCAAGTAACCAAGAGGAGGAGCTCATGGTTCTTCATGAGCCAAGCTACGTCTAGTAAGAAATGTTATCTCTCTTTTGTAAATATGTATATATTTTTCCCCATTACACTCATTATATCGTGCACTAACTGTGGGGGCATAGTCAAAATCAAGTGTGAAGGGGAGTCTCATCTTTATTTTGATTTTCCATGGTTTATTTTTTGCATTTCTTTTATCAAACTCCAAAAAAAACAAAGAAATCTCAATTTTTTTTTCTTTTTAGCATTTTTATTTATTTGTGAAGAGACACTATAGGATGAGCATATGTTTTGATTATTAAATTGAAATTTTGAAAATATATTTGTCTTTACAAAAATAAAAGTAAAGTTTGATTACAATTAATAATGGTTTAACTAGTATATGAAAGGTTCATTGGTGATAATTATGAAGTATATCCTGATTGAAATCTTTGTTTAATAGGTGGTTGATTTAAAGTAAAGGCGATAACATTTTAAATCTTTTATGTTAAGTGTAATGACCTGAAATTTTTGTCCTTGATAATTCGACAATAATACGTTCACTATAGAAGTGCCGAGCAATCGAACGTCGGAAATCCCAGATAGTTAGGGTAAAGAAGAAAAGAGGTAGAAGCAGAAATAGAAAAAAACAACAGCACAGAAACTCACATTCGCAGCGGATTAAACTATAATATCAAATAATAGAATTTACAAGAAAAGCTGTAACTGTTACTTTTCATACAACATCATAGTACAACAAATGCTTCAAATAAACTGGACGGTTGTAACAGCTTGCCCCAGAATACAAACAATACAAACTCAATACATCGCGGAATAAACTTCATATGTTCTTGTCTCCAGCTCGCCACCTGAGCTCTAGAACGTCCTAACCTGAAAATTTATAATACTCGGTGTGTCCCGAGCATTACAATAAAGTAACACCCGGGTCAGGCTGGAAAATAGCATGTGTAAACCTATAAAATTTAAATTACTAAGTTTTAGAACATAACTGAAACCCAGTGTAGCTCGTACCTTACTATGATTTCTTAACTCGTTATAGGTCAATCACTTATAACCAAACAATATTTTAAACAGTTACTCAGTTTAAATGGCCATGTTATTTGATATATTACATTCCAACCTATTCGATTTTAAAATCAAATCTATAAAGAATTACTGAAGATTCTAAATGAAGTGGTTTCAGATATTGTTGATATCTAACTCCGGTTTCTTCGAATCCAATGTCATCTTTAAACCTAGTTGTTTTAATAACATACACACACAGAAATCAATCACAGATAAATGATTCACATTTATTAACAGATCAAGCCAGCCATTCTATAACACAGCACATCACCAATTACATAACAGAGATAAAAAGCAAACTAAGGCATTCAATTTCGGTTTATCATTCATAAGCAAGAATAATTAGTCCATTTCTAATTTATTAAATTATCACAAAATAAATTACTTATCTTTAAATCTTACTTAATTACCGTTTTTATTATTTTAATTGAATAATGAGATTATTTAATCATCCTTTAATTATTCACATTAATTAATTAACCTTTAATTGCTTATATAAATTAATTATCCCTTAATCAATTACCTTAAGTAATTATCCTTTAATTAATTACATTAGTTAATGGTCCTTTATTTAATCACATTTATTAATTATTCTTAATTACTAAAGTCCTTAATTAATCTAAGATAAATAATTTGTCTTGATTAATTACTTAATTAAATCATTTAAATCTCTTTGAAATGTTTGAAATTTATTTATTATTAATCTACAAATTACTTGAGACCCTTTGGTTAAAGTTTAATACATTACTCTTAATGACTTATCTAATTACCTTTTTATTTTTATTATTTTTATTTTTTTTTGAAAAACTCTTAGGGATTTAGGTAAATAATTAAGCTTAATGTATAATTTGTTTAAATCAAAACAAATTTAATTCAAAGATATTTGACTTTATAACTCATCCATGAAATTTGTTTTTGGAAACTTGATCACACTTCACTTTGAAAACTTATTTAATAGCTACTTTGGAAACTTGTTTGGAAATTTGCTTTACTTTTAAGACTTGATCATTTCTTTTATTTTAGAAACTTATTAGCTTACAAGAACCCGAGCTCATACCAAAGTTTCCCCGAGCCAACTCGATTCTTTCCCGCTCAACTCTTCCCTTCGATTATACATGCGATCGATCTCGAGCAAAAGCCCGACACTGCCCATTCTTCCCCGAGCCAATCCTTCCCTTCACTTCCCTCTTCTTCCTTTATTTCCTTCTTTTTATTCTTCCTCTAAAGTCTCTGACATGTACACAAGCTACCTCGTGCACGTGCACACGTCTCCGCATCCTTGAATCACGTCGTCGGCCCTTTACACAAACCACCTCCGACCTCCCAAATCACCTCACCATCTCAACACCATCGCTTTCACCAAAAAACGAAAACAAACAAGACGATGCACCAGAAACCAAAACCCGAACAGCCAAAACCCATCACTCCACCACCATTGACCACCGATAACCTTGTCTCCATGCCTAAGGATGCGCAAGTCCTTCCTCTTCCATTTCCCCTTCCCTAGCCCAACTCGATGCCGCCTCGTCGTTGCACTAGCCACACAAACATCGATAGCCTAAACTAGCCCTAAACCCTACTATGGATTCACCTCGCCGCTACGATGGCTTACAAACCATGCCACTGTTTCCATAAGTACCCCGACCTCCAAGCTATCTCCTGGCCAAGCCCCAAACCCAAATGTCGCTCGCCTCGTCGGAATTTGATTTAAAACCCAATTCCATTCAACTTCCTATTTCCCTCTAAATACTAACTTAAAAATCCTGAAAAAACCATTAAAAATCATCATTTTCAAATTCGAATTGGATTATATAACCAGAACTTGAGATTTAACTACTTTAATTTCTGACTTGAATTGATTTGCCACTGTTAATTTTCATTTTCGACATAATTACTTCATATATATACTTGAAATCATTTTTAAAAATTGAATCTGATAAATACTAACAATTTCCTTTCAAAGATCATAACATAAAACTATTTATATAAGGAGATATGGATTTTTGAACTTGATTAAGTTAGTTAAATTCAAACAGGGACCAGTTTTATCCATACACAGACATGCACATATGTATATATGTAACATCCCGCCTTTTCGCACGCTTCAAATCGACACACATGCCAATTTAAACCATACGGAATGGCGGATTGTTATGGGGTAAATAAGAAAAACAGAGAAGAAATAAACAAAATAGAATCTCACAACGGAAGGATAAAATATAATAATAAAATATACAGTTTACAAAACTGTTTACAAACATTTATATAATACATATCAGAGTTACACATACCAATAACAATGCAGCGGAACAGTGTGTAGTGCACTAGTATAAATAATAACAGTAATACTACAAATCTTTGTCTTCGTCTTCCAGAGCTAAAACTTCAAATCCTGAAACGCTCGGACTGACCCGAGCGAATTGAAAAGACAAAACATTCGAGTCAGAACTAAAAGATCTTATGTGAGTTAAATTAACAGAAATAAATATGAGTGCAGTAACTCAAGAGATGCTCGGGATTTACATCTCCTAAGGATCCGTTAAACTATTTACTATGTAGTATATTGCGCTATTATAATAGTGTCTATTTGTAAAATAAACTTACTTTTAAATAGCGTTAAGGCTTTACATTTTCCACCTTAACATAGTTATATATTCCCATAGTCTATACAGTACCGTAATCTCCCCCGTACTGGGCGTCGTCAGAAGGCACTCCATAGGTATGGTACAAAACCAAAATCGTATAAGGCACGCTAGGGTAGGTGACACGGCACAACTAGGCAATGCCAGGGTAGATATACCAATTACGCTTCCGGGTCGGTGGTAACGCATAGCCACAGCTACCGCCCACCTCGAGCCACACCCCCAAATAAAAATCAAAAGTGGCCACCGAAACAATCCAAGAGTCAAAGTATAATATCGAAGGGATGTGTCCGATCAAAGGTGCTACCTTATTAACCCGTCGATCGCTCCTGTTTTAGCCACCTTATGCCAACTCACGGGAGTTGGGTCCACGTATTTACCTTACAGGAAACGCCGCCACCATCCTACTTCATTCTGGAATCTCCACCGCGTACACGGTTGTTAAAGTGGTTTTCGGAGTTGGCAGAGAGTATGAAAACTTCCGATCCCGGTCTCTTTAACAACCAAACGTTATTATAACACCGCAGTCTTTAAAACAGTTTATACTTTAAAACCAGAATAAAATATCTATTTCAAAACCATATAAATACGATATCATTTCCTTTAAACCCAAATCAATACGATATCATTTATTTTCCAATATATATCCCTTCCAAAATCATAGGGTTTCCAAAGTAAAATATTTAGAAATCAAACTCTTGAACATAATATTTCCAAATTATACTACCTTGAAAAACATAGCTTTGAAACAAATTTCCATCTCTTAAATGGTTAAATATTAAACCACTTTTATAAAACAAAATAGCTTCATTAGATTTCACAAATCAAATTCAAATATCGATTTAAACTTCCAAATACCATTTCAATTCTTATGTTCCAAAGCTTTAATTATTTCACCATTTCAAAAAAACAAACTCATTTAAAAATCCCATATATATTAAAATTCAATTACTTATTATTTAGACTTGAAATCTTTACTTAACGAATTCCATATAATTTAATAAAACCTTTAACTTCACATAACTGGAAAAAATCTTTCAATTTATTTTATATTCATTTAAATAAACCTGATATTCATTCAGTTAAATCATTCTACACAAAAATCAAGTTATAAAATCATATCCTTTAAAAATTCTAACTTTTTATTAAATTTCCAATTTAACTTAATATTCATCTTCAAATCTTATTCTCTTTTTAGTCATTTAAAACTCCAGAAATTAAATTTTAAATAAATGTTTAATCTTATTTGATCTTAAAATCAAACTTTATTTAAACTTCAAATCAAATTTATACAAAGCTTAAAAACCGAAAATTACTATATATATATAATAGCCTTTATCAATAACCAAATCAATATCTCATAAACCATATATATATATAACTTTACAAAACCATAGAAAAACATTTCCAAAAATAATTATATATATTTACCGCGGTGCCTGTATAAAATTTTCTATCCTATGGTCAAGTGATACGGATGTTTATCATTTCAATCCGCAATTTAAAATAAAAATTTTGCGGTTGTATATCATTTCAAACCACAATCCCGAATGAAATGAAAAATGCATGATAACTTGCAGTTTAATGATATAAAATAAAACATCCATTCATCATTCATCATCCATCATCCAAATCACAATCATCATCCAATAATAAATCAATATCAATATATATCTGATAATATATAACAGGTAATAACTGGCAGTTATATTCAAAAATGGATTTAACAACTATTAAACTAACAGTTTATATGCAAATAAATAACTATAACTGTCAATTTATACGCAGTAATAAAATTTATGAACAGTTAAATTAAATAAATACGATTTAACAGAGATAAGGAATAAAACATGTCAAATAGTCATAAATAAATTTCTACTCATATCTAAAATTAATTTAGAAGACATAAGAAGTTTTAGAAGTTGTGAGTGGGTTATACACTCACCTTTTGAATTTAAACCCAATTTAAACCCAAAAATTTGACCATCTCAGAATTCGTCCAAACAAGCGTCATCAAGTCCGGAATTTCAATACGATCCTAACAAAAGAAACCGCGCGTGAAACGGAGTTCGTATGCGAGAGATATTGCAAAAATTGCGATTGAATTTTAATAAATAAAAAAACAAGATGTGAACACATTTCACACCAACATAAATCCACATCACCTGCATCCTTTCCCCCACGCGCATGCTACAGGCCGCGACCGAACCCAATTTCACAGCAAGTTGACCGATCTTTGACCATCCTTCCACCCCTATTCCGACCGCCGTTCACCACGCTACCACCACCATTGAACTCCCCTACTCCGGCCGCACCTACCCAAGCCCCTTCTGCTCGATCCACATGCAAACATCCACCGGCTGCCGCCAACAACAAACCCTAATCCAATTATATACAGCGATCTGACCGTTGAATCGACACAAAAATCATAGAGATGAGATCCCCTCGGCTTCCTCTCAAAATCCCAGAAACTGTTTCCCAATCCGACGAAATTTATTTCGGTGATGATGAACGGCCGAAACTTCATCGATTTCTTCTGGTCAAAACACATACCAAAACGAAAAACGAGCTGTACCAGCAGATTACGTATCTCGAGAACTTTAACATATAATTTTTAGGGATTTTTCTGAGATGTTTGAATTTTCATTTGAAATTTGAATAGAAATAGATCTAGGTTTGCATCCATTTGAGGAGGAGAAGGAGTTGAAGAAAAGAACGTACAGACAAATAATAGAAGATGGAGGCTAGGGTTTATAATCGTCTATTTATAAGTAGGGTTGGATTAGAGGAGGTAGACCGGATAAATGAACGTGCGGAACAAACTATGGCCCAAAAAGCCCGTTCTAACCCCGGAATGAAATTTATTAAACCCACATATCCAAATAGGTAATTTAAAATATTCTGAACGCGATGGAAAAAGTTTCAAGTCCAAGTTTGATCGTATGAAAAAGTTATGCTGAAAACAAAATTTCAAAATTGATTTCAAATTGATTTTTTTATTAAATCGATTTCAAGGCGTTTCGCGTCCGTACGATCAAACGACAAGTCCGATCGTTACGAAACTTGAAACCCTATAATATTTCACCGATACGGATCTGATGAAACTGGTTTCGTCGAAATCCGAGTCCATGGCCAAAATGGCTAATTTTATAATAATTAAATAAATTAAAATAAATTATAAAAATCCAATTTTATAATTAAATTCTAAAATTTACCAAATTTTATCGCTTATATATTCCTTAATCAATTTCAATGATTTAACAAGTTTAGACATGAATTAAAAGTTGATAAGTCTATCAATTGCAGTGTTAATTTATCCACTTCCTTATTTTTAGGAATTATAAATTAAATTCTCAAAACCCATTTATTAGATTTCAACTTTTATATTCTCAACTTTTACCAAAAATAAGGATGCCACTAACATTGGTTCATGATTTAACCTTATTATCCACAAATTCCATTTTAATTTCAATAACGTAATATTTAAACGTTTAATTCCACTTTATTTGCAATAAATACAATTGTTGAATTTTGATACTTTAATTAAATTATAAATCTTGCTTTCTATAATCTATATCAACAAATGGTCCAATTATAAATAGAATTAGCATTAACTTCATCTTATAAAATTAACTACTCCAATTACAAAACAAATCTACGCTAACTGCACGATTTAAGTCAATTAATTGTAATTGAGTCTACATTAAATGTTATAAATTATAAATTGGAACCTCAATAAATTCGCTTATTGATTTAAAATCTTTCTATTCAGTAAATAGACACTTTTATGGGTATAAATAACATTTGAATTATAATACATGTCATTAGTGCATGCTTCATTTCTTATAAACTCCCCTTTATTAACTAGAACACATTAACCAAACAAAATAATTAATTTAGATTTATTTCAATCGATTGTCATTCTTAACTTAATATACTCAAAATGGTTAACCTAAATAATTGTTACCCTTTTACATTCAAATTCACTTACAACCGTCATTAACAACAATGTTGCCATAGATTTAGATTTAATTAAATAAATTAGATGAATGGGTAAAATTTTGTAATTATCACTAATTCCAAATATATATGCATTAATTACTACTTATTATTTTGAATTCATTTATAAATTTACTAGTTGCCTTAGTCTTCTTATATCCTATTTACTACCACACTTTCTATTTAGTTATAGTTTATCAATATATATATACCTAGGCAAATCAAGTTCTTGTCCTTTCTGTTATTTCAATTAAATCGGGTATGCGCAACTAAATTGTTCATTAACTTATTCTTACAAAATAAATTACATACATTCAGTTACACCTAATTTAATGCATTGATTTTCATTTATAAATTAAAGGTTTTCCTTTAAAAGCTTTTATTACTAACCATACAGGACATTGATCTAATTCAATTTACTATCTAATAATATTAATTCATTTAAATAAATTCACAACTTACCCTTGTTTCCCAATATTCTCTTCTTAGCCTAGTATAACCATTTACATTACTTCAAATTTATTCGTCATGTTATATCAACCGATAATACTTAGCTTAAATTCCTATGGTTTCATTTCCTTTTCAACATATGCTTCATTATAAATTATATATCTTTACTTCTTTCTAAAGTTAAATTATCTAATCTTATTAAAATGACAAAATTAACTGACGAAAATTTACGGGTCGTTACACTCTCTCCCACTCAAAACTTTTCGTCCCCGAAAAGGAAAAAGAAGGGAAAAGAAGAATTTCGAAATCAATATCATATTTAAATATTATATTTATAAAAATTTAAATTTACAAAATTAGTTAATTTAGCTAAAATATACAAATTTATATAAAGTGAAATATTTAAGCGGTTTCAACCATTAATCAACCCATCAATACAACAACCATCAACTTTACAAACAGCATACATACACAAGACAAAGCAACCATTTAATCCAACAAACAAATAGTTGTTCGGGTTCAAAACTTGAAATTGTATGGAATGAAAATAACTATCAAGTGCATCCTTTACTCAACAGTCTTAGATGGAACAACGATAGATTATTTATTCATCCAACAACTTCAGATTCTCTTACCCAACCAACCATAAGTCAAACAATAACAATTCAAACCAACAACCAAATTAACTTATTATAAATTTATATTTCATACATTAACAGTTTGATCTTTTCATTCATATAACAGTTTATCTTTTATTTTCATTTATTTCTTTAAATTATCCTTCATAATTTACATTTATTTCCAACAACTTTTAATTTTATACACTCATTAAATGTTTGTTTCATTTATTTTCACTTATAACCTCCAATTATCCATTTCCATTTATTTAGGTCATGTAAGTTTCTTCTATTTAATTAAATTTAATGCACTTCTCACTTTCAATCATTTATTTAATGCTTCCATTTCTATTACATTTAATTATAGTAACCCTTTTTAATTTCACTTAAATTCTTAATCTTATAACATCCATTCTTATAAATAAAGGATTTTATTAACTCATTAACAAGGGTTTGCAGTCATCTATTTATATTACCTACTTTTATTATATTAAACTAGTTGCATTTATATCATACTTAGGTTTATAACCCTACACATCAATCCTTATTATTAAAGAATTTCATTTTATTTACTTAAGTTTAAAATCACCTATTTATAATACTTAACTTTAATTTTGGTAAAATTTCAATTTATAACTTAAGTTTATAACATTAAATTCTCATTTATAACAGAAATTCATTTAATACTTTATTATTTCCGAAATTTCTACTTGTATAATATTCTATTCCAATCTCTTATTTAACATTTCAACTTTTCATATTTGGTCAGTTATATATGTTAAAGAAAATGCAATTGAACTTATACAAGTTATGTCATTTCTTTAATTCATCCATTGTTCAATAGATCTTTACCATTTTCTTATAAGTTAAAATTTTAACTTCCTTTATAACTTAGCATTTAAGTCTCTTATTTTATTTAGGGTTTCAATTATTAATTAAATTCTGTTTCACTACCATAATTGAAACAATTAATTAATGGAAATTAAGAATTAAATACCGGGTTAAATTTTAATAGATAAATATATTCTTATAACTTATATACCTCTAGTTTTATTTAAAACAATTAAAAATTTAGATATTTTCAAAATAAAGCTGCAATAGAATTACTACAGTGGTCTTTCCCCTTCGAAACTCGAAAATAGAAGTCGATGATGCGGCCGCCATCACCGAAATTATTTTCCAACGACAGAGAGGAAAGTACATAACTTTTTTTTCTCCAAAATCTTCTTTAAAACAATTCTTCCGAATTATAATGAAATATTTATATCGGAAAATATTTATAAACAATATTATTATATTTCAAAATCCTTTGAAAGAAAATTTTCAAAATCCCGGACTTAAGTCCTAAAATTTCCAAATTTCATTGATTTTAATTTCAATCTCATTTTACCTATTATTTAAAATTTTATTCCTAACAACCAATCTATTGCAACCAACAATATATATATATATATATATATAATACCTTAATAAAATATTTTATATATAGAAAATATAATAGGCGAAGTTATTTCATTCACCTATATTAAAAACAAATATTATGTCGGTCTGTACTATTAAGTGTTTAGAAATCCCTATTGATGTCACAGCATCCCATGCACCAACCAGAATTTATAAATACGAAATGGAACAAATTAACACAATATTAAAACCTTTTTATAACACTAACAAATACGCTCTCTCATATATATACTCTCAACGACTCCCATAGGGTATTACTACCCTATTAGTAAAGAGTCAAACCCCACAAAGCTAAGATTTATCGCTAAACCAAAGCTCTGATACCATATGTAACATCCCGGCTTTTCGCACGCTTCAAATCGACACACATGCCAATTTAAACCATACGGAAGGGCGGATTGTTATGGGGTAAATAAGAAAAACAGAGAAGAAATAAACAAAATAGAATCTCACAGCGGAAGGATAAATATAATAATAAAATATACAGTTTACAAAACAGTTTACAAACATTTATATAATACATATCAAAGTTACACATACCAATAACAATGCAGCGGAACAGTGTGTAGTGCACTAGTATAAATAATAACAGTAATACTACAATTCTTCGTCTTCGTCCTCCAGAGCTAAAACTTCAAATCCTGAAACGCTCGGACTGACCCGAGCGAATTGAAAAGACAAAACACTCGAGTCAGAACTAAAAGATCTTATGTGAGTTAAATTAATAGAAATAAATATGAGTGCAGTAACTCAAGAGATGCTCGGGATTTACATCTCCTAAGGATCCGTTAAACTATTTACTATGTAGTATATTGCGCTATTATAATAGTGTCTATTTGTAAAATAAACTTACTTTTAAATAGCGTTAAGGCTTTACATTTTCCACCTTAACACAGTTATATATTCCCATAGTCTATACGGTACCGTAATCTCCCCCGTACTGGGCGTCGTCAGAGGCCACTCCATAGGTATGGTACAAAACCAAAATCGTATAAGGCGCGCTAGGGTAGGTGACATGGCACAACTAGGCAATGCCAGGGTAGATATACCAATTACGCTTCCGGTCGGTGGTAACGCATAGCCGCAGCTACCGCCCACCTCGAGCCACACCCCCAAATAAAAATCAAAAGCGGCCACCGAAACAATCCAAGAGTCATAGTATAATATCGAAGGGATGTGTCCGATCAAAGATGCTACCTTATTTACCCGTCGATCGCTCCTGTTTTAGCCACCTTATGCCAACTCATGAGAGTTGGGTCCACGTATTTACCTTACAGGAAACGCCGCCACCATCCTACTTCATTCTGGAATCTCCACCGCGTACACGGTTGTTAAAGTGGTTTTCGGAGTTGGTAGAGAGTATGACAACTTCCGATCCCGGTCTCTTTAACAACCAAACATTATTATAACACCGCGATCTTTAAAATAGTTTATACTTTAAAACCAGAATAAAATATCTATTTCACAACCATATAAATACGATATCATTTCCTTTAAACCCAAATCAATACGATATTATTTATTTTCCAATATATATCCCTTCCAAAATCATAGGGTTTCCAAAGTAAAATATTTAGAAATCAAACTCTTGAACATAATATTTCCAAATTATACTACCTTGAAAAACATAGCTTTGAAACAAATTTCCATCTCTTAAATGGTTAAATATTAAACCACTTTTATAAAACAAAATAGCTTCTTTAGATTTCACAAATCAAATTCAAATATCGATTTAAACTTCCAAATACCATTTCAATTCTTATGTTCCAAAGCTTTAATTATTTCACCATTTCGAAAAAACAAACTCATTTAAAAATCCTATATATATTAAAATTCAATTACTTATTATTTAGACCTGAAATCTTTACTTAACGAATTCAATATAATTTAAGAAAACATTTAACTTCACATAACTGGAAAAAATCTTTTAATTTATTTTATATTCATTTAAATAAACCTGATATTCATTCATTTAAATCATTCTACACAAAAATCAAGTTATAAAATCATATCCTTTAAAAATTCTAACTTTTTATTAAATTTCCAATTTTACTTAATATTCATCTTCAAATCTTATTCTCTTTTAAGTCATTTAAAACTCCAAAAATTAAATTTTAAATAAATGTTTAATCTTATTTGATCTTAAGATCAAACTTTATTTAAACTTCAAATCAAATTTATACAAAGCTTAAAAACCGGAAAATACTATATATATATAATAGCCTTTATCAATAACCAAATCAATATCTCATAAACCATATATATATAACTTTACAAAACCATAGAAAAACATTTCCAAAAATAATTATATATATTTACCGCGGTGCCTGTATAAAATTTTCTATCCTATGGTCAAGTGATACGGATGTTTATCATTTCAATCCGCAATTTAAAATAAAAATTTTGCGGTTGTATATCATTTCAAACCACAATCCCGAATGAAATGAAAAATGCATGATAACTTGCAGTTTAATGATATAAAATAAAACATCCATTCATCATTCATCATCCATCATCCAAATCACAATCATCATCCAATAATAAATCAATATCAATATATATCTGATAATATATAACAGGTAATAACTGGCAGTTATATTCAAAAATGGATTTAACAACTATTAAACTAACAGTTTATATGCAAATAAATAACTATAAATGTCAATTTATACGCATTAATAAAATTTATGAACAGTTAAATTAAATAAATGCGATTTAACAGAGATAAGGAATAAAACATGTCAAATAGTCATAAATAAATTTCTACTCATATCTAAAATTAATTTAGCAGACATAAGAAGTTTTAGAAGTTGTGAGTGGGTTAAAACACTCACCTTTTGAATTTAAATTGAATTTAAACCCAATTTAAACCCAAAAATTTGACCGTCTCAGAATTCGTCCAAACAAACGTCATCAAGTCCGGAATTTCAATACGATCCTAACAAAAGAAACCGCGCGTGAAACGGAGTTCCTATGCGAGAGATATTGCAAAAATTTCGATTGAATTTTAATAAATAAAAAAAACAAGATGTGAACACATTTCACACCAACATAAATCCACGTCACCTGCATCCTTTCCCCCACGCGAATGCTACAGGCCGCGACTGAACCCAATTTCACAGCAAGTTGACCGATCTTTGACCATCCTTCCACCCCTATTCCGGCTGCCGTTCACCACGCTACCACCACCATTGAACTCCCCTACTCCGGCCGCACCTACGCTAGCCCCTACGCTGCTCGATCCACATGCAAACATCCACCGGCCGCCACCAACAACAAACCCTAATCCAATTATATACGGCGATCTGACCGTTGAACCGACACAAAAATCATACAGATGAGATCCCCTCGGCTTCCTCTCCAAAACCCAAAAACCGTTTGCCGATCCGACGAAATTTATTTCGGTGATGATGAACGGCCGAAACTTCATCGATTTCTTCTGGTCAAACCACATACCAAAATGAAAAACGAGCTGTACCAGCAGATTACGTATCTCGAGAACTTTAACATATAATTTTTAGGGATTTTTCTGAGATGTTTGAATTTTCATTTGAAATTTGAATAGAAATAGATCTAGATTTGCATCCATTTGAGGAGGAGAAGGAGTTGAAGAAAAGAACGTACAGACAAATGATAGAAGATGGAGGCTAGGGTTTATAATCGTCTATTTATAAGTAGGGTTGGATTAGAGTAGGTAGACCGGATAAATGAACGTGTGGAACAAACTATGGCCTGAAAAGCCCGTTCTAACCCCGGAACGAAATTTATTAAACCCGCATATCCAAATAGGTATTTTAAAATATTCTGAACGCGATGGAAAAAGTTTCACGTCCAAGTTCGATCGTATGAAAAAGTTATGCTGAAAACAAAATTTCAAAATTGATTTCAAATTGATTTTTTTTATTAAATCGATTTCAAGGCGTTTCGCGTCCGTACGATCAAACGACAAGTCCGATCGTTACGAAACTTGAAACCCTATAATATTTCACCGATACGGATCTGATGAAACTGGTTTCGTCGAAATCCGAGTCCGTGACCAAAATGGCTAATTTTATAATAATTAAATAAATTAAAATAAGTTATAAAAATCCAATTTTATAATTAAATTCTAAAATTTACCAAATTTTATCGCTTATATATTCCTTAATCAATTTCAATGATTTAACAAGTTTAGACATAAATTAAAAGTTGATAAGTCTATCAATTGCAATGTTAATTTCTCCACTTCCTTATTTTTAGGAATTATAAATTAAATTCTCAAACCCCATTTATTAGATTTCAACTTTTATATTCTCAACTTTTACCAAAAATAAGGATGCCACTAACATTGGTTCATGATTTCACCTTATTATCCACAAATTCCATTTTAATTTCAATAACGTAATATTTAAACGTTTAATTCCACTTTATTTGCAATAAATACAATTGTTGAATTTTGATACTTTAATTAAATTATAAATCTTGCTTTCTATAATCTATATCAACAAATGGTCCAATTATAAATAGAATTAGCATTAACTTCATCTTATAAAATTAACTACTCCAATTACAAAACCAATCTACGCTAACTGCTCGAGTTAAGTCAATTAATTGTAATTGAGTCTACATTAAATGTTATAAATTATAAATTGGAACCTCAATAAATTCGCTTATTGATTTAAAATCTTTCTATTCAGTAAATAGACACTTTTATGGGTATAAATAACATTTGAATTATAATACATGTCATTAGTGCATGCTTCATTTCTTATAAACTCCCTTTTATTAACTAGAACACATTAACCAAACAAAATAATTAATTTAGATTTATTTCAATCGATTGCCATTCTTAACTTAATATACTCAAAATGGTTAACTTAAATAATTGTTACCCTTTTACATTCAAATTCACTTACAACCATCATTAACAACAATGTTGCCATAGATTTAGATGTAATTAAATAAAATAGATGAATGGGTAAAATTTTGTAATTATCACTAATGCCAAATATATATGCATTAATTACTACTTATTATTTTGAATTCATTTATAAATTTACTAGTTGCCTTAGTCTTCTTATATCCTATTTACTACCACACTTTCTATTTAGTTATAGTTTATCAATATATATATACCTAGGCAAATCAAGTTCTTGTCCTTTCTGTTATTTCACTTAAATCGGGTATGCGCAACTAAATTGTTCATTAACTTACAAAATAAATTACATACATTCAGTTACACCTAATTTAATGCATTGATTTTCATTTATAAATTAAAGGTTTTCCTTTAAAAGCTTTTATTACTAACCATACAGGACATTGATCTAATTCAATTTACTATCTAATAATATTAATTCATTTAAATAAATTCACAACTTACCCTTGTTTCCCTATATTCTCTTCTTAGCCTAGTATAACCATTTACATTACTTCAAATTTATTCGTCATTTTATATCAACCGATAATACTTAGCTTAAATTCCTATGGTTTCATTTCCTTTTCAACATATGCTTCATTATAAATTATAAATCTTTACTTCTTTCTAAAGTTAAATTATCTAATCTTTTTAAAATGACAAAATTAACTGACGAAACTTTATGGGTCGTTACAATATACATAGAGATTTCAGCAATTTTTCAACAAATTATATCCATGTAAACATTATTCACAATACTACCTCAAGTATTTTCACATGCACCAGAAGATAACAAATTAAAAAAAAAAATGTTTTTACTCACTTTACATTCTGGAACAGAGAACACTAGACAATTTTTTGAAATCTGGAAAATTGCTTTTGATTTTTGAACTGGAAATCTTAGTTGAGTTGATATCTTTCTTTAAAACTGAGCTAAATTTTCTTGATCAGGTTGAAAGGGTTGTTGCTTTAAATTTCTGGTTTGTTTATTTTTATAGGCTTTGTTTTCTTTGCTTTTTGAAAAACTGAAGATAGAAAAAGAATAGAGAAGAGGATGGTATAGATATTTAGCCTTGATTTACCTTTTATTTAAAAATGAAAAGAAAACAAATTTCATGACCCTTGTAATTTGCATGATAAAATTTGCTTACATTTGTTAAACTACATGCAATTAACTCTACACTTGTTAATTTGCATGAAAATATGTTTTATGTATATTTAAATTATATTTTCTATTAGTTTAATATATTTCTTATATTTATAAAATCCTTTCAAGAAAATAATATAAAACTAATTATAT
The DNA here is from genome assembly GCA_030765085.1 of Allium cepa. Classification (NCBI taxonomy): domain Eukaryota; kingdom Viridiplantae; phylum Streptophyta; class Magnoliopsida; order Asparagales; family Amaryllidaceae; genus Allium; species Allium cepa. The sequence continues at coordinate 116,399,825 of CM060932.1, forward strand.
ACTAATAAAAATCACATATATATATTTTTAAATCCAATTTATTTTAAAATATTTATCTAATTGAATTTCAAATTCGAATTCGAATTCACTTTAGTATCAACTCACATATATATACCTATAACAAACACATAATTTATTTGTTTGAAAATAAATAAATTTGCGAATTTTAAATAATTTATAAAAGAAGATTATCACATATTATTTCCTAAAATTCCAAGTATCACATTCCTCCCATAAATTTGCGAATTTTAAATAATTTACAAAAGAAGATTACCACATACTATTGCTTGAAATTTCGGGATATCACATTAAGTAATGCCAAGATGATATTGTAAAACTCTCTCTTCATAAAAAACAAATATATATATATATACACATATATTTGTACATATTTTATTAACACCTAGAGTCAAGTGTTCGCACGCAAGTGTGTGTACACTTGCCATGCTCTATACTCTTCTCATATAAGCCCGAAAGGCAGGGAATGATCGATATATTTAGCCTCGGTTTATCTGAGTTAGGTGTATGCATATAAAAATTCATTCGTTAATAATGACTACGGTCGATAGATATACACATTTGTGTGTACATCGCCATGCTCTGTATTTCCCTCACGGAAGCCCGAAAGGCAGTGCATGGGTCATATATCTGGCCTCAGTTTTCTGAGTTAGGCATATGAAAATATTGTTATAATCAATAAAATCTTCAAATGAAGAGAGAGTAAGCAATTGAAATTCAAGCACTGTTTGCACTTATGAGATTTTGTTATTTAAAAGAAATGAAAACATCAATTTGAAAAACTTTGATATTAAACTAAGGATCTGTTTCATAGTTGCAATATTTTATCAACGAAAAGAACTAGGCAAACTAGAGTCTAATTGTGATGATTACATAATTTTTGTTTGACGAGTGAAAGGACTTAAATTTCATGACAATGACCAGAACTTATATTTTATTTGTGTCGATTTGAATGTAAATTCGTCATTTGTAAATATTTTCCAAAAACTTGCATCCGTCTATTTGTTAATAATTTTTGCATTTAGGAATTTATCATGTTGCATTTGGATTTTGTAGGTAGTATCCAATGAAAACCCTCATGAGACAACACTCCTCCTATTAGGGACAGGTAGAGGTTTAACAACTTGTTACATATGCTCAATGAATCGTATTTCCAACGAAAACGGACTTATCTTAGTTTTTCTTTGTTCCATGACGACTAAAAAGATAAGCGTGGGGGTATTTGATGTGCACGTAAATGTTCATATTTTTACATCCATATTTAATCTACATTTATTTAAATAAATGCCACAATTGGGTATTTTTACATGTTTAAAACCAAATTTCAAATATGCTTTCAAGTCATCATTCATACATCAATGTGGGGGTAAAATAGCAATTTTGTGCATGAATTGATTTTGAGACTATTTATTTGCACACTTTATTTTTAATTATAGAAATTTTGGATGGAAATATGAAGATGTTCTCATGGAAATATGCACGCACAAGGATGAAAACAAAGGAATGAAGATGGAAATAATTCAACTCATGCATCATAAAGGACCCCACATACCCACTTACCTTAATCTACAATTAGGAACTAGTGCACAAGTTAGTGGAGGATAAAGTTATATGCGTACTTGATGATTGATTAATTAGAGACTAATGATAACTTGATGGTCACACTTCCTAAGGGGTATTTTTGGAAGCCCCTTAAAATATGGATTAGGGTTTTGTGCATGTATAACTATCCCTCTTATGTTCATGTAATGGATCATTTAATCACTTATCTTAGAATGCACGTTGTAGCCTCAAAATTATATGAAATAAAAATGGCTTCCTAAGCCTCTTTTTCTTTCACTTCTTCTTTGTTCTTATTTTATCTTCTTACTCATTTTTATTTAAATGCTCTTTCATTTCATGGTAGTAGCTTAGTTTTTTTTCGTGCAAGTAGTTAAATTCTTTTTTATTCTAATTAGCTTACATTTTGCTTGCTTTTAAATGTTAAAATTTACGTGTGTTGATATGATAATACAAATGAGTAGCTAAACCCCTTTAATTTAGGGGTAATGAAGCTCTCTAAAATTATGTAAATTCAACGTAATTTGTGATTTATGGTCTCTTTCATGCTTTATGAAAAGTGAATGTTATTGTAAGTTTATAAAAATGAATTTGATAGCCTATGTTGTATTTGCAAATAGGCTATTCTTACACAAATATAAACACAATTTACATCATCATTTTACTAATTGATTTTTTGTTTTGAAATTAAAGTCAAATCAAAATTTGAAGATCTATGTTACTAAATACAATAGTAAATATATCATACTTAAAATAGCTTTTGCTTTGACTTTATTTTCATGAGAATTGATAAGTGGCTTTGGTTGTTGTATTATAGTTTGATGGTTTAAGTTATGTAAATTAATAACATAAATAAACCATACTTGTGATCAATACATCGCTAATTGTAACATCCCACCATCATGGACGCTTTAAGCAGACATACATGCCAACTCAAACCGTATAGAAGGGTAGATTATTATTGGGGTAAATAAGAAAAAGAAGAGAGAAAAAACAAAATAGAATCTTGTAGCGGAATGACAAAATATAATAATCAGATAACAGTTCATGAAGTTAATTGTTTACAGAACATTTGATTATACTTATACAACACAGAATCAGAGTTACACATATCAGAGGTAAATAAATAACAATGCAGCGGACCAGTATGATGTAGTGGTAATATAGAAAGTAATAATAATACATCTTTGTCTTCATCCTCCAGAAATAAGGTCTTCAAATCCTGAAATTCCTAGGCTGACCCGAGCGAATTCAAAAGACAAAACACTCAAGTCAGAACTAATAGATTTTATGTAAGTTAAAATCAATGGTAAATATGTGTGTGACGACATCAGAGATGTTTAAGGGGTTTGACATATCCTATCCAGTCTCTAACGTGAGTGCAGTAACTCAAGAGATGTTTGGGATACATGTCTTGTGATGCCCCACCTCTATACTCACGCGAGCCAAGGACACCACTGGGTAATGCCGTCGACTATCATGAAGAATAAGGCTGTTGAGGAGCGACCATCTATGTAATTGCTTTGTGCGAATATCGATATTCCAGATAGATGGTCACACATTTCATTTCAAGAGGAAATCTGACAAACTGATACAAACTCAAAGGTACTACACAGTGGCTATATGGTCTTCGAAAACAAATATAAAATAAGAATAACACAAATCAGTCACAGATATTCATATCACAGAGGAAAACAGATACGAATATAACACGTAAAAGTGTGCATCAAAGTAGTGGTCATGTAAGATCCACTACACCATAAAAGAATAGGTACAAGTATCAGACAATAGAATATGTATACATAAAGAAGTCTTTATCTCGAATGTATACAACAAAAACGGCTATGCTAAGTAGTTAGCCAAAAGTTAGATGACAGTCTGAGATAAGAAGTCAAGTAGAAGCACCTGAAATACCTCGGTCTGACCCGAGTATTATTTAAAAAGAAAATAATAAACGGATCAGTCTAGCTACAATTAAGATAGAATAAGAGATATGACAAAACATATGATAATAATGATGCCATACTATGATAAGTATACATTTAACTACAACAAAAATCATACAATATCTCAGGAATCTCAATACACCAAAAAGAATGTTATATTCTTTATTTTATTTACCAAACCACAAATATTAACAAACATATCAATGCCAATCGCAAAAATTAGTGAAACACAAATTCTAGAAGTCATCAACTAGAAATCTAGAAATCAAAAGGGGGAGGCCTACCACAAACGGGAGGATGAAAGCTCACCAGCACGTGCATCACAAATGGGTCGCTGTCCCTTGGTCGCTAACCATAAATTCGGAACATCGACGCAGTACAATAACGCTACGTCCCACGAACCAAAACATAAATAATTCGGAACATCGACAAAGTACAATAACGGTACGTCCAATGAACCGAACTCAAATAATTCGGAACAACGACGCAGTACAATAATGGTACGTCCAATGAACCGAAACTCAAATAATTCAGAACATCAACGCAGTACAATAATGGTACGTCCAATGAATCGAAGAGCCAGGACATCGATGTGGTACAATAACGGTACATCCAAAGAACCGAACACCATAAAAGAACATGGGTCGCTAGCCCATAAAAGAAATGAGATGAAGCTCAATAGAACGAGGTACAGTCCCCCACGTGGATAAAGAGACATCGCATAACGCTAGTCTAAACCATAAAATGATCACCATTGATCAATAAAAAGTGTAAATTAGACTAAGCTGGTAAATAAATGAGTTTAGCTTCAGGTCCCATAACCACTGGCTTAACTTAAATAATTACGTACAAATTGTAGATATCCACTCGAAAATTGTCACAAGAGTTTCAATCGAACAAGTCTAAGAATTAACCAATAAAGTAAACGCAAGCATTTCTTACCACTTGTTTTGCTAAGTCGTTTAATTGGATTTCTCGAACGAGTGAGATAAAGGTTTGTATATACTAATAGATTGGAAAACGGTTTTAAAAGAGAGTTTGATATTGAAAGTAAATGTCGAAATCATTTTGATGAATGAGTTTGAATATTTAATACTAGTATAGAAACCTTTGCATTTTAAAGTGACAAACCATGGAAATGATTGTAGAAACAATCAATCACCAAAAACTCACATACGAAGACATGAATTAAATCTAAAGAAATCGATACCAAATCCAGAAAAAGAAGTCATCAATGTCGATAAAAGTGATAACAACTAATCGGATCAACAAAAATCGATAAACCTTGGAAATTTTCTCAAAAATTGGCAAATTAGGCAAAATCAACAGTTCCAGACGTCTGGGGGTCAATACAGATGTTTAGACTTAGGTTTTGGAAATTCAGAAAGCATCCAGACGTCTGAAAGGTGGCTTCAGACGTCTGACATGTTGTATCAGACGTCTGAAAGATGGTATCAGACGTTTGACAAGGTGTTTCAGACGTCTGAAAGGTTGTTTTAGACGTTTGATTCTGTTCTCTGCCATTTTTATTTTTTTACCGTATAGTCTTTTCTCCAGAATGCAAAACCAGATGTCTAAACCTTAATTTCAGACGTCTTGATACCTGGGCTGGGCAACAATTTGCCTAGACCATGATGGCCAAAATGATTCAGGAGCGATCGAGCGAGCAACAATGATTAGGGATTTACGCCAAGCGACAACCCAGCCTTATAGCCTCTTCGATACACCCCAAACAACATATCCGAACATCCATAGTAGGATTTTCATAAAATTGGACTTCAAAACCAAAAATTGGAAAATAACCAAATCAAAAGCAAATGAAGATGGAATAGATGTTAGGAATTCATATCTTACAACAATGAAAGCTATAGACATAGATGTGAGTTCAATAACTCACCTTTTACTCAAAAACAATGAAGGAGAAGTTTGAAAACAAAGGGAAGATCAACTGCTCTTCAACTTCAACTCTAAAAGCTCCAATCTAAGATCATAAGCCAATATTTCCTAAGTTAGGTTATAGGAAATTTCTAAAATTGGAGAGAGATTGAGAAGGAGAAGGAGAAGAGGATGCTTACCTAAGCATCTCTTTGATTTTGGAGCTAGAACTTGCCTTTGCAAATGAAAGTAAGGCTTAGGATTTTAATTTTCAATCTCTTCCCCTATTTTTACTAAAGCTTGAAGTGTTAGGAAAATAATAGAATGAATGAAGAGGAGAGGGGGTAGAGTTAGGATATAAGATGAGTTGGGTTAGTGGGTTGAAACCCAAACCCAAAGCCCTAAGTGAAAATGTCAAAATTCTACTCAACTCCAAACATATCGATATTTATACTCAAAAAGGTCGCAAATGTCATTTGGACTCAATGGAAAGGGTTTTTAGTCTCAATTCGACTGTTTGCAAAAAGTAGCATTTCAGACTTAAATTTGAATAACGATGCTATATTTAAATAAAATATTTAAGCATACAATCGTAAAATATGCGGCTTGTTACAGACTCCCCTACTTAAAGAAATTGCGTACTCGCAATACTTAAGGAGAAAATAAAAAGTAACAACCATAAAAGCAAATCAACACAAAAGAAAATTTGAAATAAGAAGTTCACCTCGAAAATGTGGGAGAGTAAGTCTGGGTTGTTCGCTCGATGAATTCTCTGGATTCCCAGAGCAAGCCTTAGGATTTGAAGACCATTGAACTTTCATAAGTGGAACGCCTTTATTATGAAGACGTTTAACCTCCATAGTAATGATACGAATAGGATGTTGCTCATAAGTCAAATTAGGTGAAACCTCAATTTCTTCAATAACACCGGGCTCAAGAATAGAATCGGAATCCTTAAGGCATTTCCGTAGTTGGGAGACGTGGAAAACGTCATGAATAGCAGGAAATTGAGCCGGTAATAAAAGGAGATAAGCCACTGAACCAATACGTTCGGTGATGGGAAATGGTCCAACATATCGAGGCACTAATTTTTCCGATCGATTGAAACACACAACACCCTTCATAGGTGAGACACGAATAAACACCAAATCTTCCACAGAAAATTCTAATTTCCTTGTTTGGTTATCAGCATAGGATTTTTGTATACTTTGATCTTCTTTCATCCTATGATGAATAAGGTCGATCTTTTCTATGGAATCATGAATAAAATCTGGACCTAAAACCAGCTTCTCACCGGCCTTAAGCCAACAAGAAGGAGATCGGCATGGCCTTCCATAGAGTGCCTCGAAAGGTGCCATACCAATACTAGATTAAAAGCTATCATTATAGGAAAACTCAACAAGAGAAATATGATCATCCCAACTTCCACCAAAATCAAGAACACACGCACGAAGAAGATCTTCAAGAGTTTGATTTACACGCTCGGTTTGTCCATTGGACTGAGGATGATAAGCGGTGCTGAAATTAAGCCTCGTTCCCAAAGCTTTTTGAAGACTCTTCCAAAATCCACTAGTAAACAATGGATCACGATCGTTAATAATAGAAGTAGGAACTCCATGCAATTTTACAATTTCTTTAACATAGAGTTTGGCCAAAAGAGGTACGGTTCGATTGGACCGAACTGGAATAAAATGGGCGAATTTCGTAAGTCTGTCCATAATCACCCATAAACTGCCATGACCCGAACGGGAACGAGGAAGACCATCAACAAAATCCATGGAGACTTGGTCCCACTTCCAAACTGGAATATCCAAAGGTTGCAATAACCCACCGGGCCTTTGATGCTTGGCCTTTACGAGTTGACAAGTCATGCAACGCTTAATGAAGTTAGTAATATCAAATTTCATTCCATCCCAATAATAAAGTTGCTTCATATCCGCATACATTTTACTACTACCAGGATGAATGGTAAATTTAGAATGATGGGAATCTTCTAAAATGTCTTTACGAAGATTATCAATATTTGGCACGATAAGTCTACCAAATTAACGAATGCCACCACGAGCATTGATTTCAAAGTCTTTCAAACCATCAATATTACTATCCCTACAACTTTGGCTAAGATGAGACAATTCGGGAACATGCTTTTAAGCATCAAGAATATGGTCTAAAAGAGATGGATGAGCCTCAAGACTACATAAAACAAGATATGAACAAGAATTGGATTCACGAACTCGAATCTAACAAGTGGACAAAATCTCGAGATCATTCCATTCGGATATCATCATAGAAACAACTGCTTGTGGCTTTCAGCTAAGGGCATCGGCGACGTGATTTTCCTTTCCGGGAGTATAAAGAATATCAAGATGATAAGATGCAAGGAATTCAAGCCAATGTTGTTGACGCAAATTAAGTTCTTTTCGAGAAAATAAATACTTCAAAGATTTATGATCGGTATAGGGAATAAATTTCTCTCCCAAAAGATAATGGCGCTAAATTCTAAGGGCGAAAACAATAGCTGTGAGCTCTAAACCATGAGTAGCATATCTAGTCTCAGAGGGCTCTAATTGCCTACAAGCATAAGCAATAACATGTTCCCTTTGCATGAAAACGACTCCCAAACCAACACGACTAGCATCGGTATAAACAATAAAGTCTTGGTTCCCTTCGGGAATCACAAGAATATGAGCATCGGAAATGATTTCTTTTAATTTTTGAAAAGAAGCTTCACACTTGTTTGACCAATTGACTTTACTCCCTTCTTTATCAAACTAGTAAGAGGCACAGAAATTTTAGAAAAGTCTTTTATGAATCGACGGTAATAGCCCGCCTATCCAAGAAAGCTACGAATTTCCGTCACACTCTCTGGTCTCTTCCAATTTTGAATCACTTCGATCTTTGAAGGATCCATGGAAATTTTAGATTCAGAAATGATATGTCCAAGAAATTTTACACGAGATTGCCAAAAGTGGCACTTAGAAAATTTTGCTTTCAGTTGATTGCTCCTATGAGTTTCCAACACAATCCGAAGATGCATTTCATGCTCTTCCTCGATTTTAGAATAAACAAGACTATCATCTATAAAGATGAGGACAAATCGATCGAGGAAGTCTTTGAAAACTCAATTCATAAGGTCAAAGAAATAAGCTGGAGCATTCGTTAAACCAAATGGCATAACAAGCCATTCATAAGATCCATAATGAGTACGGAACGATGTTAAAGGAATGCTATCCTCTGCAATACGAAGCTGATGAAAACTGGTTGCTAAGTCTAATTGTGAAAAGACTCTAACATTGCTAAGTTGATCGAATAGATCATCAATCCGAGGTAAGTGATATTTATTCTTAATGGTAAGATCATTAAGCTTGCGGTAGTCAATGCAAATTCTAAGTGTACCATCGGATTTCTTCACAAAAATAGTTGAAGCTCCCCAAGGAGAGGAACCTGAACGAATAAATTGCTTCTCTTCCAATTAGGATAACTGTTTATGCATCTCCTCATTTTCCTTATTGGACATACGATAAGGAGGACGAATGATAGGTAGAGCTCCTAAAATTAGATTAATTCTGAACTCAATCGCTCGCTAAGGTGGTAATCCTAAAATGGGCTCAAATATGTCGGGAAATTCACAAGCAATGTGAATGAGGGAAATGACATCTTCCACCTCATCATTATCGTCATCATGAGGGTTTAGAGAATAAAGATTCTACCAAATTGAAATCTGAATCTTTAAGTACAATAGAAATCTGCTTAACAGATTGAGGATGTTGAAGATAAATAGTCCTCTCAGGACATAGGATATGGGCTTCATAATGGTTAAGCCAATCCATTCCCAAGATCATCCCGAAACCTAAGTAGCGCGTGACATGGTTCGGAAAGAATAATCACATAAAATAATCTCGACATCTTTACAAAGCAAACTGAATGTTGCGGATCCACCAACCGGATTCGCAATTCTCAGAGAAGTCATCAAGCACATAACACTTAAAGAAAAAGTATCAACAAGTTCTTTTGATATAAAAGAATGGGATGCACCCGTATCAAAAAGAACTCAAGTAGGATGATCACGAAACATAATAATGCCATCAAGGATGGAATGAGAAATACCTTGACCAAGAGAAGTGTTACTAGGCGCTTGCACAACATTTAGCTTTCCCTCTTTCTTGCTTGGAAGTTTGGGACATGAAGATAAAAGATGACCCAAACTTTTTCAGTAACGACAAAAGAGAGGTTTCGGACATCTATTAGCATAATGGTCCTTAGAACCACAATTGTAGCATTGTCCACGACTAGAGGTAGGAGTCTTGCTACCGAAGTTGCTTGCTTCACTTTCTTGTTGGGATAAGGACCTTTGAACTTAATAGGCCTCTTCTTGTTGTTGTTGAAGTTCTGTTCGACACTCATAACTTCAACATCACCTTCCTTATCGGCCTCTTCAAGTCGAAGAGCGATATTAATAAGTTGATCAAAAGAAACTTCCAGTTTCAGGAGTATAGGCTTTTTGAGGTTCTTATTCAACCATAAACAAACGTCTAATTTTTCTTTAATGGGGTATTAATATAATCGACCCCATATCTAGAGAGAGATTCAAAAGATGCGACATAGTCTGTCACGGAAGATTCACCTTGAACAAGGTCAATAAAGCGCCGAGCTGATGTTACTTTTTTAGCTTCCGGCGCAAATTTCAACTCGAACCTTTTCCGGTATTGCTCCCAAGTAAGATCCGCTTCAATAATCTTCGAAATCAAAGGCTTGTACCAATCTAATTCTCTTTCTTGGAGCATGCTAGAAGCCATTTGGACTCGATGTATATTAACAAGATTCATGCGAGAAAAGATGCGATCGCATGATTTAAGCCAAGCTTGAATTTCTATAACGCTTTCGAATCCCTTGAATGGCCTTCCACCCGAATCGGTAAAATCTCTACACAAGCATGCAAACCAGGATCTAGAATGAGTAGGCTCTAGAATGGGTCCGACAGCTTGAGCATTCTTTACAAGATCTAAAAGCTGCTGGGGAGACATAAATACTCCATCCTGAGGAGTAGCACTAGGTTGACCGACGCTGGGACAACCTGGTCTAACCATTTCTCTTCTTTAAGAAAGAAAGAAAGAAAGAAGGGATAAAAGATTATTCTCAAAATGAATATCAAACAATCATGATTGATAAAACAAGGCATCATAAAAGAAATTAGGATAGAACGGGTCTAATGACTCGAATTAAATCCTAAGGCACGATTCCTAAGAGAAACTCAGGACAGTGATCCTTGCTATAATATTCTATATTGTTCTGAAGTTTGGCTCTGATACCAAGCTGTAATGCCCCACCTCTATACTCACGCTAGCCAAGGATACCAATGGGTAATGTCGTCGACTAGCACGAAGAATAAGGCTGTTGAGGAGCTATTATCTATGTAATTGCTTTGTGCGAATACCGATATGCCAAATAGAAGGTCACACATTTCATTTCAAGAGGAAATCTGACATACCGATACAAACTCAAAGCTACTAAACAGTGGATATGTGGTCTTCGGAAACAAATATTAAATAAGCATAACACAAATCAGTCACAAATATTCATATCATAAAGGCGGAAACAGATATGAATATAACACATAAAAGTGTACATTAAAGTAGTGGTCATGTAAGATCCACTACACCATAAAAGAATAGGTACAAGTGCCAGACAAAAGAATCTGTCTCGAATGTGTACAACAAAAACGACTATGTTAAGTAGTTAGCCAAAAGTCAGATGACAATCTAAGATAAGAATTTAAGTAGAAGCATCTGAAATACCTCGGTCTGACCTGAGTATTATTTAAAAAGAAAATAATAAACAGATCAATCTAGCTATAACTATCATATAAAATGAGATAAAATAAGAGATATGACAAAACTATGATAAAAATGATGCCATACTGTGACAAGTATACATTCAACAACAACAAAAATCATACAATATCTCAGGAATCTCAAAACACCAAAAAGAATGTCACATTCTTTATTTTATTCACCAAACCACAAATATTGACAAACATATCAATGCCAATCACAAAAATTGGTGAAACACAAATTCTAATAGTCATCAACTAGAAATCCAAAAATCAAAAGGGGGAGGCCTATCACAAACGGGAGCATGAAAACTCACCAACACGTGCACCACAAATGGGTCGCTATCCCATGGTCTCTAACCATAAATTCGGAACATCGACGTAGTACAATAACGGTACGTCCTACGAACAGAAACTCAAATAATTCGAAACATCGACGAAGTACAACAATGGTACGTTCAATGAACCGAAACTCAAATAATTCGGAATAATGACGCGGTACAATAATGGTATGTTCGACAAACCGAAACTCAAATAATGCAGAACATCGTTGTAGTAAAATAATGGTACGTCCAATGAACTGAAAAGCCGGGACATCGATGTAGTATAATAATGGTACATCCGATGAACCAAAAAGCTGGGACATTGATGTAGTACAATAACGGTACATCTGAAGAACCGAACACCATAAAAGAACATGGGTCGCTAGCCCATAAAAGAAACGAGATGAAGCTCAATAGAACGAGGTACAGTCCCCCACGTGGACAAAGAGACATCGGATAACGCTAGTCTAAACCATAAAATGATCACCATTGATCAACAAAAAGTGTAAGTTACACTAAGCTGGTAAATAAATGAGTTTAGCTTTATGTCCCATAATCACTGGCTTAACTTAAATATTTACGAACAAACTGTAGATCACCACTCGAAAATTATCACAAGAGTTTCAATCGAACAAGTCTAAGAATTAACCGACAAAGTAAACGCAAGCGTTTCATACCACTTGTTTTGCTAAGTCGTTTAATCAGATTTCACAAACGAGTGAGGTAAAGGTTTGTATATACTAATAGATTATGGTTTTAAAAGCGAGTTTGATACTGAAAGTAAATGTTGAAATCGTTATGATGAATGAGTTTGAATATTTACTACTAGTATAGAAACTTTACATTTTAAAGTGACAAACCATAGAAATGATTGTAGAAACAATCACACCAAAAACTCACATACGAAGACGTGAATTAAATTCAAAGAAATCGATACCAAATCCATCAAAATGGATATTCCTAAAAATCCAGAAAAAGAAGTCATCAAAGTCGATAAAAGTGATAGCAACTAATTGGATCAACAAAAATCGATAAACCTTATCAATTTTCTCAAAAATAGGCAAATTAGGCAAAATCAACAGTTTCAGACGTCTGGGGGTCAACCCAGACGTCTGGACTTAGTTTCTGGAAATTTAGAAACCATCCAGATGACTGAAAGGTGGCTTTAGATGTCTAACATCTTATATCAGACGTATCAAAGGTGGTATCAGACGTATGACAAGGTGTTTCAGACATTTGAAAGGTTGTTTCAGACGTCTGATTCTGTTCTCTTCCATTTTTATTTTTCAGCCATATATTCTTTTCTCCAGAATGAAAAACCAGACGTCTGAACCTTATTTTCAGACGTCTGGGTACCTGGGTTGGGCAACAATTTGCCTAGGCCATGATGGCCGAAATGATTCAGGAGCGATTGAGCGAGCAACGACGACTAGGGATTCATGCCAAGCGATAACCCAACCTTATAGGCTCTTCGATACACTCCAAACAACATATCCAAACATCCATAGTATGATTTTCATAAAATTGGACTTCAAAACCAAAAATTGGAAAATCCCCAAATCAATTCAAATCAAAAGCAAATGATCACAAAATAGATGTTAGGAACCTAACAACAATGAAAGCTATATACATAGATGTGAGTTCAAGAACTCACCTTTTACTCAAAAACAATGAAGGAGAAGCTTGAAAACAAAGGGAAGATCAACTACTCTTCAACTTCAACTCTAAAAGATCCAATCTAAGATCATGAGCAAATATTTCCTAAGTTAGGTTATAGGAAAGTTCTGAAATGTGAGAGATATTGAGATGGAGAAGAAGAAGAGGATGCTTACTTAAGCATCTCTTTGCTTTTGGATATAGAACTTGAATTTGCAAAGGAAACTAGGGCTTAGGATTTTAATTTCCAATCTCTGCCTCCATTTTTAATAAATCTTGAAGTGTTAGGAAAATAATAGAATGAATGAAGAAGAGAGGAGGTGGAGTTAGGATATAAAATGAGTTAGGTTAGTGGGCTGAAACCCAAACCCAAAGCCCTAAGTGAAAATATCAAAATTCTATTCAACTCCAAACATATCGATGTTTATACTCAAAAAAGTCGCAAACATCATTTTGAACTCAATGGAAGGGGTCTCGAGTCTAAATTCGATTGTTTGCAAAAAGTAGCATTTCAGACTTAAATCCGAATAACGATGCTATATTTAAATAAAATATTTAAATATACAATCGTAAAATATGCGGGTTGTTACACATCTCCTAAGGATCCGTTAAACTATATACTACGTAGTACAATATGCTATTATAATATTTCCATAGTAAAGAAAAAGTATTATAATAGCATTACGGCATTACCCATATCCCCTTAACACATTTTATATATTCCCATAGTCTATACAGTACCGTAATCCCACCCGTATTGGGTGTCATCAGAGGGCACTCCATAGGTATGGTACAAAACAAACTCTTAGAAGGAAGCTAGGGTAGGTGAAACGACAAAACTAGGCAATGCCAGGGTAGATATAACAATTACGCATCCGGATTGTTGGTAACGCATAGCCGCAAGTACTACCCAACTTGAAATACACTCCCGAGTAAAAATCGAAGGGTGGCCACCAAATAAATCATAAGTCAGAATATAGTACCAATAGAATGTGTCCGATCGGAGGGGAAATCTCACTTGGCTGGAGTCGCTCCTATTTTAGCCACCTTATGCTAACTCACGAGAGTTAGGTCCACATAAATATACCTTTAGGATCGTCTCCACCATCCTACTTCATTCTGAAATCTCCACTGCAAAACAGTTGTCAAAGTGGTTTTCGGTATTGGCAGAGAGTATGACAACATCTGATCCTGGTCTCTTTGACAACCAATCGCTTATTACACACCAGATGGTTCTTTTACATTTCCAAAATCATTTCATAATTGATTTCAAAATATCATATTCAATTCAAACCATATCACATTCAAAATCATTACTTACTTTCAAAATCATATTCTCCTTTGAAATCATAGTTTGATAATTATATTTCATTTCGAAGTCAAATTCACAATTTATATCAAAATATTGTGTTCACAAAAAAACTATACCACTTTCAAATCACTTTTTTTTCTGAAATCATATTTCCAAAATAGGTTACGTTCTTGCTTCAAAATCATCATTTCGATTAGTTAACATTTAAATCCCAACTTAGTTTATAACATCATTAACCATATTCACTTTAAATTCGAGAATTTTAATACAAACCTATCCATTTTACTTGGTTTGGAATTCGGAAGAAAATAGTTCAACTAGTTATAAATAATTAATATAGATTTAAAATAGATTAAATATAATTAAAATAGATTAAATAGCTTTATTATAGACTAATTAGATTTAAAATAAATTAAATTAGTTTAATTAGTTTAAAATAAATTAAATTGGTTTAAAGTAGATTAAAATAATTCATATAGTTAATATTAGTTAAATAGTTTAATAAATTTGAAAATCTTAGTAATTAGAAATTTTTAAATAATATATTTTTAAAACAGTTTATATTAAAATATGAGTTTGAGGTTAATATCAAATCAAACTATTCATTTTATTTCAACATATTTGGACCATTTCAAATTTCCAAATCGACAAACCAAATTTCAATAAACTATCGAATTTCATACCATTTCAATCCATGTTAAAAATATCAATATGGATTACTCCAATTTCAAAATATTTCAAAGTTTATTTTCAAATAAATTCAGTAACTCAATTTTGATAGAATTTTGTTTACGAAAAAGTTTAATTTTAAACTTCCAATTTAATTTCTTAAATCAATTCCTTTTTAAACCAATTCGCATTTCAACACAAACTTGATTTTCCAATAATACATCAATTTATATAAATTAAATTTCACTTCAAAATATCATTCAATTAAATTCAAAATTTTAAGGGTTTTAAATTATTTAATTTAACCAATCTATTGCCCGTATATAATTTTCTACCCCAAGGTCAAGTGATACGGGTATTTATCATTTCAATCCGCAATTTAAAACTTTTACGGTTATATCTCAATTCAAATTGTAATCGCGAGTTACATAAAAAATCCATAATGAAATTGCAGTTTTTAATGATATAAAATAAAACATCCATTTAACCAATATCAACAATTCACATCCATCACAATCATCATTCAAAACAATATATAAATATCAATATAGAACTGATAATCGATAACGAGTATTTATTGGCAGTTTATATTTAATAATAAATTAAATAATGATTTATTTAAAATAAATTCAAATTAACTGAGATGACGATTAAAATATACCAAATAGCCCTAAATAAATTTCTAATCACATCATAAATTTAATTTAACAAACATAAAAAAAATTAGTAGTTGTGAGTGGGTAAAAACACTCACCTTTGAATTTAAATCCAATTTAAGCCCAAAATTCAACCAGTCTCCAAATTCGTCCAAACTAGCGCCAACATGTCCGGAATTTCGATACGATCCCAGTGGATCAAACAACGCATGAATCGGACCTCGCATGTAGAAGTTACATTCATTAGAAGATTATACGATTCAAATTAATACAAAAATATAACAGAAACGTACACATCAGCACCAACACGCGAACAATCTCTCTCCAAACAACACACGCAACTGGCTCTTTCAAAACCTCCCTCCACCGTTTGAATGCACATTGCATAACGTTTACGAACGCCTCCTAGGCCAGTTCAGTCGACCGCACCTCCACCCAACCGACGCGCACGACAAGCCGACCCCACCTATCCCATCTCCACATGCACGAACCCCCAATTGCCGAAGAATTTGCAGCATCCTCCTACAGGTAAACCCTAGGTGAATTATTACAAGCAATCCCATCGACGAACGAACCAGGCCAATGAACTCCCCTTGGTCCTCTCAACCAGACCGTGCCTTCGATTTGTCGATCAGACGAAGTTGATCAATGATCAACGAACGACCAAGAATAGTTCATCAACTTCTGGACAGGCAGAGGTTCAATTTGGAAAATGAATTACAGATCTGAGATGTGCTTGTCGAGAGCTTCAAATCGATATATAATTTGATATAGTTTTAGGAGTTTCAATTTTTTATTTGAAATTTGATTTGAAATTAAACGGAGAATTTGTTTGTCTGCCATTGGAATGAGGAGTTGAGAAGAAATGTACGTGGAGACAAATTATAATAAGAAACAATTAGGGTTTAAATGAGGTATTTATAGGTAGAGCTTAAAAAAGAAAGAACGGACCAGATTGATTGAACAATAAACGATCCGAAAAGCTCGTTACGACTCCGGAACGAAAATGGGTCGACCCACATATCAATATGGATGTTTTCAAATATTTTGAAATCAACGAAACAGTTTCAGGTCCTAATTCCATCATATGAAGATGTTATGATAAAATCAACTTATTTCAAATTGATTTTAATTAATTTTAATTTAATTGATTTCTAGTTATTTCGAGTCCGTACGATCAAATGACAAGTCCGATCGTTACGAAACTTGAAATCCTGCAATAATTCACCGTTGCGGATCCGATGAAACTGGTTTCATCGAAATCCGAGTTGGTTGCCAAAATGACTATATTTCAGTTAACTAAATAAATTAATATTAAATAAATTAATCATTTTCTCAATTAAAAGTTAATAAATCACCATTTTTATCATTTTAGATTACTTGGGCATTTATCATAATTTAAATTAAATTTAGATCAAAGTAAATTATTTACCAAATTGCAGTGTTTAACTTCAATTGTGATTAAATCCAATTATTCATAATTAATTCCAAATAAACCGATTTGGTTTAATTTCATTACTTTTATTAAATCCATTATTACTCTATAAACATAATTAACATTTGTTTTTCATTTCATTACATTACTACATTCCAATTTCCATTTTTAGTTCATATCAACTACTCTATTTCAATTATCTTGAATTTTTCCAAATTTACACATTAATTATAATTTTAATCCAATTAATCATTTTATCTTGGTTCCATTCTATTATTACATCACTTATTACTTTATGAAATAAACTAACATTTCCATTCATCTTATTACATTCATATTTTGCAATTATTGTCTAAGTCTCATCAATGTAACATTAAGTTTTATTTTGATTACAATTGATTTCCAATTAAATTTTAATAGCCCAAAACTAATTCGTAACATATGATAATGGTCACTATTGACCATAAATCACATTTATAGGTTTATTATTTACAAACAAATGTCACAATGGCTCATATATTATTGATTTTATTCAATTTACCATTAATCTTGTGATAGTTTATTGATCAATTCAATACTTATATTTGTTTTGATATACTCAATTTATAGCTAAGTAAACATTTTAAATTATTACAATTAACTGGAGTTTCATACACATTGTTAATAATCAACTTGCATTAACATTGTTGCACTTTATTTTAGTATTCATTTCATTATTAAATTATAGATTTTTATTTCTTCACTATTAAATTACCAAAATCTTATTAAATTAACAATTTAAATCATCGAATTTTTTTGGGTCGTTACACTAATTCAGTTTAAGATCAAAATAGAGATCATAGATTATTTGATATCGATTTACAAAAATATGAGAGTGGATTTGCCTCTAAATTATTTTTTAGTCTCATATTTTCATTCACTTGTTCTAGCTAGGCTTACAATTTTTAGCTTAAAAACAATCTCAAGTTTGTTTTAATTTGATCGAGTAGAATTTTAAATCTATATAATTTCCTGTGGATCGACTCATATTTGCCACATACTAAATTATATGCAATGCGCTTGTGGTTAATTTTTAATTAAAATTTATCGGCTATTTTCTAATTCGATGGAAAATTAGTCGTTAAACAATTACCTTCCTAAAGGAGGAAATTAATTACTATCAAATTTACTATGCAATTATATTCCATAATTGTACGTCTATTAGACTAATAAAAACTAATGTATATTCGCACCTACTTAATTCTAGCAAGAGGTTTATACGCCCTAAACTAGCACTAAATGTCAATTCTTCTAACCATGATACTAATACAAATCCTTTTCCTTCAAATTCCCAAGATTTCAGCATCGATAACAATGGATTCTAATATTTATAACAAGGATGAAATATCCATAACCAAAACTGAAATAAATAGACTTGTAAATAGAAGTGGAAACCTAATTTATTACATCAATTCAATGGAATAGCTTAGACAATAGGAATTGCAATTCTAACTTCATATTCTATTCAACTCCTCTTTTGAAAGAGACAAAACAAAGGAATTTGTATGGAATAGGTGGTGTGGTGTAAACTATGAATAGAATTCATACTTTAAACCACTATTTTATTATTGAAAACATACAAATTGAATCAAAGAAGGAGGAGAAGTGGAATAGACTATGAAATTATCAGAAATTGCAGATATAACATAAATTTTATCAAATTAACATAAATAATTCAGAATCACTATCTAGAATTGAAATTTCTAAATGAAAAGGAATTTTAGGAGATTTTATCTATTTTGTTTTCACAATCTTCCTAAGGATATTCAAATCCATAGATATATACTAATCAATTAATGAAATAGAAATATTAATTTTTCCACTCATTACTGGTCCTTAGCTCGGCTTCTAATTGGATTTTTGTTGCCCATTATAATTTCCTTTGAATCTCTTCTTTTGGATATATAAAACTAGGGGTTTATATATATATATATGTGTGTGTGTGTGTGTGTGTGTGTGTGTGTGTGTGTGTGTGTAAATATTAAGTTCGGAAAGGTTGGAGGAGAAGAAGAATACAAAGTAAATAATAAACGAAGATAGATCAGGATTTCTTACTTGAAACTCGAATGGAGTTTTCTTAATCTAAAAAGTGGTAAACTAACAAAACTTTGCTAATGTTCCCAAAATATTTGTGAAAAAATTGAGGGATCTTGGATCTTATTTATAGTGGTTGAAACGCATCAGAACCGTAGGATGAAATTAGGTTGAAAATGGATAAATCTGGTGTGTACAAAGCAATCAAACCCTAACTGCCACATAGGAAGCTGTCAACCTCTTCCATCCAAGCAGTCGTCCTCTAAGGGTCGATCTCCTCCTTCCAAGCAGTCGTCCTCTAGGGGTCGACCTCTTCCCCTTATTTTGGGTGGAATAATAAATTTTTGAGTCATTTTTTATTTAGTTACCTAATTACTCTTAACATTAATTATCAACTTTAACATTTACTTAACCCCCAAGTCTAATCACGATTAACTTCAAATTAGGGAATTAATTACTTTATTTGGATTTGAATTCAAACTAAATTAATTTAAATTTAAAAACTTCAAACGTCCATAACCTTTTCGTTTGAGCTCCGTTTTCAGCATATTATACATGGAAATTAATCAAAAAAATTCCATGAGTAACTTTTATGGTTAAATTCTAACTTTTAAAAAAATTCCAAATTTATCCCTATCCTATTCAATTGAATTTCTCTTAATTTACTTGTCTAACTTGTGCTGATTTTACGAGATGTTACATTCTCACCCCTCTAAAATGGATTTCGTCCCAAAATCTTTCAAAAGGCAAAGAACATAACGTGCAATAACATCCATGTTATATAACCAAATTATCTACACAACTATCTACTCAACCAAAGTGCAAGGTGATTATGTACTGCAGCATACTAAAATAAGCTCGATCTTAGCATGCGTTGGGATCGTACTATGCAAATACCCTAAACATGCATAAAACTGCTATATTATTGTATAGTGATGATGAAAAAGTGTAGCAACCATCTCCTATCATCCAATCTGGCAACCACAATGCAACCAAAATCCTAATTTTGGAGAGAAAAATTACCAAAGAAAGGCTTAGGATGAGAAGTCCTCATGCCTTCTATCGGATTTTCTCCCAATTTACTTTTAGACCAATTTAATTTCTTTATTACGGAGTTTTCTAGTTACGTGCTCCATATTGTATATACTAGCACCGGACATCAATGACTCCATCTAAAAATTCCCCAATTGATTTGGCTCTACTACAATGGTTGTAAGGTGATGGTATTTCCTCAAATACAAAACGTGAAAATTATTATGGACTCCAGCCAACTTACAAGTTTTCTTATTTTTCTCTAAAATTGGAAAATGCCAAATAAATCTGTTGCCAACTTTTCCCATTATACATATCATACGACCTTTACACGCTGCTTAATCAACTCTGACTTTCCAAAGTCTCGCAACTCAAATCTGGTTTGAGTAGAATTATCGGTGGTTTCCCACCCTCAATTTGGCGATTTATATGGTCTCTCAAAAATTGTTTCACGGTGCCATTCCAGTCATCTATTGGTGACAACTACTGTACGCAAGTTCTACTATGGGTAAGTGCTGCTCCTAATGCCCTTCAAAGTCAAAGATGCAAGTTCTCAACAAATCCTCCAAGTTCCTATACATTGCTTCATTTGGTAACTAATGTTCAAAATTAACTATCACTAACGGTGCAAGCCTCAACTCCTTGAAGTTGTACTGAAGATGTTGCGGTTTCATTGCTTCTGGCGAAAAATTCTACCACTCTTTTCTTTATCCTTGATCGGTATGAAATTCTTCTCGCATTCCTACATATCTCATCTTTTCTTTGAATAATTGCAGTCTGTGACCCAAATTTCATTTTTCGCAAAATTCTAAAGTTTTGACATTTAAACATTTGTTCACTTTAGGCTGCTAACCTAATTTCCTCATTAACTTCCAGTCTTATGTGCCGCTAGTTAAATGTCCCCATAAAATTTCCCTATTTACTTTGCTTCCCAACATATATATATATTTATCAAGTGGTTTAGATCCCATTCATTAAGTCAACACAAGAACAAAAAAAGATATACCTTATACCACCTCATACAATTTTCAAATAACCAAGGGAGACAATTAGCGATTATAACCGAGAACTCTAAAAGAATTTTTTTTTAGAATCTGCTATTGATTATCAACTGATATAAATGGTATTAAGGTGCTAATACTTCTTACTAATTAAGATGGGTGTTTCTCAATATGTCATTCCATTATTACCCACTTTTCTAAATATTCCTTTTCGATTTCTAAAAAATATGGTCCATCCATTTCCTCAATTAATATACCCATAGCAGTTGATCATTACAATCAAAATTGGACCACTCCTAATTAATCCTTTTTTAGTCTTTTTAACCTTCTTCATGTTTCCACAATCCATTCACTATTCAAATTTCTTCCATAAATGTCATATCAAGTTTCCTTAATCAATCACCATGGAATTCCCTTTTTCCTCTCATTAATTATAAATTTATTGCCTGTTAAATTTTTAATTAATATCCACAAATCCTAATGCATTAATTACTACTAATATATATATATATAATTATAATCTATGTTATCTACACACACACACACACACACACACACACATAATCGTTAGGCGTGGCTATACCTGTATATATAAATTTCTAACTACTAATTATTGCAACCAGAATACTCATTTTCCTATTTTAATTCATCAAAGATATCCTTCTAAAGTGATTGCCATCACAATTTCTCATAAATTAAACATAAATGAGACTTTGCTTTGTTTGAAATTACAAGGAAGTATATCTTTTCTTTTTATTCAAATAGACGTTATAAACTATGGAAAAGAATATCCATCTCTTACACGACTCTTTCCTTTTTGGCTTCTTCCTTGTTATTTCAGATAATGTACTTTTATTTTTATTTTATGAATTGGATAATATATGGAAATTACACTGAAAGTAGTCCAAAATTAAAAGATAGAAATTCATATTTTACAGGAAACATAATTTACAACCTAACTATAGATCTGGAATATCTTTGCACTTTATTAGCTTCTTCAAATAGACGTTTGGGATTGATTTCACAATTTTAGACGAGGCTGTACATTATATATCTATTTAATCCATATTCTAAAAACCTTTGTCTATACTACCTAGGTTGTGATCCTAAACTACTCGATAAATACTATTCTTTATAAAACCATATTTTAGTAATCATACAGAATAGTTTTAAATAAACAATTTTATACAAATAAACTTATTTCACTAAATCCAAAATCAACATTATTACCCCGTTTCTTTCAAAATTTACTATTTCACAACATGAAGCACGAAACACAAAATCTTCATCTTTGAAAATATAAACTTAGAAACCCTTACCAAAAATTCTAAATTTTTTAGTTCCAACTAGGAGAAAAATAATTTCTTTTTTTTAAAACCTTTTTAATCAATGACTTGTCTCTTTAAAACTAAGAATTTCAACTCATAGAATTCAAAGACTGCTTGGTTTTCAAGAAGGAATTATGGAAAACTTCCCTTTTCAATGGCTTAATAAAATAATGACTTACTCCTTTTAAAATAGGATCTTTAACATAAAACATTCAAAATCCCAATTATCATTGTATAATAATAATTCCAAAGAGTTTTCTAGTTACTTGAATTATCATTTCTAAAATAATAGTGTTTCATTAATTACCATTTCAAATTAACAATATCTCTTTCTAAAATGACAGACTAATATTTATTGCCTTGTTACTCAAAATATGTCATTATTTGATAAAATACCTTTTGTAACTTTGTTCAAAACTCGTAAAATCTCTTGCAATCCTTTTTTAACCATTGCAATAATATTCTCATTCAAAACAAGTTCTGGATTTGAATAGCAAAAACGTATATATTAAATTATTATCTTCATATAAATCCTTTTTCTTATATACAAAAATATCGAACTCATTTATTTATTACTAGCATTTAAATTGCCAAAAACACCATATATGAATTCAAATGATGGAGAAATGGAGTAGACAAAGATAATTCCTATCTTATTCCTTTTCTAATCCTTTATTACCGAATTAAAATTCCTAATTCTATTACTACCTAAATTTAACTATCATCCTCATCATTTCTTTATATGGGAATGTTCCTCCTATCTATCTTATCGGACATTCTTAACCTTTTAATCTTTCTATCCTATGTTGATCAAGTGCCTTTTCCCATTTGTACACTCTTTCAAAAGAAATTTATGGAAAAGAACCTCTAATTTTATAAGGTAGGAAAAATCATGCATTTCCCAAAAGAAAAATCTCTTATAAAAAATCATTGGACCAAAAACTTTTGGCTCAATAAATTAAATAAGAATTTTAAGAATGCAAAATCCTTTTAAATTATAACTTTCTAACTCAACTATTTATAAATTGTAAATCTCCAAATTTCGTTACTCTTTTCAAAATAACAGCTTCCAAATTCATAAAGAAGAAGTGCTCACAAAAAATTGAAAAAAATCAAAAAATGAAGAATCCAAAAGTTGAAAACTTTAATTCAAAAAATTTTAAATTGAAAAATTAACAAATGAGAACCTTCTCTTTTTTAAACTTTTCAAGTAATTAAAATCATACACCATTTTTTTTAAAATGCTTCACCACTTGTTTCTAAACATTTTATAAATGGTTGTATATTTTCAAAGCTGTCAAAAATCACTTTCTATCAAAAGTTTCTAAATTACAGTACACGAGACTTTAACTTAATGATTTTTTGAAAAATCTTAGTCGAAAAATTCAAGGAGTTTTCAAAAATCTTTTTACTACTTTCTTTCTTAAGGGGTAGGATTTTAAAAATTGCCTTTGATGTCCTTACCATCGAACTCCCTATTCAATCATCTAATCTAGTTATCTCCTTACGGTGATTAATGCACACCTTCTTTCCGAAGCTTGCTTCACTAATATATCCCCTACTTTCGATGAATACTCTGCCTTATAATATCTAACTATTACCTAACATTTATATTTACTACCCTCATAAATGTCACTTTGCCCATATTAAATGGTTGCTATCTTAATGGATGTTTCCTAAGACATTTATTTGCATATTCAACTTTACCTATTTAACATCTTCCGTAGTTTCCCATAATTCCCCAAATGGTCTCACAAATCTATTTATTTTCTTGTAACTCCTCACTTAATGCTCATTCATTACCTTCTAAAATTTGGACTTACAACCTTTCCTTCTACGATTCATATCCGTATTAATTAATACAAGTATAGGGTCCATAATGATAAGGAAGTCTAGGTCCAACGAAAAAGTATAAATTCAACTCTATTTACTTTTTTATAACCTACAATTGCTTCGCCTACTATTTCAGAATACGGTAGCAACTTCTTCTATAATCGGAATTTACACAGTAAGATGTAAATTCAAAACAAGTGTGTATGTATATAGTAAGGCTTTTGAAAATTATTTTCACAAAGAACAAATACACTACTTATACATATACTTTTTCCCGTTGATGGGGTAACCTAAGCTCTGATACCAAACGTAACAACCCGCCTCGAAACAGACCTAAATTTTGACCCAAAAAATGCTCATCGAAATTTAGGCCCATTCCATAGTTGGTTGTTGGTTGGTATAAAGAAAACTATACAGGGCTATGTATCTATTCTTTAAGTACTCACATCAAGAGCAATAAAATATAGTAATAATAATAGTGCACATTTATTTCAAATAATTTCAAATGTCATAATACATACAACAACCCTTACAACATTTTCCTCAAGAATACATTTCCCGAGTACAATAGAAAATAATACAAAAAGGTAGATTGTAATTGCCATAAGTTTCATTCGCGCCATCTTCAAGCTTCATCAACTCCTTCTCTAACATGTGTTGTAATGAGGGGGGAGGGTCGGAACAACAAGTTTGGTGAATAAAAACCTCGAGTCTTACCATTTCAGTACTTGGGCAGTATATTTAAAAATAAGAATATGTCTACACACATAAAACAATTTCATACTTTCAATAAGGAAGGCAGGTAGGTCCACAGTCGACCACTTAATACCTTCCATTCTCGAAGCAGATTTCTAAATCCATAACCCAAATCGCATGTCATAAATATCTAACAATCTGAGCGAAAGTACCCAAGCCACTTGATTCCTTTTACT
The DNA here is from genome assembly GCA_030765085.1 of Allium cepa. Classification (NCBI taxonomy): domain Eukaryota; kingdom Viridiplantae; phylum Streptophyta; class Magnoliopsida; order Asparagales; family Amaryllidaceae; genus Allium; species Allium cepa. Next base: position 116,425,304 of record CM060932.1, read on the forward strand.
AGAAAATAGGCAAACTCTGACCATTTAAGACCTCAATTGAGGTAGACCCAATAATTTAATACCTATTTGCAAAACGGACTCCTCAGCGATAACTATCTAGCTGACATCATATGGAATCTCCCAAGCCATTAAATATTTCTTTATGGAAAGACGGACCCTTAATCAGTAGATTAATACCTTACTTAAAAGCAGATCCCTATTGAGAACCACCTAACATGCCTAATAACCAGCCCCTTGTCCATTCAATACTTCAGTTGAGAAAAAGAGGCGAGCCCTTAAACAACCACTTAATACCTCAAGACCTTGAAGCAAGCCCTTCATATTACGACCTATACTAATAATGACGCCTCACAATAGTCCGATTGTTCGTAGGAATTGGTAGCCAGATTAACTAGGTAGGTTTACCTTATAGAATTTGGGACTAACTTCGCGTCATCAAAAATATTTATCATAGGAGATGTCTCAGATAAATAGAAAGTGTACACAACTGCTGTTAGCCTCAAAGTGAAGGCCAGACTTCTGTCATGGAACTATATTGTCCTCGCATCTCTATGACTTAGTTATTATTTTAATTACTCTCCATAACTATACTACTCATATCATATTTCATAATTAAGGCCTTACAAGAAATCTTCCTTATTATGCCTTAAAATATCAATTACCTTCCTAATAGGAAAATTAATTACTACCTAATTAACTGTGCAATTATATGCCACAACTATACGGTTATTACATTAATTGAAACAAATATATATTCGTGCCTACTCAATTCTAGCATGCGGTTTATACGCCTTAAACTAGCATTAAATGTCAATTCATTTAACCATAATACTGATACAAGTCCTTTTCCTTCAAATTTTCAAGATTTTAATATCTGTAACAGGGGATTCTAATATTCATAATAAGGATGAAATATCCATAACCAAAACTGTAATAAATAGATTTGTAAATAAAAGTAGAAGCCCAATTTATTACATCAATTCAACGGAATACCCTAAACAATAGAAATTGGAATTCTAACTTCATAATCTATTCAACTACTCTTTACAAAGAGATAAACGAAGGAATTTGTGTGGAATAAGTGGTTTAAACCACTAATATAATTCGTATTTTAAACCTTTATATTATGATTGAAAACTCACAATTTGTATTGAAGAAGGAGGAGAATTGGAATAGACTATGAGATTATCAGAAACTGCAGAAACAATATAAATTGCATTAAATGAAAATAAATAATTGAGAGTCTCCATCTAGAATAGACATTTCAAAATAAAAAGAAATTTTGAGGGTTTTGTCTACTTTTTTCCAATTCCAAAATCCATAAGGCATATTCAAATACGTAGATATACACTGATAAATTACTGAAATAAAAATACTAAGGTTTCCACTTACTCTTGGTCCTTGGCTTTACTTCTCTTTGGATTTGCAATGCTCATTATAATCTCCTTCAGATCTCTTCTTTTTGATATATACGACAAAGAATTTGTGTTTGTGTGTGTGTGTATGTCTATATATATTAGATTCAAAGGTTGGAGGAGAAGATGAATAGAAATTAAATAATTAACAAAGATAGATTAGGATTTCTTACCTGAAACCCTGATGAAGTTTTCTGAATCTAAGAAGTGATAAACTGACGGAGCTTCACTGATGTTTCCAAAATATTTATAAATAAAAATGAGGGGTCCAGGATCTTATTTATAATGGTTGAAATGCATTTGAACTGTAGGATAAAATTATGCTGTAAATGGATAAATCTACAGCGTACAAAGCAATCAATCCCTAGCTGCCACGCAGGAAGCAGTTGACCTCTTCCTTCCAAGCAATCAACCTCCAAGGGTCGACCTCTTGAGGTTAGGTGGTCGACCTCTACCCTCTATTTTAGGAAGAATATTTAATTTTTGAGCCGTTGTTTATTTAATTCCGTAATTACTCTCGACGTTAATTGTTAACTATAATGTTTACGTAGCCCTTAAGTCTAATCATAATTAATTTCATAATTTCAAATTAGAGAATCGATTATTTTATTTGAATTTGAATTCAAACTAAATTAATATAAATTTAAAAAATTCAAATGCCCGTAACCTTTTCGTTTGAGCTCCATTTTCAACATATTGTATTTGGAAATTAATCAAAATTTCGCCACAAATGCAGCGAAATAACTTTCATGGTCAAATTTCAACTTTTATAAAATTTTCACTTTATCCTTACCCTAATTATTTGAATTTCTTTTAATTTACTTATCTAATTATAGTTGATTTTATGGGGTGTTACAGAAGTTCACTAAAACACATATTGTAGGAGAGTTTTTTGTTATCAAAGATGGAGCTCTAACTAAATGACTTATGGTAATGATTGATGATATTGTTTTTTGAGATAGAGATGCAGACAGGGTTCAAAAACTGATGCTTTACCCTATGTTGATTACAGCTATTGTTGGATTGGCTATTATAGATCGGGTTTAAATAGACTGTGGAGTTCAGTTAATATTCTATTCAAAAAATGTTTGATTAGATGAAAACCAATCGAAGGACATAAAGCTATGTAAATTAGGTATTCAAGGATTTACCATAGAGGTAAAAGAGCCTATCAGATGTATCGACCCATAAGTGGAACAAGGTGAAGGTGACTGCAAGAGTGTCCAGGCGCAGATCTTTGAGATAATTGATGAGATTTCTACTTATAATTCTTTTCTTGGCCGACCGACCCTGCTAGTTTCAGAATAGTCCTGGCTCCATGGTGTTTGATGATGAAGTTCCCCATAGAGAATAGAGTTGGAGCTATTCAAGGCGAACGAAGCACTGGTCGGGAATGCATCTCATTGAGTTTAGAGAGGCAAAGCAATGTGAGAAATGGAAAGATGTAGAGAAGGCTCTCTATATAAAGACCACAGATTCATAAAAACTATCGCCCAAGCCCTGAATCGAGTCCCATAGCAAGTTCTATAAGCCTATGGACACTAAAAGATAGCTAGAGGATGCAAAGGTGGCACATATGGAGCTGACGATCAGCATCCTGATAGATGAGGATGTTCCTACTAGGGTCATCGAGGTTGGATCTTAGTTCTACATTAAGATGCGAAAGGATTTGTTAGGGTTTCTCTAGACATATCTAGATGTGCTTATCTACATTCATTCTGATATGTGTAGAATCTCATAGGAGATTATGTGCCACACATTTAGTGTAGACCCGAAACACCCTTCTATAAAGTAGAAGAGACGTAGCTTGAATCTGGAGCGATATGCTACACTTAAAGAAGAGGTGGATAAGATGAAGGTAAACGTCTTTATCCATGACACCATATGCACTAAATGGTTATCGAATCATGTGTTGTTCAAGAAGTCAAATGGAAAATGGTAGACAAGCATTAATTATTCGGACTTGAATAAATCATGCTCGATAGCTTCTTGCTGCCAAAGGTCAACCAACTTGTAGACTCAACGGTCAAACATAAACTACTATCCTTTATATTTGCAAACTCCGACCACAACCAAATAGCGATGCACTTTCCAGATCGTAAGCATATGAGTTTTGTCACTGATTTGGGTTTGTACTACTATCAAGTGATACTATTTGGTTTAAAAAAAATTCCAGAGCTACTTACCAGAGATTGGTGAATACGATGTTCAAAGATCGAATTAGACAAACAATGAAGGCTAATGTTGACAATATGTTGGTGAAGTCAAAATGTTCAATGAATAACATAGATGACCTTACTGACATGTTTGATGTACTTTAGAAATTTAAAATGATGCTCAACCATTTGAAGTATTCTTTCAAAGTCACATCAGTGAGATGACCCACTTTCTTTCCCTAATTTTTTTTTACATATGTAAAGTGGTCATCTAAAATAAGAAAATTATAATCTCTCTTATTTTTCTCCTCTCCAGGATCTTTCTGCCAATAAATATTGGTTTGTTTTAATCATCTTAAACTTACATATATGAAGATATGTAAATTATTTTCTACTTAAATCAGAGTACAGAAATTTAGAAGTAGACATCTGCTTTGAAAATTATTAGGCAATTTATACATAGCAAATTTATTCCTAAGAATCCAGTTTTCCTTAGCACAACTTATTGTTGCATCACTTCTGATATTAAACCTTCTAGACTTATCATTTGTATGTATTTCCCATAATTTTATTTCTAAATGAACTGTGCTTTTTTAGATTTGTACATGTGTGTACATATTCCTGTAGCATGTTTATTCATTGGGAAAATTTTTGAGTGCTTAAATTCTTTTCAAATAATTGTTAACTTGAAATGATGAATCTTACCCAATATCCGAGTTATTATGCCTTACTACCAACTGGGTTAAAACAATAGAAAATGGTTGAACCCAGGCTTAGTAAAATGGTTAGGTTAGCCTTACTTATCTTGTATCCCTTCATACACAAATTACAAGTATTTCTGGATTCTTTCTAAGGTGCTTCAAAACTGGCATATGCTAACTTCTTACAGCCTCTTTAAACATGGGTTTTTCCTATCAAATACTGGGGAAGTGATTCAGTTTTTACATGATTGCATCTCAGATTTTCTACTATTAAAATTAGATCTCTCTGAAACTAAGAAAGAAAACTTCAGTACTCAGTAAAATAATTTTCAAAAGTAACTTACAGGTTTCAACTGAATTACATCTTTAAGTTCAATACATACAAAACAGAAAATGACATCACATTAGTTTCTTTCTAAACAACATGAGCAACATAACATAATATAAATTTAACTTAAACTTCCATTCTTAACTTTCCATAAAATCTGTAACTATTGCATCCAAATTCTTAGGCAGCTAACACGTCCAGAGCTTGATCAGTGAAATGTCTATTTACATGCACAATCACTATGGACTGCCCCATAAAATAGGAGGCACCCAATAGTGCATTAACACACATGGGTCAGACTATTGTCTGGTATGAGTAACCTACCTGCAAGCATATTCTCATCTTAATTTCATTTTATTTAAGTACTTTACATGAATAAGGAAACCAATATCATCACTGTGCATAATTCTGTAAAGCATATATACACTCATGTAAGTGCTAACTGATTATGTATGGTTTTAAGCAATTTAACTTAGAGAAAAATAATCATAAAACTCAACAATAAACATCATAGCCTTCCAATACAAGCACTAGTTCAACCATCAAGTCCCCTCTTCAATTTTTACTGGCCATCGGGATTTTCACCCAAGCCTTATTTGACCCTATCTTTATTATTCATTATCCAGTGTCAGTTTAAGGTCTTTAGCTACTTTCTCATATTATAACACACATTGCCTGGGACAAATATCTGTTAACCCATCACACTCAGGCCCCTGGGTATAAACATACCATGTGTGAGCTTGCAATTTTCCCTTGCCAAGCCTTCTTTTGTAGCCCTAAGATCCATAGTCCTTAGTTTAAATTACTAAGTGTTATTTTCCCCTTTCTTTTTTTTCTTAACTGTGCTAATCTCTTTTGCAGGTCATACTTTCAATCAGAAGGGAAAAATAATAATAATGAACATTTCACCCAATCATACATTCATTCAGAGATGTATAAATCATGTTCTCAGAAACAAGTATCTAATCATGCAAAGGGATATGGTCACTTAGCAGGTTATTTTTTTACCTATGGGTTCTAGTGGGTCATCTCATTTGGTTCAACCATCAAGTCCCCTCTTCAATTTTTACTGGCCATCAGGATTTTCACCCAAGCCTTATTTGACCCTATCTTTATTATTCGTTATCCAGTGTCAGTTTAAGGTCTTTAGCTACTTTCTCATATTATAACACACATTGCCTGGGACAAATCTCTATTAACCCAGCACACTCAGGCCCCTGGGTATAAACATACCATGTGTGAACTTGCAATTTTCCCTTGCCAAGCCTTCTTTTGTAGCCCCAAGATCCATAGTCCTTAGTTTAAATTACTATGTGTTATTTTCCACTTTCTTTTTTTTCTTAACTGTGCTAATCTCTTTTGCAGGTCATACTTTCAATCAGAAGGGAAAAATAATAATAATAAACATTTCACCCAATCATACATTCATTCAAAGATGTATAAATCATGTTCTCAGAAACAAGTATCTAATCATGCAAAGGGATATGGTCACTTAGCAGGTTATTTTTTTACCTATGGGTTCTAGTGGGTCAGATCATAAACATATGGTCCTATTTAGTTTTTCTGGATACCTTCTCTTTTTTTTTCCTTTTACCTCTAGTTTAATCAGATCTTCATTAATTTCCAGATCTGGCTAAACCAAAAGTATAATCTATAATTTGGGAGATTCATAAAATCATAGAAGCTCAGCACATGTATCACGTTGCACTTCTATATATATATATATATATTTTTCCAATTTAATATGAGGCATAAGCAACAACACAATGTTGATGCCCTATATTTCTTTTCATTTTAGACCATATATTTACCACCCAAATCCTAGAATTTAAATGAGCATTTTTAAAGGAAGAAACCTATAAAAGAAATCACTTCATTTCAAGGTTAATCCATAATCAGATAGTCATCTTAAAACATGAGGCATCAGACTCTTTTACACTTGAATAAATCATTATGCAGAATTTTGTACTTAAATGAATCATTCACATACCAAAAACACCAAATCATAAAATTAACACAGCTTCCAAAATAAAACATAAAACCAATTAGTCTGCCTCAATATTCAGGACTTAATGCCAAGTTTTTCAGTGAGGTTACTCACATTAATTTCTTTTACTAAGCCTTCCTTTTCCCTTTGATCCTCTACTTCCTCTTAACTCTAATGGTCAGTGCTCTTCATTGCCTCTGGTTTATATTTTTATTGCTACTTTTTTTTAAAAAAATGGTGACAGACCTCACTATCCTTAAGCCTTCTTATACTAGACCCTGGCTGCCTCTAGGGTTTTAGAAAATTACCCAATGTCAGTTTTACCCCATTAATATGATCTGCCTTTAGTCTTAATTCAAATGAAAGAAGAAAAAGGGTATGTGGTCCTCATTATATTTTCAGAAAAATAAAACTTACTCTTTTAATTCTACCCCGGGTCATGTTATATGCATGACTAAATTTTCCTAAGCAAAAGAATTACTGAAAATAGCTAAAGTGTTTATTTAAAGATCCATACTATTTTCATGCAAGCCTTGTCTTCTACCAGCAGTACTTGCGTGTGCACATGCATATCATATGTAAACTTATTTTTATCTAAGTCTTTTTATTTTTCTTCCTTTTGTTTTTAAATAATGTTTACTATCTAACATTTCTACAGGTATTATTATTATTTCCACCTATGTTTATTTTCTTTTATACCAACTTATTAAAGACATAATCATGTCTTCCATACTATATATATATATTCCTTAATTATTTTTCCTAATTTATACATTGATTTCTGACTATTTTCATTATGCAGAGAAGTGTGTGTATGTGTGTGCACTATCTTATGTACACATCCATATTCAAACAATACACTTGCAACAGTTTATTTTTTTCTATGCAAAAATTTTTAGCAAACATGAACCAATTTAAATCATAAAACTTGTTTATAAAATCAGGGTTATCACATATACCCCTCCTTTTGGGAATTATGACCAATAATTCTTTCATACTTAATTCAAATATCATCAATCCAGAAAATCAATCATCTTCTTAACCAATAACTTAATCAAACTCTATGCATATCAAGATAAAAATTCATAATGCATAATCAATCAAAACATTCATCAAAATAGTTATATTTTACCTTTTATTTAACCAAACAGTTGTGGATAATCATTTTTGATTTTATCTTCCACCTCCCATGTGCAATCATTTGGGTCAAGGCTCCATTGCACTTTCACTAATTTTATTTCTTTGTTTCTCAATTTCTTGATCTCTCTAGCTACTATGCCTACTGGCTCTTTTTCATACGCCATTCTGGGATTAATTTGTACTTCCTCAGGAGATTTTAGAATTGTTTCTTTATCATGAACCCATCTCCTTAACTGAGATATATGAAAAACATCATGCATTGCTCTCATTTCCTCTGGCAGTTCTAACATATAGGCTACATTTCCAATTCTTTCTAGAATTTTATATGGCCCTATATATCTTGGAATCAACTTTCCTTATTTCCCAAATCTCAAAATCTTTTTCATGGGTGATATTTTAATAAATACATAATCCCCAACATCATACTGCACTGCTTTTCTCTTCTGATCAGCATATTTCTTTTGCCTGTCTTGGGCAGAGGCAATTCTTCTCCTGATCAAAGCTATCTTTTCAGAAGTCTCTTTTACATTTTCTGGTCCTAAGACCACCTTCTCCCCAGATTCAATCCAACTTGAGGGTGATAAACATGGCCTACCATAGAGTGCTTCAAAGGGTGCCATGCCTATGCTGCTGTGATAGCTATTGTTGTATGCAAATTCTGCTAGAAATATGTGATCTTCCCAGCTTCCTCCCCAATCCAATACACATGCCCTCAACATGTCTTCAAGCAATTTATTCACAATTTCTGTTTGACCATCAGATTGAGGGTGATATGCTGCGCTTAAGCATAAATCAGTCCCCATTGCTTTGTGAAAACTTTGCCAAAATTTTGAAGTGAAGATGGTATCTCTATCACTCACTATGGTTTTTGGTATTCCATGCAATCTAACTATTTCTTTAATAAATAATTGAGCTAATGTGCATGCATTCCTTTCTGATTTTACAGGTATGAAATGAGCTGATTTAGTTAGCCTGTCAACTACAACCCAAATACTATCATTTCCTCTCCTAGTTTTAGGCAAACCATCAATGAAATCCATTGATATATCTTCCCATTTCCACTGTGGTATTTGTAAAGGTTGAAGCATCCCTGAAGGTCTTTGGTATTCAGCTTTTACCTGTTGACAAACCATGCACTTAGACACATAAGTTGCCACTGCACTCTTCATACCTTTCCACCAATAATCTCTCTTGAGGTTATGATACATTCTTATGCTTCCTGGATGTATGGTATATTTACTTTTATGATAAGCATCCAATATTTCTTGCTTCAATTCATCAATGGCAGGAACACATATTCTTTTTCTTTTCTCTAATTGGCCTTGTTTATTCAACTGAAAACCTTCCACTGTCTCTCCATTTAATATCTAAGTTTTCTTCTCAAATAAAAATGGATCTTGGTCTTGTAACTTTTCAACTTTAGATTTTGATTCTGACCCCAGAGTAATAAAGCTTAACCTTCCCATCTCTACATTCTCACTGCATATGCTCATATTTTCTACACTTCCACTTTCTACTTCTGAGTCAATCAATAGTGATAGAGTGTTAAACTCTTCTATCATTAACCTAGCTACATTAACATGCTGTCTACTTAAAGCATCTTCTACTTTATTAGCTTTGCCAGGTGTGTATAATATCTCAAAATCATATAAGGCTAGTAGTTCAACCCACCTTTGCTGCCTCATATTTAATTCTTTTTGTGAAAACAAATACTTAAGTGACTTATGGTCTGTGTAAACTTCAAACTTTGCCCCTAACAAATAATGTCTCCATAATTTAAGAGCATACACTATAGCAGCCAATTCAAGGTCATGTGTAGCATACTTTACCTCACTGGGCTTTAACTGTCTAGAGGCATAAGCTATCACTTGATGTTGTTGCATCAATACTGCCCCAAGTCCTTGTCCACTTGCATCAGTATATATCACCAAATTTTCATTTCCCTCAGGTACTTTTAGTATTGGGGCTTGTATTAATGCTTCCTTTAACCTCCCAAAGGCTTTTTCACACTCCTCAGTCCAAGCAAATACCTGATTCTTCCTAGTCAATCTAGTTAATGGGATTGAAATTTTTGCAAAATCTTTTATAAACCTTCTATAATAACCAGCCATTCCCACAAATGATCTAACCTCTGTGACACTGGTAGGCCTTTTCCATGCTTGAACTGCAATTACCTTATTGGGATCTACAGATATACCTTCTTCTGATATCACATGTCCTAAAAAGTTTACCTTACTTTGCCAAAAAATACATTTTGAAAATTTTGCCTTCAAATTTTCTTGCCTCAATTTCTGTAGCACTATATGCAAATGATTCTCATGCTCTTCAACTGTCTTAGAATAAATTAGTATATCATCAATAAATATCAATACAAATTTATCTAAGTATTTTCTAAAAATTCTATTCATTAAATCAACAAAGTAAGAGGGAGCACTTGTCAAGCCAAATGGCATCACTAAAAATTCATAAAGTCCATATCTAGTGTTGAAAGCTGTGTATTTAATGCTTTCCTCTTCTACTTTCACTTGATGAAATCCTGAAGCTAAATCAAGTCTAGAAAATATTTTTGCACCACTTAATTGATCAAAGAGATCATCAATTCTTGGTAAGGGGTATTTGTTTTTAACTGTGATTTTATTTAACTCCCTATAATCAATACATAATCTAAGAGATCCATCCTGTTTCTTAACAAATACCACTGGTGCTCCCCATGATGAGCTACTGGGTCTGATGAAGCCTTTCTCTTCTAGTTCAACCAGTTGCTTTTTCAATTCTATCAATTCTTTAGGCCTCATTCTAGTTGGCCTCTTAACTACTGGGTTAGCTCCTGGAATTAGTTTAATTGAAAACTCTACCGGCCTATGGTTAGGAACTCCCTTAACCTCACCAAACACATCAGCGTATTGGTTTACTATAGGGATTTCTTCTAATGCAGGCATGTGCTTCTCACTGGACAAATTAACAAGGGTGGCTATATTTCTGTCCTTATTTGCTTCACAAAGAACAACTACCCTTTTTCCATCAGAAGCTTTTAATGATATGGTGGAGGTCTCCATATTTATGACAGCATTATATTTTCTTAACCAATCAACTCCTAAAATAACCCCTATGCCTGGGTATTGCAACACATATAGGTCTGCACTAAACACATATCCCCCTATATTTAATCCCAGTTGCATACACATCATACCCAAAACACAGGAACTACCCATAGGACTTCTAATGAGCAATGGCTTATCAACAATCATACAATTTAATTTTAGTTATTGTGCAATATCATGGGAAATTAATGAGTGTGTAGCCCCAGTATCCTACACTACTGCAAAAGGTATTGAGTGAATAAGCAAAGTACCTTCAACTTGGCCATGATTCCCAACATTTGGTTCTTCAGTTGCTTTGCCCTTCCCCTTCAAAGTTCCCATTTTCCCTTGCTTAAAATCTGGACAATTCCTCCTTATATGACCTTCCTTCCCACACTGATGACATTTGAAGGATGCTGGTTTGGGATTTGTGCACCTATTCTTCATATGCCCCTCTTGTCCACAATTATAACAAGTGATCTTCTTCTTAACTTCAGTAGTCTTGGCTTCTTCTGGTTTCTTGGTGGAAGCTACATCTGTTTTCTTTTTGTCATAAGGGTGAAACTTACCCTTTCCTTTCTTATTTTGATTATTCCTTAGTGCTCTAAAATTTTCCCTGGCTTTATTATGCTGTTCAATACTCAAAGTCAGATCCAAAACTTGATCAAATGTCTTGTCCTTATATGGAAACATAGCTCTACTAAAGCTAGCATTCAGCCCTTGGATGTATCTGCCATTTTTAGCCTCTTTGGTTGTGATAAGCACTGCACCATATTTTGCTAGTGATTCAAACTTCTGTGTGTACTCAGTAACACTCATAGTTCGCTGCCTTAATTTAATGAATTCCTCTAGCAGAGATTCTTTAGCTGATGCAGGTACAAATCTTCCTTCCAACATTTCCTTAAATTGATTCCATGTCACTTCCCCTTCAAGACTTCCAGCTATCATAACTTCCCACCAGTCCAGAGCTGCTCCTCTCAATTGTCTAGATGCTATTTGCCTCTTCTTTTGGTCTTCAACTTGCATATCTGTAAAAATTCTGTCCAAAATTCTAAGCCAGTTTTGAACTCCCATGATCCCTTCTGTTCCATCAAAAGTTTTGCCTCCAAGACTGGTAAAGGACTTGAGTAGTTTGGAAAGTTCTTCATGTGGATTTTCTTGCCTATTGCCTACTCCATCCCTTATAGCTCTCATGAATTCTTGCATATTCACCATTGGTGGTTCACTTGGTCCTACATCTTGTTGTCTAGGTCTCACCATAGTTCTATGGATATAACACTTAAGTTAGTTCATCTTGCCTAACCCTCTATAAATTAATTTACTTCAATTTATCCTTATTTAGTTATAAGAGATATTAGTAGTATATGTATTAACAAAACAAGTCATCCAAAGCAGCCAACACTTTCATACATTCAATGCAAACAAATTCATACAAAATTTTGCTATGTTATTTAACAACATAGCTCTGATACCAAATGAGATGACCCACTTTCTTTCCCTAAATTTTTTTTTACATATGTAAAGTGGTCATCTAAAATAAGAAAATTATAATCTCTCTTATTTTTCTCCTCTCCAGGATCTTTCTGCCAATAAATATTGGTTTATTTTAATCATCTTAAACTTACATATATGAAGATATGTAAATTATTTTCTACTTAAATCAGAGTACAGAAATTTAGAAGTAGACATCTGCTTTGAAAATTATTAGGTAATTTATACATAGCAAATTTATTCCTAAGAATCCAGTTTTCCTTAGCACAACTTATTGTTGCATCACTTCTGACATTATACCTTCTAGACTTAGCATTTGTATGTATTTCCCATAATTTTATTTCTAAATGAACTGTGCTTTTAGATTTGTACATGTGTGTACATGTTCCTGTGGCATGTTTATTCATTGGGAAAATTTTTGAGTGCTTAAATTCTTTTCAAATAATTTTTAACTTGAAATGATGAATCCTACCCTATATCTGAGTTATTATGCCTTACTACCAACTGGGTTAAAACAATAGAAAATGGTTAAACCCAGGCTTGGTAAAATGGTTAGGTTAGCCTTACTTATCTTGTATCCCTTCATACACAAATTACAAGTATTTCTGGATTCTTTCTAAGATGCTTCAAAACTGGCATATGCTAACTTCTTACAGCCTCTTTAAACATGGGTTTTTCCTATCAAATACTGGGGAAGTGATTCAGTTTTTACATGATTGCATCTCAGATTTTCTACTATTAAAATTAGATCTCTCTGAAACTAAGAAAGAAAACTTCAGTACTCAGTAAAACAGTTTTCAAAAGTAACTTACAGGTTTCAACTGAATTACATCTTTAAGTTCAATACATACAGAACAGAAAATGACATCACATTAGTTTCTTTCTAAACAACATGAGCAACATAACATAATATAAATTTAACTTAAGCTTCCATTCTTAATTTTCCAGAAAATCTGTAACTATTGCATCCAAATTCTTAGGCAGCTAACACATCCAGAGCTTGATCAGTGAAACGTCTATTTACCTGCACAATCACTATGGACTGCCCCATAAAATAGGAGACACCCAATAATGCATTAACACACATGGGTCAGACTATTGTCTGGTATGAGTAACCTACCTGCAAGCATATTCTCATCTTAATTTCATTTTATTTAAGTACTTTACATGAATAAGGAAACCAATATCATCACTGTGCATAATTCTGTAAAGCATATATACACTCATGTAAGTGCAAACTGATTATGTATGGTTTTAAGCAATTTAACTTAGAGAAAAATAATCATAAAACTCAACAATAAACATCATAGCCTTCCAATACAAGCACTAGTTCAACCATCAAGTCCCCTCTTCAATTTTTACTGGACATCGGGATTTTCACCCAAGCCTTATTTGACCCTATCTTTATTATTCATTATCCAGTGTCAGTTTAAGGTCTTTAGCTACTTTCTCATATTATAACACACATTGCCTGGGACAATCTCTGTTAACTCAGCACACTCAGGCCCCTGGGTATAAACATACCATGTGTGAGCTTGCAATTTTCCCTTGCCAAGCCCTCTTTTGTAGCCCTAAGATCCATAGTCCTTATTTTAAATTACTAAGTGTTATTTTCCCCTTTCTTTTTTTTCTTAACTGTGCTAATCTCTTTTGCAGGTCATACTTTCAATCAGAAGGGAAAAATAATAATAATAATAAACATTTCACCCAATCATACATTCATTCAGAGATGTATAAATCATGCAAAGGGATATGGTCACTTAGCAGGTTATTTTTTTACCTATGGGTTCTAGTGGGTCATCTCATTTGGTTCAACCATCAAGTCCCCTCTTCAATTTTTACTGGCCATCAAGATTTTCACCCAAGCCTTATTTGACCCTATCTTTATTATTCATTATCCAGTGTCAGTTTAAGGTCTTTAGCTACTTTCTCATATTATAACACACATTGCCTGGGACAAATCTCTGTTAACCCAGCACACTTAGGCCCCTGGGTATAAACATACCATGTGTGAGCTTTGCAATTTTCCCTTGCCAAGCCTTCTTTTGTAGCCCTAAGATCCATAGTCCTTAGTTTAAATTACTAATGTTATTTTTCCCTTCTTTTTTTTTTCTTAACTGTGCTAATCTCTTTTGCAGGTCATACTTTCAATCAGAAGGGAAAAATAATAATAATAAACATTTCACCCAATCATACATTCATTCAGAGATGTATAAATCATGTTCTCAGAAACAAGTATCTAATCATGCAAAGGGATATGGTCAATTAGCAGGTTATTTTTTTACCTATGGGTTCTAGTGGGTCAGATCATAAACATATGGTCCTACTTAGTTTTTCTGGATACCTTCTCTTTTTTTTCCCTTTTACCTCTAGTTTAATCAGATCTTCATTAATTTCCAAATCTGGCTAAACCACAAGTATAATCTATAATTTGGGAGATTCATAAAATCATAGAAGCTCAGCACATGTATCACATTGCACTTATATATATATATATATATATATATATTTCCAATTTAATATGAGGCATAAGCAACAACACAATGTTGCCACCCCATATTTCTTTTCATTTTAGACCATATATTTACCACCCAAATCCTGGAATTTAAATGAGCATTTTTAAAGAAAGAAACCCATAAAAGAAATCACTTCATTTCAAGGTTAATCCATAATCAGATAATCATCTTAAAACATGAGGCATCAGACTCTTTTACTTTGAATAAATCATTATGCAGAATTTTGTACTTAAATGAATCATTCACATACCAAAAACACCAAATCATAAAATGAACACAGCTTGCAAAATAAAACATAAAACCAATTAGGCTGCCTCAATATTCAGGACTTGATGCCAAGTTTTTCAGTGAGGTTACTCACATTAATTTCTTTTCCTAAGCCTTCCTTTTCCCTTTGATCCTCTACTTCCTCTTAACTCTAATGGTCAGTGCTCTTCATTGCCTCTGGTTTATATCTTTATTGCTACTTTTTTTTTAAAAAATGGTGACAGACCTCACTATCCTTAAGCCTTCTTATACTAGACCCTGGCTGCCTCTAGGGTTTTAGAAAATTACCCAATGTCAGTTTTACCCCATTAATATGATCTGCCTTTAGTCTTAATTCAAATGAAAGAAGAAAAAGGGTATGTGGTCCTCATTATATTTTCAGAAAAATAAAACTTACTCTTTTAATTCTACCCCGGGTCAAGTTATATGCATGACTAAATTTACCTAAGCAAAAGAATTACTGAAAATAGCTAAAGTGTTTATTTAAAGATCCATACTATTTCCATGCAAGCCTTGTCTTCTACCAGCAGTACTTGCCTGTGTACATGCATATCATATGTAAACTTATTTTTATCTAAGTCTTTTTATTTTTCTTCCTTTTATTTTTAAATAATTTTTACTATCTAACATTTCTACAGGTATTATTATTATTTCCACCTATGTTTATTTTCTTTTATACCAACTTATTAAAGACATAATCATGTCTTCCATACTATATATATATATATTCCTTAATTATTTTTCCTAATTTATACATTGATTTTTGACTATTTTCATTATGCAGAGAAGTGTGTGTATGTGTGTGCACTACCTTATGTACACATCCATATTCAAACAATACACTTGCAACAGTTTATTTTTTCTATGCAAAAATTTTGAGCAAACATGAACCAATTTAAATCATAAAACTTGTTTATAAAATCAGGGTTATCACATATACCCCTCCTTTTGGGAATTATGACCAATAATTCTTTCATACTTAATTCAAATATCATCAATCCAGAAAATCAATCATCTTCTTAACCAATAACTTAATCAAACTCTATGCATATCAAGATAAAAATTCATAATGCATAATCAATCAAAACATTCATCAAAATAGTTATATTTTACCTTTTATTTAACCAAACAGTTGTGGATAATCATTTTTGATTTTATCTTCCACCTCCCATGTGCAATCATTTGGGTCAAGACTCCATTGCACTTTCACTAATTTTATTTCTTTGTTTCTCAATTTCTTGATCTCTCTAGCTACTATGCCTACTGGCACTTTTTCATACACCATTCTGGGATTAATCTGTACTTCCTCAGGAGATTTTAGAATTGTTTCTTTATCATGAACCCATCTCCTTAACTGAGATATATGAAAAACATCATGCATTGCTCTCATTTCCTCTGGCAGTTCTAAATTATAGGCTACATTTCCAATTCTTTCTAGAATTTTATATGGCCCTATATATCTTGGAATCAACTTTCCTTGTTTCCCAAATCTCAAAATCTTTTTCATGGGTGATATTTTAATAAATACATAATCCCCAACATCATATTGCACTGCTTTTCTCTTCTGATCAGCATATTTCTTTTGCCTGCCTTGGGCAGAGGCAATTCTTCTCCTGATCAAAGCTATCTTTTCAAAAGTCTCTTTTACATTTTCTGGTCCTAAGACCACCTTCTCCCCAGATTCAATCCAACTTGAGGGTGATAAACATGGCCTACCATAGAGTGCTTCAAAGGGTGCCATGCCTATGCTCTTGTGATAGCTATTGTTGTATGCAAATTCTGCTAGAAATATGTGATCTTCCCAGCTTCCTCCCCAATCCAGTACACATGCCCTCAACATGTCTTCGAGCAATTTATTCACAATTTTTGTTTGACCATCAGATTGAGGGTGATATGCTGTGCTCAAGCATAAATCAGTCCCCATTGCTTTGTGAAAACTTTCCCAAAATTTTGAAGTGAAGATGGTATCTCTATCACTCACTATGGTTTTTGGTATTCCATGCAATCTAACTACTTCTTTAATAAATAATTGAGCTAATGTGCATGCATTCCTTTCTGATTTTACAGGTATGAAATGAGCTGATTTAGTTAGCCTATCAACTACAACCAAAATACTATCATTTCCTCTCCTAGTTTTAGGCAAACCATCAATGAAATCCATTGATATATCTTCCCATTTCCACTGTGGTATTTGTAAAGGTTGAAGCATCCCTGAAGGTCTTTGGTATTCAGCTTTTACCTGTTGACAAACCATGCACTTAGACACATAAGTTGCCACTGCACTCTTCATACCTTTCCACCAATAATCTCTCTTGAGGTTATGATACATTCTTATGCTTCCTGGATGTATGGTATATTTACTTTTATGATAAGCATCCAATATTTCTTGCTTCAATTCATCAATGGCAGGAACACATATTCTTTTTCTTTTCTCCAATTGGCCTTGTTTATTCAACTGAAAACCTTCCACTGCCTCTCCATTTAATATCTAAGTTTTCTTCTCAAATAAAAATGGATCTTGGTCTTGTAACTTTTCAACTTTAGATTTTGATTCTGACCCCAAAGTAATAAAGCTTAACCTTCCCATCTCTACATTCTCAATACATATGCTCATATTTTCTACACTTCCACTTTCTACTTCTGAGTCAATCAATAGTGATAGAGTGTTAAGCTCTTCTATCATTAACCTAGCTACATTAACATGCTGAACTAAGGGAAGCCTTGATAGGCAAGGAATATAAGATCCAAAAGTTCGTAAGTAGTTTATCGGAGTATAAAAGAACTACCCAAAGTTGGAGAAGATAGCATACTACTTGTCGATTGCTTTGAGGAAGCTATGGCCATACATCGAAGCTCACCCGATAGAAGTGCTTGCCGATCAGCTGCTAAGGGAAGTACTTCATTGACCCATAACCTTGGGAAGATTGTTAAAGTGGAATTCCAAGCCAAGTCAATACGACATAATGTACCATACTAGAAAGGCAATATGAGCACATGCATTCACTGATTTCATTGTTGAATTCACCATTCAGGATGGAGAAGAGGTGGAAGATACGGTCCAATTTTCCTAGTGGAAGTTATACATCGATGGATCTTTTAATGAAGAATAATATGTTATGCATAAAGCTAGAGTTACCAATAATGAAAAAAAAGGTTGAATATGAAGCATTGATTGTGGGACCTAAGCTAGCAAAAGAACTAAAGGTCAAGGCACTGCATATATTCAGCGACTACTTAGTGGTGGTCTGCCAAGTCAAGAAGGAATCTCAAGATAAGGAGTAAGATTTGCCTATTACCTTACAAAGACACTAAAGCTATTGAAAAATATTAAACATTATACAATCACCTACACACCCTAAGAAGAGTATACAAAAGTTGATTCACTAGCCAAGCTAGCAAGCTCTAGGCATGTGCAATTTATACGACTTGTTCCAGTAGAGGTTTTATTGGTTCTGAGCTTTGACCACATGAAAGCCGATCAGATGTTGGAGGCCAAGGAAGAAAAGGATTCACGCATGACTCCAATTAAATATTATTTTTTGAAGGGAACTATATCAAATGGTAGGAATGAGTGGCACAAAGTCCATCATAGAGTACCATGATTCAAAATGTAAGGATTGTTGTATAAGACAGGTTTATTAATCCTCTATCATGGTGTATCAACAAAGATGAAGTTAAGAAGATCCTTTCGATGCATACAAAGGAAGTTATGGTGATCACATAGAAAGGCAAACTTTGGCAAAGAAGATATTTCATTATGGATGCGTTTGGCTGACATTCAACCGAGATGTAGTTGATTATACAAAATGAGGTTCTAAAGGTTCATAAAAATACTGAAAGCAACATCTACAAAGCTTATGCAAATGGTTAGCCAGTAGCGATTTATGGCTTGGGAAATTAATATAATTGGCATGCTACCGATATTGAAGAGAAGAGCTATGTGCCCATTTTTGTTGTGGACTACTTCATAAAGTAGGCTAAAGCAGAACCACTAGCCACCATCATAATGAAGAAAGTGATCAACTTTGTGGTAAAGAACATCATACTCAGATTTGGAGTCTTACAAAAAATCACTACTAGCACTGGAACTCAATTCGAGAGTACAGAGTTTAAAGACTTTTGTAACTAGTCCCGAATCACAAAAAGATTTTTGGTAGTATCATACCCACAAGCAAATAGATAGGTGGAAGAGGTAACAATGACCATCAAATCCATCCTAAAGAAACGATTGATGAAAGCTAAGGGAAACTAGGTATATGAGTTACCACTAGCATCGTAGGCTTATAGAATGACCCATAAGTCCATAAGTTAGTGTGCTTATTCACTTTGGCCTATGGAGTTGAGGTAATGACTCCAACAGAGTTGGAAATCCCTTCCTATTGATGAAAGTACTATGATCCTATGATAAACAAGGAACTCTTGCTTGAATATCTCAACTAGACCAATGAAAAATGTGAAGAGGCTAAACTAAGGGCAGTTACTCACTATAAAAGAGTAGTGTAACAACCCTGTTGTTAATTACCTAATTAATTACGATTAATTGTGGTTAATTAATAATTATTGAGATTTTGTAATATAAATTATGAAATTAAAATTTGTTTTAAATAATTGTTTTGATTATCAGTTCTTAGCATATGATAACTGAAATAAATTATTAGTAACAAAATAAATTTTGAATTGTAAAATTAGAATTCGGTTAGAATATGTAATTAATTTGAATCATTTTTTTAAAAGAGAATTTGGAGATATTTACTTGTTAAATTATTCAATCATTGATTTGCAAATTTGAGAAGTATATTAACTAATATTTCTTTAATTAGTCAATTGAAGTTGCGATTCTTATAAATCAAATGTAAAATATAATTTTATACTTATCAATGATTATTGTATGAAATTTTTAATTTTTTAGTGTTAAATGATAAAATACATAGTTTAAATAAGTAAGACTTCTATATCAAAAGAAGAAGCTAATAAAAATAATTGTTTAACGAAAAAGTGTTGTTTTTTAAATGCAATAAGAATATAGAATTAGTAACACTTCTATTTATGAGTTTAATTTGTTACTCTTTGTTATTGGATCCCTTTTGGCCCAAATAAAAGAAATTAGAAAAAGGAACAAAATTAGTTCAAAGTCCTTCTCATTTTGATTTCTGTCAATACATGTGAACATAAAAACATTCCTCTTTCAAACCCAAGAGCCAATTTTCCCAAATCAAAAACTAAAATCAATGGGTTTTTTCTTGAATTTAGTAGAAAAAACTTTTGGTAATCTTCTCTATCTTCTTATATGATTAAATCATTGATTAAAATCCATTTTGATCTAGGGTTGCAACCTTTCTCTTTATATTTGCTGAAAATAAATTAGGAATGGTTGATATGATTGTATTATGGGTTCTAGAGAGCCATCGCAAGGGAAAAGGTGAGTTAATCACTCACATATTTATTTCTAAACCTTTGTCTCTAACATAATTATTAAATGATTTATTGATTGAATTGTTTGCAAATTTGGTATAAACTTGGGTGATTATTGTGTTGTTTGCTGAAAATTTCTTAGGGATATCGATGTAGTAAAACAGCGATATCTTGATGTATAATGATCCGAATTGGCTCAACCCTTTTGTGGTAGAAAATTATTTAAATAAGCTAAAAAAATTATTTTGATCATTTTTTTGAAATAATGTATTTAATAGGGCTTAAATTGAGTTTGAAACTGATGTTATAGCACGGCCATATAAAAAATTTCTAAGTTAATACCCAATAGTAAAATGGACATAACTTTTGACCAGTGAATCCAATTGTATTGAACCTTTTCGCAATGGAAAGATGATTCCAGAAGGAAGAACGTTAATTCTGATCACTTTCTCGTATTTTGAAGATTTCTAGGTCGAAATCGGGTTTTTACAGAATAATAGCCTCTGCCCTATCAAATTTTTTAAGCTAAACATTGTTAGTAATTTAAGCATAACCTTTCCATTTATTATCGGATTTTGATATTTTAATGTTATAGAAAGCTTATTTTTTGGGTGACAATTTTGTTTGGATTAAGCAAATTTTGAGCATTGCTTGATCTATATTCTGTTGCAAACCTTTAGCTTTGTCACTTTGAAATTTACATTCTTTTACTTACTTTCTTACTTGGTTGCTGCATTTTAAATTATATGTTAGGTTTACCAAACATATGTATATCAATGATGTGTGTGTGTGTTTCGATATAAATATGGTTTGAAGAAATGTACTTTTACAAAACAAAGTATTATAATTCACCGGTTCAAATAAATTTTCACACCAAATCAAATTCTTATATAAATGATTTTAACAGATAGATACTTACATATAATGTTGTTATTATAAAAGGATTACGGATTTGGAAATGTGGTTTTGTGAAAATATGAATCTAAATTCATTTCTAAATAAAATGGATTTTACACTAGAGTGGATTTGGAAGAGAAATAAAAGTGTTTTTATTAAATAAATTGATTATGAATATGATTTTGAGAATAGTGTTGACTAAATGAAAATTTGAGATAACATTGAGTATAGATGTGAAATGTTGGAATAAATAGAGTTATGGAATATTTTAACCAATAAGTGAATATTTTACTTAAGTTAAATAATAAATGGGTTTATGGAAAATTATGTAATTATTTATAAACAATAAACTCAAAGTGATAAATTTTTTGAGAACCTTAACTCTATAATTTGGGAAGCATTAATAATTATCTTACAAAAATCAATTGGTTTAAATGTATTCAAATAATGCTTCATCGGATATGGTACAACTCAGTGAATAGAATGTTTGAGTGGAATTTACAAACCCATTAGTGATTACTTGAATTTTATGGGGAAGTATGGGATGCCTTAGTTAAATTCCTATTAGCACTTTGGGAGTGTATTTAACACTTTAGATTTGTATTCTCTTCTGATGTGTGATAAGTGGTTGCTAGATCCTTAAGAGAACGTAATTCAGGTTTTCCAGTGGTATCTGTATTAAGTGATACTTACTAGCTTTTAGCAAATACTTAGATTTACCATAAGGTATGGGACATATTGGTTAAGTTCTAGTGATTACTGAAGGTGATAGCATTTGGCATCTTACAGTTTACTCTCTTTTAGTATGCGGCAAGTTGTTGTAGATCCTTAGAAAGTTTACTCCTGTATTTCTTATCAAGTGTAATAATCTAGAATAAATCTGATACATTCGGTCATGTCTACTATCCTTAAGATCATCCTATGATTCTGTGATTCCCGTCCTATATACAATCCCCGGTATCGAATTGGTTTGTATGATACCAAATTGTATATTTGTTTGCTATAGGGCCTGAGTACGACCATGCGATCGTTTTGAGTAAGATCTCTTGGATTCTGGATATTTGGATTCTATGACTATTCTTTGTTCGTGAAATAAATATATATTCTTGGGTCTTGTATTCATGAAATAAATATATATTCTTATGTCTTGTGTTAGTGAAATAAATATATATTCTTGTATCTTGTGTTTGTGAAATAAATATTTCTTCTTGTGTCTTATGATGGATGTTAAATTAAGTTAATTCTATTATTCTGTGTTTAGTGACTAGTCCATGTCTATGACTTAGACTTATAACCCGGTTCTAAGTTATATTAATTCCCTAACTCGTTATATCCTAGACATCTGTATTTACTATATATTGTATATTCTAGTGTTATATTCTATTCTCACCCTATTGGATATTTGGAGATAATCTGACTCGGGTGTTATTTTACCGAGGTCAGGCAGACACTTTTAGGTTATAGGATGAGTAAACCTATAGATGGTTTGGGCTAGCAAGGAGATAAACATTTTTGACTTTTTATTTTATCTCATTTAGGAATATAGTGAATATGTTTATAAGATGTACAATTGAGATTGGAGAATTGTAAAACTTGTATATTGATTGAGTTTAGTATTTCATTTTGTAAACTCAAAATTTGTATATGTGTAAGTTAAGATTTTTATTCCGTTATGATCTGCGACTGATGTTTATGTGATATATTGTTTTGATTTTGAGAAATCGATGTGTTTACTACTTTTTATTAATATTATGCACGTCAAACTTCAGTTTGGATATTAAGTGAAAAGGTATAAATGGCGTGTTAGTGTTAGTACGAAGATATATTCACATTTGATATCCCTTAACAGGCCGTATTATCCGGATTAGCAGATGACATTACTTGTATTGTTCTTTGCTAATTGGGTTATCGTGGTGGGGTCGTTACAAGTAGTAAGGCATTTTAATGCCAAGTTCAACAACCATACCTTTGAGGTAGGGGAGCTTATTTTGAAATAAGTCCTCCCTGGTATAGATGTATTTGGTTCGAGCCGGGAAGGTCCCTATGTGATTGAATGGATGCTTGGAGATGGAATTTTCATGTAACTTTCAAGCTATCGATTGTTTGTGGAATTCCAATTCTACAGGCGTGGAATTATGGGAACTTAGATATTATTTCTCTTATATATTTTTTAATTTATTTTCTACAAATAATTCACCTTAATTGACAAAGGGAAGTGTAATAAGGCAGAACATGCCATTTCCTTTGTTTATAAATAAAGTTGGCATTTGGAACCAATGGAACCATGTTCTTATAAGTTAAACTTTGTGATGGATCATTAGAAGTGTAATATGGACTCGAAGATAGGTATCAACTAACTCCTTTGACTCATGATCGGGTTTGGGACCATAATCACATTGGAGTCAATCAAATAACTTGCTCTTATCCCTTCGATCTTTGACTAATGTCTAGAGATAGGCAAAGTAAACTAGGGATGCCTAGAGTTAGGCATCGAAACACTAGTTCCCGGAGATAAGAACCATTGTACAATCGAAGATTTCACGACTACATTTACAACCCGACGAGACATGTTTGATCGAAGATAAACGATGATAGTCGACAAGTGATTTCGATCAATTCCCAGAGATAGGCAAGGTTAGAGATGGATGGTCGAAGGTAAGCATATGAAATACTGATCCTCGGAGATAGGGATCGGTGGATGATTTAACCTTTTACAAGTACAGCCACACTTATGGCATGGCGAGCCATGCTCGACCAAAGATAAGTGATGATGGTCAATGAACATATTCAATTAATGCCCAAAGATAAGCAAGATCGAAATTTGAAGTAAAGATAGATGCCCAAAATGTTTTTTCCTAGAGATAAGAATGATATGAGGCTAAATGCTTTAATGACTATGACCTTGCTCACGATTGGGTGGAACATGAATAGAGATAAACCTTGTTAGCCATGGAGTTGGCCTAATGAAGATAGTTTTGTTTAGCTAAGAAGTAAATACTTTGGTAATGATAAACATATGTGAATAAAATAATATTTTTTAGAAATTGTAGAGATTTATTTATACTATAGAGTTATATAGTAAATAGTGGCATTGCATAGACATAGGCTTGTATAATACAAATTTATTTGAATTATATATGAATAGTATTTTATATGTAGGAAGATATATAGCCAAGTAAAACAGAAAGTACATCATGTAAATGTGGTAAAGATTATATAGAAAAACAGCCTTCTAATTACATCAACTCTTTGTAAGAGAGATGTAGTAGACGCTTATGCATAATGTTGGCCGATATGTAAAAAAAAGCAAAAGTACATCAAAAGACAAAAAGAAACTATATTCCCAAAAACTGAGCCCCCTATTTCTTCTTCCCTCGCTTGCTACTCTTGAGATTAAGCTTCGCAAGATGCCTCTTTGAACCCTTCCTTTCCTGGACCTTCTTTTTCTTTGGAGTGCTTCCATCAGAAGAGGCATACTCTTCCTCAATGGTTAAAGTGATAGGGTATTCAGGCGTGTCGAAAGAAGGATCGGAAGATTTTGAAGGTTCATCAAAACTACGACCTTTGGGTTGCTTGATTTTCAAAGGGAGAAGCTTATAAATAGGGCTTGGTTTCCCAGAGCCAATGGTAGACTTTTCGTCCTAACTCAAGCTTGACTTTGATTCTCTGTCACGCTTCAATATCTCTGCTATTGCAATGTGATAATTTGGGTCCTTTACGTGACCTCTTCCTTCTAGGAATGATTGATGTCCTCCATTCCTTCTAATGCCCCTATTTTCCAAGAGTCTAGACCGTGGTCAAAGATAGAGGGAGCTGGGATTATTGCCTCTGTGACAATGGAGGTTAAGATGGTAGATATAACACTCGGAGCTAGGCTTTGAGTAGTTGGTGGTAGAGGAGGTAGCGATGAATGACCTGTAACTTAGGAGATGGAATAATATAAATTAATTACGTCCTATGGCAAGAGTTGAAGTTTTTGGAAGACCAGAGAGATGAGAGAAATACCTTTGCTTGGTGAAGTTTCCTTGGTTAAGGACTTGATGATTTCACCCTCTTCGGTAGAAGATTTAGATGGTTGAATAGTCGGAGGAGGAGAATGAGGAGCATCAGCGCTTGACACGGTTGGGATAGGAGTTTAGTAAGGGAACACTTAAAGTGGCCGCCGTAGAAGCTGTAATCTACATTGCATGCTCTTTTGATTCAGGAGTAGAAGATTTCTTTTTAAAGGCTAGCGAGCTTTTATCCTAAATCTATAATAGTTTTATTAATGAACAGAAAAATAGTACAAGAGAACATAAGGTAGATAAAGGAAAAATAACAAGAAAAAAGCAGAACATGCACCAAGATAAAATGTAGATAACAAAAGGAAAAATACTACTAGGAAATAGAAGAATTGTCTTCTTTGTCGATACGAGTGATATCACTAGCACAAATGATAGAAAATCTTATCTTGTGAAAGAGAGCAGCATCGGTAGATATATCTAAGTTGAAGATTCACTTATTTCTTTCATGCCAAATCTTAACCACAAATTTTTTGAGGATCAATAAAATCATCCTATTGTTGGTATCCTTGAATCTTGATATTTTGAAAAATCGATAACCATTCATTATTCAAGAGTCTATAATGTTGGGAGAAATTGAATTCAGACAAGAGCTTAGCTATAGGTTATATACATAGAACTTTCAAAGTATATATGGGACATTGTTTCAAGATCTGGTTGGCATGGGATACAACACATATCAGTGAGAAGGCCAAGAGAGTAGAGCCTGACACACATCAGAAGAGAATTATTCATGATTTTCCAAAGCTAAAAATTATTCCTAGTTGTTCCAAATTTATTCCATATCCTTTTGCACCATAGATTGAGATTGGGATTAGAGATATAATAGAGTGTTGTTTATTTAGTTGAGTCCAAGGTATACCTTCCTAGAGCATGTTATATTGAATGGTCATCGGTGTACTCTATAGCAATCTGACCCTGAAACAACGAGAATAGGGTAATATAATTCAACCATTTTGAATGTGGTCAGTGGCTAAGACATTGTCAGGTATTCCTATGGCCAACTATTCATTGTATGTGAGGATATTATTAAGAATGACACCATGATTGGCCCAAGGAGTGTCCCAAAAAAGGTCTGTCTATGACTTTGCAACATTATGCCTAATGAGAGGAAGGATCATAGGTCTTAGGTTAAGCAAGCTCCTCCATACCTTGCTAGTGGAAACTGGAATGTCCATTGCCTACAATCTTTTATTCTTCAATTGGTATTTAAGCATCCAAAGAACCCATAAGGAGGATCTATCTAGTAAGTAAAGTATTCAAGTGCTTTGAAGTAGCAAGCATATTTCATGTTCCAAGGTTGATAATGCTACTTTACTTAAATTAGACATGAGTTTCTTTGGAAGAATAATTTTTTTTGAATAATATGAGATCACAGTAGTGCCTACGGAGGAAATAATTGTCAGTCTTCTAACCCGTGATATAAGATGAGATGGCCATGATGAGATTTTGGATATAATATTTTCAATGAGAGGAATACACTTATTAGTAGTGATTCCAAAAGATGTGAGAGGAATGCCAAGATAAACTGAGTTAGGAGGCATTACAGCAATTTCAGAGAGCTATAGCAAGTAGTGTATTGACTTTTAGATAGATATTGGATTTAGAGTAGTTTGTAGGAAGAACGGAAAAATGATGAAAGACGGAGAGTGTGCTTTTAATGGTGGAGATATTTTGAGGTTCGGGCTTGGAGAAAATTAATAGACCATTGGCAAACATCAGACAACAAACTTTTGGATCCCTACACTTTGGGTATAGAGTGAGAGTTTTCCGTTGAATTTGTTTTTAAAGAAAGCAAGTAAGAAGCTCCATGATTATGATAAATAAGTATGTAGAAATGGGATCACCATGCCTGATCCTATGTCAGGAAGAGAAATTACCTTCTAGAATGCCACTAATATATAAGGAGAATTTGGCAGTGGATATACATGCAAAAATTCAAGCAACTAAGGGCTCATGAAGAATCATTTTGATCATAATGTAAATGGGTGATAACTAGCTAGCAAAGTCAAAAGCTCTCCGAATGTCTAGCTTTATCATAAATCTTGGTGGTATATTCTTGGTATTATATCCTTTAAGAAACTCATGGGCCAAGAAAATTTTACGAAGTATAACGCTTTTTGGCAAGTAAGCAGCTTGGTTCTTGGAGCGCTGTTTTCAGTCTATTTGCCATTATTTTTGTAATCACAATGTAAATGACAAGGGAGTAGGAAATGGGACTGTAATATTGAACTGAGGTAGGGTTGTCTATCTTGGGTATCATGGCAAAATTGGTTGAGTTTATACCTCCTAGCAGTTTACTAGTGTTAAAAAGTGATGGATGGCTTTGATAAATGATGAGTTAATAATAGACCAGGATTGAGTGAAGTAAAATGAGTTGAAACCATATGGTCAACCCATACTTGTAGAATTTAAACCAAAAGGATCATCTTTGATTTCATTGCCTAAGATGATAGATATTAGAGATATGGCTTCTAGATTAGAGATTATAGGGAGAGAAACTTCATGTAAATTCTCTAGTATAATGGTCTTGGGAATATGATAGTTGAAACAGCCAGTAAAGTAGGTAATCAATGCATTGATGATGTCAGTAGGATTAGAGTGGGTGTCCCTTGCAAGTCAGATATGGACATAATCCTAGCTTTGTTGTTTTTGATCTTGAAAGAGGAATGAAAAAACTGTGCATTTCTGTCTCCGTCAAAAAAGAAGTTTTTCCTAACTTCTATTTTAGGACTTGTAGTTCATTGTGTAAAGCATTAATTAATTCAATTTTCATACCATGTTCAATCTCAAAGAGAGATAGTTCTTTAGGGAAGGAAAGCATTCCGGATTGAATTGCCTCGATTTCTTTTCTGGCTGTAGATTTTTGTGCACCATTACCGGATTCATTTTTGGCCCATGTCCTCAAACTATTTTTTGTGTTTCTATGCTAACCTTTAAGCTTGTACATAGGGTTTCCATGAGTATTGGTGGACCATTCCTATGATACAATATTTAGAAAAAAGGATGTTTAGTCCAAAAGTTAAAAAAAATTAATGAGGGAACCATTTATTAATAACCACCTTCTATACAAGGATTTAGGTGTTATGATAAGAGATAGCAGGGTTTCGAATATGGACATAGAGGGAAGGCCAAAGGGATAGAGTAGGAAGGATAAAGTAACTATGATCAATCTTGGAGAAAGTCCTTCTAGTACCAGTTTCTTATTATTCCATATGTATAGAGGGATGGAGGAAGTGATGTTATGAAGCTTAGAGAGATGTATAGAGGTATTAAGAGGGGAAATATCATTGATGGAGAGAAGATAGCTGCCAGACTTTTATGTGGAACTGCTTGTGCAGTTGAAATCACCAAGATAGAGTCAAGGGATTGCGGAGGACTTAAGAGAAGGAATAATATCTAGGAGGACTTCTCTCTGGCATAGATATAAGTAGTTTGGAGGATTTGAGAGGTGGGGATGCGAGTGATATTTAAATGTAGGAGTTGAGGGTGTTTAGAAGTGGAAGTAACACGATAAATAAGAGGAGTCCACATCTCAATACTTCTACTACATGAGCTTCTTTGAGATTGTCAACATATTGCCAACTGCTACTGATATGATTACAAGCTTATTTATAAGAGAGTCATTGAGCTTTGTTTCAAGTATGCCAATCATATGAATTTGATGATTGTTGATCAAGTCCTTTATTTCATTTTGCTCGATAATAGAATAAGCTCCCCTAATGGTCCAAGCTGCCATAGAGTCAAGCATGATTGTTTGATATTTTGGATTTAACTGGAGCATTTACCTTTTGGATCTGGTGGAGATAGTTGTCGATTGATCACTAATCGTCTCTTTTGTGTTTTTGAAGAGTTATTTTATACCATAATCTTTTCCATTGTCATAGTCTAAAATTGAATGAGTTTAAGGTTCAGACTTTTTTTTCTTCTTTTTCTTCTTCTGTTTTGGTGTTACTTCTTTGTTTTGGTTTCCATTTACAATGGACAAAGATATATCTTCTAGGAGAGATCGATCAACATAGGAAGAATTCATGGGAGTAATAATTTTACTAAGATCTGGATTAATGTTTAGGATATTAGAATGATGGTTAAGGTCTAGATTGGAGATCAGAATGTTCAAGATGAATGGAATAGAAAGACCTAGGTTAATGGTTGTATAAGGGTTGGACAGAGGTGCAAAGGATAGCTTGTAGAAGGATAGAATATTTAAGATAGGAGGAATTGTGATACAATTATCTAGGGATAAAATTGAACAGTTGATAGACAGTGTATTATTGGAGTGTTCGCTGATGTATAAAGTTTCCGGTGTACTAGGAAAAGAGAAGCTAGAAAAAGTGTTATTAGAGGTGTGAACATGATTGGGAACTGTAAGGCAAGGATCAAGAATGGTGAAGTATGCGTGCTTTTTAGGTTGAAAAGCGTGAACATTATGATCCTTCTGATCATCAGACATGGATTGGTATGGATATTATTTAAAGGGGAATTTCACTAGAAGGACAAACTTTGTAGTCCAATTAGTTTCTAGGACTCATATCCATAAAAATTAATTTCAAGGCCAAAGTCAGCAGAGTAATTACTTTTAAGGACCAAGTGAACAGTCTAATTACTTTGAAGGATATAATTTCATAGGTTTTTAGACCTTAAAAAAAATTATTTTGCATTTTGTCCTTAAAAGTAATTATTTTTGTTGTGTGTCCTAGAAAATTATTGCATTTGCTAAAGAGGCTCTTATCGATAATTTCCACTTATTTAAATTGGTGTGTATGTGCACATGTACAGGAATATGTCCAGCGGTGCTATTAATAGTAGGAAGTTGGGTGGATTTTTTTGGGTAAGGTTCAGCAGGACTATTATCATAGATGTGGGGTGCAATATTTGATGTACTTGTTGAATTGATGATGTTAATTCATCAATATTAGAAGGGATGCATTTTTAGTTGCATAAGTATCAGTTGGTACCATGTTTATAGGTATATGCACATTGATACCTAACACATTACATATTTCAAAGGGATGCCTACCTAGGACTGATTGATTGGCTGAGCCTAACTCGATCCTTTTGAGCCATCCACCTCCAAGTTACTCATATTTTGGACATCCGTAGTTTCCTTGATCAAATTACTACACTTCTTTCTCTCCTATTTTTTAAGTATATATCCTATGATCTTGTAACTCATTGTTACTGGTCTGTTTAACATCTGAAACTAGTACCTCTTTCTCACCAAGGAACTCAACAGTCATATGGCCAAAACATTTGCAAATAGTACAGAACCTAGATGTCCAATAATATTCAATTGTCACCCTTGAATTGTTATCTCCATATACAATATAATCATGCTGCTTTCTCTTAGGATTGATTTCTACTAGGCATTTAGCATACTCAAATCTACTTAACTTTTCAGTGGCATCATTAAAAAAAATATCAATTTACCAACATGAAGGCTAGCAAGTTAATTCTAGTTCATGTTATAAGTGGGATGTCATACATATGAATTCATATAGGAACCGTTTGCACCAAAACTAGTCACAAACACCAAATCATAGATGAAAGCACCAACTACAGTCACAGATCATAGATAGGATATATGAAGAGGATATAAATATGAAGAAAAACTAAAAATTAAAAAAAATCAGTAAAAAATGAGATTTATAGTGGTACAACGTTGTAACCTACATCCACTTTGAAGAGTTTGCTGGTTATTGATGATTCTCAATTAATTTACAATAGTACAATTGATAGCATTTAAGCTAAGTGGAGTTTCAGTAGAGTAACGATGTAGAAGAGCCAAAAAGTCCCTTTTCTATAGGCGTAGGAGCGCTATTTATAGGTCTAGATATGAAAATATCTCCCTCAAAGCTCAGAATACCTCTTCTCACATGTAGGTGGGCCCACTAGGTTTGATCAGGGCATGTTTCGGATCAATCCCTATACACTTTATATGAATCAAAATAACGGCCAAATGGAGCTATAATCAATCATGATGGTTCTTCCAGTGATAAGGATGCTCCTGTCAAAATCTCACAACATTTAGATATACAATTTTTGAGTTATGATAGATCCAAAATTGGATTTGCAAGTTGGCTGAGTATTTCATATCGATCTATGTGTGTCGACACCTTTCCTATCGATGACATGGCATGAGAATTTATGAGAGAACCATATTTCATACTTGTTGACCACTTCCTTTGGTTCGACCCATTCCTTCATGTCCATCTGGCACTCTACTCTTAATATCGATCAATGTCCTCACCCTCATATGGATCAAATCGTCATTGGTTCGTATCGATCATTTGACCGGTTGACATGAAATATATAGAAATGGAACTGATATGAAGTAGGAAAAAACTCGGATCGATCCCTATGTACTTTGTATCGATGCTTGGTTTGTGGCTTCATATTGATGCTTGGTTTGTGGCTTCATATCGATCAATTGACTAACCGATACGAAACATGTTGGAGTGGGATTGATATGAAGTGGGTGATTATGGAATGGTTCGATACGATGCACATGGATACGAAGGGAATGGACTAGAAGTATATGGATATTGATTGACCCATGACTCTGACCTGAAGTAGCTACTTCCTTGAACCCAAGTAAACCCTCCAGTGACTCGAAGCAAGTGCCGAGATGACCCAAAGTGGTTGCGGAGCCCTCGTAACTATACCAATCCATCAAAGACCCAAAGCACACCCTTCTCCAACCTAAAGTAACCTGCCTGAAAACCCGAAGCAGCCTCAAAGGTGACTCGAAGCAAACTCCAAACAACGCGAAGTAAATCGACTTTTCTCGAAGCCCATTTTTAAGTATCCTGCAGTTCTTTTTCCATCGACTGTGCCGAATCTTGACTACATATTCATGTTTATCATTTGTGATTGATCATTCATTCATTTAGATTAGAATCAAGTCCATGACAATTCAGCTCCATAATTATGCAGTCGATTGGGTTAAATCCGCCTGTACGGTGTCTTGCCAAAAGGCGGGTTAACAGAACTGTTCGAACCATAGGGTATATATTGTTAAAATTTGACTACCAAGAGAAATGATAAACATCATTCCTCTGAGAAATATTGGATTAGATCTTAAGATTTTGATCCTATCTTCATCACAAGAAAATTCAGGGTAAAAATTGTTGCCATCTGATTTGACTTTGAGATTACCTTTTAACTTTCATGCTCTTGGAATATGATTAAACACAAAATAATATGATAAATTACCATCTAGGAAAACTCCTACAAGATGTTCTTTCAAATAGCTAATCCTAACAGAAATAAAAAAGTCTCGTACTTTCAATGCATCTCCAATGCAGCTCGAGTTAAAATCAACGGGAATGAAGCTTCCTGCATTTTTAGGCTTGAAATTGAATAGATTGACCACATTTTAGAAGCAGAGATGAAAGCTGGAGGAGATGAAATAGAGGAAGTTGGGAGGGAAGGGACATAAATACTGGGACAAGGATCGGGTGGTATTGTGATAGGAAGGGTTACATGGCTGAGAGGGGGAGGCGGTAGGATAACATCGGAGCTAAAGTCAATGGGGAGGTGGTCTGGTCATTGGGAAGGTCTGAGGTGGATGGATGGATGAATGGAACATCAGATGTAAGGGAAGGTACAGAAGATAAGGTTGTAGTAGGGTAGGGATGGTGGACATTAATAAAAAAATTTGAAAGAGTTTTTAAAATGGGGTATATGTTTTTGCTTGACCCAATGCAGTGGAACTAGTAAGAGCATCAGTAACGACCTTCCCCGCTATCGCATCCTTTATGACCTAAATAGCTTTGCCTTTTCGAAAGCTGTGATGTCGTCCTCATCCAAGAAATGAGACTTCAATGTCTCTTCAGTTACGCCTTTGCCGGCTACAGCAACTCTTTAGAGAATTTCATCCTAGGAATTGGCTAGTGTGACAATGTAACTATCCTTAGCCAATTCAAATTTTTGTTCTCAATGACATTGGTGAAGGACCGATAGAGGTTAGCATTCATTTCCTTGTTTGCCTTAACTTATTCCACTAACTTAGCTTTTTCTTAATAAGCAGTTTTTATCATACCTTTCATTATTGCATGACCTAAGTATGAGCTCTCGACATTTCCTTTATTAACTCCTTGGAGTGTTTGGTGACTTTAGAGAGCTGTCACTTTCTTGGTAGATTAGACAACTCGATTTTGTAGCCCCTTACAATCCTATCACGATCGTTTCTCTCCGGCTTGAATGATTTGATGAGCATCTAATTGATTCTTTTAACATCAAAGAGGCCTTTGGCTAGCTTCTTACACTCAAACAACTTGTCTGAAAGCTCCTTGACTACATCTACCTTATGATTGGCCTCTTGGCGAATGATATATCTAGGGTAGCATTCAAAATAACTCCTTAAGCAGTAATCATGGCAAGTTTGCATACATCCTAGTGCCGATAGCTATAAATCGACTTATTAGGGGCGGAGGTGGAGCTGCATTAGTTGGAACCTCTTTAGATTTATGGAAGGTAAGAACAATAGTGAATAGGATTGAGTCAACGGATGTTGTTGTCAAGGAGTTTGAGAGTGGGTGCGCTGGTGAGAAACACTAGAATCATACTTGTAACGATCATGGGAATCTTATTTTTTCTCTAAATCACAGTTCTCTTCTCTTCTTCTCAGCGCCTTTGTCTACTCTCGTCATCTTATAGTTCTTTCTCTTTTCTCCTCCTCTTCTCATCTTAAATCTACTAGTATGAGCCGAGATGTTGTGTGCAAGTGTGCAGATTTGATGAGCAGTGCGGGCTCATCCCCAAGTAGAGATAGCTATAGTGATCTCTACCTATAGGACCTAAAAAGAGAAAAGGATATATCAGAATTAAAGAGCTGGAATGAAGAGCAAGTGCAGAGTGTTGGTGTTTATGATCTTAGAAGTGTGTGAAGTGTTGGTATTTGCATAACTACTTTATGGACCATGTTAGGGGAATTTCAAGGATGGGGTTTCATCACCCTCTACAACGAGATCCCCTAATGAGAAGCTAAATCCTTTAGGACTTGCATTAAGAACGTCTTCTAAATTAGCCTCTAGTACCGAAGGCTAAAAGGTTACCGAGTTCACTCAGTAAGCTAAAGATATTCTTCGAAGAGCTTGCAAAAGATGTCACCTCTTTAGTTAATACTAGACTTGGAACAGGGGATGTTTGGAAGACTGATCACCAAGCGCTTCAGTAGACACAGGATATGAGCTGTGTTGCCTTCAGGGAGTGTTGCTCCCAAATGATTCGTTCTTACCTAGGCCATAGTACTCATCGTCGCCATCTTCTTCATTTCTTTCATCCTCTCCCTCTTCTTCTCCTTTTTCTTCTTCTCCTTCTATTCCTTTACCATTTTACGATAGTCTAATATTTTTCTATAGAGTTGGACTAGTATCAACTTATACATCCTATTGCGTAAGCCATATCCGATCTACTATATAGCATAACGTATATTATGGAAGTGATTGTCGATGCATACAGTATCCTATTCATATGCTCCTTCTCATTAATTTGAGTCATGCCCTTCTTAGAAAGGACGATTCCAGATTGCATCGGAGTATTTCTATGCTTGAAATTCTCCATACCGAGCCTTTTTAGTTTGGTATTTATGTATCGAGTTTGGGACAATCCCAATAAATTCTTAAATCTATCTCTATACAACTTTATAAATAGTATATGGGTTGACTCTCCTATATATTTCTTACAGATGTTCTTGGAAATCCAAGCTTGCACTAATTGCGACAATGTAATGTTGTCGCCAATTAACAACAAATCATTGAAGCACAATACTAAGAACACTATAGCAATTTCTTATTCCTTTCGATATACGCATTCTTTCTCTATATTCTACAAATATCAAACTATTTGATTATCTTATCAAATTAATTATTCCAACTCCATGAATCTTTTTAAATTTTGTAAATGGATCTTAACAACTTACAAGGCTTGCCTTACTCCCAATGACCACGAAACCCTAGAGCTACGACTATAAAGGGTTTCTTCTAAATCACCATTTAGATGTGATCTTTACGTCCATTTTCCATATTTCATAGTCATAGAATGCAGCAGTAGCTAATATTATCCGAATGGACTTAACCATCTCTACGAGGGAATGTATTTTGTTATAATCAATGTATTGAATTTGATTTGAAATCTTTTCACTACTAGCATTGCTTTGTAAGTCTCACTTGTCCATTTGAATCTATTTTTTTCTTAAAAATCTATTTGTAGTCGATGGGTTTTATCCTCTAAGTTTGTCAAGCGAAGTCCATACCTTTTTTTTATAATTTGAATCCAATTCTTATTTCAGATCCCCAAGCTATAGTGCGGATCCTTTACTCGGTAGTTCTTATTGACATGAGAGAGAATGTTATCTTTTAAGACGTTGTTCTCTTTCTTGCCATCCACGAGAAAACCATAATATCTCTCAGGTGCATGAGATTCCCTTTTAGACCTTTGAATAGGTTGAGTGTTTTTGTATATGGGTTAATTTGGTTCTCCCACTTGTTTAGTCTTTGTTAGCCTCTCGAATCTCATCCAAATCTTCAATTTTTCTATTAATTTATTTTGATAGAAATTCCTTTTTCAAAAAGATGGGATATTAAGAAACAATAACCTTTTGTTTCTTGGTATTGTAGAAAATATATCCCATAGAATCCTTGGGATATTCTATGAGTTTACACAAGGCCGATCTTGCCTCATGTTTATTAGGACCAACATTCTCAATGTAGTTCGGCTACACCACACCTTCAAATATTTAAGGTTTGGTTTCATCCCATGCCACATCTCATGTGGCGTCCTAGGCATAGATTTAACGGGTATCAAATTCAACATAAATGCTATAGTTTTCAGTGCATATCTTCAATAGGAATGAGGAAACATAGGTTTACTCATCATGAACCGAACCATGTTTAGTAGGGTTTGATTCCTACTTCCAAAACACTATTGTGTTATGGACTATAGGGTTAAGAACATGAAGGATAATCCCATTATCTTTTAAGTATTGTTAGAGCTTTTGTCCAACATACCCACCTCCACAATTAGATTGAAGTATTTTAATCTTATTATGGTTTTCTGGTTTTCTACCTCCTTTTATTATTTAAATTTCTCATAGACATCGGAATTTTCTTTATAAGGTGTGTGTGTGTATATATATATCCTAGTCTTGTGAAACAATCTATAAAAGTAACAAAATAAGAAGAGTTATCTTTAGTAACTAAAGTCATTCGACCACATACATTAGTATGTAAAAGACCGTGAGTTCATTAATTCTTTCATTGCTCCCACTAAATAGGTACTTCGTCAATTTTTCATTAAGACATGGCTCATATGTATCAAAGGATTCAGGATCAAATAATGGTAGAAAACCTTCGATTTTCAATTTTTTTGTCGTTTTTCACTTATATGACGTAGTTTATAGTGCCGTAAATATTTACTGTTAATGTCAGTATTAGAAGAATTATTTATAGCATAGATGCAATTAGTTTAAATAAAATAATTTCCATTATCCAAAACACCATTGCAAATTTTGTTTTCAATCAACATAATGTTCATAACCTTATCCACATAATGAAAAATATGTACAATCATAATTACTTGGACATCGACATTATTCCATGATAATGTTTCTTAGATAATAGCAATTATTTAAAATGAAAAATAATTCATTAGAAAATCTAGATGATAATTTCCAACCGCAGTTGCATCTACTAGAGATCCATCAGCAACTTGAAGTCTCATCTTTCCCTTTGCCACATGATAACTATTCCTAAGTCCTTGTATTGAAATATATATATATATATATATATATATATATATATGAGTTA
Source organism: Allium cepa (assembly GCA_030765085.1). Classification (NCBI taxonomy): domain Eukaryota; kingdom Viridiplantae; phylum Streptophyta; class Magnoliopsida; order Asparagales; family Amaryllidaceae; genus Allium; species Allium cepa. Next base: position 116,462,565 of record CM060932.1, read on the forward strand.
TGGATACAGTATCTAAAAACCAATATAATTTATTAATTACAAAGAAATTTTGAATCATAAATATACCTATAGAAGTAACAGCACTACGTTGTTTCTTCTTTTTGACAATCTTTAAGTACTTTGGATGATTCTATTTCCAATGACACTTCTTGTGGCAGTGATGACACCCACCCTTATTAGCTGGATCGGTCTTGTTATTCTTCTTATTTACTTGTTTCTGCTTCTTTGAACCATTCGAAGATGATGTTTTACCCTTGTCTGCAAGTATTCTGCCTTGTGAAAAAGTGATGTGTATGAGTGCACGTACTAATATAGTACACACGGATCGTGTAATATGGAATATAATATAAATACGGAAATAGATGATAGTAGCAAAGTAAATAAGACTAGAAAAATCACACCAGAGATTTTTATACTGGTTCGGAGCACTGTCCTACGTCCAGTCCCAGACTTCTATCTGGATTTTCACTATTAACTACCTCGCTTCACCCGGAGGAAGGTTTACAACACCCGAGCAAACGAACGGGATTTCACGCCTATGATACACTGAGGACTTCAACACTTGCCTCCTACAACACCGAGGACTTCAACACTTGCCTCTTACAACACCGAGGACTTCAACAAAGATGAATATAATTGTTTGTTGACGGTATGTGTTCTTGCTATCACAGTTTTGTCACTTGTAGTACAAACTTCCTATAATCTTATCCTTAAAATATGTGAATGATGTTTTGTGAAGATTAAGGGAAGTATATTACTTATTGAATCAAAAGATATGAAATAATTTCAATGATTCAATAAGCAATTAAAATAATTGAGAGCTTTTAGAATGCAGGAGTATTTAGAAAGTAAGATCAGAAATTAGAGTAAAAAAACATATATATTCATATATTCATGTGTTTTAAATCAATGATTTAGATGAGTTTATATAGAGAAAAATGGTTGTAACTCTTTGTGAACAGTAGCCATTAATAGATATGATCATTGATGAAAGGTAAGAGATGCAACCATTGGAGAAAGAAGTGTCTTTTGGAAAAGGTTGCTCTCTGTTTAAAAACGGTCGACGGGTCAAAAAATGGCCAGTAGACAGGATTTCAAATATATAGTCGTTATGTGCATGTGTGCACGTTCATTGTGCATTTTACACAGAAACGGCCGACCGCCTGATTTAATACCGGTCGACCGGTCCTTGTTAAATTGCTCAATGAATGTGCAATGCTATTCAAACGTATATATATATCGATTATATTGAGGTGCATGATTATTTGAGGATAGATTTTAACAAGTTTATCACTATTACAATATCAAATAATCAACCTATAATCTAGAGTACCATATGTAGCTCTTTTGTGCCTCTTTATAGCCATGATGTCTTTGTTTTGTTGATCTCCTTTATTTCTTTGTCAGAAATCAAAAACTTCATAGAATCTGTGACTCAACATTCTCCCCCTTTTTGATTGATGACAACATATATCTCAAGTTCTGAATCTCCCCCTGAATATGTGATCTCCCCCTGAGATTTTGTTTGTATTCTTTATATATATATATTCCTGCAAATAATTGTTAGCACTTTCTCCCCCTTTGTCATCGACAAAAAGGAATAATAGATAATGGAATAATATAGGAGTATATCAACCAGAATATCCATGCATAGCAAAACATATAACATATCCAAACATACCAGAGTATCATACACACCATAATATCATACGAATAAAAGCAACGACACTGTTTAGTACAAGTGTCAAATGATGTTTAAAGCACTAAACCAAAACATAGAGATAGAAAAGAGAATCTAGGATGAGTCAGATGCTGTCTCCTCTTGATCATTTTCTTCCTCATCATCATCATCATCATCATCTTCCTCATCATCGTCCTCTCTAGATGATTCTCCACGACCATGTCCACTAGTACCAGCAGACTCCTCAGTTGATGACCAGTTGAAAACATGAGGAGCAGGACGTTTGCCTGGGTCCTGATCTTAAGCAGAGATGGATGTGTTACATGACATAGCATCCCATAAAATACCAAAGAATGACTTGACTTTGTTGAAGCGTTTGTCAATTTTTGTGTCCATGCGCTTGAGTCTTGATTCAAGCAAGAATTGATTACGTGCAATAGTTTCAAGTGATTCTTTTGTGGAGGATTTTGATTTCAACAGTTTAACTTCTTCGGAACGAGGTCGAGAGGAAGTAGCTTTTTGTTTTCTTGGACCTATTTGTTGCCATTGTTCAAACGGCATAATCTGAAGGTAAGGAGGAGGGAGCTTCATGCGTTTGATGGTTACGGAATCAATACATTTTGGTTTCGAGGTGGCAGAGTCAGGAGGTCTTACGCCACAAGCTAGCAAAATACGCATGATATATTCATTGAAGAAAAAGTGAGGTCGCGTAGAGTTGTTCACCTTGAGAATCTCGTCAAATAACATATGAACCCAATTGATTTGGAAATCCCCATAAATAGCATAAAGGGCCTTGAAGTTTTCTTTGTATACAGCGTCGTAGTTTCCTAGTCTAGGAAACAAAGAAAGCATCAAGACGTGATGTAGTAGTCTGGCGGTGGGTCGAAGTCTAATTGATTTTGTGCCATCACTGTTGTCCTCCATGAATTGATGGCTGATGCTATTGCGAGTGAAGACTTCACAGAAATGTGATAAAAACTCATCGCCTTGATTTGGAATACCCAGTATAGAAGCTATCCTATCATGAGTGATAAAAATTTGTTTGGCACATACGACAGACCAAATGACTCCGTTCGAATCATCAGGTTTATACTCGTCTAGGTTCATGTTGGCATAGAACAATTTTATCATCAAGTGATTTATTTCCACATTGTTATCTGAAAAATCGATCAATGGAGAAAGATTGGAGTTATTTGCTAACCTACGGATTCCATAAGATGTGAAATCATCAAACTTGATGTAAGAACCCGGATGAAATTTGTAGTTAGTCATTTGATTCCATCTTGTGATAGCTACCGGATTTTCGAGCCATTTCTTAGCAGAGATATTGAGTGATGAGGTTCCGGAGGATGAACCTCTCTTGGGTTTCTTTTGCGGAGGAGCCATTTTTAGAAAATTTGGAGAATTGAAATTTGAAATTGAGAGAATAGGATTTTTGGGATTTGGGGATAAATGACCGGTTGAAACAAATGAGGAGGAGGAAGGAAAAAAAATTACGCAATGTATATATAAAAACAGAATTTACGTATACCGGTCGACCGCTATAATATGACCGTTTTCATCCAGAGGCTAAACGGTCGACCGTTTATATTATAGGTGGTCGACCGGATTTGTTGCCTGATGAAAAACAGTCTGTTTTGCAATTTTTGAGAATATATCGAGCTATAAAAATCATATTTCACTCTTATTATAAAATACAAACGTTATTACGTGAGTGATAGAGAGAAAACGATACAACATGTATATATAAATCTAATGAGGAGTGGAAGATTCGTCATTAGAATTTTCTTTATTATCTTCAATACGTTGTGTCCATGGACTCTAGTTTTTCTGAGCACCTTCATTCCTGTTATAATTCCGATCCCAAGAGTTAGGACTCCTAGATGTTAACGGCCTAAACGGCATTGGTTCATGCACATCATGCTTGTTTGAACCACAAAAGAATGATGCCACTTTTTCTAAAATAGATAAACGTGCCGATGTCCGTTGTTGTTCATGATAAAGCTGTCTTTGCCCATAATGGAGCCGTCTTTGAAGATCTATTTGATGTTTCTGATAGTGGTGAATCTCGTCGATCTGTGCTTTGGTACGAGGAGAACAAAACAGCGCCTTCTTTACTCGTTTTGAGGTTGGTGTACTGCCAGGAGTACGAATGCATTGGTGATGATACTTCGGTTTTTGTTTTGGTGTTTCAGGAGAATAATACTCCTCTGGCTCAGAACTTGTAACGGAAATGTGTGATTTTTGAGCACACTCATCACAAATGTGGGCCATAGAAAATTATGTATAGAGCCTTATGCTCAGATAAGGAAAGATGAATAAAGAGAGAAATTTTGACAAGCTTATAAAGAAATTCCTTATATATAAGCCTGTGGATGAGAGTGAATAAAGAAATTTGACCATGAAAGCAAGCAAAGGCTCTTATTCAAAGAAATAAATAGCTTTTAAAAAAATGCTATAGTTAAAATATAACCAAAGGAAAAGACAATCATTAGTAATTACTAGTCAAGATCTTTTCTTGAAATTAACCAAGCTCTCTTCGTAATCTAATAAAACTAGATCCGAGTAGAGGCTTAGTAAAAATGTCCGCTAATTGATTATCAGTTTGGACATATTCAAGACATATATATCTTTTTTCGATATTGTCTCTGAGGAAATGATGACGGATATCAATGTGTTTGGTTCTAGAATGATTCACTGGATTCTTAGAGAGATTTATAGCACTTGTGTTATCACAGTATATAATAGAATTTGATAAATGAATATCAAAATCTTGAAGTGTTTGTTGCATGTATAGTACTTGAGTACAAGCGAGAGCTGCTGATATATATTCAGCTTCACATGTTGATAGTGAAACACAATTTTGTTTCGTACTAAACCAAGAGACAAGTGATAGTGAAACACAATTTTGTTTCGTACTAAACACAATTTTGTTTCGTACTAAACCAAGAGACAAGTGATTTTTCTATCCGTTCAAGAACCTCCAAAATCAGCATCACTATATGATACTAATTCGAATGGACATTCTGTTGGATAAAAAAGACCGAAATCTTTTGTATTTTTAAGATAACGAATTATACGTTTTACTGCTCGTAAATGCGATTCCTTTGGATTTGCTTGAAAACGAGCACATAAACAAACACTCATTATTATATCTGGACGACTAGCTGTAAGATAAAGAAGAGAACCAATCATGCTTCGATATAATTTCTGGTCAACACTCTTACCTTTTTCATCTTTTTCAAGATGTGTAGTTGTACTCATAGGAGTTGGTTTACCAGATGTATTTTCTAATCCGAAGCGTTTGATAAGATTTCCGCAGTATTTTTCTTGATTAATAAAGATCCCATTTGGAAGTTGTTTGATTTGAAGTCCAAGAAAATATGACAGTTCTCCTATATGAGACATTTCGAACTCTTTGGTCATAATACTTGCAGATTCCTTACAGAGTTTATCGTTTGTTGAACCAAAGATGATATCGTCTACATATATCTGGATAACTAGAATATCCTTTTGAGAATGTTTGATAAACAAAGTTTGATCGACTTTGCCTATTTGAAATCCTGAGTTAATAAGATAGCTATGTAGTCATTCATACCAAGCACGAGGTGCTTGTTTTAAACTATACAGAGCTTTCTTAAGTTTGAACACATGGTCAGGATATTTTTCATGTACGAACAAAGGAGGTTGTTCGACATAGACATTCTCTTTGATAAATCCATTGAGAAAAACACTTTTGACATCCATCTGATAAAGTTTGAAATTATGGTGACAAGCAAAAGATAATAGGATTCTAATAGCTTCTGGTCGAGCAACTGGTGCAAAAGTTTTTTCATAATCGATACCTTCTTCCTGATTATACCCTTGTGCTACTAATCTTGCTTTATTTTTGGTGATATTTCCTTGTTCGTCAGCCTTATTTTTATAAACCCATTTAGTACCAATAACTGACTGATCAGATGGTCTTGGAACAAGTTCACAAACATCATTGCGCTCGAACTGATTTAGTTCTTCCTGCATGGCAATGATCCAGTAATCATCTGTAGCAGCTTCTTTTGGATTCTTAGGTTCGATATTTGAGAGAAAAGCGACATGACCCATTTGATTGAGTTGACTCCTTGTTCTGACATGTGATGGTTACATGTATATACTTGCATCATTATATATGTATATTTTATTTTATTAATTAACATTTAATTACTTTAAATTAATTGAAACAATTTTAACTATATATAATATATTAATTTTTAAAATTTTATTATTATTTACTTTAAATATTTTAAGATAAATAAACATGTACCATTTTGAATATTTTGATTTATTTATTTGCTTAGTTTTAATCTATTAGCTTTTAAAATAATTTTATTTTGAAAAAATATTTTATAACATTTATAAAATTTAATTTATATTTTAAGTTTTAAATTCTATATATCTTTTAAATTTCAAACGGATTTTGAAAATTAGTCTAAGGCCAAAGTTAATTTCGGCATTTATATTTGGATAATCTTTAGGCTTATTTCATCCTTCGGGCCAGACTAGTAGTCAGGTAGGGTAGAGTACTTATTATCAGAACCCAACCTTAAATACTACCTTTTTGGATATCTTACTAAATAGGTTGGCTTTAATTAGTTAGACCTAACATTACTAATTTAGACTGTGTAGACCACCAAGCTTTAGTACCATTGTAGGAACCAGGCTAATTAAAAGCGGGTGAAATAAGTAGATTTTAAAAAAATTATTCCTTTTTGGATCTTTTAAGCCTACGAAGTCTAAAGTTTTTATTGGACCCAATCTAATAAAAAAAATTATTGGACCCAATCTAATATAAATTTTAATAAAGTCTTATTTTATTTGATTTGTTTAAAAATGAGACTTAATTAATTATCAGGAAGAAAATTTTAACGAATGAATGAAAAGAATTTTGTTTTAAAGAAATCATTGAAACATTTCCAATTCCTTCCTAGAAAAAATTTCCTCTTTATTTTCTCATTAAATCTCAATCAAGTCCCCTTCCACTATCATCTTTTTTTCAACAAATATGATAGAGAAGAGTAGTGAAAACAAATGAACAAATTTGTAATAAAGAAGAATGAAAGGCTAGAGATCTTGTGTTTCCTTAATTTACTCCTTCATCTTTTCAAATCAAATTCGAATCCCTTCCCCCCCCCCCCGGGGCTTGCTCTAAAGAGGCAAGATGTGCTTCAAAAACTCCCCAAACCCATTTAGTAATTTATCTATTTAAATCCAATTTAAATATTTTATCGATATCGTATATCGATACGCGTGTATATATATCTTTTACACATGCATTTCATTTAATACCAATGGAATTCAAAAAATTCAATAAATATTGATAATTAATATTTCACAACAATAATCACTTTAAATTAATTATAGATCAAATAGTTTTTCCGGAGTACTCATCATTACTGTTGTGCGACTCAAAGGTGTAAATTCAGTTAGTGATTAATACCAAACAATTTGAATATTAACATTCGCATGCCACCATAGCTACTGGTGTGACAATTTGGCTAAATTTATCACTTGCATATCTATTTAGTAAAATTCAATTTTACTATTATAAGTGGTACCCGTTGGTAATGATTATTTACACCATTCTCTTCATCGATACTATATCACATTAGGAATTGTGAAATTTTGCTTTGGTCAAAATTCCAATATCATTCGCATTCAAATATATTATTCCAAACACAATGTCTTTGCTTCAATAATAATAATTATTATTATTAATCATATTGCTCTGGCCAGAGACATTGATTTTATGTTGACTACGGTTAACCGTGCTACTAACCACATATAACCAATAAGACAAATTCTCTATTGAATAATGCTTTACTTCTAATATTTTAACTCAGACACAACTATAGTCATTCAATGAATACCATGCCAAGATTTAACTATAATCAAAGCAGAGTCTCTATATTGAAGTTCAATGGTATTCTATAGTTGAGAGAACTTTGTAATGTCATCACATCGAGATTCTCTGCTTGACTTAGTTACATTAACCAATAGGAAACTCTCTAGTGAGCCATTCCATAGTTATCCAATAACTATCAGTACGTAACCCATCAGCGTCCCCATCAGCCATGAATAATACACTGCCAAAATTTAGAGAATGTTACGTACTCTAAACTCAAGGAATGAATCGATATCCTTTCTCGAAACATTTTAACTAAGATTATTTACAATGATATATTATTTTTCAGTATGATAAAATTCTCATGATTACTGCATATTATAATTCTAGCACATAACATACCACCTAAGGATTTTTTTTATTTAGCATACTTGAAATTAATTAATTGTCACAATATAACAAAGTATATAATAGAAATCAAACACCTTTATTATGAACCGGATTAGTTATCGAGTTAGACATATATAACAAATTACACAATTTTTCCTTGGGCATACCCTAACTCTATCATCCTAGACATTTTTTATTTTATAACTAAGGGAAAGTGATGTGCATATTATTAATCTATATAGAATTTCAAGATTATAGATGTAATTCCGTGTGGATACTAGTATAAAAAACAATAAAACATCTTGAAAGTGGATGTAGGCATAACCGAACCAATATAAATTTTTTGTCTTACTTTTCCTTTAACCTTTCTTTATAATATTCCATATTATCTATGACCTTTAGTTGTTTGAATTGAAATATTGAGGTAGAACTACTTAGATTGGTGAATCAGAAAACACAAATCCTCATATAAACCATAGCTGCTAGTTACATCCAAGACTATTGATTCTACGCAATCTTTTGGGGTAGGGGTGTGTGTCTATATATATATATATATATATATATATATATATATATATATATATATATAATGAGAAAACCCTTAAATGAAGCTTTTGAATTTATGTAAATAAACCTATAATGTTTTGTGCGAAGGTATGGGTATTTTCATCAATTCACATGCCTATTTTGCATTTCTTCTTCTCCCGTACATACGCCACTCCATTCATGCCTAATTGCAAATTCTCACACTGCTTCCATTTTCTAATCTTAGTTTCAAGCTATAAGGTTTCCCCATATTTTCCTTATTATTTTGGTTGATGGAGGGTCATGATTCGAAACAATAATTTAGGTAATTATTTCTTTGTTGTATCGAATATTTGGTTTAAGTGGCTCAAAGCTCAAGCTGCTCATATAGATCGATGTACATATCAATATCTAAATGTTTCGGGATCAAATAGATCCATTGGTATTTGTTGCACAGATGATTCTAAGATGAATTTTAACCTTAATAAAATACTATTTAAATTTTTTCCCATTTACTGCATTTTATTATACTACAAATAATTAACGGTCTTTTACCAAAAGATATATATGAAACCATGCTTTTCTTTTCGAATTGTATGTAGTGGGAACTAACCACACACAAGTAATGGTTTAAATGTGATCACATCCAAAAAGGTAGAGCAAGAATTAAAACATAAGAATTTTGTTTCATTAAAACACATATGTATGAAAAGGCATTTCGTTAGTGCAATCAAAAGTATTGTCAACAAACCTTTATATTCTTATTTTTTTCCTTAAAGAAATTATAGTAAATCAAATACTTGCTTGACTTTTTGAGGTAAGGATGATGTACAAAGTCCTATGGCACAACTTCCTTTTATGTATAAGCACATTGACACCTATATACTCATATTATTGACTTTTTTGATAAAAGTTATGACTTGAAAGTATGAATCCAAACATTTGATAGCTTTGATGCATAAACAAAATAACTAGAGAAATGCACTATCATAGAATTATGGCATGTTCATAATTTGATGGCTAATTTGATAAAATAAATTTAATGCTAAGATATGATGATCTATTCTGCTGATAATATAAGGTTCGTTAATTCGTTTTTATTGGTTTTCATATTTTTGGATTTTATGAAGACATAAATGTTGATTAAAAATAAAATGAATAAATTTATTTTTGACTACTTGGAAAGTACTGATAGTAGCAGAATCAAAGTTATGGTAAGCCTTTGGGTTAAGGAGGCATTACGTACATCAAAGGTGACGAAGGTAGTAATAAATTAGGATTGATAAGGAATTATGTACATCAAATGTGATTAAAGTAGTAATAAATTTACGATGATAATTTATGTATTATAAGAAAAACGATGAATGTGTATGGTAATAAATATAACATTCACATGTGTTGGTTGTTTTGATAATTCCTGTGCATTTCAGTTACTTAATTACGTACAACCTAATTAATAATCCGCACATTCATAAGATTAATATTTTGGAAAATGTTGGTTTGGTTTTCTTCAATAAAGTTACCAAAATTTTCATAACATATAAGTAAATACTGCAAATAGTTATGACATTTAATTATATTAATCCTTGAAAGTATGTATACAAACTTTTGATAACTTTGATGTAAAAAACAAAATAACTAGAGAAATGCACTACCATAGAATGTTTGGCTTTCTTCAGTAGCTTGCCAATCTATGTTTTCAATTAGTTTTCATATTTTTGGATTTTATGATAAAATGTTGGTAAAAAATAAAAGGAATAAATTTATTTTTGACTTATCTTGGCAACTACTGATAGTAGTAGAATCAAAGTTGTGGCAAGCTTTCTCGTATAAGAAGGCATATGTACGTCAAAGTTGAAGATAGTAATAAATTAGCGTCGATAAAGCATTATGCACATCAAAGGTTATGAAGATAGTAATAAATTAGCATTGATAATTTACATTATAAAAAAACAAATGTGTATGGTAATAAATGCATCTTTCACATAGGTTGGTTGTTTTGATATTCATATACATTTTAGCTTCTTAATTATGTACAACTAATTAATAATCCCTACATCATAAGTTTAATGTGTTGGAAAATGTTGGTTTGTCTTTCTTTAATAAATTTACCAAAATTTTATAGTATATAAGTTGCAAATGTGATTAAATGATTCCATAAATGAATTGATTGATTTTAAAATAATATTTTAGCCCCAAGTTTTTTTACCATGCTTTTACAACTAATTTAAATGGACCACTAATTCACCTTTGCCTTTATGATTCATTACTGCATTGTATAAGTATTTAAATAGATTATTTTTAGAAAGAAAGTAAATAATAATAAATAAATAAATAAATAAATGATACCATCGTCCAATTACGTGTATATGAAGAAACAAATTATTGCAAAAATATGCTTCATAGTTGCACACAAGTTTAATTGATATTACTATTTCAGATTTCTAAAAGAAATTACTTTGAAGTGAAGTTATGATATTATATATGACACCTTTCATCTCACGGGCGAGTTTGGAATTAATTTTGATTGGGACTTCCCCTTAAGTGCCAACTATACTTGAATGATGTAATGGAGATAATCATGATATTCTCTCCAAGTTTATATTATAAAAGGCTGTTAGGATTTTTGTTTCACAAAACCAAACATACAAAGAACAAAATTATTGATAAAGCATATTCCAGAATCTTATATCATCCCAAAACAAAGGGATGATATTGGATGAAAATAATTGTATGTAAAGGTAAACAATGGCGAAGATAGATCTACAACACAAAGAAATCAAGAGAACAACACACAAGATTCCAGCCAACAACCATTTATATTGATTCTAAAAAACAATTGTTTACAATTAACCCACCAAATAAAAGTAAAAAAACAAAAATGAAATCAATAACCTAATTGAGAAGGAGTCTTCGTCTCTATAACAATGACTTCCTAGTGTTGGGGGAAGAAGAACGAAGATGGAAGAAGAGAAAAATACCAAATAAATTTTCACAATTTTCCACTCTTTCGGGGAAACAAAATTCTTTTTCTCTCTTTTGCATATTTGTTTCCTTTTATTTGTGATTTTGTATCATTAAAATTTAACACTCCACCTTGATTTAAAGTCACATATCTTCAACGCATCCTCGATCTCCACCTTCAATCAAATCGTCTCTTTAAAGTGAAAAATAAGAAAGTGGCCTCATCAAATAAAAGACACAAGCCTACCATCTTTAGATAAATCACCATTCTTTTTTCTTAATTATACCAAATCACAAACTACTACCACGACCTACAAGTGATGCATACCCCACCATAAGATACAACACATAATTTGGCCTTCAAAATGTTTGTAATACCACAAAGACCTCCATAAAGTCTTCGTGGATTTTCCAACTAGACATCTGTCTACCACTTGACCTAAGTTCTTCATACGATCACCATTGATATCTCGAGCATCATCAAAATAAAGTCCCCAATCGAAAATATGACAATCAACATGCCCATCAAAAGTAATGCACATATTCACCTCACGACCTACCCGTGGATTAGCCTCTTCAACTGTCACTGACTTCTATTATTGACCATATGACAAACTAATCAATAAAGGTTTACTCATTCAATACCCACTCTCATCACAATATGATGACCCTTCTTCACTCTCAAAACTCCACCTCCTCGAGTCTCATAAGTGCAACCACGGCGATCTAACTGATAGAGAAATGAGATTATGCGAACTAGTAGAAACATGCCTCATGCTCGAGACATCACTATCCACAACATTATGCATACAAAACCGGATAAATCCAATACCACATATTGGTAGCTCTTCTCCATTGCAGTCTTAATCATATTGACGGTCTTCTTATAAGAAGAAAAACACCTCTAATCACTACATATGTGAAAACTAGCACCCGAATACATCTTCCAAGATTTAACATCACTAATGAGGACATCACAAGAAGTATTACTGTAGCTACCTTCAGCTATGTGCACCCGTATATCGCTACCACCGTCACTATGTATAGCCTTCTTTCAATCACTTTTATACACTTCATACTTGTTGCGCATATGACCTTTTTTATGACAATAATAACAAAAAATACTTTTTGACATACCTTTACCATTAACGACTTTTTTCTTTGGTTTTGTATCCCACTTTGAATTCCTCACTACCACAACCTTATCTTGAACTAATTACAAGGTTGACCCTTTCGTTTTAAGTTCTTCATTCAAGATATAATTCCGGACAGCATCCAAAGAGATAGTTCCATTAGCATTGGAGCTACTTAAAGACACAATCAATGTTTTCCAACTCTCTGAAAGTGAACTCATCAACAACAGAGCTTGTAGTTCATCATCAAATTTGACATCCATACATGAAAACTGATTTATTACATCTTGAAATTCATTCAAATGCTCTGCTACATAGTTCTCTCAATCTAGCCTCAACTGAACCAATTTTCGAACAAGAAAAGCCTCACTCGTAGCACTTTTTGATTCATATAAAGATACCAACTTATCCCATAAGCCTTGCCGGACTAACAACTAGCCACATTGTGGAAAACTGAATCATCAAGATATTAACGAATCAAAGCAATCGCCTTCTTGTCCATCTTCTTCCATTTACCCTCCTCTATATTTAAGGATTTCTTCCCATCATCTTCAACTAGCTCATAAATATCGTTGAGTTATAAAGCATCCTCCATCTTAGGCTTTCAAATACCCCAATTTTTTCCATTTAAAAGAGCAATCTTCGAGAAGGAAATTAAATATGACATCTCAACAATTATATAAATCTAAAATTACCCTTATCCATGTGATGATCTAGCTCTAATACCAATTTTTTAGGATTTTTGTTGCCCAAAAGCAAACGAAGGATAATATCGTTGAAGAAGCCTATCTCAAAATCTTATATCATCCAAGTACAAAGGTTTAAATTGGATGAAAATAATAATATTTGAAGATAAATAATGGTAAAGATAGATCTAAGACATAAAGAAATCAAGAGAGCAATGCACAAGATTTCAGCCAATGACCATTTATATCGATTCTCAACAATAATTGTTTGCAATTAACCCACCAAATAAAAGTAAACAAAACAAAAATAGAATCAATAACCTAATTAAGAAGGAGCCTTGACCTCTATAACAATGGTTTTTAATTGTTTGGAGAAGAAGAACAAAGATGGAAGAAGGGAGAAATACCAAACACTTTTCCACTCTCTCTTCTAGGCTCTATTTATAACATCAATTACTTAATGCCCATGCTAATATTATATGGAAAAAAATAAATTGATTAGCCAATTAGAGAGAGAAAAAACATAACCAAATATGCCTATTAATTAAGAAAAAAAAAATTTCTCTTTCTTTCTTTCGCGTATTTGTTTCCTTCTATTTGTGATTTTGTATCACCAAAATTTGACAAAGGCGTCTTGCTAAGGTCATCTAATGACAAACATTGAGTATTTTATACTTTGAGTTCATAAAGAATTATTTAAATATAACGGTTTTCTTCCTTTTAGTACATAGCCAATAGTTATTGTCTAACTGCAACTTTTTCTATATTTCATAATATGATGGTTATGTAGGATATCCATTTTTGGAAGATTGAGATTAAAATTTGTTGAGAAGCTTAAAGATAAGGAAAAATAAGGTTTGGTGGGTAAAAGTTCTGCTTGGTGCTACGTTGGATATTAAAGAAATAGATACATTATTGCTTTAGCTATCAAAGAAAGGGAACTTTGGGTCTAAAAGAAGGACATGTAATAATTCTGCATAGGCATATTTTTTTAGCTGGACAAAGAATTTAAGCTAATTCGAAGTCGTTGGTTATTTTACTCTAATGCTAAGGATTGTTTATGACATTAGTAATACTAACGTATTACCTTCTAATTCTTCTAGGTTCTAGATTAACATGAAAAGTAAAGTCATATGCTATAATAAGCAATGTGATGTCAAACGGTTCAAACTAGATTTGTTGGGAGTTATGTTGCTAAAACTAAGCATATATGTTAATTAATATGACCGTGGTGTGCATGGTTGTGATGATTTATTTGGATCATTATTATATACTGTTGATATCTCTTTTGATAGTACATAAGGTCAACTTCTAACACTTCTTAACAAAGGTGTTATTTTAACTACTACATTGTTCCCTATGTTTTCAAATGAAACCAAATCAATTTTACATTACATAAAAGTTTAGTAATTATGCACATTACCTCTTCAAAAGTGAACTGTGGCAATACTCTTCAAAATTTAGTAATTTATATACAATAGGAATAATCTATTTTGTGTATAATAAGAATACTCTATTTTGAAACTTTTGAAACTACAAAACTACCTCCAGGCGAAATATTGAAATTATTTCTGAAAATTATAAGAAAATGCTCATTTTCCATACTCACGTAGCATAGAACTTCTCACTCACGTAGCTTCTTCGTCCCTCTTAATTTTTAAGCCAATCCTAAATTCACAAATCCTTTAGAATTCTCAAACCGTAACTTCATTAATTCTTTAGCTTCTCAACCAAATCACTACCAACTACCATCATAGAGCTTTTGCGGATTAAATAGTTTACATATTTATTTCAAATATTATCTATGCATATGACCATTATTTCACAATAAGTAAATTTGCTTTGATATTTTTATATACGTCCAAAGGACATGCCTAATGTACTGGTGTGTGTGCATGTGTATATATATGTATGTATGTAAGTGTGTACATGTATAGGCATACATACAGGCATACATATATATGAGTTTGTAGTTTTACTTTTCTAATGTATAAATCATTACTTCGAAATTGTTGCTAATTATATAAATTTATTAAAAAATTAACGGATTGGAAACAACTTTACTGCTTTCAAATTAAGTCATAATCAATTTCCAATTAATTAGTTTCTTACTTTAATAATTAATAATGAAATGATAAGTTATGAAGTTAAGTCTAGTTTGATTAACATTGTGAGTTAAGTCAAAATATTATTTAAAAGTATTTTCAACTCCATCACATTGAACCTTTTTGGTCTTAGCATTGATGTTCGTTGGGATGTCTCACATTGTGTGTGGGCAATGTGTACAAATTGAAGAAAAAAAATTGCCCCACATTGTGAAAAATAATGAAGGTGGAGTGGTGTATATATGAGTTTGGTCGTATGTAACAACAAGGAATTACTTTTGTTAAAAGGTGTTGGCCAAAACTCAAATGTTTCCCCCCGTAGGGATGTGCAGGCTGGATTTCAACATGGTATCAAAGTCGACGAGAACGCCTGGGACAATGGACAATGCATAAAAGATCTGTAAATCATAGTGGCTAGCAGTGTAGGCTTAAGTAGTTAGACTTAAGCTGGAGCAAGATCATGGTACGTTGGATCTGGTAGAATGACACGGGAACAAAGTCTTGATATGGTGCAAGCATCATGTTGGCGTATTGGAAGACGCATATATGGATGCAAGCCAAGGTGGTGATCTGTTAGGATGTCTCACATTGTGTGTGGATAATGCGCGTACTTTGAAAAAAAAGAACTGTCCCATGTCATGAAAAATAATGGAAGTAGAGTGGTATATATGAGTTTGGTCGGCCAAAACTCGTATGTAGCCCCCACTTAGGGATGTGCGGATTGGATTTCAACAATGTTGGTGTCAAAATTTAAAAATAAATGAAAGAAAACAGTTACGGCAAATATTTAGTAAGGATAGAACCAACATGACTTCCCTAAATGTTTTATCTAGACCAAACTAATATAATGATATAAACCGTTAATATTAAGTTTTTAAATCTCAAATCATATCTCTTTTGTTTCACATAAGAAGTGGATGTTGTTTGTACTTGTTTATTTTAACTTTTATGAATGAAATGAAAATCTATTGTATGTGTGACATACTAAGTTTTTTTCTTGTAGAAAATATATAGAAAGAATGAACTTAAGCAAATAATAAGCCACTAGTTAGAGTTTGTCCTCAGTTTTATGGAAGTAGCAGAACGTTAGTAGAAAATTACAATTCTTCGTGCACTATTAGCATACTCTATTAGGGGTGATGAGTATGTTCCACTCGTTCATTTTTGGCATATTTCTTCTTCGTAGGTGACTGTAATGCCCCGCCTTTTCGCACGCTTTAAATCGACGATAAACCCCACACGTCAGACTTAAAACATCCAAAAGGGCGGATTGTTATGGGGTAAATAAAAAAAAGCAGAGGAAAAAAGAAAAACAAACAGAATCTTTCAACGGAACGATAAAATATAATAATCAAATATACAGTTCATGAAGCTATTTTATAAAATATTTGATTTTACTTATATCACACAATATCAGAGTTACACATACCAGAGAATAATAATTAATGCAGCGGAATATAGTGTATAGTGGAATACTGTAATAAATAATAATAAATCTCCACCTTCATCCTCCAGAGTACGGTCTTTTAAATTATGTAACGCTCAGACTGACCCGAGCGAATTGGAAAGACAAAACACTCGAGTCAGAACTAAAATATCTTATGTGAGTTAAATCAACAGGAATAAATATAAGTGCAGTAACTTAAGTGATGCTCGGGATTCACGTCTTCTAAGGATCCGTTAAACTATTTACTATGTAGTAATATTTCGCTATTATAATAGTGTCTACAGTAAAATAAACTTACTTTTAAATAGCGTTAAGGAGTGATCCAATATTCCCCTTAACACAGTAATAGTCTCAGTAGTCTATCCAGTATCAGCGCATCTCCAGATCGGGAGACTACCCTAAATACTCCATGGGATACGAGAGAAAAACAAACTCGTACAAGGAGTGATAGGGTAGGTGACACAGCACAACTAGGCAATGCCAGGGTAGATATACCAATTACGCTTCCAGGTCGGTGGTAACGCGTAGCAGCTACTACCGCCCATCTCGAACAACACCCCCAAAATCAAAAATCAAAAGTGGCCACCGAATCAATCCAAAAGTCAAAGTATAATATCGATGGGATGTGTCCGATCAAAGGTGCTACCTCAATTAACACGTCAATCGCTCCTGTTTTAACCACCTTATGCCAACTCACGGGAGTTGGGTCCACGTATTTACCTCAAAGGAAACGCCGCCACCATCCTACTTCATTCTGGAATCTCCACCGCGTACACGGTTGTTAA
The DNA here is from genome assembly GCA_030765085.1 of Allium cepa. Lineage (NCBI taxonomy): Eukaryota > Viridiplantae > Streptophyta > Magnoliopsida > Asparagales > Amaryllidaceae > Allium > Allium cepa. Next base: position 116,480,159 of record CM060932.1, read on the forward strand.
AGTGGTTTACGAAGTTGGCAGAGAGTATGAAAACTTCCGATCCCGATCTCTTCAACAACCAAACGTTATTATAACACCGCGGTCTTTTCAAAATAGTTATATACTTTAAAACCAGAATATAATATCCACTTCAAAACTATAAATACAATATCATTTCTGTTTTAAAACCCAAAATCAGTATGATCTCATTTTTTTTCAAAAAATATTCTTTTTCCAAAATCATAGCTGTAACGAAGCGGATTTTGCCCATTCAAAAATCGACATCCATACTTTACATCGTACTCGAATGTCGTAGATTCGACCGTTCAAATCCGAGTCGCCGGAGCTTATAACACCATTAAGTAAACAAACAACACAGCAGAAGAAATAATGAATATCAATATACAACATCTCATATAACATCCTGATACAACAGATGATCCAATAGATATCGATATACATCAGAGATATGATATAATAACATAGCAGTGGAAAGAAAATAGATAACCTCTAGCAGCGGAACAAATAACTCTAAGGTAGTCTTCAAGAGAGAACTCCAAAACTACAACTCCATCTCCAAGAACCAATCCAGAAATAGCTTGATCTCCGAATAACGAGGCACCAAGCTAAGCAAGGTCAGTCATCTCCAAAGACTGAACTAGCTCCAGATAATCCACTGAACCTAAATATCTGAAAAACCCAACTCTAGACTGCTCGTGTGGAAAATAGTGAGCATCCAGAGTTTAGGAAAGGAACAATAAACTCCGGATCAGTCATGGGACTGGTGTGAGTAACAAAAACAGTTTATCTTTAAGAACAAACAACAAGAGAATTTATAAAATCAATTCGCAATGCTTTTAGAAAATGAAACTACCATAAGACCTCCCGCCACACACACAATGCAAACGCAGAATTGGAGGAGATTTCTTCTTATGATAGTCAAACATGCTTGATACGCGAATTCCTTTGATATTATTACTATAAGTGCAAAGTGCAGAAAAGCATTTCGAAAGTAGAATATAAATCTTAGCCAGCATAAACATTTCGAACTATGCCTACTATAGCTACCATCCAAACAGTGGTGACCACCATAAGTGAATGGCAGGTTCAACAACTAAAACCGTACAGGGTTTCGTATTGGATGAATGGATTTCCAACAAATGGTTAGGCTAAGGAACTTCCTACTGCCACATGGGATCGCCTCTGGCGGGACGTCCCGAGAACCTAACCGGATCTCTGCCAACATGTGACGCCCCACTCCGAGAGCCTCGTTAACAAAGAGTATTACATAGATAATACTGTCGGCTAACGCGGACAATAGAGTATACTGGAAGCGACCATGTGTAATCTTACCTTAACTATTCACTGAATACATCGAAAAGTAGAATCACATTAAAATTCGACCTATTCAATAAATATTTAAAGCAAAACTACAATGGCTATAGGATCTATCAGAAGAAAATATAACAACTCAAATGTAATTCACATTACAGAACAGTCGGTCATAATATACACATAAACAGATACACAATAGAGTATACAAAATAATACATGTCAAGTGGTACAGGAGACCACAATATACAGACGAGATGAAAACGTATAAATATCAGAGTTACAACAGATAAGGACCACAAAAGACGCTATAACAAAATGAAGCTACCGAATAGTCCATGCGGAAGCAAAATAGGCTAAGTCCAAAAGCGCCTAACCTGAAACATCTCGGTCTGACCCGAGTATAAAATACACGGGTCAGTCTAGATAACAAATCAGTTAGATAAACTGAACAATAATAAACCTGCAAGGTCATACAGTATAACAAATATCTCTAGAGGAGATAACACAATCATCAACGAGAGATGAATCATATAGAACACGCCTCATATCATTGGCAACACATAGAAACAAAGGATACAAATATCCCAAAACAAGCCAAAAGGCAAATAACAAATACCCATAAGGTATACAAGTTCCACAAGGTAATTGTTATTCTTCATGCGGCTCATAATGACCAACACCGAAGGGCGATACCAAGGGAATATACATATGAATGAAACATCAGAAAATTGCTCGAGCTCAGTACTGTACAAACAAGGATCCATGAGCCCGAAGACTCCAAACCCAAGTATCACCCATGCGGCACATAAGGCCAACATCAGAGCGAAACTATATAGGGCAACAAACCCGAAGGCACACACCCGAAGGCAACATACCCGAAGGCAACAAACCCAATATCACTCATGCGGCACATAAGGCCAACATCGGAGCGATACTTGATAGGGCAACAAACCGTAGTGGTGAAGGTCGTAGACCCAGTACTGGACACCACTAACTGGCGGAATGTGTCACAACTCTCGAAAAGGAATCCGAACAGTGTTAACGTATGTCCCATAACCACTCGTTCGCACTAAACGGTTTACTATCCGTCAGTCACTTTCACATTCAAAGCAGTACAAATTTACCTCATATCATCGGTAAACTAAACCCGAAGGTCAAAACGATCAATCGAATAGGTCGGGGACTAATCGGAAAGATAAACGCGCAGATTCATGGTTCGTGTTTTGCCCAACCATTTAATCATCCTTCCACTTCGCTCGAAGTGCGAAAGTGTGTGTTTTAAATAGAATTTATAAATTGGAGAAACGAGCTTTTAAATGCGATTCGAGAGATTATTTTATAAAAACCCGTGGATGAAGTCAAGAGTAAGTTATCAAAGTCAAATATGCAATAACAACCGCTAAAAAGCAACTTGAATCGATAAAATCCGAAAAAATCAATCAAATATGCAAAATAGGCAAAACAGGCAAAACAAAGCAGGTCGGTCGACCGGACTACAGGGCTCGGTCGGCCGTCCAGATGCAGGAAACCAAATATGGCTCGGGGTAGCAGGTCGGTCGACCGAAGCCTGCACTCGGTCGGCCGAAGGCTGTTTTCCAGCACTTCCTGCCCTATATCAATGAAATGCAAATTCTTTCTAAATCCAAAGCAATGGCACATGCATACTTGTTAGGAATTCATACCCAACACCCATGAAATCAAGAGAAGTAGATGTGAGTTCAAAACTCACCTTTTAATCTCACAAACAAAGAAGATGAAGAAGCACAAATGCAAGGAATTAACCAACTACACTCCACTTCAACACTACAAGCTTCAATCTAGAATCAAAGCAAGTATTTCCTTAGTTAGGGTTAGGAAATTACTGAAATTGAAGAGGAGAAGAGATGGAGAAGATGGAGATGAACTTACCAATGGATTCCCTTTGATTTTGGAGCAAGAAATCAAGATGCAAAGGAGAAACTAGGGCTTGCTAATTTCTATTTCCACTTCCTTTCCCCCATTACAGTTTTTAGCTTAAGAAATGGAATGAAATGAAGAGAGATGAGGGGAGGGGCTGAAGTAGAGGGGTTAGTTAAGCTAATGGGCTGAACCCAAACCCAAAACCCAATAAAAAAGGGTCAAAATTTCACAAACTCCAAACATATCAAAGATTATACTCAAAAAGATCGCAAACGCCATTTTGGAACCAATGGAGGTAGTTTCGAGTTCCAATTCGGCCATTTGCAAAAAGTAGCTTTTCGAACCCCAAAATCCGACTAACGACGCTATATTTAAATTAAACATTTAAATATAAAATCGTTAAATATGCGGGTTGTTACAGATCTCCCCTCCTTACAAAATTGCGTCCCCGCAATTCCTAGTGACGATATTGGTAACAACTACATACATACAACATTCAAAAGAGAAGTAAACAAGTTAGAAACGAAAAGACATACTCACCGTTTCAAACCAAAGAAAGAAAACCTGGATAAGATCGCTCAATATACTCTCTGGTTTCCCAAGTACAGTCATTAGGATTAGCGGACCATTGAATTTTAACGAGCGGCACATCCTTGTTCCGAAGGTGTCGCACCTCCGTGTCAAGCACGCGAATAGGTTGTTGTACAATAGATAAGTCCGGTGAGATCTCAAGCTCTTGCAAATCAGGAGAATCAATTACAGAATCCGATTCTCGAAGACACTTCCGAAGTTGCGAGACGTAAAACACGTCATGAATGCCAGATAAATGAGCTGGAAGTGAAACTCTATAAGCCACAGGGCCAATACGTTCAGTAATAGAAAACGGTCCTATATAACGAGGAGCCAATTTCCCAGTTGCACTGAAACGCCTAACCCCTTTCAAAGGAGAAACACGAATAAAAACAAGATCGCCGATCGAGAACTCGAGAGGCTTCCTACGGTTGTCCGCGTAGGATTTCTGGCGACTCTGTGCCTCTTTCATTCTCAACGGAATAAGATCAATCTTCTCAGAAGAATGACGAACAAAGTCCGGGCCAAGAATAAGCTTCTCCCCAGATTCCAACCAACATGAAGGTGATCGACATGGCCTTCCGTATAAGACTTCGAAAGGAGCCATACCAATACTATATTGAAAACTATTGTTGTAGGAGAATTCTACAAGAGGTAGATGATCCTCCCAACTACCACCGAAATCAAAGATACAAATACGGAGAAGATCTTCCAAGATACGATTTACCCGTTCAATTTGTCCGTCAGAGTGCGGATGATAAGCTGTAGAAAAATTAAGCTTTGTTCCCAAAGCTTGCTGAAGACTCTTCCAAAAATGACTCGTGAATAAAGGATCACGATCACTCACAATAGAACTAGGAACACCGTGAAGTCTCACGATTTCCTTGATATACAACTTAGCCAAATGCGAAGCAGTCCTATTAGACTTAATAGGGACGAAATGAGCAGACTTAGTGAGGCGATCAACAATAACCCAAATGCTAGAATGGCCAGATCTCGAACGAGGTAGGCCGTCAACGAAATCCATAGAAATCTGATCCCATTTCCACAATGGAATCTCAAGAGGCTGAAGAAGACCCGAAGGACGCTGATGTTCGGCCTTAAAACGCTGACAAGTTATGCAATTACTCACATAACTCGCCACATCGCGCTTCATACCTTCCCAATAATAAAGACGACGCATATCGGCATACATCTTACTACTACCGGGATGAATGGTATACCTAGAACGGTGACAGTCATCAAGAATGTCATGCCTAAGTGCAAGATCAGAAGGCACAAAAAGACGGTTCTTCTTACGAAGACACCCATGAGAATCAATACTAAAATCTTGCAACGCCTCATCACAAGATCCAGACTCACAAAGCTGAATAAGATGCAACAAATCAGGATCACGCCGCTGGGCATCGGCAATATGATCCAATAAAACAGGTCGAGCTCCCAAACTAAATAATAGAACAAGAGAATCAAAAGATGAATCACGATTACGAATTTCACAAAAGATAGAGTCTCAAGAACATCCCATTCGGCAAACATCATAGAAATAACAGCCGAATGTTTGCGACTAAGCGCATCTGCAACATGATTACCCTTACCAGGGGTATATTGGATATCAAAGTCATAAGAGGCAAGAAACTCGAGCCAACGTTGTTGTCTCATATTGAGTTCCTTCTGAGTGAACAAATACTTTAAAGATTTATGATCGGTATAGAGAATGAAGCACTCGCCCAATAAATAATGTCACCAAATCTTCAGGGCGAAGACAATGGCGGCTAACTCAAGATCATGAGTGGCATAGCGAACTTCATTCGGACGCAGTTGCCTAGAAGCATAAGCAACTACCCGATCCTTCTGCATAAGCACAGCACCGAGACCACTACCACAAGCATCGGTGTAGACAACAAGATCATGATTCCCTTCGGGAACCACGAGAATAGAAGCATTAGTGAGAAGTTCTTTCAATGCCTGAAAGGAAGGTTCACACTTGTCGGACCAAATAAAACGAATGCCTTTCCGAGTAAGGCTTGTGAGAGGAAGCACAACACGGGAAAAGTCCTTGATGAACCGACGGTAATAATCCGCCAATCCAAGAAAACTACGAATCTCATGAACATTCTCAGGCCTCTCCCAATTCTGGATGGCTTCGATCTTTGAGGGATCGACAGAAATGCCATCGGAAGATACAACATGGCCTAAGAACTTGACCTTATTCTCCCAAAAGTGGCACTTGGAGAATTTGGCTTTAAGCTGATGGTGACGGAGAGTACTCAAGACAATCCTTAAGTGATTAGCATGCTCGGCTTCAGACTTAGAATAAATAAGGATATCATCAATGAACACAAGGACAAACTTATCGAGATATTCCCGGAATACCCGATTCATGAAATCAACAAAGAAAGCAGGAGCGTTCGTCAAACCGAACGGCATAACGAGCCACTCAAAAGAACCATATCGAGTGCGGAAAGCTGTAAGAGGTATGCTATCCTCCACGACTCGTAATTGATGAAAACCTGTGGCAAGGTCAAATTGAGAAAAGACCTTAGCACCACTCAATAAATCGAACATGTCATCGATCCTAGGCAATGGATACCTATTTCTAATGGTCAACTCGTTAAGCTTGCGATAGTCAATGCAAAGCCTAAGAGTTCCATCAGACTTCTTCACAAAGACGACCGTGGATCCCCACGGAGAAAAACTGGACTGAATCAATTGCTTGGATTCAAGCTCTAAAAGCTGCTTCTTGAGTTCCTCATTTTCCTTTGTAGACATCCTCGTGGGAGGACGACTAACTGGCTACGCACCTGGAATGAGATCAATGCGGAACTCAATTGCCCGCTTGGGTGGCAAACCCGATACAGGCTCAAAAACATCAGAAAAGTCACAAGCAACAGGAATACGAGATATACCCTCATCATCTCGCGAATCAAGAGAATATAGAGCCATCTCGGAATTATCCACATCCCGAAGAATAAGAGATAACTGAGAAGGCGAATCAGGATGACAAAGATATAAAATTCTCTCGGAACAAATAATCCTGGCATCGTACCTCACTAGCCAGTCCATACCAAAAATCATATCAAAACCCAAATGAGAAACAACGTGCAGATTCGCACGGAAAGAAAAGCCACATAAAACAATCTCAATATCATCACAAAACAAGCTAAGGGTCGCGGATCCCCCAATAGGATTCGCAATCCTTAAAGAAGTAACCAAACAAGAAACATCCAAAGATAAATCATCTATAAGCTTCTTCGATACGAAAGAATGTGAAGCACCCATATCGAAAAGAACTCGTATACTATGATCATGAAATAGAATTGAACCCTCCAAAATAGATGGAGACATACCTTTGGATTGAGAAGGACCTTCAGAAGCCTTAGCAGCATAAAGCCTGCTAGACTTTGCATTAGCAGGAGCAGTAGGACAAGCTGAAACATGATGACCTTCCTTCTTGCAATAACGGCAGAAGAGAGGCTTAGGACAAGCTCGAATAATATGATCCGGAGAACCACAATTGAAACACTTTCGAACGAAAGGTGTTCCGGAAGACTGAGGCTGAGGATTAGCACCAACAGTCTTCTTCTTCTTAGAAGGAAAAGACCTCTTCTGAATTGGAAACGGCCTCTTGTTGGGGTTCTTGGAAACCTCAACATTCTCACCACTATCACACTCCTTCTCGACAGCTTCGAGATGAAGTGTCGAATCAACCAATTCCTCGAAAGGAAGCTTAAGCTGGAGCAACAAGGACTTCTTAAGATATTTCTTAAGACCAGAGACAAACTTCAAATTCTTCTTGTAAGAAGTGCTAATGAATTCAAGACCATACTGAGATAAAGCCTCGAATGATGCAACATACTCCGAAACAGAAGATTTCCCTTGCTTCAACTCAAGGAAGCGACGGGTCAATAAAACTTTTTCAGATTCAGGAACGAACTTGAGTTCAAATCGCTCCCGAAACTGAGTCCAAGAAAGGGTAGACTCATCAATCTCGGCTACAAGAAGCTCATACCAATCAAGAGCACGCTCTTGTAATAAGCTAGAAGTTACAAGAACTCTATCATGGTCAGAAAGATCCATGCGAGAAAAGATACGTTCGCATGTGCGAAACCAAGCTTGGACTTCAAGAACAGACTCGGAACCCTTAAACGGTTTTCCTCCAAGATGAGCAAAATCACTGCACTGACGTGTAAAGGCAGACTTGCGAGGTGGAGACACTCGAGGAGGAACGGGAGGCTGAGTGCTCCTAAACAACTCCAAAAACTGATCGGCAGACATATAAACGCCATCCGGATGTGAGCCACTAGATTGCCCAACATCCGAACGTCGACCTCTGCCTCTTCCAGACATAAGCTGAAAGTCAAGATAAGGAAAAGATTATTCACAAGGTAGATATTTCAATATGGGATACTACGGAATAAAATACATTCCTAGACGTATTCCCAAACTCTATCTAACCTTGATGGAATAAAGAGACACGATGATTCAAAGATTTGTATCACTCATACACTTTGATGTATCGTAATATGTGCTCTATTATGTGTTTATCATATTTTGTTCTGAACACAGCTCTGATACCACGCTGTGACGCCCCACTCCGAGAGCCTCGTTAACAAAGAGTATTACATAGATAATACTGTCGGCTAACGCGGACAATAGAGTATAATGGAAGCGACCATGTGTAATCTTACCTTAACTATTCACTGAATACATCGAAAAGTAGAATCACATTAAAATTCGACCTATTCAATAAATATTTAAAGCAAAACTACAATGGCTATAGGATCTATCAGAAGAAAATATAACAACTCAAATGTAATTCACATCACAGAACGGTCGGTCATAATATACACATAAATAGATACACAACAGAGTATACAAAATAATACATGTCAAGTGGTACAGGAGGCCACAATATACAGACGAGATGAAAAAGTATAAATATCATAGTTACAACAGATAAGGACCACAAAAGACGCTATAACAAAATGAAGCTAGCGAATAGTCCATGCGGAAGCAAAATAGGCTAAGTCCAAAAGCACCTAACCTGAAACATCTCGGTCTGACCCGAGTATAAAATACACGGGTCAGTCTAGATAACAAATCAGTTAGATAAACTAAACAATAATAAACCTGCAAGGTCATACAGTATAACAAATATCTCTAGAGGAGATAACACAATCATCAACGAGAGATGAATCATATAGAACACGCCTCATATCATCGGCAACACATAGAAACAAAGGATACAAATATCCCAAAACAAGCCAAAAGGCAAATAACAAATACCCATAAGGTATACAAGTTCCATAAGGTAATTGTTATTCATCATGCGGCTCATAATGACCAACACCGAAGGGCGATACCAAGGGAATATACATATGAATGAAACATCAGAAAATTGCTCGAACTCAGTACTGTACAAACAAGGATCCATGAGCCTGAAGACTCCAAACCCAAGTATCACCCATGCGGCACATAAGGCCAACATCAGAGCGAAACTATATAGGGCAACAAACCCGAAGGCACACACCCGAAGGCAACATACCCGAAGGCAACAAAACCAATATCACTCATGCGGCACATAAGGCCAACATCGGAGCGATACTTGATAGGGCAACAAACCGTAGTGGTGAAGGTCGTAGACCCAGTACTGGACACCACTAATTGGCGGAATGTGTCACAACTCTCGAAAAGGAATCCGAACGGTGTTAATGTATGTCCCATAACCACTCGTTCGCACTAAACGGTTTACTATCCGTCAGTCACTTTCACACTCAAAGCAGTACAAATTTACCTCATATCATCGGTAAACTAAACCCGAAGGTCAAAACGATCAATTGAATAGGTCGGGGACTAATCGGAAAGATAAACGCACAGATTCATGGTCCGTGTTTTGCCCAACCATTTAATCATCCTTCCACTTCGCTCGAAGTGCGAAAGTGTGTGTTTTAAATAGAATTTATAAATTGGAGAAACGAGCTTTTAAATGCGATTCGAGAGATTATTTTATAAAAACCCGTGGATGAAGTCAAGAGTAAGTTATCAAAGTCAAATATGCAATAACAACCACTAAAAAGCAACTTGAATCGATAAAATCCGGAAAAATCAATCAAATATGCAAAATAGGCAAAACAGGCAAAACAAAGCAGGTCGGTCGACCGGACTACAAGGCTCGGTCGGCCGTCCAGATGCAGGAAACCAAATATGGCTCGGGGTAGCAGGTCGGTCGACCGAAGCCTGCACTCGGTCGGCCGAAGGCTGTTTTCCAGCACTTCCTGCCCTATATCAATGAAATGCAAAATCTTTCTAAATCCAAAGCAATGGCACATGCATACTTGTTAGGAATTCATACCCAACGCCCATGAAATCAAGAGAAGTAGATGTGAGTTCAAAACTCACCTTTTAATCTCATAAACAAAGAAGATGAAGAAGCACAAATGCAAGGAATCAACCAACTACACTCCACTTCAACACTACAAGCTTCAATCTAGAATCAAAGCAAGTATTTCCTTAGTTAGGGTTAGGAAATTACTGAAATTGAAGAGGAGAAGGGATGGAGAAGATGGAGATGAACTTACCAATGGATTCCCTTTGATTTTGGAGCAAGAAATCAAGATGCAAAGGAGAAACTAGGGCTTGCTAATTTCTATTTCCACTTCCTTTCCCCCATTACAGTTTTTAGCTTAAGAAATGGAATGAAATGAAGAGAGATGAGGGGAGGGGCTGAAGTAGAGGGGTTAGTTAAGCTAATGGGCTAAACCCAAACCCAAAACCCAATAGAAAATGGTTGAAATTTCACAAACTCCAAACATATCAAAGATTATACTCAAAAAGATCGCAAACGCCATTTTGGAACCAATGGAGGTAGTTTCGAGTTCCAATTCGACCATTTGCAAAAAGTAGCTTTTCGGACCCCAAAATCCGACTAACGACGCTATATTTAAATTAAACATTTAAATACAAAATCGTTAAATATGCGGGTTGTTACACAACACAAGGCCGGGTTACCTCTGTAACTAGGTAACTACTACTCGAGCATGCCACTCCCCGATCCTTTGGGACGTTTATCCGAGGCGCCTCTAAGCAACAACCGCACAGTAAATGAGATTGGAGCAACAACATAGGTTAAATATCAGGGCTCCATACCTAATACCACCTTTTACCAGAAGGGAATGACACATCCTAAAGGGCGCGACCCTCATGACCTTACCGCATCTTTCCTGTTTTGACCATTTCCGGGGTGTGAGGTCCTGATGTAGTCTCGTCCACAAAGCTACGCTTTATACAAAAGCCATGCTCTGATCAAAATGATCAACAAATGATCATCAACACACAGCAGCACTCTGCATGCCACACTACCAAATTGGGAGTATATCGCTGATAACCTTCAACTACGTAACCTCTGAGCTCGTACGTCTCAGAGAAGGGTGTTAAGCTAAGAGAATCAATTCTCCGCCACCAACAGAAATGTATTTGAAAGAAATCTGCTTTATATCTCAAAGTGTAGTGTCAGACATACAACCATACAAGTCTGTTCCGGGTTCGAACAGAACCGAAGGCACTTCCAAAGAAGTCCTTGCAATCCGGGTACTCACAATCCCGATCGAACTTCCCATCACTTAGGAAATCTCTATACCGTAGCTACTCGGTGCAGAGACAATCGATAGGTTATCCTATCGTTCTCACAAATACCTGGTCTTCAACACCGGTCTTCAAATGCTATCCATAACGTCGAATCACATATTCAAAATGGGTTATACGACACAAAGGTCCTCTCCCGGCTAAACCGAATAGTGAGCGCAACATTTAAAACATATGGATATGGAATTTCAATTAAGTCACAACTTAATAATTTCAAAACGTTCTTTCAAATGGTTTAAACCAATTACCATTTCCAAATCTTTTAAACAAAAGATTTATTTCAAAAACCTTCAATGGTTTAAATAATTTCCACACTTTAATCTTTTAAACAAAAGATTTAATTCCCAAAGTTCACCCCATTCCTAAAGATCCATTTATGGATTTCAAATCAATCTCCATTTCAATTGGATTAACTCGTTAAATCTTTAAATTAAAGATTTAACTTATAGCTTTCAAATCGTTCCCATAACTTGGAAAATCATTTTCATTTTTAACTTGAAATTCCTTTTTACACAATTTGGAAGTTCATGACTTAGGTGAAAGCCTTTATTATTTGAAAACGAATAGCTTTCGTTTCAGAAAGATCCAATTTTATTTGCACGAGTTAAAGCCTTTGAATCTAAATTGAAATTTCCAAATCAATATCTTTAAAATAGTTTAACCTATATATACTGGTATAACAACTTTAGTCCCTAATTTCCATATCATAGGATTCAATTTCAAATATTGAATTTAAATTAAATTATTTAAATTTCCCAAATCATAATCAAGTTATTCAAAATAAATTTCATCTTTGAAATTCCATTTTAAAAGCTTTTCACTTTAATTTCATTTCCAAAACATTTGAATTTAAATATTCAAATATAAAACTATTCAAAAATCCGTGACTTGATCAATTTCCCAGTGAATCCATATTTGTGTGTGTATAAGTGTGGTCCAGGGGTTTGACGCAATAGTGCAACAACATTCAATCATCATAGATCAAATACAACAATATATCCGATAAGCGATATAGACTATAACGCTTATCTTCATTCATAGATAATATATATATATATATATATATATCACAGGTAATGAATTACATCATGGATAATTAATTTCATTACAGATCACAACTTAAGTCAGGATATGTCACAAAGCATCACATATCAGGAATGTCAAACAATTCAACCATTCAGTAAAATTCAAACATCCATAAATGGATCAGTTTAATTATCTGATTAATTTAGATCAGATTAATTTCTATACATTTGCTAGTCATGGTAAATTAATAATCAATTAATTTCCAACATTTAATAAATTATCCTTTAATTAATCATTAAGTAACCCTTAATTAATAATTAATCCTTAATTATTCAATAAAGTGTTAATAGTAACTTAATGGATCCTTAATTACAATTAATTAATTCCTAACCATTTACTAATCCATGATTCTTAATTACCATTAATTTTTCATTTATTCATTTAACTTAAACCTTAATAAGTAAATTTACACTTATGACTTCAATTTTAATTGCTACAATCATTAATTATCCATTTTAATTTAACTTAATAATTAACGAATTATAAATCATTAAACTTATATTGACTTAAGTTAAAACTCATGCTTACCGATGATTAAATTACCATTCACAAATGTGTTTGGAAACATTGATTTTACAAATTTACTTTTAAATTTCAATTTAAATCCAAAGATTTTAAATGAATATCAATTTTTCCTTAATAAAGCTTAAACTGTTTTTCACAACCTTTAGATCTACATGTCACAGTAATATTTGTTATAAAAGAAATTTAAAGAGTTAAATCGAATCCCTTTTTATTTCACATATTATATATTTTTTTTAACTTTAACATTTAAACTTATTTAAACATTTGAGTTTACAAACTTTATCTCATTTTAAAGTCTACGGTCCAGAATTGAGTTTAAATCTAGTTTTCAAACATTTGATTTAACTTTGTTTTAAATCCTTTGTTTACCAATTTTAAATTCCATTTTAATTCAAATTCCTTTTTATATACACTTAATTATTTAACACTTTAAATCAATAAAACAATTTGGAAATAAAACTTATTTATTCCCCACTAAGTTTCCAACTATCCTAAATTAATATTTAAACTTTTGTTTTACTTACTTACTTCAAACCTGGCACTCTTCTCCTACAAATTTCATAACTACTACTACCCGAGCCAATAGTACTCTCTCTCAAACAATACAGGCATATCGCACTCAATCACTTCGAGGCGTACGCGAAACAAAACGAGATAGAACCCAAATCTGAACTTCTTTCTCCCCAGCATATCATCACCTAAACACAGCCGCGTGCACGTGTACGTGCACCCTTACTCCAGCCATCGCTGGTCGTCACCGAGACCACCCACACGATGACGAACACGCCCTCGTCCCTTACCAACACTCAGACCATCCAATTCAACCAAAATACAAAATTGAGCAAATCAGCTTCAACTGGAAACCTGGGAACAACAAAAACATCACCCCCTTCGAAACCTGTCAACGCCAACTGCTCGACGCTCCGACCACCGTTCGCCACCAAACTCCGGCCGTCTACTCCCTTATACTCGCTTCACCAATCCTCCAAATCTCGTAGCACTCGACGCATTATGGAAAGAGAACGAAGAACAAACGCGACCCCTTATTAAACTAGGGTTAAAAACTTTAAACGTACGCCGCCTCCTCCACGATGAACTGGACCACCACCCACTATTTTTCCCAGACTCGTCGTACTTCCCTCCACCTTCACACGAAACTCCGGCCACCGAAAGCCCTCCTACCGCCGGCAATCGATGAAAATACCCAAAACAGTTCTACCCAAACTGCTACTTAAATGCTTAACTAAAAATAATAATTCTTGTTTCAAAAATCAAGTTTTATTGTTAGCTTTTGGTTCATATATCTGAATCCATGATTTATGAAAATCAAATTTGAACATATTTAAACTATCCACTATAGTTTTATACTTTTCAGAACCAATACAACTGTTTTATCCTTTAAACAAATTTTTAGACTCAACTTTATGTTATAACAAACATTTTATGTTCATAATTTAAGTCTAATCAAAGCGTGGATTAATAGCAGATAAATTTTAATGTGTACTTAAGCTTGGAACTAAGGTCAGAGAGATATACAGAGGTGCTTATCACTATATTCAAACACATACAGAGTTATACTAAATAAAAGTATACCCAAAACAGAATAAATTCCAGAAAGAAGCATGTAACAGAACAAATACACTTAACTATTTTTTGATTTTGATGTTACTCACAGATAAGTATTCAACAGTTTTACTTTTAAGTTTAAAATAAAAGTTACTCACAGATAATTTGAGAAGAAATGAAACAGAGCTCTTCCAATATGTTGAACAGGCTTGAAATCTTTAAGCTGGAACTACTCTGGTTTGAATCTTGAAGTAGATTGTTGTTTACATTGAGTTGTTGAATTTGTTTTAAGTTTTTGTTGTTTGAGGTTTAAAGATATGGTTTACTCAGATATTTTTAGCTCAAATGCACGAAAAAATGAAGAAGCGTGATGTATATGAATTGAATTAACAGACTACAGGGTGATAAATAATTTGGTTTGTACATCAAGGAGACATATATTTGTTTTGTACAAATATTAATCAGAGATATTTTCTAAGTTTGGAGGCTGAAGTGATTTTGTATTACTTTTCTTTTGCACAAGCTTTAGAGTGTTGACACATGTCTACTTAGGTGTCTTAAGATGTTTCTACACATGGACACCTAATAGGGTTATGTGTCACTATTTTATTTAATCTTGTTTTGTATGCTTGCATTAATTGCCTTGTACAAAATACATATTTATCTGTTCCTTCTTTTGCAAGCTTCATAGATATATATTTGTTTTGAAGTTCAACTATCAAACATTAATTTATGTTAACGTAGAATTCCAAATTATTTTTCTAAGTCATTAGTTCGAATTTTAAATACAAATTCAATATTTCAAAAACAAATTTGAAAGCCAAATTCAGATTTTACTCATATATACATATACGTATATATTTCAAATTCAAATTTATTCCAAAATTTATTCAAATTTTATATTAACTATTAATCTAAATTCAATTCAAAATTGGGATCGTTACAATAGCCCTTTCAAATCTATATAACTTGAAACCCATACCTTTGAAACATAACCTCTAATACTTAATGGGTTAAATATTAAATTACTTTATATAATAAAATAGCTTCTTCACCTTCACAAATCAAATTCCAATTTTAGATTCGAACCCCCAAATAACCATTTAATTCTATATATTTCAAAACTTTATATATTTCACCATTTCGAAACTAATTCTTTGATAATTGCATATATATCAAATTCAATTGCTACTATTTAGATTTGAAATGTTTACTTAATAAATCCAATATAATTTAAGTAAAACTTTTAACTTCAAATAACTGGATATTCTTTCAATTTATTTAACTTGATATATTCACTTACCTCAACTTTATATTTATTACTTAAACCAAATCAAGTTATAGAATCATATCTTTTAAAATCTCCACTTTTATTTATATTTCAAAACATCTACAATAATTTATTCAATTACAATTCTGAAATAATTCAATCTAGACCAATTTCGTATTTATTTTCCAACTAAAAATTTCTTTTAAGTCATTTAAAACTCTATATGTATAATATCTTAAATAGGTACTTACCCATATAATATAAACCATCAAACTCCATTTTTTTAAACTCATTTTTATTAAACAATTTTATACATAGCTTAAATTCATGAATTTAACTATATAAATATAATAATATTTATATAATTAATATTTATTAAACCGTATATTCCTTTCCAAAACCATAGAAATCATTTCAAAATATTTTTATATATAGACCGCGGTGCCTGTATATAATTTTCTATCCTTTGGTCAAGTGGTACGGATATTTATCATTTCAACCCGTAATTTAAAATAAAAATTACGGTTATATATCATTTCAAACCGCAATCCCGAATGAAATGAAAATGCATAATAACTTGCAGTTTATACAATATAAAATACGGCATCCATTCATCCCATATCAACCATCAACCATTTATCATAATCATCATCCAATTCAAACAATAACGTCAATATCGAACGGATAATAAACAACGGGAATTAACTAGCAGTTCATATTCAAAATTAAAATAAATGGAAATTTAACTGGAAATTTATATGCAATAAATAAATTAAATAACAATTTAATTCAAATAAATTAAATTTGACCGGGATGATGATTAAAAATAAGTCAAACAGTCATAAATCAATTTCTAATCACATCCTAAATCAATTTAACAAACATAAGAAATTTTAAAAGTTGTGAGTGGGTTAAAACACTCAACTTTTGAATTTAAATTGAATTTAAATTGAATTTAAACCCAAAAATTTGACAGTCTCAGAATTCGTCCAAACTAGCGCCAAAATGTATAAAATTTCAATTCGATCCTAACAAAAAAGCGCGCGTGAATTGATGTTCGTATGTAAAAGTTATAGCGATAATTGCATTAGAATTTCAATTATAAAAATTTAAGAAAAAGAACACATTTACTCCACTAGTGCCACGTCACCATCATCATCCAGAACCTTGTACGCACGCGAAAACTCCTGCTCCTCTCGTTCGAACCGAAGCTCTGACCCAAAAGGCGTATACAACATCGCAGCCGCCACCACCAGAACTTCGATCAGAGCCTGCCGCCTCGAAGGCCGTGCACTGCAGCACCAACGCGTTCTGACTGGTCCCCTACAACGCCTCTGTCATCACCCAGGCCGAGAACGAAATTCGGCACTTCATCATCGATTTCTGGCGAATCCTGACCGAGTTACGACGAGCGATCATAACCATATGCTCTGCTCCACACCACCTTCGCAATGGTACAACCCGATCGACAAACTATTACGTGAGCTCGAAATACTTTTCTTTTCTTTTTTGATGCGTGAGCTCCGAATTGAAGACGGTGGATTTTTGGCTGTGGTAATTGTATGCGTCTGCTTCTAGATCTGTCAATCGATGGAAAAACCGCGTGCTGCTGATCAAATAATAGAAAATGATTTTATAAGGTCTAGTTCGAGTTTGGATTCAACGAAGCTCTTCAGCAGCAGCTATTCTAAGCAAGGCAAATCGAAGATTTGAAGTGTTTTGGTAACAGGAGATTTGCTAAGTCGACTTTGGAAAAATGTTAGTTTAGGATTTTCTTCCTTTTAGAAGGAAATTGATAATTAAAAGGATGAATGTGAGAAAAAGAAATCAAGGCGGCTAATGAAAATTTCATAGGCGGCAAATTTCCAGGTTACGTTTAAAGGTCACGCGAAATTTCATTTAATAAAGGCGGGAATGAGTAATTTTTTTGGTTGCATTTATAATACAATATGAAATAATATTGGTTGCACTTACATAAAAACGCTACAAATTTCTGCAACCAAAAGATGATTTTCTTGTAGTGATATATTTTTTTCAAATTTTTCTGAGGAGTTTGAATTTTCATCTTTGGATTTGATTTGGGGTTGCAATCGGAATTAGGGTTTTTATGCTAAATAGAACATATAGAAATAAGGAACAGAGGCTGTTAGGGTTTATAGCGGGATATATATAGGCAGGGTTGACATCAGAATGGGTGGATAAGATAGATTTACGCGCTAACGCCAAAGTGGCCCAAAAAGCCCGTTTCGACTTTGGAATGAAATTGGGTCAACCCATATATCAAAATAGATGTTTTAAATATTTTTAACGCGATGGAACAAGTTTCAAGTCCAAATTCCATCATATAAAGAAGTTATGCTCAAATCAATATTATTCAAATTGATTTCAATTGATTTCAGTTGATTTCAATTTCATAAATTTCAAGGCGTTTCGAGTCCGTACGATCAAACGACAAGTCCGATCGCTACGAAACTTGAAATCCTACAATAATTCACCATTTTGGATCCGATGAAACTGGTTTCGTCGAAATCCGAGTCAGTGGCCAAAGTGGCTATTTTTATATTAATTAAATAAATAAAATTTAGTCAATTTAATCAAATTTTCAATTTCAATTCGATAATCGCCAATTCTTATCATTTTTAAATTTCCCAATCATTTCCAATGATTTACCAATTTAAATGTCAAATTAGAGTTGATAAATTTATAAATTTCGGCACTAACCTTAATTTTATTGAATTCAGGATTTATAAGAAAATTCCCAATAATTCCATATAATTATATAAATTAATAATTACTCCATTCATTATTGTCAAACGGATGGAATTAACCTTGGATCATGGTTTATTACATTATTATCCTCAAATTTTACCTTAATTTCAATAACGTAGTATTTAAACGTTTAATTTCATTTATTTTGCAATAACTTCAATTATAGAACTTTATACTTCAATTAAATTAATAAATCTCGCTTTCTATACTTTAAATAAACCATTAGTCATATTATAGATGGATTAAGCATTGGATTCAAAACTATTACACAAATTTTCGCATATACCATCTTCTTTTCAATCGACATAAAATTTAATTCCAATTCTACTTATTTGCAATAAATCCATTATCTGATTTTAAATTCCAATAAATTAATAAAGCTTTATTCCCGATCTTTATAACTCAACAAATTGTCTCATATGAATAACCTTATCATTACTTACAAATATTACCTTAATTAACATTAACGTAGTATTAAATTATAATTACTGTAACAAATTTCAAAGTTTTAAATTTACAAGCTACATACATAGGTAACATACAATAATCATTACCGTTAACCTTCAGTCACATTAATAGGCGTTTATTGCTTACAAAACAATGTTAACATTTATTTTCATAATGCTAATTTCATTCATTCTATCCGTTACTACATTTATATCCATTAAAGCAATATTTAATTACCTTTATTTGAAATAACCGTTTATCACCAATATACTCTTTATAATACTTGTATGGTTATTCTCCACAAACAATTACCTCCATCCTATTATTTCACCCATTATTTACAATTAAAATCTCAATTAAATTTATTTATCTTGATGTCATTCTTTTATTACACCATTTATTACTTTACAAAATAAAATAACATTTAAACTCATCAATGTAATACCAATTTCATTTTAAATCCAATTAATTTCCAAATCAAAGTTTATTTGTATTTCAAACAACTATTATAATTACTCCCAGAACATTGGTTTTATTAAATGACCATTTATTCATATTTAATTTCCTTAATTTAATCCAATGCTTACATTTTGTTTTCATATATTCAATTTGTAGCCACGTATACGTCTTCATTAATTCCATTGATTTGCATTAACGCCATTCCATAAATCTACATCCAATTACTACCTTAAAATAAGTTTATGTTTCTATTAATTCCCATTCACACTTCCGTTATTTTATATTACAATCATTAAAGTAACGTTTATCATCAACACAAACATTATGAATATTTATCAACTTGCATTATCCTTATTGCATTAATTTACGTTTTATCCCATTATAAATTAATGCGCACATTAATTAATTCATATTTACATCCAATTCCGTATATAAATGTTGTAACCAAGTTATGACATTTACATTTATTTTTCTTATTTTAATTAATTACCAAATATTCCTATTTACACACAATTATAACTTTGCAATCTTAACAAATCCATAAATTGTCAATTGCCTAATATATACATTAATTACTATTAAATGTTCTCCATAAATTTATTTACTTGGTTTCAAACCTTTTTATTCATCAATTACTGCCCTATAAATAAACTTAAGTTTCTATTCAATTATATTATTTCCAATTAATTGCAATATAAATTTTAAATTGTTAATATTAATTTCAATTGCTACATCTAATTTCTAACATTCGTTCCAATATAAATTATAAGATTTTTATTTCCTTTTAAATTTAACTAAAATCTTATTAATTTAACTTATTTTAATCATCGAATTTTATGGGTCGTTACACTCTCCCCCACTCAAAACTTTTCATCCCCGAAAAAGAAAAGAAGGGAAAAGAAGAATTAAGAAATCAATATATCTTATTCAAAATATTAATTTTATAAACAATTAAATTTACAAAATTTGTTACTTTAAATAAAATATAAAAATTTACAATCATTATGTCTTTTTATACTTAAATCAATAAAGTTTGGAAAATATTTTCAAAAAATTTCTAAGTCCAAAATTTACGGAAAATTTCTGTAGAGTCTCCTTTGTACGGGGAGGCTCAGGAGAAAATATAATATCAAATATAACAATATACAACATATATTTACCAAAATAATATATATTCCAAGCCGGGAAAACAATATAATAACGCTATAACTGTAATCCGAAAACGTACCTATTAGTCGGGCAATTAACGCTTACTTTATGAAACCAAAAGCAGTAGCAATTGCTTCCATAACCTACATTTCACTTATATAATCCAAAAAGGTTAACAATTATATAAAATCAAATATTATTTTTGTTTCATCCACTAACAAACAAAGCAATGTCAAACACAACAATCACTTGCAATCACAACATACAACCATCATACAGAATCAACATAATCAATCATTCATTCATATCAAACAAAACAAATAGTTGTTCGGGTTCAACTTTAAATTGCACGGAATGGAAAGCAAACTACTTAGTGCACCATTTACTCAACAGTCTTAGATGAAACTGAATAGATTATTTATTCATCCAAATAATTTTAGAGTATCCTTGCCCAAACAGCTTTAAGTCAAGCAAACAACAATTCCACACAATAGATTAATTTCATTTTTATTAATTTCATTCATATAATAATTTATCTTTTTAATTTACATTTTTATTCTTACGGTTTCATTTACTTTTTTTCATTTCCAACCAAAATCTCATTTCACTTGTTCATAACATAAAATTTTCTTTTATTATATTATATTCATTTATCCACTACTTAATTTTATGTTCTTAAGTTTATAATCTTTTATTTATATTACTTATCTTTCTATTATATTTTATTAGAAGCAATTTCAGTTATACCTAAGTTTATACCACTAGAACAACAAATTCTTATTTATTAAGAATTTCATCAATTACTTTCATTGCCTCAAATTTATTACTTGTATAATATCTATTACATCTTCTTATTAACATTTCAACTTTTTTACATCCTTTGGTAAGTTGTATATATGTTTAAGAATGCAATTGAACTTATACAAGTTTTATCTCATTTCTTTTAATTTAATCTAATGTTCAATAATTACATCTTTTGTTTTATAAGTTACAATTTCAACTTTCTTGTTATTTCGTTTATAACCTATCCTTTAATTTCTTTTTATTTATAACTTAGCATTAAATCTCTTATTTCCTTTAGAGGTTTCAATTATTAATTACTTACGTTCAAATTCACTACAATAACTGAAACTATTAATTAATGGAAACTTAAGAATTTAAATACCGGGTTAATTTCAAATCATTTTAAATAATAGATAAATGCATATACTTACACTTTATATATCCAATTATATTTAAAACAATTTAAAATTTTATATTTGGTTTATCAAACAAATCTACAGTTAACTACTACAGTGGCCTTCCCACTTCGAAACTCGAAAATGAACATCGACGATGCGTGCACTCATCACCGAAATTATTTTCCAGCGACAGAGAGGGGAGCACAGCATATTTCTTTCTAGAATTTCTTCAAAACAATTCTTTCAAATTATATTGAAATATTTATATCAGAAAATACTTCTAATAAAATTATTATTATATTTCAAAATTATTCAAAAGAAATTTCAAAACCCCGGAAATTAAGTTCTAAAATTTCCAATTTCCATTTATTTTGTTTTGAATCTCATTTCAAATGTTATCTATAAATTTCATTACCGAACAACCAATATAATACAACCAAATATAGCCTTTATAAAAATTTACTTTATATATATAGAAAATACAATAGGCAAAATTATTTCATTCACCTATATTAAAAACAAATATTGCGTCGGTCTGTCCTATTAAGTGTTTAGAAATCCCTATTGATGTCATAGCGTCCCATGCACCAAACAGAATTTATAAATACAAAACGGAACAAATTAACACAATATTAAAACCTTTTTATAACACTAACAAATACGCTCTCTCATATATACACTCAGCGACTCATCATAGGGTATTACTACCCTATTAATAAAGAGTCAAACCCTCACAAAGCTAAGGTTTATCGCTAAACCAAAGCTCTGATACCAGCTGTAACGCCCCGCCTTTTCGCACGCTTTAAATCGACGATAAACCCCACACATCAGACTTAAAACATCCAAAAGGGCGGATTGTTATGGGGTAAATAAGAAAAAGCAGAGAAAAAAAGAAAAAAAATAGAATCTTTCAGCGGAACGATAAAATATAATAATCAAATATACAGTTCATGAAGCTGTTTTATAAAATATTTGATTTTACTTATATTACACGATATCAGAGTTACGCATACCAGAGAATAATAATTAATGCAGCGGAATATAGTGTATAGTGAAATATTGTAATAAATAATAATAAATCTTCGTCTTCGACCTCAAGAGTACGATCTTCTAAATCCTGAAACGCTCAGACTGACCCGAGCGAATTGAAAAGACAAAACGCTCGAGTCAGAACTAAAATATCTTATGTGAGTTAAATATACAGGAATAAATATGAGTGCAGTAACTTAAGAGATGCTCGGGATTCACATCTCCTAAGGATCCGTTAAACTATTTACTATGTAGTAATATTTCGCTATTTTAATAGTGTCTACAGTAAAATAAACTTACTTTTAAATAGCATTAAGGAGTGACCCAATTTTCCCCTTAACACGGTAATAGTCCCAGTAGTCCATCCAGTATCAGTGCATCTCTAGATCGGGAGACTACCCTAAATACTCCACGGACAACGGGAGAAAAACAAGCTCGTATAAGGCGCGCTAGGGTAGGTGACACGGCACAACTAGGCAATGCCAGGGTAGTTATACCAATTACGCTTCCGAGTCGGTGGTAACGCGTAGCAGCTACTACCGCCCACCTCGAACAACAACCCAAAATCAAAAATCAAAAGTGGCCACCGAATCAATCCAAAAGTCAAAGTATAATATCGAAGGGATGTGTCCGATCAAAGGTGTTACCTCAATTAACCCGTCAATCTCTCCTGTTTTAGCCACCTTATGCCAACTCACGGGAGTTGGGTCTATGTATTTACCTCAAAGGAAACGCCACCACCATCCTACTTCATTCTGGAATCTCCACCGCGTACACAGTTGTTAAAGTGGTTTTCGGAGTTGGCAGAGAGTACAAAACTTCCGATCCCGGTCTCTTCAACAACCAAACGTTATTATAACACCGCGGTCTTTTCAAAATAGTTATATACTTTAAAACCGAAATATAATATCCATTTCAAAAATATAACTACGATATTATTTCTGTTTTAAAACCGAAAATCAATATGATCCCATTTTTTTTTCAAATATATTCTTTTTCCAAAATCATAGCCCTTTCAAATCTATATAACTTGAAACCCATAGCTTTGAAACATAACCTCTAATACTTAATGGGTTAAATATTAAATTACTTTATATAATAAAATAGCATCTTCACCTTCACAAATCAAATTCCAATTTTAGATTTGAACCCCCAAATAACCATTTAATTCTATATATTTCAAAACTTTATATATTTCACCATTTCGAAACTAATTCTTTGATAATTCCATATATATCAAATTCAATTGCTATTATTTAGATTTGAAATGTTTACTTAATAAATCTAATATAATTTAAGTAAAACCTTTAACTTCAAACAACTGGATATTCTTTCAATTTATTTAACTTGATATATTCACTTACCTTAACTTTATATTTATTACCTAAAACAAATCAAGTTATAGAATCATATCTTTTAAAATCTCCACTTTTATTTATATTTCAAAACATCTACAATAATTTATTCAATTACAATTCTTAAATAATTCAATCTAAACCAATTTCATATTTATTTTCCAACTAAAAATTTCTTTTAAGTCATTTAAAACTCTATATGTATAATATCTTAAATAGGTACTTACCCATATAATATAAACCATCAAACTCCATTTTTTTAAACTCATTTTTATTAAACAATTTTATACATAGCTTAAATTCACGAATTTAACTATATATATACAAAATTTTATTTATATAAGTAATATTTATTAAACCGTATATTCCTTTCAAAACCCATAGAAATCATTTCAAAATATTTTTATATATAGACCGCGGTGCCTGTATATAATTTTCTATCCTATGGTCAAGTGGTACAGATATTTATCATTTCAACCCGTAATTAAAAATAAAAATTATGGTTATATATCATTTCAAACCGCAATCGCGAATGAAATGAAAATGCATAATAACTTGCAGTTTATACAATATAAAATACAGCATCCATTCATCCCATATCAACCATCAACCATTTATCATAATCATCGTCCAATTCAAACAGTAGCACCAATAAAGAACGGATAATAAACAACAGGAATCAACTAGCAGATTATATTCAAAAATAAAATAAATGGAAATTTAAATGGAAATTTATATGCAATAAATAAAATAAATAACAATTTAATTCAAATAAATTAAATTTAACTGGGATGATGATTAAAAATAAGTCAAACAATCATAAATCAATTTCTAATCACATCCTAAATCAATTTAACAAACATAAGAAATTATAAAAGTTGTGAGTGGGTTAAAACACTCACCTTTTGAATTTAAATTGAATTTAAATTCAATTTAAACCCAAAAATTTTACAGTCTCAGAATTTGTCCAAACTAGCGCCAAAATGTTTGGAATTTCAATACGATCCTAACCAAAAAAACTGCGCGTGAATTGGTGTTCGTATGTAAAAGTTATAGCGATAGTTGCATTAGAATTTCAATTATAAAAATTTAAGAAAAATAACACATTTTCCCCACTAGTGCCACGTCACCATCATCATCCAGAACCCTTTACGCACGCGAAAACTCCTGCTCCTCTCGTTCGAACCGAAGCTCTGACCCAAAACGTGAATACAACATCGCAGCCGCCACCACCAGAACTTCGATCAGAGCCTGCCGCCTCGAAGGTCGTGCACTGCCGCACCAACGCTTTCTGACTGATCCCCTATAACGCCTCCATCATCACCCAAGCCGAGAACGAAATTCGGCGCTTCATCATCGATTTCTGGCAAATCCTGACTGAGACGAGCGATCATAACCATATGCTCTGCTCCACACCACCTCCGCAACGGTACAACCCGATCGACAAACGGTCGACGATCCACCGTTGGATCGTCGAAAATCCAATACGAACGGTCAGAAATGATTTGCAATTTCAGGACAAACGATGCGTCGAATAGAAAAAAGAGTTGCAGATCTGAGTTACGCTCTCCAAGAGCTTTGATATGTATTTTTTTCAAATTTTTCTAAGGAGTTTGAATTTTCAGCTTTGATTTGATTTGGGGTTGCAATCGGAATTAGCGTTTTTCTGTCATTGAAGTGAGGAGGTGAATAGAACGTATAGAAATAAGGAACAGAGGCTGCTAGGGTTTATTGCAGGATATATATATATAGGCAGGGTTGACATCAGAATGGGCGGATAAGATAGATTAACGCGTTAACGCCAAAGTGGTCCAGAAAGCCCGTTTCGATTTTGGAATGAAATTGGGTCAACCCATATATCAAAATAGATGTTTTAAAATATTTTAAACGCGATGGAACAAGTTTCAAGTCCAAATTCCATCGTATAAAGAAGTTATGCTCAAATCAATATTTTTCAAATTGATTTCTATTCATAAATTTCAAGGCGTTTCGAGTCCGTACGATCAAACGACAAGTCCGATCGCTACGAAATCTGAAGCCCTACAATAATTCACCGTTTTGGATTCGATAAAACTGGTTTCGTCGAAATCCGAGTCAGTGGCCAAAATGGCTATTTTATATTAATTAAATAAATAAAATTTAGTCAATTTAATCAAATTTTCAATTTCAACTCGATAATCGCCAATTCTTATCATTTTTAAATTTCCGAATCATTTCCAATGATTTACCAATTTAAATGTCAAATTAGAGTTGATAAATTTATAAATTTCGGCACTAATCTTAATTTTATTGAATTCAAGATTTATAAGAAAATTCCCAATAATTCTATATAATTATATAAATTAATAATTACTCCATTCGTTATTATCAAACGGATGGAATTAACCTTGGATCATGGTTTATTACATTATTATCCCCAAAATTTACCTTAATTTCAATAACATAATATTTAAACGTTTAATTTCATTTATTTTGCAATAACTTCAATTATTGAATTTTATACTTCAATTAAATTAATAAATCTCGCTTTCTATACTTTAATCAACCAATAATCATATTATAGATGGATTAAGCATTGGATTCAAAACTATTACATAAATTTTCTCATATACCATCTTCTTTTCAATCGACATAAAATTTAATTCCAATTCTACTTATTTGCAAAAAATCCAATTATTTAATTTTAAGTTCCAATAAATTAATAAAGCTTTATTCCCGATCTTTATGACTCGACAAATTGTCCGATATGAATAACCTTATCATTACTTACAAATATTACCTTAATTAACATTAACGTAATATTAAATTATAATTACTGTAACAAATTTCAAAGTTTTAAATTTACAAGCTACATGCATAGGTAACATACAATAATTGTTACCGTTAACCTTTAGTCACGTTAATGGGCTTTTATTGCTTACAAAACAATGTTAACATTTATTTTCATAATTCTAATTTCATTCACTCTATCCGTTACTACATTTATATCCATTAAAGTAATATTTAATTACCTTTATTCGAAATAAACGTTTATCACCAATATACTCTTTATAATACTTGTATGGTTATTCTCCACAAACAATTACCTCCATCCTATTATTTCACCCATTATTTATAATTAAAATCTCAATTAAATTTATTTATCTTGATGTCATTCTTTTGTTACACCATTTATTACTTTACAAAATAAAATAACATTTAAACTCATCAATGTAATACCAATTTCATTTTAAATCCAATTGATTTCCAAATCAAAGTTTATACGTATTTCAAACAACTATTATAATTTCTCCCCGAAAATTGGTTTTATTAAATGACCAATTATTAATATTTAATCTCCTTAATTTAATCCAATGCTTACATTTTGTTTTCGTATGTTCAATTTGTAGCTACGTATACGTCTTCATTAATTCCATTGATTTGCATTAACTCCATTCTATAAATCTACATCCAATTACTACCTTAAAATAAGTTTACGTTTCTATTAATTCCCATTCACACTTTCGTTATTTTATATTACAACCATTAAAGTAACGTTTATCATCAACACAAACATTATGAATACTTATCAACCTGCATCATCCTTATTGCATTAATTTACATTTTATCCCATTATAAATTAATGCGCACATTAATTAATTCATATTTACATCCACTTCCGTATGTAAATTTTGTAACCAAGTTATAACATTTACGTTTTTTTTTCTTATTTTAATTAATTACCAAATATTCCTATTTACACTCAATTATAACTTTGCAATCTTAACAAATACATAAATTGTCAATTGCCTAATATATACATTAATTACTATTAAATGTTCTCCATAAATTTATTTACTTGGTTTCAAACCTTTTTATTCATCAATTACTGCCCTATAAATAAACTTAAGTTTCTATTCAATTTACCTTATTTCCAATTAATTGCAATATAAATTTTAAATTGTTAATATTAATTTCAATTGCTACATCTAATTTCTAACATTCGTTCCAATATAAATTATAAGAATTTTATTTCCTTCTAAATTTAACTAAAATCGTATTAATTTAACTCATTTTAATCATCGAATTTTACGGGTCGTTACAGTAACGTTATTAATGAGTGTTCTTATTCACCTATATTTTATACTAGTTATTACCATGTCTTAATATTGCCTAACCACACTTACTTTTACCCTTATTCAACACCATAATTAAATCGATTAATTGTACATCTTCTTCATTCATGTTTATTCCTTCGTTCACAAAATTACTACATTAAGTATCATTTTCTTCTACGTTCAACCCAATTTCCTCTACTGTAACAACAACAAACGTAATGCCATGTAACATATTATTACCAATAGTTGAGTTTACAGTTAAATCAGTATTGTATTCCAATGTAAAAAACAAAACTTGAAAAAAATTAGAGCAAAATAATAAAAAAAACCACAAAATACATTCAAACAACAACTGTATGCGATCCACGCAGTAATGCAGCTGGCAATAGCATTCCATTTAAAATATGTGTAGTTAATGCCCCGCTATTACCCCGCTACAACCCCGCTATATCTCATAGCGGATTTCTACCACTACGATTTTTCCATACAGCCCCAGAATATAGCCTTTCCGCTTTAATCCCCGCTATTTCCGCCATATCCCGTTATTTCCGCTATATTCTGCTATTCCCGCTATATCTTTTTTAATAAAATGAATTGAAAAATTGCATTTATACATTATAAAATTATGAAACTAATTTATTTGATTTAATTTTTAATATATTTTCAGAAATGAAAATAATCTATTATTCTACCAAATTCAATTATGCTATATAACAGTTTTTCGTTTATTTAAAGTATATTCGCATATGTTTTTATTTAAATCTATTAATGTATTATTTATAATTCAATTGAATGATAATTTTTCATTTAATTACCATTTATATATTTATAAAAACAATAAGTACGAGTTTTATATGCTATTTTAGAGTCATCCGCTATATCCCGCTATATCCTTGCTGTATCCCCGCTATGACATTTTACACCTCCACCGCTTTGAATCTACTGAGCGCATTAACTGCATAGTTTAAAATCAAATTTTTTGAGTTTTTTGAGCGCCAATTCTTTTAAATTTTCCAAAATTCTTCAGCGATTATTCTAAGATATTAAAATATGAATTATGAACTAAATATACCTCAAATACGATCTTTCCATCTATATCTTTTTTCTGATCATCCATAGTTTGCAATTGAACATTGATTTTTTTTAATTTATTTATTTTTGAT
The DNA here is from genome assembly GCA_030765085.1 of Allium cepa. Lineage (NCBI taxonomy): Eukaryota > Viridiplantae > Streptophyta > Magnoliopsida > Asparagales > Amaryllidaceae > Allium > Allium cepa. The sequence goes on from CM060932.1 coordinate 116,509,679, forward strand.
GGTAATGAAGTTGAAAGGTTCAGGGTTTACTGTATTGAATTCGATACCAAATATTGAGATACTGAAGCCCCAGTCACAGAAGTGAAATCGCGGAGGATTAGAGGTCGCTTGGTGGAGTGGGAAGACCAGACGAGAGATCTCATCCGGTGGTAGCCATTGCAGTTGGAGCGGTAGTGATAGAGAGGGGACTGGACCGGATATTTGGTTCGTGGTAGAGGCTGTTGGTTGGAAGGGCATGGGAGTTTCGTTCGGTGAAGAGGTAAAGCATTTGGTGTAGTGATTTGGGGAAGACCGAATGAAATATTTCATATGGTGGTTTGAGAATGCTGATCCAGATTGTATGCACCGAACCAAAAGCATGCCTGTTTAGATTGGGCCTTGCCGAGCCAAAATTTTCATTCGATGAAGTGATGCCAAGCCAAGTTATGGTCGAACCAAATACTTGGTTCAGTTTTGACCATGTCGGTCCAGATCTCAAGAGCTGTATGTCAAACCAAATTGTGCAGGACCAGATAGATGAGTGTCGGACCAAATGCAAATGCCGAACCAGATGGACACCGAACCAAGTTGACCGAACCAAAGTTATGCCAAATCAGATGCTTGCATACCAGACAAAATGTGTGCCGGACCATATTTTGGTGTTTGCCGAACCAAAACCCTTGAGTTTCTATATAGCAACTACCCCTCCTCATTTCCTTCACTCTATAAATAGTGGAGCTTCTAGACAACAATGGAAGCCATCTAGTGAGTTGAAACTCTGTAGAATTTTATCTGTATTGTAAATTCTTCTTCTGTATAGCCTCTAAAAGTGAATCACTCTTGTATCTCTAATATTTTAATGATTAAAATCTCCTCTCCCCCAATGGACGTACACTGCATCGCGGTAGTGGAACAACTATAAATACTGGTGTTGTTTATTTTTTCTACATTACACAGATCTATGCCTGTTTGTTCTGGTGTTTATCTCTATTTGTTTCATCTCACTACAATCACGATTCGGTTGTTTTCCCCTTCTTTTGGTTTTTTATACCTTTAGACTGATCATTTGAAGGGATTTTCCCCAACAGTCTGGTATTAAAGCCAGGTTGATTGAGAAGTGTTAGACGTTATAGCAGGAGATTGAGCGACTCCAATTGTTACAAGATCATATACTAGAGGGATGCATATCGCGTCAGGATCATAGTCGGTAATTGAGAAATGGAATAGGGAGAAAGATTTCGAGAAGTGGCAATGGGGGATGAATGCTATTCTAATGAGGAATGAAGTCTAGTAGTGTTTTCCCTTGAGGAGTTGACGGCTGACATCTATGTCGCAGAAAGGAAAAAGAAGGAAAAATGGGCATTTATCTATGGGAGAGAATGTCATCTTAGAGATTAGCAGTGAGACCACTGCTAGGGGCATTTAGACCAAGCTAGAAAATTTCTACTTGAAGAAATTTCAGGCTAACTATTTGATATTGTTGAAGACACTTTTCACCAGGCGGACGAGAGAGGGTACTTCAGTGAAGGAACATCTTAATTTCTTTGATGATCTCATGATGAAGATGAAGAATGTTGACATGAAGATGGATGAGGAGCAAATGACAATGATTATTTTGTGTTCTCTTCTGGAGCAATACATAGGTTTTGCTAACAGCCTTTTCTTTGCTAGAAACACATTGACAGTGAAAGATGTGAAGCTAGACCTTCTATCTGAGGGCTTAAGAGATCAGATAAAGGAGCTAAGCGACGGAAGTAGAGGTGGAAGTAGTGGTCATGGCTTATTTGTTGAAAGAGGTAGAGAAGATAAGATAAATTGGCACTCTATAAGGCGTTCCAAGTCTAGGAAGCCTGGTAATAGCAGGAGAGGATAGTTTAAGGACGGGAAGTGATTCATCTGCAAGAAATATAGACATTGGAAAAATGATTGTCTAGATTTGAAGAAGAAGGAAGAAGACGGATCTTCATCATTTGCAGTGGAGAAGTCTGTATCTGACGATGTGTTATCTGCAGCGCTTTCAGATGTCTCGGACCATTGGGTGTTGGACTCTGGGGCGTCTTTCCATATGACGCCTAATAAGGATTACTTCATTTCTTTCATTGGACGAGAGGGAAGCTCAATTATTATGGGTAATGATGTTAGCTATAGAGCAATGGGTGAAGGTACAGTGAGGATCAAGATGTTTGACGGAGTGATATGCACTTTGATAGGTGCCCGATATATTCCAGGTCTTCGGAAGTCCTTTATTTCTTTAGGACAATTAGCATCTTTAGGATGCAAAGGTAACTATCGAGAAGGATAATCTGAAGGTTTCAAGAGGTGCACTAGTTCTTATGAAAGGAGATGTGTTTCGAAATCTTTATTTGCTGAAAGGAACCATAGTTCTTGGAGAGTCGTGTGTTGGAGTAGATAGCTCTGGTGCTTTGGATGCCACAAGGCTTTGGCATCTCCGATTGGGTCGTATTTTAGAGAAGGGTCTAGAGTTGCTTCAAAGATGGAAGATGATCAAAGGACGAAGCTTTGACAAGATGGACTTTCTCCCAGAGTGTGTGTTAGGCAAACAAACCAGGTATCTTTTGGAGTTGGACTTCATAGATCAAGACGAGTACTTGAGTACATGCATATAGATGTTTGGGGACCAGTTGTTACTCCTTCTCTTGGAGGAGCAAAATATTTTATCTCTTTCATTGATGATTTTTCTTGAAAAGTATGGGTGTACGTGATGAAGGCCAAATTAGAGAGTTTTGAGAAGTTCAAAGACTAGAAAGCGCTTGTTGAAAACCAATCTGGTTCTTGGTTGAAGGTGCTGAGATCTGATAATGGCGATGAATTTGTCTCTAGAGAGTTCCTCGACTTTTGCAAACAGCATAGCATTTAGAGACATTTCACTACACCCGACGATCCGCAATCCAATGGGTTTGTAGAAAGGATGAACAGGATTCTACTGGAGAAGGCTCATTGCTTGAGTTTGACGGCAGGCTTGTCTAGAGGCTTTTTGGCTAAGGCATTATCAACTGCGTCGCATATCATAAATCGAATTCCGTGCTCAACCATAGACGGGAAGATTCCAAAGGAAAAATGGAGAGGTAAAGTAGTTGATCATGGTTACTTTCGAATTTTTGGTTGTCCTGTGTACATTCACCATACAAATGATGATAAGTTGGAGGCTAGAGCATACAAGGGCATACTAATGGGATACGCTGATGGTATCAAAGGGTGTCGAATTTGGAACCCTGTTGATTGGAAGATTGTTCATTCTAGACATGTTACCTTTGATGAGTCTGCTATGTACAATCCGAAGGAGACGCTACCTACCACATCAGAAGATTCTGATAGGCCTAAGGAGATGGGAGAAGTTCCCATGTTCCAGCAAATAGTAGAGTTGTTATTGATGTTGTCGAGGAAAACGCGGTTAATGAAACATCACAGGATAGACCACAGGTACCTTCTAATATGCTGGCGATATGCATGAATCTAGAGGAAGTTCAGTTCAAGGTGGAGCTGAAAGGAGTCTAGGCGAAGCAGTATCTACCCGGATCAGTCATAGGACTATTAAGCCGCTCAATAGGCATGTTGATTGGCAGTTTACGAACCTTAACCTTGGCGATCAGTTTGACTATGCCCTACATGTGGTTTATGTAGAGCCGCTTGACCGTGATGAAGCTTTGAAGTCATATGACAGTTCGAAGTGGACGTGCGCTATGGAAAAGGAGTTAGAATCGTTGAAGAAGAACAAGACTTGGGATTTGGTACCACCTCCTCAAGGAAGCCGAGCCATGGGTTGCAAGTGGGTTTTCAAGGTGAAGGATCACTATGAGAAAAAAATGAATCAGACGACAGATATGCTCCGTTGTCTGAATGATTACCCATCTTTCGTCAATTTCCATGCCATCTCATTACATATTAGACCATAGATATGCCCTATTGTCTGATATGCACTAACACATCAAAAGAAAAAAAATCGTACATTGTCTGATGTTATAGTATCATTTCTAGAATTTCCTATTAGACAACACATATATATTGACTAACATGCATATACATTACATTTATGATACATTTTCAAAATGAAATAATGAATCACAATTTTATTTAAACAAATATTTTATTTAAACAAATATTTTATTTCAAATACAATACAACTTTCACTATACTTATATTTTCAGATGCAATACAACTTTCACTATCACTTTCATATATACAAATTTTCCCTACACACTCATATATAACTTTTTTTACTAGCACTCACTTACACTCATTTGAGTTTATTTTTGATGTTGCTTTTCATTTGCTTGCTCCAACTTTATCCAGCCATCTCCTATACCTGTCAAATAAACAACGTAGTAAAATGGAAAGGAAACAAACCTATATTGCAAAAATAAAATTGAATTTGAATATTAATATTGCGTCAGTTTATGGGTCTGTTTTCTTTTCATGTTTTAGATATAGGGACAAATTTATATTTGCACGGACAACTTATGATTTGCGCAATGTATCATTGTGAATACCACAAAGCCGGGCATCAGTTAAATCTCATGGACTACTGCAAAAATAAAGCCCGAAGGCTCAACACCGTGCAAATATGCACAAGGTCAAGCCCAAGCATCCTCAGGCTTAACTCAGGTGCCAATAATCAAATGTATCTCAACAATACCTTGAACCAGAGAGCAAAACAATCAAAACAAGTGTATATACAAGTACACACATTTTGACATAACCAGATATTGTTCAGAACTGAAAATAATCAAAACATTCAAAATGGCTCACAAATATATACATACATATGTTTGCATGTATATATGGTGCAACAAACACAAGAAGATTAGAATATGGTGCAGCAAACACAAGTCCAGTGAATATGGTGTAGTAAAATCAAAATAAAACAACCAAGTTCATGCATGTACATGTGTATCAGATTTGCTCAGATCAATTTCAGTTTTAGGCAATAATGCACAGGAACAAGATGGATATATGTATAGTTCAAACCATAAAGTAATGCACTGGAACAGTTTCAGGCAACAAGTGCACATACAAGTATATGTGAGCAACAAATGCACATACAAGTATATGTGAGCAACAAATGCACATACAAGCATGTATATGTGAGCAACACACATATACACTTATGTGTATACATGTATATATGTATATTCATGTATATATGTATATGTGCAAAATATGTTCAAAGATTCAACCAACAACAAGCTTTAGGGAGTCAGCTTAAGTGATTGTGATTAACCAAGCACAAAATAAGTCAAAAATGATTCATCTTAAGTAAGACCGGTTTAAAAAAACTGAGCTTACATAAGCTCGGTTTAAAAAATTTAATCTTAAGCAAGCTCAGTTTTTTATGCTAAGCTTATTACTTAAGCTCGGATTAAAAAACGGAGCTTAAGTAAGCCCAGTTAATAACCTAGCTTAACCCTCAGAGATGAGCAACAAGCAAGTATAGTAACACGTCCGAACACAAGTATATGTGAGCAGTTAGTATATGAGAGCAACAAGTTGCACATACAAGTACATGTGAGCAACATACATATACACATACAAGGGTTTCAACACACATGCATATTTCATTTTAGTTCAAAATAGAATGCCAAACCATGGAGCATCAAAAGGGAGAAACTTTATACTATCTCACATATATACATATACACATGTATATGTTAAGTGAAAAGCTTGAAAGATGCTCCAACTATCAAAACACCAGGCATGGCTTCCAAAAGAGCGACATATGAAACACAAAGGTAAAGTATACGAGTGGAGCAGAACAAGTACAAGAACAAGTAAGGACATAAGTGTAGTGACTAAGGTTCACACAAAATTATACATATGTGAATGTATGTATATACATGGGAAACCAAAACTCAAAGGGACTGGAGTGCGCACAAAAAAAAAACAGTTTAGGCATCAACAAAGCAACAACAATAAAGTGAGTAACACATATATGCACGTATACACATATGTATATACATGTATATATGCATTACATGTTTAGAGATGAGCAACTGGAAGTTCACCAATAACAACAATAGGCAGTGCTATGGACGTGCAATTCAACATAAAACTCAAGCAACTGGACACATATACAACAAATATATACAACAAGACATATATGAAAAATAATCAAAACATTTTGGTTCAGAGATTCAGCTATGAACAAGTCAAGTTTCAACAGATCCCGTACCCAATGATACACATCTTAATAGTTTGAAAAAAGTTCATATTCATCCATTAAAACAAGGTAGTGCCACGAAATTAACATATATATATATATATATATATATATATGTATGTATGTATGTAATGTATATACATGTATACATATGTTCAGGAAAAACAAGGGACAGTGCAAATGCAATAACCAGAAACAACTCAAATCGAAACAACTAAAACAACTCAACACTTAAGGACTCAAAGGCAAATGCAATTCTACAAACTAAAACAACTCAAGGCATATGTATACACAAATTCAAACATATTACAACAATTTTGAACATCAAACAAGAAGAAAATTGAAATTATTAAACCAAAAATATACAGAATCAAACCCTATAAATAATACCCAATTCATCATCGGCATATAATCGAAGTTGAAAACAATACAAAATTAAAAGAGACATAAATCATACCGAGAAATTAACCAGTAATTCTCGACAAGCGTTAGTAATCGTGATCACTACAAATTGACATTCATGCATCTACATGACATCGCAAGAGCACCAAATTCAGACGAGCCAGCAATAAAATTTTAACAAAGAAATACACCCACCGATCAATCAAACGAGCGTCGTGATTTTTCTTCATTCATAGATAAATGATTTAGGGCAAAGGAAGGATTTTGGGAACCCTAGATTTAGAAGAGAATCGAAGGATGAAAGAGGCATAATAAGAGAGAACCCTAGATTTATACGAGAATGGAAGGAATGATTTGAGAACGAACGTCATTTTTTTCTCTAGAAACGAAAGAAAGAGGGGGAAAATAATTGATAGAACGCGGCTAAGGAATAATATAGGCAACAGTGAGAGGGAAACCAAAATTTTGGTAAGGAGCCAACATAAAAAAATTCATAATTTTAATCAGACAATAAATAAAATGTTATCTGAATGGCATAGATGAAATCTCAATAAAAAAAGATTTCATGGACTATGAAAAACAACAAATGGTTTTTCCATGTGTTTGTGAAACGACGGAAAATATTGGGATAACAATAAATCTACCTTATGTTGTCCGATCGCTATTGTCTGATTCACTTTGTGGCATAGTGGATGATGGAAGATATGAGGCTAGAATAGTTTCTAAAGGGTTTTCATAAAGAAAGAGATTGGAGCATGATGAGATATTCTCTCCAGTAGTGAGGCATACGTCCATCCACATTTTGCTCGCTATCGTCGCAGCTCATGACCTGAAGCTGGAGCAACTAGATGTGAAAACTGCTTTCATGCATAGAGATTTGAATGAGATCATCTACATGAAGCAGCCAGAAGGATTTGTTGTAGATGTGAAAGAAAATTTGGTTTGCAAACTGAAGAAGTCTTTGTATGGACTTCAACAGTCGCTTGGGCAATGGTACAAGAGGTTTGACTCTTTTATGATTTCACTTGGTTTTTATCATAGCATCTAAGACGCTTGTGTGTACTTCAAGCATTTAATGAATGGTAGATGGGTGTACCTACTCATACGTGGATGATATGTTGATTGCTTCCAAGGATAAGGATAAAATCGATAGTTCAAAGCGAAAGCTAAAAGCAGAATTTGAAATGAAAGACCTTGAAGAAGTAAATAAAATTTTTGATATGGAAATCGAAAGCGATAGAAAGCTAGGACTTTTGAGCCTCGCTCAAAGGGAGTACATTCGAAAGGTGCTTGATCGGTTTAGCATGGAAGAGGCAAAGGCAATCAGCACACCCATGCCTTTGCACATACAGCCTTCTAGTAAAAGCTCTCCGATCTCGGAAAAGGACAAGGCTTATATGATGAAGGTCTCATATGCAAGTGCAGTTGGCAGCTTGATGTATGTCATGGCTGCACTAGGCCTGACATTGCATAGGCGGTTGGATTAGTGAGTGGGTTCACGGAAAATCCAGGAAAGACGCATTGGGAAGTAGTGAAGTGTATCTTCAGGTACCTTAGAGGAACTCCAAACTATGGACTTGTCTTAGGCGGTAGAGGAAGAGATTTCATCTTAGTTGGATTTTGTGATTCCGACTATGTCGTTGATAGAGATCGAGAAAGTCAACCTTCAGATATGTGTTCACCATTGGTGAGACAACGATCAGTTGGATAGCGAGGTTGCATACGATTGTGCCTTTGTCTACTATAGAGGCAGAGCTCATAGCTACTGTAAAAGCATCTAAGGAGGTGCTTTATTTAAGGCGATTGTTGTGTGATTTGGACTTCGCATACGAAGGAGTGAATGTGCATTGTGACAGTCAAAGTGCAATTCACTTAGCTGAAAATCTAGCATTCAAGTCAAAGACGAAGCATATTGAGGTGAGAGAGTCGTTTCTTGTCTCGATGAGCGAAGAAAAGCTAGTTCGTCTTCAAAAGGTTCACACAAAGAAGAATGCAACATACATGTTTACCAAGTCGTTGTTTGTCACCAAGTTCGAGCATTGCTCGAACTTGATTCACTTAATGAAGTGCTAGGTGCCACGGGGTAGCACGGGAGGAGAGTTGAGATGGTTCATGGTGGTGGAGATTGATAGGTTCTACATGGACTCGGTATTTTCGAGCACTTTGTTGACGGAAGGTGACCTTGTCGGAGTTCGTTAACAGAATGTAATGGGTGATAACATTGCCGAAGCTCATTGGATAAGTATTAATTGTTGGGGGCATAAAGGTGCAGATGAAGTTGGATGACCTATGGAAATTTGGTATCAAGGTGGAGATTGCTGGAATTTGATGCCAAATTTTGAGATGCTGAAACCATAGTCACAGAAGTGAAACCGTGGAGGACTAAAGGTCGCTCGGTGGAGTCGGAAGACCGGATGAGAGATCTCGTTCGGTGGTAGGCACTGTAGTTGGAGCGGTAGTGATGGAGAGGGGACCGGACCAGATATTTGGTTCGGTGGTAGACGCCGTTGGTAGGAACGTTAGGGCATGGGAGTTTCGTTCAGTGAAGAGGTAAAGTGTTTGGTGCGGTGATTTGGGGAAGACCGAGTGAAATATTTCGTTCGGTGGTTTGAGAATGCCGGTCCGGATTGTATGCACCGAGCCAAAAGCATGGCAGTCCAAATTGGGCCTTGCCGAACCAACGTTTTCGTTCGGCGAAGTGATGTCGAACCAAGTTAAGGCCGACCAATCGTTTGGTTCAGTATTGGACCATGCCGGTCCATATCTCAAGAGCTGTATACCGAACCAAATTGTGCCGGACCAGATGCATGCCGAACCAAGTAGTGCCGCTCTAGATGAGTGCCACACCAAATGCAAATGTCGAACCAGATGGACATCGAACCAAATTGACCGAACCAAAGTGATGCCGATCCAGATGTGTGCATACCGGACCAATGTGTGCCGGACCAGATTTTGGTGTTTGCCGAACCAAAACTCTGAGCTGCTATATAATAGCTACCCCTCCTTATTTCCTTCACTTTATAAATAGTGGAGCTTCTGGACAACAATGAAAGCCATCTTAGAGAGTTGAAACTTTGTAGAATTTTGTCTGTATTGTAAATTCTTCTTATGTATAGCCTCTAAAAGTGAATCAATCTTGTAACTCTAATCTTTAAGTGATTGATAAAATCTCCTCTCCGCAAGTGGACGTACATTGCCTCGCGGTAGTGAAACCATTATAAATACTGATGTTATTTATTTTTTATGCATTGCATAGAACATATATTTATCTTTATTTGTTTCGTCCACTACAATCACGATCTACTTGTTTTCCGCTGCGTTTTATGCATTGCATAGAATATATATTTATCTTTATTTGTTTCGTCCCACTACAATCACGATCTACTTGTTTTCCGCTGCGTTGGATTTGATCGTCTGAAGAGATTTTCCCCAACAGAGAATTAGTAAATAACAATGAAGATTAGAGACAGTTTGATAATTTTAAAGCTGTCATGTTGTAATTATTTAAAAATAAAATTGGGTAATTTTAAGTGCTTTGTACGCTGTGAATAAAAACACTCTTATTACCATTGGAATTTATAAAATTGCCCGATGAAATAAAAAACTACATCCTTCTGACCGTCCATTCTTCATATTAATCTTCAACCGTTAAAATAAGCGTCATGAGACGCGGGACACGTGACAACATTTCCTTTGCACACGTCCCTCTGTAAAATTCTCATCTATAAATTCACCTTGTCTCCTTTTCGTTATATTTTAACATTATTATTCAATTTTTAAATCCGGAAATAAATTTTGACAAATTAGAAAAATCCAAACCCTAATTTCTATTCCATGCTTTATTCTCGGTAAAACCTCAACTCTTAAGCCTCCGTTTCGATCTAATTTCGTTCTAATTTTAACTCGACGTGCTTAGTTCTTGCAGGCAATGGCGGAAAATCGACGATTTAGAATAGGCTACGCGCTCGCTCCCAAAAAGAAACAATCATTCGTTCAACCGTCGCTTGTAAATCTATCGAAAGATCGTGGAATCGATTTAGTTGAAATCGATCGGGCGATTCCGCTGCTGAATCAAGGTCCATTCGACTGCGTTCTCCACAAGTGGTACGGCGACGATTGGAAGTCTCAGCTTCATGAATTTTCATTAAAAAATCCAGGGATTCCAATCATTGATAGTATTAACGCAATTGAAAGGCTTCATAATAGGATTTCCATGCTTCAAGTTGTGTCAGAGTTAAAGATTGTGCAAGATGATGATACATTTGGGATTCCTAGTCAGGTTGTGGTTTACAATACGAATGGGTTGTCAGAGTCAAGCAACGCACTCAGATTTCCAGTGGTTGCTAAACCATTGGTAGCTGATGGGAGCGCAGAATCCCACAAAATGAAGCTTGTTTACAATAAGGATGGGCTTTTGAAACTAAAACCGCCACTAGTGCTTCAGGAATTTGTGAATCATGGTGGGGTTATTTTTAAGGTTTATGTTGTTGGCGATTATGTGAAATGTGTTAGAAGAAAGTCCCTTCCCGATGTTTCTGAGAAGAACCTTGAAAGTATTAAAGGGTCTATGACATTTTCCCAAGTTTCTAATATTTCAAATCAAGATAAGGAGGAGAAGTATTATGAAGAGCTAGAAGAAGCTGAAATGCCACCTCGTAAATTTGTGACTGAAATTGCTAGAGGGTTGAGACGGGTAATGGGATTGCATTTGTTTAATTTTGATATGATTCGGGATGTGAAAGTTGGAAATCATTATTTCGTCATTGATATTAATTACTTTCCTGGTTATGCAAAGATGCCGAATTATGAAACTGTTTTAACTGATTTCTTTTGGAATATTGTACAAAAGAAAGATGATGGAATCAAAGAGAAGCATGAGAATCATGATGACGGTAATAAGAAGAATGATTTTGATGTGAAAGTGGACAAAGTGCAGGCAATTTCTTGATCATGAGATGTTGAAGTTTATTAGCCTTTGAAATGACGACAATGATAGCCTATCTGCATGAATGCTGTATTGTGTAGTTTTGTGGCTGAAGAACGTTTAGCTACATTTGGTACTCATTGTCGGACATTGTAAATTCTTCATGGCATGCTGATTTAAGGTATTTCTTTCCATTTGATGAAAATTAAGAATTTTACCAGTCATTTGATGGCCTTGTGGAATTTCTTTTTTTGTGGTAATATGACATGTTTAGTCATATTTTATTCCACCAGCATTTGGATGCCTTTTGTGTTGCTCTTTTCCTTCGGAAATGAAACAGATGAATTGATTTCGTTTTGATTTCATTCTTGTATGGATAGATGATACCACTGAGATACCGTTCACACTTCCTGACTGTGTAATACCCCATTTTTTTTTAAAACAAGACTGCTGTAACATTCCATAGGATGAAACCAAATGCTTTATGCTGTACGTGCGGACCTCTTGGTTCTTTTACATAACCATAACTTTTAATAATCATTAATATCTTACAAACATCCATAAATCATTGATGTGCTTTATTTTTCTTTTTGAATCCTTATTGAGCCTTCTGCGCTGTCATGCTATGATTAGGTAGGTCTTGCAATTGTAAGTATTATCTTTTGGTCGAACTTGCTTATTTTATTTTGGGTTCATCCAAACATGTAGTAAACTGACCTCCCAGTTAAAATATACGTGGAGAGATAATTTTTGGTTTGCTAATGTGTCTACATGCAAGGGGGTTATTTAGCTAAATGGTTGATATTGATGTGTTTGTGATATGGTAACCTTGTCCTATTACGACCACTTTAATGTCGTTTTGTGGGGCAATGCCAATGTTTACTATATTTGTGTCCCTTAGGATGTCAAGGAACGGCCTTTTAAATGTCATTTTGTGAGCTACAAACAATAATTTAAAAAAATGATCAAATGAGTACCATATATGATGTAAGCTACAAATTATAATGAAGAATTGATCCAATGTTTTTACCATAGTTGTGTCCCTTAGCTTGTCGGGGAACGACCTTTTAAATGTCGTTTGGTGAGCTACAAGCAATAATGTAAAGAATTGATTTGTATGAGTGCCATATATGACGTCACCCACAAATAATAACGAAGAATTGATCGTATGAACCATATGCGACGTAATCATCCGTATAATTATAAATAATAAAGATGCCAATGTCAATATCAATATTAATAACTTGCTGATGGAATTTAAATTTAGTTTAATACAAGAAACCAATAAACGCGATACATGAAGCAAACAGTTATTGCTTTGACGGATACTATACAAATGATATATGTTTGATATGCATGTATGCCTGTCCCTTGTCGGATAATTGACATGGACAAACATATGCCCTATTGTGAGTTTAGATGGATGCTTAAAGGAGCACTTAAGTGGAATATTTATGTGGTTAGAAATGGTATTTCTCAGAACATCTCCAGGAGAGTGTGGTGAAGAATGAAATGAAATTGGGGATCACTTCCATTTTTGCATCTCTAGCAATTGTTGGAGATGACCCTTACTCATTTGATTTTAACCTTTAGAAGTATCCTAATCTGTCAGGTTTAGGCTTCCAGTTATGCCCTTATGCATGTTTATATGTCATTTCTGTACCTCCGGCTTATTCAGAACATTTCAGGTTATAATATAGGATTATTTGATGTATCAGTTCAAATTGAAGCGTCAATCACAATCTTAGGTAACATATCCCCCAGACCTTGTAAATTCACAAATAAATCCATTTTGAAAATAGCCAAGCAACAAAATGTGATATTTTTGTTGACATGTTATAAAAGGTGAGTTTATTTCTTTCCGTGAAACATCAATATATTTTTCATTTAAGTATACTTTACAGTAATCCTTGTTGTCCTAAAGTAATGCATATACGTGAACTGTTCTTAGCTTGTTACAACTGAATGAATCACTGCGACATCAACTTTTTTTTTTCCCTTTCAATTTTCAATAGAGATTCTACTCATGTTTTATCGATTATTACACGAGAAATTTTATCTTGTCAAATGAAATTTTACCAGAATTTTGGTTTAATTTTCTGATGGCCTTCGGGCAATAGTTGAGATAAGAAAATACCTAGCCAAGAAGTGGAAGATAAATAAATTGTATGCCTTGTTATGTCAACTCTATTCTGTATGTACTAATACCGTCAAATGGGCATTGCTTTCCTCTGTACTGTTGATTTATTTAGTTAGGCTGGACTCTACTTGCGCTTCTGTTTATCAAGTTCCACTTGCTCCTCTATTTATGAAGTTTTCAAATGTTTAGAGAGGGAGTTCATGTTATTTTAGTACTTCATTGGCTGTTAACATGCAAAATATGGCTGTTTCCTGCTGCTATTTGATACTGTTGTTTGTTTTTTATGAGAGTCTTCATTCTCTTGTTATAAGCTTCATTACTGTGTTGTTTTGTTAACGATGTTGTTAACTTCATCCCTGGCATCTGTTGAAGCTGGAAATAGGTCGTGGGGTTTATAATGATTTTCTTTTTCATACACCGACTTTATATATATTCGTTCATAGAAAGAACCCACAAGTGTGATCACGCAAAAAAAAAATTTCCTATCCCACGGCCTTGTATGAATATCTGATGTCCGCCCAGTTTGAAATATAATTCACTTCCCATTATTATTGCCTGCACTTAGTGATTCTTCTACTTTTTGTTTGGTGCATTTAGTATTCCTGTTTATGATTGCTGTTTTTGTTTGTGTATATTAGTTTTTTCGGGTAAATGCTCAGTGAGCTACATACTGTGTCTTTGTTCCTTGATGATGAACTGTGTGGTTATCTTAGGAAATCTCATTGTGCATTAGTATATATGTAGGTAATTTGCAGTTCGTGCTCTAGATTCAGGTGCTTAATGCTTTACGCCGTTATTATACATGCTTGTGTGCCATGTCTTTTACGACCGCAACTTTTTATGATTAATTCAAGGATATCTGCTAATGTCTATTATACTTCAGTGTTCTAGTTTCCTACATTAAGAAGTGAAAATGTATTTATATTTTATTGTACTTTCTTTTTTTGGGTAACAAATTGATGCATGCCAATGATTCCATTGCTGTTTAATGAGTCTGCTGTGGTTCCTGAAATTGTTGTTACCGACATAAATCTTTTAATTTGGGATGCTCTTTGTGTTTATACGTTTATTTGAGCTGCAGCCTGCAGCTGGCCATGCGGCAACCTTTTTTATTTTATTTTTCTTAGATATTTTCGATTACAAATTTGCAAAAAGGAGACTTTGTTTGGAAAATAATAGTACAAGCGTAGTATTACAGTTTGAATACTGTAATAATAATTACAAATTAAAACCGTTATATTTGTAAATATAAATAATGGATATTATGTGATTTATGTATTTTTACGAATGTGAATGAAGAAGTAATTTTTAACAGTTTCGTTAATACGAGTGTCAATATTTATATGTATATTGAATATTCGTTTTCTTTGGGATTTATTGGGTGAATTAAGGAATATTAGTTCATTTATTAAAAAAACATAAGTTGATGACCCTTTAATTAATTTATGTATTTATATACATATATGGAGTTAAATGTAAAATGGTAGTGCTATAAGAAACGTACGATTTCCGACGGTTGAAAACCATCGACGGCCGTCGGAAACCGATGCAAAAAACCGTCGTAGTTTGTCTCGTTGCCGTACTGTTTTTCCGACGGCTTCCAACAACATCTGTCGGAAACTTTACGACGACCGTCGGTAGCCGTCGGAAGCTATTGAAATTTACTCCTCCACAATTTTTTCAGATTTCTGCTACATGCTAGCCTCACATACACAATTCAGAAATATAATATAGTCACACAGACAAGCACATATCGAATTCAGATATTTAATATAATCTCAAATCGTACAAATATACTCAAATCACATCAAAAAACTAAGTCAATCATAACTCACATAACATCAAACCAACCAACACTTCGTTAACATAGTATACATGTCTTCTTATAATATATACACCGTGAAACACCAATAAATCTCACACCATCAACAACTCAAATGTCATCAACAACTTACCACCATCAACTCACAAATGTCATACTGATTATCACCAAATGTACCATCAAATAATGTACAAAACATCTCAAACTATCCAACCACACCATCTCAATGTATCATCAAACAATACTATGTTAGAACTTCTATTCTATGATTTCGATGACGACAGCTATACAATCATACACATACAATACATTCTGTCTATTTGCAAGTAAAAGCTTTTAGAATTCAACTTGAAGATGACTAGCAAAGGAGAAGAATCATCGGTATTAGAAAAGCTAATATAGTGCGTTATTGTCACAGATATATATAGCTTGTAAAATCTCCATTAGTAGTTTTCAACACAAACATTGTATGACAAAACTTTTTAAGTCTTCATTATCTCAAACGAGCTAAACCGTAGAAAATAACATATGTCACACGTCTGTCATTATATATCAGACGTCTGACTATGGTCTTTGTTTTAAACAACTACTACATATCAGACATCTGAGCAGCTCAGACGTCTGACTCTGGCCTCTGGTTAAAAAATATATATATATACACACAGACGTCTAAATGTTATGGACAGACGTCTATGCTGTGTAACGGACAAAAACAATGACCTGCTTCATTCTGACGGTTGCTTCCATATCTCTTCAACGCATCTCTTTCTCCTCAATGATTGCAACCTTTAGACTGAAATAGAAAACACCAACGAATGCTACTCTTCAAGAAAACTCTTCAACATTTATAAATATGTAAAAATTCTAAGAAACAAATTACTTGAATTTTCTGAATTTCATATCTATACTCCTTGCATACTCTGATTTCTAAAAGCAAACAATATATCAGTTTTTATCACTTTCTAAATACAAAGCTTCACGTACACATATTACTCAAATGAGATTATATGAAGATTTGTACCGTGCAGTCAAAATCAGTGTTTCTCAGAACACATACTTGTCTAGAAAAGATATTTGTATCAATCCTATTCCTCGGGGTAAAGTGAGGGTTGTTTACAAGTTAAAGCCGAAGAAGAGCTTCGGGACTACACTTAGAACGGGAGGTCTGAACCAGTATAAAAACCTGGTGTGATTGTTTCTTTACTTTTATTTGCTTTACTCTGCTAGTTATATGTTAGCTTTTATTACACCTGCATATTAGATCTTACGTCCTTTAACTAATAATACCTGTTATGAAATGTTTTTTTGGTAAAAGACACAAAGTATCATACTTTCGAATATTTGATTGAAAATATTTAATACTAAATACTAAAGTAATCTTCAAAATTTTGATTCAAAAACCGATGAAGGAATCTTTATCGGATACTCAGATCGTAGCAAAGCTTATAGGGCATTTTAATAGACGCACTAGTACTATAGAAGAAAGTCTACACGTTTCTTCTGACGAAATTTTTTCCACAAATAAAAAGTGATGGTGATGAAATTTTAATAAAACCATCTGAAAATAACACAACGATACATAACAATAATGAGAATATCGTTGACAATGATAATACATTATGATCACCACCTCGTAATTTGAAAGATCATCCAATTAACAATGTAATTGGTGATATAAATACAAAAGTTTCTACCAGACATCAATTGAATCAAATGAGCCACGTTGCATTTATTCCAAATTTTGAACCTAAAAACTATAAAGAAGCATCAAATGACGAATCATGGGTTATTGCGATGCAAGAAAACTCAATTAATTCAAAAGAAATGAAGTATGAGAACTTGTATCGAGACCTACGTATCAATCCTTATTTGGAACAAAATAGGTGTATAAAAATAAAACTGATGAAAATGGAAACATTGTTTGTAACAAAGAAAGGTTAGCAACACAAGAGTATAATCAAGAGGAAGGCATTGACTATGAAGAAAAGTTTGCTCCAATCGCATGTCTAGAAGCCATCCAGATGTTACCTGCTTTTGCATGTCATCATAATTTAACCTTTTCAAATGGACGTAAAAAGTGCCTTTTTACATGGTTTCATAAAAGAACAGGTTTATGTTGTGCAGCCTCCGTTGTTTATACATGAAAATTTTCCTAAACATATATATAAATTAAAGAAAGCTTTATATGGTTTAAAACAAGCACCTCGTGCTTGTTATGATAGACTAAAAACTCATTTAATAAATTCTAGATTTCAAGTTGGAAAAATAGATAAAACCTTGTTTATAAAAAGAAATCATAATGATATTTTAGTTGTTCAAATATATGTTGATGACATAATTTTTAGATCAACTAATGAAAATCATTGTAACAACAAGTTTCAGATATCATGCAAAATGAATTTGAAATGTCTCATATGGGAGAATTAAAATTGTTCTTAGGATTACAGATTAAACAATTAGAAAATGGTATTTCTATAAATCAAAAAAAATATTGTCACAATTTGTTAAAACGTTTTGAAATGGAAAAAACATCAAGTAAACCAACGTCCATGAGTACATGTACCCATTTAGATAAAGATGAAAATGGAAAGGATTTTGATCAAAAATTATATCGAAGCATAATAGGATCACTATTATACTTAACGGCTAGTAGACCCGATATCATGATAAGTGTGTCCTTGTGCAAGATTTCAAGCACAACCTAAAGATTCACACTATCGGGCAGTCGAACGTATTGTACTTTACTTTACCAATACTATGAATTATGGCCTTTTTATCCTAAGGACAACTCTTTTGAACTTATATCCTATAGTGATGCAGATTTCAGCGGTTGCAAAACAGATAGAAAAAGTACAAGTGACACCTGTCACTTTATCCGTCAATCTCTAATATCTTGGTTTAGTAAAAACACAAAATTATGTATCACTTTCAACCTGTGAAGCAGAGTATATTGATGCAGCCTTAGCTTGCGCTCAAGTAATATACGTGCAACGAACACTTAAAGATTTGGAAAAATAATTAACAAATCTCCTATGTATTGCGATAACACTAGTGCTATAAACCTATATAAAAATCTAATAAATCATTTTCGCACAGAATATATAGATATTCGTCATATTTTTTAAGAGATAATGTTGAAAAAGAAATAATACTCTAGAATTTGTAAATACTGAAAATCAAATAGCCGACATCTTTACAAAACCACTAAGCGAACAAAATTTTATTAGACGAGAACTAGGTATTATGACGTTACACGATTTATAATGCATTCTTAAAATATTTTTTTTTTTTTATATTTCATGTCTTAATTTTACTTACAACCATATTTTTTTCACAAACCTTTCTTGTATTTTCATGGTTGAAGTTTACTAATAATTATTAACCTCTTAATCTTTCATTTGTAGCGGAAATTCTTTAACTATTATTAACCTTAATTTAATTTTCTTAACATAGCATATAAATTGAGTATATATACATGTACCAAATCAGAAAATTTATATACAAACTTTTAATAATTAAACAAATACTCATATTTCTAAACAAACATATCAAAAATGTCTTCCGATCACGATTTCACCTATTCCGCAATTGACTATGCCTCCCCATCTTCTGGCAGCATCTATGTTTCTACCACAAAGGTCACTCCTACATCATCTCCATCTCTCCACATCATCCTTTCACCGACTTACCATACTGGCTTCTCTCCGAAAGGTAAGAAAGCTAAGCATGGAATCGACCTACAATCATCCTCTCTCACCGACAAAGCCCACGACATTCATCATTATAAAAAAGAAACGGTAGGAGTTTATAGAGAGATGTATTACGAATAACGCCGTCAAGGAGCTCATTTAAACTTTCTTGAAAAATGTATCCCCGCCATATGTGGTTATCCACCAACGAAAGACTGCTTACATCAGAGGTCTCTACGTGCACGAGAAACACCTCCAAGAGCACACAAGATCACACCACGAAAGTTATGGGGAGAAGGGACATCGCATACAGAACACGGTCCTGTTCATCCTTACCAGCCTCCTCTTAGGCCATCAACCGAGCACGCCAAGATTGAACCATATTCATGGGAGAAACAAAACAATCGTTCTTCGGATTCTCCTGCTAACAACTGAAGAAGTTTTTCGTAAACAACGGACGGTTAATATATATATATATATATATATATATATATTAACCGTGTCTATTTATAATCTTTTGTAATTCTTTCGTTTTAATAAAAAAAATTACATATAACAAAATACACAGAGGTAATAAGCAAAATTTTATACGATCAGACGTTTGACAAAAATAACCAGACATCTGAAAACATGCCTGAGAATATTACCGTTTAACCAACAGTCGTCTAACATATCATTAGTCGTCTAAATTCATAAGCTGAAATTTGTTCTTCAACATAGAAGTCTGACCATAATACCAGACGTCTGTGAATTCTTTCTGTCACACAAAAAAAACATACGACTTCAGCAGACATTTGACCTTTATACCAGATGTCTGAGAATTCTTTCCGTCACACAACAAAAACATATGGCGCCAACACAGACATCTAAGGAAATTCCTAGACGTCTGATGAAACTCTCTAAGAAAATACGTTTTTCACAAACAGATGTCTGGATTCCGACTCAGACGTCTGTATAACCTTTTTGCCTACAAAATCATCCACGTTCAGACTTCTGAAATCCAAAAACAAACGTCTGAATTCACCTGATCCCACACCTTTTCATCTCTTTATATATTATCTTTTACCCTCCCTCATTTTTTCACCGTTCTCTATCTCCAAACTCTCAAAAACCCTAATTCCCAAATTTAATTTTCTTTTCAAACCCAAATCAATGGCTCCTAAGGCTAAAACTCCGATTGCGAAACGTCGAAAAGCTACTGCAGGCCAAAGTTCACAACCTCCTTCTCAATAGTTTGTCACCGACTATCACATAGAGGAATGGATTGTAGAAAAGGAAAATGGAAAACAGAAATTATAAGAATTGGAGAAGAAGCCTTTCTACACCAGTCCATTCTATCCCGTTCGCCGTTTCATCCACTACGATGCAATGGATCTACTTGAGGATGCTCAGCTCTACCACATAGTCAACCACGACGAAAATGCTGGGAAGATTGATCAACTAGTGGTATTTCTCTGTTTAATCAATCTTTATTCTCTAAGCCTTTAGAATCCTTCAGATGAGGATAAGTGGATTTGGACCAGTGTCTATGGTCACATGATAAAATTTAATGCTGAAATGCTTGGGCAAATCCTTAACTGTTCTTATGCGGGAATTCTATTACAAGAAGTTCCCAATACACGCTATGCCCCTAGAGATGCTATTACTCACCTTATCTGAGTAGATGATATGAAGAAATTAAAAACGTCTAGTTTCCATCCACGAGCTCGACTTCTTAATTGTATTCTCATAAACACAGTCATCCGTAGGTTAGGTAGTCACGAACAAGTCTATGAAGACGATCATAAAGCTTTATATGCTATTTTTAGTCAAATTAAAGTTAATTGGGCACAATATATTTTTGATCAAATTAAAAACTTTTGGACACCTACCCATTGTAGCAATGTTTACACTCCATACATAATGAGAATTCTATGGTCATTAGGAATTCCTTCATATCTCACCGAATGTGAAGAAATCTTCATTAAAGATAGTGGCATTATATTTATCTCACTGAATCATCTTCCAGAAACACCACCAAACATAATTCCCTTTTCCCACAACCAATCAACAACAACAACAACAACACCTCCAACTCGACCTTTCCAACCTACCAGAGCTTCAGCACCTATAGAGTATTACTCTGATTCTAAAATACAAGAAGCCAGAATTGCAGCGGGACCAGAAGAGAACTATCGAGATGTTGCACTTCAAAAGCAACATCTCCTCTCCTTAAACCAACAGGTGTTAGATAAAAGGATGTCTCGTTTGGAATGATCCTTTTCTACTCGCATGACCTGTAGAAAAGACGTTAGAAAAAGTTGTTTCAACTTTAGGAAAAGTCCTCGGGAAGGTTCGGGGTCACTCCTCATCTCGCTCTTCATCTTCTCCGTCCCAACACCACCACCACCAGTGTTTCACTCAGGACCATCTTCAGGCGCAGGGCTTTCACAAGAACCACCATAACATTCTCATCATGGCAAGGCGCCAATTTCTCTTGATATTGAAGAGAGTGAAGGTATATCATTTCCTTCAGAGGATCCTCAGGCTCCGCAAGACCCCTTGAACTATAGTTACTACACCTCATTCCAAGGACTATATTCAAGAAGATGATGAGTATAGTGACCAGTATCAATGGCAACAAGGTGCATATGATGAAAACTCATCTAACTTCCGGGGTTAATACCACTATCAATAATTTTTTCTTTTATTTTTCAATCTGGTAGCTTTTATGTATCCTTATTTTGTTTTCTTCCAAATAATGTGCCTGTATGACCATTAAAACTTATCTATGATTGTATGTTAACTTTTGTTTGTTGTATTTCCATATTTCGTTCTTTCTATATTTCTTTTTGATAATGTTAAAGATGGAGAAATATCTTACTACATAAATATAGGGGAAGGAATCACATTCACGGGGAGTTATATGTTTATTTGATAAAGTGATTGTATAGTTGTCATCATCAAAAAGGAGGAGAACGTTAGAATCTCTATTCTATGATTTCAATGGTGATAACTATACAATGAAACACATATAATATATTCTGTCCATTTACAGGTAAAAGCTTTCAGAATTCAACTTGAAGACGACCAGCAAAGGAGAAGAATCATCGATAAGCTAATATAGTGTGTTATTATCATAGATATATATAGCTCGAAAAATCTCCTTTAGTAATTTTCAACACAAACATTGCATGACAAAACTTTTTAAGTATTCATTATCTAAAACAGTCTAAACTGTAGAAAATAACATAAGTCAGCGTTTGTCATCATATATCAGACTTCTGACTATGGTCTCTATTTTAAAAAACTAATACATATCAGATGTCTGTCAATACTGCTCAGGCATCTAACTCTGGTCTCTGGTTAAAACACACACACACACATATGCACACACAGATGTCTGAATGTTATGGTCAGACGTATATGCTGTGTAACGGACAAAAATAATGAATAGTCAACTGCTTCATTCTAACGGTTGTTTACATACCTCTTTAACGCATCTCTTTCTCCTTAATGATTGCAACCTTTAAACTAAAATAAAAACACTAACGGATGCTACTCTTCAGGAAAACTCTTCGAAATCTATAAATATGTAAAGATTATAAGAAACAAATTACTTGAATTTTCTGAATCCCATATCTATACTCTTTGCATACTCTGATTTTTAAAAGCTAACAATATATCGGTCTTATCACTTCCTAAAAGCAAAACATCACGTACACATACTACTCAAAAGAGATTATAGGAAGATTTGTACCGTGCAGTAAAAATTAGTGTTTCTCAGAACACATACTTGTCTAGGAAAGATTTTTGTATCAAGCTTATTCCTCCAGGCAAAGCGAGGGTTGTTTACTAGTTAAAGATGAAGAGGAGCTTTGGGATTGGACGTATGATGGGAGGTCCGAACCAGTATAAAAACTCTAGTGTGATTGTTTCTTTACTTTTATTTACTTTACTCTACTAGTTATAAGTTAGCTTTTTATCACACTTGCATATTAGATAAATACACGATCCATACACTCTCTCATGCTAAACAACATCGCATAACAAAAAAACATACCCATTACTCCTGTCAATCACCTCCAGAACCTCCGGAACCAGCTGAAGGTGGAAAGCGGCCACCATAATATTGCATAAACTCAGAAATACGCTGGTCCAATAGCTGTGTCAACTCAATGACTTGCCGACGGTTCTGCTCCTCCAGCTGCGCCACCCAAGCTCTCTATTCCTCGATCTCTGCTAGATCGATCTAAGCTTTGATTTGGTTGGCTCTCCTTCGTCTACCCCGCAATACCTGTTTAATTTAATAGTTCAATTACTATAATTTTACTATCGAAACTACAACATTGTATTTTAATTGTTATATCTATAAACTTATTATCGAACCTAAAGCAAAGTGAAGTTCTTTAGAACTGAAAGATTACTAAATTGTTATATCTAAATATAATATTCATTACCGCTTGATTGCCAAAACTGTAGCGTCTGTTGCATGAAGGTGGGTCCATGACTGACTCAAAAATGACATCCTCCTCATCTGTAGTCAGCTACTCTCGACCTGTTTCTTCCAGGAGTTTCTGCCTTTGTTTCGTAAACCGTGCGTACATGAACAAATAAAAATACATTTGAAATTAATATACAATGATTAACACATGTACATGCACACATATATAAACACATAAACACCCAAATTAACACAAGACAATGCTAAAAATAACACATACATAATGGTTTACACATACACAAATTTACGAATTGTACCCACTTTTCATAATTTAAAGCTAACAAATGAAATAGGTATTCCATAAGATTCTACAAACCATCATTAGACTATTAGAAACAATTAGAATCACTAATTAGCCATAATTTATCAAATTAGGTAAATCAGGATTTAGGTTAAAAATTAGGTTTTTTTGTAAAAATTAGAGATTATACCTAAAATTGGAAGCAATAGAGAGTGATTAAGGAGCCATGTAAGATCTGGAAGCTTGAATTTGGGGTTTGGAAGTTTGAAAATGAGTTTTAGTGATTTTAGAAATTTATTTTCGTTCAGTTGGAATGAGAAAGAAAGGTCTCGACAAAGACTTGTATAAAGAGAATTTTCGGCGGCTTCTGGCGGCGGCAGACGGCCTGTGCACTTGGGCCATCGGAAGCCGTCGCTAAGGGTCGTCGGTATTTCAAGCTATCCTTGTAGTGTATGTAAAACATTGTTAATGATTGTAAGATTATAACATATTGTTATTTAAATGTAAAACCATGAAACATAATAATTGACATTAATTTTAATATCATTCTTAACAATAATAAATTTTATTAGAATTCACTAGCATACCAATTTTGAAAGAAAAAATTAGGGCTGGATTCGATTCATTATCGAAAATTCATATTTAAAACCACTGTCATACTAATTTAGATGGTAATAAAAAATCATATCATTACAAACAAAGTAATCGGAAAATCGATATTTCGATTTGTGGCTAGTAAGGGTTGGTAGGATCGATAATAAACTTTTACCATTTACAAGTATGATATATACTTGTTTACAATATTTCATTTTTGAAGAGTAAATATTGAGAGTTTTTATTTTTATTATATGATTAATTGTTAATTTTATTTTGTGTAGTCAAACATACAAGTAATGGCTATGCTAGAAGTTAATATTGTATAAAATCCTTTTATTTTAAAAAGAAATACATGATAAAAAATTGCATTCAATCTGGTATCATAATAGTATTTTGTTATATTTTCTATTAAATCATTACACATCAAATGTGAAACTATTTAATAGAAATATATAATGAAATACATACATACATACATATTTGCGCGCATGTGTGTACATGTGCGCAGTGTGTGTGCATGTGTTAAGGTATGTGGTATGTATGGTAATTACTGCATTTAGCAGTTAATTATCATTACTGTATCGTATATTTTCATGTGATTCGGCAAAGCATACCAATCAAATTTGCTACCATTTTTTTGATACCAATTTAGTTGGTAGCGGTTGGTAACGATCGGTAATTAATATGGTAAAAATGTCCAGCCCTAGAAAAAACTATGTATGTTTACTTGCAGTGAAACAAATTTGAAAAAAAACTACATATACAACCATATAAATACACACATACATATCTTTGTAATAATGCACCAATTTTAGAGGAGAATAAATTATGTGAACTTGGATGATGAAAAATATAAGGGAATAAAGATGATTTTATACATAATTGCAGAAATTTTACACTGCATGGACTTTAATGAAAAATTATTTTCATTATTTTTGTCAATATGAATGTGGTTTGTTATGATATTTTAGGACTTATTAAACCTTAATGTAAATATTAGCTTAAATATAATTTATTATGCAATACATGAGAATTTATCAAGATAAAAGAGTAGTAAATTAAATTCATTATTTTTCAAAGTAATTTTGTTTATATGAATTATGTATTTTTATATTTGAATACAAATAAATTTTTTATTTTTGTGGATAATAATGAGTTATATAATTATATTTTAGGATTTAACATTTTTTAAGAAAATAAATGAATGTAGTAGTCCTAGTTAAATTTTTTTGTTAATTTTGAAGATAAATATTTATATACATAGATTTTGAATTTAACATTTAGCTTTTGATAAATTTAATCAAAAGATGGACGATGTAACATCCTGGAAAAACGTGAACACTTTATATTTAAATACAAGGATTATTTAAATAGTTTAATTATAAATCTAATATTAGTTAAATGAATTTAATAGCATTTTTAAACTCCTTTTAATTAATAAATAATAATTGCAAACTCATTTTGTAAATTTGTTTACATAAATAAATAGCTCAGTCAAAAATTAAAAATATGGCCGAAATTTGCTTTTTGGAATTTTGAATTTTTACCAAACGAAAGTTGTTGCGCATGCACACTTATATTTGTGCACACATTTAGCAAATAGGAATTCAATTAGTACTAAATAAAATTAATTAACCTAAGTGTCATTTAGTAATAAAGTAAAGAGGATCTTTCTTCCTTATTTTAGAAATGTACTAAATAGTACATTAATCTATGTTATGATGGAAAGCTTTTTGCCATATGGGTTGGCACATGAGAGCGGGTGTACCATGGTTGAATCTTGTAAGGATAGTTAGGTAATTTGGTGAAGGGATAAGAGAGGTATTTTGACATAGTTCATATAAATAAGCACCCTTACCTCCACTTTTCTCTTTACTTCCATTCTCTTTCTTTACCCTCATTTCTCCATATTCTTCATTCTCATGTCTATATACTTTCTTAAGTAAAAACCATAAAAGAACACACTCTTTCACCTATAAATCATTAATGAACTTAAAATAATATTGTCTTCATCTCCACCATGCCAAAGTTGCAAGTTTTGAAGTCTATCTTCTCTTTCTTATTTATGGTCATGAGCTTTAAGGGCCTCTTTGGCTTTGATGTGAGCTTCAATAGGGAGGAGGAGCTTGGACGTGGGTTGCTAGGGTAAGGTAAAAAGTTATGGTGTGGTTGTTTTGTTGTGGTAGGAAGTGATAGCTTCATCTTGGATTTTAAAGTGAGTTAATCTCACTTTAAAGTGGTTTTAAAATTGACAACATAGTGTAAAATATGAATTGTTGTTGATGTTGTTTATACTTGTGTATATTTCTTGTTTAGATTTGATTACCATTTGAAAGCGGAAGGCATAATTAACCATTTTTTTGAAGGGGACAAGAGCAAGAGGAAGTCTAAGTGTGTTCGTAGCGAATAGGTCGCTACGAAACACTTTGAAGAACATACATATATATGATTTACATGGGACTTTATAGAGAGATCCTAAGAAGTTTCCCGCCATTATTAATTTAATTTTATATGCATCTTGCTTATATAAATGTTTGGTTGCTGTTCAAGATGTTAAAGTAGCAAAATGTTGAATAGTGGAAAAATCACACTTTCGTTCTTTCGCACTTTGAAATCGTGTTATTGCACTTTGAAATCCCATTTCTTCAAATCTTGTGTTTGGAGTCTAGTGCTTATGTTTACATCGTTAAATATTGTGTAATGCTTTTGCACTTTCAAAATTTTGTTTGAACTAAATTTTGGTGGCTTGAAAAAGGCTATAACACCTAACTCCAAAATGTTTAAAAGTTAAAAAAGTTTTGGTCGTGATTTTGCAGTTCGAAAGTCAGGTTTTAAATCAATTTTCAAATGGGTTTTATTGACTTCAAAAGTCTCTAAATTTTTGTGAACGTATATTAGACTCATTGTATGTTGTTCTAAAAATAAAACATAATATTCATACTTTGTAAAAATGTGGAGAAATTTCCATTTTGAAAAGAATTAATTTAAAGGAATTTTCCATACTCTTCTTAGCGGCTGTTTTGTGGCACTATTTCCAACTCTTATAAAGTGGTTTTAAACCATTGTTTTTCTTCTTCAATCCTTTTAGTGAACTTTTCTAACATCTATTTAAGTGTTTTAAAAGTGGTTTGAAATTTATGTAAATATTTAAAAATAGAAGTTTTTATTTTGAAAATAAGGGAAGGAATGGTTTTGAGTTCTAATATATATTAAGCCTGAGATTCTCTTTTTAAATAGTATTTGTTCAAAATGTATATTTCAAGTATTTTGTAATTTATTGAAAGCAATAAAGGAGGCATGGATTATAACACTATTGTTGTAATAAATGTTTTTTCGAGAATGGAGAAAGAAGTAATGGATTATGACGTTTCTGTTATTATAAATGATTTCGGAAAGTGGAAAATAATTCATGGATTATAACACTTTTCTTCTAATACATGATTTCATGAAGTTATTAAGAACTTGTTACCTAACTTAATAAATGTTGATATTCTTAAATCTTGGGAGGATTTTTGTTTTAACGTTAATAATAAGTTGATTTATAAATGAAAAAGTATTTAAAAATATTGTTTTAAAGATAGAGCTAAGTGTAATTGTTTTGGGTTTATAGTAAACAATTTTTTAATGACATTATTTTCAATCCTTCTTCTTGATACACTTAGAAATATAATTAGCTTTTTAAAGAATATTTTAAAGAGTGTTTTTGAAGTGTTTTGTAGATATCAGTGATGTGAAAATCACGCATAAGTGTGAGTCAAAATTTTAAAAGTTTAACAGTTTAATTTCGTTCATGGAACTATAGTCTTATGCTTAATGCCAAACATCGAGAAAGTAGATTCGTTACTATTGTAAGATTTAAAAACTTGAGTGTCTAGGCAAGACCAAGAGCAACCAATGCAAGCTATGGATAGTACGAGTTGTAAATCGAAGTTTGGTGATAAGGGTAAGAAATTTGATTTCCGTGAGCAATATAAGTTATATCGAAAGGATTTAGACATATACTTAACAGTAAACATTGAGGTATGGAAACTTGTCTCTATCTTTAAAATTAAGAATGTATGTTGAGGCAAGGTCTGAGAGGCAAAAATGCCCCAACTTGTTCGGCTTCATTGTTAATCGAGGGATAGTATAGATTGAAATCAACAAATGGTTATAAGTGCATGGGATTTAATTTCAAAATACGATCATTCTGTTATTCCCGATAGTTGATTTATCGATTATCGATTCTGCTATCTTTTTTATGCTTCGTCAATCTAAGACGATTTGTCGCTGGTTTGGAGCATTTATATCCTTTATCGAAAATGACTAAAACAAAAGAGCGAGTGGATGTCAAGCTATGCAGGGTTGCTTTTATTAGGATATCTTCACATTTACTCTAGATTGGATTCGGTTGTATGCGCATGGAGATTTGAAATACTCGGATTCTTGGTGAGGTTGGCGGGGTGCAGCTTGGACATTTTCGAGAAAGTTGTAGAGTATGTGACTCTCTTAAGTATATTTTCTAGAGGTATATTTTTAGTAAGGGTATGCACCTTCCTAGTCATTATTGGTAAAATTCATTTTCCTTGTTTTTGATTCAAACCTTTGAATTGATTCTTTCTTAATTGTATTAGGAAGTGTCATGCACTCTTTGCGATGTTTAATTTCTTATGTCCATTCTTTTATGCTTGGATGTCGTTTTTGATAGGTAAAACCCATTCCATCTTTGGTGGCGAGGTCTCATAGATTATTATATGTTCATCATATTTTTTGAGTTTTCTCACGCTGGTTTTCCAGAATGATTTGGGTGTTATTTTATTATAATGCTTATGTTAGACCGAGTTTTGTCCAAGTTGTCATAGGTGGGAGCATGGAGCTCATGGAGAAGAGCTAGATGTTCACCTGCTGAAGTACTTTTATTTTCCGCCGTATTATTATGTATATCCATCGACCATTGTATGGTCATGAAGTTATAACTATCCATGCTGATGAGGTTTGTTTTAAACTCTAATATACTATGTATCTTAGAGAGATAGTTTTTACTATTTTTGTTATATTATATGCTGTTGTTTTGCTTTGAGATTCTGTTTCCCATATTCTTTTTCTTTTTATTTTACCCTAACAGTCTGCATTTTCGGCACTTGGAAGCTCGATATTCTAATACCATGGATGTATTAAATGACAACTTTGAGGGTTGAAAAGGATGGTCGTTATAGGCGATATATATATTGAATTTCAAATATTACTTGAGAACTAATGCAAATACCTGTAAAAAGATGTAATGATAACGAATCGATATATTTTTACACATAATAAATTTCTTGTGGCATTAAAATATTTATGAAAAATAGGTATATAGTAGTATTAAATTGATAAATAATATATTTATTTAATGACATAAAGAAATGTTAAATTAAAATAATATTTGTGTTTTACAAATCATACTATTATTTTATACAACAATAATAATTCTATTTTTAATCCATTGTTTCTTGATAATTTAATTTATAGTAGAAATTTTGAAAAATAATTAATAATATTTTAGAAAAACAATAAAAAGTGAAAGCAAAATATTTCTAAGAAAAATATGATATGTTTTTATCGTTTTTGCTAACGAAAATTGCAAATATAAATATCTAGAATTTGACATTTTCACATGATTATATTAATTGACAATATTTATTTTTTTTTATAAAAAAACACAGTGATTCACCACTTATTATTAATTTTGACGTCATTCTGAACAAAAATAAATTTTATTAACGATAAAGAATCCACTTTATGCAAAAATTGTTGGAAAAAATGTTGTGCATATTCACAGTGATATACAAATTAATTTTAGAAAGAAAATTGTGTATATATTTGTTTAAAATGAAATACTTAAAAAAGGAAAAATTATATATATATATATGTATATATATATGTCAATGTGAATGTGGTATGCCAATTGAATTGTCATTTTTTAGAATTTATCTAAAAATTAATGCAAAAATTAGTTGATTGGGTTTATTTAAAAATTTAAAGTCTAAATTATATATTAATTTAAATAATAGACTTGAATGTAAAACATTAGAAAAAAACTTGAGGGAATTTTGTAAATAATTGTAAAATTATTGAATGTTAGTGTTTAAATGTAAAACGGTATGGGTAATAATTAGTACGATATTGTAATAATTATACCAATAATAATTGTACGAATTGAAAATAAAAATCGTGGAAGAATCTAAGAAAAAGGAGAAAAGAGAAAAAGAATTCATATAAATATTAGTTAAATTGATTTATTTAAAAAGTTTAAGTCAAATTTACTTAATCAATTTAAACAATGGACTTGAATGTAAACCAATAAGAGGAAGCTTGGAAGAATTTTGTAAATAATTGTAAAATTATTAAACGTTGGTATTTTAATGTAAAATGGTAAAGGATATAATAAGTACAATATTGTAATAATTACAATAACAATAAATTATAGGGATTTGATAGTAATTTCTTTGGAGAGAATCAGGGAGAACGAAGAGAAAACTTAGGATTAATAAGAGAGCTAGAAATTCTTTTGATATATTATTATTTAACAGATGTCAAATCTAATAGATAGGTTACTAGAATATAAGGTAAATTATGCTTTCTTATCCTTCCTTTTGGCAAGGCCATGATATCGTAGATTTGGCTAGAAATTGGTGGTTATCAGCCTTGAAAAGCAGCTGTATACAATACTATTGGGTGTTTATGCCAATTTTTTGTGCAAATATTTTGGTTCTTTTTCTAAGAACCTTAATTCTTGGTTTATTATGATCCCTTTGTTGCTATTGGATTGCATAAATTCCCCAAAGGAGATCGACTGTTATCTTCAAGAAGTTTACCTATTCTATTCAAATTTGCAAAAATCTAAGAAAAGCTATCAACAACGGTGAGGAACACAAGATCTACTTCTCAAAATGCAGAAGGAAAGGGAAATGCTAGCATCCAACAAGGTGGCCCGAGCAGTCAACCAATGGATGTGAATTCTGATCCAGTTGAAGTCCGAAATCTAGCGATTCCATTACAAAAGCTGAATTCCAAAATCTGATGAGAGAGCTAGTGGATAGCCTCGACAATTGAATTAGTAGATTCAAGCCAATATCAACCTAATGAACCAACTCAATCAGCAATAGTGAGGAAAAGCAAGGAGGGACCCTACCCCTTACTCAGCATTAGAGAGTTCTAGTTCATCAAACAAGTATCACAGACATAAGTGTTATAGAATAGATGGATATCATGTAGAAACTTGGGGACTTCAACTGGCAGACAAAGTAACGTTGGAGCGGTTTTATGCAAAGGTGGCTCAGTATTTGAGGAAGGAGGCAGCCAGATGCTCTATTAAGAATAATGTTGTAGGGCCAAGTGAAGAGGGAGTACAGTAATATTGCAGTGAAGCAGTCTGATGATAGCTCTGGAAAAGTTCAAGTGAATGTCCAGAACAAGTAGAATCAACAAAAGAAAGATGGAGATAGGAGCCGAGAACAAAAGAGGGACTCTAGAAGTGGAAAGCCTAGGATTCGAATGTATGATACTTACATGCCACTGAATACATCTCTAGAGAATATCTATTTGTCAACCTGTAATACATGCAGTATAGAAAACCGTCTTCGAAAGAGTCAATGGAGAAGTAGAAAAAGACCAGAAAATAGTATCGGTTTCATGAATGTTATGGTCATTACACAAATGAATGCATGCATCTCCAGGATATTATCGAAAAGCTGATTTGAGAAAGAAAGTTACAATAGTTTGTAAAAACCCTACAGGATGGCAGGCAGGGGACAACCGACCCCAACTAAGGACAAGCACCGCACAGGGCTGAGGAGCCTACGTGAACTGGTGGAAGATTTGTAATTAATACAATATTTGGAGGACCACATCCAACTGATAAGGGTTGGCATTAGATGGAGCACTACGCTGTGTGGTTAAGCATGTGAATTTTGAATGTTGTTCGAGTATGAAGATGGAGCTCTGACAAAACAACAGCGTACAATGGTAGATGGTATTTATTTAGAAAAAAAGATGCAGACAAGGTGGAGGCTCCAACGATCGATTCAATGGTCATTTTGGCCATGATCGACCCCTCTTTAGCTGGAAGGATATTAGTTGATTGTTGAAGTTTTGTTAATATAATTTTTGAAAATGCTTATGATCAAATTAGGATGGAAGCCAAGGACTTGAAACCATCTAAAGTTCCCATTCAAGGCTTTAATAGTGCTACAGCCGAAGCTGTTAGTTATGTTGAATTGCCCATGGAGTTGGGAAAAGGTGATCACAGGAGTGTGTATATTTTTCCATTTGTTATTTTGGATTTTGACTCTCTATATGATGTTTTTCAGGGCTGACTGGCCCTAGCTAAATTCTAGGCAGCTCCTACCTCATGGTATTTTACTTTGAAGTTCTCGACAGATAATGGTGTTGGAGTTTTTCATGGTGATCAGTCGACTGAGCGTGCCTATTATATAGCTGAATTGAGAGATGCTCAACTAAAGGAGAAGGGTAAGGGTATGGACAAGTCTGTCCGCATCCAAACCACTGAAGATTGACAACCAATGCCTGAGCCTTGGCTGAGGTGCCACGGTCGGTTCTATAAAGACATAGATCCGAGAGATG
This sequence comes from Allium cepa, assembly GCA_030765085.1. Taxonomy (NCBI): domain Eukaryota; kingdom Viridiplantae; phylum Streptophyta; class Magnoliopsida; order Asparagales; family Amaryllidaceae; genus Allium; species Allium cepa. The sequence continues at coordinate 116,542,735 of CM060932.1, forward strand.
ATGAGGAGCCCAAAGAGACCAAGGCTTCACTGGCTAAGCTAATGATTGACATCACAGTCAGCCATGACTACACCTCATAAGTCCTAAAGATTGGATCACCCCTTAACCCCCCTGATGATGAAAGAACCTACTAGATTCTCCGAACGAATCTCGATGTGTTCGCTTGGACTCACTTTAACATGTGTAGGATCTCGCCTACCATCGCAAGCCATGCAATGAATGTCGACTCGAAGAATGTCCCGGTGAAATAAAAAAGGCATGGCATGAATCCGGAGCTCTACCACTCTTAAAGAGGTGGTGGATAGGCTCAAAGATAATGTGTTTATCCACGATGCCCTCAACCCTAAGTAGGTATCTAATCCTGTACTTATGAGAAGGGAAAATGGAAATAGCGGACATGCCTTGATTACTCGGACTTAAACAAGGCATGCCCAAAAGACAGTTTTCCCCTTCCAAGGATCGACCAGCTGGTAGACTCAACTATGGGACACAAATTGCTATCTTTTATGAATGCGTACGTAGGACACAATCGAAACTCGATGCACATTCCCGCTCAAGAGCACACCAGCTTCATTACCGATGTTGAATTATATTGTTGTAATGACCGCCTACACCTAAAGAGCAGAATAGTAGTTAAAGGAAAGAAAAAGAAATAAGATGAAGAAATAGAAGAGAAAAGAATGGAAAATAAGAAAAAGGAAGCATCAAATAATGAAATTACTTGCCACATATCTCACATCACATCAGAGTAAACAAAATAATCTAAAAAGGTATAAAATAATAGAGACAGTAATAACAATATCAAATAATCATCTGAATACAAGATCCACAAAGTTATATAACACCATAGTGGTGTTTATACACCAGGAAAGTAAACCGGTACACGTCTCATAATGATAAATCAACATTGCTAAGGCTCCATAATGTCACACAACGGAAATATAATAAAAAATGCATATATAAGTATAAATAACCGTTATCTCCTATCCGTCCGCCTCTAGAACTCCATAATCATCCATCTGCTCTTAATCTACTCATTTAAGCATACCCAATATAATAGGAAGCAAAGCATAAAACCCTAGGTCAGACGACAGTTTGGCGTGAGCGATATCAAATCTCAAAATACTAAAAAAATCAATAATATACGGAGCAGAGGGTATATAAACCGTATCTAACCTCTCTTTGCAACCACAGAGTCAGCATATAAACATAAGTAATATGCTATTCTTTAACATCGTAAAAAGGTATACCATACTTAATATCTGTCAGGGTCCCTACTTATCTCCACCTACAATCCCTAATCCATACTAAGTAAACTTCAGGTATCTAGGTTTCTCTATCCATACCTACTCCACACTAAGTCAAGTCAGGGTATCTAGGTATCAATACCACAATACCTACCTAGTGTGACATCCCGGGGTGACAGGTAACTAGTGAGCTACCATAACAAACATAGCAACCATCAAACAATACTAACAGTCACCCAATGTGCCAGATATATGATGACCTGTACGACCAACTATCAAGGACTAGTGAAAAATCCCGGTTCTCGATTGTGTTCCACTGCACTTTCAGGTCCGAAACCTGCACGGTTGTCTCTTGTGATACATCTGTACCACCTAACCTAGACCCCCTCGAGGTGGTCCAGGGTACACGACCATTGCTACCAGCCCTCGGGTATCACCCGCATATAGCACCCCTGCTTTGAATACAATAGAAAACACTCTAAGTCATCAACGATCCCTAGGCACAAACACATCCATCGAGCCCTGCTCACTCGATACAGATTCGAACGCTACAGTTTCGCAACAGTTTCTGGGCATAAGTCCTAACACTCAACTCGGTCCACTATACACAACATTACTCCAATCCATGTTGCCATCCATGATCCTGCTCTCTGCCGAGATACCGATCGAAGAACCCTACTATCATGCCATCCAATGCCCGAGATCTAGCATGATCCATACAGTCCTCATACTATCATCTCGGAGCCTACTCCATACATCATTGAGTCACTATCCGTAGTATCAGACTACTAGGTCAAAGCACTACATCCCTGCCTCACCGTCAGTATCACTAGTCATAGAGTAATAACATCATATCTCTAAACTGGTTGCACGATCAAACCATCACGTCCCGCACCATGGTATCTCATCAACGACAAAGCCACATATCGACCAAATCACCAATCGAAAACAGTGATGGACATTGACCCCTCTACTATAATCAATACCATCCATCTTGGTCTTGTACTTAACCATATTGTTAAGTACAGACCAAACGGAAACATCCGACATCATCCACTCTGAAATCCAGATCCATTGGCATGTATCCCAAACCCTATTCTACAGCTCATCTTGTTCATTAGATTTCCGCCTATGTAGAACTCCAACGTACAAGATGTTACCTAAAATCAAATCACCACTAATCGGTGTTTTTAACCAAAAACGGCCAAATAACAAAGAAACCAAACAGTCAAATATGCATCCATACATCCGTAAATCCAAACAACCATACATCCATCCAAAATGTCATACACACGACATAAATAATCCATCCATAACAATCAATGTAGGAAATAACATCAATAATAGATATAATTTTAATAATTCCCTAACTATGGCACGACTATGGAAAATATGTGATATTATTTATAAATCATTTAAAAATAGTTATATATTCTTTTATAAAAATATAGCTGCTGCATATATATGTATATAATAATATCACCTTTAAAATACAAATCATTCCCGAGCGTCAATATAACAATAAACAACCAATCATAGTAAAGTGAGAGACAATATCACTCACCTCAGCCAAATTTGTCCAAACCAGTGCCACAATGTAGATCTTGCCATCACGAGCGCAATGCAAGAAACGAAATCCAAAACGGACCTCATATGCAAAAGATATGAATAAATACGATTTGAGATTAATTAAAAATCAATAAACTAGTTAATTACGTAATCTATTAATCCTTTTTCTCCTCTATTTCCTATACACGCATAAGACATTGGCCGTGCATATTACAATCCTTCACGCTTCGATTTCTTGGTCGATACTTAATGAAATCAAGATCCGTCTTCGCCAAACGTTTTCTCTTTCCAATCTCTTCATCCCACTTACCATGAAATCACGACCGCATCATCACCTTGGATCGCGACTTGGAAGCTCTCGAATGCACTATTGCTATGGACGTGTTTCGCCTTACTCGATCGTACGTCGCCAAATCGTAGCCGCACACTCTCCTTTACGTAAGAATCACAATGGCAATCTCTGATTCGTCAATCGTCGCTCCAAGATCCAGCAAAGTTCAACCCTAAATTTCGGAAATATAGTTGATCTCAACCAAACATCATGGATCCAAAATCCTCCACAGTCATCGCATGGCCTTCGTCGGTACGATCTCAACGTATCCAACGTTGTATTTTTTCATCAATTAGATTAGGAGAAATAAATTTTGAATGAGAGGAAGAGGGTTTCGACCATGATTTTGCTCTCGAGGCATGAACAGTGAAATGTAAATAAGAGAATGAAGGGAAGAAATGGATTTGGGGATTCAAATAATAATATAATAATCCATCTGTTTAATTCTCAAATAAATGGCTGTATGTTTCAAGTCCATACGATCACACGATGCGTCGGATCGCCATGAAACTCATTTGTGCACATCACTTCATTTTTTTGATTCTAGTGACACTAACCCCATCTCCATCTGAGACTACGCCCCTGAAGGCTAATTTCATGTATTCCAAGACCGTTTCAGGAATCGGATCATCCGATCTCGAAATATAGTGATCCTTATACTCTTTTTGATATGTAACGTCAATCCGAACTAAACGGTGGCCTTGAGTCCTGATTCGATCGTATGCGAAAAATCACATTTTTGGGCCTTTATTTAATTAACAATTAAATATTTAAATAAACTATTTATATATCTGATCGTTAAAAATACAGGTCATTACATTCTCCCTTCTTAAAGAATTTCATCGTCAAAATCTCAAGGCAAAGAGAACGTCTCCTAACTCATCGGCCCTCAAAAATCTGTCAGATTCTAGAAAAATTCGACAGAACCTCCTTTGGAAGAATAAGTCCGAGAAATTCTACTACAAAAAATATATGTACACAACTCATATCTTCAACTATACTAGATCATATATAGGAATCATCAAATAATAATGCTATACGCAAGCAAACTATTCCACATACCTAACAATCATACAAACATAAACTATCAACTCATATGCTAACAATCAAATCAAACATGCATACATAAGATCTAACATCCAAAATTAACATCCATGCCTATCCTAGCACGTGGAATACTAAACCATCTAGTATAAACATCTGATATGATAACCATAATGAAACCTAGCGATAGAAACGAAATCTCATCGTCTAAAGAGCTCCAGACTAATGGTCCTCATGCTTCCCTCAGTCTACTATACCCTATCGCCTTCGCTTTCATTCCGCTAAACCCTACTACTCCTTCAACCTCTTCCTAACCTGATTTGTATCAAATCTATTGGCATGAATAGGATCATGAGGTGTCTAAATCCGTGTTCAGTCTCAATATCATCTAATCCATATAGCGCCAGATATCCAAATGCCTCTTGTAAGTTCTGCCAAAACCCATTATCGAACAACAAATTTTGGCTACTTACAATGCTCTTGGCATACAATGGAATCACACTAACCATCCCACAAATAACTCAAACAAAACAGATGTTGTACTCTGGACTTAAGGAATACAAATCTAGCATCATCTATCAGCCAATCGACTTTGACTGAGATGATATCCCTCTATCCTTAGTCATCAGCAATCCATCGATCCAGTCCCAAAACATCTGTTCCTATTACTCAAGAACATACATCTCTCATCCCCACGGAACCAACAATCTCGGTCGGGTCCGCACTATATCATCTCTGCAGATACTACTTACTCTTTTAATTTAGCTATGATCTCCACTAGTCTAGTTTAACGTCTCTTACTATTCTAATCAGCTAAATCAAAGTAGGGTTAATGGTCAAACTGGTCATCACACTTGGCCAAAGCTCATCGATTCTGGAGTCGTAACCAATGATAAGCTCGGTTAATAACTACTCTAGGAAAATCGCTCCCAAACTGGTACGTCTCCCATCGAAACATCAACCACTACATTTCTCTTTTGAACGTCTACGAAATGTCAAATCCATAAGAGGCTAAGAACTCCAACCATCGCTACTAGTAAAGGTAAAGATCTATCTTGGAGAAGAGATACTACAATGATAAGGGATCACTGAACAACTCAAACTCCTCTCCTAGCAGACAGTGCTTCGAAATCCTCAAAGCAAACCCTATCTCCTCCAACTCCGAATCAAGAGTCAAATACTACCTCTTGGCATCACTACCACATGCATTTAAGTACCACATGCAAGCGCGTACTATCATCTCCTCATTCCCTCTCGAAATGAGTGCTATCAATGCACTCTTCGACCTTTCGGCCAAACACACCAACCCGTGTCTACACTCACGTCTCAAACGAAAACCCGATCCACTCCTAAAAAATAGGTCAACGATACTACCACTTTGGGTCCATTCAGATTTCAGACTACCGTAACTAAAGGATCTACAATGACATCCTACTCTGAAACAACATAACCCCAGCATCTCACTTCCCTCCTTCAAGGGTGACACTATCAAAATCCCACAACCAATTGGTGTCTTGTGCTCCTCTTTCGTCCATGGGTAGATGAAAGTATCATCATCAAACATAAGCACAACCCATTCAAGCGACCCTTCCAAACATGGTCCATGAGATCCAAAACATATGTTGATATGGTTAGCGCAAATGGCACAACCAACCTAAGATCAAGGTAGTGTATGAAACACTATAATCGGCAGATTCACCCAAATTACCCTTAGTTGGTCCAACTAAGAAAACATCCTCGTGCTATAGAGCCGATCGAACAAGTCATCAACAAACGAGAGTATAAACTTGTTCGTCATCTCATCCGGCTCACAACAACCAACCGACAACTTCAAAGAGCCATCCATCCTACTGACGAACACAACAGGTGCATCCTACCTAAACATACATCCACAGATGAACCATCACCTAAATAGGTCACCCGCTCTCACCACTAATCTCCTAAGCTCTTTTGATACTCTATGCCTTAAAGGCATAACTTCTGGTCTAATCCCTCCAACCAGATCGATACGAAACTTTATCTCTATATGGTGGTAATCCGACCACCTCCTTGAGTATGTCCGAACACTCTCAAACTACAGGCACAAATGACATCCTATCATATGGAATATCGAGCGAATATATAAGGCTCCCCTGCTGGCAGCCAATCACTACCATCCGCTCGTCCACAGCCCCGATCGTCATCAACGGCCTCTCACAGTGCATCACTATTTCGTATCCCCTTCAGCCAGTCCATTCTTAAACCTAACTAAATCCCAAACAATCAATGTCTAACAAACAAACAACCATGACTCGATAGGGAAAAGTCTCAACAAATCACGTACAGGCTGGCTGAGCCCCTAACTAGGTCTGTCACAATCAAAGATCGATAATTATCTCTAGTCTCTATCACAATATATAACTATCGGGTCTTGATATGAAGGAATACGAAACCTCGACATCAAATAAAATAGGTATGGAACCACCATATGTAGAAAGCATATCTCAAATGGTGACGCCATTTTCCTTCTCTTTCATTGATGGAGCAATCGATGAAACCGGAAAGGCAATCGATACATATGCTTCCTTATCTATCCCTACACAACTAGTACAGGATAAATCTCCTATGCTAGGTACTTCTCGATCGTCCTCTTGAAGCCCTCGTCAATATGATGAATCAATCGACCCCCAAGGCGATCTCTCTACCCAATGATAAACTTTAATCCTTTTTGTGTGGAATATCAATAGGAATAGACCGTACCTCAATATCATGTCGAATCAGACCACACACTCAAACATAGACATATCTCCATACTTCAGATAGGTGAACTCTCTAACCATCCCCGACTTCAAAAAAGTCGAGACAAATCTTTTTTGAAGCGAACCGTGAACGATACCTAAGGAAATCGGTCCACGAGAAGCAAAGCTATAGAAACACTCCACTAGTTCATCGTCCGTCCTTGGAGTCATCCATAGGCTAACTTCCACCTTATACATCATTTAACTCCAAGTCATTGAAGATCCTTCTACAAGCAACTAATCAAACTTATCTCCCAATAGCCGACTCCTTTCAAAGGAATGACCTGCCTCCTAGACTCTCATAGTCTATTTACAGCTCGACAAAGTGACTCTAGACAATTACACTTGAGCACCAAAACCCTCTAAAACAAATTAGGCATTCAAGAGATGATCCACACCAACTCTACGAACACATCCTATCAATCAGGGATAGTGAGCCCAATCCTACCCAATACTTGACTCAAAAGATGGAGCCGATAATAGTTTTTCTTTCATGCCGAATCATTCCTATTCTATAATAAGGATGATCTGTCTCTCATGAAGAAAGTTGCATCAATAGTGCTCATGTGTGCACTCCACTCATATACTATATATACTATTATATAGTTTTTAAAACCAAAATATATAACAAACATGAACTCTCTCGTATATATATGCCTCTAGATCCAGTGTAAGGCAATAATTCTTACCCTTTCTCTAATAGATCGCGGTATCAACTAAGGTTAATAGGGTAACCTTTGATCTGATACAAAATGTAACGATCGCCCTACACCTATAGTGCAAAACAGTAGTTAAAGTAAAGAAAAATAAATAAGATTAATAAATAGAAGAGAAAAGAATGGAAAAGAAGAAAAAGGAAGCATCAAATAACGAAATTACCTGTCGCACATCTCACATCGCATCAAAGTAAATAAATTAATCAAAATATGTATAAAACAATAGGAACAATAATAAAAATGTGAATTAATAATCTGAATACAAGATCCACAAAGTTATACAATACCATAGTAGAGTTTATACAACAGGAAAGTAAATTCAACTGGTACACTGCCTCATAATAGCAAATCAACACTGTCAAGGCTCCACAATGTCACACGGCGGAAATATAAAAATAAATGCACATATAAGTATAGATAACTATCACCTCCTGTCGGTCCACCTGTAGAACTCCATAATCATCCACCTGCTCTCAATCTACTCATTTAAGAGTACCCAAGATAATAGGAAGCAAAGATAAAACCTCGGGTCAGACAACAGTTTAGTGTGAGCGATATCAAATCTCAAAATACTATAAAACTAGATAATATATGGAACAGAGGGTATATAAACCATACATGACCTCTCCCTGCAACCACAGAGTCAGCACATAAACATAAGCAATATGCTACTCTATAACATCATAAAAAGGTATACCATACTCGGTATCTGTCAGGGTGCCTAGATATCTCCACCTACAATTCTTACTCCACACTAAGTAAACTTTAGGTATCTAGATATCTCCATCCATATCTAATCCACACTAAGTCAAGTCAAGATATCTAGGTATCCCTACCACAATACCTCCTAGCATGACATCCCTAGGGTGACTAGTGAGCGACCATAACAAACATAACAACCATTAAACAATACTAACTGTCACCCAATGTGCCAGATATATGATGACCCATATGACCAAATGTTTAAGGATTAGTGGAAATCCCGGTTCTCGATTGTGTTCTACCGTACTTTTAGGTTTGAAACCTCACATGGTTGTCTCTTGTGATCCCTCTATACCATCGACCTAGACCCCCTCAGGGCTGTCTAGGGTACAGACCATCGCTACCAACCCTCGGGTATCACCCACATATAGTACCCCTGCTCTGAACACAACAGGAAACACTCTGATTCATCAAGGATCCCTAGGAACAAACACATCCATCAAACCTTACTCACTCGATACGGATTCGAACCTTACTAGTTCGCTACAGTTTCTAGGCACAAGCCCCAGCACTCAATTCTGTCCACTATCTACAGCCTCACTCCAATCCGAGCTACCGTCTATGGTCTTGCTCTCTACCTGAGCTCTGGATCGAAGAACCCTACTATCATGTCATCCAAAGCCCGAGATCTAGCATGATCCATACAGTCCTGATACTATCATCCCGGAGCCAACTCCATACATCATTGAGTGACTATCCCTAGTATCAGACTACCAGGTCAGGTCGAAGCACCACATCCCTGCCTCACCATTAATATCACCGTTCGTAAATTAATAACATCATATCTTTAAATTGTCTGTACAAATAAACCATCAGGCCACGCACCACGGTATCTCATCAACGTCAAAGCCACATATCCGCCAAATCACCAACTGACAATAGTGATGGACATTGACCTCCCTACTATAGCCAATACCATCCACCTTGGTCTTGTACTTAACTGAATGGTTAACTATAGACTAAATGGAAATGCCTGGCACCATCCACTATGAAATCCAGATTCGTCGAGACGTGTCCCAAAATCATTTCTACAGCTCATCTTGTTCATTAGGTTTTTGCACGTGTAGAACTCCAATGTAGAAGACGCTACCTAAAATTAAATCTCTACTAATCGGCGTTTTCAACCAAAAATAACCAAATAAAAAAAAGCCAAACAGTCAAACATGCATCCATACATTCATATACCAAAACAACCATACATATATCCAAAATGTCATACATACGATATAATAATCCATCCATAATAATCAATGTGGCAAATAACATTAATAATAGATCTAATCTAATAATTCCCTAATTATGGCACGACAATAGAAAATATGTGATATTATTTATATATCATTTAAAAATAATTATATATTCTTTTATAAAAATATTGTTGCTACATATTTATATATATATAATTATATATATAGTAATATCACGTTTAAAAACCAAAAATCATTCCCGAGCGTTAATATAACAATAAAGAACCAATCATACTAAAGTGAAAGCCAATACCACTCACCTCAGCCAAGTTGTCCAAACCATTGCCACAATGTAGATCTCGCCATCACGAACGCGACGCAAGAAATGACATCCAAAACGGACCTCGTATGCAAAAGATACGAATCAAATAGAATTCAAGATTAACTAAGCAATTAATAAACTAATTAAATAGTTAATTAGCTAATCAAGTTATTAATCCTTCTTCTTCTCTATTGCCTGTACACACACAAGACAATAGCCATGCATATCACAATCATTCACGCTTCGATTTCTTGGTCTATACTCGATGAGATAAGAAACCGTCTTTGCCAATCTTTTTCTCTTCCCAATCTCTTTGTCCCGCATACCTTAAAATCATGAGCGCATCATCACCTTGGATCAAGACCTCGAAGCTCTCGAACCTGCCGTGGCCGTAGACACATTTCGCCTTGATCGATCGCACATCACCAAATTATGGCCTCACACTCCCCTTCACGCAAGAATCACAATGGTAATCTACGATTTTTCAATCGTCGCTCTAAGGTCTGGTAAATTTCAACCCTAAATATCGAAAATATAGTCGATCTTGCCAAATATCGATGATCCAAAATCTGCCACGGTCATCACGTAGCCTTCGTCGATACGATGTTAATGGATCGAACGTTGTATTTTTTGTCAATCTAATTAGGAGAAATAAATTTTTGAATGAGAGGAAGAGGGTCTCGGGCATGATTTTGCTCTCCAGGCATGAATAGTGAAATGTGAATAAGGGAATGGATGGAAGAAATGGATTTAGGATTTAAATAATAATATAATAATCCATCTATTTAATTTTCAAATAAATGCCTGTACGTTTTGAGTCTGTATGATCACACGACGCGTTCGATCGCCTTGAAACTTGTCTGCCTACATCACTTCATTTTTCTACACTATCTGTGTCTCCGTCTGAGGCTGCATCGTGGAAGGCTAATTTCACATATTTCGAGAGCTTTTCAGACATTGGATCATCCAATCTTAAAATATCCTGATCCTTATACTCATTTCAATCCGTAATGTCTATCCGAATGCAACAGAAGTGGTCTCGAGTCTTGATTCAATTATATGTGAAAAATCACCTTTTTGGGCCTTTATTTAATTAAGGATTAAATATTTAAATGAACTATTTAAAGATCCGATCATTAAAAATATGGGTCATTACAATCGCTATGTGGTAATGCCGTTTGGACTAATGAACGCAGGCGCGACCTACCAACGCCTAGTCAACAGAATATTTAAAGATCGAAACGGAAAAACGATTGGGGTATACGTCGATGATATGATCATGAAGTCATGATGGTCTAGTGATCGTATTAGAGATCTGGCAGGAATGTTCGACATCCTCCGATATTATAAAATAAAGATTAATCCTCTAAAGTGTTTTTTTGGCATTGCATTAGGAAAATTCTTAGGTTTCATCGTTAGTGCCCACAGAATCGAAACTAATCCTGAGTAGATCCAAGCTATTCACAATATCCAAGCACCAAAGACTACAAAACAAGTACAGAGACCAAATGGGAAGGTTTCCGCCCTAAGCCGATTCATTTCTAGAGCTATTGATAAATGCATTCCATTCTTTGACTTAATTAGAAGAGGAAAATGGAATTTTAATGGGCACAGATTGTAAAGACTCATTCCAAGCTTTTGTGAACCACTTAGCCATCTTGTCAAAACAGGTAGATCATGAAGATTTATATATCTATTTGGCCATGTTGGTACATGCTTGAAGTACCGCGTTGCTTCGCGAAGAGAACCGAATCCAGAGACCGGTCTACTATGTTAGCAAGCGATTGACATGAGCTAAAAGGAACTATCAGAAGATAGAGAAACTGGTACACTGCTTGTTGATTGCTTTACGAAAACTCAGCCCTTACTTCCAAGCACATCCTATCAATGTTTACACCGACCAGCCGTTACGATAGGTCCTACAACGACCTGAGATGTCTAGAAGGTTACTCAAGTGGAATATCGAACTTAGCCAATTCGACATCACTTATCTTCCTTGGAGGGCTATCCAGATTTAGGCACTGGCAGACTTTATAGCAGAATTTACTGTGCAGGATGATTTCTCATAGAGTAATGAAACCCCTACCATACGGTGGAAGTTATATATAGATAAAGCATCCAATAATCGTAGTTTTGGAGCTGGAATTGTGCTTGTAACTCCCGTAGGTCAATTAATTTGCTATGCTTTAAATCTTAATTTTCCCACAACAAACAACGAAGCTAAGTATGAGGCTCTCATTGCTGGACTTGAACTCGCCGGAGAATTGGGGATAAAGCTCTTGAAATCTTTTGTGACCCATAGTTGGTAGCATACCAAGTCAGGGTAGATTACCAAGCTAAAAGAAAACGACTTGCTCTATACCTTACCCATGTCCAAGCGTTGTTGACTGACTTTGAGTACTATGATATTACGCACATTCCTCGAGATCTAAAAAAAGAAGCTGATTCATTGGCAAAGTTGCTAGCGCTGGGGATGCACAACGGATAAGCTTGGTTCCCGTCGAAGTATTAAATGCTCCGAGCATTAGCCCGATGGAAGTTGACTAGGTACTCAAGACAGAGCCTGAGAAGGAGTCATGGATGACTCCGATTAAAGAATATTTGCTACAGGGGGTTCTTCCTGAACGAAGGAATGAAAAACGACAAGTCCTTCGTAAAGCTTCATGATATATCATGCAGGAAGGAGCTATGTACAGAAAGGGTTTTTCTGCTCCCCTTCTTCAGTGTATCGCTTATAAAGAAATAAAGCGAATCCTAAAAGAAGCCCATGAAGGGAAATGTGGCAATCACACTGGAGGGAAAACCCTAGCAAAGAAAATACTCTGTTGCGAATATTATTGACCGAGTGTCAGTCGAGTTGATGCCGATTATGTAAGGTGATGTGACAAGTGCCAAATCTATGCAAAAGTTCCAAGAGCTCCATCGGTGGAAATTACATAAATGGTCAGTCCATGGCCTTTTTCCATATGGGGCATAGATATTATCGGTTCCTTACCATCTCTAAAGGTGGTGCGAATCTTCACAGTTGATTACTTCACCAAATGGGTCAAAATGGAACAACTAGCTACAATCACAAAAAAGAAATTAATCAACTTCATTGTTTGGAACATCATCTGTCGTTATGGTCTTCTGCAAACTATTGTAATAAATAATGGGACTCAATTCGACATTGCTGAATTCAAAGACTTCTGCCATCAACATCATATTGAAAGAGGTTTGCAGCAGCTGCTCACCCTTAAGCCAATGGACAAATTAAAGCTTTGAATAAGACCATAAAGTCCATTCTAAAGAAGCGTTTGGAAAAGGCCATATGCAAGTGGGTGGATGAACTCCCGATAGCACTATGGGTTTATAGGTCCACTCATAAGTCCACGCTGACTACACACCATTCACCCTTGCTTACGATCCCGAAGCCATTATTCTTGTTAAGCTCGAAGTTCCTTCTCATCGAGTGGCCTACTACAATCCCAGAATGAATAAAAATCTCCTCTTCGAATCTCTAGACTTTGTAGATGAGAAGCATGAAGAAGCTGACTTAAGGGCAGCTAGGCACCGACATCGAGTCGCCCGATACTACAACACTAAAGTCAGACCTAGAACCTTTGAATTCAATGATCTCGTCTTGAAACTGGTTTTTCCTATCCCATCACATATGAATCCTACTTAGGAAGGACCTATGTCATTGAACAGAGGCTTGGTGAAGGAACTATCAAGCTGGTGACTGTTGATGACATTACACTCCCAAGGGCGTTGAATTGCAAGCATTTACGACACTATTTCACTTAGTTTATTTCTCTTCCATTAAATTGTATTTTATTTCAGGATTTGCTTTATATTTGATTTTCAAAGATACGTAATAAGACAAATTATGTCATAAATTATTTTATTTTAGGATTCATCTGTAGTTTTGACCTTCTACGAACCATTGTAAATAATAATGGAACCCAATTCGACAGTGTTGAATTCAAAGACTTCTGTAGTTGACATCATATTGAAAAGAGATTTACTGTAGTTGCTCACTCTCAAGCAAATGGAAAAGTTGAAGCTGTGAACAAAATCATAAAGTTCATTATGAAGAAACATTAGTAAAAGGCTAGAGGCAAGTGGGTGGATGAACTCCCAACAACATAATGGGTTTACAAAACCACCCATAAGTCCATGACTGGCCATACACCATTCGCCCTTGCTTGCGGCTCTGAAGCCATCATTCTCATAGAACTCGAAGTTCCTTTATCGAGTGACTTACTATGACCCCAGAATGAATAGAGATCTCCTCTTAGAATCTCTAGAATTGATAGATGAGAAGTGCGAAGAAGCTAATTTGAGAGCAGTTGCATGTCGACACTAAGTCACCCGGTAGTACAACACTAAAGTCTAACCTAGAGAATTGGCAATCTTGTCTTGAAACGGGGTTTTCTTGTCCTATCACAATGATCCTACTTGAAAAGGACTATACGTCGTTGAACAGAAGCTTGAAGAAGGAACTTTCAAGTTAGCAACTGTTGATGGCGTCACACTTCCAAGGGCGTGGAATAGCGAGCATTTACGATGTTATTTCACTTAGTTTATTCTTTCTCATTCAGTTGTATTTCATTTTTGAATTTTCTTTACCATTTGGTTTTCCAGATTTGTGATAAGACAATTATGTCATTTCTTTCCATTTGGCAAATAAAGTTTAAATCCTTCATATCTATGATTACCGTAGCATTGCATATTAGTTATGATACCCGACTAACAACTATTGACATGTCCAAGTAGGTTCCCAGAGTTTGGAGCTAGCCAATTACATAAATTTACGTTTGGACTAAACAAAATGAATATAGTCCAACCATTCATTCGATGATTCTCACTCACAACCCGATGGGAGGAGTACCTAAGGAGAAATCGATGTGACTTGACCATCCGATAATCAAATTTATCCTACCAAGCGATGGGATAGACATGATTTAAAATGCGTCCGTAACGCGAACGACCACTCTTCAAGTTAAACATCGAGCTTAGGGGTAAATCATTATTAAGGAAAGTACAGTTCAACTATTTTCCAAAATAACTCTAAGTCCCCAGAGTATGCATTGAAGTATAAACACAAACCGGGTGTGGTTCGTTCACCCGCCAACAAATTCTTATCCCTAAAGGGAGGATATGAGTATAAACAAATATACGAGTGAGGTTCAACCACTCACTATTCCGTGAAATCTGGCCTGAAACCAACAGAAGGAGTATAACTTGCTAAGGATGGAGTTCGACCATCCACTTTATAACTCCGCTAACCCGAGACTGGGGGCAGGAGTGTAATCACTTAAACCGTTGAATCTGACGGCGTAACAACAGGGCTCAAGTCCAGTGTTTGATACAATTTAAGGCCAAGACCACATGGAGGCCTTGACTAAAAAATTATGGATGATTTTCAAAATTAACAAGTAAGAATTACTAGTGCATTAAATTGAAAGTAATAGTTCAACCACTCAAATAAAAAATTCACATAAAAGTTGGATGAAAAACAAAGAACTTTTATTTACACAATAAACTTCAAAAATTGTGATAAGACTTTATTCAATAACGGGGGCTGCTCTCGCACAAATATGGCCAACAAAAAGAAAACGTAGTCATCCAAGCTATTTACACATCACATCAACCCAACAATTACTTCTTCGATTTCTTCTCTTTATTTTGTTTCTTGGGAGTGGTTCCACCTGAACTGCCACTCAATCTTCTCTTCGATCATTTTCTACCTTAGCCTTTCTTCGGAGAAACGTCTTTAGTTATGAGGATCGAGGCGACATCATCTTTAGAAGTAGAAGGGATCGAGGGACTCTCAACATCGAAAGTAAGTGGACCTTATCTTAGGGAATTGTCGTGCCCGGGGGAATTATCTGAAACGGGATAGGAATTGGCTCACACATCAACGGGGTCGGCTTTCACCTTCTTTTTCAACACCTCACCCTTCTTTGCATGCTCCTTCAAGTTGAGCTCATCAGTTGGGTTGGAGGAGCCCGTGATTATGACATCCTCATCAAAAGGAATATCATGGTATGGGTCACCTCCTTCCTTAAATAGTGCCTCCATGAAGCTATAACTGAAGTAGATTCCATCACGGCCGCTTGTGATCCCAATTGAGGCTCTTGTGAAGGAGGAGGAATAACAGCTAATAGATCTAAAGCCGAGGAAAGATAGGAAAAAAGATTAGAAATATCAACCGGTGACACTTAAACCTTTTGAAAGAGGGAAGATGTCAATGAAATACCTTCCTAAGTGTGGCTCCCAAGTTGAGTTGAAGTACTTTCTGAACTGCATTAAGGAATTGGAGAAAGTTGATGCTTGTATGGATCATACTTAAGGATGGTTAAAGAATATTCTTCCATGGAGCTAGGGATAGCCTAGGATGCGGGGGAATTCAGTTATAACATTAGGTTGTGCCGACTCGGATCTTTCACCCACTTCATGTAAAGGGGCAGCAACAGATTCTTTCTGAAGTGTAAGCTAGATATCATGCAATGTTTTGGGTTTATTGCCTAATAGCTTTTCACCTTAGAGCTTGAACAAGTAGACTTCCTTAGTATTAAGGAGTCTCTTTTCCTCTACAAAAAGAATTTCCCATGCACGCCAGAGCTAGTAGGGATAGTCATTGCCAAGCTATGTTAGATTTCTATGCTTGAGAACAATGGTATTATAAAGAACAAGAAGCGAGTCGAGCTCGTTCCCTAGCCTTATCCTTGGCAGCTTCTACTTCGTGCTGAACGAGCGCATCAACATCTTTTTTCCTTTCAATGGTCGTCTCTGTCTCATGTCTGACATTCACCGGCTCATCACAAACATCTTGAGAAATTTTATGAGCATAATCTTTCTCCTTATTTGCATATTCGGGCTTAGCCTTGAGTTCCGCTATCTCCTTCAAGGCTGTAGATTCATTACTTCGAGCTGTATCTCTCTCGAGTGCGATTTCTTGATTCCAATTATGCAACACCTAGACCATATCTAGATGAATGGGCTTCATCTCCTCCAAAGATTTGACGGCAGCATCAGCCTTACCCTCGGCCTCCGCTTGAGAGGTCCTAAAAGCCTCTAACTCGTTTGTCAAAGTATTGATAATTATTTTATTTTGAGCCTCCTAGCACTTTAACTTTTCAATTTTTGCTGCACGCTCGAAATACTTTCGATATCCTCTCTGTTGCTTTCATCCATTCATGGTACTGCTTGTGGATATCAATGACGTAATCGATAATTATTTTTGGATATGGTTTGGGACCCTCTTCAAATAAGGAGGGAAAAAGAACCCTTTAAAGCATAGGTTTGAAAACTCTTCTCGAAGCTGTGCCATGCCAGCAACTGGATCAATCACAGGGTTTTTGGTAGTGATTTCGACTTCAATGCTTTGCTTTCCAGACCTGTGAGCAGCAACATGTTCGCTATGGTGACGATGGTCACTAGGCCACTGAGAATGAGAAGGAATTAAAGGCTGCAGAGGAACTGAAACAGAAGGAGGACCACGAGAGGAATCAATAGGTAGGTCCCGACGATCAATTGGCTTATCGGAACCCTTCGAAGGAGGGGATCTAGATATTGATCGATGCTTATCTTGAAGTGGTTTATCCCTATCACCGCTATCCCGATGACCTCGGTCCCGACTAGAGCGATAACTAGAATTATAATACTCTCGACTGCCATCTTGACGGTACGAGATAGAGCGTGAACAGAAGATTGGTGGTGTATATCTCAAGGGGAATTAAACACACTCCTTTTCTTCACCATCTTTCCTACAAAGGAAAACAAAAGAAAATCAACTTTAAGCATTAAAGGGAACAAGTTAAGCATAATGCAATGTTAAGGAGTGCAAGTGTGTGCAAGTGTCTTTGTGTTCCCCCCGACGGACCAGATGAAGGAGCTTTGCTTACTGGAGTACTTTCCCCTTTAGAAGTTGGGATTTCAATGCTAGTTCTGGTGGGAGATTCTGACCAGCCAACACTCATGTTAGTGAAGTGGAAAGTGCCAAAGTCATGCGGTATTGGCTGACTAGATAAAGAGTCGAGCGACAGACTTAGATGCTTTAACAGTTGAGAAGTAGATTCATCTTGAACAACCTTAGAAGTGATCGATAACTTAAGTTGATTAAAAATATGACTTTTGGGAAATTTACAAATAAGAGACTTCTATTTTCCTTTATCGAGAGCAAAAGGATATGGGGTTCGTGAGGATCTGACCGCAACCCCAAGACTTGATCTGTCATCATCCTGACCGAGCACACTGTCTTTATCTCCCTCGACATCAATATCGGTGAATTCCTAAGCACCCATAACTAAGGGCATAACGGGATCAATTCGATTGCCTCTTCGATCGGTTGTAACTCGTGGTCTTACACCTACAGCTCGAGTGGATTTTGTCAGCCCTGTGCCGAGGCCCTCTTCCATCAAACAAAAAATAACAATGCATTTGTCCGTTAGAAGATAGTTGACGTCCCTATATTTTAGTGTCATATTTTTAAGAGTTGTGACCACCTCCTCATAAAGATTATGATGGGCTATGCGACCGTGCCTGTAAAAAGAATTGCTTAGTTTGAAGTACGACCTAGACTTCAGTTTT
The DNA here is from genome assembly GCA_030765085.1 of Allium cepa. NCBI lineage: Eukaryota > Viridiplantae > Streptophyta > Magnoliopsida > Asparagales > Amaryllidaceae > Allium > Allium cepa. Next base: position 116,561,267 of record CM060932.1, read on the forward strand.
CCACGCTAATACAAAAATGATGAATAATACTTACATCTTTCCAGCCATTATCAAGCAAAACCGGGAGGAGATCGACTAAAGAACCACTCGCGTTGAGAAAACTAAAATTATTTCATGCGCCAATTAGAATATGACACTTCTTTACTGACTCAAGAATGTAAACGAAAGGCTACATGTCCGTCGCTTGAAAGAGAATACGAGTCGAATGTAATCGATGGTCAGAGGACGATGTAGGAAATCCATAAATATCATATAAATACAATTGAGAATAGCGTATCCGTTCAGATAAAGCTATGCTGGAGCTATCCTCAAATAATGGATAATTTCCCAAATGTATGAGTTAAATGGAGAAACGCATCCGGCCCTTAACATGAATTTGTTGCACGCTGTATACCCTTCTGGAGGTATATGAGCTCTATCATCCTGTGAAGGAACTAGTGCATTGTCAAAAGGAATTCCAGGCCTTATGAATATTCGACGAAGAGCATCCTCAATGATTTTTAAGGCTACAGAATCAATAGGGTCCTCTAGGATAACTACATCCTCCAGAGTGTCAGGAGTAGGATCAACAACTTCTAGTGGAAGAATGGCAACTGCAAAGAATAAATCAAACTATAGGACTAGGCTCTTTGGTTTTTCTGAATGATGGCTGGAAGATGAACTAACAGACTCGGTTGTAGAGCTTGATTCCATGCCAGGATTATCCTAGCAAGAAGATGGTCCAACGAACATAGCCACATGACGCTTGAAACATTTAGGACCCATGAAACTCAGTAAAAATCATCATTAGATAAAGTAACATGTACCCCCAGTGCAAAGTGAGTGCCTGTGTCATGTGGTGAGGTGCTATGCAATGCAGTGTGATAAGTTATGCAAAATTAAATGTGGAAAAGATGACGAGACTACGAGGTTCGACCGGAGTGACCGTCATCGCTGACCGTCTCTGTCGTTTCTCAACTCATTAGGGCACGATTCAGCTTGAGTTTCACGATCGATTATCACCAAGTAGGAGATTGATTTTTATGTTTGATTCATAGATGAGCTTCAAAGGAATTGTCAAAGGCATTGGTTCATGCTGAAGTTCAGATATTATATATTTTCGAATGTGCAGTTTAAGTTATATGCAAGTTCGATGTTTGTTCAAGTATATGAGGCCGAAGCTCATCATTTAGTTCAAGTTCACTATTTTAAGTTCCATTTTTAAAGTTCATTTGCTGACATCCGATCGTTCCCTAAACAAGTTCGATCGTTCAAAAAAGACACCTCCATCGATCGTTCGCTCCCTCACTTCATCCGATCGTTCGTATACCACTTTCAACCGATCGTTCATCCAAACCATTCCATCCGATCATTCAACTCAAGTCAACATCTGATCATTTGGATTAAATCACTATTGTACCATCGTTTCATACCCTACATTGTTCTCATACCATAGTTTGGTGCGATCGATTCATCACCCAAAAGATTGTTCAACCTTAACTCTGTATGATCAATCCATATAATCATTCTGCTAATCGAACCATCCACTTCAAAATTCACCAAGTGCAAAAGTTTAACCGCTTATTAAGGAAAGATCATCCCATAACAAAACAGCTACTCCAACTCCATCTTCTCCGATTGCTACTCAATCCATGGCTCGATTCGAACGTTATGAAATAGGTGAAACCCAAAGTCTCATCATTAAAGCAAAACAAATCGAAATCGACCTACTAAATCATAATTCGAAGAAGTGAGTCGGTTCAAGTTCGAATCTATGTGAGATCTAAAGGAGCAAGTACAACAATGGTTAGTAGGGGGGAGGATTGATTCTTGTTTCAGAAATTCAAATCGTTGTTTGGAACGATGGAGGAAAAGAGGGAACGATTCATTTTCTTTTCCGGTTAAAGCTGGAACGATACGAAAATGAGAAGTGGAAGGAAAGCTGCTAAGTGAAATGCTTTTATATGGATAGGTGGCCTTTCCTTTAAAGCCTGTAAAATCATGCTACATTGATCGTTCGACCTGGGACTCACATCCATCGTCCCTAGAATGATTCATAATTTTTATATACACATGTGAACGATTAAATACGGATCATAAAAAAATGGAACCGATCATTTTGAATGAAAGATTGTTTTGCACCGATCATTTTAAAAGATCCGAAATTCATTTAACAATAACGATCAATAATGATCATTTCAAAAAAACAAACAACTTTGAAACTTGCAACGACCTATGGACGTGCAATCATGATCGAGGGTCAGGTATAAACACGTCTACGAACCAGTATAGTTCTAAAGTTCAATTTTTTAAAATTAACAGAAATTATATTCTCACCTGAAATCAACCGAAGAAAGATCAAAACCAGATTATTATGGCCTGATAATCACTAGAAAAACATCAAGATGTTCATCGACAAGCTATGATCTAGTATTTATACTATTGGAAGTAGACCAATAGTCATAATGAACAGAAGGATACACGACCCTCAGCAAAAAGCAACTTAACGGAAAGGTAATGACCATTCAATAAACTAGATGGAATCGTTTACAACAATAAAAGATCGTGACGGTTCAAAGCATGTCATGTTCAAACAGGACGTACTTTGGGGGGCAAATGTTATCTCGCCTTTCGGTAAGACCGTGATATCATAGATTTAGCAAGAAACGGGTGGTTACCTGCCTTGAAAATCAACTGCATACAATACTATGGACGATAGTCAAGAGATTTGGACTGGGTCCTCGATCAGGCTACAATCAATATGAAGTGACAGGGAAAACTCCATGAGGCAACATTCTGAATTTCAAGTCAACCAGAGTTTGTACGCTCGAGTTATGGAGAAATGAAGGATTTATATGGATCGATCCATAAAACGACATAAATCGACGAAGATTGGTCGATGTCTCAAAATCTGCAAAGCCAATGCACTTGAAACTTTTAGAGCATCAATACAATGAAGAGTGAGGCCCACAAAAATGATCATATGCCAAAATTCCAAAATCTTGGAAAAAGGCCGATCCTTATTAGAACGATCATACAAACCGTCTAAATAATCCATATTTAATAAAGATAGGACGATATCTCATAAACGATATGTCGAAATCGCACATAACAGTAAGTAATTTACACCATAAAGAGCATACGTGGTCGATCACACAATCAAACTTAAGAAAAACACAAGAAACACCGATTGTTATTAGACGTCTAGCATAACGATCGGTGTTCTACAAAAGAATAGGTGTTATCTCAAATTACAGTTCAGAATGACACTATATTTTGGGCGCAAGGTCTAGAGGCATGTGGGACCAAAAATAATTGCACTTTGATTGGAGCAAGAAATAATGATCGACCTCGATTGTTAATTTGGAATTGAGACTCCCGATCATTCTGGTGGGCCCCTATGGATCTAGCGACTCTTCTGCCGAATTTCCAGCAAGATATTTCTTTATCTCAACCTATAAATACCAGCTTTATTCTTCATTCAAAAGATTTTTACGCTACTAGTTGCTTTATATTCTTTTGTAACTAAGGATTTTTATCCGATCCCTATTGTACTTTGTTTATAAAGCGATTAATAAAGCAATCTGTTCAAAGTAGACATAGGAAAATAATGCCAAACCACTATAAATCATTGTGTGCGTGTTTTTCTTTCAACTAATTGCTATTCCTTTGTTATTATCCTCTTTTTTCATTTTATATTCTACTTTTGTTTCTATTTTAAATTTTTTTTGGGTGTTTGTGCCAATTTTGGTGCAAACATGCTTCAATAAACTTGTATTACATTTTGATATGTGCTTAAAGTTTGAAATGTAAAATTGTAGTATAATTATATAAAAAGTGTTTGGTGTTAAATTGATTCGCTATTTTTAGTGCTGAATCACAAATGACCATTCACTTATCCATATCTTTCCCCTCTCAATTATATAAATTATGATTTACCACCGACCTTTTGGTATTATATATCACACAAACACTGATATCTTAGTATGTATGTAATGTCTTTTAATATCATTAAATGATATTGGGTTCGGTCCCATCATCTTATAAGTAAATAATTTTTCAACATACCATCGTGCTCTTTCAAAGAGGACAACCATAATTTAACCATATTATATTCATAAATTATTTTATTTTAGCTGGTCCATCAACTTTTTAAATAAAATTGATACATTTGTAAGGCTAAGAACCTTAATAACTACAATGCATACGCTTAAACAGCAGAATGCTCATACAATGTTCCTCAAGGCAATCACTTAGATAGTCAACTAACACAACTTACAATATAAGAAGTTCATCACTCTAACAATTACATGAAAAAACTCTTATACATGACCAAACAAGAGAGTTTCATCTCTTAGTCACAAACCAAAATATTACAAGCATAACTCTACGACGTAGACACATTATGACCAAGAGCACTGCAACAACCCAAACTCCAGTGGGTTCGGGTTTTTCGCAAAAAAGCTGAAATCCATGCCCACTAAAGCCCGAGTTGATAAATATATCAAAGCTCAAATAAATATCTCATGGCGGAACTGACTAAAATATAATAGTAAGTAAATACTCACCACGATAATAACACTTTCTAAACAAGTGTCACAAAGCTGGAAGATCTCTGCCATATATCTAACCTATGGGATGTTATGAGAAGGGGGTCAGAATTAAAGTTCTAGTGAATGGACAAATTATACACTTCTAAGCATAATTCTACATATACCGTTCTACTTCCATTTTATGTTATATTAGGTTTATTGGGTTTATAATACTAGCCTTTGTACGTGAATCGTACCCATCTACTACCTAGTCGATTAAGACCTAATAACTAATATATATATATATATATATATATATAGCTTCATGCCCAAAGACCGTATCGGTCCTAGGCACTGCCCATAGCACCTTCCATATCCTCCTCGAAAAGGACTCCATCGTCTCGCTATTTGAGCGTACTATAACTATATCTATAAAGGATAGCTTCATGAGGCCTACAATACAGATGTTCTGTCGTCTACTATGAAAACGTGAAACTGCATCCGCACAAGCTTATACTAGTGCTCGAACATCCATAATGTACCATCCAATGCGTGCCTTGAGTACTACACGTAATCGTTCTGTCTACTCCCTGAATTCTGCCAACAAGGTCTACCTTGTATGGAACTCAGTCGGGGATTTCCTATATTTGTAAAGGTCCAGTCCGTTAGGCCTACAATACAGATATTCTACTTGATCTGCCTCTTTTCTCATCGTGGCTATGGCCTTATGCAGGGCCCCTCAACTAAACGAAAGACCTTTCAAGAGCTAAGTGGCTGTGTCCTACTACAAACAATCTAAACATCCAATTGGCTGTGCCCTTCATCCAATGTATCGATAGTGAAAGAATAATTGGCCTATTGGTGTAACTCTAGTCTTTCCCGAACTCGCTCCGACTGATGATGGCTGATGTCCGCATGCGACTATCCTTTTCGGTCCTGCCCACTATAACCTACTCGAAAACTAGAGTACGGTGTCATGTGGATATCCTACTCCATCATCAACCTTTTGACTGCCTACAAAGATCCGCTTCATTAGGCTTGCAATGCAAAAGCAGTCAAGGCTTACTCTCTTGATGGAACACCAACATACCTGCCTCCGAAGGTGCAGCTTCGTTAGGCCTACGCCAGAGGGCCAGCCTAGTGTATCCTTACATCCCGTTGAAGTCTCGCACTTCCTTTTATCCTAAAATAACTAAGTTGGACGTGCTCTTTCTGTACTAAAAATCTACGATGAACCACTTCGTTAGGCACTTTATCCAGATTCTCTTTCGTGCTGCGCCAAACGCATCTTACCATTTTGTTAGAGCTTATGTCTAATCTTTTACTATGCGTTTAGTTTAATTTACTTTTCTTATTCAGTTGGCTACTTATTTACCCTAATCAGCATGCCCAGCCCCACCCATGTGTGAGACCATCAGTTCTAGACCTAAAAGGGAATGCTGCCGGTTTGGGTCACTTTTATTATTTTGCTTATTAACTTAATCCAAGATCAAAGTTTGATAAAATAAGTTTCTTCTATTTCTTTCTTTTTAATTATAACCGACGTGTTACAATTATACTTGCAATTGTCACTTTTATATTCTTTTCTTTCTTTTATAACCTACATGTTATAAATGTAATTGCAAGTGTCTCTTTTCTATTCTAGTCTGTTTTTTTATTATGATACTAAATTCTCTTAATTTTTCTAATCTCTTTTTCTAGTCTGTCTTTTTATTATGATGCTAAATTCTCTTAATTTTTCTTATATTATATATAACAGTCTTAACCTGGGACTACGTCTAACTGTCATAAGTTACTTATCATAATAACTACTTTACTTTTTACTTTATTATCTACGCAATAAATGCAGATCTAGTCACATTTTCCATTTATTGTTTCTAGTCTTGTCAAATAATTAACTTGATTATTCCCTCTTCTTTAATTTCTTTAACGCTTCACGTTATTCTCTTTTATTCTAGGAAGTAGTTCTATTCTATTTGATTGGTTACAAAAAATGTATTAAAAATCGATTCCCATATTTTAATACTAAATAATGCTATAAAACAATAACTCGTAACTGCAAATATTTCTTTTATTGTTTCTTTAATTATTAGGTAATGCAAAAAAAAGTAATGTCTCTATTTTGCACTAATTCCATTTTTCTTACTTTTATTCTTGTAATTACGTTTATCGTTATTCTTACAATACTAAACTATGGAAATGTATTCTCTTTTCTAAACCAACCAACTAATCTATCACTAACTTCCAAATCAAGTTATTAGATTTTCCCTTTTTAATTCATTTCTTCCGTTTTAACATAATTTACCATAAATTTCTCACTTTTAGGCTTATGCCTTTCTCTACAACTTCTAAGCCTAATATTATTTATATTTAATTGGATTCCTTTCTTTTTTTCCATATAAGTAATACTTAAATATAAGTACATTTCTCTTATAAAATTTACAGTTTCGACACAACTAACTAGTAGAACTAATCATTGAAACTAGTCAAAATGGTGAATTAAATATTTAAAGGGAATCTAACGATATTATATATCATAAACATAAAAGAGATATAATTTAAATCCAATCATCTGTCATCCTTAGATTTACTCCATGGCCTTCCTGGATCCCCTTCTAAGGCGTCTAATATTTTTATTAAAAAGATATTCTCCCAAAAAATATTTTCTATTTAGGGTTTAGCCTTAGACAATGAACCCAATCGGGAGAAAATATGATTGTGAGAAAAAAACTAGGCCTAAGGTTCTATTTATAGTGGAGTTTGGGAATCTCAGACCGTCGGACTTTTGGATTGAATCCGGTGCAACCACTTCACAGGCTCGCTGCGAATCATTGGATCCAGAAAACAACGCTTTAGATCGCACAAAAATCAGATTACAAGGCTTTGGCATGTCCTTGGACGATTTCTCATCTAGGGCTACACACGGATCGACCCTTACATTTTGCGGGTCGACATATGTCCTTTGCGGGTCGACCTATGGGTCGACCTGTAAGATCTTAGTCTTTTTTTTTAATTTAAATTTCTTGTTCTTCTCGTAACTTCTTCATATTAACTCGGATTTAGACAAGTTATATACGGAAATTGATCAGAAAATCGCCACGAACACAATGGTATAAGTTTCAAGGCCATATTCTGAAAATTCTTATTTTCACTATTCATCGTTATTTGATTATTTAATTATCTAAAAATGCGCGGTGCTACATCCTCCCACCCTTTAGGAAATTTCTTCCCCGAAATTTGATAAGGGTAAAACTATGTAATTCTCTGCATCAATCACATCCAATTTTTCGACCATCCGTGTCCTTATGCAAAGTGTCATTCAACATAAAATTTATCCATTTACATGAATTTATAAGCGGGACCTCCAACATGAATGTTTTTCTTCTTTCAAAACTCCTTTTTAAAATATGATGCATGCATCCTAAATATTCTTGCAATTTTTATATGAATGCAATCTTTTGAAAACTCAAAAAAATTTCATTCAATTTTCCCATACTCCTACTGAATAGGGGTGTAGTTCAACGAATTTTACATTCAAATCCTACCACACAACTTTTAATATTCGAATTTCAAAAAAATCTAATTTTTTTCCAAACTCGATTTCTTATGTCAGGAAGAAGGCAGAAAACTGAAAACCTCACATTTACCGTTTTACTTTTGCGCACCTCTTTCTCCATACTTGGAATTTATGCCCCTATTCTATAAAAATCTCTATTTCTTTCCCAAACACGGTTTACATAAGAAAAACTTCCTTTCCAAAAATTTTCCAAGCTTAATTTTTGAAAAAAAAAGTATTTTTCTTTTGCAATTATCATTTATGTTTTTTGACATTTCTGTCGCTTTCTTTAAATTTGTTGTTTTCCTTTTAGTTACTCTTTTTGGTTTTTACTTTTCTTTTATTACTTACATTCTATGTTTTTATTCTCTTCTTATGAACATCACAGAAAAAGAGTATCATTCTAATCACCGCTGATTTGCTATAATTGGAACTAAATGCTTACATTGGAGTACAATCTCATAACTAAAAGGGAAAACAAGTCCTACTACAAAGCGATACTAGATATGTAAATATAGCAGCTAAACACCACTATCATCTTGGGTTAGGAGGCTTAGGACCATGTCCACTTTGATGCAGAAAGGTCCTACTCTAGGAACCCAAGTAACTCATATGCTTTTCCTGCTGCCTACTACTCGTTACTAACTTACGTTGTTTTACTTACGATGAATAAGATCTATTCATCTCTTCCATTTCATACTCAAATGAAATAAACAAGTCTCATTTACTGCAACGAATAAGGATTTCAATCTATGCAGTCTCTATCTAAAAAGGCAACTAGGCTTGGGGAAATTTTCACTTTACCTTTACCTTTCATTTTCCCCCAACAAAGGTCTACGTATCCCAATCACGTGTGTCTTACTATCTTACTAATATCACTTCACTATTCTATAGCCTACACACACGAAGCAACATTTCTAGGTTCCACTAGTGTCCTAAACACTTTATGAGAACTTTTATTATTACTACTAAAAGTACACTTTTCCCATCACACCTAGGAAATGATTCCTATGTACTCCATATTTTAAAAGTTGTTTGGTATTTATCATTTCATTTCAAAAATTAAAGCTTCTAAAATTTTGAAATATCAATCCCAAAATTCTTCCCTTTAAAAGTGTTACTTTGAAGTTTCGATTAAATTCAAAGCTACTTGGTTACTTAACATTTTATCTTTTTAGACTTGCCTCTCTACAACTCTTTAAATTTAAATTATTCCCCAAACCTAGAAGGGAAAACTTACAAATTCTAAGTTCAAAACTCATTCTTCTTTTCCTTTTAAAGACCTTTACAACTTTCCATAAAAAAAATTTGGATTTTTAAATTTAACTGTTTACGAAGTTTTTCTCTTCGAATAACTTATTTACTTTTTTTCACTAAACCATATTTCTTTAAAACATGCCACAATTGTCCTTAAAACATTTTTTTCTTTCTTGTCTTCCAAAAATGTCTTCACATGTTTTCAAAATATCTTCTTTTCATAGATTTTCAAATTTACCAAAACTGAAGTAGATAAAAACAGTTATTTTATCAAAAATCCCTTAACTTTCCTACTCTTCCAATTACCTAACCTTGGAGGAGTTTCTAACTTACTAAAAATAGGGACTTTCTATAAAGGCAAGCAACCAATGCACATAAACAATGGAAAAATATGAAATTTCCATTGCTTGGCTTTCCTACCAAGGCTCTTTATAATATCCCTTCTAACTAACACTATCTCTAATTATAACATTTCTTATTACACCTAATGGTTTTATACCTTGATGTGTTGGAACCGCTTTCTCTTAAAACCATTAATGCTAAAACCTTCTATGAATCCTTTAAAAGGGGATTTCATGTTTATGTGAAATTACAAGGAACTTATTTTATAATTTATCGAAATAGGCTATACAAAATATAGTGCTTTCCATATCTTGTACATCTCTTTCACGTATTCCATATAACTTGCACAAAACATCTTTATTTGTGATTTGGTTTCATAAAAAATTATATCATTATTCATTTCATTTCAATAGATTAAAGTATGCTAAATCTATATTCACTTACAGTAGACATTTCCTACAAAATTTATTAATTTCCTAATATTAAATTTACATCTTCTTCTTTTTTCAAGAAGAATTCATTTTCAAAATTGTTTTAATATTTTCATAACTAGAAAAACATTTCCATATACTTATTTAAATAACAAGTGTACTTACAAACCACTTTATTTCTATACTTAGAAATTATCTTCAAAACACATTTCTATTTGGGTCAAAATAGATGTTGCATAAAATACCGTTACTACAACCTAAAAGTACTAGTATTTGAATTCAATTAAAATAAATATTAATAAATCACATATGTATGTAAAAACATTTCCTTTGGGAGTCGTCCACTATAACAATAGTGTCATAGTCCAAGCATCCTTTATTTTTCACAAAAACATCTATTACAACAATAAATGTTGTAATCCGCATTTCCGATGCTTAACACACTCTAGGCTTTTATATTTGAAATCTTTGTTTACATAAAAAGAAACAAACGAGCTATACATACTCTATAATTCTTTAAAAAGAATTTCACTTTTAACAAAATATACATCATATGTAAACCAATTTAAATTTCATACCACTTTTTTTTTTCAAAATCCCAATATTTACTTCCTCAAACATACTAACAATTATATTTTTCAACTTTTCAATTTCAAAATTTCATTTTATTGGGCTAGACATAAAGTGGATTTTCTTCTTACTACCTTAAAAATAACCTTCCAAAACCTTGGAAATCTCATTTCCTTACTAAAATCTCTTATTCCTTTCAAAATAAAAATACTCTCCCCATTATCCCTAGGTAACTTTTCCACTTCCTATAACATATAGATACCAATCTTCTCTATAAACATGGCTTATTGTACATTATAAATCGGCAATTACATTGGGCTCAACATCCTTGGGTCATCCTAAACCCAACTAGAAAACTATGCACAAATATAATTCTAAATTTTTTTCATATGTTAAAATCTATAATTGGGGACTATTTGGATTTTAGTACATAATATATTTACTTTTTATTCAAAAATACAAATACGTTCACTCATATTTCCTAATTTACTTAGGATCTACTAACCTAAGCTCTGATACCATATGTAACAAACCGAATTCCAGTGGGTCCGGGTTTTTCAAAAAAATGCTAAAATCCAAGCCTACTGAATCCCGAATTGGGTGTCTGGTATCCTGCAAATAGGCAAAGATAAATATATTAGAGCTCAAATAAATATCTCACACCGGAACTGACTAAAATATAATAGTAAGTGAATACTCACCAAGATAATAACACTTTCTAAACAAGTGTCACAAAGCTAGAAGATCTCTGCCATTTATCTAATTCGTGGGATGTTATGAGAATGGAGTAAGAACTAAAGTTCTAGTGAATGGACAAATTACACACTTCTATGCATAATTTTACACATACCATTCTATTTCCATTTTCTGTTATATTAGGTTTATTGGGTTTATAATACTCTAGCCTCTGTGCATGAATCGTACCCATCTACTCCCTAGTAGATTAAGTCCTAATAACTAATACATATATATGCAGCTACATGCCCAAAGACCGCATCGATCCTAGGTACTACCCATAGTACCTTCGATATCCTCCTCGAAAAGGACTCCATTGTCTTTCTACTAGAGTGTACTGTAACTACGTCTGTAAAGGACAGCTTCATGATGCATACAATACAGATATTCCATCGTCTACAATGAAAATACGAAACTACATCCTCACTAGCTTATACTAATGCTCGGACATCCACAATGTATCACCTAGTGTATACCTTGAGGACTACTCGTAATCGTTCTATCTACTCCTTGAATTCCGCCAATAAGGTCTACCTTATACAGACTCAGTCAAGCATTTTCCACATCTGTAAAGGTGCGCTTTGTTAGGCCTATAATACAGATATTCTACTTGGTTTGTCCTTTTTCTCATCATGGCTATGGCCCCACGCAACCCCCCCTCAACTAATCAAAGGCCTTTCAAGAATTTGGTGGTTGTGCCCTACTACAAATAATCTAAACGTCCAATTGGCCTAGCCCCTCACTGAATGTCTCAATAGTGAAAGAATCATTGGCTTGTTGGTCTAACTTTAGTCTTTCTTGAACTCGCTCTGACTTATGATGGTTGATCTTCGCATGCGACTATCCTTTTGGGTCCTGTACACTATAACCTACTCGCAAACTAGAGTATGGTGTCATACGAATATCCTACTCAATCATCAACCTTTTGACTGCCTACAAAGGTCCGCTTCGTTGGGCGTACAATGCAAAAGCCGTCAAGGCATACTCTCTTGATGGAGCACCTACAGACCTGCCTCTGGGGGTGCGGCTTTGTTAGGCCTACCCCAAAGGGCTATCCTAGAGTATTCTCACCTCTCGTTGAAGTTTCGTACATCCTTCTAGCCTAAAATAACTAAGTTGGATGCGCATTTTCTGTACTAAAAAACTGCGATGAACTGCGTCGTTAAGCACTTTATCCAGATTCTCTTTCGGGCTGCTCCAAACACACCTTACCATTTTATTAGACCCTACGTCTAATCTTTTACTATGCATTTAGTTTACTTTTCTTATTCTGTTAGCTACTTATTTACCCTAATCGGCATGCCTAGCTAGTAATAGCCCACTATTTTAGACCATTCAAATCGACAATAAAACCACACATGTCGGACTTGAATAATTTTAAACAGTAGATTGTAGTATAATTTGGACCAAATAAATCCAATCACAGAATCACAGACAAAGATAAATCAGAATAACTCGCAGAAGAAATAAAAATAATCCATGAAACTGCTACAAACACAGTCATAAAACAAATACAAAATACCAAAGTCTGAAAGTAAACATAATAGAAATCCTAATACATAAATGTCCATTAATAATAAGCATAGAAATACTAAATAGAAATAGATGACAACTAGATATATAGATAATCTCCAGCAAATCCTCTAGCTTCAGAAGATGAAATCCAAAGCTGATACTCAGGCTAACCCGAATGTAAAGCAAAAACACAAAACACTCGAGTCAGGACATACACACCCATACAATGTAAACCAACTCAAGTGAACTATAGTAGAAATGCACAAGTAACTTAAAGGATGCTTGAGACCGCCCATCCTTTAAGGATCCGTTAAACTATCTACTATGTAGTAATATGCGCTATTATAATAATGTCTAAAGTAAAGTACAATATATTTTAAAAATAGCATTGCGGCATTACCCATATCCACCTTAACACATTTTATAGTGCCAATAGTCTATATATTATCATAGTCCCTCTTGATCGGGAAGCCACCAGAGGACACAAATCAAACTCGTAGTAAAGCACGTTAGGGTAGGTGACACGGCACAACTAGACAATGCTAGTGTAGATATACCAATTGAACTTCCGGACCGGTGGTAACGCATAGCTGCAACTATCGCCCACCTCGAACCACACTCCCAAAAATCAAAGGTGCGCACCATATCAATCAGAAAGTAATAGAAGGCATACGAAGGAGTGTGTTCAATCAGAGGAGCTACCTCATTAGCCCGTCGATTGCTCCTGTTTTAGCCACCTTATGCTAACTCACAAGAGTCCGGTCCACGTATATACCTTAATAGAACATCGCCACCATCCTACTTCATTCTGGAATCTCCACCGCGTATATGGTTGTAAAGTGGTTTTCGAAGTTGGCAGAGAGTATGACAACTTCCGATCCCAGTATCTTTAACAATCAAACGATATTATAACCCATGCTTATTTGTTTCAAATGGTTTACATTTAAAAACCAAACATATCTATTTCAAAACCATTTAAAACCAAATGTTATTACTCTTCCAAAATAATATCCATTTCAAAAATGGTAATATTTCCAAATCCATATATATTAGTTATAACACTTAAAAAAGTAATAATTTATAAATCATAGCACTTTCAAAACCATACACTTATTATTGCACTTTAAAGTGTAACAAATTAGAAACTATAACACTTTGAAAATGTTATTCCTATATAATAACATTTTGGAAATCATTAACAATTTAGAAATAGTAGCATTTTCAAAAAACCTAAAGTAGCATAGCATTTTTAAAACATAACTAAAATAACATAGCATTTTGAAAGTGCTACAAATACTACTAAAACATGTTTAAAATATACTATTCCAATTTTTATCATAGTTATTTATTATACAAAACATATCCATTTTATAAAATAAAATCTATCACTAGGTTAAATTTAAAAATCCATATTAAATCAAATTTAATTATTAAGTTATTTATCATAGATAAAATCTTTAAATTTAGTTTTTTTTTTAAAACCAATATTCACTTATAAATTTTTTAACTTATTAGAACGAATATATATATTATTTAAAATCATCAAAATTTAAGTTAAAATTTCTACTTAATAATTTTTGGAAAACTATTATTTTAAAATTAACCCTGGGTCTGTATAATATTTTCTAACCTGGCCAAGTGACACAGATATGTATCATTTCAATCCGTAATTTATAAAATTTTGGGTTCTATCATTTCAAACCCTTAATCCCAAGTCAAATAAAATAAAATCACTGGAGCCTACATTTCAGCTCATAATGATTTTTTCTTATTCTAAAGTTCGTTTGGGTGTGTATCATTTCAACCCATAGTGATCTATACTAACAGGGAACTTGCCGTGTGAGAAACAGTAGATAAAGTAAACAGTATAGCATAGCAAATCATATCAGGTGATGTAACAAGTATAGCATCAGGTTATAACATCATGGAATATCATATCACAGCATGTGTGAATTAATATCAACATAGCATATCACTACTACAATTCACATGTTTTTGTTTCATAATTATATAAGTACGAATGTAGAGAGTGATAACTCATCTTCTAAAACTAGAGATGACAATTCAAGACACACAACCAAACTCCGAAAAGCACGGCAAAGCACGAACTGGATAGGGGTAGATGGAGAACCAAGATCCAAGTCTTGTAAACAAGAAATACCAAACATACATAAGCATATATATTATACAAAAAATTATAAATCAAAACAATGCACAAACATAAATCAACATGAAGTAAAATGGCTTAACAAATGTATATAGGCTCGACCACTACACAAATGGGCTAGATCATCATCAAATAATGCTCGACCATCATGGTTTAGGAGCACATAAGCTCGGCCATGACCAAAAACATACATGGATATGGGCTGAAACGAAGTGACGGTATGCCAAAAGTTATGTGGAAGGCAAAGAGGAAAAGGCATGTTGATCTTTGGGTTCGGCCCTATGGCTAGTATGGCTCGGCTTGGTTCATGATGATGCTTTGGGCTTGGATCAGGTCAAGGCACCTGAAGTGGCATGGTTATGGAGTGTTCACGGCAAGGCAAGTCAAGGTGGTGGAGGAATTAGTGGTGACCGAGGCAAGAAAAGGGGAAGGGGTTGACATGGTGGCTCGACTAGGGTTTATACAAGCTTTGGTGATGTTGTTTCAGATCCATGGTTGACGGCATGGCATGGGGATGGCGATGAGATGGTGGTGGCCGGTCTTAGGTGATGGTGGTAGAGGAGATGAGGTCGGCAAAAGGAGGATATGGTGATAGCCGAGCTATGCTTGGAAATAAGAAAAAAAGAAAAAAATGAAAAAGATAAGAAGAAGGAAAAACTTATTATAATTTTTTCAGTGAACGCAAATGAGAAAGAGAGATGAGACGAGAAGTTTTTGTACGGCTAAGGCAAATAGAAAGTTTTGAACGGCTAAGAAAATGGAAGGGCATCTCTTCGTATTAAAGAAAAAGAAACTTATGTCTCTTAGAATTTCCTAAGCCCATTAGCCAAGCCCAAATCAAAACAAGCTCAACAATTCAAGAAAAATATCAAAGTCCAAACCAAAACAAAAATAGAAATTAAATAGAAAATATAGAATAGAAAAATAAACAATAAAATACTGAAAATAATCGCGTGTAAAATGCTAAAAATTTTCAGATTAAAAAAGTATAAACCAGAATTTGACGAAACGAAAAGCAGAACGAATATCAGAATCAAATTCAGCTTCAAAGAAAAACATTGAAAATTTAAAATTCAAATTTAAAAATTTCAACTGAAAGTCAAAGTTCGACCAAAGTTGACCAAAATATAAAATTTTCAGAAAATTATTATTTTATTTTATTTGGAAAAATAATTATAAACAAAATCCAAAAATACATTGGAAAATTCCAATTTTTAAATGATTTGAAACCAAAGTTTCGAATAAATTGAATTAAAAATATTTACAAAAATTATAGGTTGTTACACTCTCCCTAGTCAAAACTTTTCATCCTAAAAAAGGAACGAGACACGAAAACAAGGAAAGATAAGATCGAAAAGCAAATAGTACCTGAAACAAACAATTTCGAATTTGAAGCACGCACGCTCTCCTCCGTCTCCCAGGTACAATCCCGATCATCCATACTCCACTACACTTTGACCAGGCTGACAGATTTTCTTCTCAGCTGCTTCATACCTCTATCGATTATACGAAGTGTCTTCCTCTCAGCAGTAAGGTTTGGCTCAATATCCAAACCCTCGAGAGCAGAAGGCTGAATAATCAAAGATGGATCATGCAAATATCGACGAAGATGCGAAAGATGGAATACATTATGCACTCCAGAAAACTTCTCAGGCAAATCTAGATGATAAGCTATAGAACCAATCCTCTCTGAGATATGAAAAGGAAAACAAACCTAGGAGCAAGCTTCCCTCTCAGACCAAACCAAATCACATTCCTTAAGGGAGAGACCTTAAGCAAAACCTGATCACCAATAGAAAACTCCAAACTTCTCCTACGCTGATCAGTATAATACTTCTACCTATCTTGAGCACTCCTCAACTTCCTCTTAATCTCCTCAACCTTCTCAGCAGCCTCCAAAATCATATCAGGACCAAGAACCAAACGATTACCAGATTCAATCCAACAAGATGGAGATCTGCAAGGTCGTCCGTAAAGAGCAGCAAACGGAGACATGGCAATACTAGCCTGAAGCCAAAGACAAAATGAGATAGATAAAAGATTAAGATAAGATTAAAATAGAAGATTGAAATTATACCTGATAACTGTTGTTATAGGTAAATTCAACAAGATGGAGATGATCTTCCCAAGATCCTCCATAATCCAAAACACAAGCATGAAGAAGATCCTTCAGAATCTGATTCACTCTTTCCATTTGACCGTCGGTCTGCGGAAGGTAAGCAGTGCTTAGATTCAGATGAGTACCCAAAGATTCCTGAAAAGCTTTCCAAAACTGACTGGTAAAGATAGGATCTCTATCACAAACAATACTGATAGGAACACCATGGAGACAAACAATCTCACTCATATAGATTCTGACAAACTAGAAGCAGAACGGGCAGACTTGACCGGAATGAAATGAGATGACTTGGTCAATCTATCCACAATAACCCAAATACTCTCATTACCCCTCCTAGTCCTCGGTAATCCATCAATAAAATCCATAAAAACCTGTTCCCATTTCCAATTAGGAACCTCAAGGGGCTGCAATAAAATACGGGTCTTCTGATGATCGGCCTTAACTTGCTGACAAGTCGCACATCTACTAACAAAGATAGAGATATCTCGCCTCATACCTCTCCACCAATAAAGCTTCTTCATATCCTGATACATCTTCGTCACACCAGGATGAATAGAAAGTCTAGATCGATGATTTTTCCGAAGTAATTCTTGCCTCAATCCATCAACATTCGGGGCACACATCCGATTATTAATCCTCCAAATCCCTCTATCATCGATCTGAGCTCCACTACCTCAGGACTGCTACCACCAACTCTGCTACGTACACTCTCCTTCATAAGCCTAAGCATCTTATCCTCATCCTGCTTAGCTATGATACAATCCAAAAGAGAAGAAGAATAAACAACTGACACAACATAAACCTTCTTCCGACTCAAAGCATCGGCTACAACATTAGCCTTCCCAAGGGTATAGCTAATGTCGAGATCATAAGGAGCAAGGAACTCAAGCCACCTAACCTGCCGCTGATTCAAATCCTTCTGGGTGAAGATATATCTCAAAGCTTGATGATCAGTAAAGAGCTCAAACTTAGCACCCAAAAGTTGATGCCTCCAAAGCTTCAAAGCAAAAACTACAGAAATCAATTCCAAATCATGAGCTGCATAATTGGCTTCGTGGGTCTTCAACTGGCGACTGGTATAAGCAATGACCTTCCCATCCTGCATCAGAACCGCTCCTAAACCCTCACGACTAGCACCAGTGTATACCGTTAATCCCTTATTTCCATTTGGAATGGTAAGCACTGGTGTGGAAGTAAGCTTACTCTTCAACTCATTGAATGTAGCTTTACACTTATCATTCCATATAAACTTAGCATTCTTACGAGTCAAATCGGTGGGAGGTGCAGCAATTCGAGAAAAATTCTCAATGAATCTTCGATAATAATCGACACGGCCTAGAAAACTACGGATATCAAATGGAGTCCTAGGAGCTTCCCAATCCTGCAACAGAATAGGGAGAAATAAGGACAACAGAAAAATAGATAGATCAAATAACAGAAAGAGAAAAGAAGGAAGACTTACATTGAGCACAGCGATCTTAACTGGATCAACAGAAACTCCATTACACAATATTCCCAAGAAATTTGACTTCATCCTTGTAGAAATGGCATTTCGAGAGTTTAGCCTTCAACTGATGATTTCTAAGAGTCTCTAGAAAAAATTTCAAATGCAACTCATGCTCATCCCTTGACTTAGAGAAGACAAGGATATCATCAACAAAGACTAGAACAAACTTGTTAAGCACATCACGGAAAACATGATTCATTAAATCAACAAAGAAAGCTGGGGCATTAGTCAAACCAAAAGGCATAACTAACCATTCATAGAAACCATTCTCAGTACGAAAAGCAGTCTTGGGAATACTTTCCTCTCCAACTCTGAGCTGGTGAAAACCTATGGCAAGATCAAGTTGAGAGAAAATAGTAGCTCCATGGAGCTGATTAAACATATCATTGATGCGAGGCATAGGATATCTGTTTCTCATAGTGAACTTGTTAGCTCCCTATAATCAACACAATCCTCAAAGAACCATCGAACTTAGTGATGAAAACTACCGTTGCTCCCCATTCGGAATGGCTAGGTCTGATCAAACCCTTGGATAACAAGCCCTCAATTTGCTTCCCTAACTCAACCTTCTCACGGGGTGCCATTCTTCTGGGAGGAAGAACTACAAGTCAACCTCCAGGAATAAGATCAATGCGGAAATCAATTTTCCTATTAGGAGGTAAAGAAGTGACTTCACCAAATACATCAGAATAGAGTTTGACCACAAGAGTCGAATGAATATCACCAGGAGAAAAATCAAGAGAACAAATAAAACTGCTAGCAAAATCCTGAGATAAGCGGCACTGAATCACCAAAGAATCACCCTTGTCACCAATAAAAGAAACAATTCAGGTTTTACAAGAGATAATGGCTTCATGCCTCTTCAGCTAATCACCTCCAAGTAACAGATCAAAAGCATCAAAACCCAGAATATTGAATTCACCAAAAAACCGATAGCCAGAATAGAAGAGTTTCACCCTTTTACAAATCCTACTAAGGTTCGAAGGACCACCAATAAGGTTTTTAACACACAAATATTCAGGAGCAAACTCGGGAGAAAGAAGATGCTCAACATATCACAAAAATCCATAGAAATAAAGCTATGGGAAGCTCCAATACCAAATAAAACACGAATAGGCAAATTAAATAGAGAAAAAGTGCCCTGAAGAGTACCTTGGGTATCACTAGGAGCAGGAGCAGGAGCAGGAACATGTGCAGGTGGAGTAGGTGAAGAAGAAAAGGTAACAGCAAAGATACCAGAGGGCTTGCCCTTCTGCTAAGTGGGACAATCCTTCCTAAAGTGGCCAGGCTGCAAACATATATGGCAGAGATCATGCCTAGTCAACTGAGCCAGAGAAACAACAACACCAACTAAAATAGGATAGCTATTAGCATAGTGTCGCTTCTAATCACACCTGAAGCAAGTAATGAAAGATAGGTCTATAGGCTGCCTTTGAGAAGAAGAAGATCCCAATCCTGAAGTCTTGTTCCAATTCTTCTTCTACTGATGAAAGTTAGGCTTTCTCTTCTTAGGGTTACCAGAGAAAGTCTGAGATGAAGTGGCATGAGCAACAGGAGGATCCTTAGAAGTAGGATTCTCATATCTAATGGCCATATCCACTAGACTAGTGAAAATGCACATGAGAAATGAGACGATCATAATACTCCAGGCGAGCACCAGTATGAACTTCTCATTCTTCTTGAAAGGAGTGTCAATCAGATTAGGGGCAAACTTAGAAAGTTCATTGAATTTCCTCTCATACTCAGCAAATGACATATCACCCTGGTTAAGATCCATGAACTCCCGATACAGCTGAGACTTCCTTGCTTCGGGCATCCACTTCACAACAAAAGCATCCCTAAAGCACGATAACGAAACATAAGAAAGATTTTAGAAGAGAAAATGAACCAAATTCAAGACAAACAGAAGATGATACCTAAATTGCTTCCAAGAAATATCAGCCTCAACAGTGTGAGCTGTAACAGTCTCCCACCAATCGAAGGCTGCTCCCTTCAACTGCCAAGCTGCCAACTGACGCTTCTGAGCATTAGTGATCTCAAGACGGAGAATATCATCTCCAATCCCTTCAACCACTACCGAGCCTCGATAATGCTCTCTGATCCGGTAAACTTGGTACGACCAAGCTCAGTGTATTCCTTATAGAGAGTAGTGAACCTAACGGGTGTAGAAGGCTCAGAAACTTGGGCAACACCATGACACCTACCTTTGGCATTCCTTCGATTCACCCTGGAAAAATCAAGAATGAATTTTAGGACAAAGGTAATTGAGTACAAGATAAGATTAGATAAGATAAGATTCTACTAGAATGAATACCCTAAATAAATAAATTACTTACAAGGTGGATAAGGAAAGGGAAGAAGTTTAGAAAAATTTGATTTCAAAACAATAAAGATTTATATCAAAATAATTTTTTAAAATCCTTTTTAAAAACCATTTGAAAATCATTTTATACTTTAATATATGTTCTCTCACAAAGAATATGATTCTAAGATTGATTGCACCCTTTCTAGGGTATTTCTACCATATCTCTAATGAGTTTCTTCTCCGTAGGCTAAGGTTTGCCTAAAACAAATCTCTGATACCAAATGTAACAGCCCACTATTTTGGACCATTCAAATCAACAACAAAACCACACATGTCGGACTTGAATGATTCAAAACAGTAGATTGTAATATAATTTAGAGCAAATAAAGCCAGTCATAGAATCATAGACATAGATAAATCAAAATAACTCGCAACGGAAATAAAAATAACCATAGTAGTTCATAAAGCTACTACAAACACAGTTCACAAAACAAGTACAAAATACCAGAGTCTGAAAGTATATAGAATAGAAATCCCAAACATAATTGTTCACTAAGACATAAGCTGAAGAGAAATACTGAATAGAAATAGATGACAACTAGATAGATAGATAATCTCCAGCAAATCCTCTAGCTCCAGAAGATGAAATCCAAAGCTGATACTTAGGCTGACTCGAGCGTATAGCAAAAACACAAAACACTAGAGTCAGGACATATATACTTATACAATGTAAACCAACCCAAGTGAACTGTAATAGAAATGCACAAATAACTTAAAGGATGCTTTGGACCGTCCATCCTTTAAGGATCCATTAAACTATCTACTATGTAGTAATATACGCTATTATAATAACGTCCAAAGTAAAGTATAATATATTTTAAAAATAGCGTTAAGGCGTTACTCATATCCCTCTTAACACATTTTATAGTGCCAACAGTCTATACAGTATCATAGTCCCTCCTGATCGGGAAGCCACCAGAGGATACTCCATATGTATGACACAAATCAAACTCGTAGTAAAGCACGCTAGGGTAGGTGACACGGCACAACTAGGCAATGCCAGGGTAGATATACCAATTGCACTTCCGGACCGGTGGTAACGTGTGACGACCCAGAATTTTGAACATTTGAAATCGAAATATTTAATTGATTTTAAATATATGGAAGTTTGTTTAACTTGAATTTCAAAGTTAACTGTGAATTTGGCAATTTAATTATTGAAATTAATTTGTTGAAGTTGGATAAAAATTTGAATCTTCACCTTTAAGCTGATTAAAAATATTTTTCAAAGGCTTAGGAAATTCATATTGATAATACTGAAGATAATAGAGCCTGCAGAATTGAATTTGAAAGTGAATTGTTCAGTTTTGAAATTATATAGTTTGAATCGATATTTAAAAATAGCCTTCCGAGGTACAGTCTCGGAATTCGATGAAACTAGTTCCATTGGATCCGTAATGTTGTATTATTATCGGATTTCAATTTCCGTAGCACTCGGAATTGTCGTGTGGTCGTACGATAGGCAAAGGCGCTGAAATTTTATCGAAAGTTAATTTAATAACTGGATTCAAAAAGAAATCTTCTCCATACGATCGAATTTGGACTCGGAACCTTTTCCATTTCGTTCGGAATAGGAGTATAACTTTATAAACGCCTAGCGACACGCCTCGATAGGAGTTCGAAATTTTAAGTTGCAATTATCGGGACAATTTGAATTTGAATTTACATTAATATGTTAAAATTCATATTGCTTAATCAACTCCAGCTGAAATTCTTTCCCATCATAACTTTTTCGAAATCACTATAGCCCACAACTCCACAGGGCAGCGTCATATCCTGTTCCCTTTTCCCTACCCAACACGCAACCATTAGATCTTGTTCCCCTCTTCTTTTTTTAAAGCCAAACATTCTTTGATTTCAAACAGAACTCAAAAAATTTAATAGCCGTGAAAGAAAAACAATTCAATCAGTGGCCGCTGTTTAAAATTCAATACAGAACTCAAAATCGAACTCGTTCCCATCCAAAAGAAATCATGTTCGTCCCTCTGAGTAAAATGGCGGCCGCATACTTAACACCTTTCAGCCGATTTATCTCAAATTCCTCTTCTTCCCTCTATGTTTCGAATCCAAGAATTGAAACTGTTCGTCTTCACTAAGAATCGCGAGTTCAAATTTTTGATTTTGAACTCAAAAAAAAAATCGATGTGAGGGGAGAGCTCGCGTATGATGGCAACGGTGGGAAAGGCGGTGATGGTCGTGAGTTCCGTTTCACGACTGGAAGGCGAAGATTGAAGGCGGTGACGCGCGCGTGGTCAGGTAGAGGTGCGTCGATTTATTGACTAGGGGAGCTCGCGACAAGATCGCGTGTGCAATGGGAGGGGTCGAGGGCTTGGGTATACAGCTGATCTCGAGCATCGCAGAGAAGGTTCGAAGTGGCCTACGGTTCGTGCTCGATTTAGTCAAGTTGGCAAGGTATTAGTTTATTTAATGAATATAAATATGTATTTAATTTACTGCAAGTGATAAGGTTTCTGTTAGATTAAAAATAAATAAGTTTATGTATATGATTTTAGAAATTTATAGTAAACAAAAGATTAGTTTATATGGATAAAATTTGATAATGGAAAAATTATATAAAGATTCGACTTTTAAAATCTATATAGACCATTTTATAAATATTTTATATATGTAGTTTCTAAATGAAAATACTTATATCCATTCTAAACGTACTAGTTTATTTTTAATTAAAGTATTATAGTGATTAACTTGTTTAAACAAATAAATAAATTTATATTAGTTCCTAAAGATAATTTATTATAGGTAATTGGTTGAAATTAAATTATTCATTTAAAACCAAATTGTTAATTTAAATTAAATTTATCAAATGGGAATTTAATTGTTCGATTGATTTCGAACATTAATAAAAATCATCAAATGTTTATACAAGGTCTAAAACTGTGGAGAAAACAAGCTGGAATGGAAATGGATTGCAAAATAAAAGCAAAGGTGAGAACTTCTCACTATTGGATACTTGATTTAATTTAATTAGTTTATTTAAATTTTTGGATGTTGCTTGGATTGATGATTGTTATCAATTGAATTGAAATAGACCTTATGCGCTGCATAATAGCGGATGATAATATATTAAACCCATATACCGCGATATTCCACATCGAAGTGGAATTGGTATAATATATGTATTTGGAGTTGTTGATTTCCCGCATTATATAGCGGATGAGACCCTATACGCCGCATAATAGCAGATGATATTATATAAATCCCATATACCGCGATATTCCACCTCGAAGTGGAATGGGTATTTAATTGTTGTGCTAATATCTATGGATGCAGGGAAACAGGTTGGAGGCATCCAACTGGATTCCTCAAATATTTGAATTAGTTTCAATATTGTGTGTTGATTATTTATAATCTGTGTGTGACTATTTGTGATTGGAATTGTTGAAGGCTATAATTTAGCCGAATATAGTTTTGGTATCGTAGGATATCAGAAATAAATCAAATTGGATTTTTGAAATTTAGTAGAAAATTTATAATAAATTAATTTTAGAAAATTGAATAAATTTAAAAGAAGGAATTTGTTTCAAAAGATAATAAATTTGATGTTTCAAATAAGTTTGAGAATCAATTTGAAATTTGATTTGGTGCTTTGAAAATAAATTAGAAAATCAATTTGATATTGATTTGGTAAAATAATAAATATTTGGGAAATTGATCTAAAATTGACTTGGTGTTTAAAAATAATTTTGGAAAACCAATTTTGAAAATCGATTTGTGTTTTGAAGTAAATGTTTGGAAAAATCAATTTGGGATTTGATTTGGTATTTGAAATAAATTTGGAAATCAATTTGAAAGTTGAAAGTGAATATTTGAGAATCGATTTGAAAATCTTATATCTGTGGAAATTTGAAAATTTAAAATTCAAAATGGTAATTTTATAAGAGAAAGGGAATTTTTTTTTAAAAAAATAAATATTGTTTTATTTTTAAAAGTGTGGAAAGAAATTTACGGATTTGGAACGTAAATTTAAAATAAATCCAAAAGGATTTATCAATTGATTAAAAATGATCCGTTTTGCAAAGGTAGGTGTATTTTCCCTGAAAAGCCTAGTATGTTTGTAAAATAGCTTTTGAAATATTAATTAAAAGTTCTAGGGTTGGTTTTGAAAGAATATTTTGGAGAAATTAGTTTCTCAAGTTATTTTGTAAATGTTCAAAGTAATGATTTATTTAATTAATTATGGAAGTAATGATTTGAAGATTTAATTGATATTGGTTTTAGAAATTGAATATTTAAATAGTTATATCCTATATATTAATTTTATTTAAAAAATAGTTTGGGCTTGAATTTTTTTTATGAGACATTAGTATAATATTTTCATAACTAATATTTAAGCAAGTGTTTCAAAATAGTTCTATTTTAAATATCTCTAAGTATATTTGGATAAGCATTTTAAATTATTTTAAAATATTTGAACTCGGAAAGATTTTCAGTGGAAACGAATAAATATTTGGAAATGTTTTCCGCATAAGGAAAAAATGATTTGAAACTTGTTTTCAAGGTATTGAAATGTGGAAAAGTAATTTGAAATTTGTTTTCAAAGGATTGAAAGGTGGAAATTGATTTGAAATTTGTTTTCAAATGGTTGGAGCGTTAAAATTAATCTTGCAAAGATATATTCAAAATAATAATAATTGAGGAAAAAATTATTTAAATCCTAGCGATTGTTGTGAATGTTTATTGATAGTTAAATAACCGACTATCAATATTGGCCTTTTTAATGTCATTTGAATTTCGATGCGACCAGGGGTCGGATTCCAAATGGATATTCGAAAACCACATCGAACCTTTGTGATTGTGATGGATCTTTTATTTAAAAGATCAAAGTGGAAATTTGTTGTGATTTGTTTGAAATCTGATTGAACACTTATTTTAAAAAAATAAGCGCTCATTATTCAGATTAGCCAGGAAAGGACTTCATGTCATAAAACCCATTCCGAATAATGATACGACGAAATGGGATTACATTTGAAGATGGTATTGAAGACCGGGTATTTTCGAAAACGAAAGAATTACCTATCGAATGTCTCTGCACCGGGTTGCTCTAGTATAGAGATTTTATCACCCTTTGTGATGGGGATTCCGGACGTGATTAGTAAATATCTGGATTGCAAGGGAGTCTTTGAAGTGCCCTCGGTTCCGTTCGATCCCGGAACGGACTTGTATGGATGTGTGTCTGACGTTACACTTAAAGATATAAAGCTGGTTTCTATCAAATACATTTCTATTGGTGGCGGAGAATTTATTCCCTTAGCTTAACACCCTTCTCTGAGACGTACGAGCTCAGAGGTTATGTAGTTGATGGTTACTAGTGATGCATTTCTAAATTGGTAACGTGGCATACGAAGTGCTGCTGATCATTTGTTGATCAAAGCATGAATTTGTGAAAAGTTAGCTTTGTAGACGAGACTTCGTCGGACCTCACACCCCGGAAATGGTCGAAACAGGAAAGATGCGGCAAGGTTTCAAGGGTAGCTCCCCTAGGGTATGTCCATTCCTTCTGGAAAAGGGTGGTATCAGGTATGGAGCCCTGATATTTAACCTATGTGGTTACTGCAAATACTTTTCTTTGTGGTTGTTGGTGTAGAGGATCCTCGGATAAAGGTCGCAAATGACCGAGGGTGGCATATCTTAGGTTTTACTCCCCGAGAAGGGGGTAACCGGCCTTGTGTTGGCAGAGAGCCGGGTAGGTTCTCGGGACGTCCCTCCAGAGGCGTACCCATATGGCAGTAGGAAGTTCCTTAGCCTGACCATTTGTTGGAAATCCAAAGAAACAATACACGCCCTGTACGGTTTTAGTTGTATAACCTGCCATGGAATGTGGCGGTAACCTACTATTGAACATGGTAGCTGTAGTAGGCATACAATAATGGTTGTATACTAGCTAAGATTAATATTATACTTTCGAAATGTTTTCTGCACTATGCACTAATAATAATAATATTAAAAGATTTTGCATATTAAGCATGTTTGACTATCATAAAGAGAAATCTCCTCCAATTCTGCGTTGCATTGTGTGTGTGGCAGGAGGCCTTATGGTAGTTTCATTTTCCAAAAGCATAGAGGATTTCTTTTCCTCTTCTTACTGAAAATAACTATTTTTAAGATCTCACAACAGTCCCACGACTGACCTGGAGTTTATTGTTCCCTTTCTAAACTCTGGGTGCCCATAATTTTCCACACGGGCAGCCTAGAATCAGGTTTTAGTTATTCTAGAGCGAAGTCGAAAAAGAGATGCTGTGGAGATCAAGAGCAAGCTGGATGGTGAAGCGTATCACTAGTATATGTTATATTCTTTTCCGCTGTTATGTTGTTGTAACACTCTGATAATGTAATGTGATGTAATGTAATAACTGATATAGTTCTTTGTTTTAAAGATATTCATTTATCTATTATATTTGTTCCGCTGCGATATGTGAGATTCTGTTATTGTTTTCTTTTCTTCTTCTTCTACCTCTTTCTTC
This sequence comes from Allium cepa, assembly GCA_030765085.1. NCBI lineage: Eukaryota > Viridiplantae > Streptophyta > Magnoliopsida > Asparagales > Amaryllidaceae > Allium > Allium cepa. The sequence goes on from CM060932.1 coordinate 116,588,824, forward strand.
TTTAAACCCGAAGACTCATACATTTGTTCCACTTTGGGCTGAATTGTTGTGGAATTTTGCCAGCTCAAGAGGGGTATGGATTTGCGTGCCTTTACATAACGCATAGCCACAGCTACCGCCCACCTAGAGCTACACTCCCAAAAATCAAAGGTGCGCACCATATCAATCAGAAAGTAATAGAAGGCATACGAAGTAGTGTGTCCGATCAGAGGAGCTACCTCATTAGCCCGTCGATTGCTCCTGCTTTAGCCACCTTATGCCAACTCATGGGAGTCGGGTCCACGTATATATCTTAATAGAACATTGCCACCATCCTACTTCATTCTGGAATCTCCACCGCGTATATGGTTGTTAAAGTGATTTTCGAAGTTGGCAGAGAGTATGACAACTTCCGACCCTGGTCTCTTTAACAACCAAACGTTATTATAACCCATGGTTATTTGTTTCAAATGGTTTACATTTCAAAACCAAACATATCTATTTCAAAACCATTTAAAACCAAATGCTATTACTCTTCCAAAATAGTATCCATTTAAAAAATGGTAATATTTCCAAATCCATATATATTAGTTATAACACTTAAAAATGTAATAATTTATAAATCATAACACTTTCAAAATCATACACTTACTATAGCACTTTAAAGTGTAATAAATTAGAAACTATAACACTTTGAAAATGTTATTCCTATATAATAGCATTTTGGAAAGCATTAACAATTTAGAAATAGTAGCATTTTCAAAACATAACCTAAAGTAACATAGCATTTTGAAAGTGCTACAAATGCTCTAAAACATATTTAAATATACTATTCCAATATCATAGTTATTTATAATACAAAACATATCCATTTTATAAAATAAAATCTATCACTAGGTTAAATTTAAAACTCCATATTAAATCAAATTTAATTATTAAGTTGTTTATCATAGATAAAATCTTAAATTTAGTTTTTTTAAAACCAACTATTCACTTATAAATTTTTTAACTTATTAGAACCAATATTTATTATTTAAAATCATCAAAATTTAAGTTAAAATTTCATATTCTTAAGTATTCAAAATACTTAATAACTTTTGGAAAACTGTTATTTTAAAATTAACCATGGGTTTGTATAATATTTTCTAATCTGGGCCAAATGACACGGATATGTGTCATTTCAGTCCGTAATTTATAAGATTCTAGGTTTTATCATTTCAAACCTGCAATCCCAAGTCAAATAAAATAAAAGTCGCTTGAGCCTATCACTTCAGCTCATAACGATTTTTTCCTATTCTAAGTCCATTGGGATATGTATCATTTCAACCCATAATGATCTATACAAACATGGAACTTGCAGTGTGAGAAACGGTAAATAAAATAAATAGTATAGCATAACATATCATGTCAGGTGATGTAACAAGTATAGCATCAGGTTATAACATCATGGAATATTATATCATAGGCGTGTATGAATTAATATCCACATAGCATATTGAAAGAGGCTATGCGGTAGGATCGTATAATATTAAATAGTGGAATGATATAGATAAATAACGATAAGCAATAAGTAAAGTAGACACCAAGATTTTTTACTGGTTCGGACCTCTTGTCCTACGTCCAGTTCCTAAGCTCCTTTTAGGAATACTAACTAACAACCCTCACTTAACCCGGAGGAATAGGTTTACAACTTACCCGAACAACCGAACAGGATTTCTTGCCTCAACTACCGAAGAGGACTTCAACTCAATTACAAAAAAGCAATATTCGACTTGTTGTGTTCTTGTCAACACTAATGAGTCTAATATTGTACAATACTCCTATAATCTTATCCTCGAGAGTATGCAATGTGTTTGTGAAGATTTAGGAAATGTGACTATGAATCAAAAGAATGTTAAAAACAAAGCAGTGATTCAAGCAATAGATTTGTGATTGCTTTGAGAATTTCTAGATAACATGTTCAAGAAAATGGTAAGATTAAAGCAAGAGAATTCGGTGAATTGAAGATGTTAGAATCATGTATTTATACTTGTAGAAGAGGTGCATCTGTTGGCTAAGAGTGCAGACAAGAGATGCTTCCATTTCCATTAGAGAATGGTTGCAACTCTTGGGAGGAAGAAGGTGTCCATTCAGAGAAAATTCGCAGGTTCAAATTCAGTCGACTGAACAGGGAATTCAGTCAACTGAAAATATGTACTAAAATTTTTAGGAACAAATTCAGTCGACTGAACAGGGTGTTTCAGTCGATTGAAACTGTACATGTTTGTATATGTGTAACAGGTTCAGTCGACTGGTCATCCCTGTTCAGTCGACTGAACTACTAAATTGTGCACAGTGAATGTTTATTAAAAAATGAAATTTATAAAATGTGTTCTAGTGTTTGTGCAAGCCTCTTGAGGATAGATTTTAACAATAAATCTAAACTAAGACCTATATAAAAATCATAATTATGTCTATCCTTGGTCTTCATCGTTCTTTCTTTAGCTTTGCACATATCTCTTCCTTTTTGTTGAAGCACATTGTCATTGATTAAAATCTTAGCGTATCAACATTCTCCCCCTTTTTGATTGATGACAATACTCATGTGTGTAGAAATTATTTCCTCCCACTGAATATGTGCACTATCTTTTCTACAAAAACAAAGTTAGTATCATAGATTTTCTCCCCCTTTGTCATCGACAAAAAAGGAAGTAATAACCGCAGAAGTATATTACCAACACAATCACGAAAACACAGAATGTAGCATAGATAAATAAAATATAGAATGGCTATTTATACAAGCCATAAGAAAGTTATGAAATAAAACATCAAACCACAAGAAAATTATTGATCTTTATCCCAATCATATGAGCCTTCTCTCCCTCCCTCTGGTTCACGAATGATTGGTCCACCGGTGGGTAGTCTATAGTTTCCTCATTGACCACCACTAGTGCCACTCGTGCTGCTGCTTGGATGTTCTTCGGATGATGTCCATGTGAAAGTAGGTGCAGGACGCTTATCGCGTGATGTTGAAGCAGTAGTGGAAGTTGAGCATGAGATGGCATCCCATAATTTATTGAAGAATCCTTTAATTTTATCAAGTTTGTAATCTACCTTCTTGAGGCGATTATCAAGAATTTATTGATTTCTTGATAAAATTCCTAACGATTGATTGGTAGTAAAACTTGGCTCAATGATACAAATTTCATCTTCTCGGTCGAAAGGTTCTTCATGTGGAGCTTGTGGAGGTTGTTGTTGTTCTTGATGCCTAGCTTCCCATTCGGCAAGAGATATGATGTGGGAGGTCTAGCCGGGAGTTGCATAAGGCTTATAGTATGTTGGTTAATTTGATGGACCATTGTATTTTCGGACTCGGGTAATGGCGTATCAACAATGAGGAGAATTCTCATGACATATTCTCCAAAATATATAGTTCGCATTTTTCCACTATTAAATGTGAGAAACTCATCAAGAATTAGTTGGACCCAACTGACTTGAATATTGCCCCAAATAGCGTATAGAGCTCGATAATTGATTGGGTAGACAATTTCAAATGAACCCGTTCGTGGAGTAATTGTTCTCATAAGAGCTTTGTGAAGGATTCTAGCTCTAGGTCGTAGGGAAGTGGATTTAAAATCTTGAATGTTAACATTATCATCCAGAAATTGATGGTTTATGTTATCTCAAATTTGTGGATTGAATTCTACCTCGTCAAGCTTTCTCCCTACATTAGGTGATCCTAAGATGTGTGCAATTCGATCTAAGGAGAGCCAAACTTTCTTCCCGCACACCATACTCCAAACACTATCATTTGGATTTCTTGGAGTTTGGTGTCCAAGATTAAGGTTCGCATAAATTAGTTTGACCATGACATGATTTATTGCATGGTCGTTTCTTTTTAAATCCAAGAGAGAAGTTAAACCTGCTTGATCCGTTAATGCTTGGATGTTGTATGTCTGAAGGCTTTGAAAATCAACGAAGGAGTGTTCGAAAATGCGAGAATTCTTCATTTTATTCCACCTCGTTACAGCTACTCCATCATAGAGCCATGTGCAATTTGAGCATCAATTGGCTCGGAGGATGAAGAAGAAGCTCTCGATCTTTTTGGAGCCATTTGTTGTGAAATTTGAGAGTAATTTGTGGATTGGGGGCTAGGGTTTTTGAAAACAATGGGGAAGAGAGAACTTTTGCAATGTAAAAAGTGAAGGAAAAAAGGTGAAAACTGGTGGATAAAAGGGAAAAGTTGCCTGGGAATTGGCGTTCAATCGACTGAAAAGTCTGTTCAGTCGACTGAATTGAAGGCCGAATATTTTCTGTGTTGAATTCAGTCGACTGAATAGGGTTTTTAGTCGACTGAACTGTGATATGTAAGTTTCTGTTAAAAATTTAGTCGACTGTGTAGATGATGTCAGTCGACTGAGCTATGGAAATTTTGTTTTCTGCCTTATGTTCAGTCGACTGAACAGTAAGGTTTAGTCGACTGATCCTTGCAATTTTTTTTTGTTCTTCGTGAATTTTGAAAGCAAACGTTTTATTGAAAGAAATAATTACAATTGTATAGATATATAACAACGTGAGTTGACTTCAAAAGTAATTATTTCTTCGGAGATGGACTATTTTTATTTTGCGTCTTTTTCCCTTCATTCTCCATATAGTTTATATCCCATGAATTTGGACTATACTGAGGAGTTTTTGGCGACATCCAAGGATTCACGGGATCGACTGGTGTACGGTAAGGCGAAGACGGATCATATGAACTAACAGGTCGAGGTAGGGGCTTAGTCACTTCGTTTTTCTTTGAGCCACAAAAACGTAAACCGATTTGCTTTAGGAAGCTTAATTGTCTATCCATTACTTTTTGTTCGAAATATAATTCTCGTTGAAGATCTATTTGTTGTTGTTGAAAGTGATGAATCTCATCAATCTTTCTTTTTGTATATGGAGATATAAAAAGTCCATGTTTTGCCTTCTTTGATTCAGGTGTGTAGCCAGTTCGATAGTTGTCCCATTTATAGACTGGCTCATGCTTTGGTGTTGGAGTAGGAAGTTTTCGTGATGTTGGTGAGTTATCGACCGAAGAGGTGATGTTGATTGGGGAGTATGAGTTGTTTGAGGACATTTTTATATCGACTTTTCAATCTTTTGTAAGTGAAAATGAGTTGTGAAAATGAAAAAAATGTTTGAACGTGTATTTATAGGATGAATATTCTAAAAATATTATGGTGATAATTTATTAAAGTTTTTTTAACCAATCAAATATTTAATGGTTAAAATAAATCAGTTAGAAATGTATGGATTAGAGATAACCCTTATATTATTATTCATTATGTATCATTATTTGAAAATATAAATTGAAAGTCATAGTTTTTTTCATTCAGTCGACTGAGCATATAGATTTAGTCGACTGAAATATATATTTTTTTAATAACTTTCTCCATAAAATATCTTTAAAAGAGATTATTCTTAATTCTTGTCGTAATTTTATAAAGGAGTTTTCTAATAAAGGTTTAGTAAATATATCGGCAATTTGATTTTCAGTAGAAATATGTTCTAAATTTATGATTCCTTTTTCGATATTGTCACGTAGAAAATGGTGACGAATATCTATATGTTTTGTACGAGAGTGATTAATCGGATTTTTAGATAAATTTATTGTACTTGTATTATCACAATATATTGTAGAGTTTGTTAAATTTATACTAAAATCCTTAAGTGTTTGTTGCATGTAGATAACTTGAGTGCAAGCTAAAGCGGCTGATATATACTCTGCTTCACAGGTGGAAAGCGAGACACAATTTTGTTCCTTACTAAACCAAGATACAAGTGATTTTCCGATGAAATGGCATGTACCACTTGTACTTTTTATATCTGTTCGAGATCCACCAAAATCAGCATCACTGAATGATACTAACTCAAATGGACATTCTTTTGGATAGAAAAGACCAAAATCTTTAGTATCATTAAGATATCGCATAATTCGTTTTACCGCTCTTAAATGTGATTCTTTAGGATTAGATTGAAAACGTGCACATCAACATACACTCATCATTATGTCTAGTCTACTAGCGGTTAAGTAAAGTAAGGAACCTATCATACTTCTAAACAATTTTTGATCTATACTTTTGCCATTTTCATCTCGATCGAGATGAGTAGTGGTACTCATAGGAGTAGGTTTAGCAGAAGTGTTCTCCATTTCGAAACGTTTAATTATGATTAATATTCATATTTAGAACGTAAATATTCCTATCTCTATTTCCTTCAAAAACAAGATTTTGGTTTTGATCAAAAATACTACATTTATTTTCCAAAAAAGTTATTTTAAAGCCTTTGTCACAAAGTTGACTTATGCTAAGTAGATTATGTTTTAGACTTTCAACTAATGAAACATTTGTTATAAAAGGTAAATTTGATGTAACGTAATTGCTCACATCTCCTTTGCCAATGATGTAGCCTTTTGAATTGTCTCCGAAGGTAACCGAGCCACCATCAAAGTATGTGATGTTTGTAAGCATATCTTTGTCTTTGGTCATGTGTTTTGAGCAACCACTGTCTAGTATCCATTTCTTCTTTTTAAGTGGGACCTGAAAATAAATACAAAATTATTGGTACCCACCTTTTAATAGGGTCCTAAAAAGTTAGAGCTTAGGAAGCCAAACCCAATTTGGTTTAGTATCCTTTTTATAAATATAGTTTTTATTATAATGAACACTATCCATAAATGTTTTAATATATTTATTCCTAATTAACACATTGTTAGTCTTCGGTACCTAAATTGTAACTACCTTGGTTTCTACTTTTGTTTAAATAGGTTTTCTTAACAATATTTTTTGTTTTGAATCAATATTCCTTTTAAGATTTATATCCTTTTTATTAGGAATTTTTGACTCCTTTTTACATCCTAAACCTTGTTTATTTGAAGATGATTGAGAATTTTCTAATATCTTGGATAAATTTTTCCTTCCTTTGTTAAAGTTAGAAACGTTTTTAGTTATGTTATCTAATCTAGCTTGAAGACTATTATTTTCTAATTCAGCTTGTCTAATCGTAGTTTTTAACTCATGATTTTCAGAAACAATTACATCATTCTTTTTCTTTTGAGTTTCAATTTCTTGACTTAAAAGAGATAATTGAGTTTCCGAATTTGAATAAGATTCTTGAACTTTTTCAAGTTCTTCTTCTAGAATTTTCTTTTCATCGTTTAACATATCTCTTTCAAATTCAACTTTGTTTTGATTTACACGAATTTCCTTATTTTATTTTTAAGAATTTTTATTGTGCTCAAAAGTTCAGAGTTTACTTCAATTAAGTCATCGAAAGTTAAATTACTTACTTCAGATTCTTGAGCCATGAAGCATACGTTTGCCTGTTCATTGTCGCTATCATTTTCACTTTCGGATGAAGATGAATCCGAATCATCCCATGTTACAGAGAATGCCTACTTTTTGAATTTCTCTCTCTTGTTTTTGTTGTTGAGAGCTTTATGATTCTCCTTCTTTTGCTCTGGGAAATCCTTGTGCATGTGACCTTTCTTGTGACAGTTGAAACATTCTATATTCGAGGATGTAGGTTTGTTCAAGAAATTCTTTTTGAGTCCGTTTTTGTTTCCTTTTCTATATCTTAAGAATTTCTTGAAATTTTTGTCTATGAATGCTAAATCCTCATCTTCAGACTCCGATTCTTCCTTTTTCGCATGAAAAGCAACATTCTTTCTTTCTTGAGCTTGATCGTTCTTAGCTTGCATATTTACTTCATACGACATAAGATTTCCAATCAATTCCTCTGGTTTCATTGTAGATAGATCATTTGCTTCCTCGATTGCTAGTACTTTTCTCTCACATTCATCAGTGAGTGAATTTAGAACTTTAGACATAATGTCAAAATCCGTGTATTTTTCTCCTAGTCCGATTAAAGCATGATGAATGTCTTGAAATCTCGAGTACATGTCATTGATGGATTCATTTTTTTGTATTCTAAAGTTTTGAAATTGATTCTTCAGCATGGATATCTTTGTTTGTTTAACCTTGTTTGTGCCTTCATGTATGACTTTAAGTGTTCCCCATATCTGATATGCAGTAGTACATATGCTAACATGGTTGAATTCGTTTCTATCCAGGGTGCAAAATAGCATATTCATAGCTTTGGCATTTGCACTAGCTTCATTCTTTTGAGTTTGTGCCCATGTAGGATAATCGGTTGTGGGTACAACGAACTCTGCTTGAGTAGCATTCCAGGCTTCGAAACTTGTTGCTTGCATATAAATCCTCATCCTTGTAGCCCAATAGTTATAGTTTAGTCCATGGAATAGAGGAGGTCTTTGGGTAGATTGTCCTTCCGCAAATGTAGAACTATAGGGAAATGTTGTGCTTGTACTTGCGTTATTTTCCATATTATCAATATGTCTAATAATGGTGTTATGGTTATAGGACGACCTTGCTCTGATACCAATTGAAAGAGGCTATGCGGTAGGATCGTATAATATGAAATAGTGGAATGATATAGATAAATAACGATAAGCAATAAGTAAAGTAGACACCAAGATTTTATACTGGTTCGGACCTCTTGTCCTAGGTCCAGTTCCTAAGCTCCTTTTAGGAATACTAACTAACAACCCTCACTTAACCTGGAGGAATAGTTTTACAACTTACCCGAACAACCGAACGAGATTTCTTGCCTCAACTACCGAAGAGGACTTCAACTCAATTACAAAAAAAAACAATATTCAACTTGTTGTGTTCTTGTCAACACTAATGAGTCTAATGTAGTACAATATTCCTATAATCTTATCCTCGAGAGTATGCAATGTGTTTGTGAAGATTTAGGAAATGTGAATTACTATGAATCAAAAGAATGTTAAAAACAAAGCAGTGATTCAAGAATAGATTTATGATTGCTTTGAGAATTTCTAGATAATATGTTCAAGAAAATAGTAAGATTAAAGCAAGAGAATTCGGTGAATTGAAGATGTTAGAATCATGTATTTATACTTGTAGAAGAGGTGCATCTGTTGGCTAAGGGTGCAGACAAGAGATGCTTCCATTTCCATTGGAGAATGGTTGCAACTCTTGGGAGGAAGAAGGTGTCCATTCAGAGAAAATTCGCAGGTTCAAATTCATTCGACCGAATAGGGAATTCAGTCAACTGAAAATATGAACTAAAATTTTCAGGTACAAATTCAGTCGACTGAGCAGGGTGTTTCAATCGACTGAAACTGTACATGTTTGTATATGTGTAACAGGTTCGGTCGACTAGTCATCCCTGTTCAGTCGACTGAACTACTAAATTGTGCATAGTGAATGTTTATTAAAAAATGAAATTTATAAAATGTGTTCTAGTATTTGTGCAAGCCTCTTGAGGATAGATTTTAACAATAAATCTAAACTAAGACCTATATAAAAATCATACTTATGTTTATCCTTGGTCTTCATCGTTCTTTTTTTAGCTTTGCACATATCTCTTCCTTTTTGTTGAAGCACATTGTCATTGATCAAAATCTTAGCGTATCAACACATATCACTACTACAATTCACATGTTATTGTTTCACTATTATATAAGTACGAATGTCGAGAGTGATAACTCACCTTCTAAAGCTGTAGATGACAATTCAAGACACACAACCAAACTCCCAAAAGCACGACAAAGCACGAGCTAGATACAAGTAGATGGAGAGCCAAGATCCAAATCTTGTAAACAACAAATACCAAAATACATTAGCATATATATTATACAAAAGATTATGAATCAAAACAATGCACAAACATAAATCAAAATGAAGTAAAATGGCTTAACCAACGTATATGGGATCGGCTACTACAAAAATTGGCTAGATCATCATCAAATAATGCTCGGCCATCATGGTTTAGGAGCACATAATCTCGGCCATGACCAGAAACATACGTGGCTATGGGCTGAAATGAAGTGATGGTATGCCAAAAGTCATGTGGAAGGCAAAGAGGCAAAGGCATGTTGATCTTTGGGTTCGGCCCTATGGCTAGTATGGCTCGACTTGCGTTCATGGTGATGCTTTGGGCTTGGATCAGGTCAAGGCACCTGAAGTGACACAGATATGGAGTGTTCATGGCAAGGCAAGTCAAGGTGGTGGAGGAATTAGTGGTGGCCGAGGCAAGCAAAGGGGAAGGGGATGACATGGTGGCTCGACTAGGGTTTCTACAAGCTTTGGTGATGGAGTTTTGGATCTATGGTTCATGGCATGTCATGGGGATGGTGATGGGATGGTGGTGGCCGGTCTTAGGTGATGGTGGTTAAGGTGATGAGGTCGATGAAAGGAGGATATGGTGATGGCCGAGCTATGCATGGAAATAAGAAAAGGGAAAAAAAATGAAAAAGAGGAGAAGAAGGAAAAACTTACTGTAATTTTTTTTCAGTGAACGCAAATGAGAAAGAGTGACGAGATGAGAAGCTTTTGTACGGCTAAGGCAAATAGAAAGTTTTGAACGACTAAGAAAAAGGAAAGGCATCTCTTCATATTAAAGAAAAAGAAACTTATGTCTCTTGGATTTTCCTAAGCCCATTAGCCAATCCCAAATCAGAACAAGCTCAACAATTCAAAAAAAATATCAAAGTCCAAACCAAAACAAAAATACAGATGAAATAGAGAATATAGAATAGAAAAGTAAACAATAAAATACTGAAAATAATCACGTGTAAAACGCTGAAAATTTTCAGATTTAAACAGTATAAAATTTTTGACGAAACGAAAAGCAAAACGAATACCAGAATCAAATTCAGCTTCAAAGAAAAAGATTGGAAATTTAAAATTAAATTTAAAAATTTCAATTGAAAGTCAAAGTTTGATCAAAGTTGACCAGAATATAAAATTTTCAGAAAATTATTATTTTATTTTATTTGGAAAAATAATCATAAAAAAAATCCAAAAATACATTTGAAAATTCCAAAATTCCAATTTTTAAATGATTTAAAACCAAAGTTTCAATTAAATTGAATTAAAAATATTTACAAAAATTACGGGTTGTCACACCGACCTCCCATGTGTGAGACCATCAGTCCTTGACCTAAAAGGGAATGCTGCTGGTACGGGCTACTTCTATTATTTTTCTTATTAACTTAATCCAAGATTTAAGTTTGATAAAATAAGCCTCTTCTATTTCTTTCTTTTTAATTATAACCTACGTGTTACAATTATACTTGCAATTGTCACTTTTATATTCTTTTCTTTCTTTTATAACCTACATGTTATAAATATAATTGCAAGTGTCTCTTTTCTATTCTAGTCTATCTTCTTTCATTATGATACTAAATTCTCTTAAGTTTTCTTATATTATATAATAGTCTTAACTTGGATATACGTCCAACTGCCATAAGTTACTTATCATAATAACTACTTTACTTTTAACTTATTATCTGCGCAATAAATGCAGATCTAGTCACATTTTTCGTTTGTTGTTTCTAGTCTTGTCAAATAATTAACTTGATTATTTCCTCTTCTTTAATTTCTTTATTGCTTCAGTTATTCTTTTTTATTCTAGGAAGTAGTTCTATTCTATTTGGTCGGTTACAAAAACTGTACTAAAAATCCATTTTCATATTTTAATACTAAATAATGCTATAAATAATAACTCGTAACTGCAAATATTTCTTTTATTGTTTCTTTAGTTATTGGGTAATGCAAAATACAGTAATGTATCTATTTTGCACTAATTCCATTTTTCTTACTTTTATTCTTGCAATTACGTTTATCGTTATTCTTACAATATTAAATTATGTTTATCGTTATTTGATTATTTAATTATCCATAAATGCGGGGTGTTACAAACACCAAGGAAGGGTGCTCAGATTTCATCAGATACACTGAATCACATACCAGAAGAAAAGAAAACGAGAACAACTAAACACACGAAGCATGCACAAAACACTCTTATGCAAAAAGATACAGTAAACTTCAAATACAACAAGGTAGCAAGAAACATCACATTGACAATGATAAATTACAATAGAGAAATGCCATGTGCTGACCATAGAAGAAAATTTCTTGCATATATGGAGAGGTATATGAGTAAGAAGAAAGATCGCCAAAAAACATATTAAAGCTCCACAAGCTACAACTAACCAAAAGCAACCCGTCGTAAATCAATCACTAATGCATCCAGTAGAGGGAGGAAAAATAATGGCTTGGAAAAGCTTCAACCTAAAAAACCAACCTAACAAAAGAGAAAAATAACTCCAAGCATAGAAAACAACAATAGGAAAAAAGCCCTCTACCTGAGTGGAAAGGCACACACCCAAAAACAGAAAGATCGACCTTTTGAAATGACCCATAAACTAGTCGATGCAGAAGAACAAATTTTTAACTTCAAAACCAAACTTACACACTTGCTTTTAATTCCAGAAGTAAAGTATTATCCCGCTTATGAGAAACCAAGCAAGCATTATTAGATCCGAAGGAAGGAGCAGAAGTCAAAAGTAGAAACCAAGGAAAATAGGCATCGTAAAGGTTGAAATCTTATAGTAGAAAGCTAGGGCTAGGAGGAAGAGATGATGAGGGAGCCAAAGCTAATTGGAAGAAGTGGGTGAAGATGAGAAGGGAAAAGGAGGTGGTTAAAAGGTGTTAGGAAGGGGAAAACCTAGTTCCCTTCGATACAAGTTTTTGATTTTTTTCCAAATATCATTTGCATTAATTTCTATTACTAATTAATTAATGTATTCATTCTAATACGTAATTAAATATTTAATTAGTTGAATTATGTAAATAATTGATTCATCCCCATGAACATGTTTTTTTCCAAAACTTCAAACAACTTTCTTAGGTAGCTCCTTGATCGCATGTCATCCTACTTCCCATAAAGTAATATTTTGGCATGTGCAATCATATAAAATTACATTTGTATATTGATATGGAATTATTAAATATCAATTTCATATATGGTTTTATTAAGCATAAACTGAATAAAGTAAGGGAAAAAAATATGTGCAATGTAATGAAATCCTCTCTGCCTCGTCTTATAAACCGAAGCAACCAAAGCAAGAGTTGCTATAACTTAGCTTGCATTTACGATGAATAATTGTTTATTATCATTGATTACAATTTTTTATTAAGTTTATAAAGCTGATATAAATTTATTCGTTTTAAATTAATGTTATGATAATTAATATAAATTTTTTTGTAGTTATTAAAAAATATTGCTACATTCATTTAACAAGATATTATAAACTAAAAGAACCGATATGTTAAAGATTCCATGATACATGTAGAAACAAATCATTGATACATCCTTCTAAAAAAAGAAAAATATAACCACACACATAATAAAAGGATACATCACTAAGCTCTATGTATGTAGAACTTACTCATGAGACAACTTGAGTACGCTTTAAAATCATTATTCTCCATACAACATGAAGATCGAAAATTGAAGTCTTGTTTAGAACGATGAATGAAATTGCTTAATGTGTAATTGTTAATCGATCCTCATAAATTCATGCATTGCTCTTTGTAAATTCATGTATTGCTTGAAAAAATCTAAGAACTACTACATCGATGCAATCAACCTTGTATCATAGTGAACTATTTAAGTTTCCTCTTGGATGACTTAGGCTAATTATTTTCTTTTTCCCATCTTTATGTTGCATTTTTTTTGAGTTGACAACCCCATGTTAAACCAACAACCTAACCTTTATATCTAAGTGTCAAATTTATAAAAATTCTATCCGATTTCAATTGGATACTTAAGAGGTATGTCGTATTTACATCTCTTTATCCCTATATATTCATCAGACACATCATCTTGCTTTTCAAACTTCTAGAGTGAATGGTATTTGAATTTCTTTAATCTTTTAATAGTCGTCCTCCTATTTACCAATAATATCTACCTCCATACTGCAATCCTTTTCTATATATGGTAGAAGATCTTGTTCAATCCTCTTGCTTTTCTAGCCCCCACACTTCTTTAGCATTTGAGTATCATTTTTGAGCCTCAAACGCTTATTGAAAGATTCCATTGCTTTATTGTCCCTAGTTTATGATGTTTGGAGTAAACACATTTAGAGTTAGTTAATCACAAAAACCTATAATTGTAGTACATAACATATATTGATTTAATTAAGAAGAAACTAGATAAAAGTATGAATGACATACATGAATACATTAACACAGATCCTACATCTAAAATTATCTTCATTGAAAAAGTTTAGAGCACATTTAGAGCTTATATAATTTGGGGACCGTAACACTTAATATATAATATTGACATTTTCTAGTTTGACCTTTCAAAAAATTACAATGTAGTCGGTTATGTATGCAGTAAGACTATGGTAATTATATCCTAAACCTTTTAACTCTAAATCATAGTTTAATCATTTAAATCAGTTTTGTGCCAAAATAGACTAACATATTTAATTTTACACGTGTTGCTCCACGTGCTGAATTTTTTTGGTAATATCCCTAGGACACATATGTAACCATATCAGCGTATAACTTTATGAGCTCCAACCTTTTTTGCTATTTCATAATATAAGATATATTAGAAATAATCTCGTCCATTGACTGTATTGACAAAAGATCGAAATGTTATTTGTTACCAATATTGTAACTAACACCCATCAATGATCATATATACCAATACAACTAATGGCATGGACTAATCATGGAAGCGTCCCTAGAAATAAATAATCCTTTTAATCTTTCGAATCCTAATTCAATATTTCCCTAAATCGTAAAGTTAAAATTTTATACAGGAAATCACCAATGGATATCCCAAGGCCTATTTTAGTAATTAAATATATTTAAATCTTGTTTAAATATATGTCGATACGCATATATATAACTTTTATATGCATATCCAATAATTACTAATAGCACTAGAAACATTAAATATATTAATAATTAATATATCTCAAAAATTATTTATTTAATTAATTCATAACATTTAATAAACTAATTAAATTGTGTGGTTTTTTGAAAATTCATAAATGCAGTTGTGAGACTCAAATGTAACGGCCGACGATTTTCGACCCTCGAAAATTTACACTAATACGTTCACTATATAGAATGCCAGAAATACCAGGTTGTTAGGGTTTTAAGAAAAAGAGATAGAATAAGAAACATAAATAACAGCACAAAATCTCACAATAGCAGTAGAACAAAATATAATAAACAATAACAACATTTTATACAAAGAAAAGGCAGTAATTATTAATAGATATACAAGTTATCAAAGTACAACAAATCTGGACAGTTATAATAACTTGTCTTCAAATGATGTCTACATAGCCTATAATACATAGCGGAATATAGTCAAATACATGCAATATGTCTCTTCCACCCAGCTCGTCTCTTGAACTCCATAAGTGTCCTAACCTGAAATTCAGTAATACTCGGTCTGACCTGAGCATTAGAATAAAGTAACACCCGAGTCAGGCTGGAAACCAATGTGCTTAAGTTATAAAAATCTTTTTAAACAAAGGTAACTTGTACAACAAGACGAGTGTTTATTTTGATTATAACCAAAACACCTTTTGCAGAAATCCATCAATATTGCAATAGTGTCCATGTACAAATTACTTATTTAAAATGGTCAAATTCACTAAATCAATCCAATTCCAGTTTATTAAACTCGATAATCAAACCCATAAATGTTCGTAGTGATTTTCCAAATCGAAGTGGTTTCGAATAACACAGATATCAGATTCCGATCTCTTTGAACCCAAACGATAAATTTAAAAGGGAAAATTGTTTAAAATAAAAAATTTATTACTTAGGGTGATAATATTCAAATATAGGAATTTTTTACAGATTCTTATTTCAAATAAAACATATCGTTATTTTGTTCTAACTATTTAAACCCGTCTGACCATTTGATGGCATAGACAAGAATAAAAAATAAAAAAAATATCCAATAAAACTAAACCTAGGCATAGATCGTTAACTAATTTAACGATCAATAACAAATTTCCAAAACAGTTCACACGTCGAAATTTAGTTAACTTTATTTAGCTGAGTCCATTTATGTTTTAATCCAAATTGATTAAAAATTTAAGGAATTCTCAAACAATTTATTATTAGTTAATCAAAGTCCAAAACTCTATTTAATATCTAATTTCTAATTACATAAGTTTTAAATCAAATAATAATAATATAATTAATCACCCACTTAAATTATAAGGTATCATAAAACTTTACATTATGGAAAAATCCGTAATACTAATTATACTATAGGTAATAGGATTAGATACAAAAATACTCATATTGGTTTGTATTTAAGTGAAAATAACTAGATTTTTTTAATAATTGAAGTTATCATGAAAGAAAATAAAATTTCCACTTTTATTCTTTCGTCTTCTTTTTCCTTCTCTTCCTCTTTTCTTTTCTTTTCCCTTTCCCTATTTCTTTCTTTTTCTCTCTTTTCCCTTTTCTTTCTTCTCTTCTTTCTTTTTTTTCCTTTGGCCCAACCCGTCCGGTCCCTCATCTCCCTTTCCTTTTCTTTTTTTCAGTTCTTCCCTTATCCTCCCTCTCTCTTTCTTTCGCCTGGAAACATAAAAGCATGCACTCATCGATGTACGTATACACCTATCCTCGGCCAATACTCCCGCCCTCAACTGCCTTTGCATGTTTCCCTTGACCCAACCTCCATGTCCATCCTCCTGAAAACACGGAAAACCCACCACTTTGATTTTTCGAACTTCAAACCAAAAATTCGAACGATGACAAGCCACTCCATCTCCTCTCCATGCCACCACGATCGGTCATATACCACCAAACTTTGCCCATACATTTGCCACGACCACCCTTTCCATTTCCCCTTGGACCACACGCTGCTACCACCCTAATCATGCCGCCATTTTGCCTTCAACCGAACCCAAAGACCCACGCGCCTTCACCCTAGTGCCGCCTCGTTCACCACACATCCGCCACTAAAAGTCGTGATTCCATTTTTCCTGGATACGCTGCTTCCCCACCTTCCTCCACGACCAACCACACGTCATTCCATCCCCTCGACCGTTAGAAATCGGCCCAAACCCCTTTTCTGGTGATCTCTCCCTACCTCATTCAATACACACTTAAAAATCACCCAACGCTTTTTAAAAATCATAATTTTCAACGACGCTTCCACCCATATACGCTAGAGACTTAATTATGGTAGTCAATTTTTGGCTATTCATAAGCTATCTACTATAATTTGTGCCTTTCTCCTTCTATACTTCATAATATCGAACGAAACCAATTTTAAATAAACTACATTAAAAAATAAACAAGTTTCCTTTTAGAATCAGAAACTAAAACTCACTGGTTAGAGAGAAAGAAATTGTTTTAAAGTGGTACGGCATCAACTTTTCCAAGGGAACAAAGTGTTATGCTTGTTACTGTGAGTTTACAGGCTTAACTATACAATTATACTATATAAAAACTAGGTTGCACATGAGTACCTGACATCACAAATGATTTATCCAACTTTTCGAACATATACATTCCTACATTATTTCCAGTAAACAAAAGTTAGGCTTTACTCATAGTTATAAACAAATGAACTACTGCTTGCTTTAAGTCTTTATTCCTTAGGGCTTTTACTATCTTGATTCTTGTTTAGTTTTGTTTTCCGTTTTTTATTGAGTGAACCAAGATGTATATATGAAAGCAACAAGTCAGTGATATGTATGTATGTGTATGTGTGTGTGTGTGTGTATATATAGAGAAGAAAGATGGAAGTGTACGTAGTGGAGTATAGAGGGTAGCAAGTATACATAGGGTGGATGTAGATTTTGTTTACAGGCTTTACACTTTTATTTTATTACCCTGGTTTGATTTCATATGAAAAGTCTTGATTTTTCCTTGATTTGATTTATTATGTTGATAAGATCTTTTATGTGTTTGATTTAATTTTGTGTGTGACTTGATTTTGAATTTTATTATGATGATGTCTCCTTATGCATGTACATGTGCTTTCATATATCTCTACTAATAATACAAATACTTTTTTTGGTGAAGCTTTTTTAAACTTCCCAACAACCCCTTCCCCCTACTACAGCCACATTTATACAACTTAACCTAAGGGAGCAGGGAAAATGTGTCCTTTTCCACGCCCACGTCTTAATCCCACAACATCAGCCGTTTTCATTCATTCCTCCAAAATTTCCCCTCTCCCTACTTTCTCCTCCTTATGTTTTCCCCAACATCCAATTGCCTTTTCCTCAATTTCTCCTCCCCAAACCTTTTCTCCGCTTCATCGACCTACATCGACCATTGACTCTTCTTCCTTCCACGGCGTAGCATTCGGTTTCTGCTCTCGCATGCTAACATTCGGATCTGATGCCCGGCGAAGTAGGTTGCAGGCTAAGGGTGAACAATGGTCAACCTTACTCAGAAAATACTACAAATACTGTCCAACTTCATGACGCCCTTCCCCACTCCGAAGAGAAATTGTCGCTACCTCAATCTACCTGCTAATCACCAATGCCCAAGTTCCGATTGTTGTTGGCATTTACTCTTTACTTTCCACCTTTACAATTTACAAATCTAAAAAAGCAATTTACAGATCTAAAAACTAACCAAGTTCCACCTACTTCTCCGCTTATAGAAGCCAAACAACAATTTTGGGCTCATAAATAAGTCAGCTCAAATGGATGATGCCGATCCATGTTGCTAAAGGAGACAGTGTGGTGCCTGACGCGGACTTCGACGCTGGCAGGTACACTACGCATCTCCACTTTCTTTGTCCGTTAAATAAAAGATGTATTATAACAACCCGCATATTTTACGATTGAATATTTAAATATTTTATTTAAAATAATTCATCGTTAGTTGAATTATTGTCCGAAAAGCTACTCTTTGCAAATAGTCAAATTAGGACTCGAGACCACCCCCATTGAGTTCAAATGATGTTTGCGACCTTTTTTAGTATAAACTTCGATATGTTTGGAGTTAGAGGAATTTTGCTGCTTTTTCACTTAGGGCTTTGGCTTGGTTTCAGCCTATTAGACCCAAGCCTCACCCCCACTTCTCTTCATTCCTTCATAATTTCCTAATACTCAAGCTTTAGATAAAAATGGGGGAAAAGAGAAAGAATTAGAATTCCTAAGCCCTAGTTTCATTGCAAATCCAAGCTCCAACTCCAAATTCATAAAAGAAGCTTTGGTAAGCCTTCTCTTCTTCTTCTCCAACTCATTCTCCTTCCAATTTCAGAAATTCCTAAACCTAACTTAGGAAATGTTTCTCATTTAAGCTTAGATTCAAGCTTGTTGGGTTGGAATTGAAGAGTGATTGTTCTTGCCATTGCTCTATAGCTTCTTCTACATAGTTTTGGGTTTAAAGGTGAGATTTTCATCTCACATCTATGCCTATATCTATCTTTGTTGTTAGGTATGAATTCCTAACACTTATTGATGTTCATTTGCTTTTGATTTGAATTGGTTTTATGAATATTCCAATTTTTGGTGTTTTGGAGTCCAATCTTTAAGAATCCTATCTTTGAGGTTTGAACATGCTTTTGGTGATGCATCGAGGAGCCCATAGGGCCGGGTTGTCGATAGACGTAAACCCCAAGCGTCTGTGCTCGATCGATCGCAAGTTGTTGGAATTTTGCCCCTAGGGGGCATAGGCTGAATACACTAGAAAGTGCAGTTCAGTCGACTGATTCAGAGTGGTCAGTCGACTGGACCGAACCCAGGAAATTTCCTGGGCCAGTGTCGGTCGACTGACTACTCTGAGTCAGTCGACTGAACCTGGAAATAGAGAGTTTCCAGGCATGATTCAGTCGACTGACCACTCTGAGTCAGTCGAATGGACCTGGAAACAGAAAGTTTCCAGGATCTGAGTCAGTCGACTGACCACCCTGGCCCAGTTGACTGAATTTGCTGTTTTTGCCTAATTTTCCTTTTGGGTTTGAGTTTCCATTTTTTGATCGATTCTTCGTTCTCCGACTAGTTGTTATCACCTTGTTGGCTTTGATCACATCTTCTTTGGAACTTTTGGGAATATCCGTTTTGATGGATTCGTTATCGATTTCTTTGAATTCTATTCACGTCTTCGAATGTGAATTTTTGGTAAATTGATTGTTCTTCAATCATTTTTGTGATTTTTCACTTTTAAAATATAAAGGTTTCAATACTAGTAGTAAATATCAAAACTCTTTCATCAAAACGATTTCAACACTATTTTATTACAAAGCTCGTTTCTTAAACCGTTTTTCCAATCTACTAGCATATACAAACCTTTATCTCACTCGTATTAGAAATCTAATTAAACGGCTTAGTAAAACAAGTGGTATGAAACGCTTGCGTTTACTTCGTCAGTTAATTCTTGGACTTGTTTGATTGAATCTCTTGTGACAATTTTCAAAGTGGTGATCTACAATTTGTTCGTAAATATTTAAGTTAAGCTAGTGGTTATGGGACATGAAGCTAAGCTCATATATTTACTAGCTTGTTGTACTTGACACTTCTTGATGATCGATGATGATCATTTTTGTGATTTAGACTAGCAATGTGCGACGTCTCTTTGTCTGCGAGGGAGACTAAACCCCGTTTCTATGGAGTTTCGGCTCAATTTGGTGGGGTAGCGACCTATGATCTTCGGGACATTTTGTGGAGCTTCGGCTCAAAATTAATGATTAGCAACCATGGAATAGCGTTCCATTTTGTGATACATGTGTTGGTGAGTTTTCGTACTCCCGTTTTGTGATAGGCCTTCCCCCCTTTTTGTGATTTCTGGATTTCCATTGATGATTTCTAGAATTTGTGTTTCACCAATTCTCGTGATTTACATTGATAAGTTTTATCAATATTTGTGCGTTGGTGAATTTGTGTGTCATTAACTTTTGTGATTGGCATTGATATTATTGTCAAAATTTATGGTTTGTTGAATAAAAATAAAGAGTATGACATTCTTTTTTATCTTTGAGAAGATTCTTGTGATATTGATTAATCTCTAGTTGATTTTCAGTTGCATACTTATTACAATATGGCTTTAGGGTTATCATACGTTTTTGTCATATCTCTTATTCTATATCATTTTATCCAATATTTATAGCTAGACTGATCCGTTTATTATTTTCTTATTAAATAATACTCGGGTCGGACCGAGATGTTACAGGTGCTTCTGCTTGACTCCTCATCTGGGATTATTATTATCCTGACTTTTGGCTAACTACTTAGATTAGTAGTTTTTGGTTGTATACATTTGAGATATAGACTCATTGATGTATACTTATTCTTTTGTGAAGCTCTTGTAACTATTCTTTTGTGATATTGTGGATCTTGTTTGACCACTACTCTGATGTACACTTTTAAGTGTTATATGTTCATATCTTTTTCCGCCTTTGTGATATGGATATCTGTGACTGATTTGTGTTATATTTATTTCTATATTTGTTTCTGAAGATATTATAACCACTGTGTAGTAGCCTTGAGTTTGCATCGGTATGTCAGATTCCCTCTTGTGATGAAAAGTTGTATTTTTATCTGGCATGTCGGTACTCGCACAAAGCGATTATACAGATGGTCGCTCCTCAACAGCCTTATTCTCCGTGCTAGTTGACGACATTACTCCGTAGTGTTCTTGGCTAGCATGGATATAGAGGTGGGGCGTCATATGTATGCTTCTACTCTGTTAATCCTTTTGCATGTATTCTGATTCACATCCATTTGAACCGTAGATCTAATTTTCCTTTGCTGTAAAAGTAGATATAAATACAGTCTATAGTTACAGGAATATTAAACTTCTGACAAATATTCAATTTATGAATTTTGTTCATATAATTTATTAGATAAAAACCAAAACTTTCCATTTGTATTTAGCCTATGTGCATCAAAGTTATACTATTTTCAGTACCTTTTATTTTTTGAAAATGGACCGATCCTTCAGGAGGCAAATCATCACATTTCCTTCAAATGTTGATACATATTTTATGATATAAACCAAAATAAGTAGGTACATAGAATTAAAAGCAAAAATATACATCCAAAAAATCTATTATGCATTGAGCATATAAATTAAAGGTGAGCAGTTAGATTCAGAAAAAGAAAAACATAATGGCGTCACTTTTATTTCAGATTCGTCCAACGCATCCATGGTCA
The DNA here is from genome assembly GCA_030765085.1 of Allium cepa. Classification (NCBI taxonomy): domain Eukaryota; kingdom Viridiplantae; phylum Streptophyta; class Magnoliopsida; order Asparagales; family Amaryllidaceae; genus Allium; species Allium cepa. Next base: position 116,610,824 of record CM060932.1, read on the forward strand.
CATGCATGTACAATTTTGAAGTGTAGAATCGGCCACATCGAGTTGACAGGACTATTTTCGCTCATCATTGATCCATTGCTGTCATTAAGTTCTTTAATACGTTGGTCTACATACTCCAATACTGTGTCTGCATCTATATAATCATCACATGTATCTTTATGATTTCCCTTATTATTGCCTTTGTTGGTTTGCAATATAGGATTGATAATTTAGCCGTTGATAGGTCAGTTTTCTTCCTTAATTAGATAGTTAAATGGACATGATCAAATGGTAATATTTCTTATTAGATCAATATTTAAATATTGCTTACCTTTTTTTTGCAGCAAACTAAAAATTGCTCGATGTTCTCTGAACAATGGAAACTGCCGCGTATAGAAGCCAACTACAATTTTGCGCGACATCGACCTATGTTGTGGTGGCTCTGTCTGATGGCTGATTCATAAAAAAGTCGGCTCAGATGGGCGATGCCAACCCATATTGCTAATGGAGACAGTGTAGTGGCTGAGCCGGACTTCAACGTTGGCAGGTACACTACGAATCTCCAGTTTCTTTGTCTGTTAAAAAAAAGATGTATGCTTCTGCTCTTTTAAACCTTTTGCATATATTCTGATTCACGTCCATTCGACGTGTAGAACTAATTTTTCTTTGCTGTAAAAATAGATACAAATACAGTCTAGAGTTACAGAAATATTAACATTCAATTTATGAATTTTGTACACATAATTTATTACACAAAACCCAAAACCGTTCATCTGTAATTAGACCATGTGCATCAAAATTGTACTTATGGAGTTTTACATATTAAATATTCTGTTGGTGCATGAAAAACCATTTGAAAATGTTAGCTTGGTAGACATCTAATATTCAGGCATATGTATTATATCTTCTGAAATTATTTTGACCTAAACAAAATATATATACATATACATTTTTGATTTCTTCCTGAAAATTTATACGGGAAATCAAATCCATCAAATTACTCATTTTCCGTTTCTTCAAATTTTAATACAAAATCAATTTCATATATACCTTTATAGGTCACATCCACTTATGGAGAGAATGAAAGTCAGCTCAATGGCTATCTTCTTTCACATGGCTCCTTTAAGCTTCCAACCAGTCATAGCGCCTACCCTGATGGTGTCTAACTGTAGTTACAGTTTGGGTCCCCTCACGCTGTACATCATGTAATAAAATGTGAGTTTTTTGAAATAATTGTTATGTTAGAATTCATTTATAAACTGTTACCGATATGCTTTCCTTATTAGTTTTATGATTTCGTTCTTCAGATCTGACAATTTCTTATCGCTTGAGTTTGAGATAACCCCTGTTTCTTTCTACCATTTTCCATGCCCAAATTTCATCAATGTATGTTTGCATTACTGTGCCTGTTCTGTTTGAATCCATTGTTTTCAATCTTCAGGCCTGCTGCTAATTTATTGTCATATGTCTTTGATGTCCAATTGAACCGTTTAACTTCAAACTTAACCTGTTGCTTAGTTGAATTTATCTGTTTCCATTTTAAATACGGTTTCAGATATGTTATAAATTATCTAATTTCATCAATGTATGTTTGCATTATATTTTTGCTTATTATGTTATCCATGCTTTAGGGTAATGTTATTAGTAATTCAGATTATTACTTAGGCTCGATTTGATGATGATTTGGGTTGGTTTGAGATTCATAGTTGATTTAACCACTTTGCTATGTTAATTTGAATTGATTTTTACAATGCTTACAGTAAAATCTTAAACGTTTACGATTTTGTTTCTACAAACATGCATGTCTCTAGGTTTCTCACTTTTTTAAAAAAAGTAATGGAGTTTACGACCAATTTTTATGATTAAGAATCCATGATTTCTTTAATGTTATATGTTATCATAGGCTTTTTCGCTGCCTTGAAAATTTCCATTATTTTGGGTAGATTACAAATTGATTACTCATACATATCACACTGTAAAATAGATTTTGATATGTTTTAATCATACTTCACTATCTTCCAACTTACTACCAAAATCCTAGCAGTTTATAACTATATCCTAACTGTTTTATATGGATTAACTTTACTTTCTTTTCATATTTGCATACTAAATTCGTTACTGCTAACTTTAGTAATGTGTTGATTTAACCCCTTTGCTATGTCAATTTCAGTTTATTTTGACACTGCTTACAGTATAATCTCTAATGTTTATGATTTTGTTTCTACAAACATGCATGTCTCTGGGTTTCACACTTTTCCACCAAATATATGGAGTTTGCAATAAATATTTATGATTATGGTCACCAAGAATCCATGATTTCTTTAATGTTATATGTTGTCATAGGCTTTCTCACTGCCTGCCCTTCACCCAAATCCAGTCTAACAAGATTTCCTGTATTTCCTAAATGCAAACAGAAAGAAAGCATCCTAAAACTGTGTGCAAATTGGTAGGTGATAACAAAAAGGGCATTAAAACAAATAAGAATTGTAGAAAAGGATTTTTCTTACTGTATTCATTTTTTATCAGTGTTGTTCACATTAATGAAATAAGAGGATGTGTATTATTTTACAAGTTTTTGTTCTATTTTGAAGACAGTTTTGGTAAATATTGCATTTGCAACTCGATTCTGAAATAATTACATATGTTTGCATTGATTGTTTACTCTTAGTTGTATCTTTACGGTTTCCCTTTGTAACGACCCGTAAATTTTCGATAATTAAAATAGCTAATTTAATAAGATTTCGTGATTTAGTGTTAGAATAAAATTGTAAGTCGTTTGGAATAATAATAAATGTTGAATCCATTGGGTATAATAGAGTAATTGATTGATAAGTAAAATCTATTTAAATCAAATATTGAATATTGAACAGGTAAATCGTTTAAATTAAATATTTAAAACTTATTGAATAACTGTAAAATGAAAATAGTGTTCTAAATTGTGAATTGCTTTTAAAAGTTGAATCTTATAAGTTCAATTTCAATATTTCAAAAGATAATGAATTATTGGATAATCGAAATTGTTTAAATTTAATATTTGGAATTTATTGAATAATTTAATAAGAGGAATTGAATAACCGTATAATGGAAATGGTTGTTCTATAATTTAAATTCGTTTCAAAAGTTAAATTTTTATGTTCGTTTTTGAATATCTCAAAAGATAGTGATTCAAGAATAATCAAATTTTGTTTAAATTTAATATTACAAATATTTGAATAATTAAATTCCAAATGTGATATGATTAATTTGATATTGAAATTTAATATATGAAAATAGAATGAATAATTGAAATTTGATTTAATATGATTCAAATTGGTTTCCAAAGTGAATGTAAGTTATATCGGGATTATAATAGAGTTAATTAGATTTTAAAATTGGAATTTATTGGATAATTGAATAACGGGTTAAATATGATTAAAAATGATTTGAAATTTTTTATTTTATCATATTAAAGTTAGAATGAGGATATAGAACTTTTAAAATCGAATTAAAAGTAAATTTGTGAAAACTGAATATTTTAATATTTAATTGACGAGTTAAAATAGTCATTTTTCAAACAGTCTCAGATTTCGACGAAACAAGTTTCATCGGATCCGTAACGTGATATTATTGTAAGATTTCAAATTTCGTGTCAATCGGATTTACCGTTTGTCCGGAGCTAGCCAAAACGCCTAGAAAATCGTTTAATCGGTTTAATTTAAAATTGATCGTTTATTGCCATAACTCGCACATACGATCGAATTAGCTTCCGGAACCTGTTCCATTGGGTCCGAAACGTGGGATAAACCCTCGAAACGCCAGTCACCGCGCGTAAATCGGAGTTCGAAATTTGGAGTGAATAGTGTTTTCATTGAAATTCTATTAAAGGAACCCTTCAACATTCATTTCTCAAACGCTTATCTCTAATGCCCTAGCCGCCACTATTGAAACCCACGGCCATAAACACACCCAATTCATCCCCTTCGATCTCCCAATCCGTCGACATTCGCGCGAAACCTTCAACATGAAAGTTGTAGAGGGCATCGATATCTCTCTACCCAACGACTACGATCGAAATTGGAGCGACAGGGTGGGAGCTACGGGGCCGCGATGGCCGGCCGTTCGCCCTCGTTTTGCGCGCCATAGAGGAGGCCGAGTTCCACCATCTTGCTACCGAAGGTGGCATTCGTCGTGAGCTTCAAAGAAAGGTCGTTGATCGGCCTGAAGTTGATCGTGGTGGTCACAATATTTAACCCTAGGTCGGCTTCTATGGGTTCTATGCGCGTTCGAATACCGGGAGGAAGAAGAGACGCGTGCAACGGCCTGGATCTGATTTCAAAATGCACGGCCGAGATTAGGTTTAAAATTTAAAAATAAAAGTTGTAAATTTTGTATATAAATTTGTATGACCTTTAAACTGCTATAACTTTTTGCTACGAGGTCGGATTGTGACGAAACAAATTGCGACGGGTTCGTTTTGTCGAGCACTACGCTATGGAATTGGATTGGAGTCATTTGAAGCTAGTGAAAGTTTCGGGTAAAATTAAACGCACGTTTAATTTTATTCGAAATAAAACGCCGGAACTGCATTGAAATCAAGGTGAGTGTTTTATAACGCTCACAACGTACTGAATATCTTTATGCTAGTTAAATTTGACATTATGAAGTGTTATGATTTTATTTGTCATTGGCTGATAAAATTTAATTGTCATATAGATCGTCATTTGAATTAACCGTTGAAATTTAAATTGACAGTTAAAATTGAAATTAAAATTGAATTACGATTAAATTACCTGACATTGATAACTATGAAATTGCCATGAACTGTATTGCCATAGGATAGAAAATTACATACGGACACCGAATTGGCTAAATTAATTTTTTTTAAAAATCGTCGATTTGAAATTTATTTAAATGTTTGATTTAAAGTTTTAAATAGAAATCAATTTATAGAAATCGAATTTATCGAAAAATTGAGTTTGGACTGTTGAAATAAATTTTGGTTAAAAGAAATTGTTAAATAATTAAAGTGGAGACTTTGGAATTTAAAATCAGGATATGATTGAATTTCGGAAATTAAGTTGTTTAAAGATTGAACCTTAATTCGAGCTTAGAATATTACCAAGTTCAAGCGATATAAAAATGATACTTTGAAATTTAGCTTGAAATTGAATCATATTTGAAATTTGGATTTAAATTTGAATATTGAAGGATAATTTTGTTAAGTGTTATAAATTGATATTTTGAAAATCAAGCTCCAAATCGATATAAATTGAAATCGAATTAATTGAAGGTGAATGTGAAATTGATTAAATTTGAAGTCAAAGTTGACGTTGATTTGAATTGAAATCGAAATTGAATCGGTAGAATGGAAATTGAAATTGTTTTGAATTGGGAAATTATAATTGAAATGGTTTGGTTTTGAAGCTGTTTTATTCTATTTTTCCAAATTACTCTGTTATATAAACCATTTTCAAATACTTAAACTATTTTAATCTATTTTAAATCTACTTAACCCAAATTTAATTATTTTAAACTAATTTATCTATTTCAAATCCATTTTAAGATTTTAAGTATTTTTTTTAACTATTTTAATTATTTAAAACTACTTTTAAACTACTTAAAACTATTTTCTAAAATTCCAAACTGGTCAATAAGGTGAAATGTTTATGTTTAAATCTTGAATTTAAATACGAGTTGGGTTAAATGAAGTTGCAACCTAAATTGAAATTCGAAATGACCTTGAAATCGAAATGAGATATTGAGGCGAAAATGATTTTTGAAACGAAATCTTACATTTGAAAAGATGCGATGATATTTGAAATGGATTTGATTTTTTTTGAAGCGAATATGATATTTTGATATCAATTATGAATCGATTTGAAATGTAAAAGAGCCAACGGTGTAATAATACGTAGTTATTAAAGAGACCGGGATCAGATATGGACATACTCTCTGTCGATACCGAACACCACTTTAATAACTATTATACGCGGAGTGTTGATCCAGAATGAAGTGGATGGTTTGGTGAACGCGTTGACTGAAGAAAGAGAACGATATTGGATGACCCCTGACATGACTAAAATAGGAGCCGGGCCGGGCCATTGAGGTTCGCCATCTCTAGCGGACACACTTCTTCGATACCATATCTATTACATTTGTGATTCGATTTGGGTGCACCCCTCGATTTGGGAGTGTTGTTTCACGGTGTTGGGGTAGCTGCTAGCTATGCTCAACATCAATCCGGATCACGCAACTACTAGTATCCTAGTTGGTATCGCCTTATGTACCTTGTCATACTGATTATCCTATTCGCGACCACTACGTTATGTTTTGTGTTATACCTATGAGGTACCCTCTGATAACCACCAGTTTACGGTGGGGCTTACGGTGCTGTATAGACTATGGCATTATAAAAATGTGTTAAGGGGGATTATGGTAATGCCATAACTCTATTTTGATACTTTATATTACTAATAGGCATTATCTACTTAGCGTACATTACTACATAGTATATAGATTAACGGATCCTTAAGAGATGGAAAATCCCGTAACATCTCTTGAGTTATTGCACGCACGTTGACACTGGATATGAGATGTCAAACCCCGTAAACATCTCTGACGCCGTTACACTCATATTTATTTACGATTGATTTAACTTTCATAAGGATATTTTAGTCCTGACTCGAGTGTTTTGTCTTTTCATTACGCTCGAGTCAGTCCTGAGTTTTTCAGATTTTTGAAGATCTATTCTGGAGGATGAAGACGAAGATTTGGTATACTATTACTATTATTACCTTTGCATCATGCTATCTGCTGCATTATTTTAATTGTTCTGTTGTATATGTATAACTCTAATAAATGTTGTATAAATAATTGTCAAAGTATAGTAAACAGCTTCATGAATTGTTTATTTGACTATTATATTTTATCGTTCCGCTGCGAGATTCTGTGTTGTTTCATTTCCTTTATTTCTCTTTCTTTTCTTTTCCTGTTTACCCCAATAACCATCTGCCCTTTTGAATGGTTTGGAATCGGCATGTGTATTTGATCGTCGGTTTAAAAACTGTCCAAAAAGGCGGGTCGTTACAGTTGGTATCAGAGCTTTGGTTTAGCGATATCCTTAGCTTTGTGGGTCTAACTCTTTATAAATAAGGTAGTAATACCCTATGATGAGTCGCTGAGTGTATTTATATGAGAGAGCGTATTTGTTAGTGATATAAAATGTTTTATATTGTGTCGGTTGATTTGTTGAGTGGCTTATGGATTCTGGTCAGTACGAGTAATTAACGTCATTGATAGGGATCTCTAAACACTGAAACAGAACAATTCGACATAGTATTGTTTTGAAATTGGGTAAATGAAATAATTTTGCCCTAATTATATTTTGTATATAAAGGATTTATTTTCAGAAATTATTGTGACTTATCTAGCTTACCTGGTTGTTAGGAATGAAAATATTGGTTATTATCATTAATTTGATATTGTAATTTAATAAATAAGGTGAATTACAAAATGAACAATGATAAAACACTTGTGGATTGTTTTAAGAAAAAAATCCTATAAGAATATTTCTAAGGTGACTTATAAATTAAAAACAGATTTAAATTGGAAAATATTGAATTTAAGACCCGGAGATTTTGAAAAATGGTTTTCAAAGCTTTGAAGAAAATATATTGTGATATTAGTTGGAAAATATTTATGGGAAATATTTTGAAAGGATTTTTAAGAAGGAATGAATCAAGTACTCCTCTCTTCTGTCGTTGGAAAATAATTTCGGTGATGACTGCGCAGCATCATCGACGTTCATTTTCGAGTCTCAAAGTGGGGGAAACTTCTAAGAAGCTTTGCTTTTCTTCGAAATTATTTTAGGAAAATGGGTTTTGGCTTAAATTCCAAAGGTATGATTTGATATATTAAAGATATAAGTGTATATGTTTATTTCAAACGATTTGAAAAGAACCGGGCATTTAAATTTCTAAGTTACATTAATTAGTAATTTTCAAATTATTTGAACGAAATGCGAATAACCAAAATTTATAAAATAAGAGGATTAAGATATCTAAGCTTATGTTTTGGAAAAACTTTAGAGTTTTAGTGTACCTTTAAAGTTGAAAGGTAAGGAGGATTTAAATAAATCAAATTTGTGAACATTCTAATTAAGTAAAATGAAATTCTATAAATTTGTATAATAACAAATTGGCATTCTAATAACATATAACAAGACTTACCTAATGTTAGAAGTTAAAATGATGTTTTGGATTTTTATTGAGATATTGTACAAATAAACTGAACCTGAAAGTAAATAAAATATACAAGTAAGGAAAACTCAAAAGAAATTAAAATGTATATAAATGGAAAATTTTGATTGTGATAAAAGTTATATATATATTTAAATATAGCATGAAATGATGAATGGATAAATGGAACAAGTAAGTGAACTTAAGAAAGAAGATAAATGAATCGTATTATATCTTTGTAAATTGGTTACAGAAAATAAATATAAATTACAAAGGGATTGAAAAAAAATTTGTAACCTTTAAGATAACTGTAAACTAAGAAAAGTCATTTATGAGAGGTTAGACTTTTATAGGATGATTAATAAACTAAAGTGCTGGTTAATAAAATGTTCCATAAATAAATTTGTTATTAACTAAAATAATGAAATTGAATTTAATTAAATTATATAGAATGTTTAAATGAACTTGAGTAAGCAAATTCTATGATATGATGTTTAAGAAAAGATAGTTAAAGAATATGCTATGTAAAGAAATGAATATACTAACTGAATAATGGATTGTGAGTAATTAAGCGAAAAAAAATAGAAGTCAATAAAATAATTAACATAGATAAATTGGATAGAAATCCATTGGAAGGTAATACGTGAGATTGTACGTATATTATTTTATTCGCATAATGATTTGATCAAAATTCGAGCATAAAATCTCGAGATGATTTATATCGATCCAAGTTAGGATTTTTCACTCGATTTTCGACGGCGAACCCTAAATATGGATTTTTAATTGGATTCTGGAATTCTCTATCATAGTATATGGCTATGCAAGGAGAGTAACGGTTTCCAATCAAGGAACCAAATCTGAGTCCGCACTAGAGAGTCGTGTGAACGATACTAGTTTGGAAGTGAAATTGTGTGATCGAATAAGCGATTAGATTGATATTGCTCACGGATGATATATGTACGGCTTATGGACTTAATTAAAGTTAATATTGGAAATTTAAGATGCCAAATACGTGAAGATAAATTTGTAACTTCTGAGATAACTATAAACTAAGAAGAGTCATATATAAGAAGTTAGACTTTTATGGAATGACTATAAATTAAAGTGATGGTTAATAAAATGTTCCGCAAATAAATTGGTTATTAACTAAAACTGAATATGAAGTAAATGTAAACAAAAGAATTTGGTGTGGCTAAGAATCAATTGGAATTGAAAAAGATAAACCAAATTTAATGTAAAATTAATAATTTGGTTATGTTGGGTATGATTTGGTTGTTATATGATTGTTAGTTGATTGTATATAATTCAGTAAGTGTTAATGAAATTGAAAGCCATAAATCATTGAAATCAAATTGGAAGTTAAATGAATTTGAATAGAAGTAAAGTTGATTCAAATTGGAAGTAAACTAATGTGAATATAAATTAGTGAATGTTAACTAATTGAATTGAGAATGAATGTTAGTAAAATCCAACGTTAATGAATCAACTGTGATTAAAAATTGAAACCCAAGTCAATAAATATTAATGAAAAGTGAATTTATATTGATTGGTTATGGATTTGCTGGATGATAGTTGGATGATAGTTGATTGATGGTCGCATTTGTTGTTTTGTTGCATTTCCTATGTTGGCATATGTAGTTGTTATGTTGCTATATGATGTATATTGATATTATTTTCATATATGCATGTTTCTCATGGTTTGTTGAGTGTTTAGTAGGTGCAGATTGCGCTTGCTTCGCATTTGGAGCTCGCTTCCGCGCTATATTAGTCGTATATGCTCGCTAATAATATATAAGGTACATATCTCGGATTACATACCGTACTTTTACACTTTTTTCCCTGCGAGATGCCTCATCACTTGATGAGATGTATATTTGTGACATATATACTATCATTTTTTTTCGGATCGAGCCGCGCAAAGGAGACTCTGCCGAAATTTTCCGTAAATCCGGGTGTTAGAAATTTTTTCAAGTTTTAAGAATTTTTTTTATAACTTGTTTTGATAACTAACTTTTAAAGTTAGAAAGCCGTTCGGAGTAACTGAGTGGAAGCGTAGTTATGACTTCATAAGTGGAATTTCATTGTTTTATAAGTTGGTAACTTTGAATAAAATATATCTAATGTTGAATTCTATACTTAGTTCCTTTTCCCTTCTTTACCCTTTTCAGGGACAAAAAGTTTTGAGTGGGGAAGAGTGTAACGACCCGTAAATTTTCGATAACTAAAATAGCTAATTGAATAAGATTTCGTGATTTAGTGTTAGAAAAAAAATTTAAGTCGTTTGGAATAATAATAAATGTTGAATCCATTGGGTATAATAGAGTAATTGATTGATAAGTAAAATCTATTTAAATCAAATATTGAATATTGAACAGGTAAATTGTTTAAATTAAATATTTAAAACTTATTGAATAATTGAATAACTGTAAAATGAAAATAGTGTTCTAAATCGTGAATTGGTTTTAAAAGTTGAATCTTATAAGTTTAATTTCGATATTTCAAAAGATAATGAATTATTGGATAATCGAAATTGTTTAAATTTAATATTTGGAATTTATTAGATAGTTTAATAAGGGGAATTGAATAACCGTATAATGGAAATGGTTGTTCTATAATTTTAATTCGTTTCAAAAGTTAAATTTTTAAGTTCGTTTTTGAATATCTCAAAAGATAGTGATTCAAGAATAATCAAATTTTGTTTAAATTTAATATTACAAATATTTGAATAATTAAATTCCGAATGTGATATGATTAATTTGATATTGAAATTTAATATATGAAAATAGAGTGAATAATTGAAATTTGATTTAATATGATTCAAATTGGTTTCCAAAGTGAATGTAAGTTATATTGGGATTATAATAGAGTTAATTAGATTTTAAAATTGGAATTTATTGGATAAATGAATAATGGGTTTAATATGATTAAAAATGATTTGCAAAATTTTGTTTTATCATATTAAAGTTAGAATGAGGATATAGAACTTTTAAAATCGAATTAAAAGTAAATTTGTGAAAATTGAATATTTTAATATTTAATTGACGAGTTAAAATAGCCATTTTTCAAAAAGTCTCGGATTTCGACGAAACTAGTTTCATCGGATCCGTAACGTGATATTATTGTAAGATTTCAAATTTCGTGTCAATCGGATTTACCGTTTGTCCGAGGCGAGCCAAAACGCCTAGAAAATCGTTTAATAGGTTTAATTTAAAATTGATCGTTTATTGCCGTAATTCACACATACGATCGAATTAGCTTTCAGAACCTGTTCCATTGTGTCCGGAACGTGGGATAAACCGTAGAAACGCCGGTCACCGCGCGTAAATCGGAGTTTGAAATTTGGAGTGAATAGTGTTTTTCGTTGAAATTCTATAAAAGGAACCCTTCACCATTCATTTCTCAAACCCTAATCTCTAATGCCCTAGCCGCCACTATTGAAACCCACGGCCAGAAACGCACCCAATTCATCCCCTCCGATCTCCCAATCCGTCGACATTCGCGCGAAACCTTCAGCATGAAAGTTGTAGAGGGCATCGATATCTCTCTATCCAACGGCTACGATCGAAATTGGAGCGACAGGGTGGGAGCTACGGGGCCGCGATGGCCGGCCGTTCGCCCTCGTTTTGCGCGCCATAGAGGAGGCCGATTTCCAACATCTTGCAGCCGAAGGTGGCATTCGTCGTGAGCTTCAAAGCCATGGTCGTTGATCGGCCTGAAGTTGATCGTGGTGGTCACAATATTTAACCCTAGGTCGGCTTCTATGGGTTCTATGCACGTTCAATACCGGGAGGAAGAAGAGACGCGTGCAACGGCCTGGATCTGATTTCAAAATGCACGGCCGAGATTAGGTTTAAAATTTGAAAATAAAAGTTGTAAATTTTGTATATAAATTTGTATGACCTTTAAACTGCTATAACTTTTTGCTACGAGGTCGGATTGTGACGAAACGAATTACGACGGGTTCATTTTGTCGAGCACTACGCTATGGAATTGGATTAGAGTCATTTGGAGCTAGTGAAAATTTCGGGTAAAATTAAATGCACGTTTAATTTTATTTGAAATAAAACGCCGGAACTGTATTGAAATCAAGGTGAGTGTTTTATAACGCTCACAACGTACTGAATATCTTTATGCTAGTTAAATTTGACATTATGAAGTGTTATGATTTTATTTGTCGTTGGTTGATAAAATTTAATTGTCATATAGATCGTCATTTGAATTAACCGTTGAAATTTAAATTGACAGTTAAAATTGAAATTAAAATTGAATTACGATTAAATTACCTGACATTGATAACTATGAAATTGCCATAAACTGTATTGCCTATTGGATGATGTATTTCGATGGATGCTATTGGTTGATATTTAAATGTTTGGATGTTTATTTGCTTATATATATCATGTTATGCATACATATGAAACTGTGATTTGATTTAAGTGATATATATTCATCCCTGACGTTTAATTGAAATAAATAATTACTTGGCCATAGGATAGAAAATTACATACAGACACCGAATTGGCTAAATTAAATTTTTTTAAAATCGTCGATTTGAAATTTATTTAAATGTTTGATTTAAAGTTATAAATAGAAATCAATTTATAGAAATCGAATTTATCGAAAAATTGAGTTTGGACTGTTGAAATAAATTTTGGTTAAAAGAAATTGTTAAATAATTAAAGTGGAGACTTTGGAATTTAAAATCGGGATATGATTGAATTTCGAAAATTAAGTTGTTTAAAGATTGAACCTTAATTCGAGCTTAGAATATTACCAAGTAAAAGCGATATAAAAATGATACTTTGAAATTGAGCTTGAAATTGAATCATATTTGAAATTTGGATTTAAATTTGAATATTGAAGGATAATTTTGTTAAGTGTTATAAATTGATATTTTGAAAATCAAGCTCTAAATCGATATAAATTGAAATCGAATTAATTGAAGGTGAATGTGAAATTGAATAAATTTGAAGTCAAAGTTGACGTTGAGTTGAATTGAAATCGAAATCGAATCGGTAGAATGGAAATTGAAATTGTTTTGAATTGGGAAATTATAATTGAAATGGTTTGGTTTTGAAGCTGTTTTATTCTGTTTTTGCAAATTACTCTGTTATATAAACTATTTTTAAATACTTAAACTATTTTAATCTATTTTAAATCTACTTAACCCAAATTTAATTATTTTAAACTAATTTATCTATTTCAAATCCATTTTAAGATTTTAAGTATTTTTTTTAACTATTTTAATTATTTAAAACTACTTTTAAACTACTTAAAACTATTTTCTAAAATTCCAAACTGGTCAATAAGGTGAAATGTTTATGTTTAAATCTTGAATTTAAATACGAATTGGGTTAAATGAAGTTGCAACCTAAATTGAAATTCGAAATGATCTTGAAACCGAAATGAGATATTGAGGCGAAAATGATTTTTGAAACGGAATCTTACATTTGAAAAGATGCGATGATATTTGAAATGGATTTGATTTTTTTTGAAGCAAATATGATATTTTGATATCAATTATGAATTGATTTGAAATGTAAAAGAGCCAACGGTGTAATAATACGTAGTTATTAAAGAGACCGGGATCGGATATGGACATACTCTCTGTCGATACCGAACACCACTTTAATAACTATTATACGTGGAGTGTTGATCTAGAATGAAGTGGATGGTTTGATGAACGCATTGACTGAAGAAAGAGAACGATATTGGATGACCCCTGATATGACTAAAACAGGAGCCGCGCCGGGCCATTGAGGTTCGCCATCTCTAGCGGACACACTTCTTCGATACCATATCTATTACATTTGTGATTCGATTTGGGTGCACCCCTCGATTTGGGAGTGTTATTTCGCGGTGTTGGGGTAGCTGCTGGCTATGCTCAACATCAGTCCGGATCACGCAACTACTAGTATCCTAGTTGGTATCGCCTCATGTACCTTGTCATACTGATTATCCTATTCGCGACCACTGCGTTATGTTTTGTGTTATACCTATGGGGTACCCTCTGATAACCACCAGTTTACGGTGGGGCTTACGGTGCTGTATTGACTATGGCATTATAAAAATGTGTTAAGGGGATTATGGGAACCCTTAACGCTATTTTGATATTTTATTTTACTGATAGGCATTATCTACTTAGCGTACATTACTACATAGTAGATAGTTTAACGGATCCTTAAGAGATGGAAAATCCTGTAACATCTCTTGAGTTATTGCACGCACGTTGACACTGGATATGAGATGTCAAACCCCGTAAACATCTCTGACGCCGTTACACTCATATTTATTTACGATTGATTTAACTTTCATAAGGATATTTTAGTCCTGACTCGAGTGTTTTGTCTTTTCATTACGCTCGGGTCAGTCCTGAGTTTTTCAGATTTTTGAAGATCTATTCTGGAGGATGAAGACGAAGATTTGGTATACTATTACTATTATTACCCTTGCATCATGCTATCTGCTGCATTATTTTAATTGTTCTGTTGTATATGTATAACTCTGATAAATGTTGTATAAATAATTGTCAAAGTATAGTAAACAGCTTCATGAACTATTTATTTGACTATTATATTTTATCGTTCCGCTGCGAGATTCTATGTTGTTTCATTTCCTTTATTTCTCTTTCTTTTCTTTTCCTATTTACCCCAATAACCATCTGCCCTTTTGAATGGTTTGGAATCGGCATGTGTATTTGATCGTCGGTTTAAAAACTGTCCAAAAAGGCGGGTCGTTACACCCTTACTATTGCCTTTATTGGTTTGCAATAAATGATTGACAATTTAGCCATTAATATGTTAATTTTACTTCTTAATTACATAGTTAAACAGACATGATCAAGTGGTAATATTGCTTATTACATCAATATTTGAATATTACTTACCTTCTTTTGCAGCAAACTGAAAATTGCTCGATGTTCGTTGAACAATGGAAACTGCTGCTGATATAGATTGCAAATCAACTCATCATATGTAAGGTACATATTTAAAAAATATATTAAGTACACTTTAATAATTGAATAATGCTATGCTAAGAAATTCATGCAAAATTTTGATGCAACACAAGTATTGATATGTTTTCTTTTTGTGACAAATTTGATATATGTTGATTGATTTGCTTCATTTTATTTATTTATTTGCGTAGTAAGCTGTTAAATTTGGGTACTTTTAATTTAGTTGTTTTAGATAGTTAATCTATTTGGTGGTTTTAATTTTATTGAAACTATCTTTGGATCCATGCTAGAATTATGTTCTGTATTTCTTGTGACTTTGCTAGATTTAACAAGTTGTTTATGTCATTTTGAATTGATTTGGACACTATTTACACTAAAATCTCAACTGTTTAAGATTTTTTTCTTGGTTTACAACGGATTAACCATTGAAAATAAAAAATATTGTCTGTTACTTTGGAATTAAATTTATATATATATATATATATATATTAGTTAAATTTCGTTTATACTACAAAAATACATAATATTTCAGTGCAGCATGAGTTTATTTTGATGTTGAACCATTTGGGTTATAATAAGAAGACTGTGCAATATTTATGAATGGCAATTTACTGATTTTCAGCTGTACATCATCTTCTAACTAACCTTTGAAAAATATTACAATATTCCAGTTACCACACTCTGACTATTGCACTTTCACATTTTATCTATTTTACTAATCAAAATGCAAAATATCTTTTTTTCCCTTTTCCTATTTATCGTCACATGTACCCACCCTATTTTGCATCATGCATGCATATTTCTGTTATATTTGCTAACCACTTTAAATTGTCGATGCAAAAATCCTTGCTCTGTGCTGATAAGAATGACAAAATGCTTCGGCCAAATATCTTTTTATGACTTTCTGTATGTTTTAATCTTTTTCACTTGACTTATTCCACTGTCTACCATTTTTCTGTTTACTTACTTTCAAAATCGACGGTTTTTTCCTCTTCTCAAATATCCCAATGCACAATGTATTTTCAGCCCATATTTTACAAAAAATAGCAGTTAATCCCTGCGACTTATTCCAGGTTGAACATTTCTGTTTGTTTCCCGTTCAAACTCCAAAAAATCCCCTTCTTTTTCCCCCTTCACTGACTATGTACACAAATATCAACATTACTTAACCTCTGCATCCTCCTTCATTTGTTCACAAGTCTGCAAACTTGCTGCAACTACGTATTCCATCCCCTTCTTCCCTACTTACATAACCGCTTCAAATTTCATGTCTCCCCGGTTACGATGACACCGTCGTCCCTCGGTTTTTACCCACTGTTCCACAACACCTTTTTTTCCGATTACACCCACTTTACCTTGCCTTATTACCATGTTTACTCATCATTTACTCACTAACTCATTTTTTTCCACCTCCGATTGTCAACCAGATGGACTCTGAGCAACGCGAATACCATCGGTTGGCACAGCGAGCCCGATGGCAATGACTATCCAATGATGCAAGACAAGTTCAGTTGGCTAACCGTAGACAACAACGACGTGCACAACAACTTCTAACATTAGAATTGCAGCTACCATCTACAATACGTATGTGTTTTACTCTTTTCCATCTTGCTTTCCTTACAACTCTTTTCCTCCACCGTTACTAGGTCCGCCTTTCCCCTAGTTGTATTTCACCCTCAGCCCATAAACTCCTTGCATACATCTAGAATGGTCGTACCGCGTACATTTGTGAATTCTAAAATTTATTACGGACCCTATATAATTACTTTTTCCCCATTAATTTCTCAATCAACAAATTACAACTGTAGTACACAATGTGACGACGTATGCCGTCGACTGTGAAACATAAAATTTGATCGTCAAACAACTTTATTTGCGTCTCGACGGGGACAAAAAACAAAAATTGATATCATTCACCCTCATATATATACATGCATACATACATATACATATATATATATACACGTATATATATACACACATATGTATAGGTATGTATATATGTATATATATGTATATGTATATATATGTATATGTATATGTATGCAAACACATACGTATATGTGGTTGTATATATCCACATATATATGGAGTTATGCATATACATTTATATTTTCATCCACTTTGGTTTGGACCGTTGTCCACTTTGTTCCCCGTTCCTTCACCATCAAAATATGTATTTGACCTGTACATAACACTTAGTCTACACACACATATATATGCGTCTGTGTCTGTGTATATGGAAATGTGTGTACCCAGCGTTGACTGTTTCCAGTTCCAAACCACTATATTTGGACTGCTCTATGCTTTGTACATTGATTTTCGAAAATTTCATTCCATTTCCTTACTAACTCTGAATACCTACATTTTTCCACACATATAATTTTGACTATGTTACAAACAAACTAGATCACTTTCGTAAACTCATTTTTTTTTCTAGTACACTTTTAAATCCAACCTTCCCTTTTCCTTCACCCTTGCCATATGTACTTCACCTTTACATAACAGTTTGTATTCGTTGTACTGAACATGTCCAATTTGGTTTTGCATACATAATTACATAATTTATCTACGTTACCCTTTTACATACATGTGTACCAGCTTCACTCTTTTATACATTGCTCTTCACTTACCTCTTTTTGTACCTGTTAGTACAGCCTACCATTTACTGCTTTTTACTTTCCCCTTACTACATACACTCCATCCATACAACTATACTATTCAAAAAAATGATTAAAATTTTAACTGTTATAAACTACCAGTAAATTCCTCCTTCACATGGGCGACATATTTTTTTTACAAACCATACCAAAGTAACTCAATTCACAATACAGTTTACCCTTTCCGTAGTAACCACGGTATTTGTTGGACTATCTATTTCACAATTTGACACTCCATTGACCCTTCCTTTTTAATTACTTCCGTAACTTTCTCCACATTTTTCCACCCCACCTTCATCCTCCATTTGCAATATATGTTTTGTTTATCTCATAGTTGGTAATCCACCTTTAGGAACTGCACCATTTGAACATCAACAAGTTTTAGAACCTCTGCCCCATCTTCCCACCACTCACAACTACGGTCGAAACTTTATCGTAACGACCGCTCTTCGTCCTCACCTACTACCACAACCCACATGCTGCTCATTCTGTGTAGCCAAAAAGTATATGCTGAAACTTCGCAAAATTGTTGCTCCAATGGAAGTATTACCATATGTCGACCCACTGCTCTGCAGGAACTAACTAACTTATTTATGGATCAAGGCGAAGTTGGTACGCATTACAGAAAAAACACCAGAGATTAAATAATGCATTTGCTTTTACATCGATGGGTGCATAAATAGATCAAAACCTAGCAAATGTAACGACCGAAATTTATTCCTATCATGCTCAGGGTTCCATATATCATCGTATTGGAAGTTTTTTACCGACAGTTGAAAGTAGACCGAGATATCTACAACTTTATATCTACGACACAGACCACAAGATTCAAAATCGACAAATTGATAATGAGACATTGAGGTCGGATGTACTTCTTTGCTTACAACACATTCTAGATACCTACAACCCTTACGTATTCTGTAACGACCCGGAATTTTGGGCAATAACAATTTAATAATCTGTGTTAATAATTTAACTGGTTTGATAATTTTATTTATAATTTTAATTTAAAATTGGTTAATTTGATCTTTTAAAGGTTAATAAATATTTAATACCTTTTTAGCAATTTAAAATGTTTTTTTTCAAAAGCTAATCAAATTTTTATTCTATTTATAATATTTACATTTGATATATATTGTGAATAGGATATCTGCTGTTTTAATTAAAGATTAATTGTCAAATTGTAATTTATATATATATATATATATATATGTATATGTTATAATTTGAGTTGTTTGAAATTTAATTTTAATCTATTGATAATTTGAAGATATGTTTAATAATTGTATATGAATGGATATTGTAACTTAAAGCTTTGTTTAGGAATTTTATTTTCAAAAGTTAATTTAGTTTAATTTATTTGTTGTAAAAATATAAAATGGATATTTATTTTAATATGATAGTTTCTAAAGAAATTTATCAATGTTTTATTTTTGTTTTCTTTTAAAGTGTTTAAATTAAATGGTTAAGAATATATAAAGTTATAAATAAACTTTCTTTTTAAATATCTCTTGAACTAAGAATTGTTTGTAAAACATAAGCTATTTATAAAATAAAAGTTTATAAAGATTTCATACTTGCATATTTATTTAAAATTCAAAGGGCTTCTTATAAAATCATTTCACTAATGCATATAAATATTTCATAAATGCATATAATACTTTATGAGTACATATATAATTTAAATAACTTAATAAAATGGAATAACACATGTAAAACTATTAAGCTAATTATTATGACAAATGTAAATTCTTTAGACAAGTGGCATTATTCTCATTTTTATTTTTATTAAAGCGTTAAGAAGAAAATTTGTTTTCTTTCACAAACATTTATTTTTCTTGTCTTCATCTCTTAACTCTATTCAATTGCAACCATCAAATTCTTTCAAAAGCTGAAGAAAAAAAATTAAACAAAAGAAAAGAAAAAAAATCAAAACTGAAAGTAAAATCTGCAAACTTGAATGTTCTTCATATCAACAAATGATGATCAATCTGCAACAATTCAAGTCTACAATTTAGATGAAGAATCAACCTGCAACTCCAAAATTCTGCAAATTCAAAACTGGAATCAAGTTCAACATCAAATTTAAAAGCATGCAGATGAATTTTACAACAGCAATCAAGCAATTTTTCAAATTTAAGATTTCAAACCTGCTCTGCTTTGCAATAATATAAGTGAGTAAATTATATTTTAAAAACAGTTTTGATAATCTATGATTGGATGTTGCATGAAAACTTTTCAGTTTTTATTGAATTGGTATGAATATATGTGTGAAAGTATGTCTGTATGTATATTCTGTTCTCTGTGTTTCACAGACATATTTGCTTCAGAAATTCAAATCTCTAAAACAAATCAACTTCAAAATATAAATGGAAGTTGTTTGTTAATATTTAAGGATGATTTTAAAAATGGAGTTAGGATTTTTAGTTGAGTAAATTATTTTTAAAATGAGAATATACAGTAAGAATCATTTGCATGTCAAATTTTAATACTCATAATTCTGTAATTTGACTCCAGGAATGGGTTAATAAGTGGAAATGATGAATTTACGTTCCTAAATCAAAAAATTTAGTTAAGTGATTGCTGTGAAATCAAAGATGATGAGTTTTTGGGTATATTGCCAATTCATGGCCATCGACGAAGTGAACGGAGTCGAGACTTTGAATGAAGCAAGTTTTGATGGTAAGGATGTAGGGAAAAATACAATTTAATTTTTCCAATGGTTGAATCAATAGGATTTGGGACGAGTAGGGTTTTCTGGACTGTTTTTCTTTTGATGGGTTCGTCGATGTTGCATGCGGTGGAGGTGATCGAGTGTGATCGCGAGTGGAAGGATGGAAGCGTGATGGTACGGCGGTGCTTTGGAGGGGCTGCCGGAGTTTCTGGTGGCGAGTTCATCAGAGGCGTTGGGGGTTTTTGGATTAAGTTGTTCTGCAGTTTGGAGTGATGGAGTCGAATTTTAATTTGGCGAAGTTTATGGTGTTTCAGTTGGTCGTGGGGCACGACGTGGTCGCCGTCGACTTGGTGATGGCCAGAGGTAAGCTTGCCGACGTTGGAATTGGCGTGCAACGTGCACCGTGTTTTGGGTACATGGTTTTGGGTTCTGGGTGTTTGAAGCTTTGGGGAAGACATGAGAAACTCGAAGATGCTCTCGGGATATTCGCGTGATCAACTCGAAGGAGAAGGGGAGTTGAGTTGCTTCGGGGTTGATGCGAGGGGTTCGTGGGTTTGTACTCGGGTTTGGAGTGAGTGTTATCTGGTAATGGTAGTTGCAGTTTAACCTGAGTTAATTAAATTTAAAAATCAAGTATTATTATTTAAACAAGTTTTATAAAAGAGTTTAAAATGTAAAGTTTAAAATTGTTGTTTAAAAATTAAATGTTAATCAAACTTTTAAAGTTAAGTTGAAATTTTATTTATTTTATTTTACTTTAAATCTATTTAAAGTAATTTCATTTGGAAGTAAGTAAATTATAGTTTGGAGTTCGATTTAAAAGGATATTTAAAATTTAAATATTAAATCAAAGTTAAGATTAAAATGTTAAGTAATGATTCAAACTTAAGATTTCAAATTTATATTTGAAATAAATAAGATTAATTTGAATGTTATAAAGTATGGAAAAATTTTGAAATTTGTTTTTAAATTTTAAATAAGATTATCATTATGATTTTGAAAACTAAATAGGATAACTGGTTTAAAATGTTAAAATTTGATTTAATTCATTACAAGATAAATAAGGTTAATTTATCTTTAATTTGAATATTAAATTTGATTGTTAATAAGAAAAGTTTAATTAAGATTAATGTTCTCTTAATTAATTTAGGATTATGAAATTATAATAAGTTAATTAATTAATTGTTTAATTAATTTTAAATAATTAGTTAATTATTTATTTAATTTTTAATAATCACTTAATTATGAATTAATTGAGTGTAATTACTTAATGAAGTAATTAATGGTTAATAATTTAATGTAATTAAGAAGGTAATTACTTATGGAAGTAATTAAGTGGAAATGATTAATCACTTAATGTTATTAATTAAGAATTGATTAATATAATTGTTTGAAGTAAATTAATTATGAAGTAATTAATTAATTTAATGAATCAAGAATTATTTAATAATAGAATTAACTATTTGTTAATTAATTAATTAAGAGTTTAATTAAGATTTATTAATGGATGTAATTAGAGGTAATTACTTATGAAGTAATTAAGGATTAATTACTTAGTTAATATTAGTTAATTAACTAATGTGATTAATTAATTAAGGAATGAGATTAATTTAAGATTAATTACGAAGGTAATTAATTAAAAAGTAATTAATTAAGGATTTATTAAGTATTTAATTTAATATTAATTACTTAATGAGGTAATTAAAGATTAATTAATTGGATTAATTAATCAAGGATTAATATAATTAATTTAGAAGTAATTAATTAAGATAAGTAATTACAAATTGTTAATTACTGTTTAAGATTAAAGAGATGATTAATTATAAGTTAATTATTTAATTAATTAAAGGATTTATTAATTAATAAGGATAATTAGTTAATTAATGAATTAATCAAGGATGATTAATAAAAGTAATTAATTTAAGTGTGATTAATTAATTGTAATTAATTAATTAATTAATGATCATTAATTATTGTAATTAATGATAGTAATTAAGATTTAATTATTGAATATGGATAGGATAATTACTTGAATGTAATTAATATAATTAATCAAGGAAGATTAATTAGGAAAATCATTAGAGATGATTAATTTATTCTATATATTAATTAATGCAGAAGGATTATGGTAATCCAATTGATTAGGTGATAATCAATTCTGTTTTGGATGGTTGATTAATATGGATTGATTGATTAATATTGGTTAACTGATTGATATTGGATGATCAATATTTGGAAATTGGTATTGGATGATTGGTTGATAGTGGATGTTTAATTTTGGTTTGATACTGGATGATTTGGATATATATGTTAAGTGATATGTTGTTTGAGAAGATGAATATTGTTATGAATTATCTCTTATGATAATATGATTCATCTAATTGTTTATATCATCCTAAATATGAGTTAAACTGTTAAACCCTTAAGTACAGCTTGGACATTTAAAATGGCGTTTGGTTTCGGTGAGACCGGGATCGGGTTTCCATATTTGGATATCCGAAAACCACATGATTCCAATTAAACGTTAGGTCGTTAATCCAAGTGGAGCAAGTGAAGACTCGAGGTGTAAGGGCTATACGTCAGTATAACTCTGTGGGTGATTCCGTAATGAGTTTGACGGAATAGTGCTTATAGATTCGAGATGGAGAATCAGAGTGCAAGGGCTATGGTCGTTGACTCTGAGGGTGATTCCAATAGTGAGTGCAATGAGATAGTGCCTTCGGTTTCGTTCGAACCCAGAACGAACTTGTATGGATTGAATGCTTTCAGCACATAGTCAGGTGGACGATGAGCATTCTAAGATAATGTGTTCTATAAAGGTAATCATAACCTCAAGCCTCATCAACCAGGAATGGCTAAAACAGGGGAGGTGCAGCAAGGCTTCGTGGGTAGCTCCCACTGGAGAGCAAGATACATCCCTGTCTAGAGGTCCCTTTCTATTTCGGCTTAGTGTGTGGTTGGTCGCGCCAACTAAGGGGTAGTCTTGTTCGGGACTATTCAATAAGGAATGGTTCCGGCCTTGTGTTGTAGGGGATGAATGGAGTAATCCTCGGTACGGTGATCTAGGCCACGTACTGTGACGGACGGTACCCCAGTAGCCCTGCCATTGATGGAAACCCATTTTCCCTACGAGACCCTACGGTTTTGATTGTATTACCCACTTTTGTGGCTAGTAGCTGGAATTTAATCATGTAACAATTTCGGCTATTTTCTTATTTACTTGAAAACCCTAGACACTATTATAATATCACTGGATTTCCTATCAAATGTTTTGGTTAGCGTAAGGTAAAAACTTTTCCATGTTTATGTGTGGGAAGTCTTACGTGATACCTTTTATTTTCAAAGATTTTCTAAAGTTAAGCAATTTTAATCCGTTTACTCACACCAGACCCCTGTCTGACCCAAGTGTTTATTTTCTGTTTTATTAAACTCTTGGGTACTCATATTATGTATGAGTAGTCAAGTGATTCAGGTTAGCTTGACGAATTCTGGAGGAGTAATGGAGCAGGAGGCTTCGACGTGTAGTTATATATTTTGGTTCTGCTGTGTTTGGATATCTGTTTTCTTCCATTGTACTTGAGTTGTATGAATTAGACGGATGTTATAACTGTCTAATAAGTATTGTATAGTTGTGTACTCTGATGTATTGAGATACTATGTAATATTTTGTGTTAATTATTATATTTTATTCGTTCCGTTGTGATTTCTCTGATGTTGTTTGTGTTCTTCTTTCTCTTTCTTTTCTTCTTCTATCCCTTTCTTTCTTAAAGATGACGCAATTTTCTGGGAGCAGAAAGTCGGGTCGTCACATATTCATCTTCCGTCAACTTGGGCAACGTGAAGATATTGAAAATTGTAGAATTAAAATAAAGGAGATTACGATAAACCGACATCTTCACCACTTACCAACCGCGTCACAGGTAGCCGCGATAGTTGTAGGATACAAAGTAGGTGACTTGCATGGTAGGGATATCACTATTGAAACAAGAAGTGGAAATCTTCAACGAGTTCTAGATACAGCCGGAATTTATGACCCACTATAATATCCTCTGCTGCTCCCGTGTGGTGACCATGGGTGGGATTTGAACGTTCACGATAATGGAAACAACGACAATAGTTATGCATCTTACTACTCCCATCTTATGAAGTACAAATGCTACACTACCAATTGTCCATTTACTAATAAATTTTCATGTCCTATAAAAATAACTCCAGCTTTGCTTTTACCCCCACAACCATCCTTTGTTCTAAACATAAATACCACTATCTACCCAATGTAGAAATATATCAGTCAATATACAAATATTGACCACATCGTACTGTTACCTGTTATGTATTATTTCACTATTAATGTTGCATTCAAACATATTATTATCTCCTTAGATTCGACCAGCAGATGGATCACTTTTTGTGCTCGGTGGACGCCTATTTCAACAATATGCAGTTGACATGTTTGTCAAAATAGAAACCATGCGCCTCAGATAATATTGGTGTGAGAAAGGTTCTTCCTTCCTCTCACATTGTTAGTCCATATAATATGCACCAGCGATACCAAGATGCAATGACAGTAGTGCAGAGGTATGGAAAGCCTGATTTATTTATTACTGTAACATGTAATGCCAAATGGATTGAAATTATTAACGAACTCCTTCCCAGTCAACAACCACCCGATAGACCTAATTTAATGACCAGAATTTTTCGTGCTAAATTAGAACATATAAAACATGATTTGTTTGAGAAAGGCGTTTTAGGTAAGGTCATCGCCCATGTGCATGTAACTGAATTTCAAAAAAGAGGCCTACCACACTCGCATATTCTACTTATTTTAGGTGAAAATGATAAAATTAGTGATCCCGATGAATACGATGCTATAGTTAAAGCTGAAATTCCCAACGGGGATGTTGAACTTGATTTGTATACTTCCGTAATGAAACACATGATTCATCGTCCCTATAGCCGGGTCAACCTTACCACCGTTTTATGAGAAATGGCGTGTGTAAGAAAGGGTTTCCTAAACCTTTTTCTCCCATCACTTTACAAGGAAATGACTCATACCCAATTTACGGACGCCTCGATAATCAAAATTCATAGTCAAGCTGTTGAACATACAGTTGACAACCGTTGGGTAGTTCCTTATAATCCTACTTACTTCTGAAATATGATTGTCAAATAAATGTTGAAATTTTCTCCAGTATCAAATCCATAAAATATATTTACAAGCATGTGTACAAAGGACCAGATCGTGCGTCATTGCTATTTCTACTACACTATCTGATAATGATGACGAAATTTCCAAATTCAGTAATGCAAGTTGGGTCTGTGCTCCGGAGTCCTTATGTAGAATATTTAAATTCTCTCTTAATAATATTTCACCCTCCATTATTGATTTACAAATACATTTACCAAACAGACAACCCGTGCAGTTTTCGTCAACTAAACAGTTACAACATGTTCTGAATGATTAGGATAGGTCAGAAACCATGCTTACTGAATTCTTCCACACAAATGTTAACTATGCGGATGCATGACAATAATTTTATCATGAGTTCCCTGAGAAATATTGGTGGGACTATAAACAAAAGGATTGGATTCGTAGACGAAACAATCGTAGGGTAATAGGCAGAATGTACACGGTATCCCCTTAGAAGGCGATCGTTATTTTTTACGATTATTATTAACGCATGTTAAGGGACCATTATCCTTTAACCATTTACTTACCACTGGTGGAATATAGTATCATACGTTCAAAGAAGTGGCTGAGCATAGAGGTTTATTAGAAAATGATGATAGTATTAAGGAATGTTTAACAGATGCTTCAAACACATATATGCCTGCTGCACTACAAAGATTATTCGTAACAATTTTGGTATACTATGAACCAAGTCCTGTGAGACAGCTGTAGGAAGACTTCTCTCCACATTTAATTGAATATTATCAGCATACTTCCACTTCCACAGCAAACAATGCCCATTTACTCCTTCACTGTCTCTCTGATCTTAATGACCTACTAAACTAGTACAATAAATCGGTTTTTGATTACGACTTACCGCACGATACTCTCAATTACTCTACCGGTTATATCACTACAACCACTATGTTGCAAGAGCATTTGATTGAAATACCACAAGAAGACATAGAATCCATAAACAATTTCAACTTACAGCAAAAGGAGGCTTTTGATATGATAATGAATTCGGTATACTTGAAAACAAGCTCAATTTACTTCGTGAATGATCCAAGCGGAATCGGAAAATCTTACTTATATCAAGCAATTTTAGCTCACTCACGGGGTCCGGGACTTATTGCAAATGCAGTTGCCACTTCAGGTATTGCTTCTATAGCCTTACCCGGTGGTCGAACTGCACATTCTCGCTTTAAAATACCAATAAACCTTGATTCCTCCTCCACCTGTTATATTCCCAAACAATCCGATACAGCTAAACTACTACGTGCGTCCACTGTTATACTATGGGACGAAGCTACAATGGCTCATCGCCACACATTTGAGGTAGTGGACAAAACGTTAAGATATCTAAGCAATACCGATGAACCATTTAGTGGTAAAGTTGTCATTTTAGGAGGTGATTTATGTCAAGTTTTGCCCATCGTTAGTAAAGGTACCAGGGCTCAAACAGTTGACGCATGCATAGTAAGATCAGTTTTATGGTCGTCCGTTCATGTCATACACTTAAAAAAATATGCATGCTAGAAATGATACTCCAAACGCTGACTTTGTCTTACATGTTGGAAATGGGGACGAACCCTACGTACAAGATGACATGATCAAACTCCCAGATGATATTGTCATAAATTGGATTAACTCAAACTCCATTCAGTCTTTGATTAACTCTATTTTCTCTAATCTTGCTACCAGATTGTTCGATATGGATTACATAATGAATAGAGCCATATTAGAGCCAACAAATGAGACAGTTGACAAACTCAATACTAAAGTAATACACATGTTCCCAGGCATTGAGCAAATTTATTACTTCTTTGATTCAGTTGAAGACGATACGAATAATTTGTACAAACTAGAATTCTTGCATTCTCTCGCATCGGGTGGATTACCACCTCATAAACTAACTCTTAAAGTGGGATCTCCAATAATGCTTCTTAGGAATATTGACCCTAAAATTGGATTGTGTAATAGTGTTCGATTAATGTATCGTGTTTTCCCCAGAAATCTTATAAATGATGAAATTACAGTAGGCCACTTCCATGGTACGAGAGTATTTATCCCCCGCATACCACTAAAACCATCAGAAAATGTCTACATGCCTTTCACCCTAATTCGAAAACAACTCCCTGTTAAATTAGCTTTTGCAATAACAATTAACAAGTCCTAAGGCCTAACAATTCCAAACATTGGCATTTACCATTCACCGCATGTTTTCACTCATGATCAACTATGCGTAGCTTTGTCCCATGGTATCGGACGTCCAACAACAATGGTATTAGTACAAAATGGAAACATTAAAAGAAAAAAGTAACTTATACTAGAAATGTAGTTTACAAAGATGTTTTATTCACATGTACCGAAAACATGACTCATTCATCATCATAAAATAAATGCATTAATTTACTTTCTCTCTACTAGTAAACCTGCTTTTTTTTATTCTTTTTCCCGTATTACTAAAAAATGAGGACTGTCACTACAACGTTGTGTACGTCTCCCTCTTCAAAAGTTCCCTCCATTACCCATACGCGGGCAGTTCATTTTCCACTTTCCACCCATCTGTCTGCTAAGTTTCAGCTTCCACTTTACAGTTTGATCACCAGGTACATGCAAATCTGCTATGCATTTATTACTTCATTTCCTACTCTGTACTTACCATTTATTTTCACTTCATAATATATATACATGTGCAGTTAGGAATTGGGCGTCAAACATAAACTATATTACAATAAGCTAGAAAAATATAAATGAACATTGACACACATACTATCTAACTGCCTTTTTCACTTAGATTCTCCGATTTCTCCTCCACTCACTTTTGTTGACTATGAAATTATCATGCAAGAGCTATCTATTTTCATTGTCTTTCTTGCCACAGCCATTCGTACAACATATGCTTCAACACCGAAATCACAGCCATTTTATGAATGCAGCCATCAAACTACAAAAACCCCTTCTTACGCGTGCTCCGGACATACCAATTGTACCTGCTATCCTTTTTTGCTACATGCATTGTTTTTGTACCTTTCATTTATTCCTTTACTGTAGACAAATCTTTGCCTGCTACAATCATGAACATATGAATAAAGTAACATAAAGATTCATGTCTCTATCAGTAATCCTTCCGTTGTTTTCTTATTTTAGAGAAAGTAATCGATAATTAAGATTTTATAACTCATCTAATGTGTTCCCGGTTGATTTCGCGCAATGCATAGGCTTTATTATACAGATAATAATTTGATGCGTTTGATATCAACATCGTATAACCAGAAATTTACCTGACTTCATAAATCCATGCATCGTATATTTTTATGCAATCACATGGAAAAATTACTTATAAGCCACATGTTAGCATTACAACTACATTACATGACGACTTCTGCGAAAAAGACTTATCATAACGGCCCAAATACAAGGATCTAAATATACTCAATTGTACTTATTTTCTTCTCTCCTCCACAATGTATTTTTCATTGACTTTTAAGTTACACAACAAGAATTTGTTTGTCATGAAGTACACTTTAACAACGACTGGCTTCAATTATTCACGGATTCCACAATTTTATTTGATGCATGATTTTTCATTTTACTGTAAAAAATGTTTTGCTTACTGACTTTGTAAAATATGAGACTGAATTTTTTTCTTCTTTTTAACATCTCACGCGCATATAAACATACATCTGTTCACAGGCCTTCGTTAATTATCCAAGTCATGTTAATCTTTATTGTAAACACATATAACATAATTGATTACATTTTTCTTTCATCTACGAAACTTGGTTGACAATAATTAGTTTTTTCTACATAAAATGACTATACCTTAGTTATATGAATTGTCACATCGTTGCTTTACTAATATGGTACTGTATTCAGTATTTACTTTTTGCATTCCTTTACAAAAGTTTCTATGTGTTCAGTAGTCATAAATTTTTAGCCTACACAACTTTCACCTACTGTAACATATACAAACATACACTTTTTTACCTCGCAGTGGAAATCTGTACTTCACCTAAAAGACATTGCAACAGCCGTTAGTATAGAAAAACAGATGCACTCATTTGTTGATGCTAAGGTAGGAGTTTCAAACACGATCGAAAAACACACTGCTCCTGCTCCATCATAAGATGATACCGACTGGAACAACAACATTCCTCTTCCGCTATGACCGCTTACTGAAAAAACCGTGGAAATAAATGAGAAGTATTCTCACATTTCTGATGATGATGTATAAGTGCCTATAACTGCTGAACCGCAACTTCTTCCATACTGTTCTTACAACTATGACTGGGATACTTTTTTTACTCCTGAAGTGGTATGCTACAATACATGTACTTCTTCCTTCATTCCTACTGACATAAGTTCACATATATGCACACATATATATGTCTTTGTTTACTTATATATTCCTATATGTTTTTAAGTATTTACGTCCACTCCTCAGCCTCACTATCCTTAATCCTCTTATACCTATCATAATTTTTATTCCTCTTGAAGATTCAACAGTGTGATAAGATTGTGGATCATTTTCTAGCTGATCATTCGCGCTGGAGCTTGTACAACGTCCATGTTTTTTATATTTTTTGTCACCATTTCGTGTTTGCTTTTGTACCTTTGTTTGCTAATGCAGCATTATGTTTTTCCCTACATAAGCACTGTAAATTTTTTCATTCCTTTCTCAGAATTATGATTTTCTTTCCATTTTTCTGTTCCGCATTCTTCAACAAATTAGCTTTCAAATTTTATATGTTTGACCGCATCAGTCCTTTGTTGCCCGCACAAATCATCAACTTCATCAGTCATGTTGTCTCACACATATACACGTCATCCGTACACAACACAACATCGGCTGTCTATGTGAATATATACGTGTAATTTACTTTGGGCTTTTTATGAACTCACTTTAATGCAGACGTACAAGTGCACTTGCCTTCTCTGCTATGAGTACTGTTACCATTTATCTACCACCATATTCGATGCTACAGCTTTGTACTACACACTGCAACCAAAAATTTCCCACAAACCTGCTATACATCCCAACTGATAAGTTTTAATACGTCCTTGATTACGTTCAGTCACAACATGATTACCAACTCTGAAATTGAAGAAGGCATTTTACAAATTTCAAACAGACATCGCTAAACCTCTATTCATTGAACTCTCTTTCTTACAAGTTTATACAGGTAAAATAAAGATCGGTTTCATGCCGGAGAAAGATACCGGCTAATTTAACCATGGTAGTTTCCTTTCTTCATTCCCCCAATCGATTTTCGATAAGAAAAATGACAAAATATGCATACTGGACAATAAAATGAATTCGTAGGTTATATTTTTCCTCCACATTACACATTTCACATAGGTCTCTTCGCACCCTACCAAATTTACAATAACTTGCCTTACTTACGTCGAACGGATGTGCCTTCGTACTTGTGTATATATATGTATTTTCTATACACTATTTCACTATAACACTTATATATATATATATATATTTATGTAAATATGCATACATATGCAAAGATACATTTTTACTTTACTTATTTACCATTTTATGCATCATTTGTACATATACATTTACTTACATATGTTTTTCCATGATATAGATACACTTATATTTATACATATTTTATATACATTGCTTACGTATATTTTGTCGTTATATATATACACACATTTATACATATTTCACATATATTATTTCATATGGCATGCATTCATATACTTGTATATTTATATACTGAAGTATATATTATCAAACATCATAAAGCATGTGTGTGTATATAATATTTATGGATATTTTATCCTAATTTAAATGGTGGAGTTTATATACACATTTCTATAATACTTATCGTATCCAGGAATTTTAAAATTTTAAAATTAAACATAGTTTTTAATCAATATATATATATATATATATCCAGATATTTTAAATGTCAGAAAACTCATCCATTTGACTTGCAAAAATCAATATTTCAACAATTAAAATCAATTAATTTTCCCAATATCTGATGGCTAAAAATCCGGGTTGTTACATAAAGGTATGAATTTAGTCAGCGATTAATATAGGACAATTTAAATATAACGTTCGCACATCCCCTTAGCTGATGATATGTCAGTTTGGTAAAATTCATTGCTTATAGATATTTCGAAAAAATCTAGTTTCACATTTTCTTAAGCGGTATCTTTTAGTTGAAGGAGTTATGGGTATCCATAAAGGCATTTGTATAATTTGTTACATATATCCAACTCGATAACCAATCTTGTTCATAGTAAATGTGTCTAATTTGTATAATATTATTTTTTATATTGTGATATGATTAATTAAGTAACTAATTTAAAGTATATTAAATGGAAAACCCTTAAATGGTAAGTTATATGATTGAAATTACAATATGTTGTAATCATGATAAATTTATCACATCAAAATAACATATTATTTTAAATATTCCTAGTCAAGATGTTTCGAGAAAGAATATCGATTCATCCAATGAGATTAGAGTACGTAACACTCTCCAAATATTGGGTAGAATATTACTCATGGCTACTAGAGACACAAAGTGGTTATGTACAAATAATTATTCGATAATAATGAAATGACCCATTTTGAGAATTTCCCGTTGGTTAATTATGCCCAAGGCCAATAGGAGATGTTGAAGTGATGATGTTACATAATTTCCTTAAATCATGGCATGGAGCCTATCGAGCGACTATAGGTTGTTCTGTGTTGAAGCATTGGAAATCGAAACTATTTAATAGAAAATCTATCTCCTTTGTTGTAAGTGTTCAATGTCATGGTCAACTATAATCGTCTCAAAGTCGAAGTCTTTGGCCAGATACGGTTAATAATAAACGGTATTATTTAACTAATGATTTTATGTTCGGACTAGCCGAGTTGAATGTGGACGATATGTGAGTTTTGACCAAAACTCAATTCCACAAGTTCTAAAGTGATATAGTTTTGACGAAGATAATTTATGTAAATAATCACTACTATTAGGTACCACTTAAAATTGAAAATTAGATTTTACTAAAAGGATGTATAAGCGAGAAATTCGGCCAAACTGTCACACTACTAGTTAAGGTGACATGTGAACATTAATATTCGAATTGTTTGATATTATTCGCTTACTAAATTTACACCTTAGATTACATAAGTAATAATGAATTATTTATAAAACCACATGGTTTAATAATTTTGTAAAATATTATAAATTAATTAATTTTTTAGAAATGTTAATTTAATTTAATTTATTTGACGTTTTGGAGTTGTTTGCAATTATTTAAATGCATTTATAAAAGTTATATTTACATACATCGATATACAATATCAGTGTACCTTTAAGCAATCTCTTTATACAAAGTAATTATAAGGACCCTCTTGTGATTTATATGTTTGGTTCAGATTTGAATGTATTTCAAGCTCTTGTTGATGTTTAATCATGTATTTAGTTGAGGTAATCATGTATATAGCCTTATTGTTATTGTTTGTGAACTTATGGAATTTTCTAAAGGGTTTTTGGATTTAAAACCTTAGTTTTAGACATCCAAATGCTTTAAAATTGTTACATGATGTAAAATACATTATTTTGGAGATGGTTTTTTATTTTCATTTTTTTTGAGATTGTGTGAATTATTATGAATTTCGCAAGTTTAAACAATGGTTAATTACAAATTTAAATTATTTAAATTATGAGAGATTATTATTTTAACTCAAAATTTTATAAGTGATAAAAGATGGAATTTTTTATTTTTGGGAATTTTAGTGATTTTTCCAAAGTATTTTCGAATTATTATGAATTATTTTATGAAGGGAAGTTCTAATTAAAAGGTAATGAATTGCTAAGGTGTACATTATCGTTTTGGGATGGAAGAGGAGTTTTCTCTGTTTTTACTTGAAAGAATTTCTAAACTAATAGAATAACCAATAGAAATTCGACCCGTATCATGGTTTATAAAAAGTTATTATTTTAAAGGAAATAAATCTCTTTTTCCGCCACTTTTGAAAATGCCATTTAGAGGCATGATAGATATGTTATTTTAGACTTGCGATAGCTTGTGATAGTTATAAGTGCGATAACACTATACTTCGGCCTACAACAGCCTATTTTGAACTCGTGATAGCTTTCTCAAAGTAAAGGTGTGATAGCTTTAAACTTTACGTTTAGATAACCATGGATTCTTGTTTTAGGATAGCTTTGACTTCACATTTTATGATAGCTATTTGTGTTGATTCAATAGCTATTTTTGTTGATTTACGATAGCTATTTGTGCTAATTTATGACAACTATTTTTGTCGATTTTTGATAGCTATGTATATTTAGACTTATGATAGCTATGATATTTTGATTTACAATAGCAATGGTTTGGATGTTCAATAGCATAAGATTTTATACTTACGATAGCTTGATATTTTGAAGGAGTGATTGTTTTGTGTTTTTATACTTACGATAGCTAAGTATTTTAGAGGAACGATAGCTCTAGGTTTTTACACTTACGATAGCCAAATATTTTAAAGGTGCGATAACACATGTTTTAGAAGTGAGATAGCACTATGTTTTGAGAAGGGTGATAGTGTATTTAACATACATGATAGCTTTTGGAAAAGTAATGGATCGGACTGTTCCTTATAACAAAATATGATTACCAAAATATGGTTTCATTATTTTTTTATTTAAATGGAAAAAAATTTAAAGAAAGAAAGGATAAATTTTTAGCCTAATTTACTAAGATATTATGGATTACAAGTATTAATTATGTATAAGTACTTTGTGTATAAAACGGCTACATCCATGACTAGATCAAGATAAAAAATTAAGCATATAAAATCATAACTTATCACAAACAAATGTTCACATGATAGCCATTTTATACACAAATTATTTATGTACAAGTAATACTTTATTCCATAAAAACTTGGTAAAATTGGCTAAAACTTACCTTTCCTTTCTTTGAAATCTTTCCCATTTAATTAAATAATTTAACAAAACTATATTTTGTTATAAGGAAAAGTCATTTCTATCACTTTTCCAATAGTTATCATGTACATAAAATAGGCTATCACCCTTCTTAAAAGATACTGCTACCACAGTTCTAAAACATTTGCTATCACACCTTCAACATACTTAGCTATCATAAGTTTAAAATCCCCGAGATATCGATCCTCTGGAATACTTAGCCACAATAAGTCCAAAAACCCATAGCTATCACTGTATTAAAATCTTAGCCTACATAAGTGTAAAAACCTAGAGCAATCGCTCCTAAAATATACTTAGCTATTGTAAGTAAGAAAAACCCAAAGCTATTACTCCTTTAAAGTACTCAACTACCATAAGTATAAAATATAGTGCTAGCTCACATCAAAACAATAGTTATCATAAGTCAAAAATATTATAGCTATCATAAATCTAAAAATATGTAGGTATTGAAAATTAACACAAGTAGCAAATGAAAATCAACACAAATAGCTATCTAAGCCAAAACAAATAGCTATCATAAATCGAGAGTTCAAAGGTGTCCTAAACAAAAATCCACAGTTATCGTAAATGAAAATTTTAAAGCTATCAAGGATCAATAACTATCGAAGGTTTAAAAGAATAATTATAAAGGAACTGGCTTGGTCGACAACGGATGAAATGGACAGATTAAAAATAAAATCCTATTTGGATTGTAGTGGGCCTATGAAGTCTAATGGTTTATACTAGGTCCAATCTATTAATTCAATGAAATCATATTTTATTTAAACTTATATTACATTTATCAATTAATAATATCGACTAATGCAATTAAATGTCCATTTGGATTTGTCATATGTACATTCAGTAATATAACAACATAACAAAATGAAATATAAACATGTGCATAACAAAATATATATATATATATATATATTGGGATTTATAATTATTATATATATATATTATACTTACACATTCATATGACAATTTCATATGAATATTGGGAATATAAACTTATATATATAACAGAGTTAGATATGTTCAAATTAGGAGAATACGTGGTGAAAAAGGAAAGATGGAAATAAAATTTCCAATTAGGTCTTGATCTAATCAAATATGGATTAAAAGGAAACTGAATTAGTGTTATTTAGATTCCCTCTTTTACAAACACTAATAAGCAGTAAGTTCAATATCCATATGGAAATAGTTATATGCTTATTTGCAACAAAATATCTTAGCATTTAAAAAATGCAAATCCAAAACCATATATTCGACATGAAAACAAGATTAACTATTGTCACAATTAATATTTCGCTCAATAACATGATTAACTTTTGTTTTATACTTTTACATATACCCACATAAAAGATTGAAATTTAATATTTAAATTTCATGTACATATAATTGACTAAATAATAAGACATTGAATATATTAATTAAAAAATAAAATTAACTTAACTAGAAAACTCATTAAAACAAATGTAAATTTTATGACAACAATTTAAATCTACATTAACTAATAATTTCAGATCCAATAAACAATTTGAATGTAGAAAATAAATCAAACACAAGATTGATTACATAATTAAATAACAATACACGAGATTTTAGATTAGATTTAATAAGCGGCAGCCTATATACGCATATATGTGAATTTGGTCTGGGTTAGACATTATGAGTGAATAATATTAAATAGAGGAATTGAACCTAAAAAGTCTTGCATTTTGTAGCACTTTAATCAGAGATTTCTCCTCATCTCTCTTAGTAAAGTCACGTTCGACTTTGCAAGAGAAGAATGAACCACATAACTTTTATTTTATTAATGTTTTGAATTGATTTAGAATTGATAATTATCAAAAATCGCTCTAGGAATTTTCGACCATGGACGATGAGGAAGAGAGATAAGAAAAATGAAAACGTGGAAATAAAATAGGAGGGGTTTATTTTGATGGATGATTAGAAATCTTTCCTATTCTTCATTTAAAAACTTCCCCTTTTAATTGCTAATCAATTTTCAGTGAAACCAAATCACCTCCTAACATATGCATGAACGGCTAAGCATGTATTCCTACATCGATTAATTTTCCAAAAAGCCTATTAGGGTAATTAACTGCATTTAAAGCCCGTGTAAACGCATAGCGATATCGTATATCGATATATGTACATATAACTTTATATATACATCCAAATAATTACTATTAGCACCCAAACATACAATAAATTAATAATAATTAGTATTCCTTAAATATTAATTTAATTTAATTAATTAATAACATTTTATAAACTAATTAAATCATATAGATTTTTAGAGAATTCACAAATGAGGTTATGAGATCGGAGGTGTGAATTCAGTTAGTGAGTAATATTGTACAATTCGAATACTAGCGTTCACATGTCACCTTAGCAAGTGGTGTAACATTTTTGCTAAATCCATCGCTTATATATCTTTTTGGTAAAATCTAATTTCACATTTTCTTAAATGATACCTTTTAGTAATGATTATTACACACATTTTCTTCCTCAACATTATATCACTTTGGGATTTATGGAATTTGATTTGGGTCAAAATTCCAATATCATCTTAACTCTACTCAGTTATTTCGTAAACAAAGTCCTTTGTAATGACCCATAATTTTTGATAATTAAATTTATTAATTAAATAAGTTTTGGAATTTAATGTTGTGAAAAAATAAAAATGTAAGATTTAATAATGACAAAAATAACTAGAATGTAACTTTTATAATGTTAATTTAAGTAATGGATGACTATTTGAATGTAATCTCAAGTAATTGAAATAATTGGAAAGTTATAATTGGCTATAAATTGTAAATGAATAAAATAAACTAAATGTTACATTAATTGGTGAAATAATAGGTAATTAATTGTAATTGAATAAAATCAGTGTTGTGTAAGTAGTTATAACATTTGTTTGTAGATAATAAACTTATAAATGTGATTAAATTTTGAAAAGGGGAACAATTGTTATTTGTTACCAGTTTATTTAATCTGTTGAGTTAAATTGGAAATCAATTACAATTAAATATAATTAAATATTACGCTAATATGAGTTAAGACGATAACTGAAAATGTGAATGTAATTAAATGTATAGAAATGTCAATTATATTCATAAGATAATAATTGATTTAATAATAAGAGTGAAACCAAGATAAATGAATTTAGTGGGACTTTAAATTATAACTAATGTGAAAATAATCAAAAATTCAATATAATTGAAATATTGCAACTAATATGGTAAAAGATGAAATTAGAGAATATTAATGTAATAAGATGTAAACAATTGTTAACTATGCCCATAGAGTAATGATTGATAGAATAAAAAGATTGAAACCTAATTAAATCAATTTATTGAAATTAGTATATAATTAGTTGGAATTAAATGTAATTAAATATTGTGGTTAATGTAAGAAAAGGCATCAATTGTAGAAAATGATGATAACAAGATAGAAACATATGTTAATAATTTCGTATGGTATTAGTTGAATTAATAGTAGGAGTGTAAATTAAAATAAAAGAATAAAAAAATGAATAAGTTTAGTAAAGGAGTAAACATATGTTTATTTATTTGAAAAGTTCGGTAGTTGAAAGACTAATTGTAGAGACGAAAAACTATTATTCAGTAAGAAATGTATAATTAATGTTTGTATCCAATAGTGTATAATTATGTTTAAATTACTACTAGATAGGAAATAATTGTTCTACTTCACATTACGTTCATTTAGTCCATTTTGAAACTTGATGAATTGAAATTAATGTAATTGAAAATTTTCAATTAATAGGGGAGAGAATACTAAATTGTAAATTAATAGATGTAATTAAAAGTAGCTTAGTTTTGTGAAAATACAAGGAAAGTTAGATTTAATGAAAAGAACATTTACATCAAATAAAATGAATGTTTCATTTTTTGAATGTAGGTTTAATTTCATTAAAATAAACAATAGCATGATTGATTTTAAAAGAAGAAATATATGTTTATTTGAACTATGTTTTAGCTTACAGATTGTTTATAAGAATAGGAAAATAATCTATTCAGTTAGTTTTTTTTTGAAATGGTACTTTATATACAACAAATCATTGAAACAACATATCCCATGTCAAATAAACGTTCGAAAGCAAGTTTCGAACTTGTGACATCCTGCACCAAAGCCGAATCAATTAACCACTTGGACAAAGGTGCTTGTCTATTCAGTTAGTTATTTATTACTCTTGTGTATAAACAACAAATTTAGAAACGTGTTCAAATAAACAATTGTTATATTTTTCATTCATTTTAGTTGTCTGTTTTGAAATTTAACTTTATAAGTAATTACAATTAATGTAATTCAAATATTTCAATTAAAAGGAAAGAAAACGTTGATTGCAATTAATAGATTTAATAAAAAAATGCCCACTTTGTGTTAAACAAAAAGGGCATTTTAATGGAAATAAAAGATCATTTGGGAAAACCAAATTGAACGTTTTCATTTTTAAGGTAAGTATAATTTTTTTTATTATGCATAGATAAAAACCTAAAAGTGTACAAATTTGAATATTATTTGACTTAATGAAGTTTGTTTGGTTACGTTTCAAAAAAAAATTGTATTTCAAAAGGTTATGCGACGTACATGGTCCCTTCGTTTCTTTTGTTATTAATTATTGCATGAACGGTTTAAAATAGTTATCTTATTATTAATACTTGATCCGTTCATTTCTCCTTCTATTTAATACCTGAGCCTAGACTTTTAGATTGTAATTAATTCTTGCCACCTCATTTTCACGTATACAAAATTTTACCTTCCTTTGATTTGCAAACTTTTCCATTCCTACGTACATTTCCTTTTGCATTATTAATGCTTGAAGCTTTCAAAATAAAATTTGACATTCATTTTTGTCCCTCCACCTTCATTTCCTAA
Organism: Allium cepa; assembly: GCA_030765085.1. Taxonomy (NCBI): domain Eukaryota; kingdom Viridiplantae; phylum Streptophyta; class Magnoliopsida; order Asparagales; family Amaryllidaceae; genus Allium; species Allium cepa. The sequence continues at coordinate 116,650,349 of CM060932.1, forward strand.
TTATAAATTGTAATGATTCGAGATTTTCTTTTGTTAATTGTGAATATTTGAATGGTTTTGAAATATTGAAATTGAATTATAGATTGATTTTTGAATGTGAAAGGTTGGTTTTTATTTAATAAAATGGATTCAGAATTTATATATAGTGATTTATTGGATAATTTAATTATTGAATTTTATAATTTAATATTGGTTAAAATATTGTGTCTTGAGTTTTAAGCTTAATAAAAATTATATAAAGGCTTGTAAATTTGTATTAATAATAATGAAGACAATAAAAGTTAAAAAACTGAATTTAAAAGTGATTCATTTCGTTTTAAAAATATATCGTCAAACTTGATATTTAAAAAAAGCTTTCTAAAGCACAATCTCGGATTTCGAAGAAACTAGTTCCATTGGATCCCTAATAGTGTATTATTATCATATTTCAAATTTTGTAACGTTTGGAGTTATCGTATGGCCGTACGTGATAGACACGCACTGAAATTTATATCGAAAATTCAATATAATAACTGGGTCCAAAAAGCCATCTTCTCCATACGATCGAATTAGTACTCAAAACATTTTCCAATCCATTCAGAATAGGGGTATAACATTATAAATGCCTAGCGGCACGCTTCGTTAGGAGGTCAAGATTTTAAGTTGCCAAATCGATTCAGGGCCTTACGAGAAGTCGAGGTAGCGGGAGGAGGTCGCAGTGTCTTGGGTAGGCTCGTGCGAAGCAATGGAGTCTGGGTATCGGTTCGCCTGTTGAGTTCGATGTTGGATTTGTGAGGAAGTGGCGACATTGATGGCCGCAGTCGCATGTCAGGGGAGGCACGACATGTCATGGTGGAAAGGGAAGTCGACGTGGGCACGGCTTTGATGCGCGATGCTCTTGGAGGAGGGCAGAGGCAAACGAAGGGTGTGGCATCGAGTTGTGTGGATTTTGTCCAGGCGAGCTTGGGTGGTCCACGGCCGAGGCTATGATGGCGCGACATTTGCGTACAACAAGATGGTTGTCGTATCACTAACACGTGTGCTCATATTTGGGTTGAGGAGCAGGCTTTGTAGAGAAAGAAGGAGAGATGAGGGGGAAGAGGGTAGTCCAGGTTCTCAGTTTAACAGTGAGGTATAAATATAATTTCATTTTTTTCACAGAAAAAATATAATAGGTTAAGAAATATGTGTGTGTGTATATGCATATTTTTAACTTACTATTAAATTGTGTGTGTGTGTATATATATATCTTGAGGTAATTTAATCTTTTCTAACATTTTAATTTAAGGTTAAGTAAGTTAAAACTCTTAATTTAATTTGTTTATAAAAAATTTAACAATAAAATAAAATTTATAATTTTATTAACCCAATAGATTTAAATTTAAAATGAGAGTATTAAGGGTAGTTTAAAATCATGGAAAATGTTAATAAATTTGGAAATTTCATTTATAGGAGGTCCAGAATCAAATGAAACCAGCCGGGTTAATTCGTTGCTGGAATCGATGCAATAAAAGCGAAGGTGAGTTAGTCTCACTTACATTTGAATTACTGTAATAAATTTTAAATAGTTAAAATTTATTGTTGATTGGTTGGTACGATATATAATAGTGTGTATATATATTGGAGTGATTGGTATTCCCGCATTATATAGCAGATGAGACCCTATGTGCCCCGCATAATAGCGGATGACCCTATATATCACAATATCCCTATCGAAGTGGGATTGGTATTTTTATATTGTGCTAACATATGTGGATGCAGGAAAACAGGTTAGAGGGATCCAACTGGATTCCTAAAAAATGTTGAATTTATTTTCATATCAGTGATATATGAAATGTTGAATTCGACGATAGATTATGTTGAGAAATTAAATTTATTGGATGCTATGATATTGTTGGATATATTTTTGGTATTTTAAAAATAAATATTGAATTTTTAAAGGGAAATAAAGAGAATTTTTAAGTAAAATATTTACATTAAAGTTGGATAAATTTAAAAGAAATGAATTTGGGAAAATAAACGGTTTGATTCTAAAATTTGTACTTGATAATTTCTGAATGTGAGAAAAATATAATTTTAGAATATTTGTATGTAAGTATTTAAAGAATAGAACTTAAGCGATTTTATTGAAGCATAAAAGGAATTATTTTTAAAATCGAGATTTTAAATAGTTGGAAAAAAATAAAGAAGAGTTTTGAAAATAAAATGTGAGGTTGATACTCCATATTTAAATAAGATTTTAAAACAAATCAAAAGAAAGTGAATCTGAAACTTAGAGGGTTTTGAATATATTTGGATAAATCAAGAAATAAATTTTAAAGTGGAATTTAAATTCAGGGAAATCATTTTGAAAATCGATTATGTGTTTAAGACAGAATTTATAAGGGAAAATAAGACTATGGGACTTATAAACTGGGTTTATAAATAAAGTTAAATATATATCAGTGGATAAATTGAATTTATGAATTCACGATGGGAATTTATTAGGAGATGGTAATTCGTCTAAAAATAAATAGTAGTTTTATTCTTAAAAATGTGGGAAAGGAAATTTACGGAGTTGGAACGTAAATTTAAACTTGAGATAAATCGAGAAGGATTTATAAATGATTAGATAGGCTATATTGGTGTGGAAAGTATATTTTCCTAAAAAGCTAAGTATATTTTCAAAGAAAGATTTTTAAGTGTAAATTAGAAGCTTTAAAGATGTTTTAAAAGAATGTTTTTAGAAATTTATTATTTAGTTGTTCGAAAATTGTTTAAGTATTTATAAATTGAGTTAGCTATAGTGGTTAATTATTTTTAAGGGTTAAATTAGTATTACGATTTAAAAGGGAAAATTATTAGATATTTATATTTTATATAATAGCTTTATTTTAAAAGTAGTTTTTGGCTAAAGTTTTACTTGAAGAATTATTGTAGAATTTCATGAGTATTATTTTGAATAAAGAATTTAAGTAGCTTATTTTAAATATTTTAAGTGTATAGTTTGGGTAAATAATTTCAATTTTACCCGTGAATATGGTAATCCCAATTTCAGGCTGTTCTCTACATACTCAACAAAAATGAAAAATAAGGAAGAAGGATCACTCAAAATTCAGTCCCTTTCTAGTATAGGGCACATGTCTATTTATAAAGAACTCTAGCTCTTCGATTCGTGACATATGTCATCTGAATAGCAAATGGTTGATATTTGCTGACATGGCAAAAGCTTTGGTGATCAACATGTGATAGTAAGGACTATACATGGCAGCTGGGAATACGTTTGGATGTACTTTTCAACATTCAACAGCTTAGATTGCAAGCATGCAATTGTTCCTTTGTTCCTCAATGTGTGATAGCTCTTGTTAGGTTGATAGCAACCTGTGATAAACCCTTGAATTCAACATTTGATGGATTTATAAATTCAACCTACGATAGCTTTCTACTTCCGTCATGTGACAGTTTTAAAAAACACAGTACTCGATAGCATAGATTTATCTCAATCTTAGATAGTTTATGAAATCATCGTCCTATAGTTTATACATCTCAGCCTTCGAGAGTTGCTAGAATCATATGCAATAGCTCAAACACTTTAGCCTTCGATAGTTCCTGGAGTCAGCATGCGATAGCTCAAACATGTCAACCTTCGATAGCTCTTTGAATCAACATTCGATGGCCCTGAAGTATTAACCTTCGATGGATCTTTGGATCAACATCCAATAGCCTTGAAACATCATCCCTTGGTAACTTTTTGGTCAAATCACGATAGCCTTAAAATCATCAACTTTTGATAGCTTGTTTAGGCAACTTGAGATAGCTTTGAAATCATTAAACTTTGATAGCTTGTTCGGTCAACTTGCGATGGCTTCGAAACCTTCGACCTACAAAAGCTGTTTTAACCAACTTGTTATAGCTTTGAGACCGTCATCCTTTAATGTCTTGTTCTAGCCAACTTGCGATAGCTTTGAGACCATCATCCTTCAATAACTCGTTTTTTGGTTTTCATCTCTCGATAGCTTCTCCTTCTTTTAATCTACGATGGTTCATCCTCAACCTACAATTGCTAATACTTTTCGATATAATATTTGCCCCGTTTTATAATATCCTTTTATACTTTAATATAAAATTCCACTTCTTTAGCCCCCTTTTCAATTTAAACTCTTCATATTCTTGAATCTTTATATCCTGGTCATTCATTTTTCTATTACGATCTATGGCCGAGCTACTTTCCTTTTCCTCTTATAAATAGTTTTCTTTCTCGTTTTCTCTTTTGCTAGCTTCTAAAAATCAACCAGCCATTAATTTATTTAGTAAACTTTGATTTGTAAACACCCCCACCTATATACCATACTATCCAAGTGTAGTACAGAGTAATAATATCGAATAATATAGAGAATAAGGTGATATGGGGTACATACATGAATACTCCCTTGGGATAACACTGGTATGCATTTAAACATCAAATAAATAGCTCACATATACGTATACAGTGTCGGCACAAAGCAATAAATGTGTGTGCCTCCGTGACAGAACAATACACAATATACAGTAAATATTAGAGATCACAGAGTCAATCACAACAATAATATATAATGCAAAAGTATACAAGATCCGCCCAATATAAATTACAAGGTCATGTATAAAGGAAATTATATAATACTCAGATGATATACAACAATATAATATACTAGTCTCCTCTAAGTTCAAATAACACAAGCTGATCTTTATGTCCCTGTACCTAAAATGTCTTGGACTGACCCAAGTATTATTTATATAACACACGGGTTAGACTAAAACCATAGGTTATACACATATATAAATGAAAAGTATGTGCATGAAATGATACAACCACATCATTATATCAACACATCAATAATATTGAAGACATCAATCAATGAGCGCACAAAAATGTCACTCATATAAAACAACATCGAATATTATCTAATTTAAACAATAAAATATTGGTGAATCATCTATATCTACAATCGTCATGATAGTCCAGAAATCATCAAGTGTAATTAGGCTAGAATTCAACATTGCTTGAATATATCTCTCAATCCTAATCATAAAAGCATCATTATCAACATATAGAATAGGATAGGCTGCCTATTGGTATAATAAAAGATATGAGAATCTTCTATACTCTGAATGCCAACACCTATCTAGATATAATCTCATCTCCTTATATATAAATAAATCAAAATATAACATGATAGGAGTAACTACATGATAGGAAATAAGTCCTCAGTAGAGTCATATATTCAACAATATGCGAGTCGCGTAACCCTGGGTCGCCTGGCCCTTAACTATACTTAGGTAAGGTATATCAATAGTATATACCAATCTACTACTTTGTTACAACTAAAAGGGAGACTGATGGTCGTCCACCCACTCTAGGTACCCATGGTTATCTAACCGGATCTTCTCCTACAGTCTTTAGTTACCTCGACGAACATCGTGACACATATCCACCAGTGGCTCATCGATGCATAGTCTTTTTGTCACGATCCTCCTTTGCCCCTATAGATAACTGACTGCTGGCATATGCGACATAACAAAAGGGCAATAGGGCACTGCCCTATAGATTACGTAACCCAAAAACTGTGATATGGGGCACCTAACCAAAATCATGTGATGCACATCAAATAAAATATTCAACAACAGCATTGTAGATTTGGGCGCGACCCCAAGATCAGGCCGCTTGGGAGGATTTAAGCCATATGGTCCTCTCCGACGCCAATAATAGAACTACATCTTGATAGTAGCACACCTACCCTACTTGCACCTTTGAGCATCACCTCATGTAAGTACAATCTTATAATACTATTCCCATGACATGAGTCCCATCTACTTACAATGAATAACCAAATAAATATCACAATAGCATCTCATACCACTACTTGATACTCAAACGTTTATTCACTTCTTATAAACTACACTCAAACTCCAAATATTCTACATAATGAGTCCAAAGAATAACCGTAGAAATATTACCGAATGCCCCATCCCAAATGACAATATAACCTTGTTTATTCCGATTCCTCGTAATACAGAATTAGAACCATCATGAACAAAAATATCCCAAAAATTGGAATACAGTTAATCCATGCCAATGGATGTCATCACCGTATCATATCTAACACTAACTAAATCAATATCAATGGTGAATCATATGTAACGATCTCGGTATTAAGTCGAATTTAAATTGGTAATTAAAATAAATTTTTGGGTTAAATTGTGAATTTAATGGTGAATTAATTCAAATTTTTCCAAATTTAATAAGGATATGTGTTGTTATTTATATATATGTATATAAATGGATTTTTAATTTCTAATTGGATATTTAGAAAACATATATTTTGAATAACATATTAATTATAAAATTGATTGTGGATTAATTTGAAAATTTTGAATAAATATATTTATGAATATATATAGATTGAAAGTTAAATTGTAAATAAAATTTTGATTTTCGAAAATTAAAAATGTAAATATTTATAAATAAATTGGATTCATTATAGAAATTAAGTTTTTAAATATTTTCCTTAAAATATTATACAAGATTAAATAATAGAAAATGTATAAATATAAAATTTCATTCATTTAAAAAGAATAATAACTTGAATTTAAAATGAGCTTTAATAAAAGTTTTAAAATATACATATGTTTTGGAAAAATAATAAGAAAACATATATATGAATAAAATTGGTTTGTAAATCTATAAGTATGATTTAATTAAATATTTAAAATGCTTTTAAATATAGTAGTTTAAGTTAACATGAGATAAACATATTAAAATATAAAGATAAATATGGTTTGTATGTATGTATATACACATAGAATTAATAAAATGATTTAAAATCACTTTTCTTTCATACTTAAAATAAATTTAGTTTGTGCATATAAATTTAAAATTGTATATGTTAATATTTAAAACTAAATCTATAAATTTATTAAAGTAAAGGTTTAAACCATAATTTATAAATAAATTAGGGAAGAGGGTTTAAACATAAATTAAAGAGTTATGACAAATTTTAAAACATGAAGTACAAAAATAAAACAAGTGTACACAAGATAACATAATAATTAAACAAGTGTCAAAATGAATTATTGAATATATATAGAAAAAGTTTTCTTTTCTTTTCTTCATTTGAAATCACAAAACAAAGCTTCAGATCAGTTTTTTTTAAAAACTTCTCAGATCAAAATCAAAATTAGAAAATGAAATGCAAAAAAAAAAAATCTGAGAAAACAACAAACCAGAAAGAAATCAAAGGTAAAACCAAGAAGCAACTCAACAAGTCAGAAAGAAAAATAAAGATCAAAGCTCAAATTCAATCTTCCAGATCAAAAATCCAAAGCAGTTTCAAATTTCAAGTTCCAGGCTCTGTTCATCATGACAAGCTTTGTTCTCTCCTTCCATACTTCCAATGTGAGCAAACGTCACCTTTTTTATTTTGAAATGCCTGTGGTGATGAGTGAAAAAGATGATATGGAAATGCTTTGTGTGGTTGTAGATATGCATTTTTGTTTGGATATACAAATGTATGGATTCTTGTCTGTGTATCTGCATAGGCATACCTCTGTTGTTTAACAGACTTAAGAATTTCTTAAAAATAATTCCTAACTCCTCATCCAAATAATGGTGAAATGTGATGTTTAAAAGGAATCGACTGCAATGATGTATTACAAATTTTAAAAATAAAAACAAGTAAGATTATTAAGTAATTTATTTGGAAATTAAATTCACGGCGGAAAGGAATCAAAACATGTTGAAAATCAATTATGTAGATTGCAAGTCCCTAATTCACGATCGGATTCATTCCTGAATTTAATGGTTTTTGGAAAAAGTTTTATGATTTTTAGTTCAAAATTAGAAGAGAAATCAACGATGGTCAGAAATTGGGTTTTTCGATGAATTCTGGTGGTCGCAAGGTTCTAAGACCTTGGGGTGGTGGCTGGAGGAAGATCATAGGTTGGTGGTTAGAGGAAAAATGGTCGTTGAGTTGCTCGTAGGCTGCGGGGGTTGAACGTTGACGAACTAGTGTTTTAGAACCCAAAATGGTCGAGGTCGTAATTTTCTTTGTCATGGTGTCTCTAGGTGATCGAGCTTCACTAGAGATTGGGAGATGGTAGCGGGAAGGCCAGTGAGGGTGTGGACGGAGTTTGGGAAGGACCGGTGGGCGGTGTCGGTGGTTCAAGGAGGTTTTTAGGCGAGGTTTTGTTCAAGTTTTGGCCAGAGAAGCTCGAATTCAATTTGGGCCTTGTGATGATGAATTGATGGTCGGAATCGATTGTAGGGTCGATCATTGACGTGGGGGAGGTATCGGTGATGGTCGGTGGTTGGTGGGTCGACCGTGCACGTGCACGAGACCGCTTTTGTGTCTGGTCTTGTTAGATGGAATCAGGGAAGAAAGAGGTACTCAGGAAAATCTCGAGTCTGGTTGCGTGAGAGGCTCGAAGTCGAGGAGTTGAAGAAATACACGGGGCTTAACTCGGGAAAAAATGGGTTTGGCTCGAGTTTCTGGGTTGTGTTTAAGTAACCCGATTTTTAATAAAAGTAAAATTAAATTTCGAGTATTAATAAGTGTTGAAAGGATATAGATCAGGTTTTTGTTTTTAAAGTAAACCTATTAGCAAGGTTTTAAAAACAAATTTAAAGGTTTGTTTAAAATTTATTGATATGGTTTTGCAATAATTTTATCAAGATGATTAAATAAATTTCCGAGTATTTTCAAATATAATGAAATAGTGAAGTCAAGAGATGTTCAACCAAAGCTTCTCAAGAAATTTTGTATTAAATAAATGATAAGCTTTTAATTAAATTAAATAATTAAGTGAGAGTTGAGATAAATGATTTATCTTAAATATTTGTGGTCTTATTAATAAAAGTAATTAAGTGTAATTACTTAATGATTCTAAGATAATCAATTTATGAGATAAATTAAAAGAAAGTTAATTAATGTGATTAATTAAGATAAAACGTTTTATCTTTTAAAATTAATGATTCATTGATAAAAGTGGTTAAAGAGTTTATTACTTAATTAATTAAAGGATAATTAATTTATGGGATTAACTGATTAATGTAATTAATTAAAGGTTAACTAAGTAATTAGTTAATACGATTAATTAAAAGTAATTAAGGTTAATTACTTGATAATTAAAGGATAATTAAAGATTAATAAATTAATGTAATAAATTAATTAAAGCAATAAATTTGAAAATAATTAATTAATTTGAGGATAATTAATTAATTAAAGGTTAATTAATTAATGAAAGTGATTAGGATAATTACTTATTATAATTAATTAAGGATAATTAATTAAATGGTAATTAATTAAGGGTTAATTAATGTAATTAATTAAGGATAAATAATTAGGGGTTAATTATTTAATGATTAAAGGTTGATTAATTTATTAATTAAAGTTGATTAATTAATTTATTAAAGGTTAAGTAATAAATGATTAAAGATTTATTAATGATTAAGGTTTGTAATTAATTAATATTAATTAACCGGGATTAGTAGTTTATACGTAAGTAATTAATCTGATATAAATTAATCAGATGATTAATTAATCTTACTTATGGATGTTTGGATTCTAATGAATGTTGAATTGTTTGATATCTTTGATGTGTGATGCTCTGTTTTGATTCGAGCTGTGATGAATGTAATTATCTGTAATGAATGTAATTTATTTATCTCTGATAAATTTATTTTATCTATGAATCTGTGAATGAAGATAATCGTTATAGATTATACCACTTATAGATATTGATATGATTGAATTTGTGACGATTGATGTTGTTGTACTATTGTGTAAAACCCCTAGACTACACCATACACACACAAATATGGATTTCACGGGAAATCGGTTAAGTCACGGATATTTTGAAATTAAATATATTTGTTTTAAAGTTGAATTTTGAATTCAAATGGTTTTGGAAAAGGAATTGAATTGAATATGGAAAGCTTTTGGAAAGAAAATTTTATAGTTGAAATTTAGTTTGAATATAATATATCTGATTTGAGTTTTGAAATTGTTTTGGAAATTATGGTTTGAAAAGTGGTAATAAAATTATATAATATATATGGATTTTAAAACCATCTTTAAAGTATTTTAAAAAGTATTATTTTTGGAATTTAAACTTAACCTAAGTTTATACTTAAAAAGATATAACTTGTGCATATTTGATTGGATTTTTCCGAAACGAAAACTCTTTGTTTTCAAATAATAATGGCTTTCAGATAAAGGAAGGATTTCCAATTGAAAAGATTTCAAATTTGAAATGAATTGTTTTGAAAGCTATAATTGAATCTTTGTGAAAGGTTTGTGGACTTTGTTTCCAAATTGAAGGGGACCTTAAAGGTGTATCTTTTGTATAAAAGATTTGAAATGAAATTGTTTTGAAAAGCTATGAATTAATCTTTGTGAAAGATTGATGAACTTTATGAAGTGAATCATTTTGTTTAAAGATTTGAAAATGGTAATTTGGTTAAACCATTTGAAAGAAATGTTTGGATAATAAGTTGTGACTTAACTAAGATCCCAATATCCATATGCTTTGTAAATTAAGCGCACTATTCGGTTTAGCCGATAGAGGGCTTTATGTCATATAACACATTACAAATAGTGATACGACGTAATGAATATCATTTGAAGACCGGTGGTGAAGGCCGGGTATTTTCGAGAACGAAAGGATTACCCGTCGAATGTCTCTGCATCGAATAGCGCCCGGTATAGAGATATCCATCTGTGATGGGGAGTCCGATCGGGATTGCCAATAACCGGATTTGTAAGGGCTTCTTTGTGAAGTGTCTTCGGTTCTGTTCGATCCCGGAACAGACTTGTATGGATGTATGTCCGACGTTACACTTTGAGATGTAAAGCTGTTTTCTATCAAATACATTTCTGTTTGGTGGTGGAGAATTTATTCTCTTAGGTTAACACCCTTTTCTGAGACGTACGAGCTCAAAGGTTATGTAGTTGATGATTATTGGTGATACATTCCCAATTTGGTAATGTGGCATACGAAGTGTTGCTGATCATTTGTTGAACGAAGCATGACTTTTGTGAAAAGCGTAGCTTTGTGGACGAGACTTCGTCGGGCCTCACAACCCAAAAATGATCGAAACAGGAATGCTGCGGCAAGGTTTTTAGGGGTTGTTCCCCTAGGGTATGTGCATTTCCTTATGGATAAAAAGTTGTATCATGGTATGGAGCCTAGATATTTAACTGTTTGGTTGTTGCTATTTGTTGGTGAATCCCGAGATAAAGCTCGGTAATGACCGGGGACGGCTTACTTGTAGGTGTTACCTAGTCACAGAGGTAACCCGGCCTTGTGTTGGTAGGGAACCGATTTGGTTCTTGGGGGCGTACCTCTAGAGGTGTTCCATTTGGTGAGGAAGTTCCTTAGCCTGACCATTGTTGGAAATCCAATCATTCAGTACGAGCCCTTTACGATTTCAATTGCATAACCTGCCATTCTTAAATGGTAGCTATAGCAAGCATAATATAATGGTACATATGCTGGCTAAGATTAATATTATATTTTTGAAATGTTTTCCACTATGGACTAATAATAATATCAAAAGGATTTTGCGTAGTAAGGATGTTTGATAATCATAAGGAGAAATCTCCCCAAAGTGTGCGATTGTATTGTTTGTGCGTCGGGAGGCCTTATGGTAGTTTCATTTTCCAAAAAGCATTGCATATTTCTTTTAAATCCTTTTGTTTTCTTTTATTAAATATTAATTGTTTTTGTTTGCTCACACCAGTCCCATGGCTGACATAGAGTTTAGTGTTCCCTATCTGAACTATGGGTGCCCACAATTTTCCATACGGGCAGTCTAGAGTTAGATTTTTCAGATAGTTAGATAATAGATGTAGATTCGATATCTTTCGAAGTCTCCGGTTTGGTAGCACTTGGAAATCTTCTTCAGTCATTGGAGTTTGGTGATCGCATTCATGATTGACCTTGCTTAATGCAATGTGATGATGGTGGTTCGAGCTTGTGGCTTGGATATAACTGCTTTGGATTGGAGATGGAGTTGCAGATATTGGAGTTCTCACTTGGTGGTTCAAGTTCAAGTTATTTATTCCGCTATAGCATTGCATTGGTGCTCTGAAATATATTGGGCAGTGTTGTATCATATTTGGATATCGTATTCATTGGAGATATATGATATATTATTCATTTTCCTCCGCTGTGTTATTGTACTTAATGTGTTATGAGCTTTGGCACGAATTAGGTTTCAACATTTGAAATGCGGCATTCGAGTACGAGTGAAGTACGGGTGTCGATTTTCAAAGGCTGAAATTCGGGTCGTGACATGATACATAATATCAAAATTAGTATAGGGAAAATGACAAATTAGAAAATGTAGAAATCATACATAAAAATTCCAATTTATTTCAGAAATGAAATAATAATAAGTTCAATAAAAAAATTCTTTAAATAATTAAATTTAAATCAAACAATTAAATATGCATAAAGCATACTTTTATAATCTATAAATAATGATATAAATTATAAGGTAAATTTTAAAGTACTTAAAATATTAGTTAGAAAATTATTTCTTATTTCCCAGAGTTTAACTAATTTTCAAATTATTATTTAAAATGAATTATCGACTTCTTTCCAATAAATTAATAAATTTAAATTAAACTTCATAAATCAATTTTTATATTCCAAAATCAATGATACTCTTTTAAAATATATCGTATATAGAATAGTGCTTTAATTTTTTTTGTATAATTGAACAATAAAGATTTAAATACCAAAATTCATTTCCAAATCTTTAATTATATATTTTAAAACATTCAAAATCACCTAACTAATCAAGTATCATTTATAGAAATCTTTTCATAAATTTCATTTAATCAAATATTACTTAAATAAATATACAAACTTCAGAATTAATTTCTTTTTATTTCAAAACATAGATTACCATTTAAAACTTCACTTTACACTCAAATCATTGAAAACTAACATTAAATCACTTAATAACATTTAAAATAATTCAAAATCTTCCATAATTGCAAAAAATTTCAATTAAATTCATAATTTGCAGAATATGTTTTACTTATACAACAATAGAATTTTATCCAAAATTATTATTATTACTCTTTATAATCACTTATATGCACTTTAGAAATCATTTCATATTTTCTAGATAATACGTGAATTTCTAAATAATGATGTCAAAACCATTGTTAGATTTAAAATATATATAAATAAATATAATAGTGATTTTTAAAGGGTTTTATGATCCAAAGGAAAACTATAGCTATGTTTATAATTAAAAATATATTTGTAAATTTGAAATAGCTAAATTGAATAGAATTTAATAAAATATTAATAAAAATATTTTTAATAAATATTTGAAACCTAAAATAATGTTTCAAAGCTTTTCACTTATCTTTTAAAACAAGAAAGAATTAAATATCTATATATGAAATTATGGAGTAAAATCACTCCACAAACATATTAACAAACACCACTATAAATACGTCGCATCTCCCGCGAGTTTCGTCAAACTCTATCATACATAAAATTTACACATCGATATATAAATAAATATTTATTTCAATTCGCAAATGGAAAGAGTTCCATTTGTAAATTGACACTTCTTACACAATATCAATTTCTTACAAAATCAACACCTAACAATCCAAACAGCAAACAATCCAACCGAACTACTCAATATACAATTTAATTGGATATATATAAATTGCAAAGAATAAAGATATATTTATGAGTTACGACTCATCGAATAAACGAATGCCAGAATAGAACTTAGCTTCATACGATTTTCTTTCCATCGTGTACCCAAATCCCTAGTATGATGATCCTCATATGTGACGACCCAAACTCGATGTCCGATAAACGACATCAAATTCGCATCGCCGGAGCTTATAACAACAATTAGATGAATATAAAATAGCGGAACAGAATCAATACAATAAATATCATCACAGTTACAATATCAACCTAATATCCATACTACAACAGAGTATATAATACATACACCACAACTCCAAATACAACATCATGATAATATAACAGTGATTATATATTCAAAAGTCCTCAAATGAAAAAGGTGATAACGAACTCCCAAAAGCTAAACACCTGAAATCTCCAAAAGCTCCTAAGATATCCCCAAGATAAGAGCTCCAAAATACTGCTACTCCAAAATACAGAAACCTGCTACTAGGCTGCCCGTGTGGAAATAATGGGCACCCAGAGTTTAGGAAAGAAAACAATAAACTCCCGATCAGTCATGGGACTGGTATGAGTAAACAAAAAACAACAGTTATTTTTAAAGAACTAAATTTATAAAAGAATTTTTTTGGTATGCTTTTAAAAATGGGACTACCATAAGACCTCCCGCCACACACACAATGCAAACGCAGAATTGAAGGAGATTTCTTCTTATGATAGTTAAATATGCTTGATACGAGAAAAGAATTCTTTGATATTATTACTAGTGCATAGTGATATAAATCATTTCAAAAATAGAATATAAATCTTAGCCAACATACGACCATTATCGTATGCCTACTATAGCTACCATCTAAACGGCGGGGCGCCACCATAAGTAAATGGCAGGTTCTACAACAAAAACCGTACAGGGTTCCGTATTGGGAATTGGATTTCCAACAATGGTCAGGCTAAGGAACTTCCTAGGCCACATGGGTACGCCTCTGAAGGGACGACCCGAGAACCTAACCGGATCTCTGCCAACACAAGGCCAGGTTACCCCTAACTGGGTAACTACTGACACGAGTATGCCATCTCCCGGTTGTAACCAACCTTTAACCGGGGCCTCAGCAACAAATCACAAAGTAATACATATATATATATATATCTGCGATATCAACATAAGTTAAGTATCTGGGCTCCATACCATGATACCACTTCTATCCAGAAGGAAATGCACATACCCTAAGGGGTGCTGCCCCCAATAACCTTACTGCATCTTTCCTGTTTCGACCATTTCGGGGTGTGAGGTTCGACGAAGTCTCGTCCACAAAGCTGCGCTTTTCACAAAGCCATGCTTCGATCAACAAATGATCAGCAGCACTCAGCATGCCACATTACCAAATTGGAAATATATCGCTGATAACCTTCAACTACATAACCTCTAAGGGTGTTAAGCTAAGAGAATAAATTCTCCGCCACCAACGAAAATATATTTGAAATAAATCTGCTATATATCTCAATTTGTAATGTCAGACATACAGTCCATACAAGTCTGTTCTAGATTCGAACAGAACCGAAGGCACTTCCAAAGAAGTCCTTGCAATCTAGACATCCACAATCCCGATCGGACTTCCTATCACATAGGAAATCTATATACCGTAGCTACTCGGTGCAGAGACAATCGATAGGTCATCCTATCGCTCTCGCAAATACCAGGTCTTCAACACCGGTCTTCAAATGCTATCCATAACGTCGAATCACATATTCGAAATGGGTTATACGACACAAAGGTCCTTTCCCGGCTAATTCGAATAGTGAGTGTCAAAATTTAAAACATGTGGATGTCATTCACAAATATTCACAGGTTCGATGTGGGCTTCGGATAACCAACTGAAATCCGATTCCCTGTCACATCGAAGTCTAAATGCCATTTTACGGGCAACAGGGTTTTCACATCAATGCAGAACACACATCAATACAGAACAAATCATAATCACAGTGCAATACATGGCGAACTACATCATACAGCATTCCCAACAGAATAGGAATATCAACATTCGTGCATAGTCATAGGTAATTTATCTTCAAATGTGGTTTAAATAAATTTACCACAAGATTTTTTTTTTAAATCAACGATGAGAATTTGGATAAATAAATTAAATCCTAATTTACGCGATTTATCGTTTCAAAATTTGTTATTTAATTTAACTGCTAATTTTCTTGATTAATCAACTTAAATTTATTTGAATAACAAATTCTCAATTACAATTTAATTTGAACACTTAATTGTTTATTAAATCAATTTTTTTTATTTACAAATTTTAAATCATTCTAAATTTCTTTTCAAAACTATTATAAAAAATGTTTACTTTAATCATCATTTGAAAATCTGGTTTACATTTTCAAAACTTATTTATTGTTACATTGAAATTTTAATGCAAATAAATTTTAAATGCTTGTTTTAAGATTTAAACATTTAATTATAAATAATTTTTTTTACTACTCATTTATTCGATCTTTAAAATTTCAAATCTCAAGTTGCTTCACAGCCTCTTAGTCATCTTGCCTCGATTTAAATCAAAGCTTGTATTTAGCATTTACTCAAACTGTTTATATTAAAAATTGTTGGCCTCTCAGCATTTAACTAAAACCCAAATAAACAATGCTTCCCGCTCGAGCCAAACCCGTGTCCTCTTCTCTTCCTCCCCGTGTTCTCTTCTCTTCCCAGTTTCTTTTCTTCTTCCAGTTTCTTTTTTTTCCTAAGTTAAACTTTAGCTAACTAAAATTACATCAGGGAGAATAAGCTCAAACCCGCGTACCCCCTTGAAGCAACCATCAAAAAAAACTCGAGCGTTATCACGTGAACCCACCTGATACCCAAAAAGGTGACGTGCACGTGTACACGATAGCGATGCCTCTCTGGCGATCACTAATGACTCCGGCAAGTCACTTACACCCCATATACTCGAAATCAAACATCAAATTGAAGGAATCGGCTCGAACCCAAAATGTAACCATTCGCACAAAAACTGCAGCCGACCCATTCAACCAAAACGCCTTGTCCTCCTTGCACCGTTCACCAGAATGTTCGTGCCTCCGGTCCTACCACGTCAACCCGATGTTCTTCCATTCCACCCAATATCATAAAGCTCGATCGACTCGTGGTGACCAAATCATCATGTTACAGAGAACTGCAAAAACTCAGGGTTAAACCCTAAGTTAAACTCGTCTCCAAAATTTACGCAATGAAAAAAAATTTCGACAATTTTCCACTGCTGGTAACTGTGTATCTTGCTTTATACCAAATCTCAGCATTTAAGGTTGATTCGATCATCAGAAAACGATCGAAGTACATATTTTGTTCAAAACTGAATTGCACTTGAATTACCTAACTAAAAATTATCATATTAATTTTAAAAATCATATTTTTGTATGTTAATTCAAGTTATATAATCAAATCACTAATTTAAAACACTTGATTTCTTCATAAAATTTTGTTTGTACTGTAAAGTTTTGATTTTTCAGGCAATATTCAAAATTATTTTAGCTTAAATAAGTTTTTAAACTCTAAACTAAGATGTAACAAACAACTTTTGTTTTAATGCCAATTCTAAACATCAAGTAGTTTAGGTGAAATTAATTCTTGAATCCGACTCTTATGTTTAAACTTTTGACAGAGCACCTGTATGCCAAAACCTGTAACACTATTTTTTTTTAAAACATACATATAGATGTCAGACAAATATATGTACATAATTATTCACAAATAAGTATTCAACAGATTCATTCGTTAACTTTTAAAAGTTACTCACCTGTAAATATTCCTGTTTTTGAAAAACTGTTTTGATCTTCTTCTCCTCTTCTTTCTTCAGTAATTTTGTTTCCAAATTTGAAGATAAAGTGATATTTTGCTCTTTCTTTTATTTTCAGTAAATTGTTTTCAATTTTAACGATAAAGTGATTCTTTTTTTCCCTTTAAATTTCTGATCTTTGCTAATATGTTTAAAGAATGAACTTGAGGTTGTGGATGTATAAATGGATGTAGAAGGTTGTGTACAGGCTTTGTACAACCCATTCTTTCCTCCTTCCTTCAAGGGTGGCTGAGGAGTAATGGGCATTAAATGAAAGCATGTGTACAACAATCTTTTCTTTAAATTCTTTCCAGTACAAGTTTGGTTTGGAAGATCTTGTTTTATGGGCTGAAGTGTAAATGCATTTAATGCTCATGCTTCCCATGCTTGTTTGATTTTCTTTTGTATGTATAGTTTATATTTTTTTATTTTTTGTTTATTCACTTCCCATGCAACCTGTTTGTTGACTTTGCTAAAATGAAAGTGTTTTGTTTTGCCTTTTTTTTCTTTTACAGTTTTATATTTCTTCATACTTTTTTTTGTTATCTTGGTTTACTTGCTAAATGAAAGTGTGTGTTTCCTTTGTTTTCTTATGTATTCATTTATTTGTTTATCTGTTTATTTGCCAAATGTTAGATTATAATTATGTGACTTAAATTTTTAAATTTTTACCATAACTTACTTTAACAATTTTATTTCCGTTAAAAGCTCAACTATCAATATTTAAATTTATAACCCATATTTCATTTAATGGTTTTAAAACGATTTCTTATTTTACTTTGTTAAAAAGAAAAGTTGTTTTTAGTTATTAACATTTAATAACTATGTGATTTCGTTACAATATTTTATTTCTTTTGAAATTCTCAAATTAAATTTAAAAGTTCTAACAATTCAACGAATTTAATTTTAACAAAACTCCGGGATGTTACAATATCCCCTCCTTAAGAAAATTTCATCCTCGAAATTGAAAGAGAGAGAAACGCAAACAAAGAATAGACGAATTTATAAAAACAAGGAAATGACTTACAGATTAAGCCGAGATGTCAATTCTGCAGTTGGAATATGATTTCTTCATATTATCTTCAGTCTTCCAAGTACAGTCCTTTGGATCGCCACTCCATTGAACTTTGACCAACTTTACAATCTTGTTTCTTAATCGCTTCTCATCACGATCTACAATTTTTATCGGCTCTCTTTTAACTACCAAGTTAGGAGTGATCTCTAGATCCTGTTGAGCAGCTTCTTCAATAATATCATCTGGATCGTGCACATATTTTCGAAGATTAGAAATGTGGAACACATCATGTACGCCAGACAACCAGCTAGGCAGCTGCACTCGATATGCTAGAGGACCAATCCTTTTCAGAATAGGAAAAGGACCAATATAACGCGGTGCTAGTTTTCCTGTTTTCCCGAATCTCAATACTCCCCGCATCGGAGATACTTTCAGAAATACAGAATCTCCAACTTGAAATTCCAAATTTCTTCTTCGTCGGTCATAATAGCTCTTTTGACGGCTTTGGGCAGTTAATAACTTCTTTCTAATAAAATCTACCTTCTCAGTGGCTTCTTTTATCATATCCGGTCCAAGAACAAGTCTATCACCTGATTCGATCCAGCATGTAGGTGATCGACACGGACGACCATATAAAGCTTCGAAAGGAGCCATTTCTATATTGGCCTGATAACTGTTATTATATGAGAATTCAACCAGATGCAAATGGTCCTCCCAAGAACCACCAAAATCATGAACACAAGCACGCAGTAGGTCTTCTAAAATTCGGTTGTCCCTCTCAGTCTTCCCATCAGATTGTGGGTGATAAGCAGTGCTGAAATTTAATTTCATTCCTAATGCGTCTTGAAACGCCTCCCAAAATCTACTAGTGAAGATCGGATCACGATCACTCACTATACTGCTGTGAATACCATAGAGGTGAACAATTTCCTTTACATACATACCTGCCAAGCTTGCGCAGTTCGAGTGGATTTCACTGGAATAAAGTGGGCAGTTTTAGTTAGTCGGTCCACAATAACCCTAATCGCTTCATTGCCTTTCTTGGTTCATGTCAATCCGTCGATGAAATCCATCGATACCTGATCCCACTTCCATTTCGGTACTTCCAAAGGTTGAAGTAAACCGGCTGCTTTCTTTTGGTCGCTTTTGATTTGCTGACAAGTAGCACAGTGACTCACATAAATAGATATGTCTCTCTTCATCGTCTTCCACTAGAATGTTCTTTTAATATCTCTATACATTTTGTTAACTCCTGGATGGATGCTGAGTTTGGACTTGTGACATTCATCTAATACTTCACGTTTTAGTTCTGGAATGTCAGGGACACAAATTTTGCCCTTCATCCTTATAACTTCTCTATTATCTATCTCAAAAGTAGTGTCCTCTCCTCGATCTATTCTTCTATGCATTTCTCGAAGAAATTTGTCTTCAGTTTGCTTGCTCGCGATCTTCTTAAGAAGAGTAGGAGTGATAACAAGATATGTGAGAATAGCATGTCTTCTGCTCAAAGCATCATCAACCACATTAGCCTTCCCCGGCGTATACAGAATATCCAGGTCATAAGATGCCAGAAATTCCAACCAACGTTGTTGTCGCAAATTCAGATCCTTCTGGGTGAAGAGATATTTCAAGGATTTATGGTCGGTGAATAATTCAAAATTTTCACCTAAACAAAGAGAATTTATTAAGTAGATTGTTTAAGTTAAATTCATAAATTGTTTAATAATGCTGAAAAGATTCTTACCCAGAAGATAATGTCACCATATTTTTAAAGCGAAAACAACAGCCAAAAGTTCCAAATCGTGCGTCGGGTAGTTTTTCTCATGCGGACGTAATTGTCTACTCGCGTAGGGAACTACCTTTCCATTTTGCATTAATACTGCACCTACCCCTTCACCACATGCATCAGTATAGACAGATAAGCCTAGGTTCCCGTTAACAATAGTGAGAACAGGAGCAGTGGTCAATCTCTTTTTCAACTCCTGAAAAACTTCTTCACATTCTGGAGCCCAAATGAACTTTGCATTTTTCATTGTTAGCTTAGTCAATGGGCTAGCCAACTTAGAAAAATCTTGAACGAATTTCCAGTAATAGCCTGCTAAACCCAAAAAGCTTCGAACTTCTTTTGGAGTAGTGGATTGTTTCCAATCAAGAATAGAGGAAATTTTGCTAGGATCTACCGAAATTCCTTCTTCATTAACAATATGGCCAAGGAATTTGACTTCATTGACCTAGAAGTGGCATTTGGAAAATTTTGCATATAGAACATTTCTCCTCAATATTTCCAATACGATTTTAAGATGTTCGACATGCTCTTCTTTAGTATTAGAATAGATCAAAATATCATCAATGAATACAAGCACAAATTTATTCAAAACTTCCCGAAACACACGAGTCGTAAGATCTACGAAGTATGTTGGAGCATTGGTTAGCCCGAAAGGCATAACTAACCATTCATAGAACATATCAGGACCCCTGAAAGCAGTCAAATGGACACAATCTTCGGCGATTCGTAGTTGATGGAATCCTTGGGCTAGATCCATTTTTGAAAAGAAACGAGCGCCATGAAGTTGGTCGAACAGATCGTCAATTCTTGGTAGAGGGAATTTGTTCTAGAGGGTTTGTTTATTTAGATCGCGGTAATCTACACACAATCTCAAAGATCCGTCTTATTTGGCAACAAATACGACGGCTGAGCCCCATTCAGAAACACTGGGTCGAATTAATCCTTTTGCTCGTAGTTCATCAGTTTGATGAACCAATTCAATCTTTTCCTTGGGTGTCATCCTGCGACTTGCGTGAACAATAGGACGAGCATTGGGTACAAGGTCAATTCGGAATTCTGTTTCTCGGTGAGGAGGTAAAGATTTCACTTTTTCAAATACATCGGAGAAATCCCGAACAACAGGTATAGACTGCAAAGTGGGTTCAAGATATCCCAAAGTATACATCAATCTATTTTCTCCTTGGACTTGGATCCTCACAAGAGATTTCAATAAAATTTCCAAGGTTCGTTTGGACTAAAACTGTCCGATTATTACAATCCAATATAGCTTTGTATCTCGATAACCAGTTCATACCGAGTAAGATTTCAAATTCATTAAATTCGAGGACAAAAAGGTTGATAGGAAATTGATAGCTAGCATATGAAATAGGAACTCTCTTACAATATGAACAAAGATTTGTGGGACCTCCAACCGGATTTTTCACGCAAATAGGATCGTCAACAAATTTAGTTTTAAGTCCTAATTCATTTACGGTTTGTTGAGAGATAAAGCTATGTGAAGCTCCTATGTCAAATAAAACTCTAACAGTTCTATTATAAATAGTAAGGTTACCTTCCAAAACACTTTTCCCTTTATCATCTTTTGAAGATGAGGGGTCCTTCTTTATCGTATAAACTTTTGCCACCTACGCTGCTTCATTACTGGGCAATCTTTAACAATATGTCCCGGCTTGTGACAATTGTAACATTCTTTAGCTTGATTCTTAGGTTTTGGGCAGTTATTTGAATAATGGCCCTTCTCTTTGCAGTTGTAACAAGTGACATTTTCTGCCGCGCTTCCCTGAATGCTCCTCTTCTTCTCGTTGCCTTGCCAAGGTTTCTTGCCTCCAAATTTCCGCTTCTTCAAATTTTGATTGCCCGAATTTCCTTTCTCTACCGGGGCTTCTTGCATATCAAGGGTAGCGTATCTGTATCCCATATCAACTAAATCTGAAAAAGATTCCTTAACGTGGCCTGTCATTCTTTCATGGAATTTCTTATTCATCCCGCGAATGAATCTCTCGTTCATCTTTAAAGGCGTATTCACCAATTCGAGACCAAAACGAGACAATTCATTAAATCTGTTCAGATACTCTTCAAATGACAAACTTCCCTGCTTCAGGTCCATGAATTCCTGATACATTCGAGAAATTCCAGCTGATGGCAGATATCGCTTCTCAAAAACTTCTTTGAAATTTTCCCAAGAAAAGTCGTCTTCTGGCTTATCTACCGTGATTGTCTCCCACCAAGCTGAAGCTTCATCTTACAGTTATCAAGAAGCTATGAGTCGCTTCTGATCGTCCACCAATTTTATCCCTTTGAAGATTTTCTCACAAGATCTTATCCAGGCTTGAGCTTCAACAATCGACTCTTTGCCGTTGAATGGCTTACCACTAAGTCTCGAGAAACATTTATGTGAATCAGCCAGATTCGGCTGTTGCTGAGCTGCCGCTATTACCGTTGGGGGACCTTGATCAGGTGCTGTGGCACCTCCCTGACCCCTAACTCTTCCCCTTCTTCCGCTCATTTCTTGCTATCTATAATTAGTAAGAAAATTGATTTAAATACACGAACAAAATATCTTAAGGAATATCAGCAGTAAAAGAAATAGACTAATAAATTTAGAGTTTCAGTCTCAGTTATACTCATTCTAGGGTATACTTCACCCTATCTCTAATGACCCATCTAATGTGTTATACTCTGTAGCTAAAGTTCTTACTCAACCAACAGCTCCGATACCACTTGTGACGACCCAATCTCGATGTCCGATAAACGACATCAAATTCGCATCGCTGGAGCTTATAACAACAATTAGATGAATATAAAACAGTGGAATAGAATCAATATCATAAATATCATCACAGTTACAATATCAACCTAATATCCATACAACAACAGAGTATATAATACATACACCACAACTCCAAATACAACATCATGATAATATAACAGTGATCATATATTCAAAAGTCCTCAAATGAAAGAGGTGATAACAAACTCCCAAAAGCTAAACACCTGAAATCTCCAAAAGCTCCTAAGACATCCCCAAGATAAGAGCTCCAAAATACTGCTACTCCAAAATACAGAAACCTGCTACTAGGCTGCCCGTGTGGAAATAATGGGCACCCAGAGTTTAGGAAAGAAAACAATAAACTCCCGATCAGTCATGGGACTGGTATGAGTAAACAAAAAGCAACAGTTATTTTTAAAGAACTAGGTTTATAAAAGAATTTTTTCGGTATGCTTTTAAAAATGGGACTACCATAAGACCTTCCGCCACACACACAATGCAAATGCAGAATTGGAGGAGATTTCTTCTTATGATAGTCAAACATGCTTGATACGAGAAAAGAATTCTTTAATATTATTACTAGTGCATAGTGATATAAATCATTTCGAAAATAGAATATAAATCTTAGCCAACATACGACCATTATCGTATGCCTACTATAGCTACCATCTAAATGGTGGGGCACCACCATAAGTAAATGGCAGGTTCTACAACTAAAACCGTACAGGGTTCCGTATTAGGAATTGGATTTCCAACAATGGTCAGGCTAAGGAACTTCCTGGGCCACATGGGTACGCCTCTGAAGGGACGACCCGAGAACCTAACCGGATCTCTGCCAACACAAGGCCGGGTTACCCCTAACTGGATAACTACTGACACGAGTATGCCATCTCCCGGTTGTAACCAACCTTTAACCGAGGCCCCAGCAACAAATCATAAAGTAATACATATATATATATATATCTGCGATATCAACATAAGTTAAGTATCTGGGCTCCATACCATGATACCACTTTTATCCAGAAGGAAATGCACATACCCTAAGGGGTGCTGCCCCCAATAACCTTGCTGCATCTTTCCTGTTTCGACCATTTCGGTGTGTGAGGTTCGACGAAGTCTCGTCCAAAAAGCTGCGTTTTTCACAAAGCCATGCTTCGATCAACAAATGATCAGCAACACTCAGCATGCCACATTACCAAATTGGAAATATATCGCTGATAACCTTAAACTACATAACCTCTAAGGGTGTTAAGCTAAGAGAATAAATTCTCCGCCACCAACGGAAATATATTTGAAAGAAATCTGCTATATATCTCAATTTGTAGTGTTAGACATACAGTCCATACAAGTCTATTCTGGATTCGAACAGAACCGAAGGCACTTCCAAAGAAGTCCTTGCAATCCGGACATCCACAATCCCGATCGGACTTCCTATCACTTAGGAAATCTATATACCGTAGCTACTCGGTGCAGAGACAATCGATAGGTCATCCTATCGCTCTTGCAAACACGGGTCTTCAACACCGGTCTTCAAATGCTATCCATAACGTCGAATCACATATTCGACATGGGTTATACGACACAAAGTTCCTTTCCAGGCTAATCCGAATAGTGAGTGTCAAAATTTAAAACATGTGGATGTCATTCACAAATATTCACAGGTTCGATGTGGGTTTCGGATAACCAACTGAAATCCGATTCCCTGCCGCATCGAAGTCAAAATGCCGTTTTACGGGCAACAGGGTTTTCACATCAATGCAGAACACACATCAATACAGAACAAATCATAATCACAGTGCAATACATGGAAAACTACATCATACAGCATTCCCAACAGAATAGGAATATCAACATTCATGCATAGTCATAGGTAATTTATCTTCAAATGTGGTTTAAATAAATTTACCATAAGATTTTTTTTAAATCAACGATGAGAATTTGGATAAATAAATTAAATCTTAATTTACTCGATTTATCGTTTCAAAATTTGTTATTTAATTTAACTGCTAATTTTCTTGATTAATCAACTTAAATTTATTTGAATAACAAATTCTCAATTACAATTTAATTTGAACACTTAATTGTTCATTAAATCAACTTTTTTATTTACAAATTTTAAATCATTCTAAATTTCTTTTCAAAACTATTTATAAAAAATGTTTACCTTAATCATCATTTGAAAATATGGTTTACATTTTCCAAACTTATTTATTGTTACACTGAAATTTTAATGCAAATAAATTTTAAATGCTTGTTTTAAGATTTAAACATTTAATTAAAAATAAATTTTTTTTACTACTCATTTATTCGATCTTTAAAATTTCAAATCTCAAGTTGCTTCGCAGCCTCTTAATCATCTTGCCTCGATTTAAATCAAAGCTTGTATTTAGCATTTACTTAAACTATTTATATTAAAAATTGTTGGCCTCTCAGCATTTAACTAAAACCCAAATAAACAATTCTTCCCGCTCGAGCCAAACCCGTGTCCTCTTCTCTTCCTCCCCGTGTTCTCTTCTCTTCCCAGTTTCTTTTCTTCTTTCAGTTTTTTTTCTTCCTAAGTTAAACTTTAGCTAACTAAAATTACATCAAGGAGAATAAGCTCGAACCCGCGTACCCCCTCGAAGCAACCATCAAAAAAAACTCGAGCACTATCACGCGAACCCACCTGATACCCAAAAAGGCGACGTGCACGTGTACACGACAGCGACGCCTCTCTGGCGATCACCAATGACTCCGGCAAGTCACTTACACCCCATATACTCGAAATCAAACATCAAATTGGAGGCATCGGCTCGAACCCAAAATGTAGCCATTCGCACGAAAACTGCAGCCGACCCATTCAACCAAAACGCCTTGTCCTCCTTGCACCGTTCACCAGAATGTTCGTGCCTCCGGTCCTACCACGTCAACCCGTTGTTCTTCCATTCCTCCCAATATCATAAAGCTCGATCGACTCATGGTGACCAAATCATCATGTTATAGAGCACTGCAAAAACTCAGGGTTAAACCCTAAGTTAAACTCGTCTCCAAAATTTACGCAATGAAAAAAAATTTCGACAATTTTCCCATTGCTAGTAACTGTGTATCTTACTTTATACCAAATCTCAGCATTTATGGTTGATTCGATCATCAGAAAACGATCGAAATACATATTTTTTTCAAAACTGAATTGCACTTGAATTACTTAACTAAAAATTATCATACTAATTTTAAAAATCCTATTTTTGTATGTTGATTCAAGTTATGTAATCAAATCACTAATTTAAAACACTTGATTTCTTCATAAAATTTTGTTTGTACTGTAAAGTTTTGATTTTTCAGGCAATATTCAAAATTATTTTAGCTTAAATAAGTTTTTAAACTCTAAACTAAGATGTAACAAACAACTTTTGTTTTAATGCCAATTCTAAACATCAAGTAGTTTAGGTGAAATTAATTCTTGAATGTGACTCTTATGTTTAAACTTTTGACAGAGCACCTGTATGCCAAAACCTGTAACACTATTTTTTTTAAACATACATATAGATGTCAAACAAATATATATACATGATTATTCACAAATAAGTATTCAACAGATTCATTCATTAACTTTTAAAAGTTACTCACCTGTAAATATTCCTGTTTTTGAAAAACTGTTTTGATCTTCTTCTCCTCTTCTTTCTTCAGTAATTATGTTTCCAAATTTGAAGATAAAGTGATGTTTTGCTCTTTCTTTTATTTTCAGTAAATTTTTTTCAATTTTAACAATAAAGTGATTCTTTTTTTTCCCTTTAAATTTCTGATCTTTGCTAATATGTTTAAAGAATGAACTTGAGGTTATGGATGTATAAATGGATGTAGAAGGTTGTGTACAGGCTTTGTACAACCCATGCTTTCCTCCTTCCTTCAAGGGTGGCTGAGGAGTAACGGGCATTAAATGAAAGCATGTTTATAGCAATATTTTCTTTAAATTCTTGCCAGCACAAGTTTGGTTTGGAAGATCTTGTTTTATGGGCTGAAGTGTAAATGCATTTAATGCTCATGCTTCCCATGCTTGTTTGATTTTCTTTTATATGTATAGTTTATATGTTTTTATTTTTTGTTTATTCACTTCCCATGCAACCTGTTTGTTGACTTTGCTAAAATGAAAGTGTTTTGTTTTTTTTCTTTTTTACAGTTTTATATTTCTTCATACTTTTTTTTGTTATCTTGGTTTGCTTCCTAAATGAAAGTGTGTGTTTCCTTTGTTTTCTTATTTTTCGTTTATTTGTTTATTTGCCAAATGTTAGATTATAATTATGTGACTTAAAATTTTAAAATTTTATCATAACTTACTTTAACAATTTTATTTCCATTAAAAGCTCAACTATCAATATTTAAATTTATAACCCATATTTCATTTAATGTTTCAAAACGATTTCTTATTTTACTTTGTTAAAAAGAAAAGTTGTTTTTAGCTATTAACATTTAACAACTATGTGATTTCATTACAATATTTTATTTCTTTTGAAATTCTCAAATTAAATCTAAAAGTTCTAACAATTCAACGAATTTAATTTTAACAAAATTCCGGGATGTTACATCATAATTATGCATGCTAATTCCAAGACATCACTCAACTGCGCCACCACTCTAGGTCAAGATGCTTCAGCTATCGCCAACCCTTAGCTCACACTCGTGAGCCACATCATCGCACCCCTTTTCATGGTCTTGAACACGGTCGTGATGTTGAATCGCCATCATCGCATGCTTAATTGAGCCGCTACCACGCTCGCCCTCCATCACGAGTTCACCCACACCACGTCGCTTGACATCGCATGTCTCCAAGTGCTCGTGTTTATATATTCATACGTGTATATTCTTTTTATTAATTCTCGAATTTTGATTTAGGGTGATAACCATGGTTTGAAAAATGAAGGCGTTCGAGCCTTTGGGCAAGGTAATGAACTAGGGAGAGTTTCTATATGGAATAAAAAATTGGTTTGGACTTTAGGATTTGGATTTGGGCTTGCTGTAGACTAATTGATTTTATCACCTTTTCTTTCCTTTTAAATAACTCTTGTATTATATTTGTAAACAAAACCTCAACCTAATATAAGTTAACTTACGCTTTAATTTAAACAATATATTACGATAATTGGAAAATTTTATTAAATTCCATGTCCGCTTATTTTTATTTAATCATTTGTTGCTCTATTACACAATAAATATTTTTTCAACTATTCCAATCATATATATATATATAAATTGTTCAAACTTCTAATATTTATAATTAAGTGAAACATTTTATTCAATTTTAATATGTTATCCTAAAGGATTTATTAATTTAATTTAATTTACTAAAACGAAATCTTTTATTAAATAAAGTTCATATAAATTAGAATTTATTTCCAAAATAATATTATCAAAAAAATCGAATTCAACAATTTATTCTAGTTAAATTTATGTACAATTATGGCGTAGAAAGCAAGGTCATTGCACGATTCCTCAAAGATATTCATCTGGTAATGATTGGTTTATTATTAAAATGTTGATTACACTATTGATGTATCGTTGATATTCGAATTTGCTTAATCACCTTCAATTTTAGGTTTTGTGACCTCATTAATTCCATGGGCTTTCATTGGCTTACTTCAGATTTCTTCTTAAAATGTGGGTTTGATTCAATTTTAATTTACTAAGGTATTTACTATTGTTAGTGGGTTTCGGGTCATATTAACCCAATATCAATATTGAAAATTTATCAATGACAACAAGTTTGTTATCTTACCACGCGATAGCCTTGACTTACTTAACATGTGCTCAACCTACGATGAACCAACATTCAATTGGTCTTTTTTTGTGTAATAGCCTAATGTATAATATCTCGTCTAATTTACCACTCTCAACCCATGATAGCTCATCCTTTAAGGGCTTATTTACTTTGTTAATAAACATGATAGCTTAACATGTGACAGTTTATTTTATTTACTTTATTTAACATGCTATAGCTTATTCTGCTTTGTGTGCGGTAGGTCGTTTTATCTTCCTTAACTCACCTCATGACAGCCTAACTTGCGACCGTTCAATTTGTTTTCCTTTTTCAACTAGTGATGACTTAACTTATTGTAACGGCCCAATTTTTCGACGCCTGAAAAATTCAGACCATTAGGGTTAAAAGAAGAAGGAGGTAGAAGAAGAGAAAACAAAACAACGACAGAATCTTACCATCGCAGCGGAATAAAATATGGTAAATAATAATAGATCTTTACACAAAAGAAACTATATATGTTTACACGTTACATCATCGGAGTACAACACAATCAATACCAAATACTGGACAGTTATATTTACTTGTCCTTACAAAACTGAATTCACAACTTATACAGCACACCGGAATATATATATATATATATATATATATATATATATATATATATATATATATATATATATATATATATCAAATACAGGTGATACGTCTCGCCATCCAGCTCGTCTCTTGAGCTCCACAACATCCTATTCTGTATTCTATAATACTCGGTCTGACCCGAGCATTATAGTTAAATAACACCCGAGTCAGTCTGGAAAACCAGTGTGAGAAAGCACACTCAATTGGATTATTAAAGTTTTCAAAATCATTTGAAAATCAATGGTATCTCGTAAGGCCACGCCACAAATAAACATGTCGGGTTTTTACAATACGATAACCAAAACATTTCCTGTAAAATCCTCTGATATTATAGTAGGGTCTATATACAAATACTTATTCAAATAGCCGAAATTGTTACATTATTAAATTCCAAGTACTAGCGACAAAGTGGCTTCTACAAACAAAAACCCTAAAGGCATGTATGGAGAATGGATTTCCATCAATGGCAGAGATACTGGGGTACCGCCAGTCATAGTACATGATCTAGATCACCGTACCGAGGATCCACCCAGATCCCTTGCATCACAAGATCGGAGCTACCCCTTACTGGATAGTCCGAATAAGTTCACCCAGCGGTTGGGATCAGCAACCGCCCACACAACCAAAAATAAAGGGACACCGAGACAGGGGTGACCTTACCCTAATTGGTTGTTAGCCACTTAGCCTTGTGTGCACCTTCCTGTTTTAGCCATTCCCGGTTGATGTGGCTCGAGGCTATACGTTACCATTTTAGCTCACAATCACTTAGAATGCTCATCATCCTCCTGACGATGTTCTGAAAGCATTGGTCCATACAAGTCCGTTCCGGGTTCGAACGGAGCCGAAGGCACTGCTCCTTCTACATCCATTCTGGAATCACCCTTAGGATTACTAGCGATTAGCCGTTGCACTTCACTGCTCCATCTTCGACTCCAAGCTCTTGTATTCCCCACAAAAACGTTCAAACCGGATCAAAGTGGTTTTTGGAAAATTAATCCCGATCCCGGTCTCTTCGAAACGATCAGCGCGTTGGCCAATATTGATAATCGGTTATTTAACTATCAAATGACATTCACAAACAACCATCAGATTTAAATAATTTTACAAATTATTTATTATTCACAATATCTTCGCAAGATATCTTCTTCACTTCAATCCTTTGATATCAGTTTCAAATCTCTTTTCACTCATGGATTAAATTTCCCAAATATTGTTTATTTCCACTGAAAATTACCAAGTCCAAATACTTTAGATTTAAAATAATTTAAATCACTTTATTCTAAAATATACTTAAAAACTTTTAAATTAAAACTACTTAAACATTATATTCAAAAATATATACTTTAAAATATTTAAAATAAAAATACTTTATAAAATATAAATCTAATTTTAAAATAAAAGTTAAGCCAACACTAAATTTTAAAATAAGAGTTACGAATTTTTATACAAGTTTTCAAATAAAACTTTATCCAAACTATCTTTAAAATAAAACGATTTTATAAAATATAAATATTAATAATTATCTTTTTAAAACATAATACCAATTAACCTTTTAAAATAATTACCACTATAACTAATTTAAATAAATATTTACCTTTAAAATTTTAAGAACTAAAATAATAATTTCTTAAAAACATTCCTTTAAACAATTTTAAAGCTTTTAACTTATACTTAAAAATCTGCTTTGAAAACGTACTTGGCTTTTCAGAGAAATACACTTTTCTTTCACACCTTTTAAAAATAAACCACTATTTATTTTTAAAACAAATTACCCATTCCTTTTATAAATTCACATCGTGAATTTATATTTCCAAACATCCACTAATATCTAATTTCACTTTATAAACCCAGTTTAAATTCCATAGTCTCATCTTCTTTTAAAAACACAGTTTCAAACACTAAATCAATCTCCAAATTGATTCCCAAAATTTAGTCCATTTTAGAATTTATTTCTTTACCTATACAGATTTATTTCAAAACCCATTAATTTCAGGATTTAACTTCTTTGCTATGGTCCAAAATCTTATTTAACTAAAATACAAATTTCATACTTTTCCAAATTTCTACTTTATCTTTTCCAAACAAATTTAAACCTTGAATTTAAAATAAATTCTTTATTCCTTTAAATAGTAACACTTAAGTTGAAAATTTCATTTATTCCTATTTATTCAAAATCTCCTTTACTATACTCGGAATTTATTGACCAGAATTTAAAAATCAATCTTTATTCTTTTCCAATCATTTTTAATTTATCCAAATTCTTTGTAATTTATTTTTTCTCTTTTATTTACCTTCAAAATCCAATCTATATATTTTTGATAACTTACTATACCCAAATATATTCAATTAAACCATAACATCCAATATTTTCACTTACTAATATAATTTATCACAGATTATCAAATAAACCATATCACAGAATATTAAACAATCTAAATAATTCTGAGGAATCCAGTTGGATCCCTCCATCCACAGATGTTAGCACAATATAAAATACCAATTCCACTTTAAGGTGAAATATCGCGGTATATGTGGTTATATCATCTCATCCGCGACGCATAGGGTCTCACCTGCTATATAATGCGGGAAATCAATCACTCCAATATATATACTACTATATATAATATACCACATCCAATCAATTCAATCATTCAACCAAAATTTAATTTTAATTATTTGAATTTAAATAATAATCCAGATGAGTGAGATTAACTCACCTTTGATTTGTATACAACCCATTTCTAAACCGGCTTGTCTCTTCCCGATTCAAGACCTTGAATAAACATTATATGATTTTATTAATACTTGAAATAATCAAATTATCAATTACCATTTAATAAAATTTGATTAACTAATTATTTTATTTAAACCAATTTCTCCAAAAATAAATAATATTTCTTTTCTTTGAAACCCGTATACTAAAATAAAATCTATGTACATTTTAAATAAGCCATACAGATTCCAAACCTTATTAAATATTTTTTTTTCAAGTATATATATATACGTGTGCTCATATATCTCTTTATAAAAATTTGTTTTCTATATCTTACTCTGAGGTGTACTAAATTATTGTGTATGGTTTGGCCTTAAATAGGAACCGACCTTACTGTAATTTTCATTTTTAATTAACAACTCAAATTCATACATTTAATTTAATTGGATTGATCATAAACAATACCTACAACCTCGAAAGAATCTCATCTGCCTATGCAAAACCCTCCCCCACCAGACACACTCGCGACCCGCCTCCATGTCCACTCCAGCCATCATGACCTTGCCTTTCCAGTACTCGCACGAGCCTCCTCACCCTCGCGAGAACCCTGCTGACATGCGACTCCAACCTCTCGTACTCGATGCCATGCCGTATCGCGACCACCCCCAAGCCCTAACATTTGTCACCTTCACTTGCCGATCCCTTTCGTAGCGCCGCTCCGCCCCATCGTGCTACAGGAATCATCGCACGAGCCTTCATCGGCCTCGAAGAAACCATCACCCCACCGAGAGCTCGAAACTCATGCTAAACCAAATCCAAAATCTCAATCGAAATCGACTCGATTCCACGCGAGACGTCGAGCTCGATTCGACATTTTTTTTGCTTTTTGGAATTTGAATTAAGCATTGCTATTAGGTCTGTTGGAGGAACGATGGGCATTTATTTCAAATTTCTTTATCACAACTGAGAAATTAGGGAGTGTTGAATAGCTTGATGAATTGGGGACAAAAGGTAAAAACAAAGATAGGGTTTCTTTTTTTATTGTTATGCGTCCCACTATAAAAAATAAGAAGATGCATGTAACATAAGTGGACACGTGTAACCAGGGAAAACACGTGTTAAAAAGGAAAAGAAAAAAACTAATGAGAAAACAAATATATTTTTTAGTTTAAATTCAATTCAAATCGTCTCGATTCCCACAACTCACAATCTTGATCTCCAATTGAGGCGTGCCTCTAGGCGTTTATAATGTTAAACCCCTATTCCGAACACAATGGAAAAGATTTCGAGTCCTAATTCGATCGTATGGAGAAGATAGCTTTTTGAACCAGTTATTTTATTAGCTTTTCGATATAGATTTCAGCGCGTTTACCTGCCGTATGCTCACACTAAAACTTAAAACACTAGGGAATTTTAAATCCAGCAATAATACAATATTACGGATCCAATGGAACTGGGTTTCGTCGAATTCCGAGACTGTGCCTTGGAAGGCTATTTTTAAATATCGATTTAAACGATATATTTTCAAAACTTAACAAAACACTTCCAAATTCGAGTTTAACATTTCTACTATCTCCATTTACAATCAATATAAATTTTATAAGCCATTAAAATATTTTTAACCAGCTTAAAACTCAAGAATTAATATTTTACCCAATCTCTAATTATTAAATTCAATAATTAATTGCCAAGTAATAGTGATATTTGAAATTCAAGTTAAATCAACTTCCAAATATTTAAAATCAATTAAATATTCCAATTTCAAATATCCAAAAATTCTGGGTCATCACACTTATGAAAGTTCAATTTACTTACCTTTTTCAGTTAGCAATGGCTTAACTTACAACAATTCACTTTACTTACCTTTTTCAATTAGCGATGGCTCAACTAATGACAGTTCAGCTTTCTTACCTAATTTAGTTAGCGATGGATTCAACTTACGGCAGTTCACTTTACTTACCTTTCTCAACCACTGTTGGCTCAACTTACGGTAGTTCACTTTACTTACCTTTCTCAACTACTGTTGGCTCAACTTACGACAGTTCACTTTACCTACCTTTTTCAGCCAATATGTGATAGCTTACATTATTATCTTTATATAATGATTTGTTCATGTGATCATTCTTCTTATGCTTACTTAATATAGGATAACTTCATCTTCTATTTATGTTGCTTTATCACCTAGGTATTTCTTGATTTAACTACGTTAAAGGTTTACTTATTTAAACATTCTAGGAGTAATATTTGTTTAAGTTAAGTGATATTTTTTATATGTATATGTATGTATGTATGTATGTATGTATATTTGTGTGTGTATATGGTTAATAACATGATGTAGGCATCATGACTAGAAATAAGAAAGGAACTTCCAATGAATCACCTAGTTCCTCCAAGCCTAAAGGACCATCTAAAGAAAATTGTTATACTAATTTCCAGTCATACGTTCCAAGGCAAGAGGATATCAACTCTTTGCTAAGATATTTTAGAATTTCTAGAGTTGAAACTAGGGTGCTTGGACCTTATGATAGGATTAATACTCCTCCCAAAGGATTCTTTGCTTTTACCCCAATAAACATCTGACATTCTTGCTACTTTCCCTCCAATGACTTTTTCATTAGACTTTTAACTTTTCTTAGGATTGCTCCAATTTAGCTTATGCCAAACTTTTGTAGTTATATCCATTCTCCTTTTATCTTCTTCAAGGAGCTCAAGATAGAAAATCCGACCTTTACTATTCAATGCTCGCTTGCTCTCTTCAAAAAGCCAAATATAAACCTGGGGGTATGGTGTTTTATTTTTGCTATACCAACCAACATATGATCTCTTTCTTTTATTTTCTTTTTTTCTTTTCATCAGATTTTGCCTCAAAAAGCATCAATCCCAAGGTTTTGGCCAAGATCAATTTTCTTGGTGATGCCACCAAATTTTTAAGAAGTCGATTGAGGCTTCTTTTTGAAGAAAAATTAAGAAAATATTCTTTGATTCAGCCATCTCACCAGATTTTGGGTAGACCAACCTATATAAAGAGGTGTATGTATGACTCCCTAACCTTTGTTGCCACTAAGCTGGAAGTTTTCTCAACGAATTCACCGGTCCAACTTACAATAACTGATAGTACTAGATACTCCCCATGTATCATTCTCTTCACTCTTATGTTTAAAGAGCTAATAACAATTCTTTTAACATTGTTTATGTTCTTTTATATTTCCTATATTTTAGATGTGCATCTGGTAGACGTAAAGCCTTATCTTTGGATAAAGACCCATCAAATTTGCCTATCTCCTCAAAAGTTGTTGGAATTCCACCACTTTATCTCACTTCCAAGGTTGCTCCCTTATCTTTAAACTCTACTACGAGAGATATTTTCACATTCGCAAAGGAGAAAAGGCGAGAAGGGACAAATGGTGCACATATTTCCTTTAAGCCTCCCCTTGTGAAATCTAAGGAATCTGACCATAATCCATCTCCACCTTTGGTCTTTTCTTCTAGTGCTGTCACCGCTTCTTTAACTTTACCTATCCAAAGTCTATTTTTCGATATTATAGTCTCTCCGTATAACAATTATGTAGCTTTCCTCCATCAAAAACTAGGACTTAATTCTCCCCTTCTCGATGACGCTCCTCCTTTACATTTTGGAATGGAAGCTCCTTACCCTTAAAGTTCTAAAAATTATTAATGAACATTCTTCAATGTCATGTTGTTTCTTCTTTAGGTTCTATTGAGGTTTCTACTCCATTTTTGATAGAAGTTTTTACCTCTCTTTTGCAAGATCCTGTCCAAGCATGGCTTCTTTTTTGTTTTATCATAGAGTAGCGCTTGACTAATTTCTTATTAATTTTAATATGATCCCTTTTAGATTGAAAACACCTATTGAATTTTCAATGATCGTCCTTGCTCTCTTCTCAAACTATGTCATCATTACGGGAACTAAACTCTTTATTATTTGAGAAGATAAAGACCTTTGAAGGACATATTCAAAATCTCCAATCTGATAATGGCTCTCTAACCTATGAAAATACTCGATTTACATCTTTATTGGATTAGAAGAAAAGGAAATCTCAAGGTTTAGAGGAGAGGGAGTTTTAGAAGGTGACCTTATACGGGCATAAAAAAATCTTCAATCTGAAAGTGACTTTTTTAGAGTCCCAGCCTTAGAGAAATTTTTAGAAAAGATGAGAATCTTTCTTAAGAGGTCAAAATAATCTTTGCACTATATTAAATCTAAAGTATCCTCTTTCTTGAATGAAGGCCAATATTGATTGAGTGACTTATGTTATGAACAAAAACTTTCATCAAAAATGAATCATATGTATATATATGATATATGATACACACAAGGGAAGTTCATAAAATATTTCCGAGTGCATGTTCCTTTATACCAATAAACAGCTGTTTTTTCAAGTATCACAAAGTTTATGAAGAAGGAAATTCGATTAGAGATTATTGATAGTAAAATGGATTTGGACATGATCTAAAGATAAAACCGATTATGAAGGATGAAAAGAAATTATCCCCATCAAAATAGACACAATCCATTAGAATATCTAATAAGAACTCCCGCACACTAAAGAGAAACTATGAGTTTCATATCAATATTGAGAAAAGAATTTCCTCAGTTGTCATGTAACGATCCGCCATTTTGACCATCGAAAGCCAACACCGAACACTACCACATTGTCCCAATGTCACACATCCAATTGGCAAATGGCATATTGTTAGGGTAAATAAAAGAAAAGGACATAATAGAGAACAAAGAAAAACAGAATCTCATAGCGAAATCGACAACATATAATATACCAAGGACAGTAGAAAACCGTCACTCCAATCATACAGAGTTTATCAAAGTTAAAAACAAACCTTATCTGCTGGGCAATTATAAAATTATGCCCTTACAAATGCCGATAAGTATACTATATAATACAGCGGAAAATAAAATACTACGATGGGTGAATCTTTAGCTCTCCTTCATGATTTCCATAACACCAAAGGCAACCTGGGAAAATACTCGGTCTGACTCGAGAATTATAAATAAATAACACCCAGATCAGTCTGGAAATATCAACATGAGATAACTCAAATAACGGGAAACATATATAAAAATTCTGTGAGATCGCGCCACTAACGCGGAACGAGTTTTTCCTCATGAAGAATGATGTCCATACAAGCAAGAGCAGAAATAAATATCAGGAAACAAATCCAAATATGATTGAGCATAAATAATATTAAACCAGACTTGAAAGAATGGAAATAAACCAAGTAAAATCCAAACTGGACAAAATGGATAGAACAAGGAAAAATAGTCCAACTTGATAGGATGGACTAAATAAGATAACAGTCCAAACTCGATAGAATAGGCTAAATAAAGTAACAGTCCAAACTCGATAGAATGGGCTAAATAAACACTTAAATGTCATCATGACGAGTTGACTCTACTCGTGGCAATTTTAATGCTAAAATAGATTTAGGGATATGAATCAAATAAGGAAAGGAAATTTTCCAACAAATGACTAAGAGGGTGCGTCCCCTTTTTTCGAAAGTACACCTCCAGTAAATATAATTGAGAGGGTCACCTTCTTGCGACACCTCTCGGGAACTCCAAGCTGGACCCCATCAACCTTACCAAGAATTTGAGTATTTCACATCTTTGTTTACAAATAATCGACACTAACCAAGAGTAGACATGAATATACCCTAATGGGAACAACCCACATAACTTGGACCCACCTCTCTTTCTAGTTTTAGTCATTTTCAAGAAAGGATAAGCTTAAATGAACTTCACATCATCTTAGAGTGATGAAATAAAGTGGCTGATGTAACCGATGCTGAGATACCAATTATCGAGGACATAAATCGATCATATATGGAAATTAAGTCTTGTATACTTATCGCCACTCATTGAATTCTAACTTGTTCTGTTTTTGGGTTAATAATAATACTGGACAAGTCAAGGTAGTGTTACCTCAAAGTCATGTCACACGATTATTCTTAACTTTCGAAAGAGCAACAAGTCTAATTATTCATGTTTAGTGCTAATTATACAAATAAATCATTTCCATATAAGTGATTCGCTTTACGTAAATAATTTATTTCCATAAACGAATCAAACTTTTACTTTTAAAGCGAACCGAACTTTTTGCTTGATTTTCGTAGTGGTAAAACACTTTTAGTATTAGTTCCTGATTGTTAAAACATTAAGAGAATAATTTTCCAAGTGCGCGACCCCGAAGGCCTAAACCAACATCAAGCCGAACACCCAGAAGGTTATCCAACTTAACATCTCAATTAAAATTATTATTAATTTCAATCATCATAAATAAGTAAATTAACTAATTAATTAAACTCCATTATCGTCAAGTAAATTAATTAATTAACTAATTAAAATCAAATAATCATCAGTTAAACGATTAATTAAGTACAAAACATCATTAGCAAAAGTCATTAATTCAATCTAAAGATAAACCAAAATTAATCATCATTTATTAAATTGGTTAATTAATTCCAAATTAATTAATTTAAAAGATTAATTAATTTTAATTATCATTAATCAAAATGGTTAATAAAATTTCAATATTCTTTTTAGTCGAAATACAAGCTCAAGTTCATACGGTAGGGTTTTGAGGATTAAATTCAATAAATGACGGTATAATGGAAATCGATATAATGACATTTAAACTAATAAATGGAATATCAAAAATTAATTTCAATAAACTATCAGTAACAACATATGGATGTAAATAAATAATTTAATGGTTAGAAATCCCCTTTGGGTCTCTCTATCGATTTTCCTTGCAAAATAGTGGTTATGCATAATACATATATAATCATATGGGTTTATACGACCATTTTCCAAATGGAAATTCAACCAAACAGGCAAATCAAACAATTTAACTAACATCCAAACAATCATCAAAAATTGATAACATTATTAATGGGATATAATAAAATTAAATGTGAGTTAAACTCACATTGGTTTTTGTTTCCATCGAATCGTTCCGTTTGAACTAAAATCGAATGGGCAATTCGATTTTTAGCTTGAAATTCAATAGGCTCCAATCTTCTCTAACTCAACTCCATAACGAAGACTTCGTCATTCGAACCTAACATGATTGACCACGCTCGAAACTGACCTCGTATGAAATAGATACGAGTTAAAGAACATTCATCGATTAATTAACTAAATAAAAAATTAATTAATGCTTAATTACCCATTAATTATTCTTGATTACAAAATAAATTATCTCCCTCAATACCGCTTTATTCCAGATCGAAGAAAACCCGACCGCGACTTCACCTCTATACCGCCGTTGCTAGGGAGCTTCGATCGTCGTCGCCCAACCACCTGAGTCTCCCACGACCACGAGCAACCCAACGGTATCAACTGGATCTCCACCATCGAACCCCAAATGTTTCCTCATTCAAACCTTCGATGCCACCACCACGAAGCTCCTTCGACTGCCGCACCACACTAGAAGGAAGCCTCGTCTCTGGCGCTCACAAATAAACCCACTTCGACCTCCAACACGCAGCCGCCTCCGTACATGATCCTAGAAACCGAAACCCAAAACTTACGTGTCACTCGAGGATTTTTCCGATGATCTACACCACCAACGGCGATCTCCACCAGTCAGTGCCTTCTCTTCAACCCCACGAGCAAGTTCCTAGTTGGGACCTTCGACAAAAAAGCCCCTGGCGGCCAGAACGACAACAGCCGTTGGATGAAGGCTGTTTTCTTTGTTTTGGTTACAGGAATTTGGATAATAAAAACATTAAGAGAGAAATTTGAAAAATGGAATACGGCTAAGTGTTAAAGTGTGATTTTTGTAATAGAATTTTCTACAAAAAAATGATTATGTTCCCTTTCTCACAACAAATGGACTTCTCGAGCCGCCAAAATGTCCACGCCATCAAATCATCATTGACATTTGAATTAACAATTTGGGTTTTCAATGGTTTTTAAAATGACATATTAACAGTAACCCGCTAGAAAATATTTCGTTCACATACGAACCGTGAGTGAGCAAAATAAAAATATAAGTGTGCATTAATATATGACACGATCATACATCATCAGTGAATTACACAGATTATCTAATTTTGTGAAATTTCCCACACGTCATCGTTTGCTGATAAATTGTCAAATGAATCATTCCAATATTTTCCCAAATTAAAAAATAGTGAAAAGCCATATAATTAAATTAAAAATACGTTATCAAAAATTAACCCGTTTTATTATAATTTGATTTTTATTATTATTTATAATATTCGAACCATTTGTTATTCTAAATAAATTTGCCCAATGATTCACCATTATTATTTATTAATTTAAATGGAGTTAAATAGAATTATTAAATCCATTTAATTAGTATTTATTCATATTTAGTTCACCATTCAAATATTTAATTCTCAACTTAAATATTTAAACGATCACTATTATTGAATTCCAGGTAATTAATTCCAAAATCCAATTATTTGAATATTTAAAATTAATCAAACATTTAAAATCAAATTACCAGAATTCTGGGTTGTTACATTATCCCCCCTTAAATGAATTTCGTCCTCGAAATTCCTAAGGAAGAAAATGTTTTCGAACTCCTAAGTTTAAAACTTATTAATTAAAATGAGTTATTAAACTTCTTTTTAATACACATTATCTGGAATAGATTCCAAAGTTTCTAACTTTTAAATCCACATCTATAGAAACTAATCCCCTTACATTCATTTCATGTTATAACTTGAAAGTTAAATTTTAGTTAACAAAAATTTTCCAAAATTCTTAAAAATTTCTAACTCTTAAATTTTTGAAAATTTTCACCAGCGTCTCCTTTGCGCAGCTCAATCGAAACAACCACAAATCGCCTCTACGGGCACCAAACCAATCAAAGAAAAACAAAATCCAAGTGGATTTCCATGTCTGGGGCATAAAACCATCAACCAATTCAAGTTTTCTAAATTTATTATGTACCTTTTTGCGTTTCGTATATATTTTGGCAAGTAATTTATTATCTCTTTGTGAATGCATGTGCACAAGAATCGAATAGCAATCTCTTGCATATCTGTACTTAGGAAATCTAAAAGAAAACCAGGTTGATACAAACAAGGTGATATAATTCTACACTCAAAAAATTATCATGATATAAATTCACATGCAATCAACCATCCATATCTCGGTCATATGCAACAAACAAGGGGATATCCTATAATAGATGCTACGTATCCAATTATTTTTAGACGACAGATTTAGATCTAAATACCTAGGTTTTTCAATTCAAAATTTTTATTTTTGAATTTCTCAGATGAGAAAAATCAAAGCCCAAAATCAAAATAACATGAAGGGCGTCCCTCCGAATACATGATGGTGAAACTCTAGAATCAAAATAACACGAAGCGTCCAATGTTATTCTGGTTCCTCCAAAAACATCTACCAGAGTGAATAAATTCCATTCCTTTCCCAAAATCTTCAAAAAATATCTTTTCCACAGTCACGGGGATTTTGGTCCTAATAAAAACAATTAAAATCCTTTGTCTATAAACTTAAACTTTATAGACAATCGTATATCAAATCACACAGCTAATCAATTCAATTCAATCAAATCCAATCAATCAAATTTCGTAAAGGAATAAATTAACACTAACAGTTAGTCAAATTCCGCAAAGGAAAACATATCACTTAAAATTGTTTTAAAATGTCAAACGACTAACGAACAAATTTTAACTTAGATTCAAAACTTTATTAATTGTCCAAAAATGTAGATAATTATCTAAGCTATCGTTTTGCTCATTAGCCTTTGGTTATTGCTTAGAAGATTATCCAAACCTACTCGGTCAAAATGGAAAGCTATACTCTATATTTTATTAGCTTTCTTAATTATATCAATTTCTAATTCGCTTATATTTCCACTTAGTATTTTATTCAATATCAATTTATTTATGAATTATTCCATAAATTCTCACCCAAGTTTTAAAATATTTTAAAAAGTTATTTCTTTATAAAAACAACAAATCATAACTTATTCCCTTTATTTACTTATATAATATTCTTTTATATCCTGAGAATACATACAAATTTTATTTTACTTTTTCAAAGATCCAGACGGAGATCAGATCAATTATGGCTTTTTAAAACTGAGTCAACCTATTAACCTCTTTAGAGTGTTAAAATGAACAATATTTATGAGTTGACCGAATCAACAAAATAGTTACACTACTTAGATGTTTAAACAATTACATGGTTTTAATATAACATCGTTTATCAAAACCTTCTTATTGACTTTAGCTCAAGTTAAGCCTATGTTAAATTATCCCTCATCTTATCTCATATCCTCTCTAAGGGAAAAATCTTATTTATAAAAACAATCTCTAATTAGAAATACTTTTTTATTTTAAAACCAATTCTTTTAAGGGAACTTAAAAATTAGACATCCGGTTTAATTTTAAAACCTACCTTTGAAAGCATACTTCAGATATTTTTATATATAATAACTTCGAACAATTTATTTATCAAGACATTACTTTGGGTTTATTCTAATTTTGAACTCATTTAGCTCGTACAATGAAAAAGAGAATAATTTACTAAGTACTTCACAACAATTGCTCATGCAAACGTCCGATCGTCACTTAGGAGATTACTCAGATTACCACAAAACTAG
This sequence comes from Allium cepa, assembly GCA_030765085.1. Taxonomy (NCBI): domain Eukaryota; kingdom Viridiplantae; phylum Streptophyta; class Magnoliopsida; order Asparagales; family Amaryllidaceae; genus Allium; species Allium cepa. The sequence continues at coordinate 116,693,162 of CM060932.1, forward strand.
TCGAAACGATTTCCTCCTAATTATACCAAAGAAAACATATTCAATTTAAAATTTTACTTCCCGGTATATTTTTACCTTTAGATGCTTCCAAAAGTATTTCTGTTTCATTTCTCAAAAATTCCTTTGAAATTATTTTCGAAAATTCAAGGATTTAGATTCCAAAATTCTTTTTTAAACATTACTCTCAAACTAAATTTATATAAAATTTCCTTTATATAAATATCATTTCATATTATAATTCTACTTTACTACAATCAAATTATCTCCAATGTTTATTATCTAAATGTTTTATCTTACCATTTAGGCTATATTTACAACTTTATATAAAGGTTAGTTCTTAACACACCATTATTAAACAGTGAATTCTTAATTTGATCACATTTTTTGAACAACTTATAGTCAAATTGTGAAAATTAATTCACAGAGGGTTCATTTTAAATCAAGCGATAAATGCTCCTAAATAAATCAAGCACAATTTAGCAATCAACACACAACAGTCTATGCTTTTCTTTTAAGTTAAGCATAACCGAACAAACAATAGTGATAAAAAATAAATATTATCACATTTAAACCAACACACTATATAACTATATAGAGTTTTGAAAATTATTCCTTTATATATATAAAATATATTCCTAGGCACGGTATTTAATTTGCTAAATTTCCAAAAATTTCAATACCATGTCCCTTGACCATGGTCAAATGTTTAGAAACCCCTATCAATACCGTGGCATCCCACATCTCGACCAGAATTCATAAAAACTCAGTAGACCAATTAACATATTACATTTTTATAATATTAACAAATAGGCCCTTGTATATATATTTCACTCAAACTCATTCTAGGGTGTCACTTACCCTATCTCTAATGAGCCAAACCCTACCAAAGCCAAGGTTCTCGCTACCTTGCGCTCTGATACCAAATTGTAACGACCCGCCATTTTGACCATCGAAAGTCGACACCGAATACTACCATTGTGTCCCGATTTCGCATATCCAATCGACAAATGGCAGATTGTTAGGGTAAATAAAAGAAAAGAACAGATTAAGAAAAATAGAATCTCACAGCGGAATCGACAACATATAATATAACAAGGACGGTAGAAAATCGTTACTCTAATCATACAGATGATATTAGAGTTAAAAACAAACCTTATCATTTGGGCAATTATAAAATTATGCCCTTACAAATGCCGATAGGTATACTATATAATACAGCGGAAAATAAAATACAACCATGGGTGAATCTTCAGCTCCCCTCCATGATTTCCACAACACCAAAGGAAACCTGGGAAAATACGTGGTCTGACCCAAGCATTATAAATAAATAACAACTGGATCAATCTGGAAATACCAGCGTGAGATAACTCGAATAATGGAAAACATATATAAAATTTCCATGAGACCATACCGCTAACCAGAACGGTTTTTTCCCTCATAAGAATGACATCTATATAAGAAAGAGTAGAAATAAATAGCAAGAAACAAATCCAAACATGATTGAGCATAAATAATATTAAACCAGACTTGAAAGTATGGAAATAAACCGAGTAAAATCCAAACTGGACAGAATGGATAGAGTAAGGAAAATCAGTCAAACTCGATATTATGTGCTAAATAAGGTAACGGTCCAAACTCGATAGAATGGGCTAAATAAAGTAACAGTCCAAACTCGATAGAATGGGCTAAATAAACACTTAAATGCCGTGAAGAGGAGTTTGGCTCTACTCGTGGCAATTTTAAAGCTAAAACAGATTCAGGGATACGAATCAAAAAAGGAAATGAAAATTTCCAATAAATGACTAGGAGGATGTGCCCCTCTTTTTCTAAAAGTATACCTCTAGTAAATATACTTGAGAGGGTCACCTTCTTGCGACACCTCTCGATAGCTCTAAGCCGGACTTCGCCAACCTTACCGAGAATCCGAGTATTTCACATCTTAGTGCACAAATAACTAAAACCAACCTAGAGTAGATGTGAATATACACTAAAGGGAGCAACCCCACATAACTTGACCTCTACTCATTTTTTGGTTTTGGTCATTTCTGACAAAGGATAACAAAGCTCTATGAGCAACACATCGTCTTAGAGTGATGAAATAAAGTGGATGAAGTAACCGATAGCTGAGATACCTACTATCGAGGACATAAAACGATCATATATGGAAATTAAGTCTTGTATACTTATCACCACTCGTTGAATTCAAATTTGTACTATTTTCGGGTTAACAATAATACCAGACAAGTTAAGGTAGTGTTACCTCAAAGTCACACGATTATTCTTAACTTTCGAAGTAGCGACAAGTCTACCTCTTCGATTTTTAGTGCTAATTATACAAATAAATCATTTCCATATAAGTGATTCGGTTTACGGAAATAATTTACTTCCATAAACGAATCAAACTTTACTTTTAAAAACAAACTGAACTTTTTGCTTGATTTCCGTATTGGTAAAACACTTTTAAAATTGGTTCATGATTGTTAAAACATTGAGAGAAAAATTTTCCAAGTGCGCGACTTCGAAGGCCTAAACAAACATCAGACCGAACACCCAGAAGGTTATCCAATATAACATCTCAATAATCATGTTCCAATTCCTTTTTATAACTTTAAAACGACATCCCGAAAGATAATAAATCACATTTCAATTCTCTTTTAAGTAAATAAACCCATCATCCATAATAAAATAGATAATTATTTCCAAATATTCTTATAACATTGGTAAAATAACTTCAAAATCTCATTAAATCAGTTTGTTAGCTTTAAACTAGTTTATTAAAGCAATTTTTATTATATTAGTTAACTTACTTTAATTACCTTTATTAAATCAATTAATTAAAAAGATTTGTTAAATTAAAATAGTCATTAATTAATTGAATAACAAATCTCAAACATCATTAATTAAAATGATAAGTAATTTTAAATTCCATTAACTAAGACAATTAATTAAGTTTAAACTAATCATAAATTAAAATCCAAACTTCATTAGTCAACACAATTAATTAAAATATCATTTGTTAAAATGATTGATTTAATTATAAATCATCAGTAATTCGAATGGTTTAATGAAAATCCAAATATCGTTTGTTAAAACAGTTAATTAAATTCAAAATAATTATTAATTAAAATATTTAATAAAATTCAAATATCATTATTTAAAATGATTTATTACTTTTAAAAATCATTAATTAAAATGATTATTAATTTCAATCGTCATAATTAATTAATTATTTAAACTCCATTTTCATTAATTTAATTGATTAATTAATTAAATTAAAATATAATTAGTTAAAACGATTAACTAAGTACAAAACATCATTAGCAAAAGCGATTAATTCAATCTAAAGATAAACCAATTTTAATCATCATTTATTAAATTGGTTAATTAATCCTACATTAATTAATTTAAATTATCATTAATCAAAATGATTAATAAATTTTCAATATTCTTTTTAGCAGAAATATAAGCTCATGTTCATAAGATAGGGTTTTGGGGATGAAATACAATAAATGACGGTATAGCAGAAATCGCTATAACGACATTTAAATTATTTAATGGAATATCTAAAATTAATTTTAATAAACTATCAGTAATAGCATAAAGATATAAATAAATAATTTATTGGCGAGAAACCCACTTTGGGCCTCTCTATAGATTTTCCCCGCGGAACAATAATTATGGATAATACATATATAATCATATAGGTTTATACGATCGAATTAAAATATCATCCATTTTCCAAACGAATATTCATCCAAACACGCAAATCAAACAATTTAACTAACATCCAAACAACCATTAATTATTTATAACATCATTAATATGAATTAATAAAATTAAATGTGAGTTAAACTCACATTGGTTTTTGTTTCCGCTGAATCGTTCCATTTGAACTAAAATCAAATGGGAAATTCGATCTTTAGCTTGAAATTCTATAGGCTCTAATCTTCTCCCACCTAACCCCATAACGATGATATCATCATTACGAACCTAACGTGACTGACCACGGTCGAAACCGACCTCTTATGAAATAGATATGAGTTAAAGAACATTCATTGATTAATTAACTAAATAAACAATTAAATAATCCTTAATTACCCAATAATTAACCTTGATTACAAAATAAACCATCTCCCTCAACACCACTTCGTTCCAGATCGAAAAAAACCTGACCATGACTTCACCTCTACACCGTCGTTGCCAGGGCGCTTCGATCGCCACCGCCTAACGAGTCACCCACGACTATGAGCAACCCAACGGCATCAACTGCATCGCCTCACGTCACCTGGATCTCCATCACCGAGCCCCAAAAGTTGCCTCGTTCAAACCTTCGACGCCACCACCACGAATCTCCTCCGGCTGCCGCACCACACCAGAAGGAAGCCTCGTCTCTGGCGCTCACAAAGCAACCTAACTCGACCTCCAACACGCAACTGCCACCGTACACGATCCAAGAAACGAAAGCCAAACTGATGCATCACTCAAGGATATTTTCAACGATCTACACCACCAACAATGATCACCACCGTCCAATGCCTTCTCTTCAACCCTACGAGCAAGTTCCTAGTTGGGACCTTCGAACAAAGATGCCCCTAGCGCTAGAACGATGACAGCCATTGGATGAAGGCTGTTTTTTTTGTTTTGGTTACAGTTACCGGGATAAAAAAAATGTAAAGAGAGAGAAATTTGAAAAATGGAATATGGCTAAGTGTTGAAGTGTGATTTTATAATAGAATTTCCAACAAATAAAATGATTTTGTTCCCTTTCTCGTAACAAAGGGATTTCTCGAGTCGCCAAAATGTCCACGCCATCAAATTGTCGTTGACATTTGAATTAACGATTTGATTTTTCAATGGTTTTTAAAATGAAATATTTACGGTAACCCGCTATACAATATTTCGTTCATGCACGAACCACAGGTGACCAAAATAAAAATATAATCATGCACTAATATATGACACGATCATACATCATCAGTGAATTACACAGAATATTTAATTTTGTGAATTTCCCACATATCATCGTTTGTCGATAAAACATCAAACGAATAAATTCAATGTTTTCCCAAATTAAAATTAGAGAAATGCCATATAAATTAAATTAAAAATGCAGTATCAAAAATTAAGTCATTTTATTACAATTTAATTTTTCTTATTATTTATTATATTCGAACTAGTTGTTATTGTAATAAATTTGCCAAATGATTCACCATTATTATTTATTAATTTAAATGGAGTTAAATAAAATTAGTAAATCCATTTAATTAATATTTAATTCATATTTAGTTCACCATTCAAATATTTAATTCTCAATTCAAACATTTAAACGATCACTATTATTGAATTCCAGGCATTAAATTCCAAAATCCAATTATTTAAATATTTAAAATTAATCAAACATTCAAAATAAAATGACCAGAATTCTGGGTTATTACATGTCATATAATCCATTAAGAGTATTGACTCTACTATATGGCGCAATGGGCAAATCTGAAAGGGATTCCAAGCACATTATCAAAATATGATTTTGATAGTGGTATGCAAAAGGATATGATTCGTCGGCCACAAAAGTGTTTTTGAGAAAAAGAACAATATAGTTGGAATGTAACAAGTTACATTGATAAGAATAACGATGTAAATTTCAATCGTCGAGATTGATGTAATAGATTCATTATTCGACATGCTTAAGTTAATTTGGATTTTCCTTGCAAAATTATCGCTCGAAGTGACTTTATGTTTTAAAAAATGTATGCTGAAATAAAATTCTAAATGATGATTTAAAATAATCTGTTTGCACAACGACCAAAGTATTTCGAAGGAAATGGAAGCAGTAGTATGTTTGTGGGTTTCGGATAGGATCTAAGAACTAATAAAAAAGTATCGTTCAACAAGCATCAGAGCTAAACAAACATTTTGATAAAACAAACAGTTTGAATTTAAGTCAAAAAGTAGAGGAAGCGTGTGTCTATAGGAAAGAACTATAAAGGTACTAGAATGTTTCTAAAAACTATAGGTAGATAACAAACTTATGATTGTTATTGATGTACCCATGTTAAAATCATTATAGTTTGGTTGTTTAATTATCGATATTCGATTTGAAAGGACATTTTTTATAATTAATATAAAAATAATGTTGGGAATGTCCCAAAAGATATACATAGATACCATATTAAAATATTTAATGTGGACAATATATGATGGATCACTTAAGCATTAGCAATAAAATTTATCATACATGCTATTTTGTTTACAATATCACATTTCGCTTATGTATTGACACATAACGCAAGTATGAAATAAGAATTAAGATCATTAAATTATAATATAGAGTATTCTCGAGTATTTAAGAAATGGTAGATAATATTTTATAGAGACAATGAACTACATATGAAGGAGTATTTAGACCAAACTTCATAAGTAATATCGAATATATTACATTAATCCAAAATTCATGATCAATCTTAGTTAAGGAGCTTTAAATTGGAATGGTTCTAAATGAATGGTTGTGGCTGACCAAATGGCTAAGTATAATACCTTGAATAGCATCACAACAAAAGCTGTATAATGCAGAAATTTTAACTAAGCTGGAGATGAATCCAAATGTTGAGAATAACACAATAATGTATGTGATAACAATATCGCAATGTAGATTGCAAAATTACCTAAAGCTCACCAAAATTCAAAGTACATTTTCCAAAGAGTTTCACTTGATAATGGTAGTTTATCATCGTCTAAGAGAGTTGATTGACAAAGTAAATAGTTAAGATAATATAACATATCCATTCACCAAGGCACTAACTCAATCATTTTGGTGAAAAATGATCGACAGAATGGGAATAAGATCCCATAATTGAGCTCAAGTGCAAGTTGGAGATTGATAGATTTAGCGATATTCCTTAAGAATAATTGTGTAATTTATTTCATATATTTAACCCTTTGACCAATCTTGTTCGTAGTAAAGGTTTTTTGTTTCTGTAGTTATACTTTTTATGTAGTGACATAGTCAATTAAGTAGTTAATTTAAAGTATATAAGTAAGAAAATCCACAAATGAAATGTTATGTGATTGTAGTCGTAAATAGTTACAATCGTGAGTCAATAATCACAATATAAAATAACATTTTATTTTAAATATTTCTCGTCGAGATGTTTAGAGAAAGGATATTGATACATCCATTAAGAGTACATAACACTCTTTAAATGTTGGTAGTATATTACTCATAGCTTCTGGGGGCGCTAAGGAATTACATACCGATAGCTATTGGATAACTATGAAATGACTCATTCGAGACTTTCCAAGTGGTTAATAATAAATCAGGTCCAATAGGAAATCTCAACGTGGCAATATTATACAATTCTCTTAACTTGAGAACACCATTGAGCTTCAGTATGAACACCGAGTGGAAGCATTGGAAGTTAAACACTAATAGAGAACTCATCTTCTCGATTAAATGAGGTAAGTATCATAGTCAATAGCAGTCAATTCAAGTCAAAATCTCTGACCAAAGTAGTACGATTAATAATCAATGTTACCAAGGACTTTGTTTCTGGACTATCCAAGTGGAATGTGGATGATGTTGGAATTTTGACCAAAACCAAATTCCATAGATCCTGAAGTGATACGGTGTTGACGAAGAGAATGAGTGTAAATAATCATTACGAAAAGGTAGTACTTCAGAAAATATAAAATATGATTTTACTAAATAGGTTCATAAGCGATGAATTTTGCCAAACTATTACAGTCTAGCCAAGGTAATGTATGAACATTAATATTTGAATTTCTCAAAATTAATCATTGAAATAATTCATGCCTTTGAGTCATATAACCATATTTGTGAATTCTTTGAAAAACCACATAATTTAGTTAATTTGTGAAACGTAATAAATTAATTAATATTTAAGAAATATTGATTATTAATATAATTGATGTATTGGTGTTAGTAATTATCTGAATGCATATACAAAAGTTATATATGCACATATTGATACACAATGTCGATATATATTTAAATGGGTTTTATATATTTTAACTACTTAATAAGCTTTTAGAAATAATTATCAGTGTGATGGAATGATGTGGCCTGCTATTTTAGAGAGAGGAAGGGATATGGATGAGATTTATATGATGACCACCCTACGCCTCCAACATCCAGTTTACCTGTATAGTGCGCTGCTACGGTGCTCGGTTGATGTACGACAATTGTCAAGGGTCGTATAGTAACTAAACAATCACAGAACTTGTCATATATCTTACAATACATTAAATAAAATATAGTAATCATAATATATAAATAACAGATGAGATAGTAATAACTAAATAAACCATCGAGTGAGGTTCATAAGTTCATACAGTTATGCAAAGCAGTAATAGAATTTATACAACCGATAAATAAACTCAAAAGATAAATTGTCTCTAATAAAATAATGCAAACACCATCAAGACTCCACAGTGTCTCATAATGGAATAAGCAATAGTAAGCTCAAAAATATAAATACGAGAAAGTGTTGCCTCATGCTAGTCCATCTGCATAACTCCATGTGCCATCTAAACCTACTATCTAGTCTACTCATTTAAGAGTACTCGAGATAATAAGAAGCGAAGCATAAACCTTAAGTCGGACAACTTTCTGGTGTAAGCAATAAACAATCTTAAAATAGTATGAAAGTTGATATAGTAAATGGGACACAGGGTATGGAGAAACATACCTGGTCTGTCCCTATATCCAAAGAGTTAGTACATAATAATATATGTTATCTACCATCCCTATCATCATAAAGGTTACCGCATCCTAAGTACAATATTGGATGTCTAGGCATCGACATCCACAATACCTACATCATGCGAAATCCCTAGAGTGATAAGAAAACATGGCAAACATAACATTTATTAAACAATCCTTTTAATCACTAGTGTGCATTTGATATATGATAACTCATATGACCATCAAATGCCAGAAACCAATGGAAAAGTTTTAGTTTCTCAATGCTTTAATCCATTCCACTCAGTCGGCTAGTAAACTAAATCCCTTACTTAATATAAGGTAGATGGATCCCTTCCTTGATCCAGGATACATTTCTTAAAATCTATGAGCACCTAATATATCCTTGCTTAATGAACACTCTTCGAAACACTTTGACTATCAATGATCCGTTTACCTGCATCTCCGTTTGCTCCATTTTATTCCATTTCTCATAGTGGAACCCTTCCTCATTCCATTTTCCATAGTAAAACCCTTCCTCGTTCTACCCATGAATTCCTTTCCTTGAGCTAGTCCTTATGGGCCATCATCAGGACTCCTTTCGTCGATTTACCATTATTAAAACACTTTTAGATGTCTCTCATAAGCCGTAGAATCCTTATATCGAAATTTTGAAGTCATCATGTCGAAGCGTTACACCCTCTCCGAGTCATCAATCATCATTTTTCTTCATGCCCCAACATCAAAATTGAACACCGTAAGAACGAATATAAGACAATCTCCAAGGCACCATCATCATCCTCTAGAAGTTTGACCGTGATTGTCAACATCTAATCATGTCGGTACTGTGTCAGTACCAATATGATCTCCTTAGCTAAATTTAGCTAAGTTTCTCATGTTTAAACTCGCCTAGAAGTCATCCTTCTTTATCCATTGAGTAGTTACCAAAATTGCTTAGGCCTATATGGTTGATGCCGATCACTTCATATGGACGAAAATTTTCTAAATCCCAAACTCCACCAACACTTCACATTCTTAGCCTAGCCCGAAGCTCCAACATCCTTTCGCCGAAGCACCCCATGTCTAACTTAAAGAAAAGTTCCAAAACTCCTACCATCAATATGACTTTGCGGTCACCACTGATTTGATTTTTCTCCCTATAACGTATTGATTTAACTCCTCAAATCAATTCCAAATCCTTTATGACTTGTTTTGGGGTCTCTCTAGACCTCAAACTTTAACATATCTCGAGCACATTGCATTTTAAACATTTTTGATGTTAATTTGCACAAAATGATGATCTATAATCTAATTATCCTAAATAACTAACAAACGTATCAAGAAATTCATTCAAGCATCATAATACCATCACATACATTCACACATTATATATAGTCAATCAAAACATGATTTAAACATTTAAATCTTCCTCGATTTAGTTTAACCTGAAGATGACAACATGGTTTGTAAAGTGGTGTAAAACAAATTAAAACATATGTTTTTAAATATGGTTCAAAGATGTTATTAAAATTAGATCTAGGTTTCAAAACATTTAAGCTCTGAAAATCCTATCAAAAACCAAAATTTTACTATATCAATAAGCATAGAATAGTGATAGAAGTAATATCACTCATCAAATTACCCAAATTTTGAGGCAAATCAAAGGTGGAACAATAGATGTATGAATCCCAAGATGGCTAATTCAGTAATTAAGCTATTCCCGTGCTAATTACTCCTCGATGTTGTTCTAAGTTAACTAAAATAAGGTATAAGAATGCTTTTTGGCTAGAGAGGATATTAACGAAGGGATTTTCTATTTTTGTGAAGTGCATAATAGAGAGGAGAATATCCCATCAACCCCACATGGCTCTAATCCCGAAATAGGCTTTCGGACTTACATAAAACTCACAAATTATCTACTCGACTACCTAAAAACTACCCAAACTTCGAACGGTCATATCCACTAAACAGTAAGTCCAAAAACCTTTTATGACTACTCTACAGAAAAAAAGACCATTATATCTTTCCAATGGATGGTCTCAACATCTAATTAAACTCCTATCAAAATTTGTAGGTCTTACAAGATTTTTAGAGTCAAAATCTTCTAATAAAAGTTCTAAGGAAGAAAAATATCACTAGTTAACATTTTTCAAAGTTATAGAGTCATACAATCTCATACGAACTTAAAAACAATGTTTTATGATCTTCCGATACATAAAATTAGGGTCGCTACTCTCTCCCCCTTTAGAAATTTCGCTCCCGAAGTCCTCAAGCCAAACTAGTAAAAGTCGAACATAGCTACCCCGCACGGTTAATAACTATAAGAAATCATCTCAACCGTGCGATTATAAGAAATCAAATAATATGTGTGCATATCTTAGCATGCGAGATACTAAACCATCCTACATAATACCAAAAGTGAATGTAAGCTTAATAAACAAAAATTCTTGCCAAGTAAAGAGCTCTGTATATGTGGTCCTCAAGCTCTCCTTAATTTCCCTTGTGCACTCGCTTTCACTTTGTTGAACTTTCACTAATCCCAGCATATACTTTCTACGCTATGTCATATCACGTTCGACGATATGACTGGGCCTACAAGGTCACGAAGCTTTTGGTTCAGTTTCGATGCCATCGAGTTGATTTGATGTGATAGTCACACTTGAGCAATGCACAAACTTCCGCAAATGAGAAACTTCAGACACATTGTGCACATCTATCATATTTTGAGGTAATTCGATTGTGTAAGTTAGGTTCCCAATCCTCTCTAGTACTAGAAAAGGACCTATGAACCTCGATGCCAACTTCTCCTTTGTACCGAATCGAACTACATTCTTCAATGGTATTGTTGACAACAAAAATGGCTACCAACACCAAATAGTATAAAAGCATCAATAATCCAATACACAATCACAAACAGAATATAGTAGAGAAATAAATATGAAGATAATAAATTAAAAATAGTATGAAAGTGAATAGAGACATAGATTTATAGTGGTTCGACTAATTCTGGCGTACGCCTACTCCAAAAAATTTCCTTTTATTGATTTATACTACCGTTTACAATTAATATCTGTGAAGACCAAGAGTAAAAATAGCGAAGTATAGCCTAGGTAGAAGATTAAGAGAGCCAAAAAGAAGATCCCTTGCAATGAGCCATACCTATTGTATTTACAAGGGAAGTCATGTATGGATCGGGCTGCAAATCCGTTAGAAGAACCTCCAGGCCAAGACGACCCAATCCACCAATTACCAGACCGATAACACCCCTTTGGATGGATCAAGCCCGATCGGTATTCTTTGCCACATGGAACCATGCGATCCACAGATTGGGTCCCTTTGACTCCTACTTCCCACGTCGTTTGCTAAGTTGGTGTGTAGTTCGTTGAGTTATTGAGTGATCATCGTCGAGTTGAACTACTAATCTGGGTGCTCCCTAGCTATATTATTCTGATCTAATTCATACTCCATTCCATTGATCCAATCCGATCTATTGCTTAGAGGAAGTGCCAATTCCATACTTAGCCAATTCCTAGGTGCTATCCGTTTGAATCCATTCGACTATTGTCCATAGTTTGGAATATAACCGATCTTCAATCCTGATAAACATCCATTTGGTCAAATCCATGATAATATGACCTTGCCAAAAGGTAGGATAATATTTACCCACCAAAAAAGGCCTTGTGATAGGAAGGCATTTTTTGAATTACCATAAGTTCGAAATCCGAAATCCATAATCCATCGATAACCGAGTTTTCCAATCCAAAATCCAATCTTTTGCCAATCCAAATCCATATCCATCCAAATCTATGATCTCTTCGGATCTTTATCCAAATCCAAAGTCTCGATCTCTTCGGATCGTTATCCAAACCCTTGATTGTTTAAAATCTAGGAAATTGGTAAGCCAATCTACGATCTCTTTAGATCGTTATCCAAGTTCATATTCTCTCCGTACCTACCAATGGTCTCTCCGGAGCCTTGCCAAATTTGATCTAAACTTAACGACGAGTAAGATGATCCTATCACTCTCCAACAAAGACCCCTTGCACCCCAACCCTTTCGGAGCATATAGTGATGTCATAATCTTCTTGGATCGATCATAGCTTCTCTGATCTCTTGTTGAACCCCATCCTGTCACTCTCCAGTGAAGGGGGAACAACGACAAGTAAGTCAATCCTATTGCTCTTTGGCAAAGTGGAGTTACTTCATGCACTCCGGTTTAGTGTCCCTAAACATAAAGCAATGTCATGCCTTCCTATGCCGATCATGGTCTCTCCGGACCCTTGCTGGACCCATCCAATCACTATCCGGTGAAAGGGAAACAACGAAAAGTAAGTCGATCATGACGCTCTCTGACGAAACGACTCACTCCTTAAACTCCGGTCTCTGACTCTCCGTTCAAGGGTACAAAGTGATCCATTCCATACTAACTTCCTTTCTCCGGCCTCGACTCTCCGGTCAAGGGCTTAATCCATGCCGTACGAGCCCATCATGTTACTCTTTGAAGAAGGGACTCGTACCTTGCGGTTATTGCCCCTTCGGTTTGTTCGGGATAACAATGACATGTTTAGTTCATTGCATTTGTGAAGATTTAAATTAAATTATTAAATTTGGGTTCATACAGCAAAAAATCCAAAAAACAAAGAAAACCAAAAATCGCCTCTCCGGGCTTGATGATTTATCTCATCTCAAAGCATACCTAGGGTCCGTCCTCGGTCCTATACATATGTAAGTGACTTAACCGTTTTATTATAGAGTTTATTATTTATTTATTCCATGCCATCCCGATTAGGAGATGACGATCCATGACCTCGATCCAAGGTCATTTCCGATTGATGTGGACGTTGGCCACTCCTATTCCACCATCACTGTCTATGTCCACATTTACTACGGTAGCCTGCCTTTCCTAACGTGTTCCTTAAATATATCCTTCAAGTGCCTACATTCATCCTAGTATGCCCATCCAGTTCATGAAATACGCAGTACTTTCCAGACTTACATTCTCAATCTATGGCTACTTTCTGGTTTCCGATAGGGGAGTTTCCCCCTAGTGTCCAGGTAAATCCGTTCCAAGCTTTCTATCAAATCCGTATAAAAGAAGAACTTTGACTCCCGTTCCTTCCATTTCCTTCTTGATTCAACATATCCATCCTCCATTTTCTATTTACTCTTATCCTTCCTATATCCTTCTCCAAATGATCCTTCGCCTCTCACATCGTTTACCTCCCGTTTCTCGGCTCATGCGTCCTCATGCCATAAGAACCTCTCCACTTCGTGAAAGAACTCCCCAAGATCCATTGTTAGATCCCCACCAGTGAAATTTTAAAATTCATTTCATTAGTAATCCCTGATACCGCCACCATTAAAACCATTGATGGATCCAGCCGATCCACCAAAGACATTGCCACGTTGAATCATGTTAAAAAGCTCCTCAGGACTCTCCGGTTCTCTGTTTCAGTGCCGCCAATGTCATCACATTCTTGGATTGCGGAATGTGAACCCAAAATTGTTTCATAAACCTATCTACTAGCTTGTTCCTTGTCCTGATCGATCCATTCTCCGGCTGCCTAATCCAAAGCGCAGCCAAATCTATCAAGTACAAATGAAAACTGCCATAACCTCTTTCGATGCTCCCAGCACCTCCATATGCCGAATATACCTCATTAGATGCATAGTACGATCTGACTATCCGTTATATACCTCTAGCATTGGCAGCTTAAGCTCTGGTGGGTTCTTTGCATTTCCAATATTTAAAGCAAATGGACTCTGATTGACATCTTCCAGACTCCTGTTGGGCAATCCACCTCTCATTATCCGACGTACCATCTCAGCTATCCTTTTATTTCATCCATAGGTTGATTCCAATCCATATCTCCAACCTGCACCACGACTCTACGTGGGTACTTCAGAATATACTCCTCCGAGCGAGCATCCATGTTCCGATTCGCATCAAACTGCGTAACACCAACCATAGGCATGCCATGAATCGATCTAGCAGGGCATGCCCTTGAGCCCTAATCGATTAACGCCAATCCCTATGGGGGATCGATGTCGATCGGTCTGTGTTGGCCAGGGACTACCTTTGGCTACTCCAAACTCTGTTCCTTAAAACATTCGCTCCATTTCCATGATCTTGATCCTAATTCTGATTTTCCACAGCTTTCGTTGCTCCAAACTCCTTGATCCATATTTCTAGAGTTTTCTACTTCTCCAATCCCATGGTTTTGTGCTCTACCTTGTCCAATTTGCCTGAAGAAATTTTGAATCATCTCCTGCTGCCTTTTCATCATTCTATCTTGCATAACATCCATCATCGTCTCCATCTCATCCCTGATGAAATAGATGAAGGTTTGATTAGCTCCAGCACCTAAGGAAGACTCCCGACTCCTTTCGTAATGACTACTATCCGCCGCTGATCTCCTTGTTGATTGTCTCACTATTGATTGAAATCCAAGCCCTAAATCCTTTCCAAAGTAGCGGGTACTAGTTCTTCTCAGTGAAAGCACCAAAATGTTGATGGAAAAAATGGCCAACGGCGAACAAGTACTATGAAAGCATCAATAATCCAAAATCGAATCACAAACAGATTAAATCAGAGAAATAAATATGAAGAGAGTAAATTAAAAATAGCAAGAAAGTGAATAGAGACACAGATTTATAGTGGTTCTACTAACTTCGGTCTACGTCCACTCCAAAATTTTGCCTTTTATTGATTTATACTGTCGGTAAAGTTACAATCCAAGGAAAATCAAGAGTAAAAATGGCAGAGTATAGCCTAGGTAGAAGATGAAGAGAGCCAGAAAAAAGATCCCTTGCAATGAGCCATACCTGCTGTATTTATAAGGGAAGCTGTGTATGGATCGAGCTGAAAATCCACCAAAAGAATCTCTAGACCAAGATGAACTAATCCACTAAGTACCAGACCGATCTCACCCCTTTGGATGGATCGGCTCCGATCGGTGGCCCTTGCCACACAACACCACGCGATGCATAAGGTGGGTCATGACTCCTACTTCCTATTTCCAAAGTCGTTTGCTGAGTTGGTGCACTGATCATTGAGTTATTGAGCGATCATCGTTGAGTTGAACTTCTAGTTCGAGCGATCCATAGCCATATTAATTTAATCCAATCCGTACTCCATTCAATTGATTCGATCCAATCCATTTCCTAGGGGAAGTGCCAATTCCTGGGTGCTATCCATCCGAATCCGATCGACTATCATCCATAGTTTTGAATATAACTGGTGTTCAATCCTGATAACCATCCATTTAGCCAAATCCATGATATCACGGCCTTGCCAAAATGCGAGATAGCAAGAATTATCTTCACGAACGCCAAATCACCGAAAAAACTCCAAATTGCTGCATCACTTGTCAGCATAGCACTTTTTCCTATCTTGAGCGACCTTCATTCATTGTCAAATGATCTTGGTCTTCTTTGAAGTCTCCCTAACCATATTTGCCCTAATATAAGTTTCTCTCCCGCTTCCCACCAACACGAAGGAGCGTTACATGGTCGTCCATACAACGCCTTGAATGGCTACATGCTGATGCTAGACTGATAACTATCATTGTACGTGAACTCTAATAAATGCAAGTGATCATCCCACGAGCCTTCGAAGCAAATATGCAATCTCGCAAAAGATCTTACAAGATACGATTCACCCTCTCGGTCTTCTCATTGGTCCATAGGTGGTAAACTGTACAGAGATGTAACTCTATCCCTAATGCCACTTGTATGCTCTTCCAAAACCTAGTAGTAAATAAAGGGTATCAATCACTCACAATGCTTTTCGGCATACCACGGAATCTGTAATGGCCCATTTTTCCATACCCATTGAATCGACAATAAACCACACATGTCCAACTCAAATTGCACGAATAAGCCGATCATTAAGGGTAGAAAGAAAATAAAGACAGAACAGAATCTCACACGAATAGAATAACATATATTATTTCAATAATAATCTTTACAGCGGAAAATTTTAAAATACAATATCAGAGTCTAACCTAGATTCATCCTGGACAGTTATAACACCTGCCCTTTCAAATGCTGACAAATAAAAAAACAAATACAATATATGCAATGGATAATAGAATACGTCCAAACGATGATGAAGATCTCCAGCTCTCCTCTAGAAACTCATATGTCTTCAACTCAACCTGGAACTACTCATATCTGACCCCAGTATTGAAAATACCCAGATCAGGCTTGATAAACCAGCGTGAGAAAACTCAATGATAAATGACAGTGTCATATATCAGCTTCTGAATGAAATCCTTTGAAAAGAAAGAGTATCTCATAATACCACGCCTATACTTAAACACAGACGGATTTTTGCCTTATGATAACTAAAACACTTTTATATCAAAAACTTTGATATTATTTCTAATGACTCTCTTTGAAAACATTTGCAAATAAACTTATTCAAATAAGGTATCAATACCGGACTAAGTCTAACAGAATATATCCGGAAATGGAATATGCCGAACGGAATATATAATACCAAAAGGGGTAGCTGAAATGTTTGCAAGTCATTACAGCTATCTTGGGACTACAATCAAAATCATGAATCTCATATAGGGGTTGGATTTCCAACATGATAGGGAACTAGTAGAAAGACCAATATGCATCCACGGCTTACGTCCAAGACTTGGATGTCGTTATGCAATAACAAAAATGGATAAAAGTGGATACAATCTGCGAATAACATCCAAGGACTTGGACTTCGCGTATCCCTGCCATGAGGCACAGATGTATCTGGTACCTGGGGCTCAGAACATCTAATAACTCAAATCACTACTATCCGAAATGCAAGCATCCATTTGACCATATAGAATCCCATCATAACCGGGGTGTGAGGCTCACGAGGCTATGATTACCTTTCACATATCACATATCACATCTTTGAATGCCACACTGCCATTACTTTGATCACTATTTGACTACTGCAAGCATACAAACTTTGAGCACGTATGTCTTAGAGAAGGGTGTTAAGCTAAGAGAAGTTGCCTTCTCCGCCACCAAGCAGATGTACATTTGTAAAAGTCAAATGTTGTGTCTCAGAAATGTAATTTCAAACATTCGTCCATACAAGTTTGTTCTGGGATTGAACGAAACCGAAGGCACTCTCTTACTACCACTAGTAGCGAGTACTCCTTGCAATCCGAAAAATCTCCACAGCGGGGAGACCGTTGCTATAAATAACTCTATAATGGGAGCCACCCAGAGCATGTTCAATAAGCAGTCTTCACGTTATAAAGATCCACAGTCTTCAATAATCATCATCTTCAACATGTCTTCACTTTTGAATGTATTCATTGATTCAAAGGGGTTTTCGGATAAGAATCATCCAAATCTGACTCCGGTTCCTTTGAAGCCAATAATCGATTTAAAAGATGTTAATTTCATATGTGGATATCAATCATCAATCAATTACTTCATCTTTTATTTAAATCAAATATCTTTCTTAGATATATTCCTTTCAATTTATTCCATTTTCTTTTCAAGATTATATGGAATCATTAAGCCTCATTTATCAAATCATTTGGTTTATTTAAACCTTTCTTAAATCCTGCAATAATTCTAAATAATTTTCTCTTTTACTTAGGAAAACATTCCCAAATCATTCATTAAATCTTAATAAAAAATTCTTATATTCAAGTTATAACTTATAACATAGGAAAATATTCGCAACTCATTCATTAAATCTTAGTCAAAGATTTCTTTCTTAACTTCAAATTATATTCTTGCAAATCAAAGATTTTCATAGCAGAGCACTACTGCTACTTTAAATATGGTAAATTTCACCTCCAGGGACTAATATCAAGTTTCACCTCCAGATATTAATGGCAAGTAATCCCGCATCATGAATATCTTTGTCTTCAATATGTTTTATTTTGAATATTAGGTTGAAGGGGTTTTCGGATATGAATTGCCCAAATCCGATCACCGTTCCTTTGTACAAACCATTGAATAAAAGATATTAAGTGGTTAATTGACATTCAAAGAATATATTTCTTTTCTTTTTTCTTGGAAAAAACTTAAATATGATCTTTCAGAGCATCCGGGCTTTCCTTTCGATCTGTTCCACCCCTCGCCTAAAAAGAGAAAGCATAGGCCAGGTAAGTTCAGGGCACTGGTTGCTTCATCCCTAACCTTAATTAAACACCTTGTTTTATATTCCCAGATCTCAAAAGCGGGGCGAATGTACTAGTCGTTTCCACATACTCGTTTTGTTATTATATTCAATCTTCTTCACTTTTTTGTTTAAGTGGCATAAACAATTTCTCTTAACCATTTATTCAAACTCTTGTTAAAACTTTCAAATTATCTTTAAATTACTTAATTATTCTTTTAAAATCATTCACAAAAGA
The DNA here is from genome assembly GCA_030765085.1 of Allium cepa. Lineage (NCBI taxonomy): Eukaryota > Viridiplantae > Streptophyta > Magnoliopsida > Asparagales > Amaryllidaceae > Allium > Allium cepa. Next base: position 116,712,233 of record CM060932.1, read on the forward strand.
TTTATTAAAGAATTATTAAGTTTAAACTCATATTCAAAAGGTTATAGAATTCACAGCATAAAAGTGCTACGGAAAGTGCTGTATAAGCTTATATGATTTAAACAACTTTTAAATATTTGAAAATTCATTTTTTCCATTCCAATCTCTCTTAAATCAATTTAATAGGTTTATCAAATTTATTTCATATTTTTAAAACATCTAAAATATCAATTTTAAACTTTGGTCACTTTACCGCAAAAGCGTGTTTTTTTGGAAAATTCATTTTGGACATATTTAAAATATACAAGATGAAATTTGGATTTTCTTTCTTTATTTCTTTAAAAATATTTAAACGTTTATAAAACATTTCTAACTCATTTTAAAACTATTTCCAAAAGGTTAAAGCATTCCATATACACTATTTTATTTTCAAAAGGAAAGTGCTTTCCTTTGTGCTTATTGACGTGTATTAATGTGACTTGGTAAAACAATTTAACAATCATATCCAACAATCAATACTTGATGATCAAAGTATATATAAGCATCCATAGCAATCATAACACAACATCAAACATGTATATATGTAAATAGTGATGTTAAATAGAGTTTCTCACCATAAACCAAAGCGATTAACTTTCTACCAACATTCTAATCAACCAACACTTCACTAATAAATTCCTACTCCATTAAACCCAAGAAAACAACGCCCTCTCCCTTCCAATAGTTTAGCTGAGGCTTGATATGGAGGTTGGTCGAAAATATAGAGAAGAAGTGGTAGAGCTTTGAACTTGAATTCCCAAGATTTAGATCCGAAAAATAGGTCATCATCTCTCTTATTTTTACTTTCTTACTCTCAAAATTTGAAAAACTTGTTAACTAAAAAGTTGTTGAAAATTCATTTTTTTTAATTTGAAAAAAAGAATAAATTGATTTTGATTATTTTTGAGGAAGATATGATAGAATGAAGAAGAGGTATTGTCGGATTGACCAAAAAAAACACGAAAATGCACTTCAAGAATTGAGTTTCAGCTATATCAAACCTCAAAACTGGAAAAAGTGATTGACCCGAAAGTTGTTGCCACTGGAATTTCATATGGTTTGGAAAAAATAATTTCTTAATTTGGATCTATTATTATTAAGTTATGATCAAAACAATATGGCATATTCTCCGGCTTAAAAAATGGCCAGAAAATGCACTGGAAAGAAGTGGATTTTTAAGATATTTATTCTAATAATTCGAAAAAGTGGTAAACATGAATGTTGAAGCCACTAGAAAAACACATGATTTAAAAAAAAAATTGTATTTTGGTCAATATTGAAAAAGTTATGGCTGAGAGAAAAAGAGGTAAAATATGGAGAAAAGAGGAGTTTGATTTGAAGAGAATGAATATTGATTTTTTTGAATATTTTGACATTATTTCTTTTTAATTTTTTTCTATAGCTTGAAAGCCTTTAAAGAGAAGAGGAAGAATATGAAGAAGCTTGAGAAAAGAAGAAGAAGAAAATGTGAACGAAAGTGAAGAAGTAGATGGGTATTTATAGAAAAATAAAGAAGTGGTAAATTTACTAAAATAACATCTTACCAAATTACCAAACTAACCTTAATTCAACCTAAAGAAATCTTCACTTTTTCAATACTTAACATCATCTTTCACATCCTTACTTTCCGTCTTAGTCACTTAAGGATTAAGTATGAATATCATAATTATGTTGGTTTTGATTTGATGTGATTTGATGTTTACTTTTTCTTACTTTTGTTAGTTCTTACTTACTTTTACTAATGACTTCTAGAAGTTTTCTAATCTTGTTTAGTAAAATTAAACTTGATTAGTGAATTAACTAATACTTGCACTATTTGAATATATGTTTCTATATAAGAAAATAAAGGTGCGACGATATTGCGACAACTTTTAATCGACCAAACGTTAATTTTCGACCAAATGTTTTATGGTCACATTTTGACGTTTTAGTTAAACTATTTATGTAAACCAAATTTAAAAATAAATTTGTATAATGCTATTTAAAAATATAAATACTCATAAATAAATTGAAATAATTTATTCAACAATTGAAACTTACTTTTCTAAAATCAGCATTTTGTCACTTTTGTCGATATAGGCAAATGTTATTGTTTTTGTGTATACTTCTCTTTCCAAATTCTATCTAATTTTTTTTAATCATATAACCTTACTTATTTTACATTTAAAATCACTTTAAATAGTATATTTTAAAGTGGTCAAATTCTAGGTCGTTATATTCTCCCCTACTTAAAAGAATTTCGTCCTCGAAATTACCCAAACAAAAGTTTTCCCAAAACATTTATCTTCAAACTTAATTCCATATAATATACATAGATCATCCGCATGAAATATTTTATCCAATCTCCTATTCGAATACACAACTTTATTTCCAAACTAGTATCGATCCCTCGATCCTCAAGTGTGGACTTTAGTCAGTCTCATTGCTTAGAAACCATTGCTTTCCTTGCATAGTGCTCAACTATGATAGAAAAGTCAAGTACCCAATCATAAACCCTAATCAATGTTCGTCGTCAAGAATCGAGTGATAAATCCTTTTTCGAATCAGTATAAACACTTCAAAATTCTATACTCGGATTTTAGATCAACATTTGTGTGATGAAATAATTTACATATAATATATGTATTTATTAACTTTCAAAATCTTTCATAAACTTTTACCTTGAGTTCAAACATTTTATAAAGGTGCTTCTTTATGTAATCCCTTCAATTATTTATTTTAAAATATTTTATTAAAGGAAAATATTCTAAAGAAACCATTTTTCACTCAAAAGATAATTTATCTTTATAAAAGAAATTTTCCCACAATATTTTAACTCAGTATATTTCCTTTAGCACTAATATTATTTATGAATCATTTCGTAAAACTTTTACTTAATTTTATTACATCTTATAACTAATGTAAATCAATTACATTCTAAAGACTTAAGTCAAATCCTTGATTAATGCAGGAATTCATTAATAAAACATTTTTAAGGTTATAATTTCCTTTTTTGATTATAATCACATTTATAAATTATAATTATCCAATTTCATTTACTTAAAGTATTTCACAATCTTTGACCAAAAGTTTTCACAAATTTCTTAGCATTGAGTTAGCTATGATTTAGAAATTTTCGGCTGTCCAAAATCGTCGGAAATTTTGCTTTATCTTATCTATTATTGAATCCCAATTTATCTTTGGTTTAAAAACTTTTATAAAGATTACTTAACAATTTATCCATAATGATTCACATTATCTCTTCTAACTTAAGAAAATTATATAGATCGAGTAACTCCAAAATTATCCAAGGAACTGGGTACTACCAATAATATCATGTATCCTCTTAACAAGAAGAGTAATATTTAAGAGAAGTGCTTAGCATTCGAACACATCACTTGTGTTAGTCCCTGAGGAGATGGTTTTGACGACAACAACCTTAGAATAAGATTATAAAGTATAAATACTAACATTATAGTACAGATATATATGTATATGCAGGATTTGACCATGCATGTATCAAAGAATGAAGGTTGTACAGTATAGAGATTCAAGATATCAAGATTGAAGACTCATGAGTATCAAGATTATCAAGAGTTCAAGATTGCAATTTAATTAGGAATTTTGTTCAAACTCCTAGAAAAGCACCGGCATCTTAAAATTCAATTTATTCGTGGAATGAAATCCACTTTGAGCTCATTAAAGGGATGGAACCCTAAGTAGGATAAAACCTACGAAAAATCTAGTGGAACATTGTTTTGTATCCACTAACTTTTATTCAAATGTTTTTTACAAATTATATCTTGTTTTTAAAATGATTTCAAAATCTTCCTTTTAAAAGAATCAAAAACATCTATCCTGGTTTAATTATTTTTAGCCTCAAAATAATCTTTATTTTCAAAATAAAATTATCCTTGGTTTTAAACTACCTTTTAATATTTATAACAACAATATATTTAACTTTTAATATTTATACTTAGATTTAAATATAAAATTATAGTAAAATTTTATGTATACCAAAATATTATTATTTATATTTACTTATGTATTTTAACCATGGTTAAGTATATTTATAAAGTTTAAAATAGTTTTAATATAAGATAGAAGTTATTTTCAAAGAAAAACAAATGACCAGAAATTGCTTTGGCATGTCGACAACCCCTAGGTACCCCTATCGATAAGTGGCAGTTGATTTTAAAATTTTGAATTTCAAAAGAAGTGTCTATTCGTCATATCCTTTCACGAATGGAAATGCCTATCGTTCTACTATAAATAGGGGCAGTTTTAAACGAATTTATATTCATATTTTCTCTGATTTCACTCCTCTTCTTCTTCCATATTTCTTTATATACATTTTTACCATTACTCTGCCGAAATCACCATTGAATCTAACTGGATCATCTCTAGTTTGATTCTCTGTCACTATCTCAACAAGATCTCAGTGCTATTCAAAGTTATAGGCTTCTTTGTAATAAATTAAGCAAGAAAAAGTGTGATTATAGCATGTGAAATCAATCAAGTGAGAAAAGGTGTAATTGTAGCCTAGGAAATCAATTAGGTGAACTTGTTGCCCGTAAAATCAAGTATCTCTACCCAGAGGATTATGAATCTAGAGTGGTGTACCTCGTGGCCTTGGAATCGAGGGTGTAATTGTAAAATTGCTTTTGTAAGGAAATATGTACTTATGTGCAGGAATGGATGTAGGGTAACTCCGAACAGTATAAAATCCGGTGTGTTCTTTCCTTTATTGCTTTTACTTTTTTTCTGCATCTGTGTTTGATTCTGTGATCATATCTGCGTCTAAATATTGCATACATTTGTGTTCAAATTAACATAAACTCAAAAAGATTTAATAATTCCTTAAAACACTATTCATCCCCCTCTAGTGTTTATTCTAGCCTTAATGAGACGACCCGACTTTCTCACCAGAGAAAATCGCATCATCTTAAAGAAAGAAAGGGATAGAAAAGAGAAAAGAAAGAAGAGAAAGAAGAAACAACACTAGAATCTCAACAGCGGAACGAATAAATTATATTAATAACATAAATATCACATAATATACAACATCAATCAGAGTTACACAACATACACAACATATACTAGACAGTTATAAACACCCGTTTAGTATTTACAACTCAATACAACTCAACCAAAGATACCAACATAGAGAACACACAATGGAAACTAAATATCTATAACGCAGAAGCCTCCTGCTCCATTGCTCCTCTAATATTCGTCAAAGCCAACATGAATCCCTTGGCTACTCGTAAAAATTTGACTACGCAAGAGTTTAAGAAAACAAAAATAAACTCCGGGTCAGACATGGGTCTAGTGTGAGTAACAGGTTAAGGTTGCTTAACTTTAAAAACCTTTTGAAAGAAAGGTATCACGTAAGACTTCCCACACATAAACATGGAAAAGTTTTTACCTTACGCTAACCAAAACATTTGATAGGAAATCCAATGATATTATAATAGTGTCTAGGGTTTTCAAGTAAATATGAAATTGCCGAAATTGTTACATTCATTTAATTCCAGCCACTGGCCACAAAAGTGGGTAATACAATCAAAACCGTTGGCACTTATTGGATTTTGGATTCCATACAATGGCAGGGCTACTGGGGTACCGCCCGTCACAGTACGTGGCCTAAATCACCATACCGAGGAGTACGCCTGCCCCCCTACAGCACAAGGTCGGAACCATTCCTTACTGAACAGTTCCAAACAAGACAACCCCGCAGTTGTTTGCAACCAACTTCCCACACAGCCGAAAATAAAGGGACTTCTAGACAGGGGAAAATATTGTCCTACTTGGGCATGACCCACTTAACCTTGTTGCATCTCCCCTGTTTTAGCCATTCCCAGTTGATGAGGCTTGAGGCTTCAATTACCTTTAGAGAAAACATCTCTTAGAATGCTCATCGTCCACCTGACGATGTTCTGAAAGCATTCAATCCATACAAGTTCGTTCCGGGTTCGAACGAAACTGAAGGCATTATCTCGTTACACTCATTTTGGAATCACCCTCAGAGTTAATTACGATAACCCTTGCACTCTAAATCTTCATCTTCACTTGAGATTCACGACCTATCGTTAATTTGGATCGATGTGGTTTTCGGATATCCAAATATGGAAACCCGATCCCGGCCTCATCGAAATCCAAAACGTGTCTTTTAGGTCCAAGTTGTTTTAAAGTTTTAAAACAATTCAATTCAATATTATCTATATTCACATAGATGGATACACAACATCACAATAGATAATCAACATTATCATCACAACAGATAATCCATATTATCATCCCAAACAGATAATTCATATTATCAACTCAAATGCAACCACAGCATCCATATCACACCATATCAATTATCTCATATCTGAGATCTCAACCATTCAGGGTAACCAATATCAAACAGCATTCATAAGTAATGACTAATTAATCATCATACTATAATTAATTTAAAATGAATTAAATTAATTACTTCTATTATAATTAATTTAAAATAAATTAAATTAATTACTCATCCATATAAATCTTGCTTACATATCCCTTAATTAATTATAAATAAATTAATTAATTACCCTCAAATAAATTACTCTGATTAATCATCTTGATTAATTATTCTTTAATTACATTAAAGTAATTAACCTCCAATTAATTTCACAAATTAATTATTCCAAACCAAATTCAGTAATTAACCTGTAATTACTTCATTAATTAATTAATTATAATTAATTACATTAATCCTTAATTAATTGCATTAATTGATCCCTTCATTGATTAATCATTCTTAATTAATCCATCATTAATTACATCGTTAATTATATAAATTAATGATCACAAATTTATTTATTTAAAATTACCCCATTTAAATTAATTATCAATTGTCCACATTGATTAATCACTCTTGATCAATCACATTAAGTAATTAATTATATTAAATTAATTACATCTCTTTATTATCTTCAAATAACTCAATTATCAAAACTTAAATTAATTGCACTAAGTAATTAATTATTAATTACTTACTTAAGTAATTATTCTGCATAATAATTACATATTAATTACACAAAGTAATTGAATTCCCAAACTCCTCCATTATCCAAGTATCCTTCAATTAAATTACATCAAGTAATTTATCTTCTTAATTATTTCACTAAGTAATTATTCACTTTCAATTACCTTGGTATTACTTCTCAAATCAACCTGTGATTAATTTAAATTAATTAAACTTAATTAATTAAATTAATTAATAAAATAAAATTAATTAATTACAATTAGTAATTAATTTCTTAATTACTTTCATTAAGTAATTACACTTAAACAATTCTCAAATGATTATCTCTAAATTAATTAATCCAATTAATCATTAAAATTAATTATATTAATTAATTATAAAATAATATTAAGTTAATGACCTTCATTAACCAATAACAAATCTTCAATTACTTTTCTAAAGTAATTAACTGAATTAATCAATATTAATCCTTAATTTATTTATAAAACTCATTAATTAATCTCTAATATTTAAATTAATCGAGTGACAATTAACAACTTAATTAATTTTTAATTACTTGTTTAATAAATTCAAATCATCAGTTAAATAAAAAAAATCAAATCTTATCTAATTAATTGATTTCTAAATTACAATTTAATCAATCTTAATTAACTTACTAATCCTTTAATTAATTAAATAAAACCCTTGATTATTTAATTAATTAACATAATTATTAATTAATTAAATTCATTAATTACAAAACTTATTCATCTTAATCATTTAATGGATTATAAATTATTAAGTTCAAATCAACTTAATGATAATCATTAATCTTATTAATGATTTAATTATCATTTCAAAGTAATTTTAAAAACAACTTTTTTTTTTAATTTTCTCTAAATTCCATTTTAAATTAAGATTAAAATGAAATCAAATTTAAACTTAAACAAGGTTTAAGTATTTAAAACCTTTTAAAAAGAATTACTTATCTCCTAAGGCAAATTTAAAAATAGTTTTAATCCATAATTAATTTAAATAAATTTAAATTATAATTTATATATTTCAAGCGATTTTGAAACATTTAAATTCAAAAACTATTTTTATTTTCACTAGAATTTAAATCATGTTTGAAGTCAGATTCAAAAATTTAAATTTAAAATCCTGTATAAAATCTCATTTCAGATTTATAAAATACATGATATAAAATACTATAATGTTCAAACTTAATTATAACATCAGAATTTATAAACTTATTTTCCTTTCTAACCCTAAGATTTCAAATTCAAATTTGAATTCAGATTTACCATTCAGATCTTTAAACCTAAATTTAAATCTTGTTTTAAATCTCATTTTTTTCCAGATTTTTAAAACCTCATTATAAATATAGTAAACAAGTTTCAGTTGTTAAACTTTTCATTTTATAAAATTTATTTATTTTGAAAACCAAGAATTCAAATTCAATTTGAATTCATAATTTAAACTTGGTTTCAACTTTTGGTTTAATCCTGCTTTGCTTCTTTTAAAATTTAGTTTAAAAATAAAGAAAACCTGAAACTGTCAGGTTTTTTTTCTGAAACAAAACCTGCAACCAAAACTCGAGCCAGAAACTAATTTTCTTCGAGTTATCGACCATCTATCTTCGAGTCACACCCTCAAGCAACATGAGCATTCCTCGAGAACACTTCACCCCACAATTTCCAGAAACAAAACCACCTTCAAATATCCACTGTGCACATGCACAAAACCTTTGGATGATTCCGATCATCCATGATGATCAACCTTAACCCACTATTGACTTCAGAATCTAACACGAGCATCTGATCATCAAGGTAAACTCGAATTCAAAATCGAGTATGCAATCTCAACCTGGGGCAACTTCAAACCTGGAAACACTGAACTTCTCCCAAAACCCCAAACATATCAACGACCAGTTCTTACCTCTCCGACCATCGTTTGAGTTGAAACCTCGGCCACAACCTCGTCATGGTCTCAGCAACATTTTCCCAAATCCCCTTAACACTCGAACAACCAGAAAGATAGAATTGAACCAATTCATATGCATGAACATAAACTAGGGTTACAAATTAATTTTAATCACCGCTATCTCCATATCAAACTGATCACCATACAACCAATTTTCCTTGATCCCCCGATCACCCATCTTCCATCATACAAAAACATGACCCCCAAATCCACTTGAATCAACAGAGACACTCCAAAACCCAATTTTGGGTCAAAACCGTAATGCACAGTCAAACCCAACTTAGAATTTATGATTTTACTCTTAAAAATCATGAAATGGTCTAAGGTTTTAATTTGTTTACCTGAATTGCTAAATTAACAAGTTTGAATTTTAATAGTACCTTGAGTTTCCCCCTTTAAACTTGATTTCCAGAGCAATTTCAGTTTCTATTTAAGTTAAGATAATTTTTTAAATTAAGTTTATAACCAAACAAACAATATTGGTTTAAATCCTAAGTCTTAAAAATTAATAGATAAAGAAAAATGAATTTAAATAGGAATCTGGGTTGAAAATTTTAGATCAGGGATGTTATTCAGGCAATTCAAATTCAACATATATCACACATCACAAATGCACATGAGATTTTCAACTTATATACAAAAACAACTTATTTTAAACATGATTTAAACAACCAGATCTACCTTAAGATTTTTTTTTTAAACAAAGTGTTACTCACCAGCAAAACAGAGCCTCAATGACCTTTGAATCCTGTCTTTGATTTAATGTTGTAGTGTTATGCTAATGGAACTGAAGTGCTACTGCTCCCTATCCCGATCTACATGCATGCAGGCCCTTTTTAATTGCTAAGCTGATGATTAATTTTCAGAGGAACAAAAAATGCAGGTTGATCTACAGGCCTGATTTTTCAGAGATGAAATGCAGGTTTGTTTTCAATTGTAATTTGAGGAGTGAAATTTTGGATTTGTGTAACGACCCAGAATTTTTATTAATTAAAATTTGAATATTTAATTAATTTTAAATATTTATAAGTGAATTTTTAAGTCAAATAAATTTTTATTTGAATTATTAGATTTTATCGAATAATTAAATCGATAATTTAATGTGTTAAATTATGGAAATAATTAAAAAAATTGAGTTAAATATGATTGAAAATAATTTGTAAAATTTTATTTAATCATACTGGAGTTATAGAAATATTTTAGAACTTTTAAAATCGAATTAAAAGTTAATCTGTGAAAATTGAATATTTTAATATTTAAATCGACTAGTGAAAATAGCCAATTTTTGGACAGTCTCAGAATTGAACGAAACCAGTTTCATTGGATCCGTAATAGTTAGTTATTACCGGATTTCAATTTTCGTGTCAATCGGAGTTATCGTTTGATCGTGGCAGCTCGAAACGCATTGAATTGTTTTTAATTTAAATTTGGCGAGTCAAAATAGCCATTTTTCAAAAAGTCTCGGAATCCGACGAAACCAGTTTCATCGGATCCGTAATGTGATATTATTGTAAGGTTTCAAATTTCAAGTCAATTGGATTTACCGTTTGTCCGGTACAAATTAAAACGCCTAGAAATCGATTTAAATCGGTTTAATTTAAATTGAACGTTTTCAGCCATAACTCGCACATACTTCCGAATTAGCTTCCGAAACCTGTTCCATTGTGTCCGGAACGCGGGATAAACCCTAGGTACGCTGGTTACGGCGTCTAAATCGGAGTTCGGAATTCCCGGAATGAATAGTGTTTACGCTTGCTCGTTCTTATAAATAGCACCATTCACAAATAAAAATAAAATAAAACCAAAACCCTAATCCAATAACTGCAGCCGCCTCCACCAAATTCAATGGCCAGAAAATCATCAACTTCATCCCTCTAGATCTTCCAATCCGTCGACATTCACGCGAAGTGCTCAACTACAAAGATGAAGAGCACAACACGAGCTAGAGATTCAACGGTGGAGATCGTGTTTGGAGCTTCGGATTGGCGGCAAATCGAGCTAGAAGCTTGCAACTTGCGCACGCATTTCCAGGAGGAGGGGGAGGCCGAGTTCTATATGCTTGGGGCCGAACATAGCTAGGCTCGTGGGCTTCGAAATGGCGGAGGTGTGATGGGATTTAGTGGTGTGTGGTGGCCGAGCTCTTTAACCCTAATTTCTATAATTGGGTTCGGCCGTGTATTCTTGGATCTGCAAATAGAACGTGGAGAGGAAGAAGGTAGGGTGCGGTGGTGATGAGGTTGGAGCAAGATCCTAAGGCCCAGAATTGCTTTGGGTACAAAATAATAAGTTATGTTGTAAATTAAGTTATAAAAATCGTGTACGATCTTTAAAAAATCATAACTTTTTCATACGAGGTCGAAACTGCGCGAAACCAGTTGCGTTGGAATCGTATGGACGAGCACTACGCGATGGAGTTGGTTTGGAGTCGTTTGGAGTTAGTGAGAATTTTGGGTAAAATTAAACGCGCGTTTAATTTTATTCGAAATAAATCGCTAAAACGGAAATTAAAACCAAGGTGAGAATTTCTCACTCAATCGAATAGGTTTCGATTTTATTTTAAATAGTTAGATTTAAAATATTTGAATGCATGTTTGAATGATGACTGTAAATTATTGATTGTTAAAATAGACATTATGCGCCGTTAGTAAGCGGATGTTATTTAATATAAACATATACCGCGAATATTTCATAAACAGTGAAATTGGTATTATATATAATATCAATATATATATATTGACATATGTATATATTGCAGTTGTTGATTTCCCGCATTTTTTGTTTAGCGGATGAGACCCTATTACGCCGTTATTAAGCGGATAATATTTATTAAGAACATATACCGCGATAATTTCGTACTGGAGCGAAATTGGTATTGTGCTAATGTTTGTGATGCAGGGAAACAGGTTGGAGGGATCCAACTGGATTCCTCAACAGTATTTATTTTATTTCAGATATTTTGATATTTGATGGATTATCATATCGATATATGATATCGTTGTTAGTCGTGATTGACTATTTGATGTGTAGCATCATTGGACCCAGATTTTGGGATTTTAAAATGATTTTAAAAGTGATTTTGAAAATATACTATATTTTTGGAATTGATCCATTATAAATAAATAAACGTTATAATTTTTAAAGTTATAAAATTATGGTTTTTGTGAAATATAGTTAAAAGCTGGTTTTTGAGAAATATGAACTAATGATTTTATAAAATAATTTAGATTGGATTTTTGAATATATGATAAAAGTTTAAATATAGAATTTATAAAATTTGATTATTTTATAAATCGAAATGATGAAATTATAAAGGAATTTAAAGACGTTTTAGAATAATAATATAAACTGATTTATATTAAGAGATTTATAAATGGATATTTATAAATTGAATTATGGACATTATAAAACGAGTTTTTATAAGTGTTTGAATGTAGTGAAAATGAATTTCCTAAATGAATGAAATTTATGAAATTATAAACTGTGAAGTTATAAATGAAAATTTTATAAGCAATAGGTTTATAAAATTTATAAAGTTATCGAAAGAATGAATTTTGGATAAATAAACAATCTTATAAGTTAAGATTAATAATTTGGGAAGTTAAATGAACGATTTTGTAAAATAATCGTTTTATAAGTAATTAACTTATAATATGAACTTGTAGTTTATAATTGAATTATAAACTGGAATAGGTTAATAAAGGAATTTATAAAAAGGAAGTTTTTATAAATAAATAGAAACGGAATTTATAAACGTTGTTTTATAAATCCGCAAATGACTTATTTTGATAAGTTAATTGTTATAACTTAGAGATAGAGTTATATTCACATTTTGAACAGTGAATAATCCTTTAAGTTAAAGTGAATAGAAATGATGAAATTTGTTAAGGTAGTATATTCACGTTTTTGAATAGTGAATAATACGTTAAAGAAATTGTTTTAGATATGATGTTTTAAATAGAATTAAAACGATCTAACGATGTTTTAAAAGGTGTTGAGATTCGAAACCATAGATTTTAACATTTATTGTTGAAATAGATGTTTCGAGAAATGAAAGGAAATGGTGGACTATAACACTGTTGTTATAGTAAATGATTTCCGAAAGGAAATGTTTTGAATAGTATTGGGATTTATATATCTATTTTAATTTCGAATCCCTATACTAGTGATTTTGGGTTGTCGTAACGATGTTTTACGCAACATTCGTTTTGGCCCAAATAAATATGTTAAGAGAATGTTTTCCTTAATAGAATGAAATATATACTTAATTCGATTTAAGTATATTGAATATTTTCAAAGGTTGAAAATAAAAAGATTTGTCGATTACTTATTTATGATAAGTATGGAAATGTTTTCCAATGTGAAGTGAATATAGAGAATTTATCTTTTTGAAGATAAATTGAAAATGAATAATTGAAATCGTATATGCACGAATATTTTGAAATATAAATTCATTATGGAATTTATATGTGAAAAGTGAAATTGGTTAAAAAAAAAAATATTGATTTATTTTTGAAGTGTTGAAACTATATATCTAGTAAAGATATTTTTGGAAAATAAATAATTTGGAAAATTATTTGGAATCTGGTGATGTGTGCATATCCAGTGATAGTTCAATAACCGACTATCAGTATTTCCCTTTGAATGGGTATTTGATGTGAATTGATTGAATTTGAATGCACACTTATTTTTGAATAAGCGCTCACTATTCGGGTTAACCGGGAAAGGACCATGGGGTCGTATAACCCATTCCGAATATGTGATACGTCGTTGTGAATTGCATTTGAAGATCGGTGTTGAAGACCGGTATTTGCGAGAGTGATAGGATGAACTATCGATTGACTCTGCACCGAGTAGCTACGGTATTGAGTTCTCCATATGTGATGGTGAATCCGATCAGGATTGTGAATATCCGGATTGCAAGGACTTCTTTGTAAGTGCCTTCGGTTTTGTTCGAGCCCGGAACAGACTTGTATGGATTGTATGTCTGACATTACAAGTTGAGATATAAAGCCGATTTCTTTCAAATATATTTCTGTTGGTGGCGGAGAATTTATTCTTTGCTTAACACCCTTCTTTGAGACGCATGTGCTCAAAGGTTATATAGTTGAAGTTATCAGCGATATATTCCCAGTTTGGTAATGTGACATGCTGAGTGATGCTGAAATGATCATTGTGTTGATTATTGTGATAGGATCATTTATTTGATCGTCTATCTTAGTGATCATTGTGTTGATCATTTGTTGACCCAAAGCATGGCTTTTGTATAAAGTATGTTTTTGTGGACGTGACTTCGTCGAGCCTCACATCCCGGAAATGGTCAAAACAGGAAAGATGCGGCAAGGTTATTAGGGGTTGCTGTAGCTCCCCTTAGGGTATGTGCATTTCCTTCTGGAAAGGGGTGGTATCATGGTATGGAGCCCAGATACTTACTCATGTTGAAAACACTCTATTTATTATGGTGTGATGTTGGATATCGAGCGCTCGGTTGAAAAGGTCCTAAAGGACCGGGGAATGGCGTGCTCGTGTCAGTAGTTACCCAGTTAGGGGTAACCCGGCCTTGTGTTGGCAGAGATCCGGTTTGGTTCTCGGGGATGTCTTTCCAGAGGCATTCTCAGTGGCAATGGGAAGTTCCTTGGCCTGACCATTTGTTGGAAATCCAAAGAAACAATACGTGACTTGTACGGTTTTAGTTGTAGAACCTGCTTCCTCAGGAGGTAGCTATAGTAGGCATAATATAATGGTACCTATGCTGGCTATGATTTATATTCTACTTTCGAAATGAATTTTTCCTACACTATGCACTAATAATAATATCAAATGCTCTTTTTAAATGCGTATCAAGCATGTTTGACTATCATAAGGAGAAATCTTCTCCAAGTCTGCGTTTGCATTGTGTGTGTGGTGGGAGGTCTTATGGTAGTTACATTTTTAAAAGCATTGCGAATTGATTTTAAAAATATTCCTCTATTTTAATTTAAAGTAAAATAAACTGTTTTGAGTTCTCACACCAGTCACATGACTGACTCGGAGTTTATTGTTTTCCTTCCTAAACTCTGGGTGCCCACTAATTTCCACACGGGCAGTTAAGAGTTAGGTTTATCAGGATATTCTGGATATTCAGGAGTTGCTGGAGGCAAGCTGGATGGCATGGCGTATTACTAGTTTATATAGTATTTCTTTTTCCGCTGCACTGTTTGTTATCGTTGTACACTCTGATGATGATATGATGAAATGTAATGTATAAAATGTAATAACTGATATAGTTCCTTGTTTAAAGATTATTCATTTATTATTATATGTTGTTCCGCTGCGAATTATGAGATTCTGTTGTTGTTCTGTTATTTCTTTCTGTTCCGTTCTATTTTTAAAATTCTTCTATCTTCTATTTTTCAAATTCTCTGTTTTTCTAAAAATTGTCTATCTTCTTTTCCCTCTATTTTTCTTTTTCTTTCTTCTTTTTCTCTCTTCTTTCTTTTTCTTTTCTTTTTAAAACCCATAACTTCTCGGTTTTCGGCCTTCGATATTCGGCAGTCGATAAAGTGAGTGTCGATGTCGTATTTTCGAGAGTCGGAAAAATCCGCGACGTTACATTTGGTATCAGAGCTCTGATGGTTAAGCGACAACCATGGTTCTGTTGGGTATAATTCATTAGAGATAGAGTCAGTAGTACTCTAGAATGAGTTTGAGTGTAATAATAGATATGAGAGCGTATTTGTTAGTGATATAAAATTGTTTTATATTGTGATGATTGGTTTATTGAGTGGTATATGGATTCTGGTTAATACGAGTAATTAACGTTGTTGATAGGGATCTATAAACACTTGAATAGAACAATTCGGCACAGTATTGTTTTAAATTGAGTAAATGAAATAATTTTACTTGATTATATTTTATATATAAAGGAATAATTTTCAGAATTATTAAAGTGTATATAAGTTGATTGTTAGGTTGTTTGAATAACCTGAATAAAAGAATAATTGTATAAGCAAAAGAATTATAAGAATTGAGTTATAATTAAAGTGAATTACAATTGTGAAATAAACTTATATAAATTAGAAGTGAAACCATATGAATTTAAGTTATGTAAAACTAAGTGATGTTTAAATGAAATATAACTTAAGATATGTTGAATAAAGTTGATGTTGGTAACGAAGTAAATAATCAAGTGAATTAAATGGATATGAACTTGAGTTACATAAATGAAGTTCAACTTTGGAAATTAAATTGAAAAATTGAATGAATATAAGCAAAGGAATTTGGTTGTATTTAATATACTTGGTTGTTATATGGTTGATTGGTTGATTGTATGTAATTCATTAAGTGTTAATGAAATTGAAAGCTATGAAATTGAATTCAAATTGAAAGTAAATAAATTTGAATAGAATTGAATGTGAATTAGATTTTAATTAGTGAATGAAAACTAATTGAATTGAGAATGAATGTTAGTAAGAACATCCAATGTAAATGAATATGTTGCATTTGTTGTTTACATTTGCTATGTTAATATGTATAGTTATTAAGTTGCTATATATTGTATATTGATACTATTTTCATATATGCATGATTCTCATGTTGTTTGTTGAGTTTAGTAGGTGCGGATCGCGTTGCTTCGCATTTGGAGTTCGCTTTTGCGCTATATTAGCCGTATATGCTCGCTAATAAAATATAAGGTACATATCTCGGATTACATACCGTACTTTTACACTTTTTTCCCTTCGGGATGCCTCATTACTTGATGAGATGTATATTTGTGATATATATACTGTCATTTTTTTTTCGGATCGAGCCGCGCAAAGGAGACTATGGCGAATTTTTCCGAAAATTTAAGGCGTTAGAAAAAATTTAAGAAAATGGGAAAATTTTGAAAACTTTAAACTTTGTTTTAAAGTTGAAAGTTAAATGATATAATTGTTTTTGAAAGGATAACTAAGTATGATTTGAAAACTTAGTAAAGTATTATGAGAAATTTAATTATAAATTTTGAAAAGTTAATAGATTCTGTAACTTTTCTTACTTATAATTTCGAGGACGAAATTCTTTTAAGGGGGAAAGATTGTAACGACCCAGAATTTTTATTAATTAAAATTTGAATATTTAATTAATTTTAAATATTTATAAGTGAATTTTTAAGTCAAATAAATTTTTATTTGAATTATTAGATTTTATCGAATAATTAAATCGATAATTTAATGTGTTAAATTATGGAAATAATTAAAAAAATTGAGTTAAATATGATTGAAAATAATTTGTAAAATTTTATTTAATCATACTGGAGTTATAGAAATATTTTAGAACTTTTAAAATCGAATTAAAAGTTAATCTGTGAAAATTGAATATTTTAATATTTAAATCGACTAGTGAAAATAGCCAATTTTTGGACAGTCTCAGAATTGAACGAAACCAGTTTCATTGGATCCGTAATAGTTAGTTATTACCGGATTTCAATTTTCGTGTCAATCGGAGTTATCGTTTGATCGTGGCAGCTCGAAACGCATTGAATTGTTTTTAATTTAAATTTGGCGAGTCAAAATAGCCATTTTTCAAAAAGTCTCGGAATCCGACGAAACCAGTTTCATCGGATCCATAATGTGATATTATTGTAAGGTTTCAAATTTCAAGTCAATTGGATTTACCGTTTGTCCGGTACAAATTAAAACGCCTAGAAATCGATTTAAATCGGTTTAATTTAAATTGAACGTTTTCAGCCATAACTCGCACATACTTCCGAATTAGCTTCCAAAACCTGTTCCATTGTGTCCGGAACGCGGGATAAACCCTAGGTACGCTGGTTACGGCGTCTAAATCGGAGTTCGGAATTCCCGGAATGAATAGTGTTTACGCTTGCTCGTTCTTATAAATAGCACCATTCACAAATAAAAATAAAATAAAACCAAAACCCTAATCCAATAACTGCAGCCGCCTCCACCAAATTCAATGGCCAGAAAATCATCAACTTCATCCCTCTAGATCTTCCAATCCGTCGACATTCACGCGAAGTGCTCAACTACAAAGATGAAGAGCACAACACGAGCTAGAGATTCAACGGTGGAGATCGTGTTTGGAGCTTCGGATTGGCGGCAAATCGAGCTAGAAGCTTGCAACTTGCGCACGCATTTCTAGGAGGAGGGGGAGGCCGAGTTCTATATGCTTGGGGCCGAACATAGCTAGGCTCGTGGGCTTCGAAATGGCGGAGGTGTGATGGGATTTAGTGGTGTGTGGTGGCCGAGCTCTTTAACCCTAATTTCTATAATTGGGTTCGGCCGTGTATTCTTGGATCTGCAAATAGAACGTGGAGAGGAAGAAGGTAGGGTGCGGTGGTGATGAGGTTGGAGCAAGATCCTAAGGCCCAGAATTGCTTTGGGTACAAAATAATAAGTTATGTTGTAAATTAAGTTATAAAAATCGTGTACGATCTTTAAAAAATCATAACTTTTTCATACGAGGTCGAAACTGCGCGAAACCAGTTGCGTTGGAATCGTATGGACGAGCACTACGCGATGGAGTTGGTTTGGAGTCGTTTGGAGTTAGTGAGAATTTTGGGTAAAATTAAACGCGCGTTTAATTTTATTCGAAATAAATCGCTAAAACGGAAATTAAAACCAAGGTGAGAATTTCTCACTCAATCGAATAGGTTTCGATTTTATTTTAAATAGTTAGATTTAAAATATTTGAATGCATGTTTGAATGATGACTGTAAATTATTGATTGTTAAAATAGACATTATGCGCCGTTAGTAAGCGGATGTTATTTAATATAAACATATACCGCGAATATTTCATAAACAGTGAAATTGGTATTATATATAATATCAATATATATATATTGACATATGTATATATTGCAGTTGTTGATTTCCCGCATTTTTTGTTTAGCGGATGAGACCCTATTACGCCGTTATTAAGCGGATAATATTTATTAAGAACATATACCGCGATAATTTCGTACTGGAGCGAAATTGGTATTGTGCTAATGTTTGTGATGCAGGGAAACAGGTTGGAGGGATCCAACTGGATTCCTCAACAGTATTTATTTTATTTCAGATATTTTGATATTTGATGGATTATCATATCGATATATGATATCGTTGTTAGTCGTGATTGACTATTTGATGTGTAGCATCATTGGACCCAGATTTTGGGATTTTAAAATGATTTTAAAAGTGATTTTGAAAATATACTATATTTTTGGAATTGATCCATTATAAATAAATAAACGTTATAATTTTTAAAGTTATAAAATTATGGTTTTTGTGAAATATAGTTAAAAGCTGGTTTTTGAGAAATATGAACTAATGATTTTATAAAATAATTTAGATTGGATTTTTGAATATATGATAAAAGTTTAAATATAGAATTTATAAAATTTGATTATTTTATAAATCGAAATGATGAAATTATAAAGGAATTTAAAGACGTTTTAGAATAATAATATAAACTGATTTATATTAAGAGATTTATAAATGGATATTTATAAATTGAATTATGGACATTATAAAACGAGTTTTTATAAGTGTTTGAATGTAGTGAAAATGAATTTCCTAAATGAATGAAATTTATGAAATTATAAACTGTGAAGTTATAAATGAAAATTTTATAAGCAATAGGTTTATAAAATTTATAAAGTTATCGAAAGAATGAATTTTGGATAAATAAACAATCTTATAAGTTAAGATTAATAATTTGGGAAGTTAAATGAACGATTTTGTAAAATAATCGTTTTATAAGTAATTAACTTATAATATGAACTTGTAGTTTATAATTGAATTATAAACTGGAATAGGTTAATAAAGGAATTTATAAAAAGGAAGTTTTTATAAATAAATAGAAACGGAATTTATAAACGTTGTTTTATAAATCCGCAAATGACTTATTTTGATAAGTTAATTGTTATAACTTAGAGATAGAGTTATATTCACATTTTGAACAGTGAATAATCCTTTAAGTTAAAGTGAATAGAAATGATGAAATTTGTTAAGGTAGTATATTCACGTTTTTGAATAGTGAATAATACGTTAAAGAAATTGTTTTAGATATGATGTTTTAAATAGAATTAAAACGATCTAACGATGTTTTAAAAGGTGTTGAGATTCGAAACCATAGATTTTAACATTTATTGTTGAAATAGATGTTTCGAGAAATGAAAGGAAATGGTGGACTATAACACTGTTGTTATAGTAAATGATTTCCGAAAGGAAATGTTTTGAATAGTATTGGGATTTATATATCTATTTTAATTTCGAATCCCTATACTAGTGATTTTGGGTTGTCGTAACGATGTTTTACGCAACATTCGTTTTGGCCCAAATAAATATGTTAAGAGAATGTTTTCCTTAATAGAATGAAATATATACTTAATTCGATTTAAGTATATTGAATATTTTCAAAGGTTGAAAATAAAAAGATTTGTCGATTACTTATTTATGATAAGTATGGAAATGTTTTCCAATGTGAAGTGAATATAGAGAATTTATCTTTTTGAAGATAAATTGAAAATGAATAATTGAAATCGTATATGCACGAATATTTTGAAATATAAATTCATTATGGAATTTATATGTGAAAAGTGAAATTGGTTAAAAAAAAAAAAATATTGATTTATTTTTGAAGTGTTGAAACTATATATCTAGTAAAGATATTTTTGGAAAATAAATAATTTGGAAAATTATTTGGAATCTGGTGATGTGTGCATATCCAGTGATAGTTCAATAACCGACTATCAGTATTTCCCTTTGAATGGGTATTTGATGTGAATTGATTGAATTTGAATGCACACTTATTTTTGAATAAGCGCTCACTATTCGGGTTAACCGGGAAAGGACCATGGGGTCGTATAACCCATTCCGAATATGTGATACGTCGTTGTGAATTGCATTTGAAGATCGGTGTTGAAGACCGGTATTTGCGAGAGTGATAGGATGAACTATCGATTGACTCTGCACCGAGTAGCTACGGTATTGAGTTCTCCATATGTGATGGTGAATCCGATCAGGATTGTGAATATCCGGATTGCAAGGACTTCTTTGTAAGTGCCTTCGGTTTTGTTCGAGCCCGGAACAGACTTGTATGGATTGTATGTCTGACATTACAAGTTGAGATATAAAGCCGATTTCTTTCAAATATATTTCTGTTGGTGGCGGAGAATTTATTCTTTGCTTAACACCCTTCTTTGAGACGCATGTGCTCAAAGGTTATATAGTTGAAGTTATCAGCGATATATTCCCAGTTTGGTAATGTGACATGCTGAGTGATGCTGAAATGATCATTGTGTTGATTATTGTGATAGGATCATTTATTTGATCGTCTATCTTAGTGATCATTGTGTTGATCATTTGTTGACCCAAAGCATGGCTTTTGTATAAAGTATGTTTTTGTGGACGTGACTTCGTCGAGCCTCACATCCCGGAAATGGTCAAAACAGGAAAGATGCGGCAAGGTTATTAGGGGTTGCTGTAGCTCCCCTTAGGGTATGTGCATTTCCTTCTGGAAAGGGGTGGTATCATGGTATGGAGCCCAGATACTTACTCATGTTGAAAACACTCTATTTATTATGGTGTGATGTTGGATATCGAGCGCTCGGTTGAAAAGGTCCTAAAGGACCGGGGAATGGCGTGCTCGTGTCAGTAGTTACCCAGTTAGGGGTAACCCGGCCTTGTGTTGGCAGAGATCCGGTTTGGTTCTCGGGGATGTCTTTCCAGAGGCATTCTCAGTGGCAATGGGAAGTTCCTTGGCCTGACCATTTGTTGGAAATCCAAAGAAACAATACGTGACTTGTACGGTTTTAGTTGTAGAACCTGCTTCCTCAGGAGGTGGCTATAGTAGGCATAATATAATGGTACCTATGCTGGCTATGATTTATATTCTACTTTCGAAATGAATTTTTCCTACACTATGCACTAATAATAATATCAAATGCTCTTTTTAAATGCGTATCAAGCATGTTTGACTATCATAAGGAGAAATCTTCTCCAAGTCTGCGTTTGCATTGTGTCTGTGGTGGGAGGTCTTATGGTAGTTACATTTTTAAAAGCATTGCGAATTGATTTTAAAAATATTCCTCTATTTTAATTTAAAGTAAAATAAACTGTTTTGAGTTCTCACACCAGTCACATGACTGACTCGGAGTTTATTGTTTTCCTTCCTAAACTCTGGGTGCCCACTAATTTCCACACGGGCAGTTAAGAGTTAGGTTTATCAGGATATTCTGGATATTCAGGAGTTGCTGGAGGCAAGCTGGATGGCATGGCGTATTACTAGTTTATATAGTATTTCTTTTTCCGCTGCACTGTTTGTTATCGTTGTACACTCTGATGATGATATGATGAAATGTAATGTATAAAATGTAATAACTGATATAGTTCCTTGTTTAAAGATTATTCATTTATTATTATATGTTGTTCCGCTGCGAATTATGAGATTCTGTTGTTGTTCTGTTATTTCTTTCTGTTCCGTTCTATTTTTAAAATTCTTCTATCTTCTATTTTTCAAATTCTCTGTTTTTCTAAAAATTGTCTATCTTCTTTTCCCTCTATTTTTCTTTTTCTTTCTTCTTTTTCTCTCTTCTTTCTTTTTCTTTTCTTTTTAAAACCCATAACTTCTCGGTTTTCGGCCTTCGATATTCGGCAGTCGATAAAGTGAGTGTCGATGTCGTATTTTCGAGAGTCGGAAAAATCCGCGACGTTACAATTTGCTTATGGGGGAATTTTGAATTTCAGATCTTTCTTCTTTGTTTCATTTATCGTTGGTTTTGAAAAGAGAATGAGGGGAAAAATGAAAATGGTTATAAGGCTGAAATTTATTTTAATCCAAAATAAAGAAAAAGATAAAATAAAACAATGACACTTGTCATGTTTCTTTATTCCGAAATAAACACATGTTGATTTGGATTGTTTATAGTTAACACTTGTCTTTTATTTAATTAAGTTATATTTTTAAATGTAAATGAAGAATTTTACTTAAATTTATTTATACTTATGTAAATTTCTTATTTAAAGAAAATGTAAATGAAATAAACTATAAATTAAAATTTATTCAAATATTTCTAAGAATCTATCAATTTGAATTTCAAATAAAATCCCAAATTCATATTAAACTTTTGAAATCCAAATTAATATTAATTTATTCAATTTAAAATGATAAATTTTATTTTCTTATTTTAATTCTTTTTATATTTATGGAAAAAGGATACATTTATTAATATGGCTTGAAAATAATCAATATAACAAATTTTAAATGATTTATAAAGAGATTATAAATCACTTTTATTAATAAATAAATTTAAACCATATGTTATTTGTATTTTAAACTTATATAAAATATTTCCAAATCATATTAATCAAATAATATTTAAAAAGAGATAAAACCAACTTTTTATTTAAATTTAAAACAAAAATTTAGTTAAGATATAACTTTAAACAATTTAACATTTATTTTAAATATTTACAAACCATATAATTATTAATTTAAATAACATTGAAAAACTTAAAATTAATTTAAAACATAATTTCCCAATTACTAAATAAATTATTAGAATTTAAAAACAAAACTTTATTTATTTATTAAATTCCAAGACAAAGATTATCTAAAATATATATACAAATATATATATTTACATTATAATTAAAAACATTTATTTAACTTTCAAAAGATAAATCACTAGTTAAATATTTATTTAAATCAGATTATCAAACCAAATCATATTTTATTGATCAATTATCATTAAATCAATTTAATTTTATATAAAGATTATTAAATTGATATTGTCAAAATTTCCGAGATATCACATTCCTCCTCCCTTAAAAGAATTTTGTCCCCAAAATTTAAAACAAAGGTAATTTAATAACCTATTCAAGATTTTTAATTTTAAAATACAAGCATATATCAAACATATGCTAACAACCATAGCAATCAATTCACCCAATCAAACAAAATTAGCTATCCAGACAAAATTCTGGATAGAGTTTCTTCGAGTTTCCCAAGTAAACACCAGGATACTCGCTCTATAAAATCCAAACAATCAACACAACTGAGTTACAGAACTCCTACTCATCAAGATCTACAACTGAACAAGACATCAGACCACAGACGAGTCTCACTCGACAACCAAAATCTCCCAGAACAGCTGATTCCAAAATCATAAATAGATCGTACACGTACTCCCTCAGAGATACGTGAAACACATCGAATCCCAGTTGTCCAAACTGGCAATTCAATCCAGAAAACCAAACACTTATCCAAAACAGAACACAGAAGAAATCCAAAACATCTCGGAGCTAGCTTACCCACCTTACCATAATTCATAGCTCCTAAAACTGAGAAACTTATCCAAAACCAGATCTCCGACATCAGATCCACAAAATCCTTCGGACGATCTCGGGCTGCCTACTTCCTACCTGATCAGCTCAATCCTTGCTGATGTCTCAAGAAACAAACTGGACCAAACCCAATCCACCAGAATGATCCTCCACGATTAACCAAGATCAAGAACAAACCCTACTCACCACCATCGGAAGAAAACAAACTTCTCCTATCTGGAAAAGAAAAGCAGATGCACTCACAAACTGCTTCCGCTGCGCAACTCTGATCTTGAGTAGAAAACAATGCTGATGAAGAACACAAGCACATCTGGACAACATAACCAAGAAGATCTCTGATAACCAAGGGAAAATTTCAAAAGTTCCTCAAATCCTGAGTTGCTCCATCAAACTCCATCTCAAGGAACCAACCTTCAACTAGTTGAACCACCGGTACCACTCTTGGAATCCTGGTCGATAAGAAAACTAAATCTCTAGATGCGGACAACCTATGACTTCCCTGAAATCATCCAGAAAAATCTCCAACAATCCAAGAGAATACTCAATTATCGCAAGTCACTTTTGCGATCAATCCA
Organism: Allium cepa; assembly: GCA_030765085.1. Lineage (NCBI taxonomy): Eukaryota > Viridiplantae > Streptophyta > Magnoliopsida > Asparagales > Amaryllidaceae > Allium > Allium cepa. Next base: position 116,737,095 of record CM060932.1, read on the forward strand.
AACTAAGATCCAAAGAAAACTGTTCTCTCTTTACCAATCAGAACAGCTTATGCGGGTCTAGCCAATCCGTCGAAGAAATGGATTCACTTAGCGGCTTCTGAACTCCACCTCCAGAAAACTGCTAAGCCAGAAAACTCCCTGCCAACACACCGAACACTCCGAGCTGCACTGCTGACACCAATGCCAAAGAATTCCCAATCCAAAGCTCTTCGAGAAACCCAGACTCCAAACCAAACAGAAACACCCTGCTGAACTTAGCCACAACACCGAAGCAGACCTACTTCCTTAAACTTGTTCCAAAGAAATCATCTTCGGAAACATCCATAGTCACTGCATCTCATCACACAGCTACTACTTCCTGAGGTATCAAGATACCATCACTCGATTCTACTCAGCCAAAAGATCCCAACTCTACTCATCCAGCTTCAAAAATGAACTCCGAACCTTAACAGGTTACATTCAGAGATCAATGAAGTTCTTACACCACTTAAAAGCTCACTCGAGACGATATTAGGTCTACAGTCTCGACAAATACACTTCCAACCTCATACATACAAACTCCAACCAATGGTAGTCGCGTTATACACACCACTACCTTTTCTATCTTTATAACCTATATTGGAAAACCCGAACGAGTAACCCAACAGATAGGTATATATATATATTAAAATTACAAATACGCTCTCTCAAGATAGACACCACTCCAGAGCCTAGGTATTCACTCAACCTAATGCTCTGATACCAAATGAGACGACCCGACTTTCTCATCGCAGAAAATCGCATCATCTTAAAGAAAGAAAGGGATAGAAAAGAGAAAAGAAAGAAGAGAAAGAAGAAACAACAGTAGAATCTCAATAGCGGAACGAATAAATTATATTAATAACATAAATATCACATAATATACAACATCAGTCAGAGTTACACAACATATACTAGATAGTTATAAACACCCATCTAGTATTTACAACTCAATACAACTCAACCAAAGATACCAACACAGAGAACACACAGCAGAAACTAAATATCTATAATGCAGAAGCCTCCTGCTCCATTGCTGCTCTAATATTCATCAAAGCCAACCTGAATCCCTTGGCTACTAGTAAAAATTTGAGTACCCAAGAGTTTAAGAAAACAAGGATAAACTCCGGATCAGACATGGGTCTGGTGTGAGTAACAGGTTAAGGTTGCATAACTTTAAAAACCTTTTGAAAGAAAGGTATCGCGTAAGACTTCCCACACATAAACATGGAAAAGTTTTTACCTTACGCTAACCAAAACATTTGATAGGAAATCCAATGATATTATAATAGTGCTAGGGTTTTCAAGTAAATATGAAATAGCCGAAATTGTTACATTCATTAAATTCCAACTGCTAGCCACAAAAGTGGGTAATACAATCAAAACCCTTGGCACTTATTGGATTTTGGATTCCATACAATGACAGGGCTACTGGGGTACCGCCCGTCATAGTACGTGGCCTAGGTCACCGTACCGAGGAGTACGCCCGCTCCCCTGCAACACAAGGTCGGAACCATTCCTTACTGAATAGTTCCGGACAAGACAACCTCGCAGTTGTTTGCAACCAGCTGCCCACACAACCGAAAATAAAAGGACTTCTAGACAGGGGGAAATCTTGTCCTACTTGGGCATGACCCACTTAACCTTGCTGCACCTCCCCTGTTTTAGCCATTCCCGGTTGATGAGGCTTGAGGCAACGAATACCTTTAGAGAACACATCTCTTAGAATGCTCATCGTCCACCTGATGATGTTCTGAAAGCGTTCAATCCATACAAGTTCGTTCCGGGTTCGAACGAAACTGAAGGCATTATCTCGTTGCACTCATTTTGGAATCACCCTCAGAGTTAACGAAGATAACCCTTGCACTCTGAATCTTCATCTTCACTTGAGATTCACGACCTATCGTTAATTTGGATCGATGTGGTTTTCGGATATCCAAACATGGAAACCCGATCCCAGTCTCATCGAAATCCAAAACGTGTCTTTTAGGTCCAAGTTGTTTTAAAGTTTAAAACAATTCAATTTAATATTATCTATATTCACACAGATAGATACAGAACATCACAATAGATAATCAACATTATCATCACAACAGATAATCCATATTATCATTCCAAACAGATAATTCATATTATCAACACAAATGCAACCATAGCATCCATATCACACCATATCACTTATCTCATATCTGAGATCTCAACCATTCAGGGAATCAATATCAAACAACATTCATAAGTAATGACTTATTGATCATCATTCTATAATTAATTTAAAATGAATTAAATTAATTACTTCTATTATAATCAATTAAAAATAAATTAAATTAATTAATCATCCATATAAATCTTGCTTACATATCCCTTAATTAATTACAAATCAATTAATTATTACCCTCAAATAAATTACCCTAATTAATCATCTTGATTAGTTATTCTTTAATTACATTCAAGTAATTAACCTCCAATTAATTTCACAAATTAATTATTCCAAACCAAATTTAGTAATTAACCTGTAATTACTTCATTAATTATAATTAATTATATTAATCCTTAATAATTACGTTAATTAATCCCTTCATTGATTAATCGTTCTTAATTAATCCATCCTTATTGCATCGTTAATTATATAAATTAATGATCATAAATTTAATTATTTAAAATTACCCTAGTTAAATTAATTATCAATTATCCATATTGATTAATCACTCTTGATCAATCACATTAAGTCATTAATTACATTAAATTAATTACATCTCTTTATTATCTTCAAATAACTCAATTATCAAAACCTAAATTAATTACATTAAGTAATTAATTATTAATTACTTAAGTAATTGTTCTGCATACTAATTACATATTAATTACACAAAGTAATTGAATTCCAAAACTCCTTCATTATCCAAGTATACTTCAATTAAATTACATCAAGTAATTTATCTTCTTAATTACTTCACTAAGTGATTATTCACTTTTAATTACATTGGTAATTACTTCTCAAATCTACAAGTGACTAATTTAAATTAATTAAACTTAATTAATTAACTTAATTAATTAAATAAAATTAATTAATTACAATTAGTAATTAATTTCTTAATTACTTTCATTAAGTAATTACACTTAAAAAATTCTAAAATGATTATCTCTAAATTAATTAATCCAATTAATCATTAAAATTAATTATATTAATTAATTATAAAATAATACAAAGTTAATGACCTTCATTAACCAATTACAAATCTTCAATTACTTTTCTAAAGTAATTAACTGAATTAATCAATATTAATCCTTAATTTATTTATAAAACTCATTAATTAATATCTAATATTTAAATTAATCAAGTGATAATCAACAACTTAATTAATTTTTAATTACTTGATTAATAAATTCAAATATTAGTTAAATAAAAAATCAAATCACATCTAATTAATTGATTTATAAATTACAATTTAATCAATCTTAATTAACTTACTAATCCTTTAATTAATTAAATAAAACCCTAGATTATTTAATTAATTAACCTAATTATAAATTAAATTCATTAATTACAAAACTTAATCATCTTAATCATTTAATGGATTATAAATTATTAAGTTCAAATCAACTTGATGATAATCATTAATCTTATTAATGATTTAATTATCATTTCAAAGTAATTTTAAAAACTACTTGTTTTTTTAAATTTTCTCTAAATTCCATTTTAAATTAAGATTAAAATTAAATCAAATTTAAACTTAAACAAGGTTTAAGTATTTAAAACCTTTTAAAAATAATTACTGATCTCCTAAGGCAAATTTAAAAATAGTTTTAGTCCATAATTAATTTAAATAAATTTAAATTATACTTCAAATATTTCAAATGATTTTGAAACATTTAAATTCAAAGACTAATTTTATTTTCACTAGAATTTAAATCATGTTTGAAGTCAGATTCAAAAATTAAAATTTAAAATCCTGTTTAAAATCTCATTTCAGATTTATAAAACACATGATATAAAATACTATAATGTTCAAACTTAATTATAACATCAGAATTTATGAACTTATTTTCCTTTCTAACCCTAAGATTTCAAATTCAAATTTGAATTCAGATTTACCATTCAGATCTTTAAACCTAAATTTAAACCTTGTTTTAAATCTAAAACCTCATTATAAATACTGTAAACAAGTTTCAGTTGTTAAACTTTTCATTTTATAAAATTTATTTACTTTGAAAAACAAGAATTCAAATTCATTTTGATTTCATAATTTAAACTTGGTTTCAACTTTTGGTTTAATCCTGCTTTGCTTCTTTTTAAATTTAGTTTAAAAATAAAAAAAACCTGAAACTGTCAGGTTTATTTCTGAAACAAAACCTGCAACCAAAACTCGAGCCAGAAACTAATTTGCTTCGAGTTATCGACCACCTATCTTCGAGTCACACCCTCAAGCAACACGAGCATTCCTAGAGAACACTTCACCCCACAATTTCCAAAAACAAAACCACCTTCAAATATCCACTGTGCACATGCACAAAACCTTTGGACGATTTCGATCATCCATGATGATCAACCCTAACCCACTATTGACTTCAGAATCTAACACGAGCATCTGATCATCAGGGTAAACTCGAATTCAAAATCGAGTATGCAATCTCAACCTGGAGCAACTTCAAACGTGGAAACACTAAACTTCTCCCAAAACCCCAAACCTGTCAACAGCCAGTTCTTACCTCTTCGACCATCGTTTGAGTTGAAACCTCGGCCACAACCTCGTCATGGTCTCAGCAACATTTCCCCAAATCCCCTTAACACTCGAACAACCAGAAATATAGAATTGAACCAATTCATATGCCTGAACATAAACTAGGGTTACAGATTAATTTTAATCACCGCTGTCTCCATATCAACCTGATCACCATACGAGCAATTTTCCTTGATCCCCCGATCACCCATCTTCCATCATACAAAAACATGACCCTCAAATCCACTTGAATCAACAGAGACACTCCAAAACCCAATTTTGGGTCAAAATAGTAATGCATAGTCAAACCCAACTTAGAATTTATGATTTTACTCTTAAAAATCATGAAATGGTCTAAGGTTTTAATTTGTATACCTGAATTGCTAAACTAAAAAGTTTGAATTTTAATAGTACCTTGGGTTTCCCCCTTTAAACTTGATTTCCAGAGCAATTTCAGTTTCTATTTAAGTTAAGATAATTTTTTAAATTAAGTCTATAACCAAACAAACAATATTTGTTTAAATCCTAAGTCATAAAAATTAATAGATAAAGAAAAATGAATTTAAATAGGAAACTGGGTTGAAAAATTTAGATCAGGGATGTTATACAGGCAATTCAAATTCAACATATATCACACATCACAAATGCACAGGAGATTTTCAACATATGTACAAAAAAAACTTATTTTAAACATCATTTAAACAACCAGATCCACCTTAAGATTTTTTTTAAAAAAAAAGTGTTACTCACCAGCAAAACAGAGCCTCAATGACCTTTGAATCCTGTTTTTGATTTAATGCTGTAGTGTTATGCTAATGGAACTGAAGTGCTACTGCTCCCTATCCCTATCTACATGCATGCAGGCCCTTTTTAATTTCTAAGCTGATGATTAATTTCCAGAGGAACAAAAAATGCAGGTTGATCTACAGGCTTGATTTTTCAGAGATGAAATGCAGGTTTGTTTTCAATTGTAATTTGAGGAGTGAAATTTTGGATTTGCTTATGAGGGAATTTTGAATTTCAGATCTTTCTTCTTTGTTTCATTTATCTTTGGTTTTGAAAAGAGAATGAAGGAAAAATGAAAATGGTTATAAGGCTGAAATTTATTTTAATCCAAAATAAAGAAAAAGATAAAATAAAACAATGACACTTGTCATGTTTCTTTATTCCTAAATAAACACATGTTGATTTGGATTGTTTATAGTTAACACTTGTCTTTTATTTAATTAAGTTATATTTTTAAATGTAAATGAAGAATTTTGCTTAAATTTATTTATACTTATGTAAATTTCTTATTTAAAGAAAATGTAAATGAAATAAATTATAAATTAAAACTTATTCAAATATTTCTAAGAATCTATCAATTTGAATTTCAAATAAAATCCCAAATTCATATTAAACTTTTGAAATCCAAATTTGTATCAATTTATTCAATTTAAAATGATAAATTTTATTTTCTTATTTTAATTCATTTTATATTTATGGAAAAAGGATACATTTATTAATATGGCTTGAAAATAATCAATATAACAAATTTTAAATGATTTATAAAGAGATTATAAATCACTTTTATTAATAAATAAATTTAAACCATATGTTAATTGTATTTTAAACTTATATAAAATATTTCCAAATCATATTAATCAAATAATATTTAAAAAGAAATAAAATCAACTTTTTATTTAAATTTAAAACAAAAATTTAGCTAAGATACAACTTTAAACAATTTAACATTTATTTTAAATATTTACAAACCATATAATTATTAATTTAAATAACATTGAAAAACTTAAAATTAATTTAAAACATATTTTCCCAATTACTAGATATATTATTAGAATTTAAAAACAAAACTTTATTTATTTATTAAATTCCAAGACAAAGATTATCTAAAATATATATACAAATATATATATTTACATTATAATTAAAAATGTTTATTTAACTTTCAAAAGATAAATCACTAATTAAATATTTATTTAAATCAGATTATTAAACCAAATCATATTTTATTGATCAATTATCATCAAATCAATTTAATTTTATATAAAGATTATTAAATTGATATTGTCAAAATTTCCGGGATATCACACTTAAGATCCGTTATCCGCATTTCTCGCATTTGGTAATAGAGCAAGGTTTTCAAAGTTTTCATAATCTGAATTTTGAAATTTTTTAAAATGGCAATTTTTTAAATAAAATTATTAATACTATTTTCATATAAATATGTCACAGAATCATCATGATATTTTTGTTTAAAACTATATTTAGTTATTTTGGAAATCACTTGATTCTTTAAAAAGTTATATTGTTTTGCGTGAGAAGAATTATATCTAATGACTGTTGGTTAAAAGATAGCAGATAATCATTCACTGATCAAGAACAAATGGATACATAATGGCAATCGACAATGAAATGGGTACCAGATCAATACAAAGCTTTTGATTCTCATCTACAACTTGATATAAAATGTACTTCTTTCCATCTACTTCGCAATTCCACTGGTTTCGTGCGAATTCGTCAAGAAATGACCAAGTTATGGTCAAATGTTTTGGTGAACAAAGAGAAAAAGAAAGCAAAATTTTCAATGGATTTCTTCAAATTACATCCAAAGATTTTATTATTTTGTCCCAACTCCTTTTCAAATTGTAGTTCTAGTTCTCACGGTCGTTTTGATGGGTGAATCATCAAATTCCGATCAAAATTGAGTGAGATATGACAGTTTGAAGTTGGCTATCCAAAATTGAAAACTGTGTACGGGATTTCCTGCATTTCTCCTACTGTTCGGCCTGTTGCACCGCTATACTATCCAAATTCGTCACTAAACTATTACTGGATCGTAGCCCTTGCTTCCTCTTCGATTTGTCGCTGGTTTCATCCAATTCCGCTAAGAAACGAAAGAGATTGCCTTCTAGAGGTTTGATAGTAAATAGAAAAACAGGAAGAAGAAGAAGAAGAAGAAGAAGAAGAAATTTTTTTTATGTAAAGTGGTGACTGTTGGGCCTATTTATAGTAGTTGAAGTGTCTAATCATTCAAAATTCGAATTCAAAGTTTTGGCGCCAATTTGGTCGATTTACTAAATCATCAGTATCTTTCTCATACGGTCTTCAAATTCTGCAAATGAATGTACTATGTTGATCAAAAAAACGAGCCCGTCGCAATAGAGCAGATCTCGTTATCAAATTCTGAAAAATATAAATGTGTGGTTCACGACAATGGAAGAACAACATAGTTAGAAAGATGGAGGATTACAAAAAGTGGTACGCTTTACTATTATTTCATCTTTATTGTTGCATTTAGCAAAATATACTTATGCATTTAGTTAGGTATAGAAATTTATCTCTTTAAGTTTTGATATTTTTGTCCATATATCGACACATCATAGTATACTTATTTTTTTAAGTCTTTTAAAATGTGTTCCTTTCAAATAAAATCTTACTACTAATTTATTACAAATATACTTAGTAGAAAAGCATACCTTCATTCATGATTTCAACTTTTCTAATGTTGTTTTTACTTCTCATACTCTATTTTTTTTAAGAAATTAACATAATGAATTTAGAATGTTAGAATAAGGCTCTATTTGTAGACTTCTTCAATTAATAAGATTGCACCACATCACGTGACACTTGTCATATAAGTAGATAGTGACATACATGCAAAATGACACGTGTCATTACACTTGTTCTATAATAAAAGCATTTTTACATGCATAATTCCAAGCGTCTTTACACATGTTTTTTATCATTTTTTTAATGTTTTTAAGAACTTTAGTTATATTAACTACTATAAAAAATTGAGTCTAAAATTATGTTAAAAAGTGGCCCAGAACTTTAGATAGCATTTCTGAAATGTTGTCTTTGCTTATGTTACGCCGCGAATACATTTTTATAGCATTTCTGTGCTTTGAAACGCAGTAGTTTTTCAGAAAATTTTCACAGCATTTGGTAAATGCTGTAGTTTCTGTTTATAATGTTCTGATATATTTTACCGCAAAAATGCTGTCTTTTCTATTTGAAACTTTAAACTATGTAAAAATAATATTTAAATTAAGTATTTTTCTCTATTCTTTTTAGAAGTTATTTTCTAACTTATATTAGAATATTTTTAAAATTAATGTTTGAATATATTTTTAGTAATTAATTAAAATTTTAAATGAAAGAGGCCTTAATATAACACATGTTTATTTTAGTTTTTCAATCTTTATTATTTTATTTCATTATGATATTTTTTAAATTTAAAAGATGTTTAAACATGTTTCTAAATATTTTAATCAATAATAATTTAATATAAAGCTTTTAATTAGTAAGTTAAGTATTTTATAAACATGGAAGTTTGGATTCTTAAAAAACAACCAAGTTAAAAAAGATTAAAATAAATTAAATAAGTAGGCTATTAATTTTTTTAAAAACCATATTTGATCATATATATAGTTTAAATCCATATTTCTTAGCAATTTGATTTTGATATTGAGTTTGATTACTACCTTTCATGAATATGTTATAGTTTTAATATCATTTATTACCTTTAAACTCTTTTCTTTGTTACTCTTTCAGTCTCATTCATTAGTTTCCTTAACCTAAGTCTAGTAATTGGTGTACATTACCTTTGTTTGGTTGAAGTGATTTACAATAAATAGTTTGACATATGTAACATACATACATACATACATGCATGCATGCATACATACATACATATATGCTTGTCAATTATATATTACTTATCACTCATGTTTATCCTATAATATGAATATCTCTTACCATGGTATATATATCATCATATCATTCTACATATTATTATTATTTTTACTTTGTTATCATTTTATTTCATATTACATATCATTATGCATCCTATTTCATATCACATTTCATTGCATATTACATCATAAATTACAATGCATGAAATCTCATAATCATTTGCATCACAAGTTGCACTTCATAAATCTCATGCTACATTGCATATGTCATATATTTCATACTGCATTACTAATTACATATTGCATACATGTATACATAACGAGTGTATTTTATTTAGGAGGAGTTTGTAGTATTGTCTTATAATATAGGATTATTAGTTTTTGATTTGTTTGGTATGTTTTGATTGACTTGTTTGAATTGATTGATTTGTTTGACTTGATTGATTTGTTTGACTTGATTGACATGATTGGATTTGATGTGCGGATTAATTGGATTGTTTGAAATATACTTATACATATGTATTGAATAATTATAATATAATTATGTTACTGTCTTTCACATTCCATTCACTATACTTTGTTCCAGCATTAGTTTAAGGTGGAGTTACATAGTTTGGAGTTAGTTTTTTTTGTTGATGACAAAGGGGGAGAAGTATAAAATAGGATAGTTAGGCACAAATTAAGGGGGAGTTATTAGTTTAAGGGGGAGTTATTAGAATAGAAGTAATATTTTATAAACAAAAGTTGTCATCATCAAAAAGGAGGAGATTGTTAGTCCCTGAGGAGATGGTTTTGACGACAATAACCTTAGAATAAGATTATAAAATATAAATACTAACATTTTAGTATAGATATATATATGTATATGCAGGATTAAACCATGCAGGTATCAAAGAATGAAGATTGTACAGTATAGAGATTCAAGATATCAAGATTGAAGACTCATGAGTATCAAGATTATCAAGAGTTCAAGATTGTAAATTATTTAGAAATTTTGTTAATACACCTAGAAAAGCACTGACATCTTAAAATCCAATTTACTCATGAAATGGAATCCACTTCGAGCCTGTTAATGGGATGGAACCCTAAGTAGGATGGAACCTACGAAAAATCTAGAGGAACATTGTTTTGTATCCACTAACTTTTATTCAAATGTTTTTTAAAAAATTATATCTTGTTTTCAAAATGATTTCAAAATCTTCCTTTTAAAAGAATAAAAAACATCTATCCTGGTTTTAAATATTTTTAGCCTCAAAATAATCTTTATTTTCAAAATAAAATTATCCTCGGTTTTAAACTATCTTTTAATAATAATATATTTAACTTTTAATATTTATACTTAGATTTAAATATAAAATTATAGTAAAATTTTATATATACCAAAATATTATTATTTATATTTGCATATGTATTTTAACTATAGTTAAGTATATTTATAAAGTTTAAAATAGTTTTAATATAAAATAGAAGTTATTTTCAAAGAAAAAAATTACCAAAAATTGCTTTGGCATGTCAACAACCCCTAGGTACCCCTGTCGACAAGGTGGCAGTTGATTTTAAAATTTTGAATTTCAAAAGAAGTGTCTGTTCGTCATATTCTTTCACGAATGGACATGGCTATTGTTCTACTATAAATAGGGGCAGTTTTAAATGAATTTATATTCATATTTTCTCTTATTTCATTCCTCTTCTTCTTCCACATTTCTTTATATACATTTTTACCTTTAATCTAACGAAATCACCATTGAATCTAATTGGATCATCTCTAATTTGATTCTCTATCACTATGTCAACAAGATCTCAGTGCTTTTTAGCGTTATAGGCTTCTTTGTAATAAACTAAGCGAGAAAAGGTGTGATTGTAGCCTGCGAAATCAATCAAGTGAGAAAAGGTGTGATTGTAGCCTAGGAAATTAATTGGGTGAACTTGTCGCCTATAAAATCAAGTATCTCTACCCAGAGGATTGTGAATCTGGAGTGGTATACCTCGTGGCATGAAATCGAGAGTGTAATTGTACAATTGCTTTCGAAAGGAAATCTGTACTTGTGTGCGCGACTGGATGTAGGGTAACTCCGAACCAGTATAAAATCCTGTGTGTTCTTTCCTTTGTTGCTTTTGCTTTATTTCTGTATCTGTGTTTGATTCTGTGATCATATCTGTGTCTGAATATTGCATACATTTGTGTTCAAATTGACATAAACTCAAAAATATTTAATATTCCTTAAAACACAATTCACCCTCCCCCCTCCTCTAGTGTTTATTCTAGCCTTAAGATCCGTTATCTGCATTTCTCACACCTTGCCCATTTTTAGTTTATTTTTGAGCCAATCAAATTATTTATCATAAGATACCTCTTTTTATTTGAAATAATACCATTTTCAAAATCCTTTAGTGATTACTTTATAAAACCTATTTTATAAATTCATTTTGTAAATTTATCTTATATTAATTAACTTCATTTCAATTTCCATAATTATTTTACTTGAATTTAAATTTTCATTACTTTTATATTATTTTTCCTTTTACATAATCATTTTCAATTATTTATATACATTTTTTATCTTATATGTTCATTCTTTAAACAAATCTTATTATCAAACACCTTATAATCAAATCGTGAAATTTAATTCATAAGTATTTGTACTTAAACTTTTAAATTAAACAATTGATCAATTTATGATAGTAACTTAACATTATCATTTCTTAATTTATTAATTGGAATAAGTATTAAAGATCTTAATTACCTTATTAGATTTCTTACTTGTCGATTATCTTTATGAAACATCTTATAATCAAACTGTGAAATTCTAAATACAAGATGTTCATATTTAAATTTCCCTAATCCCGATTTCTAATTATACAACTTTTCAAAATATATACTTTATATTCAAAATATAATCCTAGGTAAAATTGTATCTTTTACCAATCTTTTCAAAGTCAGTGTGTCGGTTCGCCTTGTTTAAATTTTTGGGAACCCTCATCGATAACGATGATCAGGCACATTGGTTAGAATCCATAAATCACTCAACAGATAAATCGACATAAAATAATTTATCAGTCACTAACAAATACGCACTCACATTTAATACACTCAAACTCATTCTAGGGTGTTACTAACTATATCTATAATGAGTTACTCATCTTGGGCATCACTAACCCTATCTCTGATGAGTCTTTACCCAACCAAAGCTAAGGTTCTCGCTTAACCTTCAGCTCTGATACCAAATGTAATGAACGGGTTTTTCCATACCCTTTGAATAAACAACAAACCATACATGTCTAACTCAAATTGCACGAATAAGCGGATCATTAAGGGTAGAAAGAAATTAAAGACAGAACAGAATCTCATACGAATGGAATAACATATTATTTCAATAATAATCTTTACAGCGGAAAATTTTAAAATACAATATCAGAGTCTAACCTAGATTCAGCCTGGACAGTTATAACACCTGCCCTTACAAATGCTGACTGGCAACAAAACAAATACAATAGATGCAACGGATAATAGAATACGTCTATATGACGATGAAGGTCTCCAGCTCTCCTCTGGAAACTCCACCCATCTTCAACTCAACCTGAAACTACTCGGATCTGACCCGAGTATTGAAAATACTCGGATCAGGCTTGATAACCAGCGTAAGAAAACTCAATGATAAATGACAGTGTCATATGTCAGCCTTTGAATAAATCCTTTAAAAAGAAAAGGTATCTCATAAGACCATGCCCATACATAAACACAGATGGGTTTTTACCTTATGATAACTAAAACACTTTTATATCAAAACCTTTGATTTTATTTCGAATGACATCTATTTGAAACATTTGCATATAAACTTATTCAAATATGGTACCAATATCTAGACTAAGTCTAAAGGAATATACCCGACTGGGTCAACGGAATACACCGAACGGAGTATATAATACCAAAAGGGGTAGCTGAAACATTTGCAAGTCATTACAGCTATCTTGGCACTACAATCAAAATCGTAAATCTCATATTGGGGTTGGATTTCCAACATGATAGGAAACTAGTGAAAAGATCAATCTGTATCCACAGCTTACGTCCAAGACTCGGACGCTGTTATACAACAACAAAAATGGCTAAAAGTGGATACAATCTACGAATAACATCCACGGGCTCGGACTTCACATATCCCTTCCATGAGGCCCAGACGTATCTGGTACTTGAGGCTCAGAACATTTGATAACCCAAATCACTACTATCCAAAATGCGAGCAAACATCTGACCACATAGAATCCGATCATAACTGGCGTGTGAGGCTCGCAAGGCTACGATTACCTTTCACATATCACATATCACATCTCTGAATGCCACACTGTCATTCCTTTTATCACCATTTGAATCCCACAAGCATACAACCTCTGAGCACGTATGTCTCAGAGAAGGGTGTTAAGCTAAGAGAAGTTTCCTTCCCGCCACCAAGCAGATGTATATTTGTAAAAGTCAAACGTTGTGTCTCAAAATGCAATGTCAAACATTCGTCCATACAAGTTCGTTTTCTAGGACTGAACGAAACTGAAGGCACTCCCCTACTACCACTAGTAGCGAGTAGTCCTTGCAATCCGAAAAATCTCCACAATAGGGAGACCACTGCTATAAATAACTCTATAATGGGAGCTACCTAGAGCATGTTCAATAAGCAGTCTTCACGCTATAAAGATCCACGGTCTTCAATAATCATCATCTTCAACATGTCTTCACTTTCAAACGTATACATTGATTCGAAGTGGTTTTCGATTAGGAATCATCCAAATCCGACTCTGATTCTTTCGAAGCAAATCATTGATTTAAAAGATGTTAATTTTATATATGGATATCAATCATCAATCAATTACTTCATCTTTTATTTAGATCAAATATCTTTCTTAGATATATTCTTTCTAATTTATTCCATTTTCTTTTCAAGAGTATATGGAATCATTAAGCCTTATTTATCAAATCATTTGGTTTATTTAATCCTTTCTTAAATCCTGGAATAATTCCAAATCATTTTCTCTTTTACTTAGGAAAACATTCCCAAACCATTCATTAAATCTTAATCAAAAATTTCTTATATTCAAGTTATAACTTTTAACTTAGGTAAAATATTTCCAAATCATTCCTTAAATCTAAATCAAAGATTTCTTTCTTAACTTCAAATCATATTCTTGCAAATCAAAGATTTTCATAACAGAGCACTACTGCAACTTTAAATATGGTAAATTTCACCTTAAGGCACTAATGGCAAGTTTCACCTTCAGTGACTAATGGCAAGTAATCCTACATCATGAATATCTTTGTCTTTTAACGATCTTTGTCTTCAATATGTTTTATTTTGAAAATTAGTTTGAAAAAGTTTTCGGATAAGAATTATCCAAATCCGATCCTGTTTCCTTTGTACAAGCCGTCGAATAAACGATGTTAAGTGTTTACTTAAAATTCAAAGAATTTATTTCTTTTCTTTTATCTTGGAAAAACTTAAACGTGATCGTTTACAGCATCCGGGCTTTTCTTTCAATCTGTTCCACCCCTCACCTAAAAAGATAAAACATAGGCCAGGTAAGTTCAGGGAACTAGTTGCTTCATTCCTAACCTTAGTTAAACACCTTGTTTTATCTTTCCAGATTTCACAGGCGGGACAAATATACTAGTCGTTTCTACATACTCGTTTTGTTATTATATTCAATCTTCTTCACTTTTTTGTTTAAGTGGCATAAACAATTTCTCTTAACCCTTTATTCATCTCTTGTTAAAACTTCCAAATTAAATTTAAATTACTTAATTATTCTTTTAGAATCATTCACAAAAGATTTAGGAAAGAATTGTTAAGTTTAAACTCACATTCAAAAGGTTATAGAATTCGCATCATAAAAGTGCTACGGAAACTGCTATATAAGCTTATTTGATTTAAACAACTTTTAAATATTTGAAAATTCATATTTTCCATTCCAAATCTCTTTTAAACTAGTTTAATAGGTTTATCAAATTTATTTCATATTTTTAAAATATCTAAAATATCAATTTTTAACTTTGGTCACTTTACCGCAAAAGCGCCTTTTTTTTTGGAAAATTCGTTTTGGACGTATCTAAAATATACAAGACGAAATTTTGATTTTCTTTCTTTATTTCTTTAAACATATTTAAATGTTTATAAAACATTTCTAACTCATTTTACAACTATTTCCATAAGGTTTAAGCATTCCATATACACTATTTTATTTTCAAAAGGAAAGTGCTTTCCTTTGTGCTTATCGACGTGTATTAACGTGATTTGGTAAAACAATTTAACAATTATATCCAACAATCAATACTTGATGATCAAAGTATATATAAGAATCCATAATAATCATAATACAACATTAAACATGAATATATGTAAATAGAGATGTCAAATTGAGTTTCTCACCATAAACCAATGCGATTAACATCGTACCAACATTCTAATCAGCCAACACTTCACTAATCAATTGCTACACCATTAAACCCTAGCAAACAACAACCTCTCCCTTTTAATAGCTTAGTCGAGGCCCTATATGGTGGTTGGCCGAAAATATAGAGAAGAAGCGGTAGAGCTTTGAACTTGAATTCCCAAGATTTAGATCCAAAAAATAGGTCATCTTCCCTCTTATTTTAGACTCTCTTACTCTCAAAATTTGAAAAAATTATTAACTTAAAAATTGTTGAAAATTTATTTCTTTTGAATTAAAAAATAATAATCGTTCGATTTTGATTATTTTTGAGGAAGATATGATAGAATGAAGAAGAGGTATTGTAGGATGGACAAAAATGAATCCCAAAAATGCACTTCAAAGAATTGAGTTTCAGATATAGCCAACCTCAAAATAAGAAAATATGATCAACATTAAAGTTGTAACCACTAGAATTTCATATGGTTTTAAAAAAATAATTTCTTAATTTGGATCTTTAAGATCAAGTTATGATTAAAACGAAATGGCTCATTCTCTGGCTTAAAAACTGGGCCAGAAAACGCACTGGAAAGAAGTGCATTTTTGACACATTTATTCCAATAAATCGACAAAGTGGACAACATGAAAGTTGTAGCCACTAGAAAATACATGAGGTAAACAAAATAATTTTGTATTTCGGTTCAATATTGAAGAAGTTATGGCTGAGAGAAAAAGAGGTAAAATATGGAGAAAAGAGGAGTTTGATTTGAAGAGAATTAATATTGATTTTTTTGAATATTTTTTTAAATAATTTGACATTATTTATTTTTAATTTTTTCCTATGGCATGAAAGCCATTAAAGAGAAGAGGAAGAAGATGAAGAAGCTTGAGAGAAGAGGAAGAAGAAAATGTGAATGAAAGTGAAGAAGGAGATGGGTATTATAGAAAAAGAAAGAAGTGGTAAATTTACCAAAATAACCTCTTACCAAATTACCAAACTAACTTTACTTCAACTTAAAGCAATCTCCATATTTTCAGTACTTAACATCATCATTTACATCCTTATTTTCTGTCTTAGTCACTTAAAGATTAAGTAAAGAATATTATAGTTATGTTGGTTTTTATTTGATGTGAATTGATGTTTACTTTTTCTTACTTTTGTTAATTCTTACTTACTTTTACTAATGACTTCTAGAAGTTTTCTAATCTTGTTTAGTAAAAGTAAACTTGATCAGTGAATTAATTAATACTTACACTATTTAAATATATATTCCTATATAGAAAAATAAAGGTGCAACGATGTTGCGACAACTTTTAATCGACAAAACGTTAATTTTCGACTAAATGTTTTACGGTCACATTTTGACATTTTACTTAAATTATTTATTTATGTAAACCAAATTTAAAAATAAATTTATATAATGCTATTTAAAAATATAAATTCTCATAAATAAATTAAATAATTTATTTAACCATTGAAACTTATTTTCTCAAATCGGCATTTTGTCACTTTTGCCGATATAGGAAAATGTTATTATTTTGTGTATACTCCTCTTTCCAAATCCTATCTAATTTTATTTGAATCATATAACCTTACTTATTTTACATTTAAAATCACTAAATAGTATATTTTAAAGTGGTCAAATTCTGGGTCATTATAGAATCACTCAATTCACGTCACATATGACTCGACCGACTCAGATGTTGTTCTATTAGACTTAACAAGAATGAATCGAGCACTCTTCATCAATCTATAGAATAAGACCTAAATGCTATCGTATCCTCCTATGGTCCTCGATAATCCATTAATGAACCTTATCAATATATGTTCCCACTTCCATTCGCGAATCTTAAGTGGTTGCATCAACCCACTTGGATTCTTTTTCTCTGCCTTTGCCAATTGACAATTCATGCACTCCAAGATGAATGCCTTAGAATCCTTCTTCGTCCCTTCCTAGATATATGCTTCATATCATTATACATCTTATTACCATTAGAATGTATAGTCAATCTTGAATGATGGCATTCTCATAGTACCTTATCCCTCAATCCATCAACATCGGGAAGAAATAATCTTCCACCGTTATGGAACCAACCATCTTAGTTGAGTCCATACTCTTCATCTCATCAGAATCTGCTCCTTTCTCTATCTTTACTATGATCTCCGCTAGTCTAGAATCATGCTTCTGATTAGTGCTAATCCTTTCAATTAAAGTAGGTCTGACAGTTAAACTTGCCAACATCTCTGGTTCCAACTCATAATGAGGCCTGAAGTTATAGCCAGAAATAGACCCAAGTTGCATCGCTTTAAGAACATCGCTTCCAAACCGGCATGTTTTCAACTCAAAGCACTAGCAACTGCATTTTCTTTACCAGGAATATAGTAAATGATGAGTTCATAGGAGTCCAAGAATCCAACCATCACCGTTAACAAGGGTTGAGATCCTTCTAGGAGAAGAGGTACTTCAATGAGTTGTGATCCGTGAATAACTCGAACCTTTCCCCAATCAAATAACGCATGAATATATTCAAAGCAAACACTATCACTGCTAATTCTAAATCATGGATTGGGTGGTTCCTCTCATGCAGCTTTTAGCTATCAACTAGCATTTGGGACAACCATACCTCTGTGTACCATAAGCATATGTGTAAACTGTTATCTCCTCAATCTTGCTCAGAATGTTCAACACTAATGTGCTCGTCAACCTTTTTTTCAGACTCATGAATGCATGCTCTCATTTCATACCCCAAATTAAAGTCTGGGTCTTATTCATTAAATTGGTTAACGATGCTGCTACCTTTAAGAAGTCCTTTATAAAATGTTTACAATATGCCAGTCCAAGGAAACTCCTTACATCCATTGCATTTTTGGGTTGGTTCCAATCTTGAATCCCTTCCACCTTCACAACATCTACAACAACGCCTTTCTCTAAAACAACATGATCCAAGAATCTCACTTTCCTTCTTCAGAAGTGACACTTTGAAAACATCGCCTTTAATCAGTCCTTCCTTAATACCTCAAGAAAAATCATCAAATGTGTCTTGTGTTCCTCTACCTTATAGGAATAGAGTAGAATGTCATCCACTAATAAAAGCACAAATTTAATTCATTAATCCCCGAAGAAACGGTTCATGAGATTAACAAAGTATGCCATCACATTAGTCATTCCAAAAGGCTAAGCCAACCACTCGAAAACTCTAAACGGCGTACGAAACAATGTAATCGGCACACTCTCCTTCGCTACCCCTAGCTGATGAAACCTTCTCGCAAGGCTCAATTGAGAGAACACCTTAGCACCATGGAGCTAATCAAACAAGTCATTAATATGCGTAAGTGGATACTTGTTCTTTCTTGTTGCCTTATTCAGCTCATAATTATGAACACATAATCTCAAAGAGTTATCCACCTTAGTGACGAATGCTATAGGTGCGCCGCCACTCAAATATACTCTTGCGAAAACCCTTTTCTCATCATGTCATTTACTTGCAACTCTATTTCCTTTTGCTCTCTAGTATCGTATGCCTCAGGGGCATATCTACGAGTTTGGCATCCTTCACTAAAAATATATGGAACTCTATCTCCCAATGCATCGATAATCCGCTCATCTCTTCAAATACATCTAGATATTTCATCATGGTAGAATCAGATGACAACTCATACAGTGGGACCTCTAGAGAATATCGAAAGCTAATCATAACCTCATCCTTTGGTAGGCAGCCCAAATCTACCTTCCACCCATCCTCAGCCCCAATCATCACCAATAGCTTCTCGTAATGCACCACTACCACATACTTCCTCATCCAGCTCATCTCTAAAATAATATAAACCCCACAAAATCCAAAAGAAAGCAATCTCAAACAAAAGGGCGACCATGACTCGATAAAAGCAAACCAAGACAAACAATATACATGCTAGTGGGCCCTTCAATAGGTTTTGCCACAATCAAAGGATGGTCAACAATTTCGGTTTTCAATACTAATCTATCAACCAAATCATTAGATATAAAGGAATGTGAAGCCTTGGTATCGAACAAAACACGTATTGGAAACATCATAAATAGAAAGCATCCCTTAAATAGTGACGTCTTTTCCTTTCTATTTTGTTAAGGGAGCACTCAACAAAGTCAAGATAATATCAAAAGCATATGCCTACACCAGTTGCTTTTGTTTCCATGTTTTGGGAGAATCCCTCTGCATGTGCCCCACCTTGTTGCAATTGAAACACTTCTTACCATCAGCTTTACAACTCTTGCCTAGATGGCCCTTTCCACTACAATTATAGAAATATGGTCCCACTTGCTCTTCTTCAGACCATCCTTATTATAGAGTTGCTTCCTCTTATTATTATATTTCTTCTTGCCTTCCTTGCTCGATCGTGGCTTTGGCTCTTCTTTGGAAACAACAACCAATATAGACTTGGTACACCTACTTTAGTGTCAGAGAGCCTTCTCAACAAGCTTCTCAAATTACTCATCAATGTGTCCCACTAGCCTTTTTCCTAGATAATAATCTAAGCCAATGATGAACTTCTCATTCTTCTTTAACGGAGTATGGATGAAAGGCATCACATACATTGATATAGCATCAAACTTAGCCATATACTCAAAGATAGTCATGTCTCCCTAATTCAAATTCGCAAACTTACAGAAGAGAATTCGCAATTTGATTATAAGATATTTCATCATGATAGACAAGCATAAATTTAATTCATTGATCCTCGAAGAAACGGTTCATGAGATTAACAAAGTATGCCATCACATTAGTCAGTCCAAAAGGCAAAGCCAACCACTCGTAAATTCTAAACGGCATATGAAATGATGTAATCGGCACACTCACCTTCGCTACCCCTAGCTGATGAAACCTTCTCGCCAGGCTCAATTGAGAGAACACCTTCACGCCATGGAGCTGATCAAACAAGTCATTAATATGCAT
Organism: Allium cepa; assembly: GCA_030765085.1. Lineage (NCBI taxonomy): Eukaryota > Viridiplantae > Streptophyta > Magnoliopsida > Asparagales > Amaryllidaceae > Allium > Allium cepa. The sequence continues at coordinate 116,757,871 of CM060932.1, forward strand.
AAGTGGATACTTTTTCTTCCTTATTGCCTTATTTAGCTCACAAATATCAACACACAACCTCAAAGAGTCATCCACCTTAGTGAAGAATGCTACTGGTGCACCCCCACTCAAATATACTCTTGAGAAAACCCTTTTCTCATCATGTCATTCACTTGCACCTCTATTTCCTTTTGCTCTCTAGTATCGTACGCCTCAAAGGCATATCTACGAGTTTGGCGTCCTTCACTAATAATATATGGAACTCTATCTCCCATTGCATCGGTAATCCGCTCACCTCTTCAAATATATCTGGATATTCCATCATGATAGACACAGATGACAACTCATCCTATGGGACCTCTAGCGAATATCAAAAGCTAATCATAACCTCACCCTTTGGTAGGCAGCCTAAATCTACCTTCCGCCCATCCTCACCCCCAATCATCACCAATAGCTTCTAGTAATCCACTACTACCACATACTTCCTCATCCAGTTCATCTCCAAAATAATATGAACCCCACAAAATTCAAAAGAAAGCAATCTCAAACAAAAGGGTGACCATGACTCGATAAAATCAAACCAGGACAAACAATACACATGCTAGTGGAGCCTTCAATAGGGTTTGTCACAATCAAAGGGTAGTCAACAATTTTGGTTTTCAATCCTAATCTATCAACCAAATAATTAGATATGAAGGAATGTGAAGCCTTGGTATCGAACAAAACACGTATTGGAAACATCATAAATATAAAGCATCCCCTAAATAGTGATGTCCTTTCCTTTCTATTTTGTTAAGGGAGCACTTGACAAAGTCAAGATAATATCCAAAGCATATGCCTGCACCAGTTGCTTTTGTTTCCATGTTTTTAGAATCCCTCTGCATATGCCCTACCTTGTTGCAACTAAAACACTTCTTGCCATCAGCTTTACAACTCTTGCTTAGATGACCCTTTCCACTACAATTATAGAAATAAGGTCCCACTTGCTCTTCTTCAAACCATCCTTATTATAGAATTGCTTCCTCTTATTGTTACATTTCTTCTTGCCTTCCCTGCTCGATCGTGGCTTTGGCACTTCTTTGGAAACAACAACCAATATAGACTTGGTATACCTACTTTCGTGTCAGAGAGCCTTCTCAACAAGCTTCTCAAATGACTCATCAATGTGTCCCACTAGCCTTTCTCCTAGATAATCATCTAAGCCAATGATGAACTTCTCATTCTTCTTTAACCGAGTGTGGATGAAAAGCATCATATACATTGATAAAGCATCGAACTTAGCCATATACTGGAAGACAGTCATGTCTCCCTACTTCAAATTTGCAAACTTATGGAAGATAATTGACTTCTGAGTTGTCGGTATAAACTTCTCCTTGAATCTTATCTTGAACTAGTCCTAAATAAATTGGTCCTTCGGAGTTGTAGCTCAAAGAGCATTCCACCGATTCATAGCCTTTCCTTAGAGTTGTCAAGAAGTTAACCTACTCCTCATAGCATCATCCAACTCTAGGTCATCAAAGATTCTCTTACCAGTGTCTAGTCAATCCTACACTACCATATCTAACTCCATTCCTTGGAATGGTTTGCTATTAAGATTTGTAAAATTCTATTTTTAACTTTGCAAAACAGGTTCTAGGTGCTTCCACTTGAGCACCACCATTAATAACAACATTCAAAGTGGCCATTTGAGCATTTTGTAGCATGTTCCTCATCATATTGTTGAACATCATCTGTGAATCAGGATTAGCAGCTCTCAAGACCATCCTTTCCTCTTTAATTCAAAAGACGGAGTTCCTAGTAGTATTTCTTACGTGCCAGCTCATCCTTGATATAAAATAAGAATGAACAGCCTCTCATAAAGAAAAGCTACATCAATGGTACTCATACATGTAGTGTGTCTTACACTATATATATAGCTACCATATAGTTTTGAAAACCAAAATATATCACAAGGATGCACTCTCATATACGCTCGATCCATTAACTTTATCTCTATGGATCCTCCAAATGAGTTATCACTCTTGTACTAACTTAGAATTAAGCGAGTTAACCTAAGTTGAATCGCTTAACCTAAATTCTGGTACTAAATGTGATGAGCACCCTACACCTTCGGTATCCAGTATACCTATATAGTACGCTGCTATAGTTCCCGACAGATTTAGGAATATTGTCAAAATTTTATAGTAACTAAAACATACGCAGAACCTATCACATATCTCACAACATATCGAATAAAATATAATAATTATCGTAGATATTAAACAAGCGAGACAGTAGTAACTAAATGGACCATAAAGTCCGATTGCACAGGTTCGTACAATTATGCAAAACAGAAGCAAAATTTGTATAACTGATAAATAAACTCAAATGTTAAGCTATCTCTAATCAAATAAGTCAAACACTACCAAAGCTCCATTGTGTCACATAATGGAATAAGTGAGACAGTAATAACTAAATGAACCACAAAGTCAGAGTGCACAAGTTCATATAGTTATGTAGAACAGTAGTAGAGTTTATATAACTAATAAATAAACTCAAATGATAAGCTATCTCCAATCAAATAAGTCAAACACTACTAAGGCTCCATAGTGTCGCATAAGAGAAAGAGAAATGAAAAGCCCAAAAATATAAATATGAGAAAGCATCACCTCTTACTAGTCCATTTGCACAATCCACGTACCGCCTACACCTGTTATCTAGTTTACTCATTTAAGAGTACCTAAGATAATAACAAGCAAAGCATAAAACCATGAGTCAAACAATAATCTAGTATGAGTGATAAGCAAATCAAAATACTATGAAAGTTGATATAGTAAATGAGACATAGGATATGGACAATCGTACCTAACTTGTCCCTGCATCCAAAGAGTTAGCACATAATAATATTTGCTAATCTACCATCTATTATCATGAAAAAGATGAACTACGTCCATCAAACAATCCTTACAATTACTCATGTGCATTGGATATAAGATAATTTGTATGACCATCAAATGCTAGAGACCAATGAAAAACTCTCGACTTCTTGATGCTCGAATATATGCCTCTCGCATGGAAAGGAAACTAGATCCCTTCCCCAATCCAGGGTACACGGATTCCTTTCTCGCTCTAGGGTACACATCCTAATACCTAGTGAGCATCCTCATATATCCCTACTTTATAAGCCCTCTTTAAAACACTCTAACTACCAACGATCCCATTGCACCCATCTTGAAGCCCTTCTTTGCTCTATTTGGTTCCGTTTCACATAGTGGAACGCTTCCTCATTCTGTATTCCATAGTGAACCCTTCCTTGTTGTACCTAAAACTCCTTTCCTCAAGTTCGTCTATATGGATCATCACCATGACTACCTTCATCGAGTGGCAATCATCGGAATACTTCTACACATCCCTCACACGTTGTAGAATCCTTGTATCAAAGTTCTGAAGTCATCCATTGAAGCATTATACCATCGCCCCATCGTCTATAATCATTCTTCATGATACCTCAACATCGAAATTGAATGATTAATGAATGCACGAATGCACATAGAACAATCACCAAGGCACCATCATCATCCCTTAGAAGTTTGACTGTGATTGGTCAACCTCCAATCATGTCAATACAGATATGGTGGGACATGTCGGTGTCAACGTGATTTATTTAGCCAAATTTGGCTATGTATCTCATGTTTATGCTCGCCGAGAAGTCATCCCTCTTTATCCTCCAAATAGTTACCGAATTAACTCAGGCCCATATAGTCAGTGCTGATAACTTCTTATGGCTGAAAATTTTGCAAGTCCTAAACTCCACCACCTCACTTCCATAGCCAAGTGTAACGATCTATATTTATGTATCAGAATGTCGTAAAATATTACTTTTTACTTCATATGAGGTCTTATGACTCTATAATTTTGAAAAATGACATCAGAGACATTTTCTATATTTAGAATTTTTCCGAATAATTTTACCCCTAAAAATTGAAATGGCTATAACTTTTGATAGATGCTGAATTAACATCCGAGATCACTTTCATTGGAAAGATATGACGGTTTTCCTATCTATAGAGTGGTCATATTAGCGATTTGGATATTTTCCTAGGAGATACAGCTATTTAAAGGTTGGAAGTTTATGGAGCAGATTAGTGGGTAATAAGTAAGTTTGAGGGCATGCCCACTAACCCATTTAACCCATTTCTAGTTTGAAGACTATTTTAGGCTGAGCCATCGTCTTCGATCACTTTTACTACTTCCTAAATAGATCCAAGCCTCCAACAACCCTTCCTATATATAAAATCTTATCTTTTCTCCTCCAAATCAAGTCTAAATCATATATTAAGGTTAGTTTAGCAAGGGAATTCACTAAAGATCTTTAAATAAACATTTTTGGCGAAGAATACTTGGGGCTTGGCAGTTGAATTTTGGATTTACCTCGATTTGCATGCAAAACTTGGATTTTCGATGTTTATGTGAGCGATTTATCATCTCTCACCTTACCATATATGTATTTATGGTTTTAATTGCGACGACCTGACTTTCTACTACCAGAAAATCGCATCATCTTTAAGAAAGAAAGGGATAGAAAAGAGAAAAGATAGAGAAGAAGAAAGAAACAACACATCAGAATCTAAACAGTGGAACGAGTAAATTATATTAATCACATAATACTTTACATAGTATCATATACATCAGAGATACACAGCTTAAACAACACATACTAGACAGTTATAAACACCTGTCTAGTTATACAACTCAATACAATAACTCAGAGAACACATAGCAGAATACTCTATAGCTAAATGCAGAAGCCTCCAGCTCCATTGCTCCTCCAGAATTCGTCAAGCCAACCTGAATCCTAATCTGAATCCCTTGGCTACTCGTAAAAATTTGAGTACCCAAGAGTTTAAGAAAAACAGAATAAACTCCGGGTCAGACATGGGTCTGGTGTGAGTAAATGGTTAAAGTTGCTTAACTTTTAAAACCCTTTTGAAAGAAAAGGTGTCACGTAAGACTTCCCACACATAAACATGGAAAAGTTTTTACCTTACGCTTACCAAAACGTTTGATAGGAAATTCAATGATATTATAATAGTGTCTAGGGTTTTCAAATAAATAAGAAATAGCCGAAATTGTTACATGATTAAATTCCAACTACTAGCCACGAAAGTGGGTAATACAATCAAAACCGTTGGCACTTATTGGATTTTGGATTCCATACAATGGCAGGGCTACTGGGTACCGCCCGTCGCCGTACGTGGCCTAGATCACCGTACCGAGGACCACTCCCGATCCCCTGCAACACAAAGCCGGACCCATTCCTTACTAAAAGTTCTGAATAAGACAACCCCGACGGTTGTAGCTATTCAACCGTCCACACAGCCGAAATAAAAGGGACCTCTAGACAGGGGTAAATCTTACTCTCCAGTGGGGGCTACCCACGAAGCTTTGCTGCACCTCCCCTGTTTTAGCCATTCCCGGTTGATGAGGCTTGAGGCTACGATTACCTTTAGTGAACACATCACTTAAAATGCTCATCGTCCACCTGACGATGTTCTGAAAGCATTCAATCCATACAAGTTTGTTCCGGGTTCGAACGAAACCGAAGGCATTATCTCGTTACACTCATTTTGGAATCACCCTCAGAGTTAACAACAATAACCCTTGCACTCTGAATCTCCATCTCGAACCTATAAGTACTATTCCGTCAAACTCATTACGGAATCACCCACAGAGTTATACTGACGTATAGCCTCACCTCGAGTCTTCACATGCTCTACTTGGATTAACGACCTAACGTTTAATTGGAATCGATGTGGTTTTCGGATATCCAAATATGGAAATCCGATCCCGGTCTCATCAAAATCCAAAGCGTGTCTTTTAAGTCCAAGTTGTTTTAAAGGTTTAAACAAATCAATTCAACTATCTATATACACACAGAATAGATAATTCACAAATCATAATTGATAATCAACATTATCAAATAACAGATATCTACATTATCAATATCAAAATAGGTAATCCCTATATCAACATCCCAAATGATAATCTATGTAATCATCACAATGCAACCAAGCATTCTTATCATACAACCATACTTATCTCATTACTGAGATCACAAAGCATTCAAGACAATCAATGTCATCCATTCATACATAAGCAATGATTTACTCATACCACAATATAATTAATTTAAAATGAATTAAATTAACTACCTGTATCTCTAATTTTTTTAAAGTGAATTAAATTAATTACTTCATCCAAATATATCTTGCTTACCTATTCTTTGATTAAATAAATTAATTAATCATTATCCTAATCAATCAACCTTTATTAATTAACTCTAAATCAAATAATTACTCCCAAATTATTTTCATTAATCATATTAATTAATGAACCTTAATTAATTACTTCTATTTATTAATTAACCATAATTAATTACATTATTGCTCAATTAATTACATTATCTCTTAATTAATAAATCATGCTTAAATTAATTGCTTTCAATTAATCAAATAAAACCTTTAATTATTTTAACAAGTAATTACCCAATTTAAAGTTACTTTCCAATCAGTAATTTTGCCTAACTCAGTTACCTCTGTAATTTATCAATTACTTATCTTAAGTAATTAGCCTTACCAAAACTTATTAAGTGAACATTGTAACGACCCAGAATTTTTATTAATTAAAATTTGAATATTTAATTAATTTTAAATATTAAAAAAAGTGAATTTATAAGTCAAATAAATTTTTATTTGATTTATTGGATTTAATTGAATAATTAAATCGATAATTTAATACGTTAAATTATGGAAATAATTAAAAATTGAGTTAAAAATGATTGAAAATAATTTGGAAAATTTTATTTTATCATATTGAAGTTAGAGAGATATTTTAGAACTTTTAAAATCGAATTAAAAGTTAATTTGTGAAAATTGAATATTTTAATATTTAATAATCGACTGTAAAATAGCCAATTTTTGAACAGTCTCAGAATTGAACGAAACCAGTTCCATTGGATCCGTAATAGTTAGTTATTACCGGATTTCAATTTTCGTGTCAATCGGAGTTATCGTTTGATCGTGGCAGCTCGAAACGCATCGATTTATTTTTAATTTAAATTTGACGAGTCAAAATAGCCATTTTTCAAAAAGTCTAGGATTTCGACGAAACCAGTTTCATCGGATCCGTAATGTGATATTATTGTAAGGTTTCAAATTTCAAGTCAATTGGATTTACCGTTTGTCCGGTACAAATTAAAACGCCTAGAAATCGACTTAAATCGGTTTAATTTAAATTGAACGTTTTCAGCCATAACTCGCACATACTTCCGAATTAGCTTCCGAAACCTGTTCCATTGTGTCCGGAACGTGGGATAAACCCTAGGTACGCTGGTTACGGCGTCTAAATCGGAGTTCGGAATTCCCGGGATGAATAGTGTTTACGCTAGCTTTTTCTATAAAAGGAGACACACACCCTTCATTTAATAAAAAAAAAAAATATAAACATTAAACCCTAGCCGCCTCCACCAGGTCCAATGGCCAGAAATTGTCCAAATTCAACTCTCAATCTCTCCAAATCCATTCACATTCACGCGAGGTGTTCAACACGAAGATTGAAGAGCACGAGATGAGCTTTAATTCCATACGGGTATGATCGTAAATGGTGCGACGATGGAGGAGCAAAACGTGGCCGTTCCCATCAGTTTTTGCACGACTTTCCATGTACATGTGCAGGCCGAGCTTCCAATCCTTCTGGCCGAGTGTAGCTATGGTGAAGGCCTTCGAGTTGCAACGTCTTGATCGAGCTAGAACGCGACGAAGAAGGAGTATTATTTAACCCTAATTTAGCTAATGGGTTCATTGCGTGCGTGTTCGATCTGTAGAAGATGAAGAAGGGGGGGGGGGTTGCGTTCAAGGGCTGTGATGGCTTTGCAGTGAAATCCAGTGGCTCTAGTTTGTGTAGGTTAAAAATTAATTTAGTTATGTTATAATTGTTATATTAAAATCGTGTACGAACTTCATAAATTCGTATCTTTTTCATACGAGGTCGAAAAAATGCAAATCCAGTTGCGTTGGAATCGTATGGACGAGCACTACGCGATGGAGTTGGTTTGGAGTCGTTTGGAGTTAGTGAGAATTTCGGGTAAAATTAAACGCGCGTTTAATTTTATTCGAAATTAAAGCTAAAACGGAATTTAAAACCAAGGTGAGAACTTCTCACTCAATCGAATAGATTTCGATTTTATTTTAAATAGTTAGATTTAAAAAATATTTGAATGCATGTTTGAATGATGACTGTAAATTATTGATTGTTAAAATAGACATTATGCGCCGTTAGTAAGCGGATGTTATTTATTAAAACATATACCGCGAATATTTCATAAACAGTGAAATTGGTATTATATATAATATCAATATATATATATTGGCATATGTATATATTGCAGTTATTGATTTCCCGCATTTTTTTGTTTAGCGGATGAGACCCTATTACGCCGTTATTAAGCGGATAATATTTAATAAGAACATGTACCGCGATAATTTCGTACTGGAGCGAAATTGGTATTGTGCTAATGTTTTTGGATGCAGGAAAACAGGTTGGAGGGATCCAACTGGATTCCTCAACAGTATTTATTTTATTTCAGGTATTTTGATATTTGATGGATTATCATATCGATATATGATATCGTTATTAGTCGTGATTGACTATTTGGTGTGTAGCATTATTGGACCCAGATTTTGGGATTTTAAAATGATTTTTAAAAGCGATTTTGAAAATATACCATATTTTTGGAATTGATCCATTATAAATAAATAAACGTTATAATTTTTAAAGTTATAAAAATTATGGTTTTTGTGAAATATAGTTAAAAAGCTGATTTTTAGAAATACGATTAAAAGTCGATTTTTGAGAAATATGAACTAATGATTTTATAAAATAATTTAGATTGGATTTTTGAATATATGATAAAAGTTTAAATATAGGATTTATAAAATTTGATTATTTTATAAATCGAAATGATGAAATATGTTAATAAAGGAATTTAAAGACGTTTTAGAATAATAATATAAACTGATTTATATTAAGAGATTTATAAATGGATATTTATAAATTGAAATATAGACATTATAAAACGAGTTTTTATAAGTGTTTGAATGTAGTGAAAATGAATTTCATAAATGAATGAAATTTATAGAATTATAAACTGTGAAGTTATAAATGAAATTTATAAATAGTAAGATTTATAAATTTGTGAAGTTAATTGAAGAATAGATTTGGTTAAATAAATGAATCTTATAAGTTATAAGATTTATAATTATGAAGTTTAAAGAACGATTTTATAAAATAATCGTTTTATAAGTATTTAACTTATAATATAAACATTTAGTTTATAATTGAGTTATAAACTGAAATATGTTAATAAAGGAATTTATAAAAAAAAAAGAAGTTTTTATAAATAAATAGAAATGGAATTTATAAACGTTGTTTTATGAATTCGCAAACGACTTATTTTGATAAGTTAATTGTTATAACTTATAAATGGAGTTATATTCACGTTTTAGACTGTGAATAATCCTTTAAGTTAAAAAGTATAAAAAGGATGAAATTTGTTAACATAGTATATTCACGTTTTTAAATAGTGAATAACACGTTAAAGAAAATGGTTTAGATTTGATGTTTTAAATTGAATTAAAACGATCTAACGATGTTTTAAATGTGTTGAGATTCGAAACCATAGATTTCAACATTTATTGTTGAAATAGACGTTTTCGAGAAATAAAAGGAAATGTGGACTATAACACTGTTGTTATAGTAAATGATTTCCGAAAGGAAATGTTTTGTATAGTATTGGGATTTGTATATCTATTTTAATTTCGAATCCCTATACTAGTGATTTTGGGTTGTCGTAACGATGTTTTACGTAACATTCGTTTTGGCCCAAATAAATATGTTTAAGAGAATGATTTCCTTAAAGAATGAATTATATACTTAATTCGATTTAAGTATATTGAATATTTTCTAAGTGTTGAAAATAAAAGGAATTTGTGAATTACTTATGAATAAATAAATATGGAAATGTTTCCCAATATGAAGTGAATAATTAGAATTTATCTTTTTCTGAAGATAAATTGAAAATGAATAATTGAAATCGCATATGCATGGATATCTTGAAATATAAATTCATTATGGAATTTATATGTGAAAGTGAAACTTGTTAAAAATAAATATTGATTTATTTTTGAAGTGTTGAAATTATATATCTAGTAAAGATATTTTGGAAAATAAATAATTGGGAAAATTATTTGGAATCTGGTGATGTGTGCATATCCAGTGATAGTTCAATAACTGACTATCAGTATTTCCCTTTGAATGGGTATTTGATGTGAATTGATTGAATTTGAATGCACACTTATTTTTGAATAAGCGCTCACTATTCGGGTTAACCGGGAAAGGACCATGGGGTCGTATAACCCATTCCGAATATGTGATACGTCGTTGTGAATTGCATTGAAGATCGGTGTTGAAGACCGGTATTTGCGAAAGCGATAGGATGACCTGTCGATTGTCTCTGCACTGAGTTGCAACGGTATAGAGACTCCCTAAGTGATGGGAAATCCGATCAGGATTGTGAATATCCGGATTGCAAGGACTTCTTTGTAAGTGCCTTCGGTTCTGTTCGAGCCCGGAACAGACTTGTATGGATTGTATGCCTGACATTACAAGTTGAGATATAAAGCCGATTTCTTTCAAATATATTTCTGTTGGTGGCGGAGAATTTATTCTTTGCTTAACACCCTTCTTTGAGACGCACGAGCTCAAAGGTTATATAGTTGAAGTTATCAGCGATATATTCCCAATTTGGTAATGTGACATGCTGAGTGATGCTGAAATGATCATTGTGTTGATTATTGTGATAGGATCATTTATTTGATCGTCTATCTTAGTGATCATTGTGTTGATCGTTTGTTGACCCAAAGCATGGCTTTTGTATAAAGTATGTTTTTGTGGACGTGAATTCGTCGAGCCTCACATCCCGGAAATGGTCAAAACAGGAAAGAAGCAGCAAGGTTATGAGGGGTAGCACCCTTTAGGATGTGTCCATTTCCTTCTGGAAAAGGGTGGTATCATGGTATGGAGCCCAGATACTTACTCATGTTGAAAACACTTTGTTATGATTGTGTGAATTGATTAGAGAGCGCTCTCGGAAAAAGGTCCCAAAGGACCGGGGGATGGCATATTCGGTCAGTTGTTGCTCAGTTAGGAGTAACCCGGCCTTGTGTTGGTTGAGATCCGGTTTGGTTCTCGGGGATGTCCATCCAGAGGCATTCTCAGTGGCAATGGGAAGTTCCTTGGCCTGACCATTTGTTGGAAATCCAATTCCCAATACGAAACTTGTACGGTATTAGTTGTAGAACCTGCTATTCACTTATGGTGGTCACCACTGTTTGGATAGTAGCTATAGTAGGCATAGTTCGAAATGTCTATGTCGGCTAAGATTTATATCTTATTTTCGAAATGATTTGTTATACATTATGCACTAGTAATAATATCAAATGTTATTTAAATGCGTATCAAGCATCTTTGACTATCATAAGGAGAAATCTCCTCCGATTCTGCGTTTGCATGTGTGTGTGTGCGGGAGGCCTTATGGTAGTCTCATTTTTAAAAGCATTGCGAATTGATTAAAAATATTCCTCTATTTTGATTTTAAAGATAAATAAACTGTTTTGAGTTCTCACACCAGTCACATGACTGACTTGGAGTTTATTGTTTTCCTTCCTAAACTCTGGGTGCCCACCAATTTCCACACGGGCAGTTAAGAGTTAGGTTTATCAGGATATTCTAGATATTCTGGAGTTGCTGGAGGCAAGCTGGATGGCATGGCGTATTACTAGTTTATATAGTATTTCTTTTTCCGCTGCACAGTTTGATGTTGTATGTTGTTGTACACTCTGATGATATGATGTAATGTAATGTATAAAATGTAATAACTGATATAGTTCTTTGTTTAAAGATTATTCATTCATTATTATATGTTGTTCCGCTGCGAATTGTGAGATTCTGTTGTTGTTCTGTTGTTTCCTTTCTGTCCCGTTCTATTTTAAAAATTCTCTGTTTTTTTTTTAAAAAAAATAAAAAATCGTCTATCTTCTTTCCTCTCTATTTTCTATCTTTTCTCTCTTTTTCTTTTCTTTTCTTTTTAAAACCCATAACATCTCGGTTTTCGGCCTTCGATTTCTCGGCAGTCGATAAAGTGAGTGTCGATGTCGAATTTTCGAAGAACGAAAATCCCCCAGACTGTTACATTTGGTATCAGAGCATATGGTTAAGCGACAACCATGGTTCTGTTGGGTATAGAGATAGAGTCAGCAGTACTCTAGAATGAGTTTGAGTGTAATAATAGCTATGAGAGCGTATTTGTTAGTGAATAAAAAAAAATAATTGTTTTATATTGTGTTGACTTATCGGTTGATTGTTTATAGATTCCGATCGATCTAGTCTAGCTAACTATCGTAGATAGGGGTTTCTAAACTCTTAAACAAGATAATTCGACACAATATTGATTTTAAATTGGGTAAATGAAATAATTTTACCTTGATTATATTTTATATGTAAAGGAATAATTTTTCAAGAATTATTAAAGTGTATATAAGTTGATTGTTAGGTTGTTTGAATAATCTAAATAAAGAGTAATTGCATAAGCAAATGAATTATAAGAATAGAATTATAATTAAAGTGATTTACAATTGTGAAATAAACTTATATATACAAGAAGTAAAATTATATGAATATGAGTTGTAAATAAGAATGAATATAAGCAAAGGAATTTGGTTGTATTATATATACTTTGGTTGTTATATGATTGTTGATTGATTGTATATAATTCATTAAGTGTTAATGAAATCGAAAGCTAATGAAATTGAATTCAAATTAGAAGTAAATAAATTTGAATAGAATTGAAAGTGAATTGGATTTAAATTAGTGAATGTTAACAAATGATAACTAATTGAATTGAGAAGGAATGTTTACAAAATCCAATGTTAATGAATCAAATATGATTTAGAGTGAAAACCAATTCATTAAGTATTAATGAGAATATGAATGAATTTGTTGAATGTTAGTTGGTTGATGGTTGAATATATATTGCTTTTGTTGTATATTGATATTATTATCTATATGCATGGTTCTCATGTTGTTTGTTAAGTGTTTAGTAGGTGCGGATCGCGTTGCTTCGCATTTGGAGTTCGCTTTAGCGTTATATTAGCCGTATATGCTTGCTAATAAAATATAAGGTACATATCTCGGATTAAATATCGCACTTTTATACTTTTTTCCCTGCGGGATGCCTCATTACTTGATGAGATGTATATTTGTGATATATATACTGTCATTTTTTTTCGGATCGAGCCGCGCAAAGGAGACTATGGCGAATTTTTCCGAAAATTTAAGGCGTTAGAAAAAATTTGAGAAAATTGGAAAATTTTGAAAATTTTAACTTTGATTTTGGAATTGAAAGTTAAATGATATAGTTTGTTTTGAAAAGATAACTAAGTATGATTTGAAAACTTAGTAAAGTATGGTAATAAGTTTAATTATAAATTTTGGGAAAATTAATAGATTCTGTAACCTTTCTTACTTGTAATTTCGAGGACGAAATTCTTTTAAGGGGGAAAGATTGTAACGACCCAGAATTTTTATTAATTAAAATTTGAATATTTAATTAATTTTAAATATTAAAAAAAGTGAATTTATAAGTCAAATAAATTTTTATTTGATTTATTGGATTTAATTGAATAATTAAATCGATAATTTAATACGTTAAATTATGGAAATAATTAAAAATTGAGTTAAAAATGATTGAAAATAATTTGGAAAATTTTATTTTATCATATTGAAGTTAGAGAGATATTTTAGAACTTTTAAAATCGAATTAAAAGTTAATTTGTGAAAATTGAATATTTTAATATTTAATAATCGACTGTAAAATAGCCAATTTTTGAACAGTCTCAGAATTGAACGAAACCAGTTCCATTGGATCCGTAATAGTTAGTTATTACCGGATTTCAATTTTCGTGTCAATCGGAGTTATCGTTTGATCGTGGCAGCTCGAAACGCATCGATTTATTTTTAATTTAAATTTGACGAGTCAAAATAGCCATTTTTCAAAAAGTCTCGGATTTCGACGAAACCAGTTTCATCGGATCCGTAATGTGATATTATTGTAAGGTTTCAAATTTCAAGTCAATTGGATTTACCGTTTGTCCGGTACAAATTAAAACGCCTAGAAATCGACTTAAATCGGTTTAATTTAAATTGAACGTTTTCAGCCATAACTCGCACATACTTCCGAATTAGCTTCCGAAACCTGTTCCATTGTGTCCGGAACGTGGGATAAACCCTAGGTACGCTGGTTACGGCGTCTAAATCGGAGTTCGGAATTCCCGGGATGAATAGTGTTTACGCTAGCTTTTTCTATAAAAGGAGACACACACCCTTCATTTAATAAAAAAAAAAAAAATAAACATTAAACCCTAGCCGCCTCCACCAGGTCCAATGGCCAGAAATTGTCCAAATTCAACTCTCAATCTCTCCAAATCCATTCACATTCACGCGAGGTGTTCAACACGAAGATTGAAGAGCACGAGATGAGCTTTAATTCCATACGGGTATGATCGTAAATGGTGCGACGATGGAGGAGCAAAACGTGGCCGTTCCCATCAGTTTTTGCACGACTTTCCATGTACATGTGCAGGCCGAGCTTCCAATCCTTCTGGCCGAGTGTAGCTATGGTGAAGGCCTTCGAGTTGCAACGTCTTGATCGAGCTAGAACGCGACGAAGAAGGAGTATTATTTAACCCTAATTTAGCTAATGGGTTCATTGCGTGCGTGTTCGATCTGTAGAAGATGAAGAAGGGGGGGGGGGGTTGCGTTCAAGGGCTGTGATGGCTTTGCAGTGAAATCCAGTGGCTCTAGTTTGTGTAGGTTAAAAATTAATTTAGTTATGTTATAATTGTTATATTAAAATCGTGTACGAACTTCATAAATTCGTATCTTTTTCATACGAGGTCGAAAAAATGCAAATCCAGTTGCGTTGGAATCGTATGGACGAGCACTACGCGATGGAGTTGGTTTGGAGTCGTTTGGAGTTAGTGAGAATTTCGGGTAAAATTAAACGCGCGTTTAATTTTATTCGAAATTAAAGCTAAAACGGAATTTAAAACCAAGGTGAGAACTTCTCACTCAATCGAATAGATTTCGATTTTATTTTAAATAGTTAGATTTAAAAAATATTTGAATGCATGTTTGAATGATGACTGTAAATTATTGATTGTTAAAATAGACATTATGCGCCGTTAGTAAGCGGATGTTATTTATTAAAACATATACCGCGAATATTTCATAAACAGTGAAATTGGTATTATATATAATATCAATATATATATATTGGCATATGTATATATTGCAGTTATTGATTTCCCGCATTTTTTTGTTTAGCGGATGAGACCCTATTACGCCGTTATTAAGCGGATAATATTTAATAAGAACATGTACCGCGATAATTTCGTACTGGAGCGAAATTGGTATTGTGCTAATGTTTTTGGATGCAGGAAAACAGGTTGGAGGGATCCAACTGGATTCCTCAACAGTATTTATTTTATTTCAGGTATTTTGATATTTGATGGATTATCATATCGATATATGATATCGTTATTAGTCGTGATTGACTATTTGGTGTGTAGCATTATTGGACCCAGATTTTGGGATTTTAAAATGATTTTTAAAAGCGATTTTGAAAATATACCATATTTTTGGAATTGATCCATTATAAATAAATAAACGTTATAATTTTTAAAGTTATAAAAATTATGGTTTTTGTGAAATATAGTTAAAAAGCTGATTTTTAGAAATACGATTAAAAGTCGATTTTTGAGAAATATGAACTAATGATTTTATAAAATAATTTAGATTGGATTTTTGAATATATGATAAAAGTTTAAATATAGGATTTATAAAATTTGATTATTTTATAAATCGAAATGATGAAATATGTTAATAAAGGAATTTAAAGACGTTTTAGAATAATAATATAAACTGATTTATATTAAGAGATTTATAAATGGATATTTATAAATTGAAATATAGACATTATAAAACGAGTTTTTATAAGTGTTTGAATGTAGTGAAAATGAATTTCATAAATGAATGAAATTTATAGAATTATAAACTGTGAAGTTATAAATGAAATTTATAAATAGTAAGATTTATAAATTTGTGAAGTTAATTGAAGAATAGATTTGGTTAAATAAATGAATCTTATAAGTTATAAGATTTATAATTATGAAGTTTAAAGAACGATTTTATAAAATAATCGTTTTATAAGTATTTAACTTATAATATAAACATTTAGTTTATAATTGAGTTATAAACTGAAATATGTTAATAAAGGAATTTATAAAAAAAAAAAGAAGTTTTTATAAATAAATAGAAATGGAATTTATAAACGTTGTTTTATGAATTCGCAAACGACTTATTTTGATAAGTTAATTGTTATAACTTATAAATGGAGTTATATTCACGTTTTAGACTGTGAATAATCCTTTAAGTTAAAAAGTATAAAAAGGATGAAATTTGTTAACATAGTATATTCACGTTTTTAAATAGTGAATAACACGTTAAAAAAAATGGTTTAGATTTGATGTTTTAAATTGAATTAAAACGATCTAACGATGTTTTAAATGTGTTGAGATTCGAAACCATAGATTTCAACATTTATTGTTGAAATAGACGTTTTCGAGAAATAAAAGGAAATGTGGACTATAACACTGTTGTTATAGTAAATGATTTCCGAAAGGAAATGTTTTGTATAGTATTGGGATTTGTATATCTATTTTAATTTCGAATCCCTATACTAGTGATTTTGGGTTGTCGTAACGATGTTTTACGTAACATTCGTTTTGGCCCAAATAAATATGTTTAAGAGAATGATTTCCTTAAAGAATGAATTATATACTTAATTCGATTTAAGTATATTGAATATTTTCTAAGTGTTGAAAATAAAAGGAATTTGTGAATTACTTATGAATAAATAAATATGGAAATGTTTCCCAATATGAAGTGAATAATTAGAATTTATCTTTTTCTGAAGATAAATTGAAAATGAATAATTGAAATCGCATATGCATGGATATCTTGAAATATAAATTCATTATGGAATTTATATGTGAAAGTGAAACTTGTTAAAAATAAATATTGATTTATTTTTGAAGTGTTGAAATTATATATCTAGTAAAGATATTTTGGAAAATAAATAATTGGGAAAATTATTTGGAATCTGGTGATGTGTGCATATCCAGTGATAGTTCAATAACTGACTATCAGTATTTCCCTTTGAATGGGTATTTGATGTGAATTGATTGAATTTGAATGCACACTTATTTTTGAATAAGCGCTCACTATTCGGGTTAACCGGGAAAGGACCATGGGGTCGTATAACCCATTCCGAATATGTGATACGTCGTTGTGAATTGCATTGAAGATCGGTGTTGAAGACCGGTATTTGCGAAAGCGATAGGATGACCTGTCGATTGTCTCTGCACTGAGTTGCAACGGTATAGAGACTCCCTAAGTGATGGGAAATCCGATCAGGATTGTGAATATCCGGATTGCAAGGACTTCTTTGTAAGTGCCTTCGGTTCTGTTCGAGCCCGGAACAGACTTGTATGGATTGTATGCCTGACATTACAAGTTGAGATATAAAGCCGATTTCTTTCAAATATATTTCTGTTGGTGGCGGAGAATTTATTCTTTGCTTAACACCCTTCTTTGAGACGCACGAGCTCAAAGGTTATATAGTTGAAGTTATCAGCGATATATTCCCAATTTGGTAATGTGACATGCTGAGTGATGCTGAAATGATCATTGTGTTGATTATTGTGATAGGATCATTTATTTGATCGTCTATCTTAGTGATCATTGTGTTGATCATTTGTTGACCCAAAGCATGGCTTTTGTATAAAGTATGTTTTTGTGGACGTGAATTCGTCGAGCCTCACATCCCGGAAATGGTCAAAACAGGAAAGAAGCAGCAAGGTTATGAGGGGTAGCACCCTTTAGGATGTGTCCATTTCCTTCTGGAAAAGGGTGGTATCATGGTATGGAGCCTAGATACTTACTCATGTTGAAAACACTTTGTTATGATTGTGTGAATTGATTAGAGAGCGCTCTCGGAAAAAGGTCCCAAAGGACCGGGGGATGGCATATTCGGTCAGTTGTTGCTCAGTTAGGAGTAACCCGGCCTTGTGTTGGTTGAGATCCGGTTTGGTTCTCGGGGATGTCCATCCAGAGGCATTCTCAGTGGCAATGGGAAGTTCCTTGGCCTGACCATTTGTTGGAAATCCAATTCCCAATACGAAACTTGTACGGTATTAGTTGTAGAACCTGCTATTCACTTATGGTGGTCACCACTGTTTGGATAGTAGCTATAGTAGGCATAGTTCGAAATGTCTATGTCGGCTAAGATTTATATCTTATTTTCGAAATGATTTGTTATACATTATGCACTAGTAATAATATCAAATGTTATTTAAATGCGTATCAAGCATCTTTGACTATCATAAGGAGAAATCTCCTCCGATTCTGCGTTTGCATGTGTGTGTGTGCGGGAGGCCTTATGGTAGTCTCATTTTTAAAAGCATTGCGAATTGATTAAAAATATTCCTCTATTTTGATTTTAAAGATAAATAAACTGTTTTGAGTTCTCACACCAGTCACATGACTGACTTGGAGTTTATTGTTTTCCTTCCTAAACTCTGGGTGCCCACCAATTTCCACACGGGCAGTTAAGAGTTAGGTTTATCAGGATATTCTAGATATTCTGGAGTTGCTGGAGGCAAGCTGGATGGCATGGCGTATTACTAGTTTATATAGTATTTCTTTTTCCGCTGCACAGTTTGATGTTGTATGTTGTTGTACACTCTGATGATATGATGTAATGTAATGTATAAAATGTAATAACTGATATAGTTCTTTGTTTAAAGATTATTCATTCATTATTATATGTTGTTCCGCTGCGAATTGTGAGATTCTGTTGTTGTTCTGTTGTTTCCTTTCTGTTCCGTTCTATTTTAAAAATTCTCTGTTTTTTTTTTTAAAAAAAAAAAAAATCGTCTATCTTCTTTCCTCTCTATTTTCTATCTTTTCTCTCTTTTTCTTTTCTTTTCTTTTTAAAACCCATAACATCTCGGTTTTCGGCCTTCGATTTCTCGGCAGTCGATAAAGTGAGTGTCGATGTCGAATTTTCGAAGAACGAAAATCCTCCAGTTTGTTACAAACATATTTAATCCTTAATCAAGTGACTATATTTAATCAATTAACAAATTAATTAATTACTAAATTTCAATCATCTCATTAAAAAAATTGAGTAATTCATCCCTAATTACTCATTAACCCAAATTAATCTTCAATTATCAGATTAATTATCTCCAACTATTAATTAGTAATCCTTAATTATTAATCAATTCTTTAACACAAAGTAATTAATCACTAATTACCTTTATAATTAATTAATTAAACTTAATTAACTAATTAATCAACTCTTAGTTATTAATTAATAAACTTAATTATTAATTAACAATCTTAATTACAAATTAATTAATCCATAAATATAATTAATTAATCCTTAATTAAAATTAATTAACCTTAAATAAAAATAGTTAATTAATTCTTAATTAATTAGTACTTATTTTAATAATCCTTTAATTATTAACTAAGAAAACTCAATTAAGACTTAATAAAACCTTTATTAATTTATTACTATTTTAATTAACCCTTAATTACTTAATTAATAAGTAATTACAATTTAATTAATCATTAAACATTAGTTAAATTATCATCTTAATTAATAGTTAATTAAATAAATAATTATACTTAATTAATTACTTAATTAAACCCATTTAAATAATAATTTAAATAAATTAATTAACTTAAAATTCTTTAATTAACTAACTAATTACAAATTATAAATTCTTAAGTATTATTTAAGATAAAATATTAACTTAAATAAATCTTGAAATTTTTATTTAACTTAATTCACTAATTAAATTTAATTATAAAGATTCATTAATTACTTTCCTTAACTATTAATTAACAATCTAATTTCAAGTTCATAAATTATCTTAAACTTTAATTGTTAATTAATAATCATCTCCACTAATTAATTTAAATAAAACATTTACTTAAATTCTCTTTTATATTTCAAAATAAGATTTGAAATAATGTTAAGATTGTTACTTAAGTTATTTAAAACATTACACAAGTTTGTTTATAAAAACAATTCAATTCAAGACAAGCATTTTACTTTAATTTAAACTATTAAAGTTTAAAACTTATTCATTTAAATTTGAAATTTTTGTTAACGCTTTAGTTTAGGTTCACCCCTTATTTACTGGAAACAAAGAAAACAAAGCACATGGATTTTAGTCTTTAAAAACTGTTTAAAATAAAACTTAAAAAAAACTGTTTTAATTTAAAATGTAAAACTGTTAAAACAAACAGTTTGACTCGGTAACTCAAAACCCAAAGTCCACGCGAAAGTTACCCGAGCCACAACTGAAAATACACGAGTTTCCCCCGAGTCTCTACCCGAGCTAAAACTCAGTACCCAAACCTAAAACAAAACCCAAAAACCACAACCAAACATCCCGCTACAGTATCACTTGTGCATATGCACAGTACCACGGCGTCGCTCCGGCGTACCTCCTTGCTTCCGACAAACCACCAATCAATTCAACAATCGATTCCGATCATCACTTCCATAGCACAGAGCTCAAACCAAAATCAAGCTTTCCCAGTCGAAACTGGAAAATAGGCATCATCAGAAAACTGTCCCGCAACCACGCTACCGACCACCAGAGATCGAAAGACTCTGGCTACACACTGCCGACTATCCATGTCATCATTTCCCCGAGCATCAAGCAACTCGCATCACCAGAGAAGAAGCATTGAACCCAAAATCCAATTCGACCAAAAATTAGGTTTAAAAACCAAAATCCCACGCCGCCGATGCCATAGTGCACGATCACCTCAACCACCATTTTTACCCACCTCCCTGATCATCAATCTAACTCCAGTGATGACCTCGAACAACCCAGACCATGGGGCCATCAGAAATCACTCAAAAACAAAGTTTCCGACAAACCCAAATTTCACATTCAATTCAATATTAAAGATTTGGATTTTTGTTTTAAAAATCTTTACTTCCAAAATGTATTCGAATTAGAATCCTGAAACAACAAACCGTGATGATTAAATTTTAATATGTTTGGAATTTTATCTGTAAATCAAGTTTTACAGAGACTTTGCTTTGCTTAACCTTATATTAAAATTCTTTTTTCCAAATAACTTTAAATTTCAAAACTTAGTTTTATTTTTAGTTCTTAGTTTTAAACTTAAACTACTTATTTTGTTTTGAATCTATGTTCTAATAGTTATTTAAACAAAAATTGTTTGAAGTTTAGATTTAAACTTAATTCTGCAGTAAGTAAAAACAGAGATGATCAAGGCAAACAAGCATGCACAGTTTCAAAGCATAACCAACATATTATTATATCTATATAGGGGCAAACTTATATGTATATAAATATCATCACAAACTCATAGCAATCGACTACTTAACTAATTAAGTATTAGTAAAAATGTTTACTCACTTCGATTTAAAAGAAGACAGTGCAGAATTTGAAGATGACTGGAAATTTTCCAGGTGCTTTGAGCTGAACTTGATGCTATTTAAAAATCTAGAGTATTTCAGGTTGTTATTGACCCAATTCATTTGCATGCACACTTGATAGAGGGTTACAAGCTTTAGTGATTAACAGAGCTTGCAAAGATGCTTGAAAACATGATGCAGACTTGCAATTTTGTAAAGTGTTTCCAGGATTTGATAACAGAATGGGTTTAAACTGTGGTGCTTTCAGGTTAACAAATTTACAGAATTTGTTTTTGAAGATTGATCAAGTTTTTATGATTTGAACATGGGAAAGTTTTAGAATTTTAGTTTGAGGATCGTTTGAATTTGAGGAATGTTCAGATTTGCATTTCAGGTTTTCTGGTTTTGGGATGAGTAAGAGTTTCATTGATGGTTTTAGTTCTCATCTTAGAAATGAACAAAGAATTGAAGAAAATGAGAAAAATATTTTATATAGGAAAATTTTCAGATTTAATAAAAAAGAAAAGAAAATAGAAATAAAAATGGACACTTGTCTTTTATTTACACAAATGGTTGCAACACTTGTTATCAAAGTGTTTTAGAAATGAACACTTGTCAATATTAAGTTTGTTTTAAATTATAAAGAAATTTAAAAGCTTTTAAAATTATTTTCCTAATTACTAAAGTGTTTTCTAAATTTTTTAAAAATACTTTTCTTATTAAATATCAAATAAACAAATACACTTACACATTTACAAATGTATGCTTAATTTATAAAATACAATCTTTTAAAAAGAACATAAAATAAAATCAATGATAATTTAAATAAAATTATAAAACATTGCAAACTTATTTTAAATGCTATTTCAAAAGCCTTACATTCATTTTATTAAATAAACACAAATAATATTTTCATAGGTAAATTTTTATAAAAAGAAATAAAATAAAATCTTATTTTAATTAAAACATTATCTATATATTTTAAAACCAAATATTTTATTTTACTATGTATGTATTTCTTTGAATTTCAAATTTATATTCATTTTCAAAGTAAAATTTAAAAATCAAATCTAACAATCAATTTAAATAAATATAAACATCTATTTTTAAATAAGCACATTATTTACAAATAATATATCCTATTTTAAAATCAATTTAAAATACACAGATTTAAATACACAGATGTAAATGCATTTTAAACACACTTATAAAATTTGAAAATAATAACCCAATATGGAATTTATTTACACAATAAAATAATTATTCTTATTATAAAACCAATTTATAACCATAATTAAAATATTATATTTTTTTTTCTTGGTTAATTATCTTTGAAAATAACAATTTATCAATTTCAAATAATTAAATAAGTGATTATCAACATTTTAAAGTCCTGGAAATTCTGGGATATTACAATCCTCCCCCCTTAACAGAATTTCGTCCTCGAAATTTAAAACAAAGATAATCCAAAGTTTTATTTTATTTCTTATTTCAACAAATTCAAACATACATATCAGCTATACAC
This sequence comes from Allium cepa, assembly GCA_030765085.1. NCBI lineage: Eukaryota > Viridiplantae > Streptophyta > Magnoliopsida > Asparagales > Amaryllidaceae > Allium > Allium cepa. The sequence goes on from CM060932.1 coordinate 116,781,060, forward strand.
TATCAATCAAACAAACAATTTCATCTAAACAACAAATTCAAATAAATAACACCATCTATCCGGACACAAATCCAGATAAACTTCCTTAAATATCTCGAGTTTCCCCAGTATAGACACAGGGATACTCTCTCTACTAAACCCAAACTAGCTATACTTATAAGCTACCGAGTTCCCACTCAGCTAGATCTATAATCTACCCAAGATACCAGACCAAAGACAAGTCTGATCAACAACTAAAACCTCACAGAACTACTGGACTCAAAACCAGTGATGGACCAAAACACGTACTCCCTCAGAGACACGTGAAATATCTTGAATTCCAGTCTTCCAAACTGGCAATTCAACTCTTCAAACCAAAGCACTGATCTCTACAAAAACTCAGAAGAATCCAATATACCTCGAAGCTTACCAAAACTTATTGCTTCCTTTACCAGAGAAAATCTCAACAACATCGAAGTCTCCAACTTCGAATTCCAAATTCTTCTGTTACTTAACCTCAAAACTTTCCGGATGATCCGGGCTGCCTATAGATCCTTCCCTATCAGCTCAACCTTCACTGATACTTCTACAAACAAACTAGATCAACTCACAAACTGATCCTCACAAGATCAATCCAAAAGCAAAACCAAACTTTACTATCAACAGTAGAAAACAACTTCTCCTATCCGGAAAAGACAGAACATAATCACTCGCCAACTTGCCTCAGATTCTGAAAAATTCCAGTAGAAACTCTCAAATCCAAAATACTGCAACATCCAGTTACTTCTACTCAAGAACAACAGCCACCTTGCTTCCGCTGCACAACTCTGATCTGGAGCAGATGAAAATGCCGTAGAAGAACACAGGCACAGACTAAACATCACATCTTGGAAATAAGATTCAACAGAAGTTCCAAGAGATACAGAGCTGCTTCACCAAGCCACCAACCTAGGAGACAACCTTCTATCCAACTGAATCACCGGTATCACACCTGACATCAAGTCGATTCAGAACTCAATCTCCAATGCGGGCAAAACTCTAACTTTCCCAAAGATATATCCAGAAAAATCTTCAGCAATCTCACAACTCTCACATCCTCTAAAAATGCCACAAATCCAAGCAAAAGACTATCTAAGATAATCACCAAACCATCGCAAGTCACTTTTGCGATCAAACCAATTCAAGATACTGTTCCCTCTCCACTGAACAGTTTATCATCGACCAACTATTCCATCTAAGAAACAGGTCCTCACTGCTGCTTCTGAATTCCACCTCCAGGAAATTCTAAGCCAAAAAGATCTTCCAGCTGAAACACAGAACACTTCTGAGCTGCACCGCTAACACAGATGCCAAAGATTTCTTATCCAGAGTTCTTGGAGAAACTCGGACCTCCAACTAAACACATACATCCTGCTGAACTCAACTGCAACCCCAAAGCAAACATACTTCCTTAAACTTGCTCTGAAAGAAAGCATCTCCGAAGACTTCCATAGTCACTGCATCTCATCATGCAACTACTACTTCCTGAGGTTGCCAAGATACCATTACTTGCTCTTGTCTGACCGACAGATCCAAACTCTCAAAAATCCGCTTACTCGAGCGTAATCAAATTGACACTTCAAAGATGAACTCCGAACCTTAACAGGTTTCCTTCAGAGATCAATGAAATCTTTACTACAAAGATTACTCAAGACAGTATTAGGTCTACCGTCTCAATAATTATACTTCCAACCTCAAACATTCAAACTTCAACCATTGGTAGTCGCGTTACACACACCCCTACCCATTTACCTTTATAATTTATATTGGGAAAACCCGAACAGGTAACCCAACAAATAGGTAGTAACACACACACACACACATATATAGTTATATATAAAAATTACAAGTACGCTCTCTCAAGAAAGACACCACTACAAAGCCTAGGTATTCACTCAACCTAATGCTCTGATACCAACTGCGACGATCCGACTTTCTACTACCAGAAAATCGCATCATCTTTAAGAAAGAAAGGGATAGAAAAGAGAAAAGATAGAGAAGAAGAAAGAAACAACACATCAGAATCTAAATAGCGGAACGAGTAAATTATATTAATCACATAATACTTTACATAGTATCATATACATCAGAGATACACAGCTTAAACAACACATACTAGACAGTTATAAACACCTGTCTAGTTATACAACTCAATACATTAACTCAGAGAACACACATCAGAATACTCTATAACTAAACGCAGAAGCCTCTTGCTCCATTGCTCCTCCAGAATTCGTCAAGCCAACCTGAATCCTAATCTGAATCCCTTGGTTACTCGTAAAAATTTGAGTACCCAAGAGTTTAAGAAAAACAGAATAAACTCCGGGTCAGACATGGGTCTGGTGTGAGTAAACGGTTAAAGTTGCTTAACTTTTAAAACCCTTTTGAAAGAAAAGGTATCGCGTAAGACTTCCCACACATAAACATGGAAAAGTTTTTACCTTACGCTAACCAAAACGTTTGATAGGAAATTCAATGATATTATAATAGTGTCTAGGGTTTTCAAATAAATAAGAAATAGCCGAAATTGTTACATGATTAAATTCCAGACTAGCCACGAAAGTGGGTAAAACAATCAAAACCGTTGGCACTTATTGGATTTTGGATTCCATATAATGGCAGGGCTACTGGGTACCGCCCGTCGCAGTACGTGGCCTAGATCACCGTACCGAGGACCACTCTCGATCCCCTACAACACAAAGCCGGACTCATTCCTTACTAAAAAGTTCCGAATAAGACAACCCCGACGGTTGTAGCTATTCAACCGTCCACACAGCCGAAATAAAAGGGACCTCTAGACAGGGGTAAATCTTACTCTCCAGTAGGGGCTACCCCCAAAGCTTTGCTGCACCTCCCCTGTTTTAGCCATTCCCGGTTGATGAGGCTTGAGGCTACGATTACCTTTAGTGAACACATCACTTAGAATGCTCATCGTCCACCTGACGATGTTCTGAAAGCATTCAATCCATACAAGTTCGTTCCGGGTTCGAACGAAACCGAAGGCATTATCTCGTTACATTCATTTTGGAATCACCCTCAGAGTTAACGACAATAACCCTTGCACTCTGAATCTCCATCTCGAACCTATAAGTACTATTCCGACAAACTCGTTACGGAATCACCCATAGAGTTATACTGACGTATTGCCCTTACACCTCGAGTCTTCACTTGCTCTACTTGGATTAACGACCTAACGTTTAATTGGAATTGATGTGGTTTTCGGATATCCAAATATGGAAATCCGATCCCGGTCTCATCGAAATGCAAAGCGTGTCTTTTAAGTCCAAGTTGTTTTAAAGGTTTAAACAAATCAATTCAACTATCTATATACACACAGAATAGATAATTCACAAATCATAATTGATAATCAACATTATCAAATAACAGATATCTACATTATCAATATCAAAATAGGTAATCCCTATATCAACATCCCAAATGATAATCTATGTAATCATCACAATGCAACCAAGCACTCTTATCATACAACCATACTTATCTCATTACTGAGATCACAAAGCATTCAAGACAATCAATGTCATCCATTCATACATAAGAAATGATTTACTCATACCACAATATAATTAATTTAAAATGAATTAAATTAACTACCTCTATCTCTAATTAATTTTAAGTGAATTAAATTAATTACTTCATCCAAATATATCTTGCTTACCTATTCTTTGATTAAATAAATTAATTAATCATTATCCTAATCAATCAACCTTGATTAATTAACTCTAAATCAAATAATTAATCCCAAATTATTTTCATTAATCATATCAATTAATGAACCTTAATTAATTACTTCTATTTATTAATTAACCATAATTAATTACATTATTGCTCAATTAATTACATTATCTCTTAATTAATAAATCATGCTTAAATTAATTACTTTCAATTAGTCAAATAAAACCTTTAATTATTTTAACAAGTAATTACCCAATTTAAAATTACTTTCCAATCAGTAATTTTACCTAGCTCAATTACCTCTGTAATTTATCAATTACTTATCTTAAGTAATTAGCCTTACCAAAACTTATTAGGTAAACATACTTAATCCTTAATCATGTGACTATATTTAATTAATTAACAAATTAATTAATTACTTAATTTCAATCATCTCAAACAAAATTGAGTAATTCATCCCTAATTACTCATTAACCCAAATTAATCTTCAATTATTAGATTAATTATCTCCAACTATTAATTAATAATCCTTAATTATTAATCAATTCTTTAACACAAAGTAATTAATCACTAATTACCTTTATAATTAATTAATTAAACTTAATTAACTAATTAATCAACTCTTAATCATTAATTAATAAACTTAATTATTAATTAACAATCTTAACTACAAATTAATTAATCCATAAATAAAATTAATTAATCCTTAATTAAAATTAATTAACCTTAAATAAAAATTGTTAATTAATTCTTAATTAATTAGCATTTATTTTAATAATCCTTTAATTATTAACTAAGAAAACTCAATTAAGACTTAATAAAACCTTTATTAATTTATTACTATTTTAATTAACCCTTAATTACTTAATTAATAAGTAATTACAATTTAATTAATCATTAGACATTAGTTAAATTATCATCTTAATTAATAGTTAATTAAATAAATAATTATACATAATTAATTACTTAATTGAACCCCTTTAAATAATAATTTGAATAAATTAATTAACTTAAAATTCTTTAATTAACTAACTAATTACAAATTATAAATTCTTAATTATTATTTAAGATAAAATATTATCTTAAATAAATCTTGAAATCTTTATTTAACTTAATTCACTAATTAAATTTAATTATAAAGATTTATTAATTACTTTCCTTAACTATTAATTAACAATCTAATTTCAAGTTCATAAATTATCTTGAACTTTAATTGATAATTAATAATCATCTCCACTAATTAATTTAAATAAAACATTTACTTAAATTCTCTTTTATATTTCAAAATAAGATTTGAAATAATGTTAAGATTGTTACTTAAGTTATTTAAACATTACACAAGTTTGTTTATAAAAACAATTCAATTCAAGACAAGCATTTTACTTTAATTTAAACTATTAAAGTTTAAAACTTATTCATTTAAATTTGAAATTGAAATTTGTGTTAACACTTTAGTTTGGGTTCACCCCTTATTTACTGGAAACAAAGAAAACAAAGCACATGGATTTTAATCTTTAAAAACTGTTTAAAATAAAAGTTAAAAAAAAACTGTTTTAATTTAAAATGTAAAACTGTTAAAAACAAACAGTTTGACTCAGTAACTCAAAACCCAAAGTCCACGCGAAAGTTACCCGAGCCACAACTGAAAATACACGAGTTTCCCCCGAGTCTCTACCCGAGCTAAAACTCAGTACCCAAACCTAAAACAAAACCCAAAACCCACAACCAAACATCCTGCTACAGTATCACCTGTGCATATACACAGTACCACGGCGTCGCTCCGGCGTACCTCCTTGCCTCCGACAAACCACCAATCAATTCAACAATCGATTCCAATCATCAATTCCATGGCACAGAGCTCAAACCAAAATCGAGCTTTCCAAGTCGAAACTGGAAAATAGGCATCATCAGAAAACTGTCACGCAACCATGCTACCGACCACCAGAGATCGAGAGACTCTGGCTACACACTACCGACCATCTATGTCATCATTTCCCCGAGCATCAAGCAACTCGCATCACCAGAGAAGAAGCATTGAACCTAAAATCCAATTCGACCAAAAATTAGGTTTAAAAACCAAAATCCCACGCCGCCGATGCCATAGTGCACGATCACCTCAACCACCATTTTTACCCACCTCCCTGATCATCAATCTAAGTCCAGTGTTGATCTCGAACAACCCAGACCATGGGGCCATCAGAAATCACTCAAAAAAAAAGTTTCAGACAAACCCAAATTTCACATTCAATTCAATACTAAAGATTTGAATTTTTGTTTTAAAAATCTTTACTTCCAAAATGTATTCGAATTAGAATTCTGAAACAACAAACCATGATGATTAAATTTTAATATGTTTGGAATTTTATCTGTAAATCAAGTTTTACAGAGACTTTGCTTTGCTTAACCTTATATTAAAATTCTTTTTTCCAGATAACTTTAAATTTCAGAACTTAGTTTTATTTTTAGTTCTTAGTTTTCAACTTAAACTACTTATTTTGTTTTGAATCTATGTTCTAATAGTTATTTAAACAAAAATTGTTTGAAGTTTAGATTTAAACTTAATTCTGCAGTAAGTAAAAATAGAGATGATCAAGGCAAACAAGCATGCACAGTTTCAAAGCATAACCAACATATTAACATTATATCTATATAGGGGCAAACTTATATGTATATAGATATCATCACAAACTCATAGCAATCGACTACTTAACTAATTAAGTATTAGTAAAAATGTTTGCTCACTTCGATTTAAAAGAAGACAGTGCAGAATTTGAAGATGACTGGAAATTTTCCAGGTGCTTTGAGCTGAACTTGATGCTATTTAAAAATCTAGAGTATTTCAGGTTGTTATTGACCCAATTCATTTGCATGCACACTTGACAGAATGGGTTTAAACTGTGGTGCTTTCAGGTGAACAAATTTACAGAATTTGTTTTTGAAGATTGATCAGGTTTTTTTGATTTGAACATGGGAAAGTTTTAGAATTTCAGTTTGAGGATTGTTTGAATTTGAGGAATGTTCAGATTTGCATTTCAGGTTTTCTGGTTTTGGGATGAGTAAGAGTTTCATTAATGGTTTTAGTTCTCATCTTAGAAATGAACAAAGAATTGAAGAAAATGAGAAAAAGGTTTTATATAGGAAAATTTTCAGATTTAATAAAAAAGAAAAGAAAATAGAAATAAAAATGGACACTTGCCTTTTATTTACACAAATGGTTGCAACACTGGAAATTTTGTAAAGTGTTTCCAGGATTTGATAACAGAATGGGTTTAAACTGTGGTGCTTTCAGGTTAACAAATTTACAGAATTTGTTTTTGAGGATCGATCAGGTTTTTTTGATTTGAACATGGGAAAGTTTTAGAATTTCAGTTTGAGGATTGTTTGAATTTGAGGAATGTTCAGATTTGCATTTCAGGTTTTCTAGTTTTGGGATGAGTAAGAGTTTCATTGATGGTTTTAGTTCTCATCTTAGAAATGAACAAAGAATTGAAGAAAATGAGAAAAAGGTTTTATATAGGAAAATTTTCAGATTTAATAAAAAAGAAAAGAAAATAGAAATAAAAATGGACACTTGCCTTTTATTTACACAAATGGTTGCAACAATGGAAATTTTGTAAAGTGTTTCCAGGATTTGATAACAGAATGGGTTTAAACTGTGGTGCTTTCAAGTTAACAAATTTACAGAATTTGTTTTTGAAGATTGATCAGGTTTTTTTTATTTGAACATGGGAAAGTTTTAGAATTTCAGTTTGAGGATTGTTTGAATTTGAGGAATGTTCAGATTTGCATTTCAGGTTTTCTGGTTTTGGGATGAGTAAGAGTTTCATTGATGGTTTTAGTTCTCATCTTATAAATGAACAAAGAATTGAAGAAAATGAGAAAAAGGTTTTATATAGGAAAATTTTCAGATTTAATAAAAAAGAAAAGAAAATAGAAATAAAAATGGACACTTGTCTTTTATTTACACAAATGGTTGCAACACTTGTTATCAAAGTGTTTTAGAAATGAACACTTGTCAATATTAAGTTTGTTTTAAATTCTAAAGAAATTTAAAAGCTTTTAAAATTATTTTTCCTAATTACTAATGTGTTTTCTAAATTTTTAAAAAATGCTTTTCTTATTAAATATCAAATAAACAAATACACTTATACATTTACAAATGTATGCGTAATTTATAAAATACAATCTTTTAAAAGGAACATAAAATAAATGCAATGATAATTTAAATAAAATTATAAAACATTGCAAACTTATTTTAAATGCTATTTCAAAAGCCTTACATTCATTTTATTAAATAAACACAAATAATATTTTCATAGGTAAGTTTTTATAAAAACAAATAAAACAAAATCTTATTTTAGTTAAAACATTATCTATATATTTTAAAACCAAATTATTTTATTTTACTATGTATGTATTTCTTTGAATTTCAAATTTATATTCATTTTCAAAGTAAAATTTAAAAATCAAATCTAACAATCAATTTAAATAAATATAAACATCTATTTTTAAATAAGCACATTATTATTTACAAATAATATATCCTATTTTAAAACTAATTTAAAATACACAGATTTAAATACACAGTTCTAAATGCATTTTAAACACACTTATAAATTTTGAAAATAATAACCCAATATGGAATTTATTTACACAATAAAATAATTATTCTTATTATAAAACCAATTTATAACCATAACTAAAATATTATATTTTTATTTCTTGGTTAATTATCTTTGAAAATAATAATTTATCAATTTCAAATAATTAAATAAGAGATTATCAACATTTTAAACTCCTGGAAATTCTGGGATATTACATTAATATAGTTTGAACTATTTTTAAAGTCAAAATTCAGTTTTAATGTTGTTTAAACCCAATATGTAGCAAAAATGTAAATTAATGGATTTTTGGTATTCTAGACATGCTATTTGGATATGCGATTACCTTGATTGATATTAGGCTATGTAGTATACACCTTGTATGATGATTGTTATAACTAATTGCATGATTTACATGTTTATAAGTTGTTTGGTGCATGTACGATGTTTGATTGTATGCTTGTATTGTTGAAAATGCTCATACGCGATTTTAGGTGGGAACCATGAAATTGGGCTTCAACGAACAGGCTCTAGAGCGTTTGGGGTCATATCATTGCATAGTCGGTGCAAGAGGTTGGAAGTGTTGAGTGTAGCAATGGATTAGGGATGATGTTGCTGTGTTGAAGGGGCTACAAGGTTCGGTTCAGTGGAATCTTGGTCTGGTGGTTGGCTTTAGGAAGGGAAGCATTTGGTTTGGCATTGGATAGCTTATCATTTGGCGGCTTGGCAAGTAAAGGACTAGACAGGAAATCCTATTCAGTAGATATTGGCTCGGTGGATGGCTTGGCTCGATAAAGAGGACCGATTATAAAATGTGGTTCGGTAGGTCTTTGGTTTGGTTAGAGGGAAATATCGAAAAGAAAAAGTTGTCGGTGTGTTTTCGGTTCGGCTAGGAAATGCCGAACATAAAATGTGGTTCTATAGGTTTCAAGGGTTTGGCTATAGGAGGATGTTGAATAGAACATACGGCAAAGCTCCTAGGTTGTTGGCTTTGTGGCAAGATATGGCTTTGCTTAGAGGTCTTGAGGGTTGGCTTAGCGCATGGATGGATAACCCTATGATGGCTCTGGATGACTTTGGGGTGGCGACCAATGAAGTGCGACGACTTCAACAACTCGATGTAGTGAGTGACTGTGGCATCTTATGATGGACCAAAAAGATGAGTTCTGCATGATATCTCATAGGGTAGGACATGAGATTGATGCTCATAAGTGGGATAGGGTTGCATGCGTGTACCCATGTGTTGAACGTCTACGTGTGTCCAGTCTTTGGCCATCTACATGGGCATGAGTTGAGCATCGATGGGGTAGTTATAATATTTGTATGCATGCTAAGGGATTGATGGATGACTTAGTGGTTTTGATGCTCATTATTGGAACATGGTAGCATGTGTGTATCTCGGGTAGTATGCATGTACCCATATTTTGGACATATGCATATGTCTGGTCCTTTCCATCTACGTGGGCAATGAGTTGAGCATCTGAAAGAGTTATCGTATATCTGAAGCACTTGAGTGAGAGATACAAGGCTATGTGATGGATGCTTTGTTTGTTGAGTGCTTGATATGTTGTGTGATACCCTTGTACCCCATATATTTCACATTTGATAGTAGTTTAGCATATATTGCGTTTATGTGCTAACTCGTGCGTGTAGGGACAGGTCAAGTATAGTTTTTCATACCCTATACCTTGTTTACTATATGTGGTTTTTATTAATTATTTTGAGATGATGTATCCCTTGCACCAGACTGTTTTCTGACAGAAGGTTTTATTCTTTGCTTCTTATTACCTTGGGTACATTTACATAAGTAGACTAGGGATAATAGGTTTGGATAGCGCATGGAGCTGTATGGAGTATGATCAGGAGGCTACCCTATCATATATCTATACTTGGAGCTTACTACTGCTTAAATTTCACTGTGTGGTATCGTAGAGCTATGTCGGTCTTGTATTTTGAGAGACAGTTTTAGAGTTTATTTTGGAGATTTGGGATGTATAAACTCTTTATTTAAGTTTTTATACAGTCTGTGAACCTGATGCACCCTGATACTATTATTTATGATTCATTTGATTATATCACTATCTCACATGTTTTACATCTATGTTATTATATTGTATTTTGTCTATGCACTGTGAGATGTTGTACATGTTTTATGCTTGGATTTTTATTTCTTTACATTCTTGACTACTATCCTGCATCGGCCAGGTACCTCCACAATGCATTATATTGGTATATTGGGTACTAGAGTTATAGGGCAATCATCACATTTGGTACCATAGCTTAGGTTGCATAGACGACCTAATTTGATACCTAGATCCATTAGAGATAGGAAAGGAGCTATCGCCTTAGAATGGATCGAGCGATATATGAGGGAGTGTACTTATTATATTTTGGTTCTCAAAACTCTATAGTAGTACATATATATAATATATAAGTCGCATTGCATTCATGGACACCACTTATTCCTTTTAGATAGACTGATAATTCTTATTACAGCTAGTAAGAATGACCCTGCTAATGATGAATTTACTAGGAACTTTGTTTCTGGAGTTAAGGAGGGGCGGATCGGGGGCTGCTAACCTCGACTTATAGAGCATATTAGTTGAGATGGTGCGAAACATGGTTTGAAATGCTCAAGTTTATCCTACTGTAGTTGTTGGTGGTGGTGCCCTAGTGCATGCATCTAGGGTTGACTTTGCTAAAGTAAGCAAGGATTACTCCACTCTAGGAGGCAAACTGTTTCTTGAAAAAGAATCAACATCAAAGTGTAGGATTGGTTGGACACCTGTGAACACATCTTTCATAATGTGGAGTTAGAGGATGTGATGAAGAGAAAGTTAACCTCTAGACATCTTCAGGGACAAGCTATAGGATGGTGAAACGCCATTATAATTACTACTCCCGAGGACCATATTACTTGGGAGTAGTTTAAGGCGAGGTGTTTAGAGAAATATAAATCGACCGCTTAGAAGTCGGTGCTCTTTTGAAAGTTTGCTTATTTAAGATAGAGGGATATGTCTGTATTGGAGTATATTGCCGATTTCTATATGCTATCGACGTACGGTCTATCGGTAATGCGCTTAAGAAGAACGAGAAGTTTACCATGGGCTTGGATGGTTATCTTGGAGAGAAGCTAGTACATCATATTGATCAGTCGTTTGGGAGGCTAGTGGAGAAGGCTCTTCGACGTGAGTGTTTGTATCCTAAGTATAAGTTGGTTGTTACTCCTAAGGATGACCCAATTCCACAAGCTGGAGGAGGAGGCAAGAGGAAGTGGGACAACAACAACAAGAAGAAGTAGTTTAAGAAGGGTGGCTAGAAGAAAGGAAAGTGGGAGCCTACTTGCTACAATTGTGGAGAGAAGGGCCATCTTAGCAAAGATTGTAGAAACAATAAGATAGGATATTTTCGTTGCAGCAGGCTAGGGCATATAAAGAAGGATTGCCCAGAGCCATCGAGGAATAAGCAGGTTGTGCCTGCTTCGCTTTGAACATTGTTCCAGCTTCGTCGAATGCTCCATCGACGAAGAAGATAAAGGGTGTCATTATACAAGGCATACTTTCCATTATCGATACACCTATACGTGTTATATTTGATACCGGAGCTTCACATTCATTTATATCTAGTGTTTTGGTATATAGATTGGGATTGAAACCTGAGATAATTGACCGATTGATTGTCACAAACCTCGTTGGAGGATCGACTAGCCCGTGCAAGATTTGTCGAGACTTAGCCTTATCGAATCATGGATCTTTATTTGCTTGTGGTTTCTTTGTTTGGATTTCATAGGGTTTGGTATCATACTAGGGATGGACTAGCTGTGACGCCCCACCTCTTTACCCATGCTAGCCAAGGACACTACGGTGTAATGCCGTCAACTAGCGCGGAGAATAAGGCTGTTGAGGAGCGACCATCCGTGCAATTGCTTTGTGTGAGTACCGATATGCCAGACAAAAATATAACCTGCATTTCAAAAGGGAATCCGACATACCGATGTAAACTCAAAGCTACTACACAGTGGCTATAATATCTTCGGAAACAAGAATAGAAATATCATAACACAAATCAGTCATAGAAGTTCACATCTCAAAGGCGGAAACAGATATGAATACTACACATGAAATGTGTATATCAGAGTAGTGGTCAAACAAGACCCACAATATCACAAAAGAATAGTTACAAGTGCTACACAAAAGAATAAGTATACATCAATGAGTCTATATCTCAAATATATACAACCAAAAACTACTAATCTAAGTAGTTAGCCAAAGGTCAGTATAATAATCCCAGATGAGAAGTCAAGCAGAAGCACCTGTAACATCTCGGTCTCACCCGAGTATTATTTAATAAGAAAATAACAAACGTATCAGTCTAACTATAAATATCAGATAAAATGATATAGAATAAGAGATACGACAAAAACATATGATAACCATAAAGCCATACTATGATAAGTATGTAATTGAAAATCAACCAGAGATTAATCAATATCACAAGAATCTCCTCAAAGATCAAAAGAATGTCATACTCTCTAGTTTTATTCACCAAGTCACAAATATCGACATCATATCGATGCCAATCATAAAAGCTGGTGGATCACAAATTCTAGAAATCATCAATAGAAATCCAGAAATCACAAAAAGGGGGAGGCCTATCACAAAACGGGAGCATGAAAACTCACCAGCACGTGCATCACAAATGGGACGCTATCCCATGGTCGCTAACCATAGAGCCGGTTCAACGACGTAGTACAATATCGGCACGCCTGACGAACCTGAAACTCGAATAATTCGGAACAACGACGTAGTACAACGGTACGCCCGATGATCCTGATAAGTTGGTACAACAACGTAGTACAAAGGTACGTCCGATGGACCGAACTCCATAAAAGAATATGGGTCGCTAGCCCACAAAAATTGAGTCGAAACTCTAAATAATACATAGGTCGTTAGCCTATAAAAGAAATGAGATGAAACTCAATAAAACGAGGTACAGTCCCCTACGTGGACAAAGAAACATAGCATATCGCTGGTCTAAATCACAAAATGATCATCATCGATCATCAAGAAGTGTCAATTACACTAAGCTAGTAAATATATGAGCTTAGCTTCATGTCCCATATCCACTAGCTTAACTTAAATATTTATGAACAAATTATAGATCTCCACTAGAAAATTGCCACAACAGATTCAATCGAACAAGTCTAAGAATTAACCGACGAAGTAAACGCAAGCGTTTCATACCACTTGTTTTACTAAGTCGTTTAATTAGATTTCTCATACGATTGAGGTAAAGGTTTATATATACTGATAGATTGGAAAACAGTTTAAGAAACGAGCTTTGTAATAAAATAGTGTTGAAATCGCCTTAATGAAAGAGTTTTGATATTTACTACTAGTATAGAAAACCTTTATATTTTCGAAGTGACAAACCACAAAAATGATTGTAGAAACAATCAACCGCTAAAATTCACATACGAAGACGTGAATTAATTCCAAAGAAATCGATATCAAATCCATCAAAATGGATATTTCCAAAAATCCCAAAGAAATGTCATCAAAGTCGATAATAGATGATAACAACAAAAGGGAATCAACACGAATCGATAAAATTGGAATTCTCAAACAAAATAGGCAAGCAGGAAAAACATAGCAGATTTAGACGTCTGAAATAGGTGGTTCAGACGTCTAAATCTGGAAAAATAGAAGTTTTTCAGAATATAATTCAGATGTCTGAACCAAATGTTTCAGACGTCTGAAATAGGTGTTTTTAGCCTATTTCCTTTCTGTTTGAAATCGAGCCAATTCAGACGTCTGAAATTCCAGATTCAAACGTCTGAAACTGGAATTCAGAGCATTTCATGAACCTCGACCAAAAATGGCCAAATGAATATCGAAAGCGATCAGACGAGCAAATGACGACTAAGGATTTACGCCACACGACAACCCAACCTTAACGGCTCTTCGATACGCCTCAAATATCAATGTCCAAATATCCATAATAGGATTTTCATAGATTTTGATTTCAAAACACCAAAAATCGGAGTATACACCAAATCAATCCAAACCAAAATCAATTGCACAAGAATAAGTGTTAGGAATTCATACCTAACAATCGAAGATAATTATAGACTAAGATGTGAGATAAAAATCTCACCTTTAAACCCAAAACTATGAAGAAGAAGAAGCTATAGAGCAATGGCAAGAACAATCACTCTTCAATTCCAACCCAAAGAGCTTGAATCTAAGCTTAAAAGAGAAACATTTCCTAAATTAGGTTTAGGAATTTCTGAAATTGGTAAGAGAATGAGTTGGAGAAGAAAAAGAGGAGGCTTACCAAAGCTTCTTCTATAAATTTGGAGCTAGAACTTGATTTGCAAATGGAAACTTGGGCTTGGAGTTTTAATTTCTCATTCCTCTCTCCATTGTTGCTAAAGCTTGAGTATAAGGAAATAGAAATGATGTAATGAAGAGAAGAGGGGTGAAGCTTGGGTCTAATGAGCTGAAACAAAACCAAAGCCCAAAGTGAAAAAGTAGCAAAATTCCACTAACTCCAAACATATCAAAGTTTATACTCAAAAAGATCGCAAATGTCATTTTGAACTCAATGGGAGTGCTCTTGAGTCCTAATTCGACCATTTGCAAAAAGTAGCCTTTCAGACACTAATCCGACTAACGATGAATTATTTTACATAAAGTATTTAAATATTCAATCGTAAAATATGCGGGTTGTTATAGACTCCCCTCCTTAAAGAAATTGCGTCCTCGCAATATTTAAGAAGAAAATATAAAGTAACAACCATAAAAGCATATTCAACACAAAAGAAATTTGAAAATAAAAGGTTCACCTCGAAGAGTATGAGAAAGTAAGTCCGGATGTGTTCATTCGATGAATTCTCTGGATTCCCAAGAACAATCCTTAGGATTTAAGGACCATTGAACTTTCATAAGAGGAACATCTTTATTTCGAAGGCGTTTACTCTCTGTAGCGATAATACGAATAGAATGTTGCTCATAAGTTAAATTAGGTGAAACTTCAATTTCTTCCACAACACCGGGCTCAAGAATAGAATCGAAATCTCGAAGGCATTTGCGTATATGAGAAACATGAAACACGTCATGAATAGCAGAAAACTGAGCCGGTAATAAGAGGCGATATGACGGGACCAATACGTTCGGTGATGAGAAATGGACCGATATATCGAGGTGCTAACTTTCCCGATCGACTGAAACGCACAACACCCTTCATAGGTGAAACACGAACAAACACAAAAATCACCCCAGAAAATTCTAATTTCCTTCTTCGGTTATCGGCATAGGATTTTTGTCTACTTTGGGATTCTTTCATCCTATGACGAATAAGGTCAATCTTTTCTGTGGAATCACGAATGAAATATGGACCTAAAACCAGCTTCTCACCGACTTCAAGCCAACAAGAAGGAGATCGACAAGGCCTTCCATAGAGTGCGTCGAAAGGTGCCATACCAATACTAGATTGGAAGCTATTATTATAGGAAAGCTCAACAAGAGAAATATGATCTTTCCAACTTCCACCAAATCAAGAACACATGAACGAAGAAGATCTTCGAGAGTTTGATTCACACGCTCGGTTTGTCCATCGGACTGAGGATGATAAGTGGTTCCAAAATTAAGCTTCGTCCCCAAAGCTTTTTGAAGACTCTTCCAAAATCCACTAGTAAACAATGGATCACGATCACTAACAATAGAAGTAGGAACTCCATGTAATTTAGCAATCCCTTTAATAAAGAGTTTGGCCAAAAGAGGAACAGTCCGGTTAGACCGAACGGGAATAAAATGGGCGGATTTAGTAAGTCTATCAACTATCACCCATAAGCTATCATGACCCGAACGAGAACAATGAAGGCCGTCAATAAAATCCATGGAAATTTGATCCCACTTCCAAATAGGAATTTCTAAAGGTTGCAATAACCCACCGGGCCTTTGATGTTCGGCCATGACAAGTTGGCAAGTCATGTAACACTTAAAAAAGTTAGCAATATCAGATTTCATTCCCTCCCAATAATAAAGTCGCTTCATATCCGCGTACATTTTACTACTACCAGGATGAATGGTAAATTTAGAACGATGAGAATCTTCTGAAATGTCTTTACGAAGATCACTAATATTTGGCACGATAAGTCTACCAAATTTTCAAATGCCGCCACGAGAATCAGTATCAAAGTCTTTCATACTTTCAATATCAATTTTATCCCTACAATTTTGGCCAAGAAGAGCCAATTCGCGACCTAACTTTTGGGCTTCAAGAATGCGGTCCAGAAGAGAAGGATGAGCCTCAAGGCTACATAAAACAAGAGATGAACATTAATCAGATACACGATCTCTAATCTCACAAGTGGATAAAATCTCGAGATCATTCCATTCGGATATCATCGTGGAAACAACCGCTTATTGCTTGCGACTAAGTGCATTGACAACCCGATTTCCCTTTCTGGGAGTATAAAGAATATCAAGATCATAAGATGCAAGAAATTCGAGCCAACGCTGTTGACGCAAATTAAATTCCTTTTGAGAAAATAAATATTTCAAAGATTTATGATCGGTGTAAAGAATAAATTTTTCTCCCAAAATATAATGATGCCAAATTCGAAGGGCGATAACAATAGCCGCGAACTCTAAATCATGAGTGGCATATCTAGTCTTGGCTGGCTTCAATTTCCAAGAAGCATAAGCAATAACACGTTCCCTTTTCATCAGAATGGCACCCAAACCAACGCGACTAGCATCGGTATAAACAATAAAATCTTGGTTTCCCTCGGGAATCATAAGAATAGGAGCATCGGAAATGAGTTCTTTTAATTTCTGAAAAGAAGCTTCACATTTGTCCGACCAATTGTATTTAACACCTTTCTTTTTTAAGCTAGTAAGAGGCACGACAATTTTAGAAAAGTCTTTGATAAAACGATGGTAATAACCCGCTCCGAGAAAACTATAGTTTTCCGTCACACTCTCCGGTCTCTTCCAGTTTTGAATCGCTTCGATCTTTGAAGGATCCACGGAAATTCCGGATTCGGAAGTAATATGACCGAGAAACTTCACATGAGATTGTCAAAAGTGGCATTTAGAAAATTTTGCTTTTAATTGATTACTCGTAAGTGTTTCCAACACAATCCGAAGGTGCTTTTCATGCTTCTCCTCGGTTTTTGAATACACAAGAACATCATCAATTAAGATGAGGACAAATCGATTGAGGAAATCTTTGAAAACTCGATTCATAAGGTCAACGAAATAAGCCGGAGCATTCGTTAAACCAAATGGCATAACAAGCCATTCATAAGATCCATAACAAGTACGGAACAATGTCAAAGGAATGCTATCCTCTGCAATACGAAGCTGATGAAAACCGGTTGCCAAGTCCAATTGTGAAAAGACTTTATCACCGCTAAGTTGATCGAACAGATCATCAATCCGAGGTAAAGGATATTTATTTTTGATAGTAAGATCATTAAGCTTGCGGTAGTCAACGCAAAGTCTAAGTGTACCATCGGATTTCTTCACAAAAATAGCAGAAGCTCCCTAAGGAGAGGAACTAGAACGAATGAATTGCTTTGTCTCCAATTCAGATAATTGTTCGCACATCTCCTCACTTTCCTTATTGGACATACGATAAGGAGGACGAGCAATAGGTAAAGCTCCAGGAATTAGATTAATTCTGAATTCAATTGCTCGCTGTGACGACCTGGAATTTTCAAGCAATAAAAAATCGGAATATTTAATTGATTTTAAATATTCAATAGAGTAATTTTAACTTGAATTACGAATATCACAATTTATTTGATAATTAAATTATTGAATTAAATAATTTGAAGTTGGATAAAATATTGAATCTGGAATTCTAAGCTTGTTAAAAATAATTTGAAGGCTTATAAAGTTTATATTGATAACATTGAAGGTAATAGAAGTTGTAAAATTGAAATTAACAATGGTTTGTTCAGTTTTAATTTTATAGTGTTGAAATTGAATTTAAAAATAGCCTTCCGGGGCACAGTCTCGGAATTCGACGAAACCAGCTCCATTGGGTCCGTAATATTGAATTATTACCGGATTTCAAATTTCGTATTAATCAGAGTTAGTGTGTGAGTGTACGGCATATAACCGCACTGATTTTTTATTGAAAACTCAATATAATATCCATTATTGACTAGTCAAATCTTGTCACATCAGTTTTATTTTCAATCACTATAGCTAGATATTTTCTTCACACAAAGCTTTCTTTATACGCCACCACCTTTTCATATCACGTCCTCCTATTTCTTTCCAGCCGAGACAAAGATTATTAAAAAAAATCTGCAGATGCAAATCCCCTTTCTTCTTCCCTAAACCAAATCGTCAGTCATTAAAAAAAATTCCTTTCATTTTGGTTTGAATTCGATATCGAGCCTTCACTTCTTACATTCGAACCTATCGTTTGAAATAAATGAGAACGACCGAGGTATAAAATCGTTCGAAAATAAAGAATCAAATCGATTTAAAATAGATGAAGCTCAGATTGGGATCGATTGCGATTTCGCGGGAACAAGGCGACATCGAGGGGTGGAGGACAACATGATTTCTGGAGGCAGCATCTCGATTTCGTGCAGGGAATTTCGCAAGTGGAACCTCAGCCATGAAGCAGTTTGCGATTCGATCTGGGTTGTGGTTTCGCGAACTCGAGGTGGAAGCCGTGATGGGATGGCAAAGGGGGAGTGATGGCTCGCGTAAGGCTAATGCAAGGCGAGTGGAACTCTTGGTAGGCCGCAGGATGAAGAAAGTTCGAGCTGGGTGTTGCAGAGCTCGAGCTCGTTATTGCTGGCCGAAGTTGTTTTGGCAGTGATAGCAGTAAGGTAGTAAGATGTTTTTTTATTGTTAGTATTTAAATTTTATAATTGCATGTATATAGATATAGATAAACTGAATATATACATATATATAGATCAGATTTTGAAAATGAAGATTTAAAATGGTTATGGAGTTTTTTTTATGAAAAGATAAATAAAATATTTTTACAGTAGGATATATAAACCATTCTGTTTAATCTAACATATATAGGGAATTTTGAGAATTAAAAAAAAAAATGTTGACAGAATTTATATAAGTTAGGGTTTTATGAAAGTTATATATGTATAAATATATGCGTAGTTTTTTTAAAAAAAGAAAATAAATACATATATATGTTTTAAAGTTATTAGTCGTTTTAGAATGAAGTATTATGATGATTAGCTTGTTAAATTAACCTATTCAAATTTTAGTCACTAGTGATATTAAAGGAAATTAGTTTAAAATCAAATTATTAGTTGAAATATATCATTGGCTAAATGAAATTCCCAATGGAATTTTTAATCGTTCGAACAACTTTGAATAATAATAAAATTTATATAAATTTATTATTCAAGGTCAATATCGGGAAAACCAAGGCAATATTGAAGTGGATTGCAAACAGAATCAAAGGTGAGTTAATCTCACTCAGTGAATTTAAATTTAAATTTAAATGATTAAATTTAAATAATTGTTTGAGTGGTTGAATTGATTGATGTGCTGTAGTATGGTATGTTTTGGGATTTATATTTATATTGTGCTAACGTCTGTGGATGCAGAGAAAACAGGTTGGAGGGATCCAACTGGATCCCTCAACATTTTATTTAAAATTATTTAATACCCTCTGTTGTGATTATTTGATATTCTATGATGAACTTTATTGAAATATTGAATGCTATGGTTCGATTGAATATAATTGTATATAATGAACTATCAAATATATATATAAATTGGATTTTGGAAGGAAAATAAAAGAAGTAAATTTGTAAGAAATTAATTATAGAAAATTTGAATAAGTTAAGAATGAATGGGGAAAAAATAAAGTGACTTTAAAATTTTAATAAATAAATCTAGAATATAGAAAGAAAATTTTGAATGACAGGAAGTTAATGAATTTTAAGCTGTAGTGTTATTATCTAAGAGAACAAAGCATTTATCTAAAATTTAAGATTTAAATTATTGAAAGGAATAAAGAAGAATTGGGAAAGACCTGAATTTATATATTTCAGGTAAGAGATTTAAAATCAAATGGAAATTAATAACAATAATAATAAGTCTATAATTAATGAATTTTGAAATGAATTGTGTAAGTAATGAAATTTATTTCAGATAGAGTAAATTAGAAATCAATTTGGGAAATTGATTTAAGTGATTGAGATTGGGAATTTCTCTTTGAATAACCAAGTACGTTTCAAAGTAAAATTTTAAATTAAAAGTTTAAAATTGTTTAAAGAAGTATGTTTTGACAAATTTATTATTTCTAAATATTTAAATTCTAAAGTAAGTATTTCTTTTAGTCTATTATAACAGTAATTATTTTAAAGAGTAATTTAGTATTTTGTTTTAAAAGTGAAAATCTAGTTTTATATTTTATCAAGAAACCTTATTTTCAAAATATTCATATAGAATGTATTTTTAACAAATTATTGAAGTAGTTTTGCCTTAAATGTTTTAAAATATATCTCAAAGTAAAGTATTTTAATAATCTAGTTTTATGCTTGGTGATTTCAGAGGAGATAGAAAATATTTGGAAAAGTTTATTTTGAAAAGAAAGATGATTTTGAAACTGTTTTCAAGGGTTGGAAATAGAAATATATCTTGTGAAGATATTTTTGGGATTAATAAATGATTTGAAAAATTATTGGTTGATGGTTGTTTGTGAATATTAATTGATAGTTAAATAACCGACTATTAATATTGGCCAAATGCATTGATCGTTTCGAAGAGACCGGGATCGAGATTTATTTCTCGAAAACCACTTCGATCCGGTTTGTACGTTTTCGTGAAAAATGATTTTGGATTCGAAGATGGAGCAGTGAAGTGCAAGGGCTAGTCGCTACTAATCCTGAGGATATTTCCAAATGGATGTAGTAGGAATAGTGCCTTCGGTTCCGTTCGAACCCGGGACGGACTTGTATGGATGAATGCTTGCGAAACATCGTCGGGTGGACGATGGGCATTCTAAGGGATATGTTCTAAAAGGTAACGCTTAGCCTCAAGCCTCATCAAATAGGAATGGCTGAAAATTAAGGGCTATGCAGCAAGACTTCATGGGTAGCCTCCACTGGAGGGTGAGGTCATCCCTGTCTAGATGTCCCTTTTATTTCGGCTTAGTGGGTGGTTGCTGATCCCAACCGCGGGGTGATCTTGCTCGGGACTGCCTAGTAAGGGATGGTTCCGGTCTTGTGTTGCAGGGGAGTTAGGGTGGCTCCTCGGTACGCTGATCTAGACCAGGTGCTGTGACAGGTGGTACCCCAGTGCCTAGCCATTAGTTGGAATCCATTTTCCCTACGCGCCCGTATGGTTTTGATTGTGCCCAACTATTGCTGAAACGTGAGATGCAAACATTTCAGCTAGATTCTATTTTACTTTCTATAGACACTATTATAATATCAGAGGACTTTAATAAAAATGTTTTAGCTATCGTAAGGTAAAAACCCGACATGTTTATTTGTGGCGTGGTCTTACGAGATGCTTTTGTTTTCAAAGGATTTTTGAAACTTTAATGATCAATTGGGTGTGATTTTCCCACGCTGATATTCCAGACTGACTCAGGTGTTATTTAACTGTAATGCTCGGGACAGACCGAGTATTATAGGATACAGGATTTGTGGCTGTGAAGCTCAGGAGACGAGCTGGACGACGATACGTATTCTCGTACTTGTTTTATATATATATATATATATATATATATATATATTCCACTGTGTTGAGTAGCTGTGTATCCAGTTGTATGTTATTGATGTGAGCTGTGATTGATGTAATATGTAAACAGGGATATTTGATTTTTGAGTAAAATTATTTATTATCTATTATATTTTATTCCGCTGTGATGGTTAGATTCTATTGTTGTTTTCTATTTTCTTCTTCTACCTCTTCTTCTTAGCCCAAATGGTTCGTATTTCTGTACAACTTGAGTTGATTTAGGTAGAATTGTGTTGACTCAAGGGGTACGGATTTGCGGGCTGTTACACTTGGTATCAGAGCTTAGGTTGAAGATAACCTTGGCTCTGGTGGGAATTACTCATTTAAATTAGAGTCTATAGTACTCTAAAATGAGTTTGAGCGTTTTAATAGATTTGAGCGCGTATTTGTTAGTGAATATAAATTGTTTTAATATTGTGTTGATTGATTTATTGAGTGGCATATGAACCTTCGTCGACACAGTCTGCGCAACTGTATTGAAGGGGTTTCTAAACACTTGAATATAACAATCGACACGGTATTGTTTTAAATGTGGGTGAATGAAATAATTTTACCCAAAAACATATTTTGATATAAAGGAAAGTTTTTGAAAACTATTTAGCTAATATATATATGGTTGCTAGGATGTTAGAAATAATGGTATTTAAATTATTATCCTTATTGTATGGAAAATTTAACTAGAAATTTAAAATATAACCAAAGTTGAAGGGAATAAATTCATTATAAAATGAGATTTATAAATATGAATTATAAATGTAATTTATAAATTGAAATATAATTAAATGAGACTTTGTATAAGCATAAACTATACAAATGTATTATAGTTAGAATTTGAATTAAAACAGAAATTGAAACTTTAAAACCCCGAGGATTTTGGTAGTATTTTGAAGATAAATAGCAGCATTGTTGTTTTTGGGGTATTTCTGAAAGGGAATTGTTTCAAATAAATTTTGGGAAAGAATATAGCATAAAATTCACTTCAGTCGCTGGAAAATAACTTCGGTGATGACTGCAGCATCATCGATGTTCATTTTCGAGTTTTCAAGTGATGGATTGCTGCCAAATTAATTTGTTTAGAAAAACTAGTTTGATTTTGAAATTTCAAAGAAAATTTGTTGGGAATAAAACCAGAATTGGTTTGACTTTTGAGAAATGTGATTTTGAGGTGTTGGAGATATAAAAATAATTTGAAACCAAAAGCTGGTGTTTGAAAATCCTGAAAGGATAGGTGGTAAGCTTATAAATTGGGATGATTTTTAAATAAGGAAGGAAATATAAGCTTTGAATGATGAAATTTGAATTTTAAGAGAAAAGTTAAAAATGAAATTAACTTGGATTGGGAAATAAAATTTTAACTGGGTTAAAAATTAATTGGATCAGACTGAAAACAATATCCAGTTGTATTCGAATTAAGTTGGAATCGAATTGAGTTAAATAAAACTGAGTTAAAGTAAAATTGAATTGGAATGAGAATTCAGTTGAATTAATGAATGAAATTTAATTCTTGCCTGAACAAATGGAAAATAAATTGAAAAAGAATTGAAATAAATAAATCAGAATAACTTATAAGAGAAATTAAAAATCCATAGAAATGAAATATGCTTGGGCCATAAATAAATAGAAGGCTTGAGTTAAAAAATAAAAGATGAACATATTCAAGTCTATAATGAATGGAATGGTGTAAATAATAAGTTGTGACTTATTAAATTTGAAAATGAGATAGAAACCCAAAATAAATATTTTTGGTGAATTGAAAAATAAAATGAAATCCAAACTTGAATTATAAAATAAATTGAACAAAGAAAATAAAATGAAGTGATATTTGAAATTAAAAATCAAGTATTGAACTATAAATTGGAGAGAACTCATTTTATAATAAATTAGCTAATAAAATGTGTAAATGGGAACGTAATGTTGTTTAATAGAAGTTGAATTGTGAATTTATGATGAAGTTTGGAAATAAAACCCAAGTTATAAATTGAATGCGACTTGAATTGTCAGTAAAGTAAATGTAATTGAACTGTGAGTTCATGAAATTTGGTGGTAAATTGAAATGGATAGTGGATTCAGAACTTGAGTTTTAAATTAAAATTTAACTTGAAGTGTTAACAAATTAAGTATAATTGAAATGTATCGGATAAAAATGTAAATGGATTAAAATAATATTGGTATGAATTGCAAACAAAATCCAAATAAGTGAAGATAAATTGGAAGATAGCCAGGTAATAAATTGAATGAGTTGAATCTGGAAAGTTAAATTCTATAATAACCAATCAAATGAAATTGCAAATTTAAAATGAGATTCAATTGAGAGGGAATTAAGTTGTAAAATGAAAATTAGCTTAAGTATAAAATTGGAGTGAATATACTTAAGCTAAAAGATGGAAAGGAGTTGAATTGAATTCAACTTAAAATTAAGTTTAATAATAGTGGATTGGATTTAAATCAAGTAAAAATGGATTTTAATTGAAATAAAATTTGGTGAGTTGCCGATAATATTTAATGGAATGAAAATTCTTAAATAAATAATTGTAAACCATTTAAAATGTTAAGGAATTGAAATAACTTGGAGACAATATTAACAATTGAACGTTTTCAAGTTTAATAGAATAGTTTTAAATGAAACGCTAATGATTGGGTTGAGAATAAAATTTAATTGGAATGTGTCAAGCTAAACAAATGGGTGTGAATGAATTAAAATAAAAGGAAATTTAATTGGTAATGAAGATGAACCTAAGTTGTTAATGGATTTGAATAAACTAGTTTGGTTAATAAAATTGAAATGAGTGCAAATGAATTAGAATGGAAGGAATTAACTATTGATTGAGTTGAAATCAAATTAAGTGGCTACAAACTTACGTAATTATTTATTCACTTGCATATGGTCAAATTTCGTAGAAGTAAACTGTCATTTGACGGAAACGAGATTATATAAATTTATGAGTTGATAGAAGTGAAATAAAACTGATTTTGAAATCAATTGAATTGAATATAGTTTTGATTGGATTAAAAATAAACTGAATATTAGAAATTGAATTGAAAACCATTAGGATTGAATGAAATGGCATCAAAATTGGTTGGAAGCGAGTGAGAGAAATCGAATTGGTGGTTGAAACTTTATAATTACTTATAAGTGTTGTTTGGCAGATATTTCTTATGATATGCATGTGTAGCTATTGAAATTAAGTAAAATGTTAATAAACTTTGTATATTTGACACTGACATGTTTAAATTGAGTAAGTATAGGTTTTTGGAAGCCATTGAATGGTTTTTCCCATGCTAATAGCCTAAATAAATAACCGCTTTGCTTAAAATGCTAAATAAGGTACGCCTACGCAATACAAATAGGAAATATGAACTGTTTTTCTATTTTCCGACCGTGTGGTTCGATGTATATATATTTATATCTTTTGTCAAACTGCAAAAGCTCCTCCGTACAAAGGGGACTCTGCCAAAAATTTTTGGAAATTTTGGGAGTTAGAAATTTTTTTGAAATTTTTTTGGAGAATTTTTGTTAATAACAAAACAAATTCAAATTGGAAAATAAAATAAGTTAGTAAATGAAACCAATTTAAAGTAATGACATGAATTAGAAATAAATGACAAATAAAGTTTATATATGCAGAGTTAAAGCTAAATTGAATTCATATGGAAATGAAAGAATCGATTTGAATAGACATAGATATAAACTAAAGTGGTACGGTGAAAATAAATAAAGAAACATATAAAATGCTTATACTAAACTTAGGTAAGAATTGACAATTCTTAATTGGAAATCGAATATTGTAAATATATTCTAAGTTGTTATTTGAATGATTAAATATTGACATTTTGTAAGGAAGTCGATAAAATGTTTTTGGAAATATTGTGATTGGATATTAGTGCTAAGCAGGTATACAGGTAATATAAAGGGAAAAGAGAATTGATTTTGATTTCTGAAGATAAATATGAATTGCCCGACAAAAAGGTATGTATTTAAATTTGGTGTGAAATTTGATTGGGATTTGGATTGAGCCGCTTGGCGTTTTCTTTTCTTTTTGGATTTGGGAGGCCGTAGAGCCATTTTGTAGTTGTACCGAGCTAGCCGCACAAAGGAGACGCTGGCGAAATTTTTTGGAAATTTAGAGAGTTAGAAAAATTTTGAGAAAATTTTGGTAATTCAAAATTTGGTTTTAAATTGAAACTTGAATAATTGAGCAAATGGGATTGTTTGTAAACTAGGGAAAGGTTTGGAAAGTTAATAAGAATAATAATGGTCTTTGTAAAAGATAGTTGGTTGGATGTCTAATTGTTGGTTTAAGGATAAGGAAGCGGGTATTGGACCATTCTTCCTAACTAGTAATTTCGAGGACGAAATTCTTTTAAGGGGGAGGAATGCGACGACCCGGAATTTTCAAGCAGTAAAAAAATCGAAATAGAGTAATTTTAACTTGAATTATGAATATCACAATTTATTTGATAATTAAATTATTGAATTAAATAATTTGAAGTTGGATAAAATATTGAATCTGCAATTCTAAGCTTGTTAAAAATAATTTGAAGGCTTATAAAATTTATATTGATAACATTGAAGGTAATAGAAGTTGTAAAATTGAAATTAACAGTGGTTTGTTAAGTTTTAAAATTTATAGTGTTAAAATTGAATTTAAAAATAGCCTTCCGGGGCACAGTCTCGGAATTCGACGAAAGTAGCTCCATTGGGTCCGTAATATTGAATTATTACCGGATTTCAAATTTCGTATTAATCAGAGTTAGTGTGTGAGTGTACGACATATAAACGCACTGAATTTTTATCGGAAACTCAATATAATATACATTGTTGACTAGTCAAATCTTGTCACATCAGTTTTATTTTCAATCACTATAGCTAGATATTTTCTTCACGCAAAACTTTCTTTATACGCCACCACCTTTTTATATCACGTCCTCTTATTTCTTTCCAGCCGAGACAAAGATTATTTTAAAAAAATCTGCAGACGCAAATTCCCTTTCTTCTTCTCTAAACCAAATCGTCAGTCATTAAAAAAAATATTCCTTTCATTTTTGTTTGAATTCGATATCGAGCCTTCACTTTTTACATTCGAACCTATCGTTCGAAATAAATGAGAACGAACGAGGTATGAAATCGTTCGAAAATCAAGAATCAAATCGATTTAAAATAGACGAAGCTCAGATTGGGATCGATTGCGATTTCGCGGGAACAAGGCGACATCGAGGGGTGGAGGACAACATGATTTCTGGAGGCAGCATCTCGATTTCGTGCAAGGAATTTTGCAAGTGGAATCTCAGCCACGAAGCAGTTCGCGATTCGATCTGGGTTGTGGTTTCGCAAACTCGAGGTGGAAGCCGTGATGGGATGGCAAAGGGGGAGTGATGGCTCGCGTAAGGCTACTGCAAGGCGAGTGGAACTCTTGGTAGGCAGCAGGGTGAAGAGCGTTCGAGCTGGGTGTTGTAGAGCTCGAGCTCGTTATTACTGGCCGAAGTTGTTTTGGCAGTGATAGCAGTAAGGTAGTAAGATGTTTTTTATTATTATTATTATTATTTAAATTTTATAATTGCATGTATATAGATATAGATAAACCGGATATATATATATATATATATATATATATATATATATATATATATATATCAGATTTTGAAAATGAGGATTTAAAAATGGTTATGGAGTTTTTTTTATGAAAAGATAAATAAAATATTTTTACAGTAGGATATAAAAACCATTCTGTTTAATCTAACATATATAGGGAATTTTGAGAATTAAAAAAAAGATTTTAAATGTTGACAGAATTTATATAAGTTAGGGTTTTATGAAAGTTATATATGTATAAATATATGCGTAGTTTTTAAAAAAAAGAAAAAAAAAGAAAATAAGTACATATAAATGTTTTAAAGTTATTAGTTTTTTTAGAATGAAGTATTATAATGATTAGCTTGTTAAATTAACCTATTCAAATTTTAGTCACTAGTGATATTAAAGGAAATTAGTTTAAAATCAAATTATTAGTTGAAATATATCATTGGCTAAATGAAATTCCCAATGGAATTTTTAATCGTTCGAACAACTTTGAATAATAATAAAATTTATATAAATTGATTATTCAAGGTCAATATCGGGAAAACCAAGGCAATATTGAAGTGTATTGCAAACAGAATCAAAGGTGAGTTAATCTCACTCGGTGAACTTAAATTTAAATTTAAATGATTAAATTTAAATAATTGTTTGAGTGGTTGAATTGATTGATGTGTTGTAGTGTGGTATGTTTTGGGATTGATATTTATATTGTGCTAACGTCTGTGGATGCAGGGAAAACAGGTTGGAGGGATCCAACTGGATCCCTCAACATTTTATTTAAAATTATTTAATACCCTCTGTTGTGATTATTTGATATTCTATGATGAACTTTATTGAAATATTGAATGCTATGGTTCGATTGAATATAATTGTGTATAATGAACTATCAAAAATATATATAAATTGGATTTTGGAAGGAAAATAAAAGAAGTAAATTTGTAAGAAATTAATTATAGAAAATTTGAATAAGTTTAAGAATGAATGGGAAAAAAATAAAGTGACTTTAAAATTTTAATAAATAAAGCTAGAATATAGAAAGGAAGTTTTGAATGACAGGAAGTTAATGAATTTTAAACTGTAGTGTTATTATTTAAGAGAACAAAGCATTTATCTAAAATTTAAGATTTAAATTATTGAAAGGAATAAAGAAGAATTGGGAAAGACCTGAATTTATATATTTCAGGTAAGAGATTTAAAATCAAATGGAAAATAATAACAATAATAATAAGTCTATAATTAATGAATTTTGAAATGAATTGTGTAAGTAATGAAATTTATTTCAGATAGAGTAAATTGGAAATCAATTTGGGAAATTGATTTAAGTGATTGAGATTGGGAATTTCTCTCTGAATATCCTAGTACGTTTCAAAGTAAAATTTTAAATTAAAAGTTTAAAATTGTTTAAAGAAGTATGTTTTGACAAATTTATTATTTCTAAATATTTAAATTCTAAAGTAAGTATTTCTTTTAGTCTATTATAGTAGTAATTATTTTAAAGAGTAATTTAGTATTTTGTTTTAAAAGTGAAAATCTAGTTTTATATTTTATCAAGAAACCTTATTTTCAAAATATTCATATAGAATGTATTTTTAACAAATTATTGAAGTAGTTTTACCTTAAATGTTTTAAAATATATCTCAAAGTAAAGTATTTTAATAATCTAGTTTTATGCTTGGTGATTTCAGAGGAGATAGAAAATATTTGGAAAAGTTTATTCTGAAAAGAAAGATGATTTTGAAACTGTTTTCAAGGGTTGGAAATAGAAATATATCTTGTGAAGATATTTTTGGGATTAATAAATAATTTGAAAAATTATTGGTTGATGGTTTTTTGTGCATATTAATTGATATTTAAATAACCGACTATCAATATTGGCCAAATGCGTTGATCGTTTCGAAGAGACCGGGATCGAGATTTATTTCTCGAAAACCACTTCGATCCGGTTTGTACTTTTTCGTGAAAAACGATTTTGGATTCGAAGATGGAGCAGTGAAGTGCAAGGGCTAGTCGCTACTAATCCTGAGGATATTTCCAAAAGAATGTAGTAGGAATAGTGCCTTCGGTTCCGTTCGAACCCGGGACAGACTTGTATGGATGAATGCTTGAGAATCATCGTCCGGTGGACGATGGGCATTCTAAGGGATATGTTCTAAATGGTAACGCTTAGCCTCAAGCCTCATCAAATAGGAATGGCTGAAAATCAGGGGTTATGTAGCAAGGCTTCGTGGGTAGCCCTTACTGGAGGGTGAGGTCATCCTTGTCTAGATGTCCATTTTATTTCGGCTTAGTGGGCGGTTGCTGATCCCAACCGCGGGGTAATCTTGCTCGGGACTGTCCAGTAAGGGATGGTTCCGGTCTTGTGTTGTAGGGGAGTTAGGGTGGCTCCTCGGTACGCTGATCTAGACCAGGTACTGTGACAGGTGGTACCCCAGTGCCTAGCCATTAGTTGGAATCCATTTTCCCTACGCGCCCGTACGGTTTTGATTGTGTCCAACTATTGCTGAAACGTGAGATGGAAGCATTTCAGCTAGATTCTATTTTACTTTCTATAGACACTATTATAATATCTGAGGACTTTAATAAAAATGTTTTAGCTATCGTAAGGAAGAAACCCGACATGTTATTTGTGGTGTGGTCTTACGAGATGCTTTTGTTTTCAAAGGA
Organism: Allium cepa; assembly: GCA_030765085.1. Taxonomy (NCBI): domain Eukaryota; kingdom Viridiplantae; phylum Streptophyta; class Magnoliopsida; order Asparagales; family Amaryllidaceae; genus Allium; species Allium cepa. The sequence goes on from CM060932.1 coordinate 116,811,368, forward strand.
TTTTTGAAACTTTAATAATCAATTGGGTGTGATTTTCTCACGCTGGTATTCCAGACTGACTCGAGTGTTATTTAACTGTATTGCTCGGGTCAGACCGAGTGTTATAGGATACATGATTTGTTACTGTGAAGCTCAGGAGACGAGCTGGACGACGATACGTATTCTTGTACTTGTTATATATATATATATATATATATATATATATATATATATATATATATATTCCTCTGTGTTGAGTAGCTGTGTATCCAGTTGTATGTTATTGATGTGAGCTGTGATTGATGTACTCTGATGATGTAATATGTAAACGGGGATATTTGATTTTTGAGTAAAATTATTTATTATATTTTATTCCGCTGCAATGGTTAGATTCTATTGATGTTTTCTATTTTCTTCTTCTACCTCTTCTTCTTAGCCCAAACGGTTCGTATTTCTGTACAACTTGAGTTGATTTAGGTATAATTGTGTTGACTCAAGGGGTACGGATTTGCGGGCTGTTACACTCGCTTAGGTGGTAATCCTAAAATGGGCTTAAATATGTCAGAAAATTCACGAACAACGTGAATAAGAGAAATGACATCTTCCTCATCATCATTATCGTCATCATGAGGATTTAAATAATATAATGATGCAACCAAGTTAGAATCCGAATCTTTAAGATCAACAGAAATCTGCTTAACATATTGAGGATGTCGAAGATGAATAGTCCGCTCAGGACATAGGATTTGAGCTTCATAGCGGTTAAGCCAATCCATTCCCAAAATCATTCCAAAGCCTAAATAACGCATGACATGCAAATCGGCTCGGAAAGAAAAATTACGCAAAATAATCTCGACATCGTTACAAAGCAAACTAATAGTTGCGGATCCACCAAACGGATTCGCTATTCTCAAAGAAGTCATTAAAGCAACAATATTTAAATAAAAAGTATCAACAAGTTCCTTTTATATAAAAGAATGGGACGCACCAGTATCAAAAAGAACTCGAATAGGTTGATCACGAAATAAAATAATGCCATCAAGGATAGAATGAGAAATATCTTGACCACGAGAAGTGTTGCTAGGGCTTGTGCAACATTACCTTTCCCTCCTTCCTGTCTTGAAGTTTGGGACATGAAGATAAAAGATGACCCGAACTTTTGCAATAGCGACAAAAAAGAGGTTTCAGACATCTATTGGCATAATGGTCTTTAGAACCACAATTGTAGCATTGCCCACTACTAGGGTCAGAAGTCTTTGCCACCGGAGTTACTTGCCTCCCTTTCTTATTGGGATAAGGACCTTTGAATTTAATAGGCCTTTTCTTGTTGTTGTTGAATTTTGGTTTGGCACCCACAACTTCAACATCACTTTCTTTATCTGCCTCTTCAAGTCGAAGACCGATATCAACAAGTTGATCAAAAGAAACTTCTAACTTTAGAAGTAATGGCTTCTTGAGATTTTTTTTCAAGCCATAGACAAATCTTTGGTTTTTCTTTAATGGGGTGTTTATATATTCGACCCCGTATTTATAAAGTGACTCCAATGATGCGACATAGTCTGCCACGGAGGATTCACCTTGAACAAGGTCTATGAAATGATGAGCCAATGTCACCTTCTCAGCTTCTGGCACAAATTTTAACTCAAATCGTTCCTGGAATTTCTCCCAAGTAAGATCCACCTCAGTAATTTCAGAAATAAGAAGCTCATACCAATCTAATGCTCTTTCTTGGAGCATACTTGAAGCCACTTGGACACGGTGAAGATCAATTAGATTCATGCGAGTAAAGATGCGATCGCATGTTTTGAGCCAAGCTTGGACTTGAATGACGCTTTTGGAACCCTTAAATGGCTTCCCACCCAAGTTGGTATAGTCACTACACAAACGTGCAAATCCGGACTTACGGTGAGCAGGCCCTGGATTGGGTCCGGCAGCCTGAGCATTCTTCACGAGATCTAAAAGCTGCTGGGCAGACATAAATACTCCATCCTGGGGAGTAGCACTAGATTGACCGGCGCTGGGACGGATAGGTCTAACCATTTCTCTTCTTTAAGAAAGAAAGAAGAATAAAAAGGTTATTCACAAAATTAATATCAAACAATAATGATTGATAAAACAAGGTATCATAAAAGAAAATAGGATAGAACGGTTCAAAGACCCGAATAAAATCCTAAGGCACGACTCCTAAGATGGAATTAGGACGATGATCCTTGTTAAATTATTCTACATTGTTCCGAAGTTTGGCTCTGATACCAAGCTGTGACGCCCCACCTCTATACCCACGCTAGCCAACGACACTACGGTGTAATGCCGTCAACTAGCACGGAGAATAAGGTTGTTGAGGAGCGATCATCCGTGTAATTGCTTTGTGCGTATGCTAGATAAAAATATAACTTGCATTTAAAGAGGGAATCTGACATACCGATGCAAAATCAAAGCTACTACATAGTGGCTATAAGATCTTCGGAAACAAATATAGAAATATCATAACACAAATCAGTCACAGAAGTTCATATCTCAAAGGTGGAAACAGATATGAATACTACACATGAATGTGTATATCAGAGTAATGGTCAAACAAGACCCACAATATCATAAAAGAATAGTTACAAGTGCTACAAAAAAGAATAAGTATACATCAATAAGTCTATATCTCAAATGTATCCAACCAAAAACTACTAATCTAAGTAGTTAGCCAAAAGTCAGGATAATAATCCCAGATGAGAAGTCAAGCAGAAGCACCTGTAACATCTCGGTCTTACCCGAGTATTATTTAATAAGAAAATAAGAAACGGATCAGTATAACTACAAATATCAAATAAAATGATATAGAATAAGAGATACGACAAAAACGTATGATAACCGTAAAGCCATACTATGATAAGTATGTAATTGAAAATCAACCAGAGATTAATCAATATCACAAGAATCTTCTCAAAGATCAAAAGAATATCATACTCTCTAGTTTTATTCACCAAGTCACAAATATCGACATCATATCGATGCCAATCATAAAAGCTGATGGATCACAAATTCTAAAAATCATCAATAGAAATCCAGAAATCACAAAAAGGGGGAGGCCTATCACAAAACGGGAGCATGAAAACTCACCAACACGTGTATCACAAACGGGACGCTATCCCATGGTCGCTAACCATAGAGCCGGTTCAACGACGTAGTACAATATTGGTACGCCTGAGGAACCTGAAACTCGAATAATTTGAAACAATGACGTGGTACAATGGTACGCCCGATGATCCTGATAAGTTGGTACAACAACGTAGTACAAAGGTAAGTCCGATGGACCGAACTCCATAAAAGAACATGGGTCGCTAGCCCACAAAAATTGAGTCGAAACTCCAAATAATACATAGGTCGTTAGCCTATAAAAGAAATGAGACGAAACTCAATAAAACGAGGTACCGTCCCCTACGTGGACAAAGAAACATAGCACATCGCTAGTCTAAATCACAAAATGATCATCATCGATCATCAAGAAGTGTCAATTACACTAAGCTAGTAAATATATGAGCTTAGCTTCATGTCCCATAACCACTAGCTTAACTTAAATATTTACAAACAAATTGTAGATCTCCACTAGAAAATTGTCACAAGAGATTCAATCGAATAAGTCTAAGATTTAACCGACGAAGTAAACACAAGTGTTTCATACCACTTGTTTTACTAAGTCGTTTAATTAGATTTCTCATACGAGTGAGGTAAAGGTTTATATATACTAATAGATTGGATAACGATTTAAGAAACGAGCTTTGTAATAAAATAGTGTTGAAATCGCTTTAATGGAAGAGTTTTGATATTTACTACTAGTATAGAAAACCTTTATATTTTTAAAGTGACAAATCACAAAAATGATTGTAGAAATAATCAATCACTAAAATTGACATAGGAAGACGTGAATTAATTCCAAATAAATCGATATCAAATCCATCAAAATGGGTATTTCCGAAAAACCCAAAGAAAATGTCATCAAAGTCGATAACAGATGATAACAACAAAAGGGAATCAACACGAATTGATAAAATTGGAATTCTTAAACAAAATAGGCAAGCAGACAAAACACAGCAGATTCAGACGTCTGAAATAGGTGGTTCAGACATCTGAATCAGGAAAATTAGAAGTTTTTTAGAACGTAATTCAGACGTCTGAACCAAATATTTCAGACGTCTGAAACAGATGATTTTAGCCTAATTCCTTTCTGTTTCAAATCGAGCCAATTCAGACGTCTGAAATTCCAGATTCAGACGTCTGAAACTGGAATTCAGAGCATTTCCTGAACCTCGACCAAAAATGGCCAAATGAATATCGGAAGCGGTCGGACGAGCAAATGATGACTAAGGATTTACGCCACGTGACAATCCAGCCTTAACGGCTCTTCGATTGCCTCAAATATCAATGTCCAAATATCCATAATAGGATTTTCATAGATTTTGATTTCAAAACACCAAAAATTGGAATATACACCCAATCAATCCAAACCAAAATCAATTGCACAAGAATAAGTGTTAGGAATTCATACCTAACAATCGAAGATAATTATAGACTAAGATGTGAGATAAAAATCTCACCATTAAACCCAAAACTATGAAGAAGAAGCTATAGAGCAGTGGCAAGAACAATCACTCTTCAATTCCAACCCAAAGAGCTTGAATCTAAGCTTAAAAGAGAAACATTTCCTAAATTAAGTTTAGGAATTTCTGAAATTGGTAAGAGAATGAGTTGGAGAAGAAGAGGAGGAGGCTTACCAAAGCTTCTTCTATAAATTTGGAGCTAGAACTTGATTTGCAAATGAAACTTAGGGCTTGGAGTTTTAATTTCCCATTCCTCTCTCCATTGTTGCTAAAGCTTGAGTATAAGGAAATAGAAATGAAGTAATGAAGAGAAGTGGGGTGAAGCTTGGGTCTAATGAGCTGAAAAAAAAACCAAAGCCCTAAGTGAAAAAGTAGCAAAATTCCACTAAATCCAAACGTATCAAAGTTTATACTCAAAAAGATCGAAAATGTAATTTTGAACTCAGTGGGAGTGCTCTCGAGTCCTAATTCGACCGTTTGCAAAAAGCAGCCTTTCTGATACTAATCCGATTAACAATGAATTATTTTAAATAAAATATTTAAATATTCAATCGTAAAATATGCGGGTTGTTACAGACTAATTGAGGAGTCATGTGGTGGTGGTGGATTACAAGAGGCGGTTAGTAATGGTTGGGGCTGTGTAAGGCCGAACGGTAGTGATTATTGCTTATTAGAGGGTGGAGTTATAGTTAACTTTTTATATTCGCTTAAGATTCTAAACGATAAGTTTCCATTTGTGCCCATCGTAAGAGAGTATACGGATGTGTTTAAGGAGTTGATTAGATTACCGCCACAGCGAGAGATTGAGTTTTGCATAGACTAGGTGAAGGATGCCAAATCGATAGTTATGCCTTTGAAGCGTACGACACCCAGAGAGCAAAAGTAACTGGAGGTGCAAGTGAATGACCTATTTAGGCGAGGGTTCATTTATATGAGCATATCTAAGTGGGGCACACCCATAGTATTCGCCACCAAGGAGGATGGCTCTCGGAGGTTTTGTGTAGATTACCGCGAGCTGAATAAGGTAACGAAGAAGAACAAGTATCCTCTCTTGCATATTAATGACTTGTTCGATCAGCTCGACAGTGCGAAAGGGTTCTTTTAGTTGGATCATGTGATGAGGTTTCATTAATTAGAGAGTGTGCCGATTACAGCATTTCGTACAACGTCTAGATTCAATGAATGGTTGGTTATGCCACTTGGGTTAACAAGGCACCAAGATACTTTGTTGACCTTATGAACTATGTTTTCAGGGATGAAATATATTAGTTCATACTTGTGTTCTCGGACGATATCCTTGTTCATTCGAGGATGGAGCAAGAGTACAAGGAGCACTTGAGGATTGTGCTTGAGGTGTTGAGGAAGCACCTATTAAAGGCGAAGTTTTCGAAGTATCGCTTCTAGAGAAGAAAAGTGCAATTTTTGGGACACGGTGTTTCTATGCTGGATATTGTTGTAGATCCTGCAAAAGTGGTAGTAATAGAGGACTGGGATCGACCCAAGACTGCTACATACATGAGGAGTTTCCTTGGCTTGGCAAGATACTATAAACATTTTATCAAGGACTTCTCTAAGGTAGAAACGCCGTTAACCAACTTGATGAAGAAGAATCAGACTTTTATTTGGGATGTAAGATGCAAGAATGCGTTTTATGAGTCTGTAGGAGGAGCACACTGGTGTTAGTCATTCTGAGTAGAAATGAGGAGCTGACATTATACACAGACGCATGTGGTACTGGACTTGGTGCGGTGATGATGCAGAAAGCAAAGGTTGTCACCTACGCTAGTCGACGGCTAATATCGCACGACAAGAAGTATCTGACTCATGATTTGGAGTTTGCAGTGATAGTATTTGCTTTGAAGATTGGAGGCATTATTTGATTGGGGAGAGGTTCAAGTTATATACGAACCATAAATTGTTGAAGTATCTATTCACCTTGAAGGATCTCAACTTTCGCCAATAACAATGGTTTGAATTTTTGACCTCCTACAACTTTGACATTTCCTATATACCTGAGTAAGGGAAATGTGGTCGCTGATTCTTTGAGCAGGAGACATGCCAGTTAGGAAGCAATGTTCCTAGAGTGGAAGCAGTTGGAGTTTATAGCTAGCTATGATTTTGGACCTCGAAGTGAGCTAGAGCTGGAAGTGTTGGCTAGGCTAATGACCAGATCTACCTATATTGAGCGAATCGGTACTAGTCAAAGGTGAGACATTAGACTAGTGGTGATCATAGCCAAGATAGAGGAAGGAATAGAGTTTGAGGAGATGAAGCGATATGGAATCGTCTGCGTTAGTTGGCTCCGTAAGGATGGGAGTTTTTTGTTCTTGATGTCAATGGGTTAAGGGATATAGTGTTGTATGAGTGCAATTATTCAAGATTGACTATACACCATGGCGGCAATAAAATGTACTATGATATGAGGCAAACATTTTTTTTGAGAAGGGATGAAGAAGGATGTTCAAGCATTCATCTGGAAGTGAATGAATTGTCAGTTAGTAATGGTAGAGAAGAAGAAGCTAAATGGTTTGCTGTAACCGCTCGAGATTCTTGAGTGGAAATGGGAACAAGTTTTGATGGGCTTCATCAATGGATTTTCGAGGATTAGTGGAGGGTATGATAGCATTTGGACCATAGTTGATGGATTGACGAAGATATCTTGATTAATACCCATCAAATCTAGTAGGACGACATCCAAATTGGCCAATTTGTATATGAAGCAGATTGTGCGATTCCACGGTGTTCCAAAGAGCATTGTAAGCGACCAAGATCCTTTGTTTATTAGCGGGTCTTGGAAGAGCTTATAAAAGGCATTATTAATGGAGCTAAATCTCAGTACAGCTTATCACCCATAAACTAATGGGTAGAATGAGAGGATGAATTGTATCTTGGAGGATCTCTTGCAAGCTTGTATTCTCGATTTCGGTGGTTCGTATGATGATTACTTGCACTTAGTAGAGTTTGCAAACAACAATAATTATCAATCCACCATCGATATGGCACCATTTAAGACATTATATGGCCGACCATGAAATGCTCCTTCATGTTGGTAGGAAGCGGACGAGAAACTGATACTTAGGCTAGATATGATCAGAGAGACTTCAAAGAAGATCGAGATCATTCAGCAATGAATGAAAGCTGCTTAGGATAGGCAGAAGAGCTACGCTAATAGGAGAAGACGTGATTTAGAGTTCTCATCGATGATATAGTAATGTTGTTCGATTTGGTACTAAGGGGAAGTTGGCGCCGAGATTCGTTAGTCCTTTTTCCAATACTTGAGAGGATTGGAAATCTAGCATACAGGGTCAACTTACCTCAGAAGATGGCAGGCGTGCACAATGTGTTCAATATCTCTCACTTGCAGAAGTTTGTGCATGGCTTAGGCATGATAGTTGAACCGAATCAGCTTGATGATATCGACATTGAACCAGAACTTTGAAACCTTGTAGGCCTGTTCATATTGTCGGGCGTGATACAAAGCAGTTTAGGTGGAAGATGGTACGGCTAGTGAAGGTTCAATGGAGTGGGAGCAAAAACAATTATACTTAAAAGACCGAAGATGGCATAAGGACTACTTACCTGGAACTCTTTACTTGGTAAGACTTTTGTTTATCGCATTTACTTTCACTTTCAATATCATGTAGGGTAATTTAGTATCCTGCATACTAAGGTAGGCATAAATATCATTTTTGCTTCTGCGTGCATGTTTGATGTTTGATATGGTTGCTTGTAGATGTTAGGCATGCGGGATAGCTATGTTTGATTTTACCTTGGTTGTGTGGGGATTGGAGGGGAGAAATTCTTAAAGGGGAGTGTATAATAACCCGTATTTTACATATTAGAGGATCGTTAAAACATTATTTTAAAATTCATATGAGGTCATATGACTCTATAATTTTGGAAAATACCTATTAGTGACATTTTCTATATTTAGAATTTTTTCGGATGATTTTCCCTGTGAAAACCTGTAACATCTATAAATTTTTATGGAAGTTGAATTAGCATCCGAGACCACTTCCCTCATAAATATATGATGGTTCCCCTTTCGTAGAGTGGTCATATTAGCGATTCAGACTTTCTAACTAGGAGATATGGCTGTTTGGAGATTGGTAGTTTTTGAAGCAGCTTAATGTGTAATTAGTGGGTTTGGAGGTAAGTCCACTAACCCATTTCGTGTTTGGAGACTATTTTAGACTGAACCATCGTCCTCAAATAACTTTTACCACTTCCTAAATAGATCTAAGCCTCCATTAACCCTTCTTCTACCTAAAACCATCTCATTTCTCATTCAAATCAAGCCTAAATAATAGATTAAGAGTAGATTAGCAATTCACTAGAGATCTTTAAATCCACATTTTTAGGGAAGAAAACTTAGGGCTTAACTGTTGATTTTCGGATTTACGTCGATTTACGTGCAAAACTTGGGTTTTAGCGGTTCTGGTAGTGGTTTATCATCTCTCACCTTACTATATATGTGTATATGGTTTAACATATTTTGGACCTATTTCTAAAGTCAAAATTAAGTTTTACTGCTTTTTAAAGACCCAGCCTGTAGCAAAAACATGAATAAATGGATTTTTGGTGTTCTAGACATATTATTTGGAAAAGCGATTTCCTTGATCAGTGTTAGGCTATGTAGTATACACCTTGTATGATGATTACTATGATTGATTCCATGATTTACATGTTTGTGTGTTGTTTGGTGCATATATGATGTTTGTTTGTATGCTTGTATGTTAAAAACGCTCATTGGAGTGAACTAGAGGTAGGAACGATTAAATCAGGCTTAGACGAATGGGCTTTAGAGCATTTGGAGTCATTTCGTTTCATAGGCGGTGTATGAAGATCAATGTGTTGAGTGTAGCAATGGAAGTAGCACGATGTTGATGTGCTAAAAGGGCTACAGGTTTCGGTTCGGTGGAAGCTTGGTCCAATGGTTGGCTTCAGGGAAGTATTTGGTTTGGCATTGGCTGGCTCGGCATTAGGTGGCATGGAAAGTGAAGGACCAAACCAGAAAATCTGTTCGGTAGATGTTGGCTCGGTGGATTCCTTGGCTCGGCAAGTGGAGGATCGAATAGAAAACGTGGTCCGGTAGGTCTTTGGTTTGGTTATAGGGAAATGCCGAATATAAAACATGGTTTTATAGGTTTTTGGTTTGGTTAGGAAATGCCGAATATAAAACATGGTTTGGTAAGTTGTGTGGGTTTGGCTGTAAAAGGATGTCGAACAGAACTAGGGCAAAGCTCTCGGGGTGTTGGCTTCATAGTAAGACATGGGGTTGCTTGATGGTCTTGGGGGTTAGCTCGGGGTAGGGACGGAAGACCCCAGGACGACTCTGGATGACTTTGGGATGGAAACCAGTGAAATGCGAAGACTTCGATGAATCGATGTGGCGAGTGACCATGGCATCTTATGATGGACCGAAAGGATGAGTACTGTGTGATGGCTCGTATGTTAGGACATGAGATTATGATGCTCATGAGTGGGACATGGTAACCTACGTGTACCCAGGGTAGTCTGCCTGTACCCATTTTTTGGACATATACGTGTGTCCAATCCTTGGCCATCTACATAGGCATGGGTTAAGCATATGTAGGGTAGTTCTACTATTAGTACGCATGCTATAAGATCGAGGGATAGCTCTATAGTTATGATGCTTATTGTTGGGATAGGGCAGCCTACATGTAACCAAGGTAGTCTGTGTGTACCCATGTTTTGGACGTCTGCATGTGTCCAGTCCTTTTGCCATCTACATGAGCAATGAGTTGACATCTGAAAGAGTTATCGTATATCTAAAGCACTTGAGCGAGAGATGTAAGGATGTGTGATGGATGTTAAGCTTGGTATGTGCTTAATATGTTGTGTGATACCCCTATATCCCTTATATTTTACATGTGACAGTAGTTACAGAATATATTATTTTTATGTGCTAACTCTTTGGATGCAGGGATAGGTCAGGTATTTTTTTTATACCTTATTTACTATATATGTTTTTTTAAACTATATTGAGATGACGTATCGCTCACACAAGACTATTGTCGGACTCGAGGTTTTTTGCTCCCCTTCTTATTATCTTAGGTACTCTAAAATGGGTAGATTAGAGATAGTAGGTCCGTTAGCGAATGGAACTATATGGAATATGAGCGAGAGGCTATGCTTTCATATAACCATACTTGTAACGACCAAGGATTTTTATTAATTAAAATTTGAATATTTAGTTAATTTTAAATATTAAAAAGTGAATTTATAAGTCGAATAAATTTTATTTCGAATAATTGGATTTAATTGAATAATTAAATCGATAATTTAATATGTTAAATTATGGAAATAATTGAAAATTGAGTTAAATATGATTGAAAATGATTTGTAAAATTTTATTTTATCATGTTGAAGTTAGAACAATATTTTAGAACTTTTAAAATCGAATTAAAAGTTAATTTGTGAAAATTGAATATTTTAATATTAAATCGACTAGTGAAATTAGCCATTTTTCGAACAGTCTCAGAATTGGACGAAACTAGTTCCATTGGATCTGTAATAGTTTGTTATTACCGGATTTCAATTTTCGTAGCAATTGGAGTTATCGTTTGATCGTGGCAGCTCAAAACGCATCGAAATTATTTTAATTTTAATTCGGCGAGTTAAAATAGTCATTTTTCAAAAAGTCTCGGATTTCGACGAAACCAGTTTCATCGGATCCGTAATGTGATATTATTGTAAGGTTTCAAATTTCGTGTCAATTGGATTTACCGTTTGTCCGGTGCAAGCTAAAACGCCTAGAAAATCGTTTAAATCGGTTTAATTTAAATTGAACGTTTATTGCCATAACTCGCACAGATGACTGAATTAGCTTCCGAAACCTGTTTCATTATGTCCGGAACGCGGGGTAAACCCTAGAAACGCTGGTTACGGCGCGTGAATCGGAGTTCGGAATTCCCGGATGAATAGTGATTGAAAAATTCTCTATAAATAGACCAACACCCTTCATAAATTAAAAAAAAAAAACTAAACCCTAGGTCAAACGCAGCCGCCACCTCCCTGAACGAATGGCCGAAATACACTTACTTTCTCCCCTCAATCTCTCCCAATCTACAAACATTCACGCGAAATCACCAACTAAGAAATTATAGAGGATGGAGAGACGTTTAAATCTATACGGAGATGATCGTCATTGGAGCAATGTGGAGGGAGCAGGGGAGGTGCGTTCGTGGGTAGGTCGCACGCATTTTGAGGGGGCTGGGGACCACCGAGCTAGCCACGGCTCTGGCCGATGGTGGCCTTGGTAATGGCGAACGTGGTGGAGCTTCCTGATCGTGTTCATGTTGCACGTAAAAATCGAAAAATCTAAACCTAGTTTCGTGCAAATGGGTTCGTGCGTGTTCTTGTGTCTGGGAAGAGGTCGCGTGAGAGTGATGAAGCAGGGAGCGGTCCTGATGCTAGCAAGTGGATCCAACGGTCTATGTTAGTGTAGGTTTATAAAATAATTATATATGTTGTAAAATTATAAAAATAAATTCATGTAACTTGTAAAATGCATAACTTTTTCATACGAGGTCGAAAACGCGCGAAACCAGTTGCGTTGGAATCGTATGGACGAGCACTACGCGATGAAATTGGATTGGAGTCGTTTAGAGTTAGTTAGAATTTCGGGTAAAATTAAACGTCCGTTTAATTTTATTCGAAATAAATCGCTAAAACGAAATTGAAATCAAGGTGAGAACTTCTCACTCAATCGAATCAGTTTTGATTTTTATTTTAAATAGTTAGATTAAAATATTTGAATGCATGTTTGAATGATGATTGTTATCTATTGATTGTTAAAATAGATATTATGCGCCGTTAGTAAGCGGATGTTATTTATTAAAAACATATACCGCGAATATTTCATAAACAGTGAAATTGGTATTATATATAATAGCAATATATATATATTGGCATATGTATATATTGGAGTTATTGATTTCCCGCATTTGTATAGCGGATGAGACCCTATTGCGCCATCTATTAAGTGGATAATATTTTAAATCCCATATACCGCGATAATTCCGTACTGGAGCGGAATTGGTATTGTGCTAATGTTTGTGGATGTAGGAAAACAGGTTGGAGGGATCCAACTGGATTCCTCAATAGTTTTTATTTGAATTCAGATATTTTGATATTTGATGGATTATCATATCGATATATGATGTCGTTGTTTGTCGTGATTGACTATTTGGTGTGTAGCATCACTAGCCCAAGTTTTGGAACTTTAAAATGATTTTTAAAGTGTTTTTTGAAAATATACTATATGTTTGGAATTGATCCATTTTAAATAAATAAACGTATAATTTTAATGTTATATAAAAATTATGATTTTTGAGAAATATAGTTGAAAACTGATTTTTGAGAATATGATGCTAATGATTTTATAAAATAGTTAAATCGGAATTTTTGAATTTATTGTGAAAAGTTGAAATATAGGATTTATAAAATTTGATTATTTTATAAATCAAAAATGGTGAAATTATAAAGGAATTTAAAGACGTTTTAAAGAATAATATAAATTAATTTATATTAAGAGATTTATAAATGGATATTTATAAATTGAAATATTGACATTATAAAACGAGTTTTTATAAGTGTTTGAATGAAGTGAAAATGAATTTTGTAAATGAATGGAATTTATAAAATTAAAAATGGTGAAGTTATAAATGAAATTTATAAATAGTAAGATTTATAAATTTTATAAAGATTTATAAATTTTATAAAGTTATTAAAAGAATAGTTTTGAATAAATCATTGAATCTTATAAGTTATAAGATTTATAATTATGAAGTTCAAAGGAACGATTTTTCAAACAAATAAATTATAAGTATTTAACTTATAATATGAACCTTTGGTATATAATTGAGTTATGAATTGAATATAGGGTAATAAAGGAATTTATAAACGTTGTTTTATAAATTCGTAAACGACTTATTTTGATAAGTAAATTGTTGAAACCTATTAATGAAGTTATATTCACGTTTTTGACTGTGAATAATCCTTTGAAATAAAATGAATAAAAGGATGAAAATTGTTAACGTAGTATATTCACGTTTTTGAATAGTGAATAATATGTTAAAGAAAATGTTTAGAATGTGATATTTTAAATTGAATTAAAACGATCTAACGATGTGTTAAATGTGTTGAGATTCGAAACCATAGATTTCAACATTCATTGTTGAAATAGACGTTTTCGAGAAATACAAGGAAATGGTGGGCTATAACACTGTTGTTATAGTAAATGATTTCCGAAAGGAAATGTTTTGTATAGTATTGGGATTTATATATCTATTTTAATTTCGAATCCCTATACTAGTGATTTTGGGTTGTCGTAACGATGTTTTACGCAACATTCGTTTAGGCCCAAATAAATATGTTTAAGAGAATGATTTCCTTAAAGAATGAAATATATACTTAATCTCGATTTAAGTATATTGAATATTTTCCAAGTGTTGAAAATAAACAGGTTCATGAATTACTTATTAAATAAGTATGGAAATGTTTTCCAATATAAAGTGAATATTTTGAGAATTAATCTTTTTGAAGATAAATTGAAATGAATAATTGAAATCGTATATGCATGGATATTTTGGAATGTAAATTCACTATGGAATTTATAAAAGAAAGGGGAAATTGTTTAAAAATAAATATTGGTTTATTTTTGAAGTGTGAAAATTATATATCTTGTAAAGATATTCTGGAAAATAAATAATTTGGAAAATTATTTGGAATCTGGTGATGTTGTGCATATCCATTGATAGTTCAATAACCGACTATCAATATTTACCTTTGAAAGGTATTTGTTGTGATTTGCTGAATTTGAATGCTACACTTATTTTTAAATTATTGCGCTCGTTATTCGGATTACCCATTCCGAATAGTGATACGACGTAATGGATAGCATTGGTGACCGGTGTTGAAGACCGGGTATTTGCGAAAGCGATAGGATGACCTATCGATTGTCTCTGCACTGGGTAGCTCCTGGTATAGAGATTCCCTAAGTGATGGGAAATTCGATCGGGATTGTGAATACCCGGATTGCAAGGGCTTCATAAGAAGTGCCTTCGGTTCTGTTCGAACCCAGAACAGACTTGTATGGATTGTATGTCTGACATTACAAATTGAGATATAAAGCCGATTTCTTTCAAATATATTTCTGTTGGTGGCGGAGAATTTATTCTCTTAGCTTAACACCCTTCTCTGAGACGTACGAGCTCAGAGGTTATGTAGTTGAAGGTTATCAGCGATATATTCCCAATTTGGTAATGTGACATGTTGAGTGTTGCTGTGAAATGATCATTGTGTTGATTATTTGTGATAGGATCATTTATTTGATCGTCTATCCTGGTGATCATTTCTATGATCATTTGTTGACCCAAAGCATGGCTTTTGTATAAAGTATGTTTTTGTGGACATGACTTCGTCGAGCCTCACACCTCGGGAATGGTCAAAACAGGAAAGATGCAGCAAGGTTATGAGGGGTAGCGCCCTTTAGGATATGTGCATTTCCTTCTGGAAAAGGGTGGTATCATGGTATGGAGCCCAGATACTTACTCATGTTGAAAACACTTTATGATTGTGTGAATTGATTACGAGCGCTCGGTGAAAGGTCCCAAAGGACCGGGGGATGGCATATTCGGTCAGTTGTTACTCAGTTAGGGGTAACCCGGCCTTGTGTTGGTAGAGATCCGGTTTGGTTCTCGGGGATGTCCATCCAGAGGCATTCTCATGTGGCAATGGGAAGTTCCTT
This sequence comes from Allium cepa, assembly GCA_030765085.1. Taxonomy (NCBI): domain Eukaryota; kingdom Viridiplantae; phylum Streptophyta; class Magnoliopsida; order Asparagales; family Amaryllidaceae; genus Allium; species Allium cepa. Next base: position 116,826,710 of record CM060932.1, read on the forward strand.
GGCCTGATCATTCGTTGGAAATCCAAAGAAACAATACGATCTTGTACGGTATTAGTTGTAGAACCTATCATTCACTTATGGTGGCGCCCCACTGTTTGGATGGTAGCTATAGTAGGCATAGTTCGGAATGTCTATGCTGGCTAAGATTTATATTTTACTTTCGAAATGAATTTTTCTCTACACTATGCACTAGTAATAATATCAAATGTTCTTTTAAATGCGTATCAAGCATCTTTGGCTATCATAAGGAGAAGTCTCCTCCGATTCTGCATTTGCATTGTGTGTGTGTGCGGGAGGCCTTATGGTAGTCTCATTTTTAAAAGCATTGCGAATTGACCTTAAAATATTCCTTTATTTTGTTTTCAAAGATAAATAAACTGTTTTGAGTTCCCACACCAGTCACATGACTGACTCGGAGTTTATTGTTTTCCTTCCTAAACTCTGGGTGCCCACCAATTTCCACACGGGCAGTCAAGAGTTAAGGTTTATCAGGATATTCTGGATATTCTGGAGTTGCTGGAGGCAAGCTGGATGGCATGGCGTATTATTAGTATATAGTATTTCTTTTCCGCTGTTTGATGTTGTATGTTGTTGTACACTCTGATGATATGATGTAATGAAATGTAATAACTGATATAGTTCTTTGTTTAAAGATTATTCATTTATCTATTATATGTTGTTCCGCTGCGATTTGTGAGATTCTGATGTTGTTCTGTTGTTTTCATTCCGTTCTATTTTCTATTTTCTTTTCCCTCTATTTTTCGTCTTTTCCCTCTTCTTCTACCTCTTTCCTTTTCTTAAACATTGAGAATTCGCATTTCTGTTCATCTTGAGTTAATCTATGGAGATTAGTGTATATTCAAGGAGTACGGATTTGCGGGCCTTTACATTTGGTATCAGAGCATATGGTTAAGCGACAACCATGGTTCTGTTGGGTATTACTCATTAGAGATAGAGTCAGTAGTGCTCTAGAATGATTTGAGTGTAATAATAGATTTGAGAGCGTATTTGTTAGTGAATATAATTTTTTTTTATATTGTGATGATTGGTTTGTTGAGTGGTATATAGATTCTGGTTAATACGAGTAATTAACGTTGTTGATAGGGATCTCTAAACACTTGTACAGAACAATTCGACACAGTATTGTTTTAAATTGGGTAAACGAAATAATTTTACCTTGATTATATTTTATATATAAAGGAATAATTTTTAAAATTATTAAAGTGTATATAAGTTGATTGTTTAGTTGTTTGAATAATCTAAATAAAAGAATAATTGTATAAGCAAAAGAATTATAAGAATTGAATTATAATTAAAGTGATTTACAATTGTGAAATAAACTTATATATATGAGAAGTGAAACTATATGGATATATTTATGAATATGAATAAGTGAAGTGATAAATGTGAACTTAAGAAATGTAAATGAAATTCAACTTTAGTAATTGAATAGAATGAATGGATTGAATAATGTTAATCAATTAAATGTAAATAATTGATATGGAATAATGAATATAAGTGTTAATTCATTAAAATTTAATGTTATTGGAAGTTGAAAGATCGAATGAAAATCAATTTAATTAAACCAAATTGAATGAATATAAGCAAAGGAATTTGGTTGTAATTAATATACTATGGTTGTTAGTTGATTGTATATAATTCATTAAGTGTTAATGAAATTGGAAACTAAAGTAATTGGAATTCAATTGGAAGTTAAATGAATCTTAAATAGAATTGAAATTGATTTGGTAGTGAACCAACTTGAATATGAATTAGTGAATATAAACTAATTGAAAATGAATGTTAGTAAAAATATCCACTAAGAATCAAATGTGATTTAAATTGAAAACCATTTCATTGAATATTAATGACAATATGAATGAATATTTATTGGTTATGAATGATAGTTGGTTGATGGTTGAATATATTGCTTTTATTGCATTTGCTATGCTGGCATATATAGATATTATGTTGCTATATGATGTATGTTGATATTATTTTCATATATACATGTTCTCATGTTGTTTGTTGAGTGTTTAGTAGGTGCGGATCGCGTTTGCTTCGCATTTGGAGCTCGCTTTCGCGCTATATTAGTCGTATATGCTCGCTAATAAAATATAAGGTACATATCTCGGATTACATACCGTACTTTTAGACTTTTTTCCCTTCGGGATGCCTCATTACTTGATGAGATGTATATTTGTGATATATATACTGTCATTTTTTTTTTCGGATCGAGCCGCGCAAAGGAGACTATGGCGAATTTTTCCGGAAATTTAAGGCGTTAGAAAAATATTTGAGAAAATTGGAAAATTTTGAAAACTTAATTTTGATTTGAAGTTGAAAGTTAAACAATAGTAGTTGTTTTTGAAAAGATAACTAAGTATGATTTGAAAACTTAGTAAAGTATGGTAGGAAGTTTAACTATGAACTTTGGAAAGTTAATAGATTCTGTAATTTTTCTTACTTGTTAATTTCGAGGACGAAATTCTTTTAAGGGGGGAAGATTGTAACGACCTAGGATTTTTATTAATTAAAATTTGAATATTTAGTTAATTTTAAATATTAAAAAGTGAATTTATAAGTCGAATAAATTTTATTTCGAATAATTGGATTTAATTGAATAATTAAATCGATAATTTAATATGTTAAATTATGGAAATAATTGAAAATTGAGTTAAATATGATTGAAAATGATTTGTAAAATTTTATTTTATCATGTTGAAGTTAGAACAATATTTTAGAACTTTTAAAATCGAATTAAAAGTTAATTTGTGAAAATTGAATATTTTAATATTAAATCGACTAGTGAAATTAGCCATTTTTCGAACAGTCTCAGAATTGGACGAAACTAGTTCCATTGGATCCGTAATAGTTTGTTATTGCCGGATTTCAATTTTCATAGCAATTGGAGTTATCGTTTGATCGTGGCAGCTCGAAACGCATCGAAATTATTTTAAGTTTAATTCGGCGAGTTAAAATAGTCATTTTTCAAAAAGTCTCGGATTTCGACAAAACCAGTTTCATCGGATCCGTAATGTGATATTATTGTAAGATTTCAAATTTCGTGTCAATTGGATTTACCATTTGTCCGGTGCAAGCTAAAACGCCTAGAAAATCGTTTAAATCGGTTTAATTTAAATTGAACGTTTATTGCCATAACTCGCACAGATGACCGAATTAGCTTCCGAAACCTATTCCATTGTGTCCGGAACGCGGGGTAAACTCTAGAAACGCTGGTTACGGCGCGTGAGTCGGAGTTCGGAATTCCCGGATGAATAGTGATTGAAAAATTCTCTATAAATTGGCCAACACCCTTCATAAATTAAAAAAAAAAAAACTAAACCCTAGGTCAAACGCAGCCGCCACCTCCCTGAACGAATGGCCGAAATACACTTACTTTCTCCCCTCAATCTCTCCCAATCTACAAACATTCACGCGAAATCACCAACTAAGAAATTATAGAGGATGGAGAGACGTTTAAATCTATACGGAGATGATCGTCATTGGAGCAATGTGGAGGGAGCAGGGGAGGCGCGTTCGTGGGTAGGTCGCACGCATTTTGAGGGGGCTGGGGACCACCGAGCTAGCCACGGCTCTGGCCGATGGTGGCCTTGGTAATGGCGAACGTGGTGGAGCTTCCTGATCGTGTTCATGTTGCACGTAAAAATCGAAAAATCTTTACCTAGTTTCGTGTAAATAGGTTCGTGCGTGTTCTTGTGTCTGGGAAGAGGTCGCGTGAGAGTGATGAAGCAGGGAGCGGTCCTGATGCTAGCAAGTGGATCCAACGGTCTATGTTAGTGTAGGTTTATAAAATAATTATATATGTTGTAAAATTATAAAAATAAATTCGTGTAACTTGTAAAATGCATAACTTTTTCATACGAGGTCGAAAACGCGCGAAACCAGTTGCGTTGGAATTGTATGGACGAGCACTACGCGATGAAATTGGATTGGAGTCGTTTGGAGTTAGTGAGAATTTCGGGTAAAATTAAACGTCCGTTTAATTTTATTCGAAATAAATCGCTAAAACGAAATTGAAATCAAGGTGAGAACTTCTCACTCAATCGAATCAGTTTCGATTTTTATTTTAAATAGTTAGATTAAAATATTTGAATGCATGTTTGAATGATGATTGTTATCTATTGATTGTTAAAATAGACATTATGCGCCGTTAGTAAGCGAATGTTATTTATTAAAAACATATACCGCGAATATTTCATAAACAGTGAAATTGGTATTATATATAATAGCAATATATATATATTGGCATATGTATATATTGGAGTTATTGATTTCCCGCATTTGTATAGCGGTTGAGACCCTATTGCGCCGTCTATTAAGCGGATAATATTTTAAATCCCATATACCGCGATAATTTCGTACTGGAGCGGAATTGGTATTGTGTTAATGTTTGTGGATGCAGGAAAACAGGTTGGAGGGATCCAACTGGATTCCTCTACAGTTTTTATTTGAATTCAGATATTTTGATATTTGATGGATTATCATATCGATATATGATGTCGTTGTTTGTCGTGATTGACTATTTGGTGTGTAGCATCACTAGCCCAAGTTTTGGAACTTTAAAATGATTTTTAAAGTGATTTTTGAAAATATACTATATGTTTGGAATTGATCCATTTTAAATAAATAAAGGTATAATTTTAATGTTATATAAAAATTATGATTTTTGAGAAATATAGTTGAAAACTGATTTTTGAGAATATGATGCTAATGATTTTATAAAATAGTTAAATCGGAATTTTTGAATTTATTGTGAAAAGTATAAATATAGGATTTATAAAATTTGATTATTTTATAAATCAAAAATGGTGAAATTATAAAGGAATTTAAAGACGTTTTAAAGAATAATATAAATTAATTTATATTAAGAGATTTATAAATGGATATTTATAAATTGAAATATTGACATTATAAAACGAGTTTTTATAAGTGTTTGAATGAAGTGAAAATGAATTTTGTAAATGAATGGAATTTATAAAATTAAAAATGGTGAAGTTATAAATGAAATTTATAAATAGTAAGATTTATAAATTTTATAAAGTTATTAAAAGAATAGTTTTGAATAAATCATTGAATCTTATAAGTTATAAGATTTATAATTATGAAGTTCAAAGGAACGATTTTTCAAACAAATAAATTATAAGTATTTAACTTATAATATGAACCTTTGGTATATAATTGAGTTATGAATTGAATATAGGGTAATAAAGGAATTTATAAACGTTGTTTTATAAATTCGTAAACGACTTATTTTGATAAGTAAATTGTTGAAACCTATTAATGAAGTTATATTCACGTTTTTGACTGTGAATAATCCTTTGAAATAAAATGAATAAAAGGATGAAAATTGTTAACGTAGTATATTCACGTTTTTGAATAGTGAATAATATGTTAAAGAAAATGTTTAGAATGTGATATTTTAAATTGAATTAAAACGATCTAACGATGTTTTAAATGTGTTGAGATTCGAAACCATAGATTTCAACATTCGTTGTTGAAATAGACGTTTTCGAGAAATACAAGGAAATGGTGGACTATAACACTGTTTTTATAGTAAATGATTTCCGAAAGGAAATGTTTTTATAGTATTGGGATTTATATATCTATTTTAATTTCGAATCCCTATACTAGTGATTTTGGGTTGTCGTAACGATGTTTTACGCAACATTCGTTTAGGCCCAAATAAATATGTTTAAGAGAATGATTTCCTTAAAGAATGAAATATACACTTAATCTCGATTTAAGTATATTGAATATTTTCCAAGTGTTGAAAATAAATAGGTTCATGAATTACTTATTAAATAAGTATGGAAATGTTTTCCAATATAAAATGAATATTTTGAGAATTTATCTTTTTGAAGATAAATTGAAATGAATAATTGAAATCGTATATGCATGGATATTTTGGAATGTAAATTCACTATGGAATTTATAAAAGAAAGGGGAAATTGTTTAAAAATAAATATTGGTTTATTTTTGAAGTGTGAAAATTATATATGTTGTAAAGATATTCTGGAAAATAAATAATTTGGAAAATTATTTGGAATCTGGTGATGTTGTGCATATCCATTGATAGTTCAATAACCGACTATCAATATTTACCTTTGAAAAGTATTTGTTGTGATTTGCTGAATTTGAATGCTACACTTATTTTTAAATTATTGCGCTCGTTATTCGGATTACCCATTCCGAATAGTGATACGACGTAATGGATAGCATTGATGACCGGTGTTGAAGACCGGGTATTTGCGAAAGCGATAGGATGACCTATCGATTGTCTCTGCACTGGGTAGCTCCTGGTATAGAGATTCCCTAAGTGATGGGAAATTCGATCGGGATTGTGAATACCCGGATTGCAAGGGCTTCGTAAGAAGTGCCTTCGGTTCTGTTCGAACACAGAACAGACTTGTATGGATTGTATGTCTGACATTACAAATTAAGATATAAAGCCGATTTCTTTCAAATATATTTCTGTTGATGGCGGAGAATTTATTCTCTTAGCTTAACACCCTTCTCTGAGACGTACGAGCTCAGAGGTTATGTAGTTGAAGGTTATCAGCGATATATTCCCAATTTGGTAATGTGACATGCTGAGTGTTGCTGTGAAATGATCATTGTGTTGATTATTTGTGATAGGATCATTTATTTGATCGTCTATCCTGGTGATCATTTCTATGATCATTTGTTGACCCAAAGCATGGCTTTTGTATAAAGTATGTTTTTGTGGACGTGACTTCGTCGAGCCTCACACCTCAGGAATGGTCAAAACAGGAAAGATGCAGCAAGGTTATGAGGGGTAGCGCCCTTTAGGATATGTGCATTTCCTTCTGGAAAAGGGTGGTATCATGGTATGGAGCCCAGATACTTACTCATGTTGAAAACACTTTATGATTGTGTGAATTGATTACGAGCGCTCGGTGAAAGGTCCCAAAGGACCGGGGGATGGCATATTCGGTCAGTTGTTACTCAGTTAGGGGTAACCCGGCCTTGTGTTGGTAGAGATCCGGTTTGGTTCTCGGGGATGTCCATCCAGAGGCATTCTCATGTGGCAATGGGAAGTTCCTTGGCCTGATCATTCGTTGGAAATCAAAAGAAACAATACGATCTTGTACGGTATTAGTTATAGAACCTATCATTCACTTATGGTGGCGCCCCACTGTTTGGATGGTAGCTATAGTAGGCATAGTTCGAAATGTCTATGCTGGCTAAGATTTATATTCTACTTTCGAAATGAATTTTTCTCTACACTATGCACTAGTAATAATATCAAATGTTCTTTTAAATGCGTATCAAGCATCTTTGGCTATCTTAAGGAGAAATCTCCTCCGATTCTGCGTTTGCATTGTGTGTGTGTGCGGGAGGCCTTATGGTAGTCTCATTTTTAAAAGCATTGCGAATTGACCTTAAAATATTCCTTTATTTTGTTTTCAAAGATAAATAAACTGTTTTGAGTTCCCACACCAGTCACATGACTGACTCGGAGTTTATTATTTTCCTTCCTAAACTCTGGGTGCCCACCAATTTCCACACGGGCAGTCAAGAGTTAAGGTTTATCAGGATATTCTGGATATTCTGGAGTTGCTGGAGGCAAGCTGGATGGCATGGCGTATTATTAGTATATAGTATTTCTTTTCCGCTGTTTGATGTTGTATGTTGTTGTACACTCTGATGATATGATGTAATGAAATGTAATAACTGATATAGTTCTTTGTTTAAAGATTATTCATTTATCTATTATATGTTGTTCCGCTGCGAATTGTGAGATTCTGATGTTGTTCTGTTGTTTTCATTCCGTTCTATTTTCTATTTTCTTTTCCCTCTATTTTCTGTCTTTTCCCTCTTCTTCTACCTCTTTCCTTTTCTTAAACATTGAGAATTCGCATTTCTGTTCATCTTGAGTTAATCTATGGAGATTAGTGTATATTCAAGGAGTACGGATTTGCGGGTCTTTACAATACTTGGATCTTAGTACCTCCATTGTGTAGTACTGTAGAGCGATGCCATTGTACTTTGAGAGATAATTTTAGTTTTTGTTTTGGAGTTTTGGGATGTATAAACTCTTTATTTCAGTTTTTGTATAGTTTGTGAACCTGATGCACTCTAATGTTCTTATTTCTGATTCATTTTTTTATATCACTGTCTTGCCTATTTTATATCTATGGTGTTATATTATATTTTGCCTGTGCACTATGACATGTTCTATAGGTTCTATGCTTGGATTTTTATTATTTGACACCCTTAGCTATCGCCCTGCATCGACCGGGTACCTCCACAACACACTATACATGTATATTGAATATCGAAGATGTAGGGTGGTCTTCACATCTGGCCCGAAGCTCCAAAGTTTTTACACTAAAGCACCTCATGTTCTAGCTTGAAGCAAAGTTCCAAGACTTCTACCATTGACATGACTTCATGGTCATTACAGAGTCGATTCGTTCCCGTGACAACCAAATTTCAATCCTTTATATCAACACCAAATCCTTTATGACTTATTTTGGGGCCTCTTTGGACCTTAAACAACGTATCTCGACCACATCTAATTTTGAACATTTTTGATGTCAATTTGCACTAAATGAGAATTTATTTCTAGCTACCTTGTATAACTAACAAACATGTCGAACAATTGATTCAAGCATCATAATACCATCACATATATTCATATATCATATATAGTCGATCAAAACATGATTTAAACATATATATCGAATTAGTTCTAATTTTATGTGAAGATGACAACATAGTTGGTAAAAGGGTGTAAAATGAATTAAAATTCAAATCTATTTTTTAAATTCAATTCTAAGGTGTTATTGAAGTTAGATCTAGGTTTTCAAACATTTAAGCTTTGAAATTCCTATCAAAAATCATATTTTCACAATATCAGTAAGCGTAGAATAGTAAGAGAAGGCACTGGATGCTAAATTACCAAAATTTGAAGCAAATTAAAGGTTGAACTGTAGGTGCATGAATCTCAGTAATTATGCTAATACCTTGCTAATTACTCCTTAATGTTGTTTTAAGCTAATTGAAGAAAGGTGAAAGAATGCCTTTAGGCTAGAGAGGAGATTAATGGAAGACTTTTCTAATTTTTGGCACATGCGTAATAGAGAAGAGGATGTCCCATTAACATGTTAACTAACCTTTTAGCAAAGCAGTACACATGTGAATTTAACCCAACGGTCTTTATGATCATCAAGGTAGAAAGCCCAAAAAGATGGTTACCAAGATTGAAGATCGATTATATTTGAAAATATGGACTATAATCGAATGGATTCAGATGGACATCACTCAAAAATGGCTAAGTATGGAACCAGCACTCTCCCTAGGAAAGGGATTGGATCAAATATTCACTCTACAAAAAGGGATCAGAGTAAAGAGATTGGATTGAATAGGATGCACATAACAGAACTCAATAATAATCTCTCCATAACTTAACACCGACAAGGCGGATTGAAGTGAAACTATAGGAACAATAAGAAGGCACCCTAGGGAGTCTATCTAGGGATCACACATCAAATATAGAAAGTTGAAGGGATCGGCCCTCCTCCATCTATAGGGATCGGCTATAATCAGCTTTCACAATACATTGTAACAAAGATTGGTCAATAACTTAACATCTACAGACCCAATTGACAAGAAACTTGGTGGACAAGTATATCATGGCGTGGAAGACTCACCATATGGATCACACCCAATAAGTAACAAAAATAGGGTTTGGCTCCATCCCTATTTCGAAGAGCGATTTGTCCAAGTTTCTCTGGACCGAGTCGTCTAGGCTTGGAAGTTCTTTGGCCAAATTTCAATCCGATCTGTACACATCTTCTCCTATAAATACAGAAGGCACCAGAAATGGGATATTCTTTATGCTTCATTCCATCTTTTACCTAGGATATACTCTGCCACTTTTATGCTAAGGTTTCACGGATTTGTAATTATAACAGCAGCATAAATGAATGAAAGGAAAATCTTTAAAGTGGACGTAGGCCGAAGTTAACCAAACCACTATAAATCTGTGTCTCTTTTTACTTGCTTTATGTTTTAATTTTACTATTATTCAGTTTATATTCTCTACAGTATATTATCTAAGATCTGCGACTGGCTATTGGTGCTTTCACATAACTAGGTATTGGTAGCCATTTTTTACGCTAATATTTTGGTGCTTTCACTAAGAAAGCTAGCCCCTACAGATATTCGAATTCAGAGTTTGGAAAAGATCTAGAGATTAAATTTGGAGCAATGGTGAGACAATCAATAAGGAGAGTGCTACCAAAAAGGATCCACCATAGAGGAAATCAGGAGGCTTCCTCAAGAGCTGGAGCTAATCAAGCATCTATTTACATCACCATGGATGAAATGGAAACGATGATGGATGTTATGCGGGAAAGGATGTTGAAAAGACAGGAGGAGATGATGTAAGATTTACTTCGACGGATTGGACAAGATGGACTGCAGAACCAAGGGAATAGAATAACAGGAGCCAATCACAACGTAGATCAAGGAGTTAAAGCAGTAGGAATCGCTGGAAATCGGAATCGGGAACATGGAGATGGAGCTATTGGACAAAGGAATAGAACAGAACAGCCGGTGGCAGTCCCCGGCCATCTTAGAGGGATCGTCCCCGATCAATCCAAAGGGTCGGGTTTGGTCGATCGCAATGCTGGAGGACCTACGGTTGATCCCATGGAGCTTGATGCAAATCAAAATTTGAATGCTCGTCCAGAGAAGTATATTCAGGGATTTCCTCGTGGACTTGAGGGGCAGTTTGAAAATGATGATGGAAGACCACCACTAGATGACAATGATAGGTTTACCGAGATGATTGGGCGAGCTATGCATAGAGGATTGGTGAACAGGGATCTGGAGGATGTAAATAAAAGTCCACCCGTAATATTAGGAATTATAGGAATCCAACGGAGTTTAAACAACCAATGCTGGAAGTATATGATGGAAATTCCGACCCAACTATGCATATGATGAGATATATACGGCACATGGAAGTATCAGGGGGTAGAAAGGAAGTCATGTTACTATGCTTTCCCCTATATCTAATGGATTTAGCCGCACCATGGTTCAGAAAGTTGGAGAGAAGTTCTATTAGCGCATGGTCGTAATTCGTTAAAAGATTTATGTGGCAGTTCGGGGATCATATTTCGAGACACAAAAAAGCGACGAGTATAGCAAGACTGAAATAGAAGATTGGTTAGTCTCTAAGGAGTTTTCTAACACGATTTAATACCGCAGTAGCATCGGTGGATCGATCGAATCCATCTATGGTTTTGATGGTAGATGCATTAGAAATTTTCGATGGTAGGGATTTTAAGGATTCGTTAGCGCGGGATCCACATATGGATATTAAGGAGTTTTATCATGAAGCAGATAGGTTCCTGCGGCAGAAAGTTGCATGAGCCGACTAACCGGAGGTGAATGTTGTGCAAAGCGAAGGTCATCAGGATATGAAAATAAGTATGATAAAGGAGAACAGAAACTGGATGATGGATATGATGGGACGAAAAGGCGATGGAAAGTGCGGAAGCCGAAGTTCTCCCCTTACTCGAATTTGACGGAAAGCCTAGAATAGATTTATCTCGATATTAAGGCCCAACTCCCTATCGAGAACTGGCAAGGAGGGATTCTTTGGAGTGGGAGCGTATTTTTGGAAAGTACTGCATGTTCCATGAATTAAACGGACACACCACGGATGAATGCAGGCATTTAAAGGATATGATTAAGGAGCACGTCAGGAATGGAAGACTGCTGCAGTACGCAAGGACTCGGATAATGGAAATGGAACAAGAGCAGCCACAGTCTATGTCGAATGGAAATGGCCCTGGATTGGGGTCACGGATTGTTGTCAACTGATCATGATGGTAAGGGCAAAGTTCATGATTTGGACTCCTGCCATAATAATAGTACTAAACTCTATAATAAGGCGGGTAAGTCCCTTAGACATGTATAGGATTGGGGATGGTTCCTAGGGATGCTATGAGATAATGACGAACCGTCATGCCCGAAGAGGCACCCTTTGGATTTTTTAGTTTTTTGGATTTCTGGATGTACGAACTTTTATTCATTAGGTTATTTATGATCCATGTTACTGCGATGAATAAAACTGGTCGTGATTATTGTCCCGATCGGAGTGACGGGGCATTAACCACAAGGTGCGAGTCCCTTCACCGGGGAGCGACATAATGGACTCACACATGGATTAAGTCCTCGATCTAAGAGTCGAGGCCATAGAATAAAACCCAATAGTAGGTATGCATTATGTCTAGGGAGTAGGCCGCTTCATTGGAGAGCGACATGATCAGCGTACTCAGGTCGTCGAGTATAGATTATGCTCGGCATTTGTTCGGAGAGACCACGATTGGCTAAGGATTTAGGCCAAGACATCACCTAATATTCAAAGAAATTGAACCGGGGTACAGGAAGTAACGCCGCTTCATTAGAGAGTGATATGATTGGCTTACTCGGTTGTCAAGTATGGATTACGCTTGGCAAGGACCAGAGCAACCGCGGATTTGGATATAGGCCCGGAAAGGTTCCGGATTCAGTTAATGACCTGAGAGGTCATAGATTGGACATCAGCTTCAAACAGCTATGGATTGGGACATTGACCCAGAGCGGTCGCGGACTTGATATGGACTTGGAGAGATCCCGAATTTGGCTAACGACTCGAAGAGGTCACGGATTTGAATACCAGCCATGAACGACAATGGATTTGGCTTCGGATGGATATGAATTTGGATAAAATGATCCAGAGAGGTCGTGGATTCAGAATTGGAGATTGACTCGGAATGGTCATGGATTTCACTAACGATTCGAAGTGATCATGGATTTGGATTTGCAATAGATTGGATTCAAATTGGATAATATGGCTATCAATGGATTATGGACTTCATAGTTTGGATTTATGACAATTCAAAACACACTTTTATATCTCAAGGCATGTTTTGGAGGGCAAAGTATTAACCAGCCTTTTAGCATGGTAGTACATAGGCGGATTTAACCCAATGGACTTCATGATCGTCAAGGCAGAAAGTCCGAAGAGATGTTTACCAGGATTGGAGATCGATTATATTTGAAATTATGGTCTAGGTTTAGGTTCAACCTTGGCTTGCTAAAACAATTCAAATGTTTGAAAAATGTTGTAAGACGTGTGACCTTATAAAAAATACTTACAGGCTTAAAACATCTGACATCCTTTCTCTAACATCTGTTTTCAATTCTAGACATCAGAAAAGTATTCAAACATTTAATCGAATAAAATTTGAACTATAAACTCTTCGCTTGGAATTTCTTGAAATCTAGACGTTTAGTTGAATTTTCAAAGGTCTGGTGGAATTTTCAGATGTCTGGTCAAATGTATGGTTGTGTTTGTTCCATTCTTATTTATATTGTTTATCTCGTTGTCTTCTTCGTCAATTTTGAATATAGGTTTAAGGACTTGTTTTCAACCAGATTTTTGTGTATAATTTGTACCTTTGTTAACATGAATTTAACGTGTTAATTTTATGCTTATATACATGTATTTACACTATTTTATTTAAAACTATCATTTTTCCTAATGAAAATTCATTATATATTTCAAATTAAAATTAATTCTAGCTGAAATAAAGGGTGTTTAATTTCTTCATTTATCCAAACCAAAAATTATCATTAAAAAAACTTTAGAGGTTCACTATGAATTTCACTCGTATATTCTCTATTCCTTTATCAATAATCATTCTATTAAAGTAACAACTAGGGTTTTCCTTTATCATCATTCATTTTGATTCATAGATGAAATAGTAATTAAAATTAAATCTACGTTGGAACTGTTATTTAGATTCAACAATTATATTCACCAATCATATATAATCTTAAAGGAACCCAATTACTTATGATCAAAATAAACATTGTAATTAACTCACTCACCTTAAAGAAGTTCCTCTTTTAGTTTGATTTGAATCACTACTTCTATTCCTTTTTTATTCGTTCCCAGGTTTGTAGCTTTTCTCTTTCTTTAATTTGATTCTCTTCTTTATCTTACTATTGTTTTTTACTTAGAAACTTTTGAGGTGATAGAAGAGTTTGTTTAGACAGAGGAATTTCTAAGAGAGAGAAAGAAGAAATGCATGTATAGGTGATGGCTATGGGTTGGAATAAAATTAGTAGAGGCTAAGGTCTAATTTATATCCGAAAACTACAGTTTTCAGACTTAGGCCTAAAATCCATATTTAGAGAAATGTAATTGGTTATATTTTCCATTATTTTTGACCTATTTTATCAAATTTAATAAGTTATATATATTTACTAACCATAAACGACATTCTGGAACAGTTGAATAGGTTATGTAGCTAATTCAAATGTTTGTGAAAATTTATATTTTTATTCTTTAATGAAAAATTATAATTATTCCCTTATTAATATTTTTAATTTGTAATTAAAATTTTTGAGATGTTTCATTTTTAGAGGTCTCATCTATAGGATAGGCTTCATTACCATATTCAGACCCGCCCTTGATAGAAGTTATACTACTATATTCTCCATTGTTGCAAAAGCTTCAATTATCTCTATTCAAAGCTCAGAACTTATATAACTCTGTTTTCCATGTTTCAAGATGACATGCCTTGCCACTTGTGTTTCGCCTTTCAATGCCCTTTTTCCATTACAATTAACGCCGCAATCACCACTACCATTGGGTCTAGGCCTAGTCAAAGTGTTGAAAATATTAAAGCATTGCTCGAGGGTAATGAGCCTAAAGTTGACTTGAAAGAGGAGGAGGATGTCACCATCACCTATACCTCTAGATATGAGCCCGCATGGTATAAAATCTGTAAAGTGCAAAAGGTCATGCTCAAGAAAGTGAAAATGGAGAAGTCGGACATTGCTCCTTCCAAGCAATATACCATTCCTCCTTCTTCTTCTAGGATTGCAATACTATCATCGACTATTGTTGATCTTGCTTCCACCGAAGCACTCAAGAAGAAAAGAAGACATATATCATCTTCACGAATGAACCTTCCCTCTTTGATGAAGAAACTCCCCCAAAAGGCAGCATCACCTATATTATAGAGCTCATAATCAAGCGCAAAAATAAAAAGAAGTGACACATATAGCTTCTACATTTTTTTCCTTTGTTGTATATAGTCCACTATGTTGTGTGGGCATAGGTTCCAAATTTTGTATTCAAAAAGAAAGTAAATAATAAAATATCATTTTTTTAAAAGTATGTTACTTGCTTTTCTGCACTTACTTTCCTGCATTTATTTATCATGCCGACAAATATTCATATATAACTATCGGCAATGTCTTAACTTTATACTACTAGTGCGAACTCATGCTACACATACAGATTACTACTATATTTGTTACAAGTCTAGTTGAGTATATTTTTTATGATTAGCTCAAGTAAAACCATTATCTCCATGATATATTTTACATTTAAATATTCTTAATACATTGAGTAATCAAAATTAATTATCTAGAAAACACATTTGTATGTCATTATGTACGCCCATACAACTACATTTATGCACCATATAAAAGAAGAGTAGAATATTTACACAATATACCTAAACATGATTATGTAAATGTAGACATCAAATTTTAAGTTGCAAGGCTAAAACATTGATTTATCATATCATTGTTAATAAAATAACTCATACATAATGGATTAATTCAAGTAACTATGCCCATATGTAAAAAAAATCACATCATGCATACGCTACCACTGTAAAATAATGGAAAAATCATAACTTAGTCCACATGTGATTAGTAGAGGTAAAAGGAATAATGTCAAACACTCAAAAAATTTGAGCTATAACACATATTACAACAAAATCAAAGATTATAGGAAAGTCCAATAATTATACATAATTTTTCGATTTACTCTTCCCAACATTGTTTCATATTTGACAATTTCACTTACTAAGGAAGCTAATATTTCTAGCCACCAAAATGAAACTATAGTACAATGATTGATATTACAATATGAAGAGTTGAACCATTAAAATATGAACGAACAAATTCAATGGGAAATAACGGCATTGGTCCCAAATCCTTAAATTGGATCACTCTTATTTCTCCTTTACTACTTCCTTATCTTTATTAGTATCAAGTAAACAACGGAAGAATTAGAAAATATGATGACTGGGATCAAGTGAAACTGGTAGAAAGTTATTTAATATTCAAAATATATAAAATTCATCACAATCTTATAGGAAAGTCTATAAAAAAATGTGTATATGTAATGGATTGTGTGTATATCAAATTTTAAGGAATGTCCATGTTTAGCTAAGGTTTAACATGGCTAGAATGTAGATTATAATCTAGAATTTATGTATCTATTCGGAGGTTCAATTTTTGTTAAGATTGTATATGTGAAATAAATTCCATTAATTAAGGTATTATTTGAATTTGTTATTCTTTCTATAAAGCTTTTATTCATTACGTGAATATTATCATGGTATTGTTTAATTTAAATCTAAAATTATAATTAATATTTACTAAAGCAAATAATTATTTCTATAAATTTCGGGTTTCGTAGTTATGCATCATAATTTTTTTAGATAAATGAATGGCACAGTAGTTGAAAGTTAACATTATTCAAGTTCCTAAAGTATTAAACTTGAAAAATCTTAAATGAAAATATCTACAATGATTTTGAAGTGATTGGGTAGGTGTATAGACTATGAAGAATTTAATTTCAAAAGACTAATGAGAAGACCAAGAAAATACGTAAATTATTTGGAAACATAGATGATGTAAATGAAAATATTATGAGAGAATCAAAAGGAGAAGAGTAAGTTATTTTATTTTACAAATATATAATAGATTTGAGTTTAAACGTCACCATGAACACATGAACACATATATGTATAGGTCCTAAAGCATAAAACAAAATCAAATTATATTTTGATACACACACGTATATCTACTATGTAAAAGGTAATTTAAGAAGAAACAAAGTAGATTTTTATAGCATAAATCAAGTTCATTGTACCAACTTGCACACACACACATACACATACACGCACACACACATATATATATATTATCAAGTATTATTCATTTTTTTCCACATACAAAGTTTAATTCTTTTACTTATTTTATTTTGTTTATTTAAAATACTTTGTAAAAGATCAAGTTAAATAAGAATAAAGGAGAAGTAACTCATTTTGACATTAATTACCTTATCGGTCACCATATTAACTGCATTTATTAAAGTTTATCAATTGCATTTATGCCTAATTTAGTTTGATTGACTTTAAATTAGTGACAACTTACACCAAATTAATTTTTTCTAAAATATTAAAGATTATGCTTAATTTTCTCAATTTGTAATCCTATTTTCATTATATAATTTTATAATCATCTAGTAAAAAAGTAATGCAATCAAAACAGAATAAAAATAGAATACAAATCCTTTCCTTTTTTTCTTAGAAGAAATAGGTACTTGTTATTTTGATTCATCTATTGCCTTTAGCTATTTTACCAAATCAATTTCTTTCGACATATTATCCTATGAAAATTAAAAAAATGATATAAAAAAGAAATTGTCAAATGGAGATTCTCGGTTTTAGTGTAAAGTTATTGCTCTTTATATGAATAATACCCTTCTACCATTTCTAAATCTCATACCTTAATGTAAAATTTCATATCTTAAGTTTATATTTAATCAAAGAAAAAGATACTATAATTCCTCCAGAAACATAATTAGAATGTTGAATAGAAGGAAAGAATCTAGTACCCATGTTACTTTGTCAATTTTAGATTTTGATGAAAATTGAGTAATTTAAAATTAAGACCGAGGTAAGTTTTCCTTCATAGTCATCAAATTAATATTTTGGATTTAGGGTTTGGAGATGAAAAGATAAATTTTATGATGTAATAATGTACATGTGATGGAAACTAATAGGAAAGAGAAAGATAAATTATATAAATGAAAAAAATATATGCAAAGCCAACGGGGTTGAATAGCCCCTACCATTTATTTATATCAAAAAGAAACTCTTACAATATAAATATAGAAAAAGCATAAGTAGGGAAGCGTGGAAGGAGAATTAGTGGCAGAACAAGAGGAAAAAATAAAATTAAAACAGAAACTAAAACTACAATGACCACTTGACAAGAGTAGCTTGATCAAATGGGTAAGAAGACAGAGAGATCATATTGTTAATCTTCCTACATATCTCATAATTGATCTACATTATGTTCTTACTTATCAGGTTGAAGATTCTGATGTTCCTCTCCTCTCATATCACAGTGATCAATATTTTGAGCATTATTAACCATTCATATGTCGACTGTTGCTTCCACCTTGTAGCTTTAATATACTCATCCAATCAATTCTGCCATTACTCCGAGCACACCCATAACCACCTTTGTTTTTTATTTTGGATCATATGAAGTGAGTAAATGAACATCTGAAGTATAAGTGATGAACATCTTCAACCGTAGAGGAACATAATTTGCAGGAAGTAGATACAGTAATTCCTCCATAGGCAAGATTTCCTAGAGTGTGCATAGCGTTTCTAAAAACCTTCCATAGCATAAAGTTGTACCTTTCATCTGCATATTTATTCCAGAATCGCTTATGCCATGGAAAGAAACCATGATATAAATTTTTCAAATGAAAATTTATTAATTCTAATAAGTGTTTATAAAGGGATAAAGTGTTGTTTGATTCTTCCCTTATGAAATCTTTTTAATTTAAAAATTGACTCTCCTCTTAGTCAAAATGATTCACCATTTAACAATTCACTATAAATAATTATTGCTTCTTCCGCCAAAAAAGGAATTATTGATTTTTATTAATATTATTTAGTAAAATTACAATTCACTCAACCCATAAATAAAAAGTAGGGGTATGAATCCACGGATAATTTTGAAATCCAACGCCCTAAAAGATAGAGAGAGAAAGAAAAAAATCTTTTTATACAATAATTAAAATGCTTTTGTATAATTAGAATAAGTTATATCAACCACTAAATCATGCTTGTAAGCTTTGTACCTTTTGTGAAACATTGAACATCATAAGTAATCTTGAAATTAAATACCCAGAAAGAAAGAGAAAAAACATTCAACCACCACGAGCAATTAATATACAGTTATGATAAAAAATTAAAAGAAAATAATATAAGATTCAAACTTATGAAATGTTAAGTTAATTTATGTCATAATGTAGAAACATACTAATAAGTAATTATTTTTCAATATTTGTAGGAACAATAAAAGGGCGTCTAAATAGATGTCAAGTAATAAACAACATAAGTAGAGTAAATCCTTTCACCCTGATTATATATTGGATAACTAAATTAGAAGATAATAAAATTAGTTAAATATGGTATAAATTAAAGTTTGGATTAAGTTAAAGAAATATATCTCAATAACGGAAAATGAAGGTAAACGTGAAAGATATGAAATTGAAATATTGGAGAAATGGATTTGAAAAGGTGTAAAAAGGTATGCTTAAAGTAATAAAACGGACATTAATTAAGAAAGTTTAGGAAAATAAAAAGAAGGATGAACAAGAAAAGGTTAAATATACTCACAATATGTAACATAACATATTAGGAAAGAGACAGGAAGATAAAATGAAGTAAGTATGTTACAAAGTGATTAAAATATGGTAATTAATGTAAAGGTAGGAAATACGTAAAATAAAGAGTTTAGTTGCCAAAAAAGATTTTATCTTTCTAACTTATGACAAAAAAAGAAGAAGAGTGGTTAAACATTAGGCGCTTATATTACAGAATGGATGATTAGTATTATAGCAAAAAATACATATATTTGATGGGTAAATATATAATATGTCACACGTTATATTTGGTTGATACAAACAATTATAAAAACCAAAAATTTCATGATTTTTTTAAAAACAAATAGTGTTCTAATGTACTTGAACATGAATATTCTTGTTACCAAATGCAAAGAATTTTCTAAAAAAATGAGATATAATGATTACAAACGAAATGAATAATATCATCAAACAACAGACCAATAAAATCACTTTTGTTAGCAATTTACCTTCTTGCACAACAACCAAAAATCATACTATCGGCTGAATTTCTCTATGTCCTTTAATACATATCAAATGTCCTACCAACTAAATCTCCTAGAGTTATGAGAACTCAAACACCAACTACACATTGTACAACTTTAATGATTCTGACTGCTTATTAGAAAATATGCAAATAATATGAGTATGGATTACACAAACGATATAATAAAGGTGCATAAAATATGCAATTAAGTAAAATTAAAAAGCAATCTTAATGTATCACAAAATTAAAACTTATTCAAAATTATGTAGTTATTTTCTTATTAAAATGAATCTTAATGAAAGTAATTTAACTATAATTAATTCTCTAATTAGTTATTCAAATTACATGAAATTGATAACCATTTATTTTTGTTGCCAGTTGCATGGTAATATGTCACGACCCGAAATCCAGCGTTCAAAAATCGACATCTAATACCTCACTTGTATTCGACCGTCGGAGATTCAAATGTTGAAATCCAGTTCGGCAGAGCTTACAAAAACATTAGATGAATATAAAACAGAGGAAACAAAAGATGATTTCATTTATCACAACATAGATAGAACATTTGATATAATATTTGATTATAACAGTTGAACACCATCAGAGTGATATACACATGATACAATAACAGAATGTTAACATCACAGCGGAACATAACAACAGGGTCTTCAAAAAGTAAGAGCGAGAATCCAAACTAAGCACCTTCTTCCAAACTTCAAAACTTCCAAGAATTCAAACCAAAAGCTTCCAAAAATCCAATAGCTTCCAAAAGACTTCAAGAATCTACTTCTACTATCCAAGCTAGCTCCAAAACACAGATAACCTTCTTCTAGACTGCAAGTGTGGAAATTATAGGCACCCAGAGTTTAGGAAGGGAACAATAAACTCCGAGTCAGTCATAGGAATGGTATGAGTAAACAAAAACAATTGTTTATACAAAAAAATTATAAAATAAAACCGATGTGCTTTTGGAAAATGAAACTACCATAAGACCTCCCGCCACACACAATGCAATCACACAATTGGAGGAGATTTCTTCTTATGATAGTCAAAAATGCTTGGTACGAGAAAACTCTTTTTGATATTATTATTAGTGCATAGTGTAGAAAACATTTCGAAAGTATAATATTAATCTTAGCCAGCATACACGTTTCGTAGTATGCCTACTATAACTACCATGTTTTATGGCAGGTTACCGCCACGCTGCATGGCAGGTTATACAACCAAAACCGTACAGGGCTCGTATTGTTTCTTTGGATTTCCAACAAATGGTCAGGCTAAGGAACTTCCTACACCGAATGGGTACACCTCTGGAGGGATGCTTCGAGAACCTAACCGGAGCTCTGCCAACACAAGGCCAGGTTACCTCTGTAGCTAGGTAACTACTACACGAGTATGCCATCCCCGGGTCGTAACCGACCTTTATTCGGGGCCCCAACAACAATAACAACCAACAACCACATTAGTTAAATATCTAGGCTCCATACCATGATACCACTTTTTATCCAGAAGGAAATGCACATACCCTAAGGGGCGCTACCCCAAATAATCTTGCTGCATCCTTCCTGTTTCGACCATTTCCGGGTTGTGAGGTTCGACAAAGTCTCGTCCACAAAGCTACGCTTTTCACAAAAGCCATGCTTCAATCAATAAATGATTAGCAGCACTCAGCATGCCACACTACTAAATTGGGAGTATATCAATGACAACCATTAACTACATAACCTCTGAGCTCGTACGTCTCAGAGAAAGGAGTTAAGCTAAGAGAATAAATACTCCGCCACCAACAGAAATGTATTTGACAGAAACCAGCTTTATATCTCAAAGTGTAATGTGATACATACAACCATACAAGTCCGTTCTGGGTTCGAACGGAATCAAAGGCACTTCGTGTAAAGGAAGAAGCCCTTACAATCCGGGAATCCACAATCCCGATCGGACTCCCCATCACATATGGAGATCTCTGTACTGGGGCAACTCAGTGCAGAGACAATCGACAGGTAATCGTTTCGTTCCCGAAAATACCCGGTCTTCCCTACCGTCTTCGAATGCACTCCAATTCATCGTATCGTTATTCGGAATGGGTTATATGACACAAAGTCCTCTCCCGGCTTAACCGAATAAGAAGCGCTTATTTTAAAACACGTGGATATATCAATCACAAAAATTCACCATTAAGATTCGATGTGGGTTTCGGATAACCATTTGGAATCCGACTCCCTGTTACATCAAAATTCAAATGTTATTTAAAGGCCAACAGTTTTCACATTCACACAAAAATACATCGCAGATATCACAGTTCAATCCACAGCAGTTCACACATAAGGTATCACAATCACATAAAAGGGGTATTAATCAGTTCAAGGCATTCAAAAATAATCAATCATCTACAAGTAAGATAAATTAATCATGTAATTATAATTAATTAATCACATAATTATTTTCATTAATTATCTTTAATCAATGATTAATTATCCTTAATTATAAATTAATTAGTCCCTAATTACTAATTAATTGATCTTAATCACTTTCATTAATTAAATATTTCTTAATTAATTACATTAATTAATTAATCCTTAATTATATATTAATTAACCTTAAATTAATAATAAATTAACCTTTAGTTAATTATTCTTTAATTATTAAATAATTATAAATCATTTATCTTAATTAATCATTATTATTAAAATTAATGAACCTCGTAATTAACATCATTAACACATAAATGAATTCAAGAGATTAAGGTTAATTGAAACATTATTCCATTTTAATTAGCTTTTTAATTACATTATTTATTTGAAATAAATTAAGAATTAATTTACAATTAATGATCACATAATTATTAAATTAAGCTTAATTACTTTTAAAATTAACTTACTTAAACCTTTATTTATTCAAACTTTAAATCAAAATAATCATTTAAAACCATGGGTTTAAATGTTTTTAAAATTTAAATTTATTTTTAAAATGAAAACTGTTTTACTCTCAAACTCGAGACCTCCTCGAGTATCACCCGAGATGCATGCATGTTTACTTCGAGTCTTCCCCAAGTGCTTCCCCAAATTTTCTTTTTAGAACTTAGAATTTTGTTTAAGTTTTTAATACCCGATACATACTTGAAAATACATAAACTAAAACTCGAGCCAGTGCACGAATCCCCCGAGACCGACTTCGAGTGCAACCCTTCTTCCCCAAAACTTGTCCTTGCTAACACCACCATGACAATGTGCACATGCACAGGTGTTTCGACCATCTCCGGTCGACTTCGCCGACTTCAACACGTCAACGACCATCCACCCAAACACTCTGATCACCTAGATCAATGAAACGACGTCGAACTCATAATCGTGCCACTCGATATCACCAGGAACTAAATTCTATCGCCCATAACTGCCTCACTCTATAACCTCAGGCCATAGGAGGCCACACGATCCTGGCCCAAGCTTCTTGGATAACCCATGAGTCATTTCTTCCATGTCCGGCTTCGTCCGATTCGATGTCAATGGCGATATTGCCTTGAAACCAAGACCTACAAAAAAACTGGGTTAAAACCCTAAAACTTCACCGTGCCGATGCCACTCTAGCCTATCTCCTAACCTAATATTTTTCTGATGATCTCTGACATCCCAGCAAGCTACGGCTTCTCCCTCGAGAACCAATGCCTCACTAATCGCCATAATTTAGAGAAAATGGCGATTCCGTTCATCTTACGATTCCTTGCTCATAAACGAACTAAAAATCTGGATTCGTCCTTTAAAATTCATGATTTAAGGAGACGAACATGATTATGTAATCAAAACTCATGTTTCAATCAACTAAGTTTTGAATAAATTTTGACACTACTATGTTTTAATGCTTTCTAGTAAACCCATTTACTTTTATCACTTAAATATATTTTTAGAATGGAGATCTTGCCAATCCTAACATGTTTCATTTAAACATCAGAGTCTATAGATGATCGGAGAGTGAGGTTTTGATTTTTCAAATAGGTTTAAAACCTGTAATGCTTAGAACAGAGACATATATCTATTCTGGGACATGCACAACTATATCTACACATACATATATAGATTCATACACATGCCAGCAAATTTTCAGCCTTACTGTAAGCATGAACTCAAACAACAATTCAAATTCCATAGTTTCAAAAGGTTTACTCACCTGTAGTTTGAAACAGAAAGCTTTTTGTAACCTAGAAGTTGATTCAATTTGAAAATCTAAGTTGTGTTTATTTGATCTGGGCTTGATCTTGAAAATCTTTGATTTGCTGAGTTGAATTACTCTTTGCTTGATTTTTGAACCTGATTCAGTTTTGAAATGGAATTAGGCTTCAGATTTTTAAAATCTGAACGATATTTGAATTCATTTTGCTTTGTTTTTTATTCTTGATTTACTGGAAACTAGGTATTTAAGATGGTTTTTTGATTTACTTTGATGTTTTTTAGTTGATTTCCTTTTATCTTTGTTCTGGTTTAAAAAATTTAATGGCTTTGAAAAATAAAGATAAAGAAATAAGAAAGAGAGAGTGGTTTATATATCTTTTCCTATTATCTTTAAAAATAAAACAAAATAAAAATAAGAAAAATAAAAATAAGAAAAATAAAAATAAGAAAAATAAAAATAAGAAATTTGACACTTGTTAATTTTTTTCATGATAACGATTACATTAATTTTCTTTCTTCATGAATTACACTTGTTAATTTATGTGCTAAAAGCTTAACACTTGTCTTTTTCCCTTTTTATATAAATTTAAATTATATCTTATAAATAGATTTTTTATTTATATATATACACATGACCTTCAAAGAAAATAATTTTGAAACTCATATATATATTAATAAACAATCACATGTATTATTTTGCAAATCTAAATTATTTTACTAAGATATTTGCTTTTAAATTCAAAATCAAAATCAAATTCAAATCTATATATATATATATATATATATTAAATTCAAATAATTTTAAAACATTTATTATTTTTGAATTTCAAACTCAATGCATATTACAATCTTATTCATATATACTAATCAATACTTATCTAATTTGTTTTTGAAAATTTTCAAATAAATTCTAATTCAGTCCTAAAATTTAATTCAAAAATATATATAAATTTCTAATTTTAAATTTAAATAAAATTGGGATGTTACAGATTCCTCTGAAACGACCCGACTTTCTTACCATAGAAAATCGCTTCATTTTTAAGAAAGAAAGGGATAGAAAAGACAAAAGAAAGAAGAGAAGAAGAAAACAACATCAGAATCTAAATAGCGGAATGAATAAATTATATTAATAACATAAACATTACATAGTTTACAACTATTATCATAGTTACACAGATATACATCACCTACTAGACAGTTATAAACACCTGTCTAGTTATACAACTCAATACAGTACAAGAAACAACTCAGAGAAATCTACACAGCGGAAAACTATATATATATATATATATATATATACACACACACACGCAGAAGCCTCCTGCTCCATTGCTCCTTCACAATTCGTCAAAGCTAACCTGAATCCCTTGGCTATTCGTAAAAATTTGAGTACCCTAGAGTTTAAGAAAACAGAAGATAAACTCCGGGTCAGACATGGGTCTGGTGTGAGTAACAGGTTAAGGTTGCTTAACTTTCAAAAAAACTTTGAAAACAAAGGTATCACGTAAGACTTCTCACACATAAACATGGAAATGTTTTTACCTTACGCTAACCAAAACATTTGATAGGAAATACGATGATATTATAATAGGTCTAGGGTTTTCAAATAAATATGAAATAGCTGAAATCGTTACATGATTAAATTCCAGCTACTAGCCACAAAAGTGGGTAATACAATCAAAACCGTTGGCACTTATTGGATTTTGGATTCCATACAATGGCAGGGCTATTGGGGTACCGCCCATCACAATACGTGGCCTAGGTCAACGTACCGAGGAGTACGCCCGCTCCCCTGCAACACAAGGCCGGACCCATTCCTTACTGAACAGTTCCGAACAAGACAACCCCACGGTTGTAGCTAGCAACCGCCCACACAGCCGAATATAAAGGGACCTCTAGACAGGGGTAAATCTCACTCTCAAGTGGGGGCTACCCATGAAGCCTTGCTGCACCTCCCCTGTTATAGCCATTCCCGGTCGATGGGGCTTGGCTACGATTACCTTTAGTGAACACATCACTTAGAATGCTCATCGTCCACCTGACGATGTTCTGAAAACATTTGATCCATACAAGTTCGTTCCGGGTTCGAACGAAACCGAAGGCACCATCTCATTGCACTCATTATTGGAATCACCCTCAGAGTCAACGACCATAGCCCTTGCACTCTAAATCACTATCTCGAACCTATAAGAACTAGTCTGTCCACTCATTACCGAATCACCCACAGAGTTATACTGACGTACAGTCCTTACACCTCGAGTCTCCACAAAGATCCACTTTGATTTACGACCTAACGTTTAATTGGAATCAATGTGGTTTTCGGATATCCAAATACGAAAACCCGATCCTGGTCTCATCGAAATCCAAAACGTGTCTTTTAGGTCCAAGTTGTTTTAAAATTTAAAACAATTCAATACTGTATCTATACACACACAGATAGATAACTCACAAATCACAACTGATAATCTACATTATCAAATAACAGGAAATCTACATTATCAATATCAAAATAGATAATCCATATATCACCATCACAATAGATAATCTATGTTATCATCACAATGCAACCAAGCATTCATATCACACAACCATACTTATCTCATTATTGAGATCACGATGCATCCAAGACAATCAATGTCATCCATTCATACATAAGCAATGATTTATTTTATCACATTATAATTAATTTAAAATGAATTAAGTTAACTATCTCTATCTCTAATTAATTTAAAGTGAATTAAATTAATTACTTCATCTTTAATTAATTTAAAATAAATTAAATTACTTACTTCATCAATATATATCTTGCTTACTCAACCATTTAATTGATTACAATCAATTAATCATTCATTATTAATCACCTTAATTAATTACTCTTGATTAATTATCCTTAATTACATTCATGTAATTATCCTTAATTAATTTCACAAATTAATTATCCTCAACCAAACAGTGATTAACATTTAATTACTTCAATTAATTAATTAACGATAATTAATTACCTTATTACTTAATTAATTACATTAATTAATTACCTTTAATTACTTATTATTGATTAATTAATCATAATTAATCAACTTTAATTACATCATTAATTATAATAATTAATGGCCTTTATTATATTTAAATAAATTATCTTCCTAAATTAATTACCTTGAGTAATTAACTCATAATTATTAATCTTCACAGACTAATTACATTTAGTAATTAACTAGCTTAATTACTATATTAAAACAAATTAATTATCCTTTAATTAATTTCTTAATTAATCCCTTGATTAGTTACTAAATAATTAATCCAAATTACCTCATTCTTAAACATCTCCACTTAATTACAACTTGTAATTATTAATCAATTACTTAACTAAGTAATTTCCAAATCATTAATTACATACAGTAATTATCTTTAAAATCCAAGTGTTTAAAATTAATTAAACTTAATTAATAAATTAAATAACCACATTTAACTTAATTAATTACCTTAAGTAATTAATTTCTTAATTACTTCATTAAGTAATTATACTCAAACCATTCACAAATGATTATTATTAAATCAATTAATCTAATTAATTATTAAAAATTAACCATATTAATTAATTATTAAATAATCCTGGTTAATGACCATCATTATCCATTCTCTAATTATTTTTATTAAGTAATTAACTTAGATTAATTACAAATTTAATTATCTTTAATTATCCATTAATTAAAGTTTAATTATTTAATTAATTAACCTTGATTTAAAACTTAATTCATTAATCATTAATTTAAAAATCTAATAAATGATCTTAATTATACATTGATTAATCATTAACAAATATTCATTAATTACAAATCATTAATTAATTAGATTAATTAACCATTCCTTAATTACTCCATTAATTAATAAATTTTCAAAACATTAATCTTAATTAATGCAAGATAAAACATAACTTAATTATGGTTAAAAACAATTTATTTGAAACAAAGTACTTTTGAACTACTTTTAAATTTCATTTTAAATACATGATTTAAAATAAGAATATTTTAAACTTATCAAAGTTTAAACAATTTAAAACTTTTTAAATTGCAAGTCAAACAAGTGTTTGTCTTAGAATTTAAATTTCATAAAAATTTTGAAAACAAAAACTCATTTCAAAGTTTCACTAACTTCAATTTATATTTAGTTTAAAACTTCAAATTTAAACCTTCTTTTAAATTTAAAAACTGAAGTTCATATTTAAATTTCCAGGTTTTAAACTTCATTTAAACTTGCTCCTATTCTAACAAAAACTTCATTTTAAAAAGTTCAAACTATTCTTAATCAAAATAAAATAGTTAATTAAGTTAAATTTTTAAAACTTTATTTTTATTTTAAAACTGAAATTTTAAATTTGAACTTAAATTCAAACTTAAATTTGAATTTGATTTAAACTTTCCTTAACAATAAAACTACAGATTTTAAAAAAAATTAAACCCAGTTTTAAACAGGTTTCTGAAAAACCTATAAAAAACAGAGGACAAACCCGAGAATCAACAAAACTGCTTCGGGTTTCCTACCAAACTCCTTCGAGTCACCCACCCATCCACTTCAAGCGAAACCAATCACTTCCCCTGCAACAAAAAAAACCCCAAACACTTCACCAGTAACTCATCGTCGTGCATATGCACGGTGACTCCAACCATCATTAGTCGCCATGGATGATCGCTACACATCAGAATCCCACCTTTCAACACATCACGAACATCCAAAACAAGCTACCACCCACGAAATCAAATTCAACCACCCATTCAAAACCTGGAACAGAAAATCAGGTTTTCTGTCAAAACCTGTCAACGGCGATCTTACGCCGCTCCGACCACCAGAGGTCCACCCACTTCGGCCTCAAACTCTTCTACACACCAACTACCCATTCCCCAATTATCATAGCACTCGATCAACTACCTAGATCAAAATGACCCATTCTTAAAACCCATCAAAACTAGGGTTTAACCATTAAAATTCAAACTGCATCCACTCTAATAAATTTTAAATCCATCCATGATTTTTCTGAGCATCTCCTATACCTTCTTCATCACTTAGAAGAATCCCAAGACTTCTCAATCCATGAATCAACAGAGTTTGCTAAGGATTCAATGTCAATTCGAAACAAAATTGCAACTTAAACTTATACCTAAAATTCCCAATTCTGGATTTAAAAATCATGTTCTAGTTAGTGTTTTTGATTTATACTACTGAATTACTAAACTAACTTGTTTAGGTTTGGTAAAGATTTACATGCATAATGTTTCCTGGGTTTATAGAAGCAATATCCTATAATTTAACTTACTTTAAAAAAAAATTAAATATTAACTTAAGAAAAATAAATCAACTTTACTTTAAAAATTTCATCATTTCAGAAGCTAAGTAAAAAGATGAGTGTTTTAGAGGATGTTTTGCCAGACAAATCAATAAAACAGAACAGTATTAAGTAAACACATGCACATATTTCATCTTCATATCAGATTTTCAAAAATACACAAACAACACTATTTCAATTCAGTAAAACCATGCAACCTATTTTAAAATTTAGGATTTTAAGTTACTCACCTTTAATTTAAAAGATGCAGAGCTCTGTTACCCTTTGAATTTTGCAGAAAAATGCAGGCAGGATTTTTGTTTTAAAATCTGAGTTGCAATTATGTTGAAATTGAAATGCTCATGTTTCCTGACTAAAATACTTGCATGTAGATGCCCTTTTGAACAGTTTCAAATCTGAAGTTGTGCAGAGAGAAGATGCAAGCTTGATCATTTCTAGGTAAATAGAATGCAGGCCCTTTCTTTTGATTTTTAGAAAGTTGAATATGCAGATTTTCTGGATTTTGAGGAATTTATGTATGCAGATTTTTATTGATATGAAGGATTTGAATATGCAAGCTTTGATTATTAATATGAAGATGAGTTTTGATCTTTTCTTTTTGAATGAGGAAATGAAAAAAAAACAAATATGAATGAAGATGCAAGCTTATATGAATGAATTTTCAGATTTAATAAAATAAAAGAAAAATTAAAACAAAAATTTACACTTGTACTATTTTCTACATTTGTCAATTGTTATGATAATCTTTGAATACTTGTTAAAAGAATGTTTAAAAATGCAACACTTGTCTCTTTAAAAGTGATTAGTATTAAATTTACAAATTAATGTGTGTGTTAATGTATGTATTAAGCCAAATTAAATTTGTTAATTAATATTTGAATATGTGTATAAATTTATAAAAGAAATAAAAACAAACCATGTTTATAAATAAACTATACATATAAAAATTAAAACAATTAAAATCTATACTTTGGAATTTTAAAGTCAAATCAAATTCAAAATCAATTATTTTATAATCAAGTTATGATTACAAATTTAATTTGAAGTAACAATTGCAAATTTTATTCAAAATCTATTTATAAAACAATACACTATTTGTTTTTATAAATATCTTATTATTAAATTAAAATCATTTTAAAAGAAATTATATATATTTATCAATAAAATATCTATTTTATTAAGCCATAAAACTTTTTTGTTAATTCATTCTAAATTTAAAACTCAAGCCAATTTAATTTAAACATTTAGTATTTTACTTATCAATTTAAAATCATATATTTACTTCTGAAATAGTTTTAAAAACTCAATGTTAATTTAAATCAAAATTTCCAAATTAAAATGTATATATTAGAATTTTAAAACATGATTCACTTATTAAATTTAAACCAAGATTTATTAATTTAACTTTGAAAAGCTAATATTAAATAAAAACAAATTTTCCAAATTACTACAAATATTAAAATTAGAAAGATATGCTTTACTTATTAAAATTAAAACAATGCTAATCTATTTAAAATATAAACCATATATTTATATTATAAATAGAAATCAATTTATTATTTTTAAAAGATGAAATAACCAATTAAATATTTATTGAAGATGATTATTAATCAATCTGAATTATTAATAACAAAAATATCAATATCAATCTAATTTTTGATACAGATTATTAAATTCATATTGTTAAAAATTCCAGGATATTACATCCCCCCTTAAGAAAATTTCAACCTCGAAATTTGAGAGAGAGAGATAGAGACAAACAAAGAATATATTAACACAGAAAAAGATAGAGAAATGGCTTAACAGATTAAGCCGAAATATCCACTCTGCAATTGGGATAGGACTTCCGCATGCTATCCTTTGTTTCCCAAGTATAGTCATTTGGATCACCACTACATTGTACTTTAACCAGTTTCACAACTTTATTCCTCGGCTGCTTTTCATCTCGATAAATTATCTGCCAGATTTGGTGTGTTCTCCAAATCCTGCTGACGGCCTCTTCAATGATATAGTCTGGATCGTGCACATATTTTCGAAGATGTGAAACATGAAACACATTGTGTATGCTAGATATCCAGTTAGGTAACTGCACTCGATATGCCAAAGGACCGATCCTCTCTAGTATAGGGAAAGGACCAATATATCGTGGTGCCAACTTACTAGTCTTCCCAAACCTCAACACTCCATGCGTTGGAGACACCTTTAGGAAAACAGAATCTCCAACTTGGAATTCTAAAGATCTTCTCCTGCGGTCGTAATAACTTTTCTGATGACTTTGAGCAGTTATCAACTTCTTCTGAATAAAATCAACTTTCTCAGTGGCTTCCTTTATCATATCTGGTCCAAGAACGAGTCTATCACCTGACTCAATCCAACACGCAAGTGATCGACACGGACGACCATATAGAGCTTCGAAAGGAGCCATTTCAATACTGCCCTGATAGCTATTATTATATGAGAATTCAACCAGATGCAAATGGTCCTCCCTTGAACTGCCAAAGTCAAGAATACAAGCGCGCAGAAGGACTTCTAAGATTTGATTAATCCTTTACGTTTTCCCATCAGACTGCAGATGATAAGCAGTGCTGAAGTTCAATTTTGTTCCGAGTGCGGCTTGAAATGCCTCCCAAAATCTGCTAGTGAAGATCGGGTCACGATCACTCACTATATTTCTTGGTATCCCATGGAGATGAACGATCTCTTTTACATATAGCTCTGCCAAACTTTCCACTGTTAGGGTAGATTTTACCGGGATAAAGTGTGCAGTCTTGGTCAGACGATCCACGATAACCTAAATCACTTCATTCCCCTTTCAAGTGCGTGGCAACCCGTCTATGAAATCCATAGATACTTGATCACATTTCCACTTAGGCACCTCCAATGGTTGGAGTAAGCCTGCCATCTTTTTCTGATCACTTTTGATTTGCTGACAAGTTGCACAACGACTGAAATAAATAGACATATCTCTTTTCATTGTTTTCCGCCAGAAAGTTCTTTTGATATCTCGATACATCTTGTTAATCCCTGAATGGTTACCAAGCTTGGACTTGTGACACTCGTCCAAAATTTCATGTTTCAGATCAGGGATATTTGGAACACACATCCTGCCTTTCAGTCTTATAATTCCATTATTATCGATTCCAAAACTAGAATCTTCACCTTGACATATTTTTTATAAATTCCTCGAAGAAACTCATCTTCTTTCTGCTCACTAGTGATCTTCTCAAGAAGAGTAGGAGTGACAACCAGATATGCGAGAATAGCATGCCTTCTACTCAAAGCATCGGCTACTACTTTGGCTTTCCGGGTGTATGCTGAATATCAAGGTCGTATGACGCTACAAATTCCAACCAACGTTGTTGCCTCAGATTTAAATCTTTCTGGGTGAAGAGATATTTCAAATATTTATGGTCGGTGAATAACTCAAAATTTTCACCTAATACAAGAAGGATTTATTAAGTATACTTATTAAGTTAAGTTAAATTTTTAAATCTTCTTAGGAAAGCTGAAAAAGATTCATACCCAAAAGATAGTGACGCCAGATTTTTAAAGCAAAAATAACTGCCAGAAGTTCGAGATCGTGGGTTGGGTAGTTTTTCTCATGTGGATGCAATTGCCTACTCACATAGGCAATCACTCTGCCATTTTGCATTAGCATAACACCCACACCATCACCACATGCGTTTGTATAAATAGATAAAACTTGATTCCCGTTAATAATAGCAAGAACGGGAGCAGTAGTAAATCTCCTCTTCAACTCCTGGAACGCTTCATCACATTTCGGAGTCCAATTGAATTTAGCATTCTTCACTGTCAGCTTAGTCAACAGACTGGCCAACATGGAGAAATCCAGACAAATTTCCGGTAATATCCCGCTAAACCCAGAAAACTTCAAACTTCTTTCGGAGTAGTGGGTTGCTTCCAGTCTAGAATAGAGGAAACCTTGCCCGGGTCAACAGAGATCCCCTCTTCGTTAACAATATGACCGAGAAATCTAACTTCCTTGACCCAAAAATGAGACTTAGAAAATTTAGCGAATAAAATATTCCTCCTTAATATTTCTAAAACAATTCTCAAGTGTTCAGCGTGCTCCTCTTCTGTTTTGGAGTAGATCAAAATATCGTCAATGAATACAAGTACAAATATATTCAACACTTCTCGAAATACATGGGTCATTAAGTCTACGAAATATGCGGGAGCATTGGTTAGTCTGAAAGGCATGACTAACCATTCGTAGAATGTGTCAGGACCCCTGAAAGCAGTTAAGTGAATACAGTCTTCAGCAACTCGCAGCTGATAGAATCCCTGGGCTAGATCCATTTTTGAAAAGAATCGAGCTCCATGTAGTTGATCGAACAAATCGTCGATTCTAGGCAAAGGGAATTTGTTTTTGAGAGTTATTTTATTGAGATCGTGGTAGTCTATGCACAATCTCAAGGATCCGTCAGACTTGGCCACAAACACCATAGCTGAACCCCAATCGAAATCATTAGGATGTATTAATCCTTTCTCTAGAAAATCTTGGGTTTGCTTGACTAGTTCTATCCTTTCCCTTGGTGCCATCCTGCGGCTTGCATGAACAACAAGACGAGAATTAGGAACTAAGTCAATTATGAATTCAATTTCTCTGTGTGGATGTAAAGGTTCAACCTCTTCGAATATGTCGAGAAATTCCCAAACAATAGGTATAGGCTCCAGACTAGGTTCAGGATACTCCAAAGTATACATCAACTTATCTCTTTTTGGACTTGGGTGTTCACAAGAAATCACTATGAAATTCCCATGTCATGTTTTGACTGAAATCATTCGATTATTACGATCTAATTTGGATTTGTTTTTCGTTAGCCAGTCCATTTCAAGTAAGATTCCAAATTCATTAAAATCGAGGACAAAGAGACTGATAGGAAATTGATGACAAGAATGCGAGATAGGAACGTCTCTATATCGTAGACAAAGGTTCACAGGGTTACCAACTGGAGCAAATGGGTTCGTCGACAAATTTGGTTGCAATTTTTAATTCATTTTTGTTTTGTTGGGAGATAAAGCTATGTGTGGCTCTAGTATCGAACAAAACTCTAACAACTCTATATAAATGAGAAAGTTACCTTCTAAAACTCCTTTTCCTTTACCTCCTTTGAAGTTGAGGGGTCATCTTTTATCGCGTACTCCTTCGCTACTTGTGCTTGCTTCCTTTTCGGCCAATCTTTAAGTTCGTGACCTGGCTTGTGACAGTAATAGCATTCCTTGGTTCTCTGACTTGTCTTCACAGGTTGATCTTTTTTCACTTGTTTCTTTGGCTTCTTCCAACTGTTTGAATAATGACCTTTCTTCCGACAATTGTAACAAGTAATATCCATTGTCTGGTTTTCCTGATTGTTCTTCTTCTCATTACCTTGATACGATTTTTTCCACCGAACTTCCTTTTCATCCAATTCGGATTGTTTGCACTTCCTTTCTCCTCTGAACTTCCTGCTTATCCAGGGTAGCGTATCTATAACCTATATCGATCAAATCACAAAAAAGATTCCTTTACGTGGGCTGGCATTCTCTCATGGAATTTCTTATTCATTCCCCAAATAAACCTTTCATTCTTCTTCAAGGGCGTATTTACTAGCTCCGGACCAAACCGAGATAACTCGTTGAATTTGTTCAAATATTCTTCAAATGATAAACTTCCCTGCTTCAAATCCGTGGACTCCTGATACATTCTGGAGATACCAGCAAACAGCATGTATAGCTGCTCAAACACTTCTTTGAATCGATTCCAAGTGAACTCATCTTCCAGCTCATATGCTGTAATAGTCTCCCACCAGGCTAGAGCTTCTCCTTGGAGTGGCCAAGAAGCTATCAATCGCATTTGATCGTCTTCCAACTTCAATCCTTTGAAAATTCTTTCACACGATCGAATTCAAGCTTGTGCTTCGATAATAGACTCCTTGCCAGTGAACGGGTTTCCACCAAGCCTTGAAAAACTTCGATATAAATCAGCCAGATTCGGCTGAGGTTGAATAGGAATAGCTCTATTGCTATACAGACTTGACCAGTTGCAGTGGTATTTCCCCGTCCCCTACCTCATCCTCTTCTAGTGCTCATTCTCACTATCTGTAAATAGTAAGAAAACTTGATTTAGACCATATGGACGAGATATCTTAGTGATATACTCATTCTAGTGTATTTCTAACCCTATCTCTAATGAGTCACCTAATGTGCTATACTCCATAGCTAAAGTTCTAACTCAACCTTTAGCTCTAATACCACTTGTCAAGACCCGAAATCCCGCGTTCAAAAATCGACATCAAATACTCACTTGTATTCGATTGTTGGAGATTCAAACGTTGAACTCCAGTTTGGTGAAGCTTATAACAACATTAGATGAATATAAAACAGTGGAAACAAAAGATGATTTCATTTATCACAACACAGATACAACATTTGATATAATATTTGATTACAACAGTTGAACACCATCAGAGTGATATACACATGATACGATAACAGAATGATAACACCAGAACGGAACAATAACAACATGATCTTCAAAAAGAAAGAGCGAGAATCCAAACTAAGCACCTTCTTCCAAACTTCAGAGCTTCTAAGACTTCAAACCAAAAGCTTCCAAAAATCCGATAGCTTCCAAAAGACTTCAAGAATCTACTTTTACTATCCAAGCTAGCTCCAAAACACTGATAACCTGCTTCTAGGTTGCCCGTGTGGAAATTATGGGCACCCAGAGTTTAGGAAGGGAACAATAAACTCTGGGTCAGTCATGTGACTGGTATGAGTAAACAAAAACCGTTCTTTATACAAAAACAATTTATAAAAGAAAACCGATATGCTTTTGGAAAATGAAACTACCATAAGATCTCCCGCCACACACACAATGCAATCGCACAATTGGAGGAGATTTCTTCTTATGATAGTCAAATATGCTTGATACGAGAAAACTCTTTTTGATATTATTATTAGTGCATAGTGTAGAAAACATTTCGAAAGTATAATATTAATCTTAGCCAGCATACACATTTCGTAGTATGCCTACTATAACTACCATGTTTTATGGCAAGTTACCACCATGCTGCATGGCAGGTTATACAACTAAAACTGTACTTGGCTCGTATTGTTTCTTTGAATTTCCAACAAATGGTCAGGCTAAGGAACTTCCTACACTGAATGGGTACACCTCTGGAGGGATGCCTCGAGAGTCTAATTGGATCTCTGCCAACACACGGTCAGGTTACCTCTGTAACCAGGTAACTACGCCACGAGTATGCTATCCCCCGGTCATAACTGACCTTTATCCGGGGCCCCAACAAAAATAACAACCAACAACCACATAAGTTAAATATCTGGGCTCCATACCATGATACCACTTTTTATCCAGAAGGAAATGCACATACCCTAAGGGGCGATACTACCAAAAACCTTGCTACATCCTTCCTATTTCGACCATTTTCGAGTTGTGAGGTTTAACGAAGTCTCGTCCACAAAGCTACGCATTTACAAAAGCCATGCTTTGATCAATGAACGATCAACTACACTCAGCATGCCACACTACCAAATTGGGAGTATATCATTGATAAGCATCAACTACATATCCTCTGAGCTCGTACGTCTCAGAGAAGGGTGTTAAGCTAAGAGAGTAAATTCTCCACCACCAACAGAAATGTATGTGAAAGAAATCAACTTTATATCTCAAAGTGTAATGTCAAACATACAACCATACAAGTCTGTTCCAGGTTCGAACGGAACCGAAGGCACTTCGTCCAATAAAGGAAGAAGCCCTTGTAATTCGGGAATGCACAATCCCGATCGGACTCCCCATCACATATGAAGATCTCTATACTGGAGTAACTCAATGCAGAGACAACCGACAGGTGATCCTTTCGTTCTCGAAAATTACCGGTCTTCACCACCGTCTTCAAATGCAATCCAATTCATCGTCTCATTATTCGAAATGGGTTATATAACACAATTTCCTCTCTTGGCTTAACCGAATAAGAAGCGCTTATTTTAAAACACGTGGATATATCAATCACAAAGATTCACCATTAGATTCGATGTAGGTTTCAAATAACCATCTGGAATCCGACTCCCTATCGCATCGAAATTCAAATGCCGTTTAAAGGCTAACAGTTTTCACATTCACACAAAAATGCATCGCAGATATCACAGTTCAATTCACAACAGTTCACATCACAAAGTATCACAATCACACAACAGGGGTATTAATCAATTCAAGGATTTAAAAATAATCAATCATCTATAAGTAAGATGAATTAATCATGTAATTATAATTAATTAATCACATAATTATTTTCATTAATTATCTTTAATCAATGATTAATTATCCTTGTTGTAAATTAATTAGTCCTTAATTACTAATTAATTAAATATTTCTTAATTACTTTCATTAATTAAATATTTCTTAATTAATTACATTAATTAATTAATCCTTAATTATAAATTAATTAACCTTAAATTAATTATAAATTAACCTTTAATTAATTATTCTTTAATTATTAAATAATTATAAATCATTTATCTCAATTAATCATTATTATTAAAATTAATAAACCATATAATTAACATCATTAACACATAAAATAATTCAAGCGATTAAGGTTAATTAAAACATCATTTCATCTTAATTAGCCTTTTAATTACATTATTTATTTGAAATAAATTAAGAATTGATTTATAATTAATGATCACATAATTATTAAATTAAGCTTAATTACTTTTAATAATAACTTACTTAAACCTTATTTATTCAAACTTTAAATCAAAATAATAATTTAAAACAACGGGTTTGAAATGTTTTTAAGATTTAAATTTGGTTTTAAAAATAAAAACTGTTTTTATCTCAAACTCTTGACCTCCATGAGTATCACCCGAGACAGATGCATGTTTACTTCGAGTCTTACCCGAGTGCTTCCCCAAATTTTCTTTTTAAAACTAAGAATTTTGTTTAAGTTTTAATACCCGATACATACCTGAAAATACACGAACTAAAACTCGAGCCAGCGCATGAATCCCTCAAGATCGACTTCGAGTGCAACCCTTCTTCCCAAAAACTTGTCCTTACTGACACCACCATGACACTGTGCACATACAAAGGTGTTCCGACCATCTTCGGTCGACTTCAACACGTCAACGACCATCCACCCAAACCCTCTGATCACCCAGATCAACGAAACAACGTCGAACTCGTAATCGAGCCACTCGATATCACCTGGAACTAAATTCGATTGCCCATAACTGCCTCACTCTATCACCTCAGGCCATCGGAGGCCAGGCGATCCTAGCCCAAGCTTCTTTAATAACCCATGAGTCATTTCCCCTACGTCCGGCTTTGTCCGATTCGACGTCGACGACAATATTGCCTTAAAACCAAGACCGACAAAAAACTGGGTTAAAACCCTAAAACTTCACCGTGCCGACGCCACCGTAGGCTATCACCTCAATATTTTTTGATGATCTCCAACTTCCCAGCAAGATATGACTTCGACCTCAAGAACCAATGCCTCACCGATCGCCGGAATTTTGTGAAAATGGCGACTCCATTCATCTTACGATTCCTCGCTCGTAAACAAACTAAAAAACTAGATTCTTTCTTTAAAATTCATATTTTAAGGAGACAGACATGATTATGTAATCAAAACTCATATTTCAATCAACTAAATTTTGAACAAATTTTGACTCCACTGTGTTTTAATGCTTTCTAGTAAACCCATTTACTTTTAATACTTAAATATATTTTTAGAATGGAGATCTTGCCAATCCTAACATGTTTCATTTAAACATCAGAGTCTATAGATGATCAGAGAGTGAGATTTTGATTTTTCAAACAGATTTGAAATCTATAATGCTTAGAATAGAGACATATGTCTGTTCTCAAACATGCACAGCTATATCCACACATACATTTACAGATTCATACACATGCAAGCAAAATTTCAACCTTACTTCAAGCACGAACTCAAACAATAGATCAAATTCCATAGTTTCAAAATGTTTACTCACATATAGTTTGAAATAGAAAGCTTTTTGTAACCTGGAAGTTGATTTAATTTGAAAATCTGAGTTGTGTTTGTTTAATCTGGGCTTGATCTTGAAAATCTTTGATTTGCTGAGTTGAATTACCCTTTGCTTGATTTTTGAACTTGATTCGGTTTTGAAATGAAATCAAGCTTCAGATTTTTAAATTGTGAAAGATATTTGAATTTATTTTGCTTTGTTTTTTATTCTTGATTTACTGGAATACTAGGTATTTGAGATGGTTTTTGATTTACTTTGATTTTTTCTGGTTCCTTTCCTTTTTTTGTTCTAGTTCTAAAATTTTACAGGCTTTGAAAAATAAAGATAAAGAAATGAGAAAGAGAAGTTAGAGTGGTTTATATATCTTTTCCTATTATCTTTAAAAATAAAACAAAATAAAAATAAGAAATTTGACACTTGTTCCTTTTTTTCATGATAACTATTATACTTGTTAATTTTCTTTCTTCATGAATTACACTTGTTAATTTATGTGCTAAAAGCTTAACACTTGTCTTTTTCCCTTTTTGTATAAATTTAAATTATATCTTATATATAGATTTTATTTATATATATATGACCTTTAAAGAAAATAATTTTGAAACTAATATATATATATATATTAATAAAAAATCACATACATTATTTTTCAAATCTAAAATATTTTACTAAGATATTTTTTTTAAATTCAAATACAAATTCAAATTCAAATTCACATTCAAATCTATCCATATATATATATATATATTAAATTCAAATAATTTTAAAACATTTATTATTTTTGAATTTCAAACTCAAATGCAAATTACAATCTTATTATACTTATCTAATTTATTTTTGAAAATTTTCAAATAAATTCTAATTCAATCCCAAAATTTAATTCAAAACGCTATATATATTTCTACTTTTAAATTTAATAAAAATTAGGATGTTACATAATATCACTTGATACGAACCTTTATATTTGAAGTTAGTTTACTTATAAACGTTGTTCTTATCCAGATCTTTAATCCAATACAATAAACCAGAGTAAAATTTGAAATAGCATAACTTCTAACCAACTCTGTAAAACATAATAGATAATTACCTCATCTGTAAAATCATTAAGAATTGAATAAAGATCTACCTTACACATAAATGATTATAATGATGTATGCGTAGTAAAGAACTAGTTATAGCATAAAAAAAATATAGAAAACAAAATCCATATTCTTGCTCAATGAACAAAAGTAAAATGAAATTCGATTTATGTATAAATTCTTAGAGTACAAAATAATTCAACTTTACCGATAACATATTTTGGAAACAATAAAAGATTCCATGGTGTCCACTTATTTATAACTCAAGTAACCTCTTACAAATAAATGAAATGAACTCGAAATTGTACGAACTAAAACAAAAATTAGAAGAAAACACAATTTAAGGCAAAAAACCCTTTGCAAAGATATGAAATCAGTAATTTAGAGCAAAATCAATGAATTAAACATTAAATTAAATCAAAAGAAATATAACAAAATAAAAGTCAAATCTTTTAACCAATCTCAATGGAACAATAAAAAAACTAATTGAATATTGAATTAAATGAAAAGACAAATAAAAAAATTAAATTGATTAATCAATCTTAATTGAATTTAAGGTTTTTCCGAAGGTCTTCAAAAAATGTTTCCATAAAAACACTATCACTATAAAATATATATGTATTGACAAACAATTTGAGATAAAGGCAAAGTGAAGAACTATTAGCAAATTAAATTAAATTCTAATCAAAATAAAAGAAATAAAAATCGATCGAAGTTTTTTGCAAAGAATCCTTAATGTAGTATAGATTAGGAATATTGAACATGAGAATGAAACCATTGAACATGGAAAGTAACCGTGGAAATAAATAAAAAAAATCTTACATAGAAAATGATGAGAAGAGTAAAAGAACTATTATTAGAATACAAAGGAATAGCAAATGCAAGATATTGTACATTGAAATAAGAATGTTTCAAGGGGAAAAATAAGAAAGAGCTATGCTATAAAAATAAGATTTTATTCCCAAAATAGCATTTATAATTCAATAACCTACTATAAATAAAAACCAAACTCGTAATCTTGTAAATCGAAATAAATATCATAAGAAGACGTAACTTTACCCATAAAACTTAAAGAAAAGATTAGCAACTTTGAATAAAAATAATAAATTCAACATCGAATTAAATGAAAAGAAAAATAACATAATACAATTCAAACCTTGAATCGGGCTTGATTGATCCAGTCTGCCAAGAATTTTCTTAGAGGCTCTCTAGATCAGTAACGTTGAATGCCAACGCTAATTCATATTAATCAACATAAACTAGACAAGGATATAAATTGCATACCCAAAAGCATGAAGCATACCCAAAAAAATGAAGCATGCCATAAAACATAGAAGAGAGAATTATATGATTATAGCCAAATGTGCAAAATTCCCATTTGGATTCAAATGGAAAAGATATTAGATAAGACAATATATATGGATTCAAAATTTATTTTACATGGAAAGTAAAGAAAATGAACGTAAAATGAGAAAATGAGATCGGAAGATTTTTGAATAGCAAAATAGAAAATGATTCATTTTAGATAAGAAGCTGATAAAATGAGAGTAAGAAGAGAAAATGAGCATGGAACATCTATGAATAGCTAAAATAGAAAATGAAAGGAGATAGGAAATTTAATTTGGAGCTTTGAATGGTAAGTAATTATTAGAGAGGTAAATGAAACTTTTTCTCCCAAATCAACCAGAGAAGAGGAATGAGAGTAAGAATGAATGAGAAGCAAGAATATATTGGTCTCATATTCTCTTTTTTATATAATAGAATAGATTCCTACCTGTAGAATTAATTAGTGTAATGCATTAATTTGCTATAACTTTGAACTATAAATAAACTTTCGCTGTTGCAAAAAATTTCTCATTATTTAGTACATATTGGTTTAAACGTATTTTGTTCAACCATAAATAAACCATGATATCTTAACTATTTTAACATTGTTGTCCACTCGCATCCACATGAGCGCTAATGTATCTGCCTAATGTGCTTGGTCAAATTTGATTATACATTGATACTTACCTCCAAGCATTAGTGTGCATTGATGCCTATATCTAGGCATCTTTCCTTAAGATCGCATATCTATAAGCGTAAGTCGAGAATTAGATATGTAAGGGTGAATTATCATATATTCCGCTAGTCTGATTATACTATAAGGAATTGACTATGATCCAGACGAGTTAGTCGGTACCTACTGAACATCCATGAAATAGCCCGCAAACTTGACACATTTAATATTAATTATTTTTCAACAGTCGCTAATTTAAAGGGTGATATAAGGAAATTTTGAGTAGACTTGTCTTTTGAGAAATTTTGATAACTCCATTGCATTTAGAATATTCAAGAAATGATTTTGATATATAATATGCTTAGTTTGGATATAATAACTGAATCGAGGATTTTTTAGCCTAGAACCATTTTACACCAAAAAAGCCGAACCGCTTTACACCAAAAAAGCCGAACATTCACTATAATTATGTGTTTTTATCAACCCTGGCCACCATAATGTTAGTTTATTCTCGTTAATCCATAAATCTCCCTTAATACATTTTAATCACATGCAACCTTCTCCCATTACAAATTATTTCAGAAATGTGAAGTGTATAAATCTCATTGAGTTATATATCAAATTGATCATCTCGACGAGACAAAATGATAACAATTTTCATTATCTTATTGGATTGATCATTTGATTAGAAATTGGCAAACTGATCGGTTGGTTTTAGGGTTTCACAGATAAGGATGATAAGCAACGTCATTAACAGGTATAGTCGGCAACACCGGGTGAGTACATCGACGTGCTTCAATTAGGTTAGATCAACTTTGATTGGTCAAAAAAATTCAACTAGGGTTTGAATTAGTTGTGGCAACGACGATATCTAAATCAGATGGGGTTGGCCAAGGTGGTTTTCTAGGAGATCGCGATCGTTTTTTGTCTTTGCGGAGGCATTCATGTGCTATGATGGGGCGGTGGTGAACGGTGGAGATGGCAAAGACGGGCCATGTTGATTTAGGGAAGACTAGTTTATTGTATTGGGTTCATGGAAAAATTCTAGACATTTTTTCATATGGTTTGCTGGCTTTTGAGACTTATATTGAAAGTGCCTTAACGAGATTCAATGAAATTTACATTTTTAAAATATTAAAAGGATATTCATTGATATGTTATACCCGTAGAGATATGACTATGTCTTTTTATCATTATTTGGATGTTTTAGGTAGTATATATCCTAAGTTGGTTATCCATCTATTATATCATCAAACTATTAGATGATTAATATTTTATGTTAATTATTATGTATTTCGAGAGTTGATAGCATGAAAGTGCTGTCTAATCTTCTGCCTTATCACGTAGGGCCCTTGCGAATTTGGGCTAAGCACCCATATGTTCGAAAAGATCCATTTCAAAGCTAGGTTGCTAATCCCAAACATATAGTTTCAGACCATGGCGTTGAACTGCTATGCTATTCTTCGTTGATGAGCATCTTTCCTTAAATTCACATCTTCTTTCTTTTCCTCTACTAAGTCTAAGGAAGCAAGCAATAGCTCCTCGTACAACTTGGGGTCATACTCTCCTCCTACTATCTCTCATTGAATCCAAATAAGAACATGCATGCGACCCTGTGAAGGGTCTTCTACTTGGACAATGCTTTAGTTCCATTAGCCAATGTGAATGATATATGTCCTATTGTGGATTTCTAGGTCATCGGTAAGTGAACAATGCCAGTGGTAACTCAAAAACCCAATTTCCTTTTACTACTTTCAATCGTT
Organism: Allium cepa; assembly: GCA_030765085.1. Classification (NCBI taxonomy): domain Eukaryota; kingdom Viridiplantae; phylum Streptophyta; class Magnoliopsida; order Asparagales; family Amaryllidaceae; genus Allium; species Allium cepa. The sequence goes on from CM060932.1 coordinate 116,871,138, forward strand.
TTTTTATATTGGGTTTAATGATCATATTCACCACCTCCATCTATCCATTTGCCTTGGGATGTGCTACTATTGAGAAATTCATTTGTATTCGATAACAAGAATAGAATTCGCAAAACTCTACACTTTTGGATTGAGTATGGCTATCAGTGATGATCTTTAGTGATACCCTAAATATGCATAAAATGTTTTTAATTACAAAGTCAACCACTTTTACTGAAGTGATTGTGGTGAGTGGCTCTGCCTTAACCATTTGGTGAAAAACTCCACTACAATAATTGCATACTTTTCTCCTCCTCGTTGCATTGGTATTGTTCCAATAATTTCAATTCCCTAAGCGAAAATGGCCATAGTATAATCATTTGCATAAGCTTGTTGGATGGGACTCTAGGTATCTTTGCAAGTCTCTGGCACCTATCACATTTCTTAGAAAATTCCACTGCATCTCGGTTGATAGTTAACTAGGAATATGTAAATTACCTTTTTGGCTAAATTATGCCCACCAATGTGAACTCTATAGCTTCTTTGTTGAAGAAGTCAAGTATTTTCTTTGGTTCATCTTTATCAGCACATTTTATTAACCAGAAGAGAATTACCTTCCAAATAACACTCGATCTTACATAATATAACATAATATCGCTCTGAAAGAGTTTCTGTTTTTATTTTTTACTCTTTCGAAAAGTTCCCTTCATCAAATACATCTTGAATGGAGTCATCCACGACTCCTTACCCTCAACTTCCATGACATAATCCATATTGATTTCTTCAATGCTAGAGTCTTCTATACTTTTATTGGTACAATTCCCAGTAACTGTTCATAGCTGACCAAGTTGGCTAAAGAATCCACATTCATATTTTCCTCTTTAGAGATGTAGGTAATCTTGTGGCATTCAATCTCATCCAGCAATTCCAATTCCTATGACAAATATAGGGCAAATCATGCATCCTGTGCCTAAATTCCTTCTTTATTTAACAAACTACTAATTGGAAGTCATTGAACATCTGCAGCCACTGCACTCCTAACTCCTTCGCAATCTCGAGTCCTATAATTAATGCCTCATATCTACTTTTGTTATTTGTAACATGGAACTCAAGTTCCAAGCATAGCACACCCTTCGACCTTCTTGAGTTAACAATACCATTCCCTCTCCAAAGTTATGGTCACTGGATACACCATCCATACATGATTTCCTTTTAGAAAGTTCATTCATCTCCTCTTTTGTTTTGTTATCCCAGATAGTAAATTTTGATATGAAGTTGGCTAGTACGTATCCTCGAATCGCCTTCCTTGGATGATAAGTTATCTCATATTGACTCATCTTAATATTCCATTTAACTAATTGTCCTGAAGTATCAGTCTAATGAATTGCTGTCCTAAGACATTGATCTATCAACACTCTCATTGGATGAGCTTGGAAGTATAGTTGTAACTTCTTGGATGCTATCAATAAGCAGTAGGCTAGATTTTCTATTATAGTATAACTTTTTTCCATACCTGTAAAATACCTACTGATATACTATGCTAGTCATTAGATCTTTTCTTCCTCATGCACAAGTTTTCTCCTAATGGGTGAGTCGATACTGCTAAGTAAATATACAAATCTTCTCCTCTAAAATATTTTGATAGAATTGGTGGCTTCTGGAGATATTCCAATAATTATTGAAATGTGCCTCAAACTCATCATTATCGAAACTTCCCTTTTCTTTTTGAGGATACCCGAAGAATGGTATACACTTACAGGTTTCTTTTGAGATGAAACAACTCAAACAAGTAACTTTCCATTCAAGCTCAAAATTTCCCTCTAAGTTCTGAAGCTTATATCCTTCTTCAATGCATCAATCTACTCCCGATTAGCTTCTATGTCCCCTGAGTTCGGAATTAACCCTAAAAACATTCCATATGCAACTCTAAAAGAACAATTAACTGGATTCAATGTCATTCCATAATTTTGAAGCACATCAAATTTTTTGGATGTGTGCTCTACGTGGTTCATTAATCTCCTTGATTTTACCGCCATGGCATCCTCATGCTCCTCCTTTGTCTGCCTGATTTGTTCTGAGAACATCCTATTGACATAATGTTGGTGAGTAGCCCACAGTGTCCTTCAAACCGAATGGCGTTACCCTGTAGCAATACGTTCCAAAATCTATGATGAAACTTGTATGTTCCTGATCTAGGACGTGCATTGCAATCTGATTGTAGCCAGAGTAGGCATCCATAAAAGATAGTAGTTTGTGTCCAATCAATCCATCCATAAGTTGGTCGATCTCCAAAGTGAAAAGCAGTCCTTCGGTCATGCTTTATTCAAATTTGAATAATCGATGCATGTCCACCATTTTCCATTAGGCTTCCTAACCATCACAAGATTTCTACCCTTTTAGGGTAGAGTGTTTCGAGGATAAAATTGGTTGCCAACAAATTATCCACTTCTTCCTTCGTCGCAGTGAATCTCTTGATTCCATGCTACATCTCTTCGACTTCACAAGAACAAATGTTTGGCTGACATTCATTATGTGGCACACAACTTTAGGCAAAATCATGCACATCTCAAAATGAGTCCATTTGAACACATCACATTTTCCATCAAAAAACCAGTTAGTACTTTCTTTTTCCTTTAGATGAGTTAAGAACCCATTTTGATAATCCTCATTGGGTCATTATCATCCATTTGAATCTCACCCATTAACTCCATTAGTCTAGCCCTTGCCATGTCCATCTCTTTTCATGGGTCCATAGCTTTATACTTATCGCTTTTTGACCGAAGCTAAGGCTCAAATGGTAAATATTATGCATGTTGTGTTTTGTTGCAGAGATCCTTCTATACAAGTTTTCCTTTTTCTCTACGTCATGCTTCCCTCGACACTATAGTATAGCATTCCCTTCTTGTACTTTGGTCATCATGAATTACCCCAAAACTCTATTATCTATGGGAAATGTCACAACCAAGCACCACAGAGCTAGAGTAATTCCAAATATAGCTAGGGTTGCTCAACCCAAAATTCATTGTAAGCAGAATGCTCATTCACAGTAATAAATTTTTCTATCCACATAGTTCTTTGGAATTTATATCCTAGCTAAACACTTAGCTTAATGCATCCAACATAGGATATTACTTCTCTAGTAAAACCCTTACAATGTAATAAAAGCTTCTCCTCTAAATGCATCTCATCAAATGCTTTTTGAATAGAATGTTCACCAAGCTTGCTTATCAGTTAGAACTTGAAGAACGTTAGCTAGCCCAATCTTGTTTGTAATCACCATTGGATCAAAGGTCGATGCTTTGACCCTATCAGCATCTATACACCGAAACATTTTGTCATCGTCTATCTACTTCAACTACTTTATGGGAGTATAATCTGCAATCGTGTGTCATGTTTCTTGGGGGGAATGCTTCAAGAAACTCTCATGATGTTCCATTTCTTTCCAACTTTTCTTTGTATGGTGAGGACCTCGAAAAATCATATTTATTAACCAAGAGAACTTGATCTTGCTCCATTCATTCTTTCACCATTGCCACAAGGCGGGTGCATGGAAAAATGACTATTTCTTTGTTTGTCTTCCTGTGGATTCTTCATATACTACTGTAATTGTTTTCTCCTAATCAATTCTTCAACCATCTACTTCAAGCATCTACACTCATTTGAACTATGTCCATGCCTCTCATGGAAACGACAATACTTACCTGATCTCTTTTCCGCCTCTGTCACCACTCTCGGAGAAGGCTTACAATATTGGATAAGGTGCATTAGTAGGGGAATAAAAAAGGATATTTTCAAAAAAGTTCCTTTAATTGGTTTTCACTATATCATATTTGGGGTAAACATAAATAATATTTGCACTAAATCATATTTAGTAGTGACTTGTAAAAGGGTTTTGGGGTTTTTGTTTTACTTTAATTAATTTGTATTATTATTTATAAGTTTATATGTATTGATTAAATTATAATATTAGTTTTATTTTATTTTAATTTATCTTTTAGTTTATGATATGTAAGGATTCACAATGCAAGCGTAAGAACTATAATAAACATGCGCTACTAGCCTAGGGTTAATAATGAATAAATAATTTAGGTTTATAATTAACCATTGGGATTTATGGTTAATATATAAAATGCCGAAGATAATGATAATATAACATGGGTATTTCATATGTGTGTGTGTGTGTATGTATGCATGTATGTATGTAGGTATGTATGTATGTGTGTGTAATGAATAAGGATGTATACGTATAAATGTAATTTATACAATCTCTTTTATTCGGCATGAATGAATGTGATATGTATTTAATTTTATATTTATTAAACCATAATATATATATATATTATATTTATTTTATATTTCTATGTAGGTTAAAAATTATTATTTTGTATTAATTTAAAAGGTGGAAAACTATTTCTATATATAATATAAGATATTTTATTTTGAATTCGACTTGTAAATACACGTTTGACCAAATAAATATTAATATATATATTTGACTTACTAAAAATAAATAAATAAATATTTTTTATTTAAAACAAACCGACAATAGTATAGATTATGTATGTATATACATAGATATATTTAAAACTATACATATAATATATGTGTGTGTGTGTGTTTGTTATAATTTACATAAATGAAATATATATACACAAACACATTCAAATCTAAAAAGCAATGTTTTTTCAAAATCAAGGAAAGAAATTGGTTTTTTTATTTAATTAAATTGAATACAATATAAATTTAATGTTATTTGTAAATGTGTGTGTATATAAAAAATTTAGGCTATGATAAAACGTTTCTTATTATTAAACCCAAATTATATATATGTGTATGTATACACACACTAAATATATATTTTTTATTAAATTATTTTAAAATTTTATTTTTGAACTTATTTATTTATTATAGCCAAATAATATAAGAGGGGTGCTGTGTAAATATAATTGTGAATTAGATATTAAACAAAGAATTTACCTTTTCAAATCATGCCGATCGCCAACACCTTAGCGTCAATGATCTTCTTCTTCGAACTCTAGGCACTATGTCATTAACCACATAATGCAATTTCGTCTATAAGGAATCACCAATTTTATATTAGTGGAGTCTAGGGTTTGCTCGTACTTAGAAAGTATGAAGGGTATGATTATGTGTAGCCAACCAGAAGATAAATATCTTGCATCCTTCTCTTCAGATCTGGAGACCAAGTCTCCAACCCCTTTTTTCCTTTGAATTTTTCTGGCCCTAGACCACGCTTTCTAGACTTTGAGCCTAATTAATTTAACCATTAAATTAACCTTTTAATTAATTTATTAAGCCCGTACCTTAATTAAATCAATATATAACAATTATACATCCTTTTAAATAATTTTAAAGCTTTAAATAAATAACTAAAATGCCCTAAATTTCAATGTAACATTAGTATTAATTTTGTGATTACTTATAATATTTATAAACTAGTTTTGAATTTGACAAACTCGAAAATTAATTAACAATATAGCTTATTGACTCTCAAATTTAGACTCAGTCCTTGGTCAATATTTAAACAAATTAGATACTAAATCCAGTAGGGATTTGTTGAAATACAGTATCGAGATCAAATTTAGTCGCTTATAGTTCATTTAGACAAAATCTAATCTAATATTTATTAAACCACGCCTTGTAATGATATTTGTGCTTATATTCTTTGCACTATCACTATATCACTAAGATATCTAGAGTTTAGTCTATGGTCATAAACTATATTAATACCAATAGTTAATTGCATACACCACTTTAAAGTCCTTGGCTTACTCAGTTAACATTTATCGATTAACCGTTTTACTCTGGCCAAAGATTTTGAATTCAAGCTAATTGCCGATTATGATGATACTAACATTCTACAATGAAGGAGGTTAATCCTCTCTTGAGTAGTGTTTCACTTCAAGTAATTCACGTATACCCAACTATTGTTGTAACGTGATCACGGTGTCATATGATTGACCATCATCAGAATATGACCCAGCTACTTAAGATCGATAGTACCCTCAAATCAGAAGACTACTTCATGTCATTATAATGAGAATCTTCTATTTAACTTAGTTGTATTAACCTATAGAGGACTTCTCATTGAGTGGTTTTATGATTGTTCCAAACAACGACTGGTATTTAACCCATCAATGTCCCCAACGGTCATGAGTATAGAGAGCATTGGGTATACTAGTCTCAATAGATGAATCGATATCCTTTTCTCGATAAACATAACTAAGAACATTTCAGGAATAAGTATTTAAATATTGACTCAATACTTATGGTACAACACATTCGTAACTACAACCGAGAAAAATACTTTTCTAAGGATTTTCCACTTGTATATGTTTAATGCATATAAAACATTACTTATATCCAATATCTCAATACATATAATAGAAAACTAAAACTAATAGCATAATTTATTTTGAATAAGATTCTCTATAAGAATTATGCTATATAATCAAATTACATAATTACCCTGAGGATACACCCTTAACTTTATCAATATCCCACTTACACTTGGACCAATTATGGGGTCGCATGCCTATAACTTCGACCAGTTTACCTAAATTGGACATGGAAAGGGCCTTATTAGGTGGATTTTTACTATTATTATTTTGTTATATATTTCGATTATATTTTTCCACTACTGATAAAACTCTTTTATAACGCGTCAACATACACTGACTTCTTATCAAGCTATCAGTTCCCATTTCTATTTATATTGCATTATTGCTATTGTGGTACGTCATTATATTTTCAATAACTGGAACTGCTTGTAGCTTTCTTATGAATTTTTTCATATATACTACTTTCAGTGCGGTGCTATTCAAGGCACTGTACTTGGCCTTTATAATTAAATCACCACAACCTCTCATTTGGAACACTTCTAATTTAAAGCTCCTTAGCCAAGGGTAAACATGAATTTAAGACTGACTTACTATATTCAATGTCACTTATGCAGCTCAAGTCCGAACACTCCTTCCTATGAAATTCGTTGTTTCCATAAATGATTATTTTGTATTTCGTATGTATTCGAGAATATTATTTACTACCATTCAATGACTTAAACTCGGTTGATATTCGCTTAGCACATAGTAACTACCCATAATTTTACCACTTTGAAAATGAAATATTTAATTAATTCTAAATATAGCCTTACAAGTTAAATGAACTTGTTTTAATTAGTTAAGGATGATAAGAATTTTTTTCAAGTTCTGTTTACATAAATAAATAGTTTGAATTAAAAAATGAAAATATGACCGGAAATTGGAATACGAAATCCCAACGGTTTGACAAATGGAAATTGTTTTAAGTTGTTGCAACATTATTTGTACATGCACACGCATACGCATACACACACATATGTGTATCAAAATTAGCCAAACCAAAGATAAAAAAAATATCTAAGATATTTTTACAAAAGTAAGTGAAAAAGGAACATCTAATCACCATTAAAACATGGAAAGCAAACATCAAATCCCCCATTAATGTATGTCATTCCATGCTTAGGATATTTTTGCAATATGACTTATCACATTACATCTCATTAATGCATGCACTTGAGTATGGTGACAAGGATTTGATGTTTAAGTTATGTGGTTTAAGAGATATTTTGATAATATCTGAGGATAATTTAGTAATTTGCCACATTTTCCTACGGCTATAAATAAGACCCTAAGGTTGCACAAATTCACACATCTCATTCCATCTTCTTATTCTTATTCACCTTTATTTTATTGGCTTACATCACCTCCATCTTCTCATCCATAGGTCGAGCCATCAAGAAGCAATAATCCAAGTGATCATGAGCTAAAAGTTCGAGTTAGCAAAGCTATTGCAATTTTCAATTAGTCGTTTAAATCTGAGGTGAGTACACTCCTAAACTATCGTATTACATGCTGTTAATTCAATGGATACCCAAAAGTTTGAAGGAGGGAAAAGATCAAAGCTATTATTTTGTCCACTATGCTTTTATACAAATCAACTAGGCCGAGCATATAAGGCCCAAACCAATCTACCTGTACATGATATATACATACACAACACAACCCACTACAAAAAACTAAAATAATATGTACATAAATGCTAAAATATAAACTATATACATAATACTCACGACACTCCCCCTCAAGTTGGTGCATACAAATTATCCATGCCCAACTTGCTGCATAAGAACTTGATTCTGTTTCCATGCAAAGCTTAAGTGAAAAGATCAGCCACTTGCTCCTCTGACTTTACATAATCAGTAAAAGCTAATCCCTGTTGTATTTTCTGTCTAATGAAATGACAATCCACTTCAATGTGTTTTGTTCTTTCATGGAACATTGGATTTGATGCTATATGAAGAGCTCCCTGATTATCACACCATAATCTCATAGGCATATCACATTGCAATCCTATTTCATCCATAAAATGCTTGATCCACATTAATTCACAAACTGTGTTGGCCATTTCCCTATACTCTGACTCAGCACTTGATCGAGAAACCACACTTTGTTTCTTGCTTTTCCATGATACCAGATTGCCACCAAGTAACACACAAAACCCTGAAATTGATCTTCTATCCAATTTTGAACCAGCCCAATCAGCATCTGCAAATGCCTCAATTTTGTTATGTCCCTGGTTTGTGTATATCATACACTGCCCAACAGTACTTTTCAAGTAGCATAATATTTGCTTTAATGCATTCCAGTGATCAACAGTAGGTGAACCCATAAACTGACTAACTATACTAACTGAATAAGCAATATCAGGTCTTGTTGCAACCAGGTAATTTAGCTTACCCACTAGTCTCCTATATTTGTCAGAATCTTCAAATAATTCTCCTTCTTTTGTAAAAGATGTATTAACTAACATGGGTGTATTACTTGGCTTAGCACCTAATTTCCTGTTTCTTTCAACAAATCAAGAAGATACTTCCTTTGTGACAAGCATATCCTATCATTACTCCTAAGGACTTCAATGCCTAAAAAGTATTTTAACTCCCCCAATTCTTTTGTATGAAACTGTGAATAAATGAATGATTTGAGAGCAGAAATTCCTTTTTCATCATTACCAATGATAATAATATCACTACATATGCTGTTAGCAAATAGTGTACCTTTCACATTCTTGTAAAAGACTGAATGATCTTCTTTGCTCTGTGACAAACCGAACTTGTCAACTGCCTGATTGAATTTACCAAACCGTGCTCTCCGGCTTTGCTTCAAACCATATAAACTCTTCTTCAGTTTGCATACCTTCCCATGCACCCCCTGAGCAACAAACCCAGGTGGTTTCTCCATATACACCTCCTCAGCTAGATCTCCATGAAGAAATGCATTTTTTATATCTAGTTGATGTAATCTCCAGTAATGTTGTGCTGCCAAGGATATGAAGATTCTTATTGAAGTCATCTTAGCAACTGGTGAGAATGTTTCAGAATAGTCAATTCCATATGTCTGAGCAAACCTTTTTGCAACCAAAAAAGCTTTCAATCTTTCAAGAGATCCATCTGAGTTCATTTTTACTGAAAATACCCATTTGCAGCCTATTTCCTTTTTATTTTCTGGTAACTGAACTAAATTCCATGTGTCATTCTGATCCAATGCACGTATTTCCTCTAGCATAGCATCACACCATCCTTTCTTTGATAAGGCTTCTTCAAATGTCTTTGGAATGGAAATGAAATCCAGTGTAGAAATGTAGGCATAAGACTTTGGAGACATATTATTATATGTTACAACAGATGAAATGGGGTAAGTACATTTCCTTTTTCCTTTACGCAATGCAATGGGTAGGTCAAGATTTGATACTGGTACAAGAGTATCTTCTGGATCAGAAACAGGTAATGATGGAGTATTAGTATTTAACTCCTCATTTCCATTATGATCACTATTCTGTGTAAATACATTAGGATATACCAGAAATTCGTCATCTTCTTCTAATAATTGTTCATCATGAATCTCTTGAATTGGGGAAGTTACTGATGATGAATAGAAAGGTTCATTTTCAACAAAGTTAACATCAATAGATACAATATACTTGTGGAGACTAGGAAAAAAGCACTTATATCCTTCTTGAAGTCTTGAATAACCAACAAACACACATTTCAATGACTTTGGATCTAACTTTGTTAACCGTGGATTGACATTTCTAACAAAACAAGTACACCCAAAAACCCTCGGTTTCACTGGATAAATTGCCTTATTTGGACATAGAACTTGATAAGGTATTTTATAATCCAAAACCGTTGAAGGCATTCTATTAATCAAAAAACATAAAGTACTCTAGCAGTTTCCAACAAGTGTATTTTTCCTCTCAGCTACCCCATTTTTTGCTGCTGTGTCTATACATGAGGTTTCATGGATGATGCCATGTTGTGCCATGTATGAATTAAACTGATTGCTTGTATATTCCTTTGCATTTTCACTCCTCAAGATTTTGATTGATGTATTAAATTGATTTTCTATTTCAACATAGAAAGTACAAAATATAGAAAACAACTCTGATATATTCTTCATTAAAAATAACCATGTTACACATGAGTAATCATCAACAAATGTAACAAAATATCTATACCCTTGTTTAGACATAACTGCTGATGGACCCCAAAATATCAGAATGTACAACTTCAAAACATGAACTAGATCTTTTATTATCTCTAGGATATAAACTAGTACGATGATGCTTTGCATATTGACAAGACTCACAATGCAATGTAGACAAAGAGCTAAATTGTGGACATAGTTTCTTGAACAGAGACAATGAGGGGTGGCCTAGCTGAGAATGCATTTGAAACGCAGAAGAAGTTATACTTGAGCAGCTTATAGACTTGGATGGCACAAAATTAATCACATATAATCCTCCACATTCTTTACCTTTGCCAATAATCTGTCTCGTCGTTAGATCCTGAAGCTCACACTGGTCAGGAAAAAAATGATATGCTACATTTTAGATTCTTGGTAATCTGACTCACAGATATCAGACTAAATGATAAATTGGGCAAATATAAAACTGAACTTAATGGTAAATTTGAATTCACCTTCATTTTACCAGTTCCTTGAGCAAATGCTTGTGGTCCATCAGCTAACATAACATCATGAGTTGACTGCTTATGTTTTATATCTGAAATTAAATTAATATTACCTGTCATATGATCAGTTGCTCCAGAGTCTATGATCCATTTTGATTGACTTGTAGAATTGGCAATAGTTGAAATTGATGATGTTACTTCCTGATTTGTTGACTCCTTCTTCAATGATTCTTGGAATTTCATATACTGATTATAATCTTCTACTGACATGAGAACAAATTTCATATCCTTATTCAACTGTGAATTCTTGCATTGAAGTTTCCTACACTCAAATTTCATGTGTCCTGGCTTCTTACACTACGTACAGAATTTTCCTTGATTTGAAGATCTAAACTCTGGACCATTTGGCCTTGGTGTATTATTCCATGGTGATTTGGTTTCAAATTGAATTTTATGATTCTGATTTCCCTGCACATAACCTCTGTTGCTACCAATTAAAGCACTCTCTATCTTAGTGCTTGATATTTGTATATGAGCAGTGTCAGATCGAAGAATTCTACTGAATACTTCCTGTAAAGATGGAATATCTGAACCAGATAAAATCTGAAACTTAGCATATTCAAATTCTGATGTTAAACCAGCCAAGAAACTCATACTTGCCATTTGTTCTCGTTGTTGCTGCTGAACTTTAACATCTGGACTGATTGGAAGAAGCATGTTGAATTCCTCATATGTCTTTTTGAAGTTCATAAAATAACTCATAAGAGTTTGTTCTTGTTTCTCTGCTCGATAGAATGATTTGCACACCTCATACATTCTTACTAAATTTCCCTTTCCTGAATATAAGAATTCTAAATATTCCATCAGTTCCTTAACAAACTCGCAATGATTGACCAGGCCAATTTCCTCACTATCAATTGAATTTCTGATTTGTAGGAATAATCGAGCATCAGATCTGAGCCACATTAAGTCTTTCTCATCCTTTGAATTTGCCATGGGTGGATCTTCAGTTAAATGGTTATCTTTATCTATACTACGAAGATATAACCGGATCGTCTTACTCCAATTTAAGAAATTCAAATTATTCAACTTATGATCTATAATTTTAGGCGTCAATTGCATCGCATCCATCGCGATCTTGTTTTCCCCAATTCTGGCGTTACTTTCTACACTGCTATCTTCCATCCTTACTGATTCGAGCTAGAAAAGCCTAGTTAGATTTGAATCTTGAATTTTCTAAGCTCTGATACCATGTTAATTCAAATGGATACCCAAAAGTTTGAAGGAGGGAAAAGCTCAAAGCTATTATTCAGTCCACTATGCTTTTATACAAATCAACTAGGTCGAGCATATAAGGCCCAAACTAATCTACTTATACATGATATGTACATACATACAACACAACACAACCCACTACAAAAAATTGAAATAAAATGTACACAAATGCTAAAATCTAAACTATATACATAATACTCACAACATATGCTATTGGATGTTATATAAGTTTGATTATGATTATTGATGATGGTTTTTTAATATGAATGTTGAACACATATGCAAGTCACGGAAATACACGTGGATAAGCACAAAGGAAATCCTTTTTCTTCATTTAATTAATTAGTGTATATGGAATGCTAAACCTCTTTAAAATTGTTTAAAAATACAAAATAAATTCTAAAATTATTTTAAAATGTTTTAAAAGTGATATAAGTTATAAAAATGAGTTTCGAAATGGTAAAAAAAGTTTTTTTGATCAATACAGCTTAAAAAGCACTTTTCGTAGCACTTTTCTATAACTTTTGAAATGTAGTTTTAAACGTAACCGTTCTATTCCAAATCTTTTATAAATATTTTCAAATGGTTAATAAAGTATTTTAAATATGAATTGAAGGATTTATGGAATGGTCAAATATTAAATGATTTAGAGTCGATCAAATTACTTGACCGCCTTATGGGTGTCAAAGAGGTAGTGTCTTGGCTTGAGTTTGGAAAACCGATTTCCTCCTCTCCATGGTTATCCGGACTGCCCCAACGGATGGGATAGTAAATTTGATTTACTCGGGTCAAAAGTTTTCAAAGTTAAAGGATATAATTCTCCAAATATAAATAACTTGAATTTTATGGAAATAATCTTCTTGTACTCGGTGTTAAAGCGCGAAGAGGGAACCCATACTATTCGTAGAATTTAAAAGGTACTTTCCCCGTTATTTCTCCCATAGTATTTTTTGAATACGGGAATTGATATTGATTAGAATTAGATGATTTCTATATGTTTTGCTCACTTAACATTTACTTGTTTTGGATTAACATCCTAGATAACATGCTTTTAACCGAACTAAAATTGTGAGTTTTGAATTAGGAAACCTTTTTTAAGATTTAAATGCAATGATCTGGAAATATTTTTCCAAGTAAAATATGAAAGGGTTTGGAATTGATCCATGATTTGAAAAGGTTTATATTAACCAAAAGAATTTGATAAATGAGGCTTGATGATTCCATATATTCTGAAAAGTTAAAGAAATATTTCAATGAATATATCTTTAAGATATATCTATGAATAAATAGAAATATGAATTAAATTGAATGGTGATTGAAAATCACATATGAACTAACATTTTTAAGCGATGATTGTTTCGGAGAAACCAGGGTCGAATTTGGGTAATTCCTATCCGAAGACCACTTAGAACCAATTCGCATATTCAGAGTGAAGACATGGATATGATATTTAGGATTTTCGTATCAAAGGATTGCTTTTTGATCGTTTGGGGATAAACTCCCAATATACATATATTAGCAATAGCCTCTTCATTATGAAATATCCAATGTAAGGACTAATCGCTACTAATCCTAAGAGTAACTCCCGGTAGGATATGGTAGGATAGTGCTTTCGGTTTGTCCTGTTCCTAGACAACTTGCATGGACGAATGTATGACATTGCAATTGTAATTACATTGGTGATCACTATGAACGTATCATCTGATTGGCGGAAGAGAAGGCAACTTCTCTTAGCTTAACACCCTTTCCTGAGATATACGAGCTCAGGAGTTATACTTTTGTAGAAATCAATTTTGTGATTATGGATTGGCAATGTGGCATTCAAAGTGCAATGTGCTATGAGTAAGGTAATTGTTACCTCGAGCCTCACCATTCGAAAATGAAAAAAACAGGGTAGATGCGGCAGAGCTAAGTGGGTCGCTCCCATTAGGGCATGCTCATCACCTTTCTAGATATATTTATTCCCGCTGTTATCCCACTTTTTGGCCAAAACTGGAATATCAACAAATTGGCAAGGGATGATGGATATTGGGATTGGAGATCGATTGAAAGCAAGGCGGCGATCGATGTCGTCAAAATTTGGTTGAAATCTGATCGGGACGAAATTGATTGGAGATGATGATAAGGGTTAGGAAAGGCTATGTTTCAAATTTCAGGTTAATCGGAGTTCATATGAAGGAGTTATGATCGATGCAAGGTAGGAAAGTCATGCTGTTCGAATCCATCAAGGGGTCAAGGTGGTGCTCGTTTCGAATCCATCGGATTCGAATCCATCAGGTTCGCATCGATCGAAGGCACGGCACAAGGATGGTTCTAATCGATACACCTCATATCGATCAGGAAGTGATGGCTTCGAATCGATACCTTTCGTATCGATCAGCTTGCACACAGCACGATGGTCTTCGTATCGATCAGATGAGAAGGACAGGTGGACTTCGACTTGATAACGGCATGGATCTCCTTCGTATCCATAAGGTGTACACAGGTTAGTTCGTATCGATGGTGGTTCGAATCGATAGGATTCTGGATTCGTACCTATCGATACGAAGAGAGCGTTCGAGAAGGATACGCAGGGAGTCGACTTCATGGATTCGAAGGACTTAGGGACAATTTCGAAGCGATCGGTACGAACCAGGGAAGAAACGTTCAATGCGGCGACAAAGGTGGATCGACCTGGAGAATTCGTGACACGTCATCGATGCGCACGTGCTTTGGATGGATTCGAAGCATGGATTCGAACCAGGCAGAACATACGGAGCTTTGATCTCGAATCGATCATATCTTCCAAACCGTTGATCCAAATGCAATGAAATTTTTACAGGAGCTTACATACATGTTGAAGAATGTTCCTACCAAATTTCAGCTCAATTGGATGATTTCTTTATCGATTCTAATGGAGTTCGAATCGATCCCGATGTGGGCCCGGATCTCCAGAATTCGGCCGTATGGGCCCCCTCACGTGCTAGAAGCGGTCTACCGGATTTTTAGGAGAAATATCAGCCTCCTACACCTATAAATAGAGCGCCTGGTCATTCAGAAAAGGGGTCGGAGAATTGAGAGAGAACAAGCACGCCCGGACGCTACGAGAATCATTCCATATCATCATTTCTACCATTGATTTCGAATTTGGACTTTGTAACTGTTGTAATCACTTGTAACCAGCAAGGATAATTAATAAAAAGGATAAAACTTTGGAGTGGACGTAGGCCGAAGATAGTCGAACCACTATAAAACTTGTGTCACTGCTCGTTATTTTGGATTTGCTGCTTATTATTTGCTGAGATCTGTTATTTGTGTTTGAATATTGTTGATTTGTATTCATACACTGGTGCTTTCACGATATCTGGGGTTTGTGACCAATTTTGGCGCAAACACTTTGGTGCTTTCACTGAGAGGGACTAGCACCCGCTACATCGGATTTGAAGTTTAGATTTGAAGAAGTTTGAGGAGTTTCGATTTGAAGACAATGACTAGGCAAAACAATAGAAGGCAAAGTGCTGAGCGAAGCCAACAGGAAGGAAGTCAACAAGCATCCTCTGGAGCTGGGGAAGGACAGGCTTCAATCTACATAACTCGGGATGAAATGGAAGCTATGACGAATTCTTTGCAGGAGAGATTGTTAAAGAGCCAACAGGAAATGATGCAGACTTTCTTTGAGCAAATGAGAGCTGCAAGGATGCAGAACTTAGGAACAGCTACAGCCGCTGTGGATGCAGGATAGGGGACTAGGGTCGTGGAACCCAATGGAGTACGAGATACGGAGCCAGAAGGCAATCAACAAGGGCTTGGGGGCAGGCCCATGGGATCCAACACAGGAGGACCTCTGGAAGGAGTTCAACAAGCTAGAGCTAACGTTGCTGCTAGTGAACCACACGAGGAATATGTACCAGAGTTCCCTCGGGGGCATGGGGACAACCCCCAACAGACAATATCGGATTAGTAGAAATCATCAGAAGAACTGTGCGAGGCGGTTTGACCAACGGGGACTTGGAAGGAGTGAATAGGAGTCCGTTTGCTCGGGAAATAAGGATGGCTCAGAATCCACCTAAGTTTAAGCTACCTAGCGTGGAGGTATATGATGGTAAGGCAGACCCAACTGATCACTTGATGAGGTACACCAGACACATGGAGGTGCTGGGAGCATCGGAGGAAGTGATGGCCCGATGCTTCCCTTTGTATCTGACGGACTTAGCCGCAATGTGGTTTAGGCAGCTGGGAGAATGATTTATCAGGACTTGGAGAGAATTGGTGGAAAAGTTTTTGGGACAGTTTCGGGTTCACGTCAAGAGGCCGAAGAATGTGATGACATTGACATCGGTGAAGCAAAGGATGGATGAATCGCTTAGAGCTTTTCTAACTCGATTCAGTGCGACAGTCGCTTCGGTGGATCGGCCTGATCCATCGATGGTTTTAATGGCAGCAGTATCAGGGGTCAGGGAGGACTCGGATTTCAAGGTATCTCTGATACAAGATCCCCCACAGGATCTCGACGAATTCTTTCACGAGGCAGAAAGGTTCCTTTGGCAGGAAGATGCGAGTACGGATTTAAAGGTGAAAAGGGTTAATGCAACTCAGGATGTAGGACCATCCAGCAAAGGTTTTGGATAAAGACAAAGGGAAAAGGAAGTTGGACGATGATTCTGGAAATGCTAGGAAGCGATGGAAGGATCCAAAGTTTTCCACATACACCGGATTGAACGAGACGCTAGAACGGATATACCTGGATACTCGAAACCGCCTTCCTTACCGGAGGCCGGCTAGGAGAGAACCATCAGAACGGGAAAGGACATCAGGAAGGCACTGCCTCTTCCATGATTTAGATGGACATGATACCAACAGCTGCAGGCACTTAAAGGATATAATCGAGGAGCATGTAAGGAATGGACAGTTACAGCAATATGTCGGAACTCGGAATGCAACTGCAAAGCAGGAGAAACTACCGACTACCTCACACCGTGATGATGTGAGGCCCAAGGATGATGGTCGATTGATCATCCACTGATCAGGATAATGTGAAATAAGTAGCGAACTACTGGAAAGCAACCAAGTCATTTACACATGAATGGGGACGGAGATAGCCCCTAGGCATGCTCTGAATGATGATAAACTGCGATGCTGTGGTTTGTAAAATTTATCTTTTGCTTTTTGATTGGACACTGCTTTTCTTTTTGGATCTGGTTTTGGAGTTCGGATCGAACTCCTGGTTTTGCTTGCTTTTTGATTTGGGTTTTTCTTTGGATGGTTGTTTTTGATTTTGAATGTTGCTTTGGATTTCTGGTTTTCTGGTTTGGATTTGGATTTTGGGTTGGATTTTGATTGGATTTTCATCTGGTTTTTGATAAATGGTCGTCGGGTATGGATTATGCTTGGCAAGGGGTGAGTCACTTTGCCCGAACGTGGTAAATTGACTCATTCAGGTCGTCAAGTATGGACTATACCATGATTCGGCCTAGGACTTAGGCCCTATATTATCGATTATTGTATTAGGTCGTTGAGTATGGACTATGCTCAACAAGGGTCCGGAGAGACCAGGATTCGACTTAGGACTTAAGCTACAGCATTGCTCAACGTCCAGGGACACTGGACCACGGTCGCGGGTGTGGATTACGCTTGGCAAGAACCCGGAGAGGTTAGCTCAACGTCCAGGGACACTGGACCACGGTTGTCAGGTGTGGATTACGCTTGGCAAGAACCCGGAGAGGTTATGGATTTAGATATCGACCCGGAGAGGTCCTGGATCTGGTTATTGGCTATTGGATAAGGATGGATCAGGACTCGGCTGTCGAGTTCGAATGGATATGGAATTGGCTAAGGCTTTGGTTACGGGATTTGGAATTGGACAACGACTCGAAGCAGTCAAGCATGACATACTCTGGCGATATGGCTATGGACTTTGGATATTGGAATCGGAACTATTCAAAACACGCCTTCTTATCAAAAGGCATGTTTTGGGGGGCAAAGTGTTATCCCACTTTTTGGTCAAAACTGGAATATCAACAAATTGGCAAGGGATGATGGATATTGGGATTGGAGATCGATTGAAAGCAAGGCGGCGATCGATGTCGTCAAAATTTGGTTGAACTCTGATCGGGACGAAATTGATTGGAGATGATGATAAGGGTTAGGAAAGGCTATGTTTCAAATTTCAGGTTAATCGGAGTTCATATGAAGGAGTTATGATCGATGCAAGGTAGGAAAGTCATGCTGTTCGAATCCATCAAGTGGTCAAGGTGGTGCTCGTTTCGAATCCATCGGATTCGAACCCATCAGGTTCGCATCGATCGAAGGCATGGCGCAAGGATGGTTCGAATTGATACACCTCGTATCGATCAGGAAGTGATGGCTTCGAATCGATACCTTTCATATCGATCAGCTTGCACACGGCACGATGGTCTTCGTATCAATCAGATGAGAAGGACAGGTGGACTTCGACTCGATGACGGCATGGATCTCCTTCGTATCCATAAGGTGTACAAAGGTTAGTTCGTATCGATGGTGGTTCGAATCGATAGGATTCTGGATTCGTACCTATCGATACGAAGAGAGCGTTCGAGAAGGATACGCAGGGAGTCGACTTCATGGATTCGAAGGACTTAGGGACAATTTCGAAGTGATCGGTACGAACCAGGGAAGAAACGTTCAACGCGGTGACAAAGGTGGATCGACCTGGAGAATTCGTGACACGTCATCGATGCGCACGCGCTTTGGATGGATTCGAAGCATGGATTCGAACCAGGCAGAACATACGGAGCTTTGATCTCGAATCGATCATATCTTCCAAACCATTGATCCAAATGCAATGAAATTTTTATAGGAGCTTACATACATGTTGAAGAATGTTTCAGCTCAATTAGATGATTTCTTTATCGATTCGAATGGAGTTCGAATCGATCCCGATGTGGGCCCGGATCTCCAAAATTCGGCCGTATGGGCCCCCTCACGTGCTAGAAGCGGTCTACCGGATTTTTAGGAGAAATATCAGCCTCCTACACCTATAAATAGAGCCCCTGGTCATTTAGAAAAGGGGTCGGAGAATTGAGAGAGAACAAGCACGCACGGACGCTGCCAGAATCATTCCATATCATCATTTCTACCATTGATTTTGAATTTGGACTTTGTAACTGCTATAATCACTTGTAACCAGCAAGGATAATTAATAAAAAGCATAAAACTTTGGAGTGGACGTAGGCCGGAGATAGCCGAACCACTATAAAACTTGTGTCACTGCTCGTTATTTTGGATTTGCTGCTTATTATTTGCTGAGATCTATTATTTGTGTTTGAATATTGTTGATTTGTATTCATACATTGGTGCTTTCACGGTATCTGGGGTTTGTGATCAATTTTGGCGCAAACACCCGCCATGACATCGGGATTTTAATTAACATGGTGTATGCAAAGAGTGCTCTTGGGTAGGTCTGGAATGACCAAGGTGATGACACATTCGGTACTATCTATAGTAAAGGTAGGTTGGTTCAGTGTTTGTAGAGCCTGGAGCCTCAGGTGCATTATTCTAGAGATGTACTGTCAAAAGGCAGTTCCTTACCTTGTCATTGTGTGGAAATCCATGCCCCAATAAGTTCCTTCAGATTTTATTGTAGAGCTTAGTATGCTGGAATTTAATAATGTAACAATTTCAGCTAAGATTATGTATACTTGCTTGAAAAGTATTTTCAAAAGAATGTCATTAAAATTAATATCCACATATTCTGTGTAACAAATGTTTTCGTTATCATAAGGAAAAATAACCGTTCCGTGTTTATGTACGGCGTGGTCTTATGAAATACCTTTTGTTTTCAAACATCATATTTTGAGTTTCTCACACCTGTCTCGTGACTAACCCGGAGTTTATTTTCTTTTCTCTTAAACTCTGGGTGACCTACTTTCCTGTGACACCAACTAGCTAGGTAAGCTGGGAACATTTCGGAATGGAACGTGGAGCATTTTGGGTCTTTGTTGAAGTCATATATCACTTTTCACTGTGTTTGTATTATGTACTGGTATCTATCAACACTATAATGATAGGTCGTTATAAATATCCTAGCTGGGCTAATACCTGTCGTAACTTTGATGGAACAATTTGGAGTAATTGCACGTACTATTCATATGTTTAATTATGTTTTGAATACAACGCGAGATTCTATTATTGTCCATCTTCTATCTTTATTTCTTTTGATAAGCTGCTTCTGCTTCTCCGGCAATGTCTAACTCAAATTGCATGAAAAAACCGATCATTAAGGGTAGAAAGAAAATAAAGACAGAGCAGAATCTCGCACGAATGGAATAACATATATTATTTCAAAATAATCTTTACAGTGGAAAATTTTAAAATACAATATTAGAGTCTAACCTAGATTAAGCCTGGATAGTTATAACACCTTCCCTTACAAATGCTGACAAACAACAAAAACAAATACAATAGATGCAGCAGATAATAGAATACGTCCATACGATGATGAAGATCTCCATTACTCCTCTGGAAACTCCAACTGTCTTCAACTAAACCTGAAACTACTCGGATCTAACCCGAATATTAAAAATATCCGGATCAGGCATGATAAACAGCGTGAGATTCTTGAAATTTTAAATGCATAAATCATAACAATGCTATCAAAACCTTTGAAAAGAAGGGTATCTCATAAGACTGCGCCCATACATAAAAATAGACAGGATTTTACCATATGTAATCAAAACATATTTACACCAAAATATACTTGATATTATTTTTAGAGACATTCTTTTAAAAATACTTTTCGAATAAACTTATTCAAATAAGGTATCAATATCTGGATTAAGTCTAAGGTAATGTATCCGGACTAGGTCAATGGAATATACCGAACGGAATGATACCAAAAGGGATAGCTCAAATGTTTGCAAGTCATTACATCTATTTTGGGACTATAATCAAAACCGTAAATCTCATATTGAAATTGAATTTCCAACATGATAGGTAACTAGCGGAAAGATCAATCTATATCCACGGCTTACGTCCAAGACTCAGACGCCATTATACAACAACATAAATGACTAAAAGTGGATACAATCCGTGAAAAATATCCAAGGACTCGGATTTCGCGCATCCCTGCCGTAAGGCCCAAACGTATCTGATATCTCGGACTCCGGACATCTGACAACCCAAATCTTTACTATCCAAAATGCGAGCATACATCTGACCACATAGAATCCTATCATAATCGAGGGTGCGAGGCTTGTGAGGCTCCGATCAATTTCTTCAAAGCCACGCTTTTCATACAAAACCACGCTTTGATCATAACATGTTCCACTTTGAATGTCACACTGCCATTACTTTGATCACTATTTGACTCCCACAAGCATACAACCTCTGAGCTCGTATGTCTCGGAGAAGGGTATTAAGCTAAGAGAAGTTGCCTTCTTCGCCACAAAGAAGATGTACGTTTGTAAAAGTCAAACGTTATGTCTTAGAAATGCAATGTCGGACATTTGTCCATACAAGTTCGTTATGGGACCGAACGAAACCGAAGGCACTTTCCTCGGCCATTACTAGGCGAGAAGCTCTTGCAATCCAAAAAAATCTCCATAAGGAGGAGACCACCGCTATATACAACTCTATAATGGGAGTGAACCAAAGCATGTCAACAATCAGTCCTCATGCTATGAAGATCCACGGTCTTCAATAATCATCATGTTCAATATGTCTTCACTTTCGAACATATACATTGGTTCGAAGTGGTTTTCGGATAGGGATCACCCAAATCCGACCCCATTTCTTTTAAAGCCAATCATTGCTTCAAAAGTATTAAGTTCATATGTGGATATCAATCATCAATCAATTACTTCACCTTTTATTTAAATCAAATATCTTTCTTAGATATATTCTTTTTAATTTATTCCATTTTCTTTTCAAAAGTATATAGAATCATTAAGCCTCATTAATTAAATCATTTGATTTACTTAAACCTTTCTCAAATTCTGGAATAATTCCAAAACCATTTTCTCTTTTATTTAGGACAACCTTCCCAAATATTCGTTAAATCTTAATCAAAGATTTCCTATATTCAAGTTATAACTTTTAATTTAGGAAAAATATTCCCAAATCATTCATTAAATCTTAATCAAAGATTTCTTATATTCAAGTTATAACTTGTAACTTAGGGACAATATTTCCAAATCATTCATTAAATCTAAATCAAAGATTTCTTTCTTAACTTCAAATCATATTCTTGCAAATCGAAGATTTTCATAGCAGAGCACTACTCCCACTTTAAATATGGTAAATTTCACCTCCAGGGATGGCAAGTAATCCTACGTCATGAAGATTTTTGTCATCAATGATCTTTTTATTTAGTATGTTTTATTTCAAAAATTAGTTTGAAAGGGTTTTGGGATAGGAGTCACCCAAATCCGATCCTGGTTCTTCAGTTAGGAATCACCCAAATCCGATCCTGGTTCCTTCGTGCTAATCATCGACAAAAAATTTAAGTACATATGGGGTTTCGAAATTAGTTTTAAGTGATTTTTGGATAGGAATCACCCAAATCCGATCTTGGTTCTTTGAATAGGAATCACCCAAATCCGATCCCGGTTCCTTCGAAACCAATTATCGATAAAAGATGTTAAGTGGTCAATTAACATTCTAAGAAATTGTTTCTTTTCTTTTATTTTGGAAAAAATTAATATGATCTTTTAGAGCATCTGGGATTTCCATTCGATCTATTACATCCCTCGCCTAAAAAGATAAAACATAGGCCACGTAATTTCCGGGCACTGGTTGCTCCATCCCCAACCTTAGTTAAACACCTTGTTTTATCTTTTCAGATCTCACAGGTGGGACTAATGTACTAGTCGTTTCCGCATACTCAGTTATTAGCTTTATTTTGGAGTTGATTATAAGATTCCAAATTATCTTTTAAACTCTTAATTTTACTTTTTAAAAACATTCATAATTGGTTCGAGGAAATATCGTTACGTTTAATCTCGTATTCAAAAGGTTATAGAATTAGCAGCATAAAAGTGCTGCGGAAAGTGCTATATAAGCTTATTTGATTTAAACAACTTTTTAATATTTGAAAATTCATATTTTCCATTCCAAATCTCTTTTAAACCATTTTAATAGATATATCAAATTTATTTCATATTTTTAATCACCTAAAAATATCATTTTTTAAAGATTGCCCATTTTAGATTCCAAACTGAAAAACCACGATGTTTTTAGAAAATTGTTTTGGACATATTTCCAAATCTACTTAATGAAATCTTGATTTTCTTTCTTTGTTGAAAAACTATTATCGTTGTTGACCAAAGAATTTTTATTCTGAAGAAATACGACTTATAAATCATTATCTACGTCAATTTGAAATTACAGGTGGAAATTTACGAACTGTTGCCGAGCTCGATTTTGACCAATTTTGTGAATTGCTTTGGAACTTGTCCAAAACATTTCAAATTTGTTTTAAACCATATTTAAACTATTTTAACTCATTTAAAACAATATTTTCATCATTACAAACTCATTTTTCATTTCATATTAAAATATTATATTATTATAATATCATTTTCAATCTTTTTAGATATTTTGAAATCATTAAGAGGCTAAATAATTTCCATGTACACATTTGTATGGAATAAATTCTCAATTAATTAACTATGGTTAATTAATAATCATTTCTATTATCATCTAACAAACCAAGTTATCATCCATATCACAAATATATAATCAACAATAATATCAACCACGTTATCATCCATTAAATCATCCAACATATAGCAAACTTTTTATGTAATTAACTTTAAATAATTTTAGAAATTAGCAACTTTAAATTATGAGTACTCACCTTTAACTTAACTGATTATTGCTACCAACATTCATATGCAACAACGCTTCACTACATCTCTTAACTACACCAAACCATCACATAAACAACTTCACCTTACTTTCTAGTGCTCGGCCATCACCTCCTTCTCTTTTTCTGGCTCCGGAGCACCCTGAACTTTCTCCTCCTCCTCCATATGTTCGCCCACACCTTGATCCTCCCCTTCTTCCATCATTTCTTCACTTCTTAGATGTTAAACCATATTTTAATGATATTCTAAGGTTTTTGGCAAAGTTTGGTGGTGTTTTGAATTTGTTTGATATGGTTTTGAAAAAGTTAGTAAGGAAAAGAGAGAAGAGAAGCCATTTAAGTGAAGAGAAGAAGAAGAAAGTGAAGAAGGAAGTAAGGAATGAAATGTGAAAAAATGTAAGGTATGCATGCCTATTTATAGGAAAAAGTTTAGAATGAAATATTATTATGTAAAATGATCAAAATACTCTTTATTTACATTTTAAGCAACCTTATTTTTTCAACACTTAACATAATATTTCAAATCATTATTTTATGTCATTTTCACTTAAGTATTAAGTAAAGAAATAATAATTATGTTTGATTTGATTTGATGTTTACTTTTTGCTTTGAAATGACATGTTTGGCTTTCTGTGCTTACTTTTTCTTAATTATATTCTAGAATTTTCTAAGTATGTTTAGTAAAAGTAAACTTGATTAGTGGATCAATTAATACTTATACTATATGAATATATGTTCCTATATAAGAAAATAAATGTGCGACGACGTTGCGATAACTTTTAATCGACAAAACATTAATTTTCGATAAAATGTTTTACGGTCACATTTTGACGTTTTAGTTAATTTATTTATGCAAACCAAATTTTATAATGAAATTTTTACTTCTTTAAATAAATTAAAACATGTCTCTTTATATTTTAGAATCATATTTAAATAATGTCAAAATTTTCAATTTTACAGTGTATGAAAAACTAACAAAATGCGACAAAATTTGGTTATTTTTTGTAAAATGATTATTAACATACTTTTAAATATTTTAATATACTTTTTTATCATTATTAAATGTTTTCAGTAATATTTATCTTTTCAAATAAATATTTATACCTATATATTTAAGCATTTATTTATTTTTAACAAAACTTAACTTTTGTTGATTTGTTCTAAAATCCAAATTTATACTTTTTAAATTATCAACTATAAGAATAAATAATTTTTCTATTATTATCTATTACATATAACTTATTTATTTCAGTTTTAAACCTTTTTAACTTAAAACTGACGAAATCTCTCATTTTCGAAGTAGCGAAATTATGAGTCGTTACATTCTACCTACTTAAAAGAAATTCGTCCTCGAAATTACCCAAACAAAAGTTTGCCTAAAACATTTATATTTAAACTTAATTCCATATAATATACACAGATCATCCGTATAAAATATCTTCTTCGATCTCCTATTTGAATACACAACTTTATTTTCAAGCTAGTATCGATCTCCCGATCCTCTTGTGCAGACTTTAATCAGGCTCTTTGCTTAGAAACCTTTGCTTTCCTTGCATAGCCCTCAAATATGACAGAAAACTAAAGTACCTAACCAAAAATCCTCATCAATGTTCGTCGTCAAGAATCGAGTAATAAATCCTTTTCCGATTGGTGTGAACACCTCAAAATTCCGAACTCGAATCTTAGACCAAATTTATGTGATGAGGTGATCTACATATAATATATGTACTTATTAAGTATCAAATACTTTCATTAAAACTTTTATCTTAAGTTCAAACATTTTATAAAGGTGCTTCTTTATATAATCCATTTAATTATTTATTTGCAAATATTATTACTAAAGGAAAATATTCCAAAGAAACCATTTTTCACTCAAAAGATAATTTATCTTTATAAAAAAAGTTTTCTCATAATCTTTTAACTCGGTATATTTCCTTTAACACTAATATTATGTACAAATCATTTTTTAAAACTATTACTTAAGTTTATTACATCTTATAACTTATGCAAATCAATCACATTTTAAAGACTTAAGTCCAAATCCTTAATTGATGCTAGAATTAGTTAATAAAACATTTTTCAGGTTATAATTACCTTTTTGAGAAGTCTTTATTTTATTTAATAGTTCATGACTTAAATCTATATTTGTATGATATACCTTTACATCCTAAGAGTATATGCAAATCCCAAATTTTAAATTGATTTTGCTTAAATCCGTCTGTCTAACAAATTTAAACTTTGTTTTATTTTACTATTATCTAAAATTCATAAGTTATAAAACTTATTTCTTATTTAATACTTTTATTAATTTTCTAGTTTTGAAAAAAACAAGTTTTAAAACCATCCGTATTTAAATCCTCAAACTCTTAACTCTTAAACCTTTTTTTCTTTTCTTTATAAATCAGATTTATAAATTATCCTTATCTTATTACATTTACTCAAAGTATTTCACAATCTTTTATTAATTTTTTAGCTTTGAGTTATTTACGATTCGAAAATTTTCGACTGTCCAAAATCATCGAGAATCCTGCTTTATCTTATCAATTAGCGATACCAAATTTATCTTTGGTTTAAAAACTTTTTATAAAGACTACTAATCAATTTATCAGTTAATGATACACATTATCTCTTTAACTTAAGAAAATTATATAGATCGAGGAACTCCAAAACAATCCAAGGAACTAGGTACTACCAAAAGTATCATATGTCCTCTTAACAAGAAGAGTAATACATAAGAGAAGTGTTTACAATCCGAACACATCTCTTGTCCATTTTTAGTTTATTTTCTAGTCAATCGAACTAGTTATCATAAAATACCTCTTTTTATTTGAAATGATACCATTTTCAAAATCCTTTAGAGACCACTTTATAATACCTATTTTATAAATTAATTTTATAAATTAATTTTATATTAATTAAATTCATTCAAATTTCCATAATTTTTTAATAACTCAAATTTAAATTCTCATTTCATTTATATTTTTCCCTTTTACATAATTTCTAATACTTTTTATCTTTTATTTTCATTCCTTAAAGAAATCTTATTATCAAACAATTATAGTCAAATCGTGAAGCTTAATTCATAAGGTATTTGTACTTAAACTTTTAAATCAAACAATTGATCAATTTATGATAGTAACTTAACATTATCATTACTTAATTTATTATTTTTGAATAAGTATTAAAGATCTTAACTGCCTTATCAGATTTCTTACTTATCGATTATCTTTATGAAACATCTTATGGTCAAACTGTGAAATTCTAATCACAAGATGTTCATATTTAAATTTCACTAATTTTGATTTCTAATTATACAACTTTTCAAAATATACATTTTATATTCAAAATATAATCCTAGGTAAAATTACTTCATTTACCAATTTTTCCAAAATCAGTGTGTCGGTTTGCCTTGTTTAAATGTTTAGGAACCCTCATCGATAATAATGATCAGACGCGTCGATCAGAATGCATAAATCACTCAATGGATAAATCAATACAAAATAATTTATTAGTCAGTAACGAATACACACTCATATATGATACACTCAAACTCATTCTATGGTGTTACAAACCCTATCTATAATGAGTCACTCAACCTAGGGTATTGCTAACCCTATCTCTGATGAGTCTTTACCCCAACAAAGCCATGGTTCTCGCTTAACCTTCAGCTCTGATACCAAATGTAACGGTCCATTTTTCCACACCCTTTGAATTGGCAATAAACACACATGTCTAGCTCAAATTGCACGAAAAGACGGATCATTAAGGGTAGAAAGAAAATAAAGACAAAATAAAATCTCATACGAATGAAATAACATATATTATTTCAATAATAATCTTTACAGTAGAAAATTTTAAAATACAATATCAGAGTCCAACCTAGATTCAGTCTGGACAGTTATAACACCTGCCCTTACAAATGCTGACAAACAACAAAACAAATACAATAGATGCAGCGGATAATAGAATACGTCCATAGATCTCCTTTCCTTTGGAAAATCCAACCGTCTTTAAATAAACTTGAAACTACTCGGATCTGATTCAGTATTAAAAATACCCGGATCAGGCTTGATAAACCAGCGTGAGATACTCGAAATTTTAAATGCATAAATCATGACGATGCTATCAAAACCTTTGAAAAGAAGGATATCTCATAAGACTACGCCCACACATAAATACGGGCGGGTCTTTATCTTATGATAACCAAAACACTTTTATACCAATATATACTTAATATTATTTTTAATGACATTCTTCTGAAAACACTTTTCAAATAAACTTTTTCAAATAAGGTATCAATATATGGACTAAGTCTAATGTAATATATCCACATTAGGTCAACCGAATATACCAAACGGAATATATGATACCAAAAGGGGTAGCTGAAATATTTGCAAGTCATTACATCTAATTTGGGACTATAATCAAAACCTTAAATCTCGTATTGGTATTGGATTTCCAAGGTGATAGGTAACTAGTGGAAAGATCAATCTGCATCCACGGCTTACGTCGAAGACTCAGACGCTGTTCAAATCTCTTAAGTTATTGCACTCATATTTATAATATTGAATTGACTTACATAAAAGTATTTCAGTTCTGCCTCTAGTGTTTTATCTTTTCATTACGCTCGGGTCAGTCTTGAGTTTTTTTCTGGCTTATTGAAGATTATTCTCTGGTGGACGAAGACGGAGTTTTGGTATACTACTACTATTATTATTCCCTACATCATGCTATTCCACCGTATTAATTATTTATCCCTGATGTATATCTAACTCTGATAAATTTGTATAGATTAAAATCAAATGTATAGTAAACAACTTCATGAATGTTTATTTGATTATTATATTTTATCGTTTCTGCTGTGAGATTCTGTATTTTATTTTCTTCTTCTCTTCTTATTTTTCTTATTTAACCCCATTGATAATCTACGTTTCGGATTGTTTAGGTCGAACATATATGGATTGCTATCGATTTAAACCTTCCAAAATATAGGTTGTCATAGTTGGACGACCCACATTTCGAAAGGTTTAAATCGACAATAATCCACACATGTCCAACTTATACAATGCGGAACGTAGATAATCAATGGGGTTAAAATAAGAAAAATAAGAAGAGATGAAGCAAACAAAACACAGAATCTCATAGCGAAACGATAAAAATAATAATCAAATAAACAATTCATGAAGTTGTTTACTACACATTTTATTTTAATCTATACACATTTATCAGAGTTATATATACACATCAGAGATAAATAATCAATATAGAGCATAAAGAAAGGGATAATAATAATCGTAATATACCAAAACTCTGTCTTCGTCCTCCAGAGAATAGTCTTCAGTAAGCTGAATAAACTCAGGACTGATCCGAGCGTAATGAAAAGAGAAAACATTCGAGTCAGAACTAAAATACTCTTATGTAAGTCAAATCAATATCACAAATATGAGCGCAATAACTTAAGAGATGTTACGGAATTTTCCATCTCCTAAAGATCCGTTAAACTATTTATATATAATAGTAAAGCGATACTAGATAATGTCTATCAGTAAAGTAAATATCAAAATAGCATTAAGGCTTTACATTGATCCACCTTAACATATTTTTACAATTTTAAACCAAAGTCGTAATGGGCTCGTATAGGGATAAATATGACAAGGCACATGAGGCAATGCCCAAGGTAGGATTCTACCAGTTTACCCTTTTAGGCTAGTTGTAACCCATCCGTGGTCGACTGCGACAATCAATCCAAATGACAAATAAGGTGCACCCATCGAATCCGAAAGCACAATAGAAATACGAGGGATCAACGTCGCTAGATGTAGCTAACCTCAATGGCTAGACATCGGCTCATGTTTTAGTCATTTTAATTATGACACAAGTGTTAAGGCTAACCATCATCATTCTCTTACTTCATTGCAGTAAACGTCGCCAATTCAACCACTACATTCTAGATACCATCCACCGCGTACACAGTTGTCAAAGTGGTTCCAATATTGAAAGAGCGTATTTCAATAAGAGGCCACGATCTCTTTAACAACCAATCGTCATTTTGCACACCGGTTGGTTCTTTTACATTTCGAAGATATCAAAATATCATATTCGTTTCAAAATCAAATCCATTTCGAAATCATCATAAATTCGCTTCAACATCAAATCCATTTTGAAATTATCATATATTCAAAATTGTCAATTTTGTTCGATAAATCGACTCCACTTCTAAAATTTGATTTGAATTCAATTCAGGTTATATTCTTTACTTTAACCTAGTTTGTATTTAAATCCAAGATTTAAAATATAACAATTTACCCTTTAACTAGTTTGAATTTTAGAAAAGAGTTTAAATAGTTTAAAATAGTTAAAAATAGTTTAATATAAAATAATTAAATAGTTAAAATAGTTTAATATAAAATATTTAAATATAACTTGAATAAAAAATGGTTTATAGAGTAAAATAGTTTGGAAAATCAAAACAATTTGAATATTTAAAGAATATAGATTTTAAATCGTTTATACTAAAATATTCATTTTCAAAAATAATTCCAAAGTCAAACCGGTCAACTTTCCAATTTCCTATCCAAATCAATTTCAAAACCATTTCGATTTAATCGATTCAATTCCGATTCCAACTCGAATAAATTTTGATTTCACATAAATTTCGATTTCAATTCACAAATTCCTTTCACTTTTAATTTCCATTTCCAAATTAATTTAAATCCTAATTTCAAATTAATTTCCAATTCCAAATTAATTTAATTACCAATTTCAAATTAATTTCCAATTCCAAATTAATTTAAAATCCAATTTCAAATTAATTTAAATTCCAATTCCAAATTTAATTTCAAAATATCGATTTAAACACTTAAATCAAATTTACTTTCAATACCAAAATTTAAATCCAAATTTTCAATTATAATGAAATTTCCAAACTTAAATTTGAAATATCATTTCATATCACCTTTTCTTATAAATATTCAAAGTTCGAATAAAAGCCAATCCTTTCAACCAAATCCATTTATGAAATTTACGACGTATTTCATTTATAACTTAAAAATTTTAACTTCAATTAATTAAACAATCTCATTTATCAAGTTTAAATCCCAATATTTCGAGCTCCAATTCAAAATAATTCAATCTCCATAAATTGGATTTAATTCTTAAAATCAATTCATTTAAATAATGTCAAAACAACTTTTAAAATTATTTAATTTAACCAACCCAGTGTTCGTATATAATTTTCTAACCTATGGCTAAATGGATAATTATTTCAATTTAATTTCAAGGATTGATATATATAATTTCAATCCAAAATAAATGTCATAGGCATATATCATTTCAACCTCTTTCTTAATTTATTCGAAATAATTCGGTTTACAGTTTTTTATGCAATAAACAATATACAGGATGATAGCATGACATATCCGATTAATTTAAAATCTAATCATTGAAATATCAACCAATTTTTATCCATCACAATCAATCAACTAAACAGTCAATAAGCACAACAATCAACCAATTATCGAAAATCATGGATTTTTCCAGCAGTTTAATTCTAATTCAACTTTAAGTATCAACTCAAATCATGTTAATAATTCAAGGGTCAATTGTATTGAATCAATTCATTAACTATTTTTTTAACTAATTTCTAAAATCCAAACCGATCAAAGGGTGGAATGTTTATACTTAAATCTTGGGTTTAAATGCGAATTGGTTAAAGGGAATTATAATCAAAACTGTAATTCGAATCAAGTTTTGAAGTGAAATCAATATATCGAGTTGAATTGACATTGTGAAGTAAAATAGGATTTTTGAGTAAAAATGATGATTTCTAAAATGGTTTTGACTTTTGAAACGAATACGATATTTTGATGTCAAGTACAAATGGTTTTGAAATGTAAAAGAACCAACCGATGTGTAAAATGACGTTTGGTTGTTAAAGAGACTAGGGCCTCTTATTGGCATACTCTCTGTCAACATTGGAACCACTTTAACCACGGTGTATGCGGTGGATGATATCTAGAATGTAGTTGTTGAATTGGCGACGTTTACTGGAATGAAGTAAGAGAACGACGATGGATAGCCTTGATACTTGTGTCATAATTAAAATGACTAGAATAGGAGCCTATGTCTGACCAATGAGGTTAGCTACCTCTTGCGACATTGATCTCTCGTATTACTATTGTGATTTCGTGTTCGATGGGTTCACCATTTTGTCATTTGAATTGATTGTCGCAATCAGCCACGCATGGGTTACGTCCAGCCAGAAAGGATAAACTAGCAGAATCCTACCTTGGGCATTGCCTCACATGCCTTGTCATATTTATCCATATACGAGCCCATTACGATTTTGGTTTAAAACTGTAAAACATGTTAAGGCGAATCAGTGTAAAGCCTTAACGCTATTTGATATTTATTTTAGTGATAGACATTATCTATTATAGCATAAACTATTATATATAATTAGTTTAACGGATCCTTAAGAGATGAAAAATCCTATAACATCTCTTAAGTTATTTCACGCATATTTGTGTACTGATTTGACTTGCATAAGAATATTTTAGTCCTGACTCGAGTGTTTTGTCATTTCATTACGCTCGGGTCAGTCCTGAGTTTTTTCAACGTGTTGAAGATTATTCTCTAGAGGACAAAGACAGAGTTCTGGTATATTACTATTATTATCATTTCCTACATCATGTTATTCTGCTATATTGATTATTTATCCCTGATGTAAAGATATATCTCTATTAAATGTACATAGATTGTGATCAGATGTAAAGTAAATAGCTTTTGAATTTTTATTTGATTATTTTATTTTATCCTTTCCGTTGTGAGATTCTGTGTTTTGTTTTCTTCTTCTCTTCTTATATTTCTTACTTAATCCAATTGATTATCTATGTTCCGGATTATTTAAGTTGGACATGTGTGGATTATTGTCGATTTAAACCTTCTAAAATGCCGGTCGTCACAGTTGGTCAACACAAATGGCTAAAAGTGGTGCGAACAACATCCAAGGCTCAGACTTCGCGTATCCCTGACATAAGGTCCAGACGTATCTGGTACTTAAGGCTTAGAATATATGAAAACCCAAATCACTACTATCCGAAATGCAAGCATACATCTGACCACATAGAATCCCATTATAATCGAGGTGCGAGGCTTGCGAGGCTATGATCAATTTCTTCAAAGCCATGTTTTTCATATAAAACCACGCTTTGATCATAACAGGTTCCACTTTGAATGACACACTGCCATTACTTTGATCACTATTTGTCTCCCACAAGCATATAACCTCTGGGCTCATAAGTCTTGGAGAAGGGTTTTAATCTAAGAGAAGTTGCCTTCTCCACCACAAAGCAAATGTACATTTGAAAAAGTCATATATTGTGTCTCAGACATGCAATGTCAAACATTCATCCATACAAGTTCGTTCTGGGACTGAACGAAACCAAAAACACTTTCCTTGGCCATTAATAGGCGAGAAGCCCTAGAAATTCGAAAAAATATCCACAATGAGGAGACCATTGCTATAAATAACTCTATAATGGGAGCGGCGTAGAGCATGTCAACAAGCAGTCCTCATGCTATGAAGATCTATGGTCTTCAATAAACATCATCTTCACCATGTCTTTACTTTCGAATGTATACATTGGTTCCAAGTGGTTTTCGGATAGGGATCACCCAAATCAGAACCCGGTTCCTTCAAAGCCAATCATCGGTTTAAAATATAATAATTTCATATGTGGATATTAATCATTAATCAATTACTTCACCATTTATTTAAATCAAATATCTTTCTTAGATATATTCTTTTAAATTTATTCCAATTCTTTTCAAGAGTATATTGAATCATTAAGCCTCATTAATTAAATCATTTGATTTACTTAAACTTTTCTTAAATCCTGAAATAATTCCAAATCATTTTCTCTTTTACTTAGGAAAACCTTTCCAAATCATTCATTAAATCTTAATCAAAGATTTCCTATATTCAAGTTATAACTTTTAACTTAAGGAAAATATTCCCAAATCATTTATTAAATCTTAATCAAAGATTTCTTATATTGGAAATTTCAGAAATTTCAGAAATTTCCTACAACCTAATTTTAGAAATTATTGCTTCTTGACTTAGATTGGAGTTTCTAGAGTTGAAGTTGAAGAGTAGTTGATCTTCCTTTGCTTTCAAGCTTCTCCTTTATTGTTTTTGGGTTCAAAAGTGAGTTTTTGAACTCACATCTACTTCTATAGCTATTATTGTTGCTAGGTATGAATTCCTAACACTTATTTATGTTCGTTTGCTTTTGATTTGGATTGAATTGGTGGATATTCCAATTTTTGGCGTTTTGAGGTCAAATCTTTAAATATCCAATCTTTGATGTTTGAACACATTAGTGGGGTGTTTCGAAGAGCCATAGAAGGCTGGGTTGTCGCTAGGCGTAAATCCCTAGTCGCCGTTGCTCACTGTTCGCTTCTGTTCCGTGTTATGGGTTTTGCCCCATAAGGGGGATAGGCTGAAACTGCTGATGAACCAGGCTCAGTCGACTGAACTAGGAGGTTAGTCGACTGAACCAAGGGGGATAAAACTCTCTGTCCTCGTATCAGCTGACTGACCTGATAGTCCAGTCAACTGACCTGGGAACCCGAAAGTTTCCAGGCTCTAGGTCAGCCGATTGACCACCCAGTCCAGTCGACTGACTTGCTTGCTTCAGCCCAATTTGCCTATTTTGCTGGAGATTCCAATTTTAATCGATTTGTGATTATCCGATTTGTTGTTATCATTTATTATCGTTTTTGATGACTTCTACTTCGGGATTTTTGGGACTATCCATCTTGTTGGATTCGGTGCTGATTTCTATGGGTTTGATTCACGTCTTCTATGTGAATTTTTGGTGATTGATTGTTTCTACCATCATTTTTATGACTTGTCACTTTAAAATACAAAGGTTTCTATACTAGTAGTAAATATTCAAACTCTTTTACAAAGATGATTTTGACTCTATTTTTAATACAAAGCTCTTTATAAAACCCGTTTTCCAACCTATTAGTATGTACAAACCTTTACCTCATTCATATGAGAAAATCAAGTTAAACGGCTTGGCAAAACAAGTGGTATAAAACGTTTGCGTTTACTTCGTCGGTTAATTTTTGGACTTGTTCGATTGAAACTCTTGTGACAATTTTCGAGTGGAGATCTACAATTAAATATTGAAGCTAAACCAGTGGTTATGCGACATGAAACTAAACTCATTTATTTACTAGCTTAGTGTAATTCACATTACTATGTCTC
Organism: Allium cepa; assembly: GCA_030765085.1. Lineage (NCBI taxonomy): Eukaryota > Viridiplantae > Streptophyta > Magnoliopsida > Asparagales > Amaryllidaceae > Allium > Allium cepa. The sequence goes on from CM060932.1 coordinate 116,906,520, forward strand.
TTTGTCCACGTGGGAGACTGTACCTCGTTTTATTGAGTTTCATCTCATTTCTTTTATAGGCTAACAACCTATTGGTTCTTTGGAGTTTCGACTCATTTTCGTAGGCTAGCGACCGATGCTCTTTTATGGAGTTCGGTTCATCGGGCATATCGTTGTACTACGTCGTTGTACCGGCTTATCAGGTTCATTGGGCGTACCGTTGTACTACGTCGTTGTTCCGAATTATTTGAGTTTCAGATTCCTTGGGCATAGCGATATTGTACTACGTCGTTGCACATGCTCTATGGTTAGCGACCATGGGATAGCGTCCCGTTTGTGATACACGTGTTGGGGAGTTTTCATGCTCCCATTTTATGATAGGCCTCCCCCTTTTGTGATTTTTGGATTTCTAGTTGATGATTTCTATAATTTGTGATTCACCAATTTTATGATTGGCATTGATATGTTTGCCGATATTTGAGGTTTGGTGAATAAAATAAAGAATATGACATTCTTTTTAGTGCTTTGAGATTTTTCGAGATATTGTATGATTTTTGTATTGTCAAATGTATACTTTTTATAATATGGCATTATTGTTATCATACGTTTTTGTCATATCTCTTCTTCTATCTTATTTTATCTAATATTTATAGCTTGACTGATCCGTTTATTATTTTCTTATTAAATTATACTCGGGTTAGACCGAGATGTTACATGTGGTTCTGCTTGACTCTTCTTCTGGGAAAATTATTTGACTTTTGACTAACTACTCTAGCTTAGTAGTTTTTGTTGTTGTACATTCGAGATAGAGACTCCTTGATGCATACTTATTCTTTTATCTAGCACTTGTACCTATTCTTTTATGATATTGTGGATCTTATTTGACCACTACTCTGATGTACACTACTATGTGTTATATTCATGTCTGTTTCCGCCTTTGTGATATGGATATCTGTGACTGATTTGTGTTATGCTTACTTCTATATTTGTTTCCGAAGATCATATAGCTTCTATGTTGTAGCTTTGAGTTTGTATCGGTGTGTCGGATTTCCTCTTGAAAAGAAATGCATGTTATACTATCTAACATATCGGTGCTCGCACAAAGAAATTATATGGATATTCGCTCCCCGACAAACTTATTCTTCGTGCTAGTTGACGGCTTTACCTCGTAGTGTCCTTGGCTAGCGTGAGTATAGAGGTGGGGCGTCACAGCTTGGTATCAAAGCCAAACTTCGGAACAATGTAGAATAATCTAGCAAGGATCATTGTCCTATGTCCTTCTTAGGAATCATGCTTTAGGATTTATCCGAGTCATAGGATCCATTCTATCCTATTTTCTTTTATGATACCTTGTTTTATCAATCATGATTGTTTGACATTCATTTTGCGAATAACTTTTTTCTTCTTCTTTCTATCTTTCTTTCTTATAGAAGAGAAATGGTTAGACCAGGCCGTCCCAGCGCTGGTAAATCCAGTGCTACTCCTCAGGATGGAGTATTTATGTCTGCCCGACAGCTTCTAGATCTTGTAAAGAATGCTCAAGCTGTCGGACCCATTTCGGAGCCTACTCACCCAAAATCCGGATTTGCACGCCTATGCAGTGATTATACAAATTTGGATGGAAAGCCGTTCAGGGGTTCCGAGGGCGTTATCGAAGTCCAAGCTTGGCTTAGAACATGCAACACATTTTTTCTCGCATGAATCTCATTGATTTGTATCGAGCCCAAGTGGGTTCTTACATGCTCTAAGAAAGAGCATTAGATTGGTATGAGTTTTCTGATTTCTGAAATTATTGAAGCAGATCTTACTTAGGAGTAATTCCGAGAATGATTCGAATTAAAGTTTGTGCCGAAAGCTGAGAAAGTAACTTTAGCTCGGCGCTTTATTGACCTTGTTCAAGGTCAATCCTCTATGATGGATTACGCTGCATCTTTTGAATCCCTCTCTAAATATGGGGTCGAGTACATTAATACCCCATTGAAGAAAAATCAAAGGTTTGTCTATGGCTTGAATAAGAATCTCAAAAAGCCATTACTTCTAAAATTAGAAGTTTCTTTCGATCAGCTTGTTGATATCGCTCTTCGATTCGAAGAGGCTGATAAAGAAGATGATGCTGAAGTTATGGGTGTCAAACTGAACTTCAACAATAACAAGAAAAGGCCTATTAAGTTCAAAGGTCCTTATTCCAATAAGAAAGGAAAGCAAGCAACTCCGGTAGCATAGACTTCTACACCTAGTCATGGGTAATGCTACAATTGTGGTTCTAAGGATCATTTTGCTAATAGATGACCAAAACCTCTCTTTTGTCATTATTGCATAAGTTTGGGTCATCTTTTGTATTCTTGCCCCCAAACTTCAAATCAAGAGCGAGGGAAAGCTAAATGTTGTGCAAGCCCCTATAACACTTCTCGTGGTCAAGATATTTATCATTCTATCCTTGATGGCATTATTATGTTTCGTGATCATCCTATTCGAGTTCTCTTTGATACGGGTGCATCCCATTCTTTTATATCAAAAGAACTTGTTGATACTTTTTCTTTGAGTGTTATGGCTTTGATGACTTCTTTGAGAATTGTGAATCCGATCGGTGGATCCTCAACACTCGGTTTACTTTGTAAAGATGTCGAGATTATTTTATGCGATTATTCTTTCCAAGCCTATTTTCATGTCATGCGTTACTTAGGCTTTAGAATGATTTTGGGAATGGATTGGATTAACCTTATGAAGCCCATGTCCTATGTCTTGAGAGAACTATTCATCTTCGACATGTTCAATCTGTTAAGCATATTTCTTTTGTTCTCAAAGATTCCGATTCTAAATTGGCAGCATCCTTGTATTCCCTAAACACTCATGATGATGATAATGATGATGAGGAAGATGTCATTTCTCTCATTCACGTTGTTCGTGAATTTTCCGATATATTTGAGCCTATTTTAGGATTACCACCTAAGCGAGCAATTGAGTGCAGAATTAATCTAATCCCTGGAGCTCTACCTATCACTCGTCCTCCTTATCGTATGTCCAATAAAGAAAATGAGGAGATGCGTAAACAATTATCTGAATTGGAAGAGAAGCAATTTATTTGTTCTAGTTCCTCTCCTTTGGGAGCTTCGGCTATTTTTGTGAAGAAATCCGATGGTACACTTAGGCTCTGCGTTGAATACCACAAGCTTAATGATCTTACCATTAAGAATAAATATCATTTACCTCGGATTGATGATCTGTTCGATCAACTTGGTGGTGCTAGAGTCTTTTCACAGTTAGATTTAGCAACCGGTTTTCATCAGCTTCGAATTGCAGAGGATAGCATTCCTTTGACATCATTCTGTACTCGTTATGGATCTTATGAATGGCTTGTTATGCCATTTGGTTTAATGAATGCCCCAGCTTATTATGTTGACCTTATGAATCGAGTTTTCAAAGACTTCCTCGATCGATTTGTTCTCATCTTTATAGAAGATATTCTTATTTATTCTAAAATCGAGGAAGAGCATGAAAAGCATCTTCGGATTATGTTGGAAACACTTAGAAGAAATCAATCGAAAGCAAAATTTTCTAAATGCCACTTTTGGCAATCTCGTGTGAAATTTCTCGGTCATATTATTTTCGAATCCGGAATTTCTGTGGATCCTTCAAAGATTGAAGCAATTCAATATTGTAAGAGACCGGAGAGTGTGACGGAAATCCATAGCTTTCTTTGATTGGGGTTATTACCATCGCTTTATAAAACTTTTCTAAAATTTCCATGCCTCTTACTAGTTTGAAAAAGAAAGGAGTTAAATACATTTGGTCGGACAAATGTGAAGCTTCTTTTTAGAAATTAAAAGAACACCTTTCTGATGCTCCTATTCTTGTGATTCTCGAAGGGAATCAAGACTTTATAGTTTATACCGATGTTAGTCGTGTTGGTTTAGGAGCCATTCTCAGGAAAAGGGGACATATTATTGCTTATGCTTCTAGGCAATTAAAGCCTACGGAGACTAGACGTGCCACTCATAATTTAGAGCCCGCGGCTACTGTTTTCGCCCTTAGAATTTGGCATCATTATCTTTTGGGAGAGAAATTTGTTCTCTATACCGATCATAAATCTTTGAAGTACTTATTTTCTCAAAAGGAACTTAATTTGCGTCAACAACGTTGGCTCGAGTTCCTTGCATCTTATGATCTTGATATTCTTTATACTCCTGGAAAGGGAAATCGTGTTGCTGATGCCCTTAGTCATAAGCAACAAGTGGTTGTTTCTATGATGATATCCGAATGGAACAATCTAAGGGTTTTGTCCACTTGTGAGATTTGAGATCGTGAATCCAATTCATGTTCGTCTCTTGTTTTATGTAGCCTTGAGGCTCATCCTTCTCTTTTAGACCGCATTCTTGAAGCTCAAAAGCTAGATCTCGAATTGGCCTTTCTTTGCCAAAGTTATAGGGATAAAATTGATGTTGATGGATTGAAAGACTTTGATATTGATGCTCGTGGCGGTATTCGAAAATTTGATAGACTCATCGTGCCAAATATTAGTAATCTTCGTAAAGACATTTAGAAGATTCTCATCGTTCTAAATTTACCATTCATCCCGGTAGTAGTACAATGTACGCGGATATGTAGCGACTCTATTATTGGGATGGGATGAAATCCGATATTGCTAACTTTATTAAGCGTTGCATGACTTGCCAACTCGTTAAGGCCGAGCATCAAAGGCCTGGTGGGTTATTGCAACCTTTGGACATTCCAATTTGGAAGTGGAATCAAGTCTCCATGGACTTTATTGACGGACTTCCCCATTCTCGTTCGGGCCATGACAGTTTATGGGTGATTGTGGATATACTTACAAAATCCATCCATTTTATTTCCATTCGATCTAATCGGACCGTACCTATTTTGTCCAAACTCTATATTAGAGAAATAAAGGTGCGACGACGTTGCGATAACTTTTATTCGACAAAACGTTGATTTTCGACAAAATGTTTTATGGTCAAATTTTGATGTTTTAGTTAAACTATTTATTTATGTAAACCAAGTTAAAAAATGAAATTTTTACTTAAATAAATTAAAACATTTCTCTTTATATTTTGAAATCATATTTAAATAATATCAAGATCTCTAATTTTACATTGTATGTAAAACTGACAAAATGCAACAAAATTTAGTTATTTTTGTAAAATGATTATTAACATACTGTTAAATATTTTAATATACTTTTATTATCTTTATTAAATGTTTTCAATAAGATTTATCTTTTTAAATAAATATTTAAACCTATTTATTTAAGAATTTATTTATTTTTAACAAAACTTAACTTTTGTTGATTTGTTCTAAAATCCAAATTTATACTTTTTAAATTATCAACTATAAGAATAAATAATTTCTCTATCATTTTCTATTATATATAACTTATTGATTTAAGTTTTAAACCTTTTTTATTCAAAACAAGTGAAATCTCTCATTTTCGAAGTAACGAAATTACGGGTCGTTACACCCAGTGGATAAGTGAAATCTAATCTACCATATAACAAAGCATATATGATGATTCATATTGCTGATGCATAGGTAACTACATCATATGCTCTATATTAAACATTTTAAGATGTTGTTTGTGTATATAGATTAGTACAATCCCAACTTCCTCTTGTACTAAGTATAAAAGTTGTCTCTTTCAAATCCTTCATCGCGAATTAGACAACTAAATTTTAACTGATTTAATAAGATTTCATCGTTAATAATCAGTAGCATGTTGTTCACTTATACTATTAGAAATGATTTTTTACCTTTGATTTTCTTTCTTATAGACACACGCTAACCATACTATTTGATTTCCACGTCAAAAGATTTTCTCAACTTCTCGATGCTTGTTGGACAATATTTTTTTATCATCTCTTTGATCATATCCAAAAATATCCAAGCTTTGCTATCGCTTCCACTAATTTGGAGATATTTTGGCTATTGAGTGTAAAAATTCCCCTTAAAATCCTCATTTAAAAAGTTATATTTCAACATTAATGTGCAATAATTCAAATTCAATTATGCGATAATTTGTGAGTAGAATTTGAATGGACTTGAGCACGTTGACTAGGGAAACTATTGAGCAAATTTCAACATTTGAAATTAACGAGGTCATTTCCCATCGACCTTGCTTTTTACATTCCAGCAGCATCGATCTTTTTCTCAAATACTTACTTACTCTAATGGATCAAATCCATTTAGATGCATTACCAAAATTGAATTCCGTTAATGTATTCGGAATATACTCTAGATTTAAATCATCTTACGATGTAATAGAGTCTATACTCTCCCTAGCTTGTTGACAACTGAGGAAATTGTTATTGTTAGTAATTCATTTTCTCAATAGTAATAAGAAACTTATAGGTTCTCTTCAACGTGGGAGAGTTAATATTAAACATTATAATGAGATGCGTCTGGTTTGTGCTTTTTTAAATTTATTCCATCTATGTAACAACCCGCATATTTTACGGTTGTATATTTAAATATTTTATTTAAATATAGCATCGTTAGTAAGATTAAAGTCTGAAAAGCTACTTTTTGCAAACAGCCAAATTAGGACTCGTGACCACTTCCATTGAGTTTAAAATGTCGTTTGCGACCTTTTTAAGTATAAACATCGATATGTTTGGAGTTAGCTTGCATTTTGACTTTTCCACTTAGGGCTTTGGGTTTGGGTTTCAGTCCAATAACCTAACATAAGACCCTAGCTCCACCCCTTCTCCTCTTCATTCATTCTCATTTTCTAACACTTCAAGCGTTAGTAAAAATGGGAGAAGAGATTGGAAATTAAAATCCTAACCCTAGTTTCCTTTGCATATTCAAGTTCAAGCTCCAAAATCAGAGAGAAGCTTAGGTAAGCATTCTCTTCTTCTTCTTCATCTCTGTCTCTGTCCAATTTCAGAAATTTCCTACAACCTAATTTGAGAAATTATTGCTTCTAGACTTAGATTAGAGTTTCTTGAGTTGAAGGTGAAGAGTAGTTGATCTTCCTTTTCTTCCAAGCTTCTCCTTCATTGTTTTTGTGTTTAAAAGTGAGTTTTGAACTCATATCTACTTCTATAGCTATCATTGTTGTTAGGTATGAATTCCTAACACTTATTTATGTTCATTTGCTTTTGATTTGGATTGAATTGGTGAATATTCCAATTTTTGGTGTTTTGAGGTCAAATCTTAAAAATCCAATCTTTGATGTTTGAACACGTTAGTGGGGTGTTTGGGAGAGCCATACAAGGCTTGTTTATCGCTAGGCGCAAATCCCTGGTCATCGTTGCTCGCTCGTTCGCTTCCATTCCGTGTTATGGGTTTTCCCCCACAAGGAGGCTAGGCTGAAACTGCTAATGAAGCAGGTTTATTCGACTGCACCAGGAGGTCAGTCGACTGAACCAGGGGACAGAAAACTCTCTGTCCCCATAGCAGTCGGCTGACCTGATGGTCCAGTCGACTGAGCTAGAAACCCGAAAGTTTCCAGGCTCTAGGTCAGCCGACTGACCACCTGGTCTAGTCGACTGACCTTCTTGCTGCAGACCAATTTGCCTATTTTGCTTGAGATTCCAATTTTAATCGATTCATGATTATTCGATTTGTTGTTATCATTTATTATCGACTTTGATGACTTCTGCTTCGGGATTTTCGGGAATATCCATCTTATTGGATTCGTATCGATTTCTATAGATTTGATTCACGTCTTCACATGTGAATTTTTGGTGATTTCTACAATCATTTTTGTGACTTGTCACTTTGAAATACAAAGGTTTCTATACTAGTAGTAAATATTCAAACTCTTTTACAAAGATGATTTTGACTCTATTTTTAATACAAAGCTCTTTATAAAACCCGTTTTCCAACCTATTAGTATATACAAACCTTTACCTTATACGTATGAATTAAGCGGCTTAGCAAAACAAGTGGTATGAAATGTTTGCGTTTACTTCGTCGGTTAATTTTTGGACTTATTCGATTGAAACTCTTGTGACAATTTTCGAGTGGAGATCTACAATTTGTTCGTAAATATTTAAACTAAACCAGTGGTTATGGGACATGAAGCTAAACTCATTTATTTACTAGCTTAGTGTAATTCACACTTTTTATTGATCAATATGATCATTTTGTGATTTAGACTAGCGATATCCTATGTCTCTTTGTCCACGTGGGCGATTGTACCTCGTTTTATTGAGTTTCATATCATTTCTTTTATAGGTTAACGACCTATTGGTTCTTTGAAGTTTCGACTCATTTTTGTGGGCTAGCGACCCATGCTCTTTTATGGAGTTCGGTTCATCGGGCGTATCGTTGTACTACGTCGTTGTACCGGCTTATCAGGTTCATCGGGCGTACCGTTGTACTATGTCATTTTTCCGAATTATTTGAGTTTCAGGTTCCTCGGGCGTACCGATATTGTACTACGTTGTTGCACCGGCTCTATGGTTAGCGACCATGGGATAGCGTCTCATTTGTGATACACGTGTTGGTGAGTTTTTATGCTTTCGTTTTGTGATAGGCCTCCCCCTTTTGTGATTTCTGGATTTCTAGTTGATGATTTCTAGAATTTGTCATTCACCAATTTTGTGATTGGCATTGATATGTTTGCCGATATTTGGGGTTTGGTGAATAAAATAAAGAATATGACATTCTTTTTAGTGCTTTGAGATTTTTCAAGATGTTGTATGATTATTGTGTTGTCAAATGTATACTTTTCATAGTATGGCATTATTGTTATCATACGTTTTTGTCATATCTCTTTTTCTATCTCATTTTATCTGATATTTATAGCGAGACTGATCCGTTTATTATTATTTTATTAACTAATACTCGAGTCAGACCGAGATGTTACAGGTGCTTCTGCTTGACTCCTCTTCTGGGAACATTATCTGACTTTTGACTAACTACTCTAGCTTAGTATTTTTGTTGTTATACATTCGAGACAAAGACTCCTTGATGCATACTTATTCTTTTGTCTAGCACTTGTACCTATTCTTTTATGAGATTGTGGATCTTATTTGACCACTACTCTGATGTACACTTCTATGTGTTATATTAATATATGTTTCCGCCTTTGTGATATGGATATCTGTGACTGATTTTTGTTATGCTTATTTCTATATTTGTTTCCGAAGATCATATAGCCACTGTGTAGTAGCTTTGAGTTTGTATCGGTGTGTCGGATTTCCTCTTGAAAAGAAATGCATGACATACTATCTGACATATCGGTGCTCGCACAAAGCAATTACACGGATGGTCGCTCTTCAACAGCCTTATTCTTCATGCTAATTGATTGCATTACCTCGTAGTGTCCTTGGCTAGCGTGAGTATAGAGGTGGGGCATCACAATCTATGTAATCTGTTACTATGTTATAAGCCTGTATCGTATCGAAGTCCATCACACCACCGCTAATTTCTTAAGGAAGAAATTCCTTCGATAAGAAGGTGATATGTCTTGAAATAACAATTTATTCTTTAGTGGAATGGAATAGGCATTCAAAACATTTTATGAACTGCCTACAAACTTACATAAAATATCTACTTTTGGGTTCATGAAATTTATGTTCATGATCTATATTGGAAAACCACATATCTTAAACTATTAAAATTGTGGTTCCTTCTCAATTTATATCATATATGAATTCGCAATCTCTACTTAGGTGAAATCAAATTTAACATATGTGCTTACTCTTGTGTGCATATCCTTTTACAAAGAAATAACTCAACTCCACTCATTGTTAATCGTACTTTGTCCATCAGAGTCCGACTACTCCTTAGGTACATCAATATGTAGCACAAGAAGACGTAGCTTTGAGAGTGAATCTTATTTGCATTTTGGTACTATTGGAACTATTATCCAGGATATTAACTATTTGATCAAATTGACTTGTATTGTTTCCTTTGAATGTTATGTTTTCTACTTTCATTTTATATTCTATGAACTTACCATAGATATCTAAATTATGTATCAAATACAAACTTTCATATCTAAGATAATTCATTGGTGAATTTCACAAATAGGTGATCCCGCTTTTAGTATCATTAGACCTTGGACTACATACATCAATATATACCAACCTAAAGAGTTTTTTAGTTCCTTTTGTTTCTCCTACTGAATAAGTGCTTTGCCCTCAATCATTTGAGGTACGATTCATAAGTGCTATATGATTGACTCATAATCATATTATCGAAGAATTATTTCTAAAAGATATGGCTTAATCCATAATTCCAAAATAAATTATTTAATATTACAGATGCTTCTATATTTTCTATAGCTAACACACCACTATTTTAATGACCCACAGCTCTGAACACACTGATCCAAAGCCCAAAAGCTGCATTTGAAGTTGTTCCATGCCAAGAAATACAGATGTAGGTTTTTAATGGTTAATAAGATACATAATTAAATATAACTTTAAACATGTTTACACTTTCAAATCTCACTGCAAAACGAACAAAATATAAATACTGAAGTAAACTATATCATTTTTGTCTTAAAGCAATAGTGGTCCATATAAGAAATAGCTAAACAGAGTTTTTGAATAGAAATATTATATATATCTTAGCCAACAAGTACAATATGATACATATGGAATGATTATAAATAAACATAACTCCGAACTACAGGGCCACCTCCTCAATATATCTTATCATCATCATAACACTTGCTATCTTACCATCATGTAAAGGTATAAAGAGGGAAAATAGACGAGATCAAATAAAGTCTGGTGAGTGAGAAATATCACAGTGGTATGATGTTGATAGGCTACTAAATTATCATTTATATTCTAGACAACCTAAGAGTTTTTATTTGTATGCGTGTACTGAGTTTTTATTTGTAGGTGTGTACTACACCTAATGAATTATAGATTGACACAATATAGAGTAACAACCTATAATTCATCTAAAAATTGAGACGTCCATAAAGATTTCCACATAAAGGTGGGACGTCCAAAAACTTAGTAACCATAACAATGCGTCAAATATACAGTCTTGATGGTAAATCACCTAAATATACATTGAGTAACAATCTCAATGGCAAACTACTTAACTATACGTTGAGTAGACAATTCCGATGGTAAACCGAATAAGTCACCTGCACGGAGTATACAATCCCGAAGGTAGGCTACCTACTAAAGCATCGAGTATACATTCTCGGTGGTTAATGTGTCCAACGCCCCCACGTCATTCAACTAATAACATAGGAGGGTCGATAAACTATTCAACTTCTCCCATAGGTACATGCAACAACCCGTCATCTATGATGCCCTGATTCACGCATAAAGTGACACGGACATCGCAGACCTTGTAGACAACGGATCGTTTCATGGTAAAAATATAACACATTCTACAGAGCTATCTACAATATTCTACACTTTCTAAAACTCATAAAAAAAGGAATAAAATATAATAAAAATTAGTAATACAATCCTTGACAAACAAAACACTACAGTATCAAACAAAATCCAACTACAACATCTTATTATAATGGTAACAGAAATAGTCTAATGCCTAGGAATAATATAGTAGATATCTAACACGAAAATGCTCATCTCCATCATACCATCATGCCTCCTAATCACCTCTAATCCACTCTACTGAACTATTAGAGTATAACTACGAAGAAGAAAATGATAGAGGGAGTCAGACATATGTCAGGTGAGTGAAACGCATCACATAAGTGTATAATACTAATAAGCCGGCAAAACAACACTTATGCTCAAAAACCATATCATACCTGTGTCACCTACACCAAAAAAGTAACCTAAACACAATATAATACCATGGTGACAATAAAGGATAAAGCCTCACTAAAATACGACCCATACCTAATCGTACGTACTCAATCGAACTGTGACGACCAGGATTTTTGACATCTGATAATTGTGCAATTAATTGATTTCAATTTTTGAAATATTGATTTTTATAAGTTGAACAAAAAAATTTCTGATATTTGAATATATATATTTATATATATATATATATATATTGGATATATTATTCTAATTTAAATAGTGAAGTTCCTAAATACATATAATTTATTTTCTTTTCTATAGGATTTATCATATCCAGAGATTTATAAGTCAATATTTATCATAGTTTTCAAATCAATTTATATATATTCAGATATTAGAAATTTATTTGTTCAACTTATAAAAATCAATATTTCAAAAATTGAAATCAATTAATTGCCCAATTATCAACTTCAAAAATCCAGGTCGTCACATGAACCCAAAGTCCTAATTTACATTCCAAAGACCGACTGCAACACGACTGAGTCCAAAGTCCTAACTTGTTATCATTGAAAACATATGCAACTTGCTACTGAGGAACTATATATCTCAACTCACTATTGCCAAATTTTCATGACTCGCTGCTAGGGAATTACATTTCCTAGCCTTTTATCGTCAAATTGCATATGACTCTCTATTGAGGAACTCTATGTCTTAGTGTACTATCGTCAAATCATACGTGACTCGCTACTGCGGAACACATTGTTTCGAGCTTTCAACCCACTACCACCAAATCTTAAGTGACTTACTACTGAGGAACTACGTGTGCCAACCCACTTTGTCAAATCGTAAGCGACTCGTTACTGGGAACAACATGCCTCAGTCCACTATCACCCGATCGTAATGACTCACTACTGAAGAATAAAAATTCTCAGCGCACTATCTCCATATCGAACAACATATAGTGAATCTACTAAAACAAGGCACTTTTCAAAAGTGTCTCAAATACAACAAACAACATACCAGAATGTTCCTCGTCTCACCACGATTCCAACGTTACGACACGAAATGGTGGTTGCACGCCAAAGTTATAAGCGTTTAAAGTTAATGAGCGTTATTGTAATTTATTTAATAATTCAATTAATATATTATTATTACTTTCTCTTTCCTTCAGCTGCAGGAACTCACCACACTCGACATTTCCCAAATCCATTTTAGCCACCTTGTTCTTTTCCTTGACGCTGCTGTTAAGGCAACCAAGCCAGCAATTCGACTTCGCCAAAGCCATCCGCGCATGAAGCCCACTCTGACACACCCCTCGCATGTGCCCACGATGCCCTTCACAAATTTCGATCACTAGCCACTCCACGACAATATTCAACCATTGCATGCATAAGGACCTACTCGACCTCCTATATGCATCTATATCCTTTGATCATCATATCATCATCGTTTCACCATTGGAAAAAGATGGATGGTCCATGTTTACCGAACTTCCAATGTGTTTTTTGATTAATCCATACACCCAGTCAACAAACGAACACCGCCAGTGGATTCATGTCATTAAGAACTACACTTTTGATATATAATGTCTAATTTGGAACATTTGTAATCTGCTTTTTTTTGAACTAGAGAGAGATTAAATTTTCTAATTACAATAGATTAAAAATTATTATTTTAACCACCTCGCCATGGTGTACTGCACCTTAATTGTGTTTATATAAAATATTCACTTTTTAAGTTTTAATTACATCATTTATAATTTGAGTTAAAATCTTAAGGGGTGAAGTACTAGGTCTTATCAATATATACACAAATATGATAAATCCCTCTCATCGGTTATTCGTGCATCTTCTCTAATCTAGTGTGAATCCTCCTCCTACTTCGTTATCCAGAAATTTCTCGCCTTGATAATGCCAAATTTCTCGATAGCTTTAACTTATTTGTGTAGCTCTCTAGGCGATGATTGATTCCATATATGACTTCATTTAATTTGGATTTGATTTGGTGGATCAGGAATTGATTTAGTGATTAAGATTTTATGAATGGAGGCAAGATTATAAGAGCAAGGTCTGGAGATCTATTTATAGGAAGAAATTACAAATATCTAGATTAAAATCCCGTAATCCATTTATTATGAAAATGCCACTGGGTTTGACTTCTAATTTCCAGCCTGTTTAATCAAATTCAGTAAGTTATATATGTTTTCTGATTGTAAACGACATTCTAGATGTAATGGGATATGTCCCAAAGTCTACTTCTTGTTTACGTAGATATTTACTATTTTTTCTTTTATGTGAATTTGTGATTTTACCTTTTTTAATTTAATTATTTAATTTTATAAAATTATAGGATATTACATTCTCCCCTCTTTAAAAGATTTTTATCCCTGAAATTCCATGCAATGGCAATGCAACTCGTTTTACACCATATAAACATACAAAGTAGACATAACTAGGTTCATCTAGCATCCTTATACAACAAAATTGAAAACACAACCAAAAGTATAATATACATATCATAGATAAATATGATGACACGATATGAAATGAGTGCAAATACAAAAAATCAACCTCTTATATGAATGCAAATGTAGTACAACCACTATGTATGCAAATATCATAACATATGCATATATATATATATATATATATATATATATATATGCATCCATATCAAAGTGCAAGCAAACAACTACGTCCACGAACATAACCAGTAAACATGTATACAAAGGAATAATAAATAGTATATATATAATTATCTAGCATAAATTAGAACATCTAACTAGGTGTATTTATCATAGGTTGGAATGTATGTATATAACTGGTATAATCTAAACAAAGAAACCATAACAACCAAAATACATAATAAGGATGTGCATACAACCAATCCTAGCATCCGTACCTCCATACTTATTTTAACTAGCTAGCTATAGCAACCATGCAAACATCGAAGCAATCTAATGGGTAAACTAACTAAAAGAACTTATTGGAAAAGAGCTCGTGCCGGGGAAACTTAGATTACCTCTGTCCACTTCAAAATTTTACCTTATCGTACTTGGACCAACTTCATTTCCTCATTTTTATGCTATATCACATCAAGCCCTAATATGTGAATACATCTATGGAGTATTCTAGACTCTATCTCTATATTCAGCTCATAAGCTGACTAATCATAATGGCTAAATCGTCAACATACGTTCGTAGATGGGATAAAAAGAAAATATGTGAACGCCCCCAACTTTTTAAGAAGCCCACTCAATGTAATGACTTCCCTACTCTCTATACAATCAGAAAATTCCTAACAACTTATGGCACGTTCTTTCTCACATATCTCAATAATGGGTCATCCACTTCCTAGCTACCTACTATGAACTCTTTATGCATGCCTATCCTATACGGTTTCTATCCCTTAGCATAACCACTAAGGCGTCACTAATCATATAATATCCAAATATAGCTTAGATTTACATAGATTGTTCTACTGGTATATCTCCATCATTAAACGTGCTTTTCCACTTGCTTCTTTGTCCTTGACCAACGAAAACCCACTTCGTATCGATTGACATATCTCACTAAAGTTTTTCTTGAAGTCCGTAGGCATGACAACATGAAAACAGATGGTGTCATAACTTTAAGTGGATTAACATTTAGATTCATATTCAAACCCTATACTCCATCATCATTTAATTCACAAATGGAATATGCCTTAACTTCACTGAACATGTAATGACCCAATTTGTCGATGCCCGAAAGTCGACATTAATACATCTACTGTATCAAATGTCGCACAATCGAATGCTGGAAAACCGAACCGTTAGGATTAAAGAAGAAGAAGATAGAAGAAGGAATAGAAATAATAACAGAATCTCACATTTCGTAGTGGAATAATATATAATATATAAATGAATAATCTTTGAAACAAAGAACTATATCAGTTTATACATACAATATCAGAGTTTACAACAACACAATACAACATTGGAAGTTGGTATAACTTGACTCACATGAAACAATTACTTTGCACCAACCATACGCAGCGGACACTACATAGTATAAGTGATACGCTTCGCCATCTAGCTTGAACTCCATATCTCCACAGTATCTTTTCTGACTTCGCTCCAGTATAATGATAACCTGGCTTTAGGCTACTTGTGTGGAAAATTATAGGCATCTAGAGTTTAGAATGGGAACAACAAACTCTAGGTCAGTCATGGGACTGGTGTGAGATCTTAAAAATAGTTATTTTCACAAAGAAAATAAAAGAAAACCCGCTATGCTTTTGAAAAATGAGACTACCATAAGGGCTCTCGCCACACACACAATGCAAACGCAGAATTAGAGAAGATTTCTCCTTATGACAGTCAAACATGCTTGATACGCAAAAAGCCTTTTTAATATTATCATTAGTGCATACTGCAGAAAACATTTAGAAAGTATAATATTAATCTTAGCTAGCATACAGCCATTATTATATGCCTACAATAGCTACCATGTTCAATAGAAGGTTACCGCCACATTCCATGGTAGGTTATACAACTGAAACTGTACAGGGCGTGTATTGTTTCTTTGGATTTCCAACTAATGGTCAGGCTAAGGAACTTCCTATGCCACATAGGAATGCCTCTGGAGGGATGCCCCGAGAACCTAACGGGTTTTCTGCCAATACAAAGCCGAGTTACCTTTGTAAGTACGTAACTAACTATCCGAGTATGTCATCCCCCGGTCGTAACTGGCCTTTATCCGAGGATCCTCAACCCCAACCACAAAGCACAAATTTGCAGTAACCACATAGGTTAAATATCTGGGCTCCATACCATGATACCACCTCTTTCCAGAAGGAAATGGACATACCCTCAGGGGACGTTACCCCCAAATAACCTTGCTGCATCATTCCTGTTTCGACCATTTTTGGGTTGTGAGGTCCGACGAGGTCACGTCTACAAAGCTACGCCTTACACAAAAGTCATGCTTCGATCAACAAATGATCAACAGCACTTTGTATGCCACATTACCAAATTGGGAATGTATCACTAGTAACCATCAACTGCATAACCTCAAAGCTCATACGTATTAGAGAAGGACGTTAAGCTAAGAGAATAAATTCTCCGCCACCAACAGATTGTATTTGATAGAAACCAGCTTTACATCTTAAAGTGTAACGTTAGATACACATCCATACAAGTCTATTCTGTGTTCGAACGGAACCGAAGGCATTTCATAGAAGCCCTTGCAAATTCGGATATTCACTAATCACGTCTGGAATCCATATTACATTTTTTTCTTTCTTCTGCATATATATGCACATGCAGCATTTAAACTAAAAATTAATTTGTACTTTACTGTTTTACTCTTCTATATTCAGAACAAAATATATTTACTGCTTGTTTATATTATTATTTCAAATGTTTTATGCCTATATTCATTTATATTTTTCTCAAATCTATATATTTATTTATTAAATTGAAATAAATTAACTGTGATTACCTCACTGCTGCAGACCCAACAGCAACATGCAACCCTTGCCAACAAACCACCTTCATCTCTGTCGCATGACCATCCTTGACAAATCGAGCCTCCATACGAACGCGACCCAACTTGCGAAACCACTCATCGAACTCTACTTGTGAACCTCACTTCAGTACTCCATCTCGCACCTCCTTGGCTTCGACATCTCAAGGCATCGTCTTACGATGAGTAACAAACCCTAACGTGTGGGCGGCGCTCATTATGGCACGAACGACCAACCTCACGCGTGCCCTGGATCTCTCGAGCACGAGGACGCCTGACTCCCTTCGATCAATTTGATTTGCTGGCATTTTATTTTCTGCTTTAAACTGTCGCTATATTTTCGAAATCCCTTGGCTCGGCCAATGATTTCGAATTTGGAACGAATGAGAGAAAAATGTTTTTCGTTCATATTTTTTTTTGTGAAATCGTTCACGTTTTATTTGTTTTGAAGAAAAACAACGCGTGTCTACAATCTTTGCCAAGTGTTGAAGAAAGAAGAACACGTGTCAAATATTTTTTCCATTGAATGTAAATATATATATATATATATTCCATTTTAAATTCGAATTTAAATCGAAATCGCCTTGATAAATGCAACCTACAATCTCGAACCCCAATTAGGACGTGCCGCCAGGCATTTGTAATGTTATATGCCTATTCCGAACGCAATGGAAAAGGTTTCGAGTCCAAATTTGATCATATGGAGAAGATAGCTTTTTTTGGACTAGTTATTTCATTGAATTTCAATATAATTTTTAGCGCGTTTTTATGTTGTACGATCACACGACCACTCCGAATGCTACGAAAATTGAAATTCGATAATAATACAATATTACGGATCCAGTGGGACTAGTTTCATCGAATTTCGAGACTGTGCCTTGAAAGGCTATTTTTAAATATCGATTTAAATGATATAATTTCAGAACTGAACAAAACATTTCCAAATTCAATTCTGAAGCTTCGATTATCTTTAGTATTATCAAAATAAATTTTCCAAGCCTTTGAAATATTTTTAATCAGCTTAAAACTGAAGACTCAAAGTTTTACCCAACTTCAATAAATTAATTACCAAATCCATATTTATATTTGGAATTCAAGTTAAGCTATCATTCAAATATTTAAAATCAATTAAATATTTCAATTTCAAATGTCACAAAATTTTGGGTGTCACAGAACATAATATTACTGTAACAAACTCACAAACTAGGTTGTGCACTTTTTACTTATTTTCATGTCCATCAGGCACTGTTTCAACTATTTCCGGGTTTGTGGGCTTTATGGCATAAAGTCCTCTCCCGGCTAATCCGAATAACGAGAGATTATTTTTAAAATAAGTGTTACATTCAGATTTCAAGCAAATCACAACAAATTTCCACTTTGATCTTTTAAACAAAAGATCTATTACAAAGATTCGATGTGGTTTTCGAATATCCACTTGGAATCCGACCCCCGGTCGCATCGAAATTCAAACGCCGTTTAAAGGCCAATATTTATAGTCGGTTATTTAATTATCAATCAATATTCACAACAATCACCAGATTTTAAATAATTTTCCCCCAATTATTAATTTTCAACATATCTTCGCAAGATATATTTTCACACTTCAACCATTTGAAAACAAATTTCAAATCACTTTCCTTACGCGGAATAAATTTCCAAATATTTATTTCCACTGAAAATATGCTGAGTCCGAATACTTTAAAATAATTTAAATTACTTATGCAAACATATATACTTCAAAATATTTAAAATTAAACTATTTTAAAATATTAGCTATGAAAACATTATACCAATGTCTCATATAAAACTTCAAGTCCAAACTAATTTCAAAATAAAAATTAGTAGATAGAGTATAAATATTAAAAAAACCATTTTCTGAATCAAATATCAATTAATATCTTTAAAATAGTCACTTCTATGATTAACTAAATAAATCTTTACTTTAAAGATTTAAAAACAATTTTCGAAAATAAGTTCTCCAACAATATTCAATTTAAATCCAATTCTTAAAACTTAAAATTTATATTTTTTTTAAAAGCTACTTTGGAAAGATACTCGGCTTTCTAAGGAAAATACACTTTCCATTTCAAAATGGTTCATTAAAATCAATTAATAAATCTTTCTGGATTTATTTTAAATTTACGTTTCAAATCCGTAAATTTCTTGCCACACTTTTAAAAATAAAATAACTTTTATTTTAAAAAAAAATCCCTTTCCTTTATAAATTCCCATTGTGAATTTAAATTTCTAAATATCCACTGATATACGTTTTTCAAATCGATTTTCAAATATTCACTTTCAAACCAAATCAAATCCCAAATTGATTTTCAATTTATTTCAATCACCAAATCATACTCCAATTTGGTTTCTAAATTTATTTCAAACATCAAATCAAATTTCAAATTGATTTCCCAAAGATTCATTTTCAAATACCAAATCAATTTTCAAATTGATTTCCCAAAGATTCATTTCCAAACACTAATTTTATTTTCAAATTGATTTCAAAAATCATTTCAATACCAAATAAAATTCTAAATTCGATTTTCTAAATTTATTTCCATTCAAAATAAATTCCTTTTTCACTTCCAAAAACTATTTAAAATCCGTATTTTAAATAAATTCTTCAATTTTTCAAATAATATCACTCGAAATCCATTATTAAATCTTTTTCTCACATTTAGAAATTTTATTCAACAGGATTACAAATATCAATTTTTATCCTTCTTATAATTCCATCTTTTAAATTTATCCAATTTCCAAAGCTTAATTTTACTATAAACTTTCTACTTAAATTTGAAAAATCAAACTTCATTTATTTCTAGTATCCTATGATACCAAAAATATATTCGGCTAAACTATAGCCTTCAATGATTTCAATCACAAATATAATCACACACAGATTATAAATAAATCAACACAAAGCATATGAAACAAATTCAAATATTTGAGGAATCCAGTTGGATCCCTCCAACCTGTTTTCTTGCATCCATAGATGTTAGCACAACAATTAGATACCAATTCCACTTCAAGGTGGAATATTGCGGTATATGGGATTATATAATATCATTTGCTATTATGTAGCGCATAGGGTCTCATCCGTTATATAATATGGGAAATCAATCACTCCATATATATATATATATATATATATATATATATATATACACACACACATATAGTACCACATCCAAACAGTCAATCAATAACTGAAATTCCAATTTAATTTGAGTGAGAAGATCTCACCTTCGCTCCTTTATTTTGCAATCCATTCCCATTCCTGTCAGGACCCGACTTTCCACCACCGGAAAATCGCGTCATGATTTAAGAAAGAAAGGGATAGAAAGAGAAAAGATAGAGAAGAAGAAAGAAACAACACATCAGAATCTAAACAGCAGATCGAATAAATTATATTAATCACATAATACTTTACATATTATATATACATCAGAGATACACAACATAATCAACTCATACTAGACAGTTATAGACATCTGTCTAGTTATACAACTCAAAGAACAACAACATCTCAGAGAACACACAGCGGAATACTCTATAGCTACACGCAGAAGCCTCCTGCTCCATTTCTCCTTCAGAATTCGTCAAGCCAACTCTATCTAACCTGAATTCCCTTGGCTACTCGTAAAAATTTGAGTACCTAAGAGTTTAAGAAAAACAGAATAAACTCCGGGTCAGACATGGGTCTGGTGTGAGTAAATGGTTAAAAGTTGCTTAACTTTAAAAACGTTTGAAAAGAAAAGGTATCACGTAAGACTTCCACACATAAACATGGAAAAGTTTTTACCTTATGCTAACCAAAACATTTGATAGGAAATTCTGTGATATTATAATAGTGTCTAGGGTTTTCAAGTAAATAAGAAATAGCCGAAATTGTTACATTATTAAATTCCAGCTACTAGCCACAAAAGTGGGTAATACAATCAAAACCGTTGGCACTTATTGGATTTTGGATTCCATACAATGGCAGGGCTACTGGGGTACCGCCCGTCACAGTACGTGGCCTAGATCACCGTACCGAGGATTACTCCCAATCCTCTGCAACACAAAGCCGGACCCATTCCTTACTGAACAGTTCCGAATAAGACAACCTCGGCGATTCTAGCTATCAATCGCCCACACAACCGAATATAAAAGGGACCTCTAGACAGGGGTAAATCTTACTCTCCAGTGGGTGCGACCCACGAAGCCTTGCTGCACCTCCCCTATTTTAGCCATTCCCGGTTGATGAGGCTTGAGGTTACGATTACCTTTATAGGACATATCACTTAGAATGCTCATCGTCCACCTGACGATGTTCTGAAAGCATTCAATCCATACAAGTTTGTTCCGGGTTCGAACGAAACCGAAGGCATTATCTCGTTACACTCATTTTGGAATCACCCTCAGAGTTAACGACAATAACCCTTGCACTCTAATTCTCTATCTCGAATCTATAAGGTCTATTCCGTCAACTCATTACGGAATCACCCACAGAGTTATACTGACGTATAGTCCTTACACCTCGAGTCTTCACAAAGCTCCAATTTGACTCACGACCTAACGTTATTTGGAATCGATGTGGTTTTCGGATATCCAAATATGGAAACCCGATCCCGGTCTCATCGAAATCCAAAGCGTGTCTTTTAAGTCCAAGTTGTTTTAAAGGTTTTAAAACAATTAAATTCAACTATATATACATACACAGAATAGATAATTCACAGGCCACAATTGATAATCAACCTTATCAAATAACAGGTGATTCATATAATCCATATCATACTAGATAATCCATATATCAACATTCCAATTGATAATCACAATTCAACCAAGCATTCATATCACACAACCATACTTATCTCATTACTGAGATCACACAGCATTCAAGACAATCAATGTCAACCAATCATTCATAAGCAATGATTAACTCAAACCATAACATAATTAATTTAAAATGAATTAAATTAATTATCTCTAATCTTTAATTAATTTAAAGTGAATTAAATTAATTAACTAATCACTTAATTAATTTAAAATTAATTAAATTAATTACCTTCATCCAATATCTTGCTTAAATAAACATTAATTAAATCAATTAATTAATCCTAATCAACCTTGATTATTTAACTCTTAATAAAGTAATTAATCCTTAATTATTTTCATTAATCATAACAATTAATGAACCTTAATTAATTAATCATGCTTAGATTAATTGCTTTTAATTAATCAACTTAAATACAGTAATTAATTATTCTTAATTACTTCTTAATTACTTTATAAATCTTTTGGTTTAATACCCAGTAATAAACCTTTAATTACTTTAACAAGTAATTTACCCAATTTAAAATTACTTTCCAATTAGTAATTTCCCTAACTCAATTACCTCTGTAATTAATCAATTACTTATCTTAAGTAATTAGCCTTACCAAAACTTGTTAAGTAATAATACTTAATCATTTATAAAGTGACTATTCTTAATTAATTAATTTACTTGATCAAACTCATCTTATAAACAAAATTGAGTAATTCATCCCTAATTACTCATTAACTCAAATCAATCTTCAGTTATCAGATTAATTATCTCCAACTATTAATTAATAAACCTTAATTATTAATCAATCCTTTAATACAAAGTAATTAATCACTAATTACTTTTATAATTAATTAATTAAACTTAATTAACTAATTAATTAACTCTTAATCATTAATTAATAAACTTAATTATTATTTAACAAATCTTAATTACAAATTAAGTAATTCATGATTAAAATTAATTAATTAATCCTTAATTAAAATTAATTATTCTTAAGTAATAATAGTTAATTAATTCTTAATTAACTTTCATTATAAATTAATAATCCTTTAATTATTAATTAAGAAAACCCAATTAAAATTTAAATAAAACCTTTATTAATTATTAATTAATCACTAATTTAAATTAATCCTTAATTACTTAAATAAATAAGTAATTACAAAATTAATTAATCATTTGTCATTAATTAAATCATCATCTTAATTAATAGTTAATTAATTAATTATACTTAATTAATTACTTAATTAACCCCTTTTAAGATCATAATTAAATAAATTAATTAACTTAAAACTTCTTTAATTAACTAACTAATTACAAATTATTAATACTTAATTATTATTTAGGATAAAATAATTATCTTAAATAAATCTTGGAAATCCTTATTTAACTTAATTAATTAAATTAAATTATAAGAAATCATTAATTACTTTCTCTAATTATTAATTAACAATTTTAATTCCAAGTGAATAAATTATCTTAAACTTAATTGTTAATTAATAAATCATTTCCCCCTAATTAATTTAAATAAAACACTTACTTAAAGTTCTCTTTATATTTCAAAATAAGATTTGAAATAATATTAAGATTCTAACTTTAAGATATTTAAAGTATTACCCAAGTTTATTTATAAAACAATTCAATTTCAAAAACAAGAATTATAAATTTAGCTTATTTTTTTTAAAAAAAGTAAAAAACTTATTTTATTTTTAAAACTAAATTTCAGGTTGACCAAAAATCTGGGTTCAACCCATGATTACATGAACCCTGGAACAAAGTACAACTCTGTTCTTCTTCCTTTAAGTTTCCAGTTTAAAGTTAATTAGGATTTCAAAATTTTAAAAAATCGGTTAAGTTAAAACTAAAACTGTTTTAAAACAAAACAGTTTAGTTCGGCATACCCAAATGACCCCAGAACTTCCCCGAGTTCCTTCCCGAGCCACAACCAAAATTCCTCGTGCTTTCCCCGATCTAAATCCCAGAAACACAAACAAAACAAACCCAAAACAACTGACACCTACCCCCCTCTCGTGCAACCTGCACCGACGCCGGACCTCCTCTGGCCAACGGCGAACTCACCCACACGTCATCCAAACGCCCTACATCCACCTACGACCCACAGAACGACACCCCATACTCTGAATCAAAATCGAGTTCATTAGGTGACTGAACTCAAAAAAACCCATCACCAGAAAACCCAAAAATCGTCGTCGCCGATCATCATTAAGCAACACAACCCCGGCCTTAGCTTGCTGACTCACCGCGCAAGCTTCTCCCCAAAAATCATACGGCTCGATTCAATTTTGGGTATGCAGAAATCAAATTTACAGTAGGCTTTCAAAAACTAGGTTTAAATCAATCTAAGGCAAAAATCAAAACCCACGATGATTAATAAATTCTTCAATGATTTTTGCTAAACACTCTGATGCAAATACTAACTCCATTAACCAACTCAAGCATTCCATATTCACATATTAACAGAGATCACCAAAAATCTATTTCTAGAAAAAACGCCAAATTCCCACATTTTACTTCATTTAAAAACCTGATTTTTATTTTAAAAATCATAACTTCCAACATCAATTCAATCTATGTAGATGAATCAGAGAATTGTGTTAATTGATTTCTAACATATTTTATAAAGTTTGTGCTGTGACCATATCTTCCCAGTTACGACATATCTAAAAACATGTTTAACTAATTTTAGATTATAGTTCATACTTAAACAAACTTAATTTGTTTGAGAATACTCAGGCCCCTCAGAAATCAGAGAAGAATGAAAAGAATTTGTTCAAAATTTTACTCTGAATCATGCAACAGAGGGGTGACATACATATACCAGGCATGCATACTCAAATAAAATCACATTCACAAAAGTACACACATGCAGTTATCATTTCACAAAGATTTTATAAGCAACAATTATCAATCAACTTTATGATTAGAATTAAATGTTTACTCACCTCCATTTAAAAGATGACAGTGCAGAATTTTGAAGGTGACAGGAAATTTGCAAGGCATTTTGGACTTGAAGCTTTATTGAAAATGAAGTCTTGAGACTTGCATGCATTAGAAGCTTGTGGCAGACATGAATTGGAGGCTTGCACTTCTTTTTGTTTTAAGGATAAACTGTAAATGTGCAGTTTTGATTTGGAACAAATATTGCAGGCATCTGCACTTGAGTTTTGAGGAATTTGTTTGAACTTTTACAAACAGAATGCTGCAGGCTTGTTAAGATTACAGATATTGGTTTGAGGAAATTAAATGTAGATTTTGATTTAAGAAAAATTGCAGGCTTTTGTTTTACTGAATGTGTTTGAGTTTTGAAGAGTGTATGCAAATGATTTAATCATTTTGCTTCAGATTTAAAACTTAAGGATTGTTTCAGGCTTTCTGGTTTTGGGTAATGAATGAAGATTGCATGAAGATTTTAGGTTTTCTTTTAGAAATAAACAAAGGTTTAAGAAAATGATAAAGATGGTTTTTATAGGATAAATTTCAGATTTAATAAAGTAAAAAGAAATTAGAAAAACAAAGGACACTTGTCTCTATTTACACAAATGGTTTAACACTTGTTATCAAGGTGTTTTAGAATTAAACATTTGTCACTATTAAGTTTATTTTTAATTATAAAGAAATTTAAAAGCTTTTAAAATTATTTTCCTAATTACAAATGTGTTTTAAAAGTAAACATTTTCTTCATTTAAAAGTACATTTCTAATTAAATTTCAAGTAAACAAATACATTTATACATTTATAAATGTATGCTAGTTTATAAATACAATCTTTTAAAAAGAAATGAAACCAAATAAAATTTAAATAAAATTATATACAACATTTCAACCTTATTTTAAATACTCTTTCAAAAGCCTTACATTCATTTTAAATAATACAAATCAAACTTGTTTAGATAAATTTTTATAAAGAAAAATAAAACAAAATCTTATTTCTAATTGAAAACATTATCTATATATTTTAAAAACCAAACTATACTATTATTTTATTTTAAGATGCATGTATATCTTTGAATTCAAATATATATTCATTTCAAAGTCCAATTTAAAAATCAAATCTAAAATAAATTTAAATAAATATAAACAACTATTTTAAAATAAGCTCATTATTATTTACAAATAACATATCCTATTTTGAAATCAATTTAAAATACACAGATTTAAATACATATATATAAATGCATTTTAAACACACTTATAAATTTTAAAAACAATAAATCAATTTAAAATTTATTTACACAATAAAATAATTATTCTTATTATAAAACCAATTTATAACAAAAATTAAAACATTACTTGGTTGATTATTTTTGAAAATAACAGTTTTATCAATCTCAAATAATCAAATTAAGCGATTATCAGCATTTTAAACTCCTGAAAATTCCGCGATATTACAATCCTCCCCCCTTAATAGAATTTCGTCCTCGAAATTTAAAACAAAGATAATCCAAAGTTTTATTAAATTTTCAACCAATTCAAACATTCATAAAGCCATACACTATCAATCAAACAAACAATTTCATCCAAACAACCAATTCAAATTAATAACACCAGCTATCCGGACACAGATCCAGATAAATTTCCTAAAATATCTCGAGTTTCCCAGTACAGACACCGGGATACTCGCTCTACTAAACCCAAACTAACTATACTTATAAGCTACTAAATTCCTACTCAGCAAGATCTATAATCTACACAAGATACCAGACCAAAGACAAGTCTGATCAACTACTAAAACCTACACAGAATTACTGGTCTCAAAACCAGTGATGACCAAAACACGTACTCTCTCAGAGACACGTGAAATAAATTTGAATTCCAGTCTTCCAAACTGGCAATTCAACTTTTCAAACCAAAGCACTGATCTCTACAAAAACTCAGAAGAATCCAATACCTCGAAGATCACCTCAAAACCCAATATACTTTGAAGCTCACCAAAACTTATTACTTCCTTTACCAGAGGGAACTCAACAACGTCGGAGTCTCCAACTTCGAATTCCAAATTCTTCCGTTACTTAACCTCAAAAATTAACCAGATGATCCGGCTGCCAACTGATCCTCCCTGATTATCTCAACCTTTGCTGATGCTTCTACAATTAAACTGGATCAACTCACCAACCGAT
This sequence comes from Allium cepa, assembly GCA_030765085.1. NCBI lineage: Eukaryota > Viridiplantae > Streptophyta > Magnoliopsida > Asparagales > Amaryllidaceae > Allium > Allium cepa. The sequence continues at coordinate 116,933,661 of CM060932.1, forward strand.
CCTCACAAGATCAATCCAAAATCAAAACCAAACTCTACTATCAACAGGAGAAAACAACTTCTCCTATCTATAAAAGACATAACAGAATCACTCGCCAACTTGCCTCAAATTCTGAAAAATCCATTAGAAACTCTCTAATCCAAAATACTGCAACATCCAGTTGCTTCTACTCAAGTCAACAGCCACTTTGCTTCCGCTATACAACTCTGATCTGGAGCAGAAGAAAATGTCGTCGAATGAACACAGGCACAGACTAAACATCACATCTCAGAAATAAGGTTCAACAGAAGTTCCAAGAAATACAGAGTTGCTTCACCAAGCCACCAACCTAGGAGACAACCTTCTACCCAGCTGAATCACCATTATCACACCTGACATCAAGTCGATTCAGAACTCAATCTCCAACGCGGGAAATCTCTAACTCTCCTGAAGTTATATCCAGAAAAATCTTCAACAATTCCATAACTCTCACATCCTCTAGAGATGCCACAAATCGAAGCAAAAAAAAATTATCAGAGATAATCACCAAACCATCACAAGTCACTTTTGCGATCAACTAATCCAATATCCTAGATACTGTTCTCTCTCCACTAATCAGAACAGTTTATCCTTAACCAACTAATCCATCGAAAAACAGATCCTCGCTGCTGCTTCTGAATTCCTCCTCCAGGAAATTCTAAGTCAAAAAGATCTTCCTGCTGAAACACAGAACATCTCCGAGTTCACCGCTAGCATAGATGCCAAAGATTTCTTATCCAAAGCTCTTGGAGAAACTCGGACATCCAACTAAACACATACACCCTGCTGAACTCAGCTACAACTCCGAAGCAGACACACTTCCTTAAACTTGCTCTGACAGAAAACATCTCCGGAGACATCCATAATCTCTTCATCTCATCACGCAGCTACTACTTCCTGAGGTATCAAAATACCATTACTTGCATCTGCCCAACCAATAGATCCAAACTCTCAAAAATCCGCTCACACGAGCGCAATCAAACTTATACTTCAAAGATGAACTCCGAACCATAACAGGTTTCCTTCAGAGATCAAATGAAGTCTTACACCAAACTACAAAGATTACTCGAGACGGTGTTAGGTCTACAGTCTCGACAAATGCACTTCCAACCTCAAAAATTCAAACTCCAACCAATGGTAGTTGTGTTACACACACCACTACCTCATCTACCTTTATATCTTATGTCGGAAAACCCGAACAGGTAACCCAACGGATAGGTAGAAATATATGTATATAGTAATATATAATAAAAATTACAAGTACGCTCTCTCAAGAAAGACACCACTACAGAGCCTAGGTATTCACTCAACCTAACACTCTGATACCAACTGTCAGGACCCGACTTTCCACCACCGGAAAATCGCGTCATGATTTAAGAAAGAAAGGGATAGAAAGAGAAAAGATAGAGAAGAAGAAAGAAACAACACATCAGAATCTAAACAGCGGATCGAATAAATTATATTAATCACATAATACTTTACATATTATATATACATCACAGATACACAGCATAATCAACTCATACTAGACAGTTATAGACATCTGTCTAGTTATACAACTCAAAGACAAGCAACATCTCAAAGAACACACAGCGGAATACTCTATAGCTACACGTAGAAGCCTCATGCTCCATTTCTCCTTCAGAATTCGTCAAGCCAACTCTATCCTAACCTGAATTCCCTTGGCTACTCGTAAAAATTTGAGCACCCAAGAGTTTAAGAAAAACAGAATAAACTCCGGGTCAGACATGGGTCTGGTGTGAGTAAACGGTTAAAAGTTGCTTAACTTTAAAAACCTTTGAAAAGAAAAGGTATCACGTAAGACTTCCCACACATAAACATGGAAAAGTTTTTACCTTACGCTAACCAAAACATTTGATAGGAAATTCTGTGATATTATAATAGTGTCTAGGGTTTTCAAGTAAATAAGAAATAGCCGAAATTGTTACATTATTGAATTCCAGCTACTAGCCACAAAAGTGGGTAATACAATCAAAACTGTTGGCATTTATTGGATTTTGGATTCCATACAATGGCAGCGCTACTGGGGTACCGCCCATCACAGTACGTGGCCTAGATCACCGTACCGAGGATTACTCCCAATCCCCTGCAACACAAAGCCGGACCCATTCCTTACTGAACGGTTCCGAATAAGACAACCCCGGCGATTCTAGCTATCAATCGCCCACACAACCGAATATAAAAGGGACCTCTAGACAGGGGTAAATCTTACTCTCCAGTGGGTGCGACCCACGAAGCCTTGCTGCACCTCCCCTGCTTTAGCCATTCCCGGTTGATGAGGCTTGAGGTTACGATTACCTTTATAGGACATATCACTTAGAATGCTCATCGTCCACCTGACGATGTTCTGAAAGCATTCAATCCATACAAGTTCGTTCCGGGTTCGAACGAAACCGAAGGCATTATCTCGTTACACTCATTTTGGAATCACCCTCAGAGTTAACGACAATAACCCTTGCACTCTAATTCTCTATCTCGAATCTATAAGGTCTATTCCGTCAACTCATTACGGAATCACCCACAGAGTTATACTGACGTATAGTCCTTACACCTCGAGTCTTCACAAAGCTCCAATTTGACTCACGACCTAACGTTATTTGGAATCGATGTGGTTTTCGGATATCCAAATATGGAAACCCGATCTCGGTCTCATCGAAATCCAAAGCGTGTCTTTTAAGTCCAAGTTGTTTTAAAGGTTTTAAAACAATTAAATTCAACTATCTATATATACACAGAATAGATAATTCACAGGCCACAATTGATAATCAACCTTATCAAATAACAGGTAATTCATATAATCCATATCATACTAGATAATCCATATATCAACATTCCAATTGATAATCACAATTCAACCAAGCATTCATATCACACAACCATACTTATCTCATTACTGAGATCACACAGCATTCAAGACAATCAATGTCAACCAATCATTCATAAGCAATGATTAACTCAAACCATAACATAATTAATTTAAAATGAATTAAATTAATTAACTCTAATCTTTAATTAATTTAAAGTGAATTAAATTAATTAACTAATCACTTAATTAATTTAAAATTAATTAAATTAATTACCTTCATCCAATATCTTGCTTAAATAAACATTAATTAAATCAATTAATTAATCTTATTCAACCTTGATTATTTAACTCTTAATAAAGTAATTAATCCTTAATTATTTTCATTAATCATAACAATTAATGAACCTTAATTAATTAATCATGCTTAGATTAATTGCTTTTAATTAATCAACTTAAATACAGTAATTAATTATGCTTAATTACTTCTTAATTACTTCTTAAATTCGTTGGTTTAATACCCAAGTAATAAACCTTTAATTACTTTAACAAGTAATTTACCCAATTTAAAATTACTTTCCAATTAGTAATTTCCCTAACTCAATTACCTCTGTAATTAATCAATTACTTATCTTAAGTAATTAGCCTTACCAAACTTGTTAAGTAATAATACTTAATCATTTATCAAGTGACTATTCTTAATTAATTAACAAATTAATTAATTTACTTGATCAAACTCATCTTATAAACAAAATTGAGTAATTCATCCCTAATTACTCATTAACTCAAATCAATCTTTAATTATCAGATTTATTATCTCCAACTTATTAATTAATAAACCTTAATTATTAATCAATCCTTTAATACAAAGTAATTAATCACTAATTACTTTTATAATTAATTAATTAAACTTAATTAACTAATTAATTAACTCTTAATCATTAATTAATAAACTTAATTATTATTTAACAAATCTTAATTACAAATTAAGTAATTCATGATTAAAATTAATTAATTAATCCTTAATTAAAATTAATTATTCTTAAATAAAAATAGTTAATTAATTCTTAATTAACTTTCATTATAAATTAATAATCCTTTAATTATTAATTAAGAAAACCCAATTAAAATTAAAATTTAAATAAAACCTTTATTAATTATTAATTAATTACTAATTTAAATTAATCCTTAATTACTTAAATAAATAAGTAATTACAAAATTAATTAATCATTTGTCATTAATTAAATCATCATCTTAATTAATAGTTAATTAATTAATTATACTTAATTAATTAATTAATTAACCCCTTTTAAAATCATAATTAAATAAATTAATTAACTTAAAACTTCTTTAATTAACTAACTAATTACAAATTATTAATACTTAATTATTATTTAAGATAAAATAATTATCTTAAATAAATCTTGGAAATCTTTATTTGACTTAATTAATTAAATTAAATTATAAGAAATCATTAATTACTTTCTCTAATTATTAGTTAACAATTTTAATTCCAAGTGAATAAATTATCTTAAACTTAATTGTTAATTAATAAATCATTTCCCCCTAATTAATTTAAATAAAACACTTACTTAAAGTTCTCTTTATATTTCAAAATAAGATTTGAAATAATATTAAGATTCTAACTTTAAGATATTTAAAATATTACCCAAGTTTATTTATAAAACAATTCAATTTCAAAAACAAGAATTATAAATTTAGCTTAATTTTTCTTTTAAAAAGTAAAAAACTTATTTTATTTTTAAAACTAAATTTCAGGTTGACCAAAAATCTGGGTTCAACCCATGATTACATGAACCCTGGAACAAAGTACAACTCTGTTCTTCTTCCTTTAAGTTTCCAGTTTAAAGTTAATTAGGATTTCAAAATTTTAAAAAATCGGTTAAGTTAAAACTAAAACTGCTTTAAAACAAAACAGTTTAGTTCGGCATACCCAAATGACCCTAGAACTTCCCTGAGTTCCTTCCCGAGCCAAAACCAAAATTCCTCGTGCTTTCCCCGAGCTAAATCCCAAAAACACAAACAAAACAAACCCAAAACAACTGACACCTACCCCCCTCTCGTGCAACCTGCACCGACGCCGGACCTCCTCTGGCCAACGGCGAACTCACCCACACGTCACCCAAACGCCCTACATCCACCTACGACCCACAGAACGACACCCCATACTCTGAATCAAAATCGAGTTCATTAGGTGACTGAACTCAAAAAAACCCATCACCAGAAAACCCAAAAATCGTCGCCGCCGATCATCATTAAGCAACACAACCCCGGCCTTAGCTTGCTGACTCACCGCGCAAGCTTCTCCCCAAAAATCATACGGCTCGATTCAATTTTGGGTATGCATAAATCAAATTTACAGTAGGCTTTCAAAAAATAGGTTTAAATCAATCTAAGGCAAAAATCAAAACCCACGATGATTAATAAATTCTTCAATGATTTTTGCTAAACTCTCTGATGCAAAAACTAACTCCATTAACCAACTCAAGCATTCCAGATTCAAATATTAACAGAGATACCAAAAATCTATTTCCAGAAAAAACCCCAAATACCCACATTTTACTTCATTTAAAAACCTGATTTTGATTTTAAAATCATAACTTCCAACATCAATTCAATCTATATAGATGAATCAGAGAATTGTGTTAATTGATTTCTAACATATTTTATAAAGTTTGTACTGTAACCATATCTTCCCAGTTACTACATATCTAAAAACATGTTTAACTAATTTTAGATTATAGTTCATACTTAAACAAACTTAATTTGTTTGAGAATACTCAGGCCCCTAAGAAATCAGAGAAGAATGAAAAGAATTTGTTCAAAATTTTACTCTAAATCATGCAACAGAGGGGTGACATACATATACCAGGCATGCATACTCAAATAAAATCACATTCACAAAAGTACACGCATGCAGTTATCATTTCACAAAGATTTTATAAGCAACAATTATCAATCAACTTTATGATTAGAATTAAATGTTTACTCACCTCCATTTAAAAGATGACAGTGCAGAATTTTGAAGGTGACAGGAAATTTGCAAGGCATTTTGGACTTGAAGCTTTATTGAAACCGAAGTCTTGAGACTTGCATGCATTAGAAGCTTGAGGCAGACATGAATTGGAGGCTTGCACTTGTTTTTTTTTTTGAGGATAAACTGTAAATGTGCAGTTTTGATTTGGACCAAATATTGCAGGCATCTGCACTTGAGTTTTGAGGAATTTGTTTGAACTTTTACAAACAGAATGCTGCAGGCTTGTTCAGATTACAGATATTGGTTTGAGGAAATTAAATGCAGATTTTGATTTAAGAAAAATTGCAGGCTTTTGTTTTACTGAATGTGTTTGAGTTTTGAAGAGTGTATGCAAATGATTTAATCATTTTTCTTCAGATTTAAAACTTCAGGATTGTTTCAGGTTTTTTGGTTTTGGGTAATGAATGAAGATTGCATGAAGATTTTAGGTTTTCTTTTAGAAATGAACAAAGGTTTAAGAAAATGATAAAGATGGTTTTTATAGGATAAATTTCAGATTTAATAAATTAAAAAGAAATTAGAAACACAAAGGACACTTGTCTCTATTTACACAAATGGTTTAACACTTGTTATCAAGGTGTTTTAGAATTAAACATTTGTCACTATTAAGTTTATTTTTAATTATAAAGAAATTTAAAAGCTTTTAAAATTATTTTCCTAATTACAAATGTGTTTTAAAAGTAAACATTTTCTTCATTTAAAAGTACTTTTCTATTTAAATTTCAAGTAAACAAATACATTTATACATTTATAAATGTATGCTAGTTTATAAATACAATCTTTTAAAAAGAAATGAAACCAAATAAAATTTAAATAAAATTATATACAACATTTCGACCTTATTTTAAATACTCTTTCAAAAGCCTTACATTCATTTTATAAATACAAATCAAACTTGTTTAGATAAACTTTTATAAAGAAAAATAAAACAAATCTTATTTCTAATTGAAAACATTATCTATATATTTTAAAAACCAAACTATACTATTATTTTATTTTAAGATGCATGTATATCTTTGAATTCAAATATATATTCATTTCAAAGTCCAATTTAAAAATCAAATCTAAAATAAATATAAAAAACTATTTTAAAATAAGCTCATTATTATTTACAAATAATATATCCTATTTTGAAATCAATTTAAAATACACAGATTTAAATACGTAGATATAAATGCATTTTAAACACACTTATAAATTCTAAAAACAATAAATCAATTTAAAATTTGTTTACACAATAAAAATAATTATTCTTATTATAAAACCAATTTATAACAAAAATTAAAACATTACTTGGTTAATTATTTTTGAAAATAACAGTTTTATCAATCTCAAATAATTAAATTAAGCGATTATCAGCATTTTAAACTCCTGAAAATTCTGGGATATTACAATTCCAGTTTGTTTCTCCATTTTAGACCTTGTATAAACATTTATACAATTCATTAATATTCGAAATAATCAAATAACCAATTTTCGTTTGGTAATTTTAATTATCCAATAATTTCATTTCAAACCAATCTCTTTTAATAAACTTATTAAGAATTAAATTTTAAACTAAATTTCCTTTAATAAATCATTCTAACATGTGATGACCCGGAATTTTAAACAATATCAATTTAATAATCTAAAATAAAAATTAAATTGACTTGATAATCTTTGTGATAAGATTTGAATTAATTTAATAATTCAATTAAAATAAATATTTAATTGATAGATTTTATCTTTTTAAATCTAATAAATTGTTATCTATTTATAATGTATATAGAATATGTATACATTGAAAATAGATATTGTTTTAATCTAATAAATAAATAAATCTTATTTTCGATAAATATGTATATCTTTAGTGAAATTAGGTATAATTTTAAAGTTAAACTTTTAAAGGATTATTTAGTAAATAAAATATGGTTTTTAAATTGATAAGATAAAAATTTAATTTGTTTAAATTGATTTATTTGATAATAAGCTTTTTTTTAAAAGTATATAATAAATAAATAAATAATTTTAAATACATAAGGTAAATATTGAAATGGTTTAACGTATGTTTTAACTTCAGTTTAAATTTAAATAAAAATTTACAATAAGGTTTATTTTGATTTTCTTTTAATTATAGTTGGATAAAATAAATAATTTATTAATAAAGAAGACATATTCTTTTATAAATTATTTATAGTTATTAATTTTGTTATTTTTAAAATATAGTAATACATTGTTTTTAATAAATAGATTTTAATAAAAATAATTGTTTTCAAACTTTAATTGGATAGTTATATATGTATATATATAACTCGATTTGAATTTGAATTCAAAGCTTTAAAATTTAAAGTATAAATATTTTTAATTTGTTTTGATTTTGAAATATTTGTATAAGCTTTATTTTATAAATTAAATGGGATATATTCATTTTAAAATTTATCTACATATAAATGAATACACGTTAACTAATTAATTAAACATGGATTTACATTTATCTTATATTAACATCTAATTAAAATACAAATTAACATAATTATAACTAATTAACATTTAATGGAAAATGTAAACATTTTACCAATTAAATTAACATGTGTTAAGATAATAAACAAGGCGCATGACAAATGTTAATCTAAATGACAAGTGTCATTACTTGTTTTATTTTCTTTAAATTTTTATTAAACAAAATTTTAATCCATATAAAACACTTTCACATTCTCCATTCTTTTTTTCCTTATACTTTGAATTCAAACAAGTAAGTAATGTTCACAAAACTGAAAACTTCCTCATACTAAATCAATAGGTTCCTCAAAATTGAATAAAAGCATGCAAATCTGTAGCATGCATGCAATTGAAAAATCAGGAAGCAAAGCTGAAGCCTGCATTTCATTTAGAACCTAGGAATCAATGCATGTATGCAGTTTTAAAGTAGGGGAGCAAACTGCAGTTTAAAATTCTTAAGCAAAACAAAGGAGCAATCCAGTTTCAAAGCAAAGGAAGTTTCCAGTTTTTCAATAAGCTTTTGCAAAAAAAACCAATTGCGGCTCTGTCTTCTGATTTTATAAGGTGAGTAACATTTCTATTTCTTAAAGAATAAGCTTATAAATAAGGTTGCATGTTAAATCTTTGTGATAAAAATGTATTGTATGCTTGTGTGAATGAAATCTGCTGTGAATATTATGGATGTATGGTATGCTTGTGATTTTCCAAAGTACTCTCTGTTTTATAGTTCATAGGTTCAAGTTTTGATTTAAATTCAAAATCTTTAGACTGTGCCTTTGTTTAAACTTTAGATTAAATCAAACTTGTTTGTTTAATCTTAAACTTTAGTTTAAAATTTTAATTAAGTTAAAATAACTTGTATTATCTTTGTAAACCAAAATTGACTGATCAAGTTTTAAAATATGTGAAAATTCATATTGAATAATTTATAAATTCAGTATTATGAATTGAATACCAAGATCAAAACATGATTTTTAGAATAAAAATTAGGATTTTTAGTTAAGGGGTTGGGGTGCAGTTCTCTATTGAACAGAAAAGGGGAATGTGGTGATTGCTTATGATCTATCGATTTGGGGATATCGGGATTCTTCTTGTGGGTAGAGGAGTTATCATTGTAGCTGAGAAAAATAAGTGAAGGTGATGAAAACCACCATGGAAGCAGCGGTGAGGGTTTATTATCTGTAGCCCTAGTTTTATCTGGGTAGTTTGTTTTGGTCGATTCATCCTGTGGAGATGATCGAGTTGAATGAGAATTAGGCAGATGGAAGCTTGGACGTGGGTGGAAGCATAGCCGGAGTTGCTGGATTTTCGGTGGTCGGAGGGCCATGATCTTGGCGATGACAGGTTTTGATGGGTTTTTTCCTTTGTGATTCCAGGTTTTGGAATTTGAACTCGAATTCAAATTTGATTTGTTTGTGAGCATTGTGATGATCATAATGGATTGAAGGGTTGATCGTCGATGTTGGGAAGCCATCGGAGATGGATGAAGATGGCCAGAGGCACTGTGCATGTGCACCGTGAACTTTTGGGTTTCTGATGAAATCTGGGTAATTGCAGTGTTTTTAACTCGAGTTTTTACTCGAGATTTTGGGTTGTTTGCTCGAAGGAATGGGCTTACTGACTTGAAGCATGTTTGGCACTTGCTTGGGTTAATGTATGTAACATGTTTTGGTTTTGAAACCTGTAGGTTCTGTTTTAAAATTTTAAAATAAAATTTAAACCTTGGATTTAAATGAAAGTAAGATTTAAATCTTGTTTTCAAATCTGAATTTAAGTTTAAGTTTAAAAATAGATTCAAGTTTGAATTTGAATCTAGTTTGGGAAAAATGATTTTTTAAATTCAAATTGACTTAATAATATTAAAGTGTTTAAGAAAGATCAAAGTAATTTAAGAATTTGAATTTAAATGGAGTTTGAAATGTAGTAGAGGATTCAATCAAAATCAAATCAGAATTTTAAAATTTAATTCAAATTTGATTTGAATCTTAAGTTTTGGAATCAAGTTTATAAATTTAAATATTGTAAATAAGTTAGAAGTTAAAGTATATTTTAAATGATTAGAGACTAAAAAGGAATTTAATTTAAATCTTTAAATTTCTTTTATAAGTATTGTTTAACATATGGATTTCAAAGTTTTAATTTGGTTAAAGATAAATTGAATTTCATTTTAAAAACTTGAATTTTAAAATGAAATTTGAAATTGAATTTGAAATTAATATTTTCAAATGTATTTTAAGAATGATAATTTAACTATTGATAAGAAAGGTTTTATCTTAAAGTAAATTTAGAATTAATTAATGATTGCAAAATTTCATTTAAATTATTAAGGTAATTAAACGAATAGTTTATTTAATTAATTAATGGAGTGGATAATTAATTAAGGAAATTAAGGGCTTTAAATTATCAATTTAAAGTTTAAGTAGTTAATTAACTAAGGATAATTAGTCCATAGTTAAGAATCATTAATTAGATTTAATTATGATTAGTAATTAATTGATCAAGTAATTATAAACTAATTAAGTTACAATTAACATTTAATTAACTAAAAAATTAAAGGTTAGTAAATTGGATATTATAGATTTATTAATTTGAAATTAATAATGATTAATGAAGGTTAATTACTTAAGAAAAGTAATTATAGAATGGTTAATAGTTAATGATGGTCATTAACTTAAAGATTATTAAACAATTAATTAATGTGATTACTTTAAATAATTAATTAGATTAATTAATTTAATGATAATCAATTGTGAAATTTATTTAAGAATAATTACTTAATGGAAGTAATTAAGAAATTAATTACTTAATGTAATTAATGGTGTTTGTTGTAATTGGTTTAAATTAATTAATTAAGTTTAATTAATTTTAAACATTGGATTTGATAATAATTACTTGATGTAATTAATGAAGTAAAATTACTCAGTGAAGTAATTAAAGATAATTACTGGGTATAATTAATAATGATTGAATTGTGAAAGTAATTTGGATTAAATTACTTTGTATAATTAATCAAGAGATTAATTAAAGAAATTGATTAAGGAGCAATTAATTTAATAAGTAATTAAGGGTAGTTAATTACTATATGTGATTAATCAAGGTGATTAATAATTATGATTTAATTGAGATTAATTACTAAATGTAATTAATAATTAATTTAATATAATTGAGATCATTAATAATATAATTAATGATGTAATTAAGATTGATTAATTAATATTGATTAATCAATAATAAGTGATTAAGGGTAATTAATTAATTGTAATTAATTAAGGTTTAATATAATTATTATATTAATTAATTAATGAAGTAATTAAAGGTTAATTACTGTATTTGGTTTAGAGTAATTAATTTTGTGAAATTAATTAAAGAATGATTAATCAAAGGTGATTATTTAAGTTGATTAACTAGAGGTTAACTAATTAGATAATTTGTAATTAATTAATGGTGATGTAAGAAAGATTTATATTGAGGTAAGTAATTAATTTAATTCACTTTAAATTAATTAGAGATGATGTAATAAATTTAACTCATTTTAAATTAATTATAGATGGTATGATTATAGATCATTGCTTATGAATGGATGATATTGGTTGCCTGGAATGGTTTGGAATCTCATCTATGAGATTAGCAATGTTGAGTGATATGGATGCGTTGGTTGCATTGTGATGATGATATTGATTATCTTTGATAGTGATAATATGGATTATCTGTTGTGATGATAATGATAATTATCTGTTGTGAATCTATGAATTATCTATCTATATGTATATAGATAATGTAATTGAATTGTTTTAAACCCTAAAACAACTTGGACCTAAAAGATACGCTTTGGATTTCGATGAGACCGGGATCGAGTTTTCGTATTTGGATATCCGAAAACCACATCGATCCAAATTAATGATAGGTTGTGAATCTTATGTGAAGAGTGAAGACTGGAGTGTAAGGACTATTCGTCAGTATAACTCTAGGGGTGATTTCGTGATGAGTCGACGGAAATAGTACTTACAGGCTCGAGATGGTGATTCAGAGTGCAAGGGCTATTGTCGTTGACTCTGAGGGTGATTCCAAAATGAGTGCAATGAGATAGTGCCTTCGGTTTCGTTCGAACCCGGAACGAACTATTATGGATTGAATGCTTTCAGAACATCGTTAGGTGGACGATGAGCATTCTAAGTGATGTGTCCTATAAAGGTAATCGTAGCCTCAAGCCTCATCAACCGCGAATGGCTAAAACAGGGGAGGTGCAGCAAGGCTAAGGGGGTCATGCCCAAGTAGGACGAGATATTCTCCTGTCTAGAGGTCCCTTTTTTCGGCTTAGTGGGCGGTTGGAATTGCGCACAAACTGCGGGGTGTTCGAGACTGTCCAGTAAGGGATGGTTCCGGCCTTGTGTTGCAGGGGAGCTGGCGTACTCCTCGGTATGGTGATCTAGGCCACGTACTGTGACGGCGGTACCCCAGTAGCCCAGCCATTGTATGGAATCCAAAATCCAATAAGTGCCAACGGTTTTGATTGTATTACCCACTTTTGTGGCTAGTAGCTGGAATTTAATAAATGTAACAATTTCGTCTATTTCATATTTACTTGAAAACCCTAGACCTATTATAATATCACCGGATTTCCTATCAAATGTTTTGGTTAGCGTAAGGTAAAAACTTTTCCATGTTTATGTTTGGTAAGTCTTATGTGATACCTTTTCTATTCAAAGGTTTTTCAAAGTTAAGCAACCTTAACCTGTTACTTACACCAGACCCATGTCTGACCCGCAGTTTATTCTTTGTTTTCTTAAACTCTTGGGTACTCAAATTTTTACGAGTAGCCAAGGGATTCAGGTTAGCTTTGACGAATTATGGAGGAGCAATGGAGCAAGAGGCTTCGACGTTAGATATATAGTTCCGTTGTGTTTGGTATCTCTATGTTGTCTCTGAGTTATATTGAGTTGTAATAACTAGACAGGTGTTTATAACTGTCTAGTATGTGTTATATTATCTGTGTACTCTAATAATTGTTGTAGATTATGTAATATTTTATGTTATTAATATAATTTATTCGTTCCGCTATTTAGATTCTGATGTGTTGTTTCTTCTTTCTTCTTTTCTTTCTCTTTTCTATCCCTTTCTTTCTTATTAATGATGCGTCATTCTATAGAGACGGATGGCGGGTCTTTACAGTGGTATCAGAGCATTAGGTTGAGTGAATACATAGGCTCTGGTGTGGTGTCTATCTTGAGAGAGCGTATTTGTAATTTTAAATATTTATATATATTTTATCTATTTCTACTTATCTGTTGGGTTACCTGTTCAGGTTTTCCAATATAGGTTATAAAGGTAGATAAGGTAGTGGTGTGTGTGTAACACGACAACTACATTGGTGGGAGTTTGATGTTTGAGGTTGGAAGTGTATTTGTCGAGACTATAGACCAAATACTGTCTCGAGTAAGTTGTGCAGAGTGTAGAGATTTCATCGATCTCTGAAGGAAACCTGTTAAGGTTCGGAGACATCTTTGAAGTGCAGAGTTTGCTGAGTAGAGTTTGGATCTGTCGGTTGGGCTAGAGAAAGTGATGGTATCTTGATATCTCAGGAAGTGTAGCTACGTGATGAGATGCAGTGATTATGGATGTGTCCGAAGATATCTTCTTTGGAACAAGTTTAGGGTAGTGTGTCTGCTTCGGTGTTCTGGCTGGTTTTCAGCAGGATGTTGTGGTTAGTTTTGGAGTCCAAGTTTCTCGAAGAGCTTTGGATTAGGAAGTTTTGGCATCGGTGTCAGCAGTGCAGCTCGGAATATTCTGTGTGCCGATAGAGAGGTCTTAGCTGAGTAGTTTTTCTGGAGGTGGAATTCAGAAGCAGCAGAGTGGATCCGTTTCTTTGATGGATTGAATAGGCCAGTGTAAGCTGTTCTATTGGGTAAAGAGGGGACAGTTTTTCTTTGTAAATTTATCTGGGTTGATCGCAAAAGTGACTTGCGATTGTTTGAGTGTTCTCTTGGATTATTGGAGATTTTCTAGATGTCTTCTGGAAAGACAGAGGTTTGTCCGCATCTGGAAATTGAGTTTTCTTAATGACTAGTATTCCAGGAGTGGAACTGGTGAGTTAGTGTAGTTGAAGGATGTTTCCTAGAGATAGAGTTTGATGAAGCAACTCAGTGTTTGGAGGAATTTCTGAGTTTTCTTTATGGATCTGCTGAACCATATTTCTGGGAAGTGATGTCCAGTTTGCGCTCGTAATCTTCATCAGCATTTTCTTATCTACTTCGGATCAGAGTTGTGCAGCGGAAGCAGTTTCGAACTGTTTCTGATTGTCTTTTCCGGATAAGGAGAAGTTTGTAGTCTTCTGCTGGTTATGGAGTAGAGTTTTGTTTTTGGTTTTGGTTGATCTTGAGGAGATCATTGTGTTGGGTTGTTTTTGGTTCTGTTTGTTCTAGAGGGATCAGCAAGGGTTAAGCTGATCAGTTTGGATGATGGCAGCCCAGGATCGTCCGAAGACTTTTTATGGTAAGAGGAGGAATTTGGAATTCGAAGTTGGAGACTTCGTTGTTATTGGAGTTTTCTTTGACCAAAGAAGCTATAAGATGGGGTAAGGCTGGAAAGATAACTCCGAGATGTTTGGATCTTTTCTTTGTTTTGGGTTGGATCAGTGTTTGGTTTCCAGGATTGAATTGCCAGTTTGGATAACTGGGATTCGATGAGTTTCACGTATCTCTGAGAGAGTACGTGTATGGTCTATCTCTGGTTTTGGAACCAGCAGTTCGGGAGTTTGGTTGTTGAATCAAACTCGTCTGTAGTCTGATATGCTGTCTAGTTTTGTAGATCTAGATGGGTAGGAGCTCTGTAGCTTAGTAAAATTGATTGTTCGAATTCTATAGAGCGAATATCCCAATATTTTACCGGGGAAACTCGAGGAAACTCTATCCAGAATTTTATCTGGATAGATAGATTTGATTAATTGGGTGAATTGGTTGCTATGATTGTTAGCATATCATTGGTATATGCTTGTGTTTTAAATTAAATCTTTAATGAGATTATTAAATTATCTTTGTTTTAAATTTCGAGGACGAAATTCTTTTAAGGGGGGAGGAATGTGATGACCCAGAATTTTAAACAATATCAATTTAATAATCTGAAATAAAAATTAAATTGATTTGATAATCTTTGTGATAAGATTTGAATTAATTTAATAATACGATAAAAATAAATATTTAATTGATAGATTTGATCTTTTTAAATCTAATAAATTGTTATCTATTTATAATGTATATAGAATATGTATACATTGAAAATAGATATTGTTTTAATCCAATAAATAAATAAATCTTGTTTTCTATAAATATGTATATCTTTAGTGAAATTGGGTATAATTTTAAAGTTAAACTTTTAAAGGATTATTTAGTAAATAAAATATGGTTTTTAAATTGATAAGATAAAAATTTAATTTGTTTAAATTGATTTATTTGATAATAAGCTTTTTTTTTAAAAGTATATAATAAATAACTAAATAATTTTAAATATATAAGGTAAATATTGAAATGGTTTAACATACGTTTTAACTTAAGTTTAAATTTAAATAAATATTTACAATAAGGTTTATTTTGATTTTCTTTTAATTATAATTGGATAAAATAAATAATTTATTAATAAAGAAGACAATTTCTTTTATAAATTATTTATAGTTATCAATTTTGTTATTTTTAAAATATAATAATACATTGTTTTTAATAAATAGATTTTAATAAAAATAATTGTTTTCAAAGTTCAATTGGATAGTTATATATGTATATATATATATAGAACTCGATTTGAATTTAATTCAAAGCTTTAAAATTTAAAGTATAAATATTTTTAATTTGTTTTGATTTTGAAATATTTGTATAAGCTTTATTTTATAAATTAAATTGGATTTATTCATTTTAAAATTTATCTACATATAAATGAATACATGTTAACTAATTAACTAAACATAGATTTACATTATCTTATATTAACATCTAATTAAAATACAAATTAACATAATTATAACTAATTAACATTTAATGGCAAATGTAAACATTTTATAAATTAAATTTACATGTGTTAAGATGATAAACAAGGTGCATGACAAATGTTAATGTAAAGGACAAGTGTTATTACTTGTTTTATTTTTTTTAAATTTTAATTAAACAAAATTTTAATCCATATAAAACACTTTCACATTCTTCGTTCTTTTTTTTCTTATACTTTGAATTCAAACAAGTAATGTTCACAAAACTGAAAACTTCCACATACTAAATCAATAGGTTCCTCAAAATCAAAATCAAAATCAAATGCAAATCATTTTCAAAATTGAATAAAAGCATGCAAATCTGTAGCATGCATGCAATTGAAAAATCAGGAAGCAAAGATGAAGCTTGCATTTCATTTAGAACCTGGGAATCAATGCATGTATGCAGTTTTAAAGTAGGGGAGCAAACTGCAGTTTAAAATTCTTAAGAAAAACAAAGGAGCAATCCAGTTTCAGAGCAAAGGAAGTTTCCAGTTTTTCAACAAGCTTTTGCCAAAAAAAAAACTAATTGAGGCTCTGTCTTCTGATTTTATAAGGTGAGTAACATTTCTATTTCTTAAAGAATAAGCTTATAAATAATGTTGCATGTTAAATCTCTGTGATAAAAATGTATTGTGTGCTTGTATGAATGAAATTTGCTGTGAATATTATGGATGTATGGTATGCTTGTGATTTTCCAGAGTACTCTCTGTTTTATAGTTCATAGGTTCAAGTTTTGATTTAAATTCAAAATCTTTAGATTGTACCTTTGTTTAAACTTTAGATTAAATCAAACTTGTTTGTTTAATCGTAAACTTTAGTTTAAAATTCTAGTTAAGTTAAAATAACTTGTGTTATCTCTGTAAACCAAATTCGACTGATCAAGTTTTAAAATATGTGAAAATTCATATTGAATAATTTATAAATTCAGTATTATGAATTGAATACCAAGATCAAAACATGAATTTTAGAATAAAAATTAGGATTTTTAGTTAAGGGGTTGGGGTGCGGTTCTCTATTGAAAAGAAAAGGGGAATGTGGTGATTTCTGATGATCTATATTTGGGGATATCGGGATTCTTCTTGTGGGTAGAGGAGTTATCATTGTAGCTAAGAAAAATAAGTGAAGGTGATGAAAACCACAATGGAAGCAATGGTGAGGGTTTATTATCTGTAGCCCTAGTTTTATCTGGGTAGTTTATTTTGGTCGATTCATCCTGTAGAGATGATCGAGTCGAATGAGAATTGGGCAGATGGAAGCTTGGACGTGGGTGGAAGCATAGCCGGAGTTGTTCGATTTCCGGTGGTCGGAGGGTCGTGATCTTGGCGATGACAGGTTTTGATGGGTTTTGTCCTTTCTAGTTCCAGGTTTTGGAATTTGAACTCGAATTCAAATTCGAGTTGTTTGTGAGCATTGTGATGAGCATAATGGAATGAAGGGTTGATCGTCGATGTTGGGAAGCCACCTGAGGTGGATGAAGATGGCCGGAGGCACGGTGCATGTGCACCGTGCACTTTTGGGTTTCTGATGAAATTTGGGTAATTGCAGTGCTTTTAACTCGAGTTTTTACTCGAGATTTTGGGTTGTTTACTCGAAGGAATTGGCTTACTGACTCGAAGCAAGTTTGGCACTTGCTTGGCTTAATGTATGTAACAGGTTTTGGTTTTGAAACCTGTAGGTTCTATTTTAAAATTTTAAAATAAAGTTTAAACCTTGGATTTAAATGAAAGTAAGATTTAAATCATGTTTTCAAATCGGAATTTAAGTTTAAGTTTAAAAATAGATTCAAGTTTGAATTTGGATCTAGTTTGGGAAAAATGAGTTTTTAAATTCAAATTGACTTAATAATATTAAAGTGTTTAAAAAGAATAAAGTAATTTAAGAATTTGAATTTAAATGGAGTTTGAAATGTAGTAGAGGATTTAATCAAAATCAAATCAGAATTTTAAAATTTAATTCAAATTTGATTTGAATCTTAAGTTTTGGAATCAAGTTTATAAATTTAAATATTGTAAATAAGTTAAAAGTTAAAGTATATTTTAAATGATTAGAGACTAAAAAGGAATTTATATTAAATCTTTAAATTTCTTTTATAATTCTTTAACATGTGGATTTCAAAGTTTTAGTTTGGTTAAAGATAAATTGAATTTCATTTTGAAAACTTGAATTCTAAAATGAAATTTGAAATTGAATTTGAAATTAATATTTTCAAATGTATTTTAAGAATGATAATTTAACTATTGATAAGAAAGGTTTTATCTTAAAGTAAATTTAGAATTAATTAATAATTTTAAAATTTGATTTAAATTATTAAGGTAATTAAATGAATAGTTTATTTAATTAATTAATGGAGTGGATAATTAATTAAGGAAATTAAGGGCTTTAAATTATCAATTTAAAGTTTAAGTAATTAATTAACTAAGGATAATCAATCCATAGTTAAGAATCATTAATTAGATTTAATTAATGATTAGTAATTAATTGATCAAGTAATTATGAACTAATTAAGTTACAATTAACAATTAATTAACTAAATAATTAAAGGTTAGTCAATTGGATATTAAAGATTTATTAATTTGAAATTAATAATGATTAGTGAAGGTTAATTACTTAAGAAAAGTAACTATAGAATGGTTAATAATTAATGATGGTCATTAACTTAAAGATTATTAAACAATTAATTAATGTGATTAATTTAAATAATTAATTAGATTAATTAATTTAATGATAATCAATTGTGAAATTTATTTAAGATTAATTACTTAATGGAAGTAATTAAGAAATTAATTACTTAATGTAATGGAGTTAATTGTAATTGGTTTAAATTAATTAACTAAGTTTAATTAATTTTAAACATTGGATTTGATAATAATTACTTGATGTAATTAATGAAGTAAAATTACTCAGTGAAGTAATTAAAGATAATTACTAGGTATAATTAATAATGATTGAATTGTGAAAGTAATTTGGATTAAATTACTTTGTATAATTAATCAAGGGATTAATTAAAGAAATTGATTAAGGAGTAATTAATTTGATAAGTAATTAAGCATAGTTAATTCCTGCATGTGATTAATCAAGGTGATTAATAATTATGATTTAATTGAGATTAATTACTAAATGTAATTAATAATTAATTTAAATATAATTGAGATCATTAATTATTATAATTAATGATGTAATTAAGATTGATAAATTAATATTAATTAATCAATAATAAGTGATTAAGGGTAACTAATTAATTGTAATTAATTAAGGTTTAATATAATTAATTATAGTTAATTAATTAATGAAGTAATTAAAGGTTAATTACTGTATTTGGTTTAGAGTGATTAATTTTGTGAAATTAATTAAAGAATAATTAATCAAAGATGATTAATAAAGTTGATTAACTAGAGGTTAATTAATTAGATAACTTGTAATTAATTAATGGTGATGTAAGCAAGATTTATATTGAGGTAAGTAATTAATTTAATTCACTTTAAATTATTTAGAGATGATGTAATTAATTTAATTCATTTTAAATTAATTATAGATGGTGCGATTATAGATCATTTCTTATGAATGGATGATATTGGTTGCCTTGAATGGTTTGGAATCTCAACTATGAGATTAGTAATGTTGAGTGATATGGATGCGTTGGTTGCATTGTGATGATGATATTAATTATCTTTGATAGTGATAATATGGATTATCTATTGTGATGATAATGATAATTATCAGTTGTGAATCTGTGAATTATTTATCTGTGTGTATATAGATAATGTAATTGAATTGTTTTAAACCCTAAAACAACTTGGACCTAAAAGGCACGCTTTGGATTTCGATCCGACCGGGATCGGGTTTCCATATTTGGATATCCGAAAACCACATCGATCCAAGTTAACGATAGGTCGTGAATCTTATGTGAAGAGTGAAGACTCGAGGTGTAAGGACTATTTGTCAGTATAACTCTGGGGGTGATTCCGTGATGAGTTGATGGAAATAGTACTTACAGGCTCGAGATAGTGATTCAGGTGCAAGGGCTATTGTCGTTGACTCTGAGGGTGATTCCAAAATGAGTGCAACGAGATAGTGCCTTCGGTTTTCGTTCGAACCTGGAATGAACTTGTATGGATTGAATGCTTTCAGAACATCGTCAGGTGGACGATGAGCATTCTAAGTGATGTGTCCTATAAAGGTAATCGTAGCCTTAAGCCTCATTAACCGGGAATGGCTAACACAGGGGAGGTGCAGCAAGGCTAAATGGGTCATGCCCAAGTAGGACGATATATTCCCCTGTCTAGAGGTCCCTTTTTATTCGGCTTAGTGGGCGGTTGGAATTGCGCACCAACTGCGGGGTTGTCTTGTTCGAGACGTCCAGTAAGGGATGGTTTCGGCCTTGTGTTACAGGGGAGCGGGCGTACTCCTCGGTACGGTGATCTAGGCCACGTACTGTGACGGGCGGTACCCAATAGCCCAGCCATTGTATGGAATCCAAAATCCAGTAAATGCCAACGGTTTTGATTGTATTATCCACTTTTGTGGCTACTAGCTGGAATTTAATAAATGTAACAATTTCGGCTGTTTCATATTTACTTGAAAACCCTAGACTTATTATAATATCACTGGATTTCCTATCAAATGTTTTGGTTAGCGTACGCTAAAAACTTTTCCATGTTTATGTGTGGGAAGTTTTACGTGATACCTTTTCTTTTCAAAGGTTTTTCAAAGTTATGCAACCTTAACCTGTTACTCACACGAGACCCATGTCTGACCCGGAGTTTATTCTTTGTTTTCTTAAACTCTTGGTACTCAAATTTTTACGAGTAGCCAAGGGATTCAGGTTAGATTTGACGAATTATGGAGGAGCAATGGAGCAGGAGGCTTTGACGTTAGATATATAGTTCCGCTGTGTTTGGTATCTCTGTGTTGTCTCTGAGTTGTATTGAGTTGTAATAACTAGACAGGCGTTTATAACTGTCTAGTATGTGCTGTATTATCTGTGTACTCTGATAATTATTGTATACTATGTAATATTTTATGTTATTAATATAATTTATTCATTCTGCTGTTTAGATTCTGATGTGTTGTTACTTCTTTCTTCTCTTCTTTCTCATTTCTATCCCTTTCTTTCTTATTAATGATGCGTCATTCTGTGGAGACGGATGGCGGGTCGTTACATAACATAACCGAATAAATCCAAAATATATACATGCATATTTATTTTCTTTAGGATTATATATATGTATGTATGTATGTATGTATGTATGTATGTAAAATAATCCATATAGATTTTTAAAATCTAATTATATAAACTCCATATTACATTTTTTTCATTCTTCTCCATATATATACACATGCAGCATTTAAACTAAAAATTGATTTATACTTTACCGTTTTACTCTTCTATATTCAGAACAAAATATATTTACTGCATGTTTATATTATTACTACAAATGTTTTCTGCCTATATTCATTTATATTTTTCTCAAATCTATATATTTATTTATTAACTTAAATTAAATTAATTGTGATTATCTCACTGCTATAAACCCAACAGAAACACGCAATCCTTGCCGACGAACCACCTCCATCTCTGTCGCCCGACCATCCTTGACAAATCAAGCCTCCACACGAATGCGACCCAACTTGCGAAACCACTCGCCGAACTCCTCTCGCGAACCTCACTTCAGCACTCCATCTCGCACCTCCTTGGCTTCGACTTCTCAAGACGTCGTCATACGACAAGTAACAAATCCTAACGTGCGCACGACGCTCATCGCGGCACGAATGACCAACCTCATGCGTGCCCTAGATCTCGTGAGCGCGAGGACTCCCCACTCCCTTCGAATGAACGATCGATTTGATTCGCTGACATTTTATTTTCTGCTTCGAACTGTCGCTATATTTTTGAAATCCCTTTGCTCGGCCATTGATTTCGAATTTGGAATGAACGAGATAAAAATGGTTTTCGTTCGATATTTTTTTATATTAAATCATTCACATTTTATTTGTTTCGAAGAAAAACAACGCGTGTCTACAATCTTTGCCAAGTGTTGAAGAAAGAAGAACGTGTCAATTTTTTTCCATTGAATGTAAATATATATGTATATATATATATATATATTCTATTTTAATTCATTTAAATCGAAATTGCCTCCATAAATGCAACTTACAATCTCGAACCCCAATCAGGACGTGCCGTCAGGCGTTTGTAATGTTATACGTCTATTCCAAACGCAATGGAAAAGGTTTTGAGTCCAAAATTGATCGTATGGAGAAGATAGCTTTTTTGGACCAGTTATTTAATTGAATTTCGATACAATTTTCAGCGCGCTTTTATGTCGTACGATCACACGACCACTCTGAATGCTATGAAAATTGAAATCCAATAATAATACAATATTATGGATCTAATGAGACTAGTTTCACTGATTTTCGAGATTGTGCCTCGAAAGACTATTTTTAAATATCGATTTAAACGATATAATTTCAAAACTGAACAAAACATTTCCAAATTCAATTCTGAAGCTACCATTATATTTAGTATTATCAAAATAAATTTTCCAAGCCTTTGAAACATTTTTACTCAGCTTAAAACTGAAAATTCAAATTTTTACCCAACTTCAATAAATTAAATTCAATAATTTAATTACCAAATCCATAGTTATATTTGAAATTCAAGTTAAACTATCATTCAAATATTTAAAATCAATTAAATATTTCAATTTCAAATGTCCAAAATTCTGGGTCGTCACAGAACATAATATCAATGTAACAAACTCACAAACTAGGTTGTGCACTTTTCAATTATTTTCATGTCCATCGGGCACTTAAAATAAATTATGCACAAATAGTTACTATTTTGGAAAATTGACTTAATATGGTAGTTCTTTCAATCAAGGGATGGCTAAAAAGAACTAATCTTGATTCTTAGTCAGTTTTCTTTAAAATTGCTAAGCCTTCATTAATATCGTCTTCGTACCTCAATACGCGCAAGTCAAGACATTTTCTTAGACGTGTGAAGTGCTACAGGATAACATGTAGCTGGAGTACCCTTATATACATCGCCATATACCTAAAACAGTTTGTCTATAAAGACTAATCATTCTCTATCGACGACTGTCTCATACAACGAATCTTCAATTAATCAACCATTTAAGAAGCTTTTTACTTAACTACGCTCCTATGCTTCTCGGTCTTATATAAGTGTATCCTAGCCTTTAACGTGTATGTGTGCGTATGGATGCATGCATGTATGTGTGTGTGTATGCACGTATGTGTGCGTGTGCTAATTTCAAGTAAAGTTTAATAATATATATCTCAATAGTTTGAAATAATAATTTTAAACTTATTATTTTCTTCTTAGTATAAATCATCCCAGTATTGTTTATTATAAAAATACATTTTCTCCGTTATCTCAAAATAGTATATATTTTTCAAATCGTTAGTAAATTTAAAAATCATTTGTTTTCAATATATTACTTGAAATATCTCAAACTTTATTGTTTAATCCAAATATAATATTTTTTACCAAATATCCTTCAAACCGATAATATTATTTCCATTTTACATCAAAATAATAGTATTTATTTAAATCGTTTTTCTAAACCACTTTATTATTGTATGTCATTCAACAGTAACAATTTTCTAACTAAATCCCAAAAATTCTTTTTATTTATTTTACATCAATAATAGTAATAATTTATCCAAAAATATCCATTGAAAATCACTCTTTACTATTAAAACCATATTACTATTTATTTAAATTCCATCATAATTTATAAATAATAGTAAATGCCCAATTCAAAATAGATTTTTCGTTATTGTTTTAAAATTTTCCAAAATTAATAAATAATACCCTTAATAATTTTTACTACAAACCCCTTATCTCAAATCCATAACGTTCATTTCTAGCCATCCTAAGCATACTTCCATATTGACTGTCCTAGCTAGTTCACCTTAATCAACTCAAAGTTTATAGGCTGTGCAATTCTTTTCTAGCTCTAATCAAATTTCAGTTGAATACTTCACAACTTTTCAATTCAATTTTCAAATCAAATCGTTGATCTCAAATCTTATTCTTCACACAATTTGTAAGATCTAAAAGCATAAAATTCTATGTTAATTTAATAAACGTAGAATAAAATCATAACACATTTTTTTAATCAAATTCTTTAAATTCCACTTAAATAAATATTCGAAAAGTTTTCCTTGGACATTTCATGTTAAATTATTTCATTGAAAATCGCAAACCAAATTTATTTCAAATTAACCATTTTATGTCTATTCATGAGTCTCCCAATAAACTAATAATGAAATTTTAATTTCAAAAACTCATTCATTTTCAGCATTTCTTGAAAATATCGTCACCTAAAAACATTCAACTCTCAAAGCCAGTACTTTAAAGTTTAACTAATTCAATATTAATTACTCAAAATTAATGGAATACCTTTGGTTATTTTCTAAAATACTCATACTTCGCATTTATAACCTCATTTTATGCAATTTATAACCATCTTTTCATATGCAAACGTATATATCATTTTACTTTATAATTAGTGAATTCCAACACCTTTAAATAATATGTCATGAATATAAATAAAAAATATACTTTAAATTCTTTTTTGGCTACAAATCATATTTATATCCAATTCAGTGATAATTTTCAAAATATTAAACCATTAATTAATGCATATTTTCAAGATTTTATATCATAAAACTTTAATATCCATGAAAAAATTCGAAATAATAGTTCTTAAATTATTATTTTTCAATTTTAATTCTATCCAAAATGGCTCAACGTAACTAAAAAAATAAACATGTAAAACATATCTTTTTAAATTTTACTTTTATAAATAGGAAATATTCATAAATGTGTAATGAAATGTAACATTAAAATCTTTTTTTAAGCACAAATGAAACATGCATTTTACTTTCTTTGTAATTTATTTTTAAAAATTTCTTTATCGATAGTAAATACATAACAAATATAAAGGCAATAATGGGCCTTACACGAATTTTTTTTCAAAAACAAAGCTTTAAAATATTTGGTCAAACTTTCCTTTATTCATATTTCAATATTTTAAACAGACTTCAACTTCTCTATTTTTTCCAGAAATCTCAAACATTATTATTTCTAACTTTCTAGGAAAAACATTTCAATTAGTTTAAATACTTTAATTAGAGTAGATCATTACTTACACAAGCCTAACTATAATCTATAAAAAATGCTTAAGTACCTTTATTACACACCATCTACATCACATTATATCCTGTGGACATAATGGTACTGCTCTTCTTCTTATTCATTCCTAGTCCCATAATTTACTCCATTACTATTCGCATATGAGCTTTCTTTTAACTCTATGGAGTAAATAGCAACAAACATGATGGATTTACCTTTCACCCAAACTATTAAGTTATTAACATTTATTTAACTCGTAATTGTTTAATTCTCTAAGTGATGAGTTAACAACTACTTCTACAAGTCAAAATATATAGGGTATGATGTATAAATAATATATATACATATGTATATGTATATACGCAATAAAAATTATAAATATGCTTTCCATACTCCTTAATTAATTAGGAATCGTCTAACCTAAGCTTTGATACCAAATGTAACAGCCCACCATCTACGATGCACCAATTCACGCATAAGGTGACATAGACATCGCAGACCTCGTAGACGATAGATCGTTTTGAGATGAATATACGATACATAAAATAGAGCTGTCTACAGTATTCTACACTTTCTAAAACTCATAGAAAAAGGAAGAAAATATAGTATAAATCAGTAATACAATCCCAAACAAATAGAACAATATAGTATCAAATAAACTCCAACTATAACATCTTTTTACATTGGCAACAGAAACAGTCTAATGCCTAAGAATAATATAGTAGATACCAAATACAAAAGGTACATCTCCATCATACCATCACGTCTCCAAGTCACCGCTAATCCTCCATATCGAACTATCAGAGTATAACTAAAAAGAAGAAAATGACATAGGGGGTCGGACATATGTCTGGTGAGTTAAGTGCATCACATAAGTATACAATACTAATAAGCTAGCCATAGAACACTTATGCTCAAAACCATACCATAGCTTGTGTTACGTGCACCCAACAAGTCAAGTAAACATAATATAATACCATAGTGACAACGTATGTTAAGGTCTCACTTAAATCTAACCCACATCTAATCTTATAAAATCGATCGAATCCAAAGTCCTAACTCATATGCCAAAGACGGAACAATCAAGCCTAAAGTCCCAACTTGTTATCATCGAAAACGTATGTGAATCGCTACAAAGAAACTATATATTTTTTCCCCACTGTTGCTAAATCGTATATGACTCGCTACTAAGGAACTATATGTCTACTCGCTACAAGGGAACTGCATGTCCTAGGCCATTATTTCCAAATCATAAATGACTGGCTTCTTCGGAACTCTATGTCTTAGCCCACTGTCGTCAAACCATAAGCAATTCACTATTGAGGAACACAATGTTTCAGTCCACTATTACCAAATCATAAGCGACTCACTACTACGGAACTACGTGTCCTACCTATATATCGTTAAATCGTAAGCGACTCGCTACTAAGGAACAAGATTTCTAAGCCTGCTATCGCCCAATCATAAGGGACTCTCTACTAAGTAACAAAATGTCTCAGCTCATTATCACTATACCAAACAACGTATAAAGAATATACTACTACAAGACACTTTTTCAAAGGGTCTCAACACAGTAAACAACATGCCAAAACGTTCCCCGTCTCACTTTGATTCTGATGCCATAAACCATGCATGAAACGAAGGTTGTACATGAAAGTTATAAGTGTTTAAAGATAAAGGGCGTTATTGTAGTTTATTTAATAATTTAATTATGTATTATTATTCTCGTTTCTCTTTCCTTCGGCTATAGGAACTCATCCGCTCGACATCTCCCAAAACCAACTTCATTACCTCGTTCTTTCACTTGCTGCTATGTGATAATCCACCCTTTCGACCCTTAGAAATCAACACTAACAAAATCCTCGATATTCATGTGTTGCAAAATCAAGTGCCGAAAGGAGGATAGTAAAGGGTAAAAGGAAAATAAGGACATAATTGAACCTTACACGAATGGAATAACATATATTATTCCAATATATATATATATATATCTTTACAATGGAAATTTTAAATAAATTTATAAGAGTTTATCTTATAAATCAGCTTGGACAATTATAAAACTCTATCCTTATAAATGCCGAATATAATTAGTAAACTAGTGCAGTGGAAAAGGAAATGGAGAACTATCTAAAGGACCATCTTTAGCTCCAGACTTCAAGCTCCATCACAATGCTCCAAGTTAAACCTGACTACATAGATGCCCAAAAAAAGGTTATCTAGAATTCAAGGAAAAAGGAAAATAAACTACGAGTCAATCATGCGATTGGTGTTAGAAACTCAAAATACAAATATTGAAAACAAAAGGTACTCATATGACCACAATGCACATAAACACGAAACTGGATTTCAGGGTATGACAACCAAAATCTTTACTATGCAAAATCTGGTAATATTATTTTTAATGACATTCTTTTGAAAGCAACTTTCAGGTAAATATATATAATCTTAGCCAAAATTGTTACATTATTGAATTCCAGCGTACTAGATTCTATAATCAAGTCTGAAGGTACTTATTGGAGAACAGATTCCATATGATAGTAAGGTAAGTGACTACCTTTCGCACGGTACATCTCTAGAGGGATGTACTGAGGATCGACACCTTTGAAACCTCTGCACCTGGCAAGACCAGCCAACCCGCAGGCTATCATGTGGTGGATAAAACTGAATATGACATCACCCCGATCATTCTCGACCTTCACGAGAGCTCTCATAGCATACACAACATACCCAATATATAAAGGATAATCTAGAAAGGTGATGACCATACCCTAATGGTTGCAGACCACATAGCCTTACGGCATGTCCTGTTTAAGCCATTTTCGGATGATGAGGTCGAGGTAAAGAATACCTTTCACATAGCACATTTCATTTTGAATGTCATATTGCCAATTCCTTCACGCACTATTGATTTCCATAATTGTACAAGGTACATCTCAACGAAGGGTGTTGAGTGTAATAGAGTTACTTCCTGCACCACTAAATAGATGTATGTTTGTAAAATGTACGTGTATGTGAAAAATGCAATGTCGGACATTTGTCCATACATGTTGTCCAGGAGTAGGACAATCCGAAGGAACTCTCGTACTATAACCTGTCAAGATTCACCCCTAGGATTAGTAGCGAGAAGCCTTTGCATCAAAGATAAAATTAAGATACTACTGCCATATATATATGATATGCGAAATTACCGTCGAGGGTCAGTGACAAGCAGCCCAACATTCCATCTTTTAATTTATTATCATTCCATGTCTTCAATTCGAGCGCGTATATTGTTCGAAGTGGTTTTTGGATATGAATCACCTAAACTCGATCCCGTTTTCTTTGAACCAATCATCGATAAAAATATTTTAGGTAAATAGGTGCTTATCGTTTGATTAATTACTTTATTTTTATCAAAAAAAATATCTTCTGGAGATATATATCTTTAAAGCATTTCTTCCTAGTATATACAGAATCATTAAAAATTTCTTTAACTTTGGAAATACCAAATCAATATTCTCTCATAAATCATATTGTAAAACCTTTTTTAATAAGAAGGGTCGATAGAAATTATACTAATTCTACTCAGTGCCAATTTCAATATTCAACCTTTACTATCATTGAATAATAGTAGAATCACCTTTTTAATTCACATGGATAATATGGGTTCCTTCCTTGGAATTTAATACCAAGTATAAGAAGATTATTTCTATACAATCCAAGTTGTATTAAATTTGGAAACATTGAATCTTTTATGCTTGCCTCGTTTCCAACATTTTGACTTTATCTATCCCTCGCCCAAGAAAGAGGCCAGGTGTGCCAGGACGCTGGTTTCTCCTAAACATCTCTTTAGTTAAACACCTCATATCTAGATCTCACGAATAGAAAAATCCAACCTACTCATCGGCTTTTAGAGCCACGATTAAATCACTTAATTATAACAATTTTTCTTTAAATCATTTATTTAAACTATTTAAAGTATAGTACAAATCCTCCACGTTATCTTTAAAATACTTAAATATTATTTAAAAATATTTATAAAATATTTTGAAAAGAATTCTTAAGTTTAAAGCCAAATTTCAAAGGTTATTAAAAAGTGCTGCAAAAAGTGATGTAATAGTGTTTTATAAAATTATTTGACCAAAACGACTTTTGAATCATTTAGAAATTCATTTTTTATAACTCAAATACTTTTTAAAACATTTTAAAAGATTTGTATAATTTCTTCCATTTTTTAAAAGTATGAAAAATATCAAATTTAAAGAATTCTCTCTTTAGTTTCGAACTGCCAAAGCATGATTATTTTGAAAACTTGATTTGCTCATATTTCAAAATCTACTAAACGAATCATGATCCTTGTTTTCTTGAAAAATATGATTATAAGAGTTTGGAAAATTCTTATTCTAAAGAATTTTGACTCAGATTCCATTCTATAAACGGATTTAAACTATTACGATACGAAATTCGAACTGCCGTTATGTGGTGCGCCTATTTTAACTCAATTTTCATATTCTTTTCCAAACTTTGTTGAAACACTTTCTAATGTTTATAAAATATTTCAAAATCATTTAAACACTTTAAAAAGGTTTAACAATATCATATACACCATTTCATTTATTAAAGAAAAGTGAATTCCTTTGTGATATTTGACGTGTATTAAACGTGAATTGTTTATACACCCAATAATCATATCCAAACTTGGTTCACAATCATTGCAACCAAGCATAGCTAAACATATATATCATCCAAAATATCATAATGTAAATAGTGTTTCTCACCTTCATTGGTTTTTAACTTTACAAAAATTTGTTATAGCTTCGCTACGGTCGAACCAAGCCTATGGAATCAAGCCTTATAACTTTGGATAGATGCGGACTAAGCTTGCAAGTGGTGGTGGGCTCGTCCTTGGGTGGTAGATGATGTGGCCATGGGTTTACTAGGGAGAAAGGAGTGGTTTTGGATTTGGTTTTGAGGTGTTTGATAATATATTTTTCTGTAATTTTCTTTATTAGTTTCCTAAGGTAGGAAGCCATTAAAGTGGAGCACAAAGAGGTGAGGAAGCATAGGAAAATGAAGAGGAAAATGTGAATGGAAGTGAAGATTGATGGAGGATATTTATAGGCAAAAATGTAAACTAAAATATCATGATATTTATTTACCATTTCATCACCACTGCCTCCTGAATTTGCCTCTGTCCTCCATCACCTTACACGGTTAAACAACACCCCCGGCTCCATGTGTTTGAGTTGATGTGTGTAAGAGTGAAGTGAAGTTTGCTTTTTAAGTGTGAATATATCTTAGACATTTTTGTAATATATATATATATATATATATATATATATAAGTGTACATGTATATTTGCATGTGTATATATGTTCATGTATATAATAGGGTGTGCACGTGTGTATTATATATGTGCACAAGACATGTAAACAAGGTTGCAACAATTTTAACCAACTTCCGTTAGTTAAACCGTTGAAAATCGGAAAGCCGATTCTCAGTCACATTTTCACTTATAAATTAATTTACATATAAATATTAAAAAAATTGAAAACTAATATCCTATCATTATTAATTAAAACGATCTCATTTGAATTATAAAACCATATAAATTAATATTAAATAATTGTTTACAGAAAGTGCTGTTATATCAATAAAGCGATATTAATTTTTCTTATAATTTCAAGTGAAATATATATCTTCATAAAACTATTATAAATGATTTATTATTACTTAATTACTAATTAAAATGAATTATTTTCATTTAAAACAATTATTTGAATAATTATAATTATAATTATTATTAAATATTAAATCTCAATTTAAATTCATAAATTAATTCTTAAATATGATGTCATTATTGATGATGTCATAAATTCATTTTATTTTCCATAAATAAAATAAATAATTCTATTTCACTTTCATTTTTAAATGGATAGATATGTGTATGTATCTAGCTCCATATATGACTTCTGATAATTATAGAGCTGTTTATTGGTAAAATGATTTTCGACCATTTTATTGATATTCTTTCAATTTATATTTTTGTGAAAAAGTAATCAAAATAAGATCACCATCATTCTTGTTCAAAATATCATAATCTATGTTTCAAAAAAGCTTATATTTGAATATTTAAAACTAAATATAATTTATCAAGTTGATAAACTTGCGGGTCGTTATAAACTTCCTCCTTAAAAGAATTTCATCCTCGAAATTACAACACAAAACCAAAAGGCGTTTGCCCAAAATATTTATATTTAAACTTATACCCATACGATGTATATAGATCATCTGTATGTAAAACCTAATTCGATCTACTATTCAAATCCACAACTTTACTTCTAAACTAGTATTGATCCCCCGATCCTCTAATGCAGACTCTGATTTGCTTTCAATCAGAATTTTAGTTTTCCTTGCATAGCTTTTAACTATGAAAGAAAACTCAAGTATCCAACCACAAACTATCATCAATATTTTTCGTCAAGAATCACGTGATAAATCCTTTTTTGGATTGGTGTAAACACCTCAAAGTTCCATACTCGAATATTAGATTAGAATTGTGCAACGAAATGGTCTGCTTACAACATACATACTTATTAATATTCAGAAATCTTTATGAATACCTAATATAAAACTTTCATCTTTTATTTTAACACTTTGGTAATCATTCCAAAATATTTGCCCCAATATACTTCTATCACCTTTTCAGAAGAAATCAATTATCCTTTACTTGGTATAATACTATTATAATTTTATTTCAAACTTCTTTTAAAATTTCTTTGTCAATAAATCCTATTTTAATTTCGAAAATTTATTTCATAACTTTTTTTATTTTACAAAAAAAATTCTCCTTTTAAACTATGTTTTCCTCATCAAGAATTATTATAAATTTTATCAAGTGACTTGTATAATTGCAAATGAATGAATTTAAAATGAAAGACCATAGTTATATTATACAACTTTATATCTTACATCCATCATTTCTACCACACTTAGGTCATACTTAAGTAATCCCAACCCTACTTAGGTACATAACAGAAGTTCATAATACAAATACTCATACATGACTAACCACAACACCACCTTATCACAAGCTATACATATAGGCTACTACTTAGTATTTAATATTAGATAGATATAACTAGCCTTCAATCCCAATTTAAATTATCATTTCGAATCTTTTGCCGATATGCACTCTAATATCCAAACTCCAATGAAACTTCCCAAACATCCTTATCCTCAAATTCTTGTTCGCCATCAGCTTTATTTTCGTCTTTATTTTGATGTATCTCATCCTCCACATATGGTAGCCAAGGCTGATTCCATGGAACATGTTTAAGTTCGACTGGTACTTCCTGCAACATTTTCCCTTCCTCTAATTCCTCCAATCCTTGCATTCCCATCTCCCCAGGATTCTCAAATTCCTCTACAGCATATTCCTCGGTTTCCACTTCATCATCTTCCATATTATCCCAATGAACGAATGAATTGATGACTCCATACACTAAATAACAAGATCCCCATCCATCTTCCATATGATATTGTTGCCCCCACTACTGTGGTTCGATTCATTTGATATTATATTATTCAGTTTCTCCTCTGGTTCAGACTCTTCCTTCATTGGTTCTCCTTCAGGTTGAAAGTCTGAAATGGCGGGGTCAGTGATCCCTCTTCCTTCTGAGGTTGGAGCGGCCTCTGCATCACTAGATATTATGACTAGAGCTGGTGTTAGGGAAGGTATATGCATTCCTACTATCAGGTAACCATCTTTGTCTCTACGTGTATACGGATCATATTCTTCTTCTGTGGGTTCTTCCTCATCGCTTGAAAGAATGATTAGATCATCTTTCTCGCCCAAATTTTCTCTTGAAGTTTCTCCTTTTGAATACTTCCTTCCATATGGATTCTGCAAATATAAACACAAATACTTATAAGCATAAACTAAGTATTTATCCAAACTTAACAATTATATTGCTTTTCAAACCAAGATTTGATCAATACTTAGGAAACAAATCGAGATCTTTATCAAAATGTTTCACCTCTTTTCGAAAATCATTTTGATTCGTTAAAAATGTTTTCCAAACATTATTGTCATAAACTTTCAAAATACTTTCTAGAAAAACCTTTTAGATAAAAGTTAACATTATCCAAATCTTAGATTTTCCTCCCTATTCCTAATCCTCTTAATACCATTATTAAACATCTTGTCAAACTATAAAATTCTAATCACAGGATGTCTATTCTTAATTTAACTAACTCGTTTTTAAAACAATTATCCAATTTATGACTTTCATACCATAACTAACTATATTTTCTAAAATACAACCATTATATTTAAAATATTACCTTAGGTAAAATTATTTCATCTACCACATTTTCAAAACAAATCATTTTTATATACCATTAACAAATATGCTCTCCATTAATATGCTCAACTAATTCTAGGGTGTTACTAACCCTATCTCTCACGAGTCACTCATCCTAGGGTATTACTAACCCTATCTCTGATGAGACTTTATGCTTATTAGGTTCAAGTGTTCGCTCGACTTAAGCTCTGATACCAAATACGATGACCCTCCCTTTTGACTCTTAAAAATCGACATTAATACATCCTCGTTATTCAAATGCCGCAAAACCAAGTATTGAAAGGACGAATAGTAAAAGGAAAACTATCTACAGGAACGTCTTCAGCTCCAGACTTCAAGCTCCACATAATGCTCCAAGTTATACCTGACTACTTGGCTGCCTAGAAAAATAAGGTACCCAGATTTTAAGGGAAAAGGAAAATAAACTTCGGGTCAGTCATGAGAAACCAAAATACAGATATTTGAAAACAAAGGGTATCTCACAAGACCACGCCGCACATAAACACGAAACGAGTTTTTACCATATCATAATCAATACTATGCAAAATATGGTAATATTATTTTTAATGACATTGTTTTGAAAACAAATTTTAGGTAAATATACGTAATCTTAGCCAAAATTGTTACATTATTAAATTCCAGCATATTGGCTCTACAATCAAGTTCGAAAGCACTTACTGGAAAATGGATTCCATACAATGGAAAAGTAAGAGACTACATTTCATACATTACATCTCTAAAGAGATGTAACGAGGATTAACACCTTTGAAACCTCTGCACCTGGCAAGACCAGCCTCCGCAGACCCATCTGGTGGTGGATAGAACCGAATATGACATCACCCCGGTTGTTCCCTGTGACAACTCGGAATTTCTGGATATTTCAATTGGACTATTTAATTGATTTTAAATATTTAACAGTTAGTTTCTGACTTGAATTTCAAATACCGCTATTTATTTGATAATTTAAATATTGAATTTAATGATTGGATTGGGAAAAATGTTGAATATGAAATTCTAACCTTGCTAAAAATATTTCAAAGGCTTATAAAATTTATATTAATTTTACAGGAGATAGTAGAAGTGTCAAATTTGAGTTCGAGGATGTTTTGTTTAGTTTTGAATTTATATTGTTTAAATCGATATTTAAAAATAGCCTTTCGTGACACAGTCTTGAAATTCGACGAAACCAGTTCCATTGGATATGTAATAGTGTAATACTATCGGATTTCAAATTTCATAGTGTTTGGAGTTGTCGTGTGATCGTACGGTAGATAAACGCGTTGAAATTTTATCGAAAATTTAATATAATAACCGGGTCCAAAAAGCTATCTTCTCCATACGACCGAATTAGGACTCAAAACCTTTTCCATTGTGTTCAAAATAGGGGTTTAACATTATAAACCCTTAGCGGCATGCCTGATAGGAGATCGAAATTTTTAGCCCGATTTCAGGACGTTTGAATTCAAATTTAAACTAAATTTTTTTTATATTTTGACTAGTCAATAACGATAGTTTGTGATTTAACACGTAGCTGGCCTTTCTGGACATTTGTCCACCCATGTAAGTGCTGTCTCAACCTTTCTTTGAAATTGTAGCCGAGCCCTTCTCTTTGATTATAAAAAAAGAGAATACAAGCAAACGAAATATAATGGCAGAGCATTTTCAATCCAATCTAAATCTCCCTTTACTCTATTTCTCATTCTAAAACAATTCACGACCGCGATTTCATATAAAAAAATCTGCTCGGGTTCGATTCACGAGGCTAGGGCCATGCAAGGTGGGAGGCCGCGACGTTGAGTGGCGCTCGCGTTTGAAGGGGGACGAAGGCAGAGGGTAAGGCTGTTGAAATGAAGGGGGATCTCGCTCGCGCTTGCCTGTGAGCGTTCGAGCTTCAGACGCATGCTCGGCAGTTAGGCTTGCCGACGTTGAAGGTGAAGGCAGTTCGTGGGGAGTGGTAATCGCAGTCGACTTCAATATCGACGGAGAGGGTTTGCAAGTTGGTTCGAGCTGCTTCGAATCACGACATTGGGTTCGTTTTTTGGGGTAGATCTTCAAATTCTGGGTTCCTGTTTGAATTAAGGTAAATTCAACTCTTAAAACATCTTAATTAAACATTTACTTAAGTAAGCTTGTGAATAAATTATTATCACATATCAGGATTTCGGTAAAATATAAGACGGATTTGGTTGTAAATCGTTCCGCTATATGGGCTGAAGTATAGAGATGCAGATGTTTCAATCTAATATGTGATCTTCGATAATATATAGGAATTTTTATGAATGTTGAAGGGTTATTTAAAAATTGGATTTTGGATCTATATAAGTTATTTTATATATAGTTTTAAAGGAAAAAGAAAATAAATATACATATAACTATTTTAAATTGCTAGTTTATTTTAACAAGGGATTTGGTGAAAAATGGTTTAACTAACTTATTTAATTATCTTAATTACTAAAAGATTTTTAAAGGGGGAAATTGTTAGTCCAAAATAAATTGTTAGTTAACAAAATTTTAAAATGGAAATAGATTTTTCGATTTTATTTCGAATATTAATAAATCATATAAATTATTTATTCATGGTCAATCGGGAAACCAAGGCAAGAGGGAAGTGGATTGCAAATTAAAAGATGAGTTAATCTCACTCATCTGGGTTATATCTAAACTTAAATAGTTAAATTTAAATTTTATTTGAATGTTGGAATTGATTGGATGTGGTATATTATATATAATAGTGTATATATATATTGGAGTGATTGATTTCCCACATTATATATAGCGGATGAGACCCTATGTGCCGCATAATAGCGGATGATATAAATATAACCCCACATACCGCGATATTCCACCTCAAAGTGGAATTGGTATTTTATATTATGCTAACATCTGTGGATGCAGGGAAACAGGTTGGAGGGATCTAACAGGATTCCTCAAAATATTTAAATTAGTTGCATAACTATGATATGTTATTTGATAACCTGTGTTGATTATATGAAAATTTAAGTTATTCGATGATATGGTTTGGATGAATATATTTTGGTATTTTAAGGTATAAAAATATATTGAATTCGGCTCTAAAAAATGAAAGAGAATTTGGAAAAAAATTGAAATGGATGTTTCAGATTTAAATAAGGATTTTAAATCGAAATAAAGGGTGAAATTGGTTTAATGGATTTTGTAATTGATTTTGGATGAATCAAGAGATAAATTTTAATGGAAATTTAAACCAGGAAATTGGTTTAGAATTGATTTAGTATTTTGGAAGATGTGATTTAAAGGGAAATGAGGAATGGAAATTTGTGAACTGGGTTTATAAATGAAGTGGAATTATTTATCAGTGGATAAATTTCCTAGTATAGATTCCGGTGGGAATTTATAAAGAAAAGGAGCCATTTATTTTAAAAATAAAAATGTGATTTTATTTTTAAAAGTTGGAAAGCATATTTTTCCTAGAAACTAAGTATATTTCCAAAGAAAAGATTTCAAAGTAACTAGAAGTTTAAAATGTTTTTAGAATGTTTTCGAAAAATATTTTATTTTAATTATTTTAAGTGAAAGGTAAATATTTATTCAAGTAATTATGGTATTTAATTATTTTCAAGGTATTATGTTTATAAAAGGAAATTTCAACATAAATTTGAAATAATAAATTTATTTTGAAAAGTGATTTTGGTTTAAGTTTACTCAGAAACCCTTATAAATTTCCTAAGTATTATTTTTAATTAAGCAATTTTAGTAGCCTTATTTTAAATAATTTAAGTATATATTTTGAAAGTGATTTCTAGGAGATGGGAAATGTGTTTGAAAATAAAAAGGTGTTTTATTTTTAAAGTGTTGAAAGAAATTTACAGGATTGAACGTAAATTAAATTGGCTTAAATCGAGCAGGATTTATAAAGAGTTATATAGGTTATTCTGAAATGGGTAGTGTAATTTCCCTGGAAAGCCAAGTATATTTTTAAGGAATATTTTTATGTATAAGTTTAAGGTTTTAAAAATTTGTTTTAAAGAAATGTTTTAAAAAGTTTATTTTAAAATTTTAAAGTAAATATTATTCAAACTTATTTTTATTATACAAGTTTATTTTAGTAGTAATTATTTAAAGGTTAATTGGTATTATGTTTAGAGAGAAAATTATTAATATTTATATTTTATAAAATAGTTTATTTTAAATAGTTGGTTAAAACTGTATAGAATTTCGTAACTCTTATTTTAAAATTTAGTTTGGCTTAACTTTTATGATAAAAATTAGTTTTTATATTTTATAAAGTAGTTTTATGGAAATATTTTTAAAAGTATATATTTTTGAATAAAGTGTTTAAGTAATTTCTATTTAAATGTTTTAAGGTATGTTTTAGAATAAAACGATTTAAATTATTTTTAAAATCTCAAATATTTAGAAATTGGCGGCTTTCAGTGGAAATAATACAATTGGGTGGAAATTTATTTCCACGAAAGAGAGAGAAATGATTTGAAAACTATTTTTTTTTTAAGGGATTGAAATGTAGGAAAATATCTTGCGAAGATATTTAAAAATAAATAATTTGGAAGAAATTATTTTGGCTTGATGATTGTTTGTGAATATTATTTGATAGTTAAATAACTGACTATCAATATTGGCCAATGCGCTGATTGTTTCGAAGAGACCGGGATCGGGATTAATTTCCCAAAAAACACTTCGATCCGGTTTGAATGTTTTCGTGAAGAAGACAAGAGATGGAGTCGAAGATGGAGCAGTGAAGTGCAAGGGCTAATCTCTACTAATCCTGAGGGTGATTCCAAAATGGATGTAGTACAAGTAGTGCCTTCGGTTCCGTTCGAACCCGGAATGGACTTGTATGGACGAATGCTTTCAGAACATCGTCGGGAAGACGAGGAGCATTCTAAGTGATTTTGTGCTAAAAAGGTAACGCTTAACCTCGAGCCTCACCAATCGGGAATGGATAAAACAGGGGAGGTGGACACAAGGCTAAGTGGCTAGCAACCAATTAGGGTAAGGTCCCCCATATCTAGATGTCCCTTTATATATTCGGTTGCGTGGGCGGTTGCTGATCTCAACCACGTGGTGAACTTACTCGGGCTATCCAGTAAGGGGTAGTTCGGTCTTATGTTGTAGAGGATTTAGGATGGATCCTCGGTACGGCGATCTAGACCACGTACTGTGACGGGCGGTACCCCAGTAGCCCTGCCATTGTATGAAATTCAATCTCCAATAAGCGCCTGTACGGTTTTGATTGTGCCCAACTAGTGCTGAAACGTGAGATGCAAGCATTTCAGCTAGATTCTATTTTACTTTCTATAGACACTATTATAATATCAGATGGATTTGATAAAAATATTTTGGTTATCGTAAGGTAAAAACCCGGCATCTTTGTTTGTGGCGTGGTCTTATGAGATACCATTGATCTCAAAGGATTCTGGAAACTTTAATAATCCAATTGAGTGTGTTTTCTCATGCTGGTTTTCCAGACTAACTCGGATATTGTTTTGTTATGATGCTCCAGTCAGACCGAGTATTATAGAGTACAGATTTTGGATGGACTACTGAGGAGCCCAGGAGACGAGCTGGATGGCAAGACATACTCCCGTACTTGATTAGTATCCCTCTGTTTTGTAAGTTGTATTATCAGTTTGGTGATGACAAGTCAATATAACTATCCAGTTGTGTGTTATAGATATGGTTGAACACTGATGTTGTATTCTGATGATGTATGTGTAAACAGATATAGTTTATTTTGTGTAAAGATCAGTGATTATCAAATATATTTTATTTCACTGAGTTGGTAAGATTCTGATATTGTTTCTATTTCTTCTTCCACCTTCTTCTTTTAACCCTAATGGTTCGATTTCGGGCATCGAAAATTGGGTCGTTACATTTTGGTATCAGAGCTGAAGGTTAAACAAGAACCTTGGATCTAGTGGGGATTACTCATTAAATAGAGTCCATAGTGCTTTAGAATGAGTTTGAGAGTATTAATAAAAATGAGCGCGTATTTGTTAATGGATATAAAAATCGTTTTATATTATGTTGATTTATCGGTTGAGTGTTTATGGATTCTGGTCGATATATGGGACGCCACGTCATTGATAGGGGTTTCTAAACTCTTAAACAAGATAAACCGACACAATATTGTTTTAAAATAGGGTAAATGAAATAATTTTACCCAAATTATTTTTGTATATAAAAGATATAATTTTTCTACAAATTATTATAGTCATATATGGTTGCTTGGTTGTTAAGAAGTGATAATATTAAAATATTATCATTAATGCGTGGAAATTGAAATAAGAAAATAATATTATAACCAAAGTTAAGAAACAACTTGTAAACCAGAATAAGATTTGTAATTAAGAATTATAAGTGTGATTTTTAATTTAAATAAAATTCCATAGTAATGTTTCAATGTGAATTGGCAGGATTGGAATTTGGAATTTTAGGAAGGGTTTAAATTACTTTGGGTTTGAAAATGGTTTTCAAAGGTTTTAGAGAAATAATAGTGATATTATGTGAAGAATATTTTTGAATTGGATTAGAAATCTAGTAAGATTTGGAATTTAAAAATATTTGAGGGGTTTAAAGAGATAAACGCATTGAACTCTTTGTCGTTAGGAAATAACTTTGGTGATGACTGCAGCATCATCGGTGTTTATTTTTGAGTTTCCAAGGGAGGAATTGCTGCCTGCAGATTTTTAAATAGAAATTATTTGCAAAACTGGGTTTGGTTTTGAAATTTAAATAAATAATTGATTTCAAAGGTGATTTTGAAATGTTGCTAAAACTCTGGAAGATAATTTAAAATGTTTATGGAATTTAAATAAGTTGGAAATTTAAGGAAGTCTAAAAATTAAAATGGAAATTGTAGAATTTTGTTCCAAGGAACTAAAGGAGTAAAAGTTTAGAAATAAACTTTTTATTAAGATTTGAAATTAAATTTGAGAATAAAGTAATAAATAAAATTAGTAAGTTAAATTTGCTTGAAAATGAATTAAGCTGGTGGAGAAAACCAATTAGATGAAATAAATTAGAAAGATTAGTTAATAAATGTAATTAAATTTGGAAAAACTTTTAAATGTTTAAAATTTAATATAATCAGAGTGTAATTAAATCTAGATAAGTAAAGATGAATGTAAAGAAAAGTCTAAGTAGACTAAGTAAATGGTT
Organism: Allium cepa; assembly: GCA_030765085.1. NCBI lineage: Eukaryota > Viridiplantae > Streptophyta > Magnoliopsida > Asparagales > Amaryllidaceae > Allium > Allium cepa. Next base: position 116,974,723 of record CM060932.1, read on the forward strand.
ACTTAAATAAACATGGTATGTTTGAAATAAAATTATGGATAGATAAATGAATTTGCATTTATAAGTAAATAGAATTGGGAATTGAATATTGAAAATTAATATGAATTCTGTGCAATGGAAGATACTCAAGATTTGGCTAAATATAATAAAGAACTGGAATAAAATTAGTAAGTAAACAGATTGATTTAAGTAGGTAAGAAAATTATTTGGAATGGGATTTGATTTGAATCTCGTTATATAAAATAAAGTATTAAATTTGTTTGAGAATTTATTTGGTTATAACTGAATGAAATTGAAAATCGAATATTAAAATTTAAAATTTAATTGACTAAAATGAAGTTATTGAACTAGTTCTAAGTGAACTACAATAATAAAAGTTTGGAAATAAGAAATTGTTTGAGATTTAAAATAAATTAGTAAGTGGAGCTAATTTAAAATAATGATATGAACCTGTTGTGAATGGAAGATAGTTAATAAAATTCAATATTCAGGTTTTGAAGGTGAATTGAACTCAATTAGAATTGAAAATGAAAATCTGAGTGAAAATTTGGAAAGTATCGAGGTTTGAAATTAATTAGTAAACTGAGGCAATTGAATCTATATGAAATTAGAGATCTAGTTTAAAAATAAGCGGATATAAGGCTTAAGTGTAGATTAAAAATAAATATAAGGAGTGTATAAAATATTTATATTCAACTTAAGAAATGAATGGTGATATTCTTAAGTAAATTTGATATTGGAAATATACTAAGTTATTTTGGAATGGAGATTAAGTAAAGTAGTGGAATGGGATAATTGTGGATAAGTGAATTGAAATCAAAGTAATGTGAATAAAAGAGAATTGATATAGCTAAAAATCAATTGGGGCTAAATACGTAGGATGTACGTATATTATTTTATTCACATAGTGATTTGATCTAGATTCGAGCATAGAATTTCGAGGTAGTTATAGCGATCCGAGTTGGGATTTTTCACTCGGTTTTCGACGACGAACTCTGGATATGGATTTTTGATTTATTTTGGAAATTCCCTATCATAGTTATGGCTATGTAAGGAGAATGACGGTTTCTGATCAAGAAACCAGATCTGAGTCTGCACTAGGAAGTCGGGTGGACGATACTAGTTCGGAATTGAAATTGCGTGATCGAGTGAGCGATCGAATTGGGTATTGCGTACGGATGATATATGTGCATCGTATGGATGTGAATGAAATAGATAGGAAACTTTTGAAAAGAAATGTATAAAATGATTTTGAATGTTATAATTGGAGATTATTGCTAAGCAGTATACATGTGTTTTAAAAGCAAAAGAGAATTGGGATTTTGATTTTTGAAAATAAATTGAAATTTTCTCGGCAAAGATATGTATTTGAATTTCTGTATGAAATTTGATGATTTTCTGGTCTAGCCACTTGGCGTTTTTGTTTTCTTTTGAAATCTGGAGGGCCCGTAGAGGCATTTTGTAGTTGTACTGGGCTAGCCGTGCAAAAGAGACGCTGGCGAAATTTTTCTAAAATTTAGGGAGTTAGAAAATTTTTGGAAAATTTTTGATAATTTAAAATTTGAATTTGAATTACAATTTGAATGGTTGTGTTAGCAACGCTGTTTGGAAATTTTGGATAGGTTTGAAAGGTTAGTAAGGTAATAGTGTTGTTATAAAAAGATAGTTGGGTATTGTTAAAAATAGTTTGGTTTTGGGTATTTTTTGACAAACCAGTTGTTTGGGAAAATAGAGAACGGAGTGTGGACCATTCCTCTTAACTAGTAATTTCGGGGACGAAATTCTTTTAAGGGGGGAGGAATGCAACAACCTAGAATTTCTAGATATTTGAAATTAGAATATTTAATTGATTTTAAATATTTAACAGTTAGTTTCTGACTTGAATTTCAAATATCGCTATTTATTTGATAATTTAAATATTGAATTTAATGATTGGATTGGGAAAAATGTTGAATCTGAAATTTTAAGCTTGTTAAAAATATTTAAAAGGCTTATAAAATTTATATTAATTTTACAGGAGATAGTAGAAGTGTCAAATTTGAGTTCGAGGATGTTTTGTTCAGTTTGGAATTTATATCGTTTAAATCGATATTTAAAAATAGCTTTCTGGGACACAGTCTCAAAATTGGACGAAACCAGTTCCATTGGATCTGTAATAGTGTATTATTATTGGATTTCAAATTTCATAGTGTTTGGAGTTGTCGTGTGATCGTACGGTAGATAAACGCGCTGAAATTTTATCGAAAATTTAATATAATAACTGGGTCCAAAAGGCTATCTTCTTCATACGACCAAATTAGGACTCGAAACCTTTTTCATTATGTTCGGAATAAGGGTTTAACATTATAACCACCTAGCGGCATGCCTCGATAGGAGATCGAGATTTTTTGCTCGATTTCAGGACGTTTGAATTAAAATTTAAACTAAAATTTGTATATTTTGACCAGTCAATAACTATAGTTTGTTATTTAACACGTAGCTGGCCTTTCCAGCATTTGTCCATCCATGTAAGCACGTGTCTATCCTTTCTTTGAAATTGTAGCCGAGCCCTTCTCTTTGATTATAAAAAAAGAGAATATAAGCAAACGAAATATAATGGCAGAGCATTTTCAATCCAATCTAAATCTCCCTCTTCTCTGTTTCTCGTTCTAAAACAATTCATGGTCGCGATTTCATATTAAAAAAATCTGCTCGAGTTCGATTCACGAGGCTAGGGCTACGCATGGTGGGAGGCCGTGAAGTTGAGTGGCGCTTGCATTAGAAGGGGACAAAGGTAGAGGGTAGGGCAGTTGAAATGAAGTGGGATCTCGCTCGTGCTTGCCTGGGAGCATTCGAGCTTCAGACGCATGCTCGGTAGTTAGGGTCGTCGACGTTGAAGAAGGAGGCTATTCGTGGGGAGTGGTAATCGCGTTCGACTTCACTATCGACGGAGAGGGTTCGCAAGTTGGTTCGAGCTACTTCGAGTCGCGACATCGGGTTCGTTTTTTGGTGTAGATCTTCTGATTTTGGGTTCCTGTTCGAATTAAGGTAAATTCGACTCTTAAAACATCTTGATTAAACCTTTACTCAAGCAAGCTTGTGAATAAATTATTATCACTTATCAGGATTTCAGTAAAATATAAGACGGTTTTGGTTGTAAATCGTTCCGCTATATGGGCTGAAGTATAGAGATGCAGATGTTTTAATTTAATATGTGATCTTGGATAATATATAGAAATTTTTATGAATGTCGAAGGGTTATTTAAAAATTGGATTTTGGGTCCATATAAGTTATTTTATATATAGTTTTAAAGGAAAAAGAAAATAAATATACATATGCCTATTTTAAATTGCTAGTTTATTTTAACAAGGGATTTGGTGAAAAATGGTTTAACTAACTTATTTAATTATGTTAATTACTAATAGATTTTTAAAGGGGGAAATTGTTAGTCTAAAATAAATTATTAGTTAACAAAATTTTAAAATGTAAATTGATTTTTCGATTTTATTTCGAATATTAATAAATCATATAAATTATTTATTCAAGGTCAATCGGGAAACCAACACAAGAGGGAAGTGGATTGCAAATTAAAAGTCAAAGGTGAATTAATCTCATTCATCTGGGTTTTATCTAAATTTAAATAGTTAAATTAAATTTTACTTGAATGATGGAATTGATTGGATGTGGTGTATTAAATATAATAGTATATATATTGGAGTGATTGATTTCCTGCATTATATATAGCGGATGAGATCCTATGCGGCGAATAATAGCGGATGATATGAATATGACCCCATATACCGCGATATTCCACCTCCAAGTGGAATTGGTATTTTATATTGTGCTAACATCTATGGATGCAGGGAAACAGGTTGGATGGATCCAACTGGATTCCTCAAAATATTTAAATTAGTTGCATAACTGTGATATGTTATTTGATAACCCGTGTTGATTATATGGAAATTTAAGTTATTCAATGCTATGGTTTGGATGAATATATTTTGGTATTTTAAGATATAAAAATATATTGAATTCGGCTCTAAAAAAATGAAAGAGAATTTGGAAAAAAAAATTGAAATGGATGTTTCAGATTTAATTAAGGATTTTAAATCGAAATAAAGGGTGAAATTGGTTTAATGGATTTTGTAATTGATTTTGGATAAATAAAGAGACAAATTTTAAAGGGAATTAAAACCAGGAAATCGGTTTAGAATTTATTTAGCATTTTGGAAGCTGTGATTTAAAGGGAAATGAGGAATGGAAATTTATGAACTGGGTTTATAAATGAAGTGGAATTATTCATCAGAGTTTAAATTTAGTAGTATAGATTCCGATGGGAATTTATAAAGAAAAGGAGCAATTTATTTTAAAAATAAAAAGGTGATTTTATTTTTAAAAGTTGGAAAGCATATTTTTCCTGGAAACTAAGTATATTTTTAAAGAAAAGATTTAAAAGCATAAACTAGAAGTTTAAAATATTTTTAGAATGTTTTAGAAAAAAACTCTATTTTAATTATTTTAAGTGAAAGGTAAATATTTATTCAAGTAATTATGGTATTTAATTATTTTAAAGGTAAATTGGTATTATGTTTTTAAAATGAAATTTCAACACAAATTTGAAATAATAACTTTATTTTGAAAAGTGATTTTGGTTTAAGTTTACTCAGAAACCCTTATAAATTACCTAAGTATTATTTTTATTTAAGTAATTTTTGTAGCCTTATTTTAAATAATTTAAATATATATTTTGAAAATGATTTCCAGGAGATGGGAAAAGTTTTTAAACATAAAAAGGTGTTTTATTTTTAAAGTGTCGAAAGAAATTTACGGGATTGAACGTAAATTAAATTGGGTTAAATCGAGCAGGATTTATAAAGAGTTATATGGGTTATTTTGAAATGGGTAGTGTAATTTCCCTGGAAAGCCAAGTATATTTTTAAGGAAAATTTTTATGTATAAGTTTAAGGTTTTAAAAATTTGTTTTAAAGAAATGATTTAGAAAGTTTATTTTAAAATTTTAAAGTAAATATTATTCAACCTTATTTTTATTATTCAAGTTTATTTTAGTAGTAATTATTTAAAGGATAATTGGTATTATGTTTAAAAAGAAAATTATTAATATTTATATTTTATAAAATAGTTTATTTTAAATAGTTGGTTAAAACTTTATAGAATTTCGTAGTTCTTATTTTAAAATTTAGTTTGGCTTAACTTTTATGATAAAAATTAGTTTTTATATTTTATAAAGTAGTTTTATGGAAATATTTTTAAAAGTATGTATTTTTGAATAAAGTGTTTAAGTAATTTCTATTTAAATGTTCTAAGGTATGTTTTAGAATAAAATTATCTAAATTATTTTTAAAATCTTAAGTATTTAGGACTTGGCGGTTTCCGGTGGAAATAAAAAATCAGGTGGAAATTTATTTCCATGAGAGAGAGAAGTGATTTGAAAACTATTTTTTAAGGGATTGAAATGTAGGAAAATATCTTACGAAGATATTTAAAAATAAATAATTTGGGAGAAATTATTTTGGCTTGATGATTGTTTGTGAATGTTATTTGATAGTTAAATAATCGACTATCAATATTGACCAATGCGCTAATCGTTTCGAAGAGACCGGGATTTTCCCGAAAACCATTTCAATCTGGTTTGAACGTTTTCGTAAAGAAGACAAGAGTTGGAGTCGAAGATGGAGCAGTGAAGTGCAATGGCTAATCGCTACTAATCTTGAGGTGGATTCCAAAATGGACGTGGTAGGAGTAGGGCCTTCAGTTCCGTTCGAACTAGAAATGGACTTGTATGGACGAATGCTTTCAGAACATCGTCAGGAGGACGATGAGCATTCTAAGTGATTATGTGCTAAAAAGGTAATGCTTAACCTCGAGACTCATCAAACGGGAATGGATAAAACAGGGGATGTGCGCATAAGACTATGTGGCTAGCAACCAATTAGGGTAAGGTTACCCCATCAAGATGTCCCTTTATATATTCGGCTATGTGGGCGGTTGCTGATCCCAATCGTGGGGTGAACTTATTCAGGCTATCCAGTAAGGGGTAGTCCGGTCTTGTGTTGTAGGGGATTAGGGTGGATCCTCGGTACGGTGATCTAGACCACGTACTATGACGGGTGGTACCCCTGTAGCCCTGCCATTGTATGAAATCCAATCACCAATAAGCGCCTGTACGGTTTTGATTATGTCCAACTATTGCTGAAACGTGAGATGCAAGCATTTCATCTAGATTCTATTTTACCTTCTATAGAAACTATTATAATATCAAACGGATTTGATAAAAATATTTTGGTTATCGTAAGGTAAAAACCTGGCATATTTATTTGTGGCGTGGTCTTACGAGATACCTTTGATTTCAAAGGATTTTGGAAACTTTAATAATCAAATGAGTGTGTTTTCTCATGCTGGTTTTCCAGATTGATTCGGGTATTGTTTTATTATGATGCTCGGGTCAGACCGAGTATTATAGAGTATAGATTTTGGATGGACTACTGAGGAGCTCAGGAGATGAGCTGGATGACGAGACGTACTCCCGTACTTGATTATTATCCCGTAGTGTTGTAAGTTGTATTGTCAGTTTTGTGATGACAAGTCTGTACAAATTTCCAGTTGTGTTTTATAGATATGGTTGAACTCTGATGTTGTAATTTGATGATGTATGTGTAAACATATATAATTTCTTTTGTGTAAAGATCAATGATTATCTATTATATTTTATTCCGCTACATTGGTAAGATTCTGATATTGTTTCTATTTCTTCTTCTACCTTCTTCTTTTAACCCTAATGGTTCGATTTTCAGGCATCACAAATCGGGTCGTTACATTCCCGACCTACCCAAGAGCTCTCATAACGTACACAACATACCTGATATATAGAGGGTAATCTTTAAGGTGATGTGCATACCATAATGGTTGCGAACCACATAGTCTTACGGCATGCCCTATTTAAGCCATTTTCGGGTAATGAGGCCTGAGGTAACGGTTGTCTTTCACATAGCACATTTCACTTAGAATATCACATTGCCAATTCCATCACACACTACTGATTTCTGCAAATGTACAACCTCTAAGCTCATACGTCTTAGAGAAGGGTGTTAAGTGTAAGAGAGTTACTTCCTACACCACCAAAAGATGTACATTTGTAAAAATCAATGTACATGTATGTTAGAAATGCAATGTCGGACATTCGTCCATATAAGTTGTCTAAGAGCATGATAATCCGAAGGAACTCTCCTACTACATCCTGTCAGGAATCACCCCTAGGATTAGTAGCGAGCAACCCTTGCATTGAAGATAAAATGAAGATACTACTGCCACATATATATGATATGGGAAATTTCCCCCAAGGGCCAGTGACAAGCAGCCCTACATTCCATCTTCTAATTATTATCATGCCATGTCTTCAGTTCGAACTCGTATATTGGTTCAAATTGATTTTCGGATAGGAATCACCCAAGTCCAATCTCGGTTCCTTCGAACCAATCATTGATAAAAAGAAGCTAAGTAAATATGTGCTTATCATTTGATTAATTACTTTTTTTATCAAAAAAATACCTTCTAGAGATATATATCTTTAAAACACTCGGTGTATACAGAATCATTAAACCTCTCTTTAACTTTGGAAATACCAAATCAAGATCATCTCTCATAAATCACATTGCAAAACCTTATTGAGTTATAAATTATACTAATTCTACTCAATATCAATTTCCGTATTCAACCTTTACTATCCATCAAATAATGGTGAATTCACGTTCTAAATTCAAGTGGATAGTATGGGTTCCTTCCTCTAAATTTAATACTGAGTATAAGAAGATTATTTTTATACAATTCAAGTTGTATTAAATTTGGAAAAATTAAATCTTTTATACTTGTCTCATTTTTGAAATTTCGACCTTATCTATCCCTTGCCCAGGAAAGAGGCCAGGTAAGCTAGGGCACTAGTTGCTTTTGAGAATCTCCTTAGTTTGAACACCTCGTATTCGGATCTCACGAATAAAAAATTCCAGCTTAATCATCGGCTTTTAGAGCCAGGCTCAAATCACTTAATTATAACAGCTTTTCTTTAAATCATTTATTTAAACTCTTTAAAATAAATTATAAAACCTCCATATTATCTTTAAAATACTTAATTATTCATTTGAAAATATTTATAAAGGATTTGAAAAAAATACCTAAGTTTAAAGTTATATTTTAAAGGTTATTAAAAATGTTGCAAAAAGTGCTGCGAATAGTGTTTTGAAAGCTTATTTGATCAAAACGTCTTTTCTATCATTTAGAAATTCATTTTTTATAACTCAAATCCTTTTTAAAATATTTCTTGAATTTATTCTTTATTTTAAAAGAATTAAAAATATCGATTTTAAAGAATTTATCTCTTCGGTTTCTAAACTGTTAAAGCACGATCATTTTGGAAACTTGATTTGCTCATGATATTTTTCTTTTTTCGAAAACTATGATTATAAGAGTTTGGAAAATTCTTATTCCAAAGAATTCTTACTTCGATTCCATTCTATAAATGGATTTAAACTATTACGACACGAAATTGTGAACTGCCATTACGCGACGTGCCCATTTTAACACAATTTTCATATTCTTTTCCAAACTTTGTCGAAACACTTTCAAATGTTTATAAAAAAATTCTAAATCATTTTAAACCATATAAATAGGTTTAACAATCTCATATACCCCATTTCATTTATTAAAGGAAAGTGATTTCCTTTGTGACATTCGACGTGTATTAAACGTGAATTGTTTACATCCAAACAAATATATTATCATATCAAAACATGGTTCATAATCATCACAACCAAGCATAGCCAACTATATATATCATTCAAAATATCATAATATAAATAGAGTTTCTCGCCTTCATTGGTTTCTAACTTTGCGAAAATTCGTTATAGCTTCTCTACGATTGAATCAAATCCTATGGAATCGAGCTTCGGACATTTGGATAGCCATGGCTTAAGCTTGCAAGTAGAGGTAGACTCGACCTTGGTTGGTAGATGATGTGGTCATGGGTTTAAAGGGGAGAAAGGAGTTGTTTTGGTTTTGGTTTTGAGGTGTTTGATAATATATTTTTGCTATTTAAATTTAGTTAATTTTTTCTATAATATTCTTCATTAATTTCCTAAGGTAGGAAGCCACCAAAGTGGAGCATAAAGAGGTGAAAAAGCTTAGGAGAATGAAGAGGAAAATGTGAATGGAAGTGAAGATGGATGGTGGGTATTTATAGGTAACAACGTGAACTAAAATATCATGATTTATTTGGAATTTCTTCACCATTGCCTCATCAGTTTGCCTCCCTCCTCCATCACCTTGCACGGTCGAACTGTAACGACCTTAATTTTGATTAATATTGTTTAGGACAATTAATTAGATAAATTAAATGAAATAATGGAAATGGTTAAGGGATTGAGATTTGTATGATCATAGGGTAGCCGTGCCTAATTAATCTAAAGCCAAAGAGAATAAAAATGAAGTAAGTAAAGGTAATAAAATAAGCGCAAAGTAGGAATAGGTTATATTATTATACCCTAAACCCTTAATTCAATTTCATTTAAAATATTCAGAAACTAAAACTAAACCAAGAAGCTTGGCCAGCCACCATCAGAAGAAGACAAGAGGAAGTTAAGCAAGAAGTCAAGTATGGAGCTTAATCAAATCAATTCAAGATAAAATCTCAACCTTCTTAACAAGCAAGTTAAAGTGAATGATAGATTACATCTCATTATTATAGCTTTCAGTTTCTCGATAAGATCAGAATTTATTTTGCAAGAAAAATGCCACGTTTTGATTGTTTAAATGATTATATATGCTTGTTGATGATTTTTTTTGTTTCATATAGACTTTATGATATGATTTGGAAAACCTATTAAATGACATCTAAATAGCTTGCTTTTTTAATATAAGGTCAGAATCATTATTTTAGAGATGGGGTACAAGTTTCATAATTTTCTAACTTAAGGTGGATTTATTATGAATTTACTAGTAATGAAAATGGTTAAATTAGGTTTAGATTATTTTTGGCTATTGTGTATTAGCTTTGGATAAGAAATTTAAATATGTTAGAAAACATATTAAACTGATTTATGAGAATTTTCCTATGTTTTTTATTAAAGATATAAAATTATTTAAGGTATGGGACTTAAAATATTTTATATGTTTATAAAAGGAGACGGGGCAATTTACTAGATGTTTTAAATTGTTAATTACTAAATTCGATAGCACTCTTAGAAAAGATTTTGAAAAGAATTGGAAACTAGTTTTTTGTTGACAAATAGGGAAAGTTGGTTGGAAAGGTTTTACCTTAAAAAGTTTAAAACTGGTTTTGTAAGAGATTATTACTTTGCCACTTATAGCAACTACCTTTCGACCCAATATTGCTGCCTTGAACCAAGTCGAAACTAATACATATGGTATTAATGTCTTAGTACATAGTGAATTGGAGATAGGTAGAAAGTATAGAGTCGAAGCATGCTTTCAAAGGGGTAGAAAGTGTCTTCATAAACTCAAAACAATTTTGGTTACAAAATGAGGCTTTCGATAGGAATAGCTTTCAACTGATTCAAATATGTCTTTTTTAGAAAAAGGCTTTCAAAAGAGGTTTCCACCTTTTGTTTTTAAAATAATCTTTCGAAGAGGTCGAAACCCCTGCTGCTGCATTCAACCTTTCAAATCAATGTCTTCGAAAGGGTTTTTTGCCTTAAATTTTAAAGCCACTTCTCCATGCTTTCGACAAGGATGGTTTCAAAACCATCAACTATTTCTTACTTAGGAATAATGCCTTCAAAAGAGTTGCTTTCCCCGCCCCCCCCCCCCCCCCCCCCGTTCTTTTAAGGCCCTTAGATATATTGAAAGTTAAACCCAAAGGTTTCGAAAGGAATGGTTTTAATGGTTTCAAAGTTATGTTCCACAAACTTTTAACTTGAACCCAATGCTTTTGAAAGGTTTGTTTTAAACAAGGGACTTTCATGCTTTCAAAAGATATGATGAAGGTTTCGAAGGGAAGATTCCCCAAGGTTTTCGAAAGGTTTATTTTAATATTTGAATGGAAGGTTTTCAATACTTTCAAAAGGAAAATTTAAAGTGTTTTGAAAAGAGGATGTCTAATGTTTATAAAACTTGCGAAGGGATACCTTCAAGATTTCAAAAGGTTTATTTCAATGGATTCGAAATGTATGTTTTTGCCTTTCGGCCTAGTGTTTCATGGTATAGTAGTTAACATAGTTTGAAAGGGGGACTTTCAATAGATTCGAAAGGTAGTGTTTAATGTTTTTAAGCAAAGGTTTCGAATAGTTTACCATGGCTTTATGGCCTAATATCTTTTAAGTTAAAAAGGGTTTTTAACTTACTTTGGAGGGATAAATAATCCCATTATATCTCATCAACATTGTTTTGTATAAATATATAACATGGAAAAGATATTTGAACAAAAAGTATATTTTCCTTTTTTACGTACGATTTAAAGGGTTAAATCAATTTGAAAGAAAAATGTTTTCGAGGAAAATTATATGGGGTATCTAACCCAAAGTAAATGACTCATATATTAGAATACCAAATGGGATTGGCATAGGGTCGTGCCCTATTCTTTAGATAATAAGCCCTTAGCTAATATAAGTCCCAAAATTCCAATGTGTAGGGCTTTTTCATAGGTATGACTAAATGATGTTACACACCGAAAGGAATATACAGACAGAAGATATGTTATTGGTGAGCCCGCAAAACCATTAGGTTTAGTTGACCCTAAAAGAAAATAATAAAGGGAAAATAGCCTAGTAGTGTGTCTAATAGATGTTAGATAATTGATTGTGTCTGGTAGGCCCGAGTCAGCCAATGGTTAATAGTTAGCCAAACAAAACTATATTTTGAGATAGATAGTCCATTAATTACCTGATTTATTTGCACATATGATATTCCTATTATTGCATTAATTTATTTGATTATAGGATTCTGATTTGCAAAAAGATATGTTTTAAAAAGGGATATTAGTGAGGGGAAACTCGTTCCGCTTAGCGGCGTAGTCTCACTTAATATCAGTAAATCGAGATATAATAGTATTGTTATTCACAACAGGCTTTATGTCTGACTTGAAGTTTATGTTTTCCCTTAAAATCTTGGGTGCTCAAAGTTAATTTAAGTAGATTGAGAGTTAAGGTTTTTCAGGTTTAGTATGTGGACGAATAAGCTTCCGAAGACATGCAGGAGGAAATGTTAGCTATTTAGGAGCTATTTGTTTTATTTCCGCTATAATGTATTAAGACTGATATATATACTTAGTACTATGATATCCAAGGTGGAATCTTCATACGTCGCTCTTGGTGTAACTTGTAATAATTATATTTGATCAAAAACTGGGAATCGTTTGGGATTATGTATCTGAATATGAAATATTGATTTGAAATGTAATTAGAAAAGTTTTTTTAAACCTGTGTTGATTTTATTTCATATTCATGTGGTTCTGATATTATAGATACCATTAACATTACCATATTTTATCACCGGAAGTTAATACTATACTATAGATGGCTACAGCATCTGTAGCGCTTAGCTTCAGGCCTCAAGATAAGGGATGTTACAACTTGGTATCAGAGCATAGGTTTATGAAAAACTTAAAAGAAATTTCAAAATTAAAATGATTGTGAAAAAATAATCCTAAGGAATTAGAGAAAATATTGGGGTATGGGATAACGCTAAAGTAATGTACTTGTATTTGTTATTTATAAGTATACGTTTCATCTCCATTCTCTCATCTTTCTTAGGCTATTCTTCCGTACCGTACAAAGACTCGAATGCAGATTTTAAGGATGTAAGATATGGATACAAGGAGTGGAAGAGTTAACATTGATGGAGGAAGCACCACAACCAATGGGAATGCCATACCAAACACCAGGAGGAATCTTGATCAGGCACAAGCTGCCAATCTGGGTGTTGGAGTGCCACAAGTTGATATGAGAGCTATGTACTAGTTCTTTGTCAACATCATGCAGGTAGGAGTTGCTAGAGTTTAGTTGGAGGAAATGCGGAAGGAGGAAATCAGGAAGCTTCGGTGGTCAATAACTATGTTGTGTTGAGTAGAGACTATGTCGGGCTGGAAGAAAAACCGTTTATTGGGAATGAGGACACAATAGAAGTGGATAACTGGTTACTTCATTGCGAGATGATTTTTGCTAATTTGGGACTTAATGATGAGCAAATAAGAAGGCTTGCTTCTAGACAGTTACAAGGAGCAGTACTATTTTGGTGGAATAGTGATACTGTGGGAGTCAATGAGGAGACCATGACTTGGGTTAAATTTAGAAGGAGGTTCGAGGAAAGATTTATGTCAGAGATTGCTAAGTCAACTCTGCTTAGGAAGATTATAGAGTCGAAGCAAGGAGATATGACGGTGCTTGAGTATGAAACTAGATTTGAGGAGCTATCGAGAAATGGATATGCTACCGTTGATACTGTTACTAAAAGAAATGAGAAATTCATTTGTGGGTTGAAGCCCAAGCTTGCTAAGGCCACATTATTGCATATTTGAGATCCGTGAAATGGTTGTTGAGATGGCTTTAAGGCAGGAAGAGATGCTTGCTTTTCTGGAAAGAAACAAAGCAGGAGGTGCTCAAGGTGGAAAGAACCAAAAGATGAAGTTTTTCCATAAGAAAGGAGTTTAGAAGAGTGGAGCTGCAAAGAAGGGAAAGGCAGAAGGTATCTTTTTTAAGTGTGATAAGAAGGGATGTTATGCTTATGAGTGCCAAACAGGAAAAGGGAAGAAAACCACTGACAAGAAAGGAGTATGATGTTTCAACTGCGATCAAATTGGACATTATAAGAACCAATGCAAGGAGCTAGCCAATGATGGAAACGGCTAAGTGTTTGCATTGGAGCCAGCTACCTCGAGACAAATAGCAAAGGAGAAAGGAAAAGCTGTGTTTGGAGGTACGCTTTTGATTCATGGTGTGTCAATTAGAGTTCTATTGGATACCCGTGCATCACATTATTTTATATCTCATTGTTTAATAGATAAGCTTAACCTAGAACCCTCGTACTTAGTTACTTCCTTAAGGATTGCGAATTTGATAGGAGGATATTTGACTCTTGGGATGAGATTTTACCACCTAGATTTTGAATTGTTAGGTTATGTATTTGTTTGCAGTTTGCATGTGTTTGATTCGTAGGGTTCATAATTATTTTGGGTATGGATTGGTTAAGTAAATAAGATGTTAGGATATTTGGCCATGATAGGGAAATATCACTCAGACACCCTGACTGTAGTGATCGGATAATATACTCCGCAGAAAACCTTAGTTTTGAGGTTAACGCTTTATTAGGTGTTGTGGAGGCAGAAGACAAGTTGAATTGAGTTTTCGTTGTTAGAGAATTCGCAGATGTCTTTGAGCCTATAGTAGGACTATGTCGAAATGAGCTATCGAGTTTTGGATAGATTTAGTACCAGGAGCAGAACCGGTGAGTAGACCGCTAAGCAGGAAGACACCTGCGGAGATGAGGGAGCTAAAGGTGCGGTTGGTGGATTTAGAAGGCAAGAATTTCATCAGACCAAGAAGTTAGCCTTGGGGAGCAGCCGTAATGTTTGCCAAGAAACCGGACGGATTGTTAAGGTTATATATCGATTATCGTAAGTTGAATGAGAAGACGATAAAGAACCGATATCCATTACCTAGATTTGATGATTTGTTCGACCAACTGAGTGGGGCCAAAGTATTTTCCCAATTAGATTTGGCAATAGGATTCCATCAGCTTAGAGTGGCTGAGGATAGTTATCCTTTGACGGCGTTTAGAACCAGATATGGATCGTACGAATGGTTAGTAATGCCGTTTAGACTAACTAATACGCCATCATTCTTGTAGATTTGATGAACCAATTTTTTCGAGAGCACTTGGCTAGGTTTGTATTGGTTTTCATAGATGATATTTTGGTGTACTCCAAAAATGAAAGAGAGTATAAAGTTCATCTTAGAATGGTGCTTGAGACGTTGAGGTACCATCAACTAAAAGCAAAAATTTTAAAGTGCCATTTTTGGAAGAAGGAAGTGAAGTTTCTTGGTCATGTAGTCTCAAAGAAAGGGTATTATGTAGATCCGACTAAGATTGTGGAAGTGAATAGTTGGAAGAGACCCGAGACGGTGACTGAGATAAAGAGTTTTCTTGGATTAGCTGGTTACTATCGGAGATTCATAAAGGATTTTTCGTGGATAGCGGCACCAATGACCAAGCTATCACAAAAAAGTGTTATGTTTGGTTGGACCGATAAGTGTGAGGAAGCATTCCAGAGATTGAAACACTTATGATAATGCACCTGTGTTAGTTGTTCCAAAAGGGAATCAGGACTTAGTGGTGTACACGGATGCATGTGGACCAGGGTTAGGAGTTGTGTTAATACAAAGAGGTAAAGTGATTGCCTACGCTTATCGATAGCTCAGACCCCATGAGATTAGATATCTTACTCATGATTTAGAATTAGCTACGGTAATTTTTACATTGAAGGTGTGGAGACATTACCTTTTGGGAGAAAGATTCGAGTTGTATACGGATCATTAGTCATTAAAATATATATTCTCTAAAAAGCAATTGAATACGAGACAGCAGAGGTAGTTAGAGTTTTTAGCCGCTTACGATTTTGGTATTGATTACACACCAGGAAAAGGCAACAAGCTAGCAGACGCACGTAGTAGGAAATATCAAAATGCAGCATTGGCAATGATAGATGAGTGTAAAGATTTAGGAGCACTGACTACATGTAGAGATCTGAAGCTAAATCTAGTAAGGAAACTGCTATGTTGTCATGTTTATAAGTTTGACCGGTGATGATCTAAAAGATTGCTTCTAAGAAAAAGGAGGATCCATTATTAGTTGAACGGATTATAAAGTTAAGGGATGGAATAGAGAGCGATGACTTGAAAGATTTCGGTCTTGACCAGAATGAGTGGCTAAGGATGAAAGGAAGACCGTGCATTCCAAATGTGGGAAATATTAGGAAGGAAGTTCTTGAAGAATGCCATCATTCAAAGTTCACTATCCATCCAGAGGAACTAAGATGTATCAGGATATGAAAAGAAGTTTCTTCTGGGAAGGTATAAAGAGATATGTAGGATTGTGGGTGAAATAGTGTTTGAACTGTCAACGGGTAAAAGGCGAATATCAGAAACCAAACGGGTTACTTCAGCCTTTAGATGTTCCAGTATTGAAATGAGATTCTATCTCAGTGGATTTTATAGACGGGTTGCCAAGGTCGAATTGAGGAAATGAAAGTATATGGGTCATAGTGGACAGGTTGACCAAGAGTGCCCATTTCATTCCAGTTAAGTCAACTAGGACGGCACATGTTTTCGCTCAATTGTTTATGAAGAATATAGTTAGAGAGCCTCGAATTCCTAGTAGTATAGTAAGTGATAGAGATTCTTTATTCATTAGCGAGTTCTGGAAGAGTCTACAAGAGAATTTAGGTAACAAGCTCAAGATGAGTACCGTTTAGCATTCGCAGACAGATGGGCAAAAGGACAAGGTCAACAAATTCTTAGATGATTTGTTAAGAGTTTGTGTGCTAGATTTTGGGGGATCATGGGATGATCACCTACACTTAGCCAGCTTTATGTCTAACTCGAAGTTTATGTTTCCCCTTAAACTCTTGGGTACTTAAATTAATTTAAGGTAGATTGAGAGTTAAGGTTTTTTAGGTTTTGTAGATGGAGGAATAAGCTTCCGAAGACGTGCTAGAGGTAAAGTTAGCTATTTAGGAGCTATTTTGTTTTATTTCCATTTTGATGTATTAAGACTGATATATCTACTTAGTACTCTAATCATCTAAGGTGGCATCTTCATATGTAGCTCTTAGCATAACATTTGATCAAAACCTATGAATCGTCTAGGATTATGTATCTGAATATGAAATATTGATTTAAAATGTAATCAAAAAAGTTGTTTAAACCGGTGTTTATTTTATTTCATATTCATGCGCTTCTGATATAAGGATACCTTCAACATTACCGTATTTTATCACCGGAAGTTAATACTATATATGACAGCAGCATCTATAGTGTTTATCTTCAGGCCTCAAGATAGGGGATGTTACACAAACACTCCCCTTCCCACCATGTGGATCCACGTGTGTGAGTTGGTATTTGTAAGAGTGAAGTGAAGTTTGCTTTTTAAGTGTGAAAATATCTTTGATATTTATTTAATATATATATATATATATATATATATATAAATGTATGTGATGTGTGTGTATGTTCATGTATATAGTAGGGTGTGTGTTATATATGTGCACAAGACAAATAAACAAGGTTGCAACAACTTTGAACAACTTCCGTTTATTAAACCGCTGAAAATCGAAAAGCCGATTCCCGGTCACATTTTCACTTATAAATTTATATATAAATGTAAAAAAAATTGAAAACTAATTTCCCATCATTATTAAATAATTAAAACGATCTCATTTGAATTATAAAACCATATAAACTAATATTCAACAATTGTTTACAAAAAGTCTCGTTATATCGATAAAGCGATATCAATTTTCCTTATAATTTCAAGTCAAATATATATCTTTATAAAACTATTATAGATTATTTGTTATTAATTCATAAATAATTAAAATTAATATTATCATTTAGAATAATTATTTGAATAATTATATAATTATAAAATCATTAAATCTCAATTTAAATTCATAAATTAATTATTAAATATGATGTCATTATTGATGGTGTCATAAATACATTCTATTTTCCAAAAATAAAATAAATAATTTTATTTCATATTCACGTTTAAATGGATTAATAAGTATATGTATCCAGCTTCATGCACAACTTTTGATAATTATAGAGTTGTTTATTGGTAAAACGATTTTCGACCATTTTATCGATATTCCTTCAAAGTTTATGTTTTCGTAAATACTTACTCAAAATAAGAATAGCATCATTCTTGTTCAAAACATCGTAATCTATGTTTTAAAAATGTTTATATTTGAATATTTAAAAATAAATATAATTTATCAAATTGATAAATTTGCGGGTCATTACATGTCGCCACTCGGGTAATCAAGCCTACGATCTGACTTCGCCAGAGCCATCCTCGCATCAAGCCTATTCCAACGCACCCCTCATCTTTGCCTATAATGCCCTCCACAAATTTCAACGACCAATCAATGACCTTCATGAGGACATACTCAACCTTCTCTACACATCTATATTCTTCAATTGTCATAAGATCATCGTTTCAACGTTGGATCAAGATGGATGGTCCACATTTACCGAACTTCCAATTCGTTTTCTGATCAAACCACACACCCGATCGATGAATGAAAACCACAAGCGGATTCCTGTCGTCAAGAACTATAACGTTGATATGTAATATGTCTAATTCAGAACACTTTTGTATTTCCCATATTTCAATTAGAGAGAGATTAATTTTTGCTAATTACAGTTAAATAAAAATTATATTTTTAACCATTTAGCCACGATGTACTACACCCTAATCACGTTTATATAAAATACGCTCTTTTTAAATTTTAGATACATCATTTGTAATTTGATTTAAGATCAAAAGGGGTGAATTACTATATCTTATCAATAATATACAAATATGATAAATCCCACTCACCGATTAGTCGTGCATCTTCTTCAATTTGAGGTGAATCCTCCTCTTTCTTTGCTATCTAGAAATTTCTTATCTTGAAATGCCAAATTTCTTGACAACTTTGATTTATATATGTAGCTCTCTTCGCCGTGATCGATTCCATATATTAATTCGTCTAATTTGTATTTGATTTGGTCGATTAGAAATTGATTTAGATATTGGGGTTTTATAAGTGGCGGCAAGATTATTAAAATAAAAGAAAAAGGGTTAGAGATCTATTTATAGGCTAAAATATATAATATCTAGGCTAAAGTCTCATAATCAATATATTATGAAAATGCCACTAGGTTTGATTTCTTATAATTTCTAGCCCGTTTATCCAAATTCAACAAATTATATATGTTCTCTGGCTGTAAACAATATTCCGGAGATAATGGAATAAGTACTGAAGCCTAATTTAGTTTCTATAGAAATTTACTATTTTGTCCTTTATGTGAAATTACGATTTTATCCTTTTTAATACAATTGTTTAATTTCGTAAAATTACGTGGTGTTACAGTACATTTGCTAGAAAATGAACTATTTCTTTGGGTCAAACTCGAGTTGATTCAATATTTATTCAAAGCCAACCAGTCACCGTTCCAATGTGGTTATCAACCGTTCGCTTTAAAATGGGGTTTCAATAATTTTTACCTATTTTTTTATCCTGCTTTAATTGTTTCTCATTAGATCTTCTATTTGAACTTCAAGTAATACTATTGAATTTGTATAGTCTCGCTTTTAAACAATTATCTATATAATATTACAACTTTTATCATATCCAAGCTTTTGTGTAATTTATCCCATTGACTATATATAACTCCGTGTTCCATTTAAATGTATTCAATTTTATCCACCTAAATTAATTCACATCTATTACATATAACCCGATTTATATTATTTAAGGATGAATCTTCATTCAATCTACCCTCCCCCAATTAATCGCAATTTCCCTCATCAAAATAGTGTTCTTGGGTTTTCCAAGTTACCTAGTTCATAATCATCAATTTAAAATCATCAATCCAATTTAAAATCATTTATAAATTCAAAAATTATATAAGCGAAATTTAATTGCTTATCTAACAACATATTCATTTCGTAGATAGACCCATTTGTAGGATCGATTTCGCCCTAGAGGGGGGTGAATAGGGTGATACTATTAATTATAAAAAATTATTGCGGAAGTATATAAAATAATTGCAACACAGATATAGCAGAGTAATAGCTGCAAATATAATAGAAGAATAATAAAAGTAGAAAATAGAACACATAGATTTACCTAGCTTAGGCAAAACCCTGCATACGTTCTGCCTCTATGGTTTCTACTAGAAATTAAGCAGTCAGACGCTTACACACGTAAACTCGCGACACCCGCTATCGACTAACCTAACTCTATGCTCAAAACAGTGCCACAACTCAGCCATTGAGTTCCAAATTCTCGAACTACACCATCGTAGTTCGTCCCCTAGTCACACGACTAGAAATTACAAAGTTTAAAAGTAAATTGCAAAATAAAAACAATTTAAATAACTCAAAATCCTAAATTTAAAAAATTAAGCCTAAATATAATTAAGCCGACCCAAGTTAAAAGTAGTGATAAACATTATCCTCTTTTCCATTTTATATCTTTGGCCCGACTTATTTAAAAATAGTTGCTTCTTTGTTGCTCGTTCGTTCCTCACTGATTTAGGGTTTTGCTAAATTGAAGCGTCGCTTGATATCATTCAATTGTAGAGTTGGATGCTCTTTGATTTGGCTGGCTGATTGTTGCTTGTGGTAGCTCCAATTTGTCGAGCGCATATGCTTGGTATAAAATTGGTACGTGATGTTTCTTTTGATTTCAATTACGATCGACTTTGATTCGATTTGAATGATTATTCTTTGTTGCTTGCGAATGATCCTCATGCCGATGATGTTTACAGTTTAAATAAGGTTCGATCCCATATAATTTGGTTTGTATATTTTATACGAATTTGTCTAATAATTTTAAGCTTGGCAGTATGATTGTGATTGAATGTTGGCGATTATACTTGACTTGTTCAATTCGTATATTTTCTGATAGCTTGATTCACATGGCTTCGATTTTGAACTGTCCGACTTCCTTAGCCACTACGGTTTTGATTCTGGCTTGAAATTGCTGACTTAAGACTGAACTGTTTCTATTTCTCTTGACCATATGATCTTGATTTAGTTGAGATTTGCCTTGGTTTCCATGGCTTTGTGAATTTGCTGATAATGTTTGACATCAGTCAATTAATATTGATTCTGTTTTTTTACTTTGTTGACATCGGCCACTTGATATTGCTATGTGAATTTCTGGCTTGTCTCTGACTTGTTCATTGTCACTTGCTTACGCTCTATTTACTTGTTC
Source organism: Allium cepa (assembly GCA_030765085.1). Taxonomy (NCBI): domain Eukaryota; kingdom Viridiplantae; phylum Streptophyta; class Magnoliopsida; order Asparagales; family Amaryllidaceae; genus Allium; species Allium cepa. The sequence goes on from CM060932.1 coordinate 116,995,710, forward strand.
GAATTTGCTTCTTTCCATACCTTGTACTTCAATATGCATATTTAACTAAACCCTGTATTGCTCCGGTGCCTCTAAGCCTGTTTGCACTGCCTATATATGTATATATGTGTGTGTATACATATGTATGTGTGTGTGTATTGTAGTTTCACTGTTTTATATTGAAATGACCTGCCTTTCTCTCCCTAGAAAGACGCATCATTATTAAGAAAGAAAGGGATAAAGAAGAGAAAAGATAGAGAAGAAAGAAAGAAACAACATCAGAATCTCAACAGTGGAACGAATAAGTTATATTAATCACATAGATATTACATAGTATCATATATATCAGAGTTACACAGCTTATACATCACATACTAGACAGTTATAAACACCTGTCTAGTTATATAACTCAATATACAATACAGATAATAACTCAGACTAATGACTCAGAGTACAAAGGCTGAAGCCTCCTGCCCCATATCTCCTTCAGAATTCGTCAAACCTAACCTGAATCCCTTGGCTACTCTTAAAAATTTAAGTACCCAAGAGTTTAAGAAAAACATAATAAACTCCGAGTCAGACATGGGTTTGGTGTGAGTAAACGGTTAAAATTGCTTAATTTTGAAAAACCTTTTGGAAGAAAAGGTATCATGTAAGACTTCCCACAAATAAACATGGGTAAGTTTTTGCCTTACGCTAACCAAAACATTTGATAGGAAATCCGGTGATGTTATAATAGGGTCTAGGGTTTTCAAATAAATAAGAAATAGGTGAAATTGTTACAAGATTAAATTCCAGCTACTAGCCACAAAGTGGGTAATACAATCAAAACTGTAAGGGTGCGTAGGAAAAATGAGTTTCCATCAATGGCAGGGCTACTGGGGTACCGCCCGTCACAGTATGGGCCCTAGATCACCGTATCGAGGATTACTCCCAATCCCCTGCAACACAAAGCCGGAATCATTCCTTACTGAACAGTTCTGAACAAGACAACCCCGTGGTTGTTGCTAGCAACCGCCCACACAGCCGAATAAAATGTAACATCTAGACAGGGCTAAATCTAATCCTACTTGGGCATGACTCACTTGGCCTTGCTGCACCTCCCCTGTTTTAGCCATTCCCGGTTGATAAGGCTTGAGGCTACGATTACCTTTATAGAACACATCTATCTTAGAATGCTCATCGTCCACCTGACGATGTTCTGAAAGCATTCAATCCATACAAGTTCGTTCCCGCGTTCGAATGAAACTGAAGGTATTATCTTGTTACACTCATTTTGGAATCACCCTCAGAGTTAACGACAATAACCCTTGCACTCTTAATCTTCATCTTCACTTGAGATTCATGACCTATCATTAATTTGGATCGATGTGGTTTTCGGATATCCAAATCTGGAAACCCGATCCTGGTCAGATCGAAATCCAAAACGCTATCTTTTAGGTCCAAGTTGTTTTAAAATTAAAACAACTCAATTCAAATCATTATCTATATTCACACAGATAGATAAACATATACACAGATAGATAATTCATATCATCACCATTAAACCAAATCATCTCATATTACATATCACACATATGTCATTAGAGATATCAAACAATCAAGGCATTCAATATCAATCAGCCATCCATAAGCAATGATTAATCACACATCTATAATTAATTTAAAATGAATTAAATTAATTACTTCATCTCTAATTAATTTAAAATAAATTAAATTAATTACTTTCATCATAATAAATCTTGCTTACATAACCATTAATTAATTACAAACCAATTAATTAATCATCATCTTAATTAATCACCCTTGATTAATTACCTCTTAATAACATTAAGTAATTAACCATCAATTAATTACACAAATTAATTATCTACAAACCATTGAAGTAATTAACCTTAATTACTTCATTAACTATAATTAATTGCACTAATCCTTAATTAACTAAAATTAATTAATTACCTTATAATCACTTATTATTGATTAATTAATCTTAATTAATCAATCCTTAATTACTCTCATTAATTACATTAATTAATGATCCTTAATTAATTACTTTCATTAATCAACTTTAGTTAATCATAAACTGTAATTACCAACCTATAATTACTTACTTGAATTAATTAACTTCTTAATTAATTATATTAATCGTTTAATTAATTTCACCAAGTAATTAATCCTTAATTACGTCAACTAAGTAATTATCCTTTCATTAAGTAATTCCCTTTAATTAATTACATCCGGTAATTATATATTAATTACTTCACTAAGTAATCACACTATTTAATCTCATTAAGTATTCATACTTAATCAATCATGAAGATTATCTTAATTAATCAACCAATTAATTAATCATATTTGTTTGATTAATTACAATTGGGTAATTCATCCCTTAATAACTCCTTTAATAAATTAATTAATCTTTAATTACAGATAAATTAATCCATAATTATTAATTAATAAACCTTAATTATTAATTAATAAAACTTAATAACAAATTAATTAATCCTTAATTAATCAGTTAATCAATCCTTAATAACAATTAATTAACCCTAAATAACAGTTAATTAATCCTTAATTAACTTTAATTTTAAGTTAATAATTTCTTAATTATTAATTAATAAAGCCTAATTATTAATTAATAAAACTTAATTACAAATTAAGTACCTTTTTAATTACCAATTAATTAACCATAATTACTTAAGTAATTAATCTTTAATCATTAATTAATATTTCTAACTATCTAATTAATAATCCTTAATTATAAATTAATTAACCTCTAATTAATTGACTCATAATCCTTAATTATTAATTTTAAATAAATTAATTAAATCAATTAATTACTCTTAATTAATTCCTTAATTAATCCTTAATCATTATTAATTAAATCAATTAATCATATCTAATTTCCTTAATTAATTTAATTAATATCAAGACATTAAACTTTAATAATCTTTAAGATAAAACATTATCTTACTAATGACTTAATTATCACTAAAACATTTTATCTTAATAATTAATTTTACTAAATTAAATCAATAATAAATAATCATTTAACTTGATAAATTATGGTTAACAAAACTTCCTTTAAATACTTAAAACATTATCAAGTAATAGTTTAAAACTAGTTTCAATTTAAATTTAAAACTTGCTTTTATAAAAACTTTTAAAAGAAATTTTCCTAACTCAAGTTTTGAATTTACTTTAAATTTACTTCTCAAAATATAGATTAACAAACTTCAAAACTTTTTTAATCAAAATGTTTAAGAAAACATTTATTTTGTATAAAGTAAATTTATATAAGAAGATTTAAACTAAATTAAAGTTAAATTTCAAAACTTTAGATTTCAAAAACCTTTTTTTTAAAACTATTCAACACTTGCATCAGGTCAAACCTGAAGCCCACTCGGGTCTAATCTGAGTTCACTTCCATTTCAACATTTTTTTTAGTTTTTAATTTAAATTTAAATTTAAAAACCTGGAACCAAATCCCTCTAGAACTACTCGAGTTCCCACTCGAGTCATTCCCTTCAAAACATGATCTCCCTGTCGAGCAAACCCACAGTCCCAAAACCACAACCCAAACCAAACAGCACTGACATGAGATCCACCTCGTGCACATGCATCACCGCCAGAGCCATCTCCGGCTATCCACGGCTCCCTTGACACATCGATGATCGATGCAGCAATCCACTCCGATAATCAAGCCATCATCACAAGCTTCGATTCAAAATCGAACTGTCCAGTGGAGACTGGACCAAATAACACAACCAAAAAATGCCTCAAACCCTCATCGCTGATCGCCTTAACGTCTGAAACTCCATCCACATCACCACAAACCCTTCACGCAGCCATCACCCCAACTCGATGCAACTCGATGCCTCGTAGACACCGCCACAACCACATTTCTAGACTTGACCCATTTTACGGTTTAAAACCCAAATCGCTTCACCGCCGTCGCCATGGTCTATAATCGCCACTTCCTTCATTTTTGCGAAATACCCAGATCACTTAGCTAGCTCCAGCAGGAACCCCGACCTCTCCAGTCACTTAGATTATCAGAATTTCTCCAAAAACCCAATTCTGGTCATGTCCAAAATTCCCATTCAATCTAGTACTAAAAATCTTGATTTTTGTTTTATAAATCCTATCTTCCAGAAATGATTCAAGATATGTACTTGAATCGATAAATTTCAACAATTTGGTTTTATCATATTATTAAGATTTGCTACTGCATTTCCAAATTCTAACATATTTCAAACTTTAAAATATTTGAACATATTTTTTTATAACTTAGATTATGTTTAAACTATGCTATTCTGTTTGCAATCCGAAGTTTAATAACAAACAGATAAAAGAATTGGAATTTTTGATCAAGGATTTAAACTCTGTACTATGAAACAGAGAAGATAAATAAAATCAGACATGCACACATGACTATATTCATATACAGATTTTACACTTATTAAAACACATGCAGGGCATCATCATCACAAAGATTATACAAGCAACAATCATTAACTTATTTAAACTTCAATAAAAATGTTTACTCGCCATTTTAAAATTGCAGAGAGCTGAAAAGAACTGGGAAGCTTTGAAACTGAAAACTTGAAACTTTGATCTTTGAAAATTGAATTTGCTGAAGAGAGTACTTTGAAACTGGAATGCTTTAAGACTGGAACATGATGATGATTCAACTTTGATCCCAGGTTGCAGTTTTTTTTGAAAATGTTACAGGCATTGAAAATACTTTCCAGGTTGCAATTTGAAATTGAACTCTTGCTTGAAAATTTTATCACAGGCTTTCAAAAATGATTACAGGGTATTTGATCTTGTGGATTTTGTTTATAGGAGATGATTACAGACTTTTGGCTTGAGAAGGTTGCAGACTTGAAAATGTTTTCATGGTAATCTAAGTTTTGATAATTGGTTTAAGGCTGCACTTTGTTTTGAAGATGGTTACAGGTTTAATGTTTGGTTTGAGGAATAAATTACAATGTTTGTTTCATTTCTGGTTGAGATTTGTTTCAGGCTTGAATGACAGGGTTTTGCATTTGAGATGAGGAGTATTCCAGATTTTGATTTTGAGGAAGTGATTGTAAGTCTGGCCATAGTTTTCTTGTTTGAGAAAGCTTCAGATTTTTGAAATGATATTAGAAAAGAAATAGGAAGGGAAGATGAATGATTATATAAACTAATTTATGGTTTATTTAAATTTAAAGAAAATATAAATAAAATGCGTGACACTTGTCTCCTACCTTGATTAATATGTTAACACATGTTACTTACACCACCTGATTTAATTACACTTGTATTTATTCATTTTTTATTATTTTAAAATGATTTTAAAAGCTTTTATAGTAGATTTCCTAATTAATTAATACATTTCTAAATTAATAAATCCCTTTCTAAAATTTATAAAAACAAAACCTTTAAAATAAAATAAAATAAAAACCAATCATATTTTAAATAAAATCATATATAATATTTTTAATCCATTTTTAAATGTAAATATTAAACCTTTGTATTTATTTACTATTAAATAAATACTTTTCCAAATTTATACAAATAAATTTACTTTAAAGAAAATAATATAAAACAAACTTATTTTAAATAAAAACCTTATCCATATTTTATATCCAAAATATTTTTAAGATATATATATTTTAAATCCAAATTTCAAATAAATATAGATATCAAATTTTAAACAAACACATTATTAATTGTAAATAATTATCCTATTTAAATTCAATTTAAATACACACACACACACACACACACACACATATATATATATATATATTTAAACAACACTTATTAAATTAGAAAATAATAAGTCTATTTAAAATCTAATTATAAACTGACACAATTTAAATTTGTAAATTATTATTCCGTTTACAAATCTATTTATACTATATTCAAAAACAACTCATTATATTTATTATTGTTGAAACTAACAAATTTTACCAATTTTAAATAATTAAGTAAGAGATTATCACATTTTAAATTCCTTGAAATTCCACGATATCGCATATATGTTATTGTTTCATGCTTGCTTCGAGTCATGTAAACTTGTTTCTCGGAAGTCATGGCATTCATACTTTACTGTTTGAAATGTGGCTTTGTAATTGTAGTCATATATATGAACTAAATGCTATGTTGCTTGATCACTGGTCTTCACTACACATGTATATGTTCAAATTTTCATTTGCAGTGTTGTTTCAGTTTGTTGATGATGCTCTGACTGTTGAGGCAATGCCATTGATATTCGAATCTTCATTTGATAGTGGCTGTGCACTTGGTTTGTACTTATGGTCTATGTTGCATATCTTTTGAGCTCATGTGCCCTGATACATTGTACGACGTGTCTGTGTGTCACTGCATATATACATGCTTCTTGGTTGCACTGCCCACATGAGTTCATATTCATTTAGTCTAATTCGAACGGTTGTGTTCATTACTTCATGTTCTAGCATTGTTCATTTGAAAGCATTTGACTTTGATTAAGCCTGGGCATTGACTGTCTTGCCTCAGTTTTCATGTGTACATACTGAATTTTGGTCGAGGCTTGATTTACGTGTCTTGACCATTTCATTTGGATTTGCACCTGTGTTGAATCCAGCTAATAGCTCAAGTTTGACCTTGTGCTAATATCGTGACTTTATTTATATTTCACTAGAGTTGAACCCGGCTTTTGATTTAGGTTTGACCTTGTGCTCACATGTCCTTGTAATTTTATCAAGTGTGTATCATTGTGCATGGCCTTGTGGCATGTACAATGATACATTATGCATGTCATAAGATGTTCGTGTATGATGAATCCAGAATAAATGATGACGAACAACCCAAATAATCGAGGCAAAATATTATTTTTATAAATACTCATTTTATTTTATACTACAAAAATATTTCCTTTTCAATTTTACCGCGTCAGTTGTATTTTTGCATATAGCTCAAATGCTGGATTCAATCTGGAATAGAGTTGAAAATAAATACAATTGTGAGTGATATGTAGTGAGGTGCAAATGTAGATTGTAAATTTTGATGTAATCGAATTTGTATTGTAATTGAATTTGTGTATATATAGCAAGAGCTCAAAATTGTACTACTCAAAATTGTAATAAATATTTGTTTGAATAAAATATCCGTTTGAATTTAAATTTTGTGTTATTTATTTTATTCAGTAAATATTTATTTGATTATGTGAAAAATAAAATAGTACACTAAAAAATACATTTAAATAAATATATATATATGTATGTATATGTATATATATGTTTATTATCATCAAACAAAAATCATGTACTTCCATATTCAACACCATTTGATGTTCTGATGAATTTTTGATAGAAATCTTCAAGTTTCCCCCTTTGATTTGATTTGGATATAGGCCTTCTTCCTCTACTTACCTTGCTAAATTTTTGGATTAGATCGCTTTTTTCTATTTAATTTGGAATTTGTTGAAGAATTTTGATTACGAGTTGAGTAAGAAGGAGGAAAAGCGAATACAATTTTAGATTTAGGTTTAGCGGCAGCTACAAATGAAGAGAAATGATGACATGATGAGCTAAGGTTACGTGTCCTTCAATTTATATCCAAAAATCCAAAATCCCCTCAATCCCTACTTGGCCTTTGACTTGTTTCACTTCGAAAAGCGTGCTACTTTAAAAAATCTGTATCACCTTCAACCTGTGTCCTTTTTTGATGTTTTATACATAAATTTGGACTAGAAAAATTACTCAATGCGGCGGAAAGGTCAAATTTCCTAAATTCCTTTAATTGTAAAAATTCATTTTTTAAGCTTTATACGAAATTATTAAAACATCATTTTTAATTAGTTATTAATTTTATTGAAAATCCAAGGTGTTACAACTATTATTATGAATGTAAATACCATTATCAAAATGCAAAAATAGATTTATTTTATAACAAATATCATAGTATTTATATTAAAAAATGCATTTAAGTTCTATCAATATCGAAAGTACTTATTATTTCTTTAATAATTTTTGGTATACATGTAAATAATCTTTCAAAAATTATGCATTCACTACAATATAATCGAAATCATAGAAATAATTCTTATTGAGAACAATTTTCTATAACAAAAATGCATTTGGTATGAAAATCGTATTTCTCGTTACTTGTTTAGCATGTAAAAACAAATTCGTTTGTAATGTCTCTTCACGAAGTTCACTCTCCTCATTCCAACCGCTAAACTTACAACTTCTCAAACTTTCATTTTCACTTTTAAAAGGTCGAATCATTAAGAGACCTTTTACATCAAGACGACACCTGATTTCTTTTCAAATATTCATTATGCCATCCTTAAAATTTTAAGGACATCGAATAAGTTGCACTTAATTAAGTTAATCAAAATTGACATTTTAGTAATTGAATTCCTAGGCCTGTCTATAATCCTTGGTCTAATATTGTTTCTAACATAATAGGATCCTCATTATATTCTATCATATTATATAGAAGACCTCGTACTATGATTTTCTTGCTTATTCCAAATAAAACAATTTCATCAAGGTTTCATATATTATGAACTCGATTGTTCGCCAAACAACTTTTTTATGTGTTTGGATATGGATTACATATTCATACTCTTATACTGCTTTAGAGTTCAAAACTTATAGAAGGTACTAAATAGTCTTGAGCAAGTTCATACTTAAGTGACCAAGACATGAATATTTTAATGGTTATATTATCTAGCTCTTATGTAGGTCTTGATGCACCAACATGCCAAAAGTTTTATTGGTAATTAAAATTTTAAACTTCTTCATCAATCTAGATTCAATTTATTTAGTATATATGTTAATTGGTAAACAATTTTCTCAATTATATCAGCTGATCAAATTCACTAAAGTAGATTATTATAATATCACATATGGTCTTATACTTATTAGATTGGTTTATTATATTAATCTAATAAGGCTTCCACTTAATTCTTCATCTTTCAAAACCCTAAAAGAGACATGAGAATTTCTTAAATTCATTTAGTAGATGTTAGGACCCATTTATCATGGTATTACAATCTTAAGCGTGCTTGACAAATTGTGATCCCCATAAACATAAGCAATACTTTACTAATTATATCTCATACAGAGTACCTAACCATATATTAATTTGCTCCTAATCGTGTTTACCTTAAGGGTACTTGACAAATCATAAAGTACATTAGACACTCTATACATATCATTTTGTGATAGCCTAAGGGTATTTATGTAATCCTTGAATAAAGTTACATAATATTCTAATCAATCTATGGATAATATAAACATCACTATATATATTCTATGGCTTGAGAATGCTCAACAACCTAAGGTATGTACATACTTTATTTTTATTATAAATGATGGAAAGTAACTTTATTCTACATGCATAATTTAATATAATATTAACTGAAGATGAGTATGATCTTATGACAACATATGTCTCTACATCCAGGCTATACTCTCTTAAGTCTATTTGGGTCTTAATTTATTTAAACCTCCCGCTTTTTATAAATATGTCTTATGTAGATGTTTTAATTTATTATAACGTTTATAATTCATTTAGTTATATGCATCAGTGTGTGTACCCATATGTACTTCTCTTTTAATTTTGCCTTTAATTAGTTTAAATATAACATTTATATTTATGTAAATTTAAAATAATTTTAAATCTATTTATTTATAACCTTTATGAACACAACTTATTAAATAGTTTAAATTATATTCATAATCTTTATAAAATTTATTTCTAATTTAAAACAATTTTAAATTAATTAATTTATAACCTTATAAATTGAAATTTAAATATAAACCGATTTTAATTAGTAAAAAATTTATATTATTTAGACACACTTATTTGAATCAACCTAAGGTGCAAAACACTTTGGAGCCTTCCACCAGGGCATGCACTTGAAACAGACCGCCTTGACAAGCCAGGTAAAGGTCTAGAGGTTTTTCATTTATAAGAATGTTCCTTAATTAAAGTAACCCTTCTCCTTAGTTACAAACTTTTTCTTTAAACACGCATCTAATTGGATTTTCTAAGTCGCTGCCCTACGTGGTAGTTAATTTTTTATGTAAACACAATGCAGGCTCTAATACCATAATTGGATTAGGCAGTGGACTAAAAGGGAGAAATTTCAAAAATAAAATATCTTTCTATTAATTTGCACCTGATCTTATTTGTATTGATATAAATAATAATCATGTACTAAATCATATCTAATAGCGGTTAATAAAAGGGTTTTTGGGATTTTAGTTTTAATTTAATTAATTTGTATGGTAGATTTTAAGTTTATATGTTAGTATTTAATTATAATATATGTTTTTTAGTATATATTTTAGTTTATAATAATTCACATTCATAATGCAAACATTACAACTACGATAAACATAGGGTACTAGCCTATGATATAAATATGGATAACGTAGGTTTATAATTAACTACTGTGATTTATGGTTAATATAATGTAGTGTCGAAGGTAAGGATAATTCAAAATGGGTTCATAACCATGAAAAGTCGGCAGTAAAATAAATTATATATATATATTATAATTTAATAATTTGTAAATACACATATGTAATATATATATATATATATATATATATATTCAACTCTAAAAAAATGCTTTTTAAAGAACTAAGAAAAAACAAAAACAGAATTTTTATTTTATTAAACTGGTAACAACTTAAATTTAGTTATATATATACCAAAAATAGCTTAGGCAGTGAGTAGCTTTTTATTATTATTAAATCCAAATTAAAAACATACACACAAATGCTCATGTGCGTGCACACATGTATATGTATTAGTATTTTTTAAATATTTAAAGTTTTATTTTCAAATTCATTTATTTACTTATTATAGCCAAATATCATAAGAAGGGAGCATGTGTATATATACTTGTGAATTTGATTTTAAATAAAGAATTTTACCTTTCTTGGTCAGCCCGATTGCTAACACCTTTGCTATCAGTGAACTATTTTTCCGAACTCTAGTTTCTATGTCTTAACTATGGGATAAAACTCAACTAGCTAGTCATCACTAATTTTCTATCAATGGAGGTTTGGGTTTACTTGTGTATGTAGAATACCAAGGGTGTGGCTATATGTAGCCAATTAGAAGACAAATAGTTTGCACCTTCTCTTTCGATTTGGAGACCGAGTCTCTAGCCCCTCCTCTCTTTTGATTTGGCTTCCCCTAGTTTGGGCTTTCCAGACTTTGGCCCATACTTTTTCAGCTTTTAACTATTAAATCAATCACTTAATTAATTTATTAAGTGGGTACTTAATTAAATTAATATATAACAATTATATATTGTTTTAATTAAATTTAAGGCTTCAAATAAATAATTAAAATGCCATAAATTTCACTACAACGTTTTTATTAAATTTTGTTATTAATTTATAAATTTTATAAATTAATTTTAAATTGGTCAAACTCAGAAATTAACTAACAACATAGTTATGTTGACTCTCTAATGTGAACTTGGTTCTTAATCAATATATAAACAATTTAAATACTATCTCTATATGGATTTTAGTGAAGTATAGTATCGGGCACAAGTTCAGTCACTTATAGACCATTTAGGCAAAATTGCCTTTTTAATCATTATTAATCTACACCTTGTAACGATACTTTATGCATGTTTTTCTTTTCGTCGTCATTGTACTACTAAGATATCTAAAGTTTGGTCAATGGTCAAAAACACTGCTAATGTCCATAGTTAATTGCATAAGCCACTTTAAAGTCCTTATTTCAATCCGATAACAGTTATTGAATAACCATTTTACTCTGGCCAAAGATTTTGAATTTAAATTGATTACGAATTATGATACTAACCTTATATAATGAAAGAGATAAATCCCCTCTTGAATAGTGTTTTACTTTAAGTAGTTCAATGTATATCCAATTATGATTATAACATGATCGCGATGTCATATGATTGACCATAATCAAAGTATAGCCTAACTACTTAAGATTGATAATACCCTCAAGTTTGAAGACAATTGCACAGTACAATAGGATATTCTATTTTGACTTAGTTGTTTTAACCTATAATCGAGTCACTCTATGATTGTTCTAAACAACCTAAGTATGTAACCATTTAGTGTCCCTAAGGTAATGAGGAATTCACCGTCCACCATACGGAGTGTATTATGTACCCTACGATATCATTTTCTGAATACATCTTGACCAGGAACATTTAAGGAATAAGTATTTGAATATCGATTCGATTCTGATAGTTACAAACATATTTATAACTACAATCGGTAAAATACCTTTCCTATGGATTTTTTTTACTTATATCTTTAATGTATGTTAAACATTACATATATCCATTATAGCAATACATGTAATAGAAAACTAAAAGTCGAAGCATACTTCATTTTGAACAAGATTCTCTATAAGAGTTAAGTTATATAATATAATCAAATTAAATAATTTCCCCTATAGCACACCCATAGCTTTATCATCCGATACGTCATAATGCCTTGGGTTCCAAGATAAATATTTTCCACAATTTCATTTAGCTCCATATATTAACCATTTTGAGCAAATCGAAAGCATTTTATAGTATCTTAGTTCTTGCCCCAACATTATTATTCTTCCATTTATTGCTAACATGGTTGTTACCATTATTCTCGTTGTTTCTACCATTTTTAATAACCTTAGTACTCTTTACAACATTGCTTTATTCTGCTGATCTTCCATCATTTAATTCCATTTTTTCTTATTTTAAGTGCAGATAGTGATTATCTTTCTTCTATAAGTCCTTAAATGTAGTTGGCTCTTCATAGTTGACTACTTTCCAAATCATTTTCTTTGTTTACACCCCTAACTAGAGCCATCAGCACTAGGTTATCCTCTAGGTTCCTTACTACCATTACCACATCATCAAACCTCTTTAACTAACTTTTTAGTGATTTGATTATCCTTTGCGTCACATTTGCAAGTGAAATCGCGATCTTGGGTTTCATAAAGTGAACCTTGAATTAATTCAAAATTTTATTTTCTAGTTCATCATAAGACCTTATGGATATTGGCTCCAGCATGCAGATCCATTTGTTTCCAATCCCTCTAGGAAAAAGAGAAACATCTACACTTCACTCAATCACAATTTCTTGCATCATCCATGTGACAATGTACCTAAGAAAATGTTGCACGGTTTAAGCCATTCGTTAGATAGCATCATGGATGGTATCACAAACTTCTTGGATTTGAAGCTTCTTTAATCTCCATGATAAATGGATTTCAACTTAAATCGCTCACCCAATATTATTCTTGACTTTCTTTCTAAAGAAATCACCAGATAGCTTCATTTATCACATCGTTTATTCCTTCAGTTATCCCTCGATGGCATTTGTCGGTCCCATCACCATATACTCGACTCCGTAAATGACCATGACGGTCGTTGCCCAAGTAGTCATGGCTAGTGTGTTAATGCCTAGGTCTCCCTTAGCTCTAGGGACTCCATTTGTCTTAGCTCTTCATTTTTACCATGTCATCTAACCGAAATGTGCTCTCTCCTTTGGCTCTAGAGCTCATAGCATGTCTATCCTCTCCGTCAGCATCATGATGACTGTTATCACCTTTCCACAATGGATAGGTACCGATCCATGATCGATTGGTTCCTATTGATCTTCCTAGAGCATATACTCTAAGTAAATCATTACCTTCTAGATTTTTTGCATTATCTGTATCTTCTCGAGTTCTCTCCTTAGCCGTTCTTTTCCTTTCAATATAACTTCCTTCATTAAATTCATATGGAAATCATCATCTGACTCCTTGATCTCTTGCACAAGACCCGTCTGCTCCAGGAGTTTTCCTTGCCCTTTCAATTATCTAGCCAATTCCTTCATAATTTCCCACTATGTCACCCTCATTCTTTGTTTTAAAACATTCATCATTCCTTGCAACTTCTGTTTAGTAGCTAGACCTAGTGGAGGTAGAGTAAATCCAACGCTTTTACTATTAGTCCCAACATTCTCTCTGTCAGTTTCCCCCAGATCTTGCTTTCATGGAATATTTTTTGGTCCTATCTAATCAGATCTCCTCGTGAATTTTAATCAAATCCTGGTGACAATTTAGATCTAGCCTAATCCTTAATTTCTCAATGAAAGCATCAAAAAGTGTTAGCGAAAAAATTAGTCTGACACCTCTAATTAACTAATTTTGCAAAGATATCAAATCTTATCTGTAGGATCTGATTATATATCAGTGATTAAATAAACAAATAAGAAACATAGAGGAGAAAGTAACAAAAGTAGAGGATAATAAGTTTTATGGTGGTTGAGCTATTCCTTTGTTAAATTTAATGAACATGGGTATCGTAATCTCGATCAAGAAGAATTGTATATACAGCTCGAATTGCTATCTCAAAGTTGATAATGGCAGTTGCTTCTCCTTAAGAAATATAATAATTCCCAAGAGTCAACAACAATTTTCTATTGTAATTAGCCCCTCTATTTATAGTTGAATTAGGTTGTAGTTGAGCTTTTGGGTCTTCAGATTGCAATAGAACTTATCAAATAGCCTGATCCAAATGGATAGGAAAAAGTCTAGATCTTTCCCAAAATAGCATGGCAGTTCATATGCGGAACCGTATCAATCGATAACAATGAAATTTCCTCGAGTTTTCATCCATATTCCTCAAGTAAAATTGCTTTACTTCTTATGTTGGTCTTCCCTTAATTCTTCTAAGCTCGTTCCTTCATGTATTCGTCGACAATGTTGGCTTTATGGAGGGAATCTACCAATCAATAGACTTGGTCAAACTTCTATATTTTCTTCCTTGCCTTGCTACTGATAGAGTTAAGGGTATATCATAAGGGTGATTATGTAATAAATTAGGTAACTAACCTCTCATAAGAGAATCTCATTTGGAATGATGTAAGCATCTAGTTTTATTTTCTTCTATATATTTTGTTATATAGAGATACATTAAATGTATTTAGGTAGAAAAACCTTAGGAGAAGTATTTTATCGATTGCAGTTACGATTGTGTTCATAACCATCGATATTGAATCGATACATAAAAACATACATGACACTTACTCCTAAATATCCTTATTCAAGTTGTATCGAGAAAAGTATATTGATACATATGTCATGGCTAGTTTATGTAAAGCTCTCTATATAGTAGATGGTGTTACATAAGACCATTGGAGGGAACCATGAGGTTACGTACTTGTGGTTGTTTGGAACATAATAACTCAACGAGAATCTTCTATAGGTTAATATAACTTAGTTAAAATAGAATGTCTTAGGATATGATTTATAGTAGTCTTCTAACTTTAGAGTACCGTCCATCTTAAGTATCTGGAGTGAACTTTGACTGTGGTTAAGCATATGGCATAGCGACCACACCATGGTCATAACTGGGTATACATTGAACTACTTGAAGTGAAACATAACTCAATAGAGGATTTGTTTCATTCATTATAGAAGGTCGGTATCACTGAATTGGTAAGTCAACATAAATTCAAAATATCTGGTTGGAATAAATTGGTTAATCGGTAAATGTTATCAGATTGAACCAAAGACTTTAAACTGACTTATGCAATTGATATAGGTATTAATAGAGTTTTTGCCCATTGGCCAAACTCTAGATATCTAAGTGATACAATAACGATGAAGAGAATACTTGTACAAACTATAGTTACCATATGAGTTTATATTAGATTAGAAATATGATTATTCCTAAATGATCTTTAAGTGTTAAGCTTGACCTTATAATTTGATATAGTTAGGGACATACCTTGGGGGCAATTATGTAATTGTTATATATGTATGTATGTATGTATGTATGCATGTATGTGTGTATGTATGTATGTATCTAACTTGATAACCAATCTTGTTCAAAATAAAAGATGTTTTCTTATATTATATACTTAATATAATGTGTTATATATTAGTTCATTAAATAAATTAAAAGTATATTTCATACAAAATCCATAAATTGTATGTTTTGTGATAGTAGTTATAATGCGTTGTAACCATGATTAATTATCACAATAAAATAAACATTCCATTTTAAATATTCCTAGTCAAGATATATCGAAGCTGGATATCGATACATCCTTGAGACTAAAGTATGTAATGCTCCACAAATGTTGGGTAGTGTATTGCTCATGGTTGCTATAGGCACCAAAGGATTATGTATTGATAGTTATTGGACAACTATGGAATGACTTAATCGATAGTTTTTTATTGGTTAATATAACTAACTTCAAATAGAAAATATCAATATGACAAAATTACATAGTTCCCTGAACTTGAGAATACTATTTGATCTTCAATATGGAAGCTTTGCTTTGATTATAGTTAAATTGTGGGACGACGTTTATTGAATGACTATAGTTAGGTCAAGTGGAAGTATTGGAAGTGAAATAGTATTCAAGAGAGGATTCGCCTTCATAGTCGTATGATGTTAATTATTAGTTTCACAATCAATTAAAGTCAACTCAATGTCAAAGTCTCTGGCCAGACAATTCAGTTAATAATAACTGTTATTATTGAACTAAGGATTTTGTATTTAGACTATAGAGTTGAATATGAATAATATTGGAATTTTGACCATTACCAAATCCCATAAGTTCAAAGTAATATAGTTTTGACGAAGAGAATTAGTGTACATATTCGTCACTACTGAGAAATGCTTAACAAAGTAAAATTAGATTTTATCAAAACCAAGTAAGCGATAAATTTGGCCAAAATGTCACACCACCTGCTAAGTGATGTGTGAAAGTTAATATTCGAATTGTTCGATATTATCACTAACCAAATTTAAACCTAAGAGCCACACAATCGAAACAATGAATACTCCTTTGACTAGATGATTTAACTAATTTATATTGTTACAAATTAATTGAATTAATTAATATTTATAAAATATTAATTATAAAGTTTTAATTTGATGTGTTGAATAATATTATTTCAAAAAAAAGTGTGATCTAAAAAATAAAGGAGAGGACACATGATAATACAAATACATACATACATACATACATACATACATACATACATACATACATACATACATACATATATATATATATATATATATATATATATATATCACAAGACAACCAACGTGCTTGGCAGGTAGCTAATCTAAATACAAAAATCAAACAAAAAACTCAAGTACCCCTAAAATGAGCTCCAGCAAGGCCACCGCCTATTACACCCCAATACCGAGCTTCGGCATGGCCATTGCCGGATATTAAGGTGTTACAAGTACCTGAAAATCCAATGAGACTGGAAGCCAGCTCTAATTAAGAAGGCAACTCCATGCTGCTGACTCTGAAGAATGGAAAAGCAAATAATCTGAAACGGGACTGCGAATGATCAGGACTAGAAACGCCACTCTGAAGACTCAGTAAAACTAGAAGAAACGCATAGCTGAATAGTGAATCCTCTTAAAAACAGATGAAGATATATTGAGAAGAACCCCTCCCTGCATACAACAATCTGCAAGCCGCAATCCTATGTGCCTGCAATAAGAAACTAACACCATTTCTAGTCCAAGACCTGTATCTGAAACAGAGCTAAAGAAAATAGTCAGAATGATACACAAATATGTATATAAATGAAATTTATATACATATGTATGTATAAAAGAAATAGAAATAATGATACAAGAGTTAAGCTAATATGAAAGGTTAAAATAAAGAGTAGGAAAATAACTAAAAGGAATCCATGATCGAATGAACTTAATGATCTCAAAACTAACACAAACAGAAATTGAAAAAAAATCTATTTAAATATCTAAAACAAATCAAAGATATCCTCAGGTTCCATTGATCAATAGGATGTTATGATACACAGTGAAATCATCAATTAAATTTGAAAAAATATTATAATTATAATTATAATTATTAATATCAAAAATATTATTTTTATATTTAAATAGATTAATATTATGATTAAACTTATTAAGATATTCTTTAAATATATTAATTTTAGCTAATTTATATTTAGGATTATATATCCAATTAAAACAAAATGAAGAAAATGTTAAAATCAATTTATTAAAATGACTATAATTATTTTTAAAATTCTTCGATTTCTTTCAAACCAAATAAACCAAAAAATTCTAAAGATTAAAGTGTCGAGTAAAAAAATCTAATTTCCTTTTTGAACTTAAATATAAAATTATTCCAATAATATTCATAATCATATATTTTAGTTGTTAGATTAAAGTTAAAGATTTTAAGGATATTATTCAGAATGAAATAAGTATCCATACAATCATAGTATACATGTTTAATATCTTCAAAATGTAGATTACAAAAATAACATTTAGTATCTATTTACATATTTTTTCTTTTTAAAAATTCTATAGTATTTAGCTTTCCATGCATAATTAACAACATATTAATTTTTGATTTAGGAGGAGCATTTCATTTCTAAATAAATTAAAAAAAGTTATTGGTTACACCCGAAAAATTAATAAATCAAAAAAATGAATTAGAAGTATATTTCTTGCTCTTGTCCCATTCCCAACTAGTACTATCTTTATCATTATCAATATTATAAAGCTTTAATCTAGCATAAAGAAAAGCAAGCTGCTTAAGAGTTGAACCTACTAAAATTCTGTTAAAATTAAAATTCCAAGGAGGGTCATTTTCAGGAGAAAAAGCTTCTATAATTAAAGCATCCTTAAAATTACATAGCTCCTTAAATTATATTCCAAAAGGGATAACGGAAATCCAACGATCATGCCAAAAAGAAGTGGTATTACCAGAATGAACTATAAGTTGAAAATCTCATGGCATTTTAAAAAAGGTTTCCAAAAATTAGAATATTTATGTGTGGCTGTAGGAATAATTTGAAATATAGATTACTACTACCATTATAGTAATATTTAGGAACAACTTCTTTCCAAGTAGGATTTTCATTAATATCCTTAAACTTTATAATGACCTGTCTTTTTGGACGCTTTAAGCAGAACACGCATCGACTCAAACCATACAAAGAGGCAGATTGTTATTGGGGTAAATAAGAAAAAGAGAAAGAAATAAAACAAATACAGAATCTTGCAGCGGATTGACAAAATATAATAATCAAATAACAGTTCATGAAGCTATTTTACAAATAAATTTGATTACTAATACAATACAGAATCAGAGTTACAGACAACAGGAATAAATAAATAAATGCAGCTGAACAACATGATGCAGCAGAATATAATAAATAATACTAGTAAAAATCTTCGTCTTCGTCCTCCACGAATAAGGTCTTCAACCCTGAAATGCTCAGGCTGTCCCGAGCGAATTAAAAAGACAAAACACTCGAGTCAGAACTAAAAGATCTTATGTAAGTTAAATCAACGGTAAAATACGAGTGGAACGACGTCAGAGATGTTTGCGGGTTTGACATCTCATATCCAGTGTCTAACGTGAGTTCAATAACTTAAGAGATGTTCGAGACTCACATCTTCTAAGGATCCGTTAAACTATCTACTATGTAGAACAATACGCTATTATAATAGTGTCTACAATAAAGTAAAGTGTTAAAATAGCGTTAAGGCGTTACCCATATCCCCCTTAGCACATTTTTATATATTCTCATAGTCTATACAGTACCGTAATTCCTCCGTAAACTAGAGGGCTATCAGAAGACACTCCATAGGTATGGTACAAAACAAACTCATAGAAGGCGCTCTAGGGCATGTGAACACGACACTCAAGGCAATACCAGGGTAGATATACTAATTGCATATCCGGACTGGTGGTAACGCATAGCAGCTACTACCGCCCACCACGGACACACTCCCATAATCAAAATTAAGGGTGGCAACAAATCAATCACAAAGTAATAGAATGGTATCGAAGAAATGTGCCCGATAGGAGGAATGACCTCACTTGGCCCGGCGTGGCTTCTGTTTTAGTCACATCTAAGCTAACTCACGGGAGTCAAGGTCACGTCATACCTCATAGAGAAATCGTTCACCAAACCATCCTGCTTCATTTCTGGAATCTACACCACGTACACGGTTGTTAAAGTGGTTTTCGGTATTGGCAGAGAGTATGACAATATCTGATCCCGGTCTCTTTAACAACCAATCACTTATTACACAACGGATGGTTCTTTTACATTTCAAAAATCATTTCATAATTGATATCAAAATATCATATTTAATTCAAACCATATCACTTTTGAAATTATATTTACTTTCTAAATCATTTTCATCTTTGAAATCATATCACCTTTGAAATCATAGTTTCAAAATTATATTCCGTTCAAGGTCATATTTCCAAAATAGGTCGAACTCTCATTTCAAAATTATCATATTATATCAAATATGTTATTTAAATCCCAACTTAGGTTATAATGTCATTTAACAATATTTACTTTAAATCGAGGATTTGAATATAAACACAAAAAATCTTTACTTAGTTTGAAATTTAGAAAATTAGTTTAGATAGTTATAAATAGTTTAAATAAAATTTTAATAGTCAAAATACTCTAGAATTGTTAATATAGATTTAAAGTAGTTAAATAGATTTAAAATAGATTAAATATAATTAAAATAGATTGTATAGCTTTAAAATAGGTTAATTGGATTTAATATAAGTTAGAATGGTTTAGTTAGTTTTAAAATAAATTAAATGGTTTAATATAGGTTAAATTGATTTAATATAGCTAATATAGGTTAAATAGTTTAATAATTTGAAAATCTTAAAATTTAGAATCTTAAAAATAATGTATTTTAAAATAGTTTATATTTGAAAACATAAATTTGAAATTTATATCAATTTAAAACTATTTATTTCATTTCAACAAAATCCGACCATTTCAATTTCCCAGTAAAACCCAATTCCAAATCTTCAATTTAAGTTCTCAATAGACCATTAAATTTTATATCAATTCCAATCCATGTTGGAAATATCAATTTTTATTTACTCTCATTTTAGTACGTTTCGAAGTTATATTTCAAATAATTTTAATAGTTTAATTCCGATAAATTTCAACTATATTCAAAAATCGATTTTACAGTTTCAATTTAAATTCCTTCAACAGTTCCTTTTAAACCAATTCCATTTTTAACATAAAGCTTGAATTTCGATAATAATTCAATTCATATGAATTAAAATTGTATTTCAAAATATCATTTTACTAAATTCAAAATTAAGGATTTTAAAATCATTTAATTTAACCAATCTAATGTCCATATATAAATCTCTACCCTAGGGTCAAGTGATATGGATATTTATCATTTCAATCCGCAGTTTGAAATTTTACAGTTATATATCATTTCAAACCGCAATCCCGAAATAATTAACTATTATTTTAACCATAACGATTTTTCCTAATCTATAGATCATTCAGATATGTATCATTTCAACCCATAGGGAACTTGCAGTGTTATAATAGTGTAAAATACAACATCCGATCATCTAATATCAATAATCAACATCCAACATCAATAGATAACTGATAATTCAATACAGGTTTTAAGTTGACAATTAAAATTCAATATTAAATTTAAACGATGATTAAATGCAGTAAAAGTCAATTTTAAATAGCATAACAATTTAATCATACCAAACATCAATCAATAAATTTCTAATCACATCACAAATTTAATTTAATTAACATAAGAAATTTTAGAAGTTGTGAGTGGGTTAGAACACTCACCTTTGGTTTCAAATCGATTTGAAATCCAAAATAGGGCCCAAAATTCAACAGTCTCCGAATTTAACCAAACCCTCGTCAAAATGTCCGAAATTTCGATACCATCCCAATGAAATAAATCGCGCGTGAATTGGACCTCGTATACGAGGGTTACGATAATTAGAACATTTCAAAATTTAATTAAAATAAAATATAAAAAAACAAAACCAAACTCACCCTGATACATCACCATCTCCCCCAAATCAGGTCGAAACCCTAACGTGCTTCATTAAACCGGTTCAAATACGCCGCCACTATCATCATCGATCGCCGCCACTGCCAAGATAGCGACCGCCTGCCGCCTCCCCCACGACCTCCGAGTCGACCCATAGCCACGCGTCATCACGCGATAACCACCTCAGCCGCCGTCATGAAGCAAAGCCCTAGAACGAATTAAACCTGACGATCCAACTATCAGTTCGCCCAGCAAATCATCTGGATGCAATCCCCTCAGCCTCCTCTATAAAACTGCACCTTCGACACGGAAGTCCGTCATAGTTGATCAAACCCCAACGAACGGCCGAAACTGATTCGCCAGTAATGGCCATACAGAAACCCAGATAAAAAAACTGCAGATTTGACCTACGCTTGTCGAGAGCATCGAATTGATATGTAATTTGATAGGTTTTGGAGGAGTTTGAATTTGGAATTGAATTTGAAATTTGGCAATTAGGGTTTTGTTTGTCTACCATTGGAAACAGGAGATGAAAATGAAATGTACGTATAGACAATTGAAAATAAAAAGTAGTTGGGGTTTATAACGGACTATTTATAGGCAGATCAGAAATAGAAATGGATGGATCCGATTTGATTTGGAAGTTGAATGGTAAACGACCCGAAAAGCCCGTTCCGTCTCCGGAACGAAAATAGATCATCCCATATATCAAAATAGATGTTTTGGATGGTTTTAAACTCAATGAGACAGATTTCAAATCCTAATTCCATTGTATGAAGAAGTTACGTCAAAATCAGCTTATTTCAAATTGATTTCAATTAAATTGGTTTCTATGCGTTTCAAGCCCGTACGATCAAACAACAAGTCAATGGCCAAAATGGTTATTTTCAAGTTAATTAAATAAATTAATATTAAATTAATAAATCAACTTTTAATTTAATATTTAATAATTTACAATTCTAACACTTAGGACTACTTAGTAGTTTATAACCCCTTTAAAACAAATTTCTATATCAATTTATTATTGAATATTTCACCAATTTCAATGTTTAATTTCAATTTCAATAAATTCATAAATGTTAAATTTCCAAAAATCCATTTATTTTGATTTCTATCAAGTTATTCAATCAGTTATTTTCTTATGGGTAAAATTAATATTGCTTTGTATCTTAGTACACCAATGTTCTCCAATAATTCCCATTAATGTTGTATTTAAATATTAAATTTCATTTAATTACAATTGATCCAGTTATAATAATTTAAATCCCAATAAATTGATAAATATTGATTTCCATTACATTTTGTCATATTATGAGTAAAATTAACATTACTTTCGATTATTACCTTAATTTACGCCAACGTAATATTTAATTAGATTTATTGCAATTGATTTCCAATTTAATTTAATTTCCTAAATAAGTAGGTAGCATATAATAATTGTCACCATTGACTTTTAATCACATTTAGGTTTATTGTTTACAACAAATGTTGCAATTACTTTCATAACACTAATTTTATTGAATTACCATTAACTATACAATTTTATTAATTAATTCAATATTTATATTTGTTTTCTTATATTCAATTTATAACTAAGTAACATTTAAATTATTTCAATTAATTGGAATTTCCATTTAGATTGTCATTACTTAACTTTAATTAACCTTGTTACCATTTATTTTTGTTATTATTCATTGATATATAACAAATTTTTATTTCTCCCGGTATTAAATACACAATCTTATTTAAATTAACTATTTTTACTTATCGAAAATTACGGGTCGTTTCAAACTTCCATAACCGTTTTCCTAACAATGACAAATTCATATCACGCAAATTAATGACTCCTAAACCACCATCCTTTTTGGGCTTACAAATATTTTTCCAATTTACTAAACACTTAATACTGATGTTTGAGTTTTCCCTACTCTATAAGAAGTCCCTTCTAATTCTGTCAATTTTATCAATCACCCAATCTGAAAAAAGATGCATAGACATCCAATAGATCGGGAGAGCTGATAAGACAAAGTTAATTAGAACTAATCTACCCGCTCTAGATAAAAATATCCAATTCCAATTAGAAATACTATTTTTGAGTTTATCTATGATTAAACCAATCATCGTGCTTAAGTTTAGTAAGTCTAATCAAAAAACCAAGATAGTCAAAAGGAAAATTCATAGTTTTACAATTAAACGTATTAGCAACTAAATTTTCAAATTTTTCAAAATTATTTAGAACTAAAACAGAACTTTTATCAAAATTTATTTTTAAACCTGATAGTAGTTCAAAACTATATAAAATAAACTTAAGAGTAATAATGTGTCTAGGTAAATGGGAAGAAAAAAGCAAGGTATCATCTACAACTTGAAGGACAAATATACCGTTACGGGATATGTCGATACCAACATTCTACGGAGATCCATTATCAACCGCTTTTTTAATTATCTTAGCGAAAACATCTACGGCTAAGTTAAACAAAAGAGACGATAAAAGATCCCCGTGCCTTAAGCCGCGCTTAGATTGAATTTTATTACCTAAAATACCTAACCATAATACTAGAGTTACCAATTCTAAGTAAATTCATGATCCAGCTAATCCATCTACGACTAAAACCTCTCGTATGAAAAATATCTACTAGAAAATTCCAATCTACCAAGTCGAAAGCTTTCGTGAAATCCAATTTTAAAAGCGCACAGGTTATATTATTCTTACAACAGTGATTAATATATCTTGAACTATAGCCACACCGTCGGTGATATTTCTCCCCTTAATGAAAGCAGATTGTGAATAGTTAATTAGATCATTTATTCTTATACTAAGTCTATTAGCTAAAACATTTGAAATAATTTTAACGGAACAGTTAATTAATGAAATAGGTCTAAAATCTTTTAAGATTTTAAGTTATTAGCACCCACTTTTTTGTGTAATAAAATACCATTTGCAAAATTAAATCTTCCTAATTGCAAATTTTCATTATAGAATTCGTTAAACATGCTAATTAATCTAATTTAAAACATCCTAAAATGTTTTATAGAAGAAAACTGGGAACCAATTCGGACCCAGGGATTTATCAGATAGCATGTCATTAATAGCTTTCTGAATTTCCTCTTCAGTAAAAGGATTATCTAACTCAGAAAAATCAACATTTGAATCAGACGGATAAAGTCATTCCATCTAGAATTAATTCTATGTTTGTTTTGATTACCAAAAATATCTTTATAATTGTGGCGACATGATGTTTTCAACCATTCACATCCACACACATCGGACTTGAATTGCTCA
This sequence comes from Allium cepa, assembly GCA_030765085.1. NCBI lineage: Eukaryota > Viridiplantae > Streptophyta > Magnoliopsida > Asparagales > Amaryllidaceae > Allium > Allium cepa. The sequence goes on from CM060932.1 coordinate 117,020,825, forward strand.
AATATCAGATTGTTAATTTAAATTGGCAAAGCTCAGCATATACAGTAAATAAATCAATCACCGAATCACAGACACAGAGTAATATAATAATAATGTAGTGGAATAGATAAATAGTAGTTCATGAAGCAACTATATAAACATCAGAGTTAGAAATAAAATACAGAAGAATATCTCAAATACACTGAAGTCACGAATACAAACAGATGACATCTCTGAACAAATCAATTGGAAATCTGAAAGCTGAATCGTTAGTTGGATCTCCAAGCGAAGCTCCAAACTCCAAAGGTGAGTCCCAATGCTGAATTACTCAGTCTGACACGAGCGTAAAGAAAATATAAAACACTCGAGTCAGGATTAACATTCTTATATCAATAAATCCAACTCAAGTGAAATATCAATTGAAATACAAATAACTCAGTGGATGTTTGGGATAACCATCCTCTAAGGATCTATGGAACTATCTACAATGTAGAAATATACACTATAACACCGTGGTCATTTCAAATTAATTCATACTCCAAAACCAAAATATCATTTCATTTCAAATATATCTATTTCCCAAAAATGTGTGTATGTGTATTAAATAACTTATAAAGTAAAGTATTTGTAAATTCCTCAAACTTCACAAATCGCTTCAAAATCAACTCGACTTCCAATTCAAATCTAATTCAATCTCAATTTATCAGTTTCCATTCGATTCAGTTTCCGACTAAACAAATTCAAATTTTATCGATTTCAAATACAGATTTGAACCACAAATAAACCATTTAAATTTCATGTAATTCAAAGTCAATATATTTCGAAGCCTTAAATATTCAACATTTCAAAGACTAAATTTAATAATTGCATTTATCTCCCAATTTGACTTCACAATTATTTAGTTTTGAAATATTCACTTAATAAATTCAATAGTATTTATATGACCTTAAATTACATTTTCTATATATTACCATCGATTTCCTTAGACGTGAAATATCCATTAAATTACTTAAATCAAAATCAAGTTATAAGATCATATTTAAAGTTTCAAATGCAATAGCTTCACATCAATTTAACTGAGTAAATTTTTAAAAAAAATGCAATTTTGATCAATTCAACTCTATCTTTCTTAATTTATACAAATCATTGAAAATCTATTTAAAAATATAATACTTAACCTATTATATGAATTAAGTCAAACTTTATGAAATTTAAGTTTATTTTTGAGTCTACTTATATTTAAACATACTTATATAAAATATTTCATATTAATAAACCATATATATTACCTTCCAAAACCAAAGAAATCATTTTCAAAATATTTATATATGGACCAACGATGCCTGTATAATTCTCTATCCTATGGTCAAGTAATACGGATATTTATCATTTCAATCCGCAGTTTAATATATATGGGTATATACCATATTAACCCGCAATCCCAAATTCAATTCAAATTAAAATCGTTTGGGTCAATCATTTCAACCCATAATGATTTTCTCCTATTCTAAAGACCGTTCCGGTATGTAACATTTTAACCCATAGTGAATCATATACTAACAGGAAACTTGCAGAGTGATGACATGTACTATAATAATAATAACATGCATATATCATAAATAACAACATAAAATAAACAAAAGGATATGGTGTCATATCCAACAGGTGGACAGTTACATAATAATAGCATATATACCACAATTTAAAATAACTAACAGCAGCATATTTCAATTGTCGTTCAATTGAAATCAAATTTAACAAATATAAGAACATTAATCGTGAGTGATTACTCACCTTTGTAGGCTAGAGATGAAGGAGAATGAGATGAGTTATGAATCCGAACACGAACATCGAAACAAAGCAAAATGGACACGATTCGACGGAGAAAACAGGCACGACGGACAAAGCTAATAACCGGATGGATAAAACGAATCAGAACTGGATTGATAAGGATAGATGGTATAAATAAACTTATGTGTATAACTAATCAACTTATATCTATACAAAAAATACAAAAATTAAATATGTAGACCCACATAAATATCCAGGATCAAAATCACGTATGCCGACAACTCCCTAAACTCATAAATATAACCTACTTTGTATAAAATAAAATATACTGACACACAACCACCTATGTATGTATGCAGACATGACAGGTTGAAATCGTAGCCATATATATCTAAACTGGTATGCAGCTAACATGTTCCAAAATCTTATTTAAGTGAACTTCAAGTTTATAACTAACATAATTTTAATACCTATGAAAACAATAGAGTACACAACTGGGTAAACAACTCATATTGCAAACTTATTATTCAACTACGATCCACATACATTAACAGGCATATATGACCCAAACTAGATTATACTTATATAACATAATTACATAATATATATACATTTTGCTAACTATAAAAGATTACAAATATAACAACTACAAAAATTATATACTATAACCAATCATATTATAAAATATACTACCTTTCTTCACAAAACCCAAAGAGAGGAAGAAGGCCAAGTAGGTGGCGGTGGGGAGGGCTTGAGGTTGGATCAAGCAGTGGAAAGGTAGGGTCGGGTTTCAAGGCGTGGCGAGGTGGCAGTTTCAGTTTGAAGCGGTGGCGAGTAAGAAGAGGAGAGGTGAGTAAGCGGGCTGTGCACGAAAGTTGGACAAAGCAGAGGTGGTTGCGGATTGCACGGCTTCAATGCGTGGCTTGTGTGCAGGCGGATTGGTGACGTGGGAGAGGGTTTTTCGTGGCCGAGCATGCAGAGGAACAGTCGTGGATGGGGTCGGATCTAGAATGGAAGCACGGTGGTGGAAGAGAAAGAAAAGAAGAAAACAGAGGAGGAACGAAAGCTTCACAGCCTAAGAGGAATGTTGAGAAGAGGTGAGGGATGCCGTCACTTTTCTCTTATGAACTAATTTGCTTTAAAAGGAACAGTAGTGAATAAATATATTTTAGTGAATAGGAGAAATAGAAGAGGAAACAGCTATCAACAATAAAATAAAATATAAACGTACACTATGACATACATTTCCTCAAGTGACATGTGCAGAACAAATGATAAAAGGGAGACTTTGCATAAGGAATGAAACAAAATGGAAGATTCCACAAATGCAATTACTAAAGCAATTTGAACAGTCATATGTAGAAAAAGAAATAGCAACGGCCAAATCCGTTGATTCGCTGAAGATTATTAAAGCAACAAATTGATTGGACAACACTTTCAAATTTTGAAATGTAGAGGAAGCTAAAAGTCACAAATTTCGGTACGGTACGGTACGACGCACGGTTTTTTTTCCGTTGTGTACCAGACCTCAAATTACAGAAACAAATATACCCTGAGATCAGCACAACGAGACGATCAAAACAGTATATAGATATCAGTGATAGGATCATCCGATCAAAAGTCGATATTTGGTACCCAAAAATGCTGTTATTTGGTCAGAATAAGATAAAAGGATCAATAGAAGTCCAAATTTGAAAAAACAAAAGATGATGTCTCACTCGGAAGATGATTTTGAAATTTACTGTATAAAAATATTCAGGTTTTGGAAAACATTTATCATCATCAATTATTAACTGACTTGAATTTGAATAAAATTATACAATAAAATCTGCTTTCATATTTTCTGATGAAAATTTACCAATTGCTATGTTTAAATAGACGTATTCCAAATAAATTTTTATTTTCAAATTCAAATGTTTAAAATTTCACAAAATATCCGTTAAATATATTATTAAAACAAAAAAATATTAAAAATTTACGGGTCGTTACATCCTCCCCCACTCAAAACTTTTCGTCCCCGAAAAGGAAGGAGGTAAGAGAATAGAAAAAACCAAAAAAATAGATCGAAAGACAAGGATAAACAACTAGTTTAAATCTATATAAATTATACTTGAAATATTCATTTGAAACTTCATTTGCAATTCAATTATCTTTAATACTGTAATGTTTTTCAAAACCCATTTGTAAAATTTCTTGCTTCCTTTATAAATACCATTTATATGTTTAAATAACACCTTTTTAAATATATGAAACTATTTGAAAATAATTATTTACATCCTTACTTATATTTATAAAGAAGCTATTGAAAGCATTAAATCCATACTTCTTAATTTATTAATTTATCTCAAGATACTTTTCAGACATTATTGATAAATCAATAATTGTTTACTTTAAATATGTTTTGTTTAATTAACAACTCCTAAAATATTTATAACACTAAGATTTTCTATTAAACCATGTAGTATATAAATAAAAAATATATAAAAGGATATAGTCAACAAGGAAAAGAAGGTAGATTCGGAAAGCAGAATATATGTGAATAAATAAAGCGGAGCAGATAAGGTAGATTCAAAAGAATAGTATCGGGCATGAATAGTTAATTCAAACCATAAGAATTTCAATTTCAAATATTAATACAAAATTTCTTTGATGGAAATACTTTTATAATAAAATACCTTTATAATAAAATACTTTTATATCGAAACAATTTCCTTTCGAAAATACTTTTATAACTCGATGTTTCAACAAGTTTATCCTTGTTCTTGTAGACTCTGGCCATGCGCTGATCAGGCGCAAAGCTAGAATTCATTAAGTACTTAGTGGACCTGTTTCAGCACCCAGTGAAAATACTTGAAAAACCTTCAAAACCTATATGAAAAGTACAATCCAATCCAAACAAATCAACTGAATCATGGATCGCAGATACACAATGGTTATGCCTGGATCCCCCAGGAAACATCCGTACCTTTAAGCAATCACTGCCTTGCGAATGTAACGTTTTCGATTTTTCGTTGCCGAAAAACCGAATAGTTATGGGTTTAAGAAGAAGAAAAAGATAGAAGAAGAGATAAGAAGATAGAGAAAATGGAGAATAGAAAATAGAAAAGAGAACAGAAAACAACAGAACAACATCAAAATCTCACAATTCGCAGCGGAACAACATATAATAATAAATGAATAATCTTTTAACAAAGAACTATATCAGTTATTACATTACATCACATTTCATTACATCATATCATCAGAGTGTACAACAACAACAACAAACAGTGCAGCGGAAAAAGAAATACTATATAAACTAGTAATACGCCATGCCATCCAGCTTGCCTCCAGCAACTCCAGAATATCCAAAATATCCTGATAAACCTTAACTCTTGACTGCCCGTGTGGAAATTGGTGGGCACCCAGAGTTTAGGAAGGAAAACAATAAACTCCGAGTCAGTCATGTGACTGGTGTGAGAACTCAAAACAGTTTTTTTATCTTTAAAATCAAATAGAGGAATATTTTTAAAGTCAATTCGCAATGCTTTTAAAAATGAGACTACCATAAGGCCTCCCGCACACACACACAATGCAAACGCAGAATCGGAGGAGATTTCTCCTTATGATAGTCAAAGATGCTTGATACGCATTAAAAGAACATTTGATATTATTATTAGTGCATAGTGTAGGAAAAATTCATTTCGAAAGTAGAATATAAATCTTAGCCAGCATAGACATTCCGAACTATGCCTACTATAGCTACCATCCAAACAGTGGGGCGCCACCATAAGTGAATGATAGGTTCTACAACTAATACCGTACAAGTTCGTATTGTTTCTTTGGATTTCCAACGAATGATCAGGCCAAGGAACTTCCCATTGCCACATGAGAATGCCTCTGGATGGACATCCCCGAGAACCAAACCAGATCTCTACCAACACAAGGCCGGGTTACCCCTAACTGAGTAACAACTGACCGAATATGCCATCCCCCGGTCCTTTGGGACCTTTTAACCGAGCGCTCGTAATCAATTCACACAATCATAACAAAGTGTTTTCAACATGAGTAAGTATCTGGGCTCCATACCATGATACCACCCTTTTCCAGAAGGAAATGCACACATCCTAAAGGGCGCTACCCCTCATAACCTTGCTGCTTCTTTCCTGTTTTGACCATTCAGGGGTGTGAGGCTCGACGAAGTCACGTCCACAAAAACATACTTTATACAAAAGCCATGCTTTGGGTCAACAAATGATCATAGAAATGATCACCAAGATAGACGATCAAATAAACGATCCTATCACAAATAATCAACACAATGATCATTTCACAGCAACACTCAGCATGTCACATTACCAAAATGGGAATATATCGCTGATAACATTCAACTACATAACCTCTGAGCTCGTACGTCTCAGAGAAGGGTGTTAAGCTAAAAGAATAAATTCTCTGCCACCAACAGAAATATATTTGAAAGAAATCGGCTTTATATCTCAACTTGTAATGTCAGGCATACTATCCATACAAGTCTGTTCCGGGCTCGAACAAAACCGAAGGCACTTACAAAGAAGTCCTTGCAATCCGGATATTCACAATCCTGATCGGATTTCCCATCACTTAGGGAGTCTCTATACCGTTGCAACTCAGTGCAGAGACAATCGACAGGTCATCCTATCGCTCTCGCAAATACCGGGTCTTCAACACCGATCTTCAAATGCAATTCATAACGACGTATCACATATTCGGAATGGGTTATACGACCCCATGGTCCTTTCCTGGTTAACCCGAATAGTGAGCGCTTATTCAAAAATAAGTGTGGCATTCAAATTCAAACAAATCATATCAATTACCCATTCAAAGGGAAATATTGATTGTCGGTTATTGAACTATCAATTGATATGCACACATCACCAGATTCCAAATAATTTTCCAAATAATTTATTTTTCCAAAAATATCTTTACAAGATATATTATTTTCAATACTTCAAAAATAAATCAATATTTATTTTTAAACCAATTCCACTTTCTTTTACAAATTCCTTAGTGAATTTATAATCCAAAATATCTATGGATATTCGATTTCAATTATTCATTTCAATTTATCTTCAAAAAGATAAATTCTCTAATATTCACCTTATATTGGAAAACATTTCCATACTTATTTAATAAGTAATTCACAAATCTTTTATTTTCAACACTTGGAAAATATTCAATATACTTAAATCGAGATTAAGTATATATATTTCATTCTTTAAGGAAATCATTCTCTTAAACATATTTATTTGGGCCAAAACGAATGTTGCGTAAAACATCGTTACAACGTCCCAAAATCACTAGTATAGGGATTCGAAATTAAAATAGATATATAAATCCCAATACTATACAAAACATTTCCTTTCGGAAATCATTTACTATAACAACAGTGTTATAGTCCACCATTTCCTTTTATTTCTCGAAAACGTCTATTTCAACAATGAATGTTGAAATCTATGGTTTCGAATCTCAACACAATTTAAAACATCGTTAGATCGTTTTAATTCAATTTAAAACATCACATTCAAAACAATTTCTTTAACATATTATTCACTATTCAAAACGTGAATATACTTTGTTAACAAATTTCATCCTTTTATTCATTTCATTTCAAAGGATTATTCACAGTCGAAAATGTGAATATAACTCCATAAATAAGGTATAACAATTTTCTTATCAAAATAAGTCGTTTGCGGATTTATAAAACAACGTTTATAAGTTCTATTACTATTTATTTTATAACAACTTCCTTTTATAAATTCCGTTATTAACCTATTCAATTTATAACTCAATTATAAAACAAAGGTTCATATTATAAGTCAAATACTTATAAAACGATTATTTTACAAAATCGTTCTTTTAAACTTCATAATTATAAATCTTATAACTTATAAGATTCAATTATTTATCCAATATATTCTTTAATAATTTCACAAAATTTATAAATCTTACTATTTATAAATTTCATTTTTAACTTCACCATTTATAATTTTATAAATTCCATTCATTTACAAAATTCAATTTCACTTCATTCAAACACTTATAAAAACTTGTTTTATAATGTCAATATTTCAATTTATAAATATCCATTTATAAATCTCTTAATATAAATCAATTTATATTATTCTTTAAAACGTCTTTAAACTCCTTAAAAAAACTTCATCATTTTGATTTATAAAATAATTAAATTTTATAAATCCTATATTTAAACTTTTCACAATAAATTCTAAAATCCCGATTAAACTATTTTATAAAATCATTAGCATCATATTCTCAAAAATCAGTTTTTTTTACTATATTTCTCAAAAATCATAATTTTTATCACATTAAAATTATAACGTTTATTTATTTAAAATGGATCAATTTCCAAACATATAGTATATTTTCAAAAATCACTTTAAAAATCATTTTAAAGTTCCAAAATTTGGTCCAATGATGCTACACACCAAATAGTCAATCACGACTACAACGACATCATATATCGATATGATAGTCAATGAATATCAAAATATCCATAATCAAATAAATACTGTTGAGGAATCCAGTTGGATCCCCCCAACCTGTTTCCTGCATCCACAAACATTAACACAATACCAATTTCGCTCCAGTACGAAATCATCGCGGTATATGGGATTTAAAATATTATCCGCTTAATAGACGGCGCAATAGGGTCTCATCCGCTAAACAAATGCGGGAAATCAATAACTCCAATATATACATATGCCAATATATATATATTGCTATTATATATAATACCAATTTCACTGTTTATGAAATATTCGCGGTATATGTTTTTAATAAATAACATCCGCTTACTAACGGCGCATAATGTCTATTTTAACAATCAATAGATAACAATCATCATTCAAACATGCATTCAAATATTTTAAATCTAACTATTTAAAATAAAATCGAAACTGATTCGATTAAGTGAGAAGTTCTCACCTTGATTTCAATTTCGTTTTAGCGATTTATTTCGAATAAAATTAAACGGACGTTTAATTTCACCCAAAATTCTCACTAACTCCAAACGACTCCAATCCAATTTCATCGCGTAGTGCTCGTCCATACGATTCCAACGCAACTGGTTTCGCGCGTTTTCGACCTCGTATGAAAAAGTTATGAATATGTGAACATTACACAAATTTATATTCATAATTTACAACTTTTATTTAAAATTTTTAACATACACAAACATGGACCGTTGGATCAAACTGAATGCATCAGGGCCGTACCCTCCTTCCATCTCCCTCACGTTCACTCCCTTCAGGAATTACACGCACAACATAACCCATATAGCATGAACTAGGGTTTCAATTTGCACCATCAACACTCGACAATACTTCATCATACCCTCACCATCTTGAAGCCCTCCACCACCACAACACTCGGCCCAAAAACCAAGGAACTCGGCTGCCTGTAGCTCGAGAATGACGAGCTCGAACGCACGACAGTCGCACCCCCCTAGACGCCACCACGTCGCTCCATATTTGATCATGACCGTTGAACTTCAAGCTCTCGTCGTGCTCTACCACTTCCTAGTTGGAAGTTTTCTCTAATTGTTAGTGGATTGGAAGAAATCGAGGGGGAAAGGAAAGTGAATTTCGGCCGTTCATAGATGTGGGTGGCGGCTCTGAACAAATTAGGGTTAGGTTTATAAATTTTTTTATTTGAGAATTTTGGGCTATTTATAAGAAATTTTCGAACACTATTCATCCCGGAAATTCCGAACTCCGATTTACGCGCCAAAACTGACGTTCCTAGGGTTTATCCCGCGTTCTGGACACAATGGAACAGGTTTCGGAAGCTAATTCGGACATCTGTGCGAGTTATGGCAATAAACGTTCAATTTAAATTAAACCGATTTAAATCGATTTCTAGGCGTTTTAATTCGTATCGGACAAACGGTAAATCCAATTGACACGAAATTTGAAACCTTACAATAATATCACATTACAGATCCGATGAAACTGGTTTCGTCGAAATCCGAGACTTTTTGAAAAATGGCTATTTTAACTCGCCAAATTAAAATTAAAAATAATTCGATGCGTTTCGAGCTGCTACGATCAAACGGTAACTCCGATTGACACGAAAATTGAAATCCGGTAATAACTAACTATTACGGATCCAATGGAACTGGTTTCGTTCAACTCTGAGACTGTTCAAAAATTGACTATTTTCACTAGTCGATTTAATATTAAAATATTCAATTTTCAATTAACTTTAAATTCGATTTAAAAGTTCTAAAATATCGTTCTAACTCCAATATGATAAAATAAAATTTTACAAATCATTTTGAATCATATTTAACCCAATTTTCAATTATTTCTATAATTTAACATATTAAATTATCGATTTAATTATCCAATTAAATCCAATAATTCAAAATAAAATTTATTCGACTTATAAATTCACTTCTTAATATTTAAAATTAATTAAATATTCAAATTTTTAATTACTAAAAATTCTGGGTCGTTACAGCGAATGTCGCTATGATAACCAAAACCCGTAGACCGTAGGATACATAATGGTTACGCCTGGATCCCTTAAAAACATCCGTACCCTTGAAGCAACCTCTGCCTTGCGGATTACGCCACGACAACCAACCGGTAGACTGCGGATACACAATGGTTACGCCTGGATCCTCCAGGAAACATATTTACCCTTTAAGCAATCTCACCTTGCAGATTACGCTACCACAACGAAATGATCATGGATAACGCCATGGAAGGACACTCGAGTATCACATCCGAAAAACCAAAATCAGAGAGAATAATATCGATAGGATGAATCCACAATGTGGCCATAAAGCGAATATCAAGCAGAAGGCACTTTCCATACCTTTACTTCGAAAAATATGTATCATATGGTACCTTTTCAAATCAATTTCTAATACAATACTTATATAAATTCCATATATACAAGATCTCATTTTCAAATCGAATACTTTCCAAAATCAATAGTATATCAAATCATACTTATATAGACTTTGATTATATAAGATTTCGCGTTTCAAATTGAGTACCTTACCAAATCAATAGTTTTCAAATCAACTTCATACTTATACAAATCAATTTTATATAAGTTCGATAACTTCCAAATCAAGTATTTAGAAAAACAAGATTCTCAATTTCAATTCGTTTCAATATCTGTTCAGTTTCAAAATCATATACTATTTCACCAAATAATTTCTTCCAAATTTAATATCTTCAGTTTCAAAGTTTCCAAAATAATAGGTTTAGAAAATAATCCAAGTTTCCATATCAACATATAATCTAGGTCAAACAAATTCATTTCCAAAATCATCATATAAATACTCGATTTTAAATTCCAATCTATTTTCGAAACCAAATATTTTTCTCAAAATCAATTATATCCAAAATGATTACCAAGTTTATAACCATCCCTTTAAAACCTTTAAACTATTTATTTATATTTGAAAGCTCCAATTTACCTTTTTGAAAATTATTATTCTATATATATACAAATATAGTTTTATAAAAGATGTTAGTGAGTTAAAAATTTAAAACTAAATTTTATTCAAAACATTTCAAAACTAATTTCATATTAGTATAATTCAAAATAGTCCTATCCATTTACTTAACCAAACAGTTTCAAACTTATTTATATCATATTACTTCATACTAAACACACAAAACCAAACTTATATACTTTATCAAATAATTTATACTTTTCGAAACTACTTAGTTTTGAAAAATTAAACCTCGATTTGAAAGTGTTCAAACATTCAAAATAGTATGAGAAATCAATTTTCAAATCTAAGAGTTGGAAATTAGCAACTAATTAGTAAATCAAATTTATAGATAAGGTTATACCAAATCAGATTCGAAACTCGAGGACTGAACACCGGGCTTACTTCAAATCATTTCAAATATATATACATATATCTTTCGAAAATATCAAATCATACTTCGGAATTCGAAATCAAAATTGGTTTCACAAAATCGCTCGCATAGCGAAGCTACTAAAGTGGCCCCTCCCCCACTTTCAAACTCGACAATCAATATCGATGATGCGTGCACTCATCACCGAAATTATTTTCCAGCGACACAAGTGAGTTCTGGACTTCTACTTTCTTGAAAACTTCTTTGAAATTTCTTCGAAATCATAGGAATTCATTTAAAACATTTCTTATTCGGAAAATACTTTTAAATCGTATTATTATTTATTTTTCAAAATCTTAAAACCAATTTCAAAACACCGGAGTTCAATTCCTCGAAATTCAAATTCAAAATCCTTTAGTTATATTTTTATATAAATCAAATTTATTATAAAATTTTCAATAATTTCAAATCCTTTCGAAACATCAGATTCTCGCTTTAAAAGGTATATAATCCTCATCGAAAACATTTTATCTTTTATACATATAATATAATCATACTTATGAAAATAATAATTTTTGTATATAAAACAATTTCTAAAATACAAACAAACCCGATTTTTCAAAGATGATTCAAGAATGAATTCCAAAACAAAGATAGAGTTTCAAATTAGAGGAACTCTAATCAAATAGAATTCTGATTCGAAGATAGACTCGATCGAAGATGATATAATTAAATTTCAAAATAGGAGATGGATATACTTACATAAATCGAGGGCGACCTTAACCGGTCAACCGTGATTTCAAAATAAGATTGGTGTGGAAATCTAAGGAAAACCGACATTCGATCGCTAGGGATAGAATTCGGCATAATAAGAGATAGCAGCATCTAAACCGAGGGTTATATAAATCTCTGGTGAATCAATGCCAATTGTAAAGGAGTTTCACCCCTTTACAAATCAGTCAAAGATTGGCGAGATCGCCTATTCTTATAGAAATCATTCGAAGTGGAGTTATGGGATACTCCAGAATCAAGAAACACGAATAGGGAGAGAAGATAATGGATTTTGGAACCGTAGGGAATGTTCCAAAGTCCGAAGGAAAACCAAATCAAGGAGGAAGAAATTCAAGCTCGAATGAAAGTGATTCCAAAAGTAAATTTACTATATATGCTAAGTTTGCCTAGAGCCAAAGCTCTGATACCAACTGTAACGACTTGATATTTTCAACCATTCACATCCACATACGTCGTACTTGAATTGCTCAAAATATTATATTGTTAATTTAAATTTGGCAAAGCTCAACATATACAGTAAATAAATCAATCATAGAATCACAGACACAAAGTAATATAATAATAATGCAGCGGAATAGATAAATAGTAGTTCATGAAGCTACTATATAAACACTAGAGTTAGAAATAAAATATAGCGAAATATCTCAAATGCACTGAAGTCTCGAATACAAATAGATGACATTTTTGAACAAATCAACTGGAAAGATGAAAGCTGAATCGATAATTAGATCTCCAAGCGAAGCTCCAAACTTCAAAGGTAAGTCTCAATGCTGAGTTACTCAGTCTGACCCGAGCGTAAAGAAAATACAAAACACTCGAGTTAGGATAAACATTCTTATAATAGTAAATCCAACTCAAGTGAAATATCAATTGAAATACAAGTAACTCGAAGGATGTTTGGGATAATCATCCTCTAAGGATCCATGGAACTATGTACAATGTAGAAATATACACTATAACACCGTGGTCATTTCAAATTAATTCATACTCCAAAACCAAAATATCATTTCATTTCAAATATGTCTATTTCCTAAAATAGTGTATGTATATATATTAAATAATTTGTAACGTAATTTGTAAATTCCTCAAACTTCATAAATCGTTTCAAAATTGACTCGACTTCCCATACAAATATGATTCCATATCAATTTATCAGTTTTCATTTGATTCAGATTCCGACTAAACAAATTCAAATTTTATCGATTTTAAATACAGATTTGAACCACAAATAAACCATTTAAATTTCAATGCAATTCAAAGTCAATATATTTCGAAGCTTTAAATATTCCACATTTCAAAGACTAAATTTGATAATTGCATTTATCTTCCAATTTGACTTCGCTATTATTTAGTTTTGAAATATTCACTTAATAAATTCAATATTATTTATATGACCTTAAATTACATTTTCTATATATTACCTTCGATTTCCTTAGACGCGAAATATCCATTAAATTACTTAAATCAAAATCAAGTTATAAGATCATATTTAAAGTTTCAAATTCAATAGCTTCAAATCGATTTAATTGAGCAAATTTCTTAAAAAAAATGCAATTTCAATCAATTGAAGTTTAACTTCCTTAATTTATACAAATCATTGAAAGTCTATTTAAAAATATAATACTTAACATATATATTAATTAAGTCGAACTTTATTAAATTTAAGTTTATTTTTGAGTCTACTTTATATTTAAACATATTTATATAAAATATTTCAATATTAAATAAACCGTATATATTCCCTTTCAAAACCATAGAAATCATTTTCAAAATATTTATATATAGACCAAAGGCGCCTATGTAATTCTCTATCCTATAGTCAAGTAATACAAATATTTATTATTTCAATCCACAATTTGATATATACGGGTATATATCATTTCAACCCGCTATTCCAAATTCAATGCAAATGAAAATCGCTTGGGTCTATCATTTCAACCCACAACGATTTTCTCCTATTCTAAAGTCCGTTCCGATATGTATCATTTCAACCCATAGTGAATACTACACTAACAGGGAACTTGTAGAGTGATGACAGGTACGATAATAATAAGAACAGGCATATATCATAAATAACAATATAATATAAACAACAGGATATGGTGTCATATCCCATAGGTGAACAATTACATAATAATAGCATATATACCACAATTTAAAATAACTAATAGCAGCATATTCCAATTGTCGTTTAATTGAAATCAAATTTAATAAACATAAGAACGTTAATCATGAGTGATTGCTCACCTTTTGAGCCTAGAGACGAACGAGAATGAGATGAGTTACGAATCCGAACATGAACTTCAAAACAAAGCAAAGTGGACACGATTCGGCGGAGAAAATAGGCCTGACGGACAAAGTTGATAACAGGATCGATAAAACGAATCAGAACCGGATTGATAAGGATAGATGGTATAAATAAACTTACGTGTATAACTAATCAACTTATATCTATATGAAAAATACATAAATTAAATATGTAGACCTACATAAGTATCCAAGATCAAAATCACATATGCCGACAACTCCCCAAACTCCTAAATATAACTTGCTTTGTATAAATAAAATATACTGACACACAACCACCTACGTATGTATGCAGACATGACATGTTGAAACAGTAGCCATATATATCTAAACTGGTATGCAACTAACCTATTCCAAAATCTTAATTAAGTGAACTTCAAGTTTATAACTAACATAGTTATACCTATGAAAACTTATTATTCAACTACAGTCCACGTACATTAAAAGACATGTATGACCCAAACTAGATTATACTTATATAACACAATTACATAATATATATACATTTTGCTAACTATAAAAGATTACAAATATAACTACTACAAGAATTATATACAATAACCAATCATATTATAAAATATACTACCTTACTTCACAAAACCCAAAGAGAGGAAGAAGGTCGAGTAGGTGGCGGTGGGGAGGGCTTAAGGCTGGATCATACAGTGGAAGGTGGGGTCAGGTTTCAAGGCGTGGTGAGGTGGCAGTTTCGGTTTGAGGCGATGACGTGTGAGAATAGGAGAGGTGAGTAAGCGGGCTGTGCACAAAAGTTAGGCAAAGCAGAGGTGGTTGCGGGTTGCACGACTTCAAGGCGCGGCTTGTGTGCAGGCGGGTTGGTGACGTGGGAGAGGGTTTTTCGTAGCCGGGCATGTGGAGAAACAGTCGTGGATGGGGTGGAATCTCGAATGGAAGCGCGGTGCAAAAGGAGGAGGAACGAAAGCTTCACGGTCTGGGAGGAATGTTAAGAAGAGGTGAGGGATGCTGTCACTTTTCTCTTATGAACTAATTTGCTTTAAAAGGAACAGTAGTGAATAAATATATTTTAGAGAATAGGAGAAATAGAAGAGGAAAACAGTTGTCAACAATAAAAGAAAATATAAACGTATACTATGACATACATTTCCTCAAGTGAAACGTGCAGAACAAATGATAAAAGGGAGAACTTTGCGTAAGGAAAGAAACGAAACGGAAGATTCCACAAATGCAAATATTAAAGCAATTCGAACATTCAGATGAGATAAATAAATGGAAACGGACAAACTTTTGATTCGCTGAAGATTATTAAAGCAATAAATTTATTGGATAGCACTTTCAAATTTTGAAACGTAGAGGAAGCTAAAAGTCACAAATTCGGTACGATACGGTGCACAGTTTTTTTTCCCGTTGCGTACCGGACCTCAAAGTACAGAAATAAATACACCGCTGAGATTAGCACGACGAGATGTTCAAAACGGTATATAGACATCAGTGATAGGATCATCCAATCAAAAGTCGATATTTGGTACCAGAAAATGCTGCTATTTGGTCAGAAATAAGATAAACTGAGCAATAGAAGTCCAAATTTGGAAAAACGAAAGATGATGCCTCACTCAGAAGATAATTTAGAAATTTTCTGTATAAAAATATTCAGGCTTTGGAAAACATTTATTATCATCAATTATTAACTGACTTGAATTTGAATAAAATTACACAATAAAATTTGCTTTCATTTTTTCTGATGAAAAATTACCAATTGCTATGTTTAAATAGACGTATTCCAAATAAATTTTTATTTTCAAATTAAAATGGTTAGAATTTCACAAAATATCAGTTAAATATATTATTTAAACAAATAAAAATTATTAATAATTTACGGGTCGTTACAATAATAGTATGTAAAAGCCTTATTAAGGTCTCTTTGGTCAACTAATTCTTCATTATTTACAATAATAGAATTAATCTTATTACCGTGTTTTCTACCATTAGCCATATTGTGAAAAAATTTGGTATTACTGTCACCTTCATTAATCCACTGGATTTGGGATCCCTATTTCCACATAAACTCCTCCTTTTCTAAAATAGAATTAAGTTCTTCTTTTAGATTAGCGAGAACATTACGCTCACCTAAATTTAGTTGCCTAGTTTCTTTTATCTTGTTTATTTTAAGCATCTTAGAAAGAATATTATCTTTTTCAATTTTTATATTACCAAAAACATTTTTACTCCAATTTTTAAGAAAATTCCTAAGATCCCTAAGTTTTAAAACAAAATTTTTAGCTGAATTATCTTTATTTCTAATATTATAATAACACATAGAAATCCACTTATTTTTAATTAAATTTGAAAAATTGGATTCTAATAGCCACGTTTTTTCAAATTTGAAAGATTTGTTAATAACCATATATTATTCACAAGTGAGAATAATAGGACAATGATCAGAATAAGTGTAAGGAAAACCATAAACTCTACAAACAGGATAATTATCTTCATTTCATCACTAACAAAAGATCCATCAAGAAGAGCCATGGATGGGGACTCTCTACTATTACTCCAAGTAAAATCTCTATTAGAAAGAGGGACTTCAATCAAATTAGAATTAATAATAAATTGGTCAAATTCCTCCATATCATAGAAATCACCCTCCCGTGGAGAACGCTTTCCTATAAAAGGCGTAATGTTGAAATCACCCCCCCAAAATCCAGGAACCCAAAGTTAAAGATCTAAACTCTAGAGATTTGTTCCATAAAATCCGACGGCCCATTTTTTAGTTAGGACCATAAACATTAGAAATATCTAAAAAGAATTATCACTAAAATATGTGTATAATATTTATAAATATATTAAACGATATACAATATCGATAAGCATTTAAATTGGATTTAAATGCAATAAATATTTTTTGGGTTTGATGTGGGTTTGAAGCCCATATGGGGCTTAAGATATTTGACCATCATTAGATCATGGTATGGTCGGCTATATGATGGTCTTAAGGGCCAGTATTTGATGTGTTAAAAGATAGAAAATGAGTAGAAGAAAAACTAAGATCTAGATCCTACATTTTCTTTTCCAGTCTCTCCGCTATATAAAGATCATAACCCTCGTTTTAAAATTGTTTTGGAACCCCCATTGATCTGTTGGTCGAAAATTATATCCCTCCTCCAAAATTTCAAGCTTAAATCAAATAAAATCAAAGCTATATGATAGTCGGTATTCAACTATTCGAAGCTAGCATCTTCTGGATTGCGATAAGACTCTAGGATTTTATTTCAACATCTCATCGTACAAACCCTAGGCTTTGGTGAAAGCTACATAACTTATTTACTGATTTATTTGATGTTATTATCTATTATTGCATTATATTGTATGTTGTTAGATTGTATTACGAATCTAGTTTATCGATGTTCTATCACATATTAGATGGTTGAATATATTATTACATCTATATATATGTTAATTGACATACTCATGGCTTAAAAAAATTTAATTAAATAATATTATATATGACTTGATTAATTAATAAATTATGTCTTAATGGTTAAAATCATATAAAAAACATTTTCAAATTTATAAAAATTTTGTTTTGCTTAATAATAATTCTGTAGCTAAGAATACTCAATTTTAATATATTTATTTTTTAATATAACTATTTATTTAACTAGAAATTGATTATGTATATATATATAAAGTACATGTTTGTATAAAATATAATTTGATACTAAATATAAAATTTTACATAATAATATTACATAGTTTACATATTTTTGAAATGATTTTCTAGTGATTTTAATAATCAGTTTAAATCAGTTTTTAACTATTTTAATTGTTTAGTTAAAATTATCTTATAAATCCAAAAAAAATATTTTTTTTTATGTCGTGAGCTAATGGCAGTTTGTATTAATAAAAAAATTATAATATATATACATATACAAATTTTTGTATATGCACATGCAGTTGTATATTTATTAGTGTTTATAATTCTATAAAAAAATTATTAATTTTGTTTTCAGGTTTACAATGATAATTCTAATATAAAAAATCTAATTTAATTTTATTAATCATTAAGTGATTTTGTTATTTAATATAAATGAACATTTGTACAAATAGATTTTATTTTATGTAAATACTATAATTGTTATTTCCATAAATTTGTATATATATAAAATTAGATTTTACATATGTATAATTATATACATAAATAACATTTGATGTGTGCGCATACATAAAGATATATATATATATATATATATATATATTCATTTAGACGTCGCATAGAATACTAGAGGGGATAATGTCCATTGTAGTGTAAATCCTAGCACCTATATACGGGCATGTCAAATCATGCACATTTTATTATGATGCACGTGTATGCACATACGTATATGTAGACGATACACATATTCAAACATAATACAACATAATATAAAGTAAAACTTAATTAATAAAATAAAATAATGATTTTATTTAAAATAAATTTAGAAAAGTTTAAATGAATTACACTTTATAGGCCCAATAAAGATACAAAATGGTAAAAAAAATTGAAATTCACCCATTTCTTCCAACTGCAGGCTAGCCCAGTTTCAACATCGGTACCAGAACTCAATAGCCTATGTGATCTAAATTAGTCATATTGGACTAACTAATTAAGCTTTGTAATGTGTCTAAGAAAGATAGTGACTGAGCTAGATTGTTGGGTAATCAAGTATCATGTACTACTTGGCTATCGACTTGGCCCAAACAGTTATGTAAGCCCAAACGTAGCCCCCAATAGAAAAGGCCCAATTTGAATTAAGCCTTCGGCTAATTTCAAAATTGTTTTGAAACTAAAATTAAAGTTTTAAATTTAAAAGTTAAAATTAAACTAAGAAAAATATTATAAATGTTATAATATACATTTTCAAATTGTTTTAGGAAATAAAAAACTTTAAATTTAAAGTAAAAAACATATTTTAAAAGTTATAATATAATTTTCTTAAATATTTGAAAATGTTATAAAAGTAATTTCCAAATATAATTTATTAATAAGATTAATAAAATAAATGAATTAAATTAATAGGTTAGTTGATTATATATATAAGACACACATACATATGTACAATATATTAATGATGCATGTTATGTTGTCTTGAATTATTTAAGACAATATGAGTATACAAGTGTGTATAAAAGAACTTTTAAAATTAATAAAATTTAATTAAATTTATTTAATTCAATAAATAAATTAAAAGTTAATTAATAAATTAAGATACACACATATATAAGATATATGTGTGTTACTATAAAGGTTATAGTGTATATATATTCAATATGATTTGTTATAATTGAATAATATAATAATTAATTAAAGTGTTAATTAATTAAATTAATTGAATAAAATTTAATTAATATAATGTTATACATAAAATATTATATAACCTAAATAAAGTATAAAATTATATAATAATAGAACTTATATAATATGAATGTACGATCTAAAGGAGAAACAGTAAGAAACCTAATTAGACTTAAGAAATAAATACGTACGTATAGTATGTACGTCATTATTTCTAATGTGTCCTGTCACTTGAATCACGATGGTATTTCATAAGAAATGCATTATTCTATAAGTCAATATCACTCATTAAATATATCGGATATTATGTATCTTTAATATAAGTGTTGTCCTCTGCCATTTATATATTAATAAATTACTTGGATACTCTATGGTTGGTGAGCAAACTTAAGCTAGAGATGTTACGTGTAGTATTATCAATATATTGACTATATGAGGAAAGATAACTATATCTATTTGTTAAGAAAACTTAAGGTACATATACTACACTTAGGCCGTTGTGAAATGGTAAGTGCGAGTGAATAATCTCTTTCGATTTGTTGAGCAAACTGAAGGTCGAAATGAGATTAGGATAAGGAACCATAGGTTAGGAGTTGTAAGTGATACAACCAATAAAGCGTTATTCATCGTTTTGTTGGGTTATGACTTTTTAAGTAAACTCAAGGTCAGAATTCCAAGACAGACAAGTCCTAACACCCACTAGTGAAGTCGAAAGACTTTAATAATTTGTCTTAGGGTTTGGAGAAACATAAAAGACTAGTGAGAGACTTATTAGAAAAATGAAATGGTAGCATTTAACCTTTCTAATATCGTAAGAACATTAGCTATATAAAAATTATAATAACCAACAATGATAAATTTGTGCAATTATCAGTTAAATTATATAAATAAACTGAATTAATATTGACAAATAGAAATATAGAATATACTTACCAATAAATTTTTACGAGTTGAGCCATGCAAGCGCCTAATTGTACAACCACGAAATATGTTCATAACTTGGTCACTTATGAGTTTACTTGCCGTAGACAATGTATAGTCTTAATGAGTTTTGAACTCTAAAAGCAATACAAAAATATAAATATTATATGGTGAACAGTCTTAATTTGTAATGTACGAGACCTCAATGAAACTAGTTCATTGAAATAAGCAAGTAAAATACAATGCGAAATCATGTGTTAAATATGATTAATTACAATAATGATCTTATTGTGTTAGATGTAACACTATACCAAAGACTACATGATAGATCTAAGAATTCGATCAAGGAATGTCAGTTTGAGTTTACATAAAGTACAATTTATTTGATATCCTTAAAAGTTAAAGATAACTAGATGCACTTTTGTAAAGAGTTTATTACGATATTGTAGTATGGATTTTCTTTGAATGGTTTGACCTTTTAGAAAGGAAATCGAATGTACAAGAGAGATATAACCTAAGATGCGGTTGAGATGAAGGGAATGAGTGGTCACTTCTGCTTCATAAAGAAACATAGAAAATGAGAACTGTAAAATAATAGCTAATACTTAATATTGGAATGTGAAATATGATTTCTATTCCAAAATGTATTTTCACACGAAAATTATTTTCTATGGGATTTATTTTTGTGAATCTTGATCTGAAAGTTCTTGACTGTAAATTGGTTGCTATAAATGAAATAAGTAACCTATATTAAGTGGTTGAATGGAGATTTGTATTTCATATGCTATTATAGTAACAGTAGAAATAGTGGGAGCATGTCATATAACACTTATTGGTCGCATCAAGTTACGAAATTATTTTCGAAAAACATATCAAAAATTATTTATGAAATAATAATTATTTTTTAGTATTGACTAGAAAATAGACAGTTTTATTTCAATGTGAATATATGAATATTCGTTATAAAATTAAACTATAATAATGGTCTTTGTGATGCATTAGAAAATACAGTAATATCTAAATTTATTTACAATTATTTTGGAAATATGGACTAAACCATTATTAAAATTAATAATTCTTGAGTATAAATTATAAATCATATGATACTATTGAATTATATTTCAAATAATAAAGGGCAAAGCACCCATTCAGTGGGAGCGTAATAAGAGTTGATACACTCTTCAGATTAATACATATAGATGAATGCAATAGCAAGTCTATTAATACCAAATTGGTTCCACATACTTCATTATATTCACCGATAAGTTATCACTGATATGGATATGTATATGTGATACATATGAAATATGTCTATGGTAAGCTCTTAGAGTATAAAATGGAAGTAAATAAACAACATGCAATAAAAAATAAAATTGATTCAACTTGATAGAATATGTGAGTATATTGGAAAGAGTTTCGAACGTGCTTAAAATGAATAAAATATCAATCTTAAAAGTCACTCCTCCATATGATACATAATGATGTATTGACAAGGAGCAATCAAACTTTGTTAAACAAAGTACGATTAATGGTGAGTGAAGTTGAGTTAACTTCTTTCTATAAGGTCATGTACTTAAGACTAGTACACAAGCCTAAAATTAATTTCATTTAAATAATAGTTTAAAACATCATCCAAAATATGGGTTTATAAGAACCTTCAACATACCCTAGGCCAAGGATTTGGTAGGTTGTGCGGGTCGAAAGGCTGCACGTAATGATTGTTCGTGGGTGATCTTGTATGAAACGCGCCAAAAGAAATTTTGGAACGATAGTCATTGGGTACTAAGTTATGTTTTAAACATAAGTAGTGTAAAATAAAACCAAATCAGTTTTATACAAGGCAATTCATAAAGCGTTTGTGAATACCTATTCTATTGCACCGAAAGACAATCATTGTTTCAAGAAATACCAACTTCATAGTAAAGAAATTTCTTTTAGAAATTATTTCTAGTGAAAATTGATTTGGATACGATCCAAAGATAAAACTAATTACGTGGGATGAAATGAAATTAAGCGAACCTAAATGAACACATCGCATAAGAATGTCTAATAAATATTCTTATGCATCGAAGAGAAACTATGAGTTTCTTATCAATGTCGAGAATAAATAATCATTAGTTATCAATTAAACCATTAAGAGTATCGACCCAACAATATGGTATGATGTGCAAATTAAAAATGAATACCAAATGCAATTCAAAATATGATTTTGATAGTTGTACAAAAAGGGATATGATCCGTCGGTCGCAAATGAGTCTTCAAGAGCAAGAGAAAATGTTGTTGGAATATAATGAGCAATGTTAATAAGAATAACATCGTTGCAATTTCGAAATTAGCATAATAAATTCATTATTTGACAGGCTGAACTTGATTCGGATTTACTTACAAAATTATAGCTGGTATGGCTTAGTGTTGGTATATATGTATTGAAATGGAAAATACTAAGTAATGTCCAGAATGGACTGTTTACACATAAAAACCAAAGTGTAATGAAGTCAGTGGGAGCAATATTGAGTTTGTGGGTTTGAGAATATAATCCAAGAAATGATACAAAAGTATCATTTTATAAGCATCAAAACTGAATAAGCATTTTGATTGAAATATCGAACGATTTGATTTTCAGTCAGAATGCAAATGAACCATATGTCCCTAAGAAAGAATCATTAAAAGATACATAGATATCTCTAGACTATAAGTAAACAATATGCTGTTGATTGTTAACGATGTACTTATGTTAAAATCAGTAAGACTTCGGTTGTTAAATACTCGATTTTGGATTTGTAAAACGTATTTTTTTATATGTAAATATAAAGGATATTGGGAATGTCCTAAACGATATGCAAAGACACGATATTAAAATATTTAATATGGAATATGCAAGATGGATTCATTTTGTATTAACAATAGGAATTATCATACATGTTGTATACTCTACAATATTGTATTTTGCTTATATATTTGATGCATGAAGCAAGTATCAATCCTAATTAAGGTCACTAAATAGTAATTTAGAGTGTTCTCGAGTATTTACGAAATACTAGTGAATTTCTTACAAAACAACAAGCTCTTTATATGTAACGACCTGCCTTTTTGGACGTTTTAAGTAGACACACGTGCCAGACTCAAACCATTCAAAGGATAGATTGTTATAGGGAAAATAAGAAAAGAGAAAGAAATAAAACAAATTCAGAATCTCGCAGCGGAATGACAAAATATAATAATCAAATAAAAGTTCATGAAGCTGTTATATAAATACATTTGACTATTCTTTTACAATACAAAATCACAGTGAAACTGGAATGAATAAATAATAAATGCAGCATAACAACATGATGCAGTGAAATAAATATAATAAATAGGTGATAGTACAAATCTTTATCTTCGTCCTCCAGAAATAAGGTTTTCAACGCTGAAATGCTCAGGCTGACCTAAGCGAATTGAAAAGACTAAACATTGGAGTCAGAGCTAAAAGATCTTATGTAAGTTAAATCAATGGTAAATGTGAGTGTGACGGCATCGTAGATGTTTACTGGGTTTGACATCTCCTATCCAGTGTCTAACGTGAGTGCAATAACTTAAGAGATGTTCGGAATTTCCATCTCTTAAGGATTTGTTAAACTATCTACTATGTAGTACAATACGTTATTATAATATGTCTATAGTAAAGTAAAAGTATTAAAATAGCGTTAAGGCATTACCGATATCTCCCTTAACACATTTACATATATTCCCATAGTCTATACAGTACCGTAATTCCTCCGTAAACTGGAGGGCTATCAAAGGGCACTACATAGGTATGGTACAAACCAAACTTGTAGAAGGCGCGATAAGGCGTGCGACAAGACACTCGAGGCAATGACCATGGTAGATATGCCATTTGTAGATCCTGACCGGTGGTAACACATAGCAGCTACTACCGCCCACCTCGGAACACACTCCCAAATCAAAATCAAGGGGTGACCACCAAGTCAATCACAAAGTAATAGAATGGTAGAAATGTGCCCGATAGGAGGAATAACCTCACTTGTCTCGGTGTAGCTCCTATTTTTAGCCACATCAAGCTAACTCATGAGAGTCAGGGTGAAACGACTCGACTTTCATACCACAGAAAATCGCATCATTTTTAAGAAAGAAATGGATAGAAAAGAGAAAAGACGGAGAAGAAGAAAGAAACAACATCAGAATCTAAACAGCGGAACGAATAAATTATATTAATCACATAATACATTACATAGTATCACATACATCAGAGATACACAGCTAAACAACACATACTAGACAGTTATAAACACCTGTCTAGTTATACAACTCAATACAACTCAAAGACAAAAGACGCAGAGAACACACATCGGAATACTATATAGCTATACGCAGAAGCCTCTTGCTCCAATGCTCCTTCAGAATTCGTCAAGCCAACCTGAATCACCTGGCTACTCGTAAAAATTTGAGTACCCAAGAGTTTAAGAAAAACAGAATAAACTCCAGGGCAGACATGGGTCTGGTGTGAGTAAACGGTTAAAGTCGCTTAACTTTAAAAACCTTTTGAAAGAAAAAGTATCACGTAAGACTTCCCACACATAAACATGGAAAAGTTTTTACCTTACGCTAACCAAACATTTGATAGGAAATCCAATGATATTATAATAGGTCTAGGGTTTTCAAATAAATATGAAATAGCCAAAATTGTTACATTTATTAAATTCCAGCTACTAGCCACAAAAGTGGGTAATACAATCAAATCCGATGGCACTTATTGGATTTGGGATTCCATACAATGGCAGGGCTACTGGGGTACCGCCTGTCACAGTACGTGGCCTAGATCACCGTACCAAGTAGTACGCCCGCTCCCCTGCAACACAAGGCCGGAACCATTCCTTACTGAACAGTTCCAAATAAGACAGCCCCGGCGGATGTAGCTATTCAACCGCCCACACAGCCAAAATAAAAGGGACTCTAGACAGGGATTAATCTCATCGTACTTGGGCATGACCAACTTAGCCTTGCCGCACCTCCCCTGTTTTAGCCATTCCCGATTGATGAGGCTTGAGGCTACGATTACCTTTAGTGAACACATCACTTAGAATGCTCATCGTCCACCTGACGATGTTTTGAAAGCATTCAATCCATACAAGTTCGTTCCGGGTTCGAACGAAACCGAAGGCATTATCTCGTTACACTCATTTTGGAATCACCCTCAGAGTTAACGACAACAACCCTTGCACTCTGAATCTTTATCTCGAATCTGAAAGTACTACCCGTCAAACTCATCTCGGAATCACCCTCAGAGTTATACTGACGAATAGTCCTTACACCTCGAGTCTTCACTCTTCACATAAGATTCACGACCTATCGTTAATTTGGATCGATGTGGTTTTCGGATATTCAAATATGGAAACCCGATCCCGGCCTCATCGAAATCCAAAACGTATCTTTTAGGTTCAAGTTGTTTAAGGTTAAACAATTCAATTCAACTATCTATATACACACAGATAGATAATTCACAAGTCACAATTGATAATCACATTATCAAAATAAACAGATGATCCATAACAAAATAGGTAATCCATATCATCATCACAATAGATAATCTATACTACCATCACAATGCAACCAAGCATTCATACCACACAACATTATTAATCTCATTTCTGAGATTACATCCATTAAGACTGTTATCCCGCTTTTTGGCAAAGCCATGATACCAAAAGATTGTTCGAAAACAAGAAACAGTTCATCTCAGAGATTGGTTGTACTTCGCTTCGCTATGGATATCGACGAATTTTGTCCGAGCTCGGATCAGGCCACAATTGATAAGACATGACAAGTGAAGCTATAGAAGCCAGCGTTTCAAGTTTCAAGTCAATCCGAGTTCGTATGCTCAAGATATGATGGTTTCAATTTGAGAAAGATAGCCCCTTGTTCGGTTCGAACCCATAGGGTACCCATGGTTCGAATCGATGGCCAGAGGTTATGTTCGAACCCATTGCTTCGAAACCATCTACTTCGAACCCATCCGGTATCCTTCCTTCGAACCCATCTAGTTCAAATCCACCAACCAGTGCCTGCCTCACAACCATTAACTTCGACTCCATTAGCTTCGAAACCATCACCTTCGAATCCATCGAGTCGAGCCCATCCTCGTATACCTTAGTTCGAGTCCATCCTCGCAAGTATGTTCGAATCCATTCCAGCCTATCAGCTTCGAATCCAAGTCGCTTCGAGTCGATCTTGTTCGAATCGATCGAGTTCGAACCCACGATTATACCTTGGTTCGAATCGGTCGCGTTCGAACCCAGGAATATTCATTTGTTCGTATCCACCAAGTCAACCGGCTTGGATAACGTGTCACTCCACGATACGAAGACGGCAAGATTCAAGGAGACGAAGCGCTCAACAAGGAGCGAAGACTGGATCGACTCGAAAGACGCGCGCCACCTCATCACAAGGCCACGTGAGCCGATCGATTCGAAAAGAGTGGGTTTGATGGAATGGATTCGAACTACACAGCCAGCCGACAAACTCCAATTCGAATCGATCATATCTCCTAAACCACTGATCCAAATGCGACGAAATTTTCACAGTAGCTTTCATGCATGATAAAGATTATTCCTGCCAAGTTTCAGCTCGATTGGACCATTTCTTGATGGGTTCGAAATCACTTCGAATCGATGTCAGATCGAGCCGAAACTTGGTGGGGTCGGTCGCGTGGGCCCACTCACGTGCCAGAAGAAGTCTCCCGAAGTTTGAGCGAGATCTGGGCCTCCTACGCCTATAAATAGCACCCTGAAGCCTTCAGAAAAGGGGGATCTTTCGGAGCTTCCACCATTGAACGTCCAGACTCTGCCGGATTTAATCCCATACCTCATTATCGCTGTTATATTCAAGATTTCAAAGCTAACATCAATTGTAATCCATTGTAATCGATTAACATCATCAAGTGAATCAATCAAGAAAGAACCTTCAAAGTGGACGTAGGCAAGATCGCCGAACCACTATAAATCCTGTGTTTGTGATTGTTATCTGTGAATTATTGTGATTATTGCTGATTTGTGTTCATAAACGGGTGCTTCCACGATATCGGGTGTTTATGATCAATTTTGGCGCAAACATTTTTGGTGCTTTCACTGAGAACAGTTGATTCGGGATAATTTGAATTTGAAAGCTTAAAGATTTAGATCTAAGAACCATGACGAGACAAACAAGTAAGAAACAAAGGCCAAAGAGGAGCGAACATCAAGGAAGTCAAGAGGCTTCTTCAGGAGCAAACCAAGCTTCAATCTTCATCACAAGGGACGAGATGGAAACAATGATGAAGAAACAAGAGGAGTTGATCCAGAGTTTGTTTCAACAAATAGGACAGCTTGGAGCACAGAATCAAGGAGTAACCGGAGTCCAGAACGGAGCAGGACCATCCGACGTGGCACCTGAACTAGGGGGAACGCCCATAGAGAACGTTGACCCAATTTCAGAGAGAGAGAGAGAGGAACATCTGCACAGCCCGGGATTAGTAGAGGAGTGAACTCTCGATCAAGGGAGCAGATCCCAGATTTCCCTCGTGGACTCGGGGGGCAGGTCGAAAGAGATGAGCGAAGGTTACATCTCGTGGACAATGACAGATTGGCAAAGATAGTCAGGCGAGCCATGAGAGGCGGATTAGTGAACAAGGATTTGGAAGATGTTAATAGGAGTCCTTTTACTCCAGCAATCAGACGAGCTAGGAACCCACCGGATTTCAAGTTACCGTCATTGGACATGTACGACGGGAGAATGGATCCCACGGTTCACCTAACGAAGTATATGTGGCATATGGAAGTGCTGGGGGGCATCAGAGGAGGTTATGGCCCGGTGCTTTCTATTGTACTTGGCGGATATTGCAGCATTGTAGTTTAGACAATTGGAGAATGGATCCATCGGAACGTGGAATGGTTTAGTTGAGAGATTTATGAGGCAATTCAGGGTTCACATTACGAGACCCAAGAATGTTATGACCTTGGCAACCCTAAAGCAGAAAGCCGGAGAGACCTTGAGGAGTTATCTAGCATGATTCAATGTAGCAGCAGCTTCGGTGGATCGAGAAGATCCATCTATGGTGGTGATGGCAGCTGTGTCCAGAGTAGCTGACGGCATAGAGTTCAAAAATTCATTGACTAAAGATCCACCCGTGGATCTAGAGGAATTCTACAACGAGGAAGAAAAGTTTCTACGATTAGAGGATGCGAATGCGGAAAGAGAAGAAGGAGAGGGAATAGAAGTTTATGTGCTTAAGGACAAAAAGCCTCTCGAAAAGGACTCAGACAAGGGTAAAGGGAAACGAGGGGCTGAGGATTATAATGACAGGTCAAAACGGCAACGGAGGGAGCCGCGATTCACTACTTACACCGAGCTGACTGAGAGCTTGGAGAGGATTTATCGGGATGCCAAAGAGCAGGTTCCCTATCGTAGACCGATACGAAGGGATCCAACTTCTGACGAAAGGAAATCAGATAAGTATTGCATATTTCATGAATTAAATGGTCATAATACTAATGATTGTCGGCATCTGAAAGACGAGGTGGAAGGACATATCAGAAACGGTATGCTCCTTCAATATGTAAGGAGGCGAGCTTCAATGGTGGAGCCAGAGCGGCCACCATCTACATCAGCCAAGGGCAACACTGAACCAGGACATCTTTTGGTTATCAATTAATTAAAATAACGATGAAAAAGTCGCAAGCTTCCACTAACACAATTAAATCATTTACACATGTACGAGATCGCGAACGTTCTCTAGGCATGCTCTGAATGATCATTGATTGCTTCGTAGTGGGAACTTACACTTTGACATCCTTGCTTTGCTGTTGTTTCGTTTTGATTTGAACATTTAAACTTGGTTTGTTTGGACATTTCTGTTTTTAAAATTCACCCGGTGAATAGATATTTTATTCTGATAACTCTGAAATGACTAAGCTGCTTGCACATGTACGGGGTCGCGAACGGTCCTTAGGCATGCTCTGAGATAGTGATCTACCCTAACAAATGATCCAGGGACCCACTCGAACGTGAACCTGGTATCAACAGTACCAAGCCCCCCCGGCCACACTTATTCGCCTCCAACAAGCACACAAACCAGGAACTCACCCGAACGTGACCCTGGCATCCATGACATCAAGCCCTCCCGGGCAAGCAAACTCGCCTCGAACGGCACACGATCGCGAACGATCACAACTCGCCATGAACGACACTCGACTTCGAACAGTCACAACTCGCCATGAACGGCACCCGACTTTGAACAGTCACCACTCGCCACGAACGGCATCCGACCTTGAACGGTCACAACTCGCCTCGAACAGGCACGACTCGCCCCGAACGGCACAACTCATCTCACCTCAAATGGCTCGATCGCGAACGGTCGTCATTTGAGGTCCACCACCTGACCGCGCACTGTCGCACTTTACCTCAAATGACTCGATCACGAACGATCTTTATTTGAAGTTAAGCGCTTGACCTTGAACGTTCACATTTCACCGCAGATGACTCGATCCCGAAAGATCGACGCATGGATTTATGCGCTTGACTGCGCACGGTCGCACTTCACCTCAAGTGACTCGATCACGAACGATCGTCATTTGAAGTTAGGCGCTTGACCATGAACGGCCGCGCTTCATCCCAAATAGCTCGATCCCGAACGATCGTCATTGGAGGACATATGAAACTATCAAATTCTTTACAGGTTGGTGATAGGATATGAACATCCAACTCAAGGAATTGCAAAACACGCCTTCCTACCGCAAGGCATGTTTTGGGGGGCAAATGTTATCCCGCTTTTTGGCAAAGCCGTGATACCAAAAGATTGTTCGAAAACAAGAAACGGTTCATCTCAGAGATTGGTTGTACTTCGCTTCGCTATGGATATCGACGAATTTTGTCCGAGCTCGGATCATGCCACAATTGATAAGACATGACAAGCGAAGCTGTAGAAGCCAGCGTTTCATGTTTCAAGTCAATCCGAGTTCGTATGCTCAAGATATGATGGTTTCAATTTGAGAAAGATAGCCCCTTGTTTGGTTCGAACCCATAGGGTACCCATGGTTCGAATCGATGGCCAGAGGTTATGTTCGAACCCATTGCTTCGAAACCATCTACTCCGAACCCATCCGGTATCTTTCCTTCGAACCCATCTAGTTCGAATCCACCAACCAGTGCCTGCCTCACAACCATTAACTTCGACTCCATTAGCTTCGAAACCATCACCTTCGAATCCATCGAGTCGAGCCCATCCTCGTATACCTTAGTTCGAGTCCATCCTCGCAAGTATGTTCGAATCCATTCCAGCCTACCAGCTTCGAATCCAAGTCGCTTCGAGTCGATCTTGTTCGAATCGATCGAGTTCGAACCCACGATTATACCTTGGTTCGAATCGGTCGCGTTCGAACCCAGGAATATTCATTTGTTCGTATCCACCAAGTCAACCGGCTTGGATAACGTGTCACTCCACGATACGAAGACGGCAAGATTCACGGAGACGAAGCGCTCAACAAGGAGAGAAGACCGGATCGACTCGAAAGACGCGCGCTACCTCATCACAAGGCCACGTGAGCCGATCGATTCGAAAAGAGTGGGTTCGAAGGAATGGATTCGAACTACACAGCCAGCCGACAAACTCCAATTCGAATCGATCATATCTCCTAAACCACTGATCCAAATGCGACGAAATTTTCACAGTAGCTTTCATGCATGATAAAGATTATTCCTGCCAAGTTTCAGCTCGATTGGACCATTTCTTGATGGGTTCGAAATCACTTCGAATCGATGTCAGATCGAGCCGAAACTTGGTGGGGTCGGTCGCGTGGGCCCACTCACGTGCCAGAAGAAGTCTCCCGAAGTTTGAGCGAGATCTGGGCCTCCTACGCCTATAAATAGCACCCTGAAGCCTTCAGAAAAGGGGGATCTTTCGTAGCTTCCACCATTGAACGTCCAGACTCTGCCGGATTTAATCCCATACCTCATTATCGCTGTTGTATTCAAGATTTCAAAGCTAACATCAATTGTAATCCATTGTAATCGATTAACATCATCAAGTGAATCAATCAAGAAAGAACCTTCAAAGTGGACGTAGGCAAGATCGCCGAACCACTATAAATCCTGTGTTTGTGATTGTTATCTGTGAATTATTGTGATTATTGCTGATTTGTGTTCATAAACGGGTGCTTCCACGATATCGGGTGTTTGTGATCAATTTTGGCGCAAACAAAGACAATCAATGTCATCCATTCATACATAAGCAATGATTTACTTAATCACAACATACTTGATTTAAAATGAATTAAATTAACTATCTCTATCACTAATTAATTTAAAGTGAATTAAATTAATTACTTCATCACAATAAATCTTGCTTACATAAACATTAATTAAACCAATTAATTAATCATGATATTAATTAATCAAGCTTGATTAATTATCTCTTAATTAAGTAATTAATCCTTAATTATTCTCATTAATCATATTAATTAATGAACTTAATTAATTACTTCCATTATTTAATTAACTATAATTAATTACATTATTGCTTAATTAATTACATTAATTAATCATGCTTAAATCAATTGTTTTCAATTAATCAACTTTAATAAATATAAA
This sequence comes from Allium cepa, assembly GCA_030765085.1. NCBI lineage: Eukaryota > Viridiplantae > Streptophyta > Magnoliopsida > Asparagales > Amaryllidaceae > Allium > Allium cepa. Next base: position 117,053,399 of record CM060932.1, read on the forward strand.
CAGTAATTAATTATTCTTAATTACTTTTATAAATTCTTTGATTTATTACACCAAGTAATAAACCCTTAATTACTTTAACAAGTAATTATCCATTTAAAATTACTTCCAAATAAGTAATTTCACTTATCTCAATTACCCCTTGTAATTTATTCATCAATTACTTATCTTAAGTAATTACCCTTATTAAAACTTATTAAGTAATCATACTTAATCATTTATCAAGTGACTATCTTTAATTAATTAACAAATTAATTAACTCAACTTGATCGCAAACACCCCATAAATCATAATCGAGTAATTCATCCCTGAATTACTCTTTAACCAAATTAACCTTCAACTATTAATTAATAAACCTTAATTGTTAATCAATCCTTTAATACAAAGTAATTAATCACTAATTACTTTTATAATTAATTAATTAACCTTAATTAACCAATTAATCATCTCTTAATCATTAATTAATAAAACTTAATTATTAATTAACAACCTTAATTACAAATTAATTAATTCATAATTATAATTAATCAATCCTTAATTACAATTAATTAACCTCAATAAAAATAGTTAATTAATTCTTAATTAACTTGCATTATAGATTAATAACCTTTAATTATTAATCATGAAAACCTAATTATTACTTAATAAACCTTTATTAAGTATTAATTAATTACTATTTTAATTAACCCTTAATTACTTAATTAATAAGTAATTACAATTTAATTAATCATTAGTCATTAATTAAATCATCATAAGTATTAGTTAATTAAATTAATAATTATACTTAATTAATTAATTAACCCTTTTTAAATAATTAATTAAATTAATTAATTAAACTTAAAATTTCTTAATTAACTTAATTAATTACAATTCATTAAAACTTAATTATCTCTTAACATAAAACATTATCTTTAAATAACCTTGAAACTTTACTTAACTTAATTCATTAATTAGTTTAAGATATAAAATAATCATTAATTACTTATCTTTAATTATTAATTAACTAATTTAAAAACATTTCCTTATAATCTCCTTTTTATATTTCAAATAAGTTTGACAAATAACATTAAGGTTTTAACTTAAAACATTTAAAACCATTCATACAAATTTAATCTATATAAACACATCAATTCATAGAAATGGATTACAAGCATTTAATTTAGCTTAAATTATTTAAAGTTTAAAACTTACTTTATTTTAAATTAAAAATATTGTTAAACATTTCAACTTGGGTTCAACCCATGTATACTTGAACCAAGAAACAAGTACACCATCTTTTCTTTTCTTAAAAACAATTTGACTTTAAAATTTAAAAACTTTTTCAGTTAAAAATTTAAAAACTGTTAAACATAACAGTTTAACCCAGCATGCAAAAGACCCCAGAAATACTCGAGCCACAACCAAGAATACGGGAGTATTCCCCCGAGTCATCTACCTTATGTCCCGAGACCTACTCGAGAAAAACAAGCAAACTCAAAACAACAACCCACTGACAACCATCATCTCGTGCACCTGCACCAGTGCCGGAACCACCTCCGGTCAACGACGAACCCATCGCCAAGTCACCTAACCTCCCTATAAGCTCCTACGATCAACTAAACATCGTCCCATGCCTCGATTCAAAATCGAGTACCCCAGGATGAATTTGAGATCCAAACCATCATCAGAAAATCCCCTAATCTCTCGCCTCCGATCAATGATAACCGCCACAATCACGGCTATGGATTGCCGACCCACCGCGCTTCCTTCTCCCAAAATTTCTTCAAGCTCGATGCATAAATGAAGATGCAGTAGACAAATTCCCAAGTTCGAACAGAACTAGGTTTAAAAACAAAATCTAGCAAATCCAATCATCATGATGGATTACAAACCCTTCAGCAATTTTTGCCATACTACCAGATGCTTCCCCTACCTCTACACAAAATCCCGAACACCCCCAATACAAAGATCAACAGATTTTGGCAAAAACCCAAATTTCAGTAAAACCCCTATTTCTCACTCAATTTAATTTTAAAAATTGTGATTTTCTTTCTAAAATTCATATTTCCCAATGACAATCCAGATTACATAAATTATTTCATCCAATTCCAACATTTGTTTTCCAACATTGGTGATTACGTGTCACCGCATTGTTTATTTTCCATAAAATTTCAGACACAAGATACTTAGTTCTATTCCTGGTTCTTAGTTTATAATTAAACTAACTTATTTTGTTTAAATCTAAGGCTTATCAGTTGTTTAAATAGAATAGCTTGAAGATCTGATTTTTACTCAGATTCTACAGTAATGTAACAGAGAGGAAAATGAAACCCACATGCACAGTTTCAACGAAAAAAAACCTATTGCATCTTTATATCTACACAAAGGCAAACTTCTATGTATATAATTAAACATCATCTCAAACTTTCATGCAACAGAAATTTACTACAGAAATTTACTACTTAAACTTTAGTAAATTGTTTACTCACCTTATAAAGAAATGCAGAGAGATTGTTCTTGGTGAAACACTGGAGAACTTGCAAAACATTTTAAACTTGAAGCTTTAAAAACAGAAATGCTTTATTCCTTTGAATTGCTTTCAACAGATATGCTTTAGGCTGCCTTGACCCAGATTATCCATTTGCATGCATATGAAAACTTGCAAATACTAGAAATTTTGAAATGACCGAGGTTTAAAAACTGGAGTTCTTGCATGCATTGAAAACTGGAAATGTTTGAATTTTGAAAACATGCTGCAGATCTGGTATTGAAATTTTCATTGAGCTTTTGAAACATATTGCAAATTTTGTTTGCACTTGATTTTGTAAACAGAGAGTGATGTTTCTGAGGAGTGTTTTGTAGGCTTTGTATTTGAAAAGGTTACAGGTTATGGTATTTTGAGTTTTGAAGAGTAAGATTGTAGGAAAATAAATTTTCCAGATTTGAACTTAAGAGGTATTGATTTTTTTTTTTTTGAGGAACTTTCAGATTCTCATTTGAACTTGAAGAGATTTCAGATGATATTAATTTGAGCATAGGTTTTCAGATTTTTGTTTGAGGATTTTTTCTGATTTTTGAAGAGTGAAAGTTGCATGGACATTCTAGTTTCTCTTAGGAATGAATCATAAAATTTAAAGAAAAAGAAAGTGAAGAGAGATGGTGTTTATATAGGCAAAATTTTCAGATTTATTAAATTAAAAGAAAATTAAAAAAAGAATGGACACTTGTCTTTAATTTACGTTAATGCTTCAACACTTGTTGTCAAAGTGATTTAGAACTAAACACTTGTCAATGTTTATGTATATTTATTCTAAAAGAAATTTTAAATTCTTTTTAAATTAAATTCCTAATACATTTAATAATTTATAAACACTTTTCTAAATTTATATAAATACAATCTTAAAAATAAAATAAAATAAAACCAATTATAATTTAAATAAAATTATATATCAAATATTACAAACTCATTTTAAAAATGTTATTCAATAAGCCTTTTGCATTTATTTATATTAAATAAATACATATCCAAATTTCTATAGATAAATTTCTATAAAAAGAATAATATAAATCAAATCTTATTTTTAACTAAAAACATTATCTATATATTTTAAATTCAAACTATATTATTATTTTATTTTAAGACGTATGTATATCCCTTAAATTCAAATTTATATCCAATTCAAAATCAAATTTAAAAATACAAATTTAAAAATCAATTTAAATAAATATAAATACCAATTTCTAAATAAGCTCATTATTATTTAAAATAATATATCCTATTTTAAAATCAATTTCAAATACACAGGTATGAATATATTTAAACACACTTATCAATTATGAAAACAATAAGTCAATTTAGAATTTATTTACACAAACAAAATAATAATTATTATTTTAAAACCAATTAATAACCATAATTAAGACATTATCTTATTATTACTTGGTTATTATTTTTGAAAATAACAATTTTATCAGTTCAAATAAATTAAACTAAGAGATTATCACCTTTTAAATTCCTGGAAATTTCGGGATATTACACAGGGTCACGTAAATGCCTCATACATAATCGTTCACCAAACCATCCTAATTCATTTCTGGAATCTCCACCATGTACACAGTTTTTAAAGTGGTTTTCGGTATTGGTAGAGAGTATGATAATATCCGATCCCAGTCTCTTTAACAACCAAACGCTTATTTCACACCGGATAGTTCTTTTACATTTCCAAAGTCAATTCATAATTAGTAGTCAAAATATCATATTCTCAAAGCCATATCACTTTCGAAATCATATTTACTTCCAAATCATATTCACTTTTGAAATTCATATTCACTTTCAAATCATATTTCACTTTCAAAAACAGTAGTTACTCAAGATGTAAATTTTCAGAAAGGTATCAATTCCAAATTACAACTTAAGTTGTGTCATCATTGAGGATTTAAATATAAATACATCAAATTCCCACAGTTTGCGATTTTAGAAGATAGTTGTTATAAATAGTTTAATAGTTTCAAAAAAGTTTAAATAAATTAAAATAGTTTAAATAGATTTAAATTTTTAACTAGATTTAAATTAATTTAAATTGATTAAATATAGATTGAATTTATTTTCTTAGGTTTAAAAATGTTTTGAATAGATTAATTATAGATTAAATAGATTTAATTAGTTTTAAAATGTTTTAAATAGATTAATTATAGATTAAATAGATTTAATTACGTTTAAAATGTTTTAAATAGATTAATTATAGATTAAATAGATTTAAATTAATTAAGTGGATTTTAAATAGATTAAGTAAATTTAAAATAGATTAAATAGATTAAAAATTATATTAAATATATTTAAAATAGATTAAATAAATTTAATTAGTTTAAATATAGGTAAAATAGATTAAATTGTATTAAATAGGTTATGTAGATATATTAAAATAGTTTAAAATTGATTAAAATAGTTAATTTAATTAAAATTTAAAATAGATTTCAATGTTATAACTAAACATTTCAATAACTCAATTCCGATAAATTCATTTATATTTGACACTTCGACGTTGAATTTCCAATTTAAATCCTTTGACCAATTCATTAAATCGATTCCAATTCAATTTGCATAAATCAACTTCTATTTCAAAATACCAATTAACTGAATTCAAAACTTTAAGGAATTAAAAATCATTTAATTTAACCAATCCGGTGTCCGTATATAATTTTCTACCCTAGGGTCAAGTGATACGGATGTTTATCATTTCAATCCGCAATTTAAAATTTCACGGTTATATATCATTTCAATTTGCAATCCCGAATTAGTTAAAAATCCAAAAATTCACTGTAGTCTATCATTTCAACCCATAACGATTTTTCCCTAATCTATAGATCGTTCGGGTATGTATCATTTCAACCCATAGGGAACTTGCATAGTTATAATAATATAAAAATACAACATCCAATCATCCAATATCAACAATCAAACATTCAACGTCATCCAAATCAATTAGTAAACATCAATAGATAACTGATTATCAATAACAGATATTAAATTGACAATTTAAATTAAATATTAAATTAAACGATAATTAAATGTACTAAATGTCAAATTTAACTAGAATGACAATTCAAATATACCAAACATTGATCGGTATATTTCTAGTCACATCGTAAATTTACTTTAACTAGCAAAAGATAGTTTAGTGATTGTGAGTGGGCTAAAACACTCACCTTCGATTTTAAATCGAATTAAAATCCAAGTTAGGGCCCAAAATTCGAATAGTCTCAGAATTCATCCAAAAAAAGCATCAAAGTAGCTGGAATTTTGGTATGATCCCGTCAAAAGAAACTACGCCCTAATCTGAGCTCGTATGCAAAAGTTATCGCGGTTAGAACATTTAAAGTTTGAATTAAATTAAATTAAATAACATAAACATTATACCACGTCACCGCTTTCGCTACAGGAACCCTACTCCTTCCTCCCAGTACATCGCGTTTAAAGCCTACTGGAGCCGCCACCTCGCACATAAATCGCTGACCACCATAGCAAGCCGCGACCACCAGACCTCGCCCCCTCATGATCGCCAACCTCTCCAGCATCCCTTACCCACGGGCGATCGCCCATCATGCGAGCAACGAGCAGTAGTCACTGCCAAACTTGATGACCTAATCAAATTAATGACCTCTATCCAACCATCTGATCACCCTCCAACTTGCATAGATGAACTCCCCTCAGCCCTCTCCACAACACAGTATCATTGATTTGACGATCAGTCGTAGTTAATCGATGAACGATCGAGAATTATACCTCGAATTCTGGACACACAGAAAACCAAATTGAAAAAATAACTGTAGATTTGACTTGCGCTCATCAAGAGCTTCAAATCGATATAAAATTTGATATAGTTTGGAGGAGTTTAATTTTGGAATTGAATTTGCAATTTGGGAATTAAGGTTTTTTTGGTTTGTCTGCCATTGGAAAGAGAGAAGCATCTAAAATTGTACGTACGAACAAACGGAATAAGAAATAGGTAGGGTTTATAACAGGCTATTTGTAGGCAGATCAGAAATAAAAATCAATGGGTAAGATTGGTTCGAAAATTGAACGATAAACGACCTGAAAAGCCCGTTTCATTCCCGAAATGGAAATGGGACATCTGATATATCAAAATAGATGTTTTCGACATTTTTAAATTCAATAGAATAGGTTTCAAGTCCAAATTCCATCATATGAAGAAGTTAGCTCAAAAATCATCTTATTTCAAATTGATTTCAGTTGAATTTAATTAAATCGATTTCTATGCGTTTCACGCCCGTACAATCAAACGACAAGTCCGACCGCTACGAAACTTAAAATCCTACAATAATTCACCATTCCGGATTTGACGAAGCTGGTTTTGCCGAAATCCGAGACAACGGCCAAAATGACTACTTTCACGTTAATTAAATAAATCAATAATTAATTAGTTAAATCACCTTTTCATTCAAATTTGATAGTTAACAATTTCATCAATTTTGATTACCAGGCCATTTACAATAATTTAAAATAATTTTACATATCAATTCACTGTCTAAATATTACACTAATTATGGTGTTCAATTTCAACTGTAATTAAATCCAATTAATATAATTTAACTTCAATAAATTTATTTGAATTTGGTTTTAATCTTTTAATTCAATCAATTATTTCTCTACATACATAGTTAACATTGTTATGTATTATATTACATTAATATTTTACCATTTCCATCTTAGTTTTCATTAACATAGCATATTTAATTGCATTTAATTGTAATAAATCCATATATTACAAATTTAAATTCCAATTAATTGGTCAAACTTGATTCCAATTCTTTTTATTCAATCAATTGTCATATTATGCATAAAAAATTCATTGGTCACATCTTATTGAATTAACATTCTACCATTATCAATTTAACCTACATTAATTACACTAATTAAGTGAATTAATTGCAATTGATTTCCAACTTTAATTTAATAGGCTAAATAAATAGGTAACATATAATAGTTTGTCACCATTAATTTTTAGTCACATCAGTAAGTTTATTATGTACAACCAAATGTATAACTATTCACATAACACGGCTTTTATTCCATTACCATAAATTATTTCATTAATTAATTCACTATTAACATTTGTTTTCCTATGTTCACTTTATAACCAAGTATAACCATTAAGTCATTTCAAGTGATTGGAATTTCATTCAAATTGTTAATAATTAACTTAAATTAACATTGTTATATTGCATTCTAGTTATTATTATCATAAATAAATCATAAAATGTTATTAAATTACCATTTTTAATTATCAAAAATTATGGGCCGTTACATTATAAAAGAGAATTGTTTATAAAACATAACAACAAACTCTTTATAAAACAGCAAACTCTTTATGAAAGAGTATTTCTAAATAGTTCTATATGATAAAAGTCATTTATCGGCATCAGAGAGAGTTGATAGACTGAGTAGATAATTAAACAACATAATAGATCCACTCACGAAGGGTCTAACGCGATTAGTTCTCAACAAACTGAAAAAAGGAATGGGATTGAGATTCCATAATTGGCCCAAGTGCAAGCGGGAGATTGATAGAGTTAGGGGCATGCTCTAGTAGAAATTATGTAATTGTTATATATATTTTACCCAATAACCAATCTTGTCCGACATAAAAGGTGTTTTCTTTCTGTTATATCAATATAATGTGTTATATGTTAATTAATTAATTTAATTAAAAGTATATTTATTATAAAATTCATAAATTATTTGTTTTTTGATAGTAGTTACAATGCATTATAACCATGAGTGATTTATCACAATAAATAAACATACTATTTTAAATATTCCTATTAAAGATGTATCGAAGTTGGATATCATTGCTTCCGTTGAGACTATAGCATATAATGCTCTCTAAATGTTATTAGATAGCCATGGAATGTACACTGAATGTTATTAGATAACCATGGAATGACTCACTCAATAGTTTTCTATTGGTTAATATAACTAAGATTAAACAAAAAATATCGATCTGACAAAATTACACATTTCTCTTGACTTGAAATATTGTGAACTTCAATGTGGAAACTCTACTATGATCATAGTTTAATCGTGGCATGGCATTCATTGAACGACTATAGTTGGGTGGAGTGGAAGCATTAGAAGTGAAAATCTATTCAAGAGAGGATTTATCTCCTTGGTTATATGAGGTTAATATCACGGTCAACTAAAGTTAATCCAAAGTCAAAGTCTCTAGCCGGAGCAGTTCGATTAATAATAATTGTTATTATTGAACTAAGGACTTTGTGTTTGGACTATAGCGTTGTATATGTACAATAATGGAATTCTGACCATTACCCAATTCCATAAGCTTAAAGTAATATAGTTTGATGAAGAGAATTGGTGTAAATAATCATCACTATTAGGTAACGCTTAACAAAGTAAAATTAAATTTCACCAAAACCAAGTAAGTGATAAATTTGGCCCGAATGTCACACCACCTAATAAGTGATATGTGAATGTTAATATTCGAATTCTTTAATCGCTGACCAAACTTACACTTAAGAGCCACACAACTGAAAAGTTGAATACTCCTTTGACCAACTGATTTACTTAATATAAAATTGTTATAAATTAATTGAATTAGTTAATATTTATGAAATATTAATTATAAATTTTTTATTTAATGCATTGAACAACATTGAAATATGTTTATAATTATTGTAAATATATTAATCGATATACGATATCGATATGCATTTAAATTGGATTTATATGCATAAATATTGTTTGGACTTGACTTGGGTCTACAGCCTATATGGGGCTTGAGATATTCAACTATGATTTGAACATGGCATGGCTAACCATATGATGTTCTTAAGGGTAGGTTTTAATGTCTTAAAAGATAAAGAATAAGTAGGAGAACTATAAGGATCTAGATCCTACATTTTCTCTCTAGCCTCTCCTTTACATAAGGATCATAACCCTGATCTTAAAATTTATTTTGGAGCCTCTATTAATACTCTTGCTAGCCGAAATTTATATCCCTCCTCCTCCAAAAAATTTTTTTTGTTGTTTTTGAATTACCTAGAGAACCAAGCTTCGCCTGTAAACTCTAGAGAAGTATGTGCCTGCCAAACACATACTTCGGGTACTTGTTACAGGGTTGTCAGTTTCGGGGCTCGAACTCGTGACCTTCGATCACGCAATCCGGACCATCAACCAACTGGGCCAACCCTGTTGGCTCCTCCTCCAAAATTTTCAAGGTTAAATCAAATAAAATCAAAGCTACATGATAGTCGGCAGTCAGCAATTCAAAGCTAGCATCTCTGGATTGTGATTCAAGTGGTTATTTCAACATCTCAATGTGCGAACCCTAGCCTTTGGTGAAAGTTACACAACTTATTTACTTATTTAATATTATTATATATTATTGACTCTGGTGTGTCGATGTTATGTCACATATTAGATGGTTAGATATATTATTGCATACACATATATATTAATTAAAAAAGTCATTTTGTATACATACTAGCATTAAATTCATGGCCTAAAATAAATAAAACATTTTTTAATTAAATACTATTAAATCTGATTTTAGTAATTAATAAATTATATCTTAAAGATTAAAATCATATAATAAACATTTTAAAATTTATAAAATTTTGTATTTGTGTAATAATAATTCGGCAGCAAAGAATACGTAAATCTAATATATATTTATATTTACTCATTAGTACAATTATTTATTTAACTAGAAATCGATTGTGTGTGTGTGTGTGTGTATATATAATATAATTCGTAATTAAGTATAAAATTTTACAAAATAATATTACGTACTTTTAAAATTCCAAAATGATTTTTTAGTGATTTTAATAATTAATTAAATTGGTATTTAAATTATTTTATAATTGTATAGTTAAAATCATTTTATAAAACCCAAAAAAAAAATTGTACCATGAGCTTAAAGTCAATTTGTATGAATAAAAAACACACACACACATATATATATACTTATATGGGTGCATATGCGGTTGTATATTTATAATGTTTATAATTAAATTAAAAAACAATAATTAATTCTGTTCTCAGGTTTGCAGCGATAATTCTAATTAAAAAATTAATTTATTTTATACTAATTATCAAATGATTTTTTATTTAATATAAATGAACATTTGTACAAATAGATTTTAAATATTATATATAAATTATTATATTTATTATTTCCGTTTATTTATATATGTATATATATAATTATATTTTACATATGTGTATGTATATACACACACATATATAACAGTTGATGCATATATATAAATATATATATATATATATATTCATTTAGACAATACATAGAAAACTAGATGGACTAACATGTCTATTGCAATGTAAATTCGGACGTTTATACATGGGCATGTCAAACCATGCACACTTTATTATGACGCACATGCACTTATACACATATGTGTATATGATACACATGTTCAAGCATAATACAAATAATAAAGTTAAACTTTATTTATAAAATTAAATAGAATATTGATTTTATTTAAACGAAATTTAGATAAGTTCTAAATGAATTACACTTCAAAGGCCAGACAAAGAGCGAATAGGTAAAAAAATTGAAATTCACCCATTTCATCAACTGCGAGCAGGCCCAGTTCCAACATAATGTGCTGAAAGCAAAGCCTGTGTTGGCTTTAATACTTAAATTGTTTAAATTCGTCGATCGAGTTCACACCAGGGAGTCAATAATCATATCATCTTCGAATTCGACTGAGGATAAAATTAATTTATAAATGCTATAAATTAATAATAATTAATTGAAATACTATATTAATATTTGTGGTTGATTTTAATTATTTATTTTAAAGCTTAAAATGGGATAGAACAATGTATAAAATTTATATGACAGTTTGATCTGTTTAGGAGCTATAAATTAATTAAATTGAATGGTGCCTCAAATTTCAATCAAAGAGTTCTTCTAACCCTGCTACGTCGACCATAGACCATCCACATAAGGGGCTATGAAAGACTTTACGAAGTCTTCATAGGCTAGAGAAAAGATTGGAGAAAAGGATGCAAACCCTTGACTATAAATAGGATAAACTCTATTTTTTTAATGTGATTTTTCTGAGCTCCCTCTATGTCGTTGCCACCCCTAACCCCATGCATTGGCGATGTCATCTTTCCATCTTTGTAATGTGAAAAGAAAGAGGAGACTGTGGTGCTCTAGGAGGAGATTCCAAATAAATAATGTATCGCTCTCGACAAGATCTTTCTTGAGAATGGTACAACCTTCAATTATTATATTCTCACTTATACTCACATGTTTATATAATCATGTTATAATTGCATTTAGCATTCTATGAAAAATTAATTTTTGAAAATTTTTATTATTTTATAAACGCGTTTAAATATAATTACTTGTTAAACACGTGTATATATGCATACATGTAAATACAATATGCTTATGCATATATTATAATTACGTATTTTGTTTCAACCAAACCTTATTTAAGTATTTATTTTAATATCATATATATATATATATATATATATGGATTCAAAAACAAAATATTTCAAATACAAATTCGGTTTTAAATTAGATTAAAAGAATTATTTTTAATATTTATTTTCACATCAGATTAGATCAAAAAATAATATACGTATATACTTATTATTAGTATTTAAGTATATTTTGCTAGGTCAACATAATTAAAAATTTTATTTTGAATTTTAAAATTATACACATACACACACACACATACGCATATATATATATATATATATATATATATATATATATATGTATGTATGTGTGTATATGACCTATTTTAAATTAACTAAAAAAATATTAATTTTCAGATCAAACCAAATACAATATATATTTTATATTAACATTTAAATATATATTTTACTAAGTCAACATACTTGAAAAATAATTTTTGAATTTTGAAATCAAGTTTATACCTGCAGCCTAATTTATACTGCTAAAAAATTTAAAATTTGTGGCGCTTGCATTAATTAAAAAGTTGTTTTTAATATACATACATATATATATTTTGAATAAGTAAAACTTTAAAATTGAATTTTGAAAATTTTAAATAGCCTATATAAAAATATTAGTCATATATATATAATATTAATATATGCATGTTCTATTCAATACAAACACACATATATACATATATCTTACAGTAATATTTTAAGTATAATATATATAATATTATTTTCAATATTATATATATATATATTTCATCATCAATTATAAGTACATTCTAATGGCCAATTTTTTAATTTTTTCTTTTTGTACACTTAGGATAGTGTAAACAAAATAATTAAATATTATATATATCTTAACTATAGGATAAACCAGTCAAGTTTCCCTATGAACTCCTAGTTTAGGTCATATGTATATATAATTGTGATGTTCATATTATGAAAATGAGTATCATAGCATACTATACATAGATTAAAATAAAATAATAAATATTATAAATTAAATTATAAATAAATTTATTTTAAACATTACTTAAATAAATATATTAATCAAATTAGTTAAACTAAAATAGTTCAAATTTCTTTTTTAATCAAAATAATAAATTTGATTTTGTATAAACAAATATTTATTTATACAAACATAAAATAAAGATCTTGTGTAATTTAATAAAAGGATTTTTTTGAAATTCACCATACTACCTCTGCTACTAGTGCACCCGCTCCAACAATGGTATCGGAGCTCGTATTGTACTTGTGTAATAAATTAACCAACACAAGGGTAATGCCTTAAGAAAAGTCGTAGAGGATGGGTGTCTAGGAGTGATGCTTAAACTCAAAAGATGGTTACTCTAATTAAGGACTAGTTATGTAAACCTTCATGATCTCCTAGCCTATACATATCTCATCGAAATGGTCTATTTATAGGGTATGCCATTGTGGAGGACTTAAATGTTATTTGAGTCTTAGTTTAATTCAAATACCCTTTTTGAATATGATAAAATAATCTAAATTTATTTCAAATTACACAATTTCATGAAAGTAATGGCATGTAAATTTAAAATTGTTTTAAATTAAATATGTAGTTAATTGGTTTTATAAAGGATTATAAAATATAAATTTAAAATTGTTCTAAATTTAAATAGATGAACATACATGTTTTTTATGAGAGAAATGTGTGATCCTCTAAAGTAGGGGAGAGCACGCATTTACATATATAATAAATCAAAAATAAAGGATTTGCCAACATACCTGGCAGATAACAGTATCATAACATAAAACTATACAACGTGAAATAACAACCGTACATGTAAAGGAAACTTCTCAAATGGGATCTGGCAATCCACCCCCCATTACACATCCATAGCGAACTCCGGCAAGGACACCGCCCGATAGTGAAGTGTTAGATGTACCCCAAATAAGCCATGATGTATCCAAATGAATGTGTGAAATCGACCAGCAGCTCCACTAGTGAATGAACTCTTCTCAACTAGCTCTACAATCTGGATCTGAAACTCTCTCATACCAAGAATCCTACAGAAAGTGATTCTAAAACTCTGTAAGCAGCATACTCACGACTTGCAAATATTATTCCTACGCCAACCTCAACCAGAACCTATATCTGTAAAGAAACTAAATGAAAATGTAAGAATAACATGATGGATATATATGTATATAAGTAAAATTTGTATACATATATATATATATATGCATCGATGACAAATAATAATACTATTACTTATAGTATTGAGCAACTATGAATATATATCAATAAACAAAATACCAATTTTCTACTATGTAAAGAAATAATGGTCATAATATCAAAAGCTTTATATTGTATAAAATATGAATTTTAATATTATTATAACTAATATAACAAAAACAAAAATACTAACTCTATGTTCCAGTGATCAAAAGTACATTAGAATATTTTACAGAAACATCTTTGGGATTCGAATAAATGCTAATGCTAGAGTTATTATTATTAAAAATATTTATTTTTCTTTTAAATAATTCAATGTCTATGTTAATCTTGTTAAGATAATCTTTAAAAAAAATATTGTTAGACAGTTTACATTTTGTATTTGAGATCCAATTAAAGCAAATAAAGCAGTTTTCATAACCAATTTATTAATCTATTCTATTATATATGAAAGAGAATAAAAGATTTTGTGTATTCTTATTTCTCATTCAATTTGAAGCCAAATACTTTTCTCCCATCGATTTGAGTAAACAATTTCTAATTTCGTCAACATTTCTAATTTCTATTTTCTCTCTTGATTCTCATAAACTATATTTCTTTCAAATCATTTAAGGAAACATATTTTATGATATAAGAAACTGTTGAATTAGAACCATCTGGATTTGCAATCTAGTGAATCCCAATGTTTTTTACTTTGTAGCTTTCTTTTCATTTTTTTGCAGTGGTTTAAAGTTGTTTGTTAATACGTTCATTTCATCATTTTCAAAGTAGTTAAAAGTTGTTGACTTTCTTCGTCTCTGAAGTTGTTTTTTTAGGAACATTTCTGCATATGATCCCTATGCTTTGATTCTTTTCACCATATCAACAGGTAAGTTTTCATTTTTAGACTGTTATATTATAGTTTTAATCCTTATTTTGTATAATGTTTCCAGATTTGCCATAATCTAATCCGGTTCAGATCAGGTCTACAATTAACCTACTGTATGTTCTCATTTTTAAATCTTTTTTCAACTTTTTTAATATTTTTGTGTTCATGTTTCGTGATGCGTGGTTGTCTCCTGGATTTTATTTACAACTTTTTCTATTATTGTAAAAGTGTTTCATGTCACCTAAAAACACCTTTTATTTTGTAAGAACCCGTTGAATTAGAACTATATAGATCTGGAATCTAGTGTTTTTATTTTGTAGGAAAACAACATCGACGGAGACGAATCTAGATGTTTTTTATTTGGTAACTTTCTTTTCATCATTTTCACAGTAGTTTAAAGTTGTTTGTTGATTACTTTCATTTAATCATTTTCAAAGTAGTTAAAAGTTGTTGATTTATTTTCATTTCTAAGGTCGTTTTCTTAGGAATATTTTTGCATCTGATCCTCATGCTTTGGTTCTTTTCACCCAATCAATCGGTAAGTTTTCATTTTTAGATTGTTATATTATAGTATTAATCCTTATTTTGTATAAAGTTTTCAGATTTGCCACAGACTAATCTATTTCAGATCAGGTTTACAATTAAACCACTATATGTTCTCATTTTAAAACCTTTTTCATCTTTTTCCATATTTTTGTGTTCATGTTTGGTGATGCGTTGTTGTCTCCTTGATTTTATTTACAATTTCTTATATTATTATAAAAGTGTTTCATGTTACCTAAAATGATATATACCTAATTATGAGTATCATAATTATAAAAGTAAAACAAAAATTTACAATAATGTCATTTTAGGCGTGTTTTAAATATTTTGTTTCTTCTATGTCCATGATTATGTTAATATTATCAATTTTAAACCACTCTATGTTGTCATTTTTCAAACCTTTTTCCAACCATCGATCCTCATTTACAATTTTATTACATTTATAGCCTTGTGTGTTATTATGAAATTTTTACTCATGTATTTTTTTAGCCTAACAATACAATTTCTTTTAACAGTAAAATAATAAAGTATATTGTATTCTACACGGTTAAATTAATGAATTTTTTTGTTTGATTTCTTTGTGCTCGGTTTCTTTATTCTCCAATAATGACATGTTAAGTATGTTTTAAATAATTTGTTTCTTCTATGTTTGTGATCGTGCCAATATCATCAATTTAATTGTCTAATGTTTATGAAGAAGTATTTAATGTTTGTTAAAGTGGTGTGATCATTATGAATAAGTTGTTTATTAAAAATATGCACATAAAAGGATTGTCCACCCTTACTATCTATCCTCATTTACAATTTTATTACCTATGTAGTCTTATGTGTTATTATGAAATGTTTATTCATGCTTTTTGTTACCCTAACAATACAATTTCTTTAATAGTAAACTAATCAAGTATATTATGTTCTACACAATCAAATTTATGAATTTTGTATTTGCTTTCATTATGCTCGGTTTCTTTGTTCTTCTAACAGAATAGTATGTCCTATCTTTGTTATGGTCATTCCAAACCTTTGGTTGTTTTTCTCATCTACTCAATTGTTTATTTTTAGATCTATATCCTTAGCGATGGTGCATTGCCAAATGCAATCATAGCCGGCATTTGTAATTGAAGAGCAATCGCTTATTTTCTTTTTTTGCAATATAAACTTTGGTTTATGTTCCCATATTAAATGCAATACTTTTGTATTTACCATGGCTTTTTATATCCATTCAATTTCACTATTTCACTAAACCTTGTACTACTTCACCAATCGTGTTCTTAGAATTGTATTCCTTGCTTTAATTAAACAAAGCAAATGATAATCACTATTTTTATGATATGTTATTTTTGTCATCCTAGCAAATGTAGCAAAGATAAAGGAACAAAAAATTTAGATGCATTAATTCATATTATCCTATGTTTTCTTCACACTATACCAAAAAATTTAGTCACTGTCAGTAATATTGACATAAGAAGACAAAAAATTTGACCATTTCATTTAGAAATACTTATATTATTTTCTTAGAACTTCTCTAAATGAATTGTATGATCTGCTCCTACTTTATTACTTCATTTCTTCCCAAAATTGGTAAAGCAATTTTTGTTGGAAGTAATCGTATTCTAATCAACTTTTCAAATTAAATCCATATTTCCCTTGTAAATATAACCTTTTCCTACTTTTTTATTGCACCAGGCTATAAATTTGACAACCATATTTCACGCCTGTAATCTAAAACATAAATTATGATTGGTTTCCATTTCATTGGAATTATTTTACTATTTATTGCAACTTATACTGCATATTCATTTTAAATGTTTTCTACCTTTTCTATCATTTAACGATACTTAACCAGTTATGATCTTGAAATTTATTTTTCGTTCCATTAGGATGATTTTATTATGAAGAATAGGTGGAAGATGTATCCTACTTTAAATTTCTTACTTCCTGTTTTTACTGGAAGTTATGGTACGTTGCCCTATGGATTCCTAAGGTATTGAGAAAAGATTAACAAGTAAAAAATTAACGTACTGTTGTGTCTTTCAGCTAAACTATACATTATTATTTTTCTTTGATTTATAAAGGATTAGTAACTATATTTGAACAACAAAGCATAAGATTGTACAATAAATTGTGCTAATAATTTACTTTGTTTTATAATCGAATATATGTTGTACATTTTTTTATAATTTATACTTTGTTTACAAACCATCAATGTATGTTGATTGGAGGTAATTGACTGCTACAAGGTTAACAATGTTGCTTACACAGGTTTTTCCACTTACGTAGTATATTGGGCAATTTATTTAGTTTTACCATATCAGTTCATCAAAGTTGCTTTAATTCTGTTGGTATTATGAAGCAATTTTTCTTTTCTCTTTTCTATTTGCTATAACTGATTCAAAATACCATTAAGTTATAACTATAATGGTAGGTAAGAGTAAGGATTAGATACAAATATTATTGCATGGCACTTCATTGGTGAATTTATGTTTGGTTGTGTAATATATGTTATACCCTAAAAACAATGAAGCTTTGTTGTGCTAATCTTTATAACTCAAAGGATTTATTTAGATTTTAAGCATTAATTATATTGGTTATTTTGGATTATGAATTTGAATGCATGATAAGAATCAATTTAATGTATGTTTCGAAAAAATATGAAATTATGTGTTGGTATCTAAGTTATCCAATTAACATTGAATTTTTTTAACTAATACATTAATTTTCATTTTCATTCTACTTCGCACATTCTAACCACTAAGCGGTGTTCCTATGTTTCAATAAAGTTAGTTTTAGTTGCCAAAAGTCCATTTCAATCATCAAGTGACTTTGATAAAATGAGTGAGTATATATTAAAGCATTAGAGGATTATATTTTTGTGTGCTTGTTCGTCGACGGAAATTCCATCGGTTTAGAAAACCGTCGAACGAATTTTGAAATAAAAATAACCGCAAGCGCACGGTGTACGAATGTAGCACGCGGTGAATACGGGTCGATCTACAGGGAGTTGATGATTTTAAATTTCCTACTCAATCAAATTAACCAAAGTTGAAAGTGTGATTAGCTAAAAATGTAAGAAACTAACAAAAAGAAAAGAAATGCAAATATGAGAGTTAAATGACAATTTAGAGAATAAATCCACTCTCTAGATCATGTAGTTCAATACATGAAATCATGATCTCTCTTTTATGGTCATTAGTGTTTTAATTGATGTGTTTATTTTAAGTATGACATATTTGAGCTATTGATTAGCCAACATAAGCCATCAAACTATAACACACCCCTTAAAACACTTACTAACTTTCATGAAACTTGACAAAGAAAATGAAAATGAAATTTATTTTAAGTATGGCCTATTAACTATTGATTAGAAACATAGACCATCAAATTTTAATTTCAAATCACTTTCTTATGCCATAATCATATATTGATGAAGAGGCATTTGTGTTAGTGATTGTTTAAGCATAGCCTATTTGGTGTCAACAATATAGACTATCAAATTCAAGGCAAAAACAACAAATAAAACCACTTCTATCATCATCATTAAGCACAAAAGGAGAGCATGAATTAACAAAATGTTGAAGCTACATTAATTAGAGAGCTTCATTACCCCTAAATTGAAGGGGTTTAGCTTCTCATATTTGTCATTTTATTAACAAATGTAGCTAACAACATAAAAGCAAAAGGAAGAGGAAAAAGAGAGCAAAATGAAAAGATAAGCTAATTAACTTGCATAAAAGAAAAGAGATCTACACTACAACATGAAATTAAATGAACAAGTAAGGAAAAGGAAACACTAATTAACATTGCATAAAAAGAAAAGAAAATTACATAAAATAAAAATGGCTAAGTAGCCATGAAAAGAGAAAGAGAGCTTTCTTTTATTTTTGATCTAAACTAAACTAAAGAGAAGGAGGCTTAAGAAAGACTAAGAGAAGAGAGTAAGAGAGGTTACATGAAACATATGGGTATTTATACATGTATGAAACCCTAATTCATATTTTTGGGGAATGCCCAAAATGCCCCTTAGGAAGTGCGGAGGCCAAGTAACCATTAACATGTCTTAATCCCCCATTAAGTGTACATGAAGCCATTAACTCCAAAAGCATGTGCATTAGCCTTTAATTTATACGTTAAGGTAGGTGGGCAGGTGGGGTCCTCCATGTTCTTCACTTTGAATTATTTCCATCTTCATTCCTTCGTATTAATTTTGTGCGTGCATATCTTCATGAAACCACTTCTATTTGAGATCAAATTCCTACAAAAATATATACAAATTTTCAATTAATTTTTCTCAAATTAATATATGCACAAAAATGACCATTTTGCCCTTGGATAAAGATGAATATGTGACAATTTCAAATAATATGAATTTTGGTTTAAACAAGTTAAAATACCCAATATGATCATTTATTAATTTAAAAAGAATAAATATGATGATAAAAATATGCACATTTACGTGCACATCAAATACCCCCACACTTATCTTTTTATTCGTCCTCGAATAAAGGGAAACTAAGATAAATCCGTTTTCGTAGGAAGCACGATTGCATTAAGTGTATGCAACAAGCCGTTAAACCTCTGGGTGTCTCCAGTAGGAGAGTGTTGTCTCGTGAGGGTTTTCAACGGATACTACCCACAAAATCCAAATGCATGATGAAAATATTTACAAAATGCAAGATTTATTTACAAAGAGATGAATGCAAATTTTTGAAAATATTTACAAATGAAGGATTTATTTTTAAATTGACACGAATAAGTTAAATATAGGTTTTGGTTTTTATCTTGAAAATTTACGTCATTTACTGGTCAAAATTTCCAACAAAAATCAAGTTATCATAATAAATAGACAATAGTTTAACTTGTTGTTTCGGTTGACAACAACGTGTAATTATAAAATGGATCCTTAATTGATTATCAAAGTTTATCAAAGTGGTATTTTCATTTCTTTTCAATAACAAATCAAATCAAATAAGTAAAAATAGTGCTAGGATTTCAATTGCTTGCTCTCTCATTATTTGCAAGAAAAATTACACACCTAGCTCAGGTAAACTGAGGCCAGATATACCACCAATGCACTGCCTTTCGGGCTTATGTGAGGGGAGTACAGAGCATGGCGAGTGCACACACTTTCGTGAATACACCTATCGACCGTAGGTGATTTTTATTATGTTTGTTTTTTTACATGTGTTCCATACATGCATAACCGTGAGGACTTTTAACTGAGTATGAAAGCACATAATCAAAGATTCCATGTAATTCACCCATGCATAACCGTGAGGACTTTTAAATGAGAGTGAATACTTGGATGTTATTATTTTTTTTATTTTTTTTAAGAGAAAGAGAGAGTTTTACAAAATCATCTTAGCACCATTTAACTAAGAAGACAAAAAAATGTTATATCCTTTACTTTAAATCAACCACTTTTTAAAACAAAGATTTTCAATTAGGATATATTTCATAATTAACACGTATGAATCTTCCTATATACTAGTTAAACCATTATTATTTGTAATCAAATTTCATTTTTATTTTTGTTTAGACAAATAAATTTCCAAAAATTTCAATTTAATAAACCAAAGCCATATATTCATCTTATAGTGTTTCTTTTAAAAATAAATCAAAAGAAAATTTGTTTTTGGGTTTTTTTTTTAAATTTTTTTTTGTTTTTGTGATTTTAAAGTAAAAATAAACCATAAAAAAAATGAAGATGAGTCTCCCCCCCCCCACACTTGATTTTGACTGTGTCCCCACGGTCAACCCATGTGGAAGGAGAAAAATAAAAATGAAAATAAAAATCCAATATTTACATGAAAGATTATTATTTAGAAGAGATGAGAAAGTATATAGTCAAAAAGTAAATGAAACGGTCTTCTAAAGACCGATTCATTTGTCTCGTCAAATGTGCGAGACACAGTTTAAGCTCAAAAAACCAAATCGTCAAAGATTTCAGAGTTGAGTGTTGATTTGGAAAAACAAATGTCGTTTTATTGAAAATCGTACGAGTTGTCTTATTTTCTATGATTTTGGGGGTAGACAAAACAATTTGTTGAAATTCACATTTATTTTCACCAAATTGAAATTCAAGTGTGTCATTGAAAACTTCTTCCAAATTATCAATTTCAAAGTCAAAATGGTGATCGAAATCTTCCCCATCAGAATTTAATGACTCATTTTCGAAAAGTCCATAAAACTCGTGTTTATTAAATTCATTTTCCTTCATTGGGTTATCAACAACTTTATCGCATATATCCATTTCAAAATCCAAAGTTGTTGTATTCAAATTTTTAGAAAAAGGAAGATCGAAATTTAAATCAAGTTTCTCACCCTCAAAAGAATTGAAATCCAACATAATTACCGTCCTTTCAACAACTCGGTTAAGATCATCATTTTCAGTTTCAAAAGTTATTGTTTGAAAATCATCGATTTGGGTAAAAGATGGATTATCACTTGACTCGTCACATGTTGAAATTTGATTTTGTTTTTCACGATGTTTCATATAAGTTTCAAACAACAAATCCGTGTGATCATCGTAAATTTCATTCATTTGTTCAACAAAATCCAATTTGTAGTTATTAAATTGAGAATTTTCGATTTGGATTTGTTGAGAACAAAAAATTTCACTCGTAACATGGTTAAGATTATTCCCATTGCCCAATTCGTTTGAAAAGTTGTTCCCATTTTCATGTTGAGTTTGAAATTCATTTTGGAGTTCGAAATTAAATTGGCATGGGTTATAATCGTAATCGTTTGAATTTTGAATTAAATTCAAATTTTGAAATCCTTGACTCGAGTTATTACACAAATAAGAATTACATAAATCATTTATCTCTTGATTTTGTCGTGTAGAAAGTTCGAGTAAAGATGAAATCACTTCAATGCTATTTTCAAGAGTTGAAGGTTGATCATCGTTTT
Source organism: Allium cepa (assembly GCA_030765085.1). Classification (NCBI taxonomy): domain Eukaryota; kingdom Viridiplantae; phylum Streptophyta; class Magnoliopsida; order Asparagales; family Amaryllidaceae; genus Allium; species Allium cepa. The sequence continues at coordinate 117,075,884 of CM060932.1, forward strand.
GAAAATTTTGTTGTTCGAAATTTGAATTATTTACACAATAGTTATTGTTAAAATATCCATACGAATTTGGAGTGAACTCATATGGATTATATTGATTTTAACAACTAAAATCAAGTGAGTAAGAAAAAGGAAACTCGGACATTTTCAAGATTTTTTTTTGTTTTTTTATAAAGAAAAATATTTACAAGTAGAATTTATTTTTCAAAATGGAAATTGATTTTTATTTTGTTTTTGAATTTTCAAATTTTTTTTGGCTTTTGAAAAGATTTTATAATTTTTTTTTGGATTTTTGTTTTTCTAATTTTTCTGGATTTTTGAAATTTCAAAGGAAAAGGATTTAAAAATTTCAAAGAAAAAGAAAAGGAATATTTAAAAAAAAATTAGTTTTGGATTTTGAATTTTTTTGTTTTTTTTTAAATATGCATGAACAAATGCAACTAAATGAATGCAAGGGTTAATTACAAATGATTTATCCTAAGTTAACCCAAAATTGTATATTCATAAATTGTCTTAGATAAACAAGATAGTTCTCAGCCAGGTAATGGGCAGGATTTATCGGTGCACCACGAATCACCGTAGCAATGCAGCCGAAGGTTTAAGTACCTTCAGAGGAACAACACTATAATATTACGAATCACCGTAATATTTATAAATGGTTATTACTCTGCCGTAGCCTAGACACCAAGAAATTAAATTGTTCAAAAAAGACAAATTGTCAATATACAATTAAGTGTTATCGATGTCTAACCGTTATTATTAATCAAAATCTAAGATGCAATGCAGAACAGAAACTAAACGTGTATTAACAATGCAACTACGAATTAATTTTTTTATTTTTTTAAAATGCAAATGCAAGCAACCAACAATTCAATTCAAATAAAACTAGAAATGAAAGCAGAATTTTTTAACAAGCAAAGCAATTTATTTTGGCTAGCTAAGGAAGCAATTTTCAGCAAGCTATTCTTCCTTTATTTTCTGCTTTGGCAACCTGAAAATTAAAAACTAAAATATATACAATATATTATTTTTTTTGGTTTTTTTTTGAAAGGAAACTTAAAAATAGGGTTTTACTTTAAAAAAAAAATTTATATAAGGATGAAACTTAAGAGCAACTTGAAACGAGACAAAACAAATATACAATTTTTTTTTTTACCAATTATATAGTATAACAAAACCAAACTCAAAAGAAATCAAACAAAATAAATTGGGCTAACCTTTTTTTTTAAACAAACCAAAACTAAACAATTTAAAAAAAAGAAAAGAATACAAACACACACTAAAGCCCAAAACCCGGCCCACTTAGTATATTACTGCAAAACAGAGAGCACCACAAATCACAAAATCGAATTCTTAACCAAAAAAGACAATCGATTTCACTGACTCAACAATCAAATTCACAGACCCACAAAAACAAAAACAAAACTCAGTTCGTAAATACTCAAATTGGAGAATCAAAACGAAATTGAATTACGAAGGTTCGAAACGATTGAGGGATGCAGTGTTAGGTGGACAAGGCGGCTCGATTGCAAGTGACTCGATTTGGTCGTTGTTAGATTTTGGGTTGGAGTCGCTGTCGATTTGGTGCGAAGGCGATGGGAATTACGTGTTCGAGCGGTATTGCTGTGTTGGATGGGTAGGTGATTGGTAGGCCGTGATTGTTTGAGTGAAGGTCGATGCTGTTGCGATTAGAGGGGGGGTGTGGGTATGAACAGCTGGTCTTGATTTTTTTTTGCGATTATATAGGTGAATTCGTGGTGGTTTGTGGAGTGATGGAGATTAAGCTTGTAGTCACTGCTGTGTTCACAGTTGTATGCAGTGGTATGGAGACTGTCGAAGTGGATGAGGATGTTCCAATTGGGTGTGCGTGAGTTCGATGTGGTGAAGTGGGGGAGAGTGCTTGCAGGAGGTGGTCACGGTGGTTACTGGGAGAAAGATGATAGGAGAACGTCACTGCTGTTCGTGTTGATGATTGTGGAGAGCTTGTGAAGTTGAATGATTTCGGGAGTGGGTTTTGTGATCGAGGTGGTTGATGGCATAGATTGAGTATCGCGTGGTGGTTGAACAGAGCAGTGAAGTTTGGTTATTGGGTTGCGGTGAGGGGTGATTCTGGGATTCTGGTGGTTAGTTTGCCGAATTGGGAATTGGTGAGGTAGTGATTGAGGAAGATGTCGTGTGTTTCTTGGGTTCGTGATATTGAAGTGGGAGCAGCAGTATATTTTTTTTATAAATGTGAATGCTGAAGTGCGGGATGGTTTTGATGGAAGTGCTTGGCAGTTGATTATTGGAGAGGCATGATTGTTGATTGTTCGAGTTTGCAGTTGTATTGCAGTGGTCGAAGCAAGGTGATTGAGTAGCTTTGCACTGGAACAGGGAAGGCAGAAAAATGAAGGCAGGTATGGGGAGAATGTTGGTTGCACGGTGAAGGATTGTCAGTGGTTAGTCGATGACAAGCAGAGGATGGATGGTGCAGTATGGAGTAATTGTTGTATATGGTAGGGGATGAAGTGTGTTTGGAATGTTGTATATGCTGTGGTGTGCAGGGTAGAGGATGGTGGTCAGGCTATGGTGTATGTAAGGTGGCAGTTATGTGTTGAGGGGAGTAGAGGAGTTCTGGTTGCCGAATGATGAGATGGTGGTTGGTTATGTAGGAACTGCAGTAGTGGAAGGTGATGGTGAAGGGCTGCAGAGAGTGGTAGTTTGTAAGTGGGGAGTGAAGTGGTTTGTGAATGTCTTTGGCAAGTGTAGTTGTTTGTGTAGTGAGATGATGAAGTACTGACAGAGGGGGTTAGGTGATAGATGTTGTATGTAACAGTGACAGTATGGTTGATGGAGGTGAGATATGCAGTGGTTTGGGTTCTGGTTAGTATGCAAGTGATTGTGGTTGTGTGCAGTGGACAGGCAAAGGCAGTTGGAAGTATGGGTTGTGGAAGTGCAATTGATTGTGATGGAGGTGAGAATGGTTCCGGGGGGGAAGTAGCAGGGGTATAGGATGACAGACGTGAGGCTGTATGGTTATGAGATGGCAGAACTGTGGTGATATGGTGGGGAGGCAAAACCGCAAGAAAGTGGTTGAGGGGGTGGATGTGCACAAGTATGCACAGAGAAACAGTTTGTTATGTAAAAATAAAGAAAAATTGCAAATGTAAACAGAGATATGTAAAACAATGTAAGGTAAAGGTAACAGTGAATGAAACTTTTTTTTTCGTTTTGAAATGTGCATGATCTCTTTTTATAAACTAGAAATGCAAATGCTAATTAAAATCAAGAAATGCACAAGAACAAAGGTACACAACAAACATACATACAATTTTTTTTCTAAAAAAAAATGCAAACAAACACACAATAAAAATCAAACAAAAATAATTCGAAGAATAAGAATTCAAAATCAAATCAACTCCCCGGCAACGGCGCCAAAAACTTGTTCGTCGACGGAAATTCTATCGGTTTAGAAAACCGTCGAACGAATTTTGAAATAAAAATAACTGCAAGCGCACGGTGTACGAATGTAGCACGCGGCGAATACGGGTCGATCCACAGGGAGTTGATGATTTTAAATTTCCCACTCAATCAAATTAACCAAAGTTGAAAGTGTGATTAGCTAAAAATGTAAGAAACTAACAAAAAGAAAAGAAATGCAAATATGAGAGTTAAATGACAATTTAGAGAATAAATCCACTCTCTAGATCATGTAGTTCAACACATGAAATCATGATCTCTCTTTTATGGTCATTAGTGCTTTAATTGATGTGTTTATTATAAGTATGGCATATTTGAGCTATTGATTAGCCAACATAAGCCATCAAACTATAACACACCCTTTAAAACACTTACTAACTTTCATGAAACTTGACAAAGGAAATGAAAATGAAATCTATTTTAAGTATGGCCTATTAACTATTGATTAGAAACATAGACCATCAAAATTTAATTTCAAATCACTTTCTTATGCCATAATCATATTTTGATGAAGAGGCATTTGTGTTAGTGATTGTTTAAGCATAGCCTATTTGGTGTCAACAATATAGACTATCAAATTCAAGGCAAAAACAACAAATAAAACCACTTCTATCATCATCATTAAGCACAAAAAGAGAGCATGAATCAACAAAATGTTGAAACTACATTAATTAGAGAGCTTCATTACCCCTAAATTGAAGGGGTTTAGCTTATCATATTTGTCATTTTATTAACAAATGTAGATAACAACATGAAAGCAAAATGAAGAGGAAAAAGAGAGCAAAATGAAAAGATAAGCTAATTAACTTGCATAAAAGAAAAGAGATCTACACTACAACATGAAAGTAAATGAACATGTAAGTAAAAGGAAACACTAATTAACATTGCATAAAAAGAAAAGAAAATTACATAAAATAAAAATGGCTAAGTAGCCATGAAAAGAGAAAGAGAGCTTTCTTTTATTTTTGATCTAAACTAAACTAAAGAGAAGGAGGCCTAAGAAGGGACTAAGAGAAGAGAGTAAGAGAGGTTACATGAAACATATGGGTATTTATACATGTATGAAACCCTAATTCATATTTTTGGGGAATGCCCAAAATGCCCCTTAAGAAGTGTGGAGGCCAAGTAACCATTAACATGTCTTAATCCCCCATTAAGTGTAAATGAAGCCATTAACTCCAAAAGCATGTGCATTAGCCTTTAATTTGTACATTAAGGTAGGTGGGCAGGTGGGGTCCTCTATGTTCTTTACTTTGAATTATTTCCATCTTCATTCCTTCGTATTAATTTTGTGCATGCATATCTTCATGAAACCACTTCTATTTGAGATCAAATTCCTATAAAAATATATACAAATTTTCAATTAATTTTTCTCAAATTAATATATGCACAAAAATGACCATTTTGCCCTTGGATGAAGATGAATATGTGACAATTTCAAATAATATGAATTTTGGTTTAAATAAGTTAAAATACCCAATATGATCATTTATGTAATTTAAAAAGAATAAATATGATGATAAAAATATGCACATTTACGTGCACATCAGTGCATATCATTTTCGGTAGTATGAAAGGTTGGAAAATAAATTTAATGCACTGAGTATATAATTTATTTTCTATATAAAAAAGTAAGGGAAAAGAATATTGATTGAAATTTTAAAAAAGTTTACTAAGAAATGAATTGAATTAAATAATCATGTTAACTGTCATTTAAAAAAAATATTTCTGCATTTATAGAAACAAATATTCGATGGTAACAATAGATAAATATAGTTGCAATCCGTACGCTTATTGCTACTCAATTTTGATTTTCAAAAATCTACTTGATTTACACTTTCTCAACAAAGGTTATCTTTTGCAAATTGATCTACTTTTCATATGCTAATTAATATGGAGCTTGCGGTCTTTACCAAATTGTGTAGCATTATCACTGTTCTCTAATAGCAAGCTTATCATTATGGTAAACATATGAACATTCAATCCATTTGGGTTTAGCCATGGGGACATGGAAGGATGACAACCTCTATCAGCATATGCTGCATGGTCAACGATGCTACACTTTTTTCTGAACACTAATTTTTCCTCTTTATTTTTTAATTTGTATCGAATCAAACAATCCTTCTGCTTATTTGTTGTAATGCTGTAAACATTTTCTTTTATGGACTTAATTCAGCCTCGCTTGACTTCTTTGTTCATCACAATTTGATATTCATGTATTTTATAAGATTTAGATAACACCCTTCCATTCGTCTTTCAAACAAAATATGTTTCATTTGATGTAATTTATTTTTGATGCTGATAAATTTGTCACAAGTTAGTATTTCCTTGATTGAAAATATTAGGTCATCTATTTTATTTTCTACTGCCCGACTAGCTACTATTCTTTCAAATGAGTTTAATGACCAACGGTACAATTTATTATTTAGGTGCTAAAGAACTGCTCTTCAATATATCCTCCTTATTTTAGAAGCATGTTGGACTGTTCATCAAAATTGTTTGCACATAAGCCATCGTGAGCTATTATATGCAATGGTTATTTTTTGAAGACAGCTCCAACATTTGTAGTGAACCTGTTGAGCCGATTGGTCTGTCAACACATAATCGCTCAAGAGTAAAAGGGCTACATATGTATCACCTTGCTATAAATCCCTTTATGATGTATAGACTATGTTGATCTAATAGTTTCTATTTGATAATAGGGTGGATAATACATTAGCTTAGTTTTCTAATGCGTCTATTGAATTAAAACCTATATTGTGCATGACATTTTATTGCCTGACATTAACGGTTGCATATAATTTTTTTCACATTACTCTATTTTGAACATGATTCACAACTATGGCTTTACCAATAACGTACTATTGCACTTTCAAAATTTTACATTTAACGTCGTGTGCATAACACGGGTTCATACTCATATGGCTAATATTATTATTAAATAATCTTTGATTTCGTTTAAACTGAGTAAACCAATAAATTATAGTAAAAAGAGTGTCAAGTAAAAATCTATATTCACTTTTGACTTTAAGTCTTAAATTATTCCAGTAAAAATGACAATTAGATACCTTAACTGCAAAAATAAAATTGAAAATTTTAAGAATATTATTAAGTATGCAACAAGTATTGTAACATTCCTGATTTTAAGGCCAAATTAATTTAATAATTAGTTTGATCTTTGGAATTAAACTTTGAAATAATTGATAATTAATATAGAATTCTGAATTAAATTATAAGATTAATTGGTAAAATTTATTTGAGTTTCTCCAAAAACAATTAAAATGTGGGTTTTATAAATAAATTGTGAAAATAGGAATTAATAAAAGTTTTAAAATTTATATATATGCATATAAATGGATTTTTAAATTGAATTTGGAATTTGAAATTCAAGAATAAATATTCTGAGAAATAAATTGGATTTAAGAATTTTATAAACTAGTAGAGATTTGTTTTCTATTATATATACATGTATGTAAATATATACATACTGATTGGGGAGATAGGATTTAAGATCAATATAAGAATTATTTTCTTAAAGATGTATAAATAGTTATAAAAGGAAATATAAATAGAAAATAATATAAAGATATTTGGATTTAATTTTATGAAATGGATTTTTAAAAAGTTGTTTGATGTTAAACCTCTATTCTAAAGACTTATATACATATATAATCTATATATGTGTTTATTATTAAAATACAACTAAACTTTGAAATTAATTTCTTTAAAAAGTTATGATTTGTACAACGACTTGAATTTAAAATTTAAAACAAGAATGAATATAAAATATTTACCTTTTGAAATTTAATAGGATATATTGTAAATAAAATGTGATTTTGAAATTAAATATATATATATATATATTGGAAATAAAAAAATTGATTTAATAATTTTTTTTACAAAAGCTTTATAAACTAAGAAATATATATATATATATATATATATATGTATGTATGTATGTATATGTATGGAAATCAAGAATAGAAGTTTTAACAACTCACCTACATGTGTACATATCTTTTGGAAAAAAAACAAATTTACAAAATAATTTGAATTAAGGGGTTAAATATGATTTGTATGTATATATATATATATATATATATTAAACATTAAAGATAGAATTCATAAATCAATAAAAAAACATGATTTGTAAATTTATAAAAGTTAAGGTTTAAACCATAGTTTACAAATAAAATTTTGTACAAGGATATAAACATAAAATGGGTTGTTTTGAACAAATGTAAGCCGTACATAAGTAAATTAAACAAGTGTAAGAATTTTGGCATGCAAATGAACAAGTGGCAAAGAAAGTTTATTTTCTTTTGAACTAAAATTGAAGGCATGCATAGAAAAAAAAAAGAAACCAGGTCATTTTTTCTCAAAACTGAGAAACCAAATTCAAAAGTTATCAACCATCAAAACGAAAGCAAACAATCTTTTAAAATCTTGAACCTGAAAATCAGGTCAGGATTCTAGTTTTTCAAGCTCGAATTTGATGATCAAGCTTCAATCTGATTCAGACCTTAGAGCAAGAGCATTTCCAGTTTTAAAAGCTAAAAAATAAATTCAAAACTGGAAAACGAAGAAAAGAAGCAAGAGGGAAGTCAATTTCCAGGTTCAAATTCAAAACAACAATCAAAGTTCGACTTGGAAATCAAGCTTCGGGTTCAAATCAGTAGAATAGTTCAAACAAATGGCTTCAACAATCAGATCAAAGACTTAAAACTGCTCCTCTGTTCAACCATTCCAGGTGAGAAAAATTTTCAACCTCAAATCTATTTGCATTTGAAGATAAGATTGTGATAATGTTTTGGTATGGATTTGAATGTGCCTGCATGTTGTATGTATACATAGATTGAATGCGTGCGTGTCTGTGAATTAGGCAGATTGCCTCTGCCTTGTTTATAGTCTTGTCTACAGGTTTTCAAAATCTATTTCTTTCTGTTAAACCACATAGGTGAGAAAACCTTTAAAACTTGGAATCTATGAATTAATGTTGTGATTTATTTCTGAAGTCAAATAGTTGCATGGTTGTGAAATATGTTGTATGGGTATAAATATGTTTATATTAATACATATATAAAGGTGATCTGTGTACAGACATTAACTTTGTTATATCAACAAATTTAAGGACAGCACAAATAAATCTATATCTCCCCAAAGAAACATTTTTTTTGGTTAAGATTTCTGAATGAAAAAGGATAGTAATTAGGTAATGTTATTTTTAAAAATAATTGTAAGTGTTAAGGTTGAATAATTATCTCAAAAATGATAAAAATCATTAATAATCCAAGATAATCAGAAAATCAATTATCTTAATTTCTATTTTTGATTTTATAACTACATTCGTGCTACAAATTAATGAGTTTTGATAATCGTTTTACGATTTTTAAGGATGTAATTGATGAGTTATCTTGAATTGGTTGAATTTGACATTTTCGTCAAATTCTGATCAACGGCGACGAACTGTTCGTCGTGTCTGGTTCTGGGGGAGGATGGTATATTGATGGCGATGGGAAAAATATTCGTTGGGGTTCAATTTGGCCGTGGTGGATGAGCGTCGTCAAAATAGGCTTTTAATGCCAGTTTTTGTTGATATTATTCTCGAGTCGAATTCGTCAACGTAGATGGATTAGAAGCAATCACACAGGTGGCGAACGTTGCGAGGGTCACCGAGACGTCTCTGGACGTGGCAGCATGGTTTCAGACGATCGGGGGTGATTAGGAGAGATGTTTTTCGGTGATGGTGATTTGGTTCCAGTGGACTCGAGTAGTTCGATTTTGATACTCTGGTGATCTCGTCAATCTAGGAGGTCGGAGAAGTTAGGTGGGTCGAAGATGATGTGCCGGTGGTCACAGAGTTGGTCGACAATGTTCGGTTCAGTTGTACACGTGCACGAGTTGATGTTTGTGTCTGGGTTAAAGGGGAAGGTGCTGTCTCGAAGCATGCCTTGGGAAGAAGAAGACTTGGCCCGAGTTGTCGTTGATTCGTTCGCGCGTAACAGGGCACAAAGGATTTAATTTGAAAACGAAAACGGGTTTTAAAAATAAAAAGGAATAGGAGTAGGAAATTTTCTTGGGGAAGATGAGTTTTCTTGCTAGGGTCTGAAAGGTTGGGTTAAAACAGTTTTTTTTATTTTCTAAGATTTAAACAAGTTTTGAATTTCAATCTTAAAGTTTAAAGATTTTAGTATAATTGAAAATAGGTTTGATTTCCAAGTAAAATGTTTTAAACAAGTTTTAAAAGATTTAAATTTTAAAGTATATGTTTAAAATTTGTTTAGTTTGATTTGTTACTCCAAATCTAAAATTTAATGATTCAATTCGTAGGTTAATTTTAAAAGTTAAACATGATTTATGATATATAGTCATTAATTTGTTAAAAAGGATAATTAAGATAAAATGTTATTTGAAACCTTAATCTTTTAAATTAACTAATGAGATAATAATGAATCATTAAACGAGAAAAATTTATATATATATATATACATATATACATATAGAGTAATAATAATTAAAGTAATTAATAAAGATAAAAAGTTTTATCTTTTAATTGGTTAAGTAATTAATGGTTTGTTAATATAATTAATTAAAGAATAATTACTTAATTAATTACTTAATATTAAAGATTAATTTAATAAATAATTAAGGTTAGTTAATTATTGAATGATAAATTTATGTAATAAAATTAATTAAGGTAATTAATTTGAGAATAATTAGTTAATTAAAGGTTAATGAATTAATGAAAGTAATTAAAGAATAATTAAGATAAGTAATTAAGAGGTAATTACTGAATGAATTAATTAAAAGTTAATTTAAGGTTAGTTAATTAATTAATAATTAAAAGTGGATTAATGTATAATTACTTAAGGTAATTAATTAAAGGTTAATTAATTTTGCAATTAACTTAAAGGTTAATTTAATTAATGTGATTAATTATGGAATAATTAATAAATCAAGGATGATTAATTAGAAGGGTAATTAATTAATTTTATTAATTAATATTAATTGATAAATTTGGGTACATAATTCATAAGTAATTAATTTAATTGAAAATTAAATTGAATTAATTAAGGATTAACACGTTTAATTAATCATGCTTATAAATAATTATTGAATGCTTGAATTGCTTATGAATGGTTGTATAGTATGAGATGCTTGGACTGATTATCCTATCTGATCTGTGATATTCTGATTTGTGTTGTAAACTGTGATGTAATTTATTCATATGTGATGTAATTTATTCATTCGTGATGTAACTTATTTATTTTTGAATCTGTGTACATAGATATGCACTATGGGGATATACCGTTTATCGATATTGATATGATTGAATCTGTGATGATTGATTTTGTTGCACTACTGTGTGATACCCCTGGACTACACCTTACACAAATATGGATCGCACTTGGAAATCGGTTAAGTCACAGATATTTGAATTAAATATTTTAAAATGATTTAAAAATTAAAAATTTAATTCAATGATTTGGAAATTATGGTTTAAAATACAAGTTATAAAGGTGTCTATATAGGTTTTTAACCATTCAAAAAAAAATATTGTTTTGGAATTTAAATTTAAACCCAGGTTTTATACTTGAATGGCTTTAACTTATGTAAATGTTATCAGCTTTAACTTATGTGAAAGATTATTAAACCTTGTTTTGAAATCGAATTTTAAATGGTATATCTTCCATATAAAAGATTTGAATTGGAAATGGTTTGAAGTTTATGAATTAAATCTTTAATTTAAAAGATTGGATAAGTTAATCCAATTTGAAATGAAATTGTTTTGAAAAGCCGTAAGCGAACCTTTGTGGAAAATTGGTGAACTTTGTGAAATGAACCTTTTTGTTTAAAGGATTTGAAGTGGTAATTTGTTTAAACCATTTGAAAGAAAGGTTTTGGGTTTTAAGTTGTGACTTAACTGAAATCTTATATCCATACGTTTTTAAATATTGCGCTCATTGTTCGGTTTAGCCGGGAGAGGACCTTGTGTCATATAACCCATTTCGAATAATGATATTTCGATATGGATAGCATTTGAAGACCGATGGTGAAGACCGGGTATTTTAAAAAATGAAAGAATAACCCGTCGATTGTCTCTGCACTGAGTTGCGCCGGTATAGAGATTCCTTAAGTGATGGAAAGTCCGATCGGGATTGTGAATACCCGGATTTGCAAGGGCTTCTTCGGAAGTTCCTTCGGTTCTGTTCGAACCTGGAACAGACTTGTATGGATGTGTGTCTGACATTACACTTTGAGATGTAAAATCGGTTTCTATCAAATACATTTCTGTTTGGTGGCGGAGATTTATTCTCTTAGCTTAACACCCTTCTTTGAGACTACGAGCTCAGAGGTTATGTAGTTGATGGTTACTAGTGATACATTCCCAATTTGGTAATGTGGCATACGAAGTGTTGCTGATCATTTTTTGATCAAAGCATAACTTTGTGAAAAAGTGTAGCTTTGTGGACGAGACGTCATCGAGCCTCACAACCCGGTAATGGTCGAAACAGGAAAGATGCGGCAAGGTTTCAAGGGTCGTACCCCTAGGGTATGTCCATTCCTTCTGGAAAAGGGTAATGTCATGGTATGGAGCCCAGATACTTACTCATGTGGACACTGTATATTTATTACTGTGTGATGTTATTGGTATAGAGGGCCCTTGGATAAAGGTCGCAAACGACCGGAGGTGGCATATCTTAGGTGTTACTCCCGGGAAGGGAGGACACCGGCCTTGTGTTAGCAGAGAGCCGGGTAGGTTCTCGGGGCGTCCCTCCAGAGGCGTTCCCATGTGGCAATAGGAAGTTCCTTGGCCTGACCGTTTGTTGGAAATCCAATCATCCAATACGTGCCTTATACGGTTTTAGTTGTATAACCTGCCATCTACTTATGGTGGCGCCCCACTGTTTGGATGGTAGCTACAGTAGGCATAGTTCAAAATATCTATGCTGGCTAAGATTAATATTATACTTTCGAAATATTTTCCACTATGCACTAATAATAATATCAAAACGGTTTTCGCGTATCAAGCATTTTTGACTATCATAAGGAGAAATCTCCTCCGATTCTGCATTTGCATGGTGTGTGTGGCGGGAGGCCTTATGGTAGTTTCATTTTCCTAAAAGCATTGCGGTTTTCAATGTTTTAAATTCCTTTGTTGTTTGTTTTTAAAGATAAAACCGTTTTTGTTTGCTCATACCAGTCCCATGACTGACCTGGAGTTTACTGTTCAATTCCTAAACTCTGGGTGCCCACAATTTCCCACACGGGCAGACTAGAGTTGGGTTTTTCAGATAGTCGAATTGTAGGAATTGATTCGACAGCCTTTTGAATTTGTGGATCACATTTGCTACACTTCAGCATTCACGGCTGACCTTTCTTAGCTTAGTTCAATTTAATTGGGGGTTCGAGCTAGCTTTGGATTGAAGATGGATTTTTTGGAGTTTGGCATTGAAGACATTATCTTTCCGCTGCTATTTCTTATATCACTGATAGTGTTGATATCTATTGTATCATATTGTATTAGATATTGTATTCATTGTTGTATCAATGATATATATATATATATATGATATTCATTTCTTTTTCTTCCGCTATGTTGTTATACTTAATGTGTTATAAGCTCCGGCTAACCAAATTCGACATTTGGATCTACGGCATTTGAATACGAGTGACGTATTCGGTGCCGATTTTCGAAGGTCGAGTTAGGATCGTTACAGTGGTATCAGAGCGGAAGGTTAAAACTTTAGCTCATGAGTATAACACATTAGGTAACTCATTAGAGATAGGGTGAAGTATACCCTAGAATGAGTAATCCGTAAGATATCCGTTCGAATGCCTCAGTAAATTCTCGTACTATTCACTGATAGTAAGTATGAGTGCAAGAAGAGGACGAAATAGGGGACGGGAGAATACCGGTACAAATGGTCAATGCCCTACAACAATGGAAATATCTTTCTCTATCAATCTCTTTTGATTCGATTCCAAATTCTTTGATTGCTTCGTGGCAGCTCGAGGTAGAAGCTTCGGTGTGATGGTGGCCCTACGAATCGTGTAGATAAGTCTCTATTTCGTATTCTCTTCGTCAAATTTCTATCAGCTTTTTGTTTTTAACTTTAGCGTAATTGAAATTTGATTTGAAATAAATTGGTTAACTAAAATATAAAGTAAACTAAATTGTATCAACAAAACGATTTCGATTATAACCAAATTCGAAATTATATTGTGATTTCTTGTGTATATCAAAGTCCGAAGAGGGACAAGTTATATTTACTTTGGGGTGTTCCGACTTGAGTTTGGAATCCATACTTAGTATTTGAGAATTTCAAAAGACTGTATCCAATTATCTGTTCTTTTGGGGTCCAGATATATACTACGAACGGTTAGTTATCCCTTCAAACTAACCAATGCCCGTGTATATTTCATAGATCTGGATGACCCCGAGTATCTTGTAAAGAGTTAAATAGACTCGTTCTTGTATCTATTATTGATATTCTAATTTGGTAAGCCAAATACAGAATAGATAATCGGTTTGATTTGTGAGTCGATTCTTTATCTTTATGTATCTATCCATTCTTTGTTGTCTCCCTTGCAAATTTCGGGGACGGAATTTTCTTAAGGGGGCAGTAACATTCCTTATTTTAAGGCCAAATTAATTTGATCTTTAGAATTAAACTTTAAAAAATTGATAATTAATATAGAATTTTGAATTAAATTTTGAGATTAATTTGTAAGATTTATATGAGTTTCTCCAAAAACAATTAAAATATGGGTTTTATAAATAAATTATGAAAATAGGAATCAATAAAAGCTTTAAAATTTATATATACGTATATAAATGGATTTTTAAATTTAATCTGAAATTTGAAATTCAAGAATAAATATTCTGAGAAATAAATTGGATTTAAGAATTTTATAAACTAGTAGAGATATGTTTTCTATTATATATACATGTATGTAAATATATACATTCTGATTAGGAAGATAGGATTTAAGATCAATATAAGAATTATTTTCTTAAAGATGTATAAATAGTTATAAAAGGAAATATAAATAGAAAATAATATAAAGATATTTGGATTTAATTTTATGAAATGGATTTGTAAAAAGTGGTTTGAAGTTAAACCTTTATTCTAAATACTTATATACATATATAATCTATATATGTGTTTATTATTAAAATACAGCTAAACTTTGAAATTAATTTCTTTAGAAAGTTACGATTTGTACAACGACTTGAATTTAAAATTTAAAACAAGAATGAATATAAAATATTTACCTTTTGAAATTTGATAGGATATATTGTAAACAAAATGTGATTTTAAAATTAAATATATATATATATATATATATTGGAAATAAAAAATTGATTTAATAAATAAATTTACAAAAGCTTTATAAACTAAGAAATATATATATGTATATGTATATGTATAGAAATCAAGAATAGAAGTTTTAAAAAACTCACCTATATGTGTACATATCTTTTGACAAAAAAACAAATTTACAAAATAATTTGAATTATGGAGTTAAATATGATTTGTGTGTGTATATATATATATATATTAAACATTAAAGATAGAATTCAAATCAATAAAAAACATGATTTGTAAATTTATTAAAGTTAAGGTTTAAACCATAGTTTACAAATAAAATTTTGTACAAGGATATAAACATAAAATGGGTTGTTTTTAACAAGTGTAAGCCATGCATAAGTAAATTAAACAAGTGTAAGAATTTTGGCATGCAAATGATTAAGTGGAAAAGAAAGTTTATTTTCTTTTGAACTAAAATTGAAGGCATGCATAGAAAAAAAAAGAAACCAGGCCATTTTTTCTCAAAACTGAGAAACCAAATTCAAAAGTTATCAACCATCAAAACAAAAGCAAACAATCTTTCAAAATCTTGAACCTGAAAATCAGGTCTGGATTCTAGTTTTTCAAGCTCGAATTTGATGATCAAGCTTCAATCTGATTCAGACCTTAGAGCAAGAGCATTTCCAGTTTTAAAAGCTAAAAAATAAATTCAAAACTGGAAAACAAAGAAAAGAAGTAAGAGGGAAGTCAATTTCCAAGTTCAAATTCAAAACAACAATCAAAGTTCAACTTGGAAATCAAGCTTCGGGTTTGAATCAGTAGAATAGTTCAAACAAATGGCTTCAACAATCATATCAAAGACTTAAAACTGCTCCTCTGTTCAACCATTCCAGGTGAGAAAAATTTTCAACCTCAAATCTGTTTGCATTTGAAGATAAGATTGTGATAATGCTTTGGTATGGATTTGAATGTGCCTGCATGTTGTATGTATACATAGATTGAGTGTGTGCATGTCTATGAATTAGGAAGATTGCCTCTGCCTTGTTTACAGTCTTGTCTGCAGGTTTTCAAAATCTGTTTCTTTCTATTAAACCACATAGGTGAGCAAACCTTTAAAACCTGGAATCTATGAATTAATGTTGTGATTTATTCTGAAGTCAAATAGTTGCATGGTTGTAAAATATGTTGTATGGGTATAAATATGTTTATATAAATACATAGATAAAGGTATCTGTGTACAGATATTAACTCTGTTATATCAACAAATTTAAGGACAGCACAAATAAATTTATATCTCCCCAAAGAAACATTTTTTTGGTTAAGATTTCTAAATGAAAAAGGATAGTAATCGGATAATGTTAATTTAAAAAAAATTTGTAAGTGTTAAGGTTTAATAATTATCTCAAAAATGATAAAAATCATTAGTAATCCAAGATAATTAGAAAATCAATTAATGATTTTTAATTTTGTAACTAGATTCGTGATACAAATTAATGATTTTTGATAATCGTTTTACGATTTTTAAGGATGAAATTGATGAGTTATCTCGAATTGATTGAATTTGACATTTTCGTCAAATTCTGACCAACGGCGACGAACTGCTCATCGTGTCTGGTTCTGGGGGTGGATGGTGTATTGATGGCCATGGGAAAAATATTCGTTAGGGTTCAATTTGGCCGTGGTGGATGAGAGTCGTCAAAATAGGGTTTTATTGCTAGTTTTTGTCGATATTATTCTCGAGTCGAATTCGTCAACGTAGATGGATTAGAAGCGATCACACAGGTGGGGAACGTTGCGAGGGTCAACGAGACGTCTCTGGATGTGGCAGCATGATTTCAGACGATCGGGGGTGATCAGGCGAGATGTTTTTCGATGACGGTGATTTGATTCCAGTGGTCTCGAGTAGTTCGATTTTGATACTCCGGTGATCTCGTCAATCTAGGAGGCCGGAGAAGTTAGATGGGTCGAAGATGATGTGCCGGTGGTCACAGAGTTGGTCGACGACGTTCGGTTCAGGTGTACACGTGCACGAGTTGATGATTGTGTTTGGTTTGAAGGGGAAGGTGTTGTGTCGAAGCGTGCCTCAGGAAGAAGAAGACATAGCTCGAGTTGTCGTTGAGTCGTTCGCGCATAACATGGATCAAAGGATTTAATTTGAAAGCGAAAATGGGTTTTAAAAACAAAAAGGGATAGGAGTGGGAAATTTACTCGAGGAAGATGAGTTTTCTTGCTCGGGTCTGAAAGGTTGGGTTAAAAAAGTTTTTCTATTTTCTAAGATTTAAACAAGTTTTGAATTTCTACCTTAATCAAGTTTAAAAATTCTAGTACAATTGAAAATAGGTTTGATTTCCAAGTATAATGTTTTAAACAAGTTTAAAAGGATTTAAATGTTAAAGTATATGTTTAAAATTTGTGTAGTTTGATTTGTTACTCCAAATCTAAAATTTAACGATTCAATTAGTAGGTTAATTTTAAAATTTAAACATGATTTATGATAATTAAGTCATTAATTTATTAAAAAGGATAATTAAGATAAAATGTTATTTGAAACCTTAATCTTTAAAATTAACTAATGAGATAATGATGAATCATTAAACGAGAAAAAATTATAAATACATATATAGAGTAATAATAATAAAGTAATTAATAAAGATAAAAAAATTTATCTTTTAATTGGTTAAGTAATTAATGGTTTGTTAATATAATTACTTAAAGAATAATTACTTAATTATTTACTTAATATTAAAGATTGATTTAATAAATAATTAAGGTAAGTTAATTATTGAATGATTAATTATGTAATAAAATTAATTAAGGTAATTAATTTGAGAATAATTAATTAATTAAAGGTTAATGAATTAATGAAAATAATTAAAGAATAATTAAGATAAGTAATTAAGGGGTAATTACTGAATGAATTAATTAAAAGTTAATTTAAGATTAGTTAATTAATTAATAATAAAAAAGTGGATTAATTTACAATTACTTAAGGTAATTAATTAAAGGTTAATTAATTTTGCAATTAACTTAAAGGTTAATTTAATTAATGTGATTAATTATGGAATAATTAATAAATCAAGGATGATTAGTTAGAAGGGTAATTAATTAATTTTATTAATTAATATCAAATGATAAATTTGGGTAAATAATTCATAAGTAATTAATTTAATTGAAAATTAAATTGAATTAATTAAGGATTAACACATTTAATTAATCCTACTTATAAATAATTGTTGAATGCTTGAATTGCTTATAAATGGTTGTATAGTATGAGATGCCTTGGATTGATTATCCTATCCGATCCGTGATATTCTGATTTGTGCTGTAAACAGTGATGTAATTTATTCGTATGTGATGTAATTTATTAATTCGTGATGTTACTTATTTATCTGTGAATCTGTGTACATAGATAAGCGCTATTGAGATATACTGCTTATTGATATTGATATGATTGAATCTGTGATGATTGATGTTGTTGCACTATTGTGTGAAACCCCTAGGCTACACCTTACACACACAAATATGGATCGCACTTGGAAATCCTTTAAGTCACAGACATTTGAATTAATTATTTTAAAATGATTTTAAAATTAAATATTGAATTCAATGATTTGGAAATTATGACTTAAAAAGATTATACAAGCTATAAAGGTGTTTATATGGGTTTCTAACCATTCAAAAAAATAATATATATATATATATATATATATATATATTGTTTTGGAATTTAAATTTAAACCCAAGTTTTTGCTTGAATGGCTTTAACTTACGTAAATGTAATCAGCTTTAACTTATGTGAAAGATTATTAAACCTTGTTTTGAAATCGAATTTTAAATGGTATATCTTTCATATAAAAGATTTGAATTGGAAATGGTTTGAAGGTTATGAATTAAATATTTAATTTAAAAGATTGGATAAGTTAATCCAATTTGAAATGAAATTGTTTTGAAAAGCCGTAAGCGAACCTTTGTGGAAAATTGGTGAACTTTGTGAAATGAACCTTTTTGTTTAAAGGATTTGAAGTGGTAATTTGTTTAAACCATTTGAAAGAAAGGTTTTGGGTTTTAAGTTGTGACTTAACTGAAATCCTATATCCATATGTTTTTAAATATTGCGCTCATTATTCGGTTTAGCCGGGAGAGGACCTTGTGTCATATAACCCATTTCGAATAATGATACGTCGATATGGATAGCATTTGAAGACCAGTGGTGGAGACTAGGTATTTTCGAAAACGAAAGGATAACCCGTCGATTGTCTCTGCACTAAGTTGTGCCGGTATAGAGATTCCCTAAGTGATGGGAAGTCCGATCAGGATTGTGAATACCCGGATTTGCTAGGGCTTCTTTGGAAGTGCCTTCGGTTCTGTTCGAACCCAGAACAGACTTGTATGGATGTCTGTCTGACATTACACTTTGAGATGTAAAATTGGTTTCTATCAAATACATTTCTGTTTGGTGGCAGAGATTTATTCTCTTAGCTTAACACCCTTCTCTGAGACATACGAGCTCAGAGGTTATGTAGTTGATGGTTACTAATGATACATTTCCAATTTGGTAATGTGGCATACGAAGTGCTGCTGATCATTTGTTGATCAAAGCATGACTTTGTGAAAAAGTGTAGCTTTGTCGACGAGACCTCATCGAGCTTTAAAACCTGGTAATGGTCGAAACAGGAAAGATGCGGTAAGGTTTCAGGGGCGCACCCCTAGGGTATGTCCATTCCTTCTGGAAAAGGGTGGTATCATGGTATGGAGCCCAGATACTTACTCATGTGGACACTGTATATTTATTACTGTATGATGTTATTGGTATAGAGGGCCCTTGGATAAAGGTCGCAAACGACCGGGGGTGGCATATCTTAGGTGTTACTCCCGGGAAGGAAGGACACCGGCCTTGTGTTAGCAGAGAGTCGGGTAGGTTCTCGGGGCATCCCTCCAGAGGTGTTCCCATGTGGCAATAGGAAGTTACTTGGCCTGACAATTTGTTGGAAATCCAATCATCCAATACGCGCCTTGTACGGTTTTAGTTGTATAACCTGCCATCTACTTATGGTGGCGCCCCACTGTTTGGATGGTAGCTATAGTAGGCATAGTTCGAAATGTCTATGCTGGCTAAGAATAATATTATACTTTCGAAATGTTTTCCACTATGCACTAATAATAATATCAAAATGGTTTTCGCGTATCAAGCATTTTTGACTATCATAAGGAGAAATCTCCTCCAATTCTGCATTTGCATGGTGTGTGTGGCGGGAGGCCATATGGTAGTTTCATTTTTCAAAAGGCATTGCGGTTTTCAATGTTTTAAATTCCTTTGTTGTTTGTTTTTAAAAGATAAAACCATTTTTGTTTGCCCATACCAGTCCCATGACTGACCTGGAGTTTATTGTTCCTTTCCTAAACTCTGGGTGCCCATAATTTTCCACACGGGCAGTCTAGAGTTCGGTTTTTCAGATAGTCTAATTGTAGGAAGTAATTCGATAGCCTTTTGGATTTGTGGATCGCATTTGCTACACTTCAGCATTCACGGCTGGCCTTGCTTAGCATAGTTCAACTTAATTGGGGGTTCCAACTAGCTTTGGATTGAAGATGGATTTTTTGGAGTTTGGCATTGAAGATATTATCTTTCCACTGCTATTTCTTGTATCTTTGATAGTGTTGTATCATATTGTATCAGATATTGTATTCATTGTTGTATCAATGATATACATATATGATATTCATTTCTTTTTCTTCCGCTGTGTTATTATACTTAAGGTGTTATAAACTCTGGCGAACCAGATTCGACGTTTGGATCTGCGGCATTTGAATACGAGTGACGTATTCAGTGCCGATTTCGAAGGTCGAGTCAGGATCGTTACAAGTATCCTTACATTCGTAATATATATGATTAATATTTTCTAAGTGCAAGTTACAAAATGTACATTTATTATGAAATGGAAAGTTCTTTCTTTTTAAAAGCTCGATGGTATTTAAATTCCCATGAATGATCAACTGTATATGAATCTTAGCTTTTGAAGATGCATTAACTTTCCAAATAAGATTAAAAAAATTATGATAACGCCCGAATAATTGAGTAATTTATATAATGAGTTAGAAGTGAATCCTTTACTTTTATCCCATTCCCAATTAATAATATCATTCTCATTATCAATATTATAGAAATTTAATCTTGCATATAATAACACATATTGTCTTAGAGTGCACTTTCTAATATTCTATTAAAGCTAAGGTTCCACGGAGGGTCGTGATCCGGTGAAAAAAATCTTTAATTAAAGCGTTTTTAAAATTACTAATTTCAAGAAAGTTCCTTGAATTCCACTTTAAGTTAAATGGAAGGTAACCAACTATCATGCCAGAAGGTTGTATTATTTCTAAAATGAATAATCGTGTTAATACCAAGTTTAAAAATATCATGACATTTTAAAATTAATTTCCAAAAGAAGATAAGTTATTAGCGGTAGGTGTAATTTGATATAAGTCATAACTACCATTACAATAACTTTAGATACAATTTCCTTCCAAATAGAAACATCATTTAAATCTTTAAATTTCCACAATCATTTCCCTAGTAAGGACATATTCATTTTACGTAAATTAATAACACCTAGAACACCTTCCTCTTTAGATTTGCATACAATGTTCCAATTGAATAAACATTTTAAACTGCTGTTTGGGTTATCACCGCTCACGTGTTATATTTATAAATTAATTTAATTGTTTAACTGAGAAAATAAATACATATGAATGTCTATATGACTACATAAATTATAAAGTTATAACTAAATGAGCACGCGTGCATGTGTGTATGTGTAAATGAAACGAGAGGTCAAAATAAATAAAACCCATGAGACTTAAGGGACAATACATTGGATGTATATAAAAGACATTCGATATCATGAATTATAATTTTTATATACCTATCTCCCTTAAATAGTCAAAAAATACTCCATAAATTTAATTTTGAATTGTGAATTTAAAATAATAATGCTCTCCAACAGTTATAATATAAATGGTGTACCTTACATATCTAATATAAATAGAGTACCTCAGATATCTGTGTTTGTTGAACAAACTAACGGCATATAAATATCTAAGGTGATGTTTATATTCTATAGATATATAAGAATGCTATATAGCTTTTGTTGGAATTATGCCAACTCGCAGTAGAGTAAATGGGTAAATTTCAAAATATTCTTTCGTTTAGATCTTCTTAGGCCTATGAAGTCAACTATTATTTTTGATTTTACATAAATATATTTTTTAGTTTTGTAAATAATGTTTTATTTATTGTATGATTTTGTGTTTATGTAATATATGTGTATCATGTAGACATATGTGCATACGCACATGCGACATAATAAAGTGTACATGGTTTGATATGCCATATATAGATATTAGCCCCTTTGTATACATCTATGTTGTCATACATACACACACACAGATATATATAAATATATAATAAGAACACACACACACACATATATCTGTGTATGTATAATTGTTTATATTGTAAAGTACTACTTATAATAAAATTTATATAATACACTTATATAAATGTACACACACACACATATAATTAGCTTGCAAAATATTTTGGATATAAATATATTAAGTAGTTTTGAATAAATATATATAATATATATATATAATTTGAATATATATATAAATTAAATGATATTTTATAATATTATATATATAATGTATATATATACTTACAAATATATTATAATAATATAAATAATAATAAAATATACGTACACATACAATAAATGCCTTCAGCCTGAAAATTGTTTTTTGGGTTTAAATTTATTCAACAATTAAAAAATGTTTTTTAATTAATTATGTATAGTATGAGTTAAAAAGAACTATTTTTTAATAATTTTCGAAAACAAAATGACAGCATATTTTGTATTAAATCATGCACTTGCATTTTGCATTATTTATAAATAAATATATAATTATTTATTATCTGTATAAACTAATTTTAAATTAGATAGTATATATAGTATATTCGAATTACATACATAAAAATGTTTATTTTTATTTTTGAAATCTTATATGAATAAATAAAATTAATGAAATATAGATTATACTTAGCACAATATTATTCATTATGAATTTGGTTTTTAAAATAAAAACATTTAATAATATATATATATATATATCATTTCTGAATTTTTTTAAACCAAGGTCATGAGCATCTATTCATGATTATAATTTTTTATAATATATGTATGCACACACACACACATATTATATATATAACCATCCAATATATGACAACATAAAAAAATATACAGATTCGTGATAAAGGATTCTATCTAAACTAATACGTGATATGATAAATTTGTTAAACATGTATATAATTGTAATCAAGTAAAATTACCTTTGCCTTAAGCTTAGAATTCGCATCTTGAAATAAAGAACAAAGCTCCTTGAATCCAATTTCAAATCTAGAAGTTGTTATCTCCCAAATACAACTACCACCGACAATCGAATTGTATTTAATTTGATGTGTTTATGCTTGACATTTTTTAGTATTTGAAAGGGTTATAGCCGGCCTTAATTGATGAAGAGAAGAGTGTAGAAAAATAAGTAAAATAGTGAGTGCCAAGGAGAATAAATAAAGGAGATACAAGAGAGTAAAAAGTGGATTCAAATCCCTTTATTTCTCTTGCCATTTATCCCTTCTTTTAATTCAAAAATCTCCTTCACCATGTCGTACATGGCTAGCCTTGCCTAGCTCTACCATAATCGGCTAAACAAAGCCCGGCTTAGGCCCAAAAATTAGTTCAAGCTCGAACAGTATTTGTCATATTTAAATCTGATTTAAGCGTGTATCGATATCGTATATTGATAAGTGCTTTATAACTATTATATACACACGGTTTAATATTGTTCAACACGCATCAAATAAAATTTTATAATTAATATTTCATAAATATTAATTAATTTATAACAATTATAATTTAATTAAATCAGGAAGTAACAAGAGTATTCAACATTTTGGTTGTGTGACTCTTAGGTGTAAATTTGGTCAGCAATTACTATCGAACAATTCAAATATTAACGTTCACACTTCACTTAGCAGATATTGTGACATTATGGACAAATTTATTGTCTACTTGGAACCAATAAAATCCAATTTGACTTTACTAACCGTTACCTAGCAGTGATAATTATTTACATCAATTCTCTTCGTCAGAGCTATATCACATTTGGAATTAGGGAATTTGGTAATGTTAAAGTTCCAACATCATCCATATTCAACTTTATAACCCAAACACAAAGTCCTTGGTTCAATAATAATAATTACTTGAATTTGAGTTGACTTCATTTGACCATGATACTAACCTCATATAACTAAGGATACGAACCTCACTTAAATAATATTTCACTTTCAATTCTTCAACTAAACCCAACTATAGTCATTGGATGAACGATGTGCCATGGTTTGACTATATTTAAAGAGGAGCTTTCGTGCTGAAGATCAACAGTACTCTCATATTTTCTATTTGACCATAGTTAAATTAGCCAATAGAAAACTATCGAGTGAGTCATTACATAGTTATCCAATAACTACCAGTATAAAATCACTTAGTGCCATCAGTAGTCATAAGTAATACACTGTCTAACATTTAGAGAGAGCTATGCATTCTAATCTCAATGGGTGCATTGATATTTAGTCTCAATACCTCTTGACCAAGAGTACCTAAAATGATATGTTTATTATATTATGATAAAATACTCATGATTACCACTATTTGTAATTACTATCACAAACACACCATTTATGGATTTTCTGTTAAACATACTTAAATTAATTAATTAATTAATTAATTATAACATATGATAATAAGCATATAACAAAAAACATCTTTGGCTATGAACGATAATTGATTACAAAGTTAATAATTTGCATTAAATTACAAAATTGCCCCTAGGGTATAACCCTAACTCCATTAATCTCCAAACTTGCACTTAGGGCCAATTATGAGATCTCAATCCCATCCCTTCGGTCAGCTTCTCGAGAGCCAACCAAACTACACCTTTAGAGAATGAATCTATTATGTTATTCTTGGTATCTACCCTTTGAATCATGACCTCTTTCTTCTCTACGAATTCTCTGATAAGTGGAATTTTTTGAAGAATATGTCATGACTTTTTGTGTACTCTATGCTCTTTTGTGATCTGTAACGTTGCATTATTTTCACAGAACAATGCCATTGGATTCTCTGAATCAAAAATCACTATGAGCTCACTTAAAAACATGTGCATCCAGACTACCTCTTTAGCTGCTTCATCGAGGGTAACCTACATTGTGGAATTAGCTACTATTTCCTATTTGGAACTCTTCCAACTGACAGCCCCACCATTAAGTGTAATCATAACTCGATACTCACATACTACCATTGATATCACTCTGCAAGCTAGAGTCGGTATACCCCTTCATAAGGAGGCCTTTATTCCTGTATATTAATAATAAGTCTTGAGTATTTCTTAAATACTTCAGTATATAGTTTACAGCCATCCGATGCTTTTATCCAGAGTTAGTGTAATGATCTGGGATTTTCGACCTCGAAAATTCGACACTAATACGTTTGCTGTAGAAGTGCCGATCAATCGAACGCCGGAAATTCCATATTGGTAGGGTAAAGAAGAAAAGAGGTAGAATAAGAGACCGGAAACAACAGCACAGAATCTCACATTCACAGCGGAATAAAATATAATATCAAATAACAGCATTTATACAAAGAAAAGCTGTAATTGTCAATTTACAAACATTATATGAGAGTACAATTCAATCACAAATAAACTGGATAGTTATAATAACCCGTCCCAGGCTACTATTAATACAATCTTAAATACATAGCGGAATACTCCTTACGTTTCTGCCATCCAGCTTGCCTTCTGAGCTCCGGAACGTCTAACCTGAAAATCTGTAATACTCGATCTGACCCAAGCATTACATTAAAGTAACACCCGAGTCAGGCTAGAAACCAGCGAGAGTAAACCCATATAACTTGAAATAATAAGTTGTAAAGCATCTTTGAAAACCCAGGTAACTTGTTCATCACTACGATTTTTATCAAATATAGCCAAACACTTATTCCATAAAATAATATCTGAGTATCGTTACTTAGTTTAAAGGGTTAATTTTTCTAATTTTATTCAATCCCAGCCCATCCGAATCTATAATCAAATTCGTAAAGAATTATAATGCTTATTTAATTCGAAGTGGTTTCGGATATTGTTGATATTCGATCTCGGTTTCTTCGAATCAAATGCCATCTCTAAGCCCAGTTGTTTAATTAAATAAAATTCAATTTAAATCTAGAATGTCATATTCTCATAGAAATTTCCATTACAGATATCTCTTTAAATAAATGTCACATATTTATCAACAGTTCAATCCAGGGTATTTTATATTACCGACTAATAGAAATCAACATACTAGTGATATCAAAGAAATCCAAAGTATTCAATTTAATCATTCATAACCTAGCCTAACTAGTCACACAACCATATAATTAATTTTAGCCAAAATTAATTATCAATAATTCATGTTTAATCATTGTCAAACAATTTCAAATCTTTTAATCATATTTTGTTTTAATCAAATATTTGGAATTAATTAATTATTAACGAGTAAAATCACTTAAGACTTTTCATTAATTAAAGGGTTAAAACATTTTATTTTCCTTTAACCATTACTTATTTACCACCATTTATTTTACTTTAATAATCTTTTATAATAACTAAATAATTAATATATATATATATAAAGTTAACTCAAACTTAATTAATGTAAACTTAAACCATTAAAGTTGCATCATTTGTTAACCTATGTTTGGTTTAAATTTATAGCTTTAAATTACTTATTACCTAGAGAGTTTAAGTTAAAGAAAATCATTTAACTAAGAAAATAAATTGGGCTTAAAACTTCTTTTGAAAACTTTGCTTGTTTTCTTTATTTTCTTTTCTTATATTTTCTCTTTCCCTTACTTGATTCTTTTCTCCTCTTATTTCTTTAACTTGGCCCGAACCATTTTCCTGGCCCAAACCACTCAACCCAATCCTCTCTTCCTTTTCCTTGCCTTATCCTTCTCTTTACGCTTCCATCAAAACACATCAAACCGTGCACCAATACGATATACGCAATTGTGCACCTGCACACCACCTCTGTTCATCAAAACCTGCCACCGACCGCCCTCACCGATCACCCATAGCCCCACGACTTGACATCCATCTAGATAACGTGGTCCACCCTTTGTTCAAGAATTTGAATCGCTCGACCCACCTGGAGTAAAAATCGAGCCTACGCAACACCCCGCCACATCACCTCAGACCATCGTTGACCACCAAAATCCACCCATCGCCTCGTCGTCACCCGCCTTATCATTTTCCCCATGTGCACCCCTATTTCTCACCTTTCTTGACCCATTTTCCCAATAAACCGAACCCAAGAATGAACACCCTAAACCCTAAATCCACTTCCACCCAACGCCATACATTACAAAAGATTTCTTCAGTATTTTCCTAGTTTCCTCACCCCTCATGCCTCCTCCACAATCAACAGCGAACACCCCAATCGCCTCGGTCGCATGGAATCCATCGAACCTCAATTTTCGGTCATCCTCTATCTCATCCCACACTTGCCTAAAAATTCCCAAATGAGTTTTATAATTCATGAATTGATCAACTAACATGTTAATATAAAGTAGAGATCATATCACGATGATTGAATTTTATCATTTCCTATGATGTCTACTATAAACCCTTTTCCATCCTCTGTGCTTCATAATTAAAATTTGATACAATCAAAAAACATGCAGCTTCCCTTTTTAAACCATAGCCTAAAATTTATTAAGTTATGAGATAGTGTTTTTTTTGAAGGTGAGCCTAACCTTTCTTGTCAATATACAGAGTAGAATTTAGCAGGCATGTACAGGCTTGTGATTTTCTTTCTTTTTTTTAGAGTATTTTCCATAATTAGTACACATATGGAAACATAAAATCTGATTAAAACACTGATACTTGGCCTGTAATGACTTTGTCCAACTTTAACAAAATTATATAGTTGTTTTACAATAAGGCATAAAGGGTTACAATAGAGAATCAAGGGTTACTAGCTTGCTCTCAGTTTTATGCAACCATCTATTCAATATTGATATTGCTATTTAACCTTTAACATATAAAGAAAATTAGATCTATGAAAGTGATTTTACTCACTTTGTTGATTGAACAGAGGGTCGTGGCCTTGGATCTGCTATCTGCTTTTAATCCTGATTTCGATCTTCTCTGCTTAGTTGGGTGGCTTGATTTGTTTAATGTTTTAGATGGCAGTATTTGTTTTCTTTGTTATGCTTAGCTAGTTTCTCTGGTTATCTTTTGAAACCAAGAGTATGAACAAGGCATAGCCTTTGGTATAGAAAGTGGATGTGTATAGTGTAAGCTAAGGGAGAAGATAATATACTTATACAGTCATGAAACAAGAAGACCTGATTTGATTTATTTAAAAAAAAATTTGATGTAATGCCTTGATTTGATTAAAGGTGTGCTTGAGTAGATATATTCTATGATAGTGTTTCTTCTATGCATATACATACATACACACACACACACACACATATATATATATAAACACACACACACATTCATATGTAGAGATTTATATGTAACCCAAGGTAATTTGACATTTTATAAAAGATTTGGTTTTGATCATATTTTTGACATCGATAAAATACTTTGTAGGCTTGAAAGGAGGCTTGCCATGACGTTGTTTCCTTATATATATATATATATATATATATATATATATATATATATATATATATATATATATATGCATACATATTCTTTTGTGTGTGTTTATACATAGTTATGCATTTTATTCTTTTATTCTTCCATTTGCCACTATCCTACTTATATATGTTTGTTCATACGTATTTCATTTATTTAGACAATGGTTATATATACATGTATACTTACTTTTATCTTTTCCACAATTTCATATAACATGTGTGCATATTCATTTATTTGTGTAGTGTTATCACACACATACATTGCCTTATATTTATACATATATATCTATATTTATACAAACTTCCTTATATTTTATTTCTCATGGCATATATATATACACACACTTATATACTTGTATATACTATAAAGCTTGTACATTTATATATATATATATATATTTGTGTGTGTGCGTGTGTGTGTGTGTGTGTTTATTAATTTACTGTAAGATTTTATCTTTTTTAGAGATTTATAAGTCAACATTTGTTATAGTTTTCAAATCAATTTATATATATATATATATATCCAGGCTTTTTAAATGATCATAATTTATTTGTTCGGCTTATAAATCAGTATTTCAAAAATTAAAATCAGTTAATTATCCAATTGTCTGACGTTAAAAATCCGGGCCATCACATTCCTCTCCCTCTAAATCTTTTCGTCCCTGAAAAGAAACAAAGAAAGAATTTTATTACAACGTTTATTATTAGTTAAATTATTCTTAAATGATTCTTTAACTCTTAAAACCTTTTTATTTTAAATTTCTAAACCACTTTAAAAAAATCTACATAATATTATCAAAATAGTTTTATAAAAATACTTTTTATAAATCGACGTTTCAACAAGTCTATCCTTGTTCCCATAGAAATTCCATCATATGTTGATCGGGCAAGGACTGAAAATCTATAAGTACTTAGCAGACCTGTTTTCAACATCTAGTGAAAATACTTAGAATTTTTTTTGAAAATATAGAAAACATTTTAGGTGAGAATGCTCTGGAAATCATCACCCCCTCTATTGTCGCAGTTAACCCGATGGTTACGTTGCCATCATGGAAAAATCCATAGTAAGCTATAGGCCTTCGCGCCCCTCGATTACACCATGGAACCCGCCACAAATAGCAACTACACCCAGGGTAACGTCGCCATCACGGCAAAAACCCATGTAACTGTAGGCATCAGTGCCCTCGAATTTCACTGCCAAATGAAACTTCTCCACACAGACCACATAGATCACAGACAACATCAGTCGAGTCCCAATGTAGCCTATAGGCACTCATTGCCATACGGGTTTCGCTATGTCTTCATAGATCGCAGTCTACCGATGTTATGTCACTCTCCCAACGAAATCAAACATTGTCTGTAGGCAATCGTTGCCCCTCGACTTCCGCTATGGTGTGCAGTAGATCGCAATGACATCAATTTACATTGTCATCATAGCATAACCCAAACGTCTCTACAGGCATCAGTGCCCTCGACTTTCGCTACCCCAACAACAATCCTCAGGAACTTCATTTTGTCCGGACTTCCTCCTAGGATCAAATTTAGAACCCCTCCTTAGGGCTCAAGGCAGAATCACCCCGTGGATCTCCTAATAGAGGTTCATTTAAATGGGAGTGCCTTTTTCTCCACATTCATTCTCAAAACATTTTATAATATACACATAAAGTATCTTTCAAATCATACTCTTATATGTATCACATATAAATATCCTTTACACAAAATCGATATCTCAAAATCGATAGTTCCAAACTAGGCTTTCCAAATTCCCAAAATTGATTTTTCCTAAAATCAAAAGCCTTTCAAAATCAGTGGGTTTTAAAAACCTGTTTCCCAAAAATCATTCTTATAAAATTATTTATATATATATATATATATGTAATCTTAAAAAATCTTGAGATCACTTCATACTTACATAAATCCCCTTTTTATACTTTAAATATTTTCAAAAATCTTTTCTTCTGGTTATAGATTCAACAAGGAGGGTTTATCATTTAAACAATATATATATATATATATATATATATAAATTTTATTATGCCAAATCAAATATTCAAGTTTGATTTCTTTTATAAAGTTACTTGCTACATTTCTTGCTTTTTATAAAATGAATTTCAGCTATAGCGGTATCCAATTTCCACTCTTATTCATCATATAATTCAAATAAATTCTTCTATTTCAAAATTATTTTTACACTTCTTTACAAAATTTTCAATTTCATTCAAGCACGTACGATGTACATGTATCATCCATATGCGATTTCAAATTTGATCGCTTACACGATCACACAATTTCACTTTCGAACTAGTATCGTCCACCCGACTTTCTAGTGCGAACTCAGATCTGGTTTCTTGATCAAAAACCGTCATTCTCCTTACATAGCCATAACTATGATAGAGAATTTTTAGAATCAATCAAAAATCCAAATCCAGGGTTCGTCGTCAAAAATCGAGTGGAAAATCCCAACTCGGATCGGTATACTATCTCGAAATTCTATGCTCGAAGTTGGATCAAATTATTATGCACATAATATACGTACATCCTACATATTTATCTTCATTGATTATTAGCTAAATCAACTTTCTTTTACTTCACATTCATTTTGATTTCTATTCGCTTATTTACAATTGCTGCATTTCACTTGATTTATCACTTCAATTCTAAGCAGTTTGCACTCTGACCAACTTGAATTCAGAAAATAGCTTGGAAAGTTTAAAATAGTTAAGTAGCTGTAAAATAGCAATTAGTTGTAAAATAGCTGAAAAATAGTTAAGTAGTTATAAAATAGTTATAGAATAGTTAAATAATTATAGAATAGTTAGATAGTTGCATAATAGTTGTAATATAGTGATTAGTTTGCAAAATAGATGTAAAATAATAATTAGTTTTCAAAATAGTTGTAAAATAAGTATAAGATAGTTTGGGTTTTTTTTAAAGAAAGGTTGTATAGTAAATAGCTAGGAAAATATATTTAAAATAGTTTATATTAAAAAAAATATTCGAAAATAGTTTTAGTGTCAAACTGTTCAATTTCCCAATCTCCGTTTCCAATCAATTTTTCATCCCATTAAATTGATTCAATTCCAATTTAATTTCAATTAACTTCAATTCCTATCCTAAATTCAAATCAATTTCCATTTGAATTTAAACTTATTCAACTTCAATCTCACTTCCAATTAATTCAAATCAAATTCAATTTGAACTAATTTCAATTTCAATCTCAACCTTAAACCATCTCGAATATAATAATTCGAGTTAAATTTTCAAATGTTGATTCAATTCCTTAAATCAAATTAACTCTTACATTTAATTTATCAACCTAGGTTTTTAAACAGTTTAATCTACAGAATCCAATTTATTACTCAATTTTAACTTCTAACCTTAAAACCAGTTCTTAACAATTTTAGTTTGCAAGTTTATTTTTAACATTTAAATCTTAAGTTAAAAGTGATTCCATTACCATATGCTCAATCTTTATTTCTTAAAATGAAACTTATTTAAAACATTCATCAATAGCTTCCATTACCAATTTTCAGAACTCAAACTTTTTTTGAGATCACACATAACTCCTATTCAAACCAACCATTTAACTTCCCAAACTTAAATCTCAATGTCATCTTGAAATTTCCTGTGACGACCCGACTTTCCACTCCCGGAAAATCGCATCATCTTGAAGAAAGAAAGGGATAGAAAAGAGAAAAGAAAGAAGAGAAAGAAGAAACAACACAAGAATCTCAACAGCGGATCGAATATATTATATTAATAACATGAGTATTACATAGTATACATCAAATATCAGAGTACACAAACAATACAACACATACTAGACAGTTATAAACACCTGTCTAGTTATTACAACTCAATACATAATACAAAAACTCTAGAGATACCAACACAGCGGAAAACTATTTAACTATACACAGAAGCCTCCTGCTCCATTTGCTCCTCCACAATACGTCAAAGCTACTCCGAATCCTAACCTGAATTCCCTTGGCTACTCGTAAAAATTTGAGTACCCAAGAGTTATAGAAAAACAGAAATAACTCTGGGTCAGACATGGGTCTGGTGTGAGTAACAGGTTAAAGTTACTTAACTTTGAAAAACCTTTGAAAAGAAAAGGTATCACGTAAGACTTCCCACACATAAACATGGAAAAGTTTTTACCTTACGCTAACCAAAACATTTGATAGGAAATCCGATGATATTATAATAGTGTCTAGGGTTTTCAAGTAAATAAGAAATAGCCAAAATTATTACATGATTAAATTCCAGCTACTAGCCACAAAAGTGGGTAATACAATCAAAACCGTTGGCACTTATTGGATTTTGGATTCCATCAATGGCTGGGCTACTAGGGTACCGCCCGTCACAGTAGGTGGTCTAGATCACCGTACCGAGGATTGCTCCCTTCATCCCCTACAACACAAAGCCGGACCCGTTCCTTACTGAACAGTTCCAAACAAGACAACCCCGCAGTTGTGATCAGCAACCGCACCACTAAGCCGAAAATAAAGGGACCTCTAGACAGGGATAAATCTTGCTCTCAAGTGGGTGCTACCCACGAAGCTTTGCTGCACCTCCCTTATTTTAGCCATTCCCGGTTTATGAGGCTTGAGGCTACGATAACCTTTATAGGACATATCACTTAGAATGCTCATCGTCCACTTGACGATGTTCTGAAAGCATTCAATCAATACAAGTTCGTTCCGGGTTCGAACGAAACCGAAGGCATTATCTCGTTACACTCATTTTGGAATCACCCTCAGAGTTAACGACAATAACCCTTGCACTCTAATTCACCATCTCGAATCTATAAGTACTATTCCGTCAAACTCATTACGGAATCACCCACAGAGTTATACCTATGTATAGCCCTTACACCTCGAGTCTTCACTCGCTCCATTTTGGGTTCACGACCTAACGTTATTTGGAATTGATGTGGTTTTCGGATATCCAAATATGGAAACCTGATCCCTGTCTCATCGAAATCCAAAGCGTGTCTTATTAGGGCCAAGTTGTTTTAAAGTTTAAAACAATTCAATTTATTATCTAAATATACATAGATAGATAATTCACAACACAACAGATAATCAACATTATCATTATCAACAGATAATTCATATCAAAATCAGATAATCCATATTATCATCCAAAAGCAACCAATGCATCCATATCAATAATCATTACTCATCTCATAACTGAGATTACAACCCATACATAGCAATTAATATCAATCATCACACATAAGCAATGATCTAAGGATCACACCATTTATAATTAATTTAAAATGAATTAAATTAATTACCTAAGCTCTAATTAATTTAAAATTAATTAAATTAATTACTTCATCATTATAATCCTGCTTAATTTGACCATTAATTGATTACAATCAATCTGTAAATCACCATCTCAATTCTCATTTTACTTAATCATTATTGATTAACTATCTCTAATTACAATAAGTAATTAGCATTTAATATTAATTATACCTTAATTAATCAATTCCAAATTACATCATTAATTAATTAATTAATGATTACATTTAATCAATCTCCCAATATAAATTAATTACATAAGTAATTAATCTTCAATTTAAACAACATATATATTAATCACCCTTGACTAATAACCATTCGGTAATTAACTACTTTAATTACTCATCCCATAAAATTGATTATTCTCAATTCATTATCCTCATTAATCACTTGATAAATTTTCAAAGTAATTTAAATCCAAATTACTTCTATAATAAATATCTTGATTACATTCAGTAATTATTATTTAATTACCTCTCTAAGTAATTACAATCCATAAATTACATAAAGTAATTATCAATAATCAATAATTGTTTAAATTAATTAAACTTAATTAATCTAAACTATTCACATTAATTAAATTAATTACACCAAGTAATTAATTCATTAATTACTTTCATTAAGTAATTAATATAAACAATTGATTATTATTAATTAATTAATCTAATTAATTATTAAAATTAATCACATTAATTAGTTGTTAAAATAATCTTAAGTTAATGACCTTCATTAACATTACTCAATTACTTAATTAAGAAATTAACTTACACAAATAATTATTAATTATCAATTAATTAATATTTAATTACAATTTAACTCATCTCTAATTATTAATTAATTAAGTGTTAATTAAAATCTAAATTAATCATTAATCACTTGATTAAGTAAATCTTAATCATTAATTAAAATTTAATTAACCATTCTTAACTATAGATTAATTAACCTTAATTAATTAATCTCAAATCTTAATTAATTAACTTAAAAATTATTAATTACTTAATTAAATATCCACATTATACATTAATTAAATAATTAATATTCCATTTAAATTAATTAAATAATTTAAATGAGACCAATTTTCTTAAGTTCAAAATTAAAAACATTCTTCTTTATACAAAATAATTTAAACACCTTGTTTCAAACAAAATTCAATTTTAAAATTTCTTTTAAAATTTCAAACTGAACACAATTCAAATTTTCATTTCAGATTCAAACTTAAAATTTAAAACTTTATTTACACTTCCATCTTCATTTTCAAATACAAATTATTTAAACTTTCTAAAGAAGTCAAAACAAATTTAAATTTAAAAACTTATTTAATTTTAAAAACTGCCATTAAGGTCAAATCTCAGGTTTCAAAACTGAATTTAAACTTATTTTAAACTTTATTCCATAATTTAAAACTTACAGTTTTAAATATAACCAATGTTTCTTTATTCTTTTAAAAGTTTAAAGTCTAAATTTAAATTCCTGTTTTTAAATTCAAACTTAGGCTCCATATCTCTTTTTTCCATATTTAAACTGTTTTAAATTTTCAATTTCAATTTTAAAATTTGCTTTCAATTTAAAACATAAAAAAAATAACAGTTTTCCTGTTTTAGTTAAAACATACTATATTCTAGAATTCAAAAATGTTTCAAATTCAAGAATTAAACTATTTACTTCAAATTTAAATCCCAGGTTTAAACTTTCAATTTGAACTTCAACTTATTATTTTGAAATTTTGCTTTTATATTTTTAAAACAGAAAGATTGTTTCTGTTTTTAGTTTTTAAACCAAACTTGGATTTAAAAGCATTTCAAATTTAATTCAAAGATTTAAAATTTAAACTTACTGAAATTAAATTAAATTCTAGATTCAAACATAATTTTCAGAGTTTGTTTTGCATTTCTTTTACATCAATTTGATAAACCTGGAAACATATTACTATATAAATACTAACCTGAAACACTTATTATTATTATTATTATTTTAAAAAAACTCAAATCATTACAAAACCTAGAATTCAAACTTTGAATTCATGTTTAAATTCATCTTTAAAGTTTAAGTTAAATTCCAGTTAAAAATTCAAACTCTACTTTTCTTTTTATTTTATTTTTTAAAAACTGAAACAGGTTCTGTTAAAACCTGAAACAAAAATTTATACCCGAGCAAACATGAATTTACTTCGGGTAAATCACTTCATTGCTTCGAGTTTATTCTCAAAATTCCCAAGAAAATCTCGAGCTATCAAAACCCTGCAACAAAACACATCACAACCATGCACACACCTCACTGTGCACCCACTCCCCATCTCCGACAACACTGGTGATCATCCATGACCATCCTCCATCGACCAGTGACCCCTCATCCCACTACAACCCTCAAATATCCAAAATTCAACTTGAATTTTGAATTCAAGTTTTTAAACAAAACCTGGAACAGGCCCCCCTCCTTCCAGTGCCTCACCTGTCAACGCCAATAACTCAAAACTCCGGCCATCATCACCCTCTAAACTCTGGCGAAAACTCCACCAACACATCCTCTATCCATCCCCGAAAGAGCTTTGAACTCGATTCAATAAAAATGCAGAAAAGCTTGATTCATCACAGCCCAGAAATAACTAGGGTTCATAAATAAAAACCCCAAATTCAACATCAACAGGAAATCGTAATCCAACTTAGTATTTTTCCCATCATTTTAGTTAACCTCTCCACCTCCAGAACAAATTTCAACACCTCCAGACACTTGAGGTATCAACAAAGCCTCAAAATATAAAATGTAGAGAATAGGGAACTGCATTTTGTATAAAGCATTAAAAATTGTAAATTTTCTTTTAAAAATCATGATTTAGTATAATGATTTGATTTATAACTCTGAATTCATAAATTTCCAAACTTGAGATTTCACTAATTTAATGTTTGATCATCAGTTGTGATTCCAGAGCCATTTCCATATTTTTTTTTAACTTAAGTACAATTTTAATCTGAAGTTTATAATAGAACACACATATTTTGTTTAAGTCTTAAACTCAAACGAAGAACAAATCAAAAGTCAATGGGTTTTAAAAACTGACTGAAGCTAGAAATCAAAGAACAGAGATGCTTCAGGTAAAACAACCATGCACACACATAAATATGTTTATAGATACATCCACAGCCAATTTATAATATATTTTCTTGTCTAAATAAAACATGCAATCAATTTTTTTATTTACCTACTTTTAAATTTTTAAAAAAAGTTGAGTTACTCACCTGTACTTGAAAAATGCAGAGCATAAACTCAATTTGCAGGTTCCAGATTGAAGAAACAAAATGCAGACCTCTTTCTTGCTTGAAGTTATTGCATGCAGGTTGATTGCTTGAGTAAAATTGAAATGCAGGCTTCTGAATGACTGAAATGCAGATGCAAATTCCCCCCCCCCCCCCCCCCCAGGTTGTTTTTGAATGCATGCAGGCTTGTTTTATTTCCAGAGTTTTGAAAGATGAATGCATGCCTCAGTTTACACATATGCAGGTTTTCTTGCTTTTTCATGGTTGCAGATTTTAAAGAAAGTGAATGCAGGCTTGCATATTTGTTTACAGGAATTGATATGCAATTTGAAAGTGAGGAGTTTGATTTTTAAAATCTGAAATGTTACAGATTTTACTTTCATTTTATTGAAGGAGGAAAATGTTTTCTTTGTTAAGAATTGAAAAAAAATGAGAAAGAATGAAGGAATGAGTATATGCAATGTTTTATACTCTAAATTTATGATTTAATTAAAATTAAAGAAAAAAAAAATGACAACATGACACTTGTCTAAGATGTTAACACATGTAAATTTACACTCTTAAATATTTAACACATGTTTAACTATGCTTACATATGTCTTTTAAATGTTTTTGTTATTTAAATTAAGTGTTAAAGAAAATTATACTTAATGAATGCATGTTCATATTTAAAATTGTATTTTAAATCTCAAATTAGATTAACAAATCAAATTTTATAAATTGCTAGTTTAAAAAGAAAAACACAAACATTTTATAACTTATTTTAAATATCAAAACTTAAATTAAGATGAATTTTAAACTAATAAAACATTTATCTTATATTTAAAAATCATATAGTATTTTATTAAATATTTTTTGAAAAGCTTAAATTAAAAATAAATCTCAATTCCTATTTTCAAAACATTAAAACTAATTTAACAACCTATCTATTTATAATATATACAAATACATATACATTATTAAATAGGAAAACGATTTATCAGTTTATTAAAATAAATTCACAAATTAAATATTTAAATAAAGAAGATTATTAATTCAAATTAAATTTATTAACAAAATTTATCAATTCAATTTAAATTTAAACCCAGATTATTAAATTTAAATTGTCCAAAATTCTGGGATATTACAATCCTTCCCCCTTAAAAGAATTTCGTCCCCGAAATTTAAAACAAAGGTAATTTAATAATCTATTTACAGATTTTATTTTAAAAACATAGCATATGATAACCATATGCCAACAACCAAAGCATCCAATTCACACAATCAGAACAAATCTAATTATCCAAAAGAATTTTGGATAAAACTTTCACGAGTTTTCCCGGTATATATATATATATATATATATATATATCGGGATACTCGCTCTATAGAATACAATCAATCAATACGACTAAGCTATAGAGCTTCTAATAATAACTCTATACAGAATATCAGACTACAAACGAGTCTGACTCAACAACCAAACCATCCTAAACTGCTGGTTCTACAACCAGAAATATCAAACACGTACTCCCTCAGAGATACGTGAAACATACTGAATCCCGGTTATCCAAACTGGCAATTCAACTCTAGAAAACCATACACTCATCTAACCCAAAACAGAAGAAACCAAAACACTACGGAGCTAGCTTCTCAAACTAGTTGCTCTTTGAATCAGAGAAAAACTTATCCCAAATCAAATCTCCGATTCCAGAATCCAAATTTCTCCGTTTCTTATATATAAAAACTCTTCGGACGATCCTGGGCTACCAACACCCGTCCTGATCAGCTCAACTCTTTCTGATGTCTCTAGAAACAGACTGGATCAAAACAATCCAATGATCTCCTCAAGCTCACTCAAAAACCAAGAACACAAACCCTGCTTCTCAACAGCTGAAGACAGAACAAACTTCTTCTTATCCGGAAAGGAAAACAGAAACACCCCCAAACTGCTTCCGCTACACAATTCTGATTCAAAACAGAAGAAAATGCTAAAGAAGAGCACAAACACAGACTAGACAACCCAGCACAGAAATATGGTTCTATATATCCATAAAGAAACTCAAATGTTCCTCCCAAACATGAGTTACTTCTCCAACTCTATCTCAAGGAACCATCCATCTACTAACTGAACCACATGTTCCATTCCTGGAAAGAAAACTCAATCTCCAGATGCAGACAAACTCTGACTCCCAGAAGATATCCAGACAATCTCCAACAACTCAAGAGAACATACTATCGCAAGTCACTTTTGCGATCAACTCAGCCTAAATCCAAAGAAAACTGCTCTCTCTCAATCAAACAGAACAGCTTATGCTGGCTTAGCCAACTCACCAGAGAAATGAATCCACTCTGCTGCTTATGAACTCCACTTCAGAAAAACTACTCAGCCAGAAGACTCCCTACCAATTCAAAATACTCTGCTAAACTCAACCACATCACCGAGCAGACTCGCCTCATACTCTTGTTCCAAAGAAACATCTTCGGAAATATCCATAGTCACTGCATCTCATCACACAGCTACTATTTCCTGAGATATCAAAATATCATCACTCACTGGCTTCTCCCCTACCGACAGATCCAAACTCAACTCAGCACTTCAAAGATGAACTCCGAACCTTTACAGGTTACTTTCAGAGATCGATGAAGTACTTAAACCAACAAAACTTATTCGGGACGGTATTAGGTCTACAGTCTCGACAAATACACTTCCAACCTCAAACATTCAAACTCCAACCAATGGTAGTCGTGTTACACACACTTCTGCCTCATCTACCCTTATAACTTATATTGGAAAATCCTGAACAGGTAACCCAACAAATAGGTAGAACCAATTATATATATATATAATAAAAATACAAATACGCTCTCTCAAGATAGACACCACTACAGAGCCTAGGTATTCACTCAACCTAACGCTCTGATACCAACTGTGACGACCCGACTTTCCACTCCCGAAAAATCGCATCGTCTTGAAGAAAGAAAGGAATAGAAAAGAGAAAAGAAAGAAGATAAAGAAGAAACAACACAAGAATCTCAACAGCGAATCGAATAAATTATATTAATAACATAAGTATTACATAGTATACATCAAATATCAGAGTACACAAACAATACAACACATACTAGACAGTTATAAACACCTGTCTAGTTATTACAACTCAATACATAATACAGAAACTCTCAGAGATACCAATACAGCGGAAAACTATTTAACTATACGCAGAAGCCTCCTGCTCCATTTGCTCCTCCACAATACGTTAAAGCTACTCCGAATCCTAACCTGAATTCCCTTGGCTACTCGTAAAAGTTTGAGTACCCAAGAGTTATAGAAAAACAGAAATAACTCCGGGTCAGACATGGGTCTGGTGTGAGGTTAAAGTTGCTTAACTTTGAAAAACCTTTGAAAAGAAAAGGTATCACGTAAGACTTCCCACACATAAACATGGAAAAGTTTTTACCTTACGCTAACCAAAACATTTGATAGGAAATCCGATGATATTATAATAGTGTCTAGGGTTTTCAAGTAAATAAGAAATAGCCGAAATTGTTACATGATTAAATTCCAGCTACTAGCCACAAAAGTGGGTAATACAATCAAAACCGTTGGCACTTATTGGATTTTGGATTCCATCAATGGCTGGGCTACTGGGGTATCACCCATCATAGTACGTGGTCTAGATCACCGTACCGAGGATTACTCCCTTCATCCCTTGCAACACAAAGCCGGACACGTTCCTTACTGAACAGTTCCAAACAAGACAACCCCGCAGTTGTGATCAGCAACCGCACCACTAAGCCGAAAATAAAGGGACCTCTAGACAGGGATAAATCTGGCTCTCAAGTGGGTGCTACCCACGAAGCTTTGCTGCACCTCCCCTATTTTAGCCATTCCCGGTTGATGAGGCTTGAGGCTACGATTACCTTTATAGGACATATCACTTAGAATGCTAATTGTCCACCTGACGATGTTCTGAAAGCATTCAATCCATACAAGTTCGTTCCGGGTTCGAACGAAACCGAAGGCATTATCTCGTTACACTCATTTGGGAATCACCCTTAGAGTTAATGACAATAACCCTTGCACTCTAATTCACCATCTCGAATCTATAAGTACTATTCCGTCAAACTCATTACGGAATCACCCACAGAGTTATACCGACGTATAGCCCTTACACCTCGAGTCTTCACTCGCTCCATTTTGGGTTCACGACCTAACGTTATTTGGAATTGATGTGGTTTTCGGATATCCAAATATGGAAACCCGATCCCTGTCTCATCGAATCCAAAGCGTGTCTTATTAGGGCCAAGTTGTTTTAAAGTTTAAAACAATTCAATTTATTATCTAAATATACATAGATAGATAATTCACAACACAACAGATAATCAACATTATCATTATCAACAGATAATTCATATCAAAATCAGATAATCCATATTATCATCCAAAAGCAACCAATGCATCCATATCAATAATCATTACTCATCTCATAACTGAGATTACAACCCATACATAGCAATTAATATCAATCTTCACACATAAGCAATGATATAAGGATCACACCATTTATAATTAATTTAAAATGAATTAAATTAATTATCTAAGCTCTAATTAATTTAAAATTAATTAAATTAATTACTTCATCATTATAATCCTGCTTAATTTGACCATTAATTGATTACAATCAATCTGTAAATCACCATCTCAATTCTCATTTTACTTAATCATTATTGATTAACTATCTCTAATTTCAATAAGTAATTAGCATTTAATATTAATTATACCTTAATTAATCAATTCCAAATTACATCATTAATTAATTAATTAATGATTACATTTAATCAATCTCCCAATATAAATTAATTACATAAGTAATTAATCTTCAATTTAAACAACATATATATTAATCACCCTTGACTAATAACCATTCAGTAATTAACTACTTTAATTACTCATCCTATAAAATTAATTATTCTCAATTCATTATCCTCATTAATCACTTGATAAATTTTCAAAGTAATTTAAATCCAAATTACTTCTATAATAAATATCTTGATTACATTCAGTAATTATTATTTAATTACCTCTCTAAGTAATTACAATCCATAAATTACATAAAGTAATTATCAATAATCAACAATTGTTTAAATTAATTAAACTTAATTAATCTAAACTATTCACATTAATTAAATTAATTACACCAAATAATTAATTCATTAATTACTTTCACTAAGTAATTAATATAAACAATTGATTATTATTAATTAATTAATCTAATTAATTATTAAAATTAATCACATTAATTAATTGTTAAAATAATCTTAAGTTAATGACCTTCATTAACATTACTCAATTACTTAATTAAGAAATTAACTTACACAAATAATTATTAATTATCAATTAATTAATATTTAATTACAATTTAACTCATCTCTAATTATTAATTAATTAAGTGTTAATTAAAATCTAAATTAATCATTAATCACTTGATTAAGTAAATCTTAATCATTAATTAAAATTTAATTAACCATTCTTAACTATAGATTAATTAACCTTAATTAATTAATCTCAAATCTTAATTAATTAACTTAAAAATTATTAGTTACTTAATTAAATATCCACATTATACATTAATTAAATAATTAATATTCCATTTAAATTAATTAAATAATTTAAATGAGACCAATTTTCTTAAGTTCAAAATTAAAAACATTCTTCTTTATACAAAATAATTTAAACACCTTGTTTCAAACAAAATTCAATTTTAAAATTTCTTTTAAAATTTCAAACTGAACACAATTCAAATTTTCATTTCAGATTCAAACTTAAAATTTAAAACTTTATTTACACTTCCATCTTCATTTTCAAATTCAAATTATTTAAGCTTTCTAAAGAAGTCAAAACTAATTTAAATTTAAAAACTTATTTAATTTTAAAAACTGCCATTAAGGTCAAATCTCAGGTTTCAAAACTGAATTTAAACTTATTTTAAACTTTATTCCATAATTTAAAACTTACAGTTTTAAATATAACCA
This sequence comes from Allium cepa, assembly GCA_030765085.1. Lineage (NCBI taxonomy): Eukaryota > Viridiplantae > Streptophyta > Magnoliopsida > Asparagales > Amaryllidaceae > Allium > Allium cepa. The sequence goes on from CM060932.1 coordinate 117,119,044, forward strand.
ATGTTTCTTTATTCTTTTAAAAGTTTAAAGTCTAAATTTAAATTCCTGTTTTTAAATTCAAACTTAGGCTCAATATCTCTGTTTTCCAGATTTAAACTGTTTTAAATTTTCAATTTCAATTTTAAAATTTGCTTTCAATTTAAAACATAAAAAAACAGAAAACAGTTTTCCTGTTTTAGTTAAAACATATTATATTCTAGAATTCAAAAATGTTTCAAATTCAAGAATTAAACTATTTACTTCAAATTTAACTCCCAGGTTTAAACTTTCAATTTGAACTTCAACTTATTATTTTGAAATTTTGCTTTTAAATTTTTAAAACGGAAAGACTGTTTCTGTTTTTAGTTTTTAAACCAAACTTGGATTTAAAAGCATTTCAAATTTAATTCAAAGATTTAAAATTTAAACTTACTGAATTTAAATTAAATTCTAGATTCAAACATAATTTTCAGAGTTTGTTTTGCATTTCTTTTACATCAATTTGATAAACCTGGAAACATATTACTGTATAAATACTAACCTGAAACACTTATTATTATTATTATTTTAAAAAAAAACTCAAATCATTACAAAACCTTGAATTCAAACTTTGAATTCATGTTTAAATTCAGCTTTAAAGTTTAAGTTAAATTCCAGTTAAAAATTCAAACTCTACTTTTCTTTTCGTTTTATTTTTTAAAAACTGAGACAGGTTCTGTTAAAACCTGAAACAAAAATTTATACCCGAGCAAACATGAATTTACTTCGGGTAAATCACTTCATTGCTTCGAGTTTATTCTCAAAATTCCCGAGAAAATCTCGAGCTATCAAAACCCTGCAACAAAACACATCACAACCATGCACACACCTCACTGTGCACCCACTCCCCATCTCCGGCAACACTGGTGATCATCCATGACCATCCTCCATCGACCAGTGATCCCTCATCCCACTACAACCCTCAAATATCCAAAATTCAACTTGAATTTTGAATTCAAGTTTTTAAACAAAACCTGGAACATGCCCCTCCTTCCAGTGCCTCACCTGTCAACGCCAACAACTCACAACTCCGGCCATCATCACCCTTTAAACTCTGGCGAAAACTCCACCAACACATCCTCTATCCATCCCCAAAAGAGCTTTGAACTCGATTCAATAAAAATGCAGAAAAGCTCGATTCATCACAGCCCAGAAATAACTAGGGTTCATAAATAAAAACCCCAAATTCAACATCAACAGGAAATCGTAATCCAACTTAGTATTTTTCCCATCATTTTAGTTAACCTCTCCACCTCCAGAACAAATTTCAACACCTCCAGACACTTGAGGTATCAACAATGCTTCAAAATATAAAATGCAGAGAATAGGGAACTGCATTTTGTATGAACCATTAAAAATTGTAAATTTTCTTTTAAAAATCATGATTTAGTATAATGATTTGATTTATAACTCTAAATTCATAAATTTCCAAACTTGAGATTTCACTAATTTAATGTTTGATCATCAGTTGTGATTCCAGAGCCATTTCCATATAATTTTTTTTTAACTTAAGTACAATTTTAATCTGAAGTTTATAATAGAACACACTTATTTTGTTTAAGTCTTAAACTCAAACGAAGAACAAATCAAAAGTCAATGGGTTTTAAAAACTGACTGAAGATAGAAATCAAAGAATAGAGATGCTTCAGGTAAAACAACCATGCACACACATAAATATGTTTATAGATACATCCACAGCCAATTTATGATATATTTTCTTGTATAAATAAAACATGCAATCAATTTTTTTATTTACCTACTTTTAAATTTTAAAAAAAAGTTGAGTTACTCACCTGTACTTGAAAAATGCAGAGCATAAACTCAATTTGCAGGTTCCAGATTGAAGAAACAAAATGCAGACCTCTTTCTTGCTTGAAGTTGTTGCATGCAGGTTGATTGCTTGAGTAAAATTGAAATGCAGGCTTCTGAATGACTGAAATGCAGATGCAAATTCCCCCCCCCCCCCAGGTTGTTTTTGAATGCATGCAGGCTTGTTTTATTTCCAGAGTTTTGAAAGATGAATGCATGCCTCAGTTTACACATATGCAGGTTTTCTTGCTTTTTCATGGTTGCAGATTTTAAAGAAAGTGAATGTAGGCTTGCATATTTGTTTATAGGAATTGATATGCAATTTGAAAGTGAGGAGTTTGATTTTTAAAATCTGAAATGTTACAGATTTTACTTTCATTTTATTGAAGGAGGAAAATGTTTTCTTTGTTAAGAATTGAAAAAAAATAAGAAAGAATGAAGGAATGAGTATATGCAATGTTTTATAATCTAAATTTATGATTTAATTAAAATTAAAGAAAAACAAAATGACAACATGACACTTGTCTAAGATGTTAACACATGTAAATTTACACTCTTAAATATTTAACACATGTTTAACTATGCTTACATATGTCTTTTAAATGTTTTTGTTATTTAAATTAAGTGTTAAAGCAAATTATACTTAATGAATGCATGTTCATATTTAAAATTGTATTTTAAATCTCAAATTAGATTAACAAATCAAATTTTATAAATTACTAGTTTAAAAAGAAAAACACAAACATTTTATAACTTATTTTAAATATCAAAACTTAAATTAAGATGAATTTTAAACTAATAAAACATTTATCTTATATTTAAAAATCATATAGTATTTTATTAAATATTTTTTGAAAAGCTTAAATTAAAAATAAGTCTCAATTCCTATTTTCAAAACATTAAAACTAATTTAACAACCTATCTATTTATAATATATACAAATACATATACATTATTAAATAGGAAAACAATTTATCTTTTTATTAAAATAAATTCACAAATTAAATATTTAAATAAAGAAGATTATTAATTCAAATTAAATTTATTAACAAAATTTATCAATTCAATTAAAATTTAAACCCAGATTATTAAATTTAAATTGTCCAAAATTCCGGGATATTACATTTCCAATTCAGGTTGTTTGTTAAACTTATTTAACTTCCCCTAAGGTAAATTCAATTAATTTAATCCATTCAACCTTACTCAATTTGAATTCTCCATTTCAAATTTTTAAACTTCCTATCAATATCCTTTCTCACTTATAAGTTCGAAACTTATTTTTCTTTGGGTTTTACAACCCATTTCAGGGGAAAAAGATTCAAAACTCAACACTTTGTTTACCTCAAATCAACATTGGTATTATGTATATCCACATATGTATACATATTTATTTCACTTACACACAAAGTCATATTTTAAATTTTAAACCATTCTTGGTTTTTAATTTTAAACAAAATTCCTTTTGAAAATTTGAAACAACTCTTGTTTTAAAATAAGATTCCTACATTTAAAAATATTATTCATTATATCTTTTAGTACTTTGAAACAATTTAAACTTTCTGGACTTTAGTTTTAAAAACTTCACAATGTAATTCCTTTGCAATTTATAAATCATACTTATCTAAATTATTACTTCCTTAAAACATTCCATTTTTCTTTTCATTAATTATTATTAGAAAACAAACATCCCATTATTAAGCACAACAACCTTTTATGATAAAAATCAAGATTATCATATCTGAAAACCGGTTCATTATATATTATCTCATAATTCATTGGAAAATAAAATCAGGGTAACTTAATTCAACATTCTGATAACACTTCTATAAATTCAGGATTATAATTTCTAGTTTGAATCCATTTCTATCTTATCTTATTTGTATAGTTCATATTATCTAATTCCTATTTGGATATATATATATATATATATATATTACCGCTTAATACTTATTTAATTTAAATAATTAACGACCAATTACTTAAATATATAATAATTGAAAAATTATTATTTAATATATCAAAATAGAATTCTTATATAAATCATTTTAAAATTATTTTTAAAATCATTATATAAGAAAATAACAAGTACGCCCTCATATATAATACACTCAACTCATTCTAGGGTACTGTTGACCCTATCCTTTAATGAGTAACCCATCAGAGTCAAGATTCTCGCTTAACCTTCAGCTCTGATACCAACTGTAACAACCCGAGAATTTCGACCTCGATAATTCGACACTAATACGTTCACTGTAGAAGTGTCGAGCAATCGAACGCCGAAAATTCCAGATTGTTAGGGTAAAAAAGAAAAGAGGTAGAAGAAGAAACAAGAAACAACAGCGCAAAATCTCACATTCGTAGCAGAATAAAATATAATATCAAATAACAATGTTTATAGAAAGAAAAGCTGCAATTGTCAATTTACAAACAATATATCAGAGTACAATTCAATCACAAATAAACTGGACCGTTATAATAACTTGTCCCAGGCTACTATTAATACAATCTCAAATACACAACGGAATACTCCTTACGTTCCTGCCATCCAACTCGCCTCCTGAGCACCAGAACGTCTAACCTGAAAATCTGTAATACTTGGCCTGACCCGAGCATTACATTAAAGTAACAGCCGAGTGAGGATGGAAACCAGCGTGAGTAAACCAATATAACTTGAAATACTAATTTGTAAAGCTTCTTTGAAAACCCAGGTAACTCGTTCATCACTACGAGTTTTATCAAATATAGCCAAACACTTATTCCGCAAAATAATATCTAAGCATTGTTACTTAGTTTAAAGGGTCAGATTTCCTAATTTTATTCAATCCCAGCCCATCTTAATCTATAATCAAATTCGTAAAGAGATATAGTACTTATTTAATTCAAAGTGGTTCCGGATAGTTTTAATATCCGATCCCGGTCTCTTCGAATCTAATGTCATCTCTAAGCCAAGTTGTTTAATTAAATACAATTCAATTTATATCTAGAATATCATATTCTCATAGAAATTTCCATCACAGATATCTCTTTAAATAAATGTTACACATATTTCAACAGTTCAATCCAAGGTATTTTGTATTACCGACTAATAGAAATCAACATACTAGAGATATCAAATAAATCCAAAGTATTCAATTTAATCATTCATACCCTAGCCTAACTAGTCACACAACCATATAATTAATTTTAACCAAAATTAATTATCAATAATTCATGTTTAATCATTGTCAAACAAGTTCAAATACTTTAATTATATTTTATTTTAATCAAATATTTGGAATTAATTAATTATTAACGGGTAAAATCACTTAAGACTTTTCATTAACTAAAGGGTTAAAACATTTTATTTTCCTCTAACCATTACTTATTTACCACCATTTATTTTACTTTAATAATCTTCTGTAATAACTAGATAATTAACATATATAAAGTTAACTCAAACTTAATTAATTTAAACTTAAACCATTAAACTTGCATCATTTATTAACCTAAGTTTGGTTTAAATTCATAGCTTTAAATTACTTATTATCCAGAGAGTTTAAGTTAAAGAAAGTCATTTAACTAAGAAAATAAACTGGGTTAAAAACTTTGTTTGTTTTCTTTATTTTCTTTACTTATATTTTTTCTTACCCTTACTTGTTTCTTTTCTCCTCTTATTTCTTTAACACTGCCCAAACCTTTTTCCTAACCCAAACTACTCAGCCCAATCCTCTCTTCCTTTTCCTTCCCTTATCCTTCTCTTTACTTCTTCCATCAAAACACATCAAACCGTGCACCGATATGATATACGCAATTGTGCACCTGCACACCACCTCTGTTCATCAAAACCTTCCACCAACCGCCCTCGTCGATTGCCCATGGCCCCATGACTCGTCATCCATCTGGACAACGCGGTTCACCCTTTGTTTGAGAATTTGAACCGCTCGACCCACCTGGAGTAAAAATCGAGCCTACCCAACACCCCACCACATCCCCTTAGACCATCTTTGACCACCGAAATCCACCCATAGCCTCGCTGTCACCTGCCCTATCATTTTTCCCCCATGCGCACCCGTACTTATCACCTTTCCTGACCCATTTGCCCAACAAACCGAACCCAAGAATGAACACCCTAAACTCTAAATCCACTTCCACCAAACGCCATATATTAAAAAAGAATGCCGCAGCATTTTCCTAGTTTCCTCACCCCTCACATCTCCTCCACAATCAACGGCGAACACCTCAATCGCCTCAGTCACCTGGAATCCATCGAACCTCAATTTTCGATCATCCCCCTATCTCATCCCACACTTGCCTAAAATTCCCAAATGACTTTCATAATTCATGAATTGATCAACAAACATATTAATATAAAGTAGAGATCATATCACGATGATTGAACTTTATGATTTCCTAAGATGTCTAGTGTAAACCCCCTTTCCATCCTTTGTGCTTCATAATTAAAATTTGAAATAAAATACAATCAAAAAACAAACAGCTTCCCATTTTAAACCTTAGCCTAAAATTTATTAAGTTGTGAGATAGTGTTTTTTTAAGGTGAGCCTAACCTTTCTTGTCAATTTACAGAGTAGAATGCAGCAGGCATGTACAGGCCTATGATTTTTTTTAGAGTATATTCCATAATTAGCACACATATGGAAACATAAAATCCGATTAAAACACTGATACTTGGCTAGTAATGACTTAATCCAACTTCAACAAAATTATATAGTTGTTCTACAGTAGGGATTAAAGGGTTACAACAGAGAATTAAGGGTTGCTAGCTTGCTCTCAGTTTTATCAACCATCTATTCAATACTGATTTTTCTATTTTAACTTGAACATATAAAGAAAATTAGATTTATGAAAGTGATTTTACTCACTTTGTTGATTGAACAGAGGGCCCTAGCCTTGGATCTATTATCTGCTTTTAATCCTAATTTTGATTGTCTCTGCTTAGTTGGGTGGCTTGATTTGTTTAATATTTCAGATGGCAGTATTTGTTTTATTTGTTATGCTTAGCTAGTTTCTTTGGTTATCTTTTGAATCCAAGAGTATGAATAAGGCAAAGCCTTTGGTATAGAAAGTGGATGTATATAGTGTAAGCTAAGGGAGAAGATAATATACTTATACAGTCTTGAAATAAGAAGACCTGATTTGATTTATTTAAAAAAAACTTTGATATAATGCCTTGATTTGATTAAAGGTGTGCTTGAGTAGATATATTCTATGATGGTATTTCTTCTATGCATATATATATATATATATATATGCATTCATATGTAGAGATTTATATGTAACCTAAGGTAATTTGACATTTTTTAAAAGATTTGGTTTTGATCATATTTTTGACATTGATAAAATAATTTGTAGGCTTGAAAAGAGGCTTGCCATGATGTTGTTTCCTTATATATTTTTATGAATTTATATATATATATATATATATATATATATATGTATACATATTATTTTGTATGTGTTTATACATAATTATGCATTTTATTCTTTTATTCTCGCATTTTATTTGTCACTATCCTACTAATACATGTTTGCTCATACCTATTTCATTTTTGTAGACAATGGTTACATTTACATGTATACTTACTTTTATCCTTGCCATTATTTCATCTAACATGTTTGCATATTCATTTATTTGTGTATTGTTATCATAGACGTACATTGCCTTATATTTATACATATATATCTATATTCATACAAACTTCCTTATATTTTATTTCTCATGGCATGTATATATATACACACACTTATATTCTTGTATATACTATAAAGCTTGTACATTTATATATATATATGTATCTATTAATTTACTATAAGATTTTATCATTTTCAGAGATTTATAATTCAACATTTTTTATGGTTTTCAAATCAATTTATATATATCTAGGTTTTCTAAAGGATTAGAATTTATTTGTTTGGCTTATTAATCAGTATTTCAAAAATTAGAATCGGTTAATTATCCAATTGTCCGACGTTAAAAATCTGGGACATCACAGTTAGACTAGTATCGGCTTACACGTTCTAATGCGTATGCCACATCTAATCTAGTACATAGCATAACATGCATCGTGGATCTTATGGCTAAAGCATACAGACTCCTCTCCATATGATCTTTCTCCTAATCAGTATGAGTAGAGTCCTTCTTAGAAAGGATGATTCCAGATTGCGTTGGAACATTTCCATGTTTGGAATTCTCCATACTGAACCTCTTTAGTATGGTATCTATGTACGGGGATTAGGACAATCCTAGCAGTCTTTTAAATCTGTCTTTATAGATCTTTATACCTAGTATATAGGTTGCTTGCCCTGGATCCTTCATGGAGATGTTCTTGAAAAGCCAATCTTTCACTAAGCACAATAACGAAACTCATTGCCAAACAATAGAAGATTGTCGACATACATCATTAAGAATACAATGGTGTTGCCCTATTTCTCTTGGTAAATGCACACTTTCCTTTTGTTTTGATAAAAACCAAACTATTTGTTTACTTTGTCAAAATGCTTGCTCTAACTCTTTGAAGCTTTTTTAGTCCATAAGTAGAATCTAACAACTTGCAAACTTTGCCCTCACTCCCATTGACTACGAAATCCTCGGGCTGCAACCTATAGACGATCTCTTCTAAATCACCGTTTAGAAATTCTGTCTTTACATCAATTTCCATATTTCATAGTCATAGAATGCAGCAATGACTGGCATAATCCGAATGGACTTAAGCATGGCAATGGGTGAAAAGGTCTCATTATAATCAAGATCTTGAATTTTTCGAAACCATTGCGCAACAAGCTTAGCCTTATAAGTCTTTATTTGTCCATCTATATTTATATTTTTCTTGTAAATACATATGAAGCCGATGTGTTTTATCCCTTCAGGTACATGTACATCAGACAAAGTCCACACTTTGCTTTTGTACATGTAACCCATTTTGGATTTCAACACTCCAAGACAAAGTGTAGAGCCATTACTCCATAGTGCTTGTTGGAATGATAAAGGAGTGTCATCATCTAGGACAGAGTCCTCGTTCTCGCTATCCATGAGAAATCGTAATTCTCTTTGGTGCACTAGATTCATTCTAGACCTTTTAATAGGTTACACGTATTCCTATATGGGTGAATTTGGTTCTACCATCGGTTCAGCGTCGATGTTAATTTCTAATATCACATCCAAGTCTACAACCTTACAGTTAATTTCTTTTGATAGAAACTCATTTTATCGAAAAGATAACATGCCAAGAAACAATGACCTTTATTCCTTGGTATTTTTAAATTTATGTCCCGTCGATTTTTTAGGATATCCTACAAATTTAAACAATACTAATCTTGCCTCGAGTTTGTTCGGACCAACATTCTTAACATAGGCCAGAAAACCCCGCATCTTCAAACACTTGAGTTGAGGTTTCTTCTCACAGCACATCTCATATGGTGTTTTAGGCACAAATTTAGTGGGCAATAAGTTCAACATATGCACTACAGTTTACAATGCATATCCCTAATAGGACCGAGGTAACTCAGCCTTACTCATTATGAAACGAACCATATCTTATAAGGTTAGGTTTGTCTGCTTCGAAACATCGTTGTGTTGTGGATTATAGGGTGGAGTAATCTAAGATATAACTCTTATCTTTTAAGTAATGTTCGAGTTCATGTCCATCACATCCAACATACTCACCTCCTCGATTGAATTGAAGAGTCTTAATCTTATTGTTCGTCTGGTTTTCTACTTCATTCTTATATTCAATAAATTCTCACAAATATCAGATTTGTTCTTCATAAGATACACACATTTATGTCTTGAGAAATCAACAATGAAGGTTAAAAAGTAAGAACTATTATCCTAAGTGATTATAGGCATCGGGACACATACATCACTATGCACAAGACCGTGCAGTTAAACCGCTTGGTGGTTCTATAGTGGTGAAGGCGCAACAAGTTATAACGGGCTAAAGCAGGGTCATAGCAGAAAATAGTGGAGGTGCAAAAATCTTTATTAGATTTAAAACCAAGTATTTAAAGTTAATTTGTTCTCATTCTAACATCATTTCTGTAGGAAAAGGAATATTATTTAACCTTATATAACAATATTGAAGAATATCATGATTTATGTAGTCTAGATTTGATGACTATAATAGTTTCTAATTTACAGTAAGCGTTTATGCCTAGAAATTAGACCTTTACCCTAATTTTGTTGACTTTATTTAAAAGAGAACTAATAAAATGATTTTTTTTACACTTATGTTGGTAAAGCGGGTGCTAAAAAGCCTTGATTAAGCGGTTGTAGCGAAGAATAGCAGGGTTTAAGCAGTTGTACTGTTCATTAGGGCAAAATTGAAAAAGCATAGCAGTCGAAGAGCGCTATGCGCTATAGCAAGGATTTTACGGGGCTTTAGATACATAGGTACAAGGCCCAAGAGTTCATCAACTCCTTCATCGCTCCTACTGAAGGGGTACGTGGTCATTTTTCCTTCAAGACGCGACTCACACATGTCAAATGATTTAGAAGTAGTGACGGAAGAAAATCTTCGGTTTTCAATTATGTGATCATTTCTCACTTATATGACCCACTCTACAATGGCAAAGATAATTATTATTTATATTACTTACAGAATAGAAATAATTTGCATTAATTATATAAATGTCATTTTATAAAATACCATCATGGACTTTATAACCATTTAATACAATGTTCAGAACATTATTAACACTGTGAAAAACTTAACCAGTCTCAGACAATTTAGACACAGATATAATTCCATAAATAAAGTATTTAACAAAATAACAATTTTTTAATATCTATACAGATCCACTCGACAAACTCAAATGATATTCTCCAACTACTGTTGCATCTATAATATATCCATCATCATTGTGAAGCCTCATTTCCCTCTTTGCCATGTAATGTCAGTTCGTACTCCCCTATAACGAATTGCAAGAGTTCCTGATCCAATATCTAAACCTAAGACAATCTATTAGAACCCCATTTTGATGTTTTAATGATGACAATTATAAATGTGTATATATAGCCTATAATACTCTATAGGTATAATAAGCTATCAAATCAAAGAATCAAAGAGATAATAAGGAGTGACTACACTTCAAAGCCATAAAGAAATATGCTTTGTCAACTTCTATGTATGTATTTGGTCTTAGATATTCATGTAAAGTCTTCTTGATAGTTCATATGCATGTGCACACACCTACATGCAAGAATTTTATTATTAATGAGCTTTGGGAAAGGTTTAATAAGAAAAGTTTTAAAAAAATTGTACCATTCAGCTGACTGAATGCTATTCTCGATGGACTAAGGGTGACCAATTGAGAATAATAGCCATTTGATTGAAATCAATATTTTGTTGTATGTACTTACTTTTGAAATTCCCACGTAAATTTAGGTTCTTATTCAGTCAACTTGCTTTCTATACTCAATCGACCTATCAGTTCTGCAATAGCTATTTTTGAAAAGACATCTTCAAAAGTTGCGATCATTCGAAGCACCTTTGCAAATAGAAATGGCTGTGATTGAATGGTTGTAACTATTTAACAAATCTCTTTGACATCTATATATAGAGATCGCTATCAGAATTCATTTCCAACTTTCTAATTCTATTTTCTTAATCTCTTCTCTCTTGGGCAATGTTTATTCTATTGCGTTCTATTTCAAATCTATCTCAAGAATTATTCAATCACTTCCATAATCATAAAGAATGCATCGTGAATCGTAAGGAGACTATAGGAATATTTGTACTAGCAGCCAAAATCCGTGTTCAGAGAATACAAGCTTGTCTAATCAAAAAACTTCATTGTATTGCTTGTTCCTCCGAGCGAAGTGAGGGTAATTGTTAAAGGAAATTCCAACGGGGAGCTACGAAACTGGACGTAGGATAGGAGATCCGAACTAGTATTAAATCCTAGAGTGATTGCTTTTATTTAGTTTACCGTATTATATTCTACTTACTGGTATTTATTTTCTTAGACTGCATAAGTAACAATATAAGTCAGTATACACACAAGCCATATTATATATGATCTGTGCACTTTCATTTGGTACCAGAGCAGCTCGTTTTAATTACCATAACACAGTATTTGAATGTTCATCATAATATAGCAAGTACATTTCAAGAACGTCATTCAACTACACGTCTTCCACTGTTCACTAGATCTAACTATGCTTATTGGTTCACATGTATAAGAATATTTATGGAAGCTAACGGTCTAGAAATCTAGTAAGCTACTCTAACTAAATATAAAACTCCTACTCCTGATATAAGTAATTGGATAGATATTCAAATGACTGTAGCAACCAACAATGTTAAAGCTATGAATGTACTATTCGGTTCGCTAGATAAAAATGAGTTTTCTGGAATTTTGTTGTGCAACACTGCATATGACATTTGGCATACACTTCAAGTCACACCTGAAGGTACAACTAAAGTCAAGCAAACAAAGATTTATATCTTAAAAATCAATTCTCATCATTCAAAATAAAATAAAATGAAACTATCATATATATGTATGTTGGATTCCAAAGTATACAACACGATCTTATGGCTTTAGGAGTCAAATTCAATTATTTTGATCTAGTCACATGTATTTTAAATTCTTTAACTGTTGAATGGGAAAGAAAATTATTAGCCATCGAAGAAGCTAATAAACTTTCTCAACTGAAAGTTGAAGAATTAATAGGAATTTGATGTTGTACGAAGCTAACTTGTAGGCTAGGAAAGAGCAGAATCAAGAGACAAAAAGTATAGCATTTCGAGCCGATAATGACAACTAGGATTTGGGTGATGATGAGACCATATCCATTGCCAAAATAAAAAGAAATTCAAGAAGTTCACAAAGACATAAAGTAGTGGCAATTCAACAAACTAGTCCAACCAGACATCAATCAAGTGCTTCGAATGTGACAAATTTGGCCATACGAATAAAGACTTTCCACAACTCAACAATAAGAAGAATAAAAATAATTTTAAAAAATTCAAGAAGAAGAGAAAAGCATTCCAAGTGACATTGACGATTCAGACTCATCCTCTTCTGATAGCAATAGTGATGGTGATTCTGAATAGGAAAATGTCTATTTTATGGCTACAATAGCAGAGTAAGTCCTCAACACTCTTATAATGAAATTTTGAAAATAAGTATAAAGTTTGATGAAAAACTTAGAGGTCTTAAGAAATTGTATAAAGAGAATGTAGGAAAACTAAATAGAACCAAACTGGAAATTGGATTACTAAAAGATAGAAAAGTATAATGAAGGAGAACTAAAATGTCCCAAAAATCTTGTGAAAATTTATCTTCTCATACTCGAATCGATGAACTTAAAGATAGAAAAACTAAGAAAAATAAGCTTAATAATGAGAATTGTGAACTAGAATCTAGTCTAGACTCAGCTAAAAATGAAATTTCTGAACTAAGGAATAAATCAGATCAAATTACTACTTGTATTTCAAAAGTTAATAAAGGTAAGCAAAATTTAGAGAATTTGATTAAAATTTCAAAACCATCACGAAATAGAAATGGACTCGGTTTTAAAGCTAAGCAGGGTCACAAAAATTATAGTACTTTATATACTAAGTTCAAAAAGCCTAAAAATAGTGTTAAATCCAATAGTTCAAATTCGAAAATGTTGAAAATTTGGATTCCTAAAACCAATTACAAATTGGTTAGGCAAAAATTTATAGATGACTATCTTATAGATGTCGTTAATAACATTAATTATAATTCTAAAGATTCCAAACCCACTTGGGTATAACTACCTTCTACTACTAACACATAGGGCCTTAACGTTGGAAGTAGGTACCGATGAAATTCCTATTTTTTGCAGCTACCCAAAAACAAGAGCAAAAACAAGGAGAAATTGATACTCGACACTGGATGCTCCAAACACATGACTGACAATCCAAATATGTTATCTAATATAACATATGTCGATGGAAGCACTTTGACATTCGAAGATAACTCAAAGGGAATCATAGTTAGAATTGAAGAGGTCATTAATGTCGGTATATCTACTTCTCCAATAATCTTTAACATATTATTAGCAGAAAATTTAAACAATCTTTTAAATATAAATCAGCTTTGTGATAAAGGATTTAAAATAGATTTTGAAAAAGACAAACGCAATATTTTTTATCAAAATAAAAACAGGTTTTAAAGGAATAAGAAAACGTAATATTTATATTTTAAATCTGAATATTAAACATGACAATGACTTGTGTCTAGTCGCAAATCATAATGATCTATGGCTCAGGCACAAGAGGCTTTATCACATTAATTTTAAGTATATTAACAAATTAGCTAAAAATGAACTGGTCAGAGGAATATAAAAATAAATTTTAAAGTTAAAAACCTATGTGATGCATGTCAATATAGTAAATTTAAGAAAACTTCTTTTAAATCAAAGAAATTTCATCAAAACAACCACTAGAACTACTTCATCTAGATTTATTTTTTTCCTACTCAAGTACGATCAGTAAATCATAATAAATATGTTTTTATGATTGTTGATCATCATTCAAGATTTACATGGACACTATTTTTGAAACAAAAAAGTGATACTTTTGAATTTTTTAAAATAATTGCTAAAAGAATTCAAAATTTAAGAAATTTAAAAATTAAGAATATAAAAAGTGACCATGGAGGAGAACTTGAAAATGATTTGTTTGAAAATTTTTGTGATAAAAAAGGTATTAGTCACAATTTTTTCAGTCCATGTATGCTACAACAAAATGGTGTAGTTGAGAGGAAAAATCATACTCTTCAAGAATGTGCATAGACATTGCTCTAGTAGTGACTTACCAAAGAAAATTTGGGTCAAAGTTGTTGCTATTGCGTGTTATATGCTTAATCGTGTATCATTATGACCAATGACTAAAAATACTTGTTATGAAATATTTTTTGGAAAGAAATCGAAAGTCTCCTATTTTTGAATTTTTGGTTCTAAACATTTTATCTTAAATACTAAAGATCAATTAGGTAAATTCGATCCATAAGTAGTTGAAGTAACTATTATCGAGTGTTCAGAATGATGCAAAGCATATAGAATATTTCAACAAACGAACTAATATCACTGAAGAAGGTGCACATGCCTCGTTTGATGAAGATTTCAAAAACAATGACGATAAGGAAATAAAATGGTATCACCTCCTAGAATTTTGATGGACCATCTAAAAATAATGTAATAGGTGACGTAAACACTCGAGTAATTAGAAGACAACTGAATAACATGAGTCATGTAGCGGTTATTTCTAATATTGAACCTAAAAACTATAAAGAAGTTGCTAAAGATGATTCCTCAATTTTAGCAATTAAAGAGGAATTAAACCAATTTGAACGTTATAAAGTTTAGGAACTTTTACCAAGACCAGATGATCTACTAAATGGGTATTCAAAAGTAAAAAATTCTAGCTACTCGATTGTTTATGTGTGACGTGGTCTTACAAGATATCCTTTTATTTTTAAAGGTTTTATAAGATATAAGAATCCATTTTATTGTGTTTCTCACGCTGGTTTTACCAGACTAATCCGAGCATTATTTTTTTATAATGCTCAGGTCAGCTCGAGCATATTTTTTTAGATTTGGCTGGACCCTTTGGAGATTCAAGAGATGAGCTAGATCCCCTGAGATGTATTCATGTGTTTTATCTTCTACTGTGTTGTTCTTGTTATATTTATCAAAAATTATAAGGACAGGTTGTTATAACTGTTCAAGGTCTGATAATAGGATAATTATACTCTAAATGATGTATGAATATAAAATCTTTCTTTCATACATTCATTGATATCTTATAGATTATTCATTAAGTTTTAAGATTATGTTCTATCTCTTCTTTTTTTTCCCCAATGATTTATCTTTCTAGCATTTGATGTTCGATAGGTGAATACTGTGGATGTATTGGCGTCAACTTCTGAGGGTCGAAAAGGCGGGTTGTTACATGTGGTATCAAGGCTTAGGCTGAGCAAACAACTAGGCTTTGGTGGGATAAACTTATTAGAGATAGGGTTAGTAACGCCATAGAATGAGTTTGAGTGTAGTATATATATGAGAGCGCGTATTTGTTAGTGCTATAGAATTGTTTTATATTATGTTGATTTGTCTGTTCGGTGGCTTATGAATTCAATCAATGCGCCTGATCAATGTTATTGATAGGGTTTCTAAAAATTAAATAAGGCCAATAAATATTGTATTCTTTTGATTTGGTAAGTGAAATAATTTTATCTAGGATTATATTTTATATGTAAAAGAATAATTTGCAAAAAATTAATATAGTTATTTTTGTGTGCTTGTTAGTTAAGAAGTGATATATTCAATTATTATCATTTAGGGTTTTAAGTCATGCTCGTCCAGTTGAGCATTGACTATTGTTTTTTGATTTATCGATAATTTTTCTTTTTATAACTTGGGTTCGGTAGATAGAAATTAGGGGAAACATTGAAATGAACAACTTATGAATTAAGTTTCACAATTTGACAATCAGACGTTTGATGTTAATGTTAGATTAAAACTGGATTTTTAATATCAAAAGAAAGCTTGAATATTTTGCAATAAATTTTTCAGAAATGGTTTTATAAAGAATGATTTTATGAAAGTTGGATTTTATAAAATTATGTTTTATAAAAAAAGGGTTTTGAGGATTCAAATCCCATAGTCTTGAAGAAGATTTCAAATATTTTATAAAAAATGGATAGTAACATTTTTACTTAAGTATATATTTAAGTATGAATATTTTAACTGAACAATCTTCTAAGCAACGATCAGATGTTTGGCTAGGCGAACGTTGTGGTGCACATAGTAAATTATTCTCTTTATCATTACACGATCGAAACGAGTTCAAGTCCGAATGAACCCAAAGCAAATTGGTAATAGATATTTTGTTAAAAACTAATTATTTGGAAATGTGTAAATTATTGTTTCAAAAGGGGGATTTTTGAAATAGAAGAAACATTTTTAAGTTAACTTGTTCGAGTGGCTCAAAAATAACCCAAATGGGCAAGAGATGTGTTCGGATGGTAAACGCTTCTCTTAAGTATTACCCTTCTTAGTAAGAGAATATATGATACTGTTTGGTAGTACCAACTTCCTTGGTATCGATTTTGTGATTGCTCGATCTATAAGTACGTTTTCCATGGACTAAAACCTATAGTATTATTTCAAAAAGGGCTTGAAATAAAAAATCAGGTATTTAGTTCTTGAGTATTCCTAATGAAGAAAATTCAAAAAAAGGGTATTGTGATAAAGAAATTAATCAGATAATTGTATATACTCTCAGGATATGGTAGGGTATTATACAAGTTGTAAACTTAAGTTAAGTTTTTATGAAATCTTTCCATTAAATAATTTCAGAAGTAAAGGGAAATTGGTATAAATAGGAATCAATAAGAATGAGTACGTAAGTTGTACGTAGATCATTTCTTTGTACGTTCTTGGTCCAAAATTCGAATACATGACTTTAAGGTGATTTACACTGACCCTAATAAGGATTTATCACTCGATTCTCGATGACAAACACTTGATAAGAAATCAAGGTTTTTTATCATAGTATATAACTATGTAAGGAGAATGGAAGTTTCTATTCAAGAAGCCTGATCAAAATTCGCACTATGGAATTCGGTAAGCAATACTAATTCAGAAGAGAAGTTATGTATTCAAGTAAGAAATTGAAGCAGATATAACGTATGGATGATATAACTTATGAATAATGTAAGCATTCGGCGGGTTTATTTCTTTCTCGGCTCGACGATGATGGAATTTCGGGGATTGAATTCTTTTAGGGGGGAAGAATGTTGCAGCTCAAAATTTTTAAGTCTTCAAATTTGGATATTTAATTTTGTTAAATATGCGAATTTGAATTTAAATTATAACAAAATATATGTTTTAAATAATTGCCCGATTTTGGTGATGTATTTTTAAATTTATTTATGTTATTTTTCATAATTTTTAATTTGAAAAATAATTAAAATTTTCTTTTGACGTATTTTACTGCAAACGTTGGCATTTTCAAAACCTTACAGAACAAGTTAACCAGTGTATTTTATTGTTGTTTACTATCGTATCACATTGTTGTGCATGACTGTATTTTTATTGTTGTCATTCGTGGCACGTATGTGAACATGAAATGGTGCAGTAGTGTACCATAAAAATTTAAAAATAAAAAATTTCAAGCAAAACAACTTATACATGCAAGCATCTTTTCCATTGTCCTTTTCTCTTAACATAACGCAACTGTTCGACACAAACGAAAGGACATTCATGCATGTACACGGTGGTCACACACATTTTTCTTTTTTTCTTCCTTGTGTAAAACAAAAAAGTTTACATACTATATCTTTGCACATATATTTTCTTTTCCTTGTGGCTAACTTTGGTGGCTTATCATTTATTGTTTGTGCTTACCTTTCCTGAGCTCTTAAAGAAATTAGTTTATATATATTTGCACCTTCGCATATGAAAAAAGGGACACATTCTTTTGACACATTTTCTTCTCTCTGTATACAAAACAAAGATTCACATCTTTATTTCATTTTTCCCATAACTCCTTCCATAAAAAGAAGTAAAAAAAACTTCCAACATCAAAGTTGAAGAGGGTTGAATGAGCTTCATTCACGTTATACTCGAGATAGTGAAGTGTAGAGGGAGTTAGGAGGATCGACAAATGTTGTGCATTGCCATGAATGTGCATGGCCGAGCAAGGGAAGGTAGTTGTGTTGTGTATGTGAGATTTGCATGCATGTGTGGGATGTCTATTTGTGGGAGTGTGGTTGCGTGTGTGGGTAAGCATGTGCATCTGTTTGTGTGGGTTCTAGTGTGTGTATGATTCTTGGGTTTGCGTGCATGAGGGTGTTTCATGTGCTGGCCACGTGAATGAAGGGGGAAGAAGGTGGTTGGCTTTGCTTGAGTACATTTGTGTAGGTGTACATGTGTATGTGTACATGGCCAAACGTGAATGAGAGAAGGGCATGAGTTGCATGGCCATGTGCAGGCAAGAAACGTAAAGAGAGGAAAGGTGCGTTAGTGGGCTTCGGGTGGGCCGGGCGTGGTTGTCCATGGGAAGAAGGAGGTGGGTTCATTTTTTCAGAAAACAAAACAGGAGCTTGCATGTTGATATACAACAGATTTTCAAACAAAGCCCCTCAAAAAAACATTTTGTAACAATAGTCTCTACTGAAAACTTATTGTTATAGTTTATGCAAATATGGATTGCGCAAGCTATATATATTTTTTAACAGAAGGCTTGCGCATACCCTTTTTGTGCAAGCTTCATGTATATAGCTTGTGCAATCCATATTTGCGCAAGTTTTTTATACATTGCTTGCGTAAATATGGAATGCGTAAGCATTATTTCGAGGATCAAAATTCCAACAAGTACAGATCTGTCCTTCATTTTACAAAACCTACTCCTTCAAAAAATTCTTCCAAATTCCATCCCCGGCCCAATATTTTCCTAAATCAAACTTCTTAATTACATTTTCAACCAAATAGTTGCTAAATTCTACATGGAGACTCTTCTTCATCTTCAAAAAAAGGTAATAGTTTATGTTGTTCAAAATGTTGTTCAAATTTTTAATTTTTGTTGTTGTTGAAAATGAATAGTTATTGTTGTTAGTGTTGATAAGTGCTAGGTAACGGTATTGTTGCTGTTCAAATATTAGGTAATACTTAATGAAATGGGAAAACCTAGTTGTAAATTGAAAACCCTAATTGATATGTTAATGTTTTATTGTTTATTTTGAAGGTAACATGACTGTTTGAGAGATTGACGATGAAACATTGTGATGTACTTGAAGCGCAAATCGGTGTTGTAAGCTCAAGTCATATTGACGTTGATGTAGATCATGATTTGGAGACACAGTTAGAAACAATACCGCGTAAATTCCATTCTGGACCATCAACTTTACACGCTCGTTTACGTGAAGTTATTTCCAGCGAAAGACCCGATCATCAAATTCGCGTTGACGGAACTATGCTGACGCCTCTACATCCTGTTGGTCCATCCATGCCATGGGGACAACCATTGTATCCAAATTGTTATTATGGAGATATTTGTGTAGTGGTTGTCTATGGAAAGCAAAAGAATGTCGGGCGAATATTTTTCGGTTGTAGTTCGTACAAAGAACACAGACTGAATCCTCTTGACGTTGATTCTTGTAAGTATGTTAAATGGATTGATCAACCAGTTTGCGAAAGGGGACTCGATGAAACACCGCACACCCCTTAGTATACCCAAAAGGACACACTAAAAGGCATAGTGCGTTGTTGGTATAACTAAAACTAGCAGAGTCTAAGATTCAAAACAAAAATTAGGTAGTAACACCAATAATAATAATGCAACGGAAACAATTATAGTATTTCGCTAAAAATCAAATTCCATAATATAAGATGATAAAAATAAGTCACCAAATATCCAATACATCATATGGCAAAATACCCATATAATTCTTGTGAAATCCAAAAACCCAAAGTCTCAAATAATATCAGGGTACAATACATCCCTCTCAAAATACCAGCTCAGCAAAAGAACTAAAAACTGGAACCGAAGGAAAGAAATACATGATAGAGTCTCCAAACAAGCCTCCACGAAGTTGCGGTCTACAATCCTTGCCCCTGATTGCCTATAGGGGGAAAAGGGGAAATAGAGGAGTGGGTTAGACTAAAAGTCTGGTGAATGTTATTAATTATTAGAATCTTTAAGCAAAGTAAAAGTAATAGACACTACAATAGATCTACCATGAATAAGGATAACAAAAGAATTAGGAAAGAAATAAACTGGAAATAAACACGATTAAATATTGCTCAATTTATAAGATAGGTTAATTTTGATTGTTTGAACTCGTCCTTGATTTCCACTTTGATTAGGCTGAATTCCTAATCCTGTAATTAGGACGTAACCCTAATTCTACCCATTTTGATCGGCCTACTAGTCTATAGTACCTTTCTGCGGACCAGCTGCTATATAACTCCCTACACAGAATGTTACTGTGGACCAGATGACATATATAGCTCCCTACACATAAGGCATTTATTGACTGTGGTCCAAATACTATATATAACTCCCTACACAGAATGTTAACGTAGACCAGACGACATATATAGCTCCTACACAAAAGGCAGTGGTATCTGCGAAAAACACTCATACTAAGCACTTGGAACTCATAGCTTTTAGTGAGCACCCGAATAGAAGTCACACGCGTAACTGCCACCATGTCCATGCTACCTTTTTCTCCACCTACCGGATCTTCTTACTACCTCAAACTCCAGCATAAGCGTGCCCCTCATCTCACTTCTGGCTAATGTGAGATCACCATGTTTTCATAGAAAATAGGAAAAATGTTGTTGGTATTGGCCCATCATCCAAACAATATGTAGTTGCACCCCTTCTCTAAATCCCCCGTGATTTGACCTCTACTTGACCAATTACTATTTCTTAGCATAAGCGTACCCTCGCCTCACTTCAAGCTAATATGGGACCACCGTTTTGTCTAATAGAAAACGCTACTTGGTACAGGTCCTACTTTTATCTTTGCTTATTAACTTAGATAAATTATTTTAAATAAGCCTTTACAATTTATCCCCACTATCTTTGCTTATTAATTTATCCTAAGTCTTGAAATAAGCCTTATTATGTTCTTTTTTTCTTATTATGACCTATGTTATAATCATGCTTATTACTTACCCCAAGGTCTAAGTGTGAAAATAAACTTCTTTCATCTTTTACTCTTTTAAGTTATAATTCTAAGTTATAACTAGGCCAATCTTTTTAATTTAGTCCAATTAACGTCATAATTAGGCATAATTCTAGTCGAATTATGCATAATTTTAGTCCAATTCCATCATTATTACAGTCTTTGTAATTTACATATTATATTTCATTATTTCAATTTTCTTACAATTTAGTCCATATTCGCGCCAATCCCATTCTAATCCATATGTAAAGAAGAAGGAGGAATAAAAGAAAAATGAAAATAGAAGAAAATCCAAAGCGTAGAAAGAAGATATAAATAATGTATAGTAAATAAACTAAAATATTGTAAATAAATGGTAAACAAAGGGAAAAGCTATAGTTAACAGAAATAAACTAAAAGTATTGAAAGGAATAGCTAAAAGGAAATAGACTGAAAATAATTCTAAAAGCTGTAAATAAACTACTAAAAAGGTTATTCCAAAAATCGTAGTAAGACTACAACTATTGGTGTAACAACCCGATTTTTCGATGACATCAATACATCCATTGTATAAATGCAGAACAATCGAATGCCGGGAAAATGGACCATTAGGGTTAAAGAAGAAAGTGGTAGAAGAAGAAATAGAAAACAAACATCGGATTCTCACAAACACAGCGGAACAATATATAATAGATAAATGACTGATCTTTATACAGAAGAACTATATCTGTTTTATACATTACATCAACAGAGTACAACACAATCAATAGCAAATATTGGACAGTTATATTAACTTGTCCTCACCAAAAGTTGACTACGCAGCATACCAAACACGGCGGAAATAAGACAGATTCGTGTGATACGTTGCACCATCCAGCACATCCCTTGAGCTCCATAGCAGTCCATCCAGAATCTGTACTCTATAATACTCGATCTGACCTGAGCATTATAGCGAAATAATACCCGAGTCAGTCTGGAAAACTAGCGTGAGAAAACATACTCAATTGGATTATTAAAGTTTTCGAAAATCCTTTGAAATCAAAGGTATCTCGTAAGACCACGCCGCGAATAAACATGTCGGGTTTTTACCTTACGATAACCAAAACATTTTTTTATTAAATCCGTCTGATATTATAATAGTGTCTAGAGAAAATAAAAATAGAATCTAGCTAAAATTTTGCATCTCACGTTTCAGCAATTGTTGGGCACAATCAAAACCGTACAGGCACTTATTAGAGATTAGATTCCATACAATGGCAGGGCTACAGGGGCACCGCCCGTCACAGTACCTGGTCTACATCAGCGTACCAAGGATCTCCCCTGATCCCCTGCAACACAAGACCGGAGCTACCCCTTACTGGATAGTCCGAATAAGATCACCTAGTGGTCGGGATCAGCAACTGCCCACACAGTCGAAAAAAGGGACATCTAAACAGAGATGACCTTACCCTAATTGGTTGCTAGCCACTTAGCCTTACTGCATCTCCCCTGTTTTAGCCATTCCCGGTTGATGAGGCTCGAGGCTATGCGTTACCTTTTTAGCACACATATACTTAGAATGCTCATCGTCCCCTTGAGGGTGTTCTGATAGCATTCATTCATACAAGTCTGTTTCGGGTTCGAATAGAACCGAAGGCACAACTCCTACTACATCAATTTTGGAATCACCCTCAGGATTAGTAGCGACTAGCCCTTGCACTTCACTGCTCCATCTTCGACTCCAAGCTCCTGTCTTCCTCACGAAAACGTTCAAACCACATCGAAGTGATTTTCGGTAAATTAATCCTGATCCCGGTCTCTTCGAAACGATCAACGCATTGGCCAATATTGATAGTCGGTTATTTAACTATCATATAACATCCACAAATAATCAGCAGGCCTTAATAATTTCCTAAATTATTTATTTTAAAATATCTTCGCAAGATATTTTTCTACACTTCACCCTTTTGAAAATAGTTTCAAATCACTTTTTATCTCATGGAATAAATTTCCACCCAATTGTTTTATTTCCATTGAAAATCACCAAGTCTAAATACTTCAAATTTTTAAATAATTTAAATCACTTTATTCAAAAATATATACTTTAAAACACATAAAATAAAAACAATTTAAAACACTTTATTTAAGGTACTAGTTATGAAATTTTATAATATTTCTCATGTAAAACTTAAGCCAAAACAAATTTTAAAAGAAAAGTTAGAAATTCTATACTAAATTTTCAAATAAAAACTCTACCCAAACTACCTTTAAATAAAAACACTTTATAAAATATAAATATTTAATAATTATCTTTTAAATCATGGTACCAATTTAAGCTTTTAAAATAATTACTACTATAATTAACTTAATAAATATTTACCTTTAAAATTTTAACCAACTTAAATAATAAATTCTCAAGAACATTCTTTTAAAACAACTTTAAAACTATTAACTTATACTCAAAGATCTTCTTTGAAAACATACTTGGCTTTTCGGAAAATACACTTTCCATTCCAAAATAGTCCATTTAATCAGTTAATAAATCCTTTTAGATTTATCCAATTTAATTTACGTCTCAAACCCGTAAATTCTTCCCCACGCCTTTAAAAATAAAACCACTATTTATTTTTAAAACAAATTATCATTCCTGTATAAATTCCCACCGTGAATTTATACTTCCAAATATCCACTGATATCTTATTTCACTTTATAAACCCAGTTTATAAATTCCATAGTCTCATCCTCCTTTTAAATCACAGTTTCAAACACTTAATCAATTTTCAAATCGATTTCCAAAATTTACTCCATTTTAAAATAAATTCCTTTATTTACTCAATTTATTTCAAAACCCATTAATTTCAGATTTTACTCCTTTATTATGATTTAAAATCTTATTTAAACTAAAAAATATCAATTTCACCCTTTATTCAAAATTCCCCTTTTGTTTCTTTTAACTCATTTAAAATTTGAATTTTTAAAATAAATTCTTTTATCTTTAAACAATATCACTTAAGTCGTTAATTTCTTTTATTTCCATTTATATAATACCTCCATTTACCTATGTTCGGAATTTATTTAATAGGGTTTCCAAATCAAAATTTTTATTCTTCTCCAAATTCATTTCTTCAATTTATCCAAATTCACTATAATTATTTACTTAAAAATTCCCTTTTTATTTCCTTTAAAAATCCAAACTTTATATATTTTTCATTTTCTCAAAATACCAATATATATTCAACCAAGCCATAGCATTCAATAATTTCAATTCCAATATAATCAATATTGTCCATCGCAGATTATCACATAAATCACATTACTGAATAGAAAATAAATTCAACATTTAAGGAATCCAGTTAGATCCCTCCAACCCGTTTCCCTGCATTCACAAATGTTAGCACAATATAAAATACTAATCCCACTTCGAGGTGGAATATCGCGGTATATGGGGTCATCGGCTATTATGCGGGGCCTATAGGGTCTCATCTGCTATAAAATGCGAGAAATCAATCACTCCAATATATATATATACACACACAATTATATATAATATCACATCCAGGCAATTCAATCATTCAACCAATAATTTAAATTTTACAATTTGAATTTAAATATAAAAGGTAATCCAAATGAGGGAGATTAACTCACTTTTATTTTTGTTTGCAATCCACTCCTAACCCGCTTGTTTCTCCACGATTTTGGACCTTGTACAAACAATTCACGATTTATTACTATTTGAATTAATCTACAAATAAATTTCTATTTATTTAATTAACTAACATTTTAAACTGATAATTTTCCTTAAAAAAAATCTTTTAGTAACTTTAATAATTAAATAAGTTAAATTAAACAAGTTAATCACCAAATACTTTGTTTCAAAATAGGCTAGAATATTTAAAAATGTGTATGTGTATATTTTATTTTCATTTTCGAACTACATATAAAAATAATCTATATAAGTCTAAAAATCTAATTTTCTATATAAACCCTTATATATATTATTTATTCTTTCCATAGTCCTATATATATATATATATTGTTTACCGCATACGTATTAAAATATGTATATATTTATATTTTAAAAAATCCTTCTTTTCTTTTCTGTACAAGTAAAACAGTAATTAACTTTATTATTAAATTCTTAAAAACAAATTCCCCTTTTAAAATCTGACTGTATATATTTTTTTTTCCTGTACATATTCATATTTAAACTGAAATGAATAAGTTGCAAATATATACCTATTAGACTACCCAAAACCCTCGCCTTTCCCCTTATCGCTGCTTTGACCTGGCCCACCTTCCTGAACGATGATGTGCTCGAGAAGGCCATAACCCTTCATCGCCTCGTACGCCGCACTTCAAAAGCCACTTTCCCATCCTCGAGCGTGAATGCCCCCAAGCTCATATGCGACCATCCCTCTCGCCCCAGGCCATGGCGACTTCGATGCAAGCTCGTGAGCCAACTTGCTACTCCACCAGTTGAACCATCTCGGCCATCAATCCTTCGATAAGCTCCCTTACCCGCGAGACACGATCAATCCTCAACATCACCTTCGAAATTCGACCATGATGCCATCACTTGGCTCAACCCAGAATCGAGGCTCATGATTTAGATTCGATCGATAAGAATCGGAAATGAAGAAGAGGGAGGCATGGATTTATTCGATCGATTCGATCTTTTTCAAAGGAGATTTCGAATTGATTCGAATGAGGGAAAGGGATTCGGTCTGTATATTTTATTTTGAGTTCGGCCATTATATTTCTTTTCATTGATTTTTTTTCTTTTAAAAATGCTCGGCTATGACTTTTAAAGAAATAAGGAGACGCGTATTAGAAGATGCAGGAAACATGTCCTCAGGGTGGACAAGTGTTGGGTGCGTCTACAGAAAATTAAAGAGAAAACATATATAAAATATTTAAATTTAAATTTAAATCATCTTCAATTCAAAGCTTAAATTTTTTACATCCTATTGAGGCGTGCCGCCAGCCGTTCATATGGTTATACCCCCATTCCGAATGCAATGGAAGAGGTTTTGAGTCCTAATTCGATCGTATGGAGAAAATAGCTTTTTGGGTCTTACAATTATATTGAATTTCCGATATATATTTCAACGCGTTTATCTACCATACGGCCACACGACAACACCAAACACTATGAAAATTGAAATCCAATAATAATACACTATTACGGAACTAGTTTCGTCGAATTCCGAGACCATGCATCGGAAGGCTATTTTTAAATATCAATTTAAACGATATATTTCTAAAACTGACAAAACACTTTTAAATTCAATTTTAAAAGTTCTATTATCTTCACCTTCAGTAATATTAATATAAATTTTATAAACCTTAAAATTATCTTTAACAAGCTTGAAAACCACGATTCATTATTTTACCCAATTTCCAATTGTTAAATCCAATATCTAAATTATTCCATAATTAGTGATATTTGATATTCAAGTTAAGAATTAACTTTTAAATATTTAAAATCAATTAAATATTCCAATTTCAAATATGCAAAAATTACGGTTAATTACGTTCCTCCCCCTTAAAAGAATTTCGTCCCCGAAATTACTAGTTAAGAAGAATGGTCCATAACCTATCTTCCATTTCAAAAAACCAAACAGTTTCAACATTTCCCCAAAACAAATCTTTTAAGTAAAGACACACTAATACTCTTACTAACCTTCCGAACTCATCCATAAGTTCCAAACAATATAACTTACTCAACAATTCAAATTTAAATTTAAAACCAAATTTTTTCAAAAAATTTCTAACTCCCTAAAATTTTAAAAAATTTCGCCAGCTTCTCCTTTGCCCGGCTAGATCGGTACAACCATAAAATGTCTCTACGGGCCTCCAGATTTCAAAAGAAAACAAAAGGCCAAGTGGCTAGATCATAAAATCATCAAATTTCATACAACAAATTAAGCGTATACCTTTTATCGGACAATCAAATTTATCTTTTGAAGTCAAAAACAAATATTTTTTCCTTTTCTTTTAAAACACCTGTATCCTACTAAGCAATAATATCCAATCATAGAATTCAAATTCATTTTATTCATCTATTTTCAACATTTGCTTTACTTAAGCCTGCACGATGTACATATACCATCTGTACGCAATACCAAATCTGATTGCTCATTCGATCACACAATTTCACTTCCGAACCAGTATTGTCCACCCAACTCCCTAGTGCAGACTCAGATTTGGTCTTCTGATCAGAAACTGTCATTCTCTTCGCATAGTCATTTACTATGATAGAGAATTTCCAGAATCAATCAAAAATCGATATCCAGGGTTCGCCATTGGAAATCGAGCAAAAAATCCCAACTAGGATTGGTATAGCTGCCTCGAAATTTTATGCTCGAATATGAATCAAAATCGCTATGCGAATAAAATAATATACGTACATCCTACGTATTTATCTCAATTGATTTTAACTATATCAATTTTTTTATTCACATTTATTTTGATTTCCATTCACTTATTCACAATCACCAATTCACACACCCTTATTAATCCTTCATTCATATATTAACTAAGTATATTTTCCCAAATACCAATTTTACTCAAGAATTTTACCATTTACCTTCCTTAATTTATTATAAATATTCTATATGTTTCTTATATTCATTTTCACTTCACCACTTAAGCTTTCACATCTATTTACATTTAACTTAAATTTCCAATTCCATTTTGAATTTAATATATCTTGACTAATTTTCCATTTCACACAATTCAAATTCAATTCCAATATTCGGTTTCAATTTCATTTACTTACAAATTTAAATTAGTTTGTTTCATTTCCACATTTATTCCCAACTTAGTAAATTTTATTTTAATGGCCATTTCATTTAGTCTAGTCTGCTTAGACTTTTGCCTCATATTTTCTTTTATTTAATTTGATTCAGTTACACTTCAATTTAATTCAAATTTTAAACTTTTATAAGTCCAAACTCATTTGGATCTACATAAAAAAAATTAATTAAACTTCCAGAGTTTAAACAATTTCTCAACATTCCAAAATCACTTTTGAAATCATATGTACCCAAACCAAATTATTCCTTTGCATCCCAAAATCAAACTCAAACTTGCAACAAATACCAATTCAAAATATTCAAGCAGCATTTCCTCCCTTGGAAACTCAAAAATGAACATCTATGATGGTGCAGTCATCATCGAAGTTATTTTCCAGCGACCGTAGAGTGTTCAGTGCTTTTATCCCTTCAAAAACATTTCAAAAGTTTTTAAATTCCAAATCTCACCAGATTTCGAATCCAATTCAAAAATATTTCTCAAGTAATATCACCATTCTTCCTCCAAAACCTTTGAAACTCATTTCAAACTCAAAGGAATTTAATTTCCCAAATTTCGAATTCCAAATCCTTTTAATTCATATTAAAATCTCACTCTGCAATTTTATTCTATTATAAAACACATTTATAATTCACATTTACAAATTCCATTCTGTTATATGAATTTATTTCCTTAACTTTGGTTATAA
The DNA here is from genome assembly GCA_030765085.1 of Allium cepa. NCBI lineage: Eukaryota > Viridiplantae > Streptophyta > Magnoliopsida > Asparagales > Amaryllidaceae > Allium > Allium cepa. Next base: position 117,148,001 of record CM060932.1, read on the forward strand.
TTTTAATCCCTAGTTCAATTTCCACACAACAATGATAATAATTTAATATCATCACTTCCTAACAACCTAGAAACCATATATGTAACGATCCCGATTTTAAATCAAAATTTAAATGGGTGATTTAAATATAAATTATTGATTTAATTGTGAATTAATTTGAGTTTTTCAAATTAAATAAGAATATGTGTTTGTTTTATATAATAAATAGATTATAAATGGAATTTGGAAATTGAAATTCAAAAATAAATTGGATTTAAATACTCTACATTTTTAAATTTAATAAAAATGTGTTTTCTAATTTTATTAAATATATGTATATATATTTGGAAGTTACATTTTGAGATTAATATAATAAATTTCTAAAAGCTATTTAAAGAATAAATTCTAATATATATATATATATATATATATATATATCTGTGTGTGTGTGTACACGTTTATTTATTTATGTATATAGATAAATATTTATTTAAAGGTGTAATAGTTTCAATTTAAATAAGATTTGATAAAAATGGTTTGTAAAACTAAATTAAAAATATACATATATATACACATTTAAAAGTATAATAAATTAAGTTTAAAATAGGATTAGAACATTTTCTTTTAAAAATATAGTTGTAAATATATAAAAGTATAAAACATAATACATATGTAAATAAAAGTTTAACAAAGGGTTTTAACACAAAATGATTTCATTTAGACTTTTGTAAAACATAAATACATGCATTTAAACAAGTGTTAACTAAAGAAGCAAAAGATTAACAAGTGTCATGTCCTTAAATTTTATTTTCATTTTTTAAAATAAATAATGAAAAGAGGAAAATAAGTTACATAAATTCATCTACTTTTCTCCTCTCATTTTGTTTCAGGAATTCAAAACTAAAACCTGCAAATTGAAAACAAAGAAAAAAATTTAAAAAAAATCAGCCACCTCAATTCTTCGACCTGAGATGATTAACTCAAGTAAATCAAGCAAAGATTAAAATCTGAAACAAATCAAAACCCATTCAAACAATTAATCAAAAGGAATACAAAGCTTCAGCTTCAACCTGGAAACAAGATCCAGAAAAGAAAATAAATTCATCAACCTGGAACAATCAAGTAAGGATTCAACAAAGATCATCTCAGCAAATCAAATTCAACATTAACTCAAAGCAAAATGGGAAACCAAAATCAAATAATTTTAAGCCATGCTCAAACTCAGACCTGAGATCAAGCAAGGATTAGATTTAAAACAAACAAGATCCAAATCAAACTCAGCGAGATCAAAATCCAGGCTTCCAAAAGTGTATATAAAAATATTTTTACAGGCTTGCTTCTCTGTTCCTCTTTATTCACCAAGTCAGGTGAGCAAACACCATTTTTTTAAAAGCCTTAATATGTTATATCTTGATGGATGTGATGAATGTTTAAAGTAATGTTATAGATTTGTTTGCATGGATGTGAATGTGTTTGTGTATATGTAAATATGCAGATGTTTAAATATGCATGCCTGCACATATACTTGTAATGCTCTATTTTAGTTACAGGAAAGAAAAACAAAGTCAAAAATCAATTACTCTTTATCAAATATTCTTCAAGTTATGATTTATAAACAAAATATGCTCGAATTAATAAGATGTTCGTTTAAAAATTGTTTCCAGTAAAAATACTGGGTAAATGTTTCTGGAAGAAGAAGTTACTAAGATGATGAATTCAAAGTTGAGAAATGGACCTTTAAATTCTCAAGTTTGATTTTATAAATTGTTTAGAATTGGAAAATGATAAGTTATAATAATAAAATCTAGATTTTTAAGATTGGGGATAATTAGAAATTTCGAGGTGATCAAAATATGCATTTTCATCATTTGTCGTTGATCGGCGACGAATTGTTCGTCGGACCAGGGGCTGAAGGTAGCCAGTACGATGAAGATACAAGAAAAAATACTCGAGGAAGTTCTAGTGTGTCGAGGGGCGTTACGACGGAGGTTCAGGTTTTAACCCTAGTTTTTAGTCGACATCGGAAAATTCGTTACTGCAGTATCATGGTACATCGTACTTGATGGCACTAGAGAAAACGTTGCGTGAAGGTGTGACGCGACCTTGGGTTGACTGGCGAAGGTTCAGATGGTCGGGATTGGCAGCACGAGGGGGATTTAGTTGATTAGTTTTGGGTTTATGGTTGCTCGATTGTTCAATTTCAATTTCCAGTCGAGTTTGTCAATCCTGGATGGTCAGAGACTTGGGGTGGATCATCGATGACTAGTGGAGGGTGGCAAGAACGACCAGAGTTCGTCAGAGCTCCGATGCACGTGCATGTGATATCTGGAATATATGATGTTGTTAAAAATTGTGGAAGAAGGAAAAATTCTCGGGTTTGTCTCAAGTATTTTGCGAATTGTCTCGAGGATGTGAGTAGTAAAGGAAAACCCAAAGTAAGGCTCAGTAAATTTTTTGAAAACACTCGGGTCTGTGGAATTAAGAGAAAAGCATTTTTGAACTTTAAATCATATCAAGTTTGATTTGAAACAATTTTGGTTAAAACCAATTCTTTTGTAATGTTAAATGTTTATTCGAGTTTTGAGTTGGATAAAAAGGTTTTTAAAATAAAATTATTTTAAATCGATTTAGTTTAAAATGTTCTAAACATACATATAACCCTTATTTTAAAGTTTATTTTGAATAAACTTAATGCTATTAAGAAGTTAATTTGGAAAAGATGTTTTAATTATGAATTAACTTTAAAATATAAGTTAATTTATTTGTTAATGATAATAAATTACAAGGTTTATTAAATAAAGGTTTTTAATAATAATTAAAGTAATTAATTAAAGATAGGTGGATTATCTTTTAATTTGTTAAAATCTTAAGTAATTTATAAGATTTATTACTTAATGAAGGTAATTAAATGATAATTACTTAATGAAAGTAATTTAAAAGGATAATGATCCAATGTAATTAAAAGGATTAATTACGTAATTACTTAAAGATTTACTTATCAACGCAATTGATTTAATTACGTGATTAATTAAAGGTTAATTAATTAATAATTGAGGTTTATTAATAATTAAGAAGTGAATTAAGGATAACTTCAGGATTAAGAATAATTAATTAATAATTAAGGTTAATTAAATATTAATTAATTTAGGGATAATTAATTAAGAAATAATTAAATAATTAAAGGTTAATTGTTTAATGATTAAAGGTTGATTGATTTATTAATTAAGGTTAATTAATTAATAGTTAAAGGTTAATTAATTTATTATTAAAGGTTAATTAATAAGTGATAAAAGGATAATTAATTCAAATGGTTTGAAATTAATTAATGTTAATTAACCAGAATTACTAATAATAAATCTGATTTAAATTAATCAAATAATTAATTGATCTTACTTATGGATGCTTGAATTGCATAGAATGCTTTGAATTGCTTGATATCCCTGATGTGTGATGCTTTGTGATATGAATTGTTTTTATTTGAGCTGTGATTAATGTAATTTATTATCTGTGATGAATTTAGATTAATTATTTATGAACCTGTGAATGAAGATAAGCATTGTAGGATTACACCGCTTATCGATATTGCTATACTTGAATCTGTAATGATTGATATTGCACTATTGTGTAAAAAAACCTGGACTACACCATACACACAAAAATATGGATTTCATGGGAAATCGGTTAAGTCATAGATAATTTGAATTTAATATTATTTTATTCAAATGATGTAATTGTTTTAAAAATTGAATTTCAAATCCAAATGGTTTTGGAAATGGAATTGGGTTGAATATGGAAAGCTTTTGAAGGGAAGTTTTGAAATTAAAGTTTAGTTTGAAAATATTATTTGAAATTGTTTTGGAAATTTGGTTTGAAAGTTTTATACAAATTATATATATATATATATACACACACATATATATATATATGGATTTTAAAACCCATCCTTAAAGTAATTTAAAGGTATTATTTTTGGGAAGTTAAATTTAACCCAAGTTATACTTTTAAAGGATGTAACTTGTGCATATTTGATCGGATTTTTCCAAAATGAAAACTTTTTGTTTTCAAATAATATTGGCTTTCAAATAAAGAAAGGTTTTCTAATTTTTGTTGAAAGGGGTTTCAATTTGAAATGGAATTATTTTGAAAGCTATAATTGAATCTTTGTGAAATATTCGTGAACTTTGTTTCCAAATTGAAAAGGATCTTAAAAGGTGTCTTTTGTATAAAAGATTTAGGATTGAAATGGAATTATTTTGAAAGGCTACGAATGAATCTTTGTGAAAGATTGGTCAATTTTGTGAAGTGAATCTTTTTGTTTAAAGATTTGAAAATGGTAATTTGTTTAAACCGTTTGAAGAAAGATTTTTGGGTTTTAAGTTGTGACTTGACTAAGATCCCAATATCCATATACTTTTTAAATTAAGCGCTCATTATTCGGTTTAGCCGGGAGAGGACTTTGTGTCATATAAACCATTTCAAATAGTGATACGACGATATGGATAGCATTTGAAGACCAGTGGCGAAGACCGAATATTTTCGAAAGCGAAAGGATAACCCGTCGAATGTCTCTACAACTACTGGTCCCCGGTATAGAGATTTGATCACCCTTTGTGATGGGGAGACTGGACGTGATTAGGGATTATCCGAATTGCAAGGGCTTCTTTGTGAAGTGCCTTCGGTTTTGTTCGAACCCAAAACAGACTTGTATGGATGTGTGTCTGAAATTACACTTTGAGATGTAAAGCTGGTTTCTATCAAACATATTTCTATTTGGTAGCGGAGATTTATTCTCTTAGCTTAACACCCTTCTCTAAGACATACAAGCTCAGAGGTTATATAGTTGATGGTTACTAGTAATACATTCCCAATTTGGTAATGTGGCATACGAAGTGCTGCTGATCATTTGTTGATCAAAGCATGGCTTTGTGAAAAGTGTAGCTTTGTGAATGAGACCTCGTCGAGCCTCACAACCCAGAATGGTTGAAACATAAAAGATGCGGCAAGGTTATTTGGGAGGTAGCGCCCCCTGAGGGTATGTCCATTTCCTTCTGGATAGAGGTGGTATCATGGTATGGAGCTCAGATACTTAACTTATGTGGTTGCTACAAATTTATTACTTTGTAGTTGTTGGTTGAGAGGCGCCTTGAATAAAGGTTGGCTACGACAGGGAGGTGGCATACTCGTGTAGTAGTTACCTAGTTATAGAGGTAACCCGGCCTTGTGTTGGAAGAGAGATGGTAAAGTTCTCGAGGCGTCCCTCCAGAGGGTACCCTTGTGGCCCAGGAAGTTCCTTAGCCTGACCAATGTTGGAAATCCAATCTCCAATATGCGCCTTGTATGGTTTTAGTTATAGAACCTGCCATCTAATATGGTAGCTAAAGTAGGCATACTATAGTGGTACGTATGCTGGCTAAGATTAATATTATACTTGCAAATGTTTTCTGCACTATGCACTAATAATAATATCAAATGGTTTTCGCGTATCAAGCATGTTTGACTATCATAAGGAGAAATCTCCTCCAACTGTGCGCTTGCATTGTGTGTGCGGGGAGGCCTTATGGTAGTTTCATTTTCCAAAAAGCATAGCAGATTTCAATTTTAAATACTTTTGTTGTTTGTTTCAAAGATAAAATGTTTTTGTTTGCTCACACCAGTCCCATGACTGACCTGGAGTTTATTATTCCCTTTCTAAACTATGGGTGCCTATAATTTTCCACACGAGCAGTATGGAGTTAGATTTTCAGATAATCAGCTAGTGGATATAGAGTCGATAGCTTTCAGTCTTTGGTTGGGCAATTGCGTTGTGGATCGAGTTTGCTACATTACAACTTGATGTGGTTCGAGCTTATTGGTTTGGAGTCTTCGAAGATTTTGAGTTGAGCTATTTAGTTTTGGAGCATTAGAGATGGAGCTGCAATATGGACATTGGTTCTCTTTTGAAGCTTTTGTTATTAGGTGTAAATTTTTCTGTTGTTGTGTATCTCTAATTATGTGATATTCATTGTATCATTGTTGTGTCGAATGTTGTATATCAACGATATATATTCTTTTTCTTCCGCTGTGTTGTTGTACTTAATGTGTTATAAGCTCCGGCGAATCGAATTCGAATGTTTGAATCTGCGGCATTCAGATACGGTTGAATTATAATAAATGACTGATCTTTATACAGAAGAACTATTTCTGTTTTACACATTACATCATCAGAGTACAACACAATCAATAGAAAATACTGGATAGTTATATTAACTTGTCCTCATCAAAAGCTGACTACACAGCATACCAAATACAGCGGAAATAAGACAGATACGTGTGAAACGTCTCGCCATCTAGCTCCCTTGAGCTCCATAGCAGTCCATCCAGAATCTGTAGTCTGTAATACTCGGTCTGACCCGAGCATTATAGCAAAATAAAACCCGAGTCGGTCTAGAAAACCAGCGTGAGAAAATACACTCAATTGGATTATTAAGGTTTTCGAAAATTCTTTGAAATCAAAGGTATCTCGAAAGACCATGCCACAAATAAATATGTCAGGTTTTTACCTTACGATAACCAAAACATTTCTTTATTAAATCCCTCTGATATTATAATAGTGTCTATAGAAAGTAAAAATAGAATCTAGCTGAAATGCTTGCATCTCACATTTCATCAGCACAATCAAAACCGTACAGGCGCTTATTGGAGATTGGAATTCATACAGTGGCAAGGCTACTAGGGTACCTCCCGTCACAGTTGCTGGTCTAGATCAGCGTACCAAGGATCCCCCTGATCCCATGCAACACAAGACTGAAGCTACCCCTTACTGGATAGTCCGAATAAGATCACTCCGCGGTTGGGATCAGCAACCGCCCACACAACCGAAAAAAGCGACATCTAGACAGGGATGACCTTTCCCTAATTGGTTGCTAGCCACTTAGCCTTTCTACACCTCCCCTGTTCTAGCCATTCCCGGTTGATGAGGCTCGAGGCTATGCGTTACCTTTTTAGCACACATACACTTAGAATGCTCATCGTCTCCCTGATGATGTTCTGATAGCATTCATCCATGCAAGTCCTTTCTGGGTCCGAACGGAACCGAAGGCACTACTCCTACTACATCCATTTTGGAATCACCCTCAGGATTAGTAGTGATAAGCCCTTGCACTTCACTGCTCCATCTTCAACTCCAAGCTCTTGTCTTCCTCACGAAAACGTTCAAACTGGATCGAAGCGGTTTTTGGGAAATTAATCCCGATCCCGATCTCTTCGAAACAATCAGCGCATTGGCTAATGCTGATAGTCGGTTATTTAACTATCATATAACATCCATAAACAATCAGCAGGCCTTAATAATTTCCAAAAATTATTTATTTCAAAATATCTTCGCAAGGTATTTTTCTATACTTGACCGCTTTGAAAATAGTTTCAAATCACTTTTTCTCTCGCGGAATAAATTTCCATCCGATTGTTTTATTTCCATTGAAAATCACCAAGCCTTAATACTTTAGATTTTTAAATAATTTAATTCACTTTACCCAAATATATATACTTTAAAACACTTAAAATAAGAACTATTTAAAATGCTTTATTTAAAGTACTAGTTATGAAATTTTATAATAATTTCTCATGTAAAACTTAAGCCAAAACAAATTTTAAAATAAAAGTTATGAAATTCTTTACTACTTTTTCAAATAAAAAATTTAGCCAAACTACCATTAAAATAAAACTACTTTATAAAATATAAATATTTATTAATTATCTTTTAAATCATAATACCAATTTAACCGTTTAAAATAATTACTACTATAACTAACTTAATAAATATTTACTAAAATTTTAACCAACATAAATAATAAATTCTAAAAAACATTCTTTTAAAACAATTTTAAGACTCTTAACTTATACTTAAAAATTTGCTTTGAAAACATACTTGGCTTTTCGAAAAATACACTTTCGATTCCAAAATAGTCCATTTAGTCGGTTAATAAATCCTTCTCGATTTATCCCAATTTAATTTACGTCTCAAACCCATAAATTCTTCCCTACGCCTATAAAAATAAAACCACTGTTTATTTTTAAAACAAATTACCATTCTTGTATAAATTCCCACCGTGAATTTATACTTCCAAATATCCACTGATATCTTATTTCACTTTATAAACCCACTTTATAAATTCGATAGTCTCGTCCTCCTTTTAAATCACAGTTTCAAACACTTAATCAATTTTCAAATTGATTTTCAAAATTTACTCCATTTTAAAATAAATTCCTTTACTTGCTCTATTTATTTCAAAACCCATTAATTTCATATTTTACTCCTTTATTATGATTTAAAATCTTATTTAAACTGAAATATCAATTTCAACCTTTATTCGAAATTCCCCTTCTATTTCTTTTAACTAATTTAAAACTTGAATTTCTAAAATAAATTCTTTTATCTTTAAATAATATCACTTAAGTCGTCAATTTCAATTATTTCCATTATACAAAATCTCCATTTACCTATGTTTGGAATTTATTTAATAGGGTTTCAAAATCAAATTTTTTATTCTTCTCCAAGTTCATTTCTTCAATTTATCCAAATTCACTATAATTATTTTACTTAAAATTTCCCTTTTCATTTCCTTTAAAAATCCAAACTTTATATATTTTTCATCTTCTCAAAATACCAATATATATTCAACCAAGCCATAGCATTCAATAATTTCAATTCCAATATAATCCATCATGGATTATCACATAAATCACATTACTGAATATAAAATAAATTCAACATTTGAGGAGTCCAGTTGGATCCCTCCAACCTGTTTCACTACATTCATGGATGTTCGCACAATATAAAATACCAATCCCGCTTTGAGGTGGAATATCGTGGTATATGGGGTCATCCACTATTATGTGGGGCACATAGGGTCTTATCCGCTATATAATGCGGGAAATCAATCACATCAATATATATACACACACTATTATATATAATATCATATCCAGGCAATTCAATCATTCAATCTATAATTTAAATTTTAGTATTTAAATTTAAACGGTGTTTGCGCCAAAATTGGTCACAAACCCCCGAATAACATGCAAGCACCAGTGTATGAATATAAATCAACAATATTCAGACACAAATCACAGATCTCAGCAATTAACAAGCAGCAATCCCAAAGTAATGAACAAAGACACAAGTTTTTATAGTGGTTCGGCTATCCCCGGCCTACGTCCACTCCAAAGTTTTATCCTTTTATTGATTATCTTTCCTGGCTACAAGTGATTACAGCAATTACAAGTCCAAATTCGAAATAAGTAGTAGAGATGATGGTGTAGAGTGATCCTGGCAGCGTCCGGGCGCGCTTCCTTTCTTCAAATTCTTCGACCCCTTTTCTGAATGACCAGGGGCTCTATTTATAGGCATAGAAGGCTGATATTTCTCCTAGAAACAAGGTAGACCGCTTCAGGCACATGAGAGGGCCCACACGGCCGAAACCTGGAGATCCGGGCCCACACTGGGATCGATTCGAACTCCATTCGAATCGATCTAGAAATTGTCCAATTGAGCTGAAAATTGGTGAGAACATTCTTCAACATGTAAGCAAACTCCTGTAAAAATTTCATTGCATTTGGATCAACGGTTTGGAAGATATGATCGATTCGAATTTGGGGTTTCCTGGACTTCGCTTCGTTCGAACCGATCACTTCGAATCGATTGATTCGAATCGGTCCAAGCACGCGCTAGTAGGTCGACGTGGCGCGCATGCTTCGGGTTGATCCATCTTTGTCGCCGAGTTGAGCGCTTCCCTCCCTGAAGACGCGTTCGTATCCATTTTCCATGCTTTGTCCTTATCCATAACTTTACATTCATGCTCGTATCCACTTGTTTGAGCTGCCCTGACTATTTCCTCCGAATCGATCGGTTCGAACAAGATCGGTTCGAATACGATCGATTCGAATGTCCTCCCCGAGTCCTTCGTATCCCTGCACTTCTGTCCTTCCTTCGAATCCATCTCCTTCGAATCCCTCTTCTTCGAATCCATCTCTTCGAGTCACTGCATACCCTTCTCGAACGCCCTCTCCGTATCGATACGAAGCAACCATGTTAGAGACAGTAGCTCGATCGATTCGAAGTCCATCGAGTCGAACCAACATCCAATGCGAACCCTTCAGAGCCGAATCCATATTGATCGATACGAAGCGTATCGATTCGAAGTGGCCGCTACTTTTGTTTGATTCGAACCATCCATGCACGCCGTGCCTTCGATCGATTCGAACCTGATGGGTTCGAACCTGATGGATTCGAACAGCATGCCTCTCCTACCTTGAATCGATCATAACTCCTCCATATGAACTCCGATTATCCTGAAATTTGAAACATAGCCTTCCCTAATCCTTATCATCATCCCCAATCAATTTCGTCCCGATCGGAGTTCAACCAAATTTTGACGACATCGATCGTAGCCTTGATTCCAACTGATCTCCAATCCTAATATCCATCATTCCTCGTCCATTTGTTGATATCCCGGTTTTGACCAAAAATGGGATAACACTTTGCCCCCCAAAACATGTCTTGTGATAACAAGGCGTGTTTTGAATAGTCCCGAATCCAGTATCCAAAGTCCATAGCCATATTGCCAGAGTATGTCATCCTTGACTGCTTCGAGCCGATGCCCAATTCCAAATCCCATAACCAAAGCCTTAGCCAATTCCATATCCATTCGAACTCGGTAGTCGAGTTTGAATCCATCTTTACACAATAGCCAATAACCGAATCCAGAACCTCTCCAGGTAGATATCCAAATTCATAACCTGTCCAAGTTCTTGCCAAGTGCAATCCACACTTGATGACCGTAGCCCAATGTCCCTGGGCGTGAATAATGTCGTGGCTTAAGTCCTAAGCCGAATCCTGGTCACTCCGGACCCTTGCTGAGCATAGTCCATACTCAACGACCTGAAAATAGCAATTGATGATATAGGGCCTAAGTCCTAGGCTGAATCCTGGTCTCTCCGGACCCTTGTCGAGCATAGTCCATACTCGACGACCTGAATGAGTCACTTTACCGCGTTCGGGCAAAATGACTCACCCCTTGCCAGGCACAGTCCGTACCTGACGACCGTTTATCAAAAATCAGATGGAAAACCAACCAAAATCCAATCCAAAATCCAAATCCAAAATCCAATTCAAAACCAGAAAATCAGAAATCCAAACAGCATCTAAGATCAAAAACAAGCATCCAAATCAAAAAGCAAACAAAACCAGGAGTTCAATCCAAACTCCAAAACCAAACCAGAGAAGACAAATGTCCAAAATCCAAAACAAGAAAACAGATTTCACAAACCATAGTTTCACGATTTATCATCATTCGGAGCATGCCTAGGGGCTATCTCCGGTCCCATACATGCGTAAACGATTTAGTCGCTTGCTGATGGTTTGCTACTTATTGCATATCATCCAGGTTAATGGATAATCAATCGACCGTCATCCCTGGGCCTCACATCATCACGATGTGAGGTTGATGGTGGTTGCTCCTGCTCCACTGTTGCATTCCGTGCTCCAACATATTGCCTCAGCTGTCCATTCCTCACATGCTCCTCAACTATATCCTTCAAGTGCCTGCAGCTGTTGGTGTCATGTCCGTCTAAATCGTGGAAAAGACAATGCCTTCCTGATGCCCTTTCTCGTTCAGATGGTTCTCTCCTAGCCGGTCTCCGGTAGGGAAGGCGATCTCGAGTATCCATGTATATCCGTTCCAGTGTCTCGTTCAGTCCTGTGTAAGTGGAAAACTTTGGGCCCTTCCACCGCTTCCTTGCATTTCCGGAATCATCATCGAACTTCCTTTTTCCCTTGTCCTTGCCCGAGCTTCCATTGGATGGTCCTTCATCCTTAACCGTATTCACCTCTTTTAACTTTAAATCCATACTTGCATCTTCTTGTCGAAGAAACCTTTCAGCTTCGTGAAAGAATTCCTCGATATCCTGAGGGGGGTCTCGTACTAGAGATATCTTAAAATCTGAATCCTCTCTGACTCCTGATACTGCCGCCATCAGAACCATTGATGGATCCGGCCGATCTACTGAAGTAACTGCCGCATTGAATCGTGTTAGGAAAGCTCTAAGCGATTCGTCCGTCCTTTGTTTTACTGATGTCAATGTCATCACGTTCTTCGGTCTTTTGATATGAACCCGAAATTGTCCCAAAAACTTATCCACCAACTCTCTCCAAGTCCTGATAGATCCTTCTCCCAGCTGTATGAACCACATTGCAGCCTGGTTTTTCAAGTATAAAGGGAAGCATCGGGCCATCACCTCTTCCGATGCCCCTAATACCTCCATGTGTCTGGTGTATCTCATTAAATGATCAGTTGGGTCTGTCTCTCCATCATACGAGTCCACGCTAGGCAGCTTGAATTTGGGTGGATTCTGAGCTGCCTTGATCTCTTGAGTAAACGGACTCTTGTTTACTCCTTCCAAGTCTTTGCTGGCCAAGCCTCTACGCATCGTTCTCCTAATAATTTCCACTAATCCAGCATTGTCCGCCAAAGGTTGCCCCCCATGTCCTTGAGGGAACTCCGGTACATATTCCTCGTGTGGCTCATTAGCCGCGACGTTGGCCCTAACCTGTTGAACTCCTTCCAAAGGTCCTCCTGCATTAGATCCTGTGGGCCTGCCCCCAAGCCCTTGTCGATTGCCTTCCAATTCAGAGTTATGTCCTTCATTGGGTTCCATGGCTCTAGCTCTTTGTTCCACATTAACAGTTGTTGTGGCTGGTCCTAAGTTTTGCATCCCTGTAGCTCTTATCTGTTCAAAGAAAGTCTGCATCATATCCTGTTGATTCTTTAGCAACCTCTCTTGTAATGAATTTGCCATAGCCTCCATTTCGTTTCTAGTTATGTAGATAGAAACTTGTCCTTCCCCAGCTCCGGAGGATGCCTCTTGACTTCCTCCTTGTTGGCTTCTATCAGCTCTCTGTCTTGTTTGTCGAGTCATTGTTTTTGAATCTGAATCTTCCAAGCTTTTCAAATCTGAACTTCAATCCGACGTAGCGGGTGCTAGTCCCTCTCAGTGAAAGCACCAAAAATTTTTGCGCCAAAATTGGTCACAAACCCCCGAATAACATGAAAGCACCAGTGTATGAATATAAATCAACAATATTCAGACACAAATCACAGATCTCAGCAATTAACAAGCAGCAATCCCAAAGTAATGAACAAAGACACAAGTTTTTATAGTGGTTCGGCTATCCCCGGCCTACGTCCACTCCAAAGTTTTATCCTTTTATTGATTATCTTTCCTGGCTACAAGTGATTACAGCAATTACAAGTCCAAATTCGAAATAAGTAGTAGAGATGATGGTGTAGAGTGATCCTGGCAGCGTCCGAGCGCGCTTCCTTTCTTCAAATTCTCCGACCCCTTTTCTGAATGACCAGGGGCTCTATTTATAGGCGTAGAAGGCTGATATTTCTCCTAGAAACAAGGTAGACCGCTTCAGGCACATGAGAGGGCCCACACGGCCGAAACCTGGAGATCCGGGCCCACACTGGGATCGATTCGAACTCCATTCGAATCGATCTAGAAATTGTCCAATTGAGCTGAAAATTGGTGAGAACATTCTTCAACATGTAAGCAAACTCCTGTAAAAATTTCATTGCATTTGGATCAACGGTTTGGAAGATATGATCGATTCGAATTTGGGGTTTCCTGGACTTCGCTTCGTTCGAACCGATCACTTCGAATCGATTGATTCGAATCGGTCCAAGCACGCGCTAGTAGGTCGACGTGGCGCGCATGCTTCGGGTTGATCCATCTTTGTCGCCGAGTTGAGCGCTTCCCTCCCTGAAGACGCGTTCGTATCCATTTTCCATGCTTCGTCCTTATCCACAACTTTACAGTCATGCTCGTATCCACTTGTTTGAGCTGCCCTGACTATTTCCTTCGAATCGATCGGTTCGAACAAGATCGGTTCGAATACGATCGATTCAAATGTCCTCCCCGAGTCCTTCGTATCCCTGCACTTCTGTCCTTCCTTCGAATCCATCTCCTTCGAATCCCTCTTCTTCGAATCCATCTCTTCGAGTCACTGCGTACCCTTCTCGAACACCCTCTTCGTATCGATACGAAGCAACCATGTTAGAGACAGTAGCTCGATCGATTCGAAGTCCATCGAGTCGAACCAACATCCAATGCGAACCCTTCAGAGCCGAATCCATATTGATCGATACGAAGCGTATCGATTCGAAGTGGCCGCTACTTTTGTTTGATTCGAACCATCCATGCACGTCGTGCCTTCGATCGATTCGAACCTGATGGGTTCGAACCTGATGGATTCGAACAGCATGCCTCTCCTACCTTGAATCGATCATAACTCCTCCATATGAACTCCGATTATCCTGAAATGTGAAACATAGCCTTCCCTAATCCTTATCATCATCCCCAATCAATTTCGTCCCGATCGGAGTTCAACCAAATTTTGACGACATCGATCGTAGCCTTGATTCCAACTGATCTCCAATCCTAATATCCATCATTCCTCGTCCATTTGTTGATATCCCGGTTTTGACCAAAAATGGGATAACAAACGGTAATCCAAATGAGTGAGATTAACTCACTTTTATTTTTATTTGCAATCCACTCCAAACCCGCTTGTTTCTCCTCGATTTTGGACCTTGTATAAACAATTCACGATTTATTACTATTTGAATTAATCTGCAAACAAATTTTCCATTTATTTAATTAACTAGCATTTTAAACAAATAATTTTCCTTAAAAAAATCTTTTAGTAACTATAATAATTAACTAAGTTAAATTAAACAAGTTAATCACCAAATACTTTATTTCAAAATAGGCTAGAAGATTTAAAAATGTGTATATGTATATTTTATTTTCATTTTCGAACTACATATAAAAATAATCTATATAAGTCTAAAAATCTAATTTTCTATATAAACCCTTATACATATTATTTATTTTTTTCCAAAGTCATATATATATATATATAATTTCTGTTTACTGCATTTATATTAAAATATGTGTATATTTATATTTTCAAAAAAATCCTCCTTTTATTTTCTGTACAAATAAAACAGTAATTAACTTTACTATTAAATTCCTAAAAACAAATTCCCCTTTTAAAAACCTTACTGCATATATATATATATTTCCTGTACATATTCATATTTAAACTGAAATGAATAAGTTGTAAATATATACCTAGCTAACTATCGAAAACCATCGCCTTTCCCCTTATTGCTGCTCCGACCTAGACCACCTCCCTGAACGACGACCAACTCGAGAACGCCAGAACCCATCATCGTCTCGTACGCTGCACTTTGAAAGCCACATTCCCATCCTCGAGCGCGAATGCCCACAAGCTCAGATGCAACCATCCCTATTGCCCCAGGGCATGGCGACTTTAGTGCGAGCTCGTGAACCAACTCGTTGCTCCGCTTGTTGAACAATCTTGGCCATCAATCCTTCGACAAGCTCCCTTACCCATGAGAGGTGATCGCTCCTTAACATCACCTTTGAAATTCGACCATGATGCCATCGCTTGGCTCACACCAAAATCGACGCTCGCAATTTAGACTCGATCGATCGAATCAAAATGCAGAAGAGGGAGGCACTGATTTATTTGATCGATTCGATCTTTTTTAAAGGAGATTTCGACTTGATTCGAATGAGGGAAAGGGATTCGGTCTATATATTTTATTTTGAGTTCGGCCATTATATTTCTTTTCGTTGATTTGTTTTCTTTTAAAAATGCTCGGCTACGACATTTAAAGAAAGTAGGAGATGCGTGTTAGAAGATGTAGGAAACATGTCCTAGGGTGGACAAGTGTTGGGTGCGTCTACAGAAAATTGAAGAGAAAACATATATATGATATTTAAATTTAAATTTAAATTGTCTTCAATTCGAAGCTTAAATTTTTTACATCCTATGTAACAACCTGGGAATGTGGAGATTACCATTAATATTAAATTATAATGTAAATTATAATTTAATATGTGTTTAAAAATGAATTGGATAATAAAATAAGGGATTATATTATTTATTTTATATAAACAATATCTTGATGAATATGATATGGAATTTGAAATTTAAATAAGTCATATTATTTATTTGAAGCCTATTTCAACATTTGATGGTTGAAAAAAGTGTAAATGAATGAAATAAAGTTTGAAAAACTTTATTTTTGTATCTGGATTGAAAATAAATAATTGTAATGGTTTAATTTTAGTTAATTAGTAATATTGGAAATTTATTCCAATGTTAGCCTTCTATTGTAAAATAAAAGGAATAATATGAAGGAAATAAAATTTAGAAGTGTAATTAGGCTTGGAATGATGTGTTAATGTTATAAAAATGTTAAAACATTTTAATATACATCATTAGACTTAAAAATAAATTTTATTTGGTTGAAAAGGATGAAAATAGTTATTTTTCACTAAAAATGGGAATATTGGTAAATGTTGTTAAAAAATTGTGTTATATGGGAAAAATAATTTTTTTAATTGGAAAATATATTTTGATGATTAAGAGTGTTAGTATGATTTATTGCAATTTATTTGACATGAAAGAAATTTTTGTTTAAGCTATTGCATTAAAAATAGTGTTTTTACACTAAAATGGTGTAATTTCTAAAATATTGTCAAAGATAGGGTTTTATTTATAAAAATAACTTTTTATTGTCGAAATAATTTTTTTATATAATAACAATTTTATTGCAAACAATTTGTTGTAGATATTTTATTTGGTTAAAGATGAGAAAACTAGTATATAAATTGATTGAATAGATTAAATATGTATATAACATAGGAATTTCTCTAAGTATATTAGTCTTGGGCTTATTTGGGTAAGGTTTGAATCCATTAACTCTCTTAGAACCATTTAGAAAAGAGGAAATAGGTGTACGTACCCTTTTTTTCCTCATCTTCCTCCCCAAAACAAAAGACACGATAAATAAAGAGAAAGAAGAACAATGGCATTCCCTAATTAAATCTCAATTCCACTCAATTTCGCTGTTAATTAAAGAAGAACTTCACCGAAATAAGAATAGAGAAAGGATTTCACCTTCAAGCTCCAATCTTTCTTCACAAATTTGGGTGTTTGCTATCTAAAATCAAAGGTGAGTTTAAAACTCACATTTTCTAGCACTGATTGAGATTTCAAGGCATGAAATCTCAATTTACATTGTTACATGTTTATTTATGAAATTGCTGTTAGTAAATTGGGAACATCTCTTTCATTTTAAGTCATAATTCGATAATTTTGGATATTATAGAAATCGTAGACATAGGTCTACAAGTTTTATGTTTTGAGTTTTCAAAAAATATGAATTTTTCTTGATCAAAATCGTGCTTATTTGTTGCTGTCCCGAGAGCAAATTGACAGCAACAACAACCACAGGTCAGAGAAGTGTTTTAGCCATAAGCTATTCGTTTCTTATCCAATTTTGGTCAAATTTTTTTGTTAAAAACTACATTCAATAAGGAATAATTTCTCTTCAGGTTACGTTTCGTTGTTTTACTATTTCATTGACTTAAAATAGATTTAAAAGCAGAAATATAGTTATGTCTTTGATAGAATTTCCTGAGTTTGAATCTGATATTGTTTGAGCTATATCTTTCTTGTTTTTGATCGGAATTTAACAATTTTTAATGTTACAGAAAGAACAATTCACGTACTACAACTTTTATTCATTGAGTTTTCTGAAATTTTTAGGTTAGCTATGTCAAAATCTAATTTTTGAGCTGCTAACCCGAGAGCAAAACTAATATTTGCTCTGTGTTTGAAACCGAAACAAATTTGACCATAACTTCTTAGTTTCTTAACCGAATTTGATAATTTTCGATGTTCCAAAAAGCTTAGATCATGTGCTACAAGTTTTATTCATTGTATTTTCTAGAATTTTGAAGCTTGCTTGGTCGTAATTATGGTTGTATGTTGCTATCGTGAGAGCAAAATACAAGCAACAACAATCGTTGACCAGAAATTGTATTAGCTCGTTTTTACTCTCATTCTCTTCGGTTTTGATGATGTTTGTGATATCCTGGAATTTTCGACAATATCAATTTAATAATCTTTATATAAAATTAAATTGATATTGAAAATGTTGATTAATAAAATATGATTTGGTTTAATAATCTGATTAAATAAATATTTAATTTGTGATTTTTATCATTTAAAAGTTAAAATAAATGTTTTTAAATATAATGTTTGTATACTACAGATTATCTTTGTTTTGGTATTTAATAAATAAATAAAGTTTTGTTTTTAAATTCTAATAATATATTGAGTAATTGGAAAATTATGTTTTAAATTAATTTTAAGTTTTTCAAAGTTATTTAAATTAATAACTATATGGTTGGTAAATATTCAAAATAAATATTAAATTTGCTTAAAATTTGTCTTAGCTTAATTTTTGTTTTAAATTTAAATAAAAGTTGAATTTATTTCTTTTTAAATATTATTTGATAGATATGATTTGAGAATATTTTATATAAGTTTAAAATATAAAATAGAATATGGTTTAAATTCATTTGATAATAAAAGTGATTTATAGTCCTTTTATAAATCATATAAAATTTGTTAAATTTGGTATTTTTAAGCCATATTAATAAATGTATTATTTTTCCAATAAATATAAAAAAATTGAAATAAGAAAATAGATTTTTCATTTTTAAATCGAATAAATTGATTTTAATTTGGAGTTCAAAAATTTAATTTGAATTGAAATTGTTTTTTGAAATTCAAATTAATAGATTCTTTAAAAATCTTTGTATAAGTTTTAATTTATAATTTGTTATATTTACATTTTCTTTAAATAAGTAATTCACATGTATATTTACATAAATATAAATAAATTAAGCTTAAAGATTTATCTAGGAAGACTTCAATATCAATTGGAAAAAGAACCACAGAATGAAGTCCTTAATGCAGAATATTTTGACAAACAACAACAGCTGAAGAATCTTCTGAGCATTCAAGCCATGGATATCAAACAAAAAGCAAAGGAAAAATGGCTAACACAAGGGGATGAATGCAATAAGTTTTTTTATACTAAAATGTCTGTGAGAAAAAATCAAAATAACAATTTACTAAACTATTTAAATGAACAGGGAAATGTTGCTGGAAACATAAAAGAACTGGAAACAAACGCCATAGAATATTTTACAAGCACATACAATGGGGATCATTCTCAACAAATACCTCATATCCACTGTAGGAAACGAATCTCCAGTGAAGGTGCCCAAATGCTCACAGCTGAAGTTACGGAAAGGGAGATGAAAAGAGCCACCTTCTCTATTCACAACGAGTCCAGTCCGGGACCCGATGGAATGAGCGCACTCTTCTTCAAAATGCACTGGAAAGACCTAAAGGATAAAATGCTCAGAGGTTATCAAGAGGCTTTCAACACAGGTGAATTCATTCAAGAAAATAATCATATTTTCATCACTTTGATTCCAAAAGTTAAAAAACCAGAAAAAATAGAGGACTTTAGACCCATAGCTTGTTGCAATGTTACATACAAAATCCTCAGCAAAATCATTTGTATGAGATTGAATAAAGTTCTACCTCAAATCATTTCGCAAAGTCAAAGTGCATTTATAAAAGGTAGATTCATCTCTGAAAATTCTTTGCTAGCACATGAACTAATTAGGGATTTCAACAAAAAAGGAGCTGACGGAGTGTGCTTAAAAATAGATTTACACAACGCTTATGATAAAGTGAACAGGCAATTCATTTTACATATGCTACATGAAATGGGAGTACCAGCTAAACTGCTTAAACTAATAACACACTGCATATGCACTCCTACTTTCTCAGTGCTTATAAATGGAACTCCTAAAGGGTACATTACAACTAATAGAGGAATTAGACAAGGAGATCCTCTTTCTCCTTATCTATTTTCTGTTGCCATGGAGTGGTTCTCTCTTCAAATGGAACTTGCAAGTTACCATTCACTGATAAAACCAGTGTACAAATTAAAACCAGAAGTCAATCACCTTATTTATGCTGATGACTTACTAGTTGTATTTAAAGCTACAGACATGGGAATACACACAATAAAAGGAATTTTTAAACAATTTGAGGAATTGGCTGGACTCAAAGTTAATGAGCTTAAAACAAAGTGCTATATGAATAAATTCTGTAAAAACAAAACAAACATATTAGCACAACTTGGAGTAGGGGAAGGAGAGCTGCCAGTTAAATACCTAGGGGTTCCTCTATCAAATAATAATATCACTGATGCTGAATGTGGAAAGCTGATAGATAAGATTAGGGAAAAATTACAGGGATGGAGATCAAAAATGTTATCTTTTGCAGGCAGAGTGGAATTGGTTCATACTGTAATCACTTCACAAGTTAGATTCTGGCTACAAACATTTCAGATACCAGATTGTTCTATAGCTAAGATAAATACAGTGTGTGCTAATTTCATATGGAGAGGAGGGATACATAAAGTGAATTATAATGAATTGTGTAGACCCAAAAAAGAAGGAGGAGTGGGACTGAAAAACCTTTTTGAACTTAAAAAGATATATGGTCTCAAATTAGCCTGGAAATTCATTTCTTCTGAAAACTTATGGGCCAAATGGATGAGAAGTAGATATTTGAAAGACAACTTTTGGACTATCCAAACTGATAACAATGCTTCAGTGACTTGGAAAAATATCTTAAAACAAAGAGGGATCCTTAAAAATTCAATTGAAAGGCAAATAGCAAATGGGAAAGACACAGACTTATGGAGGGATCCGTGGATAAATAACAAAAGCATTATAGACATTTTTGGATGGGAAAGCTACTCAGCTAACAACACTCCACAAATTCAAGTAGCTAGAATAATACATAATAACAAATGGGAGACAAAAAGACAACTGATTACAAGGAATCTAAAACATGAGATAGAGGGAATCCCTATCCTTCCAAACAAGATAGTTGATAAATGGATCTGGAAAAACAACAAAAAAGGATATTTCAAAATGAATGAAGTCTGGAATGAAAACAGGAAACATTATGAAATGGTAAATTGGTATAATGCCATCTGGAGTAAATCTAATTGCCCTAAAATGGCGCACACTACATATAAAGCAATCAAGGGCAGGCTGAGTATTAAAGATAGATTAAAAAGCTGGGGTATTCTTAATGAAGATATCTGTAACTTATGCGGGAAAGAAACAGAAACACACAACCACTTATTTTTCGACTGCAAATTTAGTAAACGGGTATGGGCTATACAAAAACTTAAAAATTTGCAATCAGAAACGGTCCAAAGCTTAGACATTGAGATTATTCACCTGAGTAATCGGGCAGATTTCACGAACTTGATGAAGGAGGTTGTGAAAATTTCTTTGACGACAACTGTCTGGCATCTCTGGAGAGAAAGGAACATAAGGGCTTTCAAAAGTGGAAAAAAAAAGATGAATTAGAATTAGCAGAGTATATTGCCAGAGACGTGAAAATCAACATCGGAAGGATTAAGAAACTCACCAGCTTAGAGGCAAAAGAAAAACTGTAATTGGGGAACTGGAAGTGGATGGCTGAGAAGCTAGGAAATCAAGCAAACATCTGGTAATCGCCATTATTATCTAAATGAAAGAACCCTAATTATTTTAGGAAAGTGTTAGTTTGAGATGAGACTATAATGGAATTGTCGGATGATATCTCAGAATGTTTATTATAATTATACATACAGGCTATTGGGCCGCAAAGCCCGTTTAATATCAATTAACCCATTTTCAAAAAAAAAACTTATGAAATAATCAAATTACAAGTGTTAACACATTAGTAACCTTAAATCCATGTGTTAAGTAGTAAAACAAACAAAATGACAAGTGTCATTTGATTTTAATATTTTCTTTATTTTAATTAAAATTTATTTCAGCCCTTTTAATACATTTTTTTCACTTTCCTTTATTCTCTTTTAAAAATCAAAAGCTTAGTGTATTAAAGAAAGAAAAATCATAAATCTGAAACTCAAACTTCCTCTCAAAAACAAAATTGCCTCAAAGAAAATCCAAGTTATTCACTCCTCAAAATTTAAATTGCAAACCAAAACTTGTAACAAGAAGATCAACATGCAATTTCAAAGTTGCTGCAAAAGAAAAGAAAAATAAATCAACCTGAAGATCACTGCATTTATCTGGAATGGATCGTCAGCATTTTCAATATCTGGAATCAACTTTAAAAATCAGGTTTGCATGCAAACTACAATCTTGAAAACCAAGTCTGCATCTTTTCAAATTTTAAAAGAACAAGCCTGCATACATGAATGTTAACAGAGTTCAAAGGCTCTCCTAAAATCATGATGGCTCTGTTCTTCAGATTTAAGGTGAGTAACCTTTTATTTAAATATAATTAAGTAAATGTGGTTGTCTGATTTGTCTCTGAAAAATATTGCTTATGAATAATATCAACATCTTCCTAATCTCAAACATAGTTGCATGATGATACTGAAGTAAATTGTTGTGTGTATAAGAGTTTATTGGAAATTTCTATGAATTTATTTAAGTATGTATAACTGTTGAGCATCAGTAATTTCTATTGTTCTTGACTTAAGCTTTTAAATCCAGATTTTAGTAGTCTCATGACTTAACAATTATTGTGAAATTGAGTTACAAATAAATTTGTTTGTTAAACATAAATCTGAAGCATAAAATTTTTAATAAGGTAAATTAAATCCAAAACTTCTCTGGAAACCAAAATGTTCAGAAAACATAAATCTGTTTAAAAACATAAATTCATTAATTTATTGAATTAAGATTGTGATCTGAAACCATTCAAGAAAACATGATTTTTAAATCAGAAACACAATATTTAGTATGGGATTTGGGATGTGGTTCTGAGATGAACTAAAAATTTGATTTTGGAAATTCTGATTAATTTTGAGATTTTGATAGCTTGAAATTTCTTCTGTATGTAGTATAGTGATCGGGTATTTCAGAAAAATTATCAAATTGGTGAATTAATTTTTGGATTAGCAGCCGTGAGGGTTTTGGTTCTGTAACCCTAGTTCTTGAGCATGTTAGAGAACAGGATCATTCTCTCTCTCTGGTTGACCGAGTGTAAAGCCACTTTGGGATATTGTAGCTAGGTTCATAACAAGGTGGTGGCTGGAGTTTCGACTTAAACGATGGTCGGAGGAAGGAGAACTCGCCGTTGACAGGGTTTTGGGGTTCTGGGTGTACTGTGTTTCCAGGTTTATGAAGTGAAGTTGTTTTCTGATTTTTGGGTAAATGGAGATGTTTGAGGATCGTGATGTTGCAAGGGGGTGTTTTCTGGTGTGTTGACGTTGCCGGGGTTGGCTGGAGGAGGTCAGAGCCACCATGCATGTGCACGGTGCTCATAGTTCTGATGATCAGAAACGTTGGGTGTTGTTAAGTTTGGGAAAGTGCAGATTTTACTCGAGTAAGTACTCGAGTCAATTGAGGGTTTGCCCGAAGATAGATGGTTCATGACTCGAAGTAAAATAAGTTGAGCTCGTGTTATTTTGTTTCAGGTTTGATTTCTGAAACCTGACTGTTTCAGGTTTGTAAATTTTAAAACTAAATTTAAAAAGGAAGTAAAGACAAATTAAACAAGAGTTGAAGCAAGTTTGAACATGAATTCAAAATGAAATTTAAATTCTTGTTTCAAAATAAATAAATTTTATAAAATAGAATGTTTTACAACTGAAACTTGTTTTACTGTATTTTTTTTATAAGATTTTAAAATCTGGGAAAAATAAGATTTTAAAACAAGATTTAAATTTTAAGTTAAAATCTGGATTTGAAACCCCGAATCCAAATTTGAAATTTGAATCTGAAAGTTTCAAAAGGAGATAAGTTGATAAATTCAAATGTTATAATCAAGTTTGAATATTTTAGTATTTTATAACATATATTTTATAAATCTGAAATGAGATTTTAAAACAGGATTTTAAATTTAAATCTTTGAATCCAAATCTGAAAACATGATTTGAATTCTAGTTGTAATATAAATAAGATTTGAATTTAAATGTTTCAATATCACTTGAAATATTAAATGTATTTTAAATTTATTTAAATTGAGTATGAGCTAAAGTTAAACTATTCTTCTAAAATTTCTTTAAAAGATAAGTGATTCTTTTAAATGAAAACTAAAGAGTTTTTAAATACTTAAACCTTGTTTAAGTTTAAATTAAATTTAATTTCAATTTTTATTTAAATGGAATTTAGATGAAATTTAAAAGCAAAGTGTTTATAAATTATTTTGATAATGATAATTAAATCATGAATAAGATTAATGATTATCATTAAGTTGATTTGAACTTAATAATTTATTAATTGATCAAGGTAATTAAGTTTTGTAATTAATTAATTTAATTAATTAATAATTAGGTTAATTAATTAAATAATTAAGGGTTTTATTTAATTAATTAAATGATTTAGTAAGTTAATTAAGATTGCTATAAATTGTGATTAAGGAATCAATTAATTAAATAAGGTTTGATTTAATTTAATTAATGATTTGAATTTATTAATCAAGAAAATAAATAATTAATTAATTTTTTATTATCACTTAATTAATTTAATAATTAAAGATTAATTAATGAGTTTTATAAATAAATTAAGGATTAATATTGATTAATTCAGTTAATTACTTTAGAAAAGTAATTAAAGTTTTTTAATTACTGAAGGTCATTAACTTAATATTATTTTATAATTAATTAATGTGATTAATTTTAATGATTAATTGTATTAACTAATTTAAAATAATCATTTGAATAGTTTAAGTATAATTACTTATTGAAAGTAATTAAGGGAAATAATTACTGATTTTAATTAATTAAGTTTGTTTTGATTAATCAAGTTAATTAATTAAGTTTAATTAATTTAAACTAATCACTGGTTAATGTGAGAAGTAATTACTAATGTAATTAAAAATGAATAATTACTTAGTGAAGTAATTAAGAAGATAAATTACTTGATGAAATTTAATTGAAGGATACTTGAATGATGGAGGAGTTGGAATCAATTACTTTATGTAATTAATATGTAAACTGTATATTGAATAATTACTTAAAGTAAGTAATTAATAATTAATTACTTGGTAATTAATTTTGGGTTTTGGTAATTGAGTTATTTAAAGATAATTAAAGATGAAATTGATTAAGATAATTACTTATTGTGATTAATCAAGAGTGATTAATCGGGATAATTTGATAATTAATTTAAATAGGGTAATTATTAATGAATAATTAGGGATCATTATTTTATATGATTAATGATATAACTAAGGATTGGTTAATAAGAATAATTAATCAATGAAGGAATTAATTAATGTAATTAATTAAGGATTAATGTAATTAATTATAATTAATTAATTAATAAAGTAATTACAGGTTAATTACTGAATCTGGTTTGGATTAATTAATTTGTGAAATTAATTAGAGGTTAATTACCTGAAAGTAATTAAAGAATAATTAATCAAGATGATTAATTAGGTAATTTATTTGAGGGTGATTAATTAATTGATCTGTAATTAATTAAGGGATATGTAAGCAAGATTTATATGAATGAGTAATTAATTTAATTCATTTTAAATTAATTAAGGAAGAGTAATTAATTTAATTCATTTTAAATTAATTATAGAATGATTGATAAGTCATTGCTTATGAATGTTGATTGACACTGATTACCCTGAGTAGCTGAGATCTCAAATATGAGATATGTGATATGGATGCTATGGTTGCATTTGAGTTGATAATATGAATTATCTATTTGGGCTGATAATATAGATTATCTATTGTGATGTTAATATGGATTATCTATTATGATGTTGAGAATTATCTATCTATGTGTATAGATAGTATTGAATTGAATTGTTTTAAACTTTAAAACAGCTTGGACCTAAAAGACACGTTTTGGATTTTGATGATACCGAGATCGGGTTTCCATATTTGGATATCCGAAAACCACATCGATCCAAATTAACGATAGGTCGTGAATCTCAAGGGAATATGAAGATTCAGAGTGCAAGGGTTATCATCGTTAACTCTGAGGGTGATTCCAAAATGAGTGTAATGAGATAATGCCTTCAGTTTCGTTCGAACCCGGAACGAACTTGTATGGATTGAATGCTTTCAGAACATCATCAGGTGGACCATGAGAATT
Organism: Allium cepa; assembly: GCA_030765085.1. Taxonomy (NCBI): domain Eukaryota; kingdom Viridiplantae; phylum Streptophyta; class Magnoliopsida; order Asparagales; family Amaryllidaceae; genus Allium; species Allium cepa. The sequence continues at coordinate 117,174,080 of CM060932.1, forward strand.
CTAAGAGATGAGTTCTCTAAAGGTAATCGTAGCCTCAAGCCTCATCAACAGGGAATGGCTAAAACAAGGGAGGTGCAGCAAGGCTTCGTGGGTAGCTCCCACTGGAGAGCGAGATTTATCCTTGTCTAGAAGTCCCTTTATATTCGGCTGTGTGGGCAGTTGGTTGCAAACAACTGCGGGGTTGTCTTGTTCGGCACTGTTCAGTAAGGAATGGTTCCGGCCTTGTGTTGCAGGGGAGCGGGCGTACTCCTCGGTACGGTGATCTAGGCCACGTACTGTGACGGGCGGTACCCCTGTAGCCCTGCCATTGTATGGAATCCACAATCCAATAAGTGTCAACGGTTTTGATTGTATTACCCACTTTTATGGCTAGTAGCTGGAATTTAATAATGTAACAATTTCGGCTATTTCTTATTTACTTGAAAACCTTAGACACTATTATAATATCATCGGATTTCCTATTAAATGTTTTGGTTAGCGTAAGGTAAAAACTTTTCCATGTTTATGTGTGGGAAGTCTTACGTGATACCTTTCTTTCACAAGGTTTTTAAGGTTAAGCAACCTTAACCTGTTACTCACTCCAAACCCATGTCTGGCCCGGAGTTTATCTTTGTTTTCTTAAACTCTTGGGTACTCAAATTTTTACAAGTAGTCAAGAGATTCAGGTTGGCTTTGATGAATATGGAGGAGCAATGGAGCAGGAGGCTTCCGCGTTAGATATAGTTTTCCGTTGTGTGTTCTTTGTGTTGTGTTTGTATTAAGTTGTAAATACTAGATAGGTGTTTATAACTGTCTAGTATATGTTGTGTATGTTATGTAACTCTGATTGATGTTGTATATTATGTAAATACTTATGTTTGTAATATAATTTATTCGTTCCGCTATTGAGATTCTAGTGTTGTTCTTCTTTCTCTTCTTTCTTTTCTTCTTCTATCCCTTTGTTTCTTAATTGATGATGCGATTTTTTGGGAGTAGAAAGTCGGGTCATCACAATGTTTTTGGGATATTTTGAGAGCTATGATGCCTATCAGTAGGCTAGCTATATTTGGAGAATTTGAAATTCATATTTTAATGGAATTTGAATTTATTTGGGTTAAATTAAATTGAATTCGTATTGAATTCAAGTTATCGGTTTTGAGATATCCCTTTTAGTTTCCATGAGTTTCGAGAACGGTTTTCACTAAACCCATTTTGAAATATATGACATTTCAAATTATTATTACATAGTATTTTTTTAAATTATTTTTCTAAATAAAGATAGATTTATTTCCTATAATAAAGGAATTTCAAATATTGGTTTTAATAATCGTTTTCAAAAAATCATTTTAAATTTCTGCTTCCTCTAATAAAATTATTTTATAAATAAAATTACTTATTTTTATGAAATTCGGACGTATAAGAAAGACAATTAAACAGTAAAGTAAAACATGTGGTATGCAACACGTGGATTTGCTTTATCGCTTAACATCGGACTTATACGACCAAAACCCTTTCAATGAACTATTTTAGATGATTTAAGATGTTATTAAATTTTAGCTAGATGATGTAGTCCAAGAACTCCAATTTAGGAGTATATTCAATGAAGGACCATTTTAAGATGTGTTTCTTAATCGCCGATGAAAAGGTGAATTAAGAGCTAGAAATTCCTAATTGGAATTATGGTTATAAATAACCATCTAGATGTTATTTTTACTTGCCGATAAGATGAGGTATGCTTCTTTATGATGATTTTATGATGTTGAGATGTATTATGATAATTTTTACTTTTTGACAAGATGAGACAAGTCACGATGCCACTAGTACTCGTCAATGAGATGAGACGAGTATGGTATTGTATGTACTCGCCAATGAGATAAGGCTGAGTATATTTTCATGATGTTTATGATGTTTTACTAGTGTGGTACCAACTAAGGGCTAGTAAACTGTTAGGTGCGAACATATGGTATGGGACATACGTTAACACCTATTAGGTTCCTATCCGAGAAGTTGAGACACATTCACGATGATTACTAGTACTACAGACCACAAGTACTCGATTGGAGTCATCACGATGTTATTAACTCAGGTCTTTATGACTAGAGTCATTATGATGTTATAGACTATAGTCATTCACGATGTTCATGATGTTAAGATGTTATTTGACTCCAGTCATCACGATGTTTATGGTCCAAATAGTAGTACTAGTCATGATGTAGCGCGCGTAGCATTGCTTCGGCATGCAATCAAGGATCTGGCGAATCCGTGATTTCTTTGAGTTTTGATGTTTTAGACTTTACCGTCTTTAGATGATTATTACATTGATAGCCTAGTGCCAGATGAGATGTATACATATATGGTGAAATCATTTACGATGTTACTATTTGATTGAGTTATTTGCATTATGGATTAATGATTTGATGATTTCATAGACTACTTGATGTTAAGATGGAGTTGAGATGTATTTATATATTTATACCGATGAGATGAGCTATAAATGATTATGAAGAATCTTTTATGATGAGTTTTAGTGATGGATTTGAGATGTATCTATATTCATACGGATGAGATGAGGTATGAATAAGTATAATGCTTCTTTTATGATTGGGTTTTATATTTCCTTGAATGATCCTTGGGATGTGCGAATGAGATGAGGCACATCCATATGCGTTTTATTCTATGTATGAAGGATATGTAACTTTAATGTATTTTTATATTGACAACCACTTCTAAGAAGATAGTTGAATCATTTGTAGTCATTATGCATATTATTTATACCGCTGATAACATGAGGCGAAAGCGATGTTTATTGAGTCTTATCTTTAAAACTTTCCTTGCTGATATCCATTTTCTTAAGTGTTAGTTAGGCCACTTAAGTATGATTTTATCATCATTATCTCTTCTACTTACCAAGAAGAGATGTTGTCCTTTCTTATGATGTTGGAACCCTATTTAGGGCATGACATCCTTTAAGAAAAATAATACCGTAGCTTTCACCCACTTATCCTTATCGATTATTTTGTTTAACTTATGTTTTAGCTAGCCTGACCCGTGTGTTTTCACTCGGGTCAGATCGAGTTGTTTCAGGTATCATCTATTGGACTTAGCTTGAAGTTGATGTTGGATGTCAGCTATTCTTTCGCTTGAGTAGTTTATTTCTTTCGCATACTCTGATGTTTTTACATTTGATTTGATGTATATGGTGTGGTCGTGTACCACCTTTATTGTATTCATATTGTATTGTATTGTATTGAACGTGTATCATTGTATATGTATATATATGATGTTGATTACTATTCTGTGATGTGATTTACATTCAGCTATTGTATTTTGTTCTGATAGATCCATTAGCTACCTATAGTTTTGGATTAAGCATTTTTTAGTACGTCGATCCATATGAGTTGGGAAAAAAATTATATTGCATTTATCGACGTAGTCAATAGATGTTTAAGACAAAATTATAGATGGTCGCCCTTAACCAGCCTTATTCTCCGCTTTAGTAGACAGAATTACTTGTTAATTCTCTTTGCTAAGGTGGGTCTCGGGGTGGGGCATTACAGCTTGATATCAGAGCTATGGTCAGAACAAAGTAGAATAAAAACAGAACAATACATATATCAAGATACATCGAAGTACAATATAGGTGAATCATTGTCCTTTATTCAAGCTTGTTTTTGAATTGAGCCTTGATTCTTTTTGAGTTTTGGGATTGTTAAGATGGAATATGTCTAGGAATATAGAAATATTGTATTCCGTAGTATTCCATAATAGAGTTTGATGTCATCTTATCTTATATAAAATCTTATTTGGGATTATTAGATTCTTATTTTTGTCGATATGAGTGAGTTCGTACCGATGGGGCCAATTAATTTCTTTGGGCATTCTTGTTGCATTCCTTTAAGAGTTGTGAATCCTATTGAAGGGATCCACAACGATTGGCTTGTTGAGAGTATTCTGAATTCTTTATTTGTTGTTGTTTAGTGAGTATTTGTTTATTACTCACCATCTTGAGATGTATCTGATTTGAGATGGATTGACTTATTTGATGTAAAGTCTGATCCTTTTGTTATTATAGGATCCTATATTTATTTTGGCATCCTAATTTTATCATTTCTATCACTTTGGAATGTTAATGATGATTTCGAAGTTTTTGAATTCACTCTTGAGTATCGATATGATGATGATCTTTCTCAAATTCCAATCATGGTGACTTTGTTGAGTTTTTCGAGTACCTTTGGATTTGACATCCAATCGGGCAATCGAGTGTTGAGGTAACCTTATTCTTGGCTCTTAGCTCTTCGCTTATCCTTCCATGAGGATATCCACTGAGGAATGAGGTTAGTTTCTAGATTGTTCGAGTTTGATTGAGTTTATCATTCTGCTTCGTTTGAGTGTTCTTTTCAGATACTCAATCAATGTTATCCTTTAGCATTACTCCGTTTGAAGTAGTGATTCATGGATTATGTGTTTCTTCTCCTTCGAGGAGAATTTCTTGCTTATCATGTATCTTGATGATTTTTGGGAGTGGCTCGTGACATCGTAAGATTGACGAACACTCTATCTCCTTTTGATGATTTTCAAAATCGAGTATTCTGGGAACATCTCGATGCATTCTCTTAATGTTCTTTGGTTTGAGTTTTGAAGCTATATAAATATGAGTATTAAAGAGAAATTTGAGCTTTGAGATATTTAAAAAAAATCAAAGAATATTTTGAGAATATATTTACATTAGTAGTATTTCTTTTATAGAAATAATTTGAGAGTGTTGGGTTGTCCATCGAATAGTTAAGAGTTCTGGTCGATACGCCTGATTAACGTTATCGATAGGAATCTCCTAAATGCTATGATGAGGCAATCAGACACGATGGTTTGTGTTTTAAAAATTGAGATTTTGAAAATAATATTTTGAGATTAAATATTAAATTTATTTTTGAATGTTAATTGCAGCCATTGATTTTAGAGACAAGTAATAGAGTGGCGAGGCAGTTTTGATCGTTCAGTCAACTCTGTAGCCAATTGATACATTTATTTACTAGAGACTGAATGGCGAGGCAATGCCATTTATTTATTTTTAAATTATAAAGATGAGAATACAAATGAGGTTTTTTTGAGCTTTGCTTTATTGGAAGTATATTTTGATATTTTAGAATCTATATTATATACATTGGATGTTTCAAGAGAAGAGTTATAAGAGAATTTGAAGGTTATTTTTAAACTATTTAAGTGGTTTAATAAAAATAGTAAAGAGAATTGAAACCTTTAATTTATTTTGAGGAATATTATTATGGATTTACAAATTTATTTGGAAATTAATTTTGAAGTAAGAGAAGAAATTTGGACTTTTAATTTGAGTTTTAAATAACTTACTAAGTAATATAGTAAAAAGTTTGAGAATTTTTAAATGTTGAAAATTGAGATTTAAAATTAAAAGATGTGAGATTTTAAATTTTTAAATATCTTGAATTAAAAGATAAATCGAGCTTATATCCTTGTTCTTGAGTATATTCTATCTTTAAGCTATTATTAACGACATGCATTTTCATGCTTGTTCGAGTTGGTGGCCTTGTGAGAAGCCATCTTGTGATTTATCAATCTTGTCTATTGTGTCTACCCTATTTTGAGGATGTTATTCCGTATATTTATGCGGAAAATCTTATTGATGATCTTCTTTATTGCTTAGAGTTTAGGATTAAGTGAGTTTGATCCCGACTCTATTCGTAGAGTTTTGTGAAATTAGTCATTTTCAATTGATTAATTGTTGATATTGAGTTTTGATTCGAAGACAGGATATCTACGAAGTTCTTTCGAGTTACTTGGAAAATTCGATGGTTTGCTAATCACTATATTAGCATTTGATGGGCCATTGGATTAACCCAATGAGTTTTTCCTTTTTTCTCTCTAACATTCTATTTTGAGAGTATGAATGGCTTGAGTTTTGAGCTTGTCTTTTATCCTTTGTCGATTGAATTTTTGTGTTGTTTATAGCCTTTTTCCACTAGAAATTGCAACGACGCAGTTTTATTAAGGGGGGAGTCTGTAACAACCTGGGATTTTGGAGATTACCGTTAATATTAAATTATAATGCAAATTATAATTTAATATTGTGTTTAAAAATGAACTGGATAATAAAATGAGGGATTATATTATTTATTTTATATAAACAATATCTTGATGAATATAATTTGGGATTTGAAATTTAAATAAGTCATATTATTTATTTGAAGCGTATTTCAACATTTGATGGTTGAAAAAAGTGTAAATGAATGAAATAAAGTTTGAAAAACTTTATTTTTGGATTTGGATTGTAAATAAATAATTGTGATGGTTTAATTTTAGTTAATTATTAATATTGGAAATTTATTCCAATATTAGCCTTCTATTGTAAAATAAAAGGAATAATATGAAGAAAATAAAATTTAGAAGTGTAATTAGGCTTGGAATGATGTATTAATGTTATAAAAATGTCAAAACATTTTAATACACTTCATTAGACTTAAAAATAAATTTTATTTGGTTGAAATGGATGAAAATAATGATTTTTCACTAAAAATTGGAATATTGTTAAAAAATTGTGTTATATGGGAAAAATAATATTTTTAGATGGAAAAAAATATTTTGATGATTAAAAGGTGTTAGTATGTTTTATTGCAATTTATTTGACACGAAAGAAATTTTTGTTTAAGTTATTGCATTAAAAATAGTGTTTTTACACTAAAATGGTGTAATTTCTAAAATATTGTCAAAGATAGCGTTTTATTTATAAAAATAACTTTTTATTGTCGAAATAATTTTTGTTATATAATAACAATTTATTGAAAACAATTTGTTGTAGATATTTTATTTGGTTAAAAATGAGAAAACTAGTGTATAAATTGATTGAATAGGTTAAATATTTATATAACGTAGGAATTTCTCTAAGTATATTAGTCTTGGGCTTATTTGGGTAAGGTTTGTATCCATTAACTCTCTTAGAACCATCTAGAAAAGATGAAATAGGTGTACGTACCTTTTTTCTCTCATCTTCCTCTCCAAAACAAAAGACACAGTAAATAGAGAGAAAGAAGAACAATGGCATTCCCTAATTAAATCTCAATTCCACTCAATTTCGCTGTTAATTTAAGAAGAACTTCACCAAAATAAGAATAGAGAAAGGATTTCACCTTCAAGCTCCAATCTTTCTTGTTTGCTATCTAAAATCAAAGGTGAGTTTAAAACTCACAATTTCTAGCTTTGATTGAGATTTCAAGGTAAGAAATCTCAATTTTGTTTGTTACATGTTTATTTGTGAAATTGCTGTCAGTAAATTGAGCATACCTCTTTCATTTTAAGGCGCAATTTGATAATTATAGATGTTCTGGAAAGCATAGACATAGATATACAAGTTTCATGTTTTAAGTTTTCTAAAATTTTGAAGTTTTGTTGATCAAAATCGTGCTTGTTTGTTGCTGTCCCGAGAGCAAATTGACAGCAACAACAATCACAGGCCAGAGAAGTGTTTTAGCCATAAGCTATTCGTTTCTTATCCAATTTAGGTCAAAGTTTTTTTGCTGGAAACTACATTCAATAAGGAATAATTTCTCTTCAGGTTCCATTTCGTTGTTTTACTATTTCATTGACCTAAAGTAGATTTGAAAGCAAATTTATAGCTATGTCTTTGACAGAATTTCCTGAGTTTGAGTCTGATATTGTTTGAGCTATATCTTTCTCGCTTTTGATCGGAATTTAACAATTTTTAATGTTGTGGAAAGAAAAATTCATGTAATACAACTTTTATTCATTGAGTTTTTTGAACTTTTTAGGTTAGCTATGTCAAAATCTAATTTTTCAACGGTAACATGAGAGCAAAACCAATATTTGATCTGTGTTTGAAACCGAAACAAATTTAACCATAACTTCTTCGTTTCTTAACCGAATTTGATAATTTTGGATGTTCCAGAAAGCTTAGATCATGTGCTACAAGTTTTGTTCATTGTATTTTCTATAATTTTGAAGCTTACTTGGTCATAACTATGGTTGTATGTTGCCATCGTGAGAGCAAAATGATAGCAACGACAATCGTTAACCGGAGATTGTATTAGCTCGTTTTTGCTCTCATTCTCTTCGGTTTTGAAGATGTTTTTGGGATATTTCGAGAGCTATGATGCCTATCAGTAGGTTATATATATTTGTAGAATTTGAAATTCAAATTTTAATGGAATTTGAATTTATTTGGGTTAAATTTAAATTGAATTCGTATTGAATTCAAGTTATCGGTTTTGAGATATCCCTTTAAGTTTTCATTAGTTTCGAGAACGGTTTTCACTAAACCCATTTTGAAATATATGGACATTTCAAATTATTATTACATAGTATTTTTTTAAATTATTTTTCTAAATAAAGATAGATTTATTTCCTATAATAAAGGAATTTCAAATATTGGTTTTAATAATCGTTTTCGAAAAATAGTTTTAAATTTCTGTTTTCTCTAATAAAATTATTTTATAAATAAAATTACTTATTTTTGTGAAATTCGGATGTATAAGAAAGACAATTAAACAGTAAAGTAAAACATATGGTTTGGGACACGTGGATTTATTTTATCGCTTAATATCGGACTTATACGACCGAAACCCTTTCGATGAACTATTTGAGATGATTTAAGATGTTATTAAATTTTAGGTAGATGATGTAGTCTGAGAACTCCAATTTAGGAGTACAATGAAGGACCACTTTAAGATGTGTTTCTTAATCGTTGATGAAATGAGATGAATTAAGAGCTAGAAATTCCTAATTGGAATTATGGTTATAAATAACCATCTAGATGTTATTTTTACTTGCCGATAAGATGAGGTACGCTTCTTTATGACGATTTTGTGATGTTGAGATGTATTATGATAATTTTTACTTGTCGACGGGATGAGGCAAGTCACGATGCCACTAGTACTCGTCAATGAGATGGGACGAGTATGGTATTGTATTTACTCGCCAATGAGATAAGGCTGAGTATATTTTCACGATGTTTATGATGTTTTACTGGTGTGGTACCAACTAACGGCTGGTAAACTGTTAGGTGAGAACGTATGGTATGGGACATACATTAACACCTATTGGGTTACTATCGGGAAGTTGAGACGCATTCACGATGATTACTAGTACTACAGACCATGAGTACTCGATTGGAGTCGTCACGATGTAGTTGCTACTCCGATCATCACAATGTTATTAACTTGGGTCTTTGTGACTGGGAGTCATTATGAAGTTATTGACTATAGTCATTCACGATATGAAGATGTTATTTGACTCCAGTCATCACGATGTTTATGGTACCAAATAGTAGTACTAGTCACGATGTAGCGCGCGTAGCATTGCTTCGGCATGCAATCAAGGATCTGGCCAATCCGTGATTTCTTTGAGTTTTGATGTTTTAGACCTCACCGTCTTTAGATGATTATTACATTGATAGCCTAGTGCCAGATGAGATGCATACATATATGGTGAAATCATTTAGGATGTTACTCTTTGATTAAGTTATTTGCATTATGGATTCATGATTTGATGATTTTATAGACTACTTGATGTTAAGATGGAGTTGAGATGTATTTATATATTTATACCGATGAGATGGGCTATAAATGATTATGAAGAATCTTTTATGATGAGTTTTAGTGATGGATTTGAGATGTATCTATATTCATGCCGATGAGATGAGGTATGAATAAGTATAGTGCTCCTTTTATGATTGGATTTTTTATTTCCTTGAATGATCCTTGGGATGTGTGAATGAGATGAGGCACATCCATATGTGTTTTATTCTATGTATGAAGGATATGTACCTTTAATGTATTTTTATATTGACAACCACTTCTAAGAAGATAGTTGATTCATTTGAAGTCATTATCCATATTCCTTTATACCACCGATAACATGAGGCGAAAGCGATGTTTATTGAGTCTTATCTTTAAAACTTTGCTTGCCGATATCCATTTTCTTAAGTGTCAGTTAGGCCACTTAAGTATGAATTTGTCATCATTATCTCTTCTACTTACCAAGAGGAGATGTTGTCCTTTCTTATAATGTTGGAACCCTATTTAGGGCATGGCATCCTTTAAGAAAAATAATACCATAGCTTTCACCCACTCATCCTTATCGATTATTCTGTTTAACTGATGATTTTTGCTAGCCTGACCCATGTGTTTTCACTCGGGTCAGACCGAGATGTTTCAGATATCATCTATTGGACTTAGCTTGAAGTTGATGTTGGATATCAGCTCTTCTTTCGCTTGAGTAGTTTATTTCTTTCGCATACTCTGATGTTTTTACATTTGATTTGATGTATATGGTGTGGTCGTGTACCACCTTTATTGTATTCATATTGTATTGTATTGAACGTGTATCAGTGTATATGTATATATATGATGTTGATTACTATTCTGTGATGTAATTTACATTCAGCTATTGTATTTTGTTCTGATAGATCCATTAGCTACCTATAGTTTTGGATTAAGCATTTATTGGGTACGTCGATCTGCATGAGTTGGAAAAAAAATTATATTGGATTTATCAACGTATTCAATAGATGTTTAAGACAAAATTATAGATGGTCGCCCTTAACCAGCCTTATTCTCCGCTTAGTAGATAGAATCACTTGTTAATTCTCTTCGCTAAGGTGGGTCTCGGGGTGGGGCGTTACATCCTATCGAGGCGTGCCACTAGGCGTTCAAAAGGTCATACCCCTATTTCAAACGCAATGGAAGAGGTTTCAGTCCTAATTCGATCGTATGGAGAAGATAGCTTTTTGGATCTAATAATTATATTGAATTTTCGATATACATTTCAACGCGTTTATCTACCGTACGGCCACATGATAACACCAAACACTATGACAATTGAAATCCGAAAATAACACACTATTACGGATCTAATGGAATTGGTTTCATCGAATTTCGAGACTGTGCCTCGGAAGGCTATTTTTAAATATCAATTTAAACGATATATTTCTAAAACTGAGCAAAAAAAAAATTAAATTCAATTTTAAAAGTCCTGTTACCTTCAGTAATATTAATATAAATTTTATAAACCTTCGAATTATCTTTAACAAGCTTGAAAATCATGATTTGCTATTTTAATTTCCAATTATTAAATCCAATAACTAAATTAGCCCATAATTAGTGATATTTGAAATTTGGAAATTAACTTTTAAATATTTAAAATTAATTAAATAATCCAATTTCAAATATCCAAAAATTCCGAGTCGTCACAATTGGAAACCCTGTTATTTTAAATCACTTAAAGTAATCTTTAAAATAATTACAATCACTCACCTGTAGTCCTTAGCTCTTTCTTAGGTCTTCCCAAATCCACTTGTGGGTATAAAAAAAATTTATTAAAAAGATTCTCTCCTTGAAAAATTATTCCTCTTAGGGACCTTTCTGAAAAGGTGAACCCAATCGGAGAAAATCTAGAATGAGAAAAAATGTTAGGTCTAGGGTCTTATTTATAGGGGTAGAAGTGGATCTTAGACCATTGAATTTGGAGATTGAATAGGATGCAACCACATCATAGGTTGAATAGGAGCCATCGGATGGAAGCACGAAGGGACCAGATGAACCAAAGGAACGAAAATGATGTGTTCGCTAGCGAACGAAGGAACGAACCTTCGTTCATTCTCTTAAGGTGGGTCGACCTTAGGGTCGATCGCCAACTATGCCAGGTTGACCAGCTGGTCGACCTAGGCAGTGGGTTGGTAGATCCCTAGGTCGAACTCCTCATATGTATATATTTGGATTCTTTATTATTTCGTAACTCATTCATATTAGCTCGGATTCTGACATTCAATATACGAAAATTGACCAGAAAATTACCACGGACACAATGGTGCAATTTCCATGGCCCAATTCTGATAATTTCACAAAGTTACTTTATTGTTTAGTTAACTAACGAATTAATTATTATGGGTTAAATTTATGGTTGTTACATTCTTCCCTCCTTAAGGGATTTTATCCCCAAAACCTCTAAGGATAAAAGAATGTACAAAATATGTTCATCCAATTCTACACCCAACTACTCAATCATCAACCATTTATCCATTGTCCTTATGTATTTCTAATGCATTTTATGATACTTATGCAATTAGTATAGTGTAAATGTCCCAAACTAATGCAAAAGATTAGGAGGTCCATTGATTCAGTTGACCTCCTTTTATGGAATCATGTATGTGCCATGTATCCAATGAATGCGAAAATTTCCTAATGATAACTAATAATTCTATTTGCGTGGTGCAAACATCATCCAAATGCAACAGTCATGTGGTAAACATCAATTTATGGCAACCATAGAAATAAATTAAAAATGCACACACATCCATATGCATATGCTCTAGTGTCCTAATTAGGCCGATCCTTAAGGAATAATAGTGCCTAGTGTAACTATATGCATCCATTAACATCCACTAGCAAGCACTTGCAATCACTAGCATACATCATTCATGACATGTTCTATTAACATGTTTACATCAAATCCTACCATTCATAGGTTAAATCCTAAGTTATACCCTCCCAAAGGATAATAAAGGAAACAAATTATTCAAAACTAAAGATGGAAAATGAAAATTCTAAAACCTATTATCAAAGGGACATGGATATGAGATACAAATTTTCTCCTAATCAATTTAGTCTTCCTCGAAATCTCTCTAACCATGTCAGAACCAAGAAGCAACCTTTCCGTAGACTCCAACCGACATGAAGACGTCTTACACGGCCTTCCCAAAATGAGCTTCAAAAGGTGCCATTTCAACGCTAACTCGAAAACTACTACCATATGAATTTCACTTAAGAAAGATGATTTTCCCAAGTCCTTCCAAAATCAAGAATACTCATCCTCAACCATACACGCCATACTACCTTACTCATTTCACTTTACCGTCTTCTTTGGTCTGCACACATGAATCAACATTCCTAGGCTCTTACTAAGGTCGAGACTCTACAATTACTTCCAAAAGTAATCAATGTTATCCCCTACATGGTCTCACACTTTTTTCCGTTACACCTAGGAAATGATTTCTCTATACTTCATATTTATAATAGTTTGGTTGGGTATTTATCGTTCCAAAAACTAAGACTTCTAAATTTTCAAAACATCAAATCCCTTTGTCTTTAAAAAATTTTATTTTTGAGTTTTTATTAGTTTCAAAAATACTTAGTTACTTGACATTATTTCCCAACTTAGAGGGGAAAACTTTCAAATTTTAAGTCCAAAACTTATTCCTCGTTTTCTTTTAAAGACCTTTTCAGTCTTCTATAAAAATTTGAATTTCAAATTCTACTTTTATTAAGTTTTTCATTTTAAAAACTTATTTACTTTTTCATCAAACTATTTTCTTTTAAAATATTTTAAACTGTTTTTATGTGTTTCCAAAATTCTTCTTATTATACCTTACGGTCTCATACCTTAATATATTGGAATCGCTTTCTCAACTGAGAAATTATTAACCCTAAAATCTTCTATGAACTTTTTAAAAGAGAATTTTGTGTTTATGTGAAATTACAAGGAACTTATTTTGTATTTTTCAAAATAGGCTATACAAAATATGGTGTTTTTCATACCTTGTATATCTCTTTCATGTATTCCTTGTAAATTGCACAAAACATTTTTGTTGGTTTCATAGAAAATTTTACCGGTATTCTTTTCATTCCAATAGATTAAAGTGTGTTTAATTTATATTCTTCCATGATTAATATTTTCTAATATCTAACTTACACATTTTCCTTTCAGAAATACTCATCTTCAAAATTGTTTTAATATTTCCACAACTACAAAAACACTTCCTTATACTCATTAAAGATAATAAGTGTACTTTACAAACCATTTTTTTTGTAGAAATTACCTTTAAAAATACACTTTTATTTGGATTAAAACGAATGTTGCGTAAAACACCGTTACTACAACCTAAGAAAAATACTAGTGTATGGATTCAATTAAATAAATACCAATAAATCTCATATACATATGTAAACATATTTCTCTTGGGAGTCACTTACTATAATAATAGTGCTATAGCCCATGCTTCAGTTATTTGTCACGAAAACATTTATTACAATAATAAAAGTTGTATTCTACGTTTTCGATACTTGATACACTCTAGGTTTTTATGTTTACAATCTTTGTTTACTTACAATGAAACTAGTGAGTTATATATACATATACTCCATGATTCTTCAAAAGAATTCCAATTTTTTATTATATAAAAACCAACTTAAATTTCATACCATTCTTCAAAAATCCCATATTTATTTTCTAAAAGAAAATATTAACAATGAAAATTTTCAATTCTAACAATTGCATTTTTTCAACTTTTTAAATTTCAAATTTTTTGTTTTATTGGGCTTGGCATAAAGTGGATTTTGTCCTTACTAACCTAGGAGCACTTTTCTTAAACTAAAGGCTTTTACTCATATTCCTATTGTATACTCATATCTATTCTAAGGCATCATCATCAAATCCATTTGTCTTCTGCAATTATCTACACATAGACTTTCGTCTTTGCATATCTATTGAATTTTATTGTACATCTCTAACCTTTGCCTGTCTCTCTTTGGATTTCCATAATCTGAATCCTAAATGTACAAAATCATTTCTTAAATCCCCACCATATGTAGACATTCTCTATGCTCTAATAAACACACTTCACAAGTGATACTTCAAGAACTCTGTCTTCAGCTGATGAACACGAAGCGCACAATGACCTCCTTTAGATGAGTAACATGCTCTCCCGTACTTCTTGGAAAATGCCAAAATGTCGACCATGAAATTACCACCATGAACTTTATTTTAGGACATCTCTAAAAATATGGCTCACCAAATCAACAAGATAGCCTAGGGAATTAGTTAGCCCAAGTAACCAATTAGGTTTACGATGAAACTTAGAAATCAAAAAGGCCTAACTAACCACTCAAAGAATCCGTCGGATGTCCTAACTGCGGTCTTATCAATGTTGTCATCAGCAACCCTAAGCTGATGAAATCCAATAGCTAGACCAAGCTGAGAAAATACTGAAGAGCCAACTTACTGGTTGAAAAGACCATCTATCCTAGAAAGTGGATAATGGTCCTTATTTGTAAGCTTATTCTTGTAGCGACCCGACTTTCTATCTCCAGAAAATCGCATCACTAATTAAGAAAGAAAGGGATAGAAGAAGAAAAGAAAGAGAAGAAAAAGAAACAACACATCAGAATCTCACAGCGGAACGATTTAAATATAATATAGAAAATATACATAGTATCATATACATCAAAGTACACAACTAAACATCTCAACTTAGACAGTTATAACATTTCTGTCTAATATAATACAAGACATTATACAGAATAACACATAGCGGAAACTCTAAGCATATATCTACACGCTGAAGCCTCCTGCTCCAAAGCTCCTCCAGAATTCGTCAAAGATAACCTGAATCACTTGACTACTCATATATAATATGAGTACCCAAGAGTTTAATAAAATAGAAAATAAACACTTGGATCAGACAGGGGTCCGGTGTGAGTAAACGGTTTAAGATTGCTTAACTTTTAGAAAATCCTTTGAAAAGGAAAGGTATCACGTAAGACTTCCCACACATAAACATGGAAAAAATTTACCTTACGCTAACCAAAACATTTGATAGGAAATCCAGTGATATTATAATAATGTCTAGGGTTTTCAAATAAATATGAAATAGCCGAAATTGTTACATTCATTAAATTCCAGCTACTAGCCACAAAAGTGGGTAATACAAACAAAACCGTAGGGTCTCGTAGGGAAAATGGGTTTCCATCAATGGCAGGGCTACTGGGGTACTTCCCGTCACAGTACGTGGCCTAGATCACCGTACCGAGGAGTACTCCCACTCCCCTGCAACACAAGGCCGGGACCCTTCCTTACTGAACAGTCCCGAACAAGACCACCCCGCAGTCGGCTGCAGACCAACTGTCCACACAGCCGAAATAAAAAGGGACATCTAGACAGGGATGTATCTTGCTCTCCGGTGGGAGCTACCCACGAAGCCTTGCTGCACCTCCCCTGTTTTAGCCATTCCCGGTTGTTGAGGCTTGAGGCTACGATTACCTTTATAGGACCAATTATCTTAGAATGCTCATCTCCGCCTGACGATGTGCTGAAAGCATTCAATCCATACAAGTCCGTTCCGGGTTCGAACGGAACCGAAGGCACTATCTCGTTGCACTCATATTGGAATCACCCTTAGAGTCAACGACCATAGCCCTTGCACTCTGAATCACCATCTCGAACCTATAAGCATTATTCCGTCAAACTCATTACGGAATCACCCACAGAGTTATACTGATGTATAGCCTTTACACCTCGAGTCTTCACTTGCTCCACTTGGATTAACGACCTAACATTTAATTGGAATCTATATGGTTTTCGGATATCCAAATATGGAAACCCGATCCCCGTCTCACCGAACCCAAACGTCATTTTAATGTCCAAGTTGTACTTAAGGGATTTAAACAATAGATATTTCAGAAAATATCACTTAACATAAATGGATGTATCATATTACACAGATAGATAAGCATATATTATCACATGCATCTATACATATCACAAAGTAGCATATATCACATCTCAGATATAACATATTAACATCATCACCCATCAATCAATGTCATCCAACAACAACCAATATCATTAACTCATTCAATGATACTTATCAACCAATCATTCATATAAAGTTTGATCCACACTTAATTAATTTAATTCTTCCTTAATTAAATTAATCCTTACTTAAATACTTGGATTATTACAAATTATTTAATTAAACATCACTTAATTATCCATTTTGAATTAATCAAACTTGATTAATTATTACTTAATTACTTTAAGTAATTATTACTTAATTACCATATTAATTAATCATCCTGATTAATTATTTCCAAATTATACTAAGAAATTACCTCTTAATTACCTTTTAAAATTAATCATACTTGATTAACTATTCTTTAATTATCCTGATAATTATTCCTTAATTATCCTTTAATCATACCTGATTAATCACTTTTAATTAATCACACTTGATTAATTACTTTAAATTAATCATACTTGATTAATTATTTTTAATTAATCATATTTAATTAATTACTTTTAATTAATCACCTTTGATTAATTACTTTAATTACATTCAGTAATTAAAACTTAATTATAAATTAACGATTAATAAATTATTTTAATTAATTAATGATTACTTCATTAATTAAATTCTTTCTTAATTAATTACTTTAACATGTAATTAATCACTTAATTAATTACTCTTAATCCTTTTATTAATTAATCATTAATCAAATAATTCAAACTTTTAACTAATTATTAATTAATTCTTTAATTAATAACTAAGTGATTAATAGCTAATCACATTTACTTAATTAATTTAAATAAATTAATTTACTCTTACTTAATAACATCTAGTACTTAACCACATAATTCCTTTAATAACTTCCCCAAGATTGACCCATAAGTGATTATCTTAATTAATCACAAATTAATTATTTAATTAATTATTTAACTTAATCATTTAAAATTAATTAGATGATTCTTAACTTCTTATATTATAAAGATTCTTGATTAAGAAATTCATTTTCTAAATTAAATCATTTATATTAACCAAAATTCTTTGACTATTAATGAAAATTTAATTATCTAAATTATTTTTCCAAACTTATTTAGCCTTATTTAAATCAAAATCCTAATTTCACATAAAATAAATCTTTATTAAACTGATTCCCAAATTCTGATCATTACACTTTATTTTGAAATAAAGTATAACATTTAGAAATCAATTTATAGTCAAACATTTTAAAAAAAAATTACTTTCAAATCTTTAAGACTTTTCCCAAAGTTATTTAATAAAACTTATATTAATTTATTTTCAAAATTCACTTATTTTATATTAAAACTTCCATAATTTAATATATAATTTGTTTAAAACCATAACTTGAAACAATTTAGTTTCATAAATCAAAATTTCTTTGTTCAAGCCTTTAAAAACTTTACTGACAAAACCCAAAACTTGCTTGACCCAAAAACCCGAGCAAACCCCTACCCAAACCCGAGTAACACTCTTGTTTACCCCGAGTTCCTCTAACCTTACCTTGCTTCGAGTCAAAACGACATATACACGATGGGATCTTCGAGCTTCCACCTTCTTCTTCTCCAACCCCAAACACGACCATCACAGATGTACGAACATGTGCACGTAAATGTGCACCACCACGCCGATCAACGGCGAACTCCATGCCAGCCTCCATCAAGTCACTCACGTCCCCAACATCAATATTCGAAACCCAGAAAACCAAGTTCGATCAAGAATCGAAATACGAGCCATCGAACCCCAAATTGCGTGAAGCAATATCACCACTTCATCACTGCCACCGAGTTCCCCTCGACAATCCGACCACCCTAAGTGCCACTTCCTCCAGCCGTGAACTCGTCACCAACCCTACTTCCATCAACCCAAAGCCTGCTACACTCGATCATCTCGTGGTGATGAAATCACCACGGTTCCATACTATGATAAAAACTAGGGCACCAAAATTTAAGTGCCTCCCGCCGCCACCATGGCCATCGGTCGACCCCCATAATATTTTTCCTGAGACCACCCTAGGCCCCTCTATCTCCACACACCAACACGACCATTGATTCGTCGTCGATCACCCAGAATCGGCCAAAAACCCCAAAATAGTTAATCACAAATTCACCACTAAATACCAATCTAAAATTTGTGATTTAACCCTTAAAAATCATAATTTTCTATCATTATTTCAATCATGAAATCAAAACTACAAATTTAATTCATAAATTTTTTGACCCAATTTGATTAATACTGCAAATTTGGAAATTTTGAACCAAACATTCATTTTAAAAATCTATAACTATTTTTAGATGAAACATTACTTGATTTCAAACAACCTTTGTTCATAAATCATAAGCTAATTTGGATTCAACCTAAAGTTATTTATTTTAACATGTAAATGCTACCTGTAAATATCATACAGTAACTGTTTAATTACTCAGACATCAAGCATTTTTATATTTCAAACATGCACTTAGTTTAAATTCAAGAATCCAGACGAATCATCATGATTCCACAAGAACAAGATCAATTTTAAAATTCAAATCTGTTTTTAAAATTGTATTTACTCACCTTGATTATGTAGAAGGCAGAACTGCATTTTTCCAGGCTTTCAATTTCCTTTACATGTTGAAAACATTCTAGTTGTTGTTGATTTCCAGCTTGCATGTTGATGTTTACATCTTGTTACTTGATTAAACTTGCTTTGATGTTGAGCTTTCTTTTTGCCTTTGATTTAAATTATCCAGATTCCTTCATTTTGTCTTCAGATTTTACAGTTTTTCTGCATTTATTTCTTTTGATTTTTGATTTTCATTTTGATTCAGAATAAAGAAAAACATTTGCTGAAAATAAAACTCCTCTTTTATTTATAATTGGTTTTAAATTTAATTTTACAAGAGAAAGACATTTGTCATGTTAATGCCTTAATTAACTTACACATAAGCCATTTAATTTACATTTGTCTTAACATACATTAATTGGTTAACAAGTGTTATTATGTTTAATTCTTATTTTACAAAAGTTATTTTCTCAATGTTTTATAGATGTTTTAAATGTTATTTCTCTTATTAAAATTTATGTAAGCTATATATACTTGTATTTATGTAATATTTATGTAATATTCATATGAAATCAAGTAACTTACATTTTGATTCAATTTAATGTTTATATGTTTGAAACATCTATTCTAATTCAACTCTTAAAATTTTAAAACAAATTTATCTTGTGTTAAAATTAAAATGAAAGGATATTAAGCAAATGAACTTTTAAATTTAAATCTTATCTAAAACTCAAGTTGAACTATATGTTTATAATAATAAGAAATTAACTTTGTTATTTAAAATTTAAATTTCAAATATCATTTCAAAGGCATTAAATCAAATTAACATTTCAATTTCAAAACTATATATATTAAAGTTTGAAAACACTTGTTAAATTCAAATTAATAATTTTCCTATTTCAAATATATATACAAATATATATACACATTTCAAATAGAAAAACATTTTAATATTAAATTTGTTAATTACCATATTAAATTTTAAAACAAATCTCAAATCACAATATATACATTCATATATATTACAATTTGAATATAAATTTTTATTACATTAAACATTCCCTATTTACAAGATATGTCAATATATATATATTATAAATAGAAAATAAAATAAGTCTTACCAATTACCAAAATAAATATTCCAAATTAAATTGTTATAAATTTTCAAAAGAATTAATCTTGCCTATTTATATTGCAAAGAAAAATGTTTATAGATATTAACAAATTATTATCATTAACCTTTAAAATAAATTTAACATGTCAATTTATAATGTTAAATAATCAAATCAATTTAATTATTATCAAAGATTATTAAATTGATATTGCTCAAAATTCTAGGCCGTCACAATTCTATTCTCCATAGTCAAAGAAAAGTCGAAGAGAATCACCTCCTTAGGTAGCGAAGACGATTGGCGCTCCCTATTTCGATATGTTTCTTCTTATGAAACCTTTCTCCAAAGCTCACGGATCTGCTTGCTTAATCCCTTCCTTTCCCTAGCCACCATATGCCCTACGGGTAATGCTGGCTAGCAAAATAAATCACGAAGTCAATCTCTCTCTTGGGGAAGTAGTCCCCTAACTTCTCAAAGATGTCTGGAAAAATATCTGACGACAGGAACCGAATCAACTCTGATGATAATCATAAATCAAAGGAACAAAGAAAGCTTAACATAACTGACCCTTGCGGGTCGCAAGGAATCTCGAGAGTCCTACTGACGCATGTCTCTCGTCTACGACTCTTCCCTCGCACTCTAATATAGCTCCATATGTGGATAGCCAATCCATTCCCAAAAACATCACATACCCTGAAAATTCCAAAATATAGGTGTCATAGTCAAATTCTACGCCTAGGATATAAATTTTCAAACCCATCAAATCATAGACAAGAGTGCTGGTCCTCCTATGGGGTTTGAAACAACAATGGGATCTACTACTAAAAAGATGTCTAAGTGCAAAAAATCTACCAAAGAACTAGAGATGAAAGAGTGTGATGCTCTAGGATCAAAAAGAATCTAAATGGGAAAATCAGAAATAGAAGCCAAATTTTCCTACCTCGATCTGGTCGACTACTGGAAGGTGTTACATCCAAATCCTGAATCTGCTATGCAGGTGCACTCGCTCCTTGCCCCGTCTTCTAGGGACAAAACTTACTAAAATGACCAAGCTATCCACAATTGAAACACCTTCACTTCACTTCTGCCTTTTTACATTCATTTACGCAATGACTAATCATTCTACAATGCTTACATTTTCCACTTTTCTGGATTCACTTCTAAGGTCCTCCAAATCTAACATCCTAAACCTTTGCCCCATAACCTCCAACCTAGCTCGTGCCTCCTCGAAATCCTCTGTGTCAGAAATTGTTCTTCCTCCAAGACTAGCGAAGTTATTGCATAGCATAGAAAAATCGGCTACTGTAGGTGGATTAAAGAAATTTCCACCTACCGGTGTTGTATTGGGCGCTTGCCCAAGCACCTCTGGTACCGTAGCTCTACAGAACCAGTCAGCCATACTATGAAAAGAGAAGGAAACTTAGGCTTGAAAGAATTGAAAGAAGGTTGAACTGAACTTTGAGGGGATTTTTATAGAAACTCTTTTATACTGGAAAAACTACTTCCATAATAAGAGTTTCTTTCTGAAAAATACTTCTAATTTGAAAATATGCTACTTAAAAATAGGTTGCTTTTGGAAAAATGCCTTATTTTTAAAACAATTTTTTAGGAATCTCATAATCTTAGGCTCTAATACCAAATGAAACACCCCACACTCCTTAGTATACCCAAAAGCACACACTAAAAGGCATGGTGCGTTGCAGGTATAACTAAAACTAGCAGAAACTAAGATTCACAAGACAAAAATTAGATAATAATAACAATAATAATAATAACGCAGCGGAATTATTTATAGTATTTTGCTGAAAATCAAATTCCATAATATAAGATGATAAAAATAAGTCACCAAATACCCAATACATCATATGAAAAAATACCCATACAAGTCTCGTAAAATCCAAAAACCCAAAGTCTCAAATAATACCAGAGTACAATACATCCATCTCAAAATGCCAGCTCAACAAAAGAACTAAAAACTGAAACCGAAGGAAAGAAATACACAATAGAGTCTCCAATAAGCCTCCATAAAGCTACGGTCTACAATCCTTGCCCCTGATTGCCTATGGGGCAAAAGGGGAAATAGAGGAGTTGGTCAGACTAAAAGTCTAGTGAATGATAGTAATTATTAGAATCTTTAATCAATGTAAAAGTAATAGACTCTATAAAAGTTCTAGCATGAATAAAGATAATAAAGGAAGTAGGAAAGAAATAAACTTAAAATAAGCACGATAAATAATGCTCAATTTACAAGATAGGTTAATTTTGATTGTTTGCACTTGACCTTAATTTCTGCTTTGATTAGGCTGAATTCCTAATCCTGTAATTAGGATGTAACCCTAATCTTACCCTTTTTGATCGACCTGCTACTCTATAGTATCTTTCTACGGACCAGCTGTTATATAACTCCCGACACAAAATGTTACTGTGGACCAGACAACATATATAGCTCCCCACACATAAGGCATTTATTTACCATGGACCGGATACTATATATTACTCCCTACACAGAATATTACTGTAGACCAGACGACATATATAGCTCCATACACAGAAGGCAATGGTATCTACAAAAGACACCTATATTAAGCGCTTGGAACTCATAGCTATTACTGAGCACCTAAATGGAAGTCGCACACGTAACTGCCACTGTGCCCATTCTACCTTTTGCTCCACCTATTGGGTCGTCTTATTACCTCAAACTCTAGCGTCAGCTTGCTCTTCATCTCAATTTAGGCTAATGTGAGATCACCATGTGTCTAAAAAATAGAGGAAATGCTGTAGGTACTGGTCCATCATCCAAACAATATCTAGTTGCGCCCTTTGTCCAAATCCCCCGTGATTTGGACTTCTACTTGACCAATTACTACCATTCTTAGCATAAGCGTGCCCTCATCTCACTTTAGGCTAATGTGGGACGACCATTTTGTCTAATAAAAATGCTATTTGGTATAGGTCCTACTTTCATCTTTACTTATTAACTTAGATAAATTATTTTAAATAAGCCTTTACAATTTATCCCTACTATCTGTGCTTATTAATTTATCCTAAGTCTTGAAATAAGTCTTATTTTGTTCTTTTTTCTTATTATAACCTATGTTATAATCATTCTTAGTACTTAACCCAAGGTCTAAGTGTGAAAATAAGCTTCTTTCATCTTTTACTCTTTTTAGTTATAATTCTAAGTTATAACTAGGCCAATCTTTTTAATTCAGTCCAATTAATGTCATAATTAGGCATAATTTCAGTCCAATTCCATTTATATTACAGTCTTCGTAATTTACATCTTATATTCCATTATTTTATTTTTCTTACAAATTAGTCCATATTCACGTTAATCCTATTCTAATCCATACGCGAAGAAGAAGGAGGAAGAAAAGAAAACTGAAAATAGAAAAAAATCCAAAGTGTAGAAAGAAGATCTAAATAACGTATAAATAAAAATAAATAAACTAAAATACTGTAATAAACCGTAAATAAATGGAAAAGCTATAATTAACAAAAATAAACTAAAATTACTGAAAAGAATAGCTGAAAGGAAATAGACTTAAAATAATTCTAAAAACTGTAAATAAACTACTTAAAAGGTTATTCCAAAAATCGCAGTAAGACTACAACTATTGGAAACCCTATTATTTTAAATCATTTAAAGTAATCTTTAAAATAATTGCAGTCACCCACCTATGGTCCTTAGCCTTCCTTAGGTCTTCCTGGATCCACTTGAGGGTATAAGAATATTTTTATTAAAAAGATTCTCCCCTTGGAAAATTATTCCTTTTAGGGTCCTTCCTGAAAAGGTGAACCTAACTGAAGAAAATCTAGAATGAGAAAAAGTGTTAAGCCTAGAGTCTTATTTATAAGGGTAGAAGTGGATCTCAAACCATTGGATTTGGAGATTGAATAGGATGCAACCACGTCATAGGCTGCATAGGAGCCATCGGATGGAAGCACGAAGGGACCAGATGAGCCAAAGGAACAAAAATGACGTGTTCACTGGCTACTGGAACGAAGGAACGAATCCTTCGTTCATTTACTTGAGCTGGTTCGACCTTAGGGTCGACCGCCTATTATGCCAGGTTGACCAGTCGATCGACCTAGGCAGTGGGATGGTCGACCCCTAGGTGGACCTCCCCATATATATATATATATATATATATATATATATATATATATATATATATATATATATATGTATGTATGTATGTATATATGTATGTATGTATGTATGTATGTATGTATGTATGTATGTATGTATATGTATATGTGTATGTGTATGTGTATGTGTATGTATATGTGTATGTGTATGTATATGTATATGTGTATGTATATGTATATGTGTATGTATATGTATATGTGTATGTATATGTATGTGTATGTATATGTATTTCGGTTTCTTGATTATTTTGTAACTCATTCATATTAGCTTGGATTCTGACGTTCTATATATGGAAATTGACTGGAAAATACCACAGACGCAGTGGTGCAACTCATGTGGCTCAATTATAATAATTTCATAAATTTATGTTATTATTTAGTTAATTAATGAATTAATTATTACGGGTTAAATTTTGGGTTGTTACACTCGAGTATGCCTACAAATTGCAAGCCGAAATCAGGCATCCTAAAAAGGTGAATGAAGAACTAACGGAAACAAGTGGGAGGCCATGACTTTGGCAGTCGTTTAGGCCTAGGAGAATGTTGTCAATTTTTGGTTTTTCTATAGTATTTTAAATATGAATTATTGAATTGTTTGTTTTTGTTTTAACCCGTATTGTGTGCTAGTTAATTGGTTGGATAAACAATGAAGTGATTTTGGGTTTAAATGTAACGTAGAACTATAGTCTTGATTCTGTTGGTGAAATATATTGGTTATGTTATTATATTGATTTGCTTGCTAGCTTTTGCTTGAAGATTGATTTGACTGCTTTTGGTTGAAGATTGCCTATCGAATCAAAATCTTATTGGGAGAATAAGATATTAATTCAACAAAAAAAATTCAGCATTTTGTCACAAAATCAAGATTTTGAATGTAGACTTGCAATTGATTTTGTAGATAATGTCAATGGTTCCAACTATATTTTACTATGATGGAGAATTGTTGGTTGATTATGAAGGTAAACCTAGATATGTTGGCGGAAAGCGAAAAGGATCGAAAACAAAAAATCATTGTAGTTTTGTAGAGCTTAAACAACAGGCAAATGAAGTGATAAAAGTCAATCATGTACAGTATGATTTAAAATTAGCGGTGAAATGGGTTAGAGATGATGGTTCATCCGCTATTGATTTGGAAGATGACGATGATTTGAACTCTACATTTTCGGTTGGAATGAGAGTGATAGAAATACATGTTGCAAAAGTAGAACATGCTAATATGGTAGAAACACATTTGCTCGTAATTTCTGTGGATGAGCATGTACCTACCACACAGTTACAAGAAACACAATAGTCGGCGTATCCTTCTTATCTGACAAGTCATCAAGGCGGGGAGTTTAAAAATTTATTGCATGAATACAGCGAAATTGTTGGAGTTTCTTCTAGTCAAGAAAAAAATATGATGCATAACTATATACATCCAAATCAATCGCAAGCATTGGGAAAGTGAGTAATATTGTACTATAGCACTTGCATTTTGACTTATTTTTTGTATTCATCGTATCAAAATAAATGCAGGGGAAGAAGCATTAATTGGTTGTGCTAACGGCAATGATGATGACCATGTTGATATTTCAAACGAGCGCGGAGTGCAATTGGATAGCTCGTAAGTAGCTTATGCGGATGATGTAGATAGAACTTGGATCGATCAAATGGAAGTTAACATGATGTAATCATATATGCAAACATTGAGCGGGCTGATGATGAAAATGTTGAAGATGAACACACATATGAAGAATCCCTAGCTGATGATTTATGCACTATAACAATGATGGTGAAATTGATTATGGAAAATTGTCAATTAGACGTGGAAGTGTTTGGAAGATAATGTGTTGAAAAAGGACCACGAGTTGGGTTAATTTTTGAAAGTAAGCAGAAGTTTGTTGAACAATTATGTGAATGGGCGATTGAATGTTTAGTTTCTTTTCAAGTTCTAAAATCGCGTGCAAATCAATACACCGTTCGTTGTGATGTGGATGAAACATGTCCTTGGTTAGTGCATGCTAGCCTATCGTTGAGAAAATCTTGAAATGTGTGGAAAATAACAACATAACATATGGTTACGATGACACTTCTTTAAATGCAATCGTCAACTCAGACCATAAACAAACAACATCAAAGTTTATATGTAGCAAAATACTTCCACTGATTAAAGATGAAACAAATATGACTGCAAGAATAGTTCAAGAGACAATGTCAAATATGTTTCATATTAGAGTGAGTTATTCTCGAGCGTGGCATGGACTACAGAAAGCAGTTGCAATAATTTATGGAGATTGGGGATTGTCATATGCAGAATTGCCAAAATACCTTTGAGCCTTGCAAGAACCGTGTATGATGTTATTCATAGTCGTGGTGTTTTTGATGGTGTGTTTTGGGCTTTCAAACCTTCTATTGATGGTTTTAACCACTGTCCACCTATACTGTCAATTGATGCCACTCATTTATATGGAAAGTATCTGGGTACATTACTAATATCTACTGGTGTAGACGCAAACCTAGGTCTTTTTTCGTTAGCCTTTGCTATTGTACAAACAGAGTCATGAATAACTTGGAGTTGGTTTATTCATTGCATATGGAATTATATTCCAACTGTACTTACTAGATGTATTACCTTTATCTCAGATCGTATGAAAGGAATTACATGTGAGCTTAGAGAAGCTTGGCCAATTGAACATCATCATAGCTTTTGTATCCGTAATATTAAAGCAAATTACAAGAAAAAAGGGTTTGCTATTATAACGATCCCGGGTTTGAGTCAAATTTAAATTGGTAATAAAAAATAAATTTTTGAATTAAATTGTGAATTAATTTGAAACTTTTCAAATTTAATAAGATATTTGTTTGTTTATATATATATATATATATATATATATATATATGTGTGTGTACATAAAACTTATTTTTAATTGAAATTTGGAATTGAAATTTTAAAATAATTATTTTAGAAATAATTTGAATTTGAAAACTCTATAATATAAAATTAACAAAAATTTGTTATGTAATTATAATATGTATGTATATATATACATTGTAATTTGAAGGTTATATTTTGAATTGGATATAAGTAATTTTCAAAAGTTGTTTAAAGTTAAATTTATATTTTAAAGACTTATATATATATGGTAAATAGAACTTTGGTTTGAAATTTATAAATAAATATCTTACTGATAAATTAGATATAAAAACTATATGTTTTGAAAAACTAGTGTACATGAATATGTGATTATTTATTAGTACATAATTATATTTTAAATCATTTTCTTTTAAAAAGTTACCAAAGTATAGATAATGGAAAATGTATATATATAAACATATGTAAATATAAAAAATTAAGTAATTTATAAAATGAAAAGGGTTAAATATAAAAATTTAATAAAATTTAAGTAAGGGTTTAAAATATAAAAATGCATTATTTTAACATTTGTAAATTTATAAAATCATGCATTTACAAGTGTTGGGTTAATTAAAACAAGCGGCAAAAATCATTTTCTTTTGAAATTGAATTATATAAAAGTATATTTGAAGAAGAAACCCAGGCTTCACTTCTTATCTTCTTTATTTCTAAACAAAACCTGGAAAGATCAAAGTATTCTAATTCAAAAGCAAAATCATCTAAGAAATCAAACAAGTACAAACCTGAAACAAAACTACAGATCAAATAAAATCAATACATACAAAACTGAAATCAAAGCAGAGCAGATCATCTCAATTAATCAAGCCTAGTTCAAACTCAAACAAAATTTCCCGATCATTTCCAGTTTTTCAAAACCTGGAAGTATGTCCTAAAGCATTTCAAAGACCTGAAAACAAGCAGGATTCAAAGCTTCAGATCAAAAACATATCAAAACCTGGAAATGAAAAATCAAAACAGTGTAAAAGAAAATCAAGAACCTGAGTAATTCAAAGTTTTTCAACATCAAACAACTTCAATTTCTTCAAAGCTTCAACATGAATCAAGTTCAGGCTTAAAGTAGCAAATCAAACTACAGGTTTCAAGTTCAAACAAAATTCCAGAGTCTTTGTTCTCCATTCCTCTTCCAGGTGAGCAAACTTTATTTTAAAGGCTTGAATCTATAACCTAATGCTTGTGATTGATTTGAGAAGTAAAGTAGTTGCATGAGTGTAAATATATCTGACTGTATGTATATATGTGTGTGTGTGTGTGTGTGTGTGAATTGAGGTATGCACGCCTGTGCAAATATGTATACACTCTGTATATGAACAGACCCAAAATCCATCAAAGAAAGAAAAAAATTCATATATCTTCGTATAATAAAATTTGGATTATGATGTCTGAATGAAAATTGTTTGTAACATTATAATTTAAATTTTAAAAATGGTTCTAAGAAGAAATATTTAGAAAATATTTTGGAAATCAAATATCATGGTGATGAACAATATTAGTCAGAAATTCGAATGATTTATTTCCAAGTTTTGATTAGATAAACTATTTTGAATTGGTAAATGATGATTTTTGATACATGAATCTAGATTTTTAGGTTTGCAGATTATGTGAATGTTCGAGTTGATCGAAATTGGAACTTCATTTGATTTCAAGCGAACGCAAGGCTCGGTGAGGTCGATGTCACTGCCGAAGGTAGTTCGAGGGTCGAGGAGTATAGGAAAAATGGTGGCATGATTTGTAGGCCACCATGGTGGCACGGCGAGGTAACTTTAGGGTTTATCGACTTGACTTGGTTGATGTTGAAAACGTGGGTCATGCGACGGCAGCGGAGCACTGGAGAGGGTCGCATCAGGGGGGTTAGAAGCGCGGCGACGTGATGAAGTTTTGGTGAGGTCGGCGAGGGCTCTCGGGGTCGAGATCATCGGTGGTTGATGTTTTTTTCCGATCAAGTTGGTTTCGGTTTTTGGAACGAAGAGCTCGTTTTCATTTTGTCGTTGATTGCATCGATCTAGGTTGTCGAGTTGAACGGCGAGGTCATCGTCGACCTGTTGGAACTAGCGGTGACGGTCGGAGAGGGTCCACTGCCTTGTGCACATGCACGGTGCATTGGATGTCCACGAGAAGGTTGTTGCAGTAGGGTTGAGGAAGAAGACGCGATGGTCTCGAAGATGAACTCGAGAAGGTTAGGGTCTTGCTCGGGTCTACTACTGGGATGGTACGTGAATATGCTAGCAGGTTTACAGATTTAAAATAAAAACAAAAAATAGAAACAAGAGCATAAGAAAGGGAAGTGACTGGGGGAATTTGGGGAAGTATCGAAGTTAGGCTCGGGGAAAACAAGTGCGGGCTCGGGTTTTTGATTGTTTGGGCTCGGGTTTTAGTGTGTTTAATACCAGTTTTCAAAGATTAAACTTTAAAGTTAAATTATTTTAAAATTGTTTCAAGAATAATTAATCGCTTGTTATGATAATTCTTAAGTTTATTTAAAACTTAATTAATAGTGTGATTAAGTAATTAATCCAGATAAAAGGTTTATCTTTAATTAATTAGATTTTTGATTTATTTAAGAATCATTAATTAATTTAAAATTAATTTGTTAATGTAATTAATTTTAAAGGTTGATTAATTAATATAGGTAATTAAAGGGTAGTTAATTACTTAATAAATAATTTATGAATATGATGAATCCTTAATGAAAGTAATTAAAGAGTAATTACTCAATAAGATTAATTAAGGGTTAAATTGATTAATGTTAATTAATTGATGTAATTACTTAATAAAAATTAATTAAAGATTAATTAATTAATAATTAAAGGATAATTAAATAATTAAAGGTTAATTAATTCATGAAAGTAATTAAGGATAATTATTTAATGATTAAAATTGATTCATCAAGTGATTAAAGAATAATTAATTAAAGGATAATTAATTTATGTGATTAATTAGTTACGGTAATTAATTTGAGGATAATTAATTAAAAGATAATTAATTAATGAAATATATTAGTGATAATCATTTATTGTAATTAATTAAGGATAATTAGTTAAATGGTAATTAATTAAGGGTTAATTAATTAATTAAGGATAATTAACTAAAGGATAATTAAATGACTAAAGGTTGATTGATTTATTAATTAAAGATGATTAATTAATAATTAAAGGTTAATTAATTTATCATAAAAAAAATTAATTAATAAATGATTAAAGGATTATTAATTAAAGTGGTTTATAATTAATTAATGTTAATTAACCATGATTAGTAAGTAGATAATATGGTTTATATTAACCAGATGACAAATTGATCTTACTTATGGATGTTTGGATTGTATGGAATGCTTTGAATTGTTTGATATCCCTGATGTCTGATGCTTTGTGATATGAACTATTTTGATTTGAGCTATGATGAATGTAATTTATTTATCCGTGATGAATTCATATAATTTATCTGTGAATCTGTGAATGAAGATAAGCGTTATAGGACTATACCGCTTATCGATATTACTATGCTTGGATTTGTGATGATTGATGATATTGTATTGTTTGTGTAAAACCCCTGGACTACACCACATGCACAAATATGGATTACACGAGGAAATTGGTTAAGTCACAGATATTTGAATTTAATATTATAAAATGGTTTTAAAGATTGAATTTTTAATCCAAAATGATTTTGGAAATGGAATTGGGTTGAATACGAAAAGTTTTTGAAAAGGAAATTTGAAATTAAATTTATTTTGAATAGAATATATCTTGTTTAAGTTTTGAAATTATTTTGGAAACTATGCTTTGAAAGGGTATACAAGTTGTACAAAAATATATATGGATTTAAAAACATTTTAGAAAGTATTATTTTGGGAATTTAAATTTAACCCAAGTTTATACTTTAAAGGCTATAACTTATGCATATTTGATCAGATTTTTTCGAAACGAAAATATTTGTTTTCAAATGATAATGGCATTCATATAACGAAAGAACTTCCAGATTTTGTTGAAAGATTTCAAGTTTGAAATGGAAATTATTTTGAAAGCTATGAATGAATCTTTATGAAAAATTTGAAACTTTGTTTCAAATTGAAGTGGATTTTAAAAAGGTGAATCTTTTGTTTTAAAATGATTAAAGTGGAAATTTGTTTAAACCGTTTGAATAAAAGGTTTTGGGTTAAAAGTGTGACTTAACTAAGATCTCATATATTCATATGTTTTTTAAATTAAGCGCTCATTATTCGATTTAGCCGGTAGAGGACTTTATGTCATATAACCCATTCCGAATAGTGATACGACGAAATGGATGGCATTTGAAGGCCAGTGACCTGGTGTTTTCGACAACGAAAGGATTACCCGTCGAATAATTCTGCACTGAGCAGCTATGGTATAGAGATCTCCATATGTGATTGGGAGTCCAATCTGGATTGTGAATACCCGGATTGCAAGGGCTTCTTTGAAGTGCCTTCGGTTTCGTTCGAACCCAGAACGGACTTATATGGATGTGTGTCTGACACTACACTTTGAGATGTAAAATTGGTTTCTATCAAATACATTTCTGTTTGGTGGCAGAGAATTTATTCTCTTAGCTTAACACCCTTCTCTGAGATGTACGAGCTCAGAGGTTATGTAGTTGATGATTACGAGTGATACATTCCCAATTTCGTAATGTGGCATGCTGAGTGTTGCTGATCATTTGTTGATCGAAGCATGGTTTTTGGAAAAAGCGTAGCTTTATGGACGAGACTTCGTCGAACCTCACAACTCAAAAATGGTCGAAACGGGAAAGTTACGACAAGATTATTAAGGGTCGCGCCCTTAGGGTATGTCCATTTCCTTCTGGATAAAAAGTGATATCATGGTTTGGAGCCCAGATACTTAACTTATGTGGTTGCTGCAAATCTATTGCTTTGTGGTTCTCGGTTGAGAGGCACCTCGGATAAAGGTCGGTTGCGACAGGGGGATTGCATACTCGTGTGGTAGTTACCTAGTTATAGAGGTAACCCGGTCTTGTGTTGGCAGAGATCCGATTAGGTTCTCGGGGGCGTCCCTCCAGAGGCGTAGCCATTCGGTATAGGAAGTTCCTTAGCCTGACCATTTGTTGAAAATTCAAAGAAACAATACGAGCCATATATGGTTTTAGTTTTATAACCTGCCTTTTACTTATGGTGGTGACCTGCCGTTTAATTGGTAGCTATAGTAGGCATACTACGAAATGTGTATGATGGATAAGATTAATATTTTACCTTCGAAAGGTTTTCTGCACTATGCACTAATAATAATATCAAAAGGATTTTGCGTATCAAGCATGTTTGACTATCATAAGGAGAAATCTCCTCCAATTGTGCTCTTGCATTTTGTGTGTGGCAGGAGGCCTTATGGTAGTTTCATTTTACAAAAAGCATTGCGGATTTCTTTTTTAAATTCTTTTGTTTGTTTTTGTTCAAATAAACTGTTTTTGTTTGCTCACACCGGTCTCATGACTAACCTGGAGTTTATTGCTCCCTTTCTAAACTTTGGGTGCATACAATTTTCTACACGGGCAGCCTAGAGTTAGATAGTTAAATAGTACATGTAGATTTGATATCTTTGAAGCCTTTGGATTTGGCGATCACATTTGGTTCATCACTTGCCTTGTTTGCTTAATACAACAGGATGGTGGTTCGAGCTTATGATTTGGAAGTCTTTGGAGTTTTGGCATTAGAGATGCAGTTGTTGGGATTTCTATCCTTCTCCTTTTTAAAGGCATATGTTGGTGTTCCTCTTTTGGAGTTGTATCTTTCCGCTGCTGTGTTTTTCGCTATTGTGTATCTCTGATATGTGATAATCATTTGTATCAAATTGTTGTATCAATATTGTGTATCAATAAAAATTATTCTTCTGTTTCCGATATGCTGTTATTACTTAATGTGTTACAAGCTCCAGTGCGAATCGAATTTCGACGTTTGAATCTGTAGCATTCGAATACGTGTGAGGTATTTGATGTCGATTTTTGAACGCTGGATTCCGGGTCATGACAACTATAAATGAGTACAAAATTTGTCACATGCATGTGCTATGACATTGGAGGTTGTAAAATATAATGAACTTCGAAAATTGTTGAAGGCTGTAAATCGAGAAGCCGATTCATGGATTGAAAGAAGTTTGAAAAGTCAGGAATCAAGCTGAACTCTTTGTCACGATGGCGGCGTAAGATTCAATATGAAGACAACTAATGTTTCTGAAAGCTTTAATGGTGTGTTGAAAGGAACTAGGAATTCACCTATTAGAACCTTGGTTGCACGTTCATTTCATCGATTGAACCATTATTTTTCAAACTTCGAAATCAAGGAGAAGAGTGGGTGTTACATCTCACTCCGAAGTGGGAAGCACTAAAGAGGAGAAGAATGGAAGTATCTGTAGGATCATTTTCACCCTAAAGGGGGGTGAATAGGATGATACTAATAATAATAAATTACTGCGGAAATAAAAACAATAACAGAAAATAATGTAGCAGAGATCACATACAAATTTACCCAGCTTCGGCAATAACCTGCCTACGTGCCGCCTCGAAGGTTTCTACTAGAAATTAAGTAGTCAAATGCTTACAAACACACATAAACTTGCGACACCCGCTAACTTGAATAACCTAACTCTAAGCTCAAAACTCAGCCACTGAGTTGCGAATTATCAAACTATGCTTCTTAGTTTGTACCTAGTCACAAGACTAGAAAGTTACAAAATTTTAAACAGAAATTACAAATAAAAAACAAGAACAAACAAAACCCTATATATTTAATAATTTGAAGCCCAATATGATTAAAAGCACCGACCCACTAAATAATTCAATAAACAGAACGTCTTCCCTTTTTTTTCATTCGAACTTCCTTGGTCGTTCCTTTGTTTCCCTTTAAACAACTAGGGTTTTGTTAATTTGATACTGCCGCTTGAAATTGTTTGATTGGATTATGCTTTCGCTTCGATATGCTTCATCAATCGAATCTCTGGCTTTGATTACTTACAGCAGCTTCAACTATCGAGCTTGAATAGCTTGGATTAAATTGGTAAGTGACTTTCCTTTTCAATTTCGATTATGCTCGACTTCAATTTGAGTTATTGATTTGTGAGTTACTTCAATGGCTTGCTCTGGTATTTGCTTGAACTCGAATCGCTTAAATTGCTAATGATGATGGTTGAGTAATTTATAGGGTTTGATTCCCTGTATTCTTGTTCGTTTATTTCTATTTGAATTATTTAAACACTTTGCAGTGCCATTCGATTACTGATTGAATGTTGTGATGATTTTAGACTTGTTCATTTCATAAGTGTTGCTCCATGTGCTTGGATTTGCTCCGTTTATTTCTTTGGTTTCGTTCTTTTCTCTCCTACGAATGTGGCATTTGAATTTTCATCGAACTTGACTTCCTGATATATTGGCATCTATATTTTGAACTGAACTATGACTTGATTATCGTGTTTCACATGCAAATTCCATTCTTTGTTGGCTTTAACTTTGACATTTACATTTGTGATAAACTTGACTTGTTTGCCTCTAAAAGACTTCACTGCAACTTTTTTTTAACTCCTTGACTGTTCGAACTGCTTCACTGATTTTTGAAACATTTGTGTGTCATCTCCACATATATATATGCGTGTATATGTATATATGTGTGAGATCGACTTGCTTGTTGCATCTCTGTGTAAAATTATTGTCACTTAATTATTCAGTGCACTTGTTCATTTGCATCTTGTAGATAATACCAAACTTATATATATGAATTCTATTGTAACTTGGTTGGTCATGTTGAGCTATAACTTGATGAAGTTGACTTATTTGAAGCTTTTTGTCTGTACATGTTGAAGTTTATTGTGGTCGAGACTTCATGTAGCTTTGAGTCTACGTTGATGAGATTATTATCGTGTTGTATTCACATCTGGTTCACTCGTGTTTGGTTTGCATTGTGCTGATGGCTCCATTTGAATGCTTGTGTACTTCATGTTATTCAAGTGATTTCATGTACTCTGGTTTAGTGGTACTTTTTGTATTTATGCCTATGTTCTGGTCTCATTGAGGCTGGTTGCATCCCATTTGTTCACCACTGTTCTAATTTGAAGTCTGGTACAAGTGTGTTCATGGCTTCTCTGTTGATTGCTTTGCCACTATGTGTATATATATATATATATATATATATATATATATATGTATGTATGTATATGTATGTGTGTATATGTATATGTATATGTATATGTATATGTATATGTATATGTATATGTATATGTATATGTATATGTATATGTATATGTATATGTATATGTGTGAACATGCATGTATATCTGTATGTTGTGTTACTTTGGCTCGTTCCACTTGCATTGATCTGGACATGTTGTTTTGGTTGAGACTTGAACTCTATTGTAGTTGCATGCTCCATTTTAGCTGAGCCCTTTGTATTCATGTTTACCCTTTATACCTGAACTGATATATGTGAACTTTGGTTCATGTTGATATGTTGTGTTCAATTTAAATCTGCACTGGGTGATTTGATTTGATTCATCAATGTCCATGGTTTGTTGCACTACTTTGTTGTATTGTCTGGTGTGTGTTCTGCATTTGAACTCTTTTGTGTTGCAGCCATTTGAAAACTGGTTTTAGTTGTCTGCATTTGTACTTCGAGTTAAATGTCCAGTTGCATTTGAAGTTTGGTCTTGTTATCCTTGTCTTGCTTCGAGCTCTATGTGTATTCTCTGTTGCATGTGAAGTTTTATTTTGGTCGAGCATTTTGACTTGAGTTGAATCCAGCTTTTGCTTAGGTTTGACCTTATACTCACATGTCCCTGTGATTTTGTCAAGCAAGTGTATATCGGTGTGCACGGCCTTGTGGCATATACAGTGATACACTGTGCATGTCACAAGTTGTTCATGTATGATGAATTAAAAAATAAATGATGATGAACAACCCAAATAACTAAGGCAAACAATATTTTCAAACATAATTTCATTGTACATTGCAAAATATTTCTTTTTCAATTTTACTGTGTCAGTATTTGTTTTGCAGATAGTTCAGATGCTGAATACAGGTTGGAACAAAGTTGAAGATAAAATACGAGTGTTGAGTGAATATGTAGTGAGGTGAAATTGTAAAGTGAAAATTATGTTGTAACTGAAACTTGTATTTGAAATTGAAAATGTGTAAATGTAGTGAGAGCTCAAATTTGTACTATTTGAATTTGTAATAAAATATTTGTTTGAATAAATGTTTGTTTGAATATGAATTCTGAGTTATTTATTTTATTCAACAAATATTTATATAATTATGTAGAAAAATAAAATAGTACAATAACAAATACATTTAAATGAATATATATACATATATATGTTTATTATCATCAAACAAAAATCATACACTAGTACACCAGCATAATCTACAGAATCAAGGCTCATGTCCATAGAGAGATATAGCTTCATAGAATGGCAGGTGAAAGAAGTTCATATGTTTGATTGTACGATATATCGATGATAATGTCACCAAATGTTCGTGCAACGTGCCAACTTTAGATCATTTTTTATGCTCCTATGTATTAGCAGCATGTTCACATGGTTCATGTGGTGTGAATAGAGCGAATTTTGACTTAATCTCAACGTGCTACATGACGGCTAAGTAAACCGCTACTTATGCTCCTTTATTCCATCCTGTACCAGATAGCGACATTGGGATGTCTACGAAGGTCCTACTATTCAACCACCTCCAGTGCCTAAAAATTCAGGTCGTCCACAATCTACTCGAATCAAAGGTTTCATGGATCCACAATCTTCATTAGGCCATAATAGATGTTGTGATTATGGTGCTTTTGGCCATAAGAAAAAAACATGGCCTTACTGAATATTTTTTCCTATGTATGATTTGTTGTATTTATTTCGTATTGCATATGTTTATTTCTTTTCAATGTAAGAATTGTGTTAACTTCTTATTGCGTATGTTTGTTTCTTATTTCATATGTTGGTTTCATGTTTGTCCTCATTGAAATGCTCACTATCTTTTACAACAGCTAAATACAGCTTGGCATTTCTGAAATGTGCAAGCTGTACTACTAAATATAATTTGCACAATTTCGAAATGCACAAGCTATATATGCAAATAAAGCTTGCGTATTTTTGAAATGCGCAAACTATATATGCAAATATAGCTTGCGCATTTCGAATTTGCGCAAGTAATATTATGCTGCTGTAAAAGACAGAGAGCTGATGCACCTTCCTCCCTACACAACACATCAACATTACATATTCATTTATACGCCAACACAACTAATAATTTGTCATAATACAATTGAATATCATCAATACAAACCATCAACATTACATATCAAGTTATATACCATTCACAAACTACCTAAACATCAACAATTACATTTCCAACTAATGAAACATTAACAAGATATATCAGCCAAACAACAAAACAACTCAATCGTAAAGCCTTCTAATCTCAAGAGGTGTGTCTTTTTTTCTTCTTCCTTTTGTACGTAATTGGAGATGAACTTTGGCCTTCGTCAAATGTCGGAACAAGTATTTCTTGTTCTTGAGTAGGATTGAAAATTAGTTCTTCTTGTTGTCTCTCCCACTATAGCCACTCTTCCTTTTGCTCTTGAGTGGATTGACCAAGATACCCAAATTGTTGTTCTCCTTCACTCCAAACAGGCCAATGAGGTGGAATTTCTCTACCGACATCTTGTGTTCCCTCCACTTTTGTATGTGGCTCCCCCCATGCCGTTTGTCCTCCCTTCGCTTCCTCCACCGTTGTACAGGTCTCCTTTTAAGTACGTGGTTGTTCTTCTGCAATACGGAAAGGCTTTGCCAGCCTTCTTAAGTTGTTTCTACCTAGAATCATATCGAGTATACGTCGTAGATCAATACATTTACTTTTCACCTTCTCCGGCTCTATACGACTATCTTCAATTTTGTCGACCACATCCAAAGCATTATATACTCCGCTTACCTATGCGAAATAAAATACAATGTAACAACGAACATGATCTAAAAAATTGAATAATCAAAATTTATAAATTAGAATACTAACCAAATCACGATGTAGTGGAGCTCGGGGAATGTAAGCAACCAATTTCCTAGCCGACTTTTTCAAAATATAACAGCAAGTTATTTTCCAATACCAATACTCATACTCACTCAATGGTGTCAGAGGATTACATGCTTATTTGACACGATCAATTCTTGAATTCCGTAAAGCTATACTTTCCTGTAGGAACTCCGTCCAACTAGTGTGTTCTGGGTCTAATGGCGCCACGGGATTGGGAATGCATTGATAGTCAAAGCCAAATTGTCTCATCACTCGGTCGGGAGCATATAATTCAAACTCCAAAAAAGAACCAGTCTGCTCTTAGCGATCCAACCCACATACATATACTCAATGTCAGGATCCCAAATTTCATCAACAAAGAATATGGTTCCCAGGTAACGGCGTCATTCGCTAACAAATCCAATTCATTTAAGTAAAATTCTACATTTTTTGGAGTTTCATGCAAGCTCCTAGTACAATTCCACCTACACCCGAATGGAAGATAGGGATCAAAATTAGTAGAAATTCTTCCAGACGGCCGTCCAATAGCAATATGAGACCAAGACCATATTTGCAACAATGTTGCAGAACCCCCTAAATTTTTCTTTCTTGTAAAGCAACGTTTGTCAACTCACTGTGCAAATAACAAATTGCAGCACTGCCCCATGAATGGTAACTACAATTTGCTAAATCTTCCAAAAATGGTAAAATTTTCAAATTCAATCTACCTTTCGAAAGATCTGGAAAAAGACAACTTAAAAAGTACAAGATGACAGCACAATTACGACAAAGTATATCGAAATCCGTCGCACCTTCAGCTAGTGGTTCAGGAAATTCACTTTTAAACCATGTCATTACTAGCTCATTTTTAGACTTTACAACCTCTTTTAGTGGAAAAATACCAATCAAATCATGACACAATTCTACATAATCAATATTTGAATTTTGTGAACATACCGGGAAACCATCTGTGCCTAGACGAAATAGAAAGTAAACATCGACTAGAGTTACAGTCATTTCACCCACTCTTAAATGAAAGGTATCTGTCTCCGGTCTCCATCTATTACATAATACCATAATAAGATGATGATCTAGTCGAATGTAGTCAACTTGCATCGCTTTCTAAAACCCGGCAATTCTTAGGTTTTGTTCCAACTTAGGATCTTTAAAATTATTTCTTTTAGCTTGCTTGAATGGTCGTAAAGTTTAACTGTTTCTACATCCTGATTTATAACAAAGAATTTCCAGTAGTAATTCATCTTTGCATTTTGGATTAACAATAATTCAACGTCTTTAAAATAAATACCTCTGTGACGCCCCACCTCTATACCCACGCTAGCCAAGAACATTACTGAGAATGCTGTCGACTAGCACGGAGAATAAGGCTGTTGAGGAGCGATCATCCGTGTAATTTCTTTGCGCGAGCATCGATATGTCAGATAGTATAACATGCATTTCTTTATCAAGAGGGAAATCCGACATACCGACACAAACTCAAAGCTACTACACAGTGACTGTAATATCTTCAGAAACAAATATAGAAATTAACATAACATAAATCAGTCACAGACAATTCATTTCACAAAGGCGAAATAAGATATGAATATTACACATAAAAGTGTACATCAAAGTAATGTTCAAAAAGATCCACAATATCACAAAAGAATAGTTACACGAACTACACAACAGAATAAGTATACATTATGGAGTCTATATCTCAAATGTATACAAACCAAAAACTACTAATCTAAGTAGTTAACCAAAAGTCAGAGTAATGAATCCCTGGGGGAAGTCAAGCAGAAGCACCTGAAACATCTCGGTCTGACCCGAGTATTATTTAATAAGAAAATAATAAACGGATCAGTCTAGCTATAAATATCAGATGAAACGATATAGAGTAAGAGATATGACTAAACACATAATAATCACAATGCCAAGCTGTGATTTATATATAAGTAATTGAAAATCAACAAGAGATTAATCAATATCACAAATTCTACACAAGAATCAAAGAAAATGTCATACTCCTTATTTCGTTCATCAAACCACAAATATTGACGATTATATCAATGTCAATTACAAAACTCAATGACACACAAATTCACCAATACACAAATATTGATAAAACTTATCAATGGAAATCACGAAAATTGGTGAAACACAAATTCTAG
Source organism: Allium cepa (assembly GCA_030765085.1). Taxonomy (NCBI): domain Eukaryota; kingdom Viridiplantae; phylum Streptophyta; class Magnoliopsida; order Asparagales; family Amaryllidaceae; genus Allium; species Allium cepa. Next base: position 117,214,585 of record CM060932.1, read on the forward strand.
AAATCATCTCGAGAAATCCAGAAATCACAAAAGTCAATGACGCACAAATTCACCAATACACAAATATCGATAAAGCTTATCGATGGAAATCACGAAAATTGGTGAAACGCAAATTCTAGAAATCATCTCAAAAAATCCAGAAATCACAAAGAGGGGGAGGCCTATCACAAACGGGAGCATAAAGCTCGCCAACACGTGTATCACAAACGGAACGCTAATTCCATGGTTGCTAACCATCACAAATTAGGCCGAAGCTCCACAAACGGCCCGAAGACCATGGGTTGCTACCCCACCAATTTGAGTCGAAACTCCACAAAACGGGGTTTAGTCTCCCTCGCAGACAAAGAGACATCGCGCATTGCTAGTCTAAATCACAAAGATGATCGTCATGATCAACGAGAAGTGTCAATTACACTAAGCTAGTAAATATATGAGTTTAGCTTCATGTCCCATAACCACTTGCTTAACTTAAATATTTATGAAAAAACTGTAGATCTCCACTATAAAATTGTCACAAGGGATTCAATCGAACAAGTCCAAGAATTAACCGACAAAGTGAACGCAAGCGTTTCATACCACTTGTTTTACTAAGTCGTTTAATTAGATTTCTCATACGAGTGAGGTAAAGGTTTATATATACTAATAGATTGGAAAACGGTTTTATAAACGAATTTGGTATTAAAATAGTATTGAAATCGTTTGAGGAAAGAGTTTTGATATTTACTACTAGTATAGAAAACCTTTATATTTTTAAAGTGACAAAACACAAAGAAGATTATAGGAACAATCAATCACTAAAATTCACATACGAAGATGTGAATAAAAATCCAACGAAACCGATAAAGAATCCATCAAAATGGATATTCAAAAATCCCTAAAAAGGAGTCATCAAAGTCATAACAAATGATAACAACACATAGGAAACAACACGAATCGATTAAAGTTGGAAATTCAAACAACTAGGCGAAATAGGCAAAAATGCAGCAGGTCGGTCGGCCGGCTACAGAGCTCGGTCGACCGGACCCTGTTCTCAAAATTCCTCGGGAAGCAGGTCGGTCGGCCGAACACTGTACTCGGTCGACCGAACCTTAAACAGGGAAGTTCTTATGCACTTGGCAGCAGGTCGGTCGGCCGGCTACAGTGCTCGGTCGACCGGACCTGTTGCCAGTCCCCTCCCAGTCCATCCAATTGAGGTCCAACCTCCACCAAATTGCATTCTCTCGAGCAACGACACTAAGGGATTATGCCAATCAACTACCCGGCCCTATATGCTCCTCGATGCATCACCAAACACATGTTCAAACATCAAAGTTATGATTTTTAAAGGATTGAACCCAAAACACTAAAAATTGGAATATTCACCAAATCAATCCAAACCAAAAGCAATTGCACACGAATAAGTGTTAGGAATTCATACCTAACAATCGAAGATAAATATAAGCAAAGATGTGAGATAAAAATCTCACCTTTTTACAAAATCAAACAAGAAGAAGCTTGAAAGCAAATGGAGAATCAACCTCTCTTCAACACAACCCAAATGAGCTTGAATCTATGCTCAAAACAAGAACATTCCCAAAATTAGGTTTAGGAATTTCTGAAATTGGTAAGAGAATAAGTTGGAGAAGAAGAAGAGAATGCTTACCAATGGGTTCTCTTGAATTTGGAGCTAGGAAATTGAGGTTGCAAGAGGAACTAGGGTTTTGGAGTTTTAATTTCCAATCTCTCCCACCATTATTGCCCTTAGAACTGAAAAGAGAAGTAAATGAGGGTGAATGGGGAAGAGTGGCTCAGATTTGAGTATAAGTTAAACATAGGGCTGAGCCCAAACCCAAACCCAAAGTGAAAAGTAGCAAAAATCAACTTTCTCCAAACATATGGAAGCTTATACTCAAAAAGGTCGCAAACGGCATTTTAAACTCAATGGGAGTGGTCCCGAGTCCTAATTCGACCGTATGCAAAAAGTAGCTTTTCGGACTAAATTTCGAGTATTGATAAAATATTTAAATATAAAATCGATAAATATGCGGGTTGTTACAGACTCCCCTCCTTAAAGAAATTGCGTCCTCGCAATATTTAAGAAGAAGATATGTAGTAACAACCATAAAAGCATATTCAACACAAAAGAAATATGAAATAAGAAGTTCACCTCAAAGAGCACGAGAAAGTAAGTCCGGATGTGTTCGCTCGATGTACTCTCTAGATTCCCAAGAACAATCCTTAGAATTTGAAGACCATTGAACTTTAACAAGCGGAACATTTTTATTTCGAAGTCGTTTGACCTCCGAAGCAATGATACAAATAGGATGTTGCTCATAAGTTAAATTAGGCGAAACTTCAATCTCTTCCACAACACCGGGCTCAAGAATAGAATCGGAATCTCGAAGACATTTCCGAAGTTGAGAAACGTGAAACACGTCATGAATAGTAGAAAATTGAGCCGGTAATAAAAGGCGATAAGCCATGGAACCAATACGTTCAGTGATAGGAAATGGCCCAATATATCGAGGCGCCAATTTTCCCGATCGATTGAAACGTACAACACCTTTCATAGGTGAAATACGAATGAACACAAGATCTCCCACATAAAATTCTAACTTCCTTCTCCGGTTATCGGCATAGGATTTTTGTCTACTCTGGGCTTCTTTCATCCTATGTCGAATAAGATCAATCTTTTCTGTGGAATCACGAATAAAATCTGGACCTAAAACCAGCTTCTCACCGGTCTCAAGCCAACAAGAAGGAGATCGGCATGGCCTTTCGTAGAGTGCCTCAAAAGGTGCCATACCAATACTAGATTGGAAGCTATTATTATATGAGAATTCAACAAGTGAAATATGATCTTCCCAACTTCCACCAAAATCAAGCACACAAGAACGAAGAAGATCTTCAAGAGTTTGATTCACACGCTCAGTTTGTCCATCGGACTGAGGATGATAAGCGGTGCTAAAATTAAGCTTCGTCCCCAAAGCTTTTTGAAGACTCTTCCAAAATCCACTAGTAAACAATGGATCACGGTCGCTAACAATAGAAGTAGGAACTCCATGCAATTTAACAATCTCTTTAACAAAGAGCTTGGCCAAAAGAGGAACGGTTCGGTTAGACCGAACGGGAATAAAATGGGCAGATTTAGTAAGCCTATCAACAATCACCCATAAGCTATCATGACTCGAACGAGAACGGGGAAGGCCATCTATAAAATCCATGGAAATATTGTCCCACTTCCAAATTGGAATTTCTAAAGGTTGCAATAACCCACCGGGCCTTTGATGCTCGGCCTTAACGAGTTGGCAAGTCATGCAACGCTTAACGAAGTTAGCAATGTCAAGTTTCATCCCCTCCCAATAATAAAGTCGCTTCATATCCGCGTACATTTTACTACTACCGGGATGAATGGTAAATTTAGAATGATGGGAATCTTCTAAAATATCTTTACGAAGATCACCAATACTTGGTACGATAAGTCTACCAAATTTTCGAATGTCGCCACGAGAATCGATACCAAAGTCTTTCAAACTTTCAATATCAATCTTACCCTTAATATTTTGGCCAAGAATAGCCAATTCGGGATCTAGCCTTTGAGCTTCAAGAATGCGGTCTAAAAGAGAAGGATGAGCCTCAAGGCTACATAAAACAAGAGATGAACATAAATCGGAAACACGGTCTCGAATTTCGCAAGTGGATAAAATCTCGAGATCGTTCCATTCGGATATCATCATAGAAACAACAGCTTGCTGTTTACGGCTAAGGGCATCGGCACACGGTTACCCTTACCGGGAGTATAAAGAATATCAAGATCATATGGTGCAAGAAATTCGAGCCAACGCTGTTGATGCAAATTAAGTTCCTTTTGAGAGAATAAATATTTCAAAGATTTATGATCGGTATAAAGAACAAATTTCTCTCCTAAAAGATAATGACGCCAAATCCAAAGAGCAAAAACAATAGCTGCGAGTTCTAAATTATGAGTGGCATATCTAGTCTCAACAGGCTTCAATTGCCTAGAAGCATAAGCAATAACACGTTCTCTTTGCGTAAGAATAGCACCCAAACCAACGCGACTAGCATCGGTATAAACAACGAAATCTTGATTCCCCTCGGGAATAACAAGAATAGGAGCATCAGAAAGGAGTTCTTTTAATTTCTGAAAAGAAGCTTCACATTTGTCTGACCAAATGTATTTAACACCTTTCTTCGTCAAGCTAGTGAGAGGCACGACAATCTTAGAAAAGTCTTTGACAAAACGACGGTAATAACCCGCCAATCCGAGAAAACTACGAATCTCTGTCACACTTTCCGGTCTCTTCCAATCTTGAATCGCTTCAATCTTTGAAGGATCCACGGAAATTCCGGATTCGGAAATAATATGACCGAGAAACTTCACACGAGATTGCCAAAAGTGGCATTTAGAAAATTTTGCCTTTAATTGATTACTCCTAAGAGTTTCCAACACAATCCGAAGATGTTTTTCATGCTCCTCCTCGGTTTTAGAATACACAAGAATATCATCGATAAAGATGAGAACAAATCAATCGAGGAAGTCTTTGAAAACTCTATTCATAAGGTCAACGAAATAAGCCGGAGCATTCGTTAGATCAAATGGCATAACAAGCCATTCATAAGATTCATAACGAGTACGGAACGATGTCAAAGGAATGCTATCCTCTGCAATACGAAGCCGATGAAATCCAGTAGCTAAGTCTAATTGTGAAAAGACTCTAGCACCACAAAGCTGATCGAATAGATCATCAATCCGAGGTAAAGGATATTTATTTTTGATAGTAAGATCATTAAGCTTGCGGTAGTCAACGCAAAGCCTAAGTGTTCCATCGGATTTCTTCACAAAAATAGCTGAAGCTCCCCAAGGCGAGGAACTAGAGCGAATAAATTTCTTTGTCTCCAATTCGGATAATTGTTTACGCATCTCCTCGTTTTCTTTATTGGACATACGATACGGAGGACGAGTGATAGGTTGAGCTCCAGGAATAAGATTAATTCTGAACTCAATTGCTCGCTTAGGTGGTAATCCTAAAACGGGCTCGAATATGTCGGAAAATTCACAAACGACATGAATAGGAGAAATAATATCACCCTCATCATCATCATCATCATCACGAGGATTTAAAGAATACAAAGATGCAACCAAGCTGGAATCTGAATCTTTAAGATTAATAGAAATCTGCTTAACAGATTGAGGATGTCGAAGATGAATAGTCCGCTCAGGACATAGGATATGAGCTTCATAACGGTTAAGCCAATCTATTCCCAAAATCATTCCAAAGCCTAAATAACGCATGACATGCAAATCGGCTCGGAAAGAAAAATCACACAAAATAATCTCGACATCTTTACACAATAAACTGATTGTCGCGGATCCACCAACCGGATTCGCAATTCTCAAAGAAGTCACTAAACACAAAACATCTAAAGAAAAAGTATCAACAATTTCTTTTGATATAAAAGAATGGAACGCACCCGTATCAAAAAGAACTCGAATAGGATGATCACGAAATAAAATAATTCCATCCAGAATAGAATGAGAAATACCTTGGCCACGAGATGTGTTGCCAGGGGCTTGAGCAACATTAAGCTTTCCCTCTTTCCTGCCCTGAAGCTTGGGGCATGAGGATATAACATGACCGGGACCTTTGCAGTAGCGACAAGAGAGAGACTTTGGACACTTGTTCGCGTAATGGTCCTTCGAACCACAATTATAGCATTTCCCACGGCCAAAGGAAGAAGTCTTTGCCACGGAGGTTGCTTGCTTCCCTTTCTTATTAGGATAGGGGCCTTTGAATTTGTTTGTCCTCTTCTTGTTGTTGAAGTTTGGTTTGGAACCCACCACTTCAACATCGTTCTCCTTATCCGCCTCTTCAAGACGAAGAGCGATATCAACGAGTTGGTCGAAAGAAACTTCTAATTTTAGAAGTAATGGCTTCTTGAGATTTTTGTTTAAGCCATAGACGAACCTCTGGTTCTTCTTTAAAGGGGTGTTGATGTATTCAACCCCGTATTTAGAAAGCGACTCGAAGGAGGCGGCGTAATCAGTCACGGAGGATTCACCTTGAACAAGGTCTATAAATCGTCGAGCCAATGTCACTTTCTCTGCTTCCGGTACAAATTTCAACTCGAAGCGTTCCCGGAATTGCTCCCAGGTGAGATCCGCTTCATTAATCTCAGAAATAAGAAGCTCGTACCAGTCCAATGCTCTTTCTCGGAGCATACTAGAGGCCACCTGCACTCGGTGAAGGTCAATAAGATTCATGCGAGAAAAGATTCGATCGCATGACCTTAGCCAAGCCTGTACTTCAATAACAGTTTCGGAACCTTTGAATGGCTCCCCACCCAAATTAGTGTAATCGCTACACAAGCGTGCAAATCCCGACTTTTGGTGAGTAGGTTCCGGGTTAGCTCCAGCTGCTTGAGCATTTGTCACTAAATCAAGAAGCTGTTGAGCAGTCATAAAAACTCCATCTTGGGGTGGAACACTAGATGGTCCAGCTCTGGGATGGCCTGGTCTAGACATTCCTCTTCCTTTAGAAAGAAAGAAGAACAAGAAGAAGATTATTCACTAATGAATATCAAGCAATCTTGATAGATAAAACAAGGAATCATAAAAGAAAATAGGATGAATCGGTACGAAGACTCGAATAAAATCCTAAAGCACGACTCCTAAGAAAGACTTAGGACGATGATCCTTGTTATAATACTCCATATTTTTCCGAAGTTTAGCTCTGATACCAAGCTGTGACGCCCCACCTCTATACCCACGCTAGCCAAGAACATTACTGAGAATGCTGTCGACTAGCACGGAGAATAAGGCTGTTGAGGAGCGACCATCCGTGTAATTTCTTTGCGCGAGCATCGATATGTCAGATAGTATAACATGCATTTCTTTATCAAGAGGGAAATCCGACATACCGACACAAACTCAAAGCTACTACACAGTGACTGTAATATCTTCAGAAACAAATATAGAAATTAACATAACATAAATCAGTCACAGACAATTCATATCACAAAGGCGAAATAAGATATGAATATTACACATAAAAGTGTACATCAAAGTAGTGGTCAGAAAGATCCACAATATCACAAAAGAATAGTTACACGAACTACACAACAGAATAAGTATACATTATGGAGTCTATATCTCAAATGTATACAAACCAAAAACTACTAATCTAAGTAGTTAACCAAAAGTCAGAGTAATGAATCCCTGGGGGAAGTCAAGCAGAAGCACCTGAAACATCTCGGTCTGACCCGAGTATTATTTAATAAGAAAATAAAAAACGGATCAGTCTAGCTATAAATATCAGATGAAACGATATAGAGTAAGAGATATGACTAAACACATAATAATCACAATGCCAAGCTGTGATTTATATATAAGTAATTGAAAATCAACAAGAGATTAATCAATATCACAAATTCTACACAAGAATCAAAGAAAATGTCATACTCCTTATTTCGTTCATCAAACCACAAATATTGACGATTATATCAATGTCAATTACAAAAGTCAATGACACACAAATTCACCAATGCACAAATATTGATAAAACTTATCAATGGAAATCACGAAAATTGGTGAAACACAAATTCTAGAAATCATCTCGAGAAATCCAGAAATCACAAAAGTCAATGACGCACAAATTCACCAATACACAAATATCGATAAAGCTTATCGATGGAAATCACGAAAATTGGTGAAACACAAATTCTAGAAATCATCTCAAGAAATCCAAAAATCACAAAGAGGGGGAGGCTTATCACAAACGGGAGCATAAAGCTCGCCAACACGTGTATCACAAACGGAACGCTAATTCCATGGTTGCTAACCATCACAAATTGAGCCGAAACTCCACAAACGGCCCGAAGACCATGAGTTGCTACCCCACCAATTTGAGTCGAAACTCCACAAAACGGGGTTTAGTCTCCCTCGCAGACAAAGAGACATCGCACATTGCTAGTCTAAATCACAAAGATGATCGTCATGATCAACGAGAAGTGTCAATTACACTAAGCTAGTAAATATATGAGTTTAGCTTCATGTCCCATAACCACTTGCTTAACTTAAATATTTACGAAAAAACTGTAGATCTCCACTATAAAATTGTCACAAGGGATTCAATCGAACAAGTCCAAGAATTAACCGACAAAGTGAACGCAAGCGTTTCATACCACTTGTTTTACTAAGTCGTTTAATTAGATTTCTCATACGAGCTCGGTCGACCGGACCCTGTTCTCAAAATTCCTCGGGAAGCAGGTCGGTCGGCCGAACACTGTACTCGGTCGACCGAACCTTAAACAGGGAAGTTCTTATGCACTTGGCAGCAGGTCGGTCGGCCGGCTACAGTGCTCGGTCGACCGGACCTGTTGCCAGTCCCCTCCCAGTCCATCCAATTGAGGTCCAACCTCCACCAAATTGCATTCTCTCGAGCAACGGCACTAAGGGATTATGCCAATCAACTACCCGGCCCTATATGCTCCTCGATGCATCACCAAACACATGTTCAAACATCAAAGTTATGATTTTTAAAGGATTGAACCCAAAACACCAAAAATTGGAATATTCACCAAATCAATCCAAACCAAAAGCAATTGCACACGAATAAGTGTTAGGAATTCATACCTAACAATCGAAGATAACTATAAGCATAGATGTGAGATAAAAATCTCACCTTTTTACAAAATCAAACAAGAAGAAGCTTGAAAGCAAATGGAGAATCAACCTCTCTTCAACACAACCCAAATGAGCTTGAATCTATGCTCAAAACAAGAACATTCCCAAAATTAGGTTTAGGAATTTCTGAAATTGGTAAGAGAATAAGTTGGAGAAGAAGAAGAGAATGCTTACCAATGGGTTCTCTTGAATTTGGAGCTAGGAAATTGAGGTTGCAAGAGGAACTAGGGTTTTGGAGTTTTAATTTCCAATCTCTCCCACCATTATTGCCCTTAGAACTGAAAAGAGAAGTAAATGAGGGTGAATGGGGAAGAGTGGCTCAGATTTGAGTATAAGTTAAACATAGGGCTGAGCCCAAACCCAAACCCAAAGTGAAAAGTAGCAAAAATCAACTTTCTCCAAACATATCGAAGCTTATACTCAAAAAGGTCGCAAACGGCATTTTAAACTCAATGGGAGTGGTCCCGAGTCTTAATTCGACCGTATGCAAAAAGTAGCTTTTCGGACTAAATTTCGAGTATTGATAAAATATTTAAATAAAATATTTAAATATAAAATCGATAAATATGCGGGTTGTTACAACCTCCATAAGCGCATCATTTTGGCTTCTATACTTCTTCTAATGATAAAGAACACTTCTACTTTGGGTCCGGGAGGCAATCCTACGATATATGCATCAACCAATTAATCATTCAAAAATCAATTTTCCATCTAGGGTTTAGGAATGATTTATTACTATTTCCATTTTTAACTATGAAAACAACCATGGGTGTTAATTATCATCGAGAGCAACAACATTACTCAGCACATTACCAACAACAATCACTTGTTAATTTAACATCAAATTCAACCAAATATTTTTTACCTCTAATCACCATGGATGAAGAACTTCCTTCCATTTATAGATAAATCAATTAGTTGCTTCAAGGTTTACTTGAGAATAAGGTAATTGAGAAGTTTGATTTGGGAAAATATTGGGTTAAGGATAGAATGTGGGAGGATTTTGAAAAGAAGGAATATGTTTTGTAAAATGAGGGACGGATCTGTGACGACCAGCCGTTCATTCCACATAATGACGCATCATCTTTAAGAAAGAAAGGGATAGAAAAGAGAAAAGAAAGAAGAGAAAGAAGAAACAACGCCAGAATCTCAACAGCGGAACGAATAAATTATATTAATAACATAAGTATTACATAATATACAACATCTATCAGAGTTTTACAGCATATACATCACATACTAGACAGTTATAAACACCTGTCTAGTTATTACAACTCAATACAAACACAATACAGAGAATACACAGTGGAAACTATATATCTAACGCCGAAGCCTCCTGCTCCATTGCTCCTCCATAATTTGTCTAAGCTAACATGAATCCCTTGGCTACTCGTAAAAATTTGAGTACCCAAGAGTTTAAGAAAACAGAAGATAAACTCCGGATCAGACATGGGTCTGGTGTGAGTAACAGGTTAAGGCTGCTTAACTTTTCAAAAACCTTTCAAAACAAAAGGTATCACGTAATACTTCCCACACATAAACATGGAAAAGTTTTTACCATACGCTAACGAAAACATTTGATAGGAAATCCGGTGATATTATAATAGAGTCCAGAGCTTTCAAATAAAATACAGAAATAGTTGGAATGCTTACATCTCACGTTCCAACATAGTTGGGCACAATCAAAACGTACGGCACTTAGTGGAGATTGGATTCCATACAAAGGCAGGGCTACTGGGGTACCTCCCATCACAGTATGTGGCCTAGATCACCGTACCGAGGATTACTCCCAATCCCCTGTAACACAAAGCCGGAACCATCCCTTACTGGACAGTCCCGAACAAGACAACCCCGCGGTTGTTTGCAACCAACTGCCCACGCAGCAGAATATAAAGGGACCTCTAGACAGGGAAAAATCTCGTCCTACTTGGCATGACCCACTTAGCCTTGCTGCACCTCCCCTGTTATAGCCATTCCCGGTTGATGACGCTTGAGGCTACGATTACCTTCAGAGAACACATCTCTTAGAATGCTCATCGTCCACCTGACGATGTTCTGAAAGCATTCAGTCCATACAAGTTCGTTCAGGGTTCGAACGAAACCGAAGGCATTATCTTGTTACACTCATTTTGGAATCACCCTTAGAGTTAACGACGATAACCCTTGCACTCTAAATCTTCATCTTCACTTGAGATTCACGACCTATTGTTAATTTGGATCGATGTGGTTTTCGGATATCCAAATATGGAAACCCGATCCCGGTCTCATCGAAATCCAAAACGCCATCTTTTAGGTCCAAGTTGTTTTAAAGTTTAAAACAATTCAATTCTATTATCTATATACACACAGATAGATAATTCACAATATCACAATAGATAATCAACATTATCATCATAAACAGATAATCCATATTATCATCACAACAGATAATTCATATTATCATCACAATGCAACCAAAGCATCAATATCACACAGCATCACTTATCTTATATCTGAGATCCCAAACCATTCAATGCAATCAATATCATTCATCCATACATAAGCAAGGATTAATCACTATCTATAATTAATTTAAAATGAATTAAATTAATTACTTCATCCTTAATTAATTTAAAATAAATTAAATTAATTACTTCATCATTATAAATCTTGCTTACATAACTGTTAATTAATCACAAAACAATTAATTACCCTCTAATAAATAACCTTAATTAATCACCCTTGATTAATTATCCTTTAATTACATTCAAGTAATTAGCCTTTAATTAATTTCACAAATTAATTATTCTAAATCAAATTCAGTAATTCACCTTTAATTACTTCATTAATTAATTAACTATAATTAATTACACTAATCCTTAATTAATTACATTAATTAATTTCTTCATTGATTAATTGTTTTTAATCAATGCTTAATTACATCATTATATTGATTAATGATCCCTAATTATTTTATTTATAATTACCCTATTTAAATTAATTACAATAAGTAATTAATTATCAATTAAACCATATTGATTAATCACTCTTGATTAATCACATTCAGTAATTAACTACCCTTAATTACTTCATTAGATAAATTAATTACTCCTTAATTAATTATCTCTATAATTAATTATATTTATTAATCACCCTAGATTAATCTCACTAAGTAATTAATTACCCTTAATTAATTACATCTCTTAATTATCTTCAAATAGCTTTATTAATCAATTCTTAATTAATTACACTAAGTAATTAATTATTAATTACTTCCTCTAAGTAATTATTCTTCATATTAATTACACAAAGTGGTTAATTTCCAAAACTCTTCCATTACCTATTTATCCTTCAATTTCATTACATTCAGTAATTATCTTCTTAATTACCTTACTAAGTAATCATTCTTCATTAATTACATTGAGTAATTACTTCTTAAATTATCCAGTGATTATCTTAAATTAATTAAACTTAATAAATTAACTTAAACGAATCAAAATAAACTTAATTAACTACAATTAGTAATTAATTTCTTAATTACTTCCATTAAGTAATTACACTTAAACAATTCACAAATGATTATCTTTAAATTAATTAATCTAATTAATTACTAAAATTAATCACATAAATCAATTATTAAATAGTCCTAAGTTAGTGATCTTCATTAACTATTAACAAATCTTTAATTACTTCTCTAAAGTAATTAACTGAGACTAATCATTATTAGTTACAAATTAATTTATCTATAATAACCCATTAATTAATCTCTAATTACTTAATTAATTAAGTGTTAATCTATAGCTTAATTAATTTTTAATTACTTGATTAATAAATTTCAAATCATTAATTTAAAATCAAATCTTATCTAATTAATGATTTCTTCATTACAAATTTATTAATCTAAATTAACTTACTTAATCCTTTAATTAATTAAATAAAACCCTTGATTACTTAATTAGTTAACCTAAATCATTAATTAATTAAAGTAATTAATTATCCATCTTGATTTCCTTAATAATTTAATGAACTATAATCATTACGTCCTAATTAACTTTAAGATAAATCTTAATCTTATTAATGATTAAATTATCATTAACAAGGTATTTTAAAACAAATTTGCTTTTAAATTTACTATTAAATTCCATTTAAAATTTAAAATTTAAAATGAATACAATTTTAACTTTAACAAAGTTTAACAATTCAAAAACCTTTTAAATTACATGTTAAAGAAATACTTATCTTCTAAAGGAAATTTAAAATAGTTTTAAAACCATATTCAATTTAAATCAATTTAAAATACATTTTAAATATTTAAAGTTGTTTTAAAACATTTTAAATTCAAAAACTTTATTTTATATCAAACTAGGGTTCAAATTCGTTTTCGAATCCAGATTTAAAACCCTGTTTAAATCTTTATTTTCAGATTTTAAAACCATTTTATAAAATAATTTAACAAATTAAAGTTGTTAAAAACATTCCATTTTATAAAACTTATTTATTTTAAAAAGTAGCTATCAAATCTGAATTGAAACCAAGCTTAAAAACTTGATTTAAAACTTTTCTTTAATTTAGCTTTCAAATTTTAAGATTTCATTTTAAAATTTGAAACATGGACAGGTTTTAAAATAAACCTGTAACAACTGATTGACCCGAGTTTCCCCCTCCCCCAAATACTTCGAGTCAATCACCCCTTAACTTCGAGCAATTCATGAAACCACACGAGTAAATACTCGAGTACAAAACCACAGCTCAACTCATCTTCATCAAAGATAGATATGCACCGTGCATATGCACCATCAATGCAGCCAAGTTCGATCATCTACGGCGATCTCCTCACATCGGCAATCACTCTCTAACCCTATTACGGTCATCAGAAAGTTGATCTTACCTCAAAATCGAATTCGAGCCTCCTAACACAAAACTAGGACAATCATCGAACCTGAAACCTCCATGTGCTCGAGTCTCCGACCACCGGAGCTTCTGAAAATCCAGCATCACCCTCGCCAATCTTCCCTATATCAATTCCCAAACTCCGGTGGAACTCGATCCACCAGAGGTGATGGTACGAATACATTTCGACCAAACCCAAAAACTAGGGTTACAAACATTGCCGATCTCCTGTCATCGCCATAGTGCACTGATCAACTGCTAGGCATCTTTCCCAAACTCCCCTATCACTCAACTACCATTAATGATGACCCCAACCTCTCCGATCATGGAGATCACCAGAAACTACCAAATCTTCAGTTTCTGTTTAACTCAGAAATGCATGTCCAAAACTAAATTAAAAATTATGATTTAGTTTTAAAAATCATGTTTTAGTTTAGGTATTCAACTTATATTCCTGAATCAAGGAATCAGGGTATTTGAATTTTTACTTATATAAAGTTTGCTCTGTTATTCTTGATTCCCAAAGTCAATACCAAATTATTTAACTTAAATAAAATTTAAGTCTTTAATCTATGGTACAACTAACACATTTTATTTGAAAATTTAAACCTTAACATGGATTAGATTATGAGATCATGATTTTTGATCAGAACTTAAGCCTGGAAACTAAGAACGGGCAAGAATAAATTACCACATTAAGCATGCATTCATACATCAATGTATATACACAGAGAATTCAATTAAATACATCCATACAAAACTACTTAATTTCCAGAGAAAAATCAAGCAACCAGATTCAACTTAAAGCTTTAAAAGTGTGATGTTACTCACTTGAAAATAATTGAAGAACAGAGCACATCTCCTTTATTTTGAAAAAAAACTTTTGACAGAGAAAACTTTTAAACTCTGAGTTGCTCCTTTGTCTTTTGCTTTTGAAAACAGCAGTTACATGCTTGTTAAATGATGTTACAGGATCTTGAACTTACTTCAGCCAAATTCTAGGTGGTTGAAATTGATGAGATTACAGGTTTTAAAAATGCTTTCCAGGTTGTATTTTGAAAATCTGCTACAGGCTTTTGATTTGCAATTTTTTGTTTGGGGAGTGAATTTCAGATTTTCTTTTGATAATGAAAATGAGATTACACATTTGTTTATTTTTGAAATTGAACTTGCATGCTTGAGTTGATTGTTATTGAAACATGCAGAGATGATTCAGATTTAAAAAAAAATGTTGACAGGATTTTGAAAATGAAGAAGGTTTGTAGGCTTTTTAATTTTGATATCGCATTACAGGTTATTGCTTGATAATTTCTGGTTTGAGGCAGATTTTGTTTTGATAGATAGTTTAAGTTTTCTTCTTAGTTGAGTAAAAAGATAGAAAGGAAAATGATGAATGAAAGAAACAATGTACATAGGCTGAAATTTGATTTATCAAAAATAAAAGAAAAATCAAACTTACAAATGCCACTTGTTTTAAAGTTTAACACTTGTCATATATCTATGTTCATTACTTAACACATGTTGTTTAGTTACTTAATACATTAACACATGTACTTTAAGTATTTCTTTTTATTTTAAATGTTAAGAAAAAAACTTTTTTTACTTAATTTATTAATTTACAAATACTTATTTGTATATAGATAACTTTAAAGAAAATAATATCAATTATATTTATAAATAAAAGCTTATACAAAAATCTTTAAATTCAAATATTTCAAAATATCTATCTGTTGAATTTCAAAACTTTAATTCAAGTTCAAGTTAGATTATGAAAATAAAATTTAAGAATCAAGTTATATCTATTCATATATAACTACTTATTAAATTTAAAAATAACAATCCAATTTCTATAAAATCTATTTATGTTTATAAAATCTAAGTATTATGATTATCATTTGAAAATAAAAAATTTAACAATTTTAAATAATTTATAAAAGAGATTATAAATCACTTCTATTATTAAATGAATTAAGACCCTATGCTATATTGTATTTTAAACTTCTATTTCAAATCATATATATATCAAGTAATATTAAAAGAAATGAAACAAACTTTTTATTTAAATTTAAAATTAAGCTAAGATATAATCTTAAGCAATTAATATTTATCTTAAGTATTTACAAACCATATAGTTATTAATTAAATAATCTTGAAAAGCTTAATATTAATTTAAACCATAATTTCCAAATTATTAAATATATTATTAGAATTTGAAAACAAAACTTTACTTATTACATTCAAAACAAACTTTTCTATTTACAATATATACAAATATATATACATCATAAATATAAATATTTTATTAGCTTTTAAAAGATAAAATCACTAATTAAATATTTATTTAATTAGATTATTAAACCAATTCATATTTTATTAATCAATATTATCACATCAATTTAATTTTAAATAAAGATTATTAAATTGATATTGCTAAAAATTTTGGGATATCACAGGATCTGTGCTTGTTGGAATTTTGATGTCTGAAATAAGGCTTGCGAATTCCGTATTTGCACAAGCAATATATAAGAAGCTTGTGCAAATATGGATTGCGCAAGTTATATACATAAAGCTTGTGCAAGTACGGAATGCACAAGCCTTCTATTAAAAATATATATAGCTTGCGCAATCCATATTTGTGCAAGCTATATTCAAAACCAGGCCTATTTCTGCAATAATTTTTCAGTAGAGACTATTGTTGCAAAATGTTCTTTTGAGGGGCTTTGTTTGAAAATTTGTCCTTTGATATAAGGAGAGGAGTGCATTTGTAGTCGGGCCCTTGGAAATATGGTCTTTTGCACATGCAAATGACGAAAGGAAGGAGTAGCGAGCTTATAAGCTAGGTGGGTCGGGTGAAGTTTGAGAAATGGCCCGGGCTTTATTGCTATTGGGTGAGGAATTTTAAGATGGTTAAGTTTATTGTTTAAATTATTAACCGCAATTGTTTATTAAATTTTAAAAGGGCATAATTTGTTCGTTTTAAATCCGATTGACCCACGGATTTTTGCGTTGGACTCATATTGACGAGTATGACATTGCAGTATAACTTGTTGATAGTTTTGACGATGTAGAAATTAATGATATAATAATAAGGATTGAATTTAATTATGTTATTTTAAATAATAACGTCGTTAAATTGATTATACCTTATCCGTGATATTTAGTTGGCCAAATAAAACACCATTATCATAAATTTAATTAAATAGGTTATTGAGCAGAATAAATACCATTAAATTGTGCAGATTATTGATGATATGTGTTTAGCAGAATAAATCCCCGTTCTACTATTATATTAATTTGGACATTTATTCATATGTCAGTTAGTTAATATTGCACAAGTGATGGATTAGCTAGTAATTACTAATTAATTTTATTTACATATACGTGGCTTATGTTAATACCAACTATGTGACTTGAAAAGTTAAATTGAAATAAATGGTAGCTTGATAGAATACTGTTATGGTAGCTAAGCCTCTTTCGAATTTGAAAGGTTATGGATTTAATTTTAACTTCAAATTTATAATAATTTGAGGTTAAGTGTTCATAAGTGGTGTTTTGAAATTAGTAAATTAATTATCTTATTAATAATGTTAAAAAGTAAGTTATTTAATTTTATTATTAAATGATGTTTAATTTTTTAATTATATGGCTAATTTTTTTTACAGTTACTTAATTATATTATTAATATTATCTAACATTTAATTATATTAATTATGTCATTCAAAGAAATTTATTGTATTATTAATGTTATTAGGTTAGTTAATGGGTTTATTAAAGATAGGTTCGGTTAATTAATTATTTTATTGAGGATATTTTAAGTTAATTAATTTATTTTATTTGTGATGTGTTAAAAGGTTAATCAATTATTTTATTTAAGTTAGTAAAGTTAATTAATTATATTATTAATGATACCATAAGTTAATTAATTATTTATTAATGAAGTTTTAAAGTTAATTAATTATTTAATTATGATGTTTAAAGGAAATCAATTAATTAAATAAAAGGTGTTTATAAATAATAATTTGTTTATAAAAGGGATTTACTTTATAAAAGGATTTATTTAAAAGATATTTTTAAAATGATATTTGGTAAATTATATGTCATAAAGGAGTTAGAAAAGAAGATTTATAAAAGAGTTTTATAAATAGAGAAGGGATTTTATAAATCATTTTAGAGATTTATAAAAGAAGTTTATAGATTAATTTGGAGATTTATAAAAATAATTAAAAATATGAAATGGCCTAAAAAACGAATTTATAAAAGGAATGAGATTTGTTTTGACCATTAATCCTTCTTAGTTATGGTGGTATGGAAACAGTTTTTTCATACTTAACACCGAAGAATAAGTAGTTTGGTTTATAGTAAGAAATGTTTTTAATGATATTTGATTTAGCCCATTTGAATATGAATTTAAAACAGAGGAAATTTTCCTTAAGTTTTGTAAATATACTTACACCGTTGAGATAAGTATATGGATATATTTTCTAAGTATTGAAAATATAATGGGTCGTGAATATACTTATACCAGTGAGATAAGTGTATGAATGTTTTTCCCATTATTGGAAAGAGAATAAGGGGTTTGTGAAAATATCTTCCTGAGTGTATTTTAAATCAAATAATTGGAAGAGAATTAAATTAATGAAAGATCAATTAATAGAGGCTTAGTGGATCCTATATGGAATTGAATCTATGTTTAATCCTTTGTTTGTTTGATAGTTAAATAACCGATTATCAAATCTGGCCAATTTTTAACTATGGAAATATCTAGGAGAAAACATTAGAATTATATGATACAGATATCTTCGATGATGTTATACTATATGTGTAAACTCCTGTGGTCTTCTAGGGCAAATGATAAGGAAATTTGTTCACTTAAATGATTAGGGGGTGCCACTCATATGTATTTTTTGTATTTCTGAAAGAACCAGAGTTAAGTTTATTGGAAACTATCGAATGTTGGTTCGAAGTGACCATGATTGAATAAGTATGAATTGTTCGAATAGCACTTCAAACCAACTCAAGCGTTCGAATTGAAGACATTTTGAAGATGATGGAACCGAAGACGGAGTTCTTTGAAGTGCAATGGCTACTTGCTACTATCCTAAGGGTGATTCCAAAAAGGACGTAGTAAAAGTAGTGCCTTCGGTTTATTCTTATCCTAGACAACTTGTATGGATGAGTGCTGGCACTACATCGACACTTGGAGGGTAGTGTTAGCATTCCACGTGGGATTGTGTAATGACTTATAAATTAATTGCTTTGTATTTGAATATTAAAACTATTTTTAAATACTTACACAATGTATTTTAATAACATTAAACATATTTTAAATATTAATTAATGATATTAAAATCATTTTCAAATTTTTACCAAAATAATTAGTTTGAATAAAAATAAAAATGTGACTGAAAAACGTTTTCCATAATTTTGACTTTTCGGCCTCAGAAAGTCATCGAAAATGTTGTGCACATTTTTGTATCACTCATGTACATATACACACACATGCATATATATCATGTGATAAGCTAATCAATGTGTTAGAGTTAATAATCAAGCTTAGTTTAAATATAAAACTTTATTTGACATAAAATGCATAAAAATATATTAAATAACATTAGGATATTAATTAAGTACCCTAACAATAACCTAAACAAGTACCTAAGGCATAGTGAAAGGGGAGAGAGGTGTGTGTGTACTAGGTGAGGTGGAGGTGGTATGACAAGCATGAACACATGACAGCTTTATATTATTTAAATGTTTAATTATTTTAATCACCTCTTCATTTCCTTTACCTAGAAATACCCACCATCTCGACACAATTTCCAGTTTACATATTAATTTATATCTTCATTTCTTTTCTATTCATATACATGAATACTTCCTTGGCTTCGAAGAGAAATTCCCAAGCCAAAAACTGGTGAATACACTTCTAAAATTCAAGTTAAACTCCATATATTCATTTACAAACACTCATCTATCAAAAAAGTCATTCCCACCTCAAAACCCCAAGGCTAAGCCCCATACTGCCTAGGCCGAACCCAAACCTAGCCTACTAAGGGCCCAAAAGTCCAAGTTAAGGTGTTGTGAAGATAGTTCGTGAGTTCAGCAACTTGTTGTGGTGATCCGGTTAAGTAAGAAGTGTTTTTGTGAGTAAAATTTCCACTTTTGAACCATAAAGTTTAAAGTATATTCATGCTCATATTTCTAGATTTTGAATGCTTATTTTATATTTGTAATAATGATTTGGTTGTTAGCTTGGATTGTTTCTTTGAAAATTAATCGCTTTGGAAAGTTAGTTAGCGAATCATAAGTTATATGAAAATCTAGTGGTTAAATTAATTCCGTTGTTAATAAATGCTTATTACATGTTGAATCATTGTAAACTACCATGTATGTATGTTCATCCTCTTGCTTTGTGATGGTTGGTTGTACTGAATATACTTGAATTTTGAACTACTCGTATAGGGACAGTCACCATCGACACTTTCGAAAAATCACCTTTTATCAAAACAGTTTGGTTTTATTATCGTACTTGGAATTATTTCACAAGTTAAGCAAGTCTTTGATTAATGATGTTTTCAATAACAATTAATTATTTTAATAATTATTATTTAATTAATTGATAAGGATTAAGGTTAACTAATTAACTTATTAATGATGTGTTTTAAATTTAACTAATTACTTAGTTAATGATATTTTAAATTTAACTATTTATTTAATTTAATGATGTTTAAAGCTAACTAATCTTTTGACAATGATGTATTACGATTAACTAATTTATTAATTATCGATGTTTTCAAATTAATTAATCCTTTTAATTAATGATTTTTAATAGTTAATAAATCTGTTTAACCTTAGTTAATCCTTCCTTAGATAAATTTTTAAATTAATTAATCACTTTTAAATAATGATATTTAATTATTAATAATTTTATTAATTTTATTATTAGTTAATAGAACTAATGATGTTTTATAGGTGATTTACCCTTTTTAAATAAGGGTTATTAAAGTTAATTAATCAACTTAGTTAAAAAAGTTTTAAAAGTTAATTAATCAATGTAATAAGGATGTTTTAAGTTGTTAAATCCTTTTTATTGATGTTTCAAAGTTATTAAACTCTTTTAGCAAAGTGTTTTAAAGCTAATACTTGTAATGTGGAGCCAAGTATGGATTCGGGTTTTTAAAAGAAAAAGTTTGATTCGTTTATGGAAATGAATTAGTTTTCGTAAAGAGATTCACTTATATGGAAACGATTTATTTGTATAATTAGCACTAAACATCGAAGAAGTAGAGTTTTTGTTATTTCGAAAGTTAAGAATAATCATGAAACATGAATTTGAGGTAACACTACCTTGACTTGTCCATTATTACTGTTAACCAAGAAATAGTGCGAGTTTGGATTTGATGGACGGTGATAAGTATACAAGACTTAATTTCCACATACAATCATTTTATATCCTAGATAGTCGGTTTCTTAGCTATCGGTTACTTTAGCTTCTTTATTATCATCATTCTAAGACAAGTATTGCTCCGTTGAGCATTGATATCCTTTGTCGAAAATGACTAAATCCAAAGCACCAGAGGAAGCCAAGCTATGTGGGGTTTCTCCCATTAGGGTTTTTTCACATCTCATCTAGATTTGGATTCGATAGCGCTATTAGATGTGAAATATTTGGATACTTGGTAAGGTTTGGCAAGGTCCGGCTTGGTATTCTTCGAGAATTGTCACAGATATATGAGCTTCTCAGAAGCATATTACTATAGGTATACTTCAAGGGTGGTGCAACTTCCTAGTAATTTGTTGGATATTTTCCATTTCTTATTTAATTCGAACCTTCAAATTTATTTTCTTATTTGCGTCCGAAAGAGTCAACCACACTTCATGGCATTTAATTATTTATCTATTCTTTACGTTTGGATGTTGATTTATGTGGTAGTAAACCCGTTCCGTGTTCAGCGGTGTGGTTTCACATGTTTGTATTTAATTACACCCATATTGTTTTAAGTTTTACTCATACTAGACATATCGTCTGACTAGAGTTGTTTGTTTTCCCTAAACTCTCAAGTACTCATTTTATTTGAGTAGTCCGATAGTACAAGGTCTTTATTGGGCTCTTTTGAAGACGGCATGCGAGTAGGAGGCTTTCATCTTCTTAGTTGTCTATTCCTCTATATTATCTGGTTTGTGTAAGTGTATTTTTTTAGCATATGTAAAAGCATGATGTTATAACTATCTAAGCTGATTTGTAGTACTTTTGTGTAAATCAGATAACTCCCTGTCAAGGAGTAACCTGATGTACTATTGACTTTTATGTTTTATTTAACAGTTTCGTTGTGAGGTTTTCTATTCTATTCTTTATTTCACCCTACGATGATTCATCTTTCTAATGCTTGGGAAATGGCACACGAACACTGATGAAATGTTAACTGTCATTCCTAGGGGTCAGAAAGGTAGGTCGATACAGTTGGTATCAGAGCATCGGTTGAGCGAGCACCTTAGCCTGATTGGGGTACAACTCATTAAAGATAGGATGAGTAGAGCCCTAAAATGAGTTAATCTTGAGAGAGCATTTCCTTTTCTCCCCTAAAAAGCTTAGTTTTAGATCCTTTGTTGCAGTTTCCCTTTTTATCATCTTTGACCCTATATTTGTATTCTAATAATACATGTCACTTATCTAGGTTATTGAAAATGAGTACAAGAGGGAGAAGAGGGAGGGATCTAGAGCCAGCACGGCTACAAATGGGAGACCTCCTAGAAATGAGCCAGTTGTAGAACTGATAGATGAAGCAGTAATGCAAGTTCAGCCACCTTAGAACTTTATGACCTTGTGCAAGAATTACACTACTTTAGGTGGTGAACCTTTCTATGGAACTGAAAATATTTTGGGAGTTCAGACATAGCTCCGCTCTTGTGAAAGGATTTTCGAGGATCTTCAGTTGGGAGATGCTAAAAAGAGATTGTTGGCATCGCGTCAACTTCAAAAGGCAGTAATGGATTTGTGGGATTCAGTCACCATGAATACACACCAGAAGAAGATTTCTCTTAGGCGCGGTTTAAGGAAGTCTTTGAAACTCATTTTATCCCAAAGGCGGGGAGGACTCAGTTGTTCAGGAGTTTTATGGATTTTAAAACAAGGTGAGATGACAGTGGCGCAATATGAGCATAGGTTCAATGCATTGTCTCGCTTTGGACAATAATTGATTGATGCACCACTCAAAAAGAATGAAATGTCCATGAAAGGAATGCGACTGGAATTTCATCAGGACTCAGTTGTTCAGGAATTTTATGGATTTTGAAACAAGGTGAGATGACAGTGGCGTAATATGAGCGTAGGTTCAATGCATTGTCTCGCTTTGGACAATAATTGATTGACACACCACTCAAAAAGAATGAAATGTCCGTGAAAGGAATGCGACCGGAATTTCATCAGGAAATGACCAATCATCTCAACGGTACCTTTACCAATCTGATCGGTATAGCTTTGAGGTTGGAAGCTCTTAATATTGAGCAAGGAGTTCAGAAGGGAGTATTGTTAGCAGTCAATGCCTAACCTTTATCAATGGTACCAGTTTCTAGTAAGACATTTTTCAAACACAAAGGGAAGAAGAAGTGGTCGGGAAAGAATCCTAGAAGTAGAGCTCCAGCTCAAAATAAGCAATTAAACTTAACCAAGATCATTTGTTATAAGTGCAACCAAATGGGGCACTTCATGAATCAATGTCTGAACCCGGCTAGTGGAACGCTCTGCTACAATTGCAACAAACATGGACATATGAAGAACCAGTGTCCTTTTCCAAAGAAGGGATCACAAAGACAAGTTTTCACTATTAAATAAATACCATTTACTTCTATGGACCCAAAAGGGAAGCATGTGTTGTAATGTACATTATCTATTTCTGATATTCAAGTTCGAGTGTTATTTGTCATCGGTGCATCCCATAGTTTTATCTCATATGACCTAATGAACCAGCTGAATCTTGAATATGTTATCCTCCATAATTCCCTTTGTGTGTCGAATCTAATTGGGGGTCCGACCAATCTTGATACCATATGTATGAATGTGCCTATTTCTTATCAAGATCGGTCTTTCTTTTTTGACTTGTTTGTTCTCGAGTTTATAGGTTTTGGAGTATTATTGGGAATGGACTGGTTATCTAAGTTTAAAGCTATCTTGAATAGTATTAGAAGGGTGATCATAGTAAAATATGTAATAGGTAGGAGCTTTGATATATGTTATGGAGGGCCTAGGGGGTTGATGAGTAGTTTTTTGTAGTCCCATGAAATACCCAAAGAGGAGATATGGAATATACCAATTGTTTGGGACTTCAAGGATATTTTTGAAGAAGTGCAAGATTTACCTCCTCTTTATGAAGTGTAATTCCATATTGATTTGATTCCAAGAATCAAACCGATTGTACAACCTCCTCGAAGGTTGGATCTAAAGGAAAGAAGAATTGGAGAACCAGACATTTGATTTATTATATAAGGGTTTGATCAGATGCAACACATCGAGTTAGGGATTGCCAGTCATGTTCGTTACCAAGGCGAATGGTTCTCTTAGATTAAGTGTAGATTACTGAGAGTTGAATAAGAGGACTATCAAGAATAAATATCCTTTACCTATGATTGATGGCATGTTTGACCAGCTCCACGGAGCTCAAATATTTTCTCAATTGGATCTTGGCATTGGTTTTCATCAATTAAGGGTGCCAAAGGAGAGTGTATGCTTAACAGGTTTTCATACCCCTGATAGTTTTTACGAATGCTTAGTCATGCCGTTTGGATTGACTAATACATCCGCTTATTTCGTGGATTTGATGAATAGAGTATTTCATGATTTTCTTAATAAATTTATTCTTGTCTTCTTTGATGACGTTCTCATTTATTCTAAAATAAAGGAAGAGCTTAAGTACCATCTTCAAGTTGTTCTAAGTACTTTAAGTTTTAAAGGCAACATTTTCTAGTGCCATTTTTGGAAATCTGAAGTTAGATTTCTAGGGAACATGGTTTCGGGAGAAGGCATATCAGTGGACCCAGCGAAAGTAGTTGTGGTTCAAGATTGGGTGAAACCCAAAAGTGCGACTCAGGTCGGAAGTTTCTTGAGATTGGCTGGTTTCTATAGAAGGTTCATTAAAGATTTCTCGAAGATTACTTCCCAACTTAAAAGATTGATGAAGAAAGATGCTAAGTTTGTGTGGACGCCCAAGTGCGATCAAGCATTCAATGAGTTAAAGGAGAAATTGACAAGTACTTCCATTTTAACTATTCCAAATAGGTGCTAAGGATTAACAGTTTACACGGATGCTTGTAGGACCGGATTGGGAGCATTTTTGATGCAAAATGGAAAAGTAATAGCGTAAGAGAGTCGATGGTTGAAACCTCATGAGAAGAATTACGCTACACACGATTTGGAGATTTTGGTGGTTGTCTTCGCATTGAAGGTATGGAGGCACTATCTTTTGCGTGCCAAGTTTGACTTATATACGGATCAAAAGTCATTAAAGTATCTCTTTACCTAAAAGGATTTGAACTTAAGGCAGCAAATTTGGCTGGAGTTTCTTGCATCTTATGACCCAGTGATTCTTTATACCCCAGGAAAAGCAAAAGCCGCTACAGATGCGTTGAGTAGGAATGTGGTGATGATTGCAAACTTGGAAATTAAGCCGGCACTAATGGAGAGAATTGCATGTTTCTAGGAAGAAGACCCTATTATATCTCGGCTTAAGAAGGATGTTGAAGATGGAACTATCTCTAGCTTTCAAATAGACTCTCGAGGAATCATAAAAATGAATGGATGGATTTATGTGCCAAATGTTAATGGAATTAGACAGGATGTGCTGTGAGAGTGCCATTGGACAAGGTTATCTCTCCACCTAGGAGTAACTAAAATGTTTCAAAATATGTAGAAGACCTTTTGGTGGAAAGGGATGAAGAGAGTCATTCTGATCTTCATGAGCTGGTGTGCAAATTGTCAACGGGTCAAGAGTGACTAGCAGAATACTGTTGGGTTACTTCAACCATTGGAGATACCAAATTGGAAGTGGGTGCAAGTATCCATGGACTTTATCGATGGGTTTCCTAGAATAAGGAAAGGTAATGAAGGCACTTAGGTAATTGTAGATCGATTAATGAAGAGCACTCACTTTATTCTGGTGAAGTCAACAACAACTGCAGCTTCTTTGGTAGGAATTTATTTGAAGGAGATCATCCGACTTCATGGAATCCTAGTAAGTATAGTCAATGATCGAGATCCCATCTTCACTAGTCATATTTGGGGAGCATTGCAAGCTGCTTTTAGGAATAGATTTGAATTTGAGCACAACATATCATTCGCAGACAGACAGACAAACTGAAAGGATGAACCAGATTTTAGAGGATCTCTTGAGAGCATGTATTTTGGATTTTGTAGGTGCTTGGGAAGATCATCTGCATTTGGTGAGTTCTCTTATAACAATGGTTACTAAGCTAGCATTGGCATGGTGCCCTATGAAGCTTTATTTGGACGAACTTGTAAATCACCTTCGTATTGGGTAGAGACTGGAGACTGTTTAGTTCTTGGATCAGAAATAATTCGAGAAGCATCGGAAAAAGTGGCTACGATCAAGGAAAGGATGAAAGAAGTCCAAGATCAAAAAAAAAGTTATGCGATCAAAGGAGAAGGGACTTAGAGTTTGCAATCGGGGATTTGGTATTTGTGAAAGTTTCCTTAATTAAAGGAGTTGTGAGATTCAGAAGAGTAGGAAAGCTAGCATCTAAATTCATTGGACCATTTAGAATCCTTGAGAAAATTGGATCGTTGGCCTATAGAGGAGATTTTCCTGAAAGATTATCTGAAGTTCATATATCTTTCATGTATCTCATCTAAGAAAGCATGTTTATGATCCATCTTTGATTGTTAAGACATTTTCTCAGGAAGACTTATAGATAGAATCAAACTTGACGGTAGTTCGAAACCCAATTCGTATTGTAGATCGAGATGAAAGGAGATTGAGAAACTAGGTGGTGAAGCTTGTGAAGGTTCAGTGGAGTGATGACCCCCGTGATAGTACTTAGGAGACTAAGGATCATATTAGAGAAACTTACCCCGAGGTAATGTAAGGTTAGTTGTTTGAATGCATTATGAATGTTCTATTATGGCACAATTGTTTTGCACTATTATATGAATTTTTTGGTATAATATATAATTTTTGTATTTTCTTTTGTGTATTAAAATCCAAAATAAAAGCCATTCCCACCTCAAAACCCTAAGGCCAAGCCCCATATTGCCCAAGCCAAACCCAAACCCAACCTTTATGGGCCTAAAAGTCCAAGTTAAGGTGTAGTGAAGATAGTTCGTGATTTCGGCAACTTGTTGTGGTGGCTCGGTTAAGTCAGAAGTGTTTGTGTGAGTAAAGCTTCCAATTTTGAAGCATAAAATTTAAATCATATTCATGCTCATATCTGTAGTTATTAAATGC
Organism: Allium cepa; assembly: GCA_030765085.1. Lineage (NCBI taxonomy): Eukaryota > Viridiplantae > Streptophyta > Magnoliopsida > Asparagales > Amaryllidaceae > Allium > Allium cepa. Next base: position 117,241,591 of record CM060932.1, read on the forward strand.
TTATTGTATAGTTATAATAATGGTTTGGTTGTTGGATTGGTTTGTTGCTTTGAAAATTAGCCGCTTTGGAAAGTTAGTAAGCGAATCATAAGTTATATGAAAATCTAGTAGTTAAATTAATTCCTTTGTTAATAAATGCTTATTACATGTTGAATCATTGTAAATAACCATGTATATATGTTCATCCCCTTGCTCTGTGATGGTTGGTTGTATTGAAAATGTCATATACTTTAATTTCGAACTGCCCGTATAGCGATAGTCGCTATATCGCCCCTTTCGAAAAATCACCTTGTATCGAAACCGTTTGGTTTCATTATCGTGCTTGAAAATATTTTACAAATTAAGCAAGTTTTTGATTAATGATGTTCTCAATAATAATTAATTATTTTAGTAATGGTTATTTAATTTAGTTAAATAATTATTTAATTAATAAGGATAAGTTTAACTAATTACTTATTAATGATGTGTTTGAAATTTAACTAATTTCGTAGTTAATGATGATTTAAATTTAATTATTCATTTTATTTAATGATGTTTAAGGCTAATTAATCTTTTGATAACGGCTGATTAAGATTTACTAATTTATTAATTAATGATGTATTTCAAATTAATTAATCCTTTTAATTAATGACTTTTAAAAGTTAATAAATTTGTTTAACATTAATTAATCCTTCCTTAAATAAAGTTTTAAATTAATTAATCATAATATTTAACTATTAATAAATTAATTTTATTAATTTTATTATTGATTAATTGAATTAATGATATTTCAAAAGTGAGTTAACCTTTTTAATCAAAGGTTATTGAAGTTAATTAGTCAACTTAGTTAACAAAGTGTTAAAAGTTAATTAACCAATGCAATAAGGATGTTTTGAGTTGTTAAATCCTTTTTAGTGATGTTTTAAAGTTATTAAACTCTTTTAACAAAGTGTTTTAAAGCTAACAATTATAAGTGAAACCAAGTATGAATTTATGTTTTAAAATAAAAGGTTTGATTCATTTGTGGAAATGAATTAATTTCTGTAAAGCAATTCACTTATATGAAAACAATTATTTATATAATTAGCACTAAACATCGAAGAAGTAGACTTGTTGCTATTTCGAAAGTTAAGAATAATCGTGAGACATGACTTTGAGGTAACACTGCCTTGACTTGTCCAGTATTATTGTTAACCAAGAAATAGTGCAAGTTTGAATTCGATGGGTGATTATGAGTATACGAGACTTAATTTCCATATACAATCATTTTATATCCCAGATAGTTGGTTTCTTAGTTACCGGTTATTTCATCTTCTTTATTATCGTCATTCTAAGACGATGTGTTGCTCCGTTGATCATTGATATCCTTGTCGAAAATGGCTAAATCCAAAACGCGAGAGGAAGCCAAGCTATGTAGGGTTACTCCCATTAGGGCACTTTCACATCTCATCTAGATTTGGATTTGGTAGCGCTATTAGATGTGAAATATTTGGATACACGGTAAGGTTTGGTGGGGTCCGGCTTGGTGTTGTCTGAGAAGTCCAATGGAGTATATAAGCTTCTCAGAAGTATATTACTAGAGGCATACTTCAAGGGTGGTGCACCTTCCTACTCATTTGTTAGTGATTTTCCTTTTCTTATTTGATTCGAACCTTCAAATTTATTTCCTTATTTTCATTGGGAAGAGTCAACCACTCTTTTGGAGTTCAGTTATTTACCCAATCTTTACGTTTGGATGTTGATTTATGTGGAAGTAAACCTGTTCCATGTTCAGCGGTGTGGTCTCACATGTTTGTGTTTAATTACACCCCTATTGTTTAAAGTTTTACTCATACCAGACATATCATCTAACCCGAGTTGTTTGTTATCCCTAAACTCTCGGGTACTCATTTTATTTAAATAGTCTGAGAGTAGCAGGTCTTTATTGATCTCTTTTAAAGATGGTGTCCGAGCAGGAAGCTTTTATCTTCTTAGTTATATATTCTATTGTATTATCTAATTTTGGTAAGTGTATTTTGTCTCAACATATGTAAAGGCAAGATGTTATAACTGTCTAAGCTGGTTTGTAGTACTTTTGTGTAACTCTGATAACTCCCTGTTAAGGAGCAACCTGATGTACTATTAACTGTTATGTTTTATTTTGCGGTTTCATTGTAAGGTTTTCTATTCTGTTATTTATTTCACCCCACGACGATTCATCTTTCCGATACTTAGGCAACGACACACGAACACCAAGGATGTGTTAAGTGTGGTTCCTAGGGGTCAGAAAGGCAGGTTGTTGTAGATTGCTATCTAAAAGGTAAAATGTCACCTCAAGCCTCATCAACTGAAAATGACTGAAACATGAGATATGTCGTAAGGCTACGTAGGTCGCACCCAGTAGTGTATTATCATCGCCCTTCAAGATTATTATTTATGGATTTGGTTGTGCATAAGAGCTCTCGAGATAAAGTTGCATAGCAACCAATGTGACGAAATATTCGGGACTTTCTAGTAAGGGGTAGGCCAATCTTGCCATCCAGGGAGTCCATGTGAGGCGCTCAATATATTTTATCTAGAGATGTATTGTGACATTCAGTACCCCAGTAACATTATCATTGATGGAATCCATTCTCTAACAAGCACCGTACTGACTTAGTTGTGCCCAACTATGCTGGAACATGAGATACAAGCATTCCAGCTATATTCATAATTTACTTTAAACCCTAGACATGATTATAATATCACCGATTTCCTATAAAATGGTTTAATTATCATAAGATAAAAACCTGTCCTTGTTTATGTGCGGCGTGGTCTTATTAGATACCCTTTTATTTTTAAAAGTTTTATAAGATATAAGAATCCATTTGATTGTGTTTTACACGCTAGTTTTACCAGACTGATCTAGGTGTCATTTTTCTTATAATGCTCGGATCAACCCGAGCATATTTTCCAGATTTAGCTAGACACTTCAAAGCTTCAAGAGACAAGCTAGACCCTCTAAGATGTATTCACGTATTTTATCTTTTGTTGTTTTGTTCTTATTGTATTTATCAGAAATTATAAGGATGGATTGTTATAACTATTCAGAATTTGATGGTAGGATAATTATACTCTGATTGATATATGAATGTAAAGGTCTTTCTTTTGTAAAGTTCATTGATATACTATAAATAACTCGTCATGTTGTGAGATTTTGTTTTTTCTTTTCTTTTCTTTTACCACAATGATCTGTCTTTCCAGCACTTGAATGTTTGACACTTTAGTACCGTGAATGTATTAGCATCGACTTCTGAGGATCGAAAAAGCAGGTTGTTAAAATTTCTCTAAAATTTGTTGATACTGAAAAAAAAATTGCAGATATATACCAAGCCTCTTTGTGAATCTGCTTTATAAAATTACATAGAGATCTAGGAATATGTTATATAAATGAACTAAATTCATAATATGACTATACATAAATATGGTTACATATTTCCCGTTCAAAGTATAATTATATTTTAAACCAATCAGTGGCTAGTACAACTTTGAAACTTCTTTGTCAAAACTAAATTAGATATATAAATAAAGAAATAAATAAATATTGATGGATTAAGAACCTTAAAAAACTACAAAATGTTATTAATTTTATAAATGCTTCTTTTAAACTAACCTTTCTATTTTCAGCAAGTTTATCTTATATTGTATAGTGAAACATTCTACCTGACCAAATAAACTTTTCTTAAACTTAGTATATAGCCAATCTATTTAATTCATGTGTTTTCAATGAAATGTACAAATCAAATCTACCTTAAATCTTAAATTCTACTCACCCACACAATGTCAACTTCGGATAACACTTCCTCTTATATCAAGATAACTTCCTCTTAATTCGAGAAAACTGAATATTTTTCAAAGGGCAAGAAAGTTAGGCAATCTCTTAAATTTTAGGCAGAAATAATGACTGCATATAAGGATTGGATCGACGATATTGCACATTATCAAGGAGTTCTATATGGTTACAAAAAGAAATGTATTGGGAACAACGTCGTCAGGGAGAACGTTTGAATGTTAAGTCAGTATACACATAAGCCATATTACATGTGATCCATGCATTTTTACAATTTTTGATTACAAAACAATTTTGAATCATAAATGCACCTGACGGAGCTATAGAACTATTCCATTTATTTTCTTTAGCAATCTTCAAGTACTCCAGACGGTTCCATTTTCAATGACCATTCTTGTGACAATGATGACACTCATTATGTCAGCAGCAGTATTTTTCTTTATTTTTTTGGTAACCCTCTTCTACTTCTTTGAACCTTTTGAAGATAATGCATCCTTTACAATAAGCATAGTCCCTTGATCCAGGATGTAGACTCGGCCAACCTTAAAATATTGAGGAACTCCACGAGATTCACATTCAGTTGATTCATATTATAATTCAGTATGAACGGTTCATACTGAGTGTAAGAGTATAAAGGATCAAATCAACCTGTAACTCATTGCTTATCGCTGCATCCAAGTATGAAAGCCTTCAATATAGTCCTTCATCATCAGTACGTAATCATCCACTTTTTATCCTTTAGTCATTTGGTATTAAACAACTTCTTCGTAAGCTTATACCTTGCAGAACATGACTGTTCACCAAATAGAGCCTTGAGACTATCAAATATCTCATGGACAGACGTGTTTTCATGCTACCTCTACAACGGCTTGTCTAACGTAGACAGCATGAAAACTTAGGCAATTTCTAGGTCTGAAAAAAACCCATTTCTCATAAGCAAGTCTAAGTTCGAGATCCGCATCATCAGTGCGTAATTCTTTAGAATTGCAGGTAATATATGACCAAAGACACCCGTAAGTGAATGCTATCTTAATCGCTCTTAGCCGATCATCAGTGGGTAATTCTTTAGAATTGCAGGTAATATATGACCAAAGACACTTGTAAGTCAATGCTATCTTAATCGCTCTTAGCCGATCGATATAGTTTGGTCAGATAAGCTTGTCACTTTCAGAAAACAGTTTTGGTGTAGACATTTTCTACAATTTTTAAATTGGTATATTAGGATAATTCATAGTAGATGTTCTTATAATATTAGCAATGTTAAACTTTATGTTTCATTTTACTAATAAACTCCAATTATCTTTTATGTTTCTCTAAACTCTAAGATGAAATCAGAAATCTTTCGATTTCACTAGTGGGTTTTAGAACTCGTCTGCCTTGGAAATCTGACTTTGAGTTTGCTCAATAAGTCATGGCCCTATAGGTGATAGATAACTCCTTATCGATTGTATCACGTACAACTCCTAACTCATGGTTCTTTGTCTTAATCTCATTTTCGACCTTGAGTTTGCTCAACAAATCGAAAGAGATTATCCACTCGTACCAATCATTTCGCAATGGCCTAAGTATAATATGTGTACCTTTCTTTTGCTCAACAAATACATACAGCTATCTTACCTCATCTATTCTATATATTAATAATGCTACATAACATCTCTAGCTTGATTTTACTCAACAACTAAAGAGTATGCAAATAATTTATTAGTATATAAATAGTAGAAGACAACTTTGTATTAAAGGTTCATAATCTTTAGTATATTATATTAAGTTATATCGACTTATGGAATAATGTATTTCTTATGAAATATCCTCGTGATTCAAGTGTCAAACACGTCAGAGATCATAGTATACAAACAATACGTATGTATTTACCCCTTAAGCCTATTTAGGGTTTCTTAATGTTCTACCTTTAATTTATACATCCATATCATATAAGTTTTATTACATAACTTTTATAATTTAATTTACTTATATAATAGTCTTATATGTAATATTAAATCAAGTAAATCTTATTTAATTAATTTTATTATTCAATTATGACATTTTATATTAAAATGTATATTATAACACTTATAATTATACGCATATATCTTTATATATATATATGTGTGTGTGTGTGTGTGTGTAAGTATTCTTTTTATCAATTAACTTTTAATTAATTTAATTTAACTATTTTAATTAAATGTTTTTGATTTCAATTTTTTTATATATACATATATACTTATGTTTTCTTATATATATTGCATGTATGTATTTATTTTAATTATTTAACCTTTTAATTAATTTATACATTTTTTAATCTTATTAATATTTACAATTTTTTGAATTTTATCTATTTTTATTTTCAAAATAATTTTGAATAATTATATTATAAAATTTATAATATATTTCTTATTTCAAATTTAAGTTTTAAATTCAAATTTTATTTTAATTTCAAACAATTTTGAAAAAAATTAGCCTAAGGCCCAATTTAAATTTGGCATTTTCTATTAGGAACAACCTTTGGCTCATGTTAGTTTTCAGGCCAAGCGGATAGTTAGGTAGAGCATGATACTTGATTTTCCAAACTCAATCCTTCAACACTACCTTTCTAGACACCCAACTACCTGGATTGTAAGCTTAATCAGTTAACCTTTATATGACTAATTTAGACTGCATAGGCTATTGGGCTCCGATACCATTTTTAGACTAGACCAGCTCGCAATGGAGTAAACGGTATTTAAAAAAAATCTTTTATATGGATCTTATTATGCCTATGAAATCTAATTTTATGTTGATCTTATCTGAATTTATTTCAAGTAAAATCGCTATTTTATTTAATTTTATAAATAAGATATTATTTCTTGCATGATTTTGTATTATTATACCATATACACATATATGCATACATGCACGTGCAGCATATAAAATATACATGGTTTGATATGTCTGCATATAGATGTTGGGGTTTACATCGCAATAGACATATTAGCCCCTCTATATGCATGTGTATTATCATATATATATATATATATATATATACATATAAATAATACACACACACACATATGTGTGTATGTGTGTGTATAATTAGATTACAAAATATTTTGAATATAAATATACAAAGTAGTTCTGAATAAATATACATAATATTATATATAACTTGAAATTTATTTATATACATATATTAAATGATACTTAAAATATTATACATATATATAATGTATATAGTTAAATATATACTTGTAAATATATTATAATGTGAATAATAATAATATATGTATACATACAATTAATGCTTTCGGCGTGAAAATTGTTTTGTTTTGTGGTTTATACTTATTTGACAATTAAAAAATGTTTTTCTAATTAATTATATATGATACAAGTTAATATAATTATTTTTCAATAATTATTTAAAACAAAATGATAATATATTTTGTATTAAAATTAGGTACTTACATTTTGCATTATTTATGAATAAATATATATGTATGTAGTATTTGTATAAATTAATTTTAAAATTAAAAAAATATAGTATATATGCAAATTAAATATGTATAAAAATGTTTTCTTATTTCCTAAATCTTACACGAATAAATAAATTTTTATGAAATAGAGATTATATACTTAATACAATATTATTTCTTATGAATTTGGTTTGTTAAAAAAAACATTTAATAATATATATATATATATTTCATTTTCGAATTTTTTTTAATCAATCCCATGAGCATCTATGCTTAATTATAATTTTTTATATATGGGTATAGTCATCCACTATGTGACAATACAAAGATGCACAGAGTCGTAATAAAGGGTTATATCTAAACTAATACATGATATGGCAAATTTGTTATGCATTAATATAAGTAAAATTACCTTCGCCTTATTCCTAGAATTCACACCTTGAAACAAAGAACAAAGCTCCTTGAATCCAATTCCAAATCCAGAAGTTTATAGCTCCCAAATAAACCTATCACCGACAACCGAATTGTATTTAATTTAATGTGTTTAGGCTTGAAATTTTTGAGTATTTGGAAGGGGTATGGTCAGCCTTAATTGATGAGGAGAAGAGTGCAAAAAGATCGAGTAAAATAATGAGTGTGACGGGGATTAAAAAAAGGAGATACAAGGGAGTAAAATTGATCTAGATCCCTTTATTTCTCTTACCATTTAGCACTTCTTTTAATTCAAAATCCCATTCACCATGTCATACATGGTCGGCCTCACCTAACTCTCGCACAACCAGCTAAACCAAGCCCTACTTTAGCCTTAAAACCAGTCTAGACCTGAATAATATTTGTCACATTTAACTCTTACCAATATCGTATATCGATAAGTATATTTATAACCATTACATACACACTATTTAATATTTTTCAACACGCAACAAATAAAATTTATAATTAATATTTCATAAATATTAATTAATTTACAATAATTTACAATAATTCTAATTTCATTAAATCAGGCGGTAATAGGAGTATTTAACATTTCAGTTATACGACTCTTAAGTGTAAATTTGGTCAATAATTAACATTCACATGTCACTTAGCAGGTGGTGTGACATTATGGCCAAATTTATCATTTACTTGGCATCCGTAAAATCCAATTTTACTTCATTAAGTGTTACTCGATAGTGACAATTATTTACACCAATTCTCTTCGCTAAAACTATATCACATCGGGACTTGTGGAATTTGATAAAGATCAAAATTCCAATATCACCCATATTCAACTTTATAATCCAAACACAAAGCCCTTGGTTCAATAATAATAATTATTAACCAAACTACTCTGATAAGAGATTTTGACTTTGAGTTGACTTCAGTTGACCATGATACTAACCACATATAACTAAGGAGATGAATCCTCTCTTGAATAGGGATTCACTTCTAATTATTTCACTCGACCAACTATAGTCATTCGATAGATGCCATGTTATGATTTGACTGTAATCAATGCGGAGATTAATATTAAAGATCAATAGTATTCTCAAGTTCGGAGAACTGTGTAAATTTATCACACTGATATTTTCCGTTTGACCTTAGTTATATTAACCAACAAAACTGTAACGACCCGTTAAATTCAATGATATTAAATGAATCAATTTGATATGTTTTCTAATCTAATTTAAATTGAAATAGAAGTCTTAGGATTTTTAATGGAGTAAATGTAGGGGTTAGCTAGTAACTGTAATTAAAAGTAAATAATTTAAAATGTTTATATGACATAGATTGAAATAACGAAAATTTGTGTTTGTGGTTATAAGTCATAATTAGTTGATTAAAATAGTATTAGTGAAATAATAACTGAATTTAATTGCAATATATAAACATCAGAAAGATTTAATTGGTGGATTAAATTTGTTAAAGTTCATAAGTTTTGTAATTTAGTTTAGTAGAACTTTAAATTATAAATGAAGATTGAAATAAACGATAAATTTAATTATGTCAATGGTGACTCAAGACCTAGGTTATAGGAATTGGAACATAATCCAATTTGAATTAAGTAGAAGAAGGATTTGGTTAATATGTAAGTTATTGTTCAAGGTATTGAATAAAAACTTGGAATCCAATCATAATTTAATGATAATAACGTTAGTATTAGAGAATAAAAATATTTCAATGCAGTACCCGAATGAACGGAATAAAATGAATATATATTGAATGGAAATGAAATGTAAATTGGCACATTTGGTTGAAAGTTAATTTTAAGAAACATATAAATGTTGAATTTGTGAATATTAATATAAATATTAACTTGAATGGGATTCATTAATACAAAGATGTAATAAGTGTAGATAGTAAAAATTTAATGGCTGTAGTGGATAAAAAAATCTAGTAGTAACATAAAATTTATTTATATGGAAAAAGAGTATAGATTTGAACAAATTTATGAAAATTTGATAAGAACAGTGGTTGTAATCAGTTTGGTTATTTAATATTTGGAAGATAGAGATTTGTAAATCCGTTAATAAATTTATAATGGGAAGGAATGGTAAGAATGTAAAAATTATAAGCATTTGATTCAATTAAGGAAATTAAATTATAATAAATGGCCATTTAATAAATTCAACGTTCTGTGAGAAATCATAATAGTTGTGTAAAATGTGTACAAACTACAACTTGGAAATTTATTGGATTTATAACGGTTTTGGTATTACATTTATGAGTTTAAAAGTTATTCCATTTTGTAAAGTAATAAAAGCTTATTTAGGTGACTAGAATTTAGCGTAACGACTATTGTGTGTTACCTATTCTTGTTGCTTGTTAATTTAAATTTTGGGAATCAAATTCAATTTATCCGCCAATTTACCGCAGTTAAAGTGAAATGAATTGGTGAATGAGTAATGTTAAATGCAAATAAGATGTAACCAAGAAAATCCCATTTATAATAATTTACGTAGAATGAAGTAAAGAAACCAGGAAATGAAAATGTGAAAATGTGGATGCAATGAGATCTTAAGTAATAATAACTTTGTTAGGTAAGTGATAACGGATTTTTTTTTGTATAACCAAATAAAGATCCAAATTTATTTGGAAATTAATTGCAATCATTTATTGCAATTAAATGGATTTATTATTTAATAGTTATGTAATTATTATTTGAAAGAAATTGGAGTTATTTGTAATAAGTATGAACCTAATGTTAATTTTTCTTATAGGATTGACAATTGATATGGAATGAAAAGAAGAAAATTTGGGTCAGTAAAATTTGGAATTTATGCATAATAAAATGGATTCTAACGTTAAATACTACGTTATTGAGATTTAAATTAGACTTAAAGAATAATGATGTGAATCAGGAACTAATGTTTATGGCATCTTTATTTTAGGTGAAAGTTGAGAATATAAAGATTTAAAAATCTAAAGTATGGGTTTTGAGAATATAATTTATAAAATTCTTAAATATAAGAAAGTGTAGAAATTAACATTGCAATTAATATACTGTCAACTTTTAATTCACAGCTAAGCCTGTTAAATCTTTTCAATTGATTACGAATCATATAAGAAATAAAATTTGGCCAATTTTAGAATTTAATATAAAATTTGGATTTTTATAATTTATTTAATTTATTTAATGAATATTAAAAATAGCCATTTTGGCCACGGACTCGGATTTCGACGAAACCAGTTTCATCGGATCCGTATCGGTGAATTATTATAGGGTTTCAAGTTTCGTATCGATCGGACTTGTCGTTTGATCGTACGAGCGTGAAACGCCTTGAAATCAATTTTAATAAAATCAATTTGAAATCAATTTGGAAATTTTGTTTTCAGCATAACTTCTTCATACGATCAAATTTGGACGTGAAACTTTTTCCATCGCGTTCAGAATATTTTAAATTACCTATTTGGATATATAGATTTACGAAATTTCGTTCCGGAGACATAGCGGGCTTTTTGGGCCATAGTTTGTTCCGCACGTTCATTCTACGGTCTATCTACGCTACCTCTAACCCTCTATATAAACCCAGCTATTCAAGCCCTAGCCTCTGCCTAATTTCATTCCATCTGCGCGTATACTTTCTTCAAGCTCCTCTTCTTCTTCAATGGGTGCAAACCCTAGATCCAATCAATTCAAAATTTCAATGAAAATTCAAACTCTTCAGAAAAATTCCACAAAAATATATGTCGATCTTCTCGAAACACGTAATCCCATGGTGAAATTCGTTTTTCAGTTGGAGTTACCGTTTACCCAGAATAAATTCAAACAGTTCATGGCCATTCATCAGCGTCGCATCAAAGTTCGCCTGATCGAAATTCTGTTTCTGGGTATTGGAGAGGGAACCGAGGGGATCGCATCTATGTGGTTAGTTTGGCGTTTCGACGGTCAGATTTGCGGAAAAAATTCAATAGGGTTTCATGTTTTAGGCTTGCGCTGGAACTTGTGTGCGTTTGCTTCTGGAAAGAAGATGGTAGCCGCGTGCGTGATAGTGGAGGATGACGTGGCAAGAGTATGAAATGTGTCCTCCTTTTGTTGTTTTTAATTTTGAAATTCAAGTGCAATAATCGCTATAACTTTTACATACGACCTCGGATTCACGCGAATTTTTTTTTGTTAGGATCGTAATTTAATTCCGGACTTGATGACGCTGGTTTGGACGAATTCCGAGACGGGCGAATTTTTGGGTTTAAATCGAATTTAAATTCGATTTAAATTCAAAAGGTGAGTGTTTTAACCCACTCACAACTTCTAAAAGTTTTTATGTTTGTTAAATTTATCTTAGAAATGAATAGAAATTTATTTATGACTAATTGGCATGTTTATTTCATCATATCTGTTAAATTGCATTTTATTTAATTTAACTGTTATTTTAATTTATTTATTGCATATTAATTGACAGTTAGAATTTATTTGTTTGCATATAAACTGCTAGTTAACAGTTATAAAATTTATCACTGAATATAAACTGTAGATTAATAGTTGTTAAATTTAATTTGAATATAATTGCCAGTTATTACCTGCTATATATTTTCAAATATATATTGATATTGATTGATATTGATTGATGATTGTGATTTGGATAATGGATGATGTTGATGAATGGATGTTTATTTAATATCATTAAATTGCAAGTTATCATGCATTTTTCATTTCATTCGGTATTGTGGTTTGAAATGATATACAACCGCAAATTTTATTTTTAAATTGCGGATTGAAATGATAAATATCCGTATCACTTGACCATATGATAGAAAATTTTATACAGGCACCGTGGTCTATATATAACTATTTTAATGTGATTTCTATGGTTTGGATGGAATACGGTTTATAATAATCTTAAATTTTATATTGTATAAAGATTTTTCTTCCATATATATATATACATATGAAGTTGAAAATTTTGAAATTAAAAGGTGTATAAAAATCTTTATTAAAAATGGAAGAAAATTAAGAAAACGGAGTTTAATAATTTATATCATATGTTTAAATGTTAAGTTTGGAAATTTTAAGATATGATATTTATAATTGGATTTTTCCCAAAATAAATTGAAATGAATATTCTAGTATAATTTGAATGGGAAAAATATATATATTTTATTACTAGAAATTGAAGTCTTATATTTTTATGGATTTTATATGAATATTCAAGACAAATTAATAGAACAATTGATTTGTTGAAAGAATAAAATCCAACTTTAGTTTGAAATATTGATACTCAAAATGGATATACGTATATATAAATAAATTGAAGTGGTTTTGGAACTTGAGAGAGATAGTATAAATTTTGGCTTAGACTTAAATAAAGAAATGTATTTGTAAAGCCATGAGAACTATTTTCTTTACAAAGTAACTTTAAAGTTAAACCATTTATTCTATATACCGTGGAATATCCAAACCATTAGAGTTTTAAAAGTTATGGTTTTAAACTATAAATTTCAAAATATTATGCTTTGAAAAATATTTGATTTTCAGACGTTATGAAGTTTAAAGCATTATGATTTTGGGAAAAGAATTTTATTTGGGATAAATGATATAATATGGTTTTGGGTTTTAAAATGCTATCGTATTCATAATTTTAAAATGGAAATGTTTATTCTGGTTTTAAAGTATAAACTATTTTTAAATGACCGCGGTGTTATAATAACGATGGGTTGGCAAAGAGACCGGGATCGGATATGGACATACTCTCTGTCGATACCGAAAACCACTTTGACTAACCGTGTACGCGGTGGAGATTCCAGAATGAAGTAGGTGGTGGCGACGTTTCCTGTAAGGTAAATACGTGGACCCGACTCCCGTGAGTTGGCATAAGGTGGCTAAAACAGGAGCGATTCTCAGGCCAATGAGGTCATTCCTCTGATCGGACCCTCCTCTTCGATATTATACTTTGATTTTGGATTGATTCAGTGGCCACTTCTATATTTTGATTTTGGGGAGTTAGTCCGAGGTGGGCGGTAACTGCGGCTACGCGTTTCCACCAGCCTGGATAGCAATTGGTATATCTACCCTGGCATTGCCTAGTTGTGCCGTGTCACCTACCATACCGAGCCTTTACTACGAGTATCTATTTGTGTCGTACCTATGGAGTATCCTCTGGTAGCCTCCCGATCAGGAGGTATTACGGTACTGTATAGACTATTGGCATTATTTGTGTTAAGGGCTATATGGGCAACCCCTTAACGCTATTAAAAAGTAAGTTTATTTTATAAATAGACACTATTATAATAGCGCAATATACTACATAGTAAATAGTTTAACGGATCCTTAGGAGATGTAAATCCCGAACATCTCTTGAGTTACTGTACTCATATTTATTTCTGTTAATTTAACTCGCATAAGATCTTTTAGTCTGACTCGAGTGTTTTTGTCTTTTCAAATTCGCTCAGGTCAGTCCGAGCGTTTCAGGATAGAAGACTTTAGCTTTGAAGGACGAAGACGAAGGAGTCGTATTATTATTATCTATAGTATTGCACCACACTCATACTGTTCCGCTGCATTGATTGTATTGGTATGTGTAACTCTGATATTTATTGTATAAAGCAAATCAAGTATTTGTAAACTGTTTTGAACTGTATATTTATTATTATATTTTATCCTTCCGCTGTGAGATTCTGTGTTGTTTCTATTTCTTCTTTTTTTTTTCTTATTTACCCCATAACAATCCGCCCTTCCGTATGGTTTGAACTGGCACGTGTGTCAGTTTAAAGTGTGCGAAAAGTCGGGATGTTACAGTTGGTATCAGAGCTTTGGTTTAGCGAAAAACCTTGGCTTTGTGGGGTTTGACTCTTTGTTAATAGGGTAGTAATACCCTATGGGAGTCACTGAGCGTATATATATGAGAGAGCATACTTGTTAGTGTTATAAAAAGATTTTGATATTGTGTTAATCTGTTCCGCTTTGTATTTATAAATTCTGGTTGATGCATGGGACGCTATGACATCAATAGGAATTTCTAAACACTTAATAGGACAGATCGACATAATATTTGTTTTTAATATAGGTGAATGAAATAATTTTGCCTGTTATATTTTCTATATATAAAAATATTTTATAAAGATATATATATATATATATATATATATATATATATTTGGTTGCTATAGATTGGGTGTTAGGAAATAAAAATATTTATAACAATTGAAGCTAAGTTGAAATTATAATAAATCAAATTGGAGATTTTAGAACTTAAGTCCGAGATTTTGAAAATCTGCTTTCAAAGGATTTATGAAATATAATGATTTGGTTTATAAATATTTTCTTATATAAATATTTAGTATAATTCGAAAGAATTGGTTTAAGAGGATTTTGAAGAAAATAAGTTTGTACTTTCCTCTCTGTCGCTGGAAAATAATTTCGGTGATGGCGGCCGCATCATCGACTTTCATTTTCGAGTTTCGAAGGGGAAAGGCCACTGTAGTAAATTCTACTGCAGATTTGTTTTGAAATTATTTAAAATTTTAATTGTTTTAAAGGATAATTAGAGATATAAAAGTTGTAAGAAATTAATTATCTATTATTTTTAAAGTAATTTTGAGGTTTGACCCGGTATTTAATTCTTAAATTTCCATTAATTAATTGTTTTAAATTATTTTAGTGAAATAAAAGGTAAGTAATTAATTGAAACCTCTAATGTGGGTAAGAGAATTAATGACAAGTTATAAAGAGAAATTTGAAATTTGTTACAAAGAGTAATATTGATTAACATTAAATTTAATTAAAAGATGAGATAAAGCTTGTATAAGTTTAATTGCATTTTTCTTTGACATAAATAACTTACCAAATATAAAAGTTGAAATGTTAATTAAGAAATTGGATTAGAATATTTTACAAGTAGAAATTTTGGAAATAGTGAAGTATTCAATAAATCGTTGTTATAAATGAGAAATTATTGGTATAAACTTAAGTTATAATTGAAATCTCAAGTTAAAGATAAGTAATATAAATAGGTGATATGAACTTAAGTAGGTAAAATGAAATTCTTTATTAAATAAGGATTGATGTGGAGGGTTATAAACTTCAGTACGGTATGAAAGCTACTAGTTTAAAATTAATAAAATGGAATCGAGAAGAAACTTGTAAATTTTCACTTACATTCTTAAAACATACATAACTTACCATATAATAAAAGTTGCAATGTTATTAAGAAAATGAAAGGAGAAATCTTACAAGTGAAGCTTGAGGTAAAAGGTATTCTATTAATTTGCTATTGTTAATGAGAATTAATTGTATAAGCTTAAGATAAATTGGAAATTTTACTATATAAGTAAAGGTAAGTAGTATAAATAGATGATATATACTTTAGTCAATAAATTGGAATACAAATATAATGAATTTTGTAATAAATGGAAACTAAAATTGTAAGAAACAAAGAAATCCCTCCATGAATGAAAGAAAGAAAATCAACCCACTGAAGCATGAAATAAATATATAATAAGTTAATTTGGTTGTTGGTTTGAATTGTTATTGTTGATTTATGTTTGTTGGGTAAGGAATTTGAAGTTGTTGGATGAATAAATAATCTATCCTTGTTCCATCTAAGACTGTTGAGTAAAGGATGCACTTGATAGTTAATTTCATTTCATACAAATTTCAAGTTTGAACCCAAACAACAAATTGGTTGATGGATTAATGGTTGCTTGTTTGTGGTGTGTGCTGTTTGTTAAAAATCTATGGTTGTTGCATTTGATTGGTTGATTAATGGTCGAAACCACCTAAACATTTCACTTTCATATAAATATTTAACCTTTTAGATTATATGAGTGAATACAGGTGATGGAAGCAACTGCTACTGCTTTTGGTTCCATAATAATAAGCGTATATTGCCCGACAAATAGGTACGTTTTCGGATTACGTTTAAAGCGCTATTTTCCCGTGTTGGGATATAATATTTTGATAATATGTAATATATTTGTATATTTTGATATTATATTTTCTCCCGAGCCTCACCGTACAAAGGAGACTCTGCCAAAATTTTCCGTAAATTTTGGACTTAGAATTTTGTGAAAATGTTTTCCAGCTTTAATAAACTAAGTATAAAAGAATATAATGATTATAAACAGGTATATTTTATTTAAGAAAATAAATTTAGTGAATTATTGTTTATAAATAATATTTGAAATAAGATGTACTGTTTATTCTTCCTTCTCCCTTCTTTTTCCTTTTTGGGGACGAAAAGTTTTGAGTGGGGGAGAGTGTAACGACCCGTTAAATTCAATGATATTAAATGAATCAATTTGATATGTTTTCTAATCTAATTTAAATTGAAATAGAAGTCTTAGGATTTTTAATGGAGTAAATGTAGGGGTTAGCTAGTAACTGTAATTAAAAGTAAATAATTTAAAATGTTTATATGACATAGATTGAAATAACGAAAATTTGTGTTTGTGGTTATAAGTCATAATTAGTTGATTAAAATAGTATTAATGAAATAATAACTGAATTTAATTGCAATATATAAACATCAGAAAGATTTAATTGGTGGATTAAATTTGTTAAAGTTCATAAGTTTTGTAATTTAGTTTAGTAGAACTTTAAATTATAAATGAAGATTGAAATAAACGATAAATTTAATTATGTCAATGGTGACTCAAGACCTAGGTTATAGGAATTGGAACATAATCCAATTTGAATTAAGTAGAAGAAGGATTTGGTTAATATGTAAGTTATTGTTCAAGGTATTGAATAAAAACTTGGAATCCAATCATAATTTAATGATAATAACGTTAGTATTAGAGAATAAAAATATTTCAATGCAGTACCCGAATGAACGGAATAAAATGAATATATATTGAATGGAAATGAAATGTAAATTGGCACATTTGGTTGAAAGTTAATTTTAAGAAACATATAAATGTTGAATTTGTGAATATTAATATAAATATTAACTTGAATGAGATTCATTAATACAAAGATGTAATAAGTGTAGATAGTAAAAATTTAATGGCTGTAGTGGATAAAAAAATCTAGTAGTAACATAAAATTTATTTATATGGAAAAAGAGTATAGATTTGAACAAATTTATGAAAATTTGATAAGAACAGTGGTTGTAATCAGTTTGGTTATTTAATATTTGGAAGATAGAGATTTGTAAATCCGTTAATAAATTTATAATGGGAAGGAATGGTAAGAATGTAAAAATTATAAGCATTTGATTCAATTAAGGGAATTAAATTATAATAAATGGCCATTTAATAAATTCAACGTTCTGTGAGAAATCATAATAGTTGTGTAAAATGTGTACAAACTACAACTTGGAAATTTATTGGATTTATAACGGTTTTGGTATTACATTTATGAGTTTAAAAGTTATTCCATTTTGTAAAGTAATAAAAGCTTATTTAGGTGACTAGAATTTAGCGTAACGACTATTGTGTGTTACCTATTCTTGTTGCTTGTTAATTTAAATTTTGGGAATCAAATTCAATTTATCCGCCAATTTACCGCAGTTAAAGTGAAATGAATTGGTGAATGAGTAATGTTAAATGCAAATAAGATGTAACCAAGAAAATCCCATTTATAATAATTTACGTAGAATGAAGTAAAGAAACCAGGAAATGAAAATGTGAAAATGTGGATGCAATGAGATCTTAAGTAATAATAACTTTGTTAGGTAAGTGATAACGGATTTTTTTTTGTATAACCAAATAAAGATCCAAATTTATTTGGAAATTAATTGCAATCATTTATTGCAATTAAATGGATTTATTATTTAATAGTTATGTAATTATTATTTGGAAGAAATTGGAGTTATTTGTAATAAGTATGAACCTAATGTTAATTTTTCTTATAGGATTGACAATTGATATGGAATGAAAAGAAGAAAATTTGGGTCAGTAAAATTTGGAATTTATGCATAATAAAATGGATTCTAACGTTAAATACTACGTTATTGAGATTTAAATTAGACTTAAAGAATAATGATGTGAATCAGGAACTAATGTTTATGGCATCTTTATTTTAGGTGAAAGTTGAGAATATAAAGATTTAAAAATCTAAAGTATGGGTTTTGAGAATATAATTTATAAAATTCTTAAATATAAGAAAGTGTAGAAATTAACATTGCAATTAATATACTGTCAACTTTTAATTCACAGCTAAGCCTGTTAAATCTTTTCAATTGATTACGAATCATATAAGAAATAAAATTTGGCCAATTTTAGAATTTAATATAAAATTTGGATTTTTATAATTTATTTAATTTATTTAATGAATATTAAAAATAGCCATTTTGGCCACGGACTCGGATTTCGACGAAACCAGTTTCATCGGATCCGTATCGGTGAATTATTATAGGGTTTCAAGTTTCGTATCGATCGGACTTGTCGTTTGATCGTACGGGCGTGAAACGCCTTGAAATCAATTTTAATAAAATCAATTTGAAATCAATTTGGAAATTTTGTTTTCAGCATAACTTCTTCATACGATCAAATTTGGACGTGAAACTTTTCCATCGCGTTCAGAATATTTTAAATTACCTATTTGGATATATAGATTTACGAAATTTCGTTCCGGAGACATAGCGGGCTTTTTGGGCCATAGTTTGTTCCGCACGTTCATTCTACGGTCTATCTACGCTACCTCTAACCCTCTATATAAACCCAGCTATTCAAGCCCTAGCCTCTGCCTAATTTCATTCCATCTGCACGTATACTTTCTTCAAGCTCCTCTTCTTCTTCAATGGGTGCAAACCCTAGATCCAATCAATTCAAAATTTCAATGAAAATTCAAACTCTTCAGAAAAATTCCACAAAAATATATGTCGATCTTCTCGAAACACGTAATCCCATGGTGAAATTCGTTTTTCAGTTGGAGTTACCGTTTACCCAGAATAAATTCAAACAGTTCGTGGCCATTCATCAGCGTCGCATCAAAGTTCGCCTGATCGAAATTCTGTTTCTGGGTTTTGGAGAGGGAACCGAGGGGATCGCATCTATGTGGTTAGTTTGGCGTTTCGACGGTCAGATTTGCAGCAAAAATTCAATAGGGTTTCATGTTTTAGGCTTGCACTGGAACTTGTGTGCGTTTGCTTCTGGAAAGAAGATGGTAGCCGCGTGCGTGATAGTGGAGGATGACGTGGCAAGAGTATGAAATGTATCCTCCTTTTGTTGTTTTTAATTTTGAAATTCAAGTGCAATAATCGCTATAACTTTTACATACGACCTCGGATTCACGCGAATTTTTTTTTGTTAGGATCGTAATTTAATTCCGGACTTGATGACGCTGGTTTGGACGAATTCCGAGACGGGCGAATTTTTGGGTTTAAATCGAATTTAAATTCGATTTAAATTCAAAAGGTGAGTGTTTTAACCCACTCACAACTTCTAAAAGTTTTTATGTTTGTTAAATTTATCTTAGAAATGAATAGAAATTTATTTATGACTAATTGGCATGTTTATTTCATCATATCTGTTAAATTGCATTTTATTTAATTTAACTGTTATTTTAATTTATTTATTGCATATTAATTGACAGTTAGAATTTATTTGTTTGCATATGAACTGCTAGTTAACAGTTATAAAATTTATCACTGAATATAAACTGTAGATTAATAGTTGTTAAATTTAATTTGAATATAATTGCCAGTTATTACCTGCTATATATTTTCAAATATATATTGATATTGATTGATGATTGTGATTTGGATAATGGATGATGTTGATGAATGGATGTTTATTTAATATCATTAAATTGCAAGTTATCATGCATTTTTCATTTCATTCGGTATTGTGGTTTGAAATGATATACAACCGCAAATTTTATTTTTAAATTGCGGATTGAAATGATAAATATCCGTATCACTTGACCATAGGATAGAAAATTTTATACAGGCACCGTGGTCTATATATAACTATTTTAATGTGATTTCTATGGTTTGGATGGAATACGGTTTATAATAATCTTAAATTTTATATTGTATAAAGATTTTTCTTCCATATATATATATATATACATATGAAGTTGAAAATTTTGAAATTAAAAGGTGTATAAAAATCTTTATTAAAAATGGAAGAAAATTAAGAAAACGGAGTTTAATAATTTATATCATATGTTTAAATGTTAAGTTTGGAAATTTTAAGATATGATATTTATAATTGGATTTTTCCCAAAATAAATTGAAATGAATATTCTAGTATAATTTGAATGGGAAAAATATATATATTTTATTACTAGAAATTGAAGTCTTATATTTTTATGGATTTTATATGAATATTCAAGACAAATTAATAGAACAATTGATTTGTTGAAAGAATAAAATCCAACTTTAGTTTGAAATATTGATACTCAAAATGGATATACGTATATATAAATAAATTGAAGTGGTTTTGGAACTTGAGAGAGATAATATAAATTTTGGCTTAGACTTAAATAAAGAAATGTATTTGTAAAGCCATGAGAACTATTTTCTTTACAAAGTAACTTTAAAGTTAAACCATTTATTCTATATACCGTGGAATATCCAAACCATTAGAGTTTTAAAAGTTATGGTTTTAAACTATAAATTTCAAAATATTATGCTTTGAAAAATATTTGATTTTCAGACGTTATGAAGTTTAAAGCATTATGATTTTGGGAAAAGAATTTTATTTGGGATAAATGATATAATATGGTTTTGGGTTTTAAAATGATATCGTATTCATAATTTTAAAATGGAAATGTTTATTCTGGTTTTAAAGTATAAACTATTTTTAAATGACCGCGGTGTTATAATAACGATGGGTTGGCAAAGAGACCGGGATCGGATATGGACATACTCTCTGTCGATACCGAAAACCACTTTGACTAACCGTGTACGCGGTGGAGATTCCAGAATGAAGTAGGTGGTGGCGACGTTTCCTGTAAGGTAAATACGTGGACCCGACTCCCGTGAGTTGGCATAAGGTGGCTAAAACAGGAGCGATTCTCAGGCCAATGAGGTCATTCCCTTGATCGGACCCTCCTCTTCGATATTATACTTTGATTTTGGATTGATTCAGTGGCCACTTCTATATTTTGATTTTGTGGAGTTAGTCCGAGGTGGGCGGTAACTGCGGCTACGCGTTTCCACCAGCCTGGATAGCAATTGGTATATCTACCCTGGCATTGCCTAGTTGTGCCGTGTCACCTACCATACCGAGCCTTTACTACGAGTTTCTATTTGTGTCGTACCTATGGAGTATCCTCTGGTAGCCTCCCGATCAGGAGGTATTACGGTACTGTATAGACTATTGGCATTATTTGTGTTAAGGGCTATATGGGTAACCCCTTAACGCTATTAAAAAGTAAGTTTATTTTATAAATAGACACTATTATAATAGCGCAATATACTACATAGTAAATAGTTTAACGGATCCTTAGGAGATGTAAATCCCGAACATCTCTTGAGTTACTGTACTCATATTTATTTCTGTTAATTTAACTCACATAAGTTTTAGTCTGACTCGAGTGTTTTTGTCTTTTCAAATTCGCTCGGGTCAGTCCGAGCGTTTCAGGATAGAAGACTTTAGCTTTGAAGGACGAAGACGAAGGAGTCGTATTATTATTATCTATAGTATTGCACCACACTCATACTGTTCCGCTGCATTGATTGTATTGGTATGTGTAACTCTGATATTTATTGTATAAAGCAAATCAAGTATTTGTAAACTGTTTTGAACTGTATATTTATTATTATATTTTATCCTTCCGCTGTGAGATTCTGTGTTGTTTCTATTTCTTCTCTTTTTTTTCTTATTTACCCCATAACAATCCGTCCTTCCGTATGGTTTGAACTGGCACGTGTGTCGGTTTAAAGTGTGCGAAAAGGCGGGATGTTACAAAAACACTATCTAATAAATATCAATACATAACCCCTTGGTTCCCCTAATAGTCGTAAGTAATTAATATGTTGCCTAATGTTTGAAGAGCCTTAAGTACTCTAGTCTCAATGGATGTATCGATATCTAGTCTCGATACATCTTGATTAGGAATATTTAAAATGAATTGTTTATTATATTGTGATAAAATACTCATGATTACAACTATTTGTAATTACTATCACAAATGCACCATTTATAAATTTTCTGTTAAACATATTTCAATTAAATAATTAATTATAACATATCATAACAAATATATATAGTAGTAAGAAAGCACCTTGTATTACGAATGAGAATTAGTTACAGAGTTAATAATTTATAATAAATTACAAATTCCCCTAGGCATTCCTAACTCTATCAGCTTTGTTGAGCAAACTCAAGGGTTGCATAACTCGCCTTAGGAAATCGCAAAATGATTGGGTCT
Organism: Allium cepa; assembly: GCA_030765085.1. Lineage (NCBI taxonomy): Eukaryota > Viridiplantae > Streptophyta > Magnoliopsida > Asparagales > Amaryllidaceae > Allium > Allium cepa. The sequence continues at coordinate 117,264,566 of CM060932.1, forward strand.
AGAGTGTCTGATGTACTTCGTGATTTATTAATCAAACTAAAGGTCATAAAGATGATTAGGAGCATAGTTAAATAGTAAGTTATGAATTATATAAGAAATAAGTAGTCAAAGGGTTACTTATCATTTATGGAGACTATGATTTGTTGAGCAAACTTAGGATCATAGTAACAAGATAAATGTATCCTAACACCCATTGAAGAAAATTATGAAATTCTCGTATTTTTTTTAGGGTTTTGAGAGATGAAAATTTAATGGGAGCCTTATTAGATAAATATAATATACTAATCTAATAAGTATAAGAACATATATTATAAAATCTACTTAAAATAAATTTATATAGTTAAAGAAATTGATAAAATTATTTATCGATTAAATATAATAAATGAATTAAAGATTAACGATGAAATGTAAAATATACTAACCAGTAGATCTTTCTACATGTTGTCATTTCAAGATCCATGCAAGAGTCAAATTTTATAACCATTAAAAATATACTTACCAGATGATCCGTTGGCAAGGTCAACTTGTACAAACTGTTGTTACTAGGTAAACTTATACCAGATCAGAAATATGATTTTTCCTAAACGATTTGTAAGTGTTGAATTTAACCCTATACCATGCTTTAACAAAGTCCTGTAGGTTTCAATATCCAAATTATTTAAGTATTGATTATGGATCGTGTTTATGCCATAGAGTCAATACAGCAGCATTATCGGTTATCAATGAATTCAACCAACGGTAAAATTGATTATAATGTTAAAATTAATAATAATTAATACAAATGTTGTATTAATATTTATGTTTGATTTTAATTATTATTTCAAGCTTAAAATTTGATAGAATGATGAATAAAGTTATACGATAGTTCAGTCCATTTTGGATCTAAAAATTAATTAAAATTAATAGTGATTCAAATGGGAGTTAAGGGGTCTTATGACCTTGCTATGTCAATCAATATAAAGAGGCAAGGAAAGACTTTACCAAGTCTTCATCGGTTAGAGAGAAGAGTGGGGAAAATGATGCAAAACCTGGCTATAAATAGGATAGACTTCACTATACTTCAAGGTGATTTTTCTAAGCTTCCACTATGTCCTTGCCATCCCTAACCCCATGCCTTAGTGTTGCCATCCTTTCATCTTTGCAACGTGAAAAGGAGGAGACAGTAATGCTATAAGAGAGGATTCTGAACAAACAACGCCTCGGCTCTCGACAAGATCATTCTAGCGAAAGGTAGAACTTTTGATTATTTTATTCACATGTATATATTATCCTATTTATTGTTATATTATTACATTTGGTCATTTAATGAAGAAGACTAAATTTTTAAAAATTATTTACTATTTTAAAATCCTTATTAAATATAATTATTATATTTATATAATATTGTATATAAATGTGTTATTTCGGGTAAACTTTATTTAAAAGAAAGTGTTTTAATACCATATATATAATTGAATATTCTAAAACAAAATATTTAAATATTAATTTTGGTTTTAAATTAAATTAGAAGAAATTATTTTTAATATTTATTTTTGATCATATCAAAAATAATATATATTTTTTATATTAATATAAGTATATCTCGATGAGTCAACATATTTAAAAATTGAATTTTAAATGTCAAAATTATATATATCTGTGTGTGTGAATATATATATGCAGCCTAACTTAAATTAATAAAACTTTTAATATTTATCGTCGGATCAGATCAGAAAATTATATATATATATATATATATATTACCGATGTTTAAATATATATTTTACTAAGTTAATATATTTAAAAATTGAATTTTGAATTTTAAAATAAAGTATATATGTACAACCTAATTTAAACTAGTAAAAGAAAAATTAAACTTAGCAGCTACATTAATAAGAAAAAATTATTTTTAATATGTATACATGTATATTGTAACAACCCAAGATTTTTGAAAATATTTTTAAATTAGATTTTATTTCATTATGAAATAATTTTTAAAATTCAATTTATTTCAAGATTTTATTTTTAAAACATTTTAAAAGTGTATTAGTAATTTTCAAATGTTAATGGTCTTTTGTTTACAATTTTAAATTCTAGTTTCAATTTAACAAACTATTTTCTTATTTATTTTCTATTTTTCCTAAAAATATTTATTTATTTTCATTTCTACTTTATTTTGTTTTCATTTTCTATTTTATTTACTTGATTTTTATTTGTTTATTTTGAATAAAAGAATTAGAAATTCAAGGAGACAAAGACATTTCATTTCTTATGACATTTCATTAGCCTTGTCTTTTCATTTTCTTTTGACTCTTCATTTTTCTTGTTTTGGCCGTACACTTCTTATCCAATAGCCGTGTATTCTCTTCATCATTCACGTGAGAAACTTCTCACCACTTCAAAAATTCATGGAAATTCATTTCTGAAATTATTTTGGTAAGTTTTTAGTGGCTTCATTTTTCTCACTTTTTCTCTTCTTTTCTGTTGATTTTGCCTTGATATCTCTTGTGCTTTTCTCAGCCACTACCACCCTCTTCACCACCTTCACCGACCACCACATCACTTCCTCCTCATCACCGTCCAAGGCCTGACCTCCTCCTCCTCTGACCAATACTAGGCATGACCATCCTATGATGCAAACTTCAAAAAAGTTGCAAAGCTCCACCAAAAAAATGCCTAACCGACCACATAACTTCTCCATACCTTCATATATTGCTTCGGCCACCACCCTAGAACCACCACCACCTGATGACATCACCTCTGGCCATCACTTCACCACTGGCCTGACCTGTATCTTGCATGGCCGAGCCCAAATAATGACATGGCCAAGCCTAATGGTGCACAAAACCACTCTCTTTTGCCTTGTCCTTTGACCATCCCTATGTTGTAACTCCAACCTCTTCACTTACCCATGTGGCTGAGTGGTTAAGGCAAGGTCAAGTCATTTTGTTCTTTGTTGCTTTTTATTTCAAAATTGTTTCAATGATGTTTGTGTTGAATATATATGTTTATATGGTCTTGTTTTGTTTGTTGTTTACAAGATCAACATCTTGGCTCTCCACTCACTTGAATTAAAAGTCGTGCTGTATCGTGCTTTCTGGAATTTATTCGTGTAGTGTGAATTGCTTACTCCAGCTTGAAAAGGTGAGTATTCACTCATGACATTTATACTTATATAATTTGTGAAGTGATAATAAGTGAATGTGTAGAATTGTTATATCATGTTATACCTGCCTGTGGTGTGAATTATATGATGTTAAACCCTATTATAAGCTTGTCACATTATCTGCTATGTTATATTCTGTCATACTGTTTATTTATTTCTATTTCTCACACTGCAAGTTCCCTGTAGAATAGAATCACTATGGGTTGAAATGATACATACCCGAACGGGCTTTAGAATAAGGAAAAATCATTACGGGCTTAAATGATAGGCCTGGGTGATTTTTATTTATTTTACTTGACTTGGGATTGCGGGTTTGAAATGATAGAACCCAGATTTTCTTTGAAAATTACGAATTGAAATGATATATTATCCGTATCGCTTGACTTAGGTTAGAAAATTTTATACAGACCCGTGGTTATTATATATATTTTTCTAGAATTTTTAAAGTATTTAAAAATGTAAAAATATGATAATTTGATTTAAATTTGAATTTAAAATGATTTAATAGAGTGTTATTGATTTTTCTATGAATTAAAATGGTTAAATAAATGAATGCTTAAAAGTGTAATTTGAAATATAACTTGACTTGAAAATGTGAAATTTGGTTTAAAAATAAAAGTTAAGTTAAGAAAATAAAATGGAAATTAAGTTTAATTTATGAAATGGTAAATTAAATTAAAGTGAAAGTGAAAAAAATAGGGAAAATTGTACATTGACTTTAATAAGTGAAGCATTGAGAAATTTGATATTTATTTGTGAAATTTACTTATAAAAATCATAAGTTAAAGAGTATTTAAATGACCATTTTAAAGTGAAAAATATGAAATTTTATAAGTTAAAATGGTTTAAGCTGAAGTTTAATTGTTGTTGAAATTCTATTGTAAATCTGGAAATTCTTTTAATAGCACTTCAGAAATGTTATCGTTTCTGAAAATGAACTAAAATCTGGAATAAATGAATCTGCGGCACTTTGTAACTGCTAAAGTTGCAGAAGTGAACTAAAAGGCTAAAATTAACTAAGGGTTATTGCAACACTTGGTAAGTGATGTAGTTGCAGAAACTAAAACTTGAACCTGGAACTAATGAAAGAGCTATTGTAGCACTTGTTAAGTACTGCAGTTGGCTGAAATGCGATTTTTGAATATAATTGAATTACTGCAGCAGTTTTGTAAACGCTGTATTTGCTGAATGGAATTAAATCTTTTAATTTGAACCCTGAACTATTACAGCAGTTTTGTAAATGCTGTCTTTGCTGAGTTGAACTATCTTTCAACTAAAACTGAACTATTACAGCAATTTTTAAATAATGTATTTACCGAATTGAATTGTTTTCAAATGTAACTTACCGTAGCATTTTCTAAGTACTGCGAAAGCTGAAATTTCAATGTTTTGTAATTTTTAACTAAATAAATGAATTCAGGAAAGGCTAAACTTTTAGGAGTTGAATATTTGATTAGTAAGTATAATGACTTCACTTTTAAATAGTTTAAATGGAGTATTTTGATTTTCAATATAAACCATTTTGAAATATGATTTGGAATGGTATTTAAAATAATAAAAACGAGTGAGGTTTTGAAAGGATATGATATTTTTGATATTTTGAAATGGATTTGAAATGATATTTAATTTTTGAAGTATAAAATACCCTTTTTAAATGTATAACCACGGGTTATAATAACGATTGGTTGTTAAAGAGACCGGGATCGGATATGGACATACTCTCTGTCGATACCGAAAACCACTTTAACAACTGTGTACGCGGTGGAGTTTCCAGAATGAAGTAGGATGGTGGCGACGATCTTATTGAGGTATGAACGTGGACCCGACTCCCATGAGTTGGCATAAGGTGGCTAAAACAGGAGCAATCTCAGGCCAAGTGAGGTCATTCCTTCTATCGGACACATTTCTTCGATACTATACTCTTACTTGTGATTGATTTGATGGCCATCCTCCGACTTTGATTTGGGAGTGTGTTCCGAGGTGGGCGTAGTGGCTGCTACGTTACCACCAACCCGTGTGCGTAATTGGTATATCTACTCTTACATTGCCTAGTTGTGCCGTGTCACCTACCATAGCGAGTTTTACTACGAGTTTGTTTTTCTCCCGTAGCCCATGGAGTATTTAGGGAAGCCTCCCGATCTAGAGGTATGCTGATACTGGATGGACTACTGGGACTATTACGTGTTGAGGACTATATGGGTAACCCTTTAACACTATTTAAAAGTAAGTTTATTTTACTGTAGACATTATTATAATAGAGAATATTACTACATAGTAAATAGTTTAACGGGTCCTTAGAGGATGGACGGTCCCAAGCATCCTTTAAGTTACTTGTACATTTACTGCAGTTCACTTGAGTTGGTTTACATTGTATAAGTATGTATGTCCGGACTCGAGTGTTTAGTGTTTTGCTTTACGCTCGGGTCAGACTGAGTATTCACAGCTTTGGATTTCTTTTTCTAGAGCTAGGAATCGCTGAAGGTTCTGCTTATCTAGTTATTTATCTATTTCAGTTTCAGTTGTCCTATATCAGCTCTTGTATTATTGGACTTCTATGTATTGGGATTTCTATTGTATTTGTTTTCAGACTGATATTATGTATTTATTTTGAGACTTTGTAATAGTAGCTTCATGAACTATTATGGTATTTTAATTTCCGCTGCGAATATTTCTGTGTCTTGATTTGATTTTATTTGCTCCAAATTTTATTACAATATGTTATTTTGAATTATTCAAATCTGACATGTGTGGATTATTATCGATTTGAATGGTCCAAAATAATGGGTCGTTACAGTTGGTATCAGAGCTTTGGTTTTTAGGCAAACCTTAGCCTGCGGAGCAAAAAAACTCAATAGAGATAGGGTAGAAATACCTTAGAATGAGTGAAATTAACCTCATAATAATTTTCTTTGTGAGAGAACGTATTTTCAAAGTATAAAATAAAATTTCAGATGATTTTTTTTATAGGATTTTTCAAAGATTATTTTGATAAAAAAAAAATCTTGTTTTAAAGGAAATTTTTTCTAAACTTCCTTACTTTCGTATCTACCTTGTTAGTATTTTCTTCTTTAGGATATCTTTCCAAGTAAATCTATCTTTGTCTTCTCTTTACCTTTGTCCTAAAATTCACTCTTGACTTTTCAGGATGAATCGTGGATATGCCAAAGGTAGGGGTCGTGGTATTGTCCTAGCTCCTCAACCTGTTGCACTTGTTAGGTTTACTGTTCTCTGTAAGGAATTCTCTCAACTTGGTGGAACCAAGTTTACCGGTTCAGAGAGCATTATTGAAGCCCAACAATGGTTACGGAGTTTAGAGAGGATATTTACTGGTCTTGAGATTACTGATGCTCAGAAGCGTCAGTTAGCAGCATGGCAGTTGCAGGAGGCTGCCCAAGATTGGTGGGAGTCTGTTACGGCTAACACTGTCGAGGCTGATATTACTTGGGAGCGGTTCCGGTATCTTCTTATATTTCTTTGAATTCTATTTTCTATCTCTTTCGTTCCTTTTCTAAGCTTATCTATCATCTTTTCAGGGTTGCTTTCATTGCTAAGTGGATGCCTGAGGCTGGGAAATCCTAGTTTTATAGGGAGTTCATGGATCTCAAGCAGGGAAGCATGTCTTTTCAGAGTATGAGAGAAGTTCAACGAACTTTCTAAGTTTGGTCCTGGTCTGATTAACACTCCTCTCAAGAAGAATGAGAAGTTCATTTCTGGTGCTCGTCCTGAGTACTATGATCGTCTTATTGCCCATGTTCACAGCACTTTCACTGGACTTACGGATATGGCTATTTGTTATGAGAACCCTACTTCTAAAGGTCCTGCTGTTGTTGGTGCTCCTTTATCTCAGTCTTCCTCTGCTAACTCTAAGAAGAGAAAGCCTAATTACCACCAGTAGAAGAAGAATTGGCTCAAGAATCCGAGTTTAGGATCTTCTTCATCTTCTCCTTCTCAGAGGCAGCCTGTTGACCTCTATTCCATCACCTGCTTCAAATGTGATCAGAAGGGACACTATGCCAATAGTTGCCCTACTTTAGCTGGTGCTGTTGTTCCTCCTCCTGCTCAGTTGATGAGACGTAATCTCTGCCATATCTGTCTTCAGCTTGGCCATTTCAGAAAGGATTGCCCTACCCAACAGAAGGGTAAGATTTCCAATATATTTGTTGTCACCTCTGCATCTTCTCCAGCTCCTACTCCTAGTGATGACCAAGGTACTCTTTAGGGCACATTCTTTATCTCAGCATCATGTTCGTGTTTTATTTAATACTGGAGCTTTCCATAGTTTTATTTTTGTTGATTTGTGTGATAAGTTCGAGCATCTCCTTTCTCCTGAGTGTGCTTCTGTACCTTTATGTGTTTCAAATCCAATTGGGGGCCCCCCAAACCTTAATCGGATTTGTAAGCAAGTGAAACTTCTCTATTCTGATCATCGCTTTAGTGGTGATTTCTATGTTCTAGGCTTCCATTATTTTGATTTATTGCTTGGGAGTGATTGGCTAGGTGGGCATGATGCCCATATCTCTTATAAAGCCCGGTCTGTTTATCTTGTTGATGATCAAGGAAATCCCTTGATTATTCAGTGCCGCATGCCTCCGGGTTTTGCTGGCATTTTTATTTATTCTCTGGATTCTTCTCTTGGTAATCTTCATTCGACCCGTGTGGTCAGATTTTATCCTGATGTATTTGGTGAAGTCGCCGCTTTCCCTCATAAGCTGGAAATTGATTTCCGTATTGATCTTATTCTTGGAGCTCGACCTATAGTTCTTCCTCCTAGAAGAATGGCACCCAGCGAGAAGGTTGAGTAGGGAAAGAAAATTAAGGACTTGTTCTCCAAAGGTCTAATCAGACATAGCCATTCAGAATGGGGAGCAGCGATGGTTTTCGTCACTAAGTCCAATGGATCTTTGAGGATGTGTGTTGATTATATGGAGCTGAACAAGCTCACAATGAAAAACAGATATCCAATGCCTCGTATCAATGATATGTTTGATCAGCTTTATGGTGCCACTGATCTCTCAGCTTGATCCTGCCACAGGTTTCCACCAGCTCAGGGTTGCTGAGGAAAGTATTCCCAAGACTGCTTTCCGTATTGAGAATGGGTTCTATGAATGGTTAGTCATGCCTTTTGGTTTGACTAATGCTCCTGCTTTCTTGTTGATTTGATGAATCGTGTTTTTCGTGATGTGCTTAATAAATTTGTTCTAGTCTTTGTTGATGTTATCCTTGTCTTTTCTAAGACCAAGATAGAGCATGAGTCGCAATTGAAATATGTTCTAGAAATTCTTAGAAATCATCAATTGAAGGCTAAATTTTCTAAATGCCATTTCTGGAAGGACGAAGCTCGATTTCTTGGATATTGTTTCTAGTAATGGAGTTTCTGTTGATCCAGTCAAGATCGCTGCGATCAATGTAAATCTTTCTTTCTCCTTTTCCTTTGTCATTTAATTATTCTATCTTTTCTGTTGTTCTTATTTCTCCCTATGCTGTTACAGGATTGGAAACTCCCAAGACTCCTTCTGCGATTCATAGTTTTCTGGGCCTTGCCGGTTAATACCGGAGATTCATTGAGAATTTTGCTCAGATTACTGCACCTCTCACTGCTTTGACTCGTAAGAATGAGCGTATCTGGGTTATTGTGGATATACTGACCAAGTCCGCTCATTTCATTCCGGTCAAGTCTACCCATCCTACTTCTAGCTTGTCTGAGATCTACATGAGAGAGATTTTTTCATCTCCATGGTATTCCTCTCGGTATTGTTTGTGATCGTGATCCTATCTTTACCAGTCAGTTTTGGAAAGCTTTTCAGGAACGTTTGGGTGCTCATCTAAATCTGAGCACTGCTTAGCATCCACAGACCGACGGTCAAACGGAAAAAGTGAATTAGGTTCTCGAAGATCCTCTTTGTGCTTGTGTACTTGATTATGGAGGATCTTGGGAAGATCATCTCCATCTTGTCGAATTAACCGACAATAGTAGCTATCAGATATAATCTAGTCTTCTGGTTTAAGCTTATCTTAATCCTTTATCTATCTCATTCCATCTTTGAATCTAGGCCAGTATCAAAATGTCTCTGTTTTCTTCTCTTTACGGATGACCTTATAGATCTTCATCTTGTTGGATTGAATCCGTTAATCGTTTGGTTCATTGGTCCTTTCCGCATTGTGGAAAGAGTTGGTTCTTTGGCTTATCGTCTGGATTTGCCCGAGAAATTTATTGGAGTGCATAACGTATTCCATGTCTCACATCTTCGCCGGTACCTTCATGACCCATCTCTTATTGTTCATCCTTCTGCTCTTGATGATTTGGATATTGAGCCTAATCTGACTGTCGAGAGGAAGCCACTTCGTATTGTCGACAAAGGTACGAAGTAGCTAAGAAGGAAATCTGTTAGTCTGGACAAAGTACAGTGGAGTACCGATGATCAAGATTGTACCTGAAAGATGGAGGAGAGAATTCGTGCTTCGAATCCGGAATTATTTATTTCAGGTACTATTCACCTTTCTATCTTGCTTTTCTTTATTTTCCTTGTTCGTTCTTTTCGAGGATGAAAAGATTTGAGTGGGAAGAGTATAACAACCCTAGATTTTTGAAAATATTTTTAAATTAGATTTTATTTCATTTTGAAAATATTTTTAAAATTTATTTTATTTCAAGATTTGATTTTTAAAACATTTTAAAAGTGGAGCAGTAATTTTCCAATGTTAATGGTATTTTGTTTACAATTTTAAATTCTAGTTTTAATTTAATAAACTATTTTCTTATTTATTTTCTATTTTTTCCAAAAATATTTATTTATTTTCATTTCTACTTTATTTTGTTTTCATTTTCTATTTTATTTACTTGATTTTCTATTTGTTTATTTTGAATAAAAGAATTAGAAATTCAAAGAGACAAAGACTTTTCATTTCTTATGACTTTTCATTAGCCTTGTCTTTTCATTTTCTTTTGACTCTTCATTTTTCTTGTTTTGGTCGTACACTTCTTATCCTATAGCCGTGTATTCTCTTCACCATTCACGTGAGAAACTTCTCACCACTTCAAAAATTCAGGGCAATTCATTTCTGAAATTATTTTGGTAAGTTTTTAATGGCTTCATTTTACTCACTTTTTCTCTTCTTTTCTGCTGATTTTTCCTTGATATCTCTTGTGCTTTGCTCGGCCACCTTCACCACCTTCACCACCTTCACCGACCACTACATCACTTCCTCCTCATCATCATCCATGGCCTGACCTCCTCCTCCTCTGACCAATACTGGCCGTGACCATCCTATGATGCAAACTTCAAAAAAGTTGCAAAGCTCCACCAAAACAATGCCTAGCCGACAAGATAACTTCACCATACCTTCATATATTGCTTCAGCCACCACCCTAGAACCACCACCACCTGATGACATCACCTCTGGCCATCACTTCACCACTGGCCTGACCTGTATCTTGCATGGACGAGCCCAAACAATGACATGGCCGAGCCTAGTGGTGCACAAAACTACTCTCTTTTGCCTTGTCCTTTGACCTTCCCATTGTTGTAACTCCTATCCCTTCACTTACCCATGTGGTCGTGTGTTTTGATCCATACCCGAGCCTATAACATCACTATGGCTGAGCATATGATCCCCTTGGCCGAGCACTTGAGTGGTTATGGAAAGGTCAAGTCATTTTTTTCTTTGTTGCTTTTTATTTCAAAATTGTTTCATTGATGTTTGTGTTGAATATATATGTTTATATTGTCTTGTTTTGTTTGTTGTTTATAAGATCAACATCTTGGCTCTCCACTCACTTGAATCAAAAGTCGTGTTGTATCGTGCTTTCTGGAATTTATTCGTGTAGTTTGAATTGCTTACTCCAGCTTAAGAAGGTGAGTATTCACTCATGACATTTACACTTATATAATTTGTGAAGTGACAACAAGTGAATGTGTAGAATTGTTATATCATGTTATACCTGCCTATGGTGTGAATTATAAGATGTTAAACCCTGTTATAAACTTGTCACATCATCTGCTATGTTATATTCTGTCATACTGTTTATTTATTTTTGTTTCTCACACTGTAAGTTCCCTGTAGAATAGAATCACTATGGGTTGAAATGATACATACCCGAATGGACTTTAGAATAAGGAAAAAACATTACGGGCTGAAATGATAGGCCTGTGTGATTTTTATTTATTTTAATTGACTTGGAATTGCGGGTTTGAAATGATAGAACCCGAATTTTCTTTGAAAATTACGGATTGAAATGATATATTATCCGTATCACTTGACTTAGGTCCGTGTTTATTATATATATTTTTCTGGAATTTTTAAAGTATTTTAAAAATGTAAAAAATATGATAATTTGATTTAAATTTGAATTTAAAATGACTTAATAAAGTGTTATTGATTTTTCTATTAATTAAAATGGTTAAATAAATGAATGCTTAGAAGTGTAATTTGAAATATAACTTGACTTGGAAATGTGAAATTTGGTTTAAAAATAAAAGTTAAGTTAAGAAAATAAAATGGAAATTAAGTTTAATTTATGAAATGGTAAATTAAATTAAAGTGAAAGAAATAAAAAATTAGGGAAAATTGTACATTGACTTTAATAAGTGAAGCATTGAGAAATTTGACATTTATTTATGAAATTTACTTTATAAAAATCATAAGTTAAAGGGTATTTAAATGACCATTTTAAAGTGGAAAATATGAAATTTTATAAGTTAAAATGGTTTAAATTGAAGTTTAATTGTTGCTGAAATTCTATTGTAAATCTGAAAATTCGTTTAGTAGCATTTCAGAAATGTTATCGTTTCTGAAAATGAATTAAAATTTGGAGTAAATGAATCTGCGGCACTTTGTAAGTGTTGTAGTTGCAGAAGTGAACTAAAAGGCTAAAATTAACTAAGGGTTATTGCAGCACTAGGTAAGTGCTGTAGTTGCAGAAACTAAAACTTGAACCTGAAACTAATGAAATAGCTATTGTAGCACTTGTTAAGTACTGCAGTTGGCTGAAATGAGATTTTTGAATATAATTGAACTACTGCAGCAGTTTTGTAAACGCTGTCTTTGCTGAATTGAATTAAATCTTTTAATTTGAACCCTGAACTATTACAGCAGTTTTGTAAATGCTGTCTTTACTGAATTGAACTATCATTCAACTAAAACTAAACTATTACAGCAGTTTTTAAATGCTATCTTTGCTGAATTGAATTGTTTTCAAATGTAGCTTACCGTAGCATTTTCTAAGTGCCGCGAAAGCTGAAATTTCAATGTTTTGTAGTTTTTAACTGAATAAATGAACTCAGAAAAGGCTAAACTTTTGGGAATTAAATGTTTGATTAGTAAGTATAATGACTTTACTTTTAAATAGGTTAAATGAAGTATTTTGATTAGAAATAGTAACCATTTTGAAATGTGATTTGGAATGGTATTTAAAGTAATAAAAATGAATGAGGTTTTGAAAGGATATGATATTTTTGATATTTTGAAATGGATTTGAAATGATATTTGAATTTAAAATGATATTTGATTTTTGAAGTATAAAATAACATTTTTAAATGTATATCCATGGGTTATAATAACGATTGGTTGTTAAAGAGACCGGGATCAGATATGGACATACTCTCTATCGATACCGAAAACCACTTTAACAACTGTGTACACAGTGGAGTTTCCAGAATGAAGTAGGATGGTGGCGACGATCCTATTGAGGTATGAACGTGGACACGACTCCCGTGAGCTGGCATACGGTGGCTAAAACAGGAGCGATCTTGGGCCAACTGAGGTCATTCCTCCTGTCGGACGCATTTCTTCGATACTATACTCTTACATGTGATTGATTTGATGACAATCCTCTGACTTTGATTTGGGAGTGTGTTCCGAGGTGGGCGTAGTGGCTGCTACATTACCACCAGCCTGTGTGTGCAATTGGTATATCTACCTTGACATTGTCTAGTTCTGCCGTGTCACCTACCATAGCGAGTTTTACTACGAGTTTGTTTTTCTTCCGTAGCCCATGGAGTATTTAGAGTAGCCTCCCGATTTGGAGGTATGATGATACTGGATGGATTACTGGGACTATTACGTGTTGAAGGCTATATGGGTAACTCTTTAACGCTATTTAAAAGTAAGTTTATTTTAATATAGACATTATTATAATAGTGAATATTACTATATAGTAAATAGTTTAACGGATCCTTAGAGGATGGGCGGTCCTAAGCATCCTTTAAGTTACTTGTACATTTACTACAGTTCACTTGAGTTGGTTTACATTGTATAAGTATGTATGTCCCGACTCGAGTGTTTTGCTTTACGTTCGGGTCAGCCTGAGTATTCACAGATTTGGATTTCTCTTTCTAGAGCTAGGAATCGCTTGAGATTCTACTTATCTAGTTATTTATCTATTTCAGTTTCAGTTGTCCTATATCAGCTCTTGTATTAGTGGACTTCTATGTATTGGGATTTGTATTGTATTTGTTTTCAAACTGATATTATGTATTTGTTTTGAGACTTTGTAACAGTAGCTTCATGAACTACTATAGTATTTTAATTTCCGCTGCGAGTTATTCTGATATTTCTGTGCCTATGATTCTGTAATTTGATTTTATTTGCTCCAAATTTTATTAAAATATATTATTTTGAATTATTCAAGTCTGACATGCGTGGATTATTATCGATTTGAATGGTCCAAAATAGTGGGTCTTGCATATATTTTGATTAAGTCAGAACCTTTAAATTGAGTTTTGAAATTTTGAAATAGCCGAAATAAAAATATTAATTATATATATAATATTATATATGAGGGGGGGGGGGAGGGGGGGTGTTGTTGGGTTTGTGGGGTGTGGGGGGTTTGTTTGAGTTGGTATGCAACCAAAATGGTTGGGAGTGCTCTCACGACTACCAATGGTTGGATCTGATCTGCAGAGCGAGTAAGAATTAGTGACCGGGTACAGTCAACGATGCCGTGTAAATAGCAGCCATTCAAAAGAGCTCGCATACTTACAAGGGGTACGAGAACAATTCTCCAACATCCCATATAAACCCTAATTTACATGATCAGTGGACAAAATTCGTTTCTGATGCAGTGCTAAGAATTGCGGATATAACTGTAGGGACATGCAAGCTTCAAAATTAATAATTGGAGAATCATCGAATTCTTTTGCAGATTACACTTCTGAAGCAATTAGTAGATTGGAAAAGTTTAGAATTAGAGACGAGGAGGGTGAAATTTGTGAAGAGCAGGTTCAGATCAATGACCATCTTCAGAAAGATGAGGTATTTTTTCCCCTTTAATTTTGAATTTGAACTTTTAATCCTACATTTATTTTGGTTCCATGTTAATAATTTTACTTTCTTGTTAGCATGGTAAGCAAGCCCGCCATAGAGAAATGGTTGCCCTAGCCCAAAATTGCAAGAAGTCCCAAAAACATTGTCGTTGTCAGGAACTTATCTCTGGCCACACTGAATACAAATACATGGCCTATCACTAAACCAAAACACTTTATGTTAGAACCAGCAATTGAATTCATTTTGACATGTCATATATATAATTTTATTTTATTTTATTCATTCGCCAGCACATCACTGTACGAGTGTAAATATTTTCCTTCTGCAAGGTTTTATTTGAAAATATTTGATTCATTAGCTATAATGCAACAGAATGAACATGGTGTTTTAAAGTATAAACTTTTAATGGTATTAATAATTTAGAATATGGTATTAGAAAGAAGAAACCAAAACTTGTTTAGCACTGCCTTTTTTTGTTAAAAGGGGAATCAATGATTTGATTCCTCCGATGTAAAAGGAAAGCACAATTACTAATCACGTACTATTGTATTCATCTCACCAAAATCAAAATCTTCTAACTGTGTCTCTAAATCCTTATTTCTTATTGATTTCTCTTTTAATTTGACAAGAAATTGTTAGAAATTAAAGATCATGGAGAAAAACTTAGATAGTTCTGTGTCATTTTTTTTTTGAAATGGTACATAGATACAACATGTCATTGTGACAACATAACACAAATCACATGTCAATATATGTTCGAATCATGCTACGCAAGTTTCAAACTTATGACCTCTCACACCAAAATCGAATCACTTAACCACTGGGACAATGGTGCTTGTCAATCTCTGTGTCATTCTTCATCTTAATCTCCATATGCATCTTTAAAATTATTGTTCTAGGCATTTTCCAAATCAGATTAAGAATTTATGACTAAAAAATTAATGAAAACTAGAGTTATGGTGATGGATAGAAAATGAGTTTTGGAGAAGCGATTGCATAGGTGTTAGAATGAAGAGTTTGTAGTTGTAGGAAGGGTGGAAAAATTGATGGGAGCATGATTGGAAGATTGGTTATGATAGACTGGAAAACTAGTGGTGTTTGGAACAAGGAGCAGTGAGAACTCGTGTGTTTTATTTAAGAGGAAAAAAGAGGAAACGAGAAAGTTGATTTTTGAGGGAGAGCGTGTTATTTTCTCATGTCAAAACAATTATACTGAAAACAATTTCTCCCCTTCCACACATTTTCTACCTTTTGGAATTCCCTTGTCATATCTTCCCTTTATCCATGTAACTTCTCCCTTTATCCATTTCATTTGACAATTGGAGATGTTTAATAATTAATTAACAATTGCTAATAAATATAGAAGTACAACTGTACAATTGGTAAAAACATTGAAACTCAATGGAAGGATATCTTATACAGAATAATATATGCTTAGAATTCAAACTAATTACGTAGCCAAAGTATGTGCCCCCTTATTGAACCACATGGAGATTTCGCGTAATGCTTCTATCACCAACACTGTCACCCTTGCCTCCTTTGTTTGGAGTATTTGGTGAAACAACTTAGGATTGTCGATAAAGAAGGTGAAATGTGAGAACTTCAAAAGAGATTTTGCCTTACATATATTAGCAAATTAGTGTATTTTTCAAATCTTGATTTAATAAATTTGTATTGAGCTCAAAGAACAAAAGAATATTAAAAAGTGGAAGAAGGTGGAAAAAGTAAAGTTTGAAATTTTTTAATTGTGGGGCGATGTCGAATCTTATAAATGTATGCATTTTTATCAAAGTTTTAAGGGTGTGCTTAGCATTTGTTGCGGTTGCAATAGAATTTCCCAAATGGAATTTTTTTTAATTATAAGTACTACTATAGTTACAATGTTATATCAAATTAAAAATGCATAGATGGCTATAGGTAAACCTTAAAAGAAATAGGGGTAACATTGTGAGAAAAATTAAATTCACAAGATAAAAGAATTTTTTTTTATTTTAGTAAAGTGATTAAAATAATTTTTTTAGTCTTTTAAAAAATAAAAAAAATAGTTTTTTAGTAATAGGTATAATTTTAATTTTCTTATTGAATTTGGAAAACTTCAAGTATCAAAGGCATTTTTTCATTATAAACTACTTGAAAATTATACTTTTTGGAACTCTTTATTTTTAAAATTTGAAATTTATAATAGGCTAAAAACTTGATATTTTTGAACTTTTGTTTTCAAATTTTAATTTTTTTTCTTAAACTTTAAAATTTCAAATTTGAAATTTATTTCCTTTTATATAACAAGAGTGATACGTAATTTAAGCAGAGCACTCATTTTGATGCCTCCGTGGATCGAACCTAAGAACTCTAAACTATAGTCTAGGGCCCTTATCGCTTCAGCTAGTAGTCATTGACCAATTTTCAAATTTATTTCAAATTTATTTCAAATTTCATTTTATTTTCCCTTGGATAATTCCATTATCGCATCTTGGTCAATAGATAATATTAAAACAATATAAATGATCTAAGTTTTGTTTAGATGAAAATTTTTCTTTTGGTATTTACAAACTATTCATGAGATTTATCCAAATTTGCTCTCAACTTTAAACAACAACAACAAAGTCATTATTCCCAAACACGTTGGGATCGATTATATTAAAATATGTTGAAATTATTTTATATTATATTTTTACATTAATGTAAAGTTATCTTATTGTCTTCTATACTTCAATTTATGTATACATTTCTCTGCTTAATCTCACCCAGAATCACCTTTGATTATCATTTATTTATCAATATCATGTTTTCTACTTTTTTAAGAATAAGGGTGATACTTTAACAACCACACTTCATGTCAACCAAAAATAAACTTACTTTGATATTTCTAACTCTATTAAATTGATATATCAAATCATTGATTAAAATATCTGTTTTGATGATTTGTATTGAATTATAATTTTGAGTAACTTAGATATTTGGAAAATCTCTATTTTATAGAGATGATATCCATAATGTAGATCGAAATCTTCAAAATTTTGTAGCATTTTAATGTTTTAGGGGCAGAAAGTGCTAAGCATTGAAGATTCTAAAACTCCTAAATGCCATCATGAAAATGAAGCTATACAATTAAAGTCATGTTAAAGCCCCACTATTGTCCCGTTAAAGCCTCGCTAATGTTTCGTTACGCTTTTTTAATTTTGCGATATCAAATAGTCGATCTGCATAAAGTCCTGCTATTTTCCGCGATGCTTGCTAAGTCAAAGATTATTAGCACCTGATTTAGCAAAGTTAATACAAAAATGTTAATTTGACTAGCTCTCTTTTAAACCAAATCAATAAATTTAGGATGTATGTCTAAACTTAAGTCTTAAGCGCTCAATGTAAATTAGAACTCTGTTCTATTCATTAGGTATGAATTGCGTCGATCATGATATAATTTGGTTTTCTTATATAGCAATGACCAATGTTTCTTGTTTTTGCACAAATGATGTTGGAATGAGAATAAATTAAATTTGAAGATTTAATTTTATCTTCAATAAAGATTTTCACCTCTGCAATTTTTCGATATATCTCTGTTATAGCCTTTTGCACCTTCATCGTATGACCATTAAATGTTTGAACTGCACAAAAGCGAAGTTTGCTTTAAAACCGATGGGCATTGTTGGGGGTTAAAGGTAAAAAAATAGAGCTTAAACAGAGCCTAGTGGAGCCTTTGGAGCCATAGTTGAATAGTGTAAATCAAAATATGACATTCTGCTAAAAAGAACGTTGTTGTTGAACTTTCCTCTTTTCTTTATCTCTTTACACATGTACACACATATTCATGTATGTATGATACACACATATATGTATGTGTGTGAGAGGGAGGATCCATAGCATCTCCGTTGTATAGCCCCACTTGTTTGTGTCAAAACATTCGAAAAAATGTAAATATAATCTATTTGCTATCGAGATTATCCACACAAAATTTTTGGATCATTACGAAATTAGTAACTTTGTCCAAATGACATTTTTAATCGATGATATATTTGATGATCCGTATTGATTAGGGAATTTAAAAAAGATATAAGTTTCAAAACGGCTCAATATTTGGTGTAGATGATCTCATGATAAATATGCTATATATACAAAGTTTTGTTTCATTTAAACTTTTTTAACAATAAAAGATGCAAGGGGACTTCAAAGAGATCACAAAAGGAAGATGCTATTATTGAATCCCTCCTCTAGATGGAATGATGTTGTTATTGGAATTATTCATATATCCTGATAATCGCTAGGAGTGTACACAGTTGTTAAAAACACGCGTGATTATTAGAAATCATGATCGAAGATATATAATTTATCTTAAATGGTTTATTGTATTTGTTTCCCCAAATGTTAACAAATTTAATTTTTGAGTTTTCTATGTTAAAAAAAAAAATGAAAGACTTGAGCAATAAACTCCAAGGAATATATGTCTACACAACATGCATTCGACTAATAAGAGATGTGTCATATGACATTTATACCGCCATCGTGGCACTTCCCTTTTATAACTTGTTACTTAACCAACCAACACCCTATTGGAGGGGTATTTTTTTCTAATGCTCTCGCACACGTGTGTAACACGAATTCAAGTTCTATCAATTTTGACATTTATGTAGTCAAATTCTAGTCAGGGTCTACTTTAAAAGTTCATGTTTGTCAGGAGTGGAGTTGGAAAATTTTGATGTGAGTGGAAGAGATAGTAACGAGTATAACCTTTCGGTGTACCTTCAACCTCATAAAAAAGTGTTCGAACATAAGTCGATTAATTGTAGTGTAATCATCTATGTAATATTTGTAAATGTAACCAAATATATTTTATAATTAAAAATAAATGATTAATGCTATAAGGTAATTAACAAATAAAAGATGATATATAACAACCACAACCACCTAAAAATAACGGATACAATACAATAAAATATAACTACCGAAGCTAATACAATACAATAGAAGTACAATACAATCATAGAAACCTTGTTACAAGTACAACCCACTGATCCCTAATGACATCTCGTGCTATTTACATTTCAGAGATATGTTTTGGTGCACTAATTCATTTTCACTTGTGCATTGATTTTCATTTTCATAATAATCTTGAAAATATTCTTTTGAAATAAGATTAGTACTATCTTTATGTATCAATAATTATTTGTCGACATTTTTGTATTTTTTATAAAATTATAAATATTTATTGCAGCTGCGACTATTTTTTACTTCATCATCAATTGCAATATGAGATCGATAACATTTTGTTATTGTGTTGTTTTAACTTTTAAGTACCATGAAGATAAGAATATGACATTTTTATCAAGGACAGTAGCTCATGTAGCAAGTGGTAAGACACTTTTATATTGAGGTTGTAGAGGTCTTGGGTTCAAAACCTTCAAGACATAACGAGCGTTGTGCTAAAATAAAATATCACTCTTATTCTTTAAAAAAAAAAAATCACAAAATCTTTCAAATTGTTTAAGGGATGTTTTCTTTTCAAAGTTTGTACACAGAGTGGACTAAATAGTACTAACCTAATGATAGGTGAGGATAATTTAAGTTGCCAGAACCTTGAATATGAGATAAAATTCTACTATCTTGAGCAACATCTTCTCGTCCTGACACAACGAATGTAAATGTCATCAGTTCAAACAATCATACGTATACGATATTTCATGTCCGTATCTTGTGCATTTGATATAAAAAACGACACGATTGTTGGACAAATATGTGCAACTAATGAGTTCAAAATAACAAGAATAATTGACAAAAATGTGCAGCTATATGTGTTAAAAATAATAAGAATAATATGAGGTTATAATATATTCTAGCACTACTTTTGGGTTAATAATATATTTAGCAAACTGTATTACAACATCTTATACCATATGAAAAAAAATTGTACTACTTGGTATTTTGAAATCTTTCTTAGAGCATTTGATCTTGGGCAACATGTGTGAGGGTATAATTACCCAATTTTATTAATTGAAATTATTGTTGTTGCTCTTAATCCATAGTTTTGGAGAAGGTTGCACAAAGTTAAGAAACGCTTTTTCCATTTAGAAATTTTTGAATAGTGCACATGGTAATTAAGTATATCTTGAACACGCCTAACACCGCAATTTTTTGACATTCAAATCGAAATATAAGGTTTCTTTGCATTTTGTGAATTCCTCAAAGAATTTTGAAATTCATCACATCTTCGCGTTTGAAATCGTAGCCATTGCTGGACATTTTGTATGAATTTTGTATAAAATTTTGAAGTGAAGAAGAAAAAGAGGGTGAAGAGATTGAATTTATAGAAGTATAACAAAACGACCATCGACACCCATTTGCTTCTATAGCATCCGGCGCCAATCAGGACGATGAGCTCTCTCGCTAGAGCATTTCTTTTCCTTATTATGGCATTGGACATTGTTGTTTCTGTGGCATCCATCAAACATGTAACAGTAGCACCTGTTGCCATGAAGTGGAATGAAATTGGCAACGAACCACTCTTAAGCCTGCTAAATTATGAATCATGAACACCTGGCTTGTTACAGTATGCATTGACATGTGTGAAATGTAAATATGGACTTGGGTTATGATGGAGAATGATAGATCAGAACATTTTCAAAATGAAAATTGAGAAAAAGAACTAGTTTACTGATAGTCTGAAGTAATGGAGAAAATAACCTTTCTAGTACTCTCTATTGTTGATATAACTTCGAAGCCAAAATTTGCATATTTTGTGCCTTGCACTTAAAAAAAACTTAGTTACTGAATTGTATGAAAAACTTAGTTACCGAATTGAATGATTCATTCATATAGTTAGTGATCATGTTATTAGTTCTATTTTGGGACGACGCAGTAGTGCAGAGCATCAAAGAACAAAACTTAGTTTTATTTATTATTTATGTTATCTACTTTTATTTTACCGTTTGTACACCAAAAGCAGTTAAACTGCCTTTTAAATCTTAGATGTTGGCTTTAGAAGCAATATTTGGAGACGACGTCTTTGCTTTTCGAAAGATTGATGGGCTGCGCTGCTTCCAAGTTCATGTCCATGCTAAACTTCCTGATGGCTTTGCTGTTTACGCAAAGCTTGGCTCGTTTATTCATAACATAGAGAATAGAAGTGAATCTAATGATTTTTCATACACATTTGAGGTTCGACATTTGCCTCCAATAATTCTAATATGTTCATTGCCTCTTTCATACCCAAGTCATCATCCTCCTCATTTCACAATGTACGTGCAATGGTTGAATACAAAAAAGATTTCAAATCTGTGCTGCATGTTAGATAACATATGGAATGAGCAGCCTAGACAGGAGGTTTTATATCAATGGGTAGAATGGTTGCGTGATTCTTCAGTTTCATATCTTGGATTCAATGATGGAATAAGCCTAATTTTCAATAATATACTGAACATAGTAGATGACCGAGCTATTTCAGGGATCTTGTCACTTGAGAATAACATTGCTTCATTGGTCAAATACAATGATGAAAAGAGTAAAGAAGCTTTTCTTGCTGATGTTCATCAATGTTCCATTTGTTATGAAGAATATGCAGGTATTTGTTTATTATTACATTTTTTTTCTGTCAACTTACCAGTATATCTGTGTAACATTTATATATGTTTGTGAATTTCTCAGGCACAAATTTTATCAAACTTTCATGTGGACATTTCTTTTGCCTCGAATGCATGAAAACTTACTCAAATATTCATCTGATAGAGGGCACTGTAATGAAGTTAAAATGTCCTGATGCAAAATGCAAAGAGCTAATCCTACCTAACGTATTAAAGAGGTTGCTTGGTACAGAATCATACCAGAGATGGGAATCTGTGATTCTACAGAAAACGCTTGACTCTATGCCTGATGTTGTTGCTTGTCCAAGATGTGAAATCGCATGTTTAGAAGATGAAGAGAATTTCGCCCAGTGCTCGAACTGTTTCTTTAGCTTCTGCTCGCTTTGTAAGGAGCGTCGCCATGTAGGGTCAACCTGCATGAAAATTAGAAGAAAGCTTTTGATGCTACAGGTTGATATATATGATCTATAGATAACAAGTTTAAGTACACTTAACAAAACATAGAAGTTCATAGGGACAAAAAATTTGAATTTGTTTTCCATAGATGTGGATTTCCAATCATAATCGCTGATCAGTATGACATGCCTTTTCTGCGACAGGAATGCGAAACATCTTCTGATATGCGAAACGAACAAAAACGCAAGATGCAAAACCTCATCAATGATTTCCTTAGTCTTAAAGAAGTGTATCGTACTTCTAGACTATGCCCAGCCTGTAAAGTACCAATATCAAGAACAGAGGGCTGCAACAAAATGGTGTGCCGAAACTGTGGAAATTTCTTTTGCTATAGATGTAACAAGATAATTTATGGATATGAGCATTTCTGGTGAGCCCCTCTCACTTTCTGTGATATAATATGTAGGATAACGTGGAGCTGCTTAAACCCTTACAATAAATACTGCTGTATAAGAACAAAGTAATCTACTAAAGACTAAGGTTGTTAGTGGGTACCTGAAAAATCTGAAATCCGTCCATCCGAAAAGCGGATAAATATCCGATATCCAATAAACGGATAACGATGTGGATACAAAGGCATCCTTATCTGAAATTATCCGTTCGATTTTATAAAATTATTGTGTATTTTATGTGCATTTTAGAACAATAAAAGATAAGTAATTTTTTTATTAGGTTAATAGTTTATATATATGCATTAAATGAATATTAAATGCTCAAAACTATTTGTTCATTAAATTTGTTGATTTTGCGTACATTTATAATCAATGAGATTGAAAAAAAAAAGATATATTAAACCAAAATTTTCTATTTCTTGATTTATCGATCGTTGGCGGATAGGATAATTATCCTATATCTGTCTGTATTCGCGGACGTGGATATTCGATATTAGAAAATAATTATGGATGCAGATGCGGATATGACACTTTTCGCATCCGAAATATCCGTGGATAGGCCTGCTAAAGACATTTCACTGTGTGTGTGTATGATATGACCAATCCCAAACTTGGTTTCAGCTTGTTTTATAAGCTCATGTATAGTCGTTGATGTAGATGACTGATGATTTTTTTTGTGGTTGCAGGAATAATTGCAAATTGTTCGATAATGGAGCTGTAATGAACCCGGAGATAATGATGTATCAACAGGCAATGTTATCCCATATTCAAGCACAAGATGATCCTAAACTATTAGAAAGCCACCCTTGCCCGAATTGTAGGCAAATGAGCGGAAAAGTGAGTAACAATAGTTTGTTTAGTACTTATATTTCCTCTTTAAATATTTTCAACAATTCATATGAGCAAGTTTTGGTACCAACTCCTTTTGTGCTTCTTTCTAGGATGTTTGAGATATAATACGTTTTCGTCAAATTTTGTACAGCATCCCACCTTTTCTTATCTATAAGTTTAGTTCAAGGTGTGAAAATGTACCTAAGGGGAAATAAATTATCTCTTGATTATCAACTTAATACCAATGTTTTAAAGAACTTTATTTATTCATTATTTGTAAATGAGGATAGGTACCTAATTTGAAATAATATAACAACATGTATAATTCTAACAATGGATGTATGGTTTTTTCCCCCTGTTGTGAGAAATTAGAGTGCACCCCCGCACACATATGCGAGCTTTTCTAAATTAACCGAACTTGATTTCTCTTTTTTATTTCTCCTTTCAAAAATATTTGATTTTATTATAAATTTGATATTCTCAAGAGAAATTATTTGTTCAAACTATAAATATGAACGTAGTAGGAGAATTTGTTATCAATGCTCCGAAGCATGCATAACAAATGATGAAAATAGATTTGTTTGGAGTGATGGTATAGGTTCACGTTATGTTCAGTCAAATTTTCCTACTATATTATTCAAAATGAATACTAAACGTTTATATAAATAAAGATAAAACTGATATATGTATAGTTCAAACTTCAAACAAATAATATTTCTTGAGGAATTTTTTTTAGTAAAATCGAATATTTGAATGGAGAAATATAAAGTAAAAACAAAGGGAGTTCCATTTATTCAGAAAAGTTCAAATATTTTTTAAATAAAAAACTAAACATTTTATTTAAAAGAAAAGTTCAAATTTTGTTAAGAACATTTCTAATATAAAACGTATCAAAATTTTTGAAAAATATATTTTCCAAAGAAGTTTGAAACTTCTCAAAAATTTGAGAGAAAAAAATATATAGTTTGTAAAGATTAGGCTTTTGAAAAATTTCAAGTTTGTTCATCGAAATAAAAAAACATTCGAAAAATTGAAAACCGTACAAAAAGATTAAATAGTTATGAACAATAATAATAATTATTATTTTTTACCAGAAAAAATTATGAATTTATGTTCTTTTGTCCAATGAAAATAATTTTTTTCTTCGAACTTTGAAAATTACGAATCCGTTTGATTTCATTTTGAGTTTTTTATTTTAAATTTTCAAAATTCATTACAAAATATGGGAAGAGCGGAGGAAAATATTTAAAATTTTAAGTCATTATGACGATGATGGAGGGACGATGAAGGGGATGGAGGGACGATGGAGAAATGGATCGTTTTCCGTGCTTTTGTTGTTTTTCAAAACATGGAAAACAAAATAAATTTGGTTTTCGTTCCGTATGTTAACTTCGTTTTTCAAATTGATTGTTTTTCAATAAATATATGTGTCGTACACTTTTGTTTGGAAGAAAATCCAAAACTAAAAATGACAAGCTAAATGGGGCCTGCATTTCTTACCCATTTAATAACTAGTAGCGATGAAAGTCTATTGGTTGGTTTCCAATCGTACGATAATATGAGTAGAACTTTAAGGTTGAATTACATGTTTTTATTGGGGATATTTTGGTCTACGTGCTTATAATCAGACAGAATTAGAAGTCTTTTCTATTTATCAAGTACACAAAACATCCATATTTTTAAAATAATTCATAAAAATCCCAAAAATAACCCTAATCACATATGCACATTCCCTATCACGTAGTCTTTCTCATTCGCTTCCTCGTCTTCTTGCAGCAAAACATACTAGATTCATCATCATCTTCTTCTAGTATTGAGAAATCCAGCAAAACTCAAACAATTTCTCTCTCTTTACCTCCGCAATCCATTCAATCTTCAACTTCACAAACTCAATTCAGATCAACGACCACAGATCGTAAAATTCGAAACCATAGGTTGATTGAATTTAGGAAAAAAAACACAAATGAAAAAAGCTTGCGTGCATTTTAAAGGAGACAACAAATGTACCAAAATCACAAATATTGCAGACTATTGTGAAGACACCTGCCATATCTGTTATGCAACTATGCATTGCCAGAAAATTATGTGCATGATGAAAATTTGGTTGGCAAATATTTGTTGCAAATATTTAACCAATAAGAATTTGGGGCAAGTATTTGTCAGACAAAAATTTGCAAGCACATATTTGTTAAGCAAATATTTGCTAGTAATATCTTTGCTAGTCAAAAACTTAAAAAACCAAAATATTACTTGGAAAAGTACAAAATAATTTTTACACAAAAAAAAAACTTCCAGTTCTAAAAAAACATATCAGAAGAAAATCTAAAAGAGAGAAGATGAAAATGACCGAAGAATAACAAAATGAAGAAATAGAGAGACCTAAAACTTGACTCCAATAAGGCATGAGCAAAATATGTTAGCTATCAATGAATACCCGAAAAATTTGAAATTCGTATCCGTAAGATGAAAAATATATCAAAAATTTTAAAAATGATACGAATACGGATATGATAGTATCCGCATCCGAAATTATCCTCTGACTTATACTAAAATAATAGTTGAGATTATGCATATTTTATTTCAGTACATAAAATGATTGATATTTACTTTTTTGTCTAGGTAATAATTAATATTATGAGTGTATAAATGAATATATATTGTCCAAAACCGATGTTCTTCATCGTATCTTTTGTTTCTTGTTTGTGTATTAGCATTACCGGAAAAGATTTAGGTTGGACCAAAATTTTCCATTTACTTTTTCAAATTTATTAATTATGAGCGGAGAGGATAAATATCGATATCCGTCCATTTTTGCGAATACAATATATAATATCTGAAAATGATTTCGGATACGGATGCGGATATGACACTATCCATGTCCTAAAGTATCAGTTGATGAGTCTAAAATATGTTGAAGTAGAAAGAGGATTCGGGAATTAGGAGAAACGTGACGCAGAAGAAAATCGATGAAGAAGAACGAGAGCAATGGAGGAAAACGATGAAGTGATAAGAGAAAAAGGTGAAGGGGGGTTTGAAAATCAAATAAATCAAAATAGAAACATGATGCAAAATATGTTAATAAATTGAGAGGGACCTATAAAAATATTTTCATAAAATAAGGATGTTACACTAATTACACTTTTTATTATTAGCTTATACATTAGGATGTTTTATTGAACCAACTGTCATCTTCCTTTTTACTAACAGGTCAACAGTAACAATGACAATCAAATGACATGCATGATTTGCAGTAACTGTTATTGTGTCATCTGCCTTAAAAATATCAGGAACAGTGGCCATCCTGTCGATGCTTGCCCGCAGCTATTGGAAGAATCACATTTGGTTGTATCTACTCAGAGTAATCAGTAATCAACTGTACAGAAACAGATTATGCTAGTAAGTTCAGGATATCCGTTCTTTTATTGTTATATGTAGTTTAATCGATAGGTAGAGTCCTGGATAGTGTACATAAATTTTTTCCATGGCAGATTCTTTATTTTATTTCTTCTGAATTTCCAGATCATTGCTGTTATTACCGAATACAATTGATTATGCATTTCTGTAATACGGGTAATGTCAGTGGTTTGCTATTTGATTATATTAGAGCTGTCAATGGATACCCGAAAAATCCGAAATCCATCCGCATCTGTATCCGAAAAGCGGTTAATATCCGATATTCGGAAAAACGGTTGTGGATGCGGATACGAAGACATCCGCATCCGAAAATTATTCGTCCGGTCTTTGTCAAGATTATAGTATAAATTATATGTATTTTAAGATATTTATTCATCGTTTTACTAGGTTGGTAGTTTGTATTATGTGCACTTCATGATTTTTAACTGCTTAAAACTATTTATTATCTTCATATTTGTTTATATTTAACACTTCTATAATCAATTGATTGAAAAAAAATTTGTTATTTAACACTTAAAATTTATATTTATATTTCTTAATTTATCAGTCGTTAGCGGATATGATAATTATTCAATATCCGTCCGTATCCGCGGATGCGGATATTCGATATCCGAAAATCATTTCGGATGCGAATATGGCACTATCCGCATCCGAAAGTGTTCGTTGACAGGCCTAGATTATATCATAGCTGTATTTCTAGTGTGATGCCAAAGGAATTTCATTTTTCTCTTTTTAATACCATTGCTAAAAAATACCATAAATTTTACACTACACTCTTTCTAACACTAGACTTTTTAAGGGGCTATCAAAAACATATTTTTGAATCTTTTTTGTACGCCGAACAACCGTCGACTAACACTATTTTCTACGGCGATCAACCACTCAACAATAGTACTTCGACGGTTGATGATCGTGAAAAACGATGTTGATCGACGGTTGTTCGCTGTGCAAAACAAGTTTACGCGGTGGTTGATTGTCATATGAAATCACTATAGTATTAGAAAGCATACGAATCTTATCACATTTATTATTTCTTTCTATCCTATTAGGAAGTTGGAAACTGGGTGTCCTTAGCAACTATCTCTAATGGACTGCTAATGAACATATTCAAGGCATCTTTTTATGCGTTTAAGAAAACTTACATCTGACATATAAAAATGGCAAACTTTGAGAAGGATGCGATGGAAATTGAAGAGTTACAAATTGACCTAGTTTTTTGTCTAGGGCTGTACAATTTTTTCTTCTTCTGTTTATCGTTTGTAGTTACAAATGTTAATTGATCATTATATTTTTTAATGCCCTTTGTAACCTTTTTCCACAAGTGCGCCGTGTTTTAGATGATCATTGTTGGTGTTAATTCTTGATTCTGGTGGATAACACAGTATTAGTAGAGATCGCTTCACGGCATGTCGATGACATTTTCCTTGAGACGTTATTTGCTCTCTCCACTTGTTTAAGCATCAAAATTGCAGCAAATAGTCTACCAAGATACAATAGAGGCAAGAATCGATTCTCTTTAACTAATTACGTTTACACTATTGAAATCGATTTAAACTATTGTACGGATGACTGCAGTGACAAAGAGTTTCGAATTTGTGGTATGCAGCAGCACAAATTCGATATTTTAGTTTTAGAAAATTAAAAACAGAGTAGAATGAAAGAGAGAGAAGAAAATAGTTATAATTTCAAATAAATTTTCTAAAGAAATTTGTCTTTATGTATGTATCAAATGTAGTGTCTATTTATCAAAAGAGGTGTTCGTTCGTTAAAGGAGGTGTTCGTTCAAAAAAAAACGACCATTGGCTCAACGATCAACTCGAATCATTATTTCACTGTTATTTTTAAATTTAGTAATTCATATTCCTCTTCTCTTTCTCTCTTCTTTTCTAAAACAAAATCACTTACGAAAATTTATTAAAATTTACACTAACAATTTTCCATCAAATTTTAACAAAATTTCTTTTGTCATAGGAAAACTTGTGCATAAATATAGATGTCGAGTGCATTTGAATCTATACGTAGTGATAACCTACCAAAGCACGTCAGAATGAAATGGTTAACTAAGCATTGAACCATCAATCTCCCGTGATGTACCAGATATGTTTCACACACCGTTTCTTTCCTTCAGATCGTTTAAATTGACCTTGTGTCTGTATCTTGATTTTATGAAATGCCCTTCAGAGGCTAAGCCATATTCTCGTAGAAGGGGACACCACCTTCATGCATTCATATAGGTAGGTTCATCAGAAGTATCCTATAATCAAGCACTTCAACGATATTTATGTTGTAAACCTGACAAGTACTAAGCAGTACAACATCCATCAAAACATTATAGATACCAAACACTTTTCTTGAAATGGAATATAATATTAATTGTCTAGACTAATATTTTATAGTGCTTCCAATCACATCGTATGATGTACGTTTACTCATTGAACTCAAGATAATGATTTTAATTATGTTGAGTTTCCGTCATATGTGGTTGTTTATAATGGATTTAAACTCACTCCCCTTGATATTTTCGTCACCAACTTCCTTGCAAGTCCTTTTGTGAATGGATCCGCTATGTTTTGACTAGGTCTCACGAAATATATAGTAATTACCCATCATCGGGCCAATATGCCTAGATTTTCCATCATATACTTGGCTATATGCTAGTTATAGTGTTGCTTGACAATCACAATACATAAATATCGAAGACATTGATTTTGACTATATAAGAATTTCTAATAGCAAATTCCTTAATCATTCCGTTTTTTGGTTATAAGAAATTAATGCTGTAAATTTAGAAACCATGGTAGAATCAACAATACATCTTCATTTCTTTAAAGTCTAGGACATCGCTCCCCCACCTAGACTGAATATCCATCCGCAAGTTGACTTATCATTATCCTCTCTTTCAATGTTCCAACTAACATCCATGCATCCTTCTATTACACTTGGATACTCACTGTACAAAATATCATAATTTATGGCTTCTTTTAAGTACTTTAAAATTGTTTCTATAGCTATCCAACGAATATGACTAGGGTTACCGGTGTATCTACTCATTTTTCCTATAGCATAGGCAATATCAGGTCTGGTGCATGTCATACCATACATTAGGCTTCCAATAATTTTAGCATATTCTAGTTGATCCACCGATCTATCAATATTAGAATATAATTGCATATTTGGATCAAATGGGGGGGGGGGGGGGTTGGTTACAATTTTGCAATTAAATTGATTAAACTTTTTAGGATCTTTTCAACGTAATGAGATTGAGTAATGGCTAATCCTTCTGCTGTTTTAATGATTCTTATTTCTGAAATATCTTCAGCTTCCCCGATATTCTTCATATCAAAACATGAAGATAGAAATTTTTTCGCTTCTTCAATACTTAAGGATCGGTCCAAAATATCAACATATTATTACTCCTTTACCTGCATGAAATTTGATATAGATACATTTGTCTGATTCACAAATCCTAAGACCATTTGATACTATGATTTTATCAAATTTATCATGTCATTGTTTTGGTGTTTGTTTAGACTTAATAAGTTTGCATACTTTACATTCTTGTCTAAACATCACAAAGCATTCTAGTTGTATCATATATAATTTCTTCATCAAGCTCTTTATTTAAGAATGTAGTCTTGACATCAATTTAATGTATTTTAAGTTAATAAATAGATGTTAGTGCAATTAATGTCCTAATTGTTGAGATTCTCGCTACAAGTGCATATGCATCAAAATAATATATTCCTTCTTTTAGAGTAAATCCTTTAACGGCTAATATGGCCTTAAACTTTTTTATCATGTCATTTGTTCTTGACTTTTTTTTTTTAAATTTCCACTTACATTCTGTTGTTTAGAAGCAAAAGGTAAGTCTACTAGTTTTCAAGTTTCATTTTCCATAATAGAATCCATTTCATCGTTTATGGCTTCTTGCCAAAAGGACGGATCCTGAGATTTTATTGCCTCATTATATGTTAAAATATCAGACATAATACTTGTAGAAAGCATGACTTTATGTTTAATAATATTTCTTGATCCATTTACCAAATAAATGATGAAATCTGATTCGATTGATTTTCAGTCCGCATTTTTTTTTACTTGTCCAAAGAAGTTCACCACTTTCACCATTATTTCATTTTCACAAATAAGTTCAATGACTATCACCATTTCATGAATTGGTGTATTAACATCCACTATTTCATCAACAGATGGATTAAACGGAATAGACATGAATCTATTTTCATAGAACACCACATCCTATGATTCTATTATTGTGTTTACTTCAACCGAATTATTAATTTCTATTACTAGAAACCTATAACCCTTGCTGTGTTGAGCATACCCTAAGAAAGTACATTGAATACCATTCTGTTCTAATTTTCTGATTTTTCGCTCACGTAATCGAACAATTTCCCAACAACTCCAAACGTTAAGATAGTCCATATTGGGCTTTCTTTTCTTCCAAAATTCATACGGACCGAGTTTGGTTTTCTTGTGAGGTATTCTATTTAATATATAACATGAAGTCAATAATGCTTTACCCCAGAACTGTAAAGACCCGATTTTTCGACGCTCGAAAATCAACATCAATGCGTCCACTGTATCTAATGCTGGAAAACCGAACTGTTAGGGTTAAAGAAGAAGAAAGTAGAAGAAGAAATAGAAACAATATCAGAATCTCACAATCGCAGCGGAATAATATATAGTAGATAAAAGACTAATCTTTAAACAAAAGAACTATATCTGTTTATACAATACATCATCAGAGTCAATGTACAACCCAACAGCGGAATACCGTAGAAAAATAACATCATATACGTGTGAAGCGTCTCGTCATCCAGCTTGTCTCCCGATCTCCATAGCATAGTTTTTTGACTTAGCTTCAGAAAACAACGATAACCTAACTCTAAGCTGCGGGCCATGGGCCTTGGGTTCTAGTTGTTGTTGTCTCTTCAGTTCGTCCACGCTGCGGGCCATGGGCCTTGGGTTCTACTTGTTGTCTCTTCAGTTCGTCCACGCTGCGGGGCTGGTCCGTTTCATATTGATCTAGTTATGCATTTTTGTTTTACAATTTCTCAAAATCAATTGATAAATTAGTAACAATTTTTGCCGTTGCTATTTCTGCATTATTTTGTAACTGTTACTGAAGTTACAATTGGTTTCGTAACACTTTCCAGTAGTTGCGGATAACATTCTTGAAACAATATTACTTGTTGTAGACAATGATGTCTCAAAATAGCAACAACATTAACGCTGCACCAACGCAGACGGTGACAAACGCTCAGTCGGCACCCCTGCTTCCGACAATGGCACTGTCTCATGGAGAAATGACTGAAAAGTTCAACAGGACGGACTTCAAGCGTTGGTAACAGAAGATGTTGTTTTATCTAACAACATTATGCCTCACCAAGTTTCTAACCGAAGATGCTCCTGAAGTTGGCAAACTCGAACCCGATGCAATCAAAGTTGAGGCCGCAAATGTCTTAAAAAATTCGGACTTTATGTGTAAAAATTATATTATGAACGGTCTGAATAATAGTCTCTACAATGTCTATTGTACTGTTGCAACATCCAAGGAATTCTGGACGGCCTTGGACAGAAAGTACAAAACTGAATATGCAGGCATAAAGAAATTCATCGCTGGCAAATTTCTCGATTTCAAAATGATAGATTCGAAGACTATGATCAACCAGACTCAAGAACTACAACCGATCATCCGTCAACTGCAAGATGAAGGGATGATATTTAGCGAATCTTTCTAAGTTACCGAAACCATTGAGAAACTTCCTCCATCATGGAAGGACTTCAAAAATTACCTTAAGCATAAGAGTAAGGAAATGACAATGGAAGAACTCATAGTTCGTCTGCGAATTGAGGAAGATAATAGAAATTCTAAGAAAAAGATCTCTCAGAATATGGCTGTCAAAGCAAATGTTGTTGAGTCAGAAAAATCTAACAAGAGAAAATGTGAGAATGCGCCTCAGAAGTCGAAGAAGAAATTTCAGGTTTCTTGCCATAAGTGTGGAAAGAAGGGGGATAAAGCAGCCGAATGTCGCGCTCCCAAAAAGAATAAATCAGAAGCAAATATGGCTGAAGTTACGGATGACATTTCTGATATGGATTTATGTGCAGTAATATTAGAATGCAATCTTGTTGGTAATTCAAAGGAATGGTTTGTAGACACAGGTGCCACTCGACATATATGTGCTAATAAGTGGATGTTTACAACCTGTAAAACTGCAACTGATGATCAACAACTTTTCATGGGCAATTCATCTGCATCAAATGTTGAAGGCAAGGGAAAAGTTGTGCTGAAACTAACTTCTGAAAAGTGCTTACTTTGAATAATGTTCTTCACGTTCTAGAAATCCGCAAGAATTTGATATCAGGGTACTTGCTTAGCAAGCATGGTTTGAAATTAACCTTTATAGCCTAAAGTTTGTATTATCAAAGAATGGAGTGTATGTAGGAATATGATATGTATGTGATGGTTTATTCAAAGCAAACGTAACAACTATTGTACCAAACACTGATATGAATAAAAGTGAATCTTCTGCTTATATTGTTGACTCTTCTAACATAATGCATTCTAGATTAGGGCATGTGAATTTTGATACACTGCGAAAAATGATTAATGTAGAATGTATACCAAAATGTAACATAGACTCCAACTATAAATGTCAAATTTGTGCAGAAGCAAAATTGATAAGAACCTCATTTCATCATGTTGAACGAGAAACTGAACCTCTAGACCTTATGCACACTGATGTATGTGATTTGAAAATATATCAAGCTAGAGATGGAAAAAGGTATTTCATTACGTTTATTGATGATTGTACTAGGTACTGCTATGTGTATCTCC
The DNA here is from genome assembly GCA_030765085.1 of Allium cepa. Lineage (NCBI taxonomy): Eukaryota > Viridiplantae > Streptophyta > Magnoliopsida > Asparagales > Amaryllidaceae > Allium > Allium cepa. The sequence continues at coordinate 117,298,493 of CM060932.1, forward strand.
TTAGAAGCAAGGATGAAACATTCGACATGTTTAAACAATATAAAGTAGAAGTTTAGATTCAACTCAATAAGAAAATTAAAGCTTTAAGAAGTGACAAAGGAGGAGAATATGAATTTTCTTTTTGAGGAATTCTGCGCTGAGCATGACATTATACACCAAATGACAGCACCATATTCACCTCAATCCAACGGTATAGCCGAACGGAAAAATAGAACTATTAAAGAAATGATGAATCTTTATTAATCAGTTCTGGCTTGCCAGATAATTTTTGGAGAGAAGCTATTCTTTCGGCAAACCATATTTTAAATAAAATACCACGAAAGAAAACATTCAAGTCTCCTCGCAAACTTTGGAAAAATAGACCTGCATCCTACAAATACTTAAAAGTGTGGGGGCGTCTTGCCAAAGTAGAGATACCTAAACCAAAGAAGGTCAAAATTGGACCAAAAACAATCGATTGTGTATTCATTGGATATGCACAAAACAGTGCCGCTTATTGATTTCTAGTACACAAATCTGAAATTGACGATATTCATGAAAATACCATCATCGAATCGAGAAATGCAAGATTTTTCGAACATATATTCCCTTTAAAATAGGGTACTGACAATGATACTCAAAAGAGACCAAGAGAAGATGAATTTACCGATTCTCTTGAGAATACTGAACAAAATAAACTTCATCAAACTAGTGCTGATCAACAAGTGGAGGAACGAAGAATGAGCAAAAGGTCAAGGACCTCTAGGACCTTTGGACCAGACTTCCACACTTTTATGTTGGAACCCATTGACATACAAACAAGCTATATCCTCCAGCTATAACAACCCTGCATTTTGTGATTATTTTAATTGTATATTTTAATATTTTAATTGAATTTATGATTTAAAAGCTTTATTTTATTTATTTGAAATGGATAAATTTTGTTATTTTAAAATATAAACTTTGATTTTGATATGAATTATCATTCCAAAACATGATTAAATAGAATATTTTACAAAAAATGTATTTTGGTCAATATGGTCAACTTTGACTTTTGAATTTAAAAATTATAAAGTTTGAAAATTTGAATTTTATCTTTTATTATGAAAGTAAATAAAATTTTAAGAATACTGCTTTTCGTTTCGTTGAAATCTGATTTATAATGTGAAAGTTATGCCTTTTTAACTATCGTGTGAAATTTGCTGTATTTAACAAAATTGTTTATTTTAAATTATATAAATAGTATTTTATTTGGTCATGTAATGTTTTAATTTATGTTTATATGGGTAAATAACATGTATTGCATATATTTTGGTTTTAAAACATTTTTGAAAATGTAATTGACATTTTCCAGGGTCAGTTGTATTTTTTTTACAATTTCTAATTTCAGCTTCAATTAATTTAAGGAATTCTTTATTTATTTTTCTATTTTTTTAAAATCTTATTTTATTATCATTCCTAATTTATTTTGTTCCACATTTATTTTATTTATTTTACATTTTATTTCTTTTAAAGTGAAATAGAAATTTTTTCAAAGTTAGTGATATTTTACATATAAGTTTTAAGTCCTGTTTCCAATTTTTAAACAATTTCTTTAGTTCTTTTTCTATTTTTATCCAATTTAATTATTTATTTCATTTTAGAAATGATAAATAAATTATTTTATTTCAAATTTTTGCTTTATAATACTTTTAAAATGAAGTGGATATTTTTCCAAGGCTAGTGATGATTTATTTGTAATTTTTGAAACCTGTTTTGAATTTTTAAGCAAGTTCTTTAATTCTTTTTCTATTTTCCTAAATTTATTTAATTATTTTCTTTTTATTTTATTTTGTTTACAGTTCTGAAATTTATTTACTTAATTTTACTTGTTTTATTTGATTTAAAGAAAAGGAAATTTAAAAAAACTAAAGCTTTTATGACTTGTGACACTTCATCGTCTAGTCTTTTCATTTGCTTGTCTTTTCCTCTTCTCTTGAGTTTTGGCCGTGCATTTTGTGTTTAGCCGTGAATTCCCATTCACTTTCACATGAGAAAACATCATTTCTCATTATTTCTCACGGCTAAGACAAATGGTAATGGCCTCCTTTCTCTTTTTTTTCACTTTTTCTCTTCATTTTTCCTTTTGATTTTCAATGTTTTGCCTTGGCTTCTTCTCTTTGTTGTTTGGCCATAGCCTCACCACCTTCACCTTCCTCCTCCTTCCGATGATCCACGGCCACAACCCCTCCTTTCCCCTTGTCCAGATCAGGCTATGAACCCTTTGAACCAAAGCTCCACAAAAAAATGGCAAAAACCACTTAAAGCTATGTTAGCCTAGCCTATTCCCTCCACCCCTTCACTTTTGGCCACGACCACCACCTCTAGCAGCCACCACCACCTTGCTACCACCACAACACACCATCCTAGCCTCTGTCCAGACCTGAACTCCTCTGGCCGAGCCAATTTCTCCCTTGGCCAAGCCAATATATTGAACCAAACTCCACTCTAAAGCCTTGCCTCCTTGCCTTCTTGTGCTATAACTCCTACCACCTCCTATTCTCCATGTTAGCCGTGAGTTATGATTCAAATCCGATCCATTTCAACTTGAAAGCATGTGTGGACGAGCCTACATCATGTTGTGGCCAAGCATATGTGAGCTATGGTCAAGCAAAATTGGTTTGAAAGCTAGGTGATGCTCTTTGTTGCTTTGATTCCCACTTTGTTTCAATAACTTTGGTATTGAATTTATATTAATATATGGTTTTGTTTATGGATTGTGACAAGATCAATATGCTTGACTCTCATCCACTTGAATCTATTGTTGTGTCATCGTGCCTTTGGAAATCGGTTTGTGTCAATTGATTCGCTATCTCCAGCACAAAGAGGTGAGTAAATCTCACACGACATTTTATACTTATGCAATTGTGAAGCGACAACAATTGAATGTGTAGAATTATATGTGATGTTATAACTGCCCGTGATTATTTATATATGATGCTACACCTGTTAAAATACATGTCTCTCATTTGTTACTGTTATATGCTGTTAACTCTTCATTTATATCTGTTTATCACACTGCAAGTTCCATGTAGATTAGGTTCACTATGAGTTGAAATGATACATATCCGAATGGACTTTAGAATAGGAAAAAATCATTATGGGCTGAAATGATAGAGCTGAACGGTTTTTATTTATTTTGTTTTAACTTGGGATTGCGAGTTTGAAATGATATAACCCGGATTTTCTTTGTAAACTGCGGATTGAAATAATATATATCCGTATCACTTGACCTAGGTTAGAAAACTATATACAGGCCCGTGGGTATTTTATAAAGTATTTTGAATATTTTAAAGTATTCTTAAAAGTGTAAATTTATGAAAATTTGATTTAAATTGGATTTTTATGCTTAAATAAAAAAAATTGATTTTTTATAAGTTAAAAATGTTGGATAATTAAATGATTAAATTGAATTTTTTTGAAATATAACTTAAATCTGGAAATTTGGACTTACATTAAGTTATATAAATAAAATTTTAAGTGGTTTAAAATGAAAATTTATGATAATTTGATTTAAATAGATTTTGAAATGTTTCAAAATAAAGAAATTATGATTTTTCTATGAGTTAAAAATGAAATTAATGAATGGTTAAATTGAATCTTTGAAATATAACTTAAGTTTGGAAAATTGGAAAATTTTGGTTTTAAAATGATATTTAAGTTATATAGATAATAAGGAAATTTAATTATACTTGGAAAATGGTAAATATGATAAGTTGATTTAAATTTGAATTTAAGTGATTTTTTAAAGTATTATTGATTTTTCTATGAATTTAAATGGTTAATTAAATGAATGCTTAAATGTGTAATTTTAAAATACAACTTGACTTGGAAATGTGAAATTTAGTTTAATTAAAGGTTTTAGTTAAATGGAATCAATTGGAAATTTAGTTTAATTTGTGAAATGGAAATTTTAAATTTGTAAGTGTTAATAAATTGCATATGTGAAGGAAAGGAAATTATACACTTGAATTTGTTAACTAAATTTATTGAAAAATTTGATTTATTTATAAGAAATTTATTTTATAAAAATCATATGTTAAAGGTATGTTAATAAACATTTTTTTGAATGTTAAAATATGATTTTTATAGTGTTTAAAGGGTTTAAATTGAAGTTTATTATTTGCTGGAAATACGCTAAAATTTGGAAAATACTTTTAATAGCATTCAGAAATGCTATGGTTTCTGTAAATGAACTAAAACTTGAAGTAAATGATACTACAGCAGTTCTGAAATGCTGTAGTTGATGCATACAACTAATATGCTAAAAACTTTACTCATGTCTATTATAGCATTTCTGTAAATGCTGTAATGGGCTGCTGTCTTTGCTGAAATGAATAAAAACCCTTGTTTTGAAACCTGAGCTATTACAACATTTCTGGAAATGCTGTCTTTGCTGTTTTGAACTAAAATTTAACTAAAACTGAGTTTTATCAGCAATTTTTAAGTGTTGTCTTTGCTGAATTAAAATGTTTATAAGTATAACTTATAACAGCTTTTTCTAAATGCTGCGAAAGGCTAAAATTTTAAATGTGTATGGCTTTGACTTAGTAAACGAGCTCAAAATGACTTGAAACTTTGAAATTCGAATACTTGACTTGAAAGAATAATAACTTCACTTTTAAATGGTTTAAATGAATTAAGTGAATATAAACTGTTTAGAGGCAATTTGTGAAAATAAATGAATGTTGTCTTTGAACTTTAAAAAGGTGATTAAGTTTGATATTTTTATTTGAATTCAAATAATGATTTAAAAGGGAAGCTCCGAAAGATATGATATTTTGATATTAAATTGATTGCAAAATGAAGTTCTAAAAGATATGACATTTTGATATTAAATTGATTTGAAAATGAAGTTCTGAAAGATATGATATTTTGATATTAAAATGATATGAAAATGAAGTTCTGAAAGATATGATATTTTGATATTTAAATGATTTGGAAATGAAGCTTTGAAAGGATATGATATTTTAATGTATTAAAATGATTTGAAAGGAAGTTTTGAAAGGATATGATAATTTAATATATTGAAATAGTTAGAAATGACTTGATATTTATTTTGATAAATATTTGAATTTGAATAATATGGTATGTTGATATATTGAAATGATTTGGAAATGATTTAATCTTTATTTTGATAAAGATTTAGATTGAAATGATATTTTATTTTGAAGTATAAAATATTACTTTAAAGTTATAACCACGGGTTATAATAACGATTGGTTGGCAAAGAGACCGGGATCAGATATGACATAATCTCTGTCGATACCGAAACCACTTTGACAACCGTGTAGGCGGTGGAGACTCCAGAATGAAAAAGGATGGTGGCGACATTCTTGAGGTATGTTACGTGGACTCAACTCCCATGAGTTGACATAAGGTGGCAGAAACAGGAGCGGTCTCGGGCCAAAAGGGGTAGCTCCTCTAGTCGGACGCATTTCTTCGATACCATTCTATTGCCGATTTTGGGAATGTGTTCCGAGGTGGGCGTATGTGGCTGCTGCGTCACCACCAGCCCGAGTGCCGTAATTGGTATGTCTACCATGGCATTGCCTTGTGTGCTCTGTCACCTACCATATCGAGCCTTTACTACGAGTTTCTATTTGTGTCGTACCTATGCAGTATCTTCTCATAGTCTCCCGATCAGGAGATATGCTGGTAATGTATAGACTATTGGCATTATTTGTGTTAAGGGGAATATTGGGTCACTCCTTAACGCTATTTTAAAGTAAGTTTATTTTACTGATAGACATTATTATAATAGCACAATATTACTACATAGTAAATAGTTTAACCGATCCTTAGAGGATGGACGGTCGCAAGCATCCTTTAAGTTACTTGTACCTTTACTACAGTTCACTTGAGTTGGTTTACATAATATACGTATGTATGTCCTGACTCGAGTGTATGTATTTTTATTTACGCTCGGGTCAGCCTGTGTATTCACAGATTTGGATTTCCACTTTCTAGAGATTGGAATCGCTGGAGATTATCTACTTGTCTAGTTTTATCTTTTTCTGTCTGTTATTCCTATTCAGCTCTTGTTTAGTAAACTTCTATGTATTGAGACTTCTGTTGTATCTTATGTAACTCTGATATATTTACATAGTAGCTTCATGAACTACTATTTCTTTTACTTCCGCTGCATTATTATTACTCTATGTCTGTGATCTGTGATTTTTATTTACTATATATTCTGAGATTTGACAAATTTTATTTACAACGTTGTATTTTGAGCAATTCAAGTCCGACATGTGCGGATGCGAATGGTTGAACATACCGGGTGTTACATTTGGTATCAGAGCTTTGGCTTTGAGGCAAAACTTAGAATATACGGTAAATTATTTACAGAATCACTTTCGTTTGAGTTTAAATCTTCCCTCTTCAATTCGAATTTCCTTTGAATTTTGGAACGTTCCCTACGGTTCCAAAATCCATTCGTGTCCCTCACTATTCATCTTCTTTTGATTCTGAAGTATCTCATAACTCCGCTTCGAATGATCTTTTAGTGAGTTGGCGGTCTCGCTAATTTCAAATTTGAATTGTAAAGGGGGGAAACTCCTTTACAATTAGAATCGATTCACCAGGGAATTATATATATCCTTGGTTTAGATGCTAATATCATTTGTTATTCCCAACTCTATCTCTTGAGATCAAATGTAGATTTACCCCAGAAAAATCCTCATTGATCTTATTCTTTAAGTCACGGTTGACTCGATTAAGGTTGCCCGCGATTTACTTAAGCTTACCCATCTCCCTACTCTATTATTTAATCTCTTGTCTTTTGTTCCCAATTTATTCTTCCAAACATTTTGAATTGTACTTGCAAGTCTATATTTTGTTTTATATATTGTGTTGTTTGAGTTGTTGATGTTGATTTATGTTTCCGATCGATTCATCTGATCAACGCTATCGATAGGATTTCTAAAACACTTTGACAGAACAAACTGACACAATATTATTTTAATTTTTTTTAATGAAATAAATTTTGATATATAAGTAAATTTATGGAACTTAATAAATTGATTTAAATTGATTATTTCAAAATGATAATACTTGATTTATCATCTATTGTTCTATAAATGAATTTATAAATGGTTGTTTATAAATTGATTTGGGAACTAAAATGAATTTAAAAATAGAAATTTGAGAATTAAATTTTTGATGGTTTTAAACCTCGTGTTTAAGTTTTAAAGTATATTATTTAAAGTATTTTCGAATGAGAATATGTTTTCCAAAGAATTTTAAAGTTTTTTAAAAAAATTCAGTGCTCTTCTCTTTGTCGCTGGGAAATAATTTCGGTGATGACTACAACATCATCGGCATTCATTTTCGAGTTTCGAAGTGAAGAGACCGCTCTGTAGTCTTGCAACAGCTTTGTTTTGGTAAATCAAATTGATTTGAATTTCTAAAATATGACTTGATTTATTATATATATATAGATATATGATTTAAATTATATTTGATAAATTATGTACATATATTTATTTATCTCTAAATGGTTTGAAGAAATTGGAAATTTTATTCTTAAATTTTATCTTAAAGAACAACTTCAATTATAAAAAGAAAATCAAAATTTTGGATGAATATTCAAGCATGAAATGATTTAATTGGAAAGTTTTATTTGTATAATACAATTGCATTCAAATATAACTTACCTTAATTTCAGAAGTTAGCAATGTAATTGGATAATATACAATATAAAACGATTTTATAAATAAAATTTGGGTGGTTATAATAAATGTTATACACCTACATTTTAGTTATAAAACGATTAACAGAGGTAAATATAATAAAGGGTAATTGAATAACTTACAATAAAATAATGTTAAAAGAACTAAGAATAAAATAAAGCAGTTATAATAAGTGTAAGTATATTTAACATAAGTGATAAATATATTGAGAGGAATAAATTTAATTTTAACTAGGAATAGAGAAGAATTAAATTTATTAAGTACATTATGAGTATAATAAATGATTATTTTTCAAACCCATGGTTTTAAAATTGTTAATTTAAGGTAATTGGATGATAAGATAATGAAATTTGAGATAGTTAAGATTTATTTAATTTGTGTAAAAATTTATTTTCTATTTAAGTTGAAATTTCCATGGTTTCAAACTTATTTCCTTATTTTGTTTTTCAAAATATCTTTTAGTTGTCCTTATTATCCTTATCTTGCTACAGACTGGTATAGGCATCTTTCTAAAATCTTTCTGTTTAGAAATCTTTCTATAATCTTTAATAATCTTTGGTACTCATTTTAATCCACCTTTTTTATGCTTGTGTTCTTGATTCTGGAGGATCTTGGAAAGATCATCTCCGCCTTGTTAAACTTACCTATAACAACAGTTATCGGGTATAATCTCAATCTTCTTGTAATCTTGTCTTAATCTTATTTCATTTCTATCTTTTATGTGCTTTCCCGTACCTCATTCCTTTTCGAGGATGAAAAGTTTTGAGTAGGGGATAGTGTAACAACCCTGTATTTTGTGATTATTTTAATTGTATATTCTAATTATTTTAATTTAATTTCTGATTTAAAAGATTTATTTTATTTATTTGAAATGGATAAATTTTGTTATTTTACAATATAAACTTTGATTTTAATATGAATTATCATTCCAAAACATGACTGATAGAATATTTTACAAAAAAGTGTATTTTGGTCAATATGGTCAACTTTGACTTTTAAATTTAAAAATTCGAAAGTTTGAAAATTTGAATTTTATCTTTTATTATGAAAGTAAATAAAATTTTAAGAACACTGCTTTTCGTTTCGTTGAAATCTGATTTATAATGTGAAAGTTATGCCTTTTTAACTATTGTGTGAAATTTGCTGTATTTAACAAAATTGTTTATTTTAAATTATATAAATAGTAATTTATTTGGTCTTGTAATGTTCTAATTTATGTTTATATGGGTAAATAACATGTATTGTATATATTTAGGCTTTAAAACATTTTTGAAAATGTAATTGACATTTTCCAGGGTCAGTTGTATTTTTTTTTACAATTTCTAATTTCCAGATTGAATTAATTTAAGAAATTCTTTATTTATTTTTCTATTTTTTTTCAAGATCTTAATTTATTATTATTCCTACTTTATTTTGTTTCTCATTTATTTTATTTATTTGACATTTTATTTGTTTTAAGTGAAATAGAAAATTTTCCAAAGTTAGTGATATTTTATTTGTAAGTTTTAAGTCCTGTTTACAATTTTTAAACAACTTTTTAGTTCTTTTTCTATTTTTCTCCAATTTAATTATTTATTTCATTTTATAAATGATAAATAAATTATTTATTTCAAATTTTTGCTTTATAATATTTTTAAAATGAAGTGGATATTTTTCCAAGGCTAGTGATGATTTATTTGTAATTTTTGAACCCTGTTTTGAATTTTTAAGCAATTTCTTTAAAAAAAAATTCTATTTTCCTAAATTTATTTATTTATTTTCTTTTTAATTTTTGAAATTTATTTACTTAATTTTAGTTGTTTTATTTGATTTAAAGAAAAGGAAATTTGAAAAGACTAAAGCTTTTATAACTTGTGACACTTCATGGCCTAGTCTTTTCATTTGCTTGTCTTTTCGTCTTCTCTTGAGTTTTGGCTGTGCATTTTGTGTTTAGCCGTGAATTCCCATTCACTTTTATGTGAGAAAACTTCATTTCTAATTATTTCTCATGGCTAAGACAAATGGTAATGGCCTACTCTCTCTCTCTCTCTCTCTCTCTCTCTCTCTCTCTCTTTCACTTTTTCTCTTCATTTTTCCTTTTGATTTTCAGTGTTTGCCTTGGCTTCTTCTCCTTGTTGCTTGGTCATAGCCTCACTAGCTTCACCTTCCTCCTCCTTTCCATGATCCAAGGCCATAACCCCTCCTTCCCCCTTGACCAGATCCGGCCATGAACCCCTTGAACCAAAGCTCCACAAAAAAATGGCAAAAACCACTTAAAACTATGTTAGCCTAGCCTATTCCCTCCACCCCTTCACTTTTGGCCACGACCACCACCTCTAACTGCCGCCACCACCTTGCTACCGCCACTACACACCATCCTAGCCTCTGTCCAGACCTGAACTCCTCTGGCCGAGCCCATTCCTCCCTTGGCCGAGCCAATATATTGAACCAAACTCCACTTTAAAGCCTTTCCTCCTTGCCATCTTGTGTTATAACTCATACCACCTCCTATTCTCCATGCTAGCCGTGAGTTATGATTCAGACCTGATCCATTTCAACTTGAAAGCATGTGTGGCCGAGCCTACATCATGTTATGGCCAAGCATATGTGAGCTATGGTCAAGCAAAATTGGTTTGAAAGCTAGGTGATGCTCTTTGTTGCTTTGATTCCCACTTTGTTTCAATAACTTTGGTAATGAATTTATATTAATATATGGTTTTGTTTATGGATTGTGACAAGATCAATATGCTTGACGCTCATGCACTTGAATCTATTCTTGTGTCATCGTGCCTTTGGAAATCCGTTTGTGTCAATTGATTCGCTATCTCCAGCACAAAGAGGTAAGTAAATCTCATACGTCATTTTATACTTATGCAATTGTGAAGCGACAACAACTGAATGTGTAGAATTATATGTGATGTTATAACTGCCTATGATTATTTATATATGATGTTACACATGTTAATTTACATGTCATCTCATCTGTTACTGTTATATGTCGTTAACTCTTCATTTATATCTGTTTATCACACTGCAAGTTCCATGTAGATTATGTTCACTATGGGTTGAAATGATACATACCCGAACGGACTTTAGAATAGGGAAAACTCGTTATGGGTTGAAATGATAGGCCTGAACGGTTTTTATTTGTTTTTTCTTAACCTGGGATTGCGGGTTTGAAATGATAACTCGGATTTTCTTTGTAAACTGCGGATTGAAATGATATATATATCCGTATCACTTGACCTAGGTTAGACAACTATATACAGGCCCATGGGTATTTTCTAAAGTATTTTGAATATTTTAAAGTAGTCTTAAAGGTGTAAATTTATGAAAATTTGATTTAAATTGGATTTTTATGTTTAAATAAAAAAAATTGATTTTTCTGTAAGTTAAAAATGTTGAATAATTAAATGATTAAATTGAATTTTTTTGAAATATAACTTAAATCTGGAAATTTGGGCTTACATTAAGTAATATAAATAAAATTTTAAGTTGGTTTAAAATGTAAATTTAAGATAATTTGATTTAAATAGATTTTGAAATGTTTTAAAATAAAGAAATTATGATTTTTCTATGAGTTAAAAATGAAATGGTTAAATTGAATCTTTGAAATATAACTTAAGTTTGGAAATTTGGAAAATTTTGGTTTTAAAATGATATTTAAGTTATATAGATAATATGGAAATTTAATTATATTTGGAAAATGGTAAATATGATAATTTGATTTAAATTTGAATTTAAGTGATTTTTTAAAGTATTATTGATTTTTCTATAAATTTAAATGGTTAAATAAATGAATGCTTAAATGTGTAATTTTAAAATACAACTTGACTTGAAAATGTGAAATTTAGTTTAATTAAAGGTTTTAGTTGAATGGAATCAATTGGAAATTTAGTTTAATTTGTGAAATGGAAATTTTAAATTTGTAAGTGTTAATAAATTGCATATGTGAAGGAAAGGAAATTATAAACTTGAATTTGTTAAGTAAATTTATTGAAAAAATTGATTTATTTATAAGAAATTTATTTTATAAAAATCATATTTTAAAGGTATGTTAATAAACATTTTTTTGAATGTTAAAATATAATTTTTATAATGTTTATTGGGTTTGAATTGAAGTGTATTATTTGCTGGAAATACACTAAAATCTAGAAAATACTTTTAATAGCATTCAGAAATGCTATGGTTTCTGCAAATGAACTAAAACTTGAAGTAAATGATACTACATCAGTTCTGGAATGCTGTAGTTGATGCATATGAACTAATATGCTAAAAACTTAAGTCAGATCTATTATAGCATTTCTGTAAATACTGTTGCCGCTGTCTTTGCTGAAATGAATAAAAACCATTGTTTTGAAACCTGAGCTATTACAGCATTTCTGAAAATGCTATCTTTACTGTTTTGAACTAAAATTTAACTAAAACTGAGTTTTAACAGCAATTTTTAATTGCTGTCTTTGTTGAATTAAATGTTTTCAAGTGTAACTTATAACAACTTTTTCTAAATGATGCGATAGGCTGAAATTTTAAATGTTTATGGTTTTTGACTTAGTAAACGAGCTTAGAATGACTTGAAACTTTGAAATTTGAATACTTGACTTGAAAGAATAATAAATTCACTTTTAAATGGTTTAAATGAATTAAGTAAATTGGAATATAAACTATTTAAAGGCAATTTGAATTGAAAATAATTGAATGTTATCTCTGAGCTTTAAAAAGTTGATTAAGTTTGATATTTGTATTTGAATTCAAATAATGATTTAAAAGGGTAGTTCTGAAAGATATGATATTTTGATATTAAATTGATTGAAAAATGAAGTTCTGAAAGATATGATATTTTGATACTAAATTGATTTGAAAATGAAGTTCTGAAAGATATGATATTTTGATATTAAAATTGATTTGAAAATGAAGTTCTAAAAGATATGATATTTTGATATTTAAATGATTTGGAAATGAAGCTTTGAAAGGATATGATATTTTAATGTATTAAAATGATTTGAAAGGAAGTTTTGAAAGGATATGATAATTTAATATATTGAAATGGTTAGAAATGACTTGATATTTATTTTGATAAATTGAGTTTGAAAGATATGGTATGTTGATATATTGAAATGATTTGGAAATGAAAGATTTGGATTGAAATGATATTTTATTTTGAAGTATAAAATATTATTTTAAATTTATAACCACGGGTTATAATAACGGTTGGTTGGCAAAGAGACTGGGATCAGATATGTGCATACTCTCTGTCAATACCGAAAACACTTTGACAACCGTGTACACGGTGGAGATTCCAGAATGAAGTAGGATGGTGGCGACATTCTTGAGGTATGTTACGTGGACCCAACTCACGTGAGTTGGCGTAAGGTGGCAGATACAAGAGCGGTCTCGGGCCAAAAGGGGTAGCTCCTCCGGTCGGACGCATTTCTTTGATATCATTCTATTTCTTTTGTGATTGTTTGGCCACCCCCTCCGATTTTGGGAATGTGTTCCGAGGTGGGCGTATGTGGCTGCTGCGTTACCACCAGCCCGAGTGTCGTAATTGGTATATCTACCCTGTCATTGCCTTGTGTGCCGTGTCACCTACCATATCGAGCCTTTGCTACGAGTTTCTATTTGTGTCGTACCTATGCAGTATCTTCTCATAGTCTCCCAATCAGGAGATATGCAAGTACTGTATAGACTATTGGCATTATTTGTGTTAAGGGGAATATTGGGTCACTCCTTAACGCTATTTTAAAGTAAGTTTATTTTACTGATTGACATTATTATAATAGCGCAATATTACTACATAGTAAATAGTTTAACGAATCCTTAGAGGATGGACGGTCCCAAGCATCCTTTAAGTTACTTGTACCTTTACTACAGTTCACTTGAGTTGGTTTACATTGCATAAGTATGTATGTCCTGACTCGAGTGTTTGTATTTTTATTTACGCTCGGGTCAACCTGAGTATTCACATATTTGGATTTGCACTTTTTGGAGATTGGAATCGCTGGAGATTGTCTACTTGTCTAGTTTTATCTTTTTCTGTTTGTTGTTTGCATTCAGCTCTTGTATTAGTAGACTTCTATGTATTGAGACTTCTGTTGTATTCTATTTCTTCTGTTGTATCTTATGTAACTCTGATATATTTACATAGTAGCTTCATGAACTACTATTTCTTTTACTTCCGTTCCATTATTATTACTCTGTGTCTGTGATATATGATTTTTATTTACTATATATTTTGAGATTTTCCAAATTTTATTTACAACATGATATTTTGAGCAATTCAAGTCCGACATGTGCGGCCGCGAATGGTTGAAAATATCGGGTGTTACACCAGCAATGCCCCTTATTGGAAAGAGGCTATTAACAATGAAATTAAATCCATTATGGCTAACCATATATGAGAGTTAGTTGATTTACCTCAAGGATGCAAGAATTTAGGTAATAAATGAATATTTAAAAAGAAATTGAAACCCGATGGTTCAATAGACAAGTACAAAGCTTGTCTTGTAGTCCAAGGATTCAGACAAAAGGAAGACCTGGACTATTTTGATACATATTCACCAGTGACGAGAATAACATCAATTAGGATTCTTATTGCAATCGCATCCATACTTGATTTAGAAATACACCAAATGGATGTAAAAACTGTATTTTTGAATGGTGAACTAAAGGAAGAAATATATATGAAGCAATCTAAAGGGTTTCTTAGCTCCGGAAATGAGAATAAAGTATGCAAATTAGTAAAGTCGCTTTATGGCCTTAAACAAACTCCAAACAATGGCATGAGAAATTTGATGAAACAATGTTATCAAATGGATTCACAATAAATGAATCAGATAAATGTGTCTACATAAAATACACACATGTTGGATATGTCATTGTTTGTCTTTATGTTGATGACTTACTAATCCTAGGCAATAATAAGGTCATAATAACATCTACAAAGAATATGTTATCCTCTAGATTCGATATGAAAAACCTAGGACCGGCTGATGTGATATTGGGTGTCAAAATTTTAAGAACACCACAAAGATATGCATTATCCCAATCACATTACATCGGTAAGATACTTGAAAAATTCAAGCAATATAATATAACTATTGCAAAATCACCAGTAGATATGAATCAAAATTGGGTAAAGAACACTGGTGATGGTATCTACCAGCTTGAATACTCTCGTACGCTAAGAAGTATCATGTATGTTATGAACTGCACTAGGCCAGATATCACATACGCTATAAGTAAACTGAGTAGATTTACCAGCAATCCTGGTAAACATCATTGTAAAGCGATAATCAGAGTTCTAAGATACCTAAAGTATATGCACAACTATGATCGACACTATACAAACTATCCTTCAACATTGGAAGGATACAGTGATGCCAATTGGATAACTGGTTCACAAGATACAAAACCTACAAATGGATATGTGTTCACATTAGAAAATGGAGCAATATTATGGAAATCATCCAAACAGACTTGTATAGCTAGATCTACGATGGAATCAGAGTTTATTGCACTAGATAAGACTGCAGAAGAAGCAGACTGGCTTCGAAGTTTCCAGAAAGACATTCCAAATTGAAGCAAACCTTACCTCCAATATATATACGTTGTGATAGTCAATCAGCAATTGGAAGAGCTAATAGTACACTATACAATGGTAAATCTAGGCATATTCGTCGTAGACATAAAAAATAAGACAACTTTTCTCTAATGGAGTTATCACTATAAACTACATAAGGTCTAAAGATAACATAGCTGATCCACTAACAAAAGGCTTGCCAAGAGAGAAAGTTCAAACCTTATCGATGGGAATGGGGTTAAGGCCCATAGAATAAAAGTTTTTTTTAATGGAAACCCCACCTAGTTGACTGGAGATCCCAAGATCTAGGTTTAAATGGACAACTAAGTTTAAGAGAAACTTGACGACACTGTTACACACAAACCATTCCTATGATTAAGCAGTGCTTTATTTGTTGGAAAATAGGATAAGTATTGATTCTTTTAATGATGTCTGTACTTGAGGAATTATGAATACTCTTTACAGAATCACCTACGTAAGTGCGAAGGCGCCGCTTCAAAGAGAATTATGAGGCCAAATTCTCTAAGCACTTATGAGACCAGATAGGTGTTCAAGGCAAAAACGAATACATACAGAGAACGGAGGATTATAAGAAACATTTGTCGGGTGTTATCTATTGTAGAATTACACAAAAGGCTTACAGTTCAAGGACGTTCTATGTCTACTGATTTGCCTATAATTCAAATAGGTAAACACTAGGAAATTTCAAGGTCCATGTGCTACTTTAACCGATACGATAAATGGATCGTAAAACTAAGAACAACTGCTTCTTCATGTGGGGGATTGTTAGAAATGAATGGGTTAGTGGAGAGATTTGAGAAGAAGAAAACATTATACAAAGTCCCACATCGGGGAATATTTGTACCAATTCCTGTATATATACTACATTCCAACATAGTATATCAAACAAAAGGAGAATGAGGACAAAGTGTGGAAGGGATGAGGCAATGTGGCGTGTAGGCTTTCACATTAATATTAATATGTCAAAGATATGGCCTCGGGCCTTGGGGCTCTTGGTGGTCTCGTGATTAAATGGGCCACAGACTGCCGCGTGGGATTGCATGCGCCAAAATGGCTAATCGGATGTGTCTGTTCGTTTGAATGGTAAGCAGATGCAGCCATTTTCTTCCAAACGCGCGCACACAACGGTCACTGCTGTTGGTTTAAGGATCGCAACCTTTCCAACAGTCATGACCGCTCCGAATAGGCACATCCTCCAGCCTATAAATAGGCGGCCAGAATTCGAGAATTATTAATTCAATTCATTCTCAATTTATATTCCTTCTTCCCGCATGATCTCTGTTCTAGTAACTGTAATCTCTTCAGTTCGTCGACGCTCCGTCTAAAATCACCACGCTGCGGGGCTGATCCGTTTCATCCCGAGAAACAAATTGCTAACGCCCGTGAACTACGTACGGCGGCGATATTATTTTAAGGAAACAGTTTCTACTGGATTCGGACGCTTTAATCGGTAATACCTTTCATACTGATCTAGTTACGCATTTTGGTGTTACAATTTCTCAAAATTAATTGAAAAATTAGTGACAATTTTTGCCGTTGCTATTTCTGCATTATTTTGTAACTGCTACTGAAGTTACAATTGGTTTAGCACTTTTCGCTAGTTGCGGATAACAGGAATAAGCCTAATTTTCAATAATATACTGAACATAGTAGATGACCGAGCTATTTCATGGATCTTGTCACTTGAGAATAAGATTGCTTTATTGGTCAAATACAATGATGAAAAGAGTAAAGAAACATTTCTTGCTGATGTTCATCAATGTTCCATTTGTTATGAAGAATGTGCAGGTATTTATTTATTATTACATTTTTTTTCCGTCAACTTACCAGTATATCTGTGTAACATTTCATACATGTTTGTGAATTTCTCAGGCACAAATTTCATCAAACTTTCATGTGGACATTCCTTTTGCCTCAAATGCATGAAGACTTACTCAAATATTCATCTGATAGAGGGCACTGTAATGAAGTTAAAATGTCCTGATGCAAAATGCAAAGAGCTAATCCTACCTAACGTATTAAAGAGGTTGCTTGGTACAGAATCATTCAAGAGATGGGAATCTGTGATTCTACAGAAAACACTTGACTCTATGCCTGATGTTGTTGATTGTCCAAGATGTGAAATCGCATGTTTAGAAAATGAAGAGAATTTCGCCCAGTGCTCGAACTGTTTCTTTAGCTTCTGCTCTCTTTGTAAGGAGCGCCGCCATGTAGGGTCAACCTGCATGAAAATTGGAAGAAAGCTTTTGATGCTACAGGTTGATATATATGATCTATAGATAACACGTTAAAGTACACTTAACAAAACATAGAAGTTCATATGGACAAAAAATTTGAATTTGTCTTGCATAGATGTGGATTTCCAATCATAATCTCTGATCAGTATGACATGCCTTTTCTGCGACAGGAATGCGAAACATCTTCTGATATGCGAAACGAACAAAAACGCAAGATGCAAAACCTCATTAATGATTTCCTTAGTCTTAAAGAAGTGTATCGTACTTCTAGACTATGCCCAGCCTGTAAAGTACCAATATCAAGAACAGAGGGCTGCAACAAAATGGTGCGCCGAAACTGTGGAAATTTCTTTTGCTATTAGATGTAACAAGATAATTTATGGATATGAGCATTTCTGGTGAGTCCCTCTCACTTTCTGTGATATAGTATGTAGGATAACGTTGAGCTGCTTAAACCCTTGACAATGAGTGCTGCTGTACAAGAACAAAGTAATCTACCAAACACTAAGTTTGTCAGTGGTTACCTGAAAAATCCGAAATTCATCCACGTTCGCATCCGAAAAACGGACAAATATTCGGTATCCAAAAAACGGATAATGATGTGGATGCGAATGCATCCTTATCCGAAATTATCCGTTCGATTTTTATAAAATTACAGTGTATTTTATGTGCATTTTAGAACAATAAAAGATAAATATTTTTTTATTAGGTTAATAGTTTATATTATATGCATTAAATGAATATTAAATGCTCAAAACTATTTCTTGTCATTAAGTTTGTTGATTTTGCGTACATTTATAAATAATGAGATAGAAAAAAAGATATATTAAACCAAAATTTTCTATTTCTTAATTTATCGATGTTGACGGATAGGATAATTATCTGATATCTGTCTGTATCCGCGGACGTGGATATTCGATATTAGAAAATGATTATGGATGCAGACAGGGTCGGCCCAATAAATTGGGTTGCCCAAGACGACTACAATATTTTTTGCCCCCTTTGACAAAAGAGATCACATTAAATTTACAATTATAACATATTTTTCTTAGTTCACCTAGCAAAAACAAGATATTTTTCAACTACGTAATATTTTATGACGAAAAATTAAACATGGTGTGATCATAAACCGTCATCTATATCTAGCATTCTAGCACAAGATAAATCTTCTCTTTAAATTCACAGAATGGTAAATTATTCCGAAAGAGGGTTTTCACAACACCAATAATGTGAACTATTTTTTTTTCCTATCATTGTCTCACTTCATCTGTTAGTGATTCCATTCCTGTATCTATTATTTATTTTAGATAGAAATATACCCATGTGATAAGGTTTGCCATACATTCCAGATTACGTTCATGTGCTAAAAGTTCTTTTGCAATGTTAAGCCAATCATTAAACCCTTCTTCTCCTTATTTGAATGTCTTGTGGATTTTTAAATAACCTACAACAAAAAAAACTCCATTCTTCATTTGAGTAAACAAGCCACTTTCGTTCATACTCCTCTCCGCATAGATAATAATCGACGTAATGTTTAGAAGAAAAATATCGTCAACCATCTTCATTTTTAGAAAACTTATTATTCTCTTTTAAGATTTTAATAGGCCCTTTTTTGAATTAACATTGCTCTTTTACGGTGTTTCTTCCACATTCAAACAAAGTAGACTATAACAAAACATCACAATTAAATAATCCATTAATCTCCATTTTAATGAATTAAGGTTACAATTAAACACCATAATTTTATCAAGCATACAACCATTACCAAATACCAATTTTATTCAGCAAGTTTTAAACTTTTAAATAATTTTCTTCATACAAAATGCAAAATCAACAAGTTTAAACTTTTATTCAACGTTGCATCAGAATAGAAATAAGAAAATAGAAAATTTTATTGGGGAAAACAATTAAAAGCATTAAGCATTACCTTTTAGGCTTTTCCAACCAAATCAGCAAATCAGATGGCGCGAGATGCTGCAGATCAGATCAACTACAGCTTGGAGGCGGAAGCAGCGGAGAGTGAAGTAACTGGAGTTTGGATGGAGGGTTGGACTCGCTGGAGGCTTGGAGTGCGGCACTCGACGAAGAGGATTGGAGCGACGACCGCGTGATGTTACTGAAAATTGAATTTAGGGCGAAATTGGATTTGGCGCTGCAATCGTTTGCCACTTCCGTTCTGGTGGCGCGCGAGTGGGTCTGGTGGCGCACGGGAGGTTCTGGTGGTGGTGGGCTGCCAGGCTGGTGGCATCCGACATTGTGATTGTGCGAGAGATTCTGGGCGGCCAACACGATTTTTCTTTTTTCTGTTGCCCCTTGCGTGCCCGTTGCCCTAGACATAAGTCTCGTTTGCCTTGGGCTAGGGCCGGGCCTGGATGCATATGCGGATATGCCACTTTCCGTATTCGAAATATCCATTGATAGGCCTACTAAAGACATTTCACTGTGTGTGTGTATGATATGACCAATCCCAAACTTGGTTTCAGCTTGTTTTATAAGCTCATGTATAGTCGTTGATGTGGATGACTGATGATTTTTTTGTGGTTGAAGGAATAATTGCAAATTATTCGATAATGGAGCTGTAATGAACTTGGAGATAATGATGTATCAACAGGCAATGTTATCCCATATTCAAGCACAAGATGATCCTAAACTATTAGAAAGCCACCCTTGCCCGAATTGTAGGCAAATGAGCGGAAAAGTGAGTAGCAATAGTTTGTTTAGTACTTCTACTCTTTAAATATATTCAACAATTCATATGAGCAAGTTTTGGTACCAACTCCTTTTGTGCTTCTTTCTAGGATGTTTGAGATATAATAAGTTTTCGTCAAATTTTGTACAACATCCTAACTTTTCTTATCTATAAGTTTAGTTCAAGGTGTGAAAATGTACCTAAGTGGAAATAAATTATCTCTTGATTATCGACTTAATACCGATGTTTTAAAAACACTATTTATTCATTATCTGTAAATGAGGATAGGTACCTAATTTGAAATAATATAATAACAACATGTATAATTCTAACAATGGTTGTATGGTTTTTCCCCTGTTGTGAGAAATTAGAGTGCACCCCTGCACACATATGTGAGCTTTTCTAAATAAACCGAACTTGAATTCTCTTTTTTTATTTCTCCTTTCAAAAATATTTGATTTTATTATAAATTTGATATTCTAAGAGAAATTATTTGTTTAAACTATAAAGATGAACGTAGTAGGAGAATTTGTTATCAATGCCCCGAAGCATACATAACAAATGATGAAAATAGATTTGTTTGGAGTGATGGTATACGTTGACGTTATGTTCAGTCAAACTTTCCTACTATATTATTCAAAATGAATACTGAACATTTATATAAATAAAGATAAAACTGATATATGTATAGTTCAAAATTCAAACAAATAATATTTCTTGAGAAAAAATAATAGTAAAATCGAATATTTGAATGGAGAAATATAAATTAAAAACAAAGGGAGTTCCATTTATTCAGAAACGTTTAAATGTTTTTTAATAAAAAACTAAACATTTTATTTTAAAGAAAGTTCAAATTTTGTCAAGAACATTTTTAATATAAACGTATCAAAGTTTTTGAAAAATATATTTTCCAAAGAAGTTTGAAACTTCTAAAAAATTTGAGGAAAAAAATATAGTTTGTAAAGATTAGGCTTTTGAAAAATTTCAATTTTGTTCATCGATATAAAAAACATTCAAAAATTGAAAACCGTACAAAAAGATTAAATAGTTATGAACAATAATAATTATTATTTTTTACCCGAAAAATTATGAATTTATGTTCTTTTGTCCAATGAAAATAAATTTTTTGTTCGAACTTTGAAAATTACGAGTCCGTTTGATTTCATTTTGAGTTTTTTATTTTACGTTTTCAAAATTCATTACAAAATATGGTAAGAGTGGAGGAAAATATTTAAAATTTTAAATCATTATGACGATGACAGAGGGACGATGAAGGGGATGGAGGTACGACGGAGAAATGGATAGTTTTCCGTGCTTTTATTATTTTTCAAAACATGAAAAACAAAATAAATTTGGTTTTCATTCTGTATGTTAACTTCGTTTTTCAAATTGATTGTTTTTCAATAAATACATGCGTCGTACACTTTATTGTTTGGAAGAAAATCCAAAACTAAAAATGACAAAACAAATGAGGACTGCATTTCTTACCCGTTTGATAAATAGTAGTGATGAAAGTCTATTGGTTGGTTTCCAATCGTACGATAATATGAGTAGAACTTTAAGGTTAAATTACATGTTTTTATTGGGGATATTTTTGGTCTACTTGCTTATAATCAGACAACATTAGAAGTCTTTTCTATTTATCAAGTACACAAAACATCCATATTTTTAAGGATAAATTTTGTATTTAGGCCAATTTTGTAAACAAATTACAAGAATAGCCCACTTTACAAACTAATAACAAAAATAGACCAGTTTTCGCTATGTAGGACGCCACGTGTGCTGGCAGCATCTCAAATGCCGCCAGTACACGTCTATGTTGCATAATAACACTGGCGACATTTGAGATGCCGCCAGTTTGCGGCATCCCAAATACTGCTATTTATGCTGCTCTCTGTAAATTGTGCAGTCCTTCCTCAATATCACCCCACTCCCCCTTCACTCAACTCATCTTCAAAAAAGAATCGAACCCACCCCCTCCCCAAATCACCAAAAATCAAAATTTCAAGCTTCCAACCACTAAAATCTAGTTAGAATTTGAACTATGGCTTCATCATCTTCTCAAGCTCATCCTATAGGTATGAAATCTATCGATTTTGTCTCTAATTGTCATTTTTTCAATTTAGGGTTTAGGGCTAAATTTGTTCTATGATTGCAAATTTATGACTGTATAATACAATGAAGTTGAGTACTCACATAGAGCATATGTTTAATTGTTTTTCCATCGTATACAATGAAGTTGTATAGTTGCAAATCTATGGTTCTATACCCATTGAAGTTGAGTATGATTATGCAATGTTATTGTGGTAGAATATGATGAAATGACTCCCGGACCGATCGATCCTAATGTGCTTTACCTCCAACCTCAACACCGTACAAACATCGATATGATGGTGGTACAAGGTCAAATAATTTGTTATTACTTCTGCAAATTACTGTAATTACCATAATTGCTTTGCTCTGTTACTATGTATCGACGGGGGTTGAGCCGGCCGGCTTCATTGACCATTCATCAACTTTAAAGCTCGTCACGTCAGCGCATCCTGGCGTGTTGGAACTGTTAGACAGGGCTGGATTTGGTGTTGTCAATAAGTTGGGATATACACAGCTCGACCGGAATCTTTTGACGGCTTTGATCGATAGATGGCAACCAGAGACGTCTACATTTCATCTTAGAGTATGTGAGATGACAATCACTTTGAAAGACGAGTTGTGTTGCTTGGATTGCCGATCAACGTGGATCCCATCCTGAAACCGGATTTTCCAAGAAATTATATGGAATTGTGTGAGCCCTTGCTTGGATTGCCTCCTCCAGAAGACGTGAGGTGGGTAAATGAATCGATAGTGGCCACGTGGTTTAGGGAGCAGTTGGCCGGTGATATTCCCCGTCATGCCTCTCCTTTGCAGATTGCCTAGCATGCCCGTGCTATTATGTTGCACATCATCACGCAACGTCTTTTTTGTGATCGATCGAAGACAAGAGTGGCCCTTCAATGGCTTCCATTGTTAGAAGATTTTGGTTCATGTCGGCAATGCTCCTGGGGTAGTGCAATGCTTGCTTTCACCTATACGGAGCTTACGAGAGTTGCTTTGGTCCAACAACGGTCCGTCGAAGGTTATATGACTCTACTTCAGGTATGGACATAGTCATTCGTTGTTGCATAGTTGAGTATTTCGTAAAACTGTAACTAAAATTAAGTTTCACACTCGCAGCTTTGGTCATGGACTTACCTTCTAGTTGTTCGTATTTCTATAAAGACGCAAATAATTGACAATTCATAGCCTTATGGAGCGAGGTAAAACAGTGTTGTTAGTGTTGTTGTATCGACACAGTAAATTTTAATTTCGTATAACATGTTGCTATTACAGGTGGATTGGCCCGAAGAATACAAAAATGACCCCATACGCAATTTAACCTTCTACCGGAACGAGTTTGACGTCTTAGATTACAATGCAGTAACATGAAATCCGTATTCCGAAGCAGACCTTTATGCATTTCTGGCTATTTGTACAATGGACAGGACGTTATGGCGGGCAAGTCTTATGATTTTTTGTTTCGGAGATTTAGCATACCATCTGCCAGACAGAGTCATGAGACAGTTTGGTCTTCGACAGCACCTACATATCCTGCTCCATATTACATGCTTCCATACGGCGAAGATGAGTTCGAAACGATGATTGAGTTATGGAACAACCGTTTCATAGCTTTGGAAAGACGAGCACGATGTCGCTCTGACCGATGAGGAGTATCTTAGCTGGTACTGGAATATCACTCGTCGTTATGTGCTTCAAGACGAGCGGAGGAACCCGAGCAAGAGGTGGCACCTTACACTCCACGAGCTCCGCTAGAACAGAATGTGGTACGTATTAATATTGACAACTTATGTTTTACTTATGAAACTCATACGGGTTTATGTTGTACGCAGGCGGATGGTATGTATCATGTGTTGGACATTGTCGACCTGCTTGCGGAGGAGGTTCCTGAAAAGAGCAAGGAAAAATATTTCTCTATCAAACAAATTCTTCTATCCTGTTTGTCGAAGAACAAGATGTCAAGACCCATCCCACCTTCGCCTCCTCCTCCTCTTGTAGTGCCACCGCTTATCGAGGATATTGCCCCTCCCGCGTCGTATGAGGACATAGCTGCAGTCCCACCGGCCTCCTCACCGAAGAGAAAGTATGGAAGAAGGAAGAAAAAAGAGGGCGAGAGTTCCAGTGCGATATCTTCCCAGCATACACAACCCGTCGGGCCATCGCAACCTCCAACGGAAGGGACGCAAGAGGAGGGTAGTGAAGAGCTGTCACTGGAAAAGGAGGAATTCATGCTCAAGCCTAGAAGACCGAAGAAGAAAACTCATAGGGAATTAAAAAAAATTGAGATGAAATTTTAGACTAACCGTAGTGGACCGTGGTTTGTGTTTGTTGACTGTAGTGTTTATTGATCGTTTGTGTGGTATGTTGACTGTAGTATTGACTGCTCATGGTCTGTATTCGTTCATTTGGGTTGTTTGGTTATTAACTAATGTAGACTAGTGTTTGTCGTTGTGATTGTAGAAGTGACTCTAGTATTCCGATGTTGGTGTGAATGTTAGGGGTTTTGGACTTGTATTTTCTATTGATAACTGTAGTCATGAGCTTAGAAAGTTGCAATGGTCAATGTTCATAAATGACTATTACGTTGGTGTCGAATTATGGACACTGCATTTTCCATTTGCAGTTTGTATGAGCAAGCAACAGAGCGGCATCTTAAACGCCGCATGAGGCATCATTTGAAATGCCGCTGGTGGCGACATTTCAAATGCCGCATGGAGCAGTATTTAAAATGTCGCCACCAGTGGCATTTCAAATGATGCCTCATGCGACATTTGAAATGCCGCTCTGTTACTTTAGATTTTACATTCCATACTTCGAACGATGCATAACATACTTCAAACAATTCATAACATACTTCAATTATCGATGCATAACATACTTCAAACAATGCATAACATAACATACTTCAATTACATTTCAATTATCCTTCAACGACCATAACATACTTCAAACGGTGCATAACATACTTCGAACGACCGTTTCAGATATTTGATCATCACACAACAAGTTTCTAATATCATTATTGTGACGACCCGAGTTTCTGACCCTAGAAATCCGGTTCATCTTGAAGAAAGAAAGGGGTGAGAAAATAAAAAAGATGGAGAAGAAAGAACAACAACAACAAAATCTCACAGCGGAATGGAACAACATATAATATATCACATAATTATTATATAATTATTCATATATCAGAGTTAACACATCACATACTAGACCGTTATAAATACCTGTCTAGTTATACAAGTCAATATACAATACAGATAAACAACTCAGAGATATCAACACAGCGGAACACTATATATATATATATATATATATATATATATATATATATCTACAACGTAGAAGCCTCCTGCTCCATTGCTCCTCCAGAATTCGTCAAATCTAACCTGAATCCCTTTGCTATCCGCAAAAATTTGGGTACCCGAGAGTTTAGGAAAAACAAAAATAAACTCCGGGTCAGACATGGGTCTGGTATGAGTAACAGGTTAAAGTTGCTTAACTTTGAAAAACATTTGAAAATAAAGGTATCACGTAACACTCCCCACAAATAAACACGGGTAAGTTTTTACCTTACGCTAACCAAAACATTTGATAGGAAATTCAGTAATATTATAATAGGTCTAGGGTTTTCAAGTAAATAGAAAATAGCCGAAATTGTTACATCTATTAAATTCCAGCTACTAGCCACAAAAGTGGGTAATACAATCAAAACCGTTGGCACTTATTGGATTATGGATTCCATACAATGGCAGGGCTACCGGGGTACCGCCCGTCACATTACGTGGCCTAGATCAACATACCGAGGATCACTCCCGACCCCCTGCAACATAAGGCCGGAACCATTCCTTATTGAACAGTCCCGAACAAGACAACCCCGACAGTTGGAGCTCACAACTGTCCACACAACCGAATAAAAAGAGACATCTAGACAGGGGAAAATCTTGTCCTGCTTGGGCATGACCCACCTAACCTTGCTGCACCTCCCCTGTTTTAACCATTCCCGGTTGATGAGGCTTGAGGCTACGATTACCTTTAGAGAACACATTTCTTAGAATGCTCATCGTCCGCCTGACGATGGTTTGTAAGCATTCAATCCATACAAGTTCGTTCTGGGTTCGAACGAAACCGAAGGCATTATCCCGTTACACTCGTTTTGGAATCACCCTCAGAGTTAACGACGATAACCCTTGCATTATGAATCTTCACTTCACTTCAGATTCACGACCTATCGTTAATTTGGAATCGATGTGGTTTTCGGACTTCCAAATGTGGAAAACCCGATCCCGGTCTCATCGAAATCCAAAACGTGTCTTTTAAGGCCAAGTTGTTTTAAAGTTTAAAACAATTCAATTCAACTATCCATATACACACTGATAGATAATTCACAATATCATAATAGATAATCACTTCATCATCATGGACAGATAAATCATATTATCATCACAAACAGATAATAAATATCATCATACTTAAATCAAGCATCCATATTACATAGCATAAATATCACATATCCGAGATCTCAAATCATTTCAAGGTAAATAATATCATCCATCCATACATAAACAATCATATCAGCTATAATTAATTTAAAATGAATTAAATTAATTATATCATATCTAATTAATTTAAAGTAAATTAAATTAATTACTTCACCATTTTAAATCTTGCTTATATAATTATTAATCAGTTATCAATCAGTTAATAAATCATTCACTAATTATTCGTTTCAATTAATCACACTTGATTAATTAACATTTAATTATACTTAAGTAATCATCCTTTAATTATTTTCACAAATTAATTATCTTATCCAAATATAGAAATTAACCTTAAATTACAAACATCACATTACTTCTTAATTACACTAATTAATTACTCTTTAATTATTGATTAATTAATCTAAATTATCATCCCATCATTAATTATATCAATTAATGATTTCTAATTACATTTTAATTAATTCCCTATTTAAATTAATTACCTTAAGTAATTAATCTTCAATTAAACCACATTTATTAATCACCTCTGATTAATACCATTCAGTAATTAACTCTCTTTAATTACTCCATCAAATAAATTAATTACTCCTTAATTAATTTTCTTTAATTAATCCCCTGATTATTTATATAAAGTAATTATATTCCAATTACTTTCATCATTAAATCACCCTTAGTTAATTACACCCAGTAATTATCATCAATTACTTCCCTAAATAATTATACTTATCTCATCATCATATGATATATTAAATTAATTAAACTTAATTAATTAACTTAAACAATTCATAGAATTAATTACAATGAGTAATTAATTCCTTAATTACTTCCGTTAAGTAATTATACTTAACAACTCACAATTGCTTATCTTAAATAAATAATTTAATTAATTATTAAAAATAATCCCATTAATTGATTATTTCATAATTTTTAGTTAATGTCCTTCATTAACTAATTATAATCCTTTAATTACTTTCCTAAAGTAATTAACTAAGATTTATTATCAATTACATTTTAAGTTAGTCTTAATAACTCATTAATTAATCCTTTATTAATTCATTAATTGATTACTAATCATTAATTGTAAATCAATCCATATTTAATCAATGATTCTTAATTACAAATTGATTTACCTTAAATTAATCAACTTATATCCCTTTTAAATAAATTTAAACTCTTAATTTCTAAGTTAATTAATTCTAGTCATTAATTATCCATTTAGTTAACTTAATAATTACAAATCCTTAAGTCTTTAAATCCTTTTTCTATTTAATGTTCAATTTATCATTTATAAGGTATTTAATCAATTTAATTTAAATTTACTTTTAAATTCATTTTAGATTTAAGATTAAAATGAAATCAAATTAATCTTAACAATTCTAAACTCCTTTTATTTTACAACTTAAAGAATATTTATCTTAAAATAGAAGATTAAAAGAATTTAAACACGGTTTCATTTTGAATTCAAATCAAATTTAAAAATTCTCTTTATCATTCAAATTTTGTTTGAAACAAATTTTAAATTTAAAATCTGTATTTATTTAAAAACTGAGATTCAAACTACGTTTTGAATCCAAACTTATCTTGGTTTAAACTTTGTTTGAATACCTATTTTTTTCATTTAAAAGCCCGGTTTTTAAAAATGAAATAAACTTACTAGTTTTAAAACCTGTAGCTAAAATACCTGAGATAAACAAAAAAACTACTTCGAGCAGAACCCCAAAATTCTTCGGGTCAACACTCGAATCACTCGAGTGAAACTCGAGCAACAATCCCCTTTTTAAAGTGGTTTCAAATAATTTAAAATTTTAAAACTTTATTCTATTTTAACTGAGATTCAAACTTCATTTGAATCCTAACTCATCTTTGATTCAAATACCTATCTTAAACATCTATTTCTCATTTTAAAACCAGTTTAAAGAAAATTTAAGCTTTACAGTTTTTTTTTCTTTTTTTTCTTTACAGGTTTTTAAAAACCTATTACCAACCTACCCAGGTTCTCCCCCACACTACTCCGAGTCAAGCTCGAACGTGCTTCGAGTTCGCGTGTTACTTTTCCCGAGTCAATTTCTTAAAGACTTGAGTACCCCCTCCTCCTGAAAACACAGCACCCATTCATGAACACTGTGCATATGCACGGTGGTTCCCACCACCATTGATCGCCTACGGTGATCGCACCCTGACAGAGAACAACTCAGCAACCACCTCAACCCTCAATCGAACTTCCATTCTCAAAAATCAAAAAAACGAGACCTCGACCAAACCTGAAAACTCAAAAACATCACCCACTGGAACCTGTCATCGCCTCACCTTCGATCCTCCGGCCACTGTAAACTCTGCAACTCCGGCTATGACCTTATCCACGACCAAACTTTCATCCATCGAAACCCCGTTGCACTCGATCCATCCAATCAACCGTGGTGTTCGATTCTTTAAACACAGCAAAACATAGGGTTCCAAAAGAAAATCACTTGCCGCGATTTCCCTGATGAACTTCCCAACACCGCCATATTTTTCCGAGCATCTACACTCACCCCTCCATCACCAGACACGATCCCAAACTCTACCAACCCAAGGATCACCAGAGATCACTCAAACAAAGAAATTCCCACAAATCCGAACTGCTCTCGAACCTTAAATAGAAAAATTAAAAGTTTTTCTATTTAAAAATCATGTCATACCTCACTAATTCAGATTTAATACCCGAATTCGCGAATTATGATAATAAATTTTTGACCTATGTTGACATTACTTTGTATTTTCTTCATTTTCAGAGACAATACCATTTGTTTTAACTTAAAAAAAATTCTAAACCTTGACTACTAACGAATCAAACAAATTTTGTTTAAATCTTATATCCTAACTTAGATTAGGTGATGAGATATTGATTTGTGAATGAATCTCGAGCTTAAAAAAAATAAAAGAGTGATATCAGAGAGGTTACAGAAGATAAACACATACACCTTTCACATATCTATATATATATATATATATGCAGAAAATTCATCAAACATTTATATTTCATACTAATACACATATATTCCAGAACAAATCATACAATTAAGATAAATCCAAAGCTTTAAAAATGTGATGTTACTCACCTGCTTTAGAGAGGATGAATAGAGCACTGTTCTTTAAAACTGGAAAAATACTTTGCTTTGATCTCCCTACTAATCATCTTGCTTTTGATTGTTGAAGTTTTATGATATTGTTTGAGTTTGTAAAAATGAAAATTTACTTATGTTTTCTGGTTTGCTAAGTTTTGAAAGAAAATGAACAAAGGGCATTGCAGATAAATATAATCCAGACAAGCTTGTACAGGAAGATGTAGTTTGTTCTGTTATCCCGCTTTTTGGCAAAGCCGTGATACCAAAAGATTGGTCGAAAACGAAAGACAGTTCGTCTCAGAGATTGGTTATACTTCACTTTGCTATGGATATCGATGAATTTTGTCCGAGTCCGGAACAGGCCACAATTGATAGGACATGACAAGAAAGGTCGTAGGAGTCATCATTTCAAATTTTCAGACAATCCGAGTTCGTATGCTCGAGATATGATGGATTCAAATTGAGGAAGGTGGTCACTGTCTGTTTCGAACCCATCGCACTGGAGTACTTCGAACCCATCACCTTCGAAACCATCTCCTTCGAACCCACATAGTTCGAACCCATCCATGCGCTTGCCTTCGAAACCGTGAAGTTCGAACCCAAGCCACGTTCGAACCCATCAGCTAGTACCTGCTTCGACTCCATCGCCTTCGACTCCATCGCCTTCGACACCACCACAATGGCCTAGTTTCGAATCCATGGCGCCGCTCAGCTTCGCATCCTTACTTCGAATCCATGCAAGCCCTTAATTCGAACCCATCGAGCGACCCAGTTCGAACCGATCGAGCGACCCAGTTCGAACCGATCGAGTTCGAACCCATAGGGATTCCTTGATTCGAATCGGTCACGTTCGAAGCCAGGGATACTCCTTAGTTCGAATCCACCGAGTCAGTTGGTTTGGATGACGTGTTCGCCGTAGTTCACGGAGTAGAAGCGGTCCATTCGGAGATAAGTTAGGATCGATTCGAGAGATACGCGCCACGTCACTGCAAACCCACGTGCACTCATGGGTTCAAAATCATGGGTTCGAACGACACAGCCAACCAAGAAAACCCCATTTCGAACCGAGCATATCTCCTCAACCACAAATCCAAATGCAACCAAATTTTCACAGTAGCTTCCATATGAGGTAAAGATTGTCCCTGCCAAGTTTCAGCTCGATTGGACCAATTCTTGATGGGTTCGAAATCACTTCGAACCGATGTCAGATCGAGACGAAACTTGGTGGGATCGGTCGCGTGGGCCCACTCACGTGCCAGAAGAAGCCTCACGAAGTTTCAGCCAGATCTGGGCCTCCAACGCCTATAAATAGCACCCTGAAGCCTTCAGAAAAAAGGATCTTCCGAGAACTTCTGCCATTGAACGCTGAGACTCTGCTGGATTAACGTCTATTGATCAGAATCACTGTTGTATTCAGATTTCAAAGCTATTATCTACTGTAATCCATTGTAATCGATTGAATCGAGCAAAGCAATAAAGAGAAATCCTTCAAAGTGGACGTAGGCACGAACGCCGAACCACTATAAATCCTATGTTTGTGATTGTTGTTTGTGAATTACTGTGATTTATTACCTAGAGCTGAATTTTATATTGATTGTTGCTGAGTTCTGTGTTGATTATTATCAAGTTGAATACGCAAACGGGTGCTTTCGTGATATTGGGTGTTTGTGACCAATTTTGGCGCAAACATTTTGGTGCTTTCACTGAGAACTGATTCAGGAAGAAGTTGAATTTGAAAATCCAGGAGTTCAGATCTAGGAATTATGGCAAGACAATCGAGTAGAAAGCCAAGGCCTGAGAGAAGCGAACCACAAGGAAGTCAAGAGGCTTCCTCAGGAGCGAATCAACCATCGATATACATCACTAGGGACGAGATGGAGACGATGATGAAGAGGCAAGTGGAATTGATCTAGAGTTTGTTCCAACAGATAGGACAGCTGGGAGCACAGAATAGGGAAGCCAATGGAGTCCAGAACGGAGCAGGACCATCCGGCGTAGCGCCAGAGCTAGGGGGCACGCGTATGGAAAACGTTGACCCAATCTTGGAAAGAGAGATAGAAGGATCTGCGCAACCCGGTAGTAGTAGAGGAGCGAACGCTCAGTCAAGGGGGCAGGTCCCGGAGTTACCTCGTGAACTCGGGAGGCAGGCTGAAAGTAGTGAACAAGGGTTACATCTCGGAGACAATGACCGATTAGCAGAGATGGTTAGAAGAGCTTTGAGAGGCGGTATGGTGAACAAAGACCTAGAGGATGTTAATAGAAGTCCTTTTACTTCAGCAATCAGGCAAGCTAGGAACCCACCGGATTTCAAACTACCATCGTTGGATATGTATGACGGGAGAACGGACCCCACGGTCCATCTGACAAAATATATGAGACATATGGAAGTGCTGGGGGCATCGGAGGAGGTTATGGCCCGCTGCTTTCCATTATACTTGACAGATATCGCAGCACTATGGTTTAGACAATTGGAAAATGGATCCATCGGAACATGGAATGGTTTAGTGGAGAGATTTATGAGGCAATTCAGGGTTCATATTACAAGACCCAAGAATGTGATGACTTTGGCAACCCTAAAGCAAAAAGCCGGAGAGACCTTGAGGAGTTATCTAGCACGATTCAATGCAGCAGCAGCTTCAGTGGATCGAGCGGATCCGTCCATGGTAGTAATGGCAGTTGTGTCCGGAATAGCTGACGGCACAGAGTTCAAGAATTCATTGACTAAAGATCCACCCATAGATCTAGAGGAATTCTATCATGAGGCAGAAAAGTTTTTACGATTAGAAGATGCGAATGCAGAAAGAGAAGAAGGAGATGGGGTAGATGTTTATGCACTCAAAGACGAAAAGCTCCCTAGAAGGGACTCGGACAAGGATAAAGGTAAAAGAAGGATTGAGAATAACGGAGACAGATCAAAGCGGCAACGGAGGGAGCCGCGATTTACCACCTACACTGAGCTGAACGAGAGCCTGGAGCGAATTTACCAGGATACCAAAGAACAGATTCCGTATCGTAGGCCAATGCGAAGGGATCCTACCTCTGACGAAAGGAAATCAGATAAGTTCTGTGTATTCCATGAATTAAATGGTCATAACACTAATGATTGTAGGCACCTGAAGGACGAGGTGGAAGGGCATATCAGGAACGGTATGCTCCTTCAATATGTAAGGAGGCGAGCTCCTACGGCGGAACCAGAGCGACCACCGTCCACATCAGCTAGAGGCGACCCCGAATCCAGGCACCGTTTGGTTATCAATTGAGTGAGATAACGATGAACAAGTTGTAAGCTTCCACTAACGCAATCAAATCATTTACACATGTGCGAGATCGCGAACGATCTCCAGGCATGCTCTGGATGATCAATGACCGTTTCGCAGTGGGAACTTACACTTCGACATCCATGCTTTGCTTTCATGTTATTTCAAGTTGAACATTTAGACTCTGTTTGTTTGGACATTGTTTTTGAATCTCATCCGTGTAATAGATATTTGATTCTGATAACTCTAGAATGGCTAAGCGACTTACACATGTACGGGGTCGCGAACGATCCTTAGGTATGCTCTGAGACGGCGATGAACCGCCCCTATAAACGATCCAGGAACTCACCCGAACGTGACCCTGGCATCGGTAACACCAAGCCCTCCCGGGCACACACAACTCGCCTCGAACGGCACCCGATCGCGAACGATCACAACCCGACTTCGAACAGTCACAACTCGCCTCACCTCAAATGGTTTGATCGCGAACGATCGTCACTTGAGGTCCGACACACGACCGCGAACGGTCACAAATTCGCCTCGAACGGCACACGATCGCGAACGATCACTTTCTGCCTCGAACGCCATCGGCCGCGAACGGTCATGGCTCATTAATTATGAAACCCGACCTCGAATGGTCGCCATTCGCCTTGAACGGCACTTGGTCGCGAACGATCATCAATTGCCGCGAATGGCATCGACCGCGAACGGTCCCATTCAATCCTTTGCCATAAATAGCATCGACCGCGAACGGTCCTATTCTCATCATTTGCCGCGAACGGCATCGACCGCGAACGGTCCTATTCCATCCTATGCCGCGAACGGCACGGACCGCGAACGGTCCCAATTCACCTCAAACAGCATATGATCCCGAACGATCGATTCATGGATTTATACGCTCGACCGCGCACGGTCGCACTTCACCTCGAATGACTCGATCACGAACGATCGTCATTTGACGTTAAGCGCTCGACCATGAACGGCCGCGCTTCATCCCAAATGGCTTGATCCCGAACGATCGTCATTTGAGGCCATATGTAAACTATCAAGTTCTTTGCAGGTTGATGATCGGATACGAACATCCAACTCGAGGCATTACAAAACACACCTCCCTACCGCAAGGCATGTTTTGGGGGGCAAAATGTTATCCCGCTTTTTGGCAAAGCCGTGATACCAAAAGATTGGTCGAAAACGAAAGACAGTTCGTCTCAGAGATTGGTTATACTTCACTTTGCTATGGATATCGATGAATTTTTTCCGAGTCCGGAACAGGCCACAATTGATAGGACATGACAAGAAAGGTCGTAGGAGTCATCATTTCAAATTTTCAGACAATCCGAGTTCGTATGCTCGAGATATGATGGATTCAAATTGAGGAAGGTGGTCACTGTCTGTTTCGAACCCATCGCACTGGAGTACTTCGAACCCATCACCTTCGAAACCATCTCCTTCGAACCCACATAGTTCGAACCCATCCACGCGCTTGCCTTCGAAACCGTGAAGTTCGAACCCAAGCCACGTTCGAACCCATCAGCTAGTACCTGCTTCGACTCCATCGCCTTCGACTCCATCGCCTTCGACACCACCACAATGGCCTACCTTCGAATCCATGGCGCCGCTCAGCTTCGCATCCTTACTTCGAATCCATGCAAGCCCTTAATTCGAACCCATCGAGCGACCCAGTTCGAACCGATCGAGTTCGAACCCATAGGGATTCCTTGATTCGAATCGGTCACGTTCGAAGCCAGGAATACTCCTTAGTTCGAATCCACCGAGTCAGTTGGTTTGGATGACGTGTTCGCCGTAGTTCACGGAGTAGAAGCGGTCCATTCGGAGATAAGTTAGGATCGATTCGAGAGATACGCGCCACGTCACTGCAAACCCACGTGCACTCATGGGTTCGAAATCATGGGTTCGAACGACACAGCCAACCAAGAAAACCCCATTTCGAACCGAGCATATCTCCTCAACCACAAATCCAAATGCAACCAAATTTTCACAGTAGCTTCCATATGAGGCAAAGATTGTCCCTGCCAAGTTTCAGCTCGATTGGACCAATTCTTGATGGGTTCGAAATCACTTCGAACCGATGTCAGATCGAGACGAAACTTGGTGGGATCGGTCGCGTGGGCCCACTCACGTGCCAGAAGAAGCCTCACGAAGTTTCAGCCAAATCTGGGCCTCCAACGCCTATAAATAGCACCCTGAAGCCTTCAGAAAAAAGGATCTTCCGAGAACTTCTGCCATTGAACGCTGAGACTCTGCCGGATTAACGTCTATTGATCAGAATCACTGTTGTATTCAGATTTCA
Organism: Allium cepa; assembly: GCA_030765085.1. Taxonomy (NCBI): domain Eukaryota; kingdom Viridiplantae; phylum Streptophyta; class Magnoliopsida; order Asparagales; family Amaryllidaceae; genus Allium; species Allium cepa. The sequence goes on from CM060932.1 coordinate 117,333,981, forward strand.
AAGCTATTATCTACTGTAATCCATTGTAATCGATTGAATCGAGCAAAGCAATAAAGAGAAATCCTTCAAAGTGGACGTAGGCACGTACGCCGAACCACTATAAATCCTGTTTTTGTGATTGTTGTTTGTGAATTACTGTGATTTATTACCTAGAGCTGAATTTTATATTGATTGTTGCTGAGTTCTGTGTTGATTATTATCAAGTTGAATACGCAAACGGGTGCTTTCGTGATATTGGGTGTTTGTGACCAATTTTGGCGCAAACATGTTCAGGTTATATTTTTTTTTTAAGTCAGAGATATTTTCTTCAATGTAGGGCGAAATGATATTATGCATTCCGATTGAAATGATATGTATATATCTCTAGTAGACCAAATGGTGTGCTAATATTAAATGCCACAAAGTACTTTATGTTTCAAACATATCTGGTTTTCTATGTATTAAGATATTTCTCTTTTGTCTTATTTTCTTTGTCTTGTATATATTACTTGTATAAAATTTTCTCTTGTCTTATTCCTTAGCTTATTCTAACATACAAAACTCCACAGGCCTATACATACTTCCTCTTTCTTTTATTCTTACCTGTATATGCTTTTATACTTAAGTACAAGATGTTTTCCTTTGTCTAACTTATTAATTTTGATGTTGATAAAATTTTCTTTTGCTTTGTCTTGCCTACAGATTACAACATTTCAAGCCTGGTTTGTATTTTACTTATGTCCAATATATAAAGTTATTTTAGTCTTTGCTATGAATTTTAGCCTAAGTATTTATTTCTATGCTTATTTTTATTTCTCTTTTATTTTTAAACTTAACTATCAACACTTAATTTGATGATTATTAAGTTATTTTCATACTTATGCTAATATCATACATTGGATTTTACGCTTAAGTTCAATATATTAAAGACTTGTTTTATTTTAAACATATTTGAAAGATGCTATTTCAAATTTACAATCACATCTTTTCTATCAAATACACATACATAGATTTAAGATAACAATTTTTATTTGTATTAAAAATCCATTTGTAAAAATATTATATCATCAATATAGTTAAATATAACTCATTATTAAATTAAAATAATTCACAAAAGAATTTGTCTTCTTATTTAATACATTACTTATAAAATAACAAAACAAACCTTTTTATTTAAATTTAAACTTAAGCTGAAATCAATTTTAAATAGTCAAGTTTTTAGCTTGAGTATTAAAATCATATGGTTATTTATTTAGTAGCTTAATATCAAATTAAATCCAATTTTTAATTTATAAAAAATGTTAGAATAAGAAAACAGGCCTATATATATTAAATTTAAAACAAAGATTATCTATTTATAATATATACAGATATGTATATATTCAAATACAAAATAATTTATTAGCCTTTAAAGATAGATTATCAGTTTAAATATTTATTTTGAAGAAGATTATCAATTTAATTCAAATTCATTATTAACAATATTGTCAAATCAATTAAATTTTGACATAAATTATTAAATTGTTATTGTCAAAATTTTCGGGATATCACATTCCTCCCCCCTTAAAAGAATTTCATCCCCGAAATTTAAAACAAAGGTAATTTAATAATTTAATTAAAGATTTAATACTGAAACACAAGCATATATCGATCATATGCTAACAATCATAGCAACCAATTCATCCAATCTACAAATCTAATTGTCCAGATAAAAATTCTTAATAGAATTTTCTCGAGTTTTTTCCCAAATATAAATATTGGGATACTCTTCTACAGAATCCAAACAATCAATATTACTAAGCTACTGACTTCCCACTTACCTGGATCTACAAAACAAATCAAAATATCAGACCAAACTCAAGCCTGACTCAACCACCGAAACTCTCTGAACTGCTGACTCTACAATCAAAGATAGATCTTACACGTACTCCCTCAGAGATACGTGAAACACAACGAATTCCAATTATCCAAACTGGTAATCCACTCCTAAAACCAAACACTTATCCAAAATCAAATCTCCGATTACGGACTCCAAATTTCTTCGTTTCTTATTCACAAAATTCTTCGGACGATCCTGGGCTGCCTACATCCTTACTGATCAGCTCAACACTTGCTGATACCCCTAGAAAAAAATTGATCCAAAAACAATCCAACAAAATGATCTTTCCAAGATTAACTTCAAAAAAAACAGATCACAACTCAATTCCAAAATCAGCAGACTGATCTTACTTCTCTCATCTAAAAAGATAATACAGATGCATTCCAATCTGGTCTTAAGATCCTGAAAAATTTCTTGTAGAAACTCTATAATCCAAAATACTGCAAATTCTAGTTGTTCCCACACCAAACAGCTGCCACCATGCTTCCACTGCGCAACTCTGACTGTGCAGATGAAAATGCTGATGATGATCTCGAGGACAAACTGGACAACATATCTTAGAACTATGGTTCAACAGATCCTTAAAAGAAACTCCGAAGTTCCTCCAAAACTCTAGCTGCTTCACTAACTCATTCTCCAGAAATCGTCCCACTACTAAGCTGAACCATCAGTACCACTCTGGAATCTAGAAGATACCAAACTCAATCTCTAGATACAGACAAAATTCTAACTTCCTGAAGACATCCAGAAAAAATCAGACAACTCAAGAAAAACTCAAACAATCGCAAGTCACTTTTGCGATCAATCTAGCTCACTACCAAAGAAAAACCGTTCTCTCTTTCCCAAACAGATCAGCCTACACTTAATTAGCCAACCCATCGAAGAAATGGAATCACTCTGCTGTTTCTGAACTCCACTTCTGATGCAGAAGTTAAAAACTTCCTTGTCAACACACCAATACCAAGAAATTCCTAACCCAGAGCTCTTCGAGAAACTCGGACCTCAAACCAACAGAAACATTTTACTGAACTCAGCCCCAACACCAAAACAGATACACTTCCTTAACTGATTCCAAAGAAACATCTTCGGAGACTTCCACAGTCACTGTGTCTCATCACACAGCTACTACATCCAGAGGTAAGATATCCGGACTTGCTCATGTCAAACCGATAGGTCCAAATTCTAGCTCATCCAAACTTATGCTTCAAAAAGGAACTCCGAACCTTAACAAGTTTTCTTCAGAGATCAATGAAATCCTTACACCACCCAATGCTCACTCGAAACAGTAATAGGTCTATAGTTTCGACAAATATACTTCCAACCTCAAATATTCATACTCCAACCATTGGTAGTCGTGTTACACACACCACTACCCTATCTATCCTTATAACTTATATTGGATAACCCGGATAGGTAACCCAACAAATAGGTAGAAATAAATATAAATATATATTACAAAATTACAAATACGCTCTCTCAAGATAGAAATCACTCAAGAGCCTAGGTATTCACTCAACCTAGCGCTCTGATACCAACTGTGACGACCCGAGTTTCTGACCCTAGAAATCCGGTTCATCTTGAAGAAAGAAAGAGGTGAGAAAATAGAAAAGATGGAGAAGAAAGAACAACAACAACAAAATCTCACAGCGGAATGGAACAACATATAATATATCACATAACTATTATATAATTATTCATATATCAGAGTTAACACATCACATACTAGACCGTTATAAATACCTTTCAAGTTATACAAGTCAATATACAATACAGATAAACAACTCAGAGATATCAACACAGCAGAACACTATATATATATATATATTTATATACAACGTAGAAGCCTCCTGCTCCATTGCTCTTCCAGATTTCGTCAAATCTAACCTGAATCCCTTGGCTATCCGTAAAAATTTGGGTACCCGAGAGTTTAGGAAAAACAAAAATAAACTCCGGGTCAGACATGGGACTGGTATGAGTAATAGGTTAAAGTTTCTTAACTTTGAAAAACATTTGAAAATAAAGGTATCACGTAAGACTCCCCACAAATAAACATGGGTAAGTTTTTACCTTACGCTAACCAAAACATTTGATAGGAAATTCAGTGATATTATAATAGGTCTAGGGTTTTTAAGTAAATAGAAAATAGCCGAAATTGTTACATCTATTAAATTCCAGCTACTAGCCACAAAAGTGGGTAATACAATCAAAACTGTTGGCACTTATTGGATTATGGATTCCATACAATGGCAGGGCTACCGGGGTACCACCCGTCACAGAACGTGGCCTAGATCAACGTACCGAGGATCACTCCCGACCCCCTGCAACACAAGGCCGGAACCGTTCCTTACTGAACAGTCCCGAACAAGACAACCCCGACAGTTGGAGCTCACAACTGTCCACACAGCCTAATAAAAAGGGACATCTAGACAGGGGAAAATCTTGTCCTGCTTGGGCATGACCCACCTAACCTTGCTGCACCTCCCCTGTTTTAGCCATTCCCGGTTGATGAGGCTTGAGGTTACGATTACCTTTAGAGAACACATTTCTTAGAATGCTCATCGTCCGCCTGACGATGGTTTGTGAGCATTCAATCCATACAAGTTCGTTCTGGGTTCGAATGAAACCGAAGGCATTATCCCCTTACACTCGTTTTGGAATCACCCTCAGAGTTAACGACGATAACCCTTGCATTCTGAATCTTCACTTCACTTCAAATTCACGACTTATCGTTAATTTAGAATCAATGTGGTTTTCGGACTTCCAAATGTGGAAAACCCGATCCCGGTCTCATCGAAATCCAAAACGTGTCTTTTAAGGCCAAGTTGTTTTAAAGTTTAAAACAATTCAATTCAATTATCTATATACACACTGATAGATAATTCACAATATCATAATAGATAATCACTTCATCATCATGGACAGATAAATCATATTATCATCACAAACAGATAATAAATATCATCATACTTAAATCAAGCATCCATATTACACAGCATAAATATCACATATCCGAGATCTCAAATCATTTCAAGGTAAATAATATCATCCATCCATACATAAACAATCATATCAGCTATAATTAATTTAAAATGAATTAAATTAATTATATCATCTCTAATTAATTTAAAGTAAATTAAATTAATTACTTCACCATTTTAAATCTTGCTTATATAATTATTAATCAGTTATCAATCAGTTAATAAATCATTCACTAATTATTCGTTTCAATTAATCATACTTGATTAATTAAAATTTAATTATACTTAAGTAATCATCCTTTAATTATTTTCACAAATTAATTATCTTATCCAAATATAGAAATTAACCTTAAATTACAAACATCACATTACTTCTTAATTACACTAATTAATTAATCTTTAATTATTGATTAATTAATCTAAATTTATCATCCCATCATTAATTAATCAATTAATGATTTCTAATTACATTTTAATTAATTCCCTGTTTAAATTAATTACCTTAAGTAATTAATCTTCAATTAAACCACATTTATTAATCACCTCTGATTAATACCATTCAGTAATTAACTATCTTTAATTACTCCATCAAATAAATTAATTACTTCTTAATTAATTTTCTCTAATTAATCCCCTGATTATTTATATAAAGTAATTATATTCCAATTACTTTCATCATTAAATCACCCTTAGTTAATTACACCCAGTAATTATCATCAATTACTTCCCTAAATAATTATACTTATCTCATCATCATATGATATATTAAATTAATTAAACTTAATTAATTAACTTAAACAATTCATAGAATTAATTACAATGAGTAATTAATTCCTTAATTACTTCCGTTAAGTAATTATACTTAACAATTCACAATTGCTTATCTTAAATAAATAATTTAATTAATTATTAAAAATAATCCCATTAATTGATTATTTCATAATTTTTAGTTAATGTCCTTCATTAACTAATTATAATCCTTTAATTACTTTCCTAAAGTAATTAACTAAGATTTATTATCAATTACATTTTAAGTTAGTCTTAATAACTCATTAATTAATCCTTTATTAATTCATTAATTGATTACTAATCATTAGTTGTAAATCAATCCATATTTAATCAATGATTCTTAATTACAAATTGATTTACCTTAAATTAATCAACTTATATCTCTTTTAAATAAATTTAAACTCTTAATTTCTAAGTTAATTAATTCTAGTCATTAATTATCCATTTAGTTAACTTAATAATTACAATCCTTAAGTCTTTAAATCCTTTTTCTATTTAGTGTTCAATTTATCATTTATAAGGTATTTAATCAATTTAATTTAAATTTACTTTTAAATTCATTTTAGATTTAAGATTAAAATAAAATCAAATTAATCTTAACAATTCCAAACTCCTTTTATTTTACAACTTAAAGAATATTTATCTTAAAATAGAAGATTAAAAGAATTTAAACACGGTTTCATTTTGAATTCAAATCAAATTTAAAAATTCTCTTTATCATTCAAATTTTGTTTGAAACAAATTTTAAATTTAAAATCTGTATTTATTTAAAAACTGAGATTCAAACTACGTTTTGAATCCAAACTTATCTTGGTTTAAACTTTGTTTAAATACCTATTTTTTTCATTTAAAAGCCCAGTTTTTAAAAATGAAATAAACTTACTAGTTTTAAAACCTGTAGCTAAAATACCTGAGATAAACAAAAAAACTACTTCGAGCAAAACCCCAAAATTCTTCGGGTCAACACTCGAATCACTCGAGTGAAACTCGAGCAACAATCCCCTTTTTAAAGTGGTTTTAAATAATTTAAAATTTTAAAACTTTATTCTATTTTAACTGAGATTCAAACTTCATTTGAATCCTAACTCATCTTTGATTTAAATACCTATCTTAAACATCTATTTCTCATTTTAAAACCCAGGTTAAAGAAAATTTAAGCTTTACAGTTTTTTTTTCTTTTTTTTCTTTACAGGTTTTTAAAAACCTGTTACCAACCTACCCAGGTTCCCCCCTACACTACTTCGAGTCAAGCTCGAACGTGCTTCGAGTTCGCGTGTTACTTTTCCCGAGTCAATTTCTTAAAGACTCGAGTACCCCCTCCTCCTGAAAACACAACACCCATTCATGAACACCGTGCATATGCACGGTGGTTCCCACCACCATTGATCGCCTACGGTGATCGCACCCTGATAGAGAACAACTCAGCAACCACCTCAACCCTCAATCGAACTTCCATTCTCAAAAATCAAAAAAAGAGACCTCGACCAAACCTGAAAACTCAAAAACATCACCCACTGGAACCTGTCATCGCCTCACCTTCGATCCTCCAGCCACTGTAAACTCTGCAACTCCGGCTGTGACCTTATCCACGACCAAACTTTCATCCATCGAAACCCCGTTGCACTCGGTCCATCCAATCAACCGTGGTGTTCGATTCTTTAAACACAACAAAACTTAGGGTTCCAAACGAAAATCACCTGCCGCGATTTCCCTGATGAACTTCCCGCCACCGCCATATTTTTCCAAGCATCTGCACTCACCCCTCCATTACCAGACACGATCCCAAACTCTACCAACCCAAGGATCACCAGAGATCACTCAAACAAAGAAATTCCCACAAATCCGAACTGCTCTCGAACCAAATCGAAAAATTAAAATTTTTGCTTTAAAAATCATGTCATACCTCACTAATTCAGATTTCATACCCGAATTCGCAAATTATGATAATAAATTTTTGACTTATGTTGACATTGCTTTGTATTTTCTTCATTTTCAGAGACAATACCATTTGTTTTAACTTAAAAAAAATTATAAACCTTGACTACTAACGAATCAAACAGATTTTGTTTAAATCTTATATCCTAACTTAGATTAGGTGATGAGATATTGATTTGTGAATGAATCTCGAGCTAAAAATAAAATAAAAGAGTGATATCAGAGAGGTTACAGAATATAAACACATACACCTTTCACATATCTATATATATATGCAGAAAATTCGTCAAACATTTATATTTCATACTAATACACATATATTCCAGAACAAATCATACAATTAAGATAAATCCAAAGCTTTAAAAATGTGATGTTACTCACCTGCTTTAGAGAGGATGAACAGAGCACTGTTCTTTAAAACTGGAAAAATACTTTGCTTTGATCTCCCTACTAATCATCTTGCTTTTGATTGTTGAAGTTTTATGATATTGTTTGAGTTTGTAAAAATGAAAATTTACTTATGTTTTCTGGTTTGCTAAGTTTTGAAAGAAAATGAACAAAGGGCATTGCAGATAAATATAAGCCAGACAAGCTTGTACAGGAAGATGTAGTTTGTTCAGGTTATATTTTTTTTTAAGTCAGAGATATTTTCTTCAATGTAGGGCGAAATGATATTATGCATTCCGACTGAAATGATATGTATATATCTCTAGTAGACCAAATGGTGTGCTAATATTAAATGCCACAAAGTACTTTATGTTTCAAACATATCTGGTTTTGTATGTATTAAGATATTTCTCTTTTGTCTTATTTTCTTTGTCTTGTATATATTACTTGTATAAAATTTTCTCTTGTCTTATTCCTTAGCTTATTCTAACATACAAAACTCCACAGGCCTATACATACTTCCTCTTTCTTTTATTCTTACCTGTATATGCTTTTATACTTAAGTACAAAATGTTTTCCTTTGTCTAACTTATTAATTTTGATGTTGATAAATTTTTCTTTTGCTTTGTCTTGCCTACAGATTACAACATTTCAAGCCTGGTTTGTATTTTACTTATGTCCAATATATAAAGTTATTTTAGTCTTTGCTATGAATTTTAGCCTAAGTATTTATTTCTATGCTTATTTTTATTTCTCTTTTATTTTTAAACTTAACTATCAACACTTAATTTGATGATTATTAAGTAATTTTCATACTTATGCTAATATCATACATTGGATTTTATGCTTAAGTTCAACATATTAAAGACTTGTTTTATTTTAAACATATTTGAAAGATGCTATTTCAAATTTACAATCACATCTTTTCTATCAAATACACATACATAGATTTAAGATAACAATTTTTATTTGTATTAAAAATCCATTTGTAAAAATATTATATCATCAATGTAGTTAAATATAACTCATTATTAATTTAAAATAATTCACAAAAGAATTTGTCTTCTTATTTAATACATTACTTATAAAAAAAACAAAACAAACCTTTTTATTTAAATTTAAACTTAAGCTGAAATCAATTTTAAATAGTCAAGTTTTTAGCTTGAGTATTAAAATCATATGGTTATTTATTTAGTAGCTTAATATCAAATTAAATCCAATTTTTAATTTATAAAAAATGTTAGAATAAGAAAACAGGCCTATATATATTAAATTTAAAACAAAGATTATCTATTTATAATATATACAGATATGTATATATTCAAATACAAAATAATTTATTAGCTTTAAAGATAGATTATCAGTTTAAATATTTATTTTGAAGAAGATTATTAATTTAATTCAAATTCATTATTAACAATATTGTCAAATCAATTAAATTTTGACTTAAATTATTAAATTGTTATTGTCAAAATTTCTGGGATATCACAATTATGTTACATTTCAATTGTCCTTCAACGATCTACGTGGCCACAACGCCGAATACTTGTACCCATGAACCAACAATTCATTTCCGTATTCAAGGTTCAATTTTTCCAAACGACTAACTTCCGCTTGCATTTCTAAAGCATATTACACCCCTCTAGGACATAGTGGTGGATCGAACCACTTAAAAAAATTACAACATTCAACTTGATTCGGCCGCCGCTTGAAATCCCCTTCGGCGCCGCTTGAAATCCCCTTTCCTCTATTTTGTTCGAATTCGTCATACATTTTCATCATTGTTACGTCATCAATTTTTCAATTGTCCATTATATACCTATGAATACAACCAAAAATATATTGACAAAACAATTGATGAAATTGAACGAGAAAAGTATAATACTTTCCTTCGGCGCGACAATGTTGAATTGAAATATAGGAAGGAGTTGTTGCAAATTGTTGAAATCGGACGAGAATAGTATACCAATATGAAACGTAGAGATTTTCTAAAATAAATTTGGTAAAGTTAGGGTGTGGGTGGGCTAGTTGAAAAAACTTAGGAAAATATATAGGCAGCAGATGGACGGCATCCCAAATGATATTAACAGCGGCATTTGAAATGCCGCGGCACGCGGCATTTCAAATGCCACAGCAGGCGGCTTTTGAAATGCTGCAAAAAGCGACATTTCAAATGACGCATGCTGCGGAATTTCGATTGCCCCATCCAAGTGGCATTTCAATACACTTTGAATACAGTCTATGTTAGAAGGCTAACAGCAAAATAATAAAAGTGGAAATAACATTTTTGTCCAACATTAGATTACATAAACATTAGTTCTCAGACAAAGTAGAATGCGTCCGAATTAGGATTACAGACAACATAAAAAAAAACATTAAGTTGTTGTATTGCAACGATTTTTTTTATGACCATGAACACCACATTTGCTGCACCTATTTCCTTTAGGGGTCTGCATCTAGTACATTGTACCTTTAACTCTAGTTGAACGTGGGCGTCCTGGTTGTCTTTTAGCGAACGGAGGTAGGACCAATTGACTGTCACTTGAACTCCATTAACGTTTATCTCGTACCGGGTGAAACTCAGGTGTGTAAGCTGCTAGGTCTTTCGTTGTGGAATACCATGTTGAGGCAAAGTCGTGATGTGCTCTATTTTCTCCATTGGAAACTGTTGAGCAAGCGGGCATAACATGCATACACGGTAGGTGCTCTAAAAGAGGGATGTTACACGTACAAGAGAAACTATTACCATTGGTTAGTACTTTGAACTCGTCACCAAAATAGTGCACAACTTTCCACTCATATTGACTAAATCGAATAATTCTTCTATACTTAGCTTCGTCAGCTCTTTCGGCGATCTTGGCTTCCCACTTCGGAGTTAGACGGGAAGTCAGTTTTGCTGCCGCTTCTCTTCATTGACAAAAATAATCAACCGACCTAAAAAAGGTGCGTGCAACTAAAGCTTTGACAGGTAAAGACCTAGCTCCTTTAAGAACACCGTTGAAACGTTCTGCATAATTGATGGTCATGACATGAAATCGATCTCTATCATTTTTACACAACGCCCAGTTCTCCTCATGTGCTCCCGAACTCCTTTCTATCCAATTGCGAGCCCTGATGCTTATAGTTTTTATTTCTTCACGTATTCTGATGTACTCGGCTTCTTCTGCAGCACAAGCTGCAGCATAAAATAGTCTGGTTAATCGTTTTTCTCTAAACCCTGAAGCTTGAAAATTAGCTTTAAGATGTCTAGCACAAAATCTATGTTTAAGTGGCAAACACCATTTCGATTCCAAGGCTGATGGTATTCCTTTCATTCGATCCGAAATGAAGGTAATTCGTCGACTGTTTACACTATGAATGAACCACCGCATACAGGCAAAAAACCACCCCCAGCTGTCCCCGGATTCGGACTCTACAATTGCGTACGCTAAAGGGTATAGATGATCATCAGCATCAGCAAAAGTGGCCACAAGTAGCGTCCCTTTATATTTTCCGTACAAATGTTTCCCGTCAACACATAACAACGGACGACAATGAACAAATCCTTCAATACAAGGTCCAAAAGCCCAAAAAGCTCGATCGAAGACTCCATAATCATCGGTCGTGACGTGTCCAACACTTTGCGGGTTCGATCTAGTTATATCAGCAAAATATTGCCTTAGACTACTATATGACTCAGCCCAATCATCAAAAATTCTTTCCACCACCTTACCCAAAGCTCTCCAAGCCTTCATATAACTAATTTTCACAAACAACTATTCTTCGATCAAAACTTGTACCGTTCCAGCTGTAATGTTTTGATCGGCTTTCACAAAAGTAAATATTTTTGCCACTACAAAGTTAGACGTCGCCTGCTTGTGGGTGGAGTTCACTATTGCATTAACACAATTGTGTTCGCTAGGATATTTCTTACAATCCACCTATTATGCTCTGATTTTTTGAGACAATAGCATGAATTTTCCATGGACAATTTGCATCTATATGACAAACGGTGGTGTATTTAATTTTATTGCTTTAAAAGATACGACATGCAAAATCGACCATTCGCTCAACTGTTGTAGCAACTTGGCTTTCGTCTCGAAAATCAAAACAACTTTAAATCCATTCTGAGCGCTCACGGTTGAAAACATCTCATTATTGAACCCAAGATTTGCAACGATTGACCTTGCCATAATTTTTGTATTGCCAAATCATCATCCAAAGGAACTTCCATTTCCACCTCATCGCTGTCTTCGGAAATATTGTCTTCAACAGGAAAATCATAGTTCAATGGTTCATTGTTCACTTGCATACTGCCTATCCACGCCATGTCGTTCTCCACCATGTTCACTAAATCCATACTATTTACGGGAGATTCATCATTGACATCTTCACCTTCTTCCCCGTCTATCTCGGTATCAACATCTTCATTGTTCACGTTTACGTTTACGTTTACATTCTGCAAATCAGCATTTGATTGCATAGCAATATCGTTCGCGGGAAATCTGCTATTCAAACATACGTATTACTTTAAAACCATTATCGTAATTACTACCTACACAAATTTGATTTTTCATGAGACATACCTCTGACTAAGATCATATAATTCAGACGGAGTTGGATACATAAATTGAGACATATGTCATTGTGATGGTCCAGCGGGACTAGGCGGTCTTGGTCGACAAGGAAGATAACTGCATATAAGGCAAAAAAAATGTTAAGTAGTGAACAACTATCAAATTAATAGGACCTAAATTTCATAAATAAATGTTTCACCTTCCGATCAAATGCATAAAGCTGCCTTGACTTGGATAGGGGTAAGTCTATTGAATGCCCTGTGGATAAGTCATACACGGAGAATATCCATATAGACCTTGTTGTTGACCATACATCGCTGTTATAGTCGGATTAATGAAACTCGAGGACGCGTTTCCATGGCTGATACTTACTGCCTCAACCGCTCTCGATGCTCCTCAATAACACTGTTAATTTCTTGTTCTCGTACGGGTTCTTCTACTCGCAAGCGCCTAATTTTCCCAACAAACAGCTCAATTGATTTTGATGTCGCTGAAAAAATTAGCTCGACATCGTCATCATTGGCTATTTTATTGGCTTTCGATCTTGAGTCCGTCAGCCAATTACATACTACCTCTATGTCAAATTCTTCAGATTTTATCTTGGTTGCTTTATAGATCGATTCTTTCAGCTGCATCAAATTACAACCTTTCAACACTTTAGCTGGCTTACACGCCCCCCGACATATTTTCCACAATTAAGTACATCAACAACCAATTCGCCATCGAAATAACGTATGGTCGGTACACACTTGGAAGCCATTCTACAACTTATTCAATCAACTAGTAAACTATTATTAGTTGATACCAAACAGCAAATGAAATAAAAAAAATTGAACTAGGGTTTTCAGAAAAACATACCTGCTATAGCTAATAACTTGTTGAAGAGGAAGAATTAGATGTTGTTCCTCCTGTGTATCTGAATCCAACCAAGATTAAACTACAATTTGCAAATAATTTAACAGTTTGAAGTTTATAATTTTAGTAGATCTAAGCAAAGTTTGTAACAAGACAAACATTAAAAGGTGACTGTCCAATAAAGCAGCAGAACCAGCGGCATTTGGGATGTCGCAGACTGGCGGCATCTCAAATGCTTCCAGTGGTATTATACAACATAGACGTGTACTGGCGGCATTTGAGATGCCGCCAGCACACGTGGCGTCCTACGTGGCGAAAACTGGTCTATTTTTGTTATTAGTTTGCAAAGTGGGCTATTCTTGTAATTTGTTTACAGAATTGGCCTAAATACAAAATTTATCCTATTTTTAAAATAATTCATAAAAATCTCAAAAATAACCCTAATCACATATGCACGTTCTCTATCATATACTCTTTCTCATTCGCTCCCTCGTCTTCTTGTAGCAAAACATACTAGATTCATCATCTTCTTCTTCTAATCTTGGGAAATCCACCAAAACTCAAAACAATTTCTCTCTCTTTACCTCCGCAATCCATTCAATCTTCAACTTCACAAACTCAATTCAGATCAACGACCACAGATCTTAGAATTCGATACCATAGGTCGATTGAATTTAGGAAAAAGCACAAAAATGAAAAAAGCTTGCATGCATTTTAAAGGAGACAACAAATGTACCAAAATCACAAATATTGCAAACTATTGTGAAGACGCCTGCCATATCTGTTATGCAACTATGCATTGCCTGAAAATTACGTGCATGATGAAAAATTGGTTGACAAATATTTGCAACAAATATTTAACCAATAAGAATTTGGGGCAAGTATCTGTCAGACAAAATTTTGCAAGCACATATTTGTTAAGCGAATATTTGCTAGTAATATTTTTTCTAATCAAAAACTTAAAAACCCAAAATATTACTTGTAAAAGTGCAAAATAATTTTTTTTTAAATATCTTCCAGTTCTGGAAAAACATATTAGAAGAAAATCTAAAAGAGAGAAGATGAAAATGACCGAAGAATAACAAACTGAACAAAAAGAGAGATCTATAACTTGACTCCAATAAGGCATGAACAAAACATGTTAGCTATCAATGAATACCCGAAAAATTTGAAATTCATATCCATAAAATGAAAATTATATCAAAATTTTAAAAAATGATACGAATACGGATTTGATAGTATCTACATTCGAAATTATCCTCTGGCTTACACTAAAATGATAGTTGAGATTATGCATATTTTATTTTAGTACATAAAATGATTGATATTTACTTTTTTTTCTAGGTAATAATTAGTATTATGAGTGTATAAATGAATGTATATTGTCCAAAACCGATGTTCTTCATCGTATTCTTTGTTTCTTGTTTGTGTATTAGCATTACCGGAAAAGATTTATGTTGGACCAAAATTTTCCACTTACTTTTTCAGAATTTATTAATTATGAGCGGAGCGGATAAATATCGATATCTGTCCATTTTTGCGAATACAATATATAATATCTGAATATGATTTCAGATACGGATGCGGATATAGCACCATCCATGTCCTAAAGTATCAGTTGATGAGTCTAAAATATGTTGAAGTAGAAAGAGGATTTGGAAATTAGGAGAAACGTGATGCAAAAGAAAATCGATGAAGAAGAACGAGAGCAATGGAGAAAAACGATGAAGTAAGTGATAAGAGTAAAAGGTGAAGGGGGATTTGAAAATCAAATAAGCCAAAATAGAAACATGATGCAAAATATGTTAATAAATTGAGAGGGACCTATAAAAATATTTTCATAAAATAAGGATGTTACACTAATTACACTTTTTACTATTAGCTTATACATTTGGATGTTTTATCGAACCAACTGTCATCTTCCTTTTTACTAACAGGTCAAGAGTAACAATGACAATCAAATGACATGCATGATTTGCAGTAACTGTTATTGTGTCATCTGCCTTAAAAATATCAGGAACAGTGGCCATCCTGTCGATGGTTGCCCGCAACTATTGGAAGAATCACATTTGGTTGTATTTACTCAGAGTAATCCGTAATTAACTGTACAAAAACAGATTATGCTAGTAAATTCAGGATATCCGTTCTTTTATTGTCATATGTAGTTTAATCCATAGGTAGAGTCCTGGATAGTGTACATGAATTTTTCTCCATGGCAGATTCTTTATTTTATTTCTGAATTTCCAGATCATTGTTGTTATTACCAAATACAATTGATTATGCATTTCTGTAATACGAGTAAATCTCAGTGGTTTGCTATTTGATTATATCATAGCTGAATTTCTTGTGTGATGCTCAGGGAATTTCATTTTACTCTTTCTAATACCATTGCTAAAAATTGCCATAAAATTTTACACTACACTTTTCCTAACAGTAGACTTTTTAAGGGGCTATGAAAGACATTATTTTCGAATAATTTTTTACGGCGAACAACTGTCGACCAACGCTATTTTCTACGGCGATTAACCCAAAACAACGGTAGCTTGACGGTTGATAATCGTGAAAAACGATGTTGATCGACGGTTGTTCGCTGTGCAAACAAGTTTACGCGGTGGTTGATTGTCATATGTAATGACTATAGTATTAGAAAGCATACGAATCTTATCACATTTATCATTTCTATGCTATTAGGAAGTTGGAAACTGGGTGTCCTTACCAACTATCTCTAATGGACCGCTAATGAACACATTCAAGGCATCTTTTTTTGTGTTTAAGAAAACTTACATCTGACATATAAAAATGGCAAACTTTGAGAAGGATGCAATGGAAGTTGAAGAGTAAGTAGAACAGAAGTCTTACGTTTGACCTAGGTTTTTGTCTAGGGCTGTACAATTTTTTCTTCGTTTGTAGTTACAAATTTTAATTGATCATTATATTTCTTAATGCCCTTTGTAACCTTTTTCCACAAGTGCTCCGTGTTTTAGATGATCATTGTTGGTGTTAATTCTTGATTCTGGTGAATAGCACAGTAGTGGTATTAATGAAATTAGTAGAGATCGCTTCATGGCATGTCGATGACGTTTTTCTTAAGACATTATTTGCTCTCTCCACTTGTTTGAGCATCAAAATCACAACAAATAGTCTACCAAGATACAATAAAGTCAAGAATTGATTCTCTTTAACTGATTACGTTTGCACTATTGAAATCAATTTAAACTATTGTACGGATGACTGTAGTGACAAAAAGTTTCAAATTTGTGTTATGTAGTAGCACAAAATCGATATTTTAGTTTTAGAAAATGAAAAATAGAGTAAAATGAAAGAGAAAGAGAAGAAAATAGTTATAATTTCTAAAGAAATTTTCTAAATAGCGCTGTCTTTATATATGCATCAAATGCAGTGTCTATTTATCAAAAGAGGTGTTCGTTTGTTAAATGAGGTGTTCCTTGACAAAAAAACGACCATTGGCTCAATGGTCAACTCCAATCATTATTTCACTGTTATTTTTAAATTTAGTAATTCAGATTACTCTTCTCTTTCTCTCTTCTTTTCTAAAACAAAGTCACTTACAAAATTTATTAAAATATACACTAACAATTCTCCATCAAATTTTAACAAAATTTCTTTTGTCACGGGAAAACTTGTGCATAAATATAGATGTGTAGTGGAATTGAATCTATACATTGTGATAACCTATCAAAGCATGTCAAAATGAAGTGGTTAACTAAGCATTGAACCATCAATCCCATGTGATGTAGCAGATATGTTTCACACACTGTTTCTTTCCTTCAGATCGTTTAAATTGATCTTGCGTCTGTATCTTGATTTTATGAAATGCCCCTAGAGACTAAACCATATTCTGTAGATGGGGGCACCATCTTCATGCATTCGTATAGGTAGGTTTATCAGAACTACCCTATGATCAAGCACTTCAATGATATTTATGTTGTAAACCTAACAAGGACTAAGCATGACAACATCCATCAAATCATTATTGACCAAACACTTTTCTTGAAATGCAATATAATATTAATTGTCTAGACTAATATTTTCTAATGCTTCCAATCACATCGTGTGATATACGTTTACTCATTGAACTCAAGGTAATGATTTTCATTATGTTGAGTTAAGTTTTCATCATAGGTGGTTGTTTATAATGGGTTTCAACTCATTTCCCTCGATATTTTCATCACCAACTTCCTTGCAAGTCCTTTTGTGAATGGATCCACTAAGTTTTGGCTTAGATCTCATGAAATCTATAGTAATTACCTATCATCGAGCCAATATGCCTAGATTTTCCATCATATACTTGGCTATATGCTAATGATAGTGTTGTTTGACAATCATGATAGACAAATATCGATTGATTTTGACTACATAAGAATTTCTAATAGCAAATTCCTTAACCATTCCGTTTTTTGGTTATAAGAAACTAATGCTATAAGTTTAGAAGCCATGGTAGAATCAACAATACATGTTCATTTCTTTAAGGCCTAGGACATCGCTCCCCCATCTAAGACTGAATATCCATCCGCAAGTTGGCTTATCATTATCCTCTCTTCCAATGTTCCAACTAGCATCCATGTATCCTTCAATTACACTTGGATACTCAATGTAAAAAATCATAATTTATGGCTTCTTTTAAGTACTTTAAAATCGCTTCTATAGTTATCCAATGAATATGACTAGGGTTATTGGTGCATCTACTCATTTTTCCTATAGCATAGGCAATATCAGGTTTAGTGCATGTCATACTATATGTTAGGCTTCCAATAATTTTAGCATATTATAGTTGATCCGCCGATCTATCAGTATTAGAATATGATTGCATATTTGGATCAAACGGGGGTTACAGGTTTGTAATCAAATTGATTAAACTTTTTAGGATCCTTTCAACGTAATGAGATTGAGTCATGGCTAATCCTTCTGCTGTTTTAATGATTCGTAATTCTAAGATCACTTTAGCTTTCCCAATATTCTTCATATCAAAACATGAAGATAGAATTTTTTGGCTTCTTCAATACTTAAGAATCAATCCTAAATATCAACATATTATTAATCCTTTACCTGCATGAAATTTGATATAGATACATTTGTCTGATTCACAAATCCTAAGACCATTTGATACTATGATTTTATCAAATTTGTCATGTCATTGTTTTGGTGTTTGTTTAGACTTAATAAGCTTGCATACTTTACATTCTTGTCCAAACATCAAAAAGCCTTCTGGTTGTATCATATATAATTTCTTCATCAAGTTCTTCATTTAAGAATGCAGCCTTGACATCAATTTAATGTATTTTAAGTTAATAAATAGATGTTAGTGCGATTAATGCCCTAATTGTTGAGATTCTCGCTAAAAGTGCATATGTATCAAAATAATCTATTTTTTATTTTAGAGTAAATCCTTTACGGCTAATATGGCCTTAAACTTTTCTATCATGTCATTTGTTCTTAACTTTTTTTCAAATTTCCACTTACATCCTACTGTTTAGAAGCAGAAGGTAAGTCTACTAGTTTTCAAGTTTCATTTTCCATAATAGAATCTATTTCATCATTTATGGCTTCTTACCAAAAGGAAGAATCCCGAGACTTTATTGCCTCATTATATGTTAAAGTATCAGACTCAATACTTGTAGAAAGCATGACTTTATGTTTAATAATATTTCTTGATCCTTTTACCAAATAAATGTTGAAATCTGATCCGACTGATTCTCAGTCCACATTTTTTTACTCCTCCAAAGATGTTCATCAGTTTCACCATTATTTCATTTTCACAAATAGGTTCAATGACTATCGCTATTTCAGGAATTGGTGTATTAACATACACTATTTCATCAAGCGATGGATTAGATGGAATAGACATGAATCTATTTTCATTGAACACCGCATCCCTTGATTCTATTATTGTGTTTACTTCAACCGAATTATTAATTTCTATTACTAGAAACTTATAACCCTTGTTGCGTTGAGCATACCCTAAGAAAATACATTGAATACCATTTTGTTCTAATTTTGTGATTTTTCATTCACGTAATCGAACAATTTCCCTACAACTCCAAACATTAAGATAGTCTAGATTGGGCTTTCTTTTCTTCCAAAATTCATACGGACTGAATTTGATTTTCTTGTGAGGTATTCTATTTAATATATAACATGAAGTCAATAATGCTTTACCCCAGAACCTAGTTTTAAGACTAGAGTTACTTAATAGCAGTAACTATTTCAGTGAGGGTTCTATTTTTTCGTTCTACCAATCCATTTTGTTATGATGTATATGCTATAGACATTTCATGTATTATTCCTACCGATTCACAATATGCAGGAAAATGATATTCATCTTCCCTATCAGATCCAAGGCTCTTTGGAATCATATTGATTTTTTTACTTTCTTTTTATAAGTCAGAAATAATTGTAATACTCCATCTTTAGTATGCACTAGATAAACATAAAAATACTTTGAATAATCGTATATAAAAGTGATAAAATGCTTTTTTCATCCTCTAATAGGAGTATTATTCATATCATGAACATCATTATGATTAGTTGTAACAAATTAATGGTACTCATAAATTTTAAATGAAATGGATATCTAGTTATCTTTCTTAAAGAGCATACCATATACTAATCGCTAAAATTATTTTCATACTTGGGGATCATGTTCAATGAAGTCATATCATTACTTAAGGATTATGTAATTATTGTATATATCTAACTTTATGATCGATCTTTAAATGTATTCGATTTCTATTATATACTTTATTATGTACTAATATAATTAATTAAGTAATTAATTTGAAGTACATAAATAAGAAAATTCTTAAATGAAATGTTATGTGATTATAGTTACAAATAGTTGTAAGTGTGAGTAACTAATCATAATGTAAAATAATATTTTATATTAAATATCTCTAGTCAAGATGTGTCGAGAAAGGATATCAATACATATGTTGAACCCAGAGTACATAATGCACTTCAAATGTTATGTAGTGTATTAATCATGACTACTGGAAGCACTAAGGAGCTATGTACTAATAATTATCGGGTAACTGTGGAATAACTCATTTGAGAGTTTTCTATTGGTTGATAATAACCAAGGTCAAATAAGAAATCTTGAAGTGACGATATTACATGGTTCTCTCGGCTTGAGAATACTGTTGAACTTCATCGTGGATAGTCCACTTTGAATATAGTTAAATCATGGCATGTTTTCCGTTGAACGACTATAGCTAGGTCTGGTTTGAAGCATTGGAAGTGAAACACTATTCAATATGAGATCATCTAAATGATAGTCAAATCAAAGTCAAAACTCTGGCTAGAGTAGTACAGTTAATAGTAGATGTTATATTGAACCAAGGAATTTGTATGTTGACTAACCAAGTTGAATGTGGATGAAGTTGGAATTTGACCAAAACCAAATTCTATAAATCCTGAAGTGATACAATGTTGACAAAGAGAATATGAGTAAATAGCTCTTACTAAAAGGTATCACTTAAGTAAATATAAAATAATGTTAATTGAAATATGATTTTGATTTAATAACTAGATTGGATATTGTAAAACTCATTAGACTTCGTAGGCTTACTATGATTCAAACAGGGAGTGATTTTTTAAAATCTACCAATGTCACCCGCTGCACACCTCCCAACTCCTTCAATATTAACCTATCCTAATCTCCTGTGCTAAAGAAAAAGAGTCAACAATATAAATAGAAGCAATTTTTTTATTAATATTCAATTTGAACATTTCATCACATATGTACCATTTTCCCACAAACATACCGCCTTTAGTCAATATATATTTGACACAAAGACTTGTTTGAAACCAAACTTGTTTAAAAGACTACCAAAAATAGGTGCTTTTCCAACTTTGGGTATTGTAACACCCTATGTTTTGAAATGTCATAATATGATAAATTAAATTAGTAATAAGAAACTATACAAAGATAATTGAAATAATTTAATTATAAGAACTACCTAAGGAAGATTTGATTAAATAAGTATGGGACACATTAAATATTAATTAAGTAGACCAAGGGTGATTAGAGCAATTAAAGTTAGCCTTATTAATGAGAATAATAGAATTTGAATTTTGAATGGAAAGAATTTTGTATAAGGAAAATAAATTTGAATGTCAAATGAACAGAAACTTAAATTAAAAAGTTTATTAATGAGATTAAATAAGAGGGATTTTAGCCCAAATCAAAACCATTAATATATAAACCTCTCACCATGTCATTCTCCTCTTTACATTCATTCTCATCTATAAAATAAAATAAAAACTCCATTATCAAACCAACATTGGCCACATTTCAAGGGAAAGAAGAGGATTGCCAAATCTAAAGCAAATGACTTTTATTTCTAAGGGAAAGAGACGATTTAATCTTGGTTTTTAAAGCTTTTCTAAATTAAGGTGAGTAAAATTTTCTCTAAAACCTTCAAAACCTTTTCTAAACAAAGGGGAAGCAAAGGACTTTGTTTGGATTAATTTAAAGATGATAAGCATGTTTAAATAATTAGATATGGTTTTGAATGTGTTTTATGATTTAAATGAAAATAATTTAGTCATGTTTTAGGGTATAACATGGTTTAATCATATCCAATGCCATGAAAAGTTAAGAAGGTGTTTCTAGTGATAACGCAAAGATGGATTTTTAATTTCGTAATTTATGGATGAAGAAATAACCAATGAAGAATTTTCCAAGTAGAAAAGTTTTAATTTTGTATGTAAATCGATATATATAAATATCAAAACTCGATATTTTGTTTTGAAATTTTGACTAGAGGTAGAAGAAAATGTTTTATAACTTTGGGAATTTTTGAAAATTTTTGCATTAATTTTCGAATCAATATGAAATAATTGGTTAAGGGAAAAAATAACTTAATCAATAATATAATTAAGAAAATTATTAATAAATGGATCTTAAATTTTAGTTATAGTCAGAAAATTCTATAATAAAACAAAAGCAACCAGTGAATAAATGATGTGTACAAGTTAGGTCAAAAAGCACTACTTTATTAAAGCAAAATATCATTTTTCACGTAAGTGCGGATTTGCCACTTTGACATGCAATAGCTTATAAATGGTTAACACCCAATAGATTAACGACCTTGACATTCGATAGCTCTAGAGTTAAGCATTCGATAGCTTAAAATGTTTGACCCTTGATAGCATTTGGGACTAAGCACTCGATAACATGTAAATCATGACGCTCGATAGCATACAAGCTTTGAAACTCTATAGTGAGTCGGTTGGGCACTCAATAGCTTTAAATTTTTGACCCTCGATAGCTTAAAGCTTATAGCATTCGATAGCTTTAGAGTTAGATATGTGATAGCTTGTATGCGACATGTTTGGCCTATAATAGGTTTGGTATGCAATTGGTTGGAAGCAATAGGTTTGTGACTCCATAGCTTTGATGCATGATAAGTTGGTATGTTGTAGCATTGGATTGTGATAGTTATGGGTTGTGATAAGTTAACCTTTAATAGCATTGTAACCGTGACAGCAATGGCTATAACAACCTGCACCATCAGACACATCGATCCAAAGCCCAAAAGTGGCTTTTGAACTCGATTCATTTTAAGAACTATGGATCATTAGGTTTTTAGAGTTACATGATATAGATAAAAATATAAAATTTAAATATTCCACACTTCTCACAGCGGAATGAAACAAAATATAAGTACTACGAAATAACCGAATCAGATGGTAATCTCAACGTCAACGTGGTCCAAACAATAATGTCTCCAAATGACAATACACAAGAGTCTGATTGATAGGTATAATATAACATAAAGTACAAGGGTAAATATATATAACTTTAGAGTTCCAAGCCACCTCCTCCACACACCGTATCCTTAACAAATCACAGATGTGCACGTAAATGTGCATATTTTTACTTCCATATTTAATCTAATTTAATTTAATAAATGAGCATATAGGGTGTTTTAACATGTTTAAATCAAAATTCAAATTATTTTCAAATCATCGTTTATTCATCTTCATATAGGGGCAAAATGGTCATTTTTGTACATATATTAATTTTGAGAATATTTATTTGAACATTTCTTTTTTATTTGTAGGAAAATTTGATGGAAATATAAGAGGTTTCATGTATTCATGCATGCACAAGAGAAGGAAACAAATGAAGATGAAAATAATTCATTTCATACATCATGGAGGACCCCGCCTACCCACTTACCATGATCTCATATTAAGAGCCAATGCACATGATTAAAGCTATATGCATATATAAATGGAGGATTATGCTCATGCTAATAATTACTTGGAGGTTACATTTCCTAAGAGAGTATTTTGGGTAGTCCCTAAAAATATACATTAGGGTTTTAGGTTTGTATAAATACTCCATATGTTCGTGTAATCAATCTCTTAGCCTTCTCTTTAGTTAGTTTAGTTTTAGGCTCAAAAATAAATAAAAACTCGCTTTTCTTTTCATTGGCTTCTTAGTCTTCTTTCATGTAATTTTCTTATATGCAATTTTAATTCATGCTATTTTATTTCATGTTCTTTTCTTTTGTGTTAGTAGCTTAGATTAATTATTGCAAGTAGTTTAGCTCTGTTTTTATTTTGATTATCTTACATTTTCTCCTTGTTTTTAGTTTCATGTTGAACTCTGCATTTTTTGAAATGATAGCAAATATGAGAAGCCAAACCTCTTTAATTTATAGGTAATGAAGTCTTCTTAATCATGTAGATTCAACATTTAGCAAATTTTTGATCTCCTTTTGTTCTTAATGACAATGTTTGAATTGGTAAATATTTTGTTGTTCTAGCTTTGAATTTGATAGCCTATGTTGTTGACACTAAATAAGCTATGCTTAAACAAACATAAACATAAATTGCTTCTTCACCTACATATAATGTTCACAATGAAATGGATTTGAGAATCAATTTTGGTGGTCTATACTAATAAATAATAAATAGATCATGCTTAGAAAAGATTTGATTTTCAACCTCATTGTCAATTTCATGAGAGCTAACAAGTGGTTTAGTGGGTGTGTTAAAGTTTAATGGTTTATGTTGGGCTAATTAATAGCACAAATATTCCATACTTATGATAGACATATCAACTAAATTCATTAATGACCAAAAGAGAGACCATAATTTCATTTTATTGATTTATGTGATCATGAGAAGGAACTTACCTCTAAATTGCCTTCTACTCTCATATTTTTATCAACTTTTAGTTTTTGTTGGTTTTTAGAAATTTTTAGTTAATCATAACTTAAAATCTTAGTTTAATTTGATTGAGTAGAAATTTTAAAATCAATACCCTGCAACACGTACTAAAATTGTATGTCGTGCGCTTGTGGTTATTTTTAATTAAAAAAATTCGACTATTTTCTAACCCGATAAAAAGTTAGTCATTAAACAAGTTTTTGACGCCATTGCCGGGGAATTAATTTGATTTTAATTTTGACTCATAATTATTTATTGTTTGATTTTAGTGTGTTTGTTTTGTATGTTAATTTGCATTTGAAAAAATATGTTGTATTTGTTGTGTGATTTTTGTATTCATTGTGTTCTGTGCTTGTTTTCTAGTCTATTTTCATTTTCATTTGCATTTTCATATTTTTTATTTAAAAAAACATGTACAAGTTCATTTCAAAAAAGAAAAAAGAAATCTATTTCATTTTGCATTACATTTGCAATTTTCTTGTCACAGCTTTCTTCTACATGTACAATTACATTTACTGCTTATAATCTGGCCTTGTTCATACATTCAACTCACAATCTTTTATATACATTTGCCTACCTCTGGTCATTCTACCACCATAACCACAGTACATCCCCACCTCAATACAAACCATCGATACCAAACTGCTCCATAATACTACATTTCTCCATCCATAACATTGCACACTGCTGCTAATCACCCTCTACAAATATCGACAACTTGCCCTTACTGCCACAACATTACATCACTATATTTGCACATACCACACCTGACCTCAATACACAACCATATATCATACGTACTATATCAAAAAATAGCAGCCGCATATATCAAAATACATAGCTGTTCAACAACTACCATTACATACAATTCCATCATACATACATATCAAAGCCATATTTCCTCCCCTGATCATATACATCCCACCTTTCCCTATCAACAACTGTAAGCATTTCATACATACATCCTCTATCTAGGTTAGTCCGAACTTGTGTTGCAGGGGATCCCGGTGTGGCCCTCGGTACGGTGTTCTAGACGTGTACTATGACAGGTGGTACCCCAATGCATAGTCATTCGTATGCAATCCATTCTCCAATAAGCGCCGTATGGTTTTTGAGTGTTCCCAATTATGCTAAAACATGATATGCAAGCATTTCAGCTATTTGAATAAGTATTTGTACTTAGACACTATTATAATATCAAATGATTTTGATATGAAATGTTTCGGTTATCGTAAGGTAAAAACCCATCGTGTTTATTTGTGGCGTGGTCTTACGAGATACCTTTGTTTTTCAAAGGATTTTGATTACTCTAACGATTCAAATTAAGTATGTTTTCTCACACTGGTTTTCCAGACTGACTCGGGTGTTATTTTATTATAATCCTTAGGTCAGACCGAGTATTATAGATTCAGGATAGGATGCTATGGAGCTCAGGAGGCTAGTCGGATGGTGGAGACATATTACACGTATTTGGTTTATAATCTGCTGTGTATTGTAGGCTATATATTCAGCTTTTGTGAGGATAAATTATTATAACTGTTTAGTATTGTGCTATTGACTTGTGTTGTACTTTGACGATGTAATGTATAAATAACAGATATAGTTCTTTTCTATAAAGACAAGTTGTTATCTATTATATATTGTTCCACTGCAATTGTGAGATTCTGTGTGTTGTTCTTTTTTCTTCTTCTACCTCTTTTTTTAATGATTTGGTATTTCCATCATTCGATTGTTCGGCATGTAATACAGTGGACATATTGATGTCGATTTTCGAAGGTCAAAAATCCCAGTCATCACATTTGATATCAGAGCAAAAGGTTAAGCAAGAACCTTGGCTCTGGTGGGAATAACTCATAAGAGATAGGGTCAGTAGTACCCTAGAATGAGTTTGAGTGTATTAATAGATATGAGCGCATATTTGCTAGTGAATATAAAATTGTTTATATTATGTTGATTGATCTATTGAGTGGCTTATGTACTCTGGTCAACACGAGTAATTAGCGTTATTGATAGGATCTCTAAACACTATAACATAGCAATTCGACATGGTATTGTTTTGAAATGGGGGTAAATGAAATAATTTTACCTAAATTATTTTTATATATAAAAGAAATAATTTTCAAAAAATTATTACAATTAGATATGGTTTGCTTGGTTGTTAGAAGATGATAATATTAAACTATTATTGTGATGTCCTGGAAATTTAGGCAATAATTATTTAATAATTTCATTGATAATTATTTTAAAATATGAAATATTGATTTAATAATTTAATTCAAACTGGAATTCTCTTTTGAAAATTATAATTATTTAGTTTGATAAATGATATTCTTTTCAAAGTTAAAAATATTTAAGTAATAAATTTATTTTTCTAAGCTGATTTAAAAATATTTTATTTATAATGTATAAATGTTTATACATTGTAAATAGAGGATTTGGTTTTAATTTTAATTTATATTAATAAAGGATATTTTCTAATTACTATATAAATGTATAATTTGTAAATTGATTTAAATTGATTAAAATTAGTATTGTAAACTTTTTAAAAGATCTACCATATAATTTTCATAGAAAGTAAATAAGTATCTATTTTGATTTTAAAAATAAATATAGTTTAAAATTTCAATTTTATAATAAAGGTTTATTTTGTTTTTTTTTTATTTTAAAATTCTTTTCTTTTGAAATATAGTTTCATATAGAATATTATTTTAAAAATAATTAAACAAGCATTTAAATGTAAATGTATAGTTTTATAAAGAAGTTCATAGTTTATATGTATTTATTTAAAGACAAGATGTTAATAAACATTTGAAAATTGCTAAAAATAAATTTGAAATAGTTTAAGATAATTTAAATACAATTATAAATTTAGAATTTTCTTTTTATTTTGAAAATGAACATGTGTTAGCCTTTTTAAACATAAAGAGACACTTGTAATTAATCTACACTATAAGATAACAAGTGGCGTGTTAATTTTACTTTTGAAATAAATTATTTTAGATAAGAAAATTTAGAAATTCATTTTGTTCAAACCATTTTCTCTTTAGAAAACCTAAAAATTCAAATTTCAGTAAGATCAAAACCTCAAACTTCGTATCTGCAGTCCAAAATCTGTATTCAACTTCAAATTTCTGCAAACCATATAACCTCAAATCTGCAACATTTTAAACCAAGTCTGCAATCTCTTTCTTCATATATCATCTGCAATATAAAATCTGGAGCTCAACTCCAATTTAAAATCTGAGCAAGGAATAGGTCTGCATGCATACAAATACAAGATAAAAGCAATCAACAATCAAGGCAGAAGAGCAATTTCTGTAATCAAATGCACATAGGTTCAACATGTAGTTTCAATAAGTTTCTGGATTGAGTCTGCACTTAAGATTTGTTTCTGCATTCTTCTAAAAGGTGAGTAAAC
This sequence comes from Allium cepa, assembly GCA_030765085.1. Taxonomy (NCBI): domain Eukaryota; kingdom Viridiplantae; phylum Streptophyta; class Magnoliopsida; order Asparagales; family Amaryllidaceae; genus Allium; species Allium cepa. Next base: position 117,361,959 of record CM060932.1, read on the forward strand.
CTTTATTTTATTTTTTAAAACAGTTTCTCTTCTAAATAGATGCTTAAGTAAGAATAAGAAATAAAGACTAGTGCATACTGTTTCTAAGAAAATTAAACTGCAGTGCCTTTATTTGGTGGATAAGTTGTTGTGCATGTGAAATGGGTAGAAATATGTATGTTATGTGATTTCATATTGATAAGTATTCTGTGTATACACACACACACACACAGATATATATATATATATATGTATATTTATGGTTTGCTGTTACAGGTATCTTTTTACCTGACTCTGATTTTAGGAACTAAACCTTTAAATGAACATAAAATATGATTCCTTGAATTAATTCTCTGTTGTATTGGTTATGGAAATGAGGGATGTTTGTTTAGGACAGATTAAATTTATAAATCATAATTAAGGTTAAATTTGAAATCTGTTTTTACTGTAACTATAAGGGACAGTTAAAATAGAAATTTCAAAACAAGAACCTTAAACTATTAAAACAGGTTTATCACAAGAATGCATGTTTAAGCATGAATTATAAAACAAATATCAAACACCATAAATTATTAGAGCAAGTGAATAAATTATAATACATGTTTGGAATTTTGGAATTTAGAGAAAAAAAAAATTATATTACAGTTTTAAATAAACTGTTAGGGAAGGAATTTCTGTTTAAAAACAGAAATAGAAAATTTTATGAATTTGTGGGCTAGTGAATTTTGGGGGGGGGGGGGGGGGGGTTAATATGCGTACTGTAGTGGAGTTTTGGATGTAAGAATGAAGGGAAAATGGGTAAGAGATGATCAGAGAAGAGAGGTATTGGGAATTGAGGTTTCCAGGTTTTCAAAAACCTGATTTTAACTGTGCAGTTCTTAGCTTTTGCATATGCTCTATGTTGCATCGAGTAGGAGGGGAATTTGGGAGGTTGCAGAAGGGTTGTAGATGGAGCTATAGCCGGAGTTGTAAGTGGTCTGGTGATCGGTGATTTGGTTGCAAGATGTTGACAGGTTGGTCTTGGTTGCAGTGGTAACTCAGGTGAACTTTTGGGGTGTGCAGGGTTTTGACCCGAAGTTGAACTCGGGTAGTTTTGCTTCTGACTCGAAGCAATGGGTGTAGTAACTCGAAGTAAAATAATGAGTGTCTCGAGTTTATGGCTACAGGTTTTATATCAGAGGCATTTGCAGTTTTTTTTTAAAAAAAATGTTGATTGAGATTCAAAACTTTAGTGCAGTTTTGATTTAAGTGAGAGTTAAATCTGAATTCAAATGGACTTTGAGTCCAAGATTTTAAAAATGGAATTTTTAGATTTTAAATAAGTTTTAATTCTATTTTAAATCAAAATTTAAAACAGTTTTTAGGTTTAAACCTGAGAGATTTGCAGTTTTAAATTTTTGAATAAATTCATATTTTAAGTTGAAACTTGATTCAGGTAATACTTGAATCTGAATTCAAATATAGTTTTGAGTTCAAAAGTTTTTAAAAATGAAATCTTAAAATTAAATTCAGTTTTAAATCAAAATTAAAACAGTTTGCAGTTTTTAAACCAGAGGATTATGCAGTTTTAATTTTTGAATGAATCCATCTTTTTAAAGTTGGATTTTGATTCAAGCATAAGTTGTAACTGAATTCAAATGTAGTTGTGAGTTCAAAGTTTTTAAAAAATGAAAATCTAAATTTAAACAAGTTTTAAATTCAGATTTGAAGACAAGTCTAAAACAGTTTCAGGTTTGTCTTTTTAAACCAGAATTAGATTTAAAAATAGTTTTGTAAGTTTTAAAGGTATGAACAGATTTAAATGTTGAAGTAAAACTTAAATTTTTTTTTGAATTCAGATTAAAAACTGTTTTTAAGTTTCTTTGAAAACCAGTTTTGAATTCAACAGTTTGTAAATTTAAAAATGAATGAACATGTTCATATGTTTAAAAGTGAATTTGAAAATGAAATTTGATTTCAAATAAGTTTTAAAACTTGAAAGAATTTAGTTTCCATTAGTATTGAATTAAAATATGAAGTGTTAATTTAATTTTGAATTGAAATGATTAATTTATTTTGAAGGCTTAATTTATTTTAATCACGTAACTTATTTTAAATCTTTCTTTATAGTTAGGTAATGAATGTTCTTAACATTCATTTTATTATAAGGTTTTATAATTATTTAATTTGGATTAATGTTTAAATAGTTAAACATTTGAATCTTTTAATAAATTGGAATTTGAATTTAATATTTAGAAATGTATTATTTTAATACATTTTGAATTTAAATGAGTCATTTAATAAGTAATTAAATTATTTTGAAATAATTAAGGATTTTACTTAATTATTTGACCTTTAAATAATGGTTTAGGTTAATTTTAATTGGAAATGATTTATTTATAATTAATCTAATTCAAATTTTCTTAAGTATATAATTAATGAAATGATGTTAATTAATAATTGGTGATAATTATCTAAGGATAATTAAGTAACTAATTAATGTAATTAATTTTAATATTGTGATTTATTTAAGTTAATTAATTTAGTTTAATTAATTTTAATAAATCATTTGATGATTTTAGAGAGTAATTACTTAATGTAATTAGTGGAGCAAGATTACTTAGAGAAGTAATAATGATAATTACTGGAATGTAATTAGTAATTTGGATAATTACTTTTGCAATTAATTAAGGAATTAATTAATGATTAATTATTGGTTAATTAATTTGTTAATGAGTAATTAAAGATAGTTAATTACTTAATTGAATATTAATCAAGGTGATTAATAATTAGATTAATTACTAAATGTAATTAAGTAATTTATTTAAATATTAGAGATCACTAATTAATGATGTAATTAAGGATTGTTTGATTAAGTGATAATTAATTAAGTGATTTATTAATTGTAATTAATTAAGGATAAATATAATTAATTATAATTAATTAATTAATGAGTAATTAAATGTTAATTACTTATGATTAAGGTTAATTAATTTATGAAATTAATTTAATACTAATTACTTATTGTAATTAGTGAATGATTAATCAAAGATGTTTAATCAAGTTTAATACTTAGGAAGTGAATTAATTAACTGGGTTAATTAATTAATGGATGTTAAGCAGGATTTTTAAATGAGTAATTAATTTCATTTATTTTAAATTAATTAGAGATAGTTGTAATTAATTTAATTAATTATAATTGATGATTAAATCATTGCTTGTGGATGTTATTGATTGATTGGTTGTGATCTTAGTAATGAGATTAGTTGTATTTGTATGATATGGATGATTGGTTTAAGTAAGATGGTTTGTGATGGATTATTTGGTTGTGATGGTTATCTATTTATGGATAATACAGATTATCTGTTTATGATATGAATATGATTATCTATTGTGATATATAGTTTATTTATCTATGTGATTAGATAACAATGAAATAAGTTAATTGTTTAAAACCCTTAAGTACAACTTGGACATTAAGATGGCGTTTGGTTTCGGTGAGACCGGGATCGGGTTTCCATATTTGGAATTCCGAAAACCACATCGATTCCAATTAAACGTTAGGTCGTTAATCCAAGTGGAGCAAGTGAAGACTCGAGGTGTAAGGGCTATACGTCAGTATAACTCTGTGGGTGATTCCGTAATGAGTTTGATGGAATAGTGCTTATAGATTCGAGATGGAGATTTAGAGTGCAAGGGTTATCGTCGTTAACTCTGAGGGTGATTCCAAAATGAGTGTAACGAGATAATGCCTTCGGTTTTGTTCGAACCCGGAACGAACTTGTATGGATTGAATGCTTTCAGAACATCGTCAGGTGGACGATGAGCATTCTAAGATTGATATGTCCTATAAAGGTAATCGTAACCTCAAGCCTCATCAACCGGGAATGGCTAAAACAGGGGAGGTGCAGCAAAGCTTCGTGGGTCGCACCCACTGGAGAGCAAGATTTACTCCTGTCTAGAGGTCCCTTTATATTTCGGCTGTGTGGCAGTTGGTGACGACCAATCTGCGGGGTGGTCTTGTTCGGAACTGTTCAGTAAGGAACGGGTCCGGCTTTGTGTTGCAGGGGAGTGGGAGTACTCCTCGGTACGGTGATCTAGGCCACGTACTGTGACGGGCGGTACCCCAGTAGCCCTGCCATTGATGGAAACCCATTTTCCCTACGAGACCCTACGGTTTTGTTTGTATTACCCACTTTTGTGGTAAATAGCTGGAATTTAATGAATGTAACAATTTCGGCTATTTCTTATTTACTTGAAAACCCTAGACACTATTATAATATCACTGGATTTCCTATCAAATGTTTTGGTTAGCGTAAGGTAAAAACTTTTCCATGTTTATGTGTGGGAAGTCTTACGTGATACCTTTTGTTTTCAAAGGATTTTTCTAAAGTTAAGCAACTTTTATCCCCGTTTACTCACACCAGACCCCTGTCTGACCTGAGTGTTTATTTTCTGTTTTATTAAACTCTTGGGTACTCATATTACGTATGAGTAGTCAAGTGTTTCAGGATTGCTTTGACGAGTTCTGGAGGAGATAATGGAACAGGAGGCTTCAGCGTGTAGATATATGTAGTGATTCCGCTATGTATGAGTTGTATCTGTTTTCTCTGATATACTTGGATTGTAATTGCTAGACAGATGTTTATAACTGTCTAGTTTGTGTTGTATTAGCTGTTTAACTCTGATGAATATGATACTATGTAAAGTATTATGTGATATATTATAATTTATTCGATTCCGCTGTGAGATTCTGATGTTGTCTGTTTCTTTCTTTCCTTTCTTTTCTCTTTTCTATCCCTTTCTTTCTTCTTAGCGATGCGACTTCCTGGAGTGTGGAAGTTGGGTCGTTACAACGTGGTATCAGAACAATAGGTTGAGCGAATGCCTAGACTCTGAAGTGGTGTCTATCTTGAGAGAGCGTATTTGTAATTTTGAATATATTTATTTATTTATTTATTTCTACCTATTAGATTGGGTTACCTGTTCAGGTTTTCCAATATAAGTAATAAAGGTAGATAGGGTAGTGGTGTGTGTAACACAACTACCAATGGTTGGAGTTCTAGTGTTTGAAGTTGGAAGTGATCTGCTAGGGCAGTGTTGGGCATCTTGAGTAGCTTGGCAGTTTGGTGTGAAGGATTTCACCAATCTCTGAAGGAAATCTTTTTAAGATTCGGAGTATATTTTTGGATTGTAAGCTGGATTGCACTCGTGTGAGTGGATTCTCTTGAGTTTGGACTAGTTGGGAGTGCTGAAGCCAGAATTGGTATTTTGGCAACCTTAGGAAGGGGTTCTGTTTGTATTTGAGTTTGAGGCACAGTTTGGCAGAGTGTTTGAGCTTGGTTTGAGAGCGAGTTTCTTGAGAGATGTATGTCCTTTGAAGGCTCTATTGTGAAGAGGATGGTGTAGCTTTGTGTTTCGATGAGCTTTTGGATAAGGAAGTTTTGGCAGCAGTAGCAGCAGTGAGTGGCCTGTTTCTTCGATGGTTCAGAAATCTCTGTGATACTTCTGTCAGTAGTCCGGGCAGATGGTGAAGCTTGTCCATTTCTTCTGGAAGCTCAGTTGGGTGTGATGTTAGTGGTTAAGAGGTGGACCACTAGTTCTTCTTTTGGGTATAAGGCTTTAGTTGTTCTGATTGTTATAGTAAGAACGATTTGTTGAAATCTGAACTGAGTGGGATCGCAAAAGTGACTTGCGATGGTTTGGAGATTCTCTGAGTAATTTTTGTTGTGGTGTTGTGACCGAATCGGATAGGTCACTGAGATTTTATGGAATTTGATGAACAATATTCCGGGATAAGTTGATCAAGTTTATACTTGTGTTCATCAACAGCATTCTTGAATAAGAGTTGCGTAGTGGAAGCATGGTGGCAGCTATTCCAGAATAGGAGCAGCACCCGATTCTTTGGGAATTTGAGTTTTGGATCAGAGGATTTCTACGGGAAATTTATTTTGGATCTGGAGACTTGATTGTTTTGTATTTGTTTGTTTCCAGATAGAGTAGTTTGTTTGAAGTTTTCTGATGTTTGTGTAATTGAGTTTGTGTGGTGGATTTTGATTTATCTAGAGGTTGAAGGCAGCCCAGGATCGACAGGAGAAATGTGTGGATAGGAGATTGGATCTTTCTATTTTCTCTTGAGGATTAAGTGTTTTATCTACAGGATTGAATTGCCAGTTCGGATGGCTGGAATTTGTTTTGTTTTCCCACGTATCTCTGAGGGAATACGTGTATGGTTTATCTCTGGTTTTAGAATCAGCAGTTCTGGAAGATTTGGAGATTGATCAGGACTTGTCTGTAGTTCTGTATTCTGTTTAGATTTGTAGATCTAGATATATAGGAGCTCTAGATCTGAGTTGGGTAGCTAGTTTAGATTTTATAGGGCGAGCGTCCCTGTGTTTGTACCTGGGAAACTCTAGGGAATCCTATCCAGAATTTTATCTATGTAAATAGAATTGTTTGTTTGGATTGATTGCTATGGTTGCTAATATTTGGTTGATAGTATATGATTGCTCTTTTTAAATTTAAAATCGGTATGGGATTATTAAATTACCTTTGCTTTTAAATTTCGGGGACGAAATTCTTTTAAGGGGGGAGGAATGTGATGTCCCGGAAATTTAGGCAATAATTATTTAATAATTTCATTGATAATTATTTTAAAATATGAAATATTGATTTAATAATTTAATTCAAACTGGAATTCTCTTTTGAAAATTATAATTATTTAGTTTGATAAATGATACTATTTTCAAAGTTAAAATATTTAAGTAATAAATTTATCTTTCTAAGCCGATTTAAAAATATTTTATTTATAATGTATAAATGTTTATACATTGTAAATAGAGGATTTGGTTTTAATTTTAATTTATATTAAATAAAGGATATTTTCTAATTACTATATAAATGTATAATTTGTAAATTGATTTAAATTGATTTAAATTAGTATTGTAAACTTTTTAAAAGAACTACCTTATAATTTTCATATAAAGTAAATAAGTATTTATTTTGATTTTAAAAATAAATATAGTTTAAAATTTCAATTTTATAATAAAGGTTTATTTTGTTTTGTTTTATTTTAAAATTCTTTTCTTTTGAAATATAGTTTCATATAGAATATTATTTTAAAAATAATTAAACAAGCATTTAAATGTAAATGTATAGTTTTATAAAGAAGTTCACAGTTTATATGCATTTATTTAAAGACTAGATGTTAATAAACATTTGAAAATTGTTAAAATTAATTTTAAATGGTTTAAGATAATTTAAATACAAGTATAAATTTAGAATTTTCTTTTTATTTTGAAAATGAACATGTGTTAGCCTTTTTAAACATAAAGAGACACTTGTAATTAATCTACACTATAAGATAACAAGTGGCATGTTAATTTTACTTTTGAAATAAATTATTTTAGATAAGAAAATTTGGAAATTCATTTTGTTCAAACCATTTTCTCTTTAGAAAACCTGAAAATTCAAATTTCAGTAAGATCAAAACCTCAAACTTCATATCTGCAGTCTAAAATCTGCATTCAACTTCAAATTTCTGCAAACCATATAACCTCAAATCTGCAACATTTTAAACCAAGTCTGCAATCTCTTTCTTCATATATCATCTGCAATATAAAATCTGGAGCTTAACTCCAATTTAAAATCTGAGCAAGGAATAGGTCAGCATGTATACAAATACAAGATAAAAGCAATCAACAATCAAGACAGAAGAGCAATTTCTGTAATCAAATGCACCCAGGTTCAACATGCAGTTTCAACAAGTTTCTGGATTGAGTCTGCACTTAAGATTTGTTTCTGCATTCTTCTAAAAGGTGAGTAAACCTTTATTTTATTTTTAAAAACAGTTTCTCTTTTAAATAGATGCTTAAGTAAGAATAAGAAATAAAGACTAGTGCATACTGTTTCTAAGAAAATTAAACTGCAGTGCCTTTATTTGGTGGATAACTTCACAATTTTAAGGTTTAAGTTGCTGTGCATGTGAAATGGGTAGAAATATGTATGTTGTGTGATTTCATATTGATAAGTATTCTGTGTATACATATATATATATATATATATATGTATATTTATGGTTTGCTGTTACAGGTATCTTTTTACCTGACTCTGATTTTAGGAACTATACCTTTAAATGGACATAAAAATATGATTCCTTGAATTAATTCTCTGTTGTATTGGTTATGGAAATGAGGGATGTTTGTTTAGGATAGATTAAATTTATAAATCATAATTAAGGTTAAATTTGAAATCTGTTTTTACTGTAACTATAAGGGACAGTTAAAATAGAAATTTCAAAACAAGAACCTTAAACTATTAAAACAGGCTTATCACAAGAATGCATGTTTAAACATGAATTATAAAACAAATATCAAACACCATAAATTATTAGAGCAAGTGAATAAATTAGAATACATGTTTGGAATTTAGGAATTTAAAGAGAGAAAATATTTATATAACAGTTTTAAATAAACTGTTAGGGAAGGCATTTCTGTTTAAAAGCAGAAATAGAAAATTTGATGAACTTGTGGGCTAGTGAATTTGGGGGGTGGGTTAATATGCATACTGTAGTGGAGTTTTGGATGTAAGAATGAAGGGAAAATGGGTGAGAGATGATCAGAGAAGAGACGAATTGGGAATTGAGGTTTCCAGGTTTTCAAAAACCTGATTTTAAGTGTGCAGTTCTTAGCTTTTGCATATGCTCTATGTTGCATCGAGTAGGAGGGGAATTTGGGAGGTTGCAGAAGGGTTGTAGATGGAGCTATAGCCGGAGTTGTAAGTGGTCTGGTGATCGGTGATTTGGTTGCAAGATGTTGACAGGTTGGTCTTGGTTGCAGTGGTAACTCAGGTGAACTTTTGGGGTGTGCAGGGTTTTGACCCGAAGTAGAACTCGGGTAGTTTTGCTTCTGACTCGAAGCAATGGGTGTAGTAACTCGAAGTAAAATAATGAGTGTCTCGAGTTTATGGCTACAGGTTTTATACCAGAGGCATTTGCAGTTTTTTTAAAAAAAAATGTTGATTGAGATTCAAAACTTTAGTGTAGTTTTGATTTAAGTGAGAGTTAAATCTGAATTCAAATGGAGTTTGAGTTCAAGATTTTAAAAATGGAATTTTTAGATTTTAAATAAGTTTTAATTCTGTTTTAAATCAAAATTTAAAACAGTTTTCAGGTTTAAACCTGAGAGATTTGCAGTTTTAAATTTTTGAATAAATTCATATTTTAAGTTGAAACTTGATTCAGGTAATACTTGAATCTGAATTCAAATATAGTTTTGAGTTCAAAAGTTTTTAAAAATGAAATCTTAAAATTAAATTCAGTTTTAAATCAAAATTAAAACAGTTTGTAGGTTTTAAACCAGAGGATTATGCAGTTTTAATTTTTGAATGAATCCATCTTTTTAAAGTTGGATTTTGATTCAAGCATAAGTTGTAACTAAATTCAAATGTAGTTGTGAATTCAAAGTTTTTAAAAAATGAAAATCTAAATTTAAACAAGTTTTAAATTCAGATTTGAAGACAAGTCTAAAACAGTTTCAGGTTTGTCTTTTTAAACCAGAATTAGATTTAAAAATAGTTTTGTAAGTTTTAAAGGTATGAACAGATTTAAATGTTGAAGTAAAACTTAAATTTGTTTTTGAATTCAGATTAAAAACTGTTTTTAAGTTTCTTTGAAAACCAGTTTTGAATTCAACAGTTTGTAAATTTAAAAATGAATGAACATGTTCATACGTTTAAAAGTGAATTTGAAAATGAAATTTGATTTCAAATAAGTTTTAAAACTTGAAAGAATTTAGTTTCCATTAGTATTGAATTAAAATATGAAGTGTTAATTTAAATTTGAATTGAAATGATTAATTTATTTTCAAGGCTTAATTTATTTTAATCAAGTAATTTATTTTAAATCTTTCTTTATAGTTAGGTAGTGAATGTTCTTAACATTCCTTTTATTGTAAGGTTTTATAATTATTTAATTTGGATTAATGTTTAAATAGTTAAACATTTGAATCTTTTAATAAATTGGAATTTGAATTTAATATTTAGAAATGTATTATTTTAATACATTTTGAATTTAAATGAGTCGTTTAATAAGTAATTAAATTATTTTGAAATAATTAAGGATTTTACTTAATTATTTGACCTTTAAATAATGGTTTTGGTTAATTTTAATTGGAAATGATTTATTTATAATTAATCTAAATCAAATTTTCTTAAGTATATAATTAATGAAATGATGTTAATTAATAATTGGTTATAATTATCTAAGGATAATTAAGTAATTAATTAATGTAATTAATTTTAATATTATGATATATTTAAGTTAATTAATTTAGTTTAATTAATTTTAATAAATCATTTGATGATTTTAGAGAGTAATTACTTAATGTAATTACTGGAGCAAGATTACTTAGAGAAGTAATAATGATAATTACCGGAATGTAATTAGTAATTTGGATAATTACTTTTGCAATTAATTAAGGAATTAATTAATGATTAATTATTGGTTAATTAATTTGTTAATGAGTAATTAAAGATAGTTAATTACTTAATTGCATATTAATCAAGGTGATTAATAATTAGATTAATTACTAAATGTAATTAAGTAATTTATTTAAATACTAGAGATCATTAATTAATGATGTAATTAAGGATTGTTTGATTAAGTAATAATTAATTAAGTGATTTATTAATTGTAATTAATTAAGGATAAATATAATTAATTATAATTAATTAATAAATGAGTAATTAAATGTTAATTACGTATGATTAAGGTTAATTAATTTATGAAATTAATTTAATACTAATTACTTATTGTAATTAGTGAATGATTAATCAAAGATGTTTAATCAACTTTAATACTTAGGAAGTGAATTAATTAACTAGGTTAATTAATTAATGGATGTTAAGCAGGATTTTTAAATGAGTAATTAATTTAATTTATTTTAAATTAATTAGAGATAGTTGTAATTAATTTAATTAATTATAATTGATGATTAAATCATTGCTTGTGGATGTTATTGATTGAATGGTTGTGATCTCAGTAATGAGATTAGTTGTATTTGTATGATATGGATGATTGGTTTAAGTATGATGGTTTGTGATGGATTATTTGGTTGTGATGGTTATCTATTTATGGATAATACAGATTATCTGTTTATGATATGAATATGATTATCTATTGTGAGATATAGTTTATTTATCTATGTGATTAGATAACAATGAAATAAGTTAATTGTTTAAAACCCTTAAGTACAACTTGGACATTAAGATGGCGTTTGGTTTCGGTGAGACCGGGATCGGGTTTCCATATTTGGAATTCCGAAAACCACATCGATTCCAATTAAACGTTAGGTCGTTAATCCAAGTGGAGCAAGTGAAGACTCGAGGTGTAAGGGCTATACGTCAGTATAACTCTGTGGGTGATTCCGTAATGAGTTTAACGGAATAGTGCTTATAGATTCGAGATGGAGATTTAGAGTGCAAGGGTCATCGTCGTTAACTCTGAGGGTGATTCCAAAATGAGTGTAACGAGATAATGCCTTCGGTTTCGTTCGAACCCGGAACGAACTTGTATGGATTGAATGCTTTCAGAACATCGTCAGGTGGACGATGAGCATTCTAAGATTGATATGTCCTATAAAGGTAATCGTAACCTCAAGCCTCATCAACCGGGAATGGCTAAAACAGGGGAGGTGCAGCAAAGCTTCGTGGGTCGCACCCACTGGAGAGCAAGATTTACTCCTGTCTAGAGGTCCCTTTATATTTCGGCTGTGTGGCAGTTGGTGACGACCAATCTGCGGGGTGGTCTTGTTCGGAACTGTTCAGTAAGGAACGGGTCCGGCTTTGTGTTGCAGGGGAGTGGGAGTACTCCTCGGTACGGTGATCTAGGCCACGTACTGTGACGGGCGGTACCCCAGTAGCCCTGCCATTGATGGAAACCCATTTTCCCTACGAGACCCTACGGTTTTGTTTGTATTACCCACTTTTGTGGTAAATAGCTGGAATTTAATGAATGTAACAATTTCGGCTATTTCTTATTTACTTGAAAACCCTAGACACTATTATAATATCACTGGATTTCCTATCAAATGTTTTGGTTAGCGTAAGGTAAAAACTTTTCCATGTTTATGTGTGGGAAGTCTTACGTGATACCTTTTGTTTTCAAAGGATTTTTCTAAAGTTAAGCAACTTTTATCCCCGTTTACTCACACCAGACCCCTGTCTGACCTGAGTGTTTATTTTCTGTTTTATTAAACTCTTGGGTACTCATATTACGTATGAGTAGTCAAGTGTTTCAGGATTGCTTTGACGAGTTCTGGAGGAGATAATGGAACAGGAGGCTTCAGCGTGTAGATATATGTAGTGATTCCGCTATGTATGAGTTGTATCTGTTTTCTCTGATATACTTGGATTGTAATTGCTAGACAGATGTTTATAACTGTCTAGTTTGTGTTGTATTAGCTGTTTAACTCTGATGAATATGATACTATGTAAAGTATTATGTGATATATTATAATTTATTCGATTCCGCTGTGAGATTCTGATGTTGTCTGTTTCTTTCTTTCCTTTCTTTTCTCTTTTCTATCCCTTTCTTTCTTCTTAGCGATGCGACTTCCTGGAGTGTGGAAGTTGGGTCGTTACAACTATCATTGTTGCTATGGTGATTAAATAAAAAGATGATATTATAATCAAAGGTTAAGAAGAAATTTCATATAACAAAATGTGATTTTGAAAAAAAAGGGAGTTTACAATGTGATTTATAAATTGAAATGAAACAAAATTCTAGAGAAATGTTTAAAGATGATATGGTTTATAAAAAACGATTTATAAAGGAAATAAAAGATGGAAACTTGGAAATTTGGGAATTTAATTCCCGTTGGTTTTGAAATATTTTTCGAAGTCTTGAAAAAATAAAAGTGATATTATTTGGAGGAAACATTTAAAATTGAAAAAATTTAAAAGTTTTGTTTAAAGAAATAAAAGCACTAAACTCACTTCGGTCGTCGGAAAATAATTTTGATGATGACTACAGCATCATCGACTTCCATTCTCGATTTTCCAAAGAAGGAATTGCTATCTAAATGATTTGCATTGGATTTTTTTGCAAAACTGGGTTGGTTTTGAAATTCAAAGAAAATATTTGATATACCAAGGGATTTTGGGTATATATGATTTCAAAAATGATTTTTAAAATATTAAGTTATTGGTTAAACTATGGAGTTTTGATTTAAAATGTTTTAAGGAATATAAATAAGTTTGAAAACTTATAAAAAATAAGATTGAAATTGATTTTGTGGAATGAAATTTAACTTAAATTAAGTTAAATAAGAGTGAATTTTGAGAAATTGAGCCTGAGTATGCTAAATGGAATAGTATTGAAATAAAATTTACTAAGTTGGAAATAAATTAATGGATGAACAAATTAATTTAATTTGTAGGTAAATGGAATTGAAATTTAATATTGGAATGATATCTAATTTGAATTATGTTAAATAAAGTGAAATTGAAGGATTAGTTCGAGTGGATTAAATAAATTTTTATTGAGATATGAAATAAATTAGTGTATGGAACTAATTTAAAATAATTAGTAACTTAAATATGGGTTGAGATGTGGTTGATAAAATTCAATATTTAAAGCTGGAGATAAATTGATTTAAATTTGGAATTGAAAATTAAATTTGAATAGAAGTGGATATAAACCAAAGTGATGAAGTGGAAATAAACATAAGAACTTTGTATAAAATGTTATAATAGACTTAAGAAATTGATGGTGAAGTTCTTAAGTAAAGTTGGTATTAGGAAATATACTGAGTAAGTATTTGAAGGAAGATTAAATAAAAGTGTGTAAAGGATAGTAGCGAATAAGTGAATGGAAATTAAAATAAATGTGAATAGAAAGAATTGGATATACCTAATAATCAATTGGGAATTAATACATAAGTTTTATGTATATTATTTTATTCGCATAATGATTCGATCCAGATTCGAGCATAGAATATCGAGATTGTTATATCGATCCGAGTTAGGATTTTTCGTTTGATTTTCGACGGCGAATCCTGTCTATGGATTTTTGATTGATTCTGGAATTCTCTATCATCGTATATGGATATGCAAGGAGGATGACGGTTTCTAATTAAGAAACCAAATCCGAGTCCGCACTAGAGGGTCATGTGAACGATACCAGTTCGGAAGTGAAATTGTACGATTGATCAGAATTGATATGGTGTACGGATGATATATGTACATCGTACGGGTAGTGGTAAAATAAATATTGAAAATTAAAAATGCAAAATAAAATGATTTTGAATTGTATAATTGGATACTATTTGTACGTGAGATGAAGGTGTTTAAAAGCAAAAGCTAAATTGGTGTCTTCGATTTTAGAAATAAAATTTGATTGCCCGACAAAATGGTACATATTTAAATTGTTGTATGAAATTGATGATTTTCTGATTTTGCCACTTGGCTTTTGTTTTTTTTGATGATTTGGGCCCGTAGAGGGCAGTTTTGTAGTTTTTCGGATCTAGCCACGCAAGGAGAAGCCGACGAAATTTTTCGAAAATTTAAGGAGATAGAAAAATTTTGAAGAAAATTTTGATAATTTAAATTTGGTTTTAAATTATAATTTGGATGCTTGAGGCTATAATATTAGTTTTGATCTATGGATGAATTTGAAAATTAGTAAAGGTGATATTGTGTTTAAAATAAATTAATTTGGAAAAGTTGTTTAAACTGATGGGTTTTGGAAAAATAGTTAACTGGTTTGGACCATTCTTCTTACTAGCAATTTCAGGGACGAAATTCTTATAAAGGGGAAGGAATTACAGAATTTTGGATATTTGAAATTGGAATATTTAATTTATTTTAAATATTTAAAAGTTAATTTTTAACTTTAATTTCAAACTAAACCATTATTGGATAATTTAATTTTTGAATTTAATAATTGAATATTGGTTCAATTATTGAATCTTGAGTTTTAAGATTATTAAATATAATTTAAAGGCTTATAAAATTTATATTAATAATAATGAAGATAATAAAACTTTTAAAACTGAATTTAAAAGTGATTTGTTCAATTTTAAAAATATATCGTTTAAGTTGACATTTAAAGATTGTCTTCCCGGGCACAGTCTCAGATTTCGACGAAACCAGTTCTTTTAGATCCGTAATAGTGTATTATTATCGGACTTCAAATTTCATAACGTTTGGAGTTATCATTTGGCCATACGGGATATAAACACACTGAAATTTATATTGAAAAATCAATATAATAATTGGGTCCAAAAAGCTATCTTCTCCATATGATCGAATTGTGACTCAAAACCTTTTCCATTGCGTTCGAAATGGGGTATAACACTATAAACGTCTAGTGGTATGCCTCGATAGGAGGTCGATATTTTAAGTTGCGAAATCGAGATTATTTAAATTTAATATATATATATATATATATATATTAATTGATTGACCTATGTATTTACATCAGCTTTTTCCCTTCACTTCAGTGTGACTGTAGATGGCCTATTCAAACACGTAAAGCATCTTTCCTTGTCTTTTTAAGCTCATGCAACCGTTCATAGAAAGAAAGAAAAAAAAGATTTCAAAAACTTTAAAAATCAAAATCAAGGAACATAGCTCACAAAAAATTCCTAGTCTAGTTTGTAAATTCTTATTTTGGGAAGATCTTCATTTTGATATGGGGTTCGTAGGGCACGATGGTCATTTGGGTTGATCGACTGTAAGAAGTGAATAGGTTTCGTGGACTAGGGCTTTGATTTTCAAAAGATTGGTTACATTTGGGAGGAGGTGGCTATGGATTTGAGCTTATAGTAGATAGGCGCAGGCATGGACCTAGTTAGGGGACGTGCGGTGAGGCAGAGGAGGTAGCAACCTGATCGCATGCGAAGGGGGTATCGGCGTGTCGCATTTCGCATCGATGAGCCGGAGGTGGCGAAAGGGTGTGCAATTAGGAGAGGAAGTCGAGGAGGATTTGTGGATGGTCGCAGATCGATGGATAGTGGAGAGGGTCACTCATGCACGCCTCGTTCGTGCATTGGGTTTTAATGGAGCGGGCAATTTTTGAAAAAGGGAAGAAGAAGGGAGAAGTGGGCCGGGTTTGAATAGTTTGGGTATGGAATTATTTTAAATGTAATTAAATTAGTGTTTAGTTAAATTAAATTATCATCAACTTATAAAATTTATATGTTGTGCATATGAGGTCTGATTCAGATGATTCAAGATTCGTTGGGATCGTGATGTCATCATCAATGCATAGGAAATGGTTTAGATGAATTTGGAGCTTCTAAGATTTTCAATTAATTTCGAACACGTTCGGATTCAATCGGAACCGGAACGCGAAAAGCGATAGTAAAAATCAATGTGAGTAAATCTCACTCAATTTTAGACTTACCATAATAATTTTTAATAGTTAAAATTAATTATTGATTGATTGGTTGAATTGATATATTTTTATCCGTTAGATGTGATATTATATATAGTAGTATATACATTGGACTGATTGATATTCCCGCATATATATGGAAGATGAGTCTCTGTCGCCTCACATAATAGCGGATGACCTTATATACCGCGATATCCACCTCGAAGTGGGAATGGAATTTTTATATTGTGCTAACATCTGTGGATGCAGGTAAACAGGTTGGAGGGATCCAACTGGATTCCTCAAATTTTTTTAATTTAATTCCATATATATTGATATATGATCTGTTTGAACAATCTATGATAGATTATAGTAAAAATTAAATTTATTGGATGCTTTGGTATTATTGGATAGATTCTGGCATTTTAAAATACCACAAACATGAATATTGAATTTTTAGGAGAAAGTAAAAAAGGAAATTGAAAGTAAAATATTTATAGTGAAAAATGGATTTATTAAAGGAAATGAATTAGGGAAAAATAAATAGCTTGAGTTTAAAATTTGTACTTGATAATTTTGGAATATGGAAAATAGAGATTTTGAATAATGTAAATAAAAGTGACTTATTTGTAAATCGAGATTTAAAATAGTTTAGGAAGATCAAAAGAAAATTTGGAAGGAAGATATAAAATTGTTATACTAAATTTCTTATGAAAAGAAAGTCGAATCTGATTTTAGTCGGGTTTTGGGATATTTGGGTTATTTAAGAAATTAAATTAAAAATGGTATTTAGTTTAGAAAATCAATTTTAAATTGATTAAGTATTGTGAAAAATAGTTATAAATGGGAAATGAGACTATGAAATTTATAAACGAAGTTATAAATAAAGTAAGGTGATTATCAGTGGATGAATTGAAGTTATGAATTCACGGGAGGATTTATAAAGAGATGGGTAAATTGGTTTAAAAATAAATGGTAGATTTAATTTTAGAAATGTGAAAAGGGATTTACAGAATTGGAACGTAAATTAAATTGGAAATAAATCGAGAAGGATTTATTAATATTGGACTAGCTATATTGGCTATATGGGAGTTGAAAAATATATTTTTCTAAGAAGTTAAGTTTATTTTAAAAAGGGAATTTTTTATAATTAACTAGAAAATTTAGATGTGTTTAAAAATATTCTATAAAATTAATTATTTAGTTGTTTAAAATTTTTCTTAAAGTATATTTAAATATCGACCAAGTTGTTTTATAGTAAGTTAATTATTGTTTAAAGATTAATCAACAGTATTGTTCTAAAGGGATAAATTATTCAATATCCAATATTTTATAATATCTTTTACTTTAAAGAGTATTTGCCTAAGTTTTAACTTGGAAACCTATTATAAGGACTTCATAAATATTATTTTGGAAATTTTTATATAAAATTTTCGAGAAGTAATGGTATACTCGCATGGCGAAATCGAATGCAGTGAGTGCCTACAGTTAAGTCTTGGATTTCTCTAGGATAGAGACGTAACCATTGAGATGTGAATCCATGGTTTGATACCGCAAGGGTACTTTATAGATTATTTTAAAGGTTTTCAAATATTTTGGAAAAAGGATAGTTTGCGAATTTACTAAATTCGATAAGATAAGTACATACTTTTGAATAAAGAGATTTAGTTTATATAAAATTAAATAAAAATAAGACTTTGTGTTTTCTGTGGAAAATGAAGTATTTGGTTGAATGATTATTATTTAATAGTTAAATAACCGACTATCAAATATAGACTCAAAATATAACTTTGGGAATATTTAGGAGAAATATGAAAATTTTATGGTACAGTTACCATTTTGAGGTGTTATGATGTACGTATATGCTCGTTTTGTTCTTTTAGGACTTTGATAAGGAAATCCCACTAATGGTTAGGAGGTGATCTCTGATCTTATTTTCGTTTGATTATTTCTTTAAGAACCAGGGTTGAGTTTGCCGAAAATATCGATAGTTGTTCCGAAGAGACCGGGATCGGATAAGTTATCCGAAAACTACTTCGATCCAACAAGTACGTTTTCGAAGGAAAAACAAGAGCATGGAGTTGAAGATGGAGCAGTGAAGTGCAAGGGCTAATTACTACTAATCTTGGGGATTATTCCAAAATGGATGTAGTAGGAATAGTGCCTTCAGTTCTGTTCGGACCCAATACAGACTTGTATGGATGGATGCTATCAGTACATTGTCATTGGAGGACAATGAGCATTCTAAGTGAAAATTCCTTAAAAGGTAATCGTAGCCTCTAGCCTCATCAACTGGGAATGACTGAAAAGTATGGGAGATGCAACAAGGCTAAGTGGGTAGCACCCAATTAGGGTATGTTTATCACCTTTCTAAATACCCTCGGACATTATTTCTACAATTTATGGAAGGAGCTCGAAAAAGGGTGGGAACCCCCAGGGTGATAGCATACTCGGTCTATACAGGTTAGGGATAGACTGATCTTGTGTCGTAGGGGATCCTAGTATTGTCCTCAGTATGCTATTCTAGATGTGTACTATGACAGGTGGTACCCCAGTGCCTAGTCATTCATATGGAATACATTCTCCTATAAGCGCCGTATGGTTTTTGATTATGCCCAACTATGCTGAAACGTGAGATACGAGCATTTCAACTATTTGAATAAGTATTTGTACTTAGACACTATTATAATATCAGATGATTTTGATATGAAATGTTTTGGTTATCGTAAGGTAAAAACCTATCGTGTTTATTTATGATGTGGTCTTACGAGATGCCTTTGTTTTTCAAAGGATTTTGATAACTCTGATAATTAAAATTGAGTGTGTTTTCTCACGCTGGTTTTTCAGACTGACTCGGGTATTATTTTATTATAATGCTCAGGTCAGACGGAGTTTTACAGGTTCAGGATAGGATGCTATGGAGCTTAGAAGGCGAGCTGGATGGCGAAGACGTATTACGCGTATCTGGTTTATATTCTGCTGTGTATTGTAAGTTGTATATTTAGCTTTTGTGAGGACAAGTTATTATAACTGTTTGGTATTGTGCTATTGACTTGTGTTGTACTCTGATGATGTAATGTATAAATAAAAGATATAGTTCTTTTTGTATAAAGACCAGTTGTTATCTATTACATATTGTTCCACTACGATTGTGAGATTATGTTTATTGTTTTGTTTTCTTCTTCTACCTCTTTCTTCTTTTCCCTAACGATTTGGTATTTCCGGCATTCGATTGTTCAGCATATAATACAGTGGACGTACTGATGTTGATTTTCGAAGGTCGAAAATCCCGGTCGTCACACATATGCCATCCGCACCTACTAATTACTCAACAAAAAATGTGAACAAGTATACAGAAAGTAATATTAACATGTAACATAACTATACAATAACTATATGCAAATATAGCAAATGGAACAAATACAACAAGAGAAACCATCAAACAATTAATATACATCCAACCAATTCATAACTATACCAATTTACATTCTCCAATGCCAACATTCAATTTATTAAACCCCCGTATGATGTACATATATCATCCGTACACAAAACACCATACTCGATCACTCGCTCGATCACACAATTCCACTTCTGAACTAGTATCATTCACATGACCACTCTAGTGCACATTGAAATCCGGTTCTTTGATCAGCAAACCATCATCTTCCTTGCATAGCCATATACTATGATAGAGAACATCAGAATCAATCAAAAATCCACATCCAAGGTTCACCTTCAAGAAATCGAGTGAAAAATCCTAACCTGGATCGGTGTAAATCACCTCGAAATCGTATACTCGAATCTGCATCAAATAGTTATGCAAATAAAACGATATACGTATAACTTACATATTTATTTCATTTGGGTTCTTATTACGTCTCATTATTATTCCCAGTTCTTTTATTTATATTCAATTTCTTTGCATTCATTTGAACCGCATTCACTTTAAAATCAAATTCAATTATTCATATTAATTTCACTTACATTCAGTCCATTAATATTCACTCATTAATCTTCTCTTCAAATTCAATTCATGTTTAATCAATATTTCATTCTATATACAATTTATTTATTATATTTTCTTTAATATTACCATTCCATATAATTATTTACTTAAATTTATAAACATTTTATTCAACACTTCTTATATTTATTTTCGCTTTAAGTGAACTTCCATTTTTTAGTTCCATTGCCAAATTTCACTTTCCTTAACATTCACATTCATTTTCCATCAAACAACATTCTAAAACATATTCACTTCTTTTTACAATTCAAGTTTAATTGTATTTATAACTTATGTTCATCTTCATTTCAAAATTCAAATTCTAATTCATTTAACTCATTTCATCCCACTTTACTTAACTTTAAGTTAAATTTCATTATTTATAATTCAAATTTAAAATTAGATTTCTTTCCTTCTTAATATTCACATTCAACAAATTAAATATATTTTTTTAACTTAACATTATTCAATTCCATAAGTTATACAAATTTATTTACTTAAACTTTCACTTCATTATTTTATCTAATTCATTTCAACTCGAATTCAATTCACTTTTATTCAACTTTTCTAAAGTCAAACTTCATTTATTTACTCAATTTATTTAACTTCATTAATTCAACTTATTCAAGTTGCCTCTTTTATTATTTCATATATCTAAAATTCAATTTCATTTTTGTTTGCTTGACAAATTATTCAACCATTTTAAAATTTGAATTCACTTATCCAATTCAAATTCATAAGTTGTAAACTTATTTATTATTTATTCTATTTCAATTTATAAATTCAAAAAATTATTTCTCATATTTACCAAATCATACTTGGAATTTTACAACTAAAACTAGTTTTATCAAAAAAAAACTTATTTTATCAAAACATAACTTCAACAGAAAATCATTTAGGGCAACAATTCATCACTTAGAGACTCGAAAAGAATATTGATGATGATGCAATCATCACCCGCATTATTTCACAGTGACTAAAGTGAGTTTAATGCTATTTATTTCTTATATTCTCTTTTATATTTATAAATCACATTTATAAATTCTATTCTTATATATAAACTTACTTTTCACTTTGGTTGTATAAAATTGTTTCTTATTTCTTTATCTTTATTTATATTTATAATAAAAAAATTTATTAGCTCATAAGCAACGAATGATAACAATCAAGTATTACCATCCACTAGCAACCTAACATCCATATATAACTATTGTATGTCCTAAAAAATTATTCCTTTTCGTATAAAATATAATTTAGGTAAAATTATTTCATTTACCTCATTTTAAAACAATATTATGTCGACTTGCCTCGTTTAAGTGTTTAGAAACCTCTATCGATCACATGGCATCCCATGCACCGACCAGAATTCATAAACAACTCAACGGATAAGTGAACACAATATAAAACATCTTTATAATCACTAAAAAATATATGGGCTCATATATATAATACACTCAAACTCAATCTAGAGTGCTGCTGACCCAATCTATAGTGAGTACCCATCAAACCCTAGGTGTTACCAAAATTCTAAGTTTCGATACCAGCTGTGACGACCAGCAAATCCGTCCCGTTTAGAGCTGACAATAAGCACACATGTTCAGCCCCAAACCAAAGGGAAAATAAAAATAATCATGAGAAAGAAAGGAAGAAAGAAAAGAGAAGAAGAGAAAAGAAGAAGAGAGAAGAGAAGAAAAAGAAAGAAGAAGAAGAAATAGAAGAAACAGAAGAACTAAAGCGATTTCAGAATCTCACAATCGCAGCAGAAAAACATATAATATCATATCAATGATCTTTTCAAAACAGAAACTATAATGTAATATATATACATACATCCATCAATCAGAGTACAACAATCAATCATTAATCATCATCCTGGATAGTTATAATAACCTGCCCTTACAATTGTTGATAATTTAAATAACAAAGCAACAAAAAACTAAACACATACGTGGAATACGATAAGAAGACTTCCAGCTCTCTTACTAAAGCTCCAAAGCATCAAAAACTGAACCTGTAAATATACTCAGTAGGGCCTGAGCATTGAAAGGGAAAAATGATTGGATCAGACTGGTAAACCAGCATAAGAATACACATCTCAACTGAATTTATTTTAAAGTTTATAAAAGCGTTCTTTTATTAAAAGAAAGATATCTCATAAGACAAGCCCACACTTAAACACGGAATGGTTTTAACTTTACGATAACCAAAACATTTCATATCAAGTCATGTTATATTATAATAATGTCTATTATACAAATAATAAGAATCATGGACGAAATTATTACATTATTATCCAGCATACTTGCCACAAATGTGGGTTCAACAAACATAGTGGTAGGCATGCTGTGGATAATGGATTTTCATACAAACGACCAGGTGACGAGATTACCTTCCGGCAGTACATCTCTAGAGAAATGTACCGAGGTCCAATAGATGGTCCTCTACCAACACAAGATCGGCCTACCTCTTCCTAGATAGTATCAAATATGTCATCATCCCGGTAGTTACCGACCTATCCGAGGCCCTCAAAGCATACATCCATAATAATTTACATCTTGAACGTCATAGCAGGAAGAAATATATCTGGAAGGGGATGATCATACCCTAATGATTGCAAACCAGATAGCCTTGCCGCATCTACCCTATTTCAGTCATTTCCGAGTGTGAGGCAAAGGTCACGATTACCTTTCACATAGCACATCATCTTTCCTCTTTGAATGCCACATTGCCATTCCATAATTACATGACTGATTTCTACAAACGTATAATTTTGTGAGCTTGAAAGTCTTAGGAAATGTGTTAAGCTAAGAGAAGATGTCTTCTCCGCCACCGACTAATATTTATTATATAGAGACCACTCGATGTGATTTAGAATGCAAGGTCAAGCACTTGTCCATACAAGTTGTCCAGGAAACGGAAAAACCGAAGGCACTCTCCTACAAATCCTGTTGGGAATTACCCTAGAATTAGTAGTGAATAGTCCTTGCTTTGGATATTTCATAATGAAGAGACTACTGCTACTATATGTATATTGGGAGTTTATCCCCAAATTATCAACAAGTAGTCCTTTACTATGAAAATCCCAATTACCAATATCTTCCAAACCTGCATATTCGAACGCATATACGTTGGTTCAAAGTGGTTCTCGGAATAAATATGACCACGGTCTCTCCAAACCAACAAACATAAATAGGCCAATATTTATTTGATAGTCGGTTATTTAACTATCAAAGCAACAAACAACATCTAGCATCATAAGCAATCATTAGGCCCTTTTAATTAATGTTTTATTAATTAAATCACTTTCCAAATCTTCATTTTAGATTATCTTTAAAAAAGATATATCCTCAAAATCATTTCAAAACTTACTATATTGGTAAAAATTTCCATATACTTATATCTACAGTATAAGCATATTCACAAATCACTTCATTTCAACACTTACAAATGTTTTCATATACTTATATAAACAGTATGAGCATATTTACAAATCATTTTAGGAAAGCTTTATATTTTTCAAAACACGCTTTATTGGGTCTAAACGAATGTTGTATAAAACATCATTATGATAACCCAAAACACTAGTATAAAGATTCGATAGATAAACTCCATATACTATATAAATATTTTCATTTGGAAATCATTTACTATAACAGCATAATAGTCCATGCCTTCCTTACTTCCCCGAAAACGTCTATTACAACAATAAATATTGAAATCTATGTTTTCGATACTTATCCATTTTTAAACATTTTCAAAACAATTATATTCCATTGAAAAATCATCACTTCCTAAAATATTTTCTTTCAAAAGATAAATCACTTTTAAAAATATTAACTTCATAAAAACATCACTTTCAATGCTCATTCAAATAAAAGCCATATTTAAAAATATCAACATAAAACGTCTCTATAATTATAAAAATATTTTTATAAATCTCCTTTAAATTTTATAAAACTTCTATTTTATAAAATTCCTTTATTTACAAAATTCTATTTATAAATCTCTTCTTTTATAAAACTAATTTTAATACCAAAATCCATTTACCAGTTAAACTTCAAAACCATTTACTAACATTTATAAATCATAACTATAAATCAACTTCTTTATTTATAAAACACCACTTTATAAATCTTTTGAATAAACTTATTTAAAAACCTATTTTAAAAGCATTTCATAAAACCATATTTTAAAACATTAAAAATCATAACTTTTTATTAAAAATAATTCCTTTCTTTTTAAAATAAATCAGAAACAACTAAAAACATATCTACTTCCAAAATCACTTAGAAAACCTTTTCAATTCAAAATCATCAATTTCAATATTTCCAAAATATCGAAAACAAGGCCCAATGCTTCCATAGCACTAAATAAGTCAAATCACATCAAAAAAATCATGGCATCTATAACATCATATATCGTCATATATATAAAAGTAAATCAATAGTGGTAAAGAATCCTATTGGATACGTCCAACCTAAACCTGCAACAAATATGCATATGAGAATATGTACAATGTCTACTTCGAGGCAGACGCGCATACAAAGGGTCATCCGCTCATACACGGGAACGTATAAGGTCTCATCTGCTCCAATAGACGGGATTATATTCAAAACAATTAATATATATATATATATATATATATAATATGTCAATATCATCAAAAACAACCATCAACCATCATAAATAAATTTATTCTCGCTTATATAAAAATACAGGCGAGCTAAAGAGAGTGAGTTTTACTCACTTTGATTGCATTCGTCATTACTGCATTTATTTCGATCAAAATCGAACAAATGTTCAAATTTAACCAAAATTCCTACTTACTTCAAATCAATCCAATCTAACTCCATTGCATAGTGTTTTTAGCTACGCACCCAAAATAATTCGTTTTGTTCGCTTCCGACCTCGTATGAAAGAGTTATACCACCTATAAGTTACACGATTTTATAAAATAATTAATTACATATACTTAATTAAACTTAAACCTTCCCACTGTTTAACTTTCATTTTTTCCCTCCTTCTTCCTAGGCTTCCACGTGTGCATCTTTTTTTTTTGGAATCATCGCGACTTAAAAAACCTTGTGCGCCACCCTTAATTGAAACCGCCGTCGTCGACCACGCCGAGACCCCCAACTGCACTGCCACCTTCTGCCAGCTCACGACCATGCCTATGCCACTATCGCATCGCCTAAAGTCGGGCCGAGAAACCCATTCACTGCATGCGGTCGGAGGTGATTTCGCGATGCATTGCCTCACTAAAACCCATCTCCTCCGTTGATCCCCTATAGATTGTCGAGCTCTACACTTTTGCAGCTAGGGTCGGAGCCAAAATTGGCACGTGGTGGGGCGATTTCATGACGTCGTTGGATGGATTTGCCTTAATGGCAGCTATGAAGTAGTTATCATTTTAGGTTTCAAATGAGAGAAAGGGGGGTATTTATAGAAGATTTCGCGACACTATTCATCCGTGGAATTTCTGAACTCCAAATGAAGTGTACCACCTGATGTTCTTAATATATTACCCCTATTATAAACACAATGCAATATAATCGGAGGCCAATTCCATTATATATAGAAGATAGATTTTCAAAATCGAATTATTTTAATTAAAATTCCTTTAATTAATTTTTACGCATTTCAAACTCGCACGATCAAAAAGTAAGTCCAATCGACACAAAATTTGACAGCATACTATGATTCACTGTTACGGATCCAATGAAACTAGTTTTGTTGAAATACAAGACAATGTCAAAAATGACTATTTTAACACGTTAATTAAATCATAAAATTCCAATTTATATTTATTCACTTTTAAACAATTTTAAAAGTTCACTAACTCCATTCTAATTTAAATAGATTTTATATCAACTTAATAAATCATTTCACTTATATTAAATTCAACATTCAATTATTTCCATAATTTCATATGTTAAATTAACAATTTAATTATTAAATAAATAGCTATATTTGAAATATAAGTTACTCAACTTATAAAATTAACTTTTGAATATTTAAAATCAATTAAATATCCCAATTTCAAATGACTGAAATTCTAGGTCGTTACAGTAAATATTGAATAGAACATAATCTATGTAAGTAAATGAATAAATTAATAAAAACGACCTTGTATGAATAAATGAGAGTAAATAAATGAGAAGTGAATGATGAAAAATAGAAACCAATAGCATAAACATAAATAATATTTAAAATTCTATGTTGTTTGCTTATGGAAAGTTTGGGAAATGAAACTTCAAATTGTTTAAGCTTGTATGAATTATTCATCTATGAAGTAATTATCCAAGGCTATTGAGCGTAAGGTACCCTTGGTTGTTTATTTATCGCCCTTGTACGATGGAAAGTTTATGAACCTGAACAAACCATTAGTTTTGATTGCTACGGATGTGTGATGGATTCTTTTATTGCATATAATGTTGTACTGCTTTTGTTTGCATATGATTATTACATATGTTGTGTTGCTAGTGCTATTGATTGAAACAACTAAAATATGTTCTCTTTTTATATAATTTTAACTCTTTTGGATTATGTTAGTATATAGAAGCAATAGAAGTTGCTTTTGATTTCATAAATAGAGTTTGTTTGCTGGACAAATAGGTACGTTTTTGAATTACGGTTTTTGAAACGATATTTTATTGTTTTTCCCATGGTTTGGAATGTTTATTATTGAAATATTATATATATATAATGTGATGATCCCACCGCTATGCCCAGTTTAGCAAAGAACATTACAAGTAATATCGTCTGTTAATCTGGGGAATATGGTTGGTTAAGGGGGATCGAATGTGAATATATCTTGATACTAATACTAACACATCTTATTTACCTTTTTGAGGATCTAAACTGAAATTTAAACATCAACGGTATTAATACAAAGTAATAAGCACACCGATTAAAAATATTCAGAATAGTATATAATATGGATTAAGTAGAATCATAGTCACATAACATAGCGGAATAATATACATCATCATATACATAATAAAATACGAGTCTCCAAAATATGAGTAATAGACCCATATGTGTGTGTGTATATATATATATTATATCCAAAATCTTGTATCAGGTACAACGCCACTACTATATAATACAGATGACATAAACTCTTAACGGTCAATATATACAGGTATGAAATAAACTAAAACTATCAAAATAGTCTACTTTAATGTTAGCCCAAATCCAAAGGTCAATGGGTAGCTGTACCTGTGAAATCTCGTCCTGACACAAGTATTAAAATAATAAACGAGTCAGACTATATCTAAACAATAAGTGAGATACTAATATCATAACTTTATGACTAAATCCAAAGGTCAATGGGTACATGTACCTCTGAAAGAGATCCGCTACATAGGAAGGAAGCCTTCTAAAAGAGACTGCAGATTAGTGACACCGCTCAAAGAAAAGAGCAGCCGTGTACCTAATTCTCCTATACAAATTTACCGTCCGAAAGAGGTAAACATTGTCTAACTATATAAAACAAAATAAACTGATAGGTTGTATTATCTATAGACTACGATGCATGTCAAAATCTGCCTTCCGAAAGAGACAGACGTATTTACAGCATAACCGATCTTCTGAAAGTGATCTGTCTACCCAAATCTAAAAAGGTATGGATTCTCAGGTCGATAAAAAATGAGTTATCTTCTCTTAGGGATTTATCAGTCTAAAATCCAAACACCCTAAGATAATACAACTCTAAGTGTTAATTATTGTCACTTCAGTATTACAAGAATTTAGCTATTTGTCCCGTACCAGAAAGTATATTCAAGTAATTACTAAAAGCTAATAATTTCTACTCAAACTCTATTTAACAAATTATAATACTAAGCGAAAGAATTGTACAAAGTGTACCATACCACCCGACAATTCAATCGTTTATTAAAATTCTTTGTTTCATAAAAAAACACGAAATTCATCAAAAAACAAATTCAAACTTGCGTAAAAATAGCCAAAAGTGAAATACAATAAAAACCAACAATGGTTTATAGGTTGAAAGATCAATATAATTTTATCATATAGAAAGTGATATTTAATTTGCTTTATCTATAGTTAACTTTCAAATTTATTACTTTTAAAATCCTATAACCCGCGTATATGTAAAACGAAAAGAGTTATAACGCTATAAGTCTTAAAATAAAATTCAATTATTAAAACTTTGAATCAAAACAATATTTTCATATCAATAATTTACTTTATTTCATATCCATATATAATATTACTTCATAAACACTTTAAAATCATAAATTATTTGTAGACTTAAAAATCTTAATTATATTTACCTTTAAAATAAAGCTTTACTTTTCATAATTGATAACTTACCTTATTTTGAAAATCTATTTAAATATATAAACATACAACTAAAAAAAATATAATTTTCCAAAGGCTTTAAAACTCTTCCTAAAATTGTTTGAATAGCTTTTTAGCTAAAATTATTTGAAATTGAATTATTACTTTCATAATCAGTTTTCTAAACTAATTCCATATCTTATCTTTTACCTCTAAAGCATTTCCAAAGTTAAACACTTAAAATAGAAAATTTAAAATGGTTTTATTATTAAATATTACTCATTTTTTTAAAGCTTAGAATAGAAATTTTGAGATATGAAATAAGTTAAGATTTTAATATCTGTAACGACCCACCTTTTTGCACGGTGAAAAGTGACGATAAACCACACATGTCAGACTCAAACCATTCAAAAGGAAGGATTTTTATGGGGTATATAAGAAAAGAAGAGAATGGAATAAAACAAACACATAATCTCACGGTGGAATGACAAAATATAAAAATCAAATAACAGTTCATAAAGCTGTTTTATAAATACATTTGATTATTCTTTTACAACACAAAATAAGAGTTACATATAACAAAACTAAATTAATAATGCAGTGGAACAACATGATGCAGTGGAATAAATAAAGTGAATAATATAGCATATAGGTCTCTGTCTTCGTCCTTCAAAAAAGAAGTCTTCGCTACGCTGAAAAGCTCATACTAAATCGAGCGAATTGAAAAGACAAAACACTCAATTTAGAACTAAAAGATTTTATGTAAGTTAAATTAATAGTAAATAAATATGAGTGTAACGACGTCAGTATTTACAAGGTTTGACATCTCTTATCCAGTGTTTAACGTGAGTACAATAACTTAAGAGATGTTCGGGATTCCATCTCTTAAGGATCCGTTAAACTGTCTACATACATGGTACAATACGCTATTATAGTAGTGTCTAAAGTAAAGTAAAACATTAAAATAGTGTTAAGGTGTTACCTACATCCCCCTTAACACATTCTATATAATGTCGTATTCTATACAGTACTATAAACTCCATTGTAAACTGGTGGGCTATCAAGGAGCACTGCAAAGGTATGACACAAACCAAACTCGTAAAAGGCACGATAAGGCATATGACACGACACGCGAGACAATGCTAGGGAAGGATTCTACCGTTTGTAGAACCGGGCTGGTGGTACCGCATAACAGCTACTACCACCCACCTTGGAACACACTCCCATAATCAAATCGAGGAGTGGCCACCAAATAAATCACAAAATCATAATATGGTATCGAAGAAGCATGTCCGATTGAAGGTGCAACCTCACTTGGCCCAGGTATAGCTCCTATTTTAGTCACATCAAGCTGACTCACGGGAGACAGGGATGCGTAAATATCTCATACAGAATTGTTCGCCAAACCATCCTACTTCATTATAGTATCTCCACCACATACACAGTTGTTAGAGTGGTTTTTGGTACTAGTAGGGATATTAGATTCCGGTCTCTTTAACAACCAAATGCTTATTCCACACCGGATGGTTCTTTTAAATTTCCAAAACCATTTCATAGTTGATATCAAAATATCATATTCAATTCAAACCATATCACTTTCGAAATCATATTCACAAATAGGTTAAATTCTCATTTCAAAATCATCATATTTACTCGAAAATGTCATTTCAGTAGAAAATATCATTTCAATTCCCAACGTAAGTTATAACATCCATTTAACCATTTCGCTTTCATATCAAGGATTTAAATATACACTTCCACTTTACACAATCTGAAATTTAGAAAATAGTTTAGACAGTTATAAATAGTTTAGCATAATTTAAATAAATTTTTAAATAGTTATAATACTCTAAAATAGTTTAAAAATAGATTAAAATAATTTAAAAGGATTTAAGATAGATTAAATAGATTAAACAGATTTAAAATAGATTAAATAGATTCAAAATAGATTAAAATTGTTTAATTAGTTTAAAATAGGTTAAATAGATTAAATTAGGTTAAATAGATTAAAATAAATTAAAATAGTTTAAATTGATTAAAAAAGTTTAAAATAGTTGAATATAGATTTAAATTAGTGTAATAGTTTGAAAACCTTAAAGTCGTGATTTTAAAATAATAAATCTTTAAACAGTTTATATTAAAATAATTAATTTGGAACTAATATCAAAATTAAACCATTTCTTCAATTTCAATACATTTTAACTATGTCAAGCTTTCAATTCAACTAATTAAAACTGGTTCTTAAATTCGAATTCTCATTAAACCATTTATCAATATCAATTTCAAATCCATTTTTGAATTATCAATTAAAACCACTTCAAATTTAAATAGATTTCAAAAGTTATATTCAAACAATTTCAATAACTTAACTTCAAAAAATTTCATTTATGCTTCAAAAGAAATTCAACTTTGAAATTGCCATTTTAATTCTTTAAACATTCATTAAATAAATTCCAATTTTAAACATTTAAAGCTTGGATATCAAAAATAATTCAATTTATACAAATCCAATTTTATTTCAAAATATCGTTTAACTGAATTCAAATTTTGAGGATTTAAAATCGTTAAATTTAACCAATCCGGTGTCCGTATATAATTGTCTACCCTATGGTTAAGTGATAGGATATTTATCATTTCAATCCGTAATTATTTTATATTTACGGATATATATCATTCTAACCCGCAATCCCGAATTTAATTACAAACCATGATATCGCTTGAGTCTATCATTTCAACTCATAACGATTTCTCCTTAGCCTATTAGATCATTTGGGTCCGTATCATTTCAAGCTATAGGGAACTTGCAGTGTTATAATAATATAAAATATAACATTTAGTCATCCAATATCAACAATCAAACATCCATCACAATCATCATCCAAATCAATAAAAATAAAAATAATTTACTGATTATCAATAACAGGCATTAACTAGAAATTTAAACTTCAATATTAACTTAAATAGCAATTAAATTCAATAAAAGTTAGATTTAACAAGAATGACAATTTAAATATACCAAACATCAACCAATCAATTTCTTATCAGGTCATAAATTCAATTTAACTAATATAAGATAATCTAGCGGTTATGAGTGGGATAAAACACTCACCTTTGATTTCAAATCAAATTGAAATCCAAAATAAGACCCAAAATTGAACAGTCTCAGAATTTTTCATTCCAAAATGTTCGGAATTTCGATACGATCCCAACGGAGGAAACGCACGCGTGAATCAGACCGCGTGAATTGAAATTTCCATTTAATTCTTCAAAAATTCATTAAATCAATTCCAATTTTAAACATCTAAAGCTTGGATATCGAAAATAATTCGGTTTATAAAAATCAAATTTTATTTCAAAATATCGTTTAACTGAATTCAAATTTTAAGGATTTAAAATCGTTAAATTTAACCAATCCGATATCCGTATATAATTTTCTATCCCGCGGTTAAGTGATACAGATATTTATCATTTCAATCCGCAATTATTTTATATTTACGGATATATATCATTTTAACCCGCAATCCCAAATTTAATTACAAATCCATGAAATCGCTTGAGCCTATGATTTCAACTCATAACAATTTCTCCTTAGTCTATTAGATCGTTTGGGCATGTATCATTTCAAGCCATAGGGAACTTGCAGTGTTATAAAGATATAAAATATAACATCCAGTCATCTAATATCAACAATCAAACATCCATCACAATCATCATTCAAATCAACACTAAATAACAATAATTTATTGATTGTCAATAACAGGTATTAACTGAAAATTTAAAATTCAATATTAAATTAAATAGCAATTAAATTCAATAAAATTCAAATTTCACTAGAATGACAATTTAAATAAACCGAACATTAACCAATCAGTTTCTTATCAGATCATAAATTCAATTTAACTAACATAAGATAATCTGGTGGTTGTGAGTGGGTTAAAACACTCACCTTTGGTTTCAAATCGATTTGAAATCCAAAATAAGACCTAAATTTTAATGCTCTCGGAATTCATCCAAACTAGTTTCATAATGTTTGAAATTTAGATAGGACCCCAATAGAGGAAACCCCACATGAATCGGACCTCGTACATAAAAGTTATTGATATTAGAAGTTAGATGATATAAAAGAAAACAAAATAAACAAATAAGAATAAGCTTACACATCAGAATCTCTCTCTCTATCCTACCAACGTATGTAACATTAGGCAATCGACCTCACTCAAATCCCTACCCAGCCGCCACCTTGTCACGAATTTTTGCCGCCTCCTCGTCGCCTTCCACTACGATCAGGCCTCACCATCTCCCTTTGCCTCGAGAGCCACCCCTATCCCCAAGTCGCGCAGCCTCCAGGGCCCATGGAATCGCCTCCGCCTGCATATGGCCACCGCTTCCTTTCACGCTTCCCCAGGCAACTCAGGTCGATGATGACCACCAGAAGACCTATGGATGCACTCAGCTCGATGACAACTACGAGCCCATGCCTCCTTATCATCGTGAATGACCCTCCGTTGAATCACAATGACCACATATGAACGGCCAAAAATTAAGCACCCATTTCTGGCTAAACTATGATTTGAATCGAAAAATAAATCATTACAAAAGATTGCACTCGTCGAGAGCTTCGAATCGTATATAATATGATAGGGTTTGGAGGAGTTTGAATTTTGAAATTGAAATTTAAAATTGGAATAGGGTTTTGGAATTGGAATATGTTTCTGCCATTGAGAAGGAGAAGTAGACAGACGAAATTATACGTACTATAATAAAGAATAGGAAGGCTGCTAGGGTTTAGAAACATCTATTTGTATGAACAATGCCCGATAAGAAAATGAACACGTATCGAATTGGTACGAATGACAATAATGGTCCAAAAAGCCTGTTTCACTTCCGAAACAAAAATGGTTCATCCCATAAAAATAGATGTTTTTAATATTTTTAAATTTAATGGAACAGGTTTCAAGTCCTAATTCCATCATATATAGAAGTTGGCTTTAAAATCAGTTTATTTCAAATTGATTTCTATGCGTTTCGAATCCATACAATCAAACGACAAGTATGATCGCCATGAAACTTGAAACCTTAAAATAATTCACTATCACGGATCTGATGAAACTGGTTTCATCGAAATCCGAGACAGTGCCCAAAATGGCTATTTTCACATTAAATAAATAAATTATTATTAAATTGATTAAATCCATTTTAATTTGAAATTTAATAACTAACAATTTTTATCATTTTTGATTTCTTAGACATTTACAATAATTTAAAATAAATTTAGATATCAATTCCGTGTTAAATATTTCTCTAGTTACAATGTTCAGTTTAAACTGTAATTAAAACCAAAGAAATATTATTTAATTCCAGTAAATTGATTTAATTTGATTTCAATCTTTTTATTGATTCAATCATTATTATATGGACATAGTTAGTTAACATTGGTTTATACCTTATTTATACTGTATTATGATTAGTGAGTTGGATTTCAAGAGCACACCAGCTCCCTTGAATTTTGGCAACCGAACAGTATCCAAATCTATATTATATATTTATACTATTATTATACTGGGTTTGACTTCAATAGCTGACAGACCTCCTTGCATTTGGTTGAAAATTTGGAAACGGACCTTAATTTATGCTCAGCAGTCGTGCTTTTTCTCAATCCCAAATATAATTTTTTTCTCCTATTCCTAACAAAATCATTTCTAAAATTGTTCTCTTCTACCTATCCTAATTATTCGCTCTCCCTAATTGGTTATACATGTTGAATCGTGCAGCATAATTGGCCGAATATACCCACTATCAACCTTAATTGTTCCTCCTAATAGCGTCGTCAATCCCTTTGAATATGAAATTTCGGCTTTATCTATTCTAACCCTAACTCTAATTACACGCCGCCTTATTTTCTCGAGATACCCAAAAACGACCTTCATGTTGCTCCAAATAGCGTCGCAAATCCCCATCAAATCTGGAACTCCAACGGTGCTATTTCCTAGCATTGATAGGTCCTACGGTGAAGGTATTCTTCTTTACATTTGTTTTCATAATGAACACATATAGAAAATAAAAGGGTTCATTTTATAGATTATACTGTTTTAACCACTGTAGCTAATAGCTGAAATTGAGTGTCATTTAGTTGAAAATTGACTGTAATTTGGGGGCACTATCTCAGATGTATGATTTAGGTCTAGCATTCAGTTATATCTTTATTTCTTCTTGCTTTTAGTGTGAAGTGTCTAACGAAAAAATGGTTCACTCTGCAATACATGCTTTCTACAATTTGTTTGTCAAATAAATTTGTATCCAAGGCTATCTATATCAAAGATTTATTAATCAATATGGTTTTATAAAGCTTCGCAATGTTAAGTTAGGCGCTTTCAAAAAAAAGGTTGGCTTTCGTACCGTGTTCGACATTTTTCAATGGGTAGGAAAATATGATGGGAAGTCATCGTTTTCAAGTATAATTCTTTCTTTCATCGGTATTCAAGTTATGAAGGTTTAGAGTAAAACTACATTTATAAAAGTTACGAAGGTTCCAAATTTTTTCTTTTCAACATTTTAGATTTAACTTTTTAAAATTAGTTTCTCAGCTTTTTATTATATGGAACTCATCGTACGCTTTATTTTGTGGTTTAAATCTACGAACATGGTTTTTTTCAACTGCTTGAAGTACTGAAATTTGGCAACCGAAGTATATAACTTTCGCTGCTTCTGTTCAATACTAAGTATTAGCTTTCACAAATAAATTATGTCATTTTCTCTAATGTTCTTCATTGCCAACGCACCTAACCTTTATATAATTGAGGCCATAAAATGTTGCATGTACACGACAAAGTATGTGTTTGTAGGTTTACAATTATTATTTTTGATCAGGTGTTTTCAATTCTAAAATTTTAAACTTTTTGGAGGAGAGTTGAAAATTTAGCTGAAATGAGCAACGACTTCTCAGATATATGTGTGCATTTCTTTTGTACTAAGATATGTGTACACAGGTCATTAGTTTAGAATATTTTATTGTAATAAGAATTTAATTTAGGTGTGTATAAGCATCGAGTTTTTTCAAACGACTTTTAGTATTTTAATTTTTTGATTTATGTTTATCGCGAATTAATTTGTTGCTTTATTTTTGATGAGACTTCTTGGTTGTTATTTTAAATTTGTTTACCCTAAATTTGTATTACATGTATTTATCAAAATTTGTATTCTATATTTAGTATGAATTTTAAAGTGTACGTGATGATTTAAAAGCTTAAATGATTTTTAAAATTTTGCAAACTGAATTCAAATTTTAAATGTTATATGGTTTTATATATCAGAGTTTTTAAAGAAAATGCTAAATATCTGCTTTATTACAATGAAAATACCAGTTTCCAATCTGTATTTGGATTTTTATAAAAAAAATTAAGGAATAATATGTATTTTTTCCTTTTAAAAGTTTATATTTTGGCTTTTAATGTTTGTTTGTATTTTTTTTTGGCATTTTTCTATGAAAATATCTTCCCACTTTGATTCAATATTTTTTTTCGATTTTAATATTTAACATTTTATAGATTATTTCTTAGTTTTTTCAATTTTCATATGAACTTACGATATGCTTTCTTTTGTCAATTTGGACATTGAAAGATTTAATCTACGAATATGCTTTTTTCTATCAATAAGAACAATGAAATTTTAGCCTATAAAGTACAAAGCTTTTTGCTACTTCTACTATATACCATGTACTAGCTTTCACAAATTAATTGTGTCATTTTTAGTATGTTCTTCGTTGCTAATATCCTAACCTTTATACAATTTAAGCATACAAATCTGGATTTACACAATGACGAAAATTGTGTTTCTTAATGTACAATTCTTACTTTGCCTGTAAAAATATGTTGTAACAACCAAGTATTTTCAACCGTTCGCATCAACACATGTCAGACTTGAATTTCTCAAAATACCGCGTTGTAAATAAAATTTGGCAAATCTCAGAATATACAGTAAATAATAATCGCAGATCGCAGACATAGAGTAATAATAGTGCAGCGGAAGAAAAAGAGATAGTAGTTCATGAAGCTACTATATAAATATATCAGAGTTAAATAAGATAAAACAGAAGAAATAAAGTACAAAAGAAGTCTCCATATGATAACCAAGTACAAGCTGAATAGAACAACAGAACTGAAAAAGATAAAACTAGACAAGCAGATAATCTCCAGCGATTCCAATCTCCATAAGGTGGAATCCAAATCTGTGAATAACTCAGGCTGGCCCGAGCATAAATAAAAATACAAACACTCGAGTCAGGACTTACATACTTATACAATGTAAACAACCTCAAGTGAACTGTAGCAAAAGTACAAGTAACTTAAAGGATGCTTGGGACCACCCATCCTCTAAGGATCCGTTAAACTATTTACTATGTAGTAATATTTGGCTATTATAATAATGTCTAATAGTAAAATAAACTTACTTTTTAATAGCGTTAAGGGGTTACCCATATAGCCCTTAACACAAATAATGCCAGTAGTCTATACAACACCTGCATATCTCCTGATCGAGAGACTACGAGAAGATGCTCATAGGTACGACACAAATAGAAACTCGTAGTAAAGGCTCGATATGGTAGGTGACACGGCACACAAGGCAATGCCAGGTAGATATACCAATTACGCACACGGGCTGGTGGTAATGCAGCAGCCACATACGCCCACCTCGGAACACATTCCCAAAAATCGGAGGGGCGCCCAAACAATCACAAAAGCAATAGAATGGTAACGAAGAAATGTGTCCGACCAGTGGAGCTACCCCTTTTGGCCCGAGATCGCTCCTATTTTATCCACCTTATGACAACTCACGGGAGTTGGGTCCACGTAACATACCATAAGAACGTCGCCACCACCCTACTTCATTCTGGAATCTCCACCGCGTACACGATTAGTCAAAGTGGTTTTCGGTATTGACAGAGAGTATGCCCATGTCCGATCCCGGTCTATTTGCCAACCAATCGTTATTATAACCCGTGGTTATAACTTTAAAATAATATTTTATACTTAAAATATAGATATCATTTCAATCCAAATTTTTATCAAAATAAAGATTTAATCATTTCCAAACCATTTCAATATATCAACATACCATATCTTTCAAATTCAAATATTTATCAAAATAAATATCAAGTCATTTCTAACCATTTCAATATATTAAATTATTATATCCTTTCAAAACTTCCTTTCAAATCATTTTAATACATTAAAATATCATATCCTTCGGAACTTCATTTGCAAATCATTTTGATATCAAAATATCATATCTTTCAAAACCTCATTTTTAAATCATTTTAATATCAAAATATCATATCTTTCAAAACTTCATTTCAAAACATTTAATATATATCAAAATATCATATCTTTCCATACTTCATTTCAAAACATTTTTAATATCAAAATATCATATCTTTAAAACTTCATTTCAAAACATTTAATATATATCAAAATATCATATCTTTAAAAAAAACTTCATTTCAAAACATTTAATATATATCAAAATATCATATCTTTCCAAAGCTTCAATTTCAAATCATCATACAAGTTCAAATCCAAGTATTCAACTTTAAATACCTTTCAAAATTCAAAGATATCATTCATTTATTTTCATTCTAAATCACCTTTTAAATAGCTTATATTATAATCAAAATAATTCATTTAAACCATTTAAAATTTAAGTTTATATACTTTAAAATAAAGTATTCAATTTCCAAAGTTTTAAACCATTCAGTTAAGTCTACATCATTTTCAGTAAAAATGGCGACAGTTACCTTCCGCGATCTGAGTTTTGGCTTGCAGTAAATCTCTTTCTTTTATATCTCTTCGGCATGTCTCTAGTCGCCGAGGATGCTATCTTTGTCTTCCCCACCTTCGTGTGTTCAGGGTGATGTTGTCACGACTACTGTTGTTCCAAGCGAGCCAAAGTTGAGTGATGGGTGCGTCTCTGTTGATGCCTCTGCCAGTGATAACCCAATGGCAAATCTATTGGATGAATTAGCCTATTCGATGCCTCCTTCTGCCCTTCTAGATCCTATCTGCCCGCTCGTTCCTACCCCTCTTACGCCCATGCTTTCGAATCAAGGTAAGTCATCTTGGTCAGTTTCTGAGCTTGGGTCGGAAAATTGTGTTGTGTAGTCTGACATTGAACTACATACTGGTAGTGATGTGGAAGCAGTTCATAGTGTATGCATGTCTGATGCTAGGGGTCTCTCTAATGCTCCTGCTGGGGTTCCGGTTGGTTGCCCTCCAAGTGTTTGTGGAAATGTTTCAGTCAACAATCTTTTGTCTGCAGTTTCCAATGCTAAATTGTTGGATCCACCTCCGCCACGGCCTGTCCCAAAGTGGACTTCCTTGTTATCCAAGCTTCCTAATAATGCTGGAAAGTATACTCCTCATCTCTTTGATAACGTGGAGTCTGAGGGTGTGATGATCCCGCCTTCGGATGTTATTGAAGCTGGTGTCGATTATTGGAAAGACCACTTGGTTGGTTTTTTTCTTGACTCCATTCCTCCCTTTCATCTTGTTAAGGCGAGGTGTAGCTTTGTGTGGAAGCCAAGAGGTGGTCAGAGTGTCCACTTTGATAACAAAATGTTCTTTTTCAAGTTTTCGCGTAGCGATGAAAGACAGCGAATACTTGAGGCTGACCCCATTCTCATCGATGGGAAGCCTTTTATTATCACTTCCTGGAGTCCTTCAGTGGATTGTGCGAAGGAGCAAGTACTTTCAATTCCTGTCTGGGCCCACTTTTCTCATATTCCATCTGTTCTCCAGCCTCTTATTGGTATTGACTGGCTAGCTGATCTTGTGGGCAAGGTGATATGTTATGATGCAAATACGGTTGCTAGGAAGAAGCTAGTCTATGCCAAAGCTCTAATCGAGATTACTCCTGACAAACCTCTGCCTAGTGTATTATAGGCCAGATTAGATGAGAGCCACATTGCCGAGGTCAGAGTTTGCTATAGTTGGAAACCTGAGATTTGTTCTTCTTGTCGGTCATTTGGCCACCTAGCAGATTCTTGTTCTTCATCGGTTGTTCCCCTTGTTGTTCGGTCTCCTCTACCTCGTCCTCCTCTTCGGATGTGGGTTCCGAAGGTCTCTCCAGTTGTCCCCTCTGTTGTTGCAGCGGTGCCTCCTGTTGATGTTGCTCCCTTTGTAGAACCTCCTGTTGTTGCTATGGTTTGTGTTGCTCCTTCCTCTTCTATGCCAGTGAAAGCGCCATCTATTGTTTCTTCTCCAACGGCCTTGGAGGAGTCCCCTCCCTCGTCTGATATTATTTCCTGGAATCCTGTTGAACGTGCTTGGATTCATGCTCCTTCTGATATGAGATATTCCCTTGAGAAGGACATCTTTTATGCTTTTATTAGTGAGACTGTGGGTGAGAGTCGGTGTCTTATCTACCATATTGAGGGAAATGGTTTGTGCCTTACTAGGATTGGTGTGATTGGTGAGGAGAATAAAAGTAAGTTTTATGATGTCACTTGGGATAGGAAATTTATCTACTCTCCTGATTCTGTTGGTTATGATCCGCATCTGGCTGCTCTATTTTCAGGATATTCTCATGTTTCTGGACCAACTTTGGATGATGATAGTGAGTTTTTCTCCCTCTACGGAGGAAGCATAGTTATGCTGTGATAGTAGTTTAGGCAACTTTGTCTATCTCCTGTGCTTTATTCTGTTTTTGGGTTTTTTTCCTTTTTAGTTGCTTATGTGCATGTGCAGAGCACCTGTTTGTTCATTTTATATACAGTGGCACGGCCCACTATAAAGCCGGCTAGCCTTGCTAAAAAAAGTTTTAAACCATTCTGAGTTCATTTACTAAGTTAAAACCATAAACATTGACTTTCACAGCATCCAGAAAAACCTGCTGTAAGTTATACTTGAAAACATTTCAATTTAAACCATTTAAACATTATAAAAAAAATATTATATTTTAACATTCAATGATGTTCATTAAAATACACTTTAATTAATGATTTTTATAAAGCAACATTTTATAATTAAATCAAATTTCACAAATTACCTTAATAAATTCAAGTGTAAACTTTCCCATTTTTACATTTAACACTTTATTAACATTTACATTTTCAAATTTTCATTTCATAAATTAAACTAAATTTCCAATTTATTTAATTAACTTAAACCATTAATTAAAACCAAATTCACAATTCCAGGTCAAGTTCATTTTAAAGTTACACTTTTAAGCATTCATTCATTTAACCATTTTAATACATAGAAAAATCAATAATATTTTAATAAATCGCTTAAATTCAAATTCAAATTATCATATTTACCATTTTCCAAATTAAATTAAATTTCCATTTTATTTATATAACTTAAATATCATTTTTAACCAAAACTCCAAATTTCCAAACTTAACTTATCTTTCAATAATTCAACTTAACCATTTATTTATTTAACATTTTCCACTTATACAAAAATCATAAATCCTTTATTTAAAACACTTTAAAAATATATTTAAATCAAATTATCATAAATTAAATTTTAAACCACTGAAAATTTTATTTATATAACTTAAATGTCATTTTAAAAGCCAAAGTCCAAATTTCCAAATTTAAGTTATATTTCAAAAATTCACCTTTTTCCATTCATTTGAATTAAATTTTTAACTTCTAGAAAAATCCAAAATTTCTTTATTTAAACCTTAAAAATCCAATTTAAATCAAATTTCATAATTTTTCACTTTAAAAATATTTAAAATATTCAAAATACTTTACAAAATATAACCACGGGCATGTATATAGTTTCTAACCTAGGTCAAGTGATACAGATATATACCATTCAATCCGCAGTTTAAAAGAAAAATCCGGGTTCTTTCATTTCAAACCCGTTATCCCAAGTAAAAATAAAATGAATAAAAACTGTTCAGGCCTATCATTTCAGCCCATAACGATTTTTTCCTATTCTAAAGTCTGTTCGGCTATGTATCATTTTAACCCATAGTGAACCTAATCTACAAGGAACTTGCAGTGTGATAAACGGATATAAATGAACAGTTAACAACATATAAGAGTAACAGATGAGATAACATGTAAATAATAGGTTTAACATCATATATAAATAATCATAGGCAGTTATAACATAATATATCATTCTACGCATTCAATTGTTGTCGCTTCACATTTGCATAAGTATAAATGTCAGGTGAGATTTACTCACTTGTTCAAAGTTAGAGATTGCCACCAAAGCAAACAATACTGACACTATGAAGGCATGACAATATGGAAAGGACTTGAGAGTGGAGAGCCAAAGCTATATGCCTTGATGGCATATCCACAAAATAATACGATTATATGTAAGTTTCAACACAAATTTAACATCAAATAACAATAGAATTCAATGCCTAAAACAACAAGAAATGAATTTCACT
This sequence comes from Allium cepa, assembly GCA_030765085.1. Lineage (NCBI taxonomy): Eukaryota > Viridiplantae > Streptophyta > Magnoliopsida > Asparagales > Amaryllidaceae > Allium > Allium cepa. The sequence goes on from CM060932.1 coordinate 117,404,009, forward strand.
TGTTCTCAACCTCATGTGCTTCATCTAGGTAGGGTATAAGCTCGGCCTAGGGGTGGAAAAGGGCTGATTTGGATCCAAAGTGGTCAGCCCACATTATTCTTTGAAGATAAATAGGTCTAGGTGCAACACAACTACACTACAAGGCAATAACATCATCACAAGGCTATAGATTGGCTCGGCTAGAGGCTAGGTGGCACGGCTAGTGGGTCCAGGTGGTGGTGGGTAACGTGGCAGGTGGTGGAGGTCAGGTCAGAGCTGGTGGTGGTGGAGGAAGTGGCGGCTAGAGGTGGTTGTGGGTGATGGTACCAAGGTTGGCTCTGTTTGCAATGTTAGGTGATGTATTTGTGGAATTTTGTGGTGATGCTTGCTATGGAGGGGCTCGACCTGGGCTATAGATGGACTGGAGTGGTGGTTGATCAGGCTAGGAGGTGGTGGAGGTCGGCCAAGGGTTGGAGGGGAGGTAGCCGATCCAAACAAGGTGAAGAACAAGTGCAATTTCAAGATAGAAAACAAGAAAACAAAGAAAAAGAAGAAGAGATCTCACCAAAACTTTGATTGAAAGTGGTGTGGCCATGGTTTTTTTGTTTGAGGAAGTTGTTCACGTGAAAAATGAAGATGAGGCAGAAGAGAAAAAGAAGTATACGGCCAAAATGAATGAGATGTAGGTTGGAAAATGAAGAGGTGGAATGTAAAAGGACTTTGGAAGATTAAGAGTTTGAACCTTTCAAATTTCCAGCAATTTATTTAAATTTATAAAGACATAAAAGGCTGAAAATAAAGAGTAAATAAACTCAGCAATAATGTAAAGAAATAAATAAAATAAATAAATTTTAAATTAATTAAATTAAATGAAGAAAATAGCAATATATACAAAACTAGGCTTAATAAATTGAAATAAATTTCAATAGACCTTAGAAAAATTATATTATCGCTTTAAAAATATTAAAAGACAAAAATATACTTAAAATAACATATTAACACATATTAAAATAAAATATTATAAAGAAAGTATAATTTATATAATTTAAAATAAATAAAATAGCCAGATAACCCAAATTGTATTCAATATTGAAATATACATAACTTTCACAATTTAACTCGGTTTCCAACGAAACGAAAAGCAGTATTCATGTTATTAAATATATTTTCATACTAAAAGGTAAAATTTAATAATTCAAATATTTAAATTTAAAATTTAAAAGTCAAAGTTTGACCAGAAATCCACTTTTCAGTAAAATATCCAATTTACACAAGTTTGAAACTATAATTCACATAAAAATCAAAATTTATATTTTAAAATGAAAATTTTGGAATAAAACAAGTTTAAAATGATTTCAAAATAAAATAAATTCAAATCCAAATTATATGCAAAAATCTAGGGTTGTTACACTCTCCCCCACTCAAAACTTTTCGTCTCCGAAAAGGAATGATGTACGGGAAAGCATAGAAAAGGTAGAAATGAAATAAGATTAAGATAAGGTAACAAGAAGATTAAGATTATACCTGATAAATGTTATTATAGGTAAGTTTAACAAGGTGGAGGTGATCAAATCAAGAATACCAACACGAAAAAGATCCTCTAGAGTCTGAATCACCCTTTTCACTTGACCAACGGTCTATGAATGGAAAAACGGTGTTCAGATCCAGATGAGTAACAAAAATTATCAAAGATTATAGAAAGATTTCTAAACAGACTGTATAAGCAATAGCTTTACCATTCTGTAACAAGATAAGAGAAATAAGGACAACCAAAAGATGGTTTGAAAAACAAAATAAGATAATAAATTTTGAAATCATAATGCTTTGGAATCATAATACTTTGAAATCATAACAATTTAGAGATGTTAGCAACTGGAAATCATACTACTAAAAATCATAACACTTTGGAAATATTATTAAAAAAATAATACTTAGAAAATCATAACACTTTTAAAATAATCTGCATTTAAACCATTTAAATTCAAGGTCAAATAATATTCATTTCAAAATTATAACATTTCTAAGTTCATTCATTCAATTATAAATTTCCAAAACATTGTATTTTCAGCAGTACTTATAATATGCTACGGTAGATATATTAGTATTTCAAATCAGTTCAATTTTAGAAATATTCATTTGGATATCATTTAACTTATGATTTATTAAAAACAAACTTTTATGAATGGAATATCCAAATAAACTATACTTCATTTATAAAGTCAAAAGTTCACTATTTACTTAACTCTTAATTTAACAAATAACCTAACACTTTATTTAAAATACCCATTTCATAAATAAGAAATTCCTTTAATAAGTTACACTTGAAATTTCCATTTGGAAACCAAATTCTCAATTATCAAATTTTAGTGATACTAAAAATACATCTTAACTATTTAAATCAAAATTATTCATTTTACAAGACATATCTATTTTATAAATAAAATATTTATCATAGCAATTTTTTTTTCAATTTAGACATCAATTAAACTATGATTCCAAGTAAAATAAACTTTATTACAAAATGCCCCATTAAAATGTATTTTATTTATCTATTCAAAGATATATTGTTTATTACACAAACATATTCATTTCAGGAAATAACCTTTATTAAAATTTCTAGATTAGATTTAAGGTTCCATATTAAATCAAACTTGATTATTAAGTTATTTAAATAAAACTTTTTAAATTCCCTTTTCCTCTATTTACCTCTGTTAATTGTTTTATAAATAAAATTTAAGTGTATAACATTTATTATAACCACTCAAATTTTATTTATAAAATCTTTTTATATTGTATATTATCCAATTATATTGTTAACTTCTGAAATTAAGGTAAGTTATATTTGAATGCAATTGTATTATACAAATAAAACTTTCCAATTAAATCATTTCATGCTTGAATATTCATCCAAAATTTTTATTTTTTTTATAATTGAAATTATTCTTTAAAATAAAATTTAAGAATTAAATTTCCGATTTCTACAACCCATTTAGAGATAAATACATAATTTCAAATCAAATTTGAATCATATATCTCTATATATATTGTAGATCAAGTCATATTTTAGAAATTAAAATCAATTTGATTTCCAAAACAAAGCTGTAGCAAGACTACAGAGCGGCCTCTCCACTTCGAAACTCGAAAACGAATGTCGATGATGTTGCAGTCATCACCGAAATTATTACCCAGCGACAAAGAGAAGAGAGCTAATTTTTAAACTTTAAAATTCTTTGGAAACAAATTTTTATTAGAAAATACTTTAAATAATATACCCCTTTAAAACTTTAAAACACAAGGTTTGAAACCATCAGAAATTAAATTCTCAAATTTCTTCTTTTAAACTCATTTCAGTTCCCAAATAAATTTATAAACAGCTATTTATAAATTCATTTATAGAACAATAAATGATAAATCAAGTATGATCATTTCGAATGATTAATTTAAATCAATTTATTAAGTTACATAAATTTACTAATCTCATAATTTTATTTCATTAACCAAAATTTTAAAATAATATTATGTCACTTTGTTCTGTCAAAGTTTTTTAGAAATCCTATCGATAGCATTGATCAGACGAATCAATCGAATACCCATATCAACATCAATAACTCAAACAACACAATATATAAACAAAACATAGATTTACAAGTACAATTCAAAAATGTTTGGAAGATAGATTGGAAACGAAAGACAAGATGATTGAATAACAAAATAGGGAGGTGGGTAAGCTTAAATAAATCGCGGACAACCTTAACCGGGTCAATCGTGACTTAAAGCATAAGATCGAGTGTATTTTATAGGGTAAATCAACATTCGACCTCAATAGATAGAATTTGGAATTATAAGAGATACTAGCATCTAAATCGAGGATATAAAATCTTTGGTGAATCGATGCTAATTGTAAAGGAGTTTCCTCTTTTACAAATGAATTTTTAAGATTGGCGGGACCGCCAATTCACTATAAAGCTCATTCGAAGTGAAGTTATGAGATACTCCAGAATCAAAAGGAGATAAATAGTGAGGGACCCGAATGAATTTTTGAACCACAGGGAATGTTCCTAAAATTCAAATGAAATTTGAATCGAAGAGGAAGAGATTCAAGTTTGGATGAAAGTGATTCTGCCATACATTTTAAGTTTTGCCTCAAAGCCAAAGCTCTGATACCAAATGTAACAACCAGGTATTTTCAACCATTCGCATCCACACATGTCAGACTTGAATTTCTCAAAATACCACGTTGTAAATAAAATTTCGCAAATCTCAGAATATACAGTAAATAATAATCACAGATCATAGACACAGAGTAATAATAGTGCAGCGGAAGAAAAAGAGATAGTAGTTCATGAAGCTACTATATAAATATATCAGAGTTAAATAGGAGACAACACAAGAAATCAAGTACAAAAGAAATCTCCATATGATAACCAAGTACAAGCTGAATAGAACAACAGAACTGAAATAGATACAAGCTGAATAGAACAACATAACTGAAATAGATAAAACTAGACAAGAAGATTATCTCCAGCGATTCCAATCTCCAGAAGGTGAAATCCAAATCTATGAATAACTCAGGCTGACCCGAGCGTAAATAAAAATACAAACACTCGAGTCAGGACATACATACTTATACAATGTAAACCAACTCAAGTGAACTATAGTAAAAGTACAAGTAACTTAAAGGATGCTTGGACCGTCCATCCTCTAAGGATCCATTAAGCTGTTTACTATGTAGTAATATTTCACTATTATAATAATGTCTAACAGTAAAATAAACTTACTTTTTAATAGCGTTAAGGGGTTACCCATATAGCCCTTAACACAAATAATGCCAGTAGTCTATACAACACCTGCATATCTCCTGATCGGGAGACTACGAGAAGATGCTCCATAGGTACGACACAAATAGAAACTCGTAGTAAAGGCTCGATATGGTAGGTGACACGACACACAAGGCAATGCCAGGGTAGATATATCAATTACGCACACGGACTGGTGGTAACGCAGCATCCACATACGCCCACCTCGGAACACATTCCCAAAAATCGGAGGGGCTCCCAAACAATCACAAAAGCAATAAAATGATATCGGAGAAATGTGTCTGACCAGAGGAGCTACGCCTTTTGGCCCGAGATCGCTCCTGTTTTAGCCACCTTATGCCAACTCACGGGAGTTGGGTCCACGTAACATACCATAAGAACTTCACCACCACCCTACTTCATTCTGGAATCTCCACCGCATACACGATTAGTCAAAGTGGTTTTCGGTATCGACAGAGAGTATGCCCATATCTGATCCCAGTCTCTTTGCCAACCAATCGTTATTATAACCCATGGTTAAAACTTTAAAATAATATTTTATACTTAAAATATAGATATCATTTCAATCCAAATCTTTATGAAAATAAAGATTTAATCATTTCCAAACCATTTCAATATATCAACATACCATATCTTTCAAATTCAAATATTTATCAAAATAAATATCAAGTCATTTCCAACCATTTCAATATATTAAATTATTATATCCTTTCAAAACTTCCTTTCAAATCATTTTAATACATTAAAATATCATATCCTCCAGAACTTCATTTCCAAATCATTTTAATATCAAAATATCATATCTTTCAAAATTTCATTTTTAAACCATTTTAATATCAAAATATCATATCTTTCAAAACTTCATTTCAAAACATTTAATATATATCAAAATATCATATTTTTCCAAACTTCATTTCAAAACATTTTTAATATCAAAATATCATATCTTTAAAAACTTCATTTCAAAACATTTAATATATATCAAAATATCATATCTTTCCAAAAATTCAGTTTCAAATCATTATATAAGTTCCAAATATTCAACTATAAATACCTTCTAAATTCAAAGATATCATTCATATATTTTCATTCTAAATCACCTTTTAAATATCTTATATTTTAATCAAAATAATTCATTTAAAACATCTAAAATTTAAGCTTATATACTTTCAAATCAAGTATTCAATTTTCAAAGTTTTAAACCATTCTGAGTTCATTTACTAAGTTAAAATCATAAACATTGAAAATTTCAACCTTTCACGGCATTCATAAAAACCTGATGTAAGTTGTACTTGAAAACATTTCAATTTAGACCATTTAAACATTATAAAAAAAAAATCATATTTTAACATTCAACGGTGTTCATTAAAATACTCTTTTAATTAATGATTTTTATAAAGCAACATTTTATAATTAAATCAAATTTCACAAATCACCTTAATAAATTCAAGTGTAAACTTTCCCATTCTTTCATTTAACACTTTATTAACATTTACATTTTCAAATTATCATTTCACAAATTAAACTAAATTTCCAATTTATTTAATTAACTTAAACCCTTAATTAAAACCAAATTCACAATTCCAGGTCAAGTTCATTTTAAAGTTACACTTTTAAGCATCCATTCATTTAACCATTTTAATACATAGAAAAATCAATAATATTTTAATAAATAATTTAAATTCAAATTCAAATCAAATTATCATATTTACCATTTTCCAAATTAAATTAAATTTCCATTTTATTTATATAACTTAAATATCATTTATAACCAAAACTCCAAATTTTCAAACTTAAGTTATCTTTCAATAATTCAACTAACCATTTATTTATTTAACATTTTTGTAACAACCCGCATATTTATCGAGTTTGTATTTAAATATTAACTCGTTAATCGGATTTTGGTCCGAAAAGCTACTTTTTGCAAACGGTCAAATTAGGACTCGAGACCACTTCCATTGAGTTCGAAATGTCGTTTACAACTTTTTAAGTATAAACATCGATAGGTTTGGAGTTAGTGAAATTTCACTAACTTTTCCCGCTTTGGACTTTGGGTTAGTTTAGCCTATTAAGCCCAAGTTCCAACCCTCTTCTCCTCACTCTTCATAAATTTCCTAACTAATCAAGCTTTGGCATTAATGGTGGAGGGAATGGGAAATTAAAACTCCAAGCACAAATTCAATTGCAAATCCAACATTCAACTCCAAATTCAAGTAGAAGATATTGGATTCAAGCTTTGGATTGCTTCTCCTTGCTTTCAAGCTTCATCTTCATAAACTTTAGTGCAAAGGTGAGATTTTTGTCTCACAAATCTAGTCTATAACTATAATGGACTGTTGGGAATGATTCCCTATCACTTTTGCATGCACATTTGCATTTGGTTTGGATTGGATTGGCGAAAAACTCCAATTTTTAGCATTTTGGTGAATTTTCTGCACTTAGGTCGTTCTGGCCATTTTTAGGTCGTTCGGAGTTAAGTCGTTCGTCCATGGGTCGTGAGTCGTTCACGAGTTAACATTAGGTCGTTTTGGAAGAATTGGCACTTCGGAATTAGGTCGCTCACGAGTTAATTCGTTAGGTCGCTCGCGAGTTAGTACCATAGGTCGCAGGGCTTTAGGTCATTCTGGAAGTATTGGCACTTCGGAGTTAGGTCGCTCGCGAGTTAAGCCTTAAGTCGTAGGTCGCTCACGAGTTTGGCCTTAAGCCGTAGGTCGCTCGCGAGTTAAGCTTTAAGTCTTAGGTTGTTTCCGACCTATAATCTCTAGGCAAACGTTAAGTCGCTCGCCCTGGTTTATCTCGTAGGTCGTCTCCGACCTAAGCTCCAGATAAGTCGTTCGAGTTAGGTCGTTGGACCATTTACCTTAGGTCGCTCGTCTACTAAGTCGGCCTGGTTTATCTCGTAGGTCGTCTCCGACCTAAGCTCCAGATAAGTCGTTCGAGTTAGGTCGTTGGACCATTTACCTTAGGTCGCTCGACTCTGTTAAGTCGGCCATGTTGGGTCGTGAGTCATCGTTAGGTCGCGAACACCTCTAGGTCGCAACCACTAAGTCGCTTGACCCCTTAGACCCCTAGGTCGCAGCCGTTAGGTCGTATGACCCTTGAGTCGTTAGGTCGTTAGACCTCATTTTGTCTTCACTAGGTCGTACCGTTTTGGTCGAACCCCGTAAGCGGTGGCGTTGCCCCCGCACCCCCACCTTGGGGGGTTGCCACCCCCCCCGGACCCCCCCCCCCCCGTAGGGGATCTTATCTGAAAAACATTGAGCTGATTTCCTTGGATTTTATTCGCATCTCCGTATGCGATCTTTGTGACTGATTGTTTCTACACTTGCTTATGTGTTTTGTCACTTTATAATACAAAGGTTTCAATACTAGTAGTAAATATCAAAACTCTTTTAACAAACAATTTCAACTCTATTTTTAATAACAAAGCTCTTTTCTTAAACCGTTTTCCAATCTATTAGTATATACAAGACTTTACCTCACTCGGATGAGAAATCTAATTAAACGACTTAGTAAAACAAGTGGTATGAAACGCTTGCGTTCACTTCGTCGGTTAATTCTTGGACTTGTTCGATTGAACCTCTTGTGACAATTTTATTAGTGAAGATTTACAGTTTGTTCGTAAATATTTAAGTTAAGCAAGTGGTTATGGGACATGAAGCTAAACTTCTATATTTACTAGCTTAGTGTAATTGACACTTCTCGTTGATCTTGATGATCGCTTTATGAATTAGACTAGCAATTGCGCGATGTCTCTTTCATTGCAAGGTTAGACTAGACACCACTTGTGTGATTCCATTCACACATACCTTTCTGCTTTTTGGTTAGTCTTGACCTCAATCTGTGTGATTCCACTCACACATGTGGGGTAGCTCCCCATGGTCTTCGGACCGTCATGTGATAGGCCTCTTTCCCTTTTTATGATTTCTGGCTTTCTCGTGTTGATTTCTGGAATTTATCTCTTTGACTTGTCATGAGTACAAGTTTAGGGTATGATGCCCTCTTCGAATCTTTGAGAAGATTCTTGTGATAATGATTATCTCTTATTGATTGATCTTCTGTTGATCATTATTTACATACTTATAGTGGTATGTCGTTATGGATGTTTATGTTTATGCCATATCTTTTATGTTATATCATGTCATCTGATATTTATAGCTAGACTGATCCGTTTATTATTTTCTTAAATAATACTCGGGTCAGACCGAGATGTTACAGGTGCTTCTGCTTGACTTCTTCCCAGGGATTCATCACTCTGACTTTTGGCTAACTGTTTAGATTAGCAGTTTTTGTTGTATACACTTGAGATATAGACTCATAGTTGTATTCTTTTGTATAGCACGTGTTGCTATTCTTTTGTATTATCGTGAATCTTACTGACCACTACTCTGATGTACACTTTCATTTGTTAGTTATATATTCATATCTTCTTCCGCCTTTGTGATATGGATATCTGTGACTGATTTGTGATATGATTATTTCTATGTTTGTTTCCGAAGATTATTTATAGCCACCGTGTGATAAGCAATTACATGGATGGTCGCTCCTCAACAGCCTTATTCTCCGTGCTAGTTGACAGCACTACTCCGGAGTGTTCTTGGCTAGCGTGGGTATAGAGGTGGGGCGTCACAATTTTCCACTTATACAAAAATCATAAATCCTTTATTTAAAACACTTTAAAAATCTATTTAAATCAAATTATCATAAATTTACATTTAAAACACTTAAAATTTTATTTATATAACTTAAATGTCATTTTAAAAGCCAAAGTCCAAATTTCCAAATTTAAGTTATATTTCAAAAATTCACTTTTTACCATTCATTTGAATTGCATTTTTAACTTCTAGAAAAATCCAAATTTTCTTTATTTAAACCTTAAATACAATTTAAATCAAATTTCATAATTTTTCACTTTAAAAATATTTAAAATATTCGAAATACTTTATAAAATATAACCACGGGCCTTTATATCTTTTCTAACCTAGGTCAAGTGATACGGATATATATCATTACAAAATATAACCACGAGTTCTGTCATTTCAAACCCACAATCCTAAGTAAAAATAAAATAAATAAAAACCGTTCAGGCCTATCATTTCAGCCCATAACGATTTTTCCCTATTTTAAAGTCCATTCGGGTGTGTATCATTTCAACCCATAGTGAACCTAATCTACAAGGAACTTGCAGTGTGATAAACAGATATAAAGGAACAGTTATCAATATATAACAGTAACAGATGAGATGACATGTAAATTAACAGGTTTAACATCATATATAAATAATCATAGGCAGTTATAACATAATATATCACTCTACGCATTCAATTGTTGTCGCTTCACATTTGCATAAGTATAAATGTCAGGTGAGATTTACTCACTTGTTCAAAGCTGGAGATTGCCACCAAAGCAAACAATACTGACACTATAAAGGCATGACAATACAGAAAGGACTTGAGAGTGGAGAGCCAAAGCTATATGCCTTGATGACATATTCACAAAACAATACAATTATATGTAAGTTTCAACGCAAATTTAACATCAAATAACAATAGAATTCAATGCCCATAACAACAACAAATGAATTTTACTTGTTCTCAACCTCATGTACTTCAGCTAGGTAGGGTATAAGCTCGGCCTAGGGATGGAAAAGGGTCTGGTTTGAATCCAAAGTGGTCGTCCCACATTATTCTTTGAAGGTGAATAGGTCTAGGTGCAAAACAACTACACTACAAGGCAATAACATCATCACAAGGCTATAGTTTGGCTCGGCCTGGGGCTAGGTGGCATGGCCAGTGGGTCCAGGTGGTGGTGGGTGACGTGGAAGAGGGTGAAGGTCAGGTCAAAGCTGGTGGTGGTGGAGGAAGGGGCGGCTAGAGGTGGTTGTGGGTGATGGTAGCAAGGTTGGCTCGGTTTGCAATGTTAGGTGATGTATTTGTGGAATTTTGTGGTTACGCTTGCTATGGAGGGGCTCGGCCTACTCTATAGATGGACTGGAGTGGTGGTTGATCAGGATAGGAGTTGGTGGAGGTCGGCCAAGGGCTGGAGGGGAGGTAGCCGATCCAAACAAGGTGAAGAACAAGTGCAATTTCAAGGTAGAAAACAAGATAACAACGAAAAAGTAGAAGAGATCTCACCAAAACTTTGATCGAAAGTGGTGTGGCCATGATTTTTTTGTTTGAGGAAGTTTTTCACGTGAAAAATGAAGATGACCCTGAAGAGAAAAATAAGTATACGGCCAAGGTGAATGAGATGTAGGTTGGAAAATGAAGAGGCGGAATGTATAAGGACTTTGGAAGATTAAGAGTTTAAACCTTTCAAATTTCCATCAATTTATTTAAATTTATAAATACATAAAAGGATGAAAATAAAGAGTAATTAAACTCAAAAATAAAGTAAAGAAATAAATAAAATAAATAAATTTTAAATTAATTAAATTAAATGAAGAAAATAGAAATATATACAAAACTAGGCTTAATAAATTGAAATAAATTTCAATAGACTTTAGAAAAATTATATTATCATTTTAAAAATATTAAAAGATAAAATATACTTAAAATAACATATTAACACATATTAAAATAAAATATGATAAAGAAAGTATAATTTATATAATTTAAAATAAACAAAATAGCCAGATAACCCAAATTGTATTCCATATTGAAATATACATAACTTTCACAATTTAACTCCGTTTCCAACGAAACGAAAAGCAGTATTCATGTTATTAAATCTATTTTCATACTAAAAGGTAAAATTTAATAATTCAAATAATTTAATTTAAAAGTCAAAGTTTGACCAATTTGGCCAGAAATCCACTTTTCAGTAAAATATCCAATTTATACAAGTTTGAAACTATAATTCACATAAAAATCGAAATTTATATTTTAAAATGAAATGTTTGAAATAAAAAAAGTTTAAAATAATTTCAAAATAAAATAAATTCAAATTCAAATTATATGCAAAATTCTAGGGTTGTTACATATGTCCACTTTGGTATCCATTAATTTTTAAAAAATTCAGCTAAAAGAAGTAGATTTAAAATTTTGACTTAGATAAGCAATGAGTTCGCAGATATATGTGTAAGCAAATGATTTTTGTTATAGTTATTCCTATTGTCTCATTTTGTGCTCGATTTTTCGTCGATAATATGCTAAGGTCTTGTTTGTCCTTAAATTCCACATTGCAAGTTTCCATTCTACCCTTAGTTCTGAAAAGAGGTGCACCTACCAATGAAACTTTTATGCCATTTAAATTGTAGAAATTGTTCTCATCAAGATTACAAAACTTAAAAACTATTTTTAGATTTTAAACACAAAGCCATTGAACCTAAACTCGAAGGCCTTTTTATTCTTACATGATGATTTTATTCCAAATATATTTGTACTTTTATCATCTATAATTTAAATGCATAAATAATAACATTTTATGGCACTAAACGATGTCTAATTTATTTTTATAACTGTCTATACATATGTATGTATGTATGTATATACACATTCTTCATAAGTGATTTTGTATAAGGCAATTTATTTGCAATTAAACTCAAATTGAAATTGAAAATCCATATAATTTAGTTTACTTATAAGTTGTTGTTTGGATGAACCCAAAAGGCTTTTTACGCTCACATTTCAATTACTTCTGATATAGTTTAGTGCTTTTATTGTAAGATATATATGAATTTGTTTTAGTATGTATATTTGTAGTTTTTGGAGAAAATAAAAGCAGTTTTGGTTCTAATTAAGTTGTCTCAAAATTTGAGTGCATTTAAAGAGTAGTTATATATTTTCGTTTTTTTCAAAATTAGTATAAGAACTTCTAAAGATGTTTTAGCATCTAAAAAAGGTTTTTATTTTATTTTTCTCATTAAAGATAGAAGGGTATTGATGTAATTTGGATCAACCATAAGTACCGAGCATTATATGAATATGTAATGACATTTGTTTTGGTATGTTTATTTGTTGTATTTGATAAATAAATGAAACCAATTTTTTTTTATAAGTCGTATCGCATTTTTAAGTGCTTTTATAAAGTAGTTTTATGTTCTTATTTTAAATATATAAATTTCATATATTGAAAATAAAATCAGCGGTTTAATATTAAAATTTAATTAGTTTAATTGTCTTCTTTTCAATGCATTAACTGCACCTTTTAAATAAATAACATCATGCTTGTAATGAATGGTGGTTATCCATCTACTTTTTTTAGTTGAAAGCATAAAGCTTTAATTTATTTTTTGTTACTTAATCTACTGGATCAATGAATCCATTTTCCTATGTTGACAAATTGAAGTTTTGAGTCAAGGCCGAAATTCCAGATATGTAATTTAACCTTCTACAATTTAGTAAAACACAACAAGAACTATATGCTTATATACGTGTATATATATGTGTGTGTGTGTGTGTGTGTGTGTGTGTACATATATATGATACAGTAGAGAATATTACTTCAAATTTTATTTGCTCCTCTCTTTTACCTTATCTATGTTTATATTAAGCTACCCGTAAAAATAAAACATCTTTAAGAGTCGCAAAATTCTCACTCAATTGCTTTTTTTTTATATCGTGCGTTTATATTTCACCCATTTTTTTGGTAATGTAGTTTTTGTAATGCTACTGCACTATTAAAAACCAAGTATGGTTCATCTTTTTCATAGTTTTTATTCTATAATTTATTTTTAACATTTAATTAAAAGATCTAAGGTTTGTTTTAAACTTTAAAATTTTACTCCCTAAATTGTATAGTGCTTAATCTTTAATTACACATATAGGTTTTGAATCATGTACTCATAACAAAATTTCTGTTCATATGATGTACTCTTGATATATTATTTCAAGAGCTTAAGATCATTTCCCTTTAATATTTTATTAGTAATAAGAACCAAAACATATGTATAGATTACAAATTTCTAATTTCAACTTCCAATGTGCAAAAAGAAATAGGATAACATTAGTAACATCTGTAACATGCATATTGGAGAACCACAGTCAAACTATAAGGAATATTAGGAACTTAATTTCGTTGAATGAGAGAAACCAGGCTCAGTCGATAGTTACAAGAATTTTTACTACTACTATTAGGAGATGAATGAATTGCCTTGATTTTGGGGAATTTAATTTCTCAACATTATGGTAAATGTTGAAAATAATTTTAGTTTGTTATTTTATTATTTTATCTATATTATTCCTTCTCAAAGTGTAAATTTTATATCCATATGGAAAATGACTAATTGTGTGGATCTGGACCTAATTAAGTTATAAAATCACAACTACTATGGTAATTACTCCCATAGGCAAAAAAATTACTATGATATGTATGCATATTTATTTTACAAACAAATCCCTTTGCTATAACCAACTTTTGTTATTCTTTCAACTTTTTTTGGAGCAATTGATCTATGAAGAATATTACCGTCCATGAAAATATTCATAATTTTTATTACTACAAATATGTTTTTATCATTCAAAAAATTTCATATCCCTTGAAAATTTTCATTTTGCAAGAGAGAAATTACAGTATCACTTCATCTGTTCGAGCTACTAACTTATAATAAACAGCCACAACGTGTACATATTTTTTTGAGAAAGAAAAATATACCAATATGACATTAATTAGTTATAACTAAACAAAATATACTACTTAACCGTTAATTTATATGTGTAAATAAAAACTGATATGTACATGCTATCCAATATGTTCCATGATATTTGGTCAAGTAAAAAAATATAGGAAATATCATTTTATAGAGTTTACTTTAGAATTGCTCTTCGGACTTTATGAAATTATTTTGCATTGATTACATGTAAATTCTAAAGTTAAATACTAGATGACTTAGGCTTACATGGTTAAAACAAGGTTAGATTTACTAATATTTCATTATAAAACACATGCTTCACTTGATCACACCATGCAAACATCACTCTTTGCAAGTGTTGAATTTTAATCATGAATACTTGCATGTATTAAGCAATAAATGTAGTGTTGTGTTGTTGTGTTCAATGGCAATGGAATATTGTTATCATTTCCTTTGTTGTCGAACCTTTTCTTAAATTTGCTTTGATGCAAAAAGCCTAATATAATTCAGGCTAAAGTGTGGTTTAGATAGTTTTGTAGGTTCTAGAAATTAGCTTTTTGCATTTCAAGCCTGCATATATGGAAATAAATGACAACTGTCAAAATCACTTTCAATTTGCTTTTTTAAATATTCAGTCACAACACAAGGTAAGTGCATAGCATGGGCTCATGTTTTCTATTTTTTTCTAGATCTTTGATTCACCTGCAGAATCATTAGCTAAATAAAACAATTATTGGTTCTCGGTTTAAAAGCTTTGCATCAGCATTGTCTTATTACTTCATTTGATGTTCTTAATGATCAATTTATTAATTGCCGGCAAATTTCAATGATTTGTACTACTATGACATGTAATTTAACTAACATGTGGATTCCTTTTGATTTGCATAAAAATATAACCCAGAGGATTGGCTTTGATGTAAACATTAGTAGCTCAGAAGGCAAACAACTATGCGTATCATAGGATATTTGTATATCTGTTCAAATTATGATTAGTCATGATGACCATGTTTGATGTTTCCATTATATCACAAAAAACTCTTTTAGATTGCAATTGTCGAACGTACTAATGCTACATTCTATTTTTCCTCTTTCCTCAAGTTATATGTCATTTTATATAAGGTTTGACTCTCTGTGCTCTTTTAAATAAAATTGGCATCAACATAAAGGAGATATATAGACTAAAATTATTCATCCATCCTATTAGTGGACACAACTATTAGTCTTAAAACTAAAAGATAGTTTTCATTCCAGTTTTTGCATCTTTTTCCCATTAGATTTCTTACCAGTCATGATATTTGAACAAGCTCCGTAGTTAATGATAAGGCATACATGTTAAAGAGCAATATTTATTTGTTTTCCTAGCTTTTTCAACAAGTCAATTTATTTTTATAGGAAACCTACTGCTATGATTTGGCTATCGATTGTAGGTGTCTTTCATAACATGTATGAATGGTAGTTCAAAAAAATAATACTTATTTTCCAATGCGTGAACGCATATCGAAAGGCATCTAACATTTTGCTCCAAGCTTTTTATCTTTTAACAAAAGCTCCACATGGATACATAAAACGACATCATCATTTATATGGAAAACATGAAAAGAATCTTATTGCGGTACATGCAAAAAAATCATAGTAGTTTTACCGTATTTCAAATAAAAATAAATCCATCTGCACAAGCATCTTTAGCATTGAACGAAAATTGAAACCTTATGTACGCGAAACATAAGTTTATTCCAACCTATTGCTTTTCTCTTTATTAACACACCATAAGATGTATAATAAACAATGATGGCATACAAGTAATTAGCCATTCAAAATTTCATGAAAATTGTACTGTGCGGAGACATAGTGTTTTATTTTTGAACAAACAAAAGGGTCAAAAACTATTTTACTAAGTAACAGGCAAAACGAAATCTATGTGTTCATAGAAAAGTTCCCATTAGTTTCTACAACTTTACAAAAACATAATATTTTCAGAAACATCTGTGTGCGTAGCACGGATTCACACTAATTCCACTAATATTCTACAATTATCATCGTAATTTACATTAACGTAATTTTTTATTACATTTAATTGCAATTGATTTCCAATTTAATTCAATAGATTAAATAAATAGGTAACATATAATTATTGTCACCTTTTACTTAATTTAATCACATTTATAAGTTTATTATCAATAATCAAATGTTATAACTACTTACACATCACTGATTTCATTTTCAATATTAGCCCATTCAAATTTGTTATGTATAATTTCTACATTGACCCCATATTGAATTTTATTTCTTTACTTACAATCTATAACCTATTGTGACTTACAATCATTTCAATTAATTGGACTTACATTAAAATATTTACCAATTGCCTTAAATTAACATTACTAACATCAAATTGTGCTTATTCTTTTCATTATTAAATATTAAAATTTTAATTTCTTCCAATATTAAATTACAAAATCTTATTAAATTAATAAATTTAATTGTCGAAAATTACGGGTCATTACACTCTCCCCCACTCAAAATTTTTCGTCCTCGAAAATGGAAAAGAAGGGATTAAGGAATTAATATGTGTTGTTCAAAGTATTCAATTTATAATAATTAATTTACATAATTAAAAAATTTAAATAAAATATCTCAATTTCTAAAACAATTAAATTCTTTTTATTTAAGTTAAATAAAAATTTGAAAACATTTCTGTTTTCACAAAGATTTTCTAAGTCCAAAATTCACAGAAAATTTCGGCAGAGTCTCCTTTGTACGGAGAGGCCTGGGAGAAATAATATATATATATATATATATCACATATAACAAAATAAAATATCTCAAAACTTGGAAAAACAATATAATATCGCTATAAAACCATAATTCGAAAATGTACCGATTTGTCGGGCAAACAACGCGTATTTATAAAACCAAAAGCAGTAGAAATTGCTTCCATAACCTGTATTTCGCTTATAAAATCCAAAGAGATTAACAATTATGTAAAAGAAATATAAAATTGTCTCAATTGGAAACGAGTCAAATTAACACAACATAAAATAGTCACTTGCAAACAAAAAATACAACCATCATATCATCACATGCAATTAAAGAAATCAAACATACATCCGTAGCATCCAACAAATGGTTTTTTCGGGTTCAGAAACTTTCAATTGTATAAATGATAAATAAACTACCAAGTATACTATACTCAACAGTATAGATAAAACTCAATAAATTATTTATGCATCTTTATACAATTGAAGTATCCTTTTCCAAACATCCATAAGCCAGAACAAACAAAATTTTCAAATACCAGTTAAGTTTATTCTTATTAATCTTCTTTTACATTATTTACTGTTCCTTTTTTTCTTCATTCATTTCTATAGTTCTTATTTATATTAATTTGCATTCATTACTTACAAAAAAATTCACTTTCCATTTATTCGTACAATTCCTATTTCTTTTCATTACTTTATATTCAATGTTTACACAATTATTTCCATTTCGATTATTAGATTATCCATTATTATGTAAGCCACTTTACAATTAAATTCACCATTAATAAATTATTTATTTTTCACATTCATTTCTTCCATATATAGTATTATTGAATGTTAAATCCATTTCTAAATCATTTCAACATTTTCTGAAGTTATAATCATTCAATTAATATAGTATTCACTTTAATTATAGATGGTTTCAACATTAATTTAGTTTATATCATTTACTTTTAGTATTCACTTTTCTATTTCATTTAATTAGTAGCTTTTCCAATTATTAACTTATTTTCATAACATTTTATAACATCAGAGTTTTTATTTATAGACATAATTCCATTGAACACCTTTATTACTAAAGTTTTACTTGTATAATATTCTATTACATATTCTTATTAACATTTCAACTTTTAATATTTTGGTAAATTATATATGTCTTTTAGAATGTATTTGAACCTTACACAAGTTCATCTTATTCATTTTAATTAACAAATGTTCAATAATTCATCTTCTAAAGTTCATTATTCTTAATTTACAAGTTTCCAATTTCTCATATATTTCATTAATCACTTAGCATATAGTTACTTATATTCCTTCATTTTATAAACTTCCAGTTATTAAAACAGTTAAGATTTCATTCACTACAATTATTAAAATTTCTAATTTGCAGAGACGTAAGAACCAGACACCGGGTTCCTTTTTCAAATCATTTTAAAATACTATAGATATTCATATCTTATATATATCAATCATATTTAGAATTAAAATGAAGAATCAGTTTATTAAAACAATTGTGCAGTAAAACTACCACATTAGTCTTCCCACGTTGAAACTCGAAAATGAACGTCGATGATGCATGCACTAATCACCGAAATTATTTTTCAGCGACAGAGAGGGGAGTACAAATCTTATTTCCTTTAGAATTCCTTCAAAAAATTTCTTTAAAACTTTTTTAAAGCATTACTTTTAAATTACATTGAAAATATTTTGATTCAAAATTACTTCCAAATAATACTAATATTATATTTCAAATCCTTTAAAACAATTTCGAAGTCTCGGAACTTAAGTTCTCGAATTTCATTGTATATTCATTTTGTCTATAATCTCATTTTGCAACCAATATTTATAAATTTCACTTCCTAAAATCAAATATACCACAGCCAACCATATGTATTTATAAATTTTTCCTTTATCGACAAAACATAATAGTAGGCAAAGTTATTTCATTTACGTATATTTTGAAACAATATTGTATAGGTCTGCTCTATTAAGCGTTTAGAAATCTATATCGATGTCATAGCGTCCTATGTACCGACTGAAATTTATAAATACTAAATAGAACAAATTAACACAACACAAATCCTTTTACGACATTAACAAATACACTCTCGCATATATATTGTAACATCCCGCCTTTTCGCATGATTTAAATCGACACACGTGCCAATTCAAACCATACGGAAGGGCGGATTGTTATGGAAAAAAAGGAGAAAGAAACAAAACAAAACAGAATCTCACAGCGGAAGGATAAAATATAATAATCAAATATACAGTTCTTGAAGATGTTTACAAAATATTTAATTTTACTTATACAATATATATATATATATATATATATATATATATATCAGAGTTATACATACCATAGAATATCAATAGTGCAGCGGAATACAATAGTGTAGTGGAATAATATAGTAGATAATAGTACTACTAATCGTCATCTTCTTCCTCCAAAGCTAAAATCTTCAAATCCTAAAATGCTTGGACTGACCCGAGCGAATTGAAAAGACAAAATACTCGAGTCAGAGCTAAAAGATCTTATGTAAGTTAAATCAACAAAAGTAAACATGAGTGCAGTAACTCAAGATATGCTTGGGATTTACATCTCCAAAGGATCCGTTAAACCATTTACTATATAGTAATATTTTGCTATTATAATAGTGTCTAATTGTAAAATAAACTTACTTTTAAATAGCGTTAAGGAGTGACCCAATATTCCCCTTAACATAGTAATAGTCCCAGTAGTCCATCCAGTATCAGCGCATCTCCAGATCGGAAGACTACCCTAAATACTCCAAGGGCTACGGGAGAAAACCAAACTCGTACAAGGTGCGCTATGGTAGGTGACATGGCACAACTAGGCAACGCCAGGGTAGATACACCAATTACGCTTCCGGGACAGTGGTAACGCGTAGCTGCTGTTACTGCCCACCTCGAACAATACCCCCAAATCAAAGAAATCAAAAGTGGCCACCGAATCAATCCAAAGGTCAAAGTATAATATCGAAGGGATGCGTCCGATCAAAGGTGCTACCTCAATTAACCCGTCAATAGCTCCTGTTTTAGCCACCTTATGCCAACTCACGGGAGTTGGGTCCACGTATTTACCTCAAAGGAAACGCCACGACCATCCTACTTCATTCTGGAATCTCCACCGCGTACACGGTTGTTGAAGTGGTTTTTGGAGTTGGCAGAGAGTATGACAACTTCCGATCCTGGTCTTTTCAACAACCAATCGTTATTATAACACTGCGGTCCTTTCAAAATAGTTTATACTTTAAAACCAGAATATAATATACATTTCAAAACTATATAAATATGATATCACTTTCGTTTAAAACCCAAATCAATTTTGATAACATTTAGACCCAAATCAATATAATATCATTTGAATTTCAAATATACCCTTTCCAAAAATCATAGTGCTTTCAAAATATAACATTTAGAAATCAAAACTCTTGAATATAATACTTCCAAATTATAATACCTTGAAAATCATAACTTTGAAACAAACTTCCACCTCTTAAATGGTTAAATATTAAATTACCTTATATAATAAATAGCTTCTTTTAATTTCATAAATCAATTCAAAATACCGATTTAAACTTCCAAATAAACCATTTCAATTCTTATGTTTCAAAGCTTTAAATATTCCACCATTTCACAACAAATTCTTTGATAATTCCATATATATCAAATTCAATTACTATTATTTATATTTGAAATGTTTATTTAATGAATTCAATACAATTTAAGTAAAACCTTTAACTTCACATAACTGGATATTCTTTTGATTTATTTAACTTGATATATTCATTTAAATCAACCTGATATTCATTTAAATCACTCAACACAAAATCAAGTTATAAAAATCATATCCTTTAAAATTCTATTTTTTATTGGATTCCAAATTAATTTAATATTCATCTTCCAACTTTATTCTCATTTAAGTCATTTAAACTCCATAAATTAAATTTAAATAAATGCTTAATCATATTTGATCTCAAAAAAAAATCAAACTTGATTATTAACCTCTTTTATACTTCAAATTAATTTTATACATGGCTTAAAAACCAGAATTTAACTATATAAAAATAATCTTTATAAATAACCAAATCAATATCCCATAAACCATATATATATATATATATATATATATATATATCTTTACAAAACCATAGAAATCACTTTAAAATATTTTTATATATTTATATCGCGGTGTCTGTATAAAATTTTCTATCCTATGGTGAAGTTGTGACGCCCCACTCCGAGAGCCTCGTTAACAAAGAGTATTACATAGATAATACTGTCGGCTAACACGGACAATAGAGTATAATGGAAGCGACCATGTGTAATCATACCTTAACTATTCACTAAATACGTCGAAAAGTAGAATCACATTAAAATTCGACCTATTCAATAAATATTTAAAGCAAAACTACAATGGCTATAGGATCTATCAGAAGAAAATATAACAACTCAAATGTAATATACATCACAGAACAGTCGATCATAATATACACATACACAGATATACAACAGAGTATACAAAATAATACATGTCAAGTGGTGCAGGAGACCACCATATACAGACGAGACGAAAGAGTATAAATCAGAGTTACAACAGATAAAGACTACAAAAGACGCTATAACAAAAAGAAGCTAGCGAATAGTCCATGCGGAAGCAAAATAGGCTAAGTCCCCAAAAGCACCTAACCTGAAACATCTCGGTCTAACCCGAGTATAAAATACACGGGTCAGTCTAGATAACAAAGCAGTTAGATAAACTGAACAATAATAAACCTGCAAGGTCATACAGTATAATAAATATCTCTAGGGGAGATAACACAATCATCAACAAGAGATGAATCATATAGAGCAGGCCTCATATCATCGGCAACATATAGAAACAAAGGATACAAATATCCCAAAACAAGCCAAAAGGAAAATAACAAATACCAATAAGGTATACAAGTTCCACAAGGTAATCGCTATACTCCATGCGGCTCAAAAAGACCAACATCGAAGGGCGATACCAAGGGAATATACATATCAATGAAACATCATAAAATTTGCTCGAGCTCAGTACTGTACAAACAAGGATCCATGAGCCCGAAGACTCCAAACCTAAGTATCACCCATGCGGCACATAAGGCCAACATCAGACCGAAACTATATAGGGCAACAAACCCGAAGGCACACACCCGAAGGCAACAAACCTAGGGAGACAGTCCGAAGACACTATCCCAGAGGCAACAAACCGTAGTGGTGAAGGTCGAAGACCCAGTACTGGACACCACTAACTGGCGGAATGTGTCACAACTCTCGAAAAGGAATCCGAAAAGTGTTAACATATGTCCCATAACCACTCGTTCGCACTAAACGGTTTACTATCCGTCAGTCCCTTTCACACTCAAAGCAGTACAAAGTTTACCTCATATCATCGATAAACCAAACCCGAAGGTCAAAACAATCAATCGAATAGGTCGAGGATTAATCGGAAAGATAAACGTACAGATTCATGGTCCGTGTTTTGCCCAACCATTTAATCACCCTTCCACTTCGTTCGAAGCGCGAAAGTGTGTGTTTTAAATAGAATTTATAAATTAGAGAAACGAACTTTTAAATGCGATTCGAGAGATTATTTTATAAAAACCCGTGGATTAAAATTAAAAGGAACCATCAAAGTCAAAACAATTGATAATCATACATAGGATCATCATGAATCGATTCAAATTGGAAATTCAATCCCAAAAGGCAAAGTGGGCTGAAACAGCAGGTTCAGTCGACTGAACAGAGTTTTCAGTCGACTGACCCTATACCTGGAAATTTTCCAGGTTTAGGAAACTTTCTGTTTCCAGGTTCAGTCGACTGAACAGAGTTTTCAGTCGACTGAATCATGCCTGGAAACTTTCGGGTTCCAGGTTCAGTCGACTGAACAGAGTTTTCAGTCGACTGAATCACGCCTGGGCTGTTTTTCAGCCTTATTCAAATGAAGAGCAAACTCTTCCAAAATGCAATCGGACGAACATTGGCTCTAAGGGCTTATGCCAATCGACAACCCGGCCCTATATGTTCCTCGATGCATCACCAAAACACGATCAAAACATCAAAGTTAGGATTTCAAAGATTTGAACCCAAAACACTAAAAATTGGAATATTCCCCAATTCAACCCAAACCAAATGCAAGTGCATATGAACAAGGTGTTAGGAATTCATACCCAACATCAATGAAATCAAGAGAAGTAGATGTGAGTTCAAAACTCACCTTTGTACACAAAACAAAGAAGATGAAGAAGCACAATTGCAAGGAATCAACCAACTACACTCCACTTCAACACTACAAGCTTCAATCTAGAATCAAAGCAAGTATTTCCTAAGTTAGGGTTAGGAAATTACTGAAATTGAAGAGGAGAAAAGACGGAGAAGGTGGAGATGAACTTACCAATGGATTCTCTTTGATTTTGGAGCAAGAATCAAGTTACAAAGGAGAAACTAGGGCTTGCTAATTTCTATTTCTCTTTCCTTTCCCCCATTTCAGTTTTTAGCTTAAGAAATAAAATGAAATGAAGAGAGATGAGGGGAAGGGGCTGAAGTAGAAGGTTAAGTGAGTTAGCTAGCCAATGGGCTGAACCCAAACTCAAGCCCAAGTAGAAAAAGGGTCAAATTTCAACTTACTCCAAATATATCAAAGATTATACTCAAAAAGATCGCAAACGCCCTTTTGGAACCAATGGAGGTAGTTTCGAGTTCCAATTCGGCCATTTGCAGAAAGTAACATTTCGGACCCCAAAATCCGAATAACGACGCTATATTTAAATCAAACATTTAAATATAAAATCGTTAAATATGCGGGTTGTTACACAAGTGATACAGATATTTATCATTTCATTCCGCAATTTAAAAATAAAATTTTACGGTTATGTATCATTTCAATTCGCAATCGCGAGTGCAATAAAATGCATAATAACTTGCAGTTTATGATGATATAAATAAACACCATTCACCCATCATAAAATCATACATCCATTTATTACAATCATCATCCAATTCAAACAATACATCAATATATAATATGTAATAAATAACAGGCATTTACTGACAGTTTATTATGCAAAATAAATTAAATAATAATTTAACTGGCAGTTTATATGCAATAATAAATTTAACTAAAATTAATTCAAATAAATGCAATTTAACTGAGATGATGATTAAATCTATGCCAAACAGTTATAAATAAATTTCAAATCACATCATAAATAAATTTAACAAACATAAGAAATCTTAGAAGTTGTGAGTGAGTTAAAACACTTACCTTTTGAATTTAAACTGAATTTAAATTTAATTTAAACCCAAAAATTTGACAGTCTCCAAATCCATCCAAATTAGCGCCAAAATGTCCTAAATTTTATTACGATCCTAAAGAAAAAAATCGCGCATGAAACGGAGTTCGTATGCACCAGTTATGATAATAAGAACGATTGAAATCAAAATTAGAATAAAGTAAAATAATAAAAAAAACAAACCGACCACGTCATCTACCACTTACCTCACGCGCACGCACTGGAAACCCTAAAATGCTCGCATCTCGTTAGCCGCCACCATCCATCTATCTTTGACCAATTCAACACCACCACGACCGATGAAACCCAGATCCAACGTCGTCGATGGGCTCCACAGCCCAGGCCGACCCATACGCTGCCTCGCGCGCCCCTCTTGTGGCCGAAACTCCCCTCCGCCATCGTGATGTTGACCGCACTTCTCTGGCGATTCACGGCCATTGCATGCCAAACGAGCAACAACCCAGGGTCTGCACCACGCCCTCTTTCAAACGCAACCCTCCGATCAACGTATCGACGCAGATCCACCGTAGGATCAAAACCCCAGCGTATGGACGGCTGAGGTTCAACTTGAATTTCTGGTCAAACGATAAACTGAATCGGAAAACGAACACAACCAGTGAATTACACTAGACGAGAGCTTCAAAATATATTTTTTCAAATTTTTATGAGGGGTTGAAATTTTTAGCTTTGGATTTGATTTGGAATTGGATCTAGAATTTGTTTGTCTGCCATTGAGGAGGAGAGAGTTGAGATGTACGTATAGACAAATAATAATAGAGGTAGGCTAGGGTTTATAACCGGGTTTATATAGGTAGGTCAGAAATTAGAATAGATGGATCGGGTTGGATATACGTGCTAACTCCAAAGTGGCCCAAAAAGCTCGTTTCGACTCCAGAACGAAATTGGGTCAACCCATATATCAAAATAAATATTTTAAAATATTTTAAACACGATGGAAAAAGTTTTAAGTTCAAATTCAATCGTATGAAAAAGTTATGCTAAAATCAATATTTTTCAAATTGATTTCAATTGATTTCAGTTTATCGATTTCAAGGCATTTCGAGTTCGTACGATCAAACGACAAGTCCGATCGCTACGAAACTTGAAATCCTACAATAATTCACCATTACGGATCCGATGAAACTAGTTTCGTCGAAATTCGAGTCAGTAGCCAAAATGGCTATTTTTTAGTTAATTAAATAAATTAAAAATCAATAAATTAAATCCAATTTTTAATTTCACTTCTAAAATCGACAATTTTTATCACCTTTATTTTTCTTAATCAATTACACAAATTTACCCAAATTTAAATGTCAGATTTGAGTTGCTTAATCCATCAATTCCAATGTTAACCTAAATTTTATTATATTCAAAATTTTAAATTAAATTTCCAAAAATTCCATTAATTAAATAAATTAATTATTATCCCATTCATTCCTGCTAAATAGATGGATTAAATATTGGATTCAAAACTATTACATAAATCTTATGCTACTTCACCAATTATATTATTTATTTCATTATAAATTGAATCAAATTAATTTTTATATATCCCAATTAAGCCGGTTAGATTTAATTCCAACCTTTTAATTGAGTCTATTATTACTAAGTAATGAAGTTAACACTTGCCTTACATTTCATTCCATCAATATATTCAAGTTTCCAACTTCCCTTTGTATTAACTATTATTCCCAAATATATTGAAGTTGTCAAATATATACATTTGTTAAAATTAGAAACTCGATTAATTCATTAAATAGGTTTCATTCTTTTATATTAACTTATGAAATAAATATGCATTACCGTTGCTTATTTCCTTTCCACTTTTCAGTTACAGTTCTCACCCACATAAATGAGACAATTAATTTCATCTAAATGTAATTGTTTTCCAATATTTTGATAAATTTCATTCCCATTCCTTATAATACAATAAATTGTCAAATATGAATAACCTTAACATTATTTACAACTATTACCTTAATTAGCATTAACGTAATATTAATTTATAATTGTTGTAACTATTTCGCAATTGTAAATTAACACTCTACCCAAATAGGTAACATACAAAATCGTTACGCTAACTTCTAGTCACATTAATAAGCTTTTATTATTCACAAATCAAAGTTTCCATTTATTTTCATTTATTGGCATTTCATTCAATTCATTAATTATTGACTTTATTCAAATTTCTAACTCCTCTGTTATTTACTATCATATTTCCATTTAATATACCTTTGCCAAATATATACATAAATTATGATTTATATTCTCAATCCATTTATTTACTTGTGTACAATTTATAGTCAAACATACATTTAGATTATTTTCTATAATTGGAATTTTATGCAAGTTCATAAATCATTAATCTTAAATTTTCATAGTTTCTATTAAATTTTCATTCACACTTCCATTACCTTTTTAATAATCATTGGGGTAACATCTATTTTCAACCACGAATATTAAAATTTCTTTTCAAACATTGATTGTATAAATCTTCGATTTTTACGTATTACTTCATCAGTACATATAACTTTGAATTCGTTTTTCCTAATTTACTAATTTCAATCAATTAAACCTTACCATTTGTTTCAATAAATTAGGATTGCACTAAATTTGCAATTTATCAACTTGCCATAATCTTATTTTCTTAAATTACGCTCAGTTGCTATTAAGCATTATATTATTGCATTGGTTTATTCAACAGTTACTTTAATTTACTCATTTCCTATTTTATAACCAATGTAACAAATTACACTATTCATTATTATATCAATGAATTCCATTCCAGTTAAAAAATTTATTAATAATTCACTAATTCAACGTTCCTATTTGTTTCCTATATCAAACCTTTTACCAAGTATGACAATATACATTATTTCAAGTGATTACAAATTTTATTTTAAATTGTTAATTTTAATTACAATTGCAACATCTAACTCCTAACATTCGCCCCAGTTTAAATCATAAGATTTTTTTTATTTCTAAATTTAATTAAAAATCTTATAAATTTAACTCATTTTAATTATCGAATTTTACGGGTTGTTACACTCTCCCCCACTCAAAACTTTTCGTCCCCGAAAAGGAAAAAGAATGGAAAAGAAGAATTAAGAAATCAATATATCTTATTTAAAATAATAAATTTATAAACAAATAAATTACAAAATTAATTAATTTTAAATAAATATACCGATTTATTACCAGTAAATCCTTTTATACTTAACTTAATAAAGTTAGGAAAATATTTTCAAAAAACTTCTAAGTCTAAAATTTACGGAAAATTTCGGCAGAGTCTCCTTTGTACGGGGAGGCTCGGGAGAAGATATAATATCAAATATAACAATATATAACATATATTATCCAAAATATAATATCCCAACACGGGAAATATATAATGACGCTATAAACCGTAATCCGAGAACGTACCTATTTGTCGGGCAAATTATGCATATACAATGAAACCAAATGCAGTAGCAATTGCTTCCATAACCTGTATTTCACTTATATAATCCAAAAAGGTTAACAATCATATAAAATGAAATATTTAAGGTTATTTCAACTACAAACAAACAACTCAATAAATTCAACAATCATTTGCAACAAGGCATACAACCATCACATAGAATCCATACAAATCAATCATTCATCCATATCAAACAAAACAGGTAGTTGTTCGGGTTCAAAACTATATATTGTACAGAATGAAAATAAACTACTAAGCGTACCTTTTACTCAACAGTCTTTGGTGAAGCTAAATAGATTATTCATTCATTTAAACAAATTTAAAGTATCCTTACCCAAACAATTATAAACCAAAACAAACAACAATTTCCACAACAAATCAATTTTACTTATTATAATTTCATTTCATACATTAGTTGTTTGATTCCTTTTCATTTATATAATGGTTTATCCCTTTTATTTTCATTTATTCATTACAGTTTCATTTATTTATTTATTTGCATTTCATGCATTCATTTCTCAATTTCATTTACTTAGCATCTCAATGCATTACTTTAATCTATAATCATATATTTAATGCATTCATCTTTTCGACTTATTTTATTTATAATAGCTTCAATCGTTTACTTAAGTTTATTATCATTTTCAGTATTCATCTTTTATTCTTATTTTATTCAAAAGCAACTTCTACTTATCTACTTAAGTTTATAATTACTTACTTTCTACCATATTTTTATTATGGTACATTTCAAGTTCATAACCCCTATAATAAAAATTTCTTATTTACTAAAGAAATTCATTGAACACTTTCATTATTTCAAATTTTTACTTGTATAATATTCTATCACAACTTCTTATTAAACATTTCAACTTTTTAATCTTTTGGTAAGTTATATATATGTTTTTAACAATGTAATTGAAAGTTATACAAGTTTTTCTCAATTCTTTTAATTTACTAAATGTTGAATAATAGTATCCTTTGTTTTATAAGTTACAAATTTAAAATTTTCTTTTTATTTAATTTATAACTTAGCATTCAATCTCATATTCCTTTAGACGTTTTAACTATTAATTACTTA
Organism: Allium cepa; assembly: GCA_030765085.1. NCBI lineage: Eukaryota > Viridiplantae > Streptophyta > Magnoliopsida > Asparagales > Amaryllidaceae > Allium > Allium cepa. The sequence continues at coordinate 117,433,016 of CM060932.1, forward strand.
CTTTCAAATTCACTACAATAACTGAAACTATTAATTAATGGAAACTTAAAAATTTAAATACTGGGTTTAAATTTCAAATTATTTTAAAATAATAGATAAAGGTTTATACTTACAACTTATATTTCTAATTATATTTAAAACAATTAAAATTTTATATTTGGTTATCAAAACAAATCTGCAGTAAACTACTACAGTGGCATTTCCACTTCGAAACTCGAAAATGAATGTCGATGATGCGTGCACTCAACACCGAAATTATGTTCCAGCGATAGAGATGGAGTACAGAACTTATTTCTTTACAAAATTTCTTTTTAAAACATTTCTTTCAAGTTATATCGAAATACGGATATCAGAAAATACTTCTAATAATATTATTATTATATTCCAAAATTATTCAAAAGAAATTTTTAAAACCCCGGAACTTAAGTTCTAAATTTTCAATTTTCGTTGATCTTAATTTCAATCTCATTTCAACTATTATTTATAAATTTTATTACCTAACAACCAATATAATTTAACCAAATATATATATCATTTATGAAAATTTATTTTATATATAGAAAATATAATAGGCAAATTATTTCATTCGCTTATATAAAAAAAAATATTACGTTGATCTGTCCTATTAAGTGTTTAGAAACCCCTATTGATGTCCCAGAGTCCCATGCACCAACCAGAGTTTATAAATACAAAACGAAATAGATTAACACAATACTAAAACCTTTTTATAACACTTACAAGTACGCTCTCTCATATATACACTCAGCGACTCCCATAGGATATTACTACCCTATTAATAAAGAGTAAGACCCCACAAAGCTAAGGTTTATCGCTAAACCAAAGCTCTGTTACCAAATGTAACATCCCGCCTTTTCGCACGCTTTAAATCGACACACGTGCCAATTCAAACCATACGGAAGGGGGGATTGTTATGGGGAAAAAAGAAAAGCGAGAAAGAAATAAAACAAAACAGAATCTCACAGCGGAAGGATAAAATATAATAATCAAATATGCAGTTCTTGAAGCTGTTTACAAAATATTTAATTTCACTTATACAATATATACCAGAGTTATACATACCATAGAATATCAATAGTGCAGCGGAATACAATAGTGTAGTGGAATAATATAGTAGATAATAGTACTACTAATCGTCATCTTCTTCCTCCAGAGCTAAAATCTTCAAATCCTGAAATGCTCGGACTGACCTGAGTGAATTGAAAAGACAAAACACTCGAGTTAGATCTAAAAGATCTTATGTAAGTTAAATCAACAGAAGTAAATATGAGTGCAATAACTCAAGAGATGCTCGAGATTTACATCTCCTAAGGATCCGTTAAACTATTTACTATATAGTAATATTTCGCTATTATAATAGTGTCTAATTGTAAAATAAACTTACTTTTAAATAGCATTAAGGAGTGACCCGATATTCCCCTTAACACAGTAATAGTCCCAGTAGTCCACCACGTATCAGCGTATCTCCAGATCGGGAGACTACCCTAAATACTCCACGGGCCACGGGAGAAAACCAAACTCGTACAAGGCACGCTATGGTAGGTGACATGGCACAACTAGGCAATGCCAGGGTAGATATACCAATTACGCTTCCAGGTCAGTGGTAACTCGTAGCTGCTACTACCGCCCACCTCGAACAACACCCCCAAATCAAAGAAATCAAAAGTGGCAACCGAATCAATCCAAAGGTCAAAGTATAATATTGAAGGAATGCATCTGATCAAAGTTGCTACCTTAATTAACCCGTCAATCGCTCCTGTTTTAGCCACTTATGCCAACTCACGGGAGTTGGGTCCACGTATTTACCTCAAAGGAAACGCCGCCACCATCCTACTTCATTCTTGAATCTCCACCGCGTACACGATTTTTAAAGTGGTTTTCGGAGTTGGCAGAGAGTATGACAACTTCCGATCTCGGTCTCTTCAACAACCAATCGTTATGATAACACCGCGGTCCTTTCAAAATAGTTTATACTTTAAAACCAGAATATAATATCCGTTTCAAAACTATATAAATATGATATCATTTTCGTTTAAAACCCAAATCAAATTTGACATCGTTTAGACCCAAATCAATATAATATCATTTTAATTTCAAATATACCCTTTCCTAAAATCATAGTGCTTTCAAAGTATAACATTTAGAAATCAAAACTCTTGAATATAATACTTCCAAACTATAATACCTTGAGAATCATAACTTTGAAACAAACTTCCACCTCTTAAATGGTTAAATATTAAATTACCTTATAAATAAAATAGCTTCTTTTAATTTCACAAATCAATTCCAAATACCGATTTAAACTTTCAAATAAACCATTTCAATTTTTATGTTTCAAATCTTTAAACACATTCCACCATTTCACAAAATATTCTTTGATAATTCCATATATATCAAATTCAATTACTATTATTTAGATTTGAAATGTTTACTTAATAAATTCAGTATTATTTAAGTAAAACCTTTAACTTCACATAACTGGATATTCTTTCGATTTATTTAACTTGATATATTCATTTAAATCAACCTGATATCCATACAAAATCAAGTTATAAAAATCATATCCTTTAAATTCGGGTTTTTATTAGATTCCAAATTAATTTAATATTCATCTTCCAACCTTATTCTCATTTAAGTCATTTAAACTCCAGAAATTAAATTTAAATAAATGCTTAATCATATTTGATCTCAAAAAATATCAAACTTGATTATTAACCTCTTTTATACTTCAAATTAATTTTATACATGGTTTAAAAACCAGAATTTAACTATATATAAAATAACCTTTATCAATAACCAAATCAATATCCCATAAACCATATATATATATATATATATCTTTACAAAACCATAGAAATCACTTTAATATATATATATATATATATATATATATATATATATATATATATATATATATCGCGGTGTCTGTATAAAATTTTCTATCATATGGTCAAGTGATACAGATATTTATCATTTCAATCCGCAATTTAAAAATAAAATTTTACGGTTATATATCATTTCAAACCGCAATCCTGAATGCAATAAAATGCATCAATAAATTGCAGTTTATGATGATATAAATAAACATCCATTCACCCATCATAAAATCATACATCCATTTATCACAATCATCATCCAATTCAAACAATATATCAATATATAACAGGTAATAAATAACAGGCATTTACTGAAAGTTTTTTATGCAAAATAAATTAAATAATAATTTAACTGGCAGTTTATATGCAATAATAAATTTAACTAAAATTTGATTCAAATAAATACAATTTAACTGAGATGATGATTAAATCTATGCCGAACAGCTATAAATAAATTTCAAATCACATCATAAATAAATTTAACAAACATAAGAAATCTTAGAAGTTGTGAGTGGGTTAAAACACTCACTTTTTGAATTTAAACTGAATTTAAATTCAATTTAAACCCAAAAATTTTACAGTCTCTAAATCCGTCCAAACCAGCGCTAAAATGTCCAGAATTTTATTACGATCCTAATGAAAAAATCGCGCATGAAACGGAGTTCGTATGCACCAGTTATGATAATAAGAACGATTGAAATCAAAATTAGAATAAAGTAAAATAATAATAAAAAAACAAACCAGCCACGTCATCTACCACTTACCTCATGCGTGCACTGGAAACCCTAAGACGCTCGCCCTCGTAAGCTGCCACCGTCCATCTACCTTTGACCAATTTAACGCCATCACGACCGATGAAACCCAGATCCAACGTCGCCGATGGGCTCCACAGCTCAGGCCGACCCATATGCTTCTCTCGCGCCCCTCTTGTGGCCGAAACTCCCCTCCGCCGTCGTGATGTTGACCGCACTTCTCTGGCGATTCACCGCCATCGCATGCCAAACAAGTACCAACCCAGGGTCTGCACCACGCCCTCTTTCAAACGCCACCCTCTGATCAATGTATCGACGCAGATCCACCGTAGGATCTAAACCCCAGCGTATGGACGGCTGAGGTTCAACTTGAATTTATGGTCAAACGATAAACTCAATCGAAAAACAAACACCACCAGTGAATTACGCTAGTCGAGAGCTTCAACATATATTTTTTCAAATTTTTCTAAGGGGTTGAAATTTTTAGCTTTCGATTTGATTTGGAATTGGATCCAGAATTTGTTTGTCTGCCATTGAGGAGGAGAGAGTTGAGATGTATGTATAGACAAATAAGAATAGAGATAGGCTAGGGTTTATAACCGGGTTTATATAGGTAGGTCAGAAATTAGAATAGATGGATCGGATTGGATAAACGTGCTAACTCCAAAGTGGCCCAAAAAGCCTGTTTCGACTCCGGAACGAAATTGGGTCAACCCATATATCAAAATAGATATTTTAAAATATTTTAAACACAATGGACCAAGTTTCAAGTTCAAATTCCATCGTATGAAGAAGTTATGCTAAAATCAATATTTTTCAAATTGATTTCAATTGATTTCAATTTATCGATTTCAAGGCGTTTCGAGTCCGTACGATCAAACGACAAGTCCGATCGCTACAAAACTTGAAATCCTACAATAATTCACCTTACGGATCCGATGAAACTAGTTTCGTTGAAATTCGAATCAGTGGCCAAAATGGTTATTTTTTAGTTAATTAAATAAATTAAAAATCAATAAATTAAATCCAATTTTTAATTTCACTTCTAAAATTGACAATTTTTATCACCTTTATTTTTTTAAATTAATTACACAAATTTATCCAAATTTAAATGTCAAATTTGAGTTGATTAATCCATCAATTCCAATGTTAACCTAAATTTTATTATATTCAAAATTTTAAATTAAATTTCCAAAAATTCCATTTAATTAAATAAATTAATTATTATCCCATTTATTCCTGTCAAATAGATGGATTAAATATTGGATTCAAAACTATTACATAAATCTTGCGCTAATTCACCAATTATAGTATTTATTTCATTATAAATTGAATCCAATTAATTTTTATATATCCCAATTAAACCGGTTAGATTTAATTCCAACCTTTTAATTGAGTCTATTATTACTAAGTAATGTAGTTAACACTTGCCTCACATTTCATTCCATCAATATATTCAAATTTCCAACTTCCCTTTGTATTAACTATTATTCCCAAATATATTGAAGTTGTCAAATATATACATTTGTTAAAATTAGAAACTCAATTAATTCATTAAATAGTTTTCATTCTTTTATATTAACTTATGACATAAATATGCATTACCGTCACTTATTACCTTTTTACTTTTCAATTACAGTTCTCACCCACATAAATGAGACAATTAATTTCATCAAAATGTAATTGTTTTCCAATATTTTGCTAATTTTATTCCCATTCCTTATAATACAACAAATTGTCAAATATGAATAACATTAACATTATTTACAACTATTACCTTAATCAGCATTAACGTAATATTAATTTATAATTGTTGTTACTTGTAACGTCCCGCCTTTTCACACAGTTCAAATCGACACACGTGCCATTTCAAACCATACGGAAGGGCGGATTGTTATGGGGTAAATAAGAAATACGAGAAAGAAATAAAACAAAACAGAATCTCACAGCGTAAGGATAAAATATAATAATAAATATACAGTTCATAAAACTATTTACAAAACATTTGATTCTTCTTTATACGATAAATATCAGAGTTCACATACCAATAATATCAATGCAGCGGAATTAAATAGTGTAGTGGAATAATATAGTAGATAGTAATACAAATCTTCGTCTTCGTCCTCCAGAGCTAAAACTTCAAATCCTGAAAATGCTCGGACTGACCCGAGCGAATTGAAAAACAAAACACTCGAGTTAGAACTAAAAGATCTTATGTAAGTTAAATCAACAGAAATAAATATGAGTGCAGTAACTCAAGAGATGCTCGGGATTTACATCTCCTAAGGATCCATTAAACTATTTACTACGTAGTATATTGCGCTATTATAATAGTGTCTAATTGTAAAATAAACTTACTTTTTTCTTAGCATTAAGGGGTTACCCGTATAGCCCTTAACACGTAATAGTCCCAGTAGTCCATCCAATATCATAGTCACTCCTGATCGGGAAGCCACCAGAGGATACCACACGGGCTACGGGAGAAATCCAAATTCGTACAAGGCGTGATAGGGTAGGTGACACGGCACAACTAGGCAATGCCAGGGTAGATATACCAATTGCTATCCAGGCCGGTGGAAACGCGCAGCGCGCAGCTACCGCCCACCTCGAACAACACCCCCAAATCAAAAATCAAAAGTGGCCACCGAATCAATCCAAAAATCAGAGTATAATAACGAAGGAGTGCGTTCGATCAGAGGAATGACCTCATTGGCCCGAGAATCGCTCCTGTTTTAGCCACCTTATGCCAACTCACGGGAGTCGGGTCCACGTATTTACCTCATAGGAAACGCCGCCACCAACCTACTTCATTCTGGAATCTCCACCGCGTACACGGTTGTTAAAGTGGTTTTCGGAGTTGGCAGGGAGTATGACAACTTTCGATCCGGGTCTCTTCAATAACCAAACGTTATTATAACACCGCGGTCTTAAAAATAGTATATACTTTAAAACCAGAATATAATTATCTATTTCAAAACCCATAAATACGGTATCATTTCCATTTCCAAACAATTCATTTTGATATTATTTTTATAAAACCCAAATCAATAATATCATTTTATTTCAATATTATTTTCTTTTCCAAAATCATACTGCTTTAAAAAAATTAATATCTGGAAACTGAACATTTGAATTTTAACTTTCGAAACATAATACTTCAAAATTCATAGCTTTAAAACCATAACTTCTAAAACTTTAATGGTTTGGATATTGAAACGGTATATAAAATAAAATAGTTGAGTTTAAAATTACTTTATAAAGTAAATAATCTTCACGAATTTACAAATTTATTCATTTAAAATTTAGTCTAAATCCATAAATTTTAAATTCACTTGAAGTTTAAATAAACCACTTCAATTTCAATTTATTCCTAACTTTGAGTATTTAACAATTTCAAAACTTAAGGTTGGAAATTCTATTCAACAATTTATTATCCTATTATTTAGTTTTGAAATATTTATAAAATAAATCCATAAAATAAAACTCAAAATTTCTAACAATTAAATATTTCCTTCAATTTACTTATACTAGAATATTCATTCAATTTATCTTGAATAAAATCCAGTTATAAATATCATACCTTCAAAATTTCCAAGTTTAAATAAGTTACATTACTTATAGAGTTTAATTCTTAAATACGCTCAATTCCAATTAAATTTTAATTTACCTTCCAATCTAGATTGATTTAAATCATTAGAACTCCATTATTCAACTTATTTAGTTTATTTAACAAATTTATACATAGCTTAAATTCGATAATTTAACTATATATGTACATAAAATAAGATTTTATATAAGGTCAAAAATTAATATTTATTAAACCGTTTCCTATCCAAACCATAAAAAAATTATTTCAAAAATAATTTTATATATATACCGCGGTGCCTGTATATAATTTTCTATCCTATGGTCAAGTGATACGGATATTTATCATTTCAATCTGTAATTTAAAAATAAAAATTACGGTTATATATCATTTCAAACCGCAATCCCGAATGAAATGAAAATGCATAATAACTTGCAGTTTATATAATATAGAACACATCATCCATTCACCCAATATCAATCATCAACCAATTTATTGCAATCATCATCAATTTAACCAATCAACAATATAGAGCGTATAAAATATAACAGGTAATAAATAACAGGTATTAACTACCAGTTTGTATTCAATAATAAATTTAATAACTGTTTAACTAGTAGTTTTTATGCAAATAAATAAATTTTTAACTGTCAAATTATATGCAATAATAAAATTTATTAACAATTGAATTAAATAAATGCGATTTAACTGAGGTGATGAATAAAACATGCCAAATAGTCATAAATAAATTTCTACGCGTATCTTAAGTCAATTTAACAAACATAAGAAAATTTAGAAGTTGTGAGTGCGTTAAAACACCTACCTTTTGAATTGAAATCGAATTTAAATCCAATTTAAATCCAAAAATTCGAGGTCTCCAAATCTGTCCAAATCTGCGTCAAAGCATCCGGAATTTTATTACGATCCTAACAAAAGAAACCGCGCATGAAACGGAGTTCGTATGTGAAAAATATAGCGAAAATTGCGCTTGAATTTCAAAAATAAAATAACAAAAAAAAGAACACAATTCACCTTGCAACATGCCATGTCAACCTCACTCCCCTCTTTCATAAACGCGCGCATAGCAAGTGGAACCCAACACACCTCCGTTTGACCGATCTTTGACCATGCCTAGCCACCAATTCGACCGTCAATTCGCCGCAAAACTTCGCCAATGAACAACGTGCTAGCCGCTCTACATAACCCAGAAGGGATTTTCCAATCAGACGCACCAGTCAAAAATGCCCAAATCAATTTTGACCATGATTTCTGGTCAAACGATGCATCGAATTGAAAAATGAATTAAACCATTGAATTACGCTCGTCGAGAGCTTCAACATATATTATTTTGAGATTTTTCTAACGACTTTGACTTTTTGACTCTAATTTTGAAATAGATCTGGATGTGAAATTTTGTCTGCCATTGAGGAGGAGAAGGAGCTGATGAAATTTTACGCGCAGACAAATGAGAGTGGACGGAGGATAGGGTTTAGCGGGGTATTTATTGATGAAGTTGGAATAGACGGATCCGAATTTAAATGAATTCACAATTTGTTAATTTAAATTCCAAAAATCCATTTATTTGATTTTTAGATCTTATTATGAATAAATGGTCAACTTACCATTTCTATCATTTCTGATTGCAATTAGCTTCAAATTTATTAACCAAACCTCCATATCAAATAAGGATTTATTGCAAAAAATTTAGTGTTTACCTTTAATTAAAGTAAATTCAATAAATTATAAAATCTTATTTAAGTGAAATTTTATACCATTCGTATTCAATTATCTTTATTAAATCAACAATCATCATCTTATGTATATATTTAACATTAGTATATATCCAAATACCCCAATTTCTTTACAGTTATCAACTAAATTCATATTAACGTAGTTTTTCTAATTACGTTTAATTGCAAAACATAAAATTTCAATTGCTACAAAAATTATATTTATTATAAATTGAATCCCAATCAATTTCAACCTTACAATTTAAATTAAATGGTATTGCACTAACCTTATTAAAGTACATCAAGTTTCAATTAGTATAGAACTTGATCCTAATTACTTACCATCAAATTCATAAATTATCGGTTACCTTCCAATTAAATAAAATTTTATTACAAACTGATTTACAGCCTAATATAACATTTACATTAAACCTATTTCATTCCACCCATTAATTACTAACCTTAAACTAGCCTATCTTCATATTATAAATAATCCTTTCTTTTTAATGATCTGATTGGATCTAAACATAAGTTTAAATTTAGGTATAAACATATATGCAATAAACTAGCAATATATTTTGAAACGTGAACTGATTTAATTGGAAATAAATCACCCAATCCAAATTTATTTTAATAAGTTTCCAATTAAACTGATTAGATTCAATTCCAACCCTTTAATTGAGCCTATCATTACTTTGTAACGCAGTTAACACTTGTCTCACATTTCATTCCATATATATTCAAATTTCCAGCTTCCCTTTGTATAAATTATTATTTCCAAATATATTGAAGTTGTTATTCCAAATTATTATTCCAACCCAACTATATACATGTGCTAAAATTAGAAACTCAATTAATTCATTAAATAGGTTTCATTCTTTTAAATTAACTTATGAAATAAATATGCATTTCCGTTGCTCATCACCTTTATACCTTTCAATTACAGTTCTCACCCACATAAATGAGACAATTAATTTCATCTAAATGTAATCGTTTTCCAATACGTTAATAACTTTATTTCCAAGTCTTATATTACAACAAACTATCCAATACGAAAAGTCTTAACATTGTTACAAATACTACTTTAATCAACATTAACGCAATAATCAATTAAAATTATTGTAATTGATTCAAAATTATAAATTAACAAGTTACCGAAATATGCAACACACAATAATCGTTACTCTAACCTTTAGTCATATTAATACGCTTTAATTTCTCAAAATCAAAGTTCCCATTTGTTTCTTACATTTCAAACTCAAAATCAATTATAATAAATTTCAATAATTCCCCAGACCTTTCCTTTCCATTATCCATTTATCAAGTTTACATTAATAAATCTTTTCTTCCATTCCTCAAATTCAACAACTTGTTCTATTATGAATACCGTTAACGTTATTTCCAAATATCCCATAATTAATATTATCGTAAAATTTTATTTATTTTTATTCCAATTGATTAAAAATTCAATTTCTAAGTCTTAATATACTCTAAATTAACAACTTCTAAACATGGTATTACCTCTCATATTAATGTAACTTTTATTTATTGTATTAACATTTATTTTAAGTTCTAATTCTATCAACCAATTAAATAGTTAACTTATAATATATGCTTACAATCCAAATATTACACCCATTTGTCATATTCTAAATGGAGTTAGCATTTAATTCCAAAATTTATCTAAATTTTACATTAAGATAATATTAAATTACCTTTAATGAAATTAAATTCCCAATTTATTTAAAGCAGTCAATTTTTGACCTTTCAGTTATTTCAATAAATTTAGGATTTCACAAGATTAATTATTTATTAACATACATTAACATAATTGCATTAATTTACATTCAGTAACAAATAAATCAATATATTATTCCACACAATAATACACTGATTGCATTTGTTTATACTATGCTCCATTTAAAACTAAGTCATAACAATTGAATGATTGTATTACATTGAAAATGTTCATTAATTATTAACTTCCAAAAACGTATTTCCTAAATTTACATCCAATTATTGTTAACCATGTTTTTGTACATTAATCTTTTCAATACTTACCTCTAATTTCACATATTCGCTTTATATCCAGGTATAAACCCTTATATCCCATTATAACTTAATGCATACAATTTACAACTTCCATTTTTACATTAATTTGAATTCCATTCTAGTTAAAAAAAAAAATCATTCACTAATTCGACATTCCCCTTTGTTTCCTATATTAAACTTAAAGCCAAGTATGACAATTTACGTTACTTCAATAAATTGCCATATAAAATTTAAATTGTTAATTTTAATTACAATTTCTACTGCTCTAATATAAATTATAAAAAAAATTATTTTCCTCTATAAATTTAAATTACAAAATCTTAATTAAATTAACAAATTTATTTACCAAAATTTACGGGTCGTTACCACTCAAAACTTTTCGTCCCCGAAAAGGAAAAGAAGGAAAAAGAAAGAACTAAATAGACAATATATCTTATTCAAAATATCAACTTTATAAAACAATAATTTACCAAATTAATAATTAAAATAAAATATAACAATTTATGCCAATTAAATCTTTTTATACTCAAATTTAATAAAGTTTGGAAACATTTTCAAAATATTTTCTAAGTCCAAAATTTACGGAAAATTTTGGCAGAGTCTCCTTTGTATGTAGAGGCTCGGGAGAAAATATAACATCAAATATAATAATATATAACATATATTTTCCAAAATAATATATATCCCAACACGGGAAAACAATATAGTAGCGCTATAAACCGTAATCCGAAAACGTACCTATTTGTCGGGCAATTAACGCTTATTTATGGAACCAAAAGCAGTAGCAATTGCTTCCATAACCTGCATTTCACTAATATAATCTAAAAGGGTTAACAATTTATATAAGATGAAATATTTAAGGTTGTTTCAACCACACAACAATCAATACAACAAACACTTGCAACAAGGCATACAACCATAAAATCAATCATTCATTCATATCAAACAAACAATAGTTGTTCGGGTTCAAACTTTAAATTGTAAAGAATGGAAATTAAACTATTTAGCACACCTTTTACTCAATAGTCTTTGATGAAACTAAATAGATTATTTATTCATCCAACCAACTTTAAGGTATCCTTGCCCAACAACAACAAAACAAAACAAACAACAATTTCAATCAATAAATTAAGTTCATTCTTATTAATTTCATATCATACATTGTTGTTCGATTTCCCTTTTTACTCATACAATGATTTCTTTTAATTCTCATTTATTTCTTTATTTGCGTTACATTCATTCATTTCTCAATTTCATTTACTAGATTTTATTTATTCATTTATTAATAATATTCATGTTCAATTTTAGTTACTTGGCATAACAGTTACACAAATTTTTCTCAATTCCACTAATTGATTAATGGTTCAATATTTACATTATTTGTTTCATAGGTTACAATTCCAAGTTTCTTTTAATTTTCATTTATACCCTTGCATTTAATCACTTATTTTTAGTAAAAGTTCCAACTATAAATTAGTAATATTCCAATTTACTATACTTAATTGAAACTATTAATTAACGGAACTTAAGAATTAAGTACCGGGTTAAATTTCAAATCATTTTAAAATAATAGATAAATATATACTTAAAATTTATATATCCAATTATATTTAAGACAATTTAAAAATATTTATTTGTCTATCAAAATAATCCTGTAGTAAAACTACTACAGTGGTCTTCCCACTTTGAAACTCGAAAATGAATGTCGATGATGCGGCCGCCATCACCGAAATTATTTTCCAGCGACAAAGAGGGGAGTACAACTTATTTCTTTCAAAACATTTCTTTCAAATTCTAATGAAATATTTATATCAGAAAATACTTCTAATAATATTATTATTATATTCCAAAATCCATTGAAAGAAATATTCAAAAACCCCAGAACTTAAGTTCTAAGTTTCCACTTTTCATTTATTTTATTTTCAACTTGGTTTCAACTATTATTTATATTTTCATTACCTAACACCCAATCTGTAGCAACAAATGTCTTTATAAAATATTTTTATATATAGAAAATATAATAGGCAAAGTTATTTCATTCACCTATATTAAAAGCAAATATTATGTCGGTCTGTCCTATTAAGTGTTTAGAAATTCCTATTGATGTCACAGCGTCCCATGCACCAACCAGAATTTATAAATACAAAACGGAACAGATTAACACAATATTGAAACCTTTTTATAACACTAACAAATACGCTCTCTCATATATACACTCAGCGACTCACATAGGGTATTACTACCCTATTAGTAAAGAGTCAAACCCCACAATGCTAAGGTTTATCGCTAAACCAAAGCTCTGATACCAGCTGTAACGTCCCGCCTTTTCACACGGTTCACATCGACACACGTGCCAATTCAAACCATACGGAAGGGCAGATTGTTATGGGGTAAATAAGAAAAACGAGAAAGAAATAAAACAAAACAGAATCTCACAGCATAAGGATAAAATACAATAATAAATATACAGTCCATAAAACTGTTTACAAAACATTTGATTCTTCTTTTACAATAAATATCAAAGTTCACATACCAATAATATCAATGCAGCGGAATTAAATAGTGTAGTGGAATAATATAGTAGATAGTAATACAAATCTTCGTCTTCGTCCTCCAGAGCTAAAACTTCAAATCCTGAAAACGCTCGGACTGACCTGAGCGAATTGAAAAACAAAACACTCGAGTCAGAACTAAAAGATCTTATGTAAGTTAAATCAACAGAAATAAATATGAGTGCAGTAACTCAAGAGATGCTCGGGATTTACATCTCCTAAGGATCCATTAAACTATTTACTACGTAGTATATTGCGCTATTATAATAGTGTCTAATTGTAAAATAAACTTACTTTTTTCTTAGCATTAAGGGGTTACCCGTATAGCCCTTAACACGTAATAGTCCCAGTAGTCCATCCAATATCATAGTCCCTCCTGATCGGGAAGCCACCAGAGGATACCACACGGGCTACGGGAGAAATCCAAATTCGTACAAGACGCGATAGGGTAGGTGACACGGCACAACTAGGCAATGCCAGGGTAGATATACCAATTGCTATCCAGGCCGGTGGAAACGCGCAGCGCGCAGCTACAACCCACCTCGAACAACACCCCAAAATCAAAAATCAAAAGTGGCCACCGAATCAATCCAAAAGTCAGAGTATAATAACGAAGGAGTGCGTTCGATCAGAAGAATGACCTCATTGGCCCGAGAATCGCTCCTGTTTTAGCCACCTTATGCCAACTCACGGGAGTCGGGTCCATGTATTTACCTCATAGGAAACGCCGCCACCAACCTACTTCATTCTGGAATCTCCACCGCGTACACGGTTGTTAAAGTGGTTTTCGGAGTTGGCAGAGAGTATGACAACTTCTGTGACGCCCCACTCCGAGAGCCTCATTAACAAAGAGTATTACATAGATAATACTGTCGGCTAACGTGGACAATAGAGTATAATGGAAGCGACCATGTGTAATCTTACCTTAACTATTCACTAAATACGTCGAAAAGTAGAAACATTAAAAATTCGACCTATTCAATAAATATTTAAAGCGAAACTACAATGGCTATAGGATCTATCAGAAGAAAATATAACAACTCAAATGTAATATACATCACAGAACAGTAAATCATCATATACCCATATACTGATACATTTCAGAGTATACAAAATAATACAAGTCAAGTGGTATAGCAAACCACAATATACAGACGAGTTCCAGATGAATACATATCAGAGTTACTACAAAATGGGACTACACAAAAAGCTATGACAAAAGAAGCTAGCGGAGTAGTCCATGCAAAAGCAAAATAGGCTAAGTCCAAAAGCACCTAACCTGAAACATCTCGGTCTGACCCGAGTATAAAATACACGGATCAGTCTAGCAAAACAAATCAGTTAGATAAACTGAACAACAATAAATCTGCAAGGTTACAAAGCATAATAGATATCTCTAAAAGAGATAACACAATCATCTCACGAAAGGTGAATCATATAGATCAACCCTCATATCATCGGTAACATATAGAAACAAAGGATAAGAATATCCCAAGGCAAGCCATAAAGGCAAACAACAAATACCAATAAATACGAGTTCCACAAGGTAAACGCTATATTTCGTGCGGCTCTAAAGAACCAATACAGAAAAGCAATACCTAGGGAATATACATATAAATGAAACATCATGAGCGGTGGTGAGTAAATCACTCCGTTATCTCTTGAGCGGTGGTGAAGAAACCACTCCAATATCTCTTGAGCGGCGGTGAAGAAACCACTGCGAAAGCAATACTAAAGGTAACCGACAACCCCAAATATCTTTCGAGTCGGGGCAAAGGACCAACTTCAAAAGCGATATTTAAAGGAAACAAGCCAGAGGAGACAGTCCGAAGACACTATCCCAAAGGCAGCATGTGTCACAAACTCCCAGAAAGGAATCCGAAAAGTGGTAACGTGAGTCCCATAACCACCTGTTCGCACTAAACGGTTTACTATCCATTAGTTAATTTCACACTCGAAGCAGTACAAAGTTCACCTCATATCCTCAGTAAACCAAACCCGAATGTCAAAACGATCAATTGAATAGGTCGAGGATTAATCGGAAAGATAAATGCACAGATTCATGGTCCGTGTTTTGCCCAACCATTTAATCACCCTTCCACTTCGCTCGAAGTGCGAAATTGTGTGTGTGTTTAAATAGAATTTATAAATCGGAGAAACGAGCTTTTAATATGATTAGAAAGATTATTTTATAAAAACCCGTGGATGAAGTCAAAAATAAGTTATCAAAGCCAAAGATGCAATAACAACCATTAAAAACCAACTTGAATCGATAAGGTTTGAAAAATCTATCAAAACGATCAAAAACAGGCAAAACAGCAATAGGTCGGTCGGCCGCCTACAGGGCTCAGTCGACCGGACACTGTTCATAAAAACTCTCGGGAAGCAGGTCGGTCGACCGGACTTCCTGGGTCGGTCAACCGAAGCCAATTTCCTGCACCCAAAACAGAAGCAAAGAAGTGGTCTGGAAGCAGGTCGGTCGACCGGAGCCTGCGCTCGGTCGGCCGAAGGCTGTTTTCCAGCACTTCTTGCCCTTATCAAATGAATTCCAAATCTTTTTCAAATCAAAGCAATAGCACATGAATATTTGTTAGGAAATCATACCCAACATCAATGATAGCAAGAGAGGTAGATGTGAGTTAAAAACTCACCTTTTTACACAAAACAAAGAAGATGAAGAAGCACAAATGCAAGGAATCAACCAACTACACTCCACTTCAACACTACAAGCTTCAATCTAGAATCAAAGCAAGTATTTCCTAAGTTAGGGTTAGGAATTTACTGAAATTGAAGAGGAGAAGAGATGGAGAAGATGGAGATGAACTTACCAATGGATTCTCTTTGATTTTGGAGCAAAAAATCAAGTTGGAAGTTGAAACTAGGGCTTGCAAATTTCTATTTCTCTTTCCCTTCCACCATTTTCAGTTCTAAGCTTAAGTTTTTAAGAAATGAATAAGTGAATGAGAGGAGTGGCTAAGCTAGAGTATTAGTTAAGCTAGTGGGCTGAACCCAAACCCAATAGAAAAAGTAGCCGAAATTTCACAAACTCCAAACATATCAAAGATTATACTCAAAAAGATCGCAAACGCCATTTTGGAAGCAATGGAGGTGTAACGACCCGTTAAGTTTGGTGATATTAAATGAATTAATATAATATGTTTCTAATCTAATTTAGAATGAAATAAAGTCTAAAGATTTTATTTGAGTAAATGTAGAAATTTGTTATAGTAATTGGAATTTAAAGTAACAATAAAATGTATGACAATAGATTTTTATAATGTAAATTGTCACATTTTGTTGAAAGTTAATCTTAAGAAACATACAAATGTTGAATCAGTGAATATTAATAAAAATATTTACTAGAATGGAATTCAATTGATATAAAATAAATAGTGGAAGACTTACATTGGATTGTAAAATGGATAGTAACTAAATAAAAGGTGACCGCTGAATAAATCAATGCAATAAGTGTTGATAAGGAAATTTAATGAATGTTGTCAATAATAAATGGACTTAAGATAGTAATAAAATTTGTTTTGCCTATGTAAATTTTATGTATTGATAAGCTATAATTAAATTTGAAATTTGGTAGTAAATAGGGGATAAGTTGACTAAGGCAATTAGTAATTTAATAAATGAATGCATAGTAAGTAAGTGGAAATGTATGCATAAAAATATTTTCATATATGGGATAATTACAAAAGTTTACCCATTTATCTAATGTATATAATTGAATCTAAATTTAGGGCAACATTTTGTTATTGATGGTATAAGTGAATTTGAATAAAAGGGTAAAAATTATGTAGATTTAACATGTATTGAGTATATAGCTAAGAAGGGCATTCGATGTAAATGAATCTAAATTAATGTGTCTAGTCAATAAAGGTGAACTTTAAGGGAATAAATATAAATGAATGTATTTGGGGAATGGAGTCCTTTTATATGTTGAATAGTATAACGTTGTTATTAAGAATGAACGTTACTTTAGTAATTATTAATATGGTAACGGAAGAGTGTATAAATTTTATAGTAACGTAAAACGTATTGTAAGGTAATAATTATGTGTAGACTTATAAAAAAGATTTATGACAATAATTATTGTACGTATTTATTCTATTTGTTTGTTATGTTTATTTTAATCAATTTCAATTTATGCACTAAATTATTTCAGTTAGT
Source organism: Allium cepa (assembly GCA_030765085.1). Lineage (NCBI taxonomy): Eukaryota > Viridiplantae > Streptophyta > Magnoliopsida > Asparagales > Amaryllidaceae > Allium > Allium cepa. Next base: position 117,450,758 of record CM060932.1, read on the forward strand.
GTGGAATTTTTGTAAGTGGATAAATAAGATGTAACCAAGGGAAAATTTCATTTTTATAATATAATAATTAGTGTAATCTTAAGAATGAAACCGAAGTGGAATGAATTAATTGAGGTTTTAAGTTTTATTCAAGTGTTAAGTTAACAAAATTTCCAATAAGATTGAAATACAGTAATTTATGCAAATAAAAGATGGAAATTGGGTAAATATTAATGTATTGGAATATAAAAGAAACGTTAACTATGTAGGGAGTAATAATTGATTTATTTGTGAGTTGTAATCAAATGGAGTCAAATTTATTAGAATTTATTGCAATTAATGAGATTAATTGCAGTAACCTTTGAAGATTTATTCACTAAAATAATTGACGATGGAAATTATATGTAAATTTGCTTTTAGTTAATATTAAATATCCAGAGGGCTAGAAATGACACAAATCTACTAGTTTAGAAATTTACAATAAAAAGTGGTAAGTAATTTTTCTAAATATTTAGATAGTAGGAAGATGTAGATTTAGATGGAATTTATTATTTAACTATTTCATAAGTTGAGATCTAAGTTTAGAATTGAGATTTTTAATGTATAGATATTGAGCCAATGTTAGTTTCATTAAATTGACATCAATAACTTTGAATAATAGAAAGAAAGTGAATTTAATAAATTTAATCAAACGTATAATGTTGAATTTATTAAAAATTAGAATTTAACGTTTAAGTAAGGATTAACATCTAAATTGATGAATAGAACAACTATGTATTGACACTTGAATTGTTTAGAATTGGAGTAAATAATTAAGAAAATTTAAAGGGAGAAATTTGGTCAATTTTTGAATTTAGATGTAAAAATTGGATTTTTATAATTTATTTAATTTATTTAATGAATATTGAAAATAGCCATTTTGGTCACGGACTCGGATTTCGATGAAACCAGTTTCATCGGATCCGTATCGGTGAATTATTATAGGGTTTCAAGTTTCGTATCGATCGGACCTGTCGTTTGATCGTACGGACGTGAAACGCCTTGAAAATCAATTTTATTAAAATCAATTTGAAATCAATTTGGAAATCTTGTTTTCAGCATAACTTCTTCATACGATCAAATTTGGACGTGAAACTTTTTCCATCGCGTTCAAAATATTTTAAAATACCTATCTGGATATATGGGTTTGACAAATTTCGTTCCGGGGTCAGAACGGGCTTTTTGGGCCTTAGTTTGTTTCGTACGTTCATCTATCTAGTCTATCTACTCTAACCCAACCCTACCTATAAATATACAGTTATAAACCCTAGCTTCATTCTATTGTCTATTTGCTGTACGTTCATTTTCTTCAAGCTTCTCTTCTTCTTCAATGGGGGCTAACCCTAGATCCAGTCAGTTCAAAAAAAAAATTTCAAATTTAAAAAAAAAAAAAAAAATTCAGATCTGCAGTAGCTTCTGCTCGCGCTTCGGGTTTCAGGGGAGAAAACCCTAGAGCAACTGCGGGTCAGGAAGAAAATGACTTTGGTCGATCCGGGTCGTTTTGGCGAAAACTCCAAGCAAGCACCGGGGAATTGAGGCGGCGCACCGAAGTCGAACCCGAAGTCGACCCAGGACCAGAATTTTCCATTTTTCAAATTTTCATAACTTTTGCATACGAGCTCGGATTCACACGCGGTTTGTTTTGCTGGGATCGTATCGGAATTTCTGACGTTTTGGCATGAGTTTGGATGAATTTGGAGACTGTCAAATTTTTGGGTTTAAATTGAATTTGAATTCAATTTAAATTCAAAAGGTGAGTGTTTTAACCCACTCACAACTACTAGAAGCTTTTATGTTTGTTAAATTAATTTTAGAAATGAATAGAAATTTATTTATGAGTATTTGGCATGTTTATTTCACTCATATTTGTTGAAATGCATTTATTAAATTTAACTGTTAATTTAATTCATTTATTGCGTATAAATTTACAGTTAAATTTTATTTGTTTGTATATGAACTGCTAGTTAACAGTTATATAATTTATTTCTGAATATAGACTGTAGATTAATAGCTGTTAAATTTAATTTGAATAAAATTGCCAGTATTACCTGTTATGTAGTACCAAAAATATAAATTGTTATTGATTGATATTGCTTGATGATTGTGATTGGATGATGGGTGATGTTGATGGATGTTTTATTGTATATCATTAAATTGCAAATTATCATGCATATTTCCTTTCATTCGGGATTGTGGTTTGAAATGATATACAACCGCAAAATTTTATATCTTTTAAATTGCGGATTGAAATGATAAATATCCGTATCACTTGACCATAGGATAGAAAATTATATACAGGCACCGCGGTCTATATATAACTATTTTAATGTGATTTCTATGGTTTGGATGGAATACGGTTTATAATAATCTTAAATTTTATATTGTATAAATATTTTTCTTCCATATATATACATATGAAGTTGAAAATTTTGAAATTAAAAGGTGTATAAATCTCTTTATTAAAAATGGAATTTTTTTTTAAGAAAATGGAGTTTGATAATTTATATCATATGTTTAAATGTTAAGTTTGGAAATTTTAAGATATGATATTTATAATTGGATTTTTCCCAAGATAAATTGAAATGAATATTCTAGTATAATTTGAATTGAAAAAAAATATATATTTTATTACTAGAAATTGGAGTTTTTATTTATTTATGGATTTTATGTGAATATTCAAGACTAATTAATAGAACATTCGATTTGTTGAAAGAATAAAATCCAACTTTAGTTTGAAATATTAATACTCCAAATGGATATACGTATATATATATATATATATATATATATAAATTGAAGTGGTTTTGGAACTTGAGAGAGATAATACAAATTTTGGTTTAGACTTTAATAAAGAAATGTATTTGTAAAGCCATGAGAACTATTTTCTTTACAAAGTAACATTTAAGTTAAACCTTTTAATTCATATACCGTTGAATATCCAAACCATTCAAGTTTTAAAAGTTATGGTTTTAAATTATGAATTTCGAAATATTATGCTTTGAAAGGATATTTGGCTTTCAGACGTTATAAATTTTAAAGCATTTGGATTTTTGAAAAGGTTTATATTTGGGATAAAGGATATCATATTGTTTTGGGTTTTAAAATGATATCGTATTCATAATTTTAAAATGGAAATGTTTATTCTGGTTTTAAAGTATAAGCTATTTCTAAAAACGACCGCGGTGTTATAATAACGATGGGTTGGCAAAGAGGCCGGGATCGGATATGGACATACTCTCTGTCGATACCGAAAACCACTTTGACTAACCATGTACGCGGTGGAGATTCCAGAATGAAGTAGGTGGTGGCGATGTTTCCTGTAAGGTAAATACGTGGACCCGACTCCCGTGAGTTGGCATAAGGTGGCTAAAACAGGAGCGATTCTCAGGCCAATGAGGTCATTCCTCTGATCGGACCCTCCTCTTCGATATTATACTTTGATTTTGGATTGATTCAGTGGCCACTTCTATATTTTGATTTTGGGGAGTTAGTCCGAGGTGGGCGGTAACTGCGGCTACGTGTTTCCACCAGCCTGGATAGCAATTGGTATATCTACCCTGGCATTGCCTAGTTGTGCCGTGTCACCTACCATACCGAGCCTTTACTACGAGTTTCTATTTGTGTCGTACCTATGGAGTATCCTCTGGTAGCTTCCCGATCAGGAGGTATTACGGTACTGTATAGACTATTGGCATTATTTGTGTTAAGGGCTATATGGGTAACCCCTTAACGCTATTAAAAAGTAAGTTTATTTTATAAATAGACACTATTATAATAGCGCAATATACTACATAGTAAATAGTTTAACGGATCCTTAGGAGATGTAAATCTCGAACATCTCTTGAGTTACTGTACTCATATTTATTTCTGTTAATTTAACTCACATAAGATCTTTTAGTCTGACTCGAGTGTTTTTGTCTTTTCAAATTCGCTCGGGTCAGTCCGAGCGTTTCAGGATCGAAGACTTTAGCTTTGAAGGACGAAGACGAAGGAGTCGTATTATTATTATCTATAGTATTGCACCACACTCATACTGTTCCGCTGCATTGATTGTATTGGTATGTGTAACTCTGATATTTATTGTATAAAGCAAATCAAGTGTTTGTAAACTGTTTTGAACTGTATTATTATTATATTTTATCCTTCCGCTGTGAGATTCTATTTTGTTTTTATTTCTTCTCTGTTTTTCTTATTTACCCCATAACAATCCGCCCTTGCGTATGCTTTGAATTGGCACGTGTGTCGGTTTAAAGTGTGCGAAAAGACGGGATGTTACAGTTGGTATCAGAGCTTTGGTTTAGCGATAAACTTTGGCTTTGTGTGGTTTGACTCTTTGTTAATAGGGTAATAATACCCTATGGGAGTCGCTGAGAGTATATATATGAGAGGGCGTATTTGTTAGTTTTATAAAAAGATTTTGATATTGTGTTAATCTGTTCCACTTTGTATTTATAAATTCTGGTTGATGCATGGGACGCTATGTCATCAACAGGGATTTCTAAACACTTAATAGGACAGACCGACATAATATTTGTTTTTAATATAGGTGAATGAAATAACTTTGCCTATTATATTTTCTATATATAAAAATATCTTTATAAAGATATATTTTGGTTGCTATAGTTGGGTGTTAGGTAATAAAAATATTTGTAATGAATTAAAGCTAAGTTGAATTTTAATAAATCAAATTGGAGATTTTAGAACTTAAGTCCGGGATTTTTGAAATCTTCTTTCAAAGGATTTATGAAATATAATGATTTGGTTTATAAATATTTTCTTATATAAATATTTAGTATAATTCGAAAGAATTGGTTTAAAGAGGATTTTGAAGAAAATAAGTTTGTACTTTCCTCTCTGTCGCTGGAAAATAATTTCGGTGATGACGGCCGCATCATCGACTTTCATTTTCGAGTTTCGAAGGGGAAAGGCCACTGTAGTAAAACTCTACTGCAGATTTATTTTGAAATTATTTAAAATTTTAATTGTTTTAAAATACAATTGAGATATAAAAGTTGTAGGAAACTAATTATCTATTATTTTAAAATAAATTGAAATTTGACCCGGTATTTAATTCTAAAATTTTCCATTAATTAATTATTTAAATTATTTCAGTGAAATATAAAGTAAGAAATAAATGGATTGAAAACCTCTAATAAGTAAGAGAATTAATGCTAAGTATAAAGGAAGTTAAAAATTTAAATTATAAATAATGGTAAAGATTTATTGGAAAATCAATGAATTAAAAGAATTGAGATTAAACTTGTATAAGTTCTTTTGCTTTTTCTTTAACATAAATAACTTACCAAGTATAAAAAGTTGAAATGTAAATTAAGAGTGGAATAGAATATTATGCAAGTAGAATTTTTGGAAATAATGAAGTATTCAATAAATTACTGTTATAAATAAGAATTTAATGGTATTAACTTAAGTGATGATTGGAATTTTACTAAAATTAAAGGTTGTATTATTAATAGGTGATTTTAACCTTAAGAAAGTAAAAAAAAAAATGAAATTCCTTAATTTATAAAGTTTGATTGTAGGGTTATTAACTTAAGTACGCCTTAATTTCCCATATTCTAATATAATGGAAAGTAGGAAAAATATAAATGACTGCAGTCCATAGTTAATGAATGAGTAAAATCTTTCACTTATAGGAATGCAAGTTATAAGGTTAATAAATTAAGTGTAAGTAGAGGGTTACTGTAATTAAATATAATGGAAACTTCAACATTAAATAAATGAATGAGATTAAAGGTAAGTCGAAATTGTAATTTATAAAACAAATATATATTAATTAAAGGAATGGAGAAGAAACTTGTAAATTTTCACTTACATTCTTAAAATATATATAACTTACCATAAAATAAAAGTTTCAATTGCTAGTAAGAAAGTGTAAAGGGAAATCTTACAAGTGAAGCTTGAGGTAATTAAAGTATTCAATTAATTGCTGTTAAAACTTAAGCTAAATCGGAAATTTTACTATATAAGAAAGGCAAGTAGAATAAATGGGTGATATAAACTTTAGTCAATAAATTGGAACACAAATATGATAATTTTGTAATAAATGAAAATGAAAATTGTAAGAAGTAAAGGGATCACTCCATAAATGAAAGAAAGAAAATCAAACCACTGAAGCATGAAAAAAATGTATGGTAAGTAATTTGGTTGTTGGGTTGAATTGTTATTGTTTGATTTATGTTGTTGGGTAAGGAATTTGAATTTGTCGGATGAATAAATAATCTATCTATGTTCCATCTAAGACTGTTGAGAAAAGGATGCGCTTGATAGTTAATTTCATTTTATACAAATTTCAAGTTTTGAACCCAAACAACTATTTGTTTGATGGATTAATGGTTGCGTTGTTTTGTGTATGTATGCTGTTTGTAAGGTTGATGGTTGTTGTACTAATTGGTTGATTAATGGCTGAAACCACTTAAATATTTCACTTTAAACTAAATATTTAACCTTTTAGATTATATAAGTGAATGCAGGTGATGGAAGCAACTGCTACTGCTTTTGGTTCCATAATAATAAGCGTATATTGCCCAACAAATAGGTACGTTTTCGGATTACGTTTAAGGCGCTATTTTATATAATTTTCCCGTGTTGGGATATAATATTTTGATAATATTTGTAATATATTTGTTATATTTTGATATTATATTTTCTCCAGAATCTCTCTGTACAAAGGAGACTCTGCCAAAATTTTCCGTAAATTTTGGACTTAGAATTTTGTTGAAATTATTTTTCCAAACTATAATGATTAAGTATATAAGAATATAAATGATTATAAAACTGGTATATTTTATATAAGGGAATTAATTTAGTAAAATATTGTTTATAAGTTAATATTTGAAATAAGATGTACTGTTTTATTCTTCCTTCTTCCTTCTTTTTCCTTTTCGGGGACGAAAAGTTTTGAGTGGGGGAGATTGTAACGACCCGTTAAGTTTGGTGATATTAAATGAATTAATATAATATGTTTCTAATCTAATTTAGAATGAAATAAAGTCTAAAGATTTTATTTGAGTAAATGTAGAAATTTGTTATAGTAATTGGAATTTAAAGTAACAATAATATGTATGACAATAGATTTTTATAATGTAAATTGTCACATTTTGTTGAAAGTTAATCTTAAGAAACATACAAATGTTGAATCAGTGAATATTAATAAAAATATTTACTAGAATGGAATTCAATTGATATAAAATAAATAGTGGAAGACTTACATTGGATTGTAAAATGGATAGTAACTAAATAAAAGGTGACCGCTGAATAAATCAATGCAATAAGTGTTGATAAGGAAATTTAATGAATGTTGTCAATAATAAATGGACTTAAGATAGTAATAAAATTTGTTTTGCCTATGTAAATTTTATGTATTGATAAGATATAATTAAATTTGAAATTTGGTAGTAAATAGGGGATAAGTTGACTAAGGCAATTAGTAATTTAATAAATGAATGCATAGTAAGTAAGTGGAAATGTATGCATAAAAATATTTTCATATATGGGATAATTACAAAAGTTTACCCATTTATCTAATGTATATAATTGAATCTAAATTTAGGGCAACATTTTGTTATTGATGGTATAAGTGAATTTGAATAAAAGGGTAAAAATTATGTAGATTTAACATGTATTGAGTATATAGCTAAGAAGGGCATTCGATATAAATGAATCTAAATTAATGTGTCTAGTCAATAAAGGTGAACTTTAAGGGAATAAATATAAATGAATGTATTTGGAGAATGGAGTCCTTTTATATGTTGAATAGTATAACGTTGTTATTAAGAATGAACGTTACTTTAGTAATTATTAATATGGTAACGGAAGAGTGTATAAATTTTATAGTAACGTAAAACGTATTGTAAGGTAATAATTATGTGTTGACTTATAAAAAAGATTTATAACAATAATTATTGTACGTATTTATTCTATTTGTTTGTTATGTTTATTTTAATCAATTTCAATTTATGCACTAAATTATTTCAGTTAGTGTGGAATTTTTGTAAGTGGATAAATAAGATGTAACCAAGGGAAAATTTCATTTTTATAATATAATAATTAGTGTAATCTTAAGAATGAAACCGAAGTGGAATGAATTAATTGAGGTTTTAAGTTTTATTCAAGTGTTAAGTTATCAAAATTTCCAATAAGATTGAAATACAGTAATTTATACAAATAAAAGATGGAAATTGGGTAAATATTAATGTATTGGAATATAAAAGAAACGTTAACTATGTAGGGAGTAATAATTGATTTATTTGTGAGTTGTAATCACTCAAATTTATTAGAATTTATTGCAATTAATGGGATTAATTGCAGTAACCTTTGAAGATTTATTCACTAAAATAATTGACGATGGAAATTATATGTAAATTTGCTTTTAGTTAATATTAAATATCCAGAGGGCTAGAAATGACACAAATCTACTAGTTTAGAAATTTACAATAAAAAGTGGTAAGTAATTTTTCTAAATATTTAGATAGTAGGAAGATGTAGATTTAGATGGAATTTATTATTTAACTATTTCATAAGTTGAGATCTAAGTTTAGAATTGAGATTTTTAATGTATAGATATTGAGCCAATGTTAGTTTCATTAAATTGACATCAATAACTTTGAATAATAGAAAGAAAGTGAATTTAATAAATTTAATCAAACGTATAATGTTGAATTTATTAAAAATTAGAATTTAACCTTTAAGTAAGGATTAACATCTAAATTGATGAATAGAACAACTATGTATTGACACTTGAATTGTTTAGAATTGGAGTAAATAATTAAGAAAATTTAAAGGGAGAAATTTGGTCAATTTTTGAATTTAGATGTAAAAATTGGATTTTTATAATTTATTTAATTTATTTAATGAATATTGAAAATAGCCATTTTGGTCACGGACTCGGATTTCGATGAAACCAGTTTCATCGGATCCGTATCGGTGAATTATTATAGGGTTTCAAGTTTCGTATCGATCGGACCTGTCGTTTGATCGTACGGACGCAAAACGCCTTGAAAATCAATTTTATTAAAATCAATTTGAAATCAATTTGGAAATCTTGTTTTCAGCATAACTTCTTCATACGATCAAATTTGGACGTGAAACTTTTTCCATCGCGTTCAGAATATTTTAAAATACCTATCTGGATATATGGGTTTGACAAATTTCGTTCCGGGGTCAGAACGGGCTTTTTGGGCCTTAGTTTGTTTCGTACGTTCATCTATCTAGTCTATCTACTCTAACCCAACCCTACCTATAAATATACAGTTATAAACCCTAGCTCCATTCTATTGTCTATTTGCTGTACGTTCATCTTCTTCAAGCTTCTCTTCTTCTTCAATGGGGGCTAACCCTAGATCCAGTCAGTTCAAAAAAAAAAATTCGGATCTGCAGCAGCTTCTGGTCGCGCTTCGGGTTTCAGGGGAGAAAACCCTAGAGCAACTGCGGGTCAGGAAGAAAATGACTCTGGTCGATCCTGTTCGTTTTGGCGAAAACTCCAAGCAAGCACCGGGGAATTGAGGCGGCGCACCGAAGTCGAACCCGAAGTCGACCCAGGACCAGAATTTTCCATTTTTCAAATTTTCATAACTTTTGCATACGAGCTCGGATTCACGCGCGGTTTGTTTTGCTGGGATCGTATCAGAATTTCTGACGTTTTGGCACGAGTTTGGATGAATTTGGAGACTGTCAAATTTTTGGGTTTAAATTGAATTTGAATTCAATTTAAATTCAAAAGGTGAGTGTTTTAACCCACTCACAACTACTAGAAGCTTTTATGTTTGTTAAATTAATTTTAGAAATGAATAGAAATTTGTTTATGAGTATTTGGCATGTTTATTTCACTCATATTTGTTGAAATGCATTTATTAAATTTAACTGTTAATTTAATTCATTTATTGCGTATAAATTTACAGTTAAAATTTATTTGTTTGTATATGAACTGCTAGTTAACAGTTATATAATTATTTCTGAATATAGACTGTAGATTAATAGCTGTTAAATTTAATTTGAATAAAATTGCCAGTATTACCTGTTATGTAGTACCAAAAATATAAATTGTTATTGATTGATATTGCTTGATGATTGTGATTGGATGATGGGTGATGTTGATGGATGTTTTATTGTATATCATTAAATTGCAAATTATCATGCATATTTCCTTTCATTCGGGATTGTGGTTTGAAATGATATACAACCGCAAAATTTTATATCTTTTAAATTGCGGATTGAAATGATAAATATCCGTATCACTTGACCATAGGATAGAAAATTATATACAGGCACCGCGGTCTATATATAACTATTTTAATGTGATTTCTATGGTTTGGATGGAATACGGTTTATAATAATCTTAAATTTTATATTGTATAAATATTTTTCTTCCATATATATATACATATGAAGTTGAAAATTTTGAAATTAAAAGGTGTATAAATCTCTTTATTAAAAATGGATTTTTTTTTTAAGAAAATGGAGTTTGATAATTTATATCATATGTTTAAATGTTAAGTTTGGAAATTTTAAGATATGATATTTATAATTGGATTTTTCTCAAGATAAATTGAAATGAATATTCTAGTATAATTTGAATTGAAAAAAAATATATATTTTATTACTAGAAATTGGAGTTTTTATTTATTTATGGATTTTATGTGAATATTCAAGACTAATTAATAGAACATTCGATTTGTTGAAAGAATAAAATCCAACTTTAGTTTGAAATATTAATACTCCAAATGGATATACGTATATATATATATATATATATATATATATATATATATATATAAATTGAAGTGGTTTTGGAACTTGAGAGAGATAATACAAATTTTGGTTTAGACTTTAATAAAGAAATGTATTTGTAAAGCCATGAGAACTATTTTCTTTACAAAGTAACATTTGAGTTAAACCTTTTAATTCATATACCGTTGAATATCCAAACCATTCAAGTTTTAAAAGTTATGGTTTTAAATTATGAATTTCGAAATATTATGCTTTGAAAGGATATTTGGCTTTCAGACGTTATAAATTTTAAAGCATTTGGATTTTTGAAAAGGTTTATATTTGGGATAAAGGATATCATATTGTTTTGGGTTTTAAAATGATATCGTATTCATAATTTTAAAATGGAAATGTTTATTCTGGTTTTAAAGTATGAGCTATTTTTAAAGGACCGCGGTGTTATAATAACGATGGGTTGGCAAAGAGGCCGGGATCGGATATGGACATACTCTCTGTCGATACCGAAAACCACTTTGACTAACCGTGTACGCGGTGGAGATTCCAGAATGAAGTAGGTGGTGGCGATGTTTCCTGTAAGGTAAATACGTGGACCCGACTCCCGTGAGTTGGCATAAGGTGGCTAAAACAGGAGCGATTCTCAGGCCAATGAGGTCATTCCTCTGATCGGACCCTCCTCTTCGATATTATACTTTGATTTTGGATTGATTCAGTGGCCACTTCTATATTTTGATTTTGGGGAGTTAGTCCGAGGTGGGCGGTAACTGCGGCTACGCGTTTCCACCAGCCTGGATAGCAATTGGTATATCTACCCTGGCATTGCCTAGTTGTGCCGTGTCACCTACCATACCGAGCCTTTACTACGAGTTTCTATTTGTGTCGTACCTATGGAGTATCCTCTGGTAGCTTCCCGATCAGGAGGTATTACGGTACTGTATAGACTATTGGCATTATTTGTGTTAAGGGCTATATGGGTAACCCCTTAACGCTATTAAAAAGTAAGTTTATTTTATAAATAGACACTATTATAATAGCGCAATATACTACATAGTAAATAGTTTAACGGATCCTTAGGAGATGTAAATCCCGAACATCTCTTGAGTTAGTGTACTCATATTTATTTCTGTTAATTTAACTCACATAAGATCTTTTAGTCTGACTCGAGTGTTTTTGTCTTTTCAAATTCGCTCGGGTCAGTCCGAGCGTTTCAGGATCGAAGACTTTAGCTTTGAAGGACGAAGACGAAGGAGTCGTATTATTATTATCTATAGTATTGCACCACACTCATACTGTTTCGCTGCATTGATTGTATTGGTATGTGTAACTCTGATATTTATTGTATAAAGCAAATCAAGTGTTTGTAAACTGTTTTGAACTGTATATTTATTATTATATTTTATCCTTCCGCTGTGAGATTCTGTTTTGTTTTTATTTCTTCTCTGTTTTTCTTATTTACCCCATAACAATCCGCCCTTGCGTATGCTTTGAATTGGCACGTGTGTCGGTTTAAAGTGTGCGAAAAGGCGGGATGTTACAGGAGGTAGTTTCGAGTTCCAATTCGGCCATTTGCAGAAAGTAACATTTCGGACCAAAATCCGACTAACGACGCTATATTTAAATCAAACATTTAAATCTAAAATCGTTAAATATGCGGGTTGTTACAGATCTCCCCTCCTTACAAAATTGCGTCCCTGCAATTCCTAGAGACGATATTTGTAACAACTACATACAAAAGAAAGAATAAACTTGAGATACAGAAATAGACTTACCATTACGAAGCAAGGATAGAAAACCTGGATAAGATCGCTCGATATACTCTCTGGTTTCCCAAGTACAGTCTTTGGGATTAGCGGACCATTGAACTTTAACGAGCGGCACGTCCTTATTCCGAAGGTGTCGCACCTCCGTGTCAAGCACGCGAATAGGTTGCTGTACAATAGATAAGTCCGGTGAGACCTCAAGTTCTTGCAAATCAGGAGAAGTAATAACAGAATCCGACTCCCGAAGACACTTCCGAAGTTGCGAGACGTGAAACACGTCATGAATGCCAGATAGATGAGCTGGAAGTGAAACTCTATAAGCCACAGGGCCAATACGTTCAGTAATAGAAAATGGTCCTATAAAGCGAGGAGCCAATTTCCCAGTCGTACTGAAACGCATAACCCCCTTCAAAGGAGAAACACGAATAAAAACAAGATCGCCGATCGAGAACTCGAGAGGCTTCCTACGGTTGTCCGCATAGGATTTCTGGCGACTCCGTGCCTCTTTCATTCTTAACCGAATAAGATCAATTCTCTCGGAAGAATCACGAACAAAATCTGGACCAACAATAAGCTTCTCTCCAGATTCCAACCAACATGACGGTGATCGACATGGCCTTCCGTATAAGGCTTCGAAAGGAGCCATACCGATACTAGACTGAAAACTATTGTTGTAGGAGAATTCTACAAGAGGTAGGTGATCCTCCCAACTACTACCGAAATCAAAGATACAAATACGGAGAAGATCTTCCAAGATACGATTCACCCGTTCAGTCTGTCCGTCAGACTGCGGATGATAAGCTGTAGAAAAATTAAGCTTTGTTCCCAAAGCTTGCTGAAGACTTTTCCAAAAATGACTCGTGAATAAAGGATCACGATCACTCACAATAGAACTAGGAACACCGTGAAGTCTCACGATGTCCTTGACATACAACTTAGCCAAATGCGAAGCAGTCCTATTAGACTTAATAGGGACGAAATGAGCAGACTTAGAAAGGCGATCAATAATAACCCAAATGCTAGAATGACCCGATCTCGAACGAGGTAGGCCGTCAATGAAATCCATAGAAATTTGATCCCACTTCCACAATGGAATCTCAAGAGGCTGAAGAAGACCCGAAGGACGCTGATGCTCGACCTTAAAACGCTGACAAGTTATGCAATTGCTCACATAACTCGCCACATCGCGCTTCATGCCTTCCCAATAATAAAGACGACGCATATCGGCATACATCTTGCTACTACCGGGATGAATAGTATACTTAGAACGATGGCAATCATCAAGAATGTCATGCCTAAGTGCAAAGTCAGAAGGCACAAAGAGACGGTTCTTCTTACGAAGACATCCATGAGAATCAATGCTGAAATCTTGCAACGCCTCATCGCAAGATCCAGACTCACAAAGCTGAATAAGATGCAACAATTCAGGATCACGCCGCTGAGCATCGGCAATACGATCCAACAAAATAGGTCGAGCTCCCAAACTAAATAATAGAATAGGAGAATCAGAAGATGAATCTCGATCACAAATTTCACAAAAAGATAGAGTCTCAAGAACATTCCATTCGGCAAGCATCATAGAAATAATAGCCGAATGTTTGCGATTAAGCGCATCTGCAACACGATTACCCTTACCAGGGGTATACTGGATATCAAAGTCATAAGAAGCAAGAAACTCGAGCCAACGCTGTTGTCTCATATTGAGTTCCTTCTGAGTAAACAAATACTTCAAAGATTTATGATCGGTATAGAGAATGAAGCGCTCGCCCAATAAATAATGTCACCAAATCTTCAAGGCAAAGACAATGGCGGCAAGCTCAAGATCATGAGTGGCATAGCGAACTTCATTCGGACGCAGTTGCCTAGAAGCATAAGCAACCACCCGATCTCTCTACATAAGCACAGCACCGAGACCACTACCACAAGCATCGGTGTAGACAACAAGATCATGATTTCCTTCGGGAACCACAAGAATAGGAGCATTAGTGAGAAGTTCCTTCAATGTCAAAAAGGAAGATTCACACTTGTCGGACCAATCAAAACGAATGCCTTTCCGGGTAAGGCAGGTGAGAGGAAGCACAATACGGGAAAAATTCTTAATGAACCGACGGTAATACCCCGCCAATCCAAGAAAACTACGAATCTCATAAACATTCTCAGGCCTCTTCCAATTCTGGATGGCTTCGACCTTTGAGGGATCGACAGAAATGCCATCGGAAGATACAACATGGCCTAAGAACTTAACCTTATTCTCCCAAAAGTGGCATTTGGAGAATTTGGCTTTAAGCTGATGATGACGGAGAGTACTCAAGACTATTCTCAAGTGATTAGCATTCTCAGCTTCAGACTTAGAATAAATAAGGATATCATCAATGAAGACAAGCACGAACTTATCGAGATATTCCCGGAATACCCGATTCATGAGATCAACAAAGAAAGCAGGAGCGTTCGTCAAACCGAACGGCATAACGAGCCACTCAAAAGAACCATATCGAGTGCGGAAAGCGGTAAGAGGTATGCTATCCTCTGCGACTCGTAACTGATGAAAACCTGTGGCAAGGTCAAGCTGAGAAAAGACCTTAGCACCACACAATAGATCGAACATATCATCGATCCTAGGTAATGGATACCTATTCCTAATGGTCAACTCGTTAAGCTTGCGATAATTAATGCAAAGCCTAAGAGTTCCATCAGACTTCTTCACGAAAACGACCGCGGATCCCCACGGAGAAAAACTGGACTGAATCAACTGCTTGGACTCGAGCTCTAAAAGTTGCTTCTTGAGTTCCTCATTTTCCTTTGTAGACATCCTCGTGGGAGGACGACTAACTGGCTGCGCGCCTGGAATGAGATCAATGCGGAACTCAATTGCCCGTTTGGGTGGCAAACCCGAAACAGGCTCAAAAACATCTGAAAAGTCACAAGCAATAGGAATACGAGATATATCCTCATCATCTCGCGAATCAAGAGAATACAAAGCCATCTCGGAATTATCCACATCCCGAAGAACAAGAGATAACTGAGAAGGCGAATCAGGATGACAAAGATATAAAATTCTCTCGGAACAAATAATCCTGGCATCGTACCTCACTAGCCAGTCCATACCAAAAATCATATCAAAACCCAAATGAGAAACAACGTGCAGATTCGCACGGAAAGGAAAGCCACATAAAACAATCTCAATATCATCACAAAGCAAACTAAGGGTCACGGATCCCCTAATTGGATTCGCAATCCTTAAAGAAGTAACCATACAAGAAACATCCAAAGATAAACCATCAACGAGCTTTTTCGATACGAAAGAATGTGAAGCACCCGTATCGAAAAGAACTCGTATACTATGGTCATAAAATAAAATAGAACCTTCCAAAATAGATGGAGATATACCTTTAGATTGAGAAGGACCTCCAGAAGCATTCGCTACATTTAACTTGCGAGATGAAGAATTATTCGGAGCAATGGGACAAGTAGAACTACGATGACCTTCCCTCTTGCAGTAACGGCAGAAGAGAGGCTTAGGACAAGCTCGAATAATATGATCCGGAGAACCACAATTAAAACATTTTCGAACGAAAGGAGTTCCGAAAGACTGAGGCTGAGAACTAGGACCACCAGTCTTCTTTTTCTTAGAAGGAAAAGGTTTCTTCTGAATTGGAAACGGCCTCTTGTTGGGGTTCTTAGAAGCCTCAACATCTACATCACTATCACACTCTTTCTCGACGGTCTCGAGATGAAGCGCCGAATCAACCAATTCCTCGAAAGAAAGTTTAAGCTGGAGCAACAAGGACTTCCTAAGATATTTCTTAAGGCCAGAAACAAACTTCAAATTCTTCTTGTAAGAAGTGCTGATGAATTCAAGACCATACTGAGATAAAGCCTCGAACGATGCGACATACTCAGAAACAGAAGATTTCCCTTGCTTCAACTCAAGGAAGCGACGGGTCAATAAAACTTTTTCAGATTCAGGAACGAACTTGAGTTCAAATCATCCCCAAAACTGAGTCCAAGAAAGAGTAGACTCATCAATCTCAGCTACAAGAAGCTCATACCAATCAAGAGCACGCTCTTGTAATAAACTAGAAGTCACAAGAACTCTATCATGGTCAGAAAGATCCATGCGAGAAAAGATACGTTCGCACGTGCGAAGCCAAGCTTGAACTTCAAGAACGGATTCAGAGCCTTTAAACGGCTTTCCTCCAAGATGAGCAAAATCACTACACTGACGTGCAAAAGCAGATTTGCGAGGTGGAGACACTCGAGGAGGAACGGGAGGCTGAGTGCTCCTAAACAACTCCAAAAACTGATCGGCAGACATATATACGCCATCCGGATGTGAGCCACTAGATTGCCCAGCATCCGAACGTCGACCTCTGCCTCTTCCAGACATAAGCTGAAAGTCAAGATAAGGAAAAGATTATTCACAAGGTAGATATTTCAATATGGGATACTACGGAATAATCCTAGACGTATTCCCAAACTATATCTAACCTTGATGGAATAAAGAGACACGATGATTCAAAGATTTGTATCACTTGTACACTTTGATGTACCATAATATGTGCATCTATTCTGTGTTTATCATATTTTGTTCTGAACTCAGCTCTGATACCACGCTGTGACGCCCCACTCCGAGAGCCTCGTTAACAAAGAGTATTACATAGATAATACTGTCGGCTAACGCGGACAATAGAGTATAATGGAAGCGACCATGTGTAATCTTACCTTAACTATTCACTAAATACGTCGAAAAGTAGAAACATTAAAAATTCGACCTATTCAATAAATATTTAAAGCGAAACTACAATGGCTATAGGATCTATCAGAAGAAAATATAACAACTCAAATGTAATATACATCACAGAACAGTAAATCATCATATACCCATATACTGATACATTTCAGAGTATACAAAATAATACAAGTCAAGTGGTATAGCAAACCATAATATACAGACGAGTTCCAGATGAATACATATCAGAGTTACTACAAAATGGGACTACACAAAAAGCTATGACAAAAAGAAGCTAGCGGAGTAGTCCATGCGGAAGCAAAATAGGCTAAGTCCAAAAGCACCTAACCTGAAACATCTCGGTCTGACCCGAGTATAAAATACACGGATCAGTCTAGCTAAACAAATCAGTTAGATAAACTGAACAACAATAAACCTGC
The DNA here is from genome assembly GCA_030765085.1 of Allium cepa. NCBI lineage: Eukaryota > Viridiplantae > Streptophyta > Magnoliopsida > Asparagales > Amaryllidaceae > Allium > Allium cepa. Next base: position 117,468,448 of record CM060932.1, read on the forward strand.
AAGGTTACAAAGCATAATAGATATCTCTAAAAGAGATAACACAATCATCTCACGAAAGATGAATCATATAGATCAAGCCTCATATCAACGGCAACATATAGAAACAAAGGATAAGAATATCCCAAGGCAAGCCATAAAGGCAAACAACAAATACCAATAAATACGAGTTCCACAAGGTAAACGCTATATTTCGTGTGGCTCTAAAGAACCAATACAGAAAAGCAATACCTAGGGAATATACATATAAATGAAACATCATGAGCGGTGGTGAGTAAACCACTCCGTTATCTCTTGAGCGGTGGTGAAGAAACGACTCCAATATCTCTTGAGCGGTGGTGAAGAAACGACTCCAATATCTCTTGAGCGGTGGTGAAGAAACCACTCCGAAAGCAATACCAAAGGTAACCGACAACCCCAAATATCTTTCGAGTCGGGGCAAAGGACCAACTCCAAAAGCGATATTTAAAGGAAACAAGCCAGAGGAGACAGTCCGAAGACACTATCCCAAAGGCAGCATGTGTCACAAACTCCCAGAAAGGCATCCGAAAAGTGGTAACGTGAGTCCCATAACCACCCGTTCGCACTAAACGGTTTACTATCCATTAGTTAATTTCACACTCGAAGCAGTACAAAGTTCACCTCATATCCTCAGTAAACCAAACCCGAAGGTCAAAACGATGAATTGAATAGGTCGAGGATTAATTGGAAAGATAAACGCACAGATTCATGGTCCGTGTTTTGCCCAACCATTTAATCACCGTTCCACTTCGCTCGAAGTGCGAAATTGTGTGTGTGTTTAAATAGAATTTATAAATCGGAGAAACGAGCTTTTAATATGATTAGAAAGATTATTTTATAAAAACCCGTGGATGAAGTCAAAATAAGTTATCAAAGCCAAAGATGCAATAACAACCATTAAAAACCAACTTGAATCGATAAGGTTTGGAAAATCTATCAAAACGATCAAAAACAGGCAAAACAGGCAAAACAGCAGTAGGTCGGTCGGCCGCCTACAGGGCTCGGTCGACCGGACACTGTTCATAAAAACTCTCGGGAAGCAGGTCGGTCGACCGGAATTCCTGGGTCGGTCAGCCGAAGCCAATTTCATGCACCCAAAACAGAAGCAAAGAAGTGGTCTGGAAGCAGGTCGGTCGACCGGAGCCTGCGCTCGGTCGGCCGAAGGCTGTTTTCCAGCACTTCTTGCCCTTATCAAATGAATTCCAAATCTTTTTCAAATCAAAGCAATAGCACATGAATATTTGTTAGGAAATCATACCCAACATCAATGATAGCAAGAGAGGTAGATGTGAGTTAAAAACTCACCTTTTTACACAAAACAAAGAAGATGAAGAAGCACAAATGCAAGGAATCAACCAACTACACTCCACTTCAACACTACAAGCTTCAATCTAGAATCAAAGCAAGTATTTCCTAAGTTAGGGTTAGGAATTTACTGAAATTGAAGAGGAGAAGAGATGGAGAAGATGGAGATGAACTTACCAATGGATTCTCTTTGATTTTGGAGCAAGAAATCAAGTTGAAAGTTGAAACTAGGGCTTGCAAATTTCTATTTCTCTTTCCCTTCCACCATTTTCAGTTCTAAGCTTAAGTTTTTAAGAAATGAATAAGTGAATGAGAGGAGTGGCTAAGCTAGAGTATTAGTTAAGCTAGTGGGCTGAACCCAAACCCAATAGAAAAAGTAGCCGAAATTTCACAAACTCCAAACATATCAAAGATTATACTCAAAAAGATCGCAAACGCCATTTTGGAACCAATGGAGGTAGTTTCGAGTTCCAATCCGGCCATTTGCAGAAAGTAACATTTCGGACCAAAATCCGACTAACGACGCTATATTTAAATCAAACATTTAAATATAAAATCGTTAAATATGCGGGTTGTTACAACTTCCGATCTCGGTCTCTACAACAACCAAACGTTATTATAACACAGCGGTCTTAAAAATAGTATATACTTTAAAACTAGAATATAATTATCTATTTCAAAACCCATAAATACGGTATCATTTCCATTTCCAAACAATTCATTTTGATATTATTTTTATAAAACCCAAATCAATAATATCGTTTTATTTCAATATTATTTTCTTTTCCAAAATCATACTGCTTTAAAAAATTTAATATTTGGAAACTGAACATTTGAATTATAACTTTCGAAACATAATACTTCAAAATTCATAGCTTTAAAACCATAACTTCTAAAACTTGAATGGTTTGGATATTGAAACGGTATATAAAATAAAATAAATGAGTTTAAAATTACTTTATAAAGTAAAAAATCTTCACAGCTTTACAAATTTATTCATTTAAAATTTAGTCTAAATCCATAAATTTTAAATTCACTTAAAGTTTAAATAAACCACTTCAATTTCAATATATTCCTAACTTTGAGTATTTAACAATTTCAAAACTTAAGGTTGGAAATTCTATTCAACAATTTATTGTCCTATTATTTAGTTTTGAAATATTCATAAAATAAATCCATAAAATAAAACTCAAAATTTCTAACAATTAAATATTTCCTTCAATTTACTTATACTAGATGTATTCATTTAATTTATCTTGAATAAAATCCAGTTATAAATATCATACCTTTAAAATTTCCAAGTTTAAATAAGTTACATTACTTATAGAGTTTAATTCTTAAATACGCTCAATTCCAATTAAATTTTAATTTACCTTCCAATCTAGATTGATTTAAATCATTAGAACTCCATTATTCAACTTATTTAGTTTATTTAACAAATTTATACATAGCTTAAATTCAATAATTTAACTATATATGTACATAAAATAAGATTTTATATAAGGTCAAAAATTAATATTTATTAAACTGTTTCCTATCCAAATCATAGAAAAATTATTTCAAAAATAATTTTATATATATACCACGGTGCCTGTATATATTTTTCTATCCTATGGTCAAGTGATACGGATATTTATCATTTCAATCCGTAATTTAAAAATAAAAATTACGGTTATATATCATTTCAAACCGCAATCCCGAATGAAATGAAAATGCATAATAACTTGCAGTTTATATAATATAGAACACATCATCCATTCACCCAATATCAATCATCAACCAATTTATTGCAATCATCATCAATTTAACCAATCAACAATATAGAGCGTATAAAATATAACAGGTAATAAATAACAGGTATTAACTACCAGTTTGTATTCAATAATAAATTTAATAACTGTTTAACTAGTAGTTTTTATGCAAATAAATAAATTTTTAACTGTCAAATTATATGCAATAATAAAATTTATTAACAATTGAATTAAATAAATGCGATTTAACTGAGGTGATGAATAAAACATGCCAAATAGTCATAAATAAATTTCTACGCGTATCTTAAGTCAATTTAACAAACATAAGAAAACTTAGAAGCTGTGAGTGCGTTAAAGCACTCACCTTTTGAATTTAAATCGAATTTAAATCCAATTTAAACCCAAAAATTCAACGATCTCCAAATCTGTCCAAATCAGCGTCAAAGCGTCCGGAATTTTATTACGATCCTAACAAAAGAAACCGCGCATGAAACGGAGTTCGTATGTGAAAAATATAGCGAAAATTGCGCTTGAATTTCAAAAATAAAATAACAAAAAAAAAGAACACAATTCACCTTGCAACATGCCATGTCAACCTCACTCCCCTCTTTCATAAACGCGCGCACAGCAAGTGGAACCCAACACACCTCCGTTTGACCGATCTTTGACCACACCTAGCCACCAATTCAACCGTCAATTCGCCGCAAAACTTCGCCAATGAACAACGTGCTAGCCCCTCTAACCCATAAGGGATGTTCCGATCAGACGCACCAGTCAAAAACGCCCAAATCAATTTTGACCGTGATTTCTGGTCAAACGATGCATCGAATTGAAAAATGAATTACACCATTGAATTACGCTCGTCGAGAGCTTCAACATATATTATTTTGAGATTTTTCTAACGCCTTTGACTTTTTGACTCTAATTTTGAAATAGATCTGGATGTGAAATTTTGTCTGCCATTGAGGAGGAGAAGGAGCTGAAGAAATTTTACGCGCAGACAAATGAGAGTGGGTGGAGGATAGGGTTTAGTGGGGTATTTATAGATGAAGTTGGAATAGACGGATGGATCCAAATTTAAATGAATTCACAATTTGTTATTTTAAATTCCAAAAATCCATTTATTTGATTTTTAGATCTTATTATGAATAAATGGTCAACTTACCATTTCTATCATTTCTGATTGCAATTAGCTTCAAATTTATTAACCAAACCTCGATATCAAATAAGGATTTATTGCAAAAAATTTAGTGTTTACCTTTAATTAAAGTAAATTCAATAAATTATAAAATCTTATTTAAGTGAAATTTTATACCATTCGTATTCAATTCTCTTTATTAAATCAACAATCATCATCTTATGTATATATTTAACATTAGTATATATCCAAATACCCCAATTTCTTTACAGTTATCAACTAAATTCATATTAACGTAGTTTTTTTAATTACGTTTAATTGCAAAACATAAAATTTCAATTGCTACAAAAATTATATTTATTATAAATTGAATCCCAATCAATTTCAACCTTACAATTTAAATTAAATGGTATTGCACTAACCTTATTAAATTACATCCAGTTTCAATTAGTATAGAATTTGATCCTAATTACTTACCATCAAATTCGTAAATTATCGGTTACCTTCCAATTAAATAAAAATTTATTACAAATTGATTTACAGCCTAATATAACATTTACATTAAACCCATTTCATTCCACCCTTTAATTACTAACCTTAAACTAGCCTATCTTCATATTATAAATAATCCTTTCTTTTTAATGATCTGATTGGATCTAACCATAAGTTTAAATTTAGGTATAAACATATATGCAATAAACTAGCAATATATTTTGAAACGTGAACTGATTTAATCGGAAATAAATCACCCAATCCAAATTTATTTTAATAAGTTTCTAATTAAACTGATTAGATTCAATTCCAACCCTTTAATTGAGCCTATCATTACTTTGTAACGCAGTTAACACTTGTCTCACATTTCATTCCATATATATTCAAATTTCCAGCTTCCCTTTGTATAAATTATTATTTCCAAATATATTGAAGTTGTTATTCCAAATTATTATTCCAACCCAACTATATACATGTGCTAAAATTAGAAACTCAATTAATTCATTAAATAGGTTTCATTCTTTTAAATTAACTTATGAAATAAATATGCATTTCCGTTGCCCATCACCTTTATACCTTTCAATTACAGTTCTCACCAACATAAATGAGACAATTAATTTCATCTAAATGTAATCGTTTTCCAATACGTTAATAAATTTATTTCCAAGTCTTATATTACAACAAACTATCCAATACGAAAAGTCTTAACATTGTTACAAATACTACTTTAATTAACATTAACGCAATAATCAATTAAAATTATTGTAATTGATTTCAAAATTGTAAATTAACAAGTTACCAAAATATGCAACATACAATAATCGTTACTCTAACCTTTAGTCATATTAATACGCTTTAATTTCTCAAAATCAAAGTTCCCATTTGTTTCTTACATTTCAAACTCAAAATCAATTATAATAAATTTCAATAATTCCCCAGACCTTTCCTTTCCATTTATCCATTTATCAAGTTTACATTAATAAATCTTTTCTTCCATTCCTCAAATTCAACAACTTGTTCTATTATGAATACCGTTAACGTTATTTCCAATATCCCTTAATTAATATTATCGTAAAAATTTATTTATTTTTATTCCAATTGATTAAAAATTCAATTTCTAAGTCTTAATATACTCTAAATTAACAACTTCTAAACATGGTATTACCTCTCATATTAATGTAACTTTTATTTATTGTATTAACATTTATTTCAAGTTCTAATTCTATCAACCAATTAAATAGTTAACTTATAATATATGCTTACAGTCCAAATATTACACCCATTTGTAATATTCTAAATGGAGTTAGCATTTAATTCCAAAATTTATCTAAATTTTACATTAAGATAATATTAAATTACCTTTAATGAAATTAAATTCCCAATTTATTTAACGCAATCAATTTTTGACCTTTCAGTTATTTCAATAAATTTGGGGTTGCACAAGATTAATTATTTATTAACATACATCAACATAATTGCATTAATTTACATTCAGTAACAAATAAATCAATATAGTATTTCACACAATAATACACTGATTGCATTTGTTTATACTATGCTCCATTTAAAACTAAGTCATAACATTGAATGATTGTATTACATTGAAAATGTTCATTTATTATTAACTTGCAAAAACGTATTTCCTAAATTTACATCCAATTATTGTTAACCATGTTTTTGTACATTAATCTTTTCAATACTTACCTCTAATTTCACATATTCGCTTTATATCCAGGTATAAACCCTTATATCCCATTATAACTTAATGCATACAATTTACAACTTCCATTTTTATATTAATTTGAATTCCATTCTAGTTAAAAAAAATTCATTCACTAATTCGACATTCCCCTTTGTTTCCTATATTAAACTTAAAGCCAAGTATGACAATTTACGTTACTTCAATAAATTGGCATATAAAATTTAAATTGTTAATTTTAATTACAATTTCTACCGCTCTAATATAAATTATAAAAAAATTATTTTCCTCTATAAATTTAAATTACAAAATCTTAATTAAATTAACAAATTTATTTACCAAAATTTACGGGTCGTTACCACTCAAAACTTTTCGTCCCCGAAAAGGAAAAGAAGGAAAAAGAAAGAATTAAATAGACAATATATCTTATTCAAAATATCAACTTTATAAAACAATAATTTACCAAATTAATAATTAAAATAAAATATAACAATTTATGCCAATTAAATCTTTTTATACTCAAATTTAATAAAGTTTGGAAACATTTTCAAAATATTTTCTAAGTCCAAAATTTACGGAAAATTTTGGCAGAGTCTCCTTTGTATGTAGAGGCTCGGGAGAAAATATAACATCAAATATAATAATATATAACATATATTTTCCAAAATAATATATATCCCAACACGGGAAAACAATATAGTAGCGCTATAAACCGTAATCCGAAAACGTACCTATTTGTCGGGCAATTAACGCTTATTTATGGAACCAAAGCAGTAGCAATTGCTTCCATAACCTGCATTTCACTAATATAATCTAAAAGGGTTAACAATTTATATAAGATGAAATATTTAAGGTTGTTTCAACCACACAACAATCAATACAACAAACACTTGCAACAAGGCATACAACCATAAAATCAATCATTCATTCATATCAAACAAACAATAGTTGTTCGGGTTCAAACTTTAAATTGTAAAGAATGGAAATTAAACTATTTAGCACACCTTTTACTCAACAGTCTTTGATGAAACTAAATAGACTATTTATTCATCCAACCAACTTTAAGGTATCCTTGCCCAACAACCACAAAACAAAACAAACAACAATTTCAATCAATAAATTAAGTTCATTCTTATTAATTTCATATCATACATTGTTGTTTGATTTCCTTTTTTACTCATACAATGATTTCTTTTAATTCTCATTTATTTCTTTATTTGCGTTACATTCATTCATTTCTCAATTTCATTTACTAGATTTTATTTATTCATTTATTAATAATATTCATGTTAAATTTTAGTTACTTGGCATAACAGTTACACAAATTTTTCTCAATTCCACTAATTAATTAATGGTTCAATATTTACATTATTTGTTTCATAGGTTACAATTCCAAGTTTCTTTTAATTTTCATTTATACCCTTGCATTTAATCACTTATTTTTAGTAAAAGTTCCAACTATAAATTAGTAATATTCCAATTTACTATACTTAATTGAAACTATTAATTAACGGAACTTAAGAATCAAGTACCGGGTTAAATTTCAAATCATTTTAAAATAATAGATAAATATATACTTAAAATTTATATATCCAATTATATTTAAGAAAATTTAAAAATATTTATTTGTCTATCAAAATAATCTTGTAGTAAAACTACTACAGTGGTCTTCCCACTTTGAAACTCAAAAATGAATGTCGATGATGCGGCCGCCATCACCGAAATTATTTTCCAGCGACAGAGAGGGGAGTACAACTTATTTCTTTTAAAACATTTCTTTCAAATTCTAATGAAATATTTATATTAGAAAATAATTCTAACAATATTATTATTATATTCCAAAATCCATTGAAAGAAATCTTCAAAAACCCCGGAACTTAAGTTCTAAGTTTCCACTTTTCATTTATTTTATTTTCAACTTAGTTTCAACTATTATATATATTTTCATTACCTAACACCCAATCTGTATCAACAAAATATATGTCTTTATAAAATATTTTTATATATAGAAAATATAATAGGCAAAGTTATTTCATTCACCTATATTAAAAACAAATATTATGTCGGTCTGTCCTATTAAGTGTTTAGAAATTCCTATTGATGTCACAGCGTCCCATGCACCAACCAGAATTTATGAATACAAAACGGAACAGATTAACACAATATTAAAACCTTTTTATAACACTAACAAATACGCTCTCTCATATATACACTCAGCGACTCACATAGGGTATTACTACCCTATTAGTAAAGAGTCAAACCCCACAAAGCTAAGGTTTATCGCTAAACCAAAGCTCTGATACCAGCTGTAACGTCCCGCCTTTTCACACGGTTCAAATCGACACACGTGCCAATTCAAAACATACGGAAGGGCGGATTGTTATGGGGAAAATAAGAAAAACGAGAAAGAAATAAAACAAAACAGAATCTCACAGCGTAAGGATAAAATATAATAATAAATATACAGTTCATAAAACTGTTTACTAAACATTTGATTCTTCTTTATACAATAAATATCAGAGTTCACATACCAATAATATCAATGCAGCGGAATTAAATAGTGTAGTGGAATAATATAGTAGATAATAATACAAATCTTCGTCTTCGTCCTCCAGAGCTAAAACTTCAAATCCTGAAAACGCTCGGACTGACCCGAGCGAATTGAAAAACAAAACACTCGAGTCAGAACTAAAAGATCTTATGTAAGTTAAATCAACAGAAATAAATATGAGTGCAGTAACTCAAGAGATGCTTAGGATTTACATCTCCTAAGGATCCATTAAACTATTTACTACGTAGTATATTGCGTTATTATAATAGTTTCTAATTGTAAAATAAACTTACTTTTTTCTTAGCATTAAGGGGTTACCCGTATAGCCCTTAACACGTAATAGTCCCAGTAGTCCATCCAATATCATAGTCCCTCCTGATCGGGAAGCCACCAGAGGATACCACACGGGCTACGGGAGAAATCCAAATTCGTACAAGGCGCGATAGGGTAGGTGACACGGCCCAACTAGGCAATGCCATGGTAGATATACCAATTGCTATCCAGGCTGGTGGAAATGCGCAGCGCGCAGCTACTGCCCACCTCGAACAACACCTCCAAATCAAAAATCAAAAGTGGCCACCGAATCAATCCAAAAGTTAGAGTATAATAACGAAGGAGTGCGTTCGATCAGAGGAATGACCTCATTGGCCCGAGAATTGCTCCTGTTTTAGCCACCTTATGCCAACTTACGGGAGTCGGGTCCACGTATTTACCTCATAGGAAACGCCAGCCACCAACCTACTTCATTCTGGAATCTCCACCGCGTACACGGTTGTTAAAGTGGTTTTCGGAGTTGGCAGAGAGTATGACAACTTCCGATCCCGGTCTCTTCAATAACCAAACGTTATTATAACACCGCGGTCTTAAAAATAGTATATACTTTAAAACCTGAATATAATTATCTATTTCAAAACCCATAAATACGATATCATTTCCATTTCCAAACAATTCATTTTGATATTATTTTTATAAAACCCAAATCAATAATATCATTTTATTTCAATATTATTTTCTTTTCCAAGATCATACTGCTTTAAAATTATTAATATCTGGAAACTGAACATTTGAATTATAACTTTCGAAACATAATACTTCAAAATTCAAAGCTTTAAAACCATAACTTCTAAAACTTGAATGGTTTGGATATTGAAACGGTATATAAAATAAAATAGTTGAGTTTAAAATTACTTTATAAAGTAAATAATCTTCACGGCTTTACAAATTTATTCATTTAAAATTTAGTCTAAATCCATAAATTTTAAATTCACTTAAGTTTAAATAAACCACTTCAATTTCAATATATTCCTAACTTTGAGTATTTAACAAATTCAAAACTTAAGGTTGGAAATTCTATTCAACAATTTATTGTCCTATTATTTAGTTTGAAATATTCATAAAATAAATCCATAAAATAAAACTCAAAATTTATAAAAATTAAATATTTCCTTCAATTTACTTATACAAGAAATATTCATATAATTTATCTTGAATAACATCCAGGTATAAATATCATACCTTTAAAATTTCCAAGTTTAAATAAGTTACATTGCTTATAGAGTTTAATTCTTAAATACGCTCAATTCCAGTTAAATTTTAATTTACCTTCCAATCTAGATTGATTTAAATCATTAGAACTCCATTATTCAACTTATTTAGTTTATTTAACAAATTTATACATAGCTTAAATTCGATAATTTAACTATATATGTACATAAAATAAGATTTTATATAAGGTCAAAAATTAATATTTATTAAACTGTTTCCTATCCAAACCATAGAAAAATTATTTCAAAAATAATTATATATATATATACCGTGGTGTCTGTATATATTTTTCTATCCTATGGTCAAGTGATACGAATATTTATCATTTCAATCCGTAATTTAAAAATAAAAATTACGGTTATATATCATTTCAAACCGCAATCCCGAATGAAATGAAAATGCATAATAACTTGCAGTTTATATAATATAGAACACATCATCCATTCACCCAATATCAATCATCAACCAATTTATTGCAATCATCATCAATTTAACCAATCAACAATATATAGCGTATAAAATATAACAGGTAATAACTAACAGGTATTAACTACCAGTTTGTATTCAATAATAAATTTAATAACTGTTTAACTAGTAGTTTTTATGCAAATAAATAAATTTTTAACTGTCAAATTATATGCAATAATAAAATTTATTAACAGTTAAATTAAATAAATGCGATTTAACTGAGATGATGAATAAAACATGCCAATAGTCATAAATAAATTTCTACGCATATCTTAAGTCAATTTAACAAACATAAGAAAACTTAGAAGTTGTGAGTGCGTTAAAACACTCACCTTTTGAATTTAAATCGAATTTAAATCCAATTTAAACTCAAAAATTCGACGGTCTCCAAATCTGTCCAAATCAACGTCAAATCGTCCAGAATTTTATTACAATCCTAACAAAAGAAACCGCGCATGAAACAGAGTTCATATGTGAAAAATATAGCGAAAATTGCGCTTGAATTTCAAAAATAAAATAACAAAAAAAAAAGAACACAGTTCACCTTGCAACATGCCATGTCAACCTCACTCCCCTCTTTCATAAACGCGCGCACAACAAGTGGAACCCAACACACCTCAGTTTGACCGATCTTTGACCACGCCTAGCCACCAATTCGACCGTCAATTCGCCGCAAAACTTCGCCAATGAACAACGTGCTAGCCCCTCTACATAACCCGGAAGGAATTTTCCGATCAGACGCACCAGTCAAAAATGCCCACATCAATTTTGACCGTGATTTCTGGTCAAACGATGCATCGAATTGAAAAATGAATTACATCATTTAATAACGCTCGTCGAGAGCTTCAACATATATTATTTTGAGATTTTTCTAATGACTTTGACTTTTTGACTCTAATTTTGAAATAGATCTGGATGTGAAATTTTGTCTGCCATTGAGGAGGAGAAGGAGCTGAAGAAATTTTACGCGCAGACAAATGAGAGTGGGCGGTGGATAGGGTTTAGCGGGGTATTTATAGATGAAGTTGGAATAGACGGATGGATCCGAATTTAAATGAATTCACAATTTGTTAATTTAAATTCCAAAAATCCATTTATTTGATTTTTAGATCTTATTATGAATAAATGGTCAACTTACCATTTCTATCATTTCTGATTGCAATTAGCTTCAAATTTATTAACCAAACCTCCATATCAAATAAGGATTTATTGTAAAAATTTTAGTGTTTACCTTTAATTCAAGTAAATTCAATAAATTATAAAATCTTATTTAAGTGAAATTTTATACCATTCGTATTCAATTCTCTTTATTAAATCAACAATCATCATCTTATGTATATATTTAACATTAGTATATATCCAAATACCCCAATTTCTTTACAGTTATCAACTAAATTCATATTAACGTAGTTTTTTTAATTACGTTTAATTGCAAAACATAAAATTTCAATTGCTACAAAAATTATATTTATTATAAATTGAATCCCAATCAATTTCAACCCTACAATTTAAATTAAATGGTATTGCACTAACCTTATTAAATTACATCCAGTTTCAATTAGTGTAGAATTTGATCCTAATTACTTACCATCAAATTCATAAATTATCGGTTACCTTCCAATTAAATAAAAATTTATTACAAATTGATTTACAGCCTAATATAACATTTACATTAAACCCATTTCATTCCACCCATTAATTACTAACCTTAAACTAGCCTATCTTCATATTATAAATAATCCTTTCTTTTTAATGATCTGATTGGATCTAACCATAAGTTTAAATTTAGGTATAAACATATATGCAATAAACTAGCAATATATTTTGAAACGTGAACTGATTTAATTGGAAATAAATCACCCAATCCAAATTGATTTTAATAAGTTTCCAATTAAACTGATTAGATTCAATTCCAACCCTTTAATTGAGCCTATCATTACTTTGTAACGCAGTTAACACTTGTCTCACATTTCATTCCATATATATTCAAATTTCCAGCTTCCCTTTGTATAAATTATTATTTCCAAATATATTGAAGTTGTTATTCCAAATTATTATTCCAACCCAACTATATACATGTGCTAAAATTAGAAACTCAATTAATTCATTAAATAGGTTTCATTCTTTTAAATTAACTTATGAAATAAATATGCATTTCCGTTGCTCATCACCTTTATACCTTTCAATTACAGTTCTCACCAACATAAATGAGACAATTAATTTCATCTAAATGTAATCGTTTTCCAATACGTTAATAACTTTATTTCCAAGTCTTATATTACAACAAACTATCCAATACGAAAAGTCTTAACATTGTTACAAATACTACTTTAATTAACATTAACGCAATAATCAATTAAAATTATTGTAATTGATTTCAAAATTGTAAATTAACAAGTTACCAAAATATGCAACATACATTAATCGTTACTCTAACCTTTAGTCATATTAATACGCTTTAATTTCTCAAAATCAAAGTTCCCATTTGTTTCTTACATTTCAAACTCAAAATCAATTATAATAAATTTCAATAATTCCCCAGACCTTTCCTTTCCATTTATACATGTAACAACCCGCATATTTATCGAGTTTGTATTTAAATATTTTATTTAAATATTAACTCGTTAATCGGATTTTGGTCCGAAAAGCTACTTTTTGCAAACGGTCAAATTAGGACTCGAGACCACTTCCATTGAGTTCGAAATGTCGTTTACAACTTTTTAAGTATAAACATCGATAGGTTTGGAGTTAGTGAAATTTCACTAACTTTTCCCGCTTTGGACTTTGGGTTAGTTTAGCCTATTAAGCCCAAGTTCCAACCCTCTTCTCCTCACTCTTCATAAATTTCCTAACTAATCAAGCTTTGGCATTAATGGTGGAGGGAATGGGAAATTAAAACTCCAAGCACAAATTCAATTGCAAATCCAACATTCAACTCCAAATTCAAGTAGAAGATATTGGATTCAAGCTTTGGATTGCTTCTCCTTGCTTTCAAGCTTCATCTTTATAAACTTTAGTGCAAAGGTGAGATTTTTATCTCACAATTCTAGTCTATAACTATCTTGGGTTGTTAGGAATGATTCCCTATCACTTTAGCATGCATATTTGCTTTTGGTTTGGATTGGATTGGCGAAAAAACTTCGATTTTTGGCGTTTTGGCGAAATTTCTGCATTTAGGTCGTTCTGGCCATTTTAGGTCGTTCGGAGTTAGGTCGTGTGGATCTTAGGTCGTAGGTCGCGTACGAGATAGCTCCTAGATCGTTCTGGCCACTTTTCGTGTGTTCGGAGTTAGGTCGTTCACGACCTAGTACTTAGGTCGCTCGCGAGTTAGTACCATAGGTCGCAGGGCTTTAGGCCATTCTGGAAGTATTGGCACTTCGGAGTTAGGTCGCTCGCGAGTTAAGCCTTAAGTCGTAGGTCGCTCACGAGTTTGGCCTTAAGCCGTAGGTCGCTCGTGAGTTAAGCTTTAAGTCTTAGGTCGTTTCCGACCTATAATCTCTAGGCAAACGTTAAGTCGCTCGCCCTGGTTTATCTCGTAGGTCGTCTCCGACCTAAGCTCCAGATAAGTCGTTCGAGTTAGGTCGTTGGACCATTTACCTTAGGTCGCTCATCCACTAAGTCGGCCTGGTTTATCTCGTAGGTCGTCTCCGACCTAAGCTCCAGATAAGTCGTTCGAGTTAGGTCGTTGGACCATTTACCTTAGGTCGCTCGACTCTGTTAAGTCGGCCATGTTGGGTCGTGAGTCATCGTTAGGTCGCGAACACCTCTAGGTCGCAACCACTAAGTCGCTTGACCCCTTAGACCCCTAGGTCGCAGCCGTTAGGTCGTATGACCCTTGAGTCATTAGGTCGTTAGACCTCATTTTGTCTTCACTAGGTCGTACCATTTTGGTCGAACCCCGTAAGCGGTGGCGTTGCCCCCGCACCCCCACCTTGGGGGGTTGCCACACCCCCTGGACCCCCCCTCCGTAGGGGATCTTATCTGAAAAACATTGAGCTGATTTCCTTGGATTTTATTCACATCTCCGTATGCGATTTTTGTGACTGATTGTTTCTACAATTGCTTCTGTGTTTTGTCACTTTATAATATAAAGGTTTCAATACTAGTAGTAAATATCAAAACTCTTTTAACAAACAATTTCAACTCTATTTTTAATAACAAAGCTCTTTTCTTAAACCGTTTTCCAATCTATTAGTATATACAAACCTTTACCTCACTCGGATGAGAAATCTAATTAAACGACTTAGTAAAACAAGTGGTATGAAACGCTTGCGTTCACTTCGTCGGTTAATTCTTGGACTTGTTTGATTGAACCTCTTGTGACAATTTTATTAGTGAAGATTTACAGTTTGTTCGTAAATATTTAAGTTAAGCAAGTGGTTATGGGACATGAAGCTAAACTTCTATATTTACTAGCTTAGTGTAATTGACACTTCTCGTTGATCTTGATGATCGCTCTATGAATTAGACTAGCAATTGCGCGATGTCTCTTTCATTGCAAGGTTAGACTAGACACCACTTGTGTGATTCCATTCACACATACCTTTCTGCTTTTTGGTTAGTCTTGACCTTAATCTGTGTGATTCCATTCACACATGCGGGGTAGCTCCCCTTGGTCTTCGGACCGTCATGTGATAGGCCTCTTTCCCTTTTTATGATTTCTGGATCTCTTGTGTTGATTTCTGGAATTTATCTCTTTGACTTGTCATGAGTACAAGTTTAGGGTATGATGCCCTCTTCGAATCTTTGAGAAGATTCTTGTGATAATGATTATCTCTTATTGATTGATCTTCTGTTGATCATTATTTACATACTTATAGTGGTATGTCGTTATGGATGTTTATGTTTATGCCATATCTTTTATGTTATATCATGTCATCTGATATTTATAGCTAGACTGATCCGTTTATTATTTTCTTAAATAATACTCGGGTCAGACCGAGATGTTACAGGTGCTTCTGCTTGACTTCTTCCCAGGGATTCATCACTCTGACTTTTGGCTAACTGTTTAGATTAGCAGTTTTTGTTGTATACACTTGAGATATAGACTCATAGTTGTATTCTTTTGTATAGCACGTGTTGCTATTCTTTTGTATTATCGTGGATCTTACTGACCACAACTCTGATGTACACTTTCATGTGTTAGTTATATATTCATATCTTCTTCCGCCTTTGTGATATGGATATCTGTGACTGATTTGTGATATGATTATTTCTATGTTTGTTTCCGAAGATTATTTATAGCCACCGTGTGATAAGCAATTACATGGATGGTCGCTCCTCAACAGCCTTATTCTCCGTGCTAGTTGACAGCACTACTCCGGAGTGTTCTTGGCTAGCGTGGGTATAGAGGTGGGGCGTCACAATACATTTATCAAGTTTACATTAATAAATCTTTTCTTCCATTCCTCAAATTCAACAACTTGTTTTATTATGAATACCGTTAACGTT
The DNA here is from genome assembly GCA_030765085.1 of Allium cepa. Lineage (NCBI taxonomy): Eukaryota > Viridiplantae > Streptophyta > Magnoliopsida > Asparagales > Amaryllidaceae > Allium > Allium cepa. Next base: position 117,484,866 of record CM060932.1, read on the forward strand.
ATTTCCAAATATCCCTTAATTAATATTATCGTAAAAATTTATTTATTTTTATTCCAATTGATTAAAAATTCAATTTATAAGTCTTAATATACTCTAAATTAACAACTTCTAAACATGGTATTACTTCTCATATTAATGTAACTTTTATTTATTGTATTAACATTTATTTCAAGTTCTAATTCTATCAACCAATTAAACAGTTAACTTATAATATATGCTTACAATCCAAATATTACACCCATTTTTCATATTCTAAATGGAGTTAGCATTTAATTCCAAAATTTATCTAAATTTTACATTAAGATAATATTAAATTACCTTTAATGAAATTAAATTCTCAATTTATTTAATGCAATCAATTTTTGACCTTTTAGTTATTTCAATAAATTTAGGGTTGCACAAGATTAATTATTTATTAACATACATTAACATAATTGCATTAATTTACATTCAGTAACAAATAAATCAATATATTATTCCACACAATAATACATTGATTGCATTTGTTTATACTATGCTCTATTTAAAACTAAGTCATAACATTGAATGATTGTATTACATTGAAAATGTTCATTAATTATTAACTTGCAAAAACGTATTTCCTAAATTTACATCCAATTATTGTTAACCATGCTTTTGTACATTAATCTTTTCAATACTTACCTCTAATTTCACATATTCGCTTTATATCCAAGTATAAACCTTTATATCCCATTATAACTTAATGCATACAATTTACAACTTCCATTTTTATATTAATTTGAATTCCATTCTAGTTAAAAAAAATCATTCACTAATTCAACATTCCCCTTTGTTTCCTATATTAAACTTAAAGCCAAGTATGACAATTTACGTTACTTCAATAAATTTCCATATAAAATTTAAATTGTTAATTTTAATTACAATTTCTACTGCTCTAATATAAATTATAAAAAAAATTATTTTCCACTCTAAATTTAAATTACAAAATCTTAATTAAATTAACAAATTTATTTACCAAAATTTACGGGTCGTTACATAACTGTTTCCCAATTGTAAATTAACACTCTACCCAAATAGGTAACATACAAAATCGTTACGCTAACTTCTAGTCACATCAATAAGCTTTTATTATTCACAAATCAAAGTTTTCATTTATTTTCATTTATTAGCCTTTCATTCAATTCATTAATTATTGACTTTATTCAAATTTCTTACTCCTCTGTTAGTTACTATCATATTTCAATTTAATATACCTTTGCCAAATATATACATAAATTATGATTTATATTCTCAATCCATTTATTTACTTGTGTACAATTTATAGTCAAACATACATTTAGATTATTTTCTATAATTGGAATTTTATGCAAGTTCATAAATCATTACTCTTAAATTTTCATAGTTTTTATTAAATTTTCATTCACTTCCATTACTTTTTGAATAATCTTTGAGGTAACGTCTATTTTCAACCACAAATATTAAAATTTCTTTTCAAACATTGATTGTATAAATCTTCAATTTTTACGTATTACTTCATCAGTGCATATAACTATGAATTCGTTTTCCCAATTTACTAATTCCAATCAATTAAATCTTACCATTTGTTTCAATAAATTAGGATTGCACTAAATTTGCAATTTATCAACTTGCCATAACCTTATTTCCTTAAATTATGCTCAGTTGCTATTAAGCAATATATTATTGCATTGGTTTATTCAACAGTTACTTTAATTTACTCATTTCCTATTTTATAACCAATGTAACAAACTAATGAATTCCATTCTAGTTAAAAAAATTATTAATAATTCACTAATTCAACATTCCCATTTGTTTCCTATATCAAACCTTTTACTGACTATGACAATATACATTATTTCAAGTAATTGCAAATTTTATTTTAAATTGTTAATTTTAATTACAGTAGCTACATCTAACTCCTAACATTCGCCCCAGTTTAAATCATAAGATTTTTTCTTTCTAAATTTAATTAGAAATCTTATAAATTTAACTCATTTTAATTATCGAATTTTACGGGTCGTTGCATATATACACTCAACGACTCATTCTAGGGTATTACCACCCTATTTCTAATGAGTCAGACCCCACAAAGTTAAGGATATTGCTAAACCAAAACTTTGATACCAAATGTAATGGGACATCGCCAGTGGGGTAACGCTAACCATAGCATACACCATACCACATTTTATATAAGCGTTATAGTCTATATAGCACTGTAAAGTCCACCATAAACTGGTGGGATATCAAGGAGTACTCCATAGGTATAACACAAAACAAATTTGTAGTGGTCGCGCATATAGGGATACAAGTATGACAAGGCACATGAGGCAATACCCAAGGTAGTGAAACTACCGTTTTCCTGATCCGGACTGGTGAGAACGCATCGCCGCAACGATCGCAACACCGCGAAACAACACTCCCAAAATACAAGGGTGCACCAATCAATAACAAGTAATGAGTAGTTTACGAAGAAGTGTGTTCGCGCGAGGTGGCTAACCCCATTTGGTCCAGCACGACTCCTGTTTTAGTCATTTTCAATTTGACACAAGTGTCAAGGCTATCCACTATTGTTCTCTTTCTTCAGTCATCACGTACATCATTCCAACCACTTCATTCTGGATCACACTCCGCGTATAGTTATTAAAGTGGTTTTCGGTTTAGACAGAGAGTATGTCCATAATCGATTCTGGTCTCTTTAATAACTTCTGTAATTATTACACCGATTGGTCGTTTAATATATTTCAAAACCAAATCAATTTCAATTTAAATTAGAATTTGTAAACCATTATTCCATTAGTCTTTCTAAATCAATTTCCATATTTTACGTTTCAAAACTTCCAAAACACCATTTCAAAATCTTATAATTCAATTTCAACTTTTATTTAAACAATTCAAATATTTATTCAAGTTCGTATATAAGTTTCATTCCGAAATCATTTAAACTTATTTAATTTAACATTCAAATCAATTTAAATTCATTGATTGATTTCATTTAATAATCGTTAAGTTAATTCATCATTTAAAATAATTTCTATTTAATTTCCAATTCATTGAATCAATTACTCAAGTTCAACTTTATTGTATCAAGACTTCAAATTGAATTAAATTAGATTCGTCAATCAAGTTCTTTAACTTACAAGTCTTATATTTTTGCTTACAAGTCTTATATTTATTCTTATAGATCACGATATATTTCTTATTAAAGGAATTCAATTTCACTTATTTACTTACTTAGTCATAAATTTAAAAACTCAATTAATAAAGAAACTAAATTTCACATATTCAAGAAGTTCAATTTCACTTATTAACTTACTTAAATAATTTTCCAAAATTTAATAAATAAAGAAACCCAATTTCATTTATTAACGAAGTTCAAAATTCACTTATTCAAAAGTTAAATTTCTCTTATCAAAGAATTTAAATTTTATTTAATTATCAAATAATTCAATTATATTTAATTATTAAATAATTTCAAACTTAATTATTAAATGATTTCAAAACATAATAATTCAAGCTTAATTATTAAATAATTCCAAACTTAATAATTAATTAAATTTTTAAATCACGTTCTTTCATCAACTACTATGTTAATGTTTGTTTCAGACTATTAAATATTAACATTTTCCTTTCATAAAAATTCAAATTCCAACTTCGTTTCAATCTTATTATTTATTTAAATAAAATCTTTATTTTATTTTAAAATCAAATTATTGACCAATCGGTTTTTATTTAATGCTCTATCCTAAGTCAAGTTTAATTTGGGTATTTATCATTTCCACCCGATTCCATTCCAAATCAAAATCAAATCATAGCAAAGGGAACTTGCAGTGTGATAACCGGGATGGTGATAAAGTAAATAAACAAGCAATAACAACAATTAATAACAATCCAATAATTAATTCAAATAATCCCGAAATAATCATATTAATTCGCATTTGTTGTTTGTGCAAATAATATAATTATTTCTAGTATCTACACGATCATCTCATGTAGATTAAAGATTATTACACTAATTATTCTATACAATTCTGCACTTGACATCAATTATTCAATTTCATACTTCATCAATTTATACAACATAAATACAAATGGTTCAAGGGTAATTAAACATTTTTCTACGTGTCAAATAATTAAACATTTAAGGGGTCATATTGTACAAATTTAACTAATCAAATTCAACACATATGTCGATTCAAATTTTTAACTATCCTACGTCCAAATTAATTGCATAATATTTATCACTTATACATTACAATTTAACATCCAATATAAACAACAAACATTCAATCAATTTTCAACCAAAAGGGATTATCATCGTATAATTAACAGATAATGGTGTCTGATGTCACAGGTGAACTGATACAGGCAATAACATATATATAACAGTGCAAATAACTAACAAACGGATATTTCAATTATCGTTTCAATTGAAATCAAATTTAATAAATAAAAGAACATTAATCGTGAGTAATTGCTCACCTTTCGAGGCTAGAGAGAACAAGAGATGACACGGATACGCACATGGATACGGACACTGAAATTGAATTGTGAATCCAAGCAAAGCAAGATCGGCACAATTTTAATGATCAAAGCTGATAAATCGAAATTGACGAAACAAATCAGAATCAGATCGATAAGGGTAACTCAAATAGCTCGATAAAAAGAAAATATATAAACTATTATTATTGTTTTCAATGAAAACAAAATTAATTTAAACACATATTATGATATAACTTTATTCTAAAAAATCAATTTGGAAACACATGTTAAAAAAATAACTTTATGTATCATAAATTAAAAATCAATGTCCAAATAAAATACCTACAAATAAAAATCCATACATATTATATTACCAAATCAATACTAAATTTTAAAGCATAAAAAAAATAGAAGTCCAAATATTTATATCAACAATAGCTATGGCCGTATATATATCTTGTACATTAGAGAAGCAAGGACCCTTATTAACACCAAAATCTTTATATATCGTATTAAAAAGTCACTACCAAATTAAACAGTTCTTAAACGGTTCTACACACAACTATAAAAAATAAGGATCAGAATACGTATGCATTACACTTTAAAATTTCTATATCTATTTTTTTTCATACCTGTATATAGTTTAAGGACTTTATATTCAAAACAAACAAACATAACCCAACTTAAATGCACATACTTCATAACTGTATAACAGGTACACCTGCAAACTTATAAATCTGACAACTACAAAGCTAGTATGCAAATTAAATATACACTTTTAAACAATTATATGTTTCAAGCTCTGAATCATTTTTTTTTTGCAAACAGATATATGTATTCATCTTAACCATCAATTTATCAACACTGGAATAAAATATATATAGCCAAATATGTTTTATAATTTATATAAACTAATTATATACAGAATAAATTATGGATCCACATACTTTATAAAATCAATACAAATAATGACCCCAACTTATCTTGTAAACATATTATTTAATAATATATACTGTAACATATAACATCAGATCCCTATAAACTAAGCTTATAACCAATGCATGTCCAACAAAATGACATAGGACCTATATATAAGTATAAATAAACTCAACAGATCATATTCAAACCCATATATCTTTATAAATACAAATGACAGGTTAAAAACTAATACTATCTCTGTATATCTAATATATGTAGTAATTATATACACATAACAAAATATACAGTAAACTCAAAATGTATAGGTTTAAGTTATCACAGAATCAAACATATATAGAAATGTATATATAAAATCTGATCTACATACCAATTAAAAACCATACTCGAGTAAAGTTATATATACAAATGACCTATATCATTACCATGCAAACATGTAGTGGAACATGTACTTTCACGGCACAGGGATGTGAAGGAAGCGGATGGAGACAGGCTCTTGCATGAGGAGATTGGTGCAGTGGATAAGCTTGTGGAGATGGTTGCCGTGCTTAGACAAATGGTGTGAAATTACAGGTAGGAAGGATAAGGATGCTGGCTATGCGAGATTAAGTGAGCTTGAGGGGAAGTTCGAGGCGGACGGTGGCTGCATAGGTGAGGGGTGCCGTTGGCGACGTGGGCAGTGGATACAAGAGGTGGGGTCAGCAAAGCACAGGGTAGATGGAAAAGGGAGCGGATGGAAGAGTGGAGGAAAGTGGGTTTACTCGCATGCTCGGAGGTCGAGTCTTCGTTGTACCGGGTGGCGTTCATGTGGAGGTGGGCTAGGGGATCTCGGCGCTCGGGTTTGTAGGGTGGAGGGGAATGGGTTAAAGAAGATGGAATGGAATGGTGTTAGGCTCGGTTGAGTTTGGGTGGCACAAAAGTTCGGAAAAGGGAGGATGCGGTGGGTCAGTGGTGGAGATGGCTTAGCGTGAAGCAACGGGGAGAGGGGATTTGCGGCTGTTGTTTGGTGAAGGAAGGTGAAAGACGTGCAGGCTTGCATTAGCTCTTTTTTTATATTATCAAAGTTATGAGCAGAGCAAAAGAACGAGAGGAACCGTAAAATGAAGCGAACCAAAATATTGAATATGTTGGGAATAGAGAAAGTCCAATATTGAAATTTGGGAACAATAATAACTAGTGGCTAATGGTATTACACGACGGGAATTGTAGAGACGTAGGAACCAAAATGGCTTGAATGCGTAACCGGTACGACTAAATATAACACAGACTTTGCCACGTACCGGATTCCGAATCACAGAAGTGAATATACCGTAGAGATCAGCATGAAAAGACGATAAAAACGGTGTACATATGTCAGTGGAACGATCGAAACAAATAAAAAAGTCGAATTTTTATACTAGCGGAAAATGCATGAAAAACACAGAAAAATAAGATCGACGGAGCTAAAGATGTCCGAATTTGAAAAAACGAAACATAACGACTTTCTTAGAAGATGGTTTTGAATTTTTCCATGTAAAAATATTTAGGTTTCGAAAACGTTTTATTTTCATCGATTTTTAACTGATTAAATTGAAATAAATTTACGCACGAAAATAAACTTCATATTTTCGGACGAAAATTTACCAGTTGCAATGTTTAACTAGACGCATTTCAAATATTAAATTTTATTTCAAATTTTATAGTTTAAAATTTCATAAAATTCAGTTAATTAAATTAATTAAAACCGTTAAAATATCCGGGTTGTTACACTCTCCCCTACTTTAAAAACTTTTCATCCACGAAAAGGAAGAGGTAGGAGAATAGAAACAACTAGAAAGATATTAGATTTGAATTACAAATAAACTATTAATTTAAACAATAGAAATTCCAATTTAAATTAATTTTATATTTAACAATTGACTTTAAACTCGAGGAATTTCATTAATCTTGGTTTATTTTCGATTTATGATTGTTTGTTACAAGATTTATTTCAAAAAACAATTTATTTTTATTAATCCATTTATTATTCAACGAACCAGTATTCTGTTTATCTCTATTAATCAGTTATAATCATACTAAGTGTATAACATTTTTTTATACGCACTCACATTTTAATTATAAAGACAATTTATATTGTATATTATCCAATTATCTTAAATTAACAATTTCAAAGATCATAAATTTGAATAGTCATTTATTATAATCATATTTTATTCGACAAATTTAATTCTTCTTTATTCCAGATTATTATTAAACTTATTCTACTTAATATATCTTATCACAAATATATTAAGTATATTTACATCCATTATAACTACCCACATTTATTTAAAAATTCCTTTGATATCATTTTCTACTATATAATATTCAATTACAAAGTTAACTTTTGAAAATTTAGGTAAGTTATATTGAATGTAATTGAGTATTATACAAATAAAATTTTACAATTCGCTTATTTCAAGTTAAGTATTTAGTCAAAACTTTTGGCTTCATTGAAAATCATCCTTAAATCAAAAAAATTTAGAATTAATTTCCGATTAATTTCAAACCGTTTTATAGATAAATACATATACTATATATATCAAATCAAATTTATAATCATATTCTAATATATACAATATACATTATAAATCAGGTCATTCTTAAGAAGTTCAAATCAAATTCATTTTTCCAAACAAAAGAGTAGCAAAGCTACTTAATGGTCTCTCCACTTTGAAACTCGAGAATAAATGTTGATGATGCGACCGTCATCACCGAAATTATTTTTCAGCGACACAGAGAAGAGCACTGATTTAAACATCTAAATTCTTTGAAATGATTTCTATTTGAAAATATTTTAAATACTGTACACTTTAAAACATCCAAATCAAAGTTTGAAACCATCGGATATTAAATTCTCAAATTTTATTTTAAATCCATTTAAATTTCCAATCAATTTTAACCCAGTTTTATAAATTCATTTATTTATATTATTCAATAGTCAATGGTTTACAAACAATAAATGAAAATCAAACATTATTATTTCTGGCAACAAATTCATTAACAATTTAATTTCAGAAAAATTTATACTTATATATAATATAATCATTCAAAATTAATTTATTTACTAAATTCGAAAATATCAATGTGTCAGTTTAATCTGTTCAAATGTTTTGGAAATCCTATAGATGGCGTTGACCAGACGAATCGATTGAAAACCCAAATCAACATCAACAACTCAAACAACACAATATATATAAACATTTTTAAATATTAATTTACCAATACACTTCCTTGCTCAACGATACAAGAATGGATTTCAAAGCAAGGATAGAGATTCAAATTTGATGGACTAAAATCAAAGAGAATTTTGATTCGTAGATAGGTTCGAAACAAAATGAGATGATTTAAATAACAAATCGGAAGATGGATAACTTATATAAAACGCGGGCAACCTTAATCGGTCGGCCGTGACTTCAAGAATAAGATCGATGCAGAATTCCGAGACAAGTCGACATTCGACCTCAAGAAATAGAATTCAGGTATAGTAGGAAATAGATAGCATCGTAAACCGAGTATACAGAAATATCTGGTAAATCGAAGTCTATTATAAAGGAATTTCACCCATTGACAAATAGTTCAAAGATTGGCGAGACTGCTGATTCCTTATAAAGATCATTCGAAGTGGAGTTATGCGATGCTCCAAAATTGAAACAAATCGAATAGCGAGGGACACGAATGAATTTGGGAACCGCAGGTAACGTTCCAAAATTCAAAGGAATTAGTCAAAAGGAAGAGATTGAAACTCGAATGAGAGTGATTCTGTAAATACATTTACCCTATATGTTAAGTTTTGCCTAGAGCTACCAAAGCTCTGATACCAACCATACGACCCGTTATATTGGACTATTTGCATCCGCATATGTCGAACTTAAATAATTCAAAATACCGAATTGTTAATTTAAATTTGGCAAAACTGGACATATACAGTAAATAAATAATCACATATCACAGACACGGAGTAACAAATGCAGCGGAAGAAAAAGATAGTAGTTCATGAAGCTACTATATATATAACAAAGTTAAATAAGTTACAATAGAAGTCTTGAATACAATAGTCAGATACAAGAATCAGAATATATCACTTGAATCCACTGAATATCTAAAAGCTGATAGATAGTTGGATCTCCAGGCGAAGCTCCAACTCCAAAGGTGAGTCTCAAAAGCTGAACCACTCAGCCTGACCCGAGCGTAAAGCAAAACACAAAACACTCGAGTCAGGATTAACATTCTTATATCAATAAATCCCACTCAACTGAAATAACAATTGAAATACAAGTAACTCAAACGATGTGAAATAACCATCCTCTAAGGATCCGTCAAACTGTCTACTATGTAGTAGTGTACGCTAAATAGATAATGCCTATTAATAATATAAAATATCAAAATAGTGTTAAGGCGTTACCGTTATCCTCCTTAACACATTTTATATAAGCGTTATAGTCTATACAGTACTGTAAACTCCACCGTAAACTAGTGGGATATCAAGGAGTACTCCATAGGTATAACACAAAACAAAATTCGTAGTGGTCGCGTATATAGGGATACAAGTATGACAATGCACATGAGGTAATACCCAAGGTAGTGAAACTACCGTTTGCCTGATCCGGACTGGTGAGAACGCATCGCCGCAACGATCGCAACACCGCGAAACAACACTCCCAAAATACAAGGGTGCACCAATCAATAACAAGTAATGAGTAGTTTACGAAGAAGTGTGTTCGCTCGAGGTGGCTAACCCCATTTGGCCCGGCACGGCTCCTGTTTTAGTCATTTTCAATTTGACACAAGTGTCAAGGCTATCCATTATCGTTCTCTTTCTTCAGTCATCACGTACATCATTCCAACCACTTCATTCTGGATCACACTCCGCGTATAGTTATTAAAGTGGTTTTCGATTTAGACAGAGAGTATGTCCATAACCGATTCCGGTCTATTTAATAACTTTCGTAATTATTAAACCGATTGGTCGTTTAATATATTTCAAAACCAAATTTCAATTTAAATTAGAATTTGTAAACCATTATTCCATTAGTCTTTCTAAATCAATTTCCATATTTTACGTTTCAAAACTTCCAAAACACCATTTCATAATTTTATAATTCAATTTCAACTTTTATTTAAACAATTCAAATATTTATTCAAGTTCGTATATAAGTTTCATTTCGAAATCATTTAAATTTATTTAATTTAACATTCAAATCAATTTAAATTCATTGATCGATTTCATTCAATAATCGTTAAGTTAATTCATCATTTAAAATAATTTCTATTTAATTTCCAATTTATTGAATCAATTACTCAAGTTCAACTTTATTGTATCAAAACTTCAAATTGAATTAAATTAGATTTGTCAATCAAGTTCTTTAACTTACAAGTCTTATATTTTAACTTATAAGTCTTATATTTATTCCAATAAATCACATTTTATTTCTTGTTAAATGAATTCAATTTCACTTATTTATTAACTTAGTTACAAATTTAAAAAATCAATTAATAAAGAAACTAAATTTCACATATTCAAGAAGTTCAATTTCACTTATTAACTTACTTAAATAATTTTCCAAAACTTAATAAATAAAGAAACCCAATTTCATTTATTAACGAAGTTCAAAATTCACTTATTCAAAAGTTTAATTTCTCTTATCAAAGAATTCAAATTTTATTTAATTATCAAATAATTCAATTATATTTAATTATTAAATAATTTCAAACTTAATTATTATATGATTTCAAAACTTAATAATTTCAAACTTAATTATTAAATAATTCCAAACTTAATAATTAATTAAATTTTTAAATCACGTTCTTTCATCAACTACTATGTTAATATTTGTTTCAGATTATTAAATATATAAACTATTATTATTGTTTTCAATGAAAACAAAATTAATTTAAACACATATTATGATATAACTTTATTCTAAAAGATCAATTTGGAAACACATGTTAAAAAAATAACTTTATGTAACATAAATTCAAAATCAATGTCCAAATAAAATACCTACAACTAAAAACCCATACATATTATATTACCAAATCATTACTAAATTTTAAAGCGCAAAAAAATAGAAGTCCAAATATTTATATCAACAATAGCAACGGCCGTATATGTTTCTTGTACATCAAGAAGCAAGGACCCTTATTAACACCAAAATCCTTATATATCGTATTAAAAAGTCACTACCAAAGTAAACAGTTCCTAAACAGTTCTTCACACAACTATAAAATATAAGGATCAGAATATGTAAGCATTACACTTTAAAATTTCTATATCTACTTTTTTTTTTCCGTACCTGTATATAGTTTAAGGACTTTATATTCAAAACAAACAAATATAACCCTACTTAAATACATATACTTCATAACTGTATAACAGGTACACCTATAAACTTATAAATCTGGCAACTACAAAGCTAGTATGCAAATTAAATATACACTTTTAAACAATTATATATTTCAGGCTGTGAATCATTTTTTTTGCAAACAGATATATGTATTCATCTTAACCATCAATTTATCAACACTGGAATAAAATATATATGGCCAAATATATTTTATAACTTATATAAACTAATTATATATCGAATAAATTATGGATCCACGTACTTTATAAAATCAATACACATAATGACCCCAACTTATCTTGTAAACATATTATTTAATAATATATACTATAACATATAACATCAGATCCCTATAAACTAAGCTTATAACTAATGCATGTCCAACAAAATGACATAGGACCTATATATAAGTATAAATAAACTCAACAAAATATATTCAAACCCATATACCTTTATAAATACAAACGACAGGTTAAAAACTAATACTATCTCTGTATATCTAATATATGTAGTGATTATATACACATAACAAAATATACAGTAAACTTAAAATGTATAGGTTTAAGTTATCACAAAATCAAACATATATAGAAACGTATATATAAAATCTGGATCTACATACCAATTAAAAACCATACTCGAGTAAAGTTATATATACAAATGACCTATATCATTACCATGCAAACATGTAGTGGAACATGTACTTTCACAGCACAGGGATGTGAAGGAAGCGGATGGAGACAGGCTCTTGCATTAGGAGATTGGTGCAGCGGACAAGCTTGTGGAGATGGCCGCCGTGCTTAGACAAATGGTGGGAAATTACAGGTAGGAAGGATAAGGATGCTGGCTATGCGAGAATAAGTGAGCTTGAGGGGAAGTTCGAGGCGGACGGTGGCTTCATATATGAGGGGCGGGGCCGGCGACATGAGCAATGGATGCAAGAGCTGGGGTCAGCAAAGCACAGGGTAGATGGAAAAGGAAGCGGACGGAAGAGTGGAGGAAAGTGGGTTTACCCGCATGCTCGGAGACCGGGTCTTCATTGTACTGGGTGGCGTTCATTCAGAGGTGGGCTAGGGATCTCGGCGCTCGGGTTTGTAGGGGGGAGGGGAATGGGTTAAAGAAGATGGAATGGAATGGTGTTGGGCTCGGTTGAGTTTGGGTGGCGCAAAAGTTCGGCAAAGGGAGGATGCGGTGGGTCAGTGGTAGAGATGGCTTAGAGTGAAACAACGAGGAGAGGGGATTTGCGGCTGTTGTTTGGTGGAGGAAGGCGAAAATGGGCAGGCTTGCATTAGCTCTTTTTTTTATATTATCAAAGTTATGAGCAGAGCAAAAGAACGAGGGGAACTGTAAAATGCAGCGAACCAAAATATTGAATATGTTGGGAATAGAGAATGTCCAATATTGAAATTTGGGAACAATAATAACTAGTGGCTAATGGTCTTACACGGTGGGAATTGTAGGGACGTAGGAATCAAAAAGGCTTGAATGCGTAACCGATACAATTAAATATTACACAGACTTTGCCACGTACCGAATTTCGAAACACGGAAGTGAATATATCGTGGAGATCAGCATGAAAAGACGATCAAAACGGTATACAGATGTCAGTGGAACGATCGAAATAAAAAAAATTTGAATTTTTATACTAGCGGAAAATGCATGAAAAACACCGAAAAATAAGAACGACGGAGCTAAAGATGTCCGAATTTGAAAGAATAAAAAATAACGACTTGCTCAGAAGATGATTTAGAACTTTTCTATGTAAAAATATTCAGGTTTCGAAAACGTTTTATTTTCATCGATTTTTAACGGATTAAATTGAAATAAATTTACGCATGAAATAAACTTCATATTTTCAGACGGAAATTTACCAGTTGCAATGTTTAACTAGACGCATTTCAAATATTAAATTTTATTTTAAAATTTTATTGTTTAAAATTTCATAAAATTCAGTTAATTAAATTAATTAAAGCCGCTAAAATATCCGGGTTGTTACAATAATATAATATACAAATCTCCATCTTCGTCCTTTAGAAAAGTGTCTTCGATACACTAAAAAGCTCGGACTGACCTTAGCGAACTGAAAAGACAAAACACTCGAGTTAGAATTAAAAGATCTATGTAAGTTAAATCAACAGTAAATAAATATGAGTGTAACAACGTTAAAGATGTTTATGGGGCTTGACTTCTCCTATCCGGTGTCTAACGTGTGTACAATAAGAGATGTTTGTGATTCCATCTCTTAAGGATCCGTTAAACTATCTACATACATAGTACAATACGCTATTATAATAGTGTCTATTGTAAAGATTAAAATAGCGTTAAGGTATTACTCATATCCCCTTTAAAACATTTTATATAATGGCATAGTCTATACAGTACTGTAAACTTCATCGTAAACTGGTGGGCTATCAGGAAGCACTCCATAGGTACAACACAAACCAAACTCCTAGAAGGTGCGATAGGGCATGTGAACACGACATGCAAGGCAATGCCAGTGTAGGATTCTACCGTTTGTAGAACCGGGCTGGTGTTAATGCATAGTAGCTACTACCACCCACCTCGGAACACACTCCCATAGTCAAATAAAGGGGTGACCACCAAATCAATCACAAAGTCAGTTTATATTATCAAATAAGCATGTCGGATCGAAGGTGCGGCCTCATTTGGCCTAGGTATAGCTCATGTTTTAGTCACATCAAGCTGACGCATGGGAGTCAGGGCAATGTAAATAACTCATACAGAATCGTTCGCCAAACCATAACTACTTCATCCTAGAATCTCCACAACGTACATAGTTATTAAAGTGGTTTTCAGTATTGGCAAAGAGCATGACAATATCCGATCCTGGTCTCTTTAACAACCAAAAGCTTATTCCACATCGGATGGTTCTTTTAAATTTCCAAAACGGTTTCATAATTGATATCAAAATATCATATTCAATTCAAACCATATCAACTTCGGAATTATATTCACAAGTAGGTTAAATTCTCATTTCAAAATCGACATGTTTACTCGAATATGTCATTTCACTAGTAAATATCATTTCAATTCCCAACGTAAGTTATAACATTCATTCAACCATTTCGCTTTCATATCAAGGATTTAAGTATACACTTTCACTTTACATGGTCTGAAATTTAGAAAATAGTTTAGATAGTTATAAATAGTTTAGCATAGTTTAAATAATTTTTTAAATAGTTAGAATACTCTAAAATAGTTTAAAAATAGATTAAAATAGTTTAAAAGGATTTAAGATAGATTAAATAGATTTAAGTATACTGAATAGAACTAAAACATATTAAATAGATTTAAAATAGATTAATGGATTTAAAATAGAATAAAATGGATTAATTAGTTTAAAATAGATTAAATTACGTTAAATAGATTAAAATAAATTAAAATAGTTTAAATTGATTAAAAGCATTTAAAATAGTTGAAAATAGATTTAAATTAGTTTAACAGTTTGAAAACCTTAAAAGTAGGATTTTAAAATAATAAATCTTTAAACAGTTTATATCAAAATAATTAACTTGGAATTAATATAAAAATTAAACCATTTCTTCCATTTCAACACATTTGGACCATGTCCAGCTTTCAATTCAACTAACTAAAACTGGTTCTTAAATTCGAATTCTCATTAAACCATTTAATCAATATCAATTACAAACCATGTTTGAATTATCAATTTAAACCACTTCAAATTTAAATAGATTTCAAAGTTATATTCAAATAATTTCAATAACTCAATTTCGATAAATTTCATTCATGCTTCAAAAAAATTCAACTTTGAAATTTCTATATTAATTCTTTAAACAATTTGTTAAATCAATTCCAACTTTGAACATCTAAAGCTTGGACATCGAAAATAATTCAGTTTATAGAAATCAAATTTTATTTCGAAATATCGTTTAACTGAATTCAAATTTTAAGGATTTAAAATCGTTAAATTTAACCAATTCGATGTCCATATATAATTTTCTATCCTGTGGTTAAATGATACGGATATTTATCATTTCAATCCGCAATTATTTTATATTCATGGATATATATCATTTCAATCCACAATCCCGAATTTAATTACAAATCCACGAAATCGATTGAATCTATCATTTCAACTCATAACAATTTATCCTCGGTCTATTAGATCGTTTGGGTATGTATCATTTCAAGCCATAGGGAACTTGCAGTGTTATAACGATATAAAATATAACATCCAATCATCCAATATCAACAATCAAGCATCCATCACAATCATCATCCAAATCAATAATAAATAAAAATAATTTGTTGATTATCAATTACAGGTATTAAGTAGAAAATTAAAATTCAATATTAACTTAAATAGCAATTAAATTCAATAAAAGTTAGATTTAGCAAGAATGACAATTTAAATATACTAAACATCAACCAATCAATTTCTTATCAGATCATAAATTCAATTTAACTAAATAGGACAATCTAGCGGTTATAGGTGGGCTAAAACACTCAACCTTAATTTCAAATCAATTTCAAATCCAAAATAAGACCCAAAATTGAACAGTCTTGGAATTGTCCGTTCCAAAATGTTCGGAATTTCGATACAATCCCAACGGAGGAATGCACCTGAATCGGACCTCGTGCGTAAAAGTTATTGATATTAGATGTTAGACGATATAAAATAAAACAAAATAAACAAATAAGAAAAGGCTTGCACGTCAATGGCTCTCTCTCTCCTACCAACGTATGCGACATCAGGCAATCGACCTCGCTCAAAACCCTACCCAGCTGCCACCTTGTCACGAATTTTTGCCATATCCACAGTGCCTTCCACCAGGATCAGGCCTCACCATCACCCTTTGCCTCGAGAGTCGCCCCTATCCTAAGTCGTGCAGTCTCTAGGCCCCACGGAATCGCCTCTGCCTAGATATAACCTCCACTCCCTTGCACGCTTCCCCAGGCGACTCAGACCGTTTTGACCACAAGCAGACCCATGGATGCACTCAGCTCGGTAACAGCTACGAGCCCATGCCTCCTGATCTTCATGAAATCAACGATCCACCGTTGAATCTCAACGACCATATATGAACGGTCAAAACTTAATCATCCATTTCTGGCTAAGCTGTGATACGAATAAAAAAAAATCATTGCAGAAGATTGCGTTTGTCGAGAGCTTCGAATCGATATATAATATGATAGGGTTTGGAGGAGTCTGAATTTTGAAATTTGAAATTGGAATAGGTTTTCAAAATTAGAATATGTTTCCGCCATTGAGAAGGAGAAGTAGACAGATGAAATTGTACATACTACATTAGGGAATAGAAAGACTGCTAAGGTTTAGAAACATCTATCTATATGAACAAAGCCCGATATGAAAATGAACACGTATCGAATTAGTACGAACGAAAATAACGACCCGAAAAGCCCGTTTTTCTTTCGAAACAAAAATGGGTCATCCGACATATCAAAATAGATTTTTTTAGTATTTAAATTTAATGGAACGGGTTTCAAGTCCTAGTTTCATCGTATACAGAATTCAGCTTTAAAATCAGTTTGTTTCAAATTGATTTCAATTAAATTTATTTCTATGCGTTCCGTGTCCATACGATCAAAGGACAAGTCCGATCGCCACAAAACTTGAAATCTTACAATAATTCACTGTTACGGATCCATTGAAACTGGTTTCGTCGAAATCCGAGACAGTGCCTGAAATGGCTGTTTTCACGTTAAATAAATAAATTATTATTAAATTGATAAATCACTTTTTAATTTCAAACTTAATAACTAATAATTTTTGTCATTTTTGATTTCTTAAATATTTACAATAATTTAAAACAAATTTACATATCAATTCCATGTTAAATATTACACCAGTTACAGTGTTCAGTTTCAATTGTAAAAATATCCAAATAAATTTTATTTAATTCCAATAAAATGATTTAATTTGATTTCAATCTTTTTATTCAACCAATCATTACTCTCTGGACATAGATAACATTGGTTTATATCTTATAACACTAATATTCTTCAATTTTCGTCTTAATTTGCATTAATGTAATTTTAAATTACATTTAATTGCAATTGATTTCCAATTTAACTCAACAGATTAAATAAATAGGTAACATATGAAAATTTTCACCTTTTACTTAATTTAATCACATTTATAAGTTTATTATCTATAAAAAAATGTTATAACTACTTAAACATAGCCGATTTAATTTTCAATATTAGCCATTTCAAATTAATTACATATAATTTCAATATTGACTCCAATATTGAATTTTATTTATTTGTTTTCAATCTATAACCTATTATGACTTTACAATCATTTCAATTAATTGAACTTGCATTAAAATAGTTATCAAATGCCTTAAATTAACATTACTAACATTACATTCTAATTATTCTTTTCATTATTAAATCTTAAAATTTTAATTTCTTCCAATATTAAATAATAAAATCTTATTAAATTAATAAATTTAATTATCGAGTATTACGGGTCGTTACAATATCATTTAACTATACTCTATAAATTAAGTTCCAATAAGGATCAAAATAGATAAAATTTCATTTTTAGAACCTTTTAAAAACATCTAACAATTCAAATAATAAACCATCAATATTGCAACTTGATCCAACATAACTATATAAAATATAATTTCATAATATGGAATCATTTAACGAACCGAATTGCTTTCCGACAATTTTGATCACATAAACAATATATGTACTTTTATGTAAGTTAATAGAATTCAATTTGCAGTCGGACAACTTTCCATTTGCAAATTAAACGTTTTCAATCACATAACAATCTATATATAACCAAAAATCAATCAAGCATAAGTATGTAACCATATGTCATTCAATTCAATCGTTAACGCCCAATTATTATAAAATAATCAATCATATCAAGGCATATAAAAGGCAATCATATTAGTAGATAAAGAAGTGTGAGTTAAAAATAACTCACCTAGACTATTCGCCTACTGAAACACTCACTTTTGTCCTGACTGAATGCCAACCATCGACTTCGATCCATCAACTTTGCTAGAAATCCACTCTATCCCTGCCTGCATCGGTGATGTTGTATCCTATAGCTCCATACCCTCCTTTTTCTTTGACTTGAACTCATACGCAATCTTCAAAATCACTAGTCGCCATGCCCTGAAGTCGAACTCGCACCTGAAGCCGTGTGATGCTTTAAGTCGCCTCACCTGGTCGCACGCTGCCAGGTCGTCGCTTCCTTCCTTATCGCAATCGATGCCGCCCTCCAATTTTATGCACATCGATAGCCACTGCAATTTGCGATTCACGATTTGGATTTTGATATTTTTTTTCTTTTTGTGTTGTAATTTGATTTCTAATTTTAGGGCTAGGGCAAAGTATTAAGGAATCGGTTTTTGAAAACGAAGGAAATAAGCCCAAGTGATATTGGGTTAGACAAAGGAGTGATCTAGTTTAAATAAGCTAGGCTTTCACTAGTTAATAAAAAGAGATTTTCCTTTCCTCTCTTTAGACAACCCAAATTATTGATTTGAAAATAAAAAATGATTTACACTTCGTTGTATAAAATATAATTTGATAAGTAAAAAATTCTACTTAATATTAGTCCATCCTATTTAATTATTAAATGGATTAACACAAATGAATTTATTTTCATTTATTCACTATTGATATAAACAAATTGATTCATCTTCATCGATTTATTAAATTTTATTGAATATCATATAAAACTTCTTTTTATCTATTTCAAATATATATATATATATATATATAATTATTACACCTTAATTATTTTACATTCAATTATAAAACTTTATCCATTTTAATATATCTTTTGAAAATTATTTTATTGATTAATTTAATTTGTTAAAAATATCTATCATTTATTCGATTTTAATTAAATAAAAACTTATTTGCAAGGTACTCATTACAAAAAAATCGAATTCAAATACTTTTACTATAATTTAATTTGTCCGATATCATGTCCTCGAAAATAGGGTTGTTACAGACCTCCCCCTTATGAAAATTGCAACCTCGCAATTTCTTATAGAAAGAAGTCAAAACACATGCGAACATTAAATCTCTTCAATTTGTACTATTTAGTTAATATTCGATCGAAACTTAAAAAGTTAACATTAGAATCAAAATTATCGTATGTTATAAATTTAAATAGATTTATTTATTAATTTCCATTTCTACGCATACGAAAATTTATTGAAAGTTTTCTGAATGTTAAAAATTTCGAAAAATTTCGGCAGAGTGTCATTTTTACGGAGATTCGTTTGCAATTTCACAAATATAATATAAACAATATACATCGACCACATAGTCGGAAACATCATATGTATCAATATTTCTATCATTGTTGTATATAATCCGAAAACATACCTTTATTTTAGCATTTAAAGCAATTTACTTAGCTACTAGCATGCATAAGCGAGCAAAAAACAAGTTTGCGTTGTATTCCAATCCATGCAGTCTTCAAGCACCTATTTCAACTTAAACAAACTACATGAGGCCTTAAATATGGAATTCTAACTAAGCATGCATTCATGTATTGACCAAATATATTACTATTATTAAGCAATATGGTAGTACTTTATCATAAGATATTTCCAAAAGGTATTTTCCGAAATCATGTACAAATCAAGCTACATTATGCATTGGATAATTGAAAACATGCATAGGCAATTCTAAGAATATGTATTTTAATGTAATGATAAGCTATATTAAAAGCAACAAACAAAGTTAAGTCACTATATAACAAATGCATGTACAAATTAAAAGGACTGTACAAGCACTAGATAAATTTCATTAACATAGCTATAAAACAAAATATGTTGTTCTTACTTAAAGTAAAGTTAGTCTAACTAAAAATGTCATGCTATTAAATTAAAGCACGCATAGAATCAAGGCAGCCACAAAGTAAGGAAAATAAAGATCAGGGATGAAAAGAAAATTAGCAAACAAGAAAATTTAACAACATAACGTAATGATATGCATTACATAAGTACTTCAAAAAAACTATTTATTTATTTTTTTCAATATGCTGCTGCTCTGGTGGCAGCAACAACTCTTTTTTTTATTATATATTTATTCTTTTTATAAATACCAAGTTTGTTACTAAAGATTGTTGTTCAACAACTGGATCGCTTAATATTCACTTTACAATTGAACAAGACAAAAAAGCATTGCCTAAGTGCACTTGAACTCTTTCACTTGTATCGGACTTTGAATAAACTAAGCATCATGTGTTAAACACTACTTATGCATGTTTTCATAACACGGACCCAAATCTTATAGATATTCTTTTATTTCACCATTGTTTTGGGGAACAAAGTGATATTCTTGCCACACCACAAAAATAAGATGTGTCAGCAACTCCATTGTCTATACTTAACCGCAATCTAAATGGTCTATATTATGTACATTATATTAATCTGGAAGTAGGGTTAGAATCATATGACTTACAAGATGCATCACTTTTAGTATTTCACTCTAGTTTCCCTTAAACTTCCGGTGGATAAGGTTCATAGAGCGGCCATTGACCTTGCATTTCTATGTATATCCAAGAACTTACTGCAATTCACCCATATTTCCATGTACTTAGTTTTGGCAGCTAAGCAATTTGAGAGATGCGGTGCAAGTTTTCAATCAGAAAAGTAATACTATGCAAAAATAAAGGTATTTTCATTCAGCAATATACATGTTAGAAAACTGCTATTAGAAACTGCAATCGTTTCATTTACTTTTAACATTATGCAGTATCTAATCTTAATATGACCCTATTAATTAGGTCATAAATAGAACGTTTCATTTACCTTTAACGTTATGCAGTTTCTAATCTCAATGTGACCTGATTAATTAAATCATAAATAGACCGTTCTATAATTAGAACATTAGGTCTGTGATTAATCTTAAGCATTGAATTGGTATATGGTGGATGTACCAGATTTAGAGTTAAATGTTATATAAAGGATTGGGTCCTCTCTCTCTCCTGGTATATAGATGTATTCTTCTCCATCAAGAAACATATAAAGAAATAGGGTTAGAAAGAGAAACTGAATTCTGAGAAGAAGAGTAACAATTAGAACTCAGAAGAAGAAGATGATAGCTGTGATATCCCGGAATTTTGGGCAATACTTATTTAATAATTTCCATTTATAATTTATTTTAAAATATGTTATATTGATCTAAAATCTAAATTAACCAAATATTATATATTCAAAACTAATAATTTATCTAAAGTAACAAATGTTTTCTTTCCAAAATTCAATAATAATTTAACTTAAATGTTTATTCTTTTCAAATTACAATAATTATATGTGTGTAATTTATAATAAATTGATCTTTTAAAGTTAATAAAAATATTCTATTTGTAATATTTCATTTGTAATGTATATATGTATACATTGTAATAAGGAAATTGGTTCAATTTAAATTTAATAAAAATATTTCAATTTATAATATATGTGTTTATATATTGTGATTTGGAATTCTGTTTTTAAAATTCAAATAATTTATGAAGTTAATATTTAAAATGATCTATTTATAATGAATATTTATATTTGAACGTTTATTGTAAATAGGAAATAATGGATTAAACTTAAATAGAAAATATGTTTTCAAAATTTATAATAAACATAAGTTTTTATAGTGATTTGGAAGTTTTGATTTGATTTAATAAAAATGTTTTTCAAAAGTAAAATAAAATTTAATTTTATTTATAAAAAACTTAAGGGAAAAATCTATTTTTATTCAATGAATAATAATTTGAAATATAGTACATTGTTATAAAGATTTAGTTTGTTTTCCTTTAAATTGATTTTTGAAAACAAATTTAGATTCTTAATATAATATTAATGTTAGCTATAGAAATTTATGATTAAACTTTTAAAATAAAATTTAACTAAATGTTTACTTTCTTTCTTTTAATCTTGTCTCTAGAAAATGGATTTGTAAATAATTATAAATTAAACACAAGGTTATAAATGCATTGCATAGTTATATATGACATGAGTATTAGTAAATATTTGTGATTAAGGTTTAATTTATTTTTAAACAAGTCATTAATGAAATAAATCACCTTTCTAAAACACATGGCATCATAAGAACATAGGAGAATACACTTGTAAGCTTAGGAATCTATTCTCAAAACAAGTGGCATCTTTGTTTTAAAAGAAAGTTTTGTTTTGTTTTTATTAAATTTTAAAAAGAAAAGTCTGTATATTTTCTTCAGTTAGTAAACTTCTGTAAATTTTTCTTCAACTAAAATAAAACAAGAACGAAATCAAATGCAAGATTCAAAATTGAAAACCAAAGAAAACAGTACTAAAATCTGTAACCAAAGAAGTAAAGGAAGAAGAAAATTCGAAGCTTACAAACCTAGATTCAATTTGCAACCTGAAATCATGATTTCAAACTCAACTGGGAAATCTACAGCAACCTGTAATGGTTTCAAGACTCAACTGGAAATTAACATGTAATCAACATGCAAATGCATAAGAAGAATTCAGTGGTTCAACAGCAAGTTAAAATGCAAAAGAAAAATTCAAAGTCCAGTGATATAAAATGCAGTAAAGCAAATTCCAGAAAAACAAAATGCAGTGTTCCCTGTTTCAAAAACTCTGGTGAGTAAATTTCTTTTTAAAAACAGTTTTAAATCCTTCATTTGTTGATCTGTGAAAGGTTTAAATGTGTATCTATGTTTGCATGTTGGATATGATGAGGTGAATCATGTTGTTGCTTAGGATTACCATCTTAACTTTGATTTATGCTGTACAAACCTGAGCACATTCCTGTATATGAATAAATTGGTGCTCTCTGTAAAATCTGTATCAAGATCAATTAAATAACTCAAATATTTCTGTAAAATCAAAATTAAATTGTGATTTCTGAAAGTAAAGATGTTACTAACATGTTGTTCTTGATTTTAAAATTCATTACAAGTAGGCATGTTTGAGTATTACCCAGAAAATTTTGAATATACAGTTGACATTCAAAAATGAGAAAATTCAAGTTTGATAAATTTTAAATTCACTTAGTTAATCTGAAACATACTATCAAATTATGAATTTTAATGTAAAAATTGTAATTTTTAGTTTAGTCTTAAGAGAGGAATTTAAAATTACCTAGAATCAGTTTTGGGGTCGATTGCCGATGTTTGAAGCCGAGTTGGATGGCGAGTTTTGGCATGGTGATGGTCACGGTGATGGGTGATGTGGGAAAAATAGTGAAAGATTTTTATGGTGGTCGTGGTGGCCGTGAAGGGGCAGAGTAGGGTTTAGCTGTTGTTTTCTATTTGGGTTGGAATTGTCAGAAGTTTGGCGTCGTTGTTGGTTTCTGAGGGATCGCGAGTAGGGGAAGGGTTTGAGCGGCTCGTGACACGTGCGTGGGTGAAATGGCAGGACCTACGGTGAAGGGTATCGCCAACGGCAATGTTTTTCCGGTCGAGCTTCTTACCTGTTGAAGTGCTAAATCTTTTTTTTTCCGTGTCAGTGATGGATTCGTCAATCCAAGGGGGCGTGGTGGCTGTAGGGGTCAGAGGCGATTTGTGGGGAACGTCGGCGTTGATCGCCGTCGGTCGGCTTCGGCGTGCATGTGCACGAGCTATGTTGGTGCAGCATTTTGGTTTGGGGAAGATAGTTTAATCTTAGATTTCTTCGGTGGTTTGCTCGAAGATTTTCTCGTGTTCGACTCGTGTGTGACTCGAAGTAGTGAGGAGGGTTGTCGCGATTTCTGGTTTTCATATGAGCTTGATTACAGGATTTATATCCTGTTCAATTTCAACTGCAAATTAAAATTTCTGAAGATAAAAGCAAACTGAGTTTTATAACAAAGTTTTAAATAGTTTGAAATGTTTTCTTTTAAAATCTTTGTGTTTACAAGTTATGTTAAATTGGTTTTAAAAAAATAAAATAGTTTGTTTGTTTAAAACCAGGTTTGAACTTTATAAAAAATAAAAAATGAAGTTTCAAAAGTTAAAACAAATTCGATGTTTAAAACAAGTGTTTAAATTAGTATTATTAAGAATGGAATGTTGACTTTAAAGAAATTTTAGTTTTAAAGTTGGATTTATTTTATAATTTAAACTTTTGTTTAAAATAGATTGTTTTCATTTAGTTTGTTAATGATTTATAAATGTTTCAAATAGATTGTATTTGAAGTATTTTTTTTAAAATATGAATAAGTAAAGAAATTTAATAATGATAAATTAAAAGATAAATGTTTTTGTATAAATCAAATACAAGTTTTTGAATTTAAATAATTTATTGATTTAAGTAAATAAAATATTTGGTTTATTTTAATTTAGTTTTATTTATAAGGGTAATTGAAGTAAATTACTTAATTTACTTAAATTGGTTAATATAAGTGATTAAATTAAGGTAAATTAGTTGTGTAATTAATTAAGTGTAATTAATTACTTTATTAAAAATTAATTAATCAAGTTTAATTAATTAAGAAATAATTAATTAATAAGTAATTAAGAAGTTAATTACTTAAGCATACTTTCTTAATGAAGTAATTAAAGTTAATTACTCAGAGTAAGTAATTAAGTTTTATGGATAATTTTTAGTTAATTAATTTAGTTTAATTAATTAAAAAGGATTACTTAATGATGGGATTAAGTGTAATTACTTAATGTAATTAAAGATGTGTAATTACTTAGTGAAGTGATTAATGAATAATTACTAAGTGTAATTAATGAAGGAAATTACCTAATAAATAGTAATTAAAGGATAATTAATTAAAGGAAGTAATTAAGGATAATTACTCAGTGTAATTAAAGAATTTATTAATGTAATTAATCAAGGTGATGGTTTAATTGGTAAAGTAATTAATGGAAGTTAATTACTGATTATGATTAATCAGGTTTGATTAATAATTGTAATTAATTTCATAATTAATTAATAAATGTAACAATTGATTGATAAAGTAATTAAAGGGGTCATTAATTAATGTAATTAATGAATAATTAGTTGTTTAATTAATTAATAAATGTGATTAATTCTAAGATAATTAATCAATTAAGTGAGAAAGAAGTAATAATTAATTAATGTAATTAATTAAGGATTTATGTAATTAATTATTGTTAATTAATTAATTAGAATTAATTAAGATTAATGATTAAAGATAAATTAATCTATTTAATTAATTTAAAGATTAATTATATAGTGTAATTAAAGAATAATTAATCTAGGTGATTACTTAAGAATATGATTAAGGATAATTAATCTACAATTGAAGATTAAGTAATTGGATTATGAAGGTGATTAAAGAGTGGTTAATTAATTAAATGTAATTAATTAATGATTGGTTAAGCAGGATAAGTTGTTTAATTCTCAAGTAATTAATTTGATTTAAGATGATTAAATTAATTATAAAGGAATTAATAATGGCTATTTGTGTATGATAGTTGTGGAATATCTGAATTGGTTGATATCTATTGGATGATTGATATTGAGTGATTGGTTGATACTGGATGATTTGAATGTCTATGAGATATGTGATAAGCTGCTTTGTGAGATGAATGTTTGAATATGAATTATCTGTTGTGATAATGTGATTCATCTATTTGTTTATATCATCCTGAATAAAAGTTAATTGTTTAAACCCTTAAGTACAACTTGGACATTAAAATGGCGCTTGGTTTCGGTGAGACTGGGATCGGGTTTCCATATTTGGGATCCGAAAACCAAATCGATTCCAATTAAACGTTAGGTCGTTAATCCAAGTGGAGCAAGTGAAGACTCGAGGTGTAAGGGCTATACGTCAGTATAACTCTGTGGGTGATTCCGTAATGAGTTTGGCGGAATAGTGCTTATAGGTTCGAAATGGTGTTTCAGAGTGCAAGGGCTATGGTCGTTGACTTTGAGGGTGATTCCAAAATGAGTGCAACGAGATAGTGCCTTCGGTTTCGTTCAAACCCGGAACGAACTTGTATGGATTGAATGCATTCAGAACATCGTCAGGTGGACGATGAGCATTCTAAGTGATATGTCCTATAAAGGTAATCGTAGCCTCAAGCCTCATCAACCGGGAATGGCTAAAACATGGGAGGTGCAGCAAAGCTTCGTGGGTAGCACCCACTGGAGAGTAAGATTTACCCCTGTCTAGAGGTCCCTTTATATTACGGCTGCGTGGACGGTTGATCATGACAATCGCCGGGGTTGTCTTGTTCGGGACTGTTCAGTAAGGAATGGTCCCGGCCTTATGTTGCAGGGGATGAAGGGAGTAATCCTCGGTACGGTGATCTAGGCCACGTACTGTGACGGGCGGTACCCCAGTAGCCCTGCCATTAATGGAAACCCATTTTCCCTACGAGACCCTACGGTTTTGTTTGTATTACCCACTTTTGTGGCTAGTAGCTGGAATTTAATGAATGTAACAATTTTGGCTATTTCTTATTTACTTGAAAACCCTAGACACTATTATAATATCACTGGATTTCCTATCAAATGTTTTGGTTAGCGTAAGGTAAAAACTTTTCCATGTTTATGTGTGGGAAGTCTTACGTGATACCTTTTCTTTTCAAAAGGTTTTTCTAAAATTAAACAATCTTAAATCGTTTACTCACACTAGACCCCTGTCTGACCCGAGTGTTTATGTTCTGTTTTATTAAACTCTTGGGTAGTCATATTATGTATGAGTAGTCAAGTGATTCAGGTTATTCTTGACAAGTTCTGGAGGAGATATGGAGCAGGTGGCTTCAGCGTGTAGATATATATATATATATATAGTGATTCTGCTGTGATTGAGTTGTATCTGTTTCTCTGATATACTTGAATTGTAATAACTAGACAGATGTTTATAACTGTCTAGTCTGTGTTGTATTAGCTGAATAACTCTGATGTATACGATATTATGTAATGTTTTATGTGATATAATATAATTTATTCGTTCCGCTGTGAGATTCTAATGTTGTCTGTTTCTTTCTTTTCTTTCTTTTCTTTCTTTTCTCTTTTCTATCCCTTTCTTTCTTCTTAATGATGCGACTTTCTGGAGATAGGAAGTCGGGTCGTTACAATAGCCATTACATCTCTCGCTGTTAATCAAGGTACGTCATCTTAAACAAACAAAAAATCATATTAATCTTTGTTTGTGAAATATTCGGTATTGGTGATCCTTGGGCTATTGCTTGAATTGTTCATCATTAATCATGAAAGATCGAACAGTAAAGAATTTCTGACATTTGGTATCAGAGCCACCAATCAATAACTGAATATTTCCTATGAATTGATCTGTTCTATGCTTTACTCATGATGTTTAATCAAGTATGTGTTATAAGTCAATTATGCACATGAGATTTATGGTTTTGTTAATCACCAAAGTGGTCAAAATCAGAATAAACATTTAGTGCATAAGTGACATAATGATTATTGATAGATTTGCCAGTTATAATAATACCAAAAAAAACTGGCTTCACTAATGGTAGAACCTGAGAACTTATCCAAAGGAAAGTCTTGTTCTATAACTAGTTGACATGATATGGTTTAATAGATATCTTGATTAAATAAATATTGATCATCCAAAGATGTTAGTTTTATTTAATTGAATATATTTATTACTTACTTATGTTTTGGTATTTAATTGTGTTAAGTATAAGATAGTATCTACCCAAAGGAGTGTTATATTATACTATTATGTACATATCTGAATCGCGTTAGCTATGAGATTATAGTTATTTCAATTTTCTTTTTTTTATTTGCAGTAGTTCCCATGAATACATATGCTTCATCTGTTACATTGTTCGCTGGTGTTAATTTTTCTAAATGGAGAGAACAAGTCAATTTCCATTTAGGTGTTCAGGATCTTGACTTGGCACTCCTTGAGGATAAACCTGTTGCTCTTACAACAGCTGGTACTGAGACAGAAAAATCACACTATAAAGCATGGGAATGCAGTAACAGATTGAGCCTTATGTTTATTAAGATGACTATTGCTAACAACATCAAGTCAACAATTCCACAAACAGAAAGTGCTAAAGAATATATGCGGTTTGTGGAAGAGCGTTTTCATCCAGCTGATAAATCACTCGTTGGTACTCTTATGGCAGAACTCACGACTATGAAGTTTGATGGATCGCGAACTATGCAAGAACACATTATAGAGATGACTAGTCTTGCAGCAAGGTTAAACTCCCTTGGACTTATAGTAGAGGATTCTTTTCTTGTCCAGTTTATCCTGAACTCGCTATCTTTTGAATATGGACCTTTTCAAATTAGCTATAACACTATAAAGGATAAGTGGAATGTTAATGAATTGGCCAGTAGACTTGTTCAAGAATAAGGACGTTTGAAAAATCAAGTGAATCACTCGGTAAGTTTTGTGAGTAATAAAGCTGGTAAAGAAAAGAATGGAAAATCAAGTTATTTCAAG
Source organism: Allium cepa (assembly GCA_030765085.1). Taxonomy (NCBI): domain Eukaryota; kingdom Viridiplantae; phylum Streptophyta; class Magnoliopsida; order Asparagales; family Amaryllidaceae; genus Allium; species Allium cepa. The sequence continues at coordinate 117,514,007 of CM060932.1, forward strand.
AAGAAAAAGGCACCTACTAAGAATGGGCAGGATAAGGAAAAGAAGAAACTAAAGGACGTTCGATGTCATTTCTGTAAAAGGAAAGGACATTATCAAAATGACTTTTCAAAAAGGATGGCTTGGTTCGAAAAGAAAGGGATTTCTTATGATCTGAACCATAAATCCAAATGAAGATCGTTTTCTCTTTATGGGAAACGGAATAAAATCCACAATAGAAGGCACTGGGACTTATCGTCTTATTCTAGAAAGTGGATACGTACTAGACCTATATAGTACCCTTTATGTACCTTCATTATCTAGAAACCTTATTTCCGTGAATAAGTTGGATATTTCTGGTTTTAGATGTACATTTGGATCTGGTTGTTTTGATTTATATAAGAATACTAATAATGTTGGTTCTGGTATTCTAATTGATGGTTTATATAAATTGAAGCTGAATGATACTTATGCGAATTCCTTGCTGAATGTAATAAATAATGTTGGATGCAAACGTAGCATTTTGAATGAAAATTCTGCTTTCTTATGGCATAAAAGACTAGGTCACGTATCCAAAGAAAGAATGATGAGATTAGTAAGTAATGAAATTTTGTCAAATTTGAACTTTATTGATCTAGAATTATGTGTGGATTGTATTAAAGGTAAACAAACCAAACATAATAAGAAAGGAGCCATTAGAAGCAGCCAGCTTCTTGAAATAATACACATTGATATTTGTGGACCTATGGACACTCCAGCCTTTAATGGAGAAAAGTATTTCATCACTTTTATTGACGATTTTTCCCGCTATGGTTATGTCTATTTTCTTCATGAAAAATATCAATTTGTGAATGTCCTTGAGACGTTTGTAAAGGAAGTTGAGAGGCAATTAGATAAAAAGGTAAGAATTATAAGGTCTGGTAGAGGTGGTGAATACTATGGCAAATATAATGAGTCACGCCAGTGTCCAGGTCCATTTGCAAAATTCCTCGAAAGTCATGACATATGTGCGCAATACACAATGCCAGGTACACCATAGCAAAATGGTGTAGCAGAAAGGCGCAATAGGACGTTAATAGATATGATTAGGAGTATGATGTCAGATTCTACATTACCTAAGAATTTGTGGTCGTATGCTCTCAAAACTGCTAATTATTTGCTGAATAGGGTTCCTAGTAAAGCTGTTCAAAAGACTCCTTTTGAATTATGGACTAACAAGAAACCTAGCTTAAGACGCCTGCATGTTTGGGGTTGTCCAGCGGATGCGAGAATTTATAATCCACATGAAAAGAAATTAGATTCTCGAACGATTAGTGGGTATTTTTTTAGGTTACCCTGAAAAATCTAAAGGATATGTGTTTTACTGTCCTAATCATAGTCCAAGAATTATAGAAACTAGTAATGCAAGATTCATTGAGATTGGTGAAGTCAGTGGGAGTACTAGAAGAGAAATAGTGGAAATAAAGGAAACAAGGATAAGTGTTGCATTGCCTAGAATAGTTCCTCCATCTACTATTACTCCAAATGTTGTTCCAGCTGTTGGAGAATAGCATGATGATGAACAACATATAAATGAAGAAGTACTTCCTGAAGGAAATGACTTACATAATGCTGATATGCATGAACCACAACAAGTAGCATTAAGAAGATCTCAAAGAGATCGTAGGTCGGTTATTTCTAATGATTATATGGTTTATATGCAAGAACCAGATTATGATGTAGGAATCAATAAGGACCCAGTTCCGTTTTCACATGCTATAGAAAGTGAAGAGTCAAAGGAATGGATTAATGCCATGAAAGAAGAACTAAAATCCATGCAACAGAATGAAGTTTGGGATCTCGTTGAGTTACCACATGGCTGTAAAAGAGTCGGATGCAAATGGGTTTTTAAAACCAAACATGACTCTAATGGTAATGTCAAACGGTATAAAGCTAGACTTGTTGCTAAGGGTTCCACTCAGAAAGATGGTGTTGATTACAAGGAGACAGTTTCTCCTGTTTCGCAAAAGGACTCACTAAGAATAATAATGGCATTAGTACCACATTATGATTTGGAATTGCATCAAATAGATGTGAAAACAGCCTTTTTGAACGGAGATCTTGGTGAGGATGTTTATATGGATCAACATGAGGGTTTTTTATGTAAAAGGTAAAGAACAATTGGTGTGCAAACTTAACAAGTCAATATATGGACGTAAGAAAGCATCCCGGCAATGGTATATGAAGTTCAATACCATTATTACATCTTTTGGTTTTAAGGAAAACATGGTTGATCACTGTTTATACCAAAAGATCAATAGGAGAAAGTTTATTTATCTAGTCCTTTATGTTGATGACATCTTCCTCACTGCAAATAATTTAAGCGTATTGCATGAGACTAAGGAATTTCTCTCAATGAACTTTGAAATGAAAGATACGGGAGAGGCATCCTATGTGATTGGAATAGAAATATTTCATGATCGATCACAAGGAATATTGGGATTGTCTCAGAAAGGATATATCGAAAGGATTCTAGAGAGATTTGGAACGAGTAAGTGCTCACCTGGGAAAGTTCCTATACAGAAAGGTGATAAATTCAATCTCATACAATGTCCTAAGAATGATGTTGAATGAGAATTAATACCATATGCATCTGTAGTTGGTAGTCTAATGTATGCTCAAACCTGTACTAGACCGGATATCAGTTTTGCGATCGGTATGTTAGGGAGGTATCAAAGTAATCCAGGAAGGCAACATTGGCAAGCTGCAAAGAAAGTGTTAAGGTACTTACAAGGCATGAAAGATTACATGCTCATGTATAGTAGATCCAATGAATTGGAGGTGATTGGATATAGCGATTTAGATTTTGCTGGATGCATCGATACTAGAAAATCGACTTTTGGTTACCTGTTTATGTTTGCTCAAGGGGCCATATCATGGAAAAGTGCGAAACAAACTATCGTTGCTTCATCTACTATGGAGGCAAAATTTTTGGCATGTTATGAAGCCACAATTCATGCATTATGGTTGCGGAACTTTTTTTCAGGACTTGCGGTTGTGGACACCATTAGCAAGCCGCTGAAAATTTATTGTGATAACTTTGTAGCAGTGTTTTTCTCAAAAAAAGACAAGTACTCTAAAGGTGCCAAACATATGGAATTGAAGTATCTTGTTGTGAAATATGAGGTTCAGAAACAAAGAGTGTCAATCATGCACATCAGGACAGAACTTATGATTGCAGACCCTTTGACGAAAGGGTTACAGCCAAGACGATTTAAGGAACATGTTTAAAGAATGGGTCTTGATTGTATTAATAATAATTGATGTGTGAAATTCTGAGCTCCTTTATGTGTTTCTGATATACAATTATGTGTCTTTTGTTTTAATGTGGTAGTACGTACTTTATGTAACTTTAAACAAGAAAGAGTCTTATAAAGATATTATGTTTAATCATTATGATATAAGACATTATGTGAATTATTATGTTGTTTTATATAAATTATGAGTATAAAATAATGGATTACTGGTACTGTAGTATATGGAAGGGAATGCATTGAATTAATAATGCACAACCGCCATAACTCTCAGCAATTTATCATAGTATGATGTTCAACACTTGATATTATGAATAATCGGGTCAAGTGGGAGAATGTTAGAAAACTGCTTTTAGAAACTGCAATCGTTTTATTTACTTTTAACGTTATGCAGTTTCTGATCTTAATATGACCCTATTAATTAGGTCATAAATAGAACGTTTCATTTACCTTTAACGTTATGCAGTTTCTAATCTTAATGTGACTCGATTAATTAAGTCATAAATAGACCATTCTATAACTAGAACATTAGGTCTGTGATTAATCTTAAGCGTTGAATTGGTATATGATGGACGTACCAGATTTAGAGTTAAATGTTATATAAAGGATTGGGTCCTCTATCTCCTGGTATATAGATGAATTCTTCTCCATCAAGAAACATATAAAGAAATAGGGTTAGAGAGAGAAACCAAATTCTGAGAAGAAGAGTAATTATTAGAAGTCAGAAGAAGAAGATGACAGCCATTACATCTTCCGTTGTTAATCAAGGTACATCATATTAAACAAAAAAAATCATATTAAGCTTTGTTTGTGAAATATTCGGTATTGGTGATCCTTGAGCTATTATTTGAATTGTTCATCATTAATCATGAAAGATCGAACAGTAAAGAATTTCTAACAATGCATTGTCGAGAGGATAAAGAAAAGCTAATTGCAGTAAAGTTTGGGTTCTACAGCAATGCATGTTTTTATATTTCACACATGATTGGAACATGGTAAACTACCACAACTAAACGTGATGATAAAGAAATCAACGTTCAACGCACTTCCGTGACTTGTTGATACAATATTTGCAAGATGCAAATATCATAATACTCATCAAAACCTTATGGACTCGGAGTTTAAAATAAAAACCACTGGAGTTATTTCACATGGATGTGCTTAGGTTGGTTAAGCAACCCTCAATACGTGGTGTTTGCTATATGGTAACATTTATTTATGAGTTCTCTCCTAAGTTTGTTTTTTTACAAAATAAATTACTGACACAATCTGAAATTCAAAGGGTTCAAGGACTTAGTTGAAGTAGTGATCGGAAAGAAGATTATATATTTATGTATAATAAAGGAGAAGGGAATACATCTAGTGAGTTTAAGAGTACGACAATGCAGGATGTTGATATTAGTCTCAACTCATTTACGTGGCAAGTTCAATATAAAAGGGCAAGAGTTGTATTTTAACAAAAACAGCTATGAAGAAATCAAAAGGTCACGATCAAATAAAGAGAAAATGCCACATATAATGAAAAGTGGTGTTTGATGAATAGTCTCCATGGTCGTCATCATAACATGTTGTATTGCTAATTGCCACATTCAGCAAAAACTGAGAATATGTTGCATAGACTTAAGATTTCATGTTATAAAAACAAAACATCGACAACAATAAACAAGGTATAAGAAAATATAGACATTGCCATATATATATATACTTAAATTTACGCATACTTGTACACGAATAAACACACACATGCAACTGTTTACTCAAAACAATTCGAATAATAAATTTATACTGTTGGATTAAGGCATAGAATTGTGAGTGATAAATACTCAGCTTTAATTCCTTTTAATCTAAATTTCTATACTTGAAATTCGTAAAGTGGAAAAACCAACTTCTAATAAGAATTTGCATATATTAACATATAAAATTATTTGACAACAAATATATTTGATTCTTATGATATTTATTCATATCAAATCTTATTTTAGAAATTTTAAATTAAATCTCTATTCATTTGTATATGTGCATCCCTTTAATTACTTCTTTATTTTCTAATTTGAAAATAGTTTATACAAAAAAATTACACCTTTATAACATATAAACACCTTTTACAAATTTTAAATATTAAATATTTTGAGGTATTCAAGATATTCGGCTAATTTAATATTTTCTAATAAGGATGTAAAATGACTTTTAAGATTTCTCTTGTACAATAACTATTACTTCACTCTCTAATTCATTTTAACACAAATTCATTTCTTAAAGCATCATCTTCTATAAAAAGGAAAAGTAGAAAATCCTACCATTGTTTTTCTTTAAATTTAATTAAATTTTTATTTTAAAAATTTAATATCTTAGAAAAGCTAACTTCTAGCAAGAAGTTATATATATATATACTTACTAATTATTATTTTCGAAAACATCTTATTGCCCAAAACTCTGTGTCTATATGTCTGTCTTAGTGTTTAGGAGTCCCTATCGATAACGTTGATTAAGCGCATCGACCAGAATCCTTAAAGCACCCAACAGACAATTTAACACAAAATTATTTTCTATAAGATATACATATTTCTTTTAATACTTTAGGCTTTTCCAAATATCTGCTTGTTTATAATAAATATAACCATATTCCAAATATATGTATATCCAATATCAAAAAGATTTTAATTTAAATAGATGCTTGCTTTTATTAAAATTCTTTCAGTCAATCTTAATATTGTCATAGTATTAATAATTTACTGATAACAATTCCATAACACTCATTCATCCATAAATACTTCAAACAAACATCAAATGAATTTAATCAATCACACATATGAATTAACATTTTGTTTTATATAAATTTAAATTTTCAATATTTCTTGCGGTAACCACACTATCGAAGACACCACAAGTTCTTATTGTTATTATGGAGCACGTTTTAACTCTCAATAGTAATTCCTACTCAAAATTAATTCAATAATTATTTAGCATTTTCAAAACAATCAAACATCCATTGATACAAAAAACATACATTTCAATCAAATAAACAAATAATTGCCTTCAGCAGAAAGTAATTTTCAGTTTCCGCTGCACACTCTGATCACCTAACAAATCAAGACCAACAATTTAATTCTAAGTCATCTACTTATTTATAATATCCATTAAATCTTGCTCTTTTACATAAGTAAGTTCCAATATTTTCATGACAATAAGTTATATAGTATTATCAAAAGATTTTTCAAGTACGTCACAATGATTACTCCCAATAACCATTTCTATTCCTATTTCTAAATAGTTAAATAATACTAACTACTACACACCTAAGGGACGAGATTCTAGATCATATAGGTCTAGATCTCGACTCTGTGTAATTTATATTTTATAATATTCTAAATCCAGCTTTGATACCAAGCTGTGACGACCCCACCGTTATGCCCAATTTAGCAAAGAACATTACAAGTAATGTCATCTGCTAATATGGAGAATACGGCTGGTTAAGAGTGACCGAATGTGAATATATCTTTATACTAACACTGACACGTCTTATTTACCTTTTTGAGGATCTGAACTGAAATTTAGACAGTACAGTGTAAGATCGTAATTTTACCACTTTGAAAATGGAATATTTAATTTATTTAAAAATTAAAATGTAGAATTTTCAAACATTAAACAATCATGTTTTATATGATAAATAAGAATAGTAGACTTATTTTTGATATTGAATAAAGATTTTGGATTTTCATTGTAAAACTGACAAAAGTTGGATTCCGATAAAGTAGGATAAATATTCGAGAAATTTGTTTAAAGGATAAATAGTTCTTTCTAAAAATACATAATTCATATTAAACTCATTTGATAATAATATTAATTTAATTTATAATGGTTCAATAAGTATATAAAACTTATTCTATAAAAGTTGACAAATTTCGTCGCATATCAATGAATCGATGTCGTATTTTTATAAATAGATTTGGATGTTGTTTCATATTATTTTATAAGTCAAATATACTTTTTTTAATTATTTAAATATAATAACAAATCAATTTTGAGGTTATGGTTTCATGAATAAATAGTTTAACCAAAATATTAAAATGTGAGTGGAAAATGTTTTGTCGAAAATCAACGTTTTGTTCAAAATAAGTTGTCGTAACATTATCGCATCTTTGTTAACATGTTGTAACATATATAGTACACATTTTAATAACTAAACATGTTTACCTTTACTAAATAAGATTATAAAACTTCTTGAACATCATTAAGAAAAGTAAGTTTAAGAAAAGTCAAAAGTATACATCAAATCCAAATCACATCAAAATCCACAAAATAATTACTTTTCTTTACTTAATCTTTAAGTGACTAAGACATAAAGTAAGAAGTGAAAGGATGAGGTTAAGTATTGAAAAAGTGGAGTTTGGTTTAGGTTGAAGTAAGGATTGTTTGGTAATTTGTAAGAGGTTATTTTGGTAAATTTATCACTTCTTTCTTTTTCTATAAATACACACCTCCTTCTTCACTTTCATTCACATTTCTTCTTCCTCTTTTATCAAGCTTCTTCACTTTCTTCCTCTCCTCTTTAATTACTTTCAAGCCATAAAAAAATTAGAAAGAAATAATGTCAAAATATTTACAAAATATTCAAAACAAATCAATGTTCATTCTCTTCAAATCAAACTCCTCTTTTCTTTATATTTTACCTGTTCTTCTCTCGACTGCTTCTTCAAATCAGAACCAAAATGAATTTTTTTCTAAATCATGTATATTTTCAGTGGCTACAACTTTTATGTTGACCACTTTGTCTCATTATGAAGATAACTATGCAAAAAATACACTTCTTTCCAGTGCATTTTTTGGCCAGTTTTTAAGATAGAAAATGGCTCATTTTTATTTGATCATAACTTGATCATAACTGATCGAAATTAAGAAATTATTTTTTCAAACGATATGAATTTTGGTGGCTACAACTTTTATGTTGCTCACTTTTTCCAGTTTTGAGGTTTGCTATACCTGAAACTCAATTTTTTGAAGTGCATTTTCGAACTTTAATTTTGTCAATCTGATAATACCTCTTCTTCATTCTATCATATCTTCCTCAAAACAACTTGAATTCAAATGATTGTTTTTTTCAAATTTAAGAGAAAAGAATTTTAAACATCTTATTAGTAAAAACTTTTCTAAATTTTAAGATTTAGAGGACTAAAATCAGATACAAGATAACATATATTTTGGATCAGAATCTTGGGAATTCAAATTCAAAGCTCTACCGCTTCTTCTCTATACTTTCGGCCAACCTCCATCTCAAGCCTTGGCCAAGCTATTAGAAAGGAGAGGGTATTGTTTGCTAGTGTTTAAATGGAGTAGGAAGTGGTTAGTGAAGTGTTGGTTGATTAGAATGTTGGTAGGAAATTAATTGCTTTGTTTTATGGTGAGAAATTCTATTTAACGTCTATATTTATTTATATACATGTTTGATGATGTGTTATGATTGCTATAGACGCTTATATACACTTTTATCATCAAGTATTGATTGTTTGATATGATTGTCAAATTGTTTTACCAAGTCATGTTAATACACGCTGATAAGCACAAAGAAGATCACTTTCCTTTTGAAAAGATGGATTTCTAAATGATATGAAAGTGGTTTTGAAGAATATAAGTTTTAAATATACTTGCAACACTTTTCATAACGCTTTTCGCAGCAGTTTTTAATAACTTTTGAAATGTAGTTTTAAACTTAACAATTCTTCTCTAAATCTTTTGTGAATGATTTTAAAAGAATAATTAAGTAATTTAAAGATAATTTGGAAGTTTTAATAAGAGTTTGAATAAATGGTTAAGTAAAATTGTTTATACCACTTCAACAAAAAGTAAAGAAAATTGAATGTAATAACAAATTGAGTATGTGGAAACGACTAGTATATTTGTCTCGCCCGTGAGATTTGAGAAGATAAAACACGATGTTCAGCAAAGATTAGAAATGGAGCAACCAGTGCCCTGAACTTACCTGGCCTATGTTTCCTCTTTTTAGGCGAGAGGTGGAAAAGATCCAAAGGAAAGCCCGAATGCTCTAAAAAGATTATATCAAGTTTTCCAAAATAAAGAAGATTAGTATTATCCAAAATTAGGCAATCTCCAAAATGAATAAACTACAACTTGGATTGCATAGAGATGATCTTATACTTGGTATTAAATTCCGAAGAGGGAACTCGTCATATTCCTGGAATTTAAAAGGTGATCTCACTATTATTCCGCACATAGCACTTGTTGAATACGAAAATTGATATTGAGTAAAATTAGAATGATTTCTATGATCCTATTTACTCAATAATGTTTGCTAAGATTGATTTTGGGTATACAGTAAATAATGTCTTGAATAACATTGTTTTTAACCCGCCTAAAAGTTAAGGAATTTGGATCGGGTGTTAAATAAGGAAATTTGAAATATTATCCAAAGAAAAAGGATGAACTTAAAATTACTCTAAGACAAAATGATATCTTTGATTAAGATTTAATAAATGATTTGGAGAAGATTTCCTAAGTAAAAGAGAAAATGATTGGAATCCAAGATCTAAAAAGGTTTGATAAATCAAATGATTTGATAAATAAGCTTAATGATTCCATATACACTTGAAAAAGAAAATGGAATAAATCGAAAAGTTTATATCTAAGAAAATATTTTCATAAAAGAAATAATTGATTGATGATTGATATCCACTTATGAACTTTAACATCTTTTCATCGATAATTGGATTTCGAAGGAATCAAGGTTGGATTTGCACGATTCCTATCTGAAAACCTCTACGAACCAATTTAAATGTCTGAAGAATAAAGATGTTTGAAGGTGGAAATATTGAAATGTAATACCGAGAGACTACTTGTTGATTAATTGGAGATGAACTCCCAATTCACTATATTGTAGCAGTAGTCTCTTTGTTATGAAAAACCTCAAAACCATAAGGACTTCTCGCCTAGTAGCGGTCAAGGAAAGCACCTTCGTTTTCGTTCAAGTCCCAGAACAAACTTATGGATGGATGTCTGACAGTGCATTTTCTGAGATTACGCACATTGGTTTTTACAAACCTACATCCATGGTGGTGGGAAGGAAACTTCTCTTAACTTAACACCCTCCTTGAAACGTACGAGCTCAAGGGTTGTCTTTTTATGGAAGGCAATTAGTAGTCAACGGAAATGGCAATGTGGCATTCAAAGAAGATGTGCTATGTGAAAAGTTAATCATTAACCTCAGGCCTCATCACTTGGAAATGACTGAAATAGAGTAAAAGCAGCAAGGCTAAGTGGGTCGTTCCCAATTAGGAGATGTCATCATCCTTCTAGATTTACTCTACATATGTCTAAGTATGTGGTGAATGTATGAATCGGGCAGCCGTTAATGGTCGGTAACGATCGGGTGATGACATATTCGTTACAATCCAGCATGAGGGGTAGGTCGGCCTTGTGTTGGTTTAAGTGTTCAGTATCTGGACCTTAGGTGCATCCCTCCAGAGGTGTACTGTCGAAAGATAGTCCCTTATCTTGTCATTTGTATGGAAATCCCTTCTCCAATAAGAACCCACCGTTTTATTTGTATTGGCATAATGAATAGCCCTGGAATTTAATAATGGCAACAATTCCGGCTAAGATTAATAAGTTTATTTGCAATGTTTTCAATACTCGGGTCAGATCCAAGTTCAGGTTTAGTGAAGACAGTTGGAGTTTCCAGAGGAGAGCTGGAGATATTCATCTACATATGAACGTATTCTATTATCCGTTGCAATCGTTTGATGTTTATCAGCAATTGTAAGGACAGATGTTTATAACTGTCCAAGCTGAATTTAGGTTTGACTCTGCTATATGTATCTTTCAAAATTTTCGCTGTAAAGGTATTGTTTAATATTATATATATTATTCCATTCATGTGAAATTTTGTTCTGTCTTTATTTTCTTTTTCACCCTTTAAAGATTCACTCGTTCATGCAATTTGAGTTGGACACGTGTGGTTATTGTCGACTCAAAGGGTATGGAAATTCGCACCCTTACATTTGGTATCAAAGCTGAAGGTTAAGCGAGAACCTTGGCTTTGGTGGGGTAAAGACTCATCAAAGATAGGGTTAGCAATACCTTAGGACGAGTAACTCATTATAGATAGGGTTAGTAACACCCTAGAATGAGTTGAGAGTATTATATATGAGCGCGTATTTGTTATTGTTATATATAAAGGTTTTGTTTTGAAAAATAGGTAAGTGAATAATTTTACCTAGGATTATATTTTGAACACAAAGTATATATTTTGAAAAGTTATATAGTTAGAAATCAAGATAAGTGAAATTTAAATATGAACATCTTATGATTAAAATTTCATAGTTTGGTATAATGTGTTTGATTATAAGATTTGTTTAAGAAACGAACAAATAAAATAAAAAAGTATTCAACAAATATAAAATGATTATGTAAAAGGTAATTGTAAAAGAAATGAGAATTTAGATTCGAGTAAATTAAAAGAATTGTGGTAATCTAAATGAAGATTAATATAAGATGAATTTATAAAAATAATTTATATAATAGGTTTTATTAACAAAAGTAATCTCTATTGGATTTTAAAAAGAGATATTTTATGGTAATTAGTTCGAATGGCTCGAAAATAAACTAAAATGAGGAGGAGATGTGTTCGGATGGTAAACACTTCTCTTAAGTATTACTCTTCTTGTTATGAGGATATATGATACTATTGGTAGTACCCAGTTCCTTGGTATTGTTTTGGACTTATTGGATCTATATAATTTTCTCAAGTTATAGAGATAAGGTGAATCATTAATTGATAGATTGATTATTAATGTTTATAAAAGTGTTTAAATCAAAGATAAATTTGGAATCACTAATTGATAAGATAAAGTGGGATTCTCGATGATTTTGGATACTCGAAAATTTCTGAATCACACTGTGATAATCCGTACTTTGGACATCTGATAATTGGATAATTATCTGGTTTTAACTAATGAAAACACTGATTTATAGATTGAAAAAATAAATGTGATAATAAATATTTATATCTGGATAAATATTTATTTGATAATCTCCTAATATAATTATTTAAAATTGGCAAAATTATTATTTTCAAAACAAATCAAATATGTGTTGTCTAAATATATATTTATATGAATTGATTTTAGATTGAATTTGAATTTGAGATTGAAATTCAAAAGACAATATCTCAAAATAAATTCGATTTAAAAAATAATGTATATTTGATTTCTATTAGTATATAATTAGTTCTATATTATTTTCTTTATAGGATTCTATAAACAAATTAAGAAAATGTATTTATCAAATAATGGAATATGAAATAAAGAATAAACATGTATGATTATTATTAGTGTATAATTAAAATTTTAAAATCTTCTCTTTTAAGAATCATATATATTATAAATACTAAAAAAGGTATAAATATAAAAATAAAACAAGGATAAACAAAAGCATTAATACGCATATATTTATAAACTTAGAGATTAAACATAAAGAAAACATATAATTTAAAACTAAATAATGAATATAATATAAAATTATATCAAAAACATATTAAAATCATTAATGCATGCATATTTACAAATGTAAAAGATTTAAGCATACATTTAAACATGTGTAATATTATAAACTTAAGGTAAATATAATATAATTTTTTATTAACATACTTAAATATTAATGCATAAATAAAAGAAAATTGTAAAACAAGTAATACACTGATACATATGTAAGTTAATTCTATCATAAAATTTAACATTTGTAAGTTGATTACCATGCAAATAAACAAGCGTCTTCTTTCTTTTAAAAAAAGCAAGGTAAAACTGAGAAAAAATATAAACCAGGAAAAGAAAATCTAACTCATGAATCAAAAGCAAAAAGCTTATAATAAAAATCCGAAAATTCCAACTTCCTTCAAACTTCAACTTAAGCTAAGGTTCAATTCAAATTTATAGCTTAACTTAAAACCAGTAAGGAAAAGCTATGTAGTAATCTCAAGATCAAGCAGCAACTCAAAGTCAACTGAAATCTAGCGGATCAAGATCAAAACAAATTTGCAATTTTAAATAACTTCCAGTTTTAAAAAACAATCTGGCTTCCTTTATTACAAGTGAGTAACTTCTGTTTTTAACTAAACCTGTTTATATATATGTTGTAATCCTTGAAATTTATCATAAGTGATATGTTTTGCATGTTTGATTAGAGATGGTTGCATATATACATACATACATACATACATATATGTTTGTGAATATGGAAATGCATGTCTGTATATATGTATATATATACAAAGTTCTGTTTCAAACTTTTACAGCCTAGACTTTAACAAAAATCAATATTCTTCTTCTCTGATCTCTTTGGCATATGATGTGTAAGAAGATACTTGTTAAATGATGCAACACAAATTTTAAAAATAATTGTAATTGGAATTTTTAGCAAATATCTCAGAAATATGAAATCACTGTGAATTCTGTTCAAATGAAAAAAAAAATCTCAATTTCATGTTTTAATTTCATAATCAAACTCGTCAAAGCAAATGATGATTTTTAACAAAAATTTCAAGATTTTTAAGATGTTAATTTGAGTGGAATTTTGGATTGGGCGGAAATAGGGAATTTATCAATTCCCGACGATCGAAGTTGCTGGAGTTGCTGTGGTTGTTGCTGAAGCAGGCTTATGGGTCAAGGAGCTAGGCAAAATTGGCCGGAAGGTTGATAGCTTGCCGTGGTGGCGCGGTTAGGGGAATGTAGGGTTTAAGGCAAGTTTTAGTCGAGGTGGTTCATCGATCGATTTTGGTGTCTCGGTGGCATCGAGTTGGATTGCGTGTAGGGGAAGTTGAAGTAGGGAGTCATGGCATTGTTGTGGGTTGGTCGGCATGGATGCCGAAGTCGTTGGCTAGTGGGTGTTTTCCGATGGGGTGGATTCCAGTTATCGATCATTTGAACTTGAATTTATTTCCATATTTGATCGTTCCGGTTATCGGAATTGAATGGTAGGCTCGTAGGCGACTCGTCGGCGGTGGCAAGCGTGGTCGGACCTTCATCGTTGGTTTGTGCACGTGTATGAGCTTTTGATTTGTATCAGGTGTTCATTGTGTAGCTTGAGGCATCGGAAAAGTTGAGATCGAGCTCGATGACGCTCTCGTGTTTTGATCGAGAGGGGTGATATGAGAGGTTAATTCGAGTTGTAGCTCCGGTATTCCTGATGTAGGCTCGAGCTTCTTTTGCTACCTTGTTTTTTTAAAGAGAAGAAAATGTTTAAGTCCGAAGTTCCAAAGGCAATGTTGAGTAAGCAGGAATTTAGACAGTTTTTATTTTATTTCAGAAAAGCAAGTTTTAAATTAAAATTTAATCTAGTTTTAAACTATAATATGATAATGTTTTTAAATTATTTGATTGAAGGAAGTTATAATTTGTTAACTTAAATTTGTTAAAGTTAAAGGCTTAAGTAATTTTAAAAATATATTAAATTAAATGATTTAATTAAATAAGTTAATTATAAAGATAAATGTTTTAAATATGATTATGATAATTTGAAAACTAAATAAAGATAAATGGGTTACCTTAAGGTTAATTAAGACCTTGAATGATTGAGCATTAATTAAATTAATTAAGTAGTTTAACAGTAATTAATTTATTTAATTAATTAAAGATTTTAAGGGTAGTTAATTTATCTAATTAATTATGAGTTAATTAATTATAGATTAATTAACTCATAATTAAGGATAAATTGATTTAGTAATTAGAGATTAAATACTTAAATAACAATTACTTAATGTAAGTAATTAAAGGATTAACCTGTCGAGGGTTAATTAATTTAATTAGAAATTAAAGATTAAATTGATTAATGATCAAGGTTAATTAATTGAGGATAATTAACCAATGTGATAATCACTCGATGATGGTAATTAAAGGTAAATTACTTAAGGGAAGTAATTAAGGATAAATTACTTAGTGTAATTAATTAAAGGATTGATTAATTAAGGATTAACTAGTTTAGGAAATAAATCAAGGATTAGTTAATTAATGAGTGTGATTAATTAAAGGATAATTAATCAATGTAAGTGATTATCGGATTTTTAATGTGAGTAATTAATTAAGGATAAATATAATTAATGTGAATGGGTGGAAGCTAAATTAATTTGGGTAATTAATGAAAGGCTAATTACTTAATGTAATTAGAGAAGAAAATTAAGGGATGATTAATTAGTGGTTTGTAATTAATTACTGTTAAGTTTGCAGGCTTAAAAATGATCAAAGTAATTAATTTAATTTATTTAAATTAATTAGAAATGGTGTGACTAATTCATCTTTCTTATGAATGATTGGTTGATATTTCTGATATGAAATGTTTTCTGATATGAAAAGTTTGGTTTGAACAATAATAATGTGGTTATCTATCAATGATGAATTAATGTGTAAAAGTTGGAATCTTGTACTTAAAATTGAATTGTATTCACTTGAATAACTTGGGTTAGGGTGACATAGATTCGAAGAGACCGGTATCGGTTATCAGTAAATACCCGAAACCACTTCGATTTGAAATCTTCTATAATTCTTTATAGATTTGATATGTGAATGAGGCTGGAATGGAATAATATGGACCTTTAAAACTAAGTAAAGATACTTAGGTATTGATTTGTGAAATAAGTGTTGACTATATTGAGTTATGAACTCGAGGTAAGGTATGAGTTACCCTGTGTTTTAAGTAAGTTATTATGTAATTGTATTTCTTATTAGATAGGTTTACTCACGCTGGTTTCCAGCCTGACCCGGGTGTTACTAAGATGTAATGCTCGAGTCACACCGAGTATTACAGATTTTTAGGTAAGGACGTTCTGGAGCTCAGGAGGCGAGCTGGATGGCAGGGACTATGGAGTTTCCGCTGTGTATATGAGACTGTGTAGCTTGTATTGATTGTAATGGTTGTAACTCTGATGTATTGATGTAAAGTAACAATTGCAGCTTTCCTTTATAAAAATGCTATTATTTGTTATTATATTTTGATCCGCTGTGAATGTGAGATTCTGAGTTTTGTTTCCTGATTCTTCTTCTATCTCTTTCTTCTTTTCTCTAACAATCTGGAATTTTTGAAGTCGAAAATTTCGGGTAGTTACATTTGGTATCAGAGCAGAAGGTTAAAGCGAGAACCTTGGCTCTGATGCGTTTACTAATTAAGGATAGGGTCAATAGTACCCTAGAATGAATTGAGTGTAGAAAAGGGCGTATTTGTTATTTTCCTATAAAATGTTTTTTAAAAAATGATTTTTATATAAGTTTATCTTTTGATATATAAAGAAATATATTTTTTTCTAATTATTAAATATATTAAAGAAATTGGTTGTTTATTATTGGAATTAAATAAAATAATAAGAATTAAGTGGTAATAGAAATACAACCAAATAGGAATTGGATAATATAAACTATATAAATAAGATAAATGGATCCAAACTGAAACTAAAATCCTGAATTTGTAGAAGTGTGTTCAGAAGGATGAATTAAGTGATTTTGATTTTATAAAATAATATATAATGGATTGGTTTTCAGATATGATAATCTCGGTTATTATCATAAATGTTTGTTGTGTTTGATAATGAAATGTTTGTTAATGATTAAGCAAAAATGAAATGTTTTAGGGAAGTAAACATTAGGTGAGTATGACTTATAATAATATTATTCAGAATATTTTTGAATAAAGGGATCTTGTTTTAAACAAGAGTGTTTGAAAATTTTGAAGGAAATTTGTCTTGAATTAAAAATCAAAGCTGGTTTAAAACTTAGAATATGACTTGGTGTGAAAAGGAAATGAATATATATATGTGTGTGTGTGTGTGTGTGTGTGTGTGAAAGATATACATAATATCAAAGATGATTTGAAGTAAACTCTATGTGTTGATTTTTAACTTTTTTTCTTGGAATGTGATATGAAAAACCCAAAGTGATAAGTTTTTGAACTTACAAGTGGAAAGATTATTGATATGAGGTTTAAAGTTTGAAATGGGAAATCAATTTGGGCAAAGCTGACTGGTCTAAATTGAAATGAATTTAACTTTGAGGAAGTTAAATAAGTTTAGAACAAACAACCTGAATTGGAGATTTCAAGATGAAATTAAGATTTAACTCGGGAAGTTAAATGGTTGGTCTGAATTGGGAGTATGTGTAATCTCAAAGTGGGATTGAGATCTGGAAATTGGGAAGGAAATATACATCCATTACTGAAACAAGATCGAAATAAGATTGAACTTATGAAAGGGGAAAATTGCTTTGAACTTAAAGATTAAATGTTAGAAATAAGCATGCTGAAAATTTGTTAAGGTTTGGTTTTGAAGTTAAAAATTGGGTAATAAATTGGATTATGAAGATTGAATCATTTAATAAGCTTTGAACTTTTATTTTAATTTTGTAATAAGATAAGTAAAAGCAATTTAAAAATGGAATTTTGAAATTTGGACTCAAAATCAAATGGTTTAAAGATTTAAGTTGTTAAATTAAAAATAAAGGTTGATTTGATTTAAAGGATTAAATCAACATTTAAAAACATAAATCGAATTTATGAAATTTGAGAAGGTTTTAAGTTGAGATTTAAGTAGAATTTGTTCAAATTGAATTTGATTTGAATTAATTGGAATTGTGATTGAAGATGGATAAGCATAAAATTCAAATGGAAAATTTGAATTGAACTGATTTAAAATGAAACCGAAGTTGAATAAGTTTGAATTTCAAATGGAAGTTGATTTGAATTTGGGATAGAAATTAAAGTTAATTTAAATTGAGTTGAAATTGAATCAAATTTAATGAAAGTGGGAATTGGAAAATGTTGGAAATGGAGATTGGAAATTGAACAGTTTGGCTTTGAACTATTTTCAAATAAATTATTTTAATATAACTGTTTTTAAAACTATTTTTCCTAGCTATTTACTATACAGCCTTTCTTTTAAAACCTAAAACTATCTTATACTTATTTTGCAACTACTTTTGAAACTATTTAACTATTTTACACAATTTTACAACTATTTTATAAACTAATTACTATTTTGCAATTATCTAATTATTCTACAACTATTTGACTATTTTACAACTATCTTAAAATTTCTTAACTATTTTACTACTATTTGCAACTAATAACTATTTTATAACTACTTATCTATTTTAAAAAAAATTCAAGATATTTTCTTAATACAAGTTGGTCAAAGTACAAACTGTCTATAGTTGAGTACCAATTGGGATATGAATTAAAGTGTTAACCCAAATGGAAATTGGGGGCAGCTGTGGATGAGTGAATAGAATCCAAATGAAGGTGAATAGAAAAGAGAATTGATTTAGCTGATAATCAATGAAGATAAATATGTAGGATGTATGTATATTATTCTATTCGCATAGTGATTTGATCCGGATTCGAGCATGGAATTTCCAGATAGTATATCGATCCGAGTTGGGATTTTTCACTCAATTTTCGACAGCAAACCCTGGATATTGATTTTTGGTTGATTCTAGAAATTCTTTATCATAGTTATGACTATGCAAGGAGAATGACGGTTTCTGATCAAGAAACCAGATCTGAGTCCGCACTTGGAAGTTAGGTGGACGATACTAGTTTGGAAGTGAAATTGTGTGATCGAGTGAGCGATCAGATTTGATATTATGTACGGATAATATGCGTACATCGTACGGGTTTGACTGAAATTGATATTGGAAATTTGTGGATAAGAACTGTAAAATGATTTTTGAAATGGAAAGGTATATCTTGAAAAATGAATGATGAAATAAAATGGGAGTTGAATATTTCTATGATTAGAACTCATTTTATAGAAAAGTAATATGGTTAATAACTTTATAAAAAAGTAATCAAATTTGAATATTTGATTTGGAAAAAAAAAGTTATATATCTTTTTTATATATGATAAACTCCCCTTGTTGAATCTATAGCCAGAAGAAAAAGGGTTTTCGAAAGTATCTGAAGTATAAAAAGGAAATTTATATAAGTTTGAAATGATCTAAAAAAATTTCAATGTTATATATATATATATATATATATATATATATAGTTTTGAAAATGATTTTGGAAAAGGTTTTTGAACCTATAGATTTTGAAAAGGTTTTTGATTTTTGGAAAAATCAATTTTGGGAGTTTGGAAAACAAAATATGGAACTATCGATTTGAGATATCGATTTTGTGTAAAGGATATTTTGATGTAAATCATGAAGGGTATGATTTGAAAAATACTATAATTGTATAGTATAAAGTGTTTCGAGATTGGCTCTGGGGAAAGAGGCGCTCCCATTGAAGTGAACCTCATTAGGAGATCCACGGGTTGGGTCTTCCTTGAGCCCTAAGGGGGAGGCTCTAAAGTTGATCCTGTGAGGAAGTCCGGACTAACTGAAGTTCCTGAGGATTATGTGTAGTAGGTAGCGAAAGTCGAGGGCACTGATGCCTACAGAGACATTTGGGTTATGCTGTGACGACGGTGTAACTCGATGTCACTGCGATCTACTGTGGACAATAGTAGAAGTCGTGTGTGCCGTGAGAGCCAATAGTCTACGTTTGATTTTACATCGGTAAACTGCGACCTATGGTGACATAGAGAAAGTCGAGAGGCCATGAGATCCTAAGGCTACATTGGGACTCAACTGATGTAGTCTGCGACCTATGTGGGAATGGTGAAGTTTCATTTGGCAGCGAAAATCGAGGGCGTTGATGTCTATAGTTACATAGACTTTTAATGTGATGGCAATGTAACCCAGAATGTAACTACGATATGTGGTGGGTTCCATGGCGTAATCGAGGGAAGCAGAGTGCCTACAGTTTATCTATGGACCGGGATGGCAACGTAACCATCGGGTTAACTGCGACCATGGAGGAGGTGATGATTTCCAGAGTATTCTCACCAAAGATGTTTCCTCTATTTCAAAAATGTTTTCTATTTTTTCAACAAAATGTTTTTTTAAGTATTTTCACTGGGTGTTGAAAACGGGTCTGCTAACTACTTATAGATTTTCAGTCCTATGCCTGATCTATGACCAAATTTATGTAAGAACAGGTATGGACTTGTGGAAACATTGAGTTATAAAAGGTAATTTTATAAAACTATTTTGGTAACATTATACAGATTTTAAAATGTTTTAAAATTTTTAAATAAAGGATTTATAGTTGAAATGGTCAAAGAGCATTTAAGCTGACAACTAAGCATTTTTAATAAATTCTGGCTTCATTCCTTTTCGAGAACGAAAAGATTCAACAGGAGGAGGAATGTGATAACTCGTATTTTGGACATCTGATAATTGGATAATTATTTGGTTTTAACTATTGAAAACACTGATTTATAGATGAGCAAATAAATCTGATAATAAATATTTATATCTAGATAAATATTAATTTGATAATTTCCTAATATAATTATTTAAAATTGGCAAAATTATTATTTTCAAAACAAATTAAATATGTGTTGTTTAAATATATATTTATGTGAATTGATTTTAGATTGAGTTTGAGTTTGAGTTTGAAATTCAAAAGATAATATCTCAAAATAAATTGGATTTAAAAAATAATATATATTTGATTCTTATTAGTATATAATTAGTTCTATATTATTTTCTTTAAAGGATTCTATAAAAAATGAATTAAGAAAATGTATTTATCAAATAATGGAATATGTATTAAAGAATAAATATGCATGATTATTATTAGTGTATAATTAAAATTTTAAAATCTTCTATTTTAAGAATTATATGTATGTATAAATACTGGAAAAGGTATGAATATAAAAATAAAACAAGGATAATTTAAAGCTTTAATACACATATATTAATAAGCTTAGTGATAAAACATAAATAAAACATATAATTAAAACTAAACAGTGAATATAATATAAAATTATGTCAAAACCATATTAAAATCATTAATACATGCATATTTACAAATGTAAAAGATTTAAGCATACATTTGAACATGTGTAATATTATAAATTTAAGAGAAATATAATATAAAAAGTTTTATTAACATATTTAAATTTTAATGCATAAATAAAAGACAAGTGTAAAACATGTAATACACTGATACATGTGTAAGTTAATTCTATCGTAAAATTTAACATTTGTAAGTTGATTAGCATGCAAATAAACAAGTGTCTTCTTTCTTTTAAAAAAAGTAAGGTAAAACTTAGAAAACTATCGACCAAGAAAAGAAAATTTAACTCATGAATCAAAAGCAAAAAGCCTGTAACAAAAATCAAAAAAATCCAACTTCCTTCAAACTTCAACTTGAGCTAAGGTTCAATTCAAATTTACAGCTTAACTTAAAACCAGTAAGGAAAAGATCTGTAGCAATCTCAAGACCAAGTAGCAACTCAAAGTTAACTGAAAAGTGGATCCAGGTCAAAACAAATTTACAATTTCAAATAACTTCCAGTTTCAAAAAAAACAATCTGGCTTCCTCTGTTCACACTATTACAAGTGAGTAACTTCTGTTTTTAACTGAATTTGTTTATATATATGTTGTAATCCTTGAAATTTATCATAGGTGATATGTTTTGCATGTTTGATTAGTGATGATTGCATATATATATATATATATATATATATATATATATATATATATGTTTGTGAATATGGAAATGCATGTCTGTATATATGTATATATACAGAGATCTGTTTCAAACTTTTACAGGCTAGACTTTAACAAAAATCAATATTCATCTTCCCTGATCTCTTTGGCATATGATGTTTAAAAAGATACTTGTTAAATGACGCAACACAAATTTTAAAAATAATTGTAATTGGAATTTTTAGCAAATATCTCAGAAATATGACATCACTGTGAATTCTGCTCAAATGAAAAAGAAACCTTAATTTCACGTATTAATTCCATAATAAAACTTTAGCAAAAATTTCAAGATTTTTAAGATGGTAATTTGAGTGAAATTTTAGAATGGCTGAAAATTGGGAATTTATAAATTCCCGGCGATCGAAGTTGCTGGAGTTGCCGTGGTTGTTGCTGAAGCAGGCTTATGGGCCAAGGAGCTAGGCAAAATTGGCCGGAAGGTTGATAGCTGGCCGTTGTGGCGCAGCAAGGGGAATGCAAGGTTTAAGGCAAGTTTTAGTCGTGGTGGTTCGTCAACCAATTTTGGTGTATCGGTAGTGTCGAGTTGGATCGCGTGTAGGGGAAATTGAAGCAGGGAGTAGTGGCGTTGCTCTGGGTTGGTCGGCATGGATGCCGGAGGTCGGAGGTGTTGGCTAGTGGGTGTTTTCCGATGGGGTGGATTCCAGTTTTCGATCGTTTGAACTCGATTTTCTTTCCGTATTCGACCGTTCGATCTGGTGGTCGAAATTGAATGGTAGGGTCGTAGGCGACTTATTGGCGGTGGCTAGCATGGTCGGAGCTTCGTGCACGTGCACGAGCTTTTGATTTGTATTAGGTGTTCATTATGTAGCTTGAGGCATCGGAAAAGTTGAGCTCTGGCTCGATGGCACTCTCGTGTTTTGATCGAGAGGGGTGAGATGAGAGGTTAATTCGAGTTGTAGCTCAGGTATTCCTGATGTAGGCTCGATCTTCTTTTGTTACCTTGTTTTTTTTTCAAAGCAAAGAAAATGTTTAAGTCCGAAGTTCCAAAGGCAATGTTAAGTAAGCAGGATTTTAAATAGTTTTTTTTTAATTTTAGAAAAGCAAGTTTTAAATTTTAATTTAATCTACTTTTAAACTATAATACGATAATGTTTTTAAATTATTCGATTGAAGGAAATTATAATTTATTAACTTAAATTTGTTAAAAATAAAGGCTTAAGTTATTTAAAAAAAAAATTAAATTAAATGATTTAATTAAATGAGTTAATTATAAAGATAAATTTTTTAAATATGATTATAATAATTTGGAAATTAACTAAAGATAAATGGGTTATCTTAAGGTTAATTAAGACCTTGAATGATTAAGGATTAATTAGACTAATTATGTAATTTAAGAGTGATTAATTTATTTAATTAATTAATGATTTTAAGGGTGGTTAATTTACCTAATTAATTATGTGTTAATTGATTAAAGATTAATTAATTCGTAATTAAGGATAAATTGATTTAGTGACTAGAGATTAATTACTTAAATAATAATTACTTAATGTAAGTGATTAAAGGATTAATCTGTTGCGGGTTAATTAATTTAATTAGAAATTAAAGGTTAAATTAATTAATGATCAAGGTTAATTAATTGAGGATAATTAACCAATGGGATAATTACTTGATGATGGTAATTAAAGGTAAATTACTTAAGGGAAGTAATTAAGGATAAATTACTTAGTGTAATTAATTAAAGGATTGATTAATTAACGGTTGACTAGTTTAGGAAATTAATCAAGGATTAGTTAATTAATGAGTGTGATTAATTAAAGGATAATTAATCAATGTAAGTGATTACCGAATTATTAATGTGAGTAATTAATTAAGGGTAAATGTAATTAATGTGAATGGGTGGAAGCTACATTAATTTGGGTAATTGATTAAAGGCTAATTACTTAATGTAATTAGAGAAGAAAATTAAGGGATGATTAATTAATGGTTTTTAATTAATTACTATTAAGTAAGTAGGATTAAAAATGACTAAAGTAATTAAATTAAATTATTAAAATTAATTAGAAATGATATGACTAGTTAATCTTGCTTATGAATGATTGGTTAATATTTTTGATATGAAATGTTTTGTGATATGAAATATTTGGTTTGAACAGTAATAATGTGGTTATCTATCGATGATGAATTATTGTGTAAAGTTAGCATCTTGTACTTAAAATTGAGTTGTATTCACTTGAATAACTTGGGTTAGGGTGACATGGATTCGAAGAGATCGGAGTTGGGTATCTAAATACCCGAAACCACTTCGATTTGAAATCTTCTATAATTCCTTATAGATTTGATATCTGAAATCAATATGCTGGAATGGAATAATATGAACCTTTGAAACTAAGTAAAGATACTTAGGGACTGATTTGTGAAATAAGTGTTGACTATAATGAGTTATGAACTCGAAGTAAGGAATGAGTTACCCCGGGTTTTAAGTAAGTTATTATGAAATTGTATTTCTTGTTATATGGGTTTACTCACGATGGATTCCATCCTGAGCCGGGTGTTACTATGATGTAGTGCTCCGGTCAGACGGAGTATTACAGATTTTCAGGTAAGGACGTTCTGGAGCTCAGGAGGCGAGCTAGATGGCAGGAACGTATGGAGTTTTCCGCTATGTACATGAGACTATGTAGTTTGTATTGATTGTAATGGTTGTAACTCTGATGTATTGATGTAAAGTAACAATTACAACTTTCCTTTATAAAAATGCTATTATTTGTTATTATATTTTGATCCACTGCGCATGTAAGATTCTGAGTTTTGTTTCCTATTTCTTCTTTTATCTCTTTTTTATTTTCTCTAACAATTTGGGATTTTCGAATCGAAAATTTCGGGTTGTTACACACACCAAACTCAAAGCTAAGGAATTTACGAAATTTTTTGGTAAAAGATAAACAATTGTAAAATACTTTGAGTAAATGAAATCGGATAAGTATAATTTATAAATGTGAATTTAAATAAAAAGGATTTAAAAGTGGAGAAATTTATAATAGCATTAAATTAGAAATAAATTTTGTAATTATGAATTTGAAATGATAGCAACTTGCAACTGTAATTCACCTGGATATAAAACCGATCGGGAATTTAGGATGCGTATTATACTCATAGGATGTAAAGGGTATTATGCAAAAATAGATTTAAGTCGTGAACTATTTATACACTTAAGTAAAATCATGACTCTTTAAATGTAATCAAAACCTGGAAAATGTTTTATTAATGAATTCTACCATTAATTAAGGATTTGAAATTAAGTTTTTTAAAAGTGATGGATTTACATAGTTGTGTTCGTAAGGTATAATAAACTTGAGTAATAGTTTTAGGACATGATTCATAAACAATATTAATATTAAACAAAATATACTAAAAAAATGAATGTGAAAATTAAAGGATGTGAATAAAGAGAATTTGGTATAACTGAGAAAAACCAATAGGAATAAATATGTAATTCATATGTAAATCATTTCGTCACACAAATTTTGATCTAATATCTGAGGTGTTTACACCGATCCCGAAAAAATTTATCATTCGTTTTCTTAATGGTGAGCATTGATGATGTTTTGTGGTTAGATACTCGAATTTTCTAACATAGTTGTGAGTGTAAGGAAAGCAAGTGTATCTGATCTAGAAGCTTGATCAGAGTCTGCATTAGAGGATCGGAGATCGATACTAGTTTAGAAATAAAGTTGTGGATTTGAATAGAAGATCAAATCAGATATTTTATACGGATGATTTGGGCACATCATATGGGTTTAAGGTTGTGAAATAATGATTTAGGTAAAACGAATATGGGTTTAGCTTTAGCGTAATTTCGGGGACAAAATTCTTTTAAGTAGGGGAGAACTTTACGACCCGTAATTTTACACTTTTGAAAATGGAATATTTAATTTATTTAAATATTCAATTGTGGAATTTTCATACATTAAACAATCATATTTTATATGATAAATAATAATAGTAAACTTATTTTCGACATTGAATAAATATTTTGTATTTCCATTGTAAAATTGACAAAAGTCGGATTCCGATAAAGTAGGATAAATATTCGAGAAATTTGTTTAAAGGATAAATAATAATTTCTAAAAATATGTAATCCATATCAAACTCATTTGATAATAATAGTGATTTTCTTTATAATGGTTCGATAAATATATAAAACTTGTTCTATAAAAGTTGATAAATTTCATCGCATATCGACAAATCGATGACGTATTTTTATAAAAAGATTTGGACATTATTTTATATTAGTTTATAAGTGAAAAATACTTGTTTCAATTATTTAAATATAATAACAAATCAATTTTGAAGTTTGGTTCAAATGAATAAATAGTTTAACAAAAACGTCAAAATGTGACCGGAAAATGTTTTGTCGAAAATCAAAGTTTTATTCAAAATAAGTTGTCACAACGTTATCACGCCTTTTTTAACATGTTTTAACATATATATTACACATTTTAATAACTAAACATATTTACTTTTACTAAATAAAATTATAAAACTTCTAGAATATCATTAAGAAAAGTAAGTAAGTTTAAGAAAAGTCAAAAATAAACATCAAATCCAAATCACATCAAAATCCAATAAAACAATTACGTTTATTTACTTAATCTTTAAGTGACGAAGACATAAAGTAAAAAGTGAAAGAATGATGTTAAGTGTTGAAAAAGTGGAGTTTGCTTTAGGTTGAAGTAAGGATAGTTTGGTAGTTTGGTAAGAGGTTATTTTGGTAAATTTACCACTTCTTTCTTTTTCTATAAATACACACCTCCTTCTTCATTTTCATTCACATTTCTTCTTCTTCTTTTATCTTAAGCTTCTTCATCATCTTCCTGTCCTGTAAATGGCTTTTAAGCAATTGGAAAAAATTAGAAATAAATAATGTCAAAATATTTACAAAATATTCGAAAGAAATCAATGTTCATTCTCTTCGAATCAAACTCCTCTTTTCTCCATATTTTACCTCATCTTCTCACGGCCATAACTTCTTCAAAACTAAACAAAAATGCAAAATTACTTTTTTCAAATCATGTAATTTTCCAATGGATACAACTTTTATGTTGACCACTTTGTCTCATTTGAAAGATAATTATGTTAAAAATAGAATTCTTTCTAGTGTATTCTCTGGCCCAGTTTTTAAGACAGAGAATAACCCATTTTGATTGATCATAACATGATCATAAATGATCCAAATTAAAAAATATTTTTTTATACCATATGAAATTAAAGTGGCTACAACTTTAATGTTGAATTTTTTTTTCAATTTTGAGGTTTTTGATACCTGAAACTCAATTCTTTGAAGTGCATTTTCGGGCTTCATTTTTGTCAATCCGACAATACTTCTTCTTCATTCTATCATATATACCTTTAAAACAACTTGGATTTAATTTATTGTTTTTTTTCAAATTCAAGAGAAAATAATTTTCAACAAATTTTTGGGTAAATTTTTTTCTAAATTTTCAGATTCAGGGGGCCTAAAATAAGATACAAGATAACCTATTTTTTGGATCAAAATCTTGAGAATTCAAATTCATGGCTCTACTGCTTCTTCTCAATACTTTCGACCGACCTCCATCTCAAGACTCGGCCAAGCTATTGGAAGGCAGAGAGTGTTGTTTACTAGTGTTTAAATGGATTAGAAAGTAGTTAGTGAAGTGTTGGTTGATTAGAATGTCGGTAGGAAGTTAATCGCTTTGGTTTATGGCGAGAAACTCTATTTAACACACACACACACACATATATATATATATATATATATACATGTTAGATGATGTGTTATGATAGCTATGGATGCTTATATATACTTTTATCATCAACTATTGATTTTTTGTTATGATTGTTAAATTGTTTTACCAAATCACGTTAATACATGTTGATAAGCACAAAGGAAATCACTTTCCTTTTGAAAATGAAACGGTGTATGTGGAATGCTTAAACCTTTTGGAAATAGTTTTAAAATGAGTTAGAAATATTTTATAAAAAATTAAATAGGTTTAAATAAATAAATAAAGAAATAAAATTAAGATTTGATCTTGTATATTTTGAAATATGCCCAAAACAATTTTCCAGAAAAATCGCACTCTTGCAGCAAAGGGACCAAAGTTTAAAATTGATATTTTAAATGTTTTAAAAACATGAAATAAATCCTAAAATATATTTTAAAATGTTTTAATAGATATTTAAGCTGAAAAGATGGATTTCTAAATGATATAAAAGTCGTTTTGAAGAATATAACTTTTAAAATATATTTGCAACACTTTTCGCAGCAGTTTTTGTTTGCGCCAAAATTGGTCACAAACACCCGATAGTCGTTGAAAGCACCAGTTCGCAATCACAGATCACAGATAACAAATATGTATGAAAATCACTCAGAAAATTCATAGAAATGCAGTAAACAACACAATTTTTATAGTGGTTCGGCGATCTTGCCTACATCCACTTTGAAGTTTTTGTCTTTATTGATTCACTTGATGATTTCAATCAATTACAGCGGATTACAGTTGATAATAGCTCTGAAATCTGATTACAACTGCATTAGTAAAGAGTTGAATTGAATCCGGCAGAGTCTGGACGTTGAATGGCCAAAAGATCCCCTTTTCTGAAGGCTTCAGGGTGTTATTTATAGGCGTAGGAGGCTCAGATCGCGCTAAAACTTAGGAGATTTTTTCTAGCACGTGAGTGGGCCCACGCGACCGACCCCACCAAGTTTCGACTCGATATGTGATCGATACAAAATGATTTCGTATCCATAAAAAATTCATCCAATCGAGCTGAAACTTGGCAGGAACATTTTATACCTTGTATGGAAGATGCTGTGAAAATTTCGTTGCATTTGGATCAGCGGTTTGGGAGATATGATCGATACGAGTTGGTATGTTTCGGTTGGCTGTTTATTTCGAATCCATCAATTCGAAACGATCCCTTCGATTCGATCACCTCATGTGGTCTCGTGATGATGTGGCACGCATACTTCGCCTCGATACGGTCTTTACTCCGAGTTGACCGTATCGACTCCATAAATTTCGCCTTGTTCGTATCGAGGGATGACACGTCACCCAAGTTTCGTTGACCTGATGGATATGAACAAGCCTCTGCTCATGGATTCGAATATGGTCTTGGGATGGATACGAGCAAGCCTCTGCTCATGGATTCAAATATGGTCTTGGGATGGAGAAGAAGCAGCGAATCTCTAATGGATGTGAAGTTGGCGTTAGGTGATCGTTACGAAGTAGACTACATACTGATGGATTCAAATAAGACACTCTAGCCGAAGTTTGATCGATACGATGTCCATCGATGCGAAGACCTGGCCATTCCGATCGATATGAAGCCGATAGATACGAACCGAGGCGTGGTGATGGATATGGGTATCGATACGAAGTGCGGCCTACTGATGGATACGAAACAGTGCTCTAGGATGGATACGAACATGCTGAGGCGATGCCAATTTGATCGATTCGAAACCGATCGATTCGAACAGACCGATATCAAGTTAATGATCGATTCAAACTCGATCGATTCGAAGTATAAGGAACCTGATGGATTCGAACAAAACAAACATTGATGGATACGAATCCGATGGATTCGAAATGGGTATCTCCTCAACTTTTTGATGGATACGAACAGCGTACTTTGGCTAACTTGCATCGATCATATCTCGTTCATACGAACTCCGATTAACCTGAAATTTGAAACACTGGCTTTTATGATCTTGCTTGTCACGTCCTATCAGTTGTACCCTGATCCGGGCTTGGACAAAATTCATCGACATCCATAGCGAAGCAATGTGTAACCAATCTTTGAGACGAACTGTCTATTGTTTTCGACTAATCTTTTGGTATCATGGCTTTGCCAAAAAGCGGGATAACATTTGCCCCCCAAAACATGCCTTGCGATAGGAAGGTGTGTTTTGCAATGCCCTAAGCTGGATGTTCATATCCTATCAACGACCTGTAAAGAACTTGATAATTTCATATGACCTCGAATGATGATCGTTCGGGATCGTATGCCATTTGAGGTGAAACGGGATCGTTCGCGGTCGAATGCCTTTCGTGGCGAATTGCGACCGTTTGAGGTCGGGTGTCGTTCGAGGCGAATTGTGACCGTTCGAGGTCGGGTGCCGTTCGAGGCGAATTGTGACCGTTCGAGGTCCGATGCCGTTCGAGGCGAATTGTGACTGTTCGAGGTCGGGTGCCTTTCGAGGCGAATTGTGACCGTTCGAGGTCAGGTGCCGTTCGAGGCGAATTATGACCATTCGAGGTCGGGTGACGTTCAAGGCGAATGAGTGTGCCTGGGGGGGACTTAGTACTATCGATACCAGGTTCACGTTCGAGTGAGTTCCTGGGTCGTTTGTCAGAGCAGTTTATTGTCATCTCAGAGCATGCCTAAGGACCGTTCGCGACCCCGTACATGTGTAAGTGGCTTAGCCATTTCTGAATTATCAAAACCAAATATCCATTCAACTAATGAGTTTTAAAATAGAAATGTCTGACAAACAAAGTCTAAATGTCCAAATCAAAACGAAACAAAAGCAAAGCAAGGATGGCAAAGTGTAAATTCCCACTACGAGACGGTCAACAATCATTCAGAGCATGCCTGGGGACCGTTCGTGATCTCATACATGTGAAAATAATTTAATTGTGTTAGTGAGAGGTTTACGACTTGTTCATCTTTATTACAATCAATTGATAATCATTCGGTGTCCCGGTTCAGGGTCACCCCTAGCTGATGCAGACGGTGGTCGCTCTGGCTCCACCGCTAGGGCTCGCCTCCTCATGTATTGAAGTAGCATACCGTTTCTGATATTCCCTTGCACCTCATCTTTTAGGTGCCTACAGTCGTTTGTGCTATGACCGTTCAACTCATGGAATAAACAGTATTTGTCCGACCTTCTCTCGTTGCTAGTCGGATCTCTCCTCGTTGGCTTTCGATAAGGGACCTGTCCCCTAGTGTCCTGGTAGATCGGTTCCAAAGTCTCGTTCAACTCTGAGTATGTGGTGAATCTTGGCTCCCTCCGCGGTCGCATTGATCTGTTATCGTTATCCTCAGCCTTTCGTTTTTCCTTGCTAGTTTCTACACCTTTCTCACGGAGATTTCCACCTTTGACCGCACAAACATCAATTCCTTCTCCTTCCTCTCTTTCGGCGTTTGCATCCTCCAACCGTAGAAATCCTTCAGCCTCATGGTAAAATTCCCCTAGATCCATAGGGGGATCCTTTGTCAGTGAATTCTTGAATTCTGTATCGTCAGCTACGCCCGACACAGCTGCCATCAAGACCTTGGATGGATCCTGTCGATCCACCGATGCTGCGTTGAATCGTGTCAAAAAGCTTCTCAAAGATTCCCCAGCTCTTTGCTTCAGTGCTGCCAAACTCATCACATTTTTGGGTCTCAAAATGTGAACCCTGAATTGCCTCATAAACCTTTCAGTCAGATCACTCCATGTTTTGATTGATCCACTCTCTAGTTGTCTAAACCATAATGTTGTAATATCAGCCAAGTACAATGGAAAGCACCGGGCCATAACTTCCTCTGATGCCCCAAGCACCTCCATATGCCTCATATACTTTGTTAGATGAACTGTAGGGTCTGTCCTCCCATTATACATATCCAATGATGGTAACTTAAAATCTGGTGGGTTCCTAGCTCGTCTGATTGCCGTGGTAAAAGGGCTCCTATTAACATCCTCTAAATCTTTGTTTACTAATCTGCCTCTCATGGCTCGCCTGACCATCTCCGCCAACTTGTCATTGTCTCCTAGCTGTGGCCCTCGCCCATTGCCTTCGACTTGCCCCCCGAATTCACGAGGGAATTCCAGAATCTGTCCTCGAGGCTGAGCTTCTGTTCCTCTGCCAACACTGTGCTGTTCGAATCCACCTGATGTTCTCCCTGGTGTTGGGCCTGCGTGCTCTGGATGAGTGCCCCTAGCTCTGGCGCTGCCTCAGGAGGTCCTGCTCCATTCTGAACTCCAGTTGCTCCTTGATTCTACGCTCCAAGTTGTCCAATCTGTTGAAACAAATTATGGATAATTTCTTCCTGTCTTCTCATAATTGTCTCTATCTCGTCCCTGGTGATGAAGACTGAAGCTTGGTTCGCTCCTGAGAAAGCCTCTTGACTTCCTTCATGTTGAATCCTTTCTGGTCTCTACCTTCTACTTGATTGCCTCGTCATAACTCTTCGGATCTGAATTTCCAAATTCTCTAATTCAACTCTTAATTGATAGAACTCCTGAGTTAGCCTTCTCAGTGAAAGCACCAAAATGTTTGCACCAAAATTGGTCACAAACACCCGATAGTCGTTGAAAGCACCAGTTCGCAATCATAGATCACAGATAACAAATATGTATGAAAATCACTCAGAAATGCGGTAAACAACACAATTTTTATAGTGGTTCGGCGATCTTGCCTACGTCCACTTTGAATTTTTTGTCTTTATTGATTCACTTGATGATTTCAATCAATTACAGCGGATTACAGTTGATAATAGCTCCAAAATCTGATTACAATAGCGGTAGTAAAGAGTAGAATTGAATCCGGCAGAGTCTGGACGTTGAATGGCCAAAAGATCACCTTTTCTGAAGGCTTCAGGGTGCTATTTATAGGCGTAACTGGCTCAGATCACGCTCAAACTTCGGGAGATTTTTTCTGGCACTTGAGTGGGTCCACGCGACCGACCCCACCAAGTTTCGACTCGATCTGCGATCGATACGAAATGATTTCATATCCATAAAAGATTCATCCAATCGAGTTGAAACTTGGCAGGAACATTTTATACCTTGTATGGAAGATGCTGTAAAAATTTCGTTGCATTTGGATCAGCGGTTTGGGAGATATAATCGATACGAGTTGGTATGTTTCGGTTGGCTGTTTATTTCGAATCCATCAATTCGAAATGATCCCTTCGACTTGATTACCTCATGTTGCCTCGTGATGATGTGGCGCACATACTTTGCCTCGATCCGGTCTTTACTCCGAGTTGACCGTATCGACTCCATAAATTTGGCCTTGTTCGTATCGAGGGATGACACGTCACCCAAGGTTCGTTGACCTGACGGATACGAGCAAGCATCTGCTCATGGATTCGAACATGGTCTTAGGATGGAGACGAAGCAGCGAATCTCTGATGGATGCGAAGTTGACGTTAGGTGATCGTTACGAAGTAGACTACATACTGATGGACTCGAATAAGACACTCGAGCCGAAATTTGATCGATACGATGTCCATCGATGCGAAGACCTGGCCATTCCGATCGGCACGAAGCTGATGGATACGAACCGAGGCGTGGTGATGGATATGGGTATCGATACGAAGTTCGGCCTACTGATGGATACGAACATGCTTAGGTGATGCCAATTTGATCGATTCGAAACCGATCGATTCGAACAGATCGATATCATGTTACTGATCGATTCATACTCAATCGATTCGAAGTATATGGAACCTGATGGATTCGAACAAAACAAACATTGATGGATACGAATCCCATGGATTCGAAATGGGCATCTCCTCAACTTTTTGATGGATACGAACAACGTACTTTAGCTAACTTGCATCGATCATATCTCGTTCATACAAACTCCGATTAACCTGAAATTTGAAACACTGGCTTTTATGATCTTGCTTGTCATGTCCTATCAGTTGTAGCCTGATCCGGGCTCGGACAAAATTCATCGACATCCATAGCGAAGCAATGTGTAACCAATCTTTGAGACGAACTGTCTATTGTTTCTACTAATCTTTTGGTATCACGGCTTTGCCAAAAAGCGGGATAACAGTTTTTAATAACTTTTGAAACGTTTAACAATTCTTTCCTAATTTTTTTATGAATGATTTTAAATGAATAATTAAGTAATTTAACGATTATTTGGAACTTTTAATAAGAGTTTGAATAAATGGTTAAGAGGAATTGTTTATACCACTAAAACAAAACGTGAAGAATATTGAATGTAATAACAAATTGAGTATGCGGAAATGACTAGTACATTTGTCCCGCTTGTGAGATCTAGGAAGATAACACAAGGTGTTTAACTTACGATAGAATGGAGCAACCAGTGCCTTGAACTTACCTGGCCTATATTTCCTCTTTTTAGGCGCGGGGTGGAACAAATCGAAAGGAAAGCCCGGATGCTCTAAAAAGATTATATCCATTTTTCCAAATTAAAGAAGATTAGATTATCCAAAATTTAAACAATCTCCAAAATGAATAAACTACAGCTTGGATTTCATAGAGATAATCTTCCTGTACTTGTATTAAATTCTGAAGAGGGAACTCACCCTATTCATGGAATTTAAAAGGTGATCTCACCATTATTCCGCACATAGCACTTGTTGAATACAGAAATGATATTGCGTAAAATTAGAACGATTTATATGATGTTATTTACTCAATAATGTTTAATAAGATTGATTTTAGGGTACATAGTAAACAATGTCTTGAATAACATTGTTTTTGACCCGCCTAAAAGTTAAGGAATTTGGATCGAGTATTAAGTGAGGAAATTTAAAATATTATCCAAAGCAAAAGAATGAATTAACTTAGAAATACTC
This sequence comes from Allium cepa, assembly GCA_030765085.1. NCBI lineage: Eukaryota > Viridiplantae > Streptophyta > Magnoliopsida > Asparagales > Amaryllidaceae > Allium > Allium cepa. The sequence goes on from CM060932.1 coordinate 117,548,410, forward strand.
TAAGACAAAAATAAATATTTGACTAAGATTTAATAAATGATTTGAAAAATATTTCCTATGTAAAAGTGAAAATGATTGGAATTATTCCAAGATCTAAAAAGGTTTAAAAATCAAATGATTTAATAAATGAGGCTTAATGATTCCATATACAATTGAAAAGAAAATGGAATAAAATGAAAAGAATATATCTAAGAAAAATATTTTTATAAAAGATGAAGTAATTGATTGATGATTGACATCCACTTATGAATTTAACATCTTTTTATCGATAATTGGATTTCGAAGGAACCGGGTTGGATTTTGGTAATTCCTATCTGAAAAACAATTCGAATCAATTTACATGTTCGAAGAATAAAGTATTTAAAGACGAAGAAATTGAGATGAATAATAACGAGGGACTACTTATTAAGTAATTAGGGATAAACTCTCGATTCATTATATTGTAGCAGTGATCTCTTTGTTATGAAAACCCTCAAAACCACAAGGACTTCTTGCCTAGTAATGGTCGAGGACAGCACCTTCGGTTTCGTTCAAGTTTCGGAACGAACTTATATGGATGGATGTCTGACGTGCATTTTCTGAGATTACGTACATTGGTTTTTACAAACATACATCTGTGGTGGCAGGGAAGGCAACTTTTTTTGGCTTAACACCCTCCTTAGATGTACGAGCTCAAGGGTTGTATTTTTGTGGAAGGCAATTAGTAGTCAACAGAAATGGCAATGTGACATTCAAAGAAGATGTGCTATGTGAAAAGATAATCTTTTACCCCAGGCCTCATCACCCGAAAATGACAGAACATGGTAGAAGTAGAAAGGCTAAGTTGGTCGTTCCCAATTAGGAGATGTCATCGTCCTTCAAGATTTACTCTACATATGTCTAAGTATGTGGTGAATGTATGACTCGGGTACCCATTAATGGTCGGTAACGACCGGGATAATGACATATTCGGTACTATCCAGCGTGAGGGGTAGGTCGGTCTTGTGTTGGTTTAGGCATTCAGTATTTGGACCCTAGGTGCATCCCTCTAGAGGTGTACTGCCAGAAGGTAGTCCCTTACCTTGTCATTTGTATGGAAATCTATTCTCAAATAAGAACCTGCGACTTTGTTTGTATTGGCGTAATGAATAGCCCCGGAATTAAATAATAGTAATAATTTCGGCTAAGATTAATAAGTTTATTTGCAATGTTTCAATGATATGTCATTAAAAATAATATCAAATGTTTTGATATATAAAAGATTTTTAGTTATTATAAGGTAAAAACATGTCCATGTTTATGTGTGGACATGGTCTTATGACATATTCTTTCTTTTCAAAGGAGTTTATTCAAAGGCTGATATATGACACCGTCATTTATATTCTGAGTTTCTCACACTGGTTTATCAAGCCTGACCCGGGTACTTTCAATACTCGGTATAGATCCGAGTAGTTTCAGGTTTAGTGAAACCGTTGGTGTTTCCAGCGGAGAGCTGGAGATATTCATCTACGTATGGACGTACTCTATTATTTGCTGCATTTTCTTGACATTTTTCAGCATTTGTAAGGATAGATGTTTATAACTGTCCAAGCTGAATTTAGGTTAGACTCGTATATATGTATTTTTAAAATTTTCCGTTGTAAAGATATTGTTTAATATTATATATATTATTCCATTCGTGTGAGATTCTATTTTGTCTTTATTTTCTTTTTCACCCTTTAAAGATCCGCTTAATCATGCAATTTGAGTTGGACATGTGTGGTTTATTGTCGACTCAAAGGGTACGAAAATTCGAGCCTTCACGTACGGTATTAATACAAAGTAATAAACACACCTATTGAAAATATTCAGAACAGTGCATAAGATAGATTAATCAGAATCAGGGTCACAGATCACAGCGGAATATTATACATCATCATATACATAATGAAATGCAAGTCTCTAAAATATGAGTACAAGACCCACATAAATATATATCATATCAAAAATCTTGTATCAGGTACAAAGTCATTGATGTATAATACAGATGATATAAACTCCTAATTGTCTATATATACAGGTATGAAGTAAACTAAAACTATCAAAATAGTCTACTTCAATGCTAGCCCAAATCCAAAGGTCAATGGGTTCCTATACCTATGAAATCTCAGCTTGATCCGAGTATTAAAATAATAAACGGGTCGGACGTATCAAAATAATAGGTGAGATACTAATATCATAACTTTATGACTTAAAATAATAAGCCATATAAAATATATTGAACAAACAATTATTATGAAGCATATGAATTAAATTCGCTATTTTATAAATCAATAAATGACTTAAGTCTAGAATAAGTCATCTCAAAATATGTCTAATACCCAAAAATTCAAAAAGGCATATCAACGCAATAAATGTAGATCTCAAAATTCTGATTTAACAATAATCAAATAAGTCATAAATAAAATATGTCCAAAACAAATATTCAAATAAGGCATATTTAACAAATCACCATTCCACAAATACATATCAAGTCTCAATATACCATCATCTCAAAATATGATGATAACCAATTCAAAATTCCTCAGAGCCAAAAAGGATATAGAATATCCATACTAAAAATCTCTGAAGAAATAATCATCAACAATGAAATAATAATGGTAGTCATTTATCAGTTTAATATAGTGACATGAAATCTTTCGAAAGAGACCCGCTATATAGGAAGGAAGCTTTCCGAAAGAGACTGCAGATTAGGGACACCACTCAAAGAAAAGAGCGGTTGTGTACCTAATCTGTCCTTTGCAATTTACCTTCCGAAAGAGGTAAACATTGTCTAACTATATAAAACAAAATAAACTGATAGTTTGAAGTATCCATAGACTACGATGCATGTAAAAATCTGCCTTTCGAAAGAGACAGCCGTATTTACACCATAACAGATCTTCTGGAAGAGATCCGCCTATCCAAATCTAAAAAGGTATCGATTCTCAGATTGATGAAAAATGAGTTATCTTCTCTCAGGGATCTATCGGTCTGAAATCCAAACGCCCTAAGATAATACAACTCTAAGTGTTAATTACTGTCACTTGGTAATTACAAGAATTTAGCTAACTATGCCATACCAAAAAGTAAATTCAAGTAATTACTAAAAGCTAATAGTTTCCACACAAACTCTATTTACAAATTATAATAATAAGCGAAAGAATTGTACAAAGTGTCTCATACCACCCGACAATTCAATCGTTTATTAAAATTCTTTGTTTCATAAAAAACATGAATTTCATCCGAAAACCAATTCAAATTTTCATAAAAATAGCCAAAAGTGAAATAGAATAAAAACCAACAATGGTTTATAGGTTGAAAGATTAATATAATTTTATCATATAGAAAGTGATATTTAAATTGCTTTATCTATAGTTTACTTTCAAATTTATCACTTTTAAAATCCTATAACCCGCATATATATAAAATGAAAAGAGTTATAACGTTATATGTCTTAAAATAAAATTCATTTATTAGAACTTCGAATCAAAAAAAAATTCATAATCAATAATTTACTTTATTTCAAATCCATATAAATATGTTTATAACATTAATTCATAAATACTTTAAAATCATAAATTATTTCTGGACTTAAAAATCTTAATTATATTTGCCTTAAAACAAAGCTTTACTTTTCATAATTGATAGCTTACCTTATTTTGAATGTCCATTTAAATATATATACATACATTTAAAAGTATAACTTTCCAAAGGCTTTAAAACTCTTCCTAAAATCGTTTAAATAGCTTTTATAGCAAAAATTATTTAATTGAATTATTACTTTCATAATCAGTTTTCTAGAATAATTCCATATCTTATATTTTGCCTCTAAAGCATTTACAAAATTATATGCTTAAAATAGAAAATTTAAAATGGTTTTATAGTTAAATATTGCTCATTTTTTAAAGCTTTGAATAGAAATTTTGAGATATGAAATAAGATTTTAATACCATTTAATTATATTCTATAAATTAAGTTCCAGTAAGGATCAAAATAGATAAATTCTCATTTTTAGAATCTTTAAAAACATTTAACAATTCAAATAATAAACCATCAATATTTCAACATTTAGATCCCACATCAATGTATCAAAGATAATTCCATAATATGGAATTATTTAACGACCCGAATTGCTTTCTGACAATTTCGATCACATAAGCGATATACGTACTTTTATGTAAGTTAATAGAATTCAATTTGCAGTCGGACAACGTTCCATTTGCAAATAACCTTTTTCAATCACATAACAATCTATATATCACAAAAAAATCAATCAAACATAAGTATGCAACAATACGTCATTCAATTCAATCATTAACACCGAATTATTATAAAATAATCAACCATATCAAGGCATATAAAAGGAATTCATATTGGTAGATATGGAAGCTTGAGTTAAAATAAACTCATCTAGACTCTTCGCCCACTGAAACACTCGCTTCTGTCTTGACTGAATGCCAGCCATGGACTTCGATCCATCAATTGTCTTCACACCATTGTCATTGCCCGAAATCTACTCTATCGCTGCCTGCATCAGTGACGCTGTATCCTGTAGCTCTATACTCTCCTTTTTCTTCGACCTGAACTCATGCGCAATCTTCAAAATCACCAGCCGCCGTGCCTTGAAGTCGAACTCGTCGCCTGAAGCCTTGCGATGCTCTAAGTCGCCTTGCGTGGTCGCATGCTGCCAGGTTATCGCGTGCTTCCTTTTCGCCATCGATTCCGCCTTCCAGTTTTGTGCGCTTCGATAACCATCGCGATTCGAGATTTTAATTTTTTTTTCTTTCTGCATCATAATTTGATTTCTAATTTTAGGGCTAGAGTAAAGTTTCAGGAATCGGTTTTTGAAAATGAAGGAAATATATGCAAATGATATTGGATTAGACAAAGGAATGAGCTATTTTAAATGGGCAAAGCTTTCACTAGTTAATAAAAATAGATTTTCCCTTCCTTTCTTTAAATAACCCAAATTATTGATTTGTGAATAAATTTCGTTCTATTCTAAACTAATTTACACTTCGTTGTATAAAATATACTTGGTAAGTACAAAATTATAATCAGCTTTTGTCCATCCTATTTAATTATTAAATAGATTAACACAAATGAATTTATTTTCATTTATTTATTGTATTGATATAAAACAAATTGATTCATCTTCATCGATTTATTAATTTTTATTGAATATCGAATAAAACTTCTTTTCAACTATTTCAAATATATACATATATAATTATTTACGCCTTAAATATTCAATAATAACATTTTATCCAGTTTAATAAATCTTTTGAAAATTAGTTTATTAATTAATTCAACTTGTTAAAAGAAATATAACATTAATTAGATTAAATTAAATAAAACCTTATTTCCAAGATATTAATTATAAAAAATCGAATTCAAATTATTTTACTATAATTTAATTTATTTGATATCACGTCTTTGAAAATAGGGTTGTTACATATAATGTAATTATTGATATTGTTATTTTTCCGAACCTATCCATGCAAAGGAGATACTGTCAAAAAATTTCATAAATCTAAGACTTAGAAAATTTTGTGAAAGTTGGGTTATTTTCAAATTTCTATTAAAACTTAAATATGAAAATTTAATTGTTTATAAATTGAGAATTTTGATTAAAAATATATCAAACCTCTTGATTCTTTTTTGTTCCTTTTCGGGGACGAAAAGTTTTGAGTGGAGGAGATTGTAATGATCCATATTTTTGATAATTAAAAATATTAAATTTAATAAGATTTTTGAAATTCAATATTGTTAAAATTTGAAAATTTGAAAATTTATGATTTATTAATGAAAAAATTATTAGAACATAATTTAATAATTCTGATTGAATGTTATTGACAATATTTTGATTGAATGTCCTTTACAGTAAGAACTTGTAACCAAGTAGTTGAAAACTTGTTAGAAAGTGAGAGACGGTGTTAGCAACAATGGAAGTGGCACATCTAGGGATAGGTTTTAGATGTGTATTTGTATTGTACTTGTTTAGTGTTGCTTTGTATCTTTTGTTTCGGGTGTGTATTTGGTGTTTTTTGTGTATGTTATAGTATTATCGTATATTTTTGTATTTCAAACTAAGGTGGTACAACATTTTAGTGAACAAGTTCCACATTAATATTACAAAATTCTCGACATAGAAACTTTAAAACATGGTATAGTACACACACTGGTAAACATACAGCTTCATCAACAACTCCATAAACAACTGCCATATGCATGACTAAGAATTCCTACTGTTTCTTTCTCAGTGTGCCCATAAATGCTCTACTAATTGGTCACGCGGTTGAAAGTGTGCTGCTTGATCTTCAATATGTCGCACCATGAAAACATACTCCTCTATCGAATCAATGTTTCTTTCAGGTCTTCTGTTAGAACCCTTAAACATGTCGGGGTAATTATTTTTTTGTTTTATTCCACCTCTTTCAGACTCGACAATTACGTTTTGAATTATTATACAAGCATATATAATTTCAGATAAAACCCTTGCGTCATGAAATCGGGCAGAGTTTTGTAAAATTTCAAACCTTGCTTGTAAGACACCAAATGGGCATTCGATTCGATGTCCTTTCTGTAGCTTGCCACTTTTTTTACTAAGATAGCTCTCTTTGTCATTTGTTAGGACCCTATAACCTTGCATTAAAGTTCTTCACTTTGGATAATTCCATCCACAAAGTAATATCAGTTCGATGCATGACATTACCAACTTTGTATGTAACGTCCGTTAATAGTCCATTAGACAGTTCCAAGAACAAGTATAATTGTTTTAAAACATTTATGTCATTTAATGAACCTAGCAATCCAAAGAAAACAAGCCAAATTCATAGACCATTGGAAGCTACTTCTCTTAGGATCATAGTTGGCACATTATTATGTCCGATGAGCATTCTTTTCCAACCAATCGGACAATTTTTCCATGCCCAATGTACATAGTCCAGACCTAAACACACTTGAAAAACCTCTAGCTTCTCCTCTAGATAGTATTCTGGCTACATCATTAGGTCCCGGTGTTCGTAAGTATTCTTCGTCGAACTGTTCGATGACTGTCTTGCAGAATTTCTTCAAGCACTATATCGCTGTTGATAATGCAATTCTGAAATATTCGTCTAATTGATCACCAGATGTTCCATAGCTTAACATACGTAAAGCAGCCAAGATTTTGATGTGGGGTGAAATCCCAAGTTCTGGTGCTCCATTTAACCTATAAGTGAAATATGGGTTGATTTCATGAAGTTTGAGATTAATTTTGGAGAAAACATCCAGGCCAATGTGAAATCGACGATGGAACTAACTTATATCGTAGGTTGGATTGTCAATGAAGTGGTCCTTCATCAACCTTCCATGTCCATCCTTATAGCCCCTCTTATATGGACGGTCAATCCGTCTAAGCAACTACTATGGTGCTTGCTCATAGATCCTTCACCAAAAAAGTAAGAATACTTGCTGCAGCTTGTTGCATTTGAAACTTTACAGTTTCATCGTCCACTTCTTATTCATCATCGAAGCTTTGGTTCATGTGTTGGTTGTACTGGTAATAAAGGCAAGGATCAATTGTTGTTGAGTGGAGTAAGTAATTTCATTTCTTGGTTTGCTTTAGTTTTCTGCAGTTGTGTGTTGGAGTATCTCAGAATGCGAGTGTATATAAGTGTAGGAGCTAAAAGGATCTGGAATAGACAAGAAAATGAATGGCTGCAGTGTACGAACTGCTGCCGTATAGGATATGACACAACATTGAATGGTTATAGTTTGACCTATGTTGCTAGGATTGGACAAGGCAATAATGGCGACAGTGTATGTTGGCAGAGGCCATTCGTTGGCTACGAATTCACAACGTGTCTACAGTGTGGGTTAGGATAAGGCATTCATGGCTACAATGTACGTTTGTAGAGTACGTGAGTGGTTATGAAATGCACAGCATGGCTTCAAATGCACTACCCATGATTACTATTTATATAAGTGTTGGTATGAGTAGTTCATAGGATTCCATATGGTAAATCAAACATCGACTCACCATGAATATTTGGTGTTAATTAAAGCTTATATTCAGGCTGATCAGAGACACATGGAAGAGAAGGTTGATGAAGATTTTTGGGTATCTGTTAATGAAGTTTACAATAACCATCCAAACTGTAGGTTAAGAAGATGAAATTTGGATCCTAGAAGTACATATGTTACTTTTAATAGAGCTTGTTGAAGGTATCATAAAATTATAACCAATGTGGAACGAGAAAACATTTTCCAAACGACTCAGTCTACCATTGACTCCCTATATTTTATGGAACATCAAACACACTTTGTCGGTCATGCTGCATACACTTTGAGAGTGAGTTATATTAGACAGTTTGTGTGAGTTCTATGATTTATGGGTGGCACTCTTTGTATCTATGTATTTGTAACTATGGCAGGTATTTCTACGAGTTGTGCTTGTTCCTACGTCACTATTATATAAGTTGTATTAGTTCGGTGTATGTCTACATGTATTATATGAGTTTTTTATATTTTGTGTAACATCGGGATTGTTCTATGCACTTAAACATATGACATACTTAAACATACCACATACTTAAACATACGACATAATTAAACATACCTTGTACTTAAACATATGACATACTTAAACATACGACATACTTCAACATACCCATAGTTAAACAACCGACATAGATAAACATCCACATACTCAAACATACATAAGAGAAACGATGCTTAGTTATGTTCACCACCATATTGAAATTCCAGTGAACTTAACCTACTGTAAAGTACGAATAGTTCTTGTTCTAGTTTGGTTGCATATTCTACTGCTCGACGAGAGAATGTATCATCAATCCATTACCATAACCTGCAAACATTTGGAAAATTTTGGCGTTTATAAGAGCATCGCCCAATGTCGTTTCCACTTCATACAATAGAATAGACAACCGACGCTTCGCAAACAAAAAACATTAGAGGGGAGTCAACCTTCCGGTCCATCTCAATGTGTTGATTACGAACTTCCCAGCGTTCTTGTCCGTTTCTATGATGGAGTCTTTATTCATCTGTAAGTCTTCATCCCTCCTCTCTCAACTAATGCTCATACTCCTCCCTTTCATGTTCTCTCAGATCTTCGTAGTGTCTTTCTTGTATTTCCAAATACCATTTCGTTGGTGGTTGCGAAGAAGAAGGATTTGAAGGGAGTTCACGACTCGGTGGACCTTCGTATAAGTATGAAGAAGGCAATGAAATGTGGTTATAGTCCAGCATTACGATAAACTATATGGAAATTGGAAGGATAATGTGTGTATCAATGGTACAAGGACGTTATTTACACTGAAACAAGACCATGTGTAGTAAGTATATGTTACCATTGGATAGAATATTCACAAGGCATTGTACAAAACAACAATGTAGCTACAGTACCAATAAGACTTGTTAGTGAATGCTATCTGCCAAAAAATACACATTAATGTACTGATCAAGGAGTAGTTAAATTGCACCATTGCATAGAAAATTCACAAGTCATCGCTACAGTATACGTATTGCCACAGCTTTGGATATGACACAATATTGAATGGTTATAGATTGACCAACGTAGCTACACTTGCCTTCACTGAGGACTGATACAAGTAATTATTAAAGTTTTGGAAAGTGGATAGATAATATTTAAGTTTATTTTTATTGACCAACAGAAAAGGTTCTGATTAAGTTTTTTTCTTTTCAATAGAAGCAATCTGCCATTAGATCCTTCTTTTCATTCTTAATTTTATTTCTTGTCACTGAATAATTACAATTATGGAAGTGGTTAAACAATCAGTGTCTATTTGTGCAAGTTTACAGTATGTTCATTTCACAGTTGCTAAGTTTTAAGTACCTATTAATTTATAATCAATCAAGGATTTGACCATTTGGAATTATTTTTTCAAGGCAGTATACATTGTGTATATTTTACTTGTCATTATGATATGGTTCATTTAACATTTTTCAATAAAGAATCATGCATTTATATCTGGCAAAAATATATAAGTATTATCGTTTGTTTCACATTTAATTGTCATAATGATAGCTGACAAAGGATACATAGTCATGTACTGATAAAGTAGCAAATACATAATTACTACATATTGCAGAATGACAAGCAATCAGACGCAGAGAAATGAAAAATAATGACACAAATGTATAAAACAAATATGGTAGATATATCTTTTGTCACGGTACGTGATGTGCACGTAAAAGTGCATATTTTTACTTACATATTTAACCTACTTTTATTTAAATAAATGGCATATTATGGTATTTTACATGTTTAACCCAAAATTTAAGTTATTTTCAGATCATCATTTATTCATCTTCATTTGGAGGATAAAATTATAATTTTGTACATGATTTAATTTGTAAAAATTTATTTGCACATTTTTATTTTTATTTGTAAGAAATGAATTGCAAATATGAAGACGTTTCATGGATGTATGCATGCGTATATATTGAAGGCAAATGAAGAATGGTAATAAAAGATTTCATGCGACATGGAGGAGGCCACATATCCACTACCATATGGTCAATAATTGAAAAGCACATGCACATGTTAATGAAGGCTTAAAGGTATGTTAGTGGGGATTAATTAATTCTCTAATGATTACTTGGAGCTTACACTTTCTCAAGGACATTTTAGGTAGTCCCCTAAAATATGAATTAGGGTTTAAGTATGTATAAATACCCCTTATATTTTATGTAACTATCTTCTTCTTTTTATATAATATTGCATCCACAAATCAAAATTAAACAAAAGATTCCTTAATGACTTCTTAGCCTTGTTTTTACATTCATGCAATTTTTACATATGCTTTCTTTTCACGCTCTTTTTATTTCATGCTCTCTCTTACATAGTTTACGCTTCTGTTGCTTAATGTTAGTAGCATAGATTTAATTATTGTAATTAGTTTAGTTTTATTTCATGAGAGCAGTTAGCTCTCTTTTATGTTAATTAGCTCTCATTTTCCTTATTTTTAATGTTGGAATTATTTTATGTTGACATGTTTTCAAATATAAGTAGCTAAACCCCTTAAATTCAAGGGTAATGAAGCTCTCATGAAATACATTAAATTAACATAATCATTTTATTTGTAATCTCTCTTATGTGCTTAATGGAAGTCATGAACAATGGTGGTTTATGTTTCTTTTTTATTGAATTTTGATAGCCTATTTTGACATCTCAAATAGGCTATGCTTATTCTATTGTAAACATAAACTATTTGTTCATTTGTCTAAGTGATTTTGATGAAAAAGTTAAACAAGAATCAAAATTTAATGGTCTATGTTACTAAATAATTGTAAATAGATCATATTTAAAGTAGATTTTATTTTTAATTTCATGTCATGTTCATGAGAATTGATAAGTGGGTTTGAAGGTGTGTTAGAGTTTGATCGTTTAGATTGTGCTAATTAATAGCTCATAAACCATACTTATAATAAGCTCATCAATCATTTCTACTTAATATTTTAAAGAGAGCTTATAAATGAATTTTTTGTTGATCTATATGAATGATTGAAAGTGGATTTGCCTCTAACTTGCTTCTTTATATCATAGTTTTATTCACTTTTCCTATAGCTTATTTTATGCAAATTTTCTTAGTTTAAAATCACTTCAAAAAACTTTAGGTTAATTTGATTAAGTATGATTAGAATTTAATTCTTTCCCTTTGGATCGACCCGTACTCGCATATCCACTACGATTGTACGTTGTGTGCTTACGGTTTTTTGATTATGTTGTTAACGATTCTTTCTAACCGATAGAATACCACGCCATTATCAACAATACGTGAATAGTAACATCAATGACATAGAAACATAAAAAATAATGACATCGATGTATAAAATGAATATAGTAGATATATCATCTGTCAAAGTACATGAATAATAACATCAACGACAACATAAATAAGAGACAGTATATAAGATCACTCGTCCATATGTGGACATGTATGACAACAGCGACGTGTCTCGTCATCATTGTCTTTCCATCGCCCGTGCCAGCTAAATGGTCATAGTACATACCAAAGTCAGTAAATATCTAATGCTCCGCCTCTAGTAGTGCCTGTTGTCGTGATGTCTCCTCTATTTGTCAGCATAGCTTAATATCATAATAGTCAATGCGATGCATGTACTCTACATATCATGTATGTCGAATTCCTATCTACATGTCGTATAGATCGGCATATGATATCTGGGTGGGATTCGGATATTGATGGTGTGTTGGAGGATGAAATATGTCAACATAGAAGTCTGCTACAGGAGTAGTAGGCACTGCCTTACCATGATCCAACCAAAGTGAGAAGCAGCTGACACATGATCTGGTGCATGGTATCCCTGATTAGGCTGGCTAAGATTCTCCGTAACCAAAGACGCTATACCATGACGTATAACAGATGGACACACCAAATCTATCGCTACTACATGGGTAATGGTATCACCAAATGCAGTGTAAAATCAACATCAGAAGTTAATTTGTGATGGACCGGTAACAACAAAGCTCTCTGCCGACCACCAATCTGCTACTCTCGCCAGGTCCAACTGATATGTAAGATAAATCATACATCGGTAGGTATGAGGGTGTAGATCATCAGGAATGACATCGTAGTCATAAAACTATCTCCAACACCTCTCACCAAGATACTAATATGCACCAAACACCAAGGGATACGATAATAGTGGAGTTTTCCGCCTGCCAAGCATTGTAGCCATCTATATCGAATCAAGATTGATTGATATACTAGCATGAAATAAATTCCATATAATATAGCCTTTGTACATCCTCAAATCAATCTGGTTATAAGCAACTGAATATACATGGAGGGATCCATTATCCGTAAGCCCCCTGTTGTTCGTGCACCAAAATAACAAATGAAGGAAGAAAGTAGATGCATCCGTAGTCAATGTGACAAAATGAAAGTTCCTGGAGTACTCAAAGTACCATTATTGTAATAACTTTCAAAAACCATACAAGGAAACAAGTGACTCTGAAATGGTGCACTATGTGTCTAGACATTTGTAAAGGTATGCAATAATAGGCATACCCCAGTCATACATAACATATAATGACCCGTGATTTTCGATAATTAAAAATATTTAATTTAATAAGATTTTGTGATTTAATGTTGGAAGAAATAAAAATTTGTGATTTCATAATAAAGATATAATTCGAATGAAATGTAATAGTATTCATTTAAGGTAATTGCTAACTATTTTAAGGTTACTCCAATTAATTGAAATGATTTAAAAAGTTATAATTGGTTATAGATTGTAAATTAATTGTAATAATATGTATTAATTGAAAATTGGAGTAAAGGAGTAATTGATAATTTAAAGGTTGTATTAATTAATGAAATAGTATGTAATTAATTATAATTTATATGAGTGGTGTTGTGTGACGCCCCACCTCTACACTCACGCTAGCCAAGAACACTTCGAGGTAATGCCGTCAACTAGCACGAAGAATAAGGCTATTGAGGAGCGACCATCCGTGTAATTGCTTTGTGCGAATACCGATATGTCAGATAGTATAACATGCATTTCATTTCAAAAGGAAATCTGACATATCAAGTACTAACTCAAAGCTACTACACAGTGGCTAAGTGGTCTTCGAAAACAAATATAAAATAAGCATAACACAAATCAGTCGTAGATATTCATATCACAAATGCAAAAATAGATATGAATGTAACACATATGTGTACATCATAGTAGTGGTCAAACAAGATCCACAATATCACAAAAGAATAGATAAAAGTGCTACACAAAGGAATATGTATACATCAAGGAGTCTCTATCTCGTATGTATAACAACAAAAACTACCAATCTAATGTAGTTAGACAAAAGTCAGATGATGATCCATGATAAGGAATCAAGCAGAAGCACCTATAACATCTCGGTTTGACCCGAGTATTATTTAATAAGAAAATAATAAACCTATCAGTCTAGCTATAAATATTAGATAAAATGAGATAGCATAAGAGATATAACAAAAATGTATGATAACAATAATGCCATACTATGAAAAGTATACATTTAAGAACAACAAAAATCATACAGTATCTCAATAATCTCAAAGCACCAAAAAGAATGCCATATTCTTTATCTTATTCACCGAACCATAAATATTGACAAATATATCATTGCCATTCACAAAAGTTGGCGAAACACAAATTCACCAATGCATAAATATTGATAAAATTTATCAAGTAAATCACAAAAATTGGTGAAACACAAATTCTAGAAATCATCAATAGAAATCCAGAAATCACAAAAAGGGGGAGGCCTATCACAAACGGGAGCATGAAAACTCACCAACACGTGCATCACAAACGGAACGCTATTCCACGGTTGCTAACCATCAATTTGAGCCGAAGCTCCACAAACGGCCCGACGACCATGGGTCGCTACCCCACCAATTTTAACCGAAACTCCATGAACGGGGTACAGTCCCCCATGCGGACAAAGAGACATCGCACATCGCTAGTCTAAACCATAAAATGATCATGATCGATCATCAAAAAGTGTGAATTACACTAAGATAGTAAACAAATGAGTTTAGCTTCATGTCTCATAACCACTGGCTTAACTTAAATATTTACGAACAAATTGTAGATCTCCACTCAATAGTTGTCACAAGAGTTTCAATCGAACAAGTCCAAAAATTAACCGACGAAGTAAACGCAAGCGTTTCATACCACTACTTTTACTAAGCCGTTTAATTAGATTTCTCAAACGAATGAGGTAAAGATTTGTGTATACTAATTGATTGGAAAACGGTTTTATAAACAAGCTTTGTATTAAAAATAGAATTGAAATCATATTTGAGAAAGAGTTTGAATATTTACTATTAGTATAGAAACCTTTGTATTTTAAAGTGACAAATCACAAAATTGATTGTAGAAACAATCAATCGCCAAACATTTACATTCGACGACGTGAATTAAATCCGTTAAAATCGATACGGAATCCATCAAAATGGATATTCTCAAAATCCCCCAAAAGAAGTCATCAAAGTCGATAATAAATGATAACGACAAATCAGATCAACAAAAATCAATTAAAATTGGAAATCCACTCAAAAACAGCCGAAATAGGCAAATTAAATAGTTCCAAACGTTTGCTAGGTGTTTCCAGACGTCTGGCCCTAGGTTCTGGAAGTATATATGTTTTTCTCCTTTTTATTTTTAATTCCCGGGCCATTTCAAATGTCTGGAATTTTCAACCAGACGTCTGAATTTAGTTTCAGACGTCTGAATTTAGTTTCAAACGTCTGAATTTTTTTGCCTTTTTCAAACCTCTTTCTAGACGTCTGGATTTTTCAACTAGACGTCTGGATTTTTCAACCAGACGTCTGGATTTGGTTTCAGACGTCTGAAATTTTCTGCTAGGCAAAAAAAATAGCCTAGACAAAAAATGGCAAATCCAAACCGAAATGCGATCGAACGAGCGATGAATGCCAGGGATTTATGCTAATCGACAGCCTAGCACTATAGGCTCTTCGATACGCCACAAATAACATGTTCAAACATCGAAGATATGATCATTAAAGATTTTTACTTCAAAACACCAAAATTGGAAAATTCACCAGATCAATTCAAATCAAAAGCAAATGAACATGAATAGATGTTATGAATTTATGCATAACAACAATGAAGGTTATAGACATAGATGTGAGTTCATAAACTCACCTTTTACACAAAAACAAGGAAGGAGAAGCTTGAAAACAAAAGAAAGATCAGCCACCTTCAATTTCAGCTCTAGAAACTCCAATCTAAGTCTAGAAGTAATAATTTCCCAAATTAGGTTATAGGAAATTTCTGAAATTGGATAGAGATTGAGATGGAGAAGAAGAAGGGGATGCTTACCTAAGCTTTTCTTTGATTTTGGAGCTAGAACTTGAATTTGCAAAGGAAACTAGGGCTTAGAATTTCTATTTCCTTTTCTCTTCCCCCATTTTTACTAAAGCTTGTAGTGTTATAAAAATAATAGAATGAATGAAGAGGAGAGGGGGTGGAGCTAGGGTCTTATGTTAGGTTATTGGGCTGAAACTCAAACCCAAAGCCCTAAATGAAAATGTCGAAATTCTAGCTAACTCCAAACATATCGATGTTTATACTCAAAAAGTCGCAAACGACATTTTGGACTCAATGGAAGTGGTCTCGAGTCCTAATTAGACTGTTTGCAAAGGTAGCATTTCGGACTCTAATCCGACTAACGATGTTATATTTAAATATACAATCGTAAGATATGCGGGTTATTACAGACTCCCCTACTTATAGAAATTACGTCCCTGCAATACTTAAGAGGAAAATAAAGAGTAACAACCATATAAGCATATCAACACAAAAGAAAATTTGAAATAAGAAGTTCACCTCAAAGAGAACGGGAGAGTAGGTCCGGATGTGTTCGCTCGATAAATTCTCTAGATTCCCAAGAGCAATCCTCAGGATTTGAGGACCACTGAACTTTGATAAGTGGAACATCTTTATTTCGAAGGCGTTTAACCTCCATAGCGATGATATGAATAGGATGTTGCTCATAATTCAAATTAGGCGAAACTTTAACTTCTTCAATAACACCGGGCTCAAGAATAGAATCGGAATCTTGAAGGCAGTTCCATAATTGAGAAACGTGAAACACGTCATGAATAGT
Organism: Allium cepa; assembly: GCA_030765085.1. Taxonomy (NCBI): domain Eukaryota; kingdom Viridiplantae; phylum Streptophyta; class Magnoliopsida; order Asparagales; family Amaryllidaceae; genus Allium; species Allium cepa. The sequence goes on from CM060932.1 coordinate 117,565,079, forward strand.
AGAAAATTCAACCGGTAATAAAAGGCGATAAGCCACAGAACCAATGCGTTCGGTAATGGGGAACGGACCTATATATCGAGGCGCTAATTTTTCCGATCGACTGAAACGCACACTTCATAGGTGAAACGCGAATATACACCAAATCTCCCACAGAAAATTCTAGTTCCCTTCTTCGGTTATCGACATAGGATTTTTGTCTACTTTGAGCTTCTTTCATCCTATGGAGAATAAGGTCAATCTTTTCTGTGGAATCACGAATTAAGTCTGGACCTAAAACCAGCTTTTCGCCGGCCTCAAGCCAACAAGAAGGGGATCGGCATGGCTTTCCATAGAGTGCCTCGAAAGGTACCATACCAATGCTAGATTGGAAGCTATTATTATGGAAAAACTCAACAAAAGAAATATGATCTTCCCAACTTCCACCAAAATCAAGAACACAGGCACGAAGAAGATCTTCAAGACTTTGATTCACATGCTCGGTTTGTCCATCGGACTGAGAATGAGAAGCGGTGCTATTAAGCTTCGTTCCCAAAGCTTTTTGAAGACTCTTCCAAAATCCACTAGTAAACAATGGATCACGATCTCTAACAATAGAAGCAGGAACTCCATGTAATTTAACAATTTCTTTAACAAAGAGTTTGGTCAAGAGAGGCACGGTCCAATTGGACCGAACGAGAATAAAATGGACGGATTTTGTAAGTCTATCAACTATACCCATAGGCTATCATGACCCGAACGAGAACGTGGAAGGCCATCATAAAGTCCATGGAAATTTTGTCCCACTTCCAAATTGGGATGTCCAAAGGTTGCAATAACCCACCGAGACTTTGATGCTCGGCCTTATCGAGTTGGCAAGTTATGCAACGCTTAACAAAGTCAGCAATTTCGGATTTCATTCCATCCCAATAATAAAGTCGCTTCATATCCGCGTACATTTTACTACTACCGGGATGAATGGTGAATTTAGAACAATGAGAATTTTCTAAAATGTCTTTACGAAGATCACTATTATTTGGCACGATGAGTCTACAAATTTTCGAATGCTACCACGAGCATCGATATCAAAGTCTTTCAAACCTACAATATTAATTTTATCCCTACATCTTTGGCTAAGAAGAGCCAATTCGGGATCTAGCTTTTGAGCTTCAAGAATACGATCTAAAAGAGAAGGATAAGCCTCAAGGCTACATAGAACAAGAGATGAACATAAATCGGATTCACGATCTCGAATCTCGCAAGTGGACAAAATCCCGAGATCGTTCCATTTGGATGTCATCGTAGAAACAACCCTTGTTTCTTACGACTAAGGGCATCGGCAATACGATTTCCCTTTTTGAGAGTATAAAAAATATCAAGATCATAACATGCAAGGAACTCGAGCCAACGTTGTTGATGCAAATTAAGTTCCTTTTGAGAAAATAAATACTTTAAAGATTTATGATCGGTATAGAGAATAAATTTCTCTCCCAAAAGATAATGATGCCAAATTCTAAAGGCGAAAACAATAGCCGCGAGCTCTAAATCATGAGTGGCATATCTAGTCTCGTCAGGCTTTAATTTCCTAGAAGCATAAGCAATAACATGTTCCCTTTGCATGAGAATGGCTCCCAAACCAACACGACTAACATCGGTATAAACTATAAAGTCTTGGTTCCCTTCAGGAATCATAAGAATAGGAGCATTGGAAAGGAGTTCTTTTAATTTCTGAAAAGAAGCTTCACATTTGTTTGACCAAATGTACTTAACTCACTACTTTGTCAAACTAGTAAGAGGCATGGAAATTTTAGAAAAGTCTTTTATAAAACGATGGTAATAACTCGCAAATCCAAGAAAACTACGGATTTCCGTCGCACTCTCCGGTCTCTTCCAATTTTGAATCGCTTCAATCTTTGAAGGATCCATAGAAATTCCAGCTTAAGAAATAATATGACCGAGAAATTTCACACGAGATTGCCAAAAGTGGCATTTAGAAAATTTTGCTTTCAATTTATTGCTCTAAAAGTTTCCAACACAATCCGAAGATGCTTTTCATGCTCTTCCTCGGTTTTAGAATAAACAAGAATATCATCTATAAAGATGAGAAAAAATCGATTGAGGAAGTCTTTGAAAACTCGATTCATAAGGTCAACGAAATAAGTTGGGCCATTTGTTAAACCAAATGGCATAACAAGCCATTCATAAGATCCATAACAAGTACGGAATGATGTCAAGGGAATGCTATCCTCTGCAATTCAAAGCTGATAAAAACCGGTTGCTAAGTCTAACTGTGAAAAGACTTTAGTACCGTGAAGTTGGTCAAATAAATCATTGGTTCGAGGTAAAGGTTATTTATTCTTAATGGTAAGATCATTAAGCTTGTGGTATTCAACACAAAGCCTAAGTGTACCATCAAATTTCTTTACAAAATAGCTGAAGCTCCCCAAGGAGAAGAACTAGAATGAATAAATTGCTTCTTTTCCAATTTGGATAATTGCTTACGCATCTCCTCATTTTCCTTATTAGACATACGATAAGGAGGATAAGTGATAAGTAGAGCTCCAGGGATTAGATTAATTACGAACTCAATTGCTCGCTTAGGCGATAATCCTAAAACGGGCTCAAATATATCAAAAAATTCATGAACAACGTGAATGAGAGAAATGACATCTTCCTCATCATCATTATCGTCATCGTGAGGGTTTAGAGAATACAAGGATGCTGCCAATTTAGAATTCGAATCTTTAAGAACAATAGAAATCTGCTTAACAGATTGAGGATGTTGAAGATGAATACTCCGCTCAGGACATAAGATATGGGCTTCATATCGGTTAAGTCAATCCATTCCCAAAATCATTCTGAAGCCTAAGTAACGCATGATATGTAAATCGGCTCGGAAAGAAAAAATCGCACAAAATAATCTCGACATCTTTACAAAGCAAAACGAATGTTGTGGATCCACCAACCGGATTCGCAATTCTCAAAGAAGTCGTTAAAGTCATAACACTTAAAGAAAAAGTATCAACAAGTTCTTTTGATATAAAAGAATGGGATGCACCCGTATCAAAAAGAACTCGAATAGGATGATCACGAAACACAATAATGTCATCATGGACAAAATGAGAAATACCTTGACCACGAGAAGTGTTAATAGGGGCTTGCACCACATTCAGCTTTCCCTCCTTTCTTTGAAGTTTGCGACACGAAGATGTATAAAGGCCCGAACTTTTGCAATAGCGACAAGTAAGGGGCTTTGAACACTTATTTGCATAATGGTCCTTAGAACCACAATTGTAGCATTCTCCACGGCTAGAAGTAGGAGTCTTTGCTACCTGTTTCCCTTTCTTGTTGGGATAAGGACCTTTGAACTTATTAGGCCTCTTTTTGTTGTTGTTGAAGTTTGGTTTGACACTCCCAACTTCAACATCACTCTCTTTATCTACCTCTTCAAGTCGAAGAGCGATATCAACAAGTTGATCAAAAGAAACTTCCAGTTTCAGAAGTAAAGGCTTTTTTAGATTCTAATTCAAGCCATAGACGAACCTCTGATTTTTCTTCAATGGGGTATTTACATACTCGACCCCATATTTAGAGAGGGATTCAAAAGATGAGACATAATCTGCCACAGAAGAATCACCTTGAACAAGGTCAGTAAAACGACGGGTCAGAGTCACTTTTTCAGCTTCTGGTACAAACTTCGATTCAAATCTTTTCTGGAATTGCTCCCAAGTAAGATCCGCTTCAATAATTTCAGAAATCATAAGTTAATACTAATCTAATGCTATTTCTTGGACCATACTAGAACCCACTTGGACACGATGCAAATCAATAAGATCCATGCGAGAAAAGATGTGATCGCATGTTCTAAGCCAAGCTTGGACTTCGATAATGCCCTCGGAACCCTTGAACGGCTTTCCACCCAAATTTGTATAATCGCTGCATAGGTGTGCAAATCTAGATTTTGGGTGAGCAGGCTCTGGAATAGGTCCGATAGCTTGAGAATTCTTTACAAGATCTAGAAGTTGTTAGGCAGACATAAATACTCCATCCCGAGGAGTAGCACTGGATTGACCGGCGTTGGGACGGCCTGGTCTAACCATTTCTCTTCTTTAAGAAAGAAAGAAAGAAAGAAGAAAAAGGTTATTCACAAAATGAATATCAAACGATCATGATTGATAGAATAGGACATCATAAAAGAAAAGGATAAAACAGGTCCAATGACTCGAATAAATCCTAAGGCACGACTCCTGAGAAGCACTTAGGACAATGATCCTTGCTTGATTATTCTACATTGTTCCGAAGTTTGGCTTTGATACCAAGTTGTGTCACCCCACCTCTATACTCACGCTAGCCAAGGACAGTATGAGGTAATGTCGTCAACTAGAACGAAGAATAAGGCGGTTGAGGAGCGACCATCCGTGTAATTTCTTTATGCGAGTACCGGTATGTCAGATAGTATAACATGCGTTTCATTTCAAGAGGAAATCCGACATATCAAGTACAAACTCAAAGCTACTACACAGTGGCTAAGGGTCTTTAGAAACAAATACAAAATAAGCATAACACAAATCATTTGCAGATATTCATATCGCAAAGCCGAAAACAGATATGAATATAACACATAGAAGTGTACATCAAAGTAGTGGTCAAACAAGATCCACAATATCACAAAAGAATAGATACAAGTGCTACACAAAGGAATATGTATACATCAAGGAGACTTTATCTCGTATGTATAACAACAAAAACTACCAATCTAATGTAGTTAGAAAAAAGTCAGATGATGATCCCTAATAAGGAGTCAAGCAGAACCACTTGTAACATCTCGGTCTGACCCGAGTATTATTTAATAAGAAAATAATAAGCGGATCAGTCTATCTATAAATATCAGATAAAATGAGATACCATAAGAGATATGAAAAAAATGTATGATAACAATAATGTCATACTATGAAAAGTATACATTTAACAACAACAAAAATCATACAGTATCTCAATAATCTCAAAGCACCAAAAAGAATGTCATATTCTTTATCTTATTCACCGAACCACAAATATTGACAAATATATCATTGCCATTCACAAAAGTTGACGAAACACAAATTCACCAATGCACAAATATTGATAAAACTTATGTAGTAAATACCAAAAAGTGGTGAAACACAAATTCTAGAAATCATCAATAGAAATCCAGAAATCACAAAAAGGGGGAGGCCTATCACAAACGGGAGCATGAAAACTCACCAACACGTGCATCACAAACGGAACGCTATTCCACGGTTGCTAACCATCAATTTGAGCCGAAGCTCCACAAACGGCCCGACGACCATGGGTCGCTACCCCACCAATTTTAACCGAAACTCCATGAACGGGGTACAGTCCCCCACGCGGACAAAGAGACATCGCACATCGCTAGTCTAAACCATAAAATGATCATCATCGATCATCAAAAAGTGTGATTTACACTAAGATAGTAAATAAATGAGTTTAGCTTCATGTCCCATAACCACTAGCTTAACTTAAATATCTACGAACAAATTGTAGATCTCCACTCAAAAGTTTTCACAAGAGTTTCAATCGAACAAGTCCAAAAATTAACCGATGAAGTAAACGCAAGCGTTTCATACCACTAGTTTTAGCAAGCCGTTTATTTAGATTTCTCAAACGAATAAGGCAAAGGTTTGTGTATACTAATAGATTGGAAAACGATTTTATAAACAAGCTTTGTATTAAAAATAGAGTTGAAATCATATTTGAGAAAGAGTTTGAATATTTACTATTAGTATAGAACCTTTGTATTTTAAAGCGTCAAATCGCAAAATTTATTGTAGAAATAATGAGTCACCAAAAATTCACATTCGACGACGTGAATTAAATTCGAAAAAATCGATACTGAATCCATCAAAATGGATATTTTCAAAAATCCCAAAAAGAAGTCATCAAAATCGATAATAAATGATAATGACAAATAGGATCAACAAAAATTGATTAAAATTGGAAATCCACTCAAAAGTAGCCAAAATAGGTAAATTAAACAGTTCCAGACGTCTGGTAGGTGTTTCCAGACATATGGTCTTAGGTTCTGGAAGTATATATGCATTTCTCCCTTTTATTTTTAATTCCTGGGCCATTTCAAATGTCTGAAATTTTCAACCAGACGTCTGAATTTGGTTTCAGATGTTTGGATTTTGTTTCGGACATCTAGATTTTGTTTCAGACGTCTGGATTTTGTTTCAACGTCTTGATTTTGTTTCTGCCTTTTCCAGACCTCTTTCCAGACGTCTAGATTTTTCAACCAGACGTCTGAAATTAATTTCAAACGTCTTAAATTTTCTGCTAGGCAAAAAATAAAAGCCTAGAAAAAAATGGCAAATCCAAACCGAAATGCGTTCGAATGAGCGATGGATGCTAGGGATTTAAGCCAATCGACAGCCCAACGCTATAGGCTCTTCGATACGCCACAAATAATATGTTCAAACATCAAAGATAGGACCTTTAAAGATTTTGACTTCAAAACACCAAAATTGAAAAATTCACCAAATCAATTCAAATCAAAAGCAAATGAACATGGATACATGTTAGGAATTCATACCTAACAATAATGAAAGTTATAGACGTAGATGTGAGTTCAAAAACTCACCTTTTACACAAAAACAAGGAAGGAGAAGCTTGAAAACAAAAGAAAGATCAACCACCTTCAACTTCAACTCTAGAATCTTCAATCTAAGTCTAGAAGTAATAATTTCTCAAATTAGGTTATAGGAAATTTCTGAAATTGGAGAGAGGTTGAGATGGAGAAGAAGAAGGGGATGCTTACCTAAGCTTCTCTTTAATTTTGGAGCTAGAACTTGAATTTGCAAAGGAAACTAGGGCTTAGGAATTTCTATTTCCTTTTCTCTTCCCCCATTTTTACTAAAGCTTGCAGTGTTAGGAAAAAAATAGAACGAATGAAGAGGAGAGAGGGTGGAGCTAGGGTCTTATGTTAAGTTATTGGGCTGGAAGCCAAACCCAAACCTCTAAATGAAAATGTCAAAATTCTAGCTAACTCCAAAATGTTTATACTCAAAAAGGTCACAAACGACATTTTGGACTCAATGGAAGTGGTCTCGAGTCCTAATTCGACTATTTGCAAAAAGTAGCATTTCGGACTCTAATCCGACTAATGATGTTATATTTAAATAAAATATTTAAATGTACAATCATAAAATATGCGGTTGTTACACGTTGTGTAAGTAGTATGACGTTTATGTGTAAATAACAAACTTACAAATGTTATCAAATGTAGAAAAAGTGACAATTGTTAGTTATTACCAATTTATTTAACCAATTACAAATAAATATAATTAAATGTTACTTTAATATGAGTTAAGATGATAATTGTAAAATGTGGATGTAATAAAATACACAACAATGTCAATTATATTCATAAGGCAATAATTGATGTAACAAAAAAAGGGAAACCAAGATAAATGAAATTATTTGAACTTTAAATTTTAATTAAAGTGAAAATCGACAAAAATTCAATATAATTGTAATATTGCAACAAACATGGTAAAAGATGGTAATTGTGGAATACAAAGGTAATAAGGTATAACCCAATGTTAAACTATGTACAGGATATTGAATGACGAAATAAAAAGGACTGAAATCAAGTATAATCAATTTATTGGGATTAAATTTTAATTAAATTGGATTTAATTACAATTGGAATTGAACACTGTAATTAATGTAATATTTAACATTGAACTGATATGTAAATTTGTTTTAAATTATTATAAGCATCCAAGGAATCAAAAATGATAAAATTTGTTAATTATAAACTTTGAATTGAAGAAAGTGATTTAATTAATTTAATATTAATTTATTTAATTAACGTGAAAATGGCCATTTTGACCATTGACACGGATTTTGATGAAACCAGTATCATCGGATCCATAACGGTGAATTTAGGTAAGGTTTCAAGTTTCGTAGCGATCGGATTTATCGTTTAATCGTACTGGCTCGAAATGCGTAGAAATCGATTTAATTAAATTCTATTGAAATCAATTTGAAATAAGCAGATTTTAAAGCTAACTTCTTTATATAATGGAACTAGAACTTGAAACCTGTTCCATTGAATTTAGAATTATAGAAAACATGTATTTGATATAAGGGATGACCTGTTTTCATTTTAGAGGCAAAATGGGCATTTTGGGTCGCGATTGTCATTCGTACCAATTCAATTGTGTTTAATTTTCTTATCGAGCTTTGTTAATATAAATAGTCTTGTTTTCCCAAACCCTAGCATTCATTTTTCTTACTGTATGTACATAAACTTCTGTCTGTTCCTTCTTCAATGGTAGAAGCAAAATCAAATTGCAAACCCTCAATCAAATTCCAAAACCAATTTCAAAATTCAAACCTTCCAAAACTATAGCAAATTGTATATCGTTGGAAATATCTCGATGTGCGCAAGTCAAATCTACAAAAAAAAATTATTTGGGTTTCTATGTGTCCATAATTCGAGGAATAATCCTTGGCCGTCCATAATAGGGTTCATCATTTTAACGGTGGATCGTCATCCTGGCGACGATTAGAGGGTATGGGCTTGCAAATATTCGTTGAGATGAGTGCATCCATGGCATTTGTTCTTGTCATAGAAGCCTCGAGATCACTAGAATTTTTGATTAGGGTTCAAACTTAACGGTGGCGGCGCTGGCTATAGGGGGAGGCGGAGGTGACTGAAGCGGCATAGGCACGTGCGGTGCGTGCAGGTGTTCCTCGTGGCTAGGCGAGATCGGGGTCATGTAGCATAAGGCGGTGACATTTTTATGATGATGATCGGTGCTTGTGCTTCATGATGGGTTCGATCTATAGTTAGGGTACTATAGAGAATGTGTATCGTGGTGACGTGGTGAGATAGTATTTGCTATATTATTATTTAATTTAATTTTTAATTTCGAACTTCTAATGTCAATAACTTTTACATACAAGATCGGAATTACACACGGTTTCCTCCATGGCAATCGTATCGGAGTTCTTGACATTAGAACTGGCTTGGTTGAATTATATGACTATTCAATTTTGGGCTTTATTTTTGATTTCAAATCGATTTAGAATCAAAGGTGAGTGTTACTACCCACTCACGACTACTTAATTATCTTATGTTAGTTAAATTAAATTTATGAGGTTATTAGAAATTGACTGATTGATGTTTGGTACGTTTGAAATTTCATTCTAGTTAAGTAAGGCTTTTATTGCATTTAATCGTTATTCAATTTAATATTAAATTTTAATTTGCCGGTTAATACCTATAATGATAATCGGTTAATGATCGTGATGGATGTTTGATTGTCGATATTGGATGACTGCATGTTATATTTTATATTGTTATAACACTGCAAGTTCCCTATGGGTTGAAATGATACATACCCGAATGATCATATAGAATAGGGAAAATCATTATGGGTTGAAATGATAAACCTAAGTGATTTTCATTGATTTGAAATTGGGATTGCGGGTTGAAATAATATATACCAGTAAAATTTAAATTATTTACGGATCGAAATGATAAATATCCGTATCACTTGACCATAGGGTAGAAAATTATATACGGATACCGGATTGGTTAAATTAAATGATTCTAAAATATTTACATTTGGAATTCAACCTATGTAGTTAATGCCCCGCTATAACCCCGCTATATCTCATAGCGGGTTTCAACCGCTACGATTTTTCCATGTAGCCCCAAAATATAGATTTTTCGCTTTAAGCCCTCCTTTATATCCCGTTATTCCCGCTATATTCCTCTATTTCCGCTATATCTTCTTGAATAAAGTGAATTGAAAATTTGCTTTAAACATTATAAAAATTATGAAACTAATTTATTTGATTTAATTTTTGATATATTTTCAGAAATGAAAATACTCTAATGTTCTACTAAATTCAATTATGTTATATAATAATTTTACGTTTATTTAAAGTATATTCGCACATGTTTTTATTTAAAACTATTTATGTATTAATTATAATTCAATTGAATGATAATTTTTCATTTACTTACCATTTATATATTTGAAAAAACATTAAATACAAGTTTTATATGCTATTTTAGAGTCATCCGCTATATCCCGCTATATCCTCGTTGTATCTCCGCTATGACTTTTTGCACCTCCACCGCTATGAATCTGCTGAGCGCATTAACTGCACAGAATTCAACTAAATGATGTTGAAATAGAATTTGATTATATGAACTGAATAGTTTCAAGTGATTTTTGTAAAGGATTTTAATTGAAATTTTAAAGGTGAATATTAAAGTATAAACGACATCCATCGAAATTGAGTTATTGAAATGTTGGAAATTGTAACTTGGAAAATCTATTAAAACTGGAATAGTTGAATTTGATACTTCAAGATTTGAAATTGGGTCTTGTTTTATTTGAAATCTAGATACGGTCCAGATTTGTTGAAATGGAAGAAATTGTTAAATTTGATGTTAATTTCAAATTTATTAATCTATTGTAAACCTATTTAACCTAATTTATATCTATTTAAAACTGTGATAAACTATTTAGACTATTTGTAACTATCCATACTATTTTCTAAACTCTAAATTGTAAAGTGGGAGTGGTTAAATTTAAATCCTTGATATAAAAGCAAATATGACTAAACGATGCAGTAACATGAGTTGGGATTTAAATAATATGGTTTGAGTAAAAATGATGATTTTGAAATTAGGGTTTAACCTATTTTTGAAATTATGATTACGAAAGTGATATGGTTTGAATTGAATATGATATTTTGATATCAACATGAAATGGTTTTAAAAATGTAAAAGAGCCATCCTGTGTGTAATTAGCGTTTGCTTGTTAAAGAGACCATGATCGGATGTTGTCATACTCTCTGCCAATACCGAAAACAAATTTAACGACTGTGTACATGGTGGAGATTCCAAAAATGAAGTAGGATGGTTTGGTAAATGATTCTATATAAGGTATTTATGTGATCTTGACTCCCATGAGTCAGCTCAGATGTGACTAAAATAAGAGCCATGCTGGGCCAAATGAGGTCATTCCTCCTATCGGAAATGCTTCTACGATACCATATTATGACTTTGTGATGATTTGGTGGCCACCCCTTGATTTTGATTATGGGAGTGTGTTTCAAGATGGGCGGTAGTAGCTGTTATGCGTTACCACCAGTCCGGATCCGCAATCGATATGTCTACCCTGGGATTGTCTCGAGTGCCGTGTTCACATGCCCTATCGCGGTTTTACGAGTTTGGTTTGTACCATACCTATGGAGTGCCATCTGATAACCCTCCAATTTACGGAGGAATTATAGTACTGTATAGACTATGAGAATATATATAAAATTTATTGAGGGATATATGGGTAATGCCTTGACGCTATTTTAATACTTTACTTTACTATTGACACTATTATAATAGCGTATTGTACTATATAGTAGATTGTTTAACGGATCCTTAGGATATGGTAATCTCCAATATCTCTTAAGTTATTGCACTCACGTTAGACACTGTATAGGAGATATCAAACCCCGTAAACATCTCTAACGCCATTACACTCATATTTATTTATTGTTGATTTTACGTACATAAGATCTTCTAGTTCCGACTCGAGTGTTTTCTCTTTTCAATTCGCTCGGGACAGTCTGAGCTTTTCAGTTTAACAAAGACTGTTTTCATGAGGACGAAGACAAAAATATAGTACTATTACTATTTACTATATTATTTGTTTTAATTTTCCACTACATCATGTTGTTCCACTGCATTATTTATTTATTACTATTGTATGTACTATTATTATGTACTATAAAGTGTAATCCGATGTTATTTCTAAATCAGCTTCATGAACTGTTTATTTGATTATAATATTTTGTCACTCTGCTGTGAGATTCTGTTTTTGTTTTCTTTCTTTCTCTACTTTTCTTATTTACCTCATAACAATTTGCTCTTTGAATAGTTTGAGTTGGCATGTGTGTCGATTTAAACCGTCCAAAAAGGCAGATTGTTACATTTGGTATTAGAGCTTTGGTTTAGCGATAACCTTAGCTTTGTGGGGTTAGACTCATTAGAAATAGGGTAGTAATACCCGAGAATGAGTCTTTGAGTGTATATATGAGAGAGCGTATTTGTTAGTGTTATAAAAGAGTTTTTGTATAGTTTTAATTTATTCTCTTTTGTATTTATAAATTCTGGTTGGTACATAAGACGCTATGGCATCGATAGGCATTTCAAAACACTTAATAGGTCGAACTGACACAATATTGGTTTTGAAATATAGGGAAATGAAGGCATATACTTGGTATATAAAAGAATAATTTTATAATGATATAGTTGGTTGAATATATCTGTTTGTTAGATAGTGAAACTTTTAAATATTGGTTGAAACATGTGATTGTAAATAAAATAAATATAAATTGGAAATTTTAGAATTTAAGTTCTGGGATTTTGACAATTTCTTTCAAAAAAAGGTTTTGGAATATAATATTAGTAGTATTGTATTTTATGATATGAATATTTCAAGATGATTTGAAAGAAATGTTTTAAAGGAATTTTGAAACGAAATAAGTTCTGTACTCCCCTCTTTGTCGTTGGAAAATAATTGCGGTGGTGAGTGAACGCATCATCGATGTTCATTTTTAAGTTTCAAAGTAGGAAGGCCGTTGTAGTAATTTTACTGCATTTTTATTTTGATTATGAATCTTAAAATTTTATAAATATGATTTGGATATATAAAAGATATTATTATAGATATTATTTTAAATGGATTGAAAAGGGAACCCAATACTTAGTTCTTAAGTTTTCTGCAAACTGGAAATTTCAATTATTGTAACAAAATGAAATCTTGACTATCTTAATAACTGGAAGCTTTTAATATGTGGAATTAGAAACTAGATGCTAAGTGATAAATGGAAATATAAGAAATTGAAAATTTGTAAATTGTAAATAAAAAGGAAATGAAAATAAGAAATGGTAACTATTGAACATTTTATTAACTAAATAACTCAGAGGAACTTATGTAACATTTTATTGCATCCTAAAAGACATATATAACTTACTGTAACGTTAAAGTTGAATTGTTAATAAGAATTATGTAATAGAATATTATACAAGTAAAACTTAATTAATGAAAATGTTCTGATGGAATTCTTTCTATAAAAAATAATTAAGATGTATAAGATCGTTATAAACTTAAGTTAATGAATTAATATGATAAGTAATTGAATTGAACATGAATACTGTAAGTAAGTGGTTATAAACTTACGCAATGTTTGAAGCAAATTATAATTGAAGTAAATGGTAATGTGAATACTACATTAATGGAATGATTATAACTTCAGAAAACACTGAAATAATTTAAAAGCGGATTTAATATTCAATAGTACTATATATAGAAGAATGAATGTGGAAAAAAAAATCAATTAATGGTGAATTAAATTGTAAATAAACTTACCTAATAATGGATAATCCAATAATTGAAATAGAAAAAACTTAATGTAAAGTAATAAAATGAAAGAAAAATGACATTGTATGTATAAATGAGAAATGAACTTTTTTAAGTAAGAATGGATGTAGAGTAATGAAATCAAGCATTACATGAATGAAAAAAGAACAGTAAATGATGTGGAATGGAAAAAAAAAGGGTATAAACTTACATAACATTGAAACTATTGTTTATTTGGCTTATAGATTGGTTGGGAAAGGATATTTCTATTTTGGATAGAGATGCATAAATAATCTATAAAATTTTATCTACGACTCTTGAGTGTATGGTTTATTTCATAACTTATCTATCATTTTATATGATTAGAAGTTCTGGACCTGAACAAACCATTTGTTTTGGTTGCTACGGATAGATAATTTTTTTCTTTGTTAAAAACGATGTTTGTACTATTTGTTTGCATAATGATTGTTGTCATGTTGTGATTGTTTTGTTATTATTAGTTGAAACGACTTATGTACTTCTCTTTATATAATAATTAGCCTCTTTAGATTATATAAGTGAAATACAGGTTATACAAGCAATTGCTACTGCTTTTGGTTTCATAAAACAACGTTGTTTGCCCGACAAATAGGTACATTTTAGGATTACAGTTTTCTAACGATATTATATTGTTTTTCCCATGGTTTAGGATATTTCATTTTGAAAAATATGATATATATATTATTAATATTGATATTATTATTCCTCCCGGACCTCCCCGTACAAAGGAGACTCTACCGAAATTTTCTGTTAATTTTGGATGTAGAAATTTTTATGAAATATTTTTCAAACTTTTATTAACTTGAATATAAAAGGATTTAATTGTTTATAAATTTATATATTTTATTTAAATTATTTAAATATGAAAATTAATTGTTTATAAATTTAATATTTTGAATAAGATATATCGATTACTTAATTCATCATTTTCTTTCTTTTCCTTTTCGAGGACGAAAAGTTTTAAGTGGGGAAGAGTGTGACGACCCGTAATTTTCGATAATTATAAATAGTTAATTTAATAAGGTTCAGTGATTTAATGTTGAAAGAAAAAAATTGTGATTTAGTAATAATAATATAATTGGAATGAAATGTAATATTATTCATTTAAGGTAATTGCTAACTGTTTTAAGGTAACTTCAATTAATTGAAATGATTTAAAAAGTTATAATTGGTTATAGATTGTAAATTAATTGTAATAATATGTATTAATTGACAATTGGAGTAAAGAAGTAATTGATAATTTAAAGGTTGTATTCATTAATGAAATAGTATGTAATTAATTATAATTGATAAGAGTAGTGTTGTGTAAGTAGTATGACGTTTATGTGCAGATAATAAACTTACAGATGTTATTAAATGTAGATAAGGTGACAATTGTTAGTTGTTACCAATTTATTATATCAATTACAATTAAATCTAATTAAATATTACTTTAATATGAGTTAAGACGATAGCTGTAAAATGTGGATGTAATAAAATACACAACAATGTCAATTATATTTATAAGGCAATAATTGATTTAATAAAAAAAGTGAAACCAAGATAAATGAAATTATTGGGACTTTAGATTTTAATTAATGTGAAAATGGACAAAAGTTCAATATAATTGAAATATTGCAACTAACATGGTTAAAGATGGTTACTGTGGAATACTAACGTAATAAGATATAACCCAGTGCTAAAATATGTATAGGGTAATGAATGATGAAATAAAAAGGACTGAAATCATGTATAATCAATTTATTGGAATTAAATTTTAGTTAAATTGGATTTAATTACAATTGGAATTGAACATTGTAATTAGTGTAATATTTAACATTGACTGATATGTAATTTTTTTTTTAAATTATTGTAAGTGTCCAAGGAATCAAAAATGATAAAATTTGTTAATTATAAAATTTGAATTATAGAAAGTGATTTAATTAATTTCATATTTATTTATTTAATTAACATGAAACTAGTCATTTTGACTATTGATTTGGATTTCAACAAAACTAGTTTCATCGGATTCGTAACGGTGAATTTTTACAAGATTTTAGGTTTTGTAGCGATCGGACTTGTCGTTTGATCATACATGCTCGAAACGCGTAGAAATCGATTTAATTAAATTCTATTCAAATCAATTTGAAATAAGCTAAATTTAAAGCTAACTTCTTTATACGATCGATTCAGGACTTGAAACTTGTTCCATTGATTTAGAATTATCGAAAACATCTATTTTGATATATGGGATGACCTATTTTCGTTTCAGATGCAGAATGGGCTTTTTGGGTCACGATTGTCATTCGTACCAATTCGATTGTGTTTATTTTCTTATCGGGCTTTGTGTATCATCACAATATTTTAAACCATTCTCATCTGCACATGTCGGACTTGCTTTGTTCAAAATATCATATTGTTAATTTATATTTGGCAAAACTCAACATATACAACAAATAAATCAATCATAGAATCACAAACACAGAGTAGTATAATAATATGCAGCGGAAACAAATGAATAGTAGTTCATGAAGCTACTATATGTATAACAGAGTTAAACAAGATACAACAGAAGTCACAAATACATAGAAGTCTCAATATAGTAGTCAAATAACAAAAATCTGAATATACCACTGAAGTCAACTGAATAACTGAAAGCCGAATAGATGGATGGATCTCCAAGCGAAGCTTCAACTTCAAAGGTGAGTCTTAAATGCCATGACACTCAGTCTGACCCGAGCATAAGAAAAAACACAAAACACTCGAGTCAGGATTAACATTATTATATCAATAAATCCAATTCAAGTGAAATATCAACTGAAATACAAGTAACTCAAAGGATTTTTGGGATACTCATCCTCTAAGGATCCATGGAACTATCTACTATGTAGTAAAATACACTATTATAATATATCTATAGTAAAGTAAACTATTAAAATACCGTTAAGATGTTACTTATATCCCCCTTAACACATTTTATAATATCATATTCTATACAGTACCATAATACCTCCATAAACTGGAAGCTACCAGAGGGCACTCCATAGGTACGACACAAAATAAACTCGTAGTGGTCTCGATATGGTAAGTGACACTGCACAACTAGGAAATGCCTGGGTAGATATACCAATTACACTTCCGGGCTATTGGTAACACAAAGCCGCAGTAATCGCCTAACTCGATCCACACTCCCAAAATCCGAGGGGTGCACCCAATCAATCACAAAATAATAGAATGGTATCGAAGGAGTATGTCCGATCGGAGGAGCTACCTCACTTGGCCCATCAATTGCTCCTATTTTAGCCCCCTTAAGCTAACTTACGAGAGTTAGGTCCACGTATACACCTCATAGAGGATCGTCGCTAAACATCCTACTTCATTCTAGAATCTCCACCGCATTCACGGTTGTTAAAGTGGTTTCCGATATTGGCAGAGAGTATGACAATAACCGATCCCAGTCACTTTAACAACCAATCGTTATTATAACATCGTGGTTATTTCAAAATATCATACTTCGAAACCAAGATATCATATCAATACGAGATTATTACTTACTCAAAATAATATCCATTTCCAAAATCATAACAGTTTTCAAAATTATAACACTTTCGAAAATATAAAACTTTGAAATGATAACACTTCGAAAATCATAACATTTTGGAATCATAATACTTTGAAATTCATAACTTTGAAGTCAAACCCTTCCCACTTAAAAAGTTTATATATTAAAAATTGTATACATATAATAAAATAGTTTGTATAATAAAATAATTAGTATATTAAAATTATTATAAGTTAAATTAGTTTATATTAAATTAACTTTATATTAAAATAGTATAAATTAAAATAATTTATATTAAAATAATTTATATATATATATATATATTAAAATTTAGTTGTATTATATATCAAAATACTTTATATAATAAACATAGTTTCCTCAACTTTCACAAATCGACTCATATCAACTCAAATTCCAATATTCAATTTCATTCAATCTCAATTCACCAATTTCAATTCAGTTCAAAACCATTTAAAATTTATATCGATTTTAAATACAAATATAAACTACAATTTAAACCATTCCAATTTTAATAGATTTCAAAGCTTAAATATTCAACATTTACAATAATTCTATTTTGATAAATTCATTTATATTTCAAATCCATCTTTACCATTATTTAATATTGAAATATTCATTTAATCAATCCAATATCATTTAAATAAACTTTCAAAATATATATTTAAACAGAACTAATTATCGCATTTAAATTTATTTAAATTTGAAAATATTCATTTAAATCATCTTAGTTTAAAAGCAAGTTATAAAGTCATATCTTTAAAATCAAAATTTAATAAATTTCAAATCAAACTTATTTTAAGTATAATTCTTAAATAAATACAATTTCAAATCAATTTCAAATTTGTCTATCCAACCTCAATTTACTAAAATTATTATAAAATCTATCTTTTCAAATAAAGATTTAAATAAATACTTAAAACACATTATATATTGATTAAATTAACTTTTTATTAAATTAATTATTATTATTAAATTTATTTATATTAAAAATTATTTTATTTATTAAAAAAATAGTAAAATTATAAGAAAATCTTAGAGATTGTATTTTAAAAACTAACTTATAAATTTTAAATTTCCAAACATATAATTTAAAAAAAAGTCTAAAATTTAAACCTTTATAAAATAACATTTATATGTATATAATATCTTAAAATCAATATTAAATAAAACATATATTCTCATTCAAACTTTGGAAATCATTTCAAAATATATATATATATAGACCAACAGATATGTATATAATTTTCGATCATATGGTTAAGTGATACGGATATTTATCATTTCAATCCGCAATTTAAATATCTACGAGTATATATATCATTTCAACCCGCAATCTCAAAATTCAATTAAATGAAAATCGCTTGGGTTTATCATTTCAACCCATAACGATTTTCTACTATTCTACAAGATCGTTCGGGTATGTATCATTTCAACACATAGGGAATTCTAAACTAACAGGGAACTTGGAGAGTGAGAACAAATATGAATATAATATAACATATCAATAACAGGCATATATCACCAATAACAGATAAAATATAAATAATAGATCATGGTATTAGATGTCACAGGTGAGCAGTCACGGATACTGGCATATCATATATATAGCAATTAAATAACTAGCAATAGCATATTTCAATTGTCATTTCAAATGAAATCAAATTTAATAAATATAAGAATGTTAATTGTGCGTGATTGCTCACCTTTCGAGGCTGGAGAGACAGAAGATGACATGGACGCAGATACGCACACAGAATAGTGACAAGCTATTGCTACGATAAATTGATATTGAAATGTAAATCAAGATGGCACGAGATCGATGGAACAAGAGATATTACATATATATAAATAATCTAAAAAATCAGTTTAAAACATAAAGTTAAAATATATATATATATATATATATATATATTTCTTTTCAAATCAATATTTCATTCCAACACATACAATATTTATATATGATTGAAAACCAAATTCACATATATATATAAACTAATGTATATATACATATATACAAACTTACATGTTATAATTCAATATCAATAGTGTTTAACATATTTTTTAAAAACAATACTAGTATGACATATATTCATTATCGACCTATATATAATCAACAAAATGATATAGAACTCTAAAGATCTATTTGCTTTTATATATATATATATATATATATATATATATATATATATAAAAGCAAATAGATCTTTAATAAACTTATGAAAACATATATATACTCAAATCAACATATTATACATACCCGAACGATCATATAGGATAGGGAAAATCATTATGGGTTGAAATGATAAACCTAAGCGATTTTCATTGATTTGAAATTTGGAATTGCGGGTTGAAATAATATATACCCGTAAAATTTAAATTATTTGCAGATCGAAATGATAAATATCTGTATCACTTGACCATAGGGTAGAAAATTATATACGGACAACGGATTGGTTAAATTAAATGTTTTAAATTCTTTAAATTTGGAATTCAACTAAATGATGTTGAAATAGAATTTGATTATATGAACTGAATAGTTTCAAGTGATTTTTGTAAAGGATTTAAATTGAAATTTTAAAGTTGAATATTGAAGTATAAACGACATCCATCGAAATTGAGTTATTGAAATATTGGAAACCGTAACTTAGAAAATCTATTAAAACTGGAATAGTTAAATTCGATACTTTAAGATTTGAAATTGGGTTTTATTTTATCTGCAACCTGGATATGGTCTAGATGTGTTGAAATGGAAGAAATTGTTAAATTTGATGTTAATTTCAAATTTAATATTTTAATATAAATTGTTAAAAATGTTATTTTAAATTCTTAGTAAGATTTTCAAACTATTAAACTAAATTAATCTATTTTAAACATTTTAAACCATTTAATCAATTTAAACTATTTTTAATTTATTTTAATCAATTTTATTCTATTTAATCCAAATTAATTTATTTTATCCTATTTTAAATTAGTTAACCCATTTTAAGTTATTTTAAACTATTTAATCTCTTTTAATTCTATTTAATATATTTTAAATTCATTTAGTCTATTTTGAATCTAATTAATCCATAATAAACCTATTTAATCTATTTTAAACCATTTAAACTATTTTAAACCATTTAAACTATTTTAAATCTATTTAAAGTATTTCACTCCATTTAAATATATTTAAAGTATTTTAAATCTATTTTAATCTATTTAATTTATTTAATCTATTGTAAACCTATTTAACCTAATTTATATCTATTTAAAATATGATAAACTATTTGGACTAGTTGTAACTATCCATACTATTTTCTAAACTCTAAATTGTAAAGTGGAAATGGTTATGTTTAAATCCTTGATATAAAAGCAAATATGATTAAATGATGTAATAACATGAGTTGGGATTTAAATTATATGATTTGAGTAAATATGATGATTTTGAAATTAGGGTTTAACTTATTTTTTGAATTATGATTTCGAAAGTGATATGGTTTGAATTGAATATAATGTTTTGATATCAATAGGAAACGGTTTTAAAAATGTAAAAGAGTTATTCGGTGTGTAATAAGCGTTTGGTTGTTAAAGAGACCGGGATCAGATGTCGTCATTCTATCTGCCAATACCAAAAACCATTTTAACAACTGTGCACTTGGTGGAGATTTCAAAAATGAAGTAGGATGATTTGAAGAATGATTCTGTATGAGGTATTTACGTGACCCTAACTCCCGTGAGACCACTTAGATGTGACTAAAACAGGAGCCACGCCGGGCCAAGTGAGGTCGTTCCTCCTATCGAACATGCTTCTTCGATACTATATTATGACTTTGTGATGATCTGGTGGCAACCCCTTGATTTCAATTATGGAAGTGTGTTCCAATGTGAGCGGTAGTAGCTGTTATGCGTTACCACCAGTTTGGATCCACAATTGGTATATCTACCCTGTCATTGCCTCGGTTCCGTGTTCACATGCCCTATCGCTCCTTCTACGAGTTCGCTTTGAACCATACCTATGGAGTGTCCTCTGATCGCCCTCCAGTTTTACGAAGGAATTACAGTACTGTATAGAATATGTGAATATATATAAAAATGTGTTACGGGGGATATGGGCAACGCCTTAACGCTATTTTAATACTTTACTTTACTATAGACACTATTATAATAGCGTATTGTGCCACATAGTAGATAGTTTAATGGATTCTTAGGAGATGGTAATCCCAAACATCTCTTAAGTTATTGCACTCACGTTAGACACTGGATAGGAGATGTCAAACTCCCTAAACATCTTTGACGCTGTCACACTCATATTTATTTACTGTTGATTTAACTTACATAAAAAAATTTAGTTCTGACTCGAATGTTTTGTCTTTTCACTTAGCTTGGGTCAGTCTGAGATTTTCAGTTTATCGAAGACTGCTTTCATGAGGACGAAAACGAAGATTTAGCACTATTACTATTTACTATATTATTTGTTTTAATTCTCGCTGTATCATGTTGTTCCGCTGCATTATTTATTTATTACTTCTGCATGTACTCTGATTCTATACCGTAAAGTGTAATCAAATGTTATTTGTAAAACAGCTTTATGAACTGTTTATTTGATTGTAATATTTTGTCATTCCACTGTGAATATTTTGTGTTTGTTTCTTTCTTTCTCTACTTTTCTTACTTACCCCATAATAATTTGTCACTTTGAATGGTTTGAGTTGACATGTGTGTCAATTTATACCGTCCAAAAAGGAATATCGTTACATAAAAGCACTATTGAAATCCAAAAGAGATACAACCTCAATAAACTCGACCGCTATAATACTATTGTTGGTGCCAAAAAACAAGTTCCTCGTGAAGTATAAAAAATGATCTAGGAAGATCCAAATTGTACTCTGAAAAATACTCGCTTAGTATGTTGTCCATTGCAGCAGTAATCACACTGACTCGAATAGCGGCGGTGGTCTGATACGATGCAGGCGAAGTGTCAAAATGTGGTAGAAGGCCCTAAACAAGTGTGGGATCAAGCCAACAAATTTCGTATGGGATCAATGGAAGAGCGGCTACTCCTATGCTAAAGCCGGTAAGCATATAAAAGTCAAACCGAGTAATTCCTTACTCACCGCAAAGAAAATGAAATGTATGAGTGGCTTTTGTACCACCGTAAAGCAATAGCAGAGCACAATTGCACATCGCCCTTAATAACGTTACCGATGCCTAGAATTGTAAATTATAGAACAAGTTAAAGTAAGCTACAATAAATTAACGATTTTTTTGAACTTAAATGGTTCATTAGATTACCTAAGAAATGATGAAATCCAAGCTTGTAGAAGTGCTTTGACTCAAGGAATATTTGCCGAATTTTTATGAAAATATATTAGGGTGTTCACTAAAGAACCCTACGAACGGATATTCCACGACTGTTTAAATTAAACGAATTCGTAATTATAAATTTAAAGTGATGATTTATTTTAACTATTTTAAATTTAAAAATAATACTTACAGCCAAGTTTGTCCATGTGCCGATATGCACTTCCCCATCTGTAAGCGCCCGAAAGTTAGTAAGCATAAGCAACATCGCCGCACTAAGGTTCGAATCCTGAAAACCATTAAGCTCGGCAACTCTGACGGAAATCTATCCCACTCCCTTACACGTCCTGCCCGCTCGACCAACCATGCGGCCTCCGTGACCCCGACGACCGCCTTAGCCTTCGACTCTGCCCTGATTCTCGAGATTTTCGGCGGCCTCGAACAGATCTTCTATTCCATGTTCATGATCATACTGCAAAATAGTCTGACCTTCACCGTCACACCCACCTCCTCCGCCGCCACCATCGGTATTCTACTTTCTCCGTGCATAAACTTTTTCGTGAATTTTTTTAACAATCTAGACATTTCTACAGGTGTAGATCCCAAAAACATGCTTTAATTTGTGTAAGACGTATATATTTTTTATGTTTGGAAGCATAAATTGGTGAAAAGGAGGAGCGGAGGTTTGAACTTCAGACAGAAATAATGAAGGAGAGAAAATGATTTTTTGATGGCGACTGGGAGTGTTTACGGCATAAGTTTATAACGGCGTAGCTTTCGCCGTTATAAACTTATAACGGCGAAGAATTCGCTGTTATAAAATATACAACATTGAATTTTTCACCGTTATAAATTTATAACGGCTCAAATTTCGCCGTTATACATACTACCAATTATTTACTCCACCGATTCATGGCTAGTTTCGCGGTTATTTGAACGCGCAGTTAGTCCGTTCAGTTGAAAAGTAGAAGAAAAAGTGCAATGAACAAATCGGATTGTTGGTAACGGTGTAATATAATATTCGGATACAGACTACATGATGACTTCATGTACTTCCAAGCAATATTTCTTATTACTAATTTAAACATATATTCCATCATCCCCACATCATTGCCTTTTGCGGGTGTAGCTCTTTCAGTTTCATAGCTCCCCGTATTATTAATATCACAATACAGTTGTACGTGCATTGTACATTCATGCACCGGCTTGTTCACCTCAATAGCGGCACAAGCAATCCAGTTACCAGTCTGCAAATTTCCTTGCCCAAGCAAATTTAAACCCAAATGCTTAGCTATTGGAGCAGTGCCAGTCGAACTCCTCAAGTAACCATGCATCCTTGAATCTTCCTCTTCATTTATCATGTTCTAGGCTTGTGAGTCATCATCGATTGCACTTATTTTATGTGCTAGCAATCTATTCTCCTTCTTATTCATCACTTTATCAACAAGAAAATCATCTCTATTAACATAATTGCCATCTTCAACAACATCATCAAGTTCATATCATCAAGTTCATTTAACCCCAAGATTTCGAATTTGTTATTCAACACAATATCATCATACTTACCCTTCTTGCATCTGGAATTTTTTTTTGGAAACTTTCATAACCTCATCACCATTGTTTACTTCTACACATTAATCAATATGGTCTGATTTCCCTCTAAATTGAGATAAAGAGTGATCATATAACCATAATTCAACACTATCGGGTCTAAGAGCATTACGTCTGGATTATAGTTTTTAGAAATGACATCTCTACAATTCATAAACCCTCCCTTATCCTGACTGTTGTGTATATTTTCAGCTTCAAGAAAATTATCAACATCTGATTTTGTAGAATTCATCTTCTTTTGGACTGCATTTTTCAACCCAAGAGCATTAAGTTCAACTGATGCAAAGCTAACAGCGGTATTTAAAGCATCAAACTGCCCAAGAATTCTGTTAAAAAAGATGAAACCCTTCATCTTTCATATCTGAGTGGCAGTTAAGAAAAATTCTTCTTAGCCTAAGAAATTCCAGACAAAAGTAGTAGCCATGTTCTCTCAAATTTAACGGATTCCACCTTGTTTAATATAATTCGAACATGAGTTTTTCTTGTGTCCGAGTTTCCCACAAATAAAACAACGGACTGGATCCCTATAATCTCTTGCTTTTTGATTATTGTCTCCACTTCTGAAGTATAAAGAGTTTACATTTTTTCTTGAATTCCAAGATTTTCTATGTACCGAGTGCAAATTTGGTTGAGAATATTGATGTGAATTCTTGACCATGCTTGCGTAAGAACGAGGATAAGGATTGTTGGATGAATAATGAAATGGATTACATTGCTGATTGTATTGTGTGTTTAATCGACCATACGAACAAGGTTGAAATAGATTTGGTGAAGAAACAAATAATCTTGCTGATGGGGACGCCATTGCTGTTTGTTGTTTTTTAAGTTTATTTGCATCCCATAGGTGAACTTTCGTAATTTTTGTTGTTTTAGCTTATTTACGAGAAGTGCAACTACAGTGAGTATGTATACACGTCCAATTTAGTAAACGAAGGTAACATATAAGATAGAAAACAGTTTTTATTTTTATTTTTCGTGCTTTGGAAAATAACACAAGCACGTGAAACAATTCATTCTTCTGTCGTCCCTCTGTCCCATTCGTCCTTCCATCTGTCTTTCTTTCATCTCTTCGTCATCCATCTGTTCTTTTTATATTTGACATACATATTAAAAATCGAAGACACGAAATTCATTTTTAAACCAAACACTACCTAAATTTCATTACTCTCATCTCTTAGAGTTTAAGATAGTAGCTTATGCACTTAGTCTTATATATATTTACTTCGATAAACTACTCTATACCATTTTATCATTTTTGCATTAAATTAATTGATATATAATTATGTAGTATTTTAGGAATTATTATAATTTGTTTATTAACAAAAATTCCTTTACATGTAGCTGAAAAATGCAAACTAAAAGATCAACAGCGGCTGCAAAAAAGGGAAATTCAAAGCGAAGAAAAACCTATAAAAGGCCACAATGCATTTTCATAAGTATCAAGGGGGAACATTGCATTAACATGAGACCACTCAACAATGTCTACTATGGAAAAACATAGCCAATCTAGTTAGGACACTCCATCAGACCCACAAAGAACACCAATTGTAAGTTAAATTTCTTTTAAAATATATTTCAAATATGTTTTGTTGTTAATACGTCATTTACATATATTTCTATTCTATATTATATTCTATCATTTTAAAGTAAAAGGATAAAGAATTCTATCATTCCATATGAAAAGAAAATTATTTTTATCTTTTTATATAAATTTTTACCACCATTTCATTTATATCTTATGTCATTACCAAAAATTTACCATCATTTCATTTATACCTGCTAATAAGTTATTTCATACCTAAAAAAATACACAAAATGGGTTTCAACTTCAGAATTCACAGAAGCATAGCAAAAATTACTTGATTCACAAGAGCAGCCTGCTCAACAAAATGAAAGAAAAGACGGTAAAGTTGAAGAATCAAGTGCAGAAACCGAGGAACAAGACTAGTCACCTGAAGGGAATATTTTGATAACACAATAAGATGAAGATACTGAAACCGAAACTGATAAAGATCCGACAAGTACAAAGTTCAAGATAGAAAAGTGAAACTATACAGTGGTACTTACATGTGCAATTTAGATGCATTTTCAAGGTAATGTTTAAAATAAGAAAAAAGAATTTATTATCACCTAATTCTTTATTCTGCATCAAAAAACCCCATCCAGACGCCTTTTTAAAGTCTTTTTAGAAAACAGGATAGAAAGACAAGATTTTGGGGAAAGTGCAAAAAAATTGGATGAAGTTATCACATGTTTTTTTATTTGAAATTGGATGCATGGTAGTACATATTAGTACTACAAGTCTTAGCTATTATACAATATGCTGCATGTAATATATGTCTAGCAGTTCGAATTAGGCTATGCAAATTTCAAACCTATGATCTTTCAGACCAAAGGCGGAGTGCATAACCACTGGGACATGTTGTAATTTTCGACACCACCTCGCATCTTTCGTTGTGCGCGCACTTCATTTAGTGTAGAAGAGTCAAGACCACTGAACGAAGCTCTTTTAGTGCCAACGTCATGATTTGATATCTCTACATCCCCCATAGCACATATATTTTCATGGCAACATTTATTTGTAACAAAAGGAATCACTTGTTGTTACAAGTTACCAATCCCATATATATGCTGATCTCTTTTAGAATATCTTGCGATGTGGGACTAATCATAATCCAATCTATGCACCCACTGTAATATAATGCGAGCCACACCTAACAGATCTCCACCTTGGCGAGCATTTTCTCAATTCAACTTGAAGTTATACATAGTCCTCAAACACTAGGATAAGGTCTCTAACACTTCCAGCAGTTTAGATTACGTCGCTATCATTTTCAGCAGTTGGGCCAAGCTGTTTCACAAAGAATTCTCTTTCACACGGTTGGAGCAGGCCGTGTTCTAACTTATAACTCCACCTTAATGAGAATCCCGAGCTCAAACCACACATATTGGAGCATACTTAGGTCAATGTTGCATCATATTGTCCCATCGAACCATCGGCTCTGGTACCATGTTGTAATTTTCGGCATCCCCTCGCATCTTTCGCCATGCGCGCACTTCGTTTAGTATAGAAGAAGCAAGACCACTGAACGAAGCTCTTTTAGTGCCATCGTCATTATTGGATATCCCTACATCCGCACAAAACACATATATTTTCATGGCAACATTTATATGTAACAAAAGGAATCCCTTGTTGTTACATGCCACCAATCCCCCATATATGCTGATTTCTTTTAGAATATCTTACGATGTGAGATTAATCATAATCCAATCTACGCACTCACTCTGATATAATGCGAGCCACACTTAACAGATCTCCACCTTAGCGAGCATTTTCTCAACTCAACTTGAACTTATACAGAGTCCTCAAACACTTTAATAAGGTCGATAACACCTCCATCAGTTTAGATTAGGTCGCTACCACCTCTAGTAGTTAGGCCAAGCTGTTTCACAAAGATTTCTCTTTCACACGGTTGGAGCATGCCATGTTCTAACTTATAACTCCATCTTAATGAGAATCCCAGGCTCAAACCACATGTTGGAGCATACTTAGGTCAACGCTACATCATATTGGTCTCATCGAACCATCGGCTCTGATACCATGTTGTAATTTTTGGTACCCTCTCGCATCTTTCGCCACGCGTGCACTTCATTTAGTGTAGAAGAAGCAAGACCATTGAATGAAGATCTTTTGGTGCCAGCATCATGGTTAGATATCCCTACATCCGCCTAGAGCACATATATTTTCATGGCAACATTTATTTGTAACAAAAGGAATCCCAGACTGTTACATGCTACCAATCCCATATATATGCTGATTTCTTTTAGAATATCTCACGATATGGGACTAATCATAATCCAATCTATGCACCTACTCTAATATAATGCGAGCCACACCTAAAAGGACAGTAGTGCTGGTCAATTTATCAAATGTTTTGATAGGAAGGAAAAAGCTTTTAGGGTAAGAGATTCTTTTTTTAAATTGACTGAAGAAGACATTAGCTTGATATTAGGATGCCTTTAATTGGCAAAGATTTATTCCTTATTAGAATGACAAGTGGAGATAACTTACCAGAAGAATATATTGCTTCCTTGGATAGAAATTTTGAAGGTGGATAAAAAATTAACAAGAAATCAATGGGGAAGAGATTAAAGATTATGATTGATAAGGGAAATGGTGATGCAGACTTAGTTATATTGGTTATATTTTTGATGATTATAACATCTCTGTTTCTAAACAATCAAACATACATGCAATATGGATTTATTCCAAAGCTATTAAGTTTGAAAAATATGAATTCTATCTCTTGGCCAACTCTATTTTAAAAAATGTTGAGGAGTATGCTGAAGATCCTAGAGCCATGCAAGGCTGCTCATTGGTTTTATCTGTAATTTCTAATTCTTATTATAAGATATATATTAATATAACTTTTCCTTTTACATAAAATTAACATTATCATTTCTATTTTACAATATTGAATTTGTGAAAAGACAAAAATCATAGAGATAAAAAAAGTTTGCAAATAACAAGTCCAAGGATGTTAAAGTGGAATTTGTCAAAGCTGAAAAATCTATTGTTTGATTTGGTTGAGAAAGAAAACGTATGTTGAAAATCTTATTTCAATCAAAAAATTGAAAAATCTTAAGAAAGATAATTCATTTTATCCTTTTCAATTCTAATAGTATATAACTATTATATATTTATATATTTACTAATTTTGAAAGGGTTCAAAAAGATAGCACAAAATGAGAAAAAATTGCTAACTGATGGTATTTGTAGAATGATGGGAAGAAGAAGATGGAAATCAAAAAAGAGAAAGGACAGAAAAGATAAAAGAGAGAGCAAATGGAAGAAGAAATTTGCTTGAGAGAAAACAAAGACAAAGAAAGAGAGATAGAAATTCTGAAATAAAAAGTTGTGAAGTTGGAAAAAAGCTTCAGTTAAAAGAAAAGGAAAATGAAAAAACTTATAGAGAAGAAATTGAAGCTAAATTGAAAGAGAAATTAGAAGAGCAAAACAATACGAGGGAGGATGAAGAAGAAAACATTGAAAGCGCAAAAAAAAAACTGAATTTTTTTTACCACACAAACAGTTCTGCAAACTTTCCTTCATTTAAAATATTTGATTCTCAAGATTTAAAAACACAAAAGGTGCAAGATGAAAATCATAGTATAGAACACATTGAAGACAAATCTGAAGTGAAAGAAGGTGAAAAAGTGAATGAAAAAGAAGATGAAACAAAAATTGAAATCAGCAAAACTAGAGTGAAAGAAGAAGTAAAAGGAAAGAAAAACAGAAAAAGAGCACAAGTAAAACCAGATTCAATGCAAAAAAGAATCAAAGAGAAAAAAAAGAGTACCAAAGAAAAATCTTAATTATGTTTATGAAGAAAAGAATAAAGTACTAGATGTAGACAACTACGACACATAAAAGAAGGAAGAATGAAAGAAGAAGAAGAAGAAGAACATAGAAAATTATTCACTTTAAAGATTTCTGCAAAGTGGTTGGAGACGTTTTGAGTAAGTAAAATAAATATTTTTTTCACAATTTTTATAAAAAAATAAAACTGAAATAAATAATATTATTGAAATTTTCAGTGAAGAAGCTTACAATTTAGAAGATGAAAACATGATTGTCATCTATAAGACCATGTTAGAATAAATGCTTTTTGATGGACTTATATGTGGACATGTTAGTTCAAATATAAAATAAGAAAACCTATATTCTTATTCAATTATTTTTAGTGGTAACTTATATAACTGATTTTCAACATAAATTATAGATTGGTATTTTTAAGACGAGTAAAAATGCAAGATAGCAATTCAAGCATGATCTATATAAATACTACAATGAAAGTAAGATCATTTTTATAGAATTATTTGTTATCACTAGGTCATATATAAATTATAATATTTATTTTTCTTAACATAAAGGCACAATTGATAACATTATAAATGCGAAAAATCAGTTATTTGTTCCAATGTTTAAAAAAGCAAAAACGGATCTTTTATGATGTACAATACTTTTTCCAATACATCATGAAGGACACTGAACACTTTTAGAACTAGATCTTTGTAACAACCCACAATTTTACGATTATATATTTAAATGTTTTATTTAAATATAACATTGTTAGTTGGATTAAAATCCGAAATGTGACTTTTTGTAAACAGTCGAATCTGGACTCGAGACCACTTTAATTGAGTTCAAAATGACGTTACAACTTGTTTAAGTATATACATTGATATGTTTGGAGTTAGGATTTTCGTATTTTCATTTGGGCTTTGGGTTGTGTTCTAGCCTACCAACCCAATAAAATAACCCATACTCCTCTACCAAATATCCTAACTCCTCTCCTCTTCATTCATTCCACTCATAATTTCCTAACACTCAAGCAAAAGGAAAAAAGAGGGGAAATCAAAATTCCTAAGCCCTAGATTCTTAGGAAATTCAAATTAAAGTTCTAAAATCAAAGAGAAGCTTAGGTAAGCATCCTCTTCATTTTCTCCATCTCAATTCCTATTCAGTTCTTGATTTTTATTATAACCTAACTTAGGAAAATCTTTGCATGTAGTAGTAGGTTGAAGATCTTTGAGGTGTAGTTGAAGAGAAATCAATCCTAGCTTGTTTTAGAGCTTGTCTTTTCTATTTTAGGTTTAAAGATGAGTTCTTGAACTTACATCTATATATATATATATATATATATATATATATATATAGCTTTGATTGTTGTTAGGTATGAATTCCTTTCATGTTTAATTGCTTTTGATTTGAATGGTTGGTGAATTTTCCAATCTTGGTATTTTGAAGTCAAAATCTATAAAAAAAAAAAAAAAATCCTCCTTTAGATGTTGTTTAGGGTGTATTGAAGAGCTTATAGGGCTGGGTAGTTACTTGGCATAAATCCCAAGCCGCCATCGCTCATTCAATGTTTCCGAATTCGATTGCCCATTTTGGGCTAGGAAAATTCTGCCCTGAGCTTCAGGTCAGATGTCTGGGAAAACACTCAGACATTTGAGGCTTAGGAAATAAAATTCCAGAACTCAGGGCCAGACGTCTGAGGTTTATCCCCAGACGTCTGAGCGACCTAGAATGAATTTCCCGAGCTTCAGTTTGGACGTTTGGGAAAACTCCCAGATGTCTGACGCTATTAGTTTCTGCGAATCGGCTTATTCTAGTGTGGATTTTCAATTCTTATCGATTTATGATGATTCAATTAGTTATTGTCATTCATTATCGACTTTGATGATTTCTTTGGATTTTTGGTGTTTCCATTTGATGGATTTGACATCGATTTGCGTGGTTTTCATTTACGTTATTGAAATGTGGATTTTTGGTGATCGATTGTTTTTACAATCATTTCTATGGTTTGTCACTTTAAAATACAAACATTTTTATATTAGTAATAAATACTAAAATTCTTTCACAGAAATGATTTCAACACTACTTTTAATACAAAATTCTTTTTAAAACCGTTTTCCAATCTTTTAGTATATACAACATTTACCTCATTCGTATGAGAAATCCAATTAAACGACTTAGCAAAACAGGTGGTATGAATTCTTGTGGTTAATTTGTTGGTTAATTCTTAGACTTGTTCGATTGAAATCTTGTGACAATTTTCGAGTGGAAATCTACAATTTGTTCGTAAATATTTAAGTTAAGCCAATGGTTATGAGACATGAAGCTAAAATCATTTATTTACTAGCTTAGTGTACTTTACACTTATTGATCAATAATGATCATTTTGTGCTTTAGAATAGCGCTATGCGATGTCTCTTTGTCCGTGTGGGGGACTATACCCTATTCTATGGAGCTTCGGCTCAATTTGATGGGGTAGCGACCCATGGTCTTTTGATCATTCCTGGAGCAATGCTCAATGAGTCTGTGCATATGGCGTATCTTTTTAGGTGCGTCGATGCTAGGCTCATTCATCCTCAAAGAGGGACTGTACCCTGCATTTTTATGTCTTTGTGACCCATAGGATAGCGTCCCGTTCGTGATACACGTGTTGGCGAGTTTACATGCTCCCATTTGTGATAGGCCTCTCCCCTTATTTGTGATTTCTAGATTTCTCATTGACGATTTCTGGAATTTTCGTTTCACCAATATTTGTGATTTGCATTGATAGGCTTTATCAATATTTGTGACATAGTGAATAAAATAAAGAATATGACATTCTTTTTGGGTATTTGAGAAAACTTGAGATATTTTATGATTTTAGCTATTATCAAATATATACTTATCACGGCATGGTATTATTGTTATTATATATTTATATCATATCTCTTATCATATCTCATCTTACATGATAATTATAGCTAGACTTATCCGTTTATTATTTTTCCTCTTAAATAATATCCGGGTCAGACCGTGGTGTTTCACGTGCTTCCACTTCACTTCTTAGCAGAGATTTGCTTCCAACTTTTGGCTAACTACTTTAGCTTAGTAGTTTTTGTCTTTCATGTATACAAGATAGAGACTCTTTGATGTATACTTATTCTTTTGTGTAGTACATGTACCTATTCTTTTGGCATGTCGGGGATCTTATATGACCACTATTATAATGTTCACTTCTATGTGTTGTATTCATATATGTTTCCACCCTAGTGGTATGAATATCTGTGACTGATTTTATATTATGTTTATTTAATATTAATTCCTAATGCCCCTTATCCGATGTGTAGTAGATTTGAGTTTGGACTGGATATGTCAAATTTTCTCTTGAAATGAAATGCATGATATACTTTCTGACGTATCGGTTCTTTCTCAAACCAATTACATAGATGGTCGCTCCTCACCAGCCTTATTCTTCATGCTGGTCCACGGAATTACCCCGTAGTATCCTTGGTTAGTTGAGTATAGAAGTGGGGCGTCACAACATTGTATCAGGGCCAATCTTTGGAACAATGTAGAATAATATAGCAAGGATCATTGTCCTAAGTCTCTCTTAGGAATCGTGCCTTAGGATTTAATTCGAGTCTTAGGACCCGTTTTATCCTATCTTATTTTGCGATGCCTTGTTTTATCAATCAACTTATTTGAATTCATTCTGAGAATAACCTTTTTCCTCTTCTTTCTTTCTTTCTTAAAGAAGATGAGATAGTTAGACATGGCTGTCCTAGCGTTGGTCAATCCAGCGGTCCTCCTCAGGATGGTGTATTCGTGTCTGCCCAATAACTTTTGGATCTTGAAAAGAATCAAAGGTTTATCATTGGTTTGAATAAGAACCCCAAAAGGGCTTTACCTCTGAAACTAGAAGTGCCTTTCGATGAGCTGGTTGATATCGCTCTTCAACTTGAACCGATAAAGAAAGCGATGGTGAAGTTTTTGGTGCCAAGAAGAACTTAAACAATAACAAGAAGAGGCATCCCGATAATAAGTTCAAAAGCCATAATCCCAACAAGAAAGGGAAGCAGGAAACTTCGGTAGCAAAGACTCCCACCCTTAGTCGTGGAGAATGCTATAATTGTGGTTCTAAGGGCCACTATGCAAATAAGTGTCTGAAGTCTCTTATTGGTTGCTATTGCAAAAGCTCGGGTCATCTTATGTCTTCATGTCCCAGACTTCAAAACAAGAAAGAGGGAAATTTGAATGTTGTGCAAGCTTCTTGTAACCCTTCTCTTAGTCAAGGTATTTCTCATTCTGTCCTTGGTGGCATTGTTTTGTTTTGTAATCATCCTATTCGAATTCTTTTTGATACGGGTGCATCTCATTCTTTTATATCAAAAGAACTTGTGGATACTTTGTCTTTAAATGTTATGGGTTTGATGACTTCGCTGTGAATTGTGAATGGTGGATCCGCAACACTCAGTTTATGTTCTAAGGATGTTGAGATTATTTTATGTAATTATCCTTTCCGTGCCGAATTGCATATTATGCACTACTTAGATTTTGGAATGATTTTGCGAATGGATTGGCTTAATCGATATGAAGCCCATATCCTATGTCCTGAGAGAACTATCCATCTTCGACATCCCCAATTTGTTAATCATATTTTTATTGTTCTTACTGATTTCGATTCTAATTTGGTAGCATCCTTCTGTTCTTTAAACCCACTAATGACGATAATGATGATGAGGAAGATGTTATTTCCCTCATTCAAGTACTTCGTGACTTTTCCAATATCTTTGAGCATGTCCTATGATTACCACCTGAGCGAGCAATTGAGTTCACAATTAATTTAATCCCTGAAACTCTTCCTATTACTCGTCCTCCTTATCGTAAGTCCAATAAGAAAAATGTGGAGATGCGTAAACAATTATTCGAATTGGAAGCAAAATAGTTTATTCGTTCTATTTCCTCTCCTTGCGGAGCTTCAGCTATCTTTGTAAAGAAATCAGATGGTACTCTTAGGCTTTGCATCAATTACCGCCAGCTTAATGAGTTGACCATTAAAAATAAGTATCAATTGACCAGGATCAATGATATGTTCGACCAATGGAGTGGTGCTAATGTCTTTTCTCAGCTCAACCTTGTCATCGGTTTTCATCAGCTACGAGTTACGGAGGGTAGCATTCTGCTTACCGCATCCCGCACTCGTTATAATTCTTATGAGTGGCTTGTTATGTCATTTGGTTTGATGAACCCTCCAGCTTATTTCATCAATCTTATGAATCGAGTATTCTAGGAATACCTCGATGAGTCCGTCCTTGTATTCATTGATTATGGGCGAAAACAACAATTTAAAATTGCAAATCTTTCTAATAAGGCATATTTATAAATATAATTGGATTTTGTTATTAAGACAAGCAAAGGATGTTTGCAAATTTTATAAGAGGCATGTTTATCATATAAAAGATGATTTTGTGTTGGATTTTCCATTGAATGCTTTAAGAATTCTGGTCGATGCGCCTAATCAACGCTATCAATATGAGTCTCCTAAATGCTATGAGGAGACAGTCAAACACAGTAAATCGACTTGTAATAAGTAATTTTTTCTAAAAAGATAATTACATAAAGTTAATTATAATTTTGAATGCTTAGCTTTTCAGGAAAAAGGATCATGAAATAAATGATTTGGCATAGAAGCTGCTTTTCAGAAATTAAAAGAACTCCTTTCCGATGCTCTTAATCTTGTGATTCCTGAAGGGAAACAAGACTTCACTGTTTATACCGATGCTAGTCTTATTGGTTTGGAAGTCGTTCTCATGCGAAGGGAACATGCTATCACTTATGGTTCTAGACAGTTAAAGCCTATCGAGACTAGATATTCCACTCATGATTTAGAGCTCGCGACCATTGTTTTCACTCTTAGAATTTGGAATCATTGTCTATTGGGAGAGAAATTTGTTCTCTGCACCGATCATAAATCTTTAAAGTATTTATTCTTTCAAAAGGAACTTAAATTGCATCAACAATGTTGGCTAGAATTCGTTGCATCTTATGATCTTGATATTCTTTATACCCCTGAAAAGGGAAATCGTTTGTCCAATTCCCTTAGTCATAAGCAACAAGCGGTTGTTTCCATGATGATATCAAAATGGAATGATCTCGAGACTTTGTCCACTTTTGAGATTCGAGATTGTGACCCTGATTCATTTTCATATCTTGTTTTATGTAGCCTTGGGGCTCATCCTTCTCTTTTAGACCGCATCCTTGAAGCTCAAAAGAATGATCCTGAATTGGCTCATCTTAGCCAAATTTGTAGGGATAAAAATAATATTGATGATCTGAAAGACTTTGAATCGATGCTCGTGGAGGCATTCGAAATTTTGGTAGACTTATTGTGCCAAATATTAGTGATATTTATAAAGACATTTTATAAGATTCTCATCATTCTAAATTTACCATTCATTCCGATAGTAGTAAAATGTATGCGGACATGAAACGACTTTATTATTGGGATGGAATGAAATTTGATATTGCTAACTTTATTAAGCATTCATGACTTGCAAACTCATAAAGGCCGAGCATCAAAGGCCCGGTGGGTTATAGCAACCTTTGGACATTCCCATTTGGAAATGGAATCAAGTTTCCATGGACTTTATTGACGGTCTTCCCGTTTTCGTTCGGGTCATGACAGTTTATGGGTGATTGTAGACAGACTTATCGAATCCCCTCATTTTCTTCTCGTTTGGTCCAACCGGACCGTACCTCTTTTGGCTAAACTCTATGTTAAAGAAATTGTTAAATTGCATGGAGTTCCTACTTTTATTGTTAGCGGTGCTGATCCATTATGTACTAGTGGATTTTGGAAGGGTCCTCAAAAGGCTTTGGAACAAAATTAATTTCAGCACCGCTTATCATCGTTAGTCCGGTGGAAAAACGGAGCACGTGAATTAAACTTTTGATGATCTCCTTCGTGCATGTGTTCTTGATTTTGGTGGAAGTTGAGAAGATCATATTTCCCTTGTTGAATTTTCCTACAATAATAGCTTCCAATCTAGTATTGGTATAACACCTTTCGAGGCACTCTACGGAAGGCCATGTCAATCTCCTTCGTGTTAGCTTGAAAATGGTGAGAAGCTGGTTTTAGATCCAAATTTTATATGTGATGCCACAGAAAAGATTGACCTTCTTCATCATAGGATGAAAGAAGCTCAAAGTAGACAAAAATCCTACGCCGATAACCAAAGAAGGAACTTAGAATTATTCGTGGGAGATTTGGTATTCATTCTTGTTTCGCTTATGAAGCGTGTTGTGTGTTTTAGTCGATCAGGAAAATTAGCACCTCGATATATTGACCCATTTTTCATCACGAACGCATTGGTTTCGTGGCTTATCGTCTTTCATTCCCTATGACGCCCCAACCGAGACCTACATTAATAAAGAGTATTACTAGGTAATACTATCTGCTAATGCAGATAATAGGGATGGTTAGGAGTGACCATCTATAGCCTTGTTTTAAACATCAACTAAATACGTCGATAAATGCTATATTTTTTTTCTATCTCAAGTGGATCGACATATTCAATAAATGCTAAAACAAAACTATAGGTGGCTATCAGATCTATCAGAACAAAATACAACAACTAAAATGTATATCACATCATAGAACAACAAACAGTAGATATTTAAATATATACAGATACATCAAGACACGATATAAAATGATACATCATAGTGGTTCGAAGACCACAACATATACAACGAGCCAAAATTATACATATCAAAGTCATAAAAGACTACAACAAAAAGTGATAAGTATATATATCCAAGCGAAAGTAGAAAGGCTAAGTCCAAAACAGGTAACCTGAAACAACTCGGTCTGACCCGAGTATAAAATACACGGGTCAGTCTAGCTAAAACAATCAGTTTAATAGGATAAACGATAATATAATGCATGAGGACAAGTGTGATAATTCTTCAAAAATGAGAAGAAATAATTCTGAGTTCACGTGATTACTTCAAGTGATGAGGTGGTATCACTAAAAAGTTATATAATCTCAAAGAGATAAACTCCATAACAAAAGCACTAAGCATAGCATGCCTCATATCATCGGCATATGCCAAAACAACAACAATGGTTTAGAGAAATCATAACTCCTAAATAGGAGGAATCTCGAAACCCGCCATAACGACAATCTCAAATGCACTCCCAAAAGAGAAATTTAATCTCAAAAAAAGGCAATTACATATATCTCCAAAATAGAAGAATATAAATCTCAAAAAATGCTAAGAATGGAAAATCTCAATCTCAAATAAACGCCAAGTGTTGGCAATTCAAATCCCAAATGTAGAACTCGAAGGAGTTCAAATTTCCTAAGATGTAATTGCCATATATATGATAACTCAAATGGCTCAAATGACCAATAATGTAAAAAGGCGATACACTTGGAAAATCACCAATAATCAGTGAAATCATCTCAAAGATATAGCACATGCATATGGCCGAAGCCCGCCAAGTATTGATCTCTCAAAATAAGGCGCCATGTCGCAATGACAAACGTCCCGAAGGTCAACATCCCAAAGGACAAATACATCGCAATGACAAACATCCCGAAGGACAAGATCTCGAAGGACAAGATCCCGAAGGACAAATACGTCGCAATGACAAACATCCCGTAGGACAAATGACCCGAAGGTCTAGCACTGGCAAATATGTCGCAATGGTAAATGTGTCACAAATCTCAGATAGGAACTCGAAAAGTGTTAAAGTGCGTCCCATACCACACGTTCGCACTAAATAGTCTACTAACCGCTAATAAATGCCACACTAGAAAGCAGTAATATGTTTTCCTCATCTCATCGACAAACATGACCCGATGGTCAAAACGATCAAAGGGACAAGTCAAGAATTAACCAATAAGATAAACGCACGTGTTCCATACTACGTGTTTTACCGAACCGTTTAATTCTCCTTCTCATTCACTCGAATAGTGCAAAAACGTGTGTTTCACTACACCACAAAGCTGTTTTAGCCACACCCCTATCTGCCTTATTTGATACGGCTCAAAGCCGTATCAAATTCGATATGGGTAAAAGCCGTATCTAAACGTTTAGATACTGTTTTTAGACGTATCGAATTTGATACGGCTTTGAGCCGTATCAAATTCGTTCCTTCCCTCGTTTTTTTTCGTTCCTTCCCTCATTTTTTTTCGTTCTCCCCCAAATTCATTCCTTCCCTCATTTTATTTCATTCTCCTCCAAATTCTTCCCCTAACTCACGATCACCCCAAATTCATTCCTTCCCTCGTTTTATTTCATTCTCCCCTAAATTCTTCAGCTCAAACTTCCATCAGCCGCCTTTCTTTTTCCTTCATGTAATCGGTGCTTTCAGGTATTCTGATGCAGGTAAGCTCGGCCTTGGTATTTGATTCTTTTTTGGGCTGTTCGGAGCTTGTAGACTAGCTTGGCAACATCTTTCTTTGTGGTATCTTTTTGACAATAGCGATGATTTTAGGTATACGCTTTGTAAATTTAGAGTAGCCATGGAAATTTTGAAGTTGATTTAGTTTGAATTTGTTGAGAAACTCACTGTGTTTTTTGCTCCACAAATGTTTGATAAAACAATTTGAGTTTGTTTTCGAAGAAGATATAGAAATAGATTGAAATTTGAGTTGTATACAATATATATGAGAGGAGGATGATAGCAGGTTAGCAAGTTGCGGTTTGAAGGAGATTAGTTGTTGACTAGAGACTTGGTATATGTTTTAAAATTTCAATCCATGTAAGATGTGAATAGGTCAGGGATGGGCTTCATTTATGTATAAATTAGAGTTATATTACACGGTATCAGTAGATAAATATAATTTGTTTGAAATCAAACATACTTCTGTTATTTTACGTATAAAACAGAACATACAATTATAATAGTACTATAGTAGCATATGTTAATTGATAATACATGTTCAACTATCATATATTAATACATGCTTATTTTTCTGATTTGTATCATATCAACTACTTTCCAACTCTCTGAATACTAGTAAATAATGCTTATTATGTGGAAATAAAGGAATCTACAATCATATTATAGGTTGAATGGTTCGTTTAGAATACTAAGTGCAGCCATTTTCACTAGCCAATTTTCATATATAGCTCATGGTCGCCACTTAATAAACTTGAAATATAGCATGCCAGCTGTGAAGCTTCTGTTGAAAAAATAAAAATGAAAATAATAAATCTAATTTTTTTGATATAATCCTATAACAATGAATATATTGTTACGATAAAATAACTTAATATGTTCCTTAATGCATACTATCTTTTTCCAGTTTTATTTAATTTCAAAATAATATCATTCAAAGGCGGAACTTTTCTACTCGCTTCTCTGAATTTGTACCAATGCTACTGGGTTGATTTCTTTTTTGGTTGGAGAGTTCAACATTGACCGTGTTGGTTTATCAATATATCAGTGCTATTATATATTCTGCATGTTCAAAGGAGGGAAACTGCCAAAAATCAAAATAGTAGGCAGTCCTGGAACATACGACAATAGTCTGCACACCTACAATTTTCAATATTTCTTCGATGTACAATATTTGAATAATGTGTAAATAAACTATCTTCTGTAAGAATAGTAGGCAGCCTTTAGGCGCTTGAATTCGGCTGTCAACGGTAGTGGTATTATTTCCAACTGGGTCTAGTTGTGACACAAACCTCTTTTCCCATCAATTGGTTTTCTAAGCTGCAAATAAGTATGCGTTTTCTCAGTGAGTAAAGTGTATGAGTATATGATTTACGCGTTCATTCATATAGAGACATTTTCCATAATAACACTGAAAGCCGTATTTTCGTAATTCTAACTAAGGCACATAATATTATATATCTTGTTTAGGTTGTAAGATTTCATTTCAATCTGTCATCTTTGTATATCATGTTTGTACTTAATAAAGTACATGTATTTTCTATTTTTAGGAATTTTGCTAAAGTAATTTCTATTCTTTTCATAAATTGGGACTGGATTTTATTAAATCTACTTATCAGGAGGCAGCGAGCAACCGTATCAAACTTCTTATTAAGGTGCTACGGCAAAGTTTATTTGATTAATACACTGAGAACTGATATTTGTATTTCAGGATCCATTGTTCTGCTAAGCTACTTTGTGAACAACAGGCAAGCTTTAGTCATCCTACTAGCTTAAACTACGTTTTGTTAGCTCCCATGTCTTTTATCTATGCATTCAAAGCTACACCTTTACGCATCGGATTTGCAATATACCAACCGTTGTCAAAATCTGAAACTCTTACAAATTCAACCCCATTTTAAATCAAATTCCTTCCATTAAGATTCAATTCAGAAATTTAGATTCAAAGCTAAACTAAACTAAACTAAACTATAGTTGATTAAAATCATTCAATCCATGTTGAAATAACAAAATACCAAGATGTTCGCTTGAATCTATATTAAAAAAAATCTTTCTGTAAACAAAATAAAGATGAAGCAACAAAATTTTTTTTGGGTTTTTGATTTACTGTAGAAACTCAAACATCAAAATCAAATCTATACTATAGGTTCTGTTGTAGTTTGATGAATCAGGGGATGATGGTTATTTGCTTAGTTTCTTAGGTGGAAGTTGCGTTGTGGTGATTTCTAGTTGCGTGTGTTCAAGTTGTGAGTTTGATGTGAATTGTGGTGAGGGAGGGTTGGCGATTTCTTGGATGGTGGTATTGTGTTGTAGTGGATAAGTGGTCAGGGAGGAGTGGTGCAGGTTGCATGACCGGTGGTAGTTGCTTTGACTGTATTGTCTGCAGGTTGGAAGTGGTTGTGTTGTTCGAATGTTGTTGTTGGCGGTAATGAGGCAGAGGAGGAGCAGCAGTTTCGATGATTGAGGTGAAGTTGGAGGAAGAATAGTGGGATGTCACGGCGATTTTGGGTTTGGTGCAGTTGTAGGAGGTTCTGGAGAGTGCAATGCTGCTGGAGTTGATGTCGGTTCGTGGTTGTTTGAAATCGCGATGTTGGCTGCTAGGAACGTGAATGATGGTTGCATGCAAGGTAAGTGAGGTGAATTTTGTATGTGGAATAGATGAGATGATGGTTTGTGGTATATGTGGTATAACGTGAATTTTGTATGCTTGCAAGGTAAGTGAAGGAACTTGAGATGTGGAGTATGTGATATGGTGATGCACAAGGGATATGCAATGTGTGCAGTCAACTTGTAGTTGGCACTGTGCTGTGGGTGTATTTTGTATATGTATGTCTGTATGAAGAGTTACAGTCAGTGATTGAAATTGTGGCGAACGATGTGGGAAATGCACATGTCAGGTATGACAAAGGGGTTGGTTGTGCTTGGCGGGGTGGATTGCAAGGCACTGTGATGTGGAGTGGATGCAAGAAGTGTTGTTGGCTGCAGTTTGTATAGAGGTAATGGTCGTAGAGGATTGTTGGATTGGCAGTGGATGGCAGGTTGAATGTGCAGTGATTAGTTGAAAAGGAAGTGAAGACAGTTGAGTGTGGAATTTTTGATGGTGGATGATTGGTTGATGTTGAAGAAGAGATATGCACTAATGATTAAAGTGTAGACGAAATGGCAAGGAGATAATGATATGGCAAAGGGGTTGTATGGCAAAGTGTTGATGTAGAAGTTGCAGTCTGGGGTGGTTTGAGTTTTTATTTGAGAGGCAGTGGATGGAATGAATATAAGTAGTGAAGAGGAAGTATGGGGTGATGAAGTGGTAATGAAATTGAAAGTACTACTAACTTTTGTAATTCCTTACAAAATTCGAGCGTACTTATATGTACCTGTTTAATCATGAGTGTGGTTAACAAAACATCAAATAAATTAGACACGCAATGCTCCATTATTATAATCTTATTGCATGCAAGTACATGAAATATAGACATATATTATCATATGCTCAAATGATAAATATTTCTAAAGCATCCAAGGTTTCTCCAAATTATAGTTAGATAGCTGTATTTGATTCACCCATTACGAAAACGTATGACCAGAAATACATGCAAACGCTACTAATTTTTTTTACCATTATACGCACTTTAATTACCTAAAAGAACAACATACCCCTTGGATGCAAAGTTATGCGTAGAAGAGAAAGAAGTGAAGTGCGTCGAAATTAAAGCATTTAGTCCCAAAATGGCTTTAATTTGTTTTAGACAGAAATGAGGTGTTGTATACAAATTTTTGATTGTATGATTAATTAAGATAATGTTAGACAGTTAACTTACCAAAACAAAATTCTTTGGTTTTCGTTTATATTTAAGTTGATTACATCGCAAATATATTATATTTACGTCTAATGTTCTAATATATATGATATAGGAGGGCAATATGTCTTTCAGTATAGACAAAAAGTGGATAAATGAATCTGATCAAAGATCTACATATTATATAGACGGGGTGAAGAAGTTTATTAGTTTTGTTGATGAAAACGGTGGTAAGAAAGGAGTGTATTTATACCCTTGCACTCGGTGCAAAAATATGAAGACGATCAAATTAGATGACATTCATTTTCATTTGCTTAGATGGGGTTTTATCCGATCATATACCGTATGGTATTTTCATGGGGAAAAAAGGGCAGAGAAGGAAAAACAACAACCAGTTAGTCATGACACAAGTACCGACGAGTCTGAACATATTTTGATGGAAGATCTAGTCAATGATGCAGATAGATTTCATCATTTTCAACCTGAAAATCCGTTGTCTGATCATGCTAATGTTGGAGAGCCGTATACGGTTGATGGCAATTGACAGGCCAATGAAAGTAAGAAGTATAAATCACTTTTTGGTAGCGCAAAACAGCCACTGTATCCTTCATGTTCAAAAGGGTTGACGAAGCTGTATGCCATTGTGAAACTGAATAGCTTGAAGACCCAATACGGCTTTTCAGATAATGGTGTGACTGCACTCCTCGAACTAATAAAGGAGTTACTCCCCAAAGGTAACACGCTGCTGACAAAGTACTCCGACGTGAAGAAGTTAATTAAGCAAGTTGGGATGAATTACAAAACTTATGATGCATGCTTCAATGATTGCATATTATACTAGAAAGATGATGCGAGTAGAAAAGGCATCAAAGTACCTCAAAAGACATTAAGACGTTTTCCTTTAATTTCTAGATTGAAGAGATTGTATACTGTACCATGGATAGCAGATGCGATGATCTGGCATGGTCGTGCCAAGTCTGATCCAACCGTAATGCGTCATCCATGTGACACTTCTCAATGGAAAGCGGCGGATTATTTTGACCAAACGTTTGCTGTCGAGCCACGAAATGTCACACTTGGAATAGCAACAGATGGTTTCTGTCCACATGCTTCTCTATCTAACCCTTACAGTTGTTGGCCAGTAATTGTAGTACCATATAATCTTCATCCGTCTATGTGCATGAAACGAGAGTTTTCAATGTTAACACTGTTGATTTCTGGGCCAAAACAACCAGGGAAGGATATTGATGTTTATTTACAGCCGTTGATAGACGAGTTAAAGCAGTTATGGGAAGGAGTCGTTACGTATGATTCATTAAATAAATCCGAATTCACAATGAGAGCAAGGGTGTTGTGGGCAATCCATGATCACCCTGCTCTTGGGACTTTATCGGGATGTACAACTCACGGTTATTTTGCATGTCCGGTTTGTGGGGAAAACACTTGTTCTTATCATCTTCTTGAAAGTAAGAAGATGTGTTACATTGGACATCGAATGTTTCTTCCTAAAGAACACAAGTTTCGATACGACAAGACAAATTTCAACAACGAACAAGAACTTCATCTTCCTAAAGAGTTGGTGTTTATGCCAAATTGATGTTTAGGCAAGCAGTTATTGTATGTAGCAGTGGGCGATGATTGTAGGGTATGGTGGAGACGTTTTTTGTTGAACTGGTAGAAAGCAGGGATTGTTATTGTAGCAGAAATGGTTGTGAATGATGATGCTTGTAACTGAGATGGTTGTAGCAGTCTGTAACGGTGGTGAATGAAGATATGACAGATATGGAGGGTTGCAGTCAGGGTTAAGTCGCGGGCAGGTGGTATGATAGATATGGAGATGAAATGTCAGTGAAACGGTATGTATGCAGTGCAGTGGCAGTCTTGCTGTGATGACTGAAATGTAACAAAAGAGAAGATGGATGCTTGAAGCAGATGATATGCAGGAGTTTGATGTTCAGAGGAGTGAATGGTAGGGTGGTTTAGATGTTTAGAAGTTGGTAAGGCAGAGGGTGTTGTAGTGATATTGGCAGTAATCAAGGTGGTAAGGTGATGTGGTAGTCGTGCAAGTAGAGGATTGGAATGCACCGATTTGAGGAGTTGAATTTTTTGATGAAAGTGGCAAGGGGTAGGATTGTTTGAGTGTTTGTGCACCTAATATGCACAGAAGTGGTAGGGGAAGGCAGAGAGTTGTTTTGAGGAGAGTTAGAACAGTGAGATGTTGTATGGTTTGTGGAGG
Organism: Allium cepa; assembly: GCA_030765085.1. Taxonomy (NCBI): domain Eukaryota; kingdom Viridiplantae; phylum Streptophyta; class Magnoliopsida; order Asparagales; family Amaryllidaceae; genus Allium; species Allium cepa. The sequence goes on from CM060932.1 coordinate 117,609,781, forward strand.
AGTCTGAAACAAGTGTGGTAGTGGTATGTTAGTAATGGTAGTGGTATGTTAGTAATGGAGATAGTCTGAAACAAGTATGGTTTATGGAAGGTGGTATGGTTTGTGGAGGATCTGAAACAGGTATGGTAATGGTCAAAATAAATTCTCCTTTTATTCTAGGAAAACAAAACCCTAAACAAAGCAAATTTCTTATTTCAAGAGATGAAAGGGTAAGAAAATAAATGGACTAAAACAAAATGGAAACTAAATAAAACACAATAAAAAAAGTAAACCCACCCGGCCCAAATGAGCGACAGTTAAAAGCCTAAAAAAAGAGAAAAGTTCATGCACAAAAAATTCTTAACCCAAACGTAAAACGAGCAATACTTCCTTAACAACGTTCAGAATCAAAATTTCCATAATTTCTTAACCCAAACTTCTCAATCAAAACAAATTCTCGTTGCAACCGATGCTAGTTCCACATCCAAATTCTCAATTCTTGCTTTGTTGGTGATTGGGTTGCGATTGTGGCAATGGTCAGCGAGGATACAGGCACAGGAAGAGGGGAGTTGCGTGAATGCTGTAGTAAGGTTGTCAGTTTTTTGATGCGTTGCGATTGCAGAGGTAGGTTGATTCGGCGTTTGCTATTCGAAGAGGCGATTGCAGTGTTGTAGTTTCGAGGTGCTTTCGAGTTCGATGGTGGTTCACGTGAGTGATTTGATTCGAGGAGTTCGGGTTGTTTGTTTGAGAGTGGTCGAAGGTGGTGGACAGGAATTGTCTTATATGTAGGAGGTTGTTTATATATGATGTTGTTCGAGTTTGCAGTGAGAGATGGGTGGATGGGCAGTTTAGTAATGTGTTGCTGGAGGTTAGTGTTTGGGCAGAGTGTATGGAGGTGCAGGAGCTGGAAGGTTCAGCGGTAAGGAGGGGATGGTATTGTGTGACTGCGCTGTGAAGATGACTTGATAGAGGGATGCAGCAGTGTGGCGACAGATATGGAGGTGTTTGACAGGCAACAAGGGTTGTAGGGGTTTTTTGAGTGTGGATGTAGCAGATGTTGATTTTTACAGCAAGGAGGTGGAGGAGCAGTGGAACAGGTGATGAGGCAGTGGTGATGGTGAAGGGTGTTGCAGTGATGAGCATAGATGAAGTGAAGTTTTGTAAGGGTAGATGGATTTTATTGGTAGAACTGATGTGGGTTGTGTGCAAGGCAGAAGTATAGGCAGTTGTATGCACAGACCAGACTGAACATGCAATGTAGCAGCAGTTGGGTAAGTGGCAGAAGTGATAGGGCTGTGATATGTATATTTTTGTGGCAGTTTCTGTATTTGATGTGTATGTAAGGTAGAGAGTGCAGATATGGTCAGAGCAGGCAAAAATGGGTGATGTACTGCAGTGTGTTTGCAATGCAGTAATGGGGCAGCAGTTTTGTGAAGATGATGTATGGAATTGATGGAGTTGTAGTGGTCAGAAGTAGTTTGTGATGTTGTATGTGACAGCAGTCAGTATAGTGGAGGTTATGTAAGCAGTGTGGGAAAAGGGTGCTGGAGCAATGCTGAGGAATGGATATGTTGAAATCAGTGGAAAGGTGATTGCAAGGTAGCAGAAGTTGGTCGATATTAGTAGTTGTATGCTGATGACTATTCAGAGGTAGTGGTTAGTAAGAGGAGAATATGGGAGTTGCAGAAGTGTGGTAGTTTGAGGCAAGTTGAAGTATAGGTCAAGAGAAGCGTTAAGTTAACACAGTACATAACATACCTAAATTTCACGCTTAAAGATTCAGCTGTTGTTTTGAACTAAAGTACTAGATTATTCATGGATAGCTGCATTTTGAAAACCAAGGGACTAAAAAATTAGCTAAAGAAGAAATGGACCGAGGGCCTAAAAGCTATTGACACTCAGTAGCAGATTAATGTGAATAAGTGTGTGATTGACTGAAATGAGTGATGAATGTTGTTCAATGTTCAGTGTGGGACAAACTGTTGCATGTCTTATTGAAACTGAACATGCATGGAAGTATGTACATTATCAATGTGCACATTACCACTATGCACAGAAGCAGGACGTAACAGAGGTTTCTGAATAAGAGGATGGGAAGGCTACACTTGATGAATGAGTTGAATTGAAGTTTATAAGCTAAGATTAGAAGCAGAAGTGAGATCGTCAAATGTGGAGTGATGAGATGAAATTTATTTGTTAATTTGAAGAGGACTATCTTTATTCTCAAGGACATATTTGAAATTTTTGTTTGTGGTTAAGTGACCGTGCTCAGGAATTGAGTGAGAAACAAAAAGTTTCCCTTCTTCTAAGTTTCTTAAACCGCAAATAGGTTGGGAGAGTTAGCAATGGAGATGAGATTGGAAGTTATATTAGCATTAAAATTAATAAAATCAATCGTGGTATTTTTTCTAAGTCTTCAAGGAATTAAGCCTCTCCATCTACACTACTACTTTCAGTTGCCTCATGTTGTGTTGGTCACTAGTTTTTGATATTTTATCCACTTTAATTTTCATATTCCAATTTTGCTTGATGGATGACGTATTGATTTAATAGTATGCTGAACTTCATGTGTAGAAGCATTAGGTATGTCTATTAGGTATGAAGCTTAAAGATTCAGCTGTTGTTTTGAACTAAAGTACTAGATTATTCATCAGCATCATCACTTTTCTTATTGAGCTATATGTTATTATTTAACTGGACAAAGTGACTAGCTTCATCCACTTTTGTATTTCATCGCCCCTAGCATCGTTACTACTTGTTGCAATGTATATATTTTTTCAGTTCTGATTTGATCATCACCATTATATGTGCTAAAATATTTTGTGTTTTTTGCAGATGCTTTACCACCTCCAGAGCCTATCACTACCTGGACTATTTCTATTTCTATATGGTTTTCATTTTTTATCTTTATCGTCTGTGTCCATAGTGTTGCACTTTAATTTTTGTACTACAATAATATTCTATTATTGTGAATCAGACTAGCCAGAACAGATGTCTTGTATTGTGCTTGTATTGATAAACTTGGACTACGTTTTAATATTTTATGTCTATTTTGCAGTGCTTTGTGTTTCTTTTTGTATCCTTTTATTTGTATTCTCAGTTATATTTTTTTTCCTATGTTAGTTTGCTATGGAAATTAATCTTGCTGCACCTTATTTTCAGTGGTATCACCACCACCACATTCCATTGTGTTACTTTGTGGTCTGTGTTTATGTTTATCACTTGCTTTGGCACCCATTGCTTAGTAAAACCACGAATGTTAATTCACCAGTTAGATACGGCCCACGGCCATATCTAATTCACCAGTTAGATACGGCCCACGACCGTATCTAATTCACCACTTAGATACGGCCCACGGCCGTATCTAATGAATAAACACGCTTTCATTTGATACGGCTTACGGCCGTGCCTAATGGCATTAGATACGGCCCTAAGCACTGCCTAATTCGCCTTTCTGGTGTAGTTTTTTATATATAAAATAATTTATTAGAGAAACAAGCTTTTAAAACAATTTTTCGAAATCATTTTTGAAAACAATCTTTGAAAATTCCCTTATTATAGGGAATATATAGCTTTTATAACTTGGAAATAATAGAAAAATATAAAATAATTATTTCAAAATCCAAGTTATTTTAAAAATTATTTCAAATTCGTTTGGAAAAACCCGTGCTCGAAATCAAAGTAAACATCGAAAAATACTCAAAACCGACACTCGAATTCATTTCAAAAACGATTCAGTTTGAATCCCAAATTCTCCAAAATCATGGCTAGCCTATTGATAGGCATTATAGCCCTCAAAACAGTTCAGAAATATCATAAAAACATGAAGCAGAAGCCAAAAATCGGACGGAAAAATAAGGCAGAACACAAAAAAATACATAGGCAAAAACAATACCAGGTCTGAAATCTTCTCCAGATTCAACTTTTAGACATAATATGAATGTCTTAATGACCTTAGAATGGTCTGAAATTTGATATACAAAAGGTAGAACATTTCGATATGAAATGCAAAAGATATGAAAATTCAAACGTGGACTCAGGCAATGTTGAATTCTGCCCAGGTCTGAAAACTCTCTCGGGTTCAATTTTCAGACATGAAATAATTGACCAAATGACTTCTGATTGAACAAAGAACTGGTATGCATATAGTAGAAAACTTAAATTTTCAAATAAAAAAGATTAAATAAATTTTGATAGGAAAAAAAAGATACGCTATCTCAAACATGGAATCGGGCCATGTTTGCAACAGCTTAGAAAACAGAAATATGTATAGGTCTGAAAACCATCTCGGGTTCAACTTTCAGGCATGAAGCAGAGGACCAAACGATCTCAGATAGAACTGAAAATCGGTATGCACATAGTAGGAAACTTTAGCTTTCAAATAAAAAAAGAATCAATGAATTCCGACATGAAATGAAAGAGATATGTTGTCTCAAGCATAGACTCGGGCCATGTTTGCAGCTCAAAAAATGGAAATATGTACAGGCCTGAAGACCATCTCGGGTTTAACTTTCAGGCATGAAACAGAGCACCAAACAACCTCAGATTGAACTGAAAATTGGTATGGGCATATTAAAAAACTTTAACTTTCAAATAAAAAAACAATGAGTTCCAACAAGAAATGAAAGAGATACACTATCTCAAACATGTACTCAGGCCATGTTTGCAGCAGCTCAAAAAAACAGAAATGTGTACAGGAAAAAATCTGGGTTCGTATTGATTTTGCAACAAAGTTTTCTGATAGCAAATGAAAGTATGATGTTATGACATTTAGCATGCACATTCAACAGTATCTAGACTATGATCCGGAAAAGATCCGGCAGCAATTCAACTTGAAACAATAGAGATATAGTCACTCAAAGTAGCAACTAGAAACAAGAAACAACTGTAGACTAAGAAATCAAAACTTCCTAAAGTAAACTCAATTTTTTTTTTACAGATTTTTGCTTGCCAATCTTGATTTTAGCTAGAAATGTGAGATGTAACTCACCTTGGCACCTCATTAAGCAATTTAGAGCTGCAAGATGCAACCTTTTTCCTTGAATTAGATTGTAGAAGCATGAAACTTGAAAGCAGTAGACATGCAGAGGAAGAAAATAATTAACTAACAATATAAACTCACAAACTTGGATTTTGATGGAAAGATTGTGTTTTGGAAGCGATTATCTATGGTATTCTTCTCTAGATGGGTTAAAATAACAACCATTTGAAGAAAATTGAAAATTAAAAGCTAGATTGAAATGGTGGAGTAGAGTTCTCTTTTCTGGTTTTTGTTTTCTCTTTTCTCAAGAGGAAGAAGAAAAAGTACGTACAGGTAAAAGCTTGTTTTCCCATTTCTCATTTCTGTTTTAATTGTTTAGGTAGGCTTTGGACCCAAGATTAAAAGATTTAATTACCTTGGAGAATTTAATTAACACAAAACAAGTTTGCACATGAATACACTATGCAATTAAAACAAATGACCTTTTACTTCAAGTTTTTACCAAAATAAATAATGTAAACCTATATACATGATAAATAAAATATTTTACATAAACAAAAAGATAAATTTTAGTTTTAGAAATATTTTTATTATTAAAAACCCTTATTTTTATATAAATTCACAATTTACATAAATAAATACATAAATCCTCATTTTCAATTCCAATTATTTTAAAAAATTATTTTCTTACATAGAAAAATATGACAAACCATTTTAAACTCAAATATTACAACCAAAACACATTTTAAAACCAAATTTCACCTTTTTATTTAAATAAAAAATATTTTAAAACCAATTGCTTCCTTTAAAAATTACTAAAAGAAGCGTTTGGCAATAATTAATAAAATTATTGGATTTCCACTAAATAAAATCATATTTCATTCATATTCCCATAAATAAACAAGAATAAAGTTTTCAAAACTTTATTTTCACATTTTATTTCCTAAAATCCATTATTTATTCCAAATAAACAACTTAAGTCTCCATTTTATTTTAATTCACAATATTAAAGTATAACCTCCATTATAATTTAATATTTAGAGGTAACCTCTAAAACCAGGGTTGTTACAGACTCCTCTCCTTATAAAAATTGTGTCCTCGTAATTACTAGAGAAGAGCTATATTCAACACAATTATTTCATCAAGTAAAAGAAAGATAGATAAGCTCAATTTTAAAATTTTCTCACCCTAACACAAGATGATAGAAAACCAAGATAAGATTGCTCGATAAATTTTATGGTTTCCCGAGTGTAATTACTGGGATTAGCAGACAGAATGCTACACAAAAGATCAATCGAGTGAGATTGATTTCTTAAAAGCTTCCCGAATAGAGTCGGGATTTAAAATAATTTTATCCCGGTTCCAACCAACTCAATATTTGTCGACAGGACTTTCTATGTGCCACTACGGAAAGAACCATACCGGCATTAGATTGACAACAAATTAGATAAAAAAACTCTACAAGGGGCAGATGGTTTCCTCAATACCACTAACCCAAATGACTGCGTAAATGCAAGTTGCTCGATAATTACATAAAGGCAAGACAAACTCAAGGAATGGATTTTTTTTATCAAGTTGCTAGATAATTGCACAAAGGCAAGACAAACTCAAGGAATGGATTTTTTATACTCCTATTTTACTAAATAAATATTTTCAAGGGTTTAAAAATCCATTTTCTTCATAATCAAATTCTGAAGTTTCAACATTTTGAAAATTTTCAAAACCACCTACAAAAATCCAATTTAATCTTTTAAAAAATTTCATTTAAAGCGAATAAAATGTTTCATTCTTAAATTCTACCATAATATATTTTAGTTTGAAATGTATATTTTTCATACTAATGAACAACTCAATTACATTCACAAAATAGGTAATACACACCTGTGCAGTTAATGCGCTCGGTAGATTAAAAGCGGTGGAGGTGCAAAAAATCATAGCGGGGAAACAGCAAGGAAATAGCGGGATATAGCGGATGGCTCTAAAATAGCATATAAAACTCGTACTTAATGTTTTTACAAATATATAAATGGTAATTAAATAAAAAATTATCATTCAATTGAACTATAAATAATACATAAATAATTTTAAATAAAAACACGTGCGAATATACTTTAAATAAATGAAAAACTGTTATATAACATAATTGAATTCGGTAGAATATTAGAGTATTTTCATTTCTAAAAATATATCAAAAATTAAATCAAATAAATTAATTTCATAATTTTATAATGTATAAATGCAATTTTTCAATTCATTTTATTAAAAAATATAGCGGAAATAGCGGAAATAACGGGATATAGCGGAAATAGCGGGGATTAAAGCGGAAAGACTATATTTTGGGGCTATATGGAAAAATCGTAGCGGTAGAAATCCGCTATGAGATATAGCGGGGTTGTAGCGGGACATTAACTACACAGGAACACACATGACCACTAAGAAAACAAGTCAATTTCAATTTCAGACCTTCTGTAAAGAAAGCAAAGTTTGACCTAGCAAACAACAAAATCAGAGAACTCTTATAAAATAAAATTTGTTTTACTTAGTCCAAGCTTTCCAATGATATAAATATCATCAAATCAGATTCATGGTTTGAAAGTTATGCAAGATTTACTTTCAACCCAAATTTTAGAAATTCTATAACACGACAGAAATATTTATTCACTTTCAAACCTATTTTAGACAGAATAAAAAACAAAATCTTCCAAAGTGGTAAAACGAAAATTTATAGCTTTCTAAAAGCTCTTTTATTTGCAAAATATATGAATTCATTTGGAGTTATAAATCTCAAGTTATTGTTGTTTTAGTATAGCACTTTTTCAAACCAAATTTCATCTTTCAAATCAATTTAAATTTTGAAATTTTCCCAAACCACTTTAATTTCAAATTATATTTTCAAACAAGCTTTTTGCTAAATTAATTATTAAATGATATTCACTTTCGTCGAAAAGCTAAGACATACCAAAATATGATCAACTTTATGTATAATTATCATAGAAAGAAATAATTCATTAGTTGGAAAAATCTTCATTACTTTTCAAAATCTAACTTTAAAATAATTAACTAAAAAACACATTTTGAAGGAGATAGTTAATATATGTCATTATCAAGAAATGATTTTTGATTATCCACAAAATAAATTTTAGGGTATACATATAAAGTTTAAAATCATTCTCACAGTTAGAATAATTATACTACATTGATGGTTCATTTATCAAGACAATTCAAATTCACATTTCCACTTTGTCACCAAAATTAAATTACGAAACTCAATTTACCATGTCTGACTGACTCATCATAGTGTTTAGGAAATTCCTATCGATAACGTTGATCAGTCGCATCGACTGGAATTCTTAAAGCACTCGATGGACAACCCAACACAAAAAATCATTTTCTATAAAGAACTGCCTCGTATAAAATTTTATAAAATATACTTTTCTTATCTCAATAAACAAAAATCCAACTTCACTTAAAAACACAACTTCTATTTGAAAGGTTTGAAAATTCAAATTGTTGCTTACACTCAAAATTAAAGAACACAAGAAGAACTCATTGAGATATTCCCAGAATACTCGATTCATGAGATTGGAAAATAAGCTAGAGTGTTCACCAAACCGAATGGTATAACGAGCCACTTGCAAGAACCATATGAGTGCGGTATGCTGTAAAAGAATGCTATCCTTCGCAACTCATAGCTGATGGAAATCAGTGCAAGGTCAAGCTGAAAAAGATCCTAACACCACTCAGTAAAATAAATAAATCCACAATCATAAGAAATAGATACTCGTTCTAATGGTTAACTTCTTAATCTTGCGAAGATGGATGCAAAGCCAAAGAATACCATCAGATTTCTAAGCAAAGATAACCATGGCACCCCACAGTGAAAAATGGACCGAATGAATTTCTTAGCTTCATGTTCAGCAATTACTTCTAGAGTTTCTCATTACCCTAGTAGACAACCTCATGGAAGGATGACTAATAGGCTAAGAACCAAAATGAGGTCAATCACAAAACTCAATTGCCCTATTGGGTAGTAAACCCGAAACAGACTCACATATATCAACAAAATCACAAACATTGGAATTCGGGATATGCCATTATCATCTCGATACCCAAGAACAAAAAAACACTTCGGAATTATCATCAACATTCTGAAGAAAAAGAGACAACTAATCAACCAAATAAGAATGCCTAAAATATAGGATCCTTCCAGAACATAGGATTGGACTTAATAACAAACAAGTCAATCCATCCCCAAAATCATATTAAACTTAAGGTGATGGCTAATGTACAGATTTACACCAAAAGGAAAGCTACAAAGATCAACCCTAATATTGTCACATGATAAGCCAAGTGTTGTGGATCCCTTTAATTGGACACGCAATCCTCAAGAAGTAACAAGATAAGAAACATCCAATGATACCATAAGCTCCTTCGATACGGATGTGTCAAACACCTGTATCGAAGAGAACTAGAAAAAAACAATCACGTAAGGATTATTCATAAGATAAGCTATATTTAGTTCAATTATGGAATAGTATGGAATAAAATATATTCCTGGACACATTCAAGGGACACGAAAAGATCAAGGACACGATGATTAAGGGATTCGTGACACTTGTACTATACTTTGATGTACCGTAATATATGTTCATATTATGTGTTTATCATATTTTGTTCTGAACTCAGCTCTGGTATCAAGCCGTGACACCCCACCCTGAGGCCCACATTAACAAAGAGTATTACTGGATTGCCTGCTAATGCGGAGAATAGGGCTGGTTAGGAGTGACCATCTACAGCCTTGTCTTAAACGTCTACTAAATAAGTCGATAAATGCTCTATTTTTTTCTATCTCAAGGATCGACATATTTAAAAAATGCTAAATACAAAACTATAGGTGGCTATCAAATCTATCAGAATAAAATACAACCACTAAAATGTATATCACATCACAAAACATCAAACAGCGGATATATATACATATATATATATACATCACGATACAATACAAAATGATACATCATAAAGGTTCAAAGACCATAATATATACAATGAGCCAAAATTACACATATACCAGAGTCATCAAAAGAGTACAATAAAAAGTGAAAGTAGATATATCCAAGCGGAATCATAAAGGCTAAGTCCAAAGCAAGTACCTAACCTGAAACAACTCGGTCTAACCCGAGTATAAAATACATGAGTCGGTCTACCTAAAAAAATAGTTTAATAGGATAAACTACAATATAATGCATGAGAGTAAGGGTGATAATTCTTTTGAAATGAGAAGGAATAATTCTAAGTTCATGTGATTACTTCAAGTGATGAGGTGGTATCATTAAAAAAAATTATAATCTCAAAGAGATAAACTCCATAACAAATGCACTAAGCATAGCATGCCTCATATCATCGGCATATCCCAAAACAACAATAATGGTTTAGAGAAACCATAACTCCTAAACAGAAGGAATCTCGAAACCCGCCATAACGGCAATTTCAAATGCATTCCCAAAAGAGATATCTCAATCTCAAAAATACCCTATAAAGGCAATTACATATATCTCCAAAATAGGAGAATATAATTTTAAATAAACGTCAAGAATGGCAAATCTCAATCTCAAATAAATGCCAAGTGTTGGCAACTCAAATCCTAAATATAGAACTCAAAGGAGTTCAAATTTCCAAAGATGTAATCGCCATATGTATGATATCTCAAATGGCTCAAATGGCCAATAATATGAAAAGGCGATACACTTGAAAAATCACAAATAATCAATGAAATCATCTCAAAGATATAGCATATGCATATGACCGAAGCCCGCCAAGTACCATTCTTGTAACGACCCGTATTTTACGTGTCGATAAATTGTTAAAATGTTGCATTAGGTCGTTAGTATTGTTTAAGTTGGTTTGAGTTTGAGTCGACCAAAGCTTAAGTCGTATGGAAGTTAACTCGTGTAGAGGCTTAGGTTGAAGTGTAGCTTAAGTCGTTCGGGTTGAGTCGTGTACTAGTTACGACTTAAGAACTGGGACGAGCTAGCAAGTTGGTGGAGTTAGCGGGTTAGTGGTGAGCTACTTAGTGCTAGGGCTTAAGTCGTAAGCGACATAAGGAGGTTTAACGGCTTAAGGTAGTGACCGACTTAAGGTCTGTACCGAGTTAACGACCCATAGAATTGACCGACTCATAGGAAGGAACGACCTAAAGGATGTAACGACTTAAGGGTTAGTGGCTTCGGTCGTGAGTCTCTGTGTGTTGGGATGAGTCGTATGACCGAGTTAAGGAAGTTTGCGACATAGAGGTCCAGGAGTTAACGACCTAGTAGTAAACGACCTAAGTTAGATTGTGTATAGTGTTAGGTCGTAGACGAGATAAGGCTTAAGTCGTTATAATTATGAGTCGTAAGTCGTTGGAACTTAGGCTGGGTGTTAGGTCGGTCATGTGATTAAGGCTTGGGTAGTTGGGTCGGCCTCTCCGATGAGTCGTAGGTCGTAACTCGTGTTTTAGTTAGGTCGCGCATAGGATAAGTCATTTGGTCCTGTGTGTGGTCGTAGTACCTGTTGAGTCGTGGGAAGGGCTAAGCCGTTAAGTCGTGAGTCGGCAACATAGTTAAGTCGCTAGGTCGTGTAAGTCTTTAGGTCGTAGAGGTGATAAGTCGTTCGAAGGCTTGAGTCGCGTTAAGAGCTGAGTCGTTAAGTCGTGTCTGTTTTAGGTTGCGCGAAGACTCGAGTTGGGTCGGCTGTGCCGAGTTATAGGTTAGGTCGGCATGTGTATTGAGTCGTAGGTTGTGGGGTCTGATGAGTCGTTGACGACCCATGTGATAGGTCGTGGGCGACTTATGGGGGCGCGACTCATGGAGATTTCAGCCTATAAATAGAGGGGTTTGCCTCACTTTTTGGCACCGGATTTTGAAGCGACGAAGTGCTGCTATTTTGAGAGCTCGACTACAACACTTCTTCACTTCTTTTCACCACTCTAATCTAGTGATTCCTTCCATCTAAATTGAAGATCAAATCAAAGATCCAAGGGCCAAAGTTGAAGATCTCCATCCGTTGAAGAGAGATTTCATCGTTTGAAGCGAAGCTTTGGAGGATCAAGCTTGATTCCTTGCTGTCCAGATCTGAAGTTGGTTGTTTTTGAGGTGTTTAGGTGATTCGGTGAGTGGTAGTTATCTCTCACACGGACCCAAAGGAGTATATTGGATCGGTGGCTTGTTTATGTGTTAAAGATAGTGATTTCATGCATTTTCCCTAAGTCTGCATGTAGATCCATCATCTATGAAGTTTTGATATCCATTTTACTACATGTTCACTTATGCAAGTTCATTCATCAAGTTGTAGATATATTGTTCATAATTCATGCTTGTTAGAATGCATGTTAGATTTGAACTCTTTATTTACGAAATTGCCATTATTGTTGTAATTGTTTATTTAGATCTTGTTTGAATGATTGATTACTTTGATTAATGTTTGATTTGATTGATTAGTTGATTGATAACTTGATTTGGACAAGTTGGTCGAAGATGATTCAAAAGCTAAGTGGAAAGGCTCTTGAATGGTGAAAGCTGCTTGTGGCATATGAAGCGGATGTGGAAGCTCATATGGATAGATTTGATGACGATGGACTTTGCCATGATGCGATGAGGCAAACCATGATGTTGAGATGGGACTTTGCTATGATGCGTTGAAGCAAAGCATGATGCGTGAGAGCCTTGGTTTAATCCAGACGGGATCATCCCAAGCATGTTGATAACTCGGTGATGCGGTCCGGGTTTGTGGATAATGGTGGGCTCGAGAGGCGCTTGATCTAGTGTGAGAATAGTCGTCGAGGAGGATGACTAGGAGGCTTGGATCTTATCGTTATTGAAGGTTCTAGCATGCTCAAAGCAAGAGTACGTTGGAACGGGTCACGATGATGTTCCAGACACGGGTCATGATGACGTGTTAGTACGCTGGGCAGATGCGATAGTCCTAGGCACGGGTCATGATGACGTGCAGAGTTATGTCTAGAACCGGGGTTGCCATTAGCCCTTGACGGACGGCTGAAAGAAGGTGCCGGTCATTCAATTAACGGTGATATCGAGGCAATGATAACAGTGATAGCCAGAGTCATGGATGTTTGGTTGTATCGTCATTCGGACTCAAGAGCGATGTTTTCAGAGTGCTTATCTGATCTTGGTTTAGGCCTTGGGGGTTTGTACTTGGAAAACATCGACCTTGACTCGAGTGATAATTACTTTACTTTAAATGTCTGCTTTGTTATGCTTGTTTCTTCTTAGTGGGTCTGGGGGCTATCACTGTAGAATGAGGTGGAGTGGGATGGTTGAGTTCCTATTCCTTTTATCCTTTATGCTCTTTTGGTATGTTTGATAGTTAATTTACTGCTCACTAAGACTGTTGTCTGACTCAAGGTTTTATGTTCAACTCTTATTACCTTGGGCTGTTCATCCATGTTGGGATGGACAGACTAGGTAGCAGGTGACAGGTGCTGTTCTTGGCTACCAACGCTGTTGATGACGAAGACGAGCTGGAGGCTTTTGCATATTGTTTTCTTACTATATGTACTGGATGTTCCGCTGTTTGTTTGATACTCTGAGTGTTATGTAGTGAGGCTTGATGTATTGACTATTCAGATGATTGTATAAAACTATTATGAGTTTATATGATGAGACTTCTGTTCTATAGAGCTTCGCTATGTATACTTTCTATTGTATTTTATCCATGCGCTGTGAGTAATACGATAGAGTTTCTGTTTTATCTTACCCTGACTATCGTCCATGGCTGCCTGGCACACCTTTCAGTGCACCATTATCTTGTTTTAGTGCGAGAGTCATGGGCGGTCGTCACATTTGGTATCAGAGCTTTGGTTAATCGATTTTAGCCAACGCTCGCTGACGTAACTACGTATGAGAGACGTAATTGTAATTTTGATGGATGATTACTATATATAATATAGTAGTTTAGAAGGATTGAACTCCTTATGTAGTTGTTTCTCAAGGTGTTCTAAATCATTCCTTTTTGTAGATATTAAGGATGAGTCGAAGTGAGAGACAAGCTGCTAGGGAAAGCCGTGCTGCTGGGGGAGCTACTGACTATGCTGCAATGTTCAAAGCTATGATGACTTCGATCATGAGAAGGATACCAACTTCAGGACCATCAGTAGAAGTTGGAGTTCAAGTTCAAGCTCCAAGACCAGTGGATTTTGCTAAGTTGTGTAAAGACTATACTGCTCTTGGAGGGAAGGTTTTCTTGGGAACAGAATCAACCATAGAAGTTCAGAGATGGATTGATGCTTGTAGAAGGATCTTTGGTGATTTGGGAATTGAGGATGCAACTAAGAGGAAGCTTGCATCAAGGCTGCTTCAAGGGAGGGCTTCTGATTGGTGGAATTCTATCACCATTGATACTCCAGAGGAAGAGATCACTTGGGAGCAATTCCAAATTAGATTTGAAGCTAAGTTCATCTCTACGGCTCAGAAATCTGTTTTGTTTAAGAAGTTTGTGGAACTCAAGCAAGGTGGAAGATCAGTTCTTGAGTATGTTTTTGAGTTTGAAGCTTTGTCCAAGTATGCTCGGTCATATATTGAATCTCCCTATCAGAAGAATGAGAAGTTTGTGACAGGCTTGGACAGTTATCTTGGGAGACAGTTGGTGGATCATCTGGACGATCCTTTTGAGAAGCTTGTGGAGAAAGCTCTCAGGCACGAGAGTTTGTTTCCTAAGGAAGGGTCTGTTGTTGTTGTGACCAAGGAAGAGTCCAAACCACAACAGGGTGGAAACAAGAAGAGGAAGCAGCAGCAACAGAAGGGTAAGGATGGCCAGAAGAAGCCAAAGGGTGAAGTGACCTGCTACAATTGTCGGTAGAAGGGCCATTTCTCTAGGGATTGCAAGAATCCAAAGGTGCAGTTGAAGTGCCACAACTGTGATAAGCTGGGGCATTTCAGGAAGGACTGTCCAGAACCAAGGAAAGATAAGCAGATTGTGTAAGCTTATGCTTTGGGAACTGTTCCATCGTCTTCGAAAGCTCCTACTGTTGATGAGAAAGGGAAGAGTGTGGTGGTTCAAGGTACTCTTTCCATTTGTGATGTTCCAGTTAGAGTGTTGTTTGATACTGGAGCGTCGCATTCGTTTGTTTGTGATGATCTTGTAGGCCGGTTGGGTTTGGAACCGGAAATTGTTGATAGGCCACTGGTTGTGACTAATCCAGTTGGGGGTTCGTCTTGTTTGTGTATGGTATGCCGTGGTCTAGTTGTATCGAGTCATGATTGCTCTTTTATTTGTGATTGTTTTGTTCTGAACTTTGCGGAGTTCGGAATTATTTTGGGTATGGACTGGCTTAGGAAGTATGCGGCAAAGGTTGATTGTGAGAAACTGGAGGTGACAGTCGGGAATGTGGAAGGGCGAAAGGTTGTGATACGATGTAAGCATGAAGAAGGCGTCTTCATGGGCTTCATGTATTCGCTGGTTGTTCCACGGGATGGACTGTCATCGATGCCGGTTGTGAATGGATTTGAGGACGTCTTTGACAAGGTCAAAGGGTTACCGCCGCATAGGGAGATCGAGTTTCGTATCGATCTAGTTGAGGGAGCCAGACCTGTGGTGATGCCTCTTAGACGGATGGCGCCTAGAGAACAACAAGAGCTGAAGGTGCAAGTTGATGACCTTTTACGGAAAGGATTCATTCGGCGTAGTGTGTCCGAATGGGGTGCACCAGTTGTGTTCGCAACCAAAGCAGATGGATCGTTGAGGTTGTGTGTGGATTATCGTGAGCTGAATAAGGTGACTAAGAAGAACAAGTATCCATTGCCGAGAATAGATGACTTGTTTGATCAGCTTCACGAAGCTAAGGTGTTTTCTCAGATGGATTTGGCAATGCGATTTCACCAGTTGAGAGTGGCTAAGGATAGTGTGCCGAAGACTGCTTTTGGGACACCATCCGGTTTTTATGAGTGGCTGGTAATGCCGTTTGGATTGACCAATGCACCAGCATATTTTGTGGATCTTATGAATAGAGTATTCAGAGATCAGTTGAACAAGTTCGTACTTGTGTTCGTGGATGATATTCTGATTTATTCCAGAACTGAAGAAGAGCACAAGACGCACTTGCGTATTATTTTGGAAATCTTGCGAAAACATCAGCTAAAGGCTAAGTTTTCGAAGTGTCACTTCTGGAAGAGTGAAGTGAGGTTCTTAGGCCATGTTATTTCTGGAAATGGAATAGCGGTTGATACCGCTAAGGTGGCAGCGATCCAGGATTGGATTAGACCTAAGAATGCATCTGATGTGAGAAGTTTTCTTGGATTAGCAGGATATTATCGTCGGTTTATCAAAGACTTTTCCAAGATAGCTGCACCATTAACAGGATTGACGAAAAAGAATCAGGTATTCATATGGGATGATAAGTGTGAGCAAGCTTTCGTAATCCTGAAAGAGCAACTGACAAGTGCTCCTGTTTTGACCATTCCGAGTGGGAATGATGAGATGGTGGTTTACACTGATGCATGTGGTATTGGACTTGGAGCAGTGCTTATGCAAAAGGATAAAGTTGTTGTGTATGCAAGTCGACAACTGAAGCCGCATGAAAGGAATTACCCAACTCATGATTTGGAGTTAGCGGCGATTGTATTTGCTTTGAAGATGTGGAGACATTATCTATTGGGAGTTCGATTCGAGTTGTTTACGGATCATAAGTCGTTGAAGTATCTGTTCTCCCAAAAGGATTTGAATCTTCGGCAGCAACGATGGCTAGAGTTTTTAGCATCGTATGATTTTGGTATAGCCTATACTCCGGGAAAAGGCAACGCAGTGGCAGATGCGTTAAGTCGAAGACATGCAGGATTGGGAGCCATGTTTTCGGAATGGAAGAGTCTTGAGTATTTGGCTGGATTTGACTTCAGGCCTAGATGTGAATTGGAACCTGAGATGTTGGCAAACTTATCGATAAGACCTACTCTTGTGGAAAGAATTGGCGAGAGTCAAAAGAAAGACGGTAAGATTGTCAAGATTATCTGTGATTTGGAATCTGGATTGAACCCAGAAAAGGATAAAGGATTCGAAGTCGATCGAGAGGGTTGGCTTCGGAAGCAAGGACGATTAGTTGTTCCCGATGTAGATGGATTGAGAGATGAAGTTCTAAATGAAAGTCATCACTCGAAGTTGACAATTCATCCAGGTGGAAATAAGATGTATCGGGATATGAAAAGGACCTATTACTGGGAAGGTATGAAGAAGGATGTTGGAAATTTTATTTCCAAATGTATGAACTACCAGTTGGTAAAAGCCGAACAGAAGAAGCCAAGTGGATTGCTTCAGCCATTAGAAGTTCCTACATGGAAATGGGAGCAAATATCGATGGACTTTATCGATGGTCTACCTAGAACCAGAGCAGGGAATGAAGGGATTTGGGTCATTGTAGATCGTTTGACTAAAAGTGCAAGATTCATTCCTGTTCGATCAATTAGGACTGCATCGAATTTGGCTGAGCTTTATGTTAAGTGGATAGTTCGATTCCATGGTATTCCGAAGAGTATAGTGAGCGATCGAGATCCATTGTTCACTAGTGGATTTTGGAAGAGCTTCCAGGAAGTTTTGGGAACCGAGTTGTGTTTGAGTACAGCTTATCACCCCCAAACAGATGGTCAGACTGAGAGAGTCAACCGAGTTTTGGAAGATCTCCTAAGGGCATGTGTTTTGGATTTCGGAGGATCATGGGAAGATCATCTTCATTTGGTGGAGTTTGCGTATAACAACAGTTACCAGTCAAGTATTGGTATGGCACCGTATGAAGCATTGTATGGAAGACCGTGTAACTCTCCGACATGTTGGTTGGAAACTGGAGAAAAGCTGATACTTGGGCCAGAGATGATTCGACAGACTTCGGAGTGTATAGAGATCATTCGGCAACGAATGAAGGCAGCCCAAGACCATCAGAAAAGTTATGCCGATAATCGTCGTAAGGATTCGGAATTCGACGTAGGTGATATGGTTTCTGTGAAGATTTCTCCACTGAAGAATGTTATTCGATTCGGGAAGAAAGGGAAATTGACTCCGAGATTTGTTGGACCATTCCCGATCATCGAGCGAATTGGAAAGCTCGCTTATAGATTGGAGTTACCAGAAAAGATGGCGGGTGTGCACAATGTTTTTCATGTATCTTATCTACGGAAGTATGTGCATGACTCGAATACGGTGGTTTCTGCTGATAGCTGTGAAGATTTAGAGGTTGATCCAGTTGTTACGAGACCTCGTAAGCCGCTTCGTGTTGTTGAAACCGACACGAAACAGCTTAGGAGGAAGGCAATTACGTTGCTCAAGGTACAATGGAGTGATGATGTTGACGACTGTACGTGGGAGGAGGAAGAGAGGATGAAGGCAGCTCATCCTGAACTCTTCGAGGTATAGCCCTAAGGTGTCGTGACATCTCACGAATTTGTAGCTTGTTCTAAGTCTTAGAATTCTGCATGCTAGGCTAGTAATTGGATGCATGGTTTGTTGATTGTTATGGATGGTAGGCATGCAGAATAGTTTTGATTGCTCTTGTTTGTTTGGAATTTCGGGGGCGAAATTCCTAAGGGGGAGAGAATGTAACGACCCGTATTTTACGTGTCGATAAATCGTTAAATAGTTGCATTAGGTCGTTAGTATTGTTTAAGTTGGTTTCAGTTTGAGTCGACCAAAGCTTAAGTCGTATGGAAGTTAACTCGTGTAGAGGCTTAGGTTGAAGTGTAGCTTAAGTCGTTCGGGGTTGGGTCGTGTACGAGTTACGACTTACGAACTGGGACGAGCTAGCAAGTTGGTGGAGTTAGCGGGTTAGTGGTGAGCTACTTAGTGCTAGGGCTTAAGTCGTAAGCGACATAAGGAGGTTTAACGGCTTAAGGTAGTGACCGACTTAAGGTCTGTACCGAGTTAACGACCCATAAAATTGACCGACTCATAGGAAGGAACGACCTAAAGGATGTAACGACTTAAGGGTTAGTGGCTTAGGTCGTGAGTCTCTGTGTGTTGGGATAAGTCGTATGACCGAGTTAAGGAAGTTTGCGGCATAGAGGTCCAGGAGTTAACGACCTAGTAGTAAACGACCTAAGTTAGATCTGTGTATAGTGTTAGGTCGTAGACGAGATAAGGCTTAAGTCGTTATAATTATGAGTCGTAAGTCGTTGGAACTTAGGCTGGGTGTTAGGTCGGTCATGTGATTAAGGCTTGGGTAGTTGGGTCGGCCTCCCCGATGAGTCGTAGGTCGTAACTCGTGTTTTAGTTAGGTCGCGCATAGGATAAGTCATTTGGTCCTGTGTGTGGTCGTAGTACCTGTTGAGTCGTGGGAAGGGCTAAGCCGTTAAGTCGTGAGTCGGCAACATAGTTAAGTCGCTAGGTCGTGTAAGTCTTTAGGTCGTAGAGGAGATAAGTCGTTCGAAGGCTTGAGTCGCGTTAAGAGCTGAGTCGTTAAGTCGTGTCTGTTTTAGGTCACGCGAAGACTCGAGTTGAGTCGGCTGTGCCGAGTTATAGGTTAGGTCGGCATGTGTATTGAGTCGTAGGCTGTGGGATCTGATGAGTCGTGGACGACTCATGTGATAGGTCGTGGGCGACTTATGGGGGCGCGACTCATGGAGATTTCAGCCTATAAATAGAGGGGTTTGGCTCACTTTTTGGCACCGGATTTTGAAGCGACGAAGTGCTGCTATTTTGAGAGCTCGACTACAACACTTCTTCACTTCTTTTCTCCACTCTAATCTAGTGATTCCTTCCATCTAAATTGAAGATCAAATCGAAGATCCAAGTGCCAAAGTTGAAGATCTCCATCCGTTGAAGAGAGATTTCATCGTTTGAAGCAAAGCTTTGGAGGATCAAGCTTGATTCCTTGCTGTCCAGATCTGAAGTTGGTTGTTTTTGAGGTGTTTAGGTGATTCGGTGAGTGGTAGTTATCTCTCACACGGACCCAAAGGAGTATATTGGATCGGTGGCTTGTTTATGTGTTAAAGATAGTGATTTCATGCATTTTCCCTAAGTCTGCATGTAGATCCATCATCTATGAAGTTTTGATATCCATTTTACTACATGTTCACTTATGCAAGTTGTTCATCAAGTTGTAGAGATATTGTTCATAATTCATGCTTGTTAGAATGCATGTTAGATTTGAACTCTTTATTTACGAAATTGCCATTATTGTTGTAATTGTTTATTTAGATCTTGTTTGAATGATTGATTACTTGGATTAATGTTTGATTTGATTAATTGATTGATTGATAACTTGATTTGGACAAGTTGGTCGAAGATGATTCAAAAGCTAAGTGGAAAGGCTCTTGAATGGTGAAAGCTGCTTGTGGCATAAGAAGCGGATGTGGAAGCTCATATGGATAGATTTGATGACGATGGACTTTGCCATGATGCGATGAGGCAAACCATGATGTTGAGATGGGACTTTGCTATGATGCGTTGAAGCAAAGCATGATGCGTGAGAGCCTTGGTTTAATCCAGACGGGATCATCCCAAGCATGTTGATAACTCGGTGATGCGGTCCGGGTTTGTGGATAATGGTGGGCTCGAGAGGCGCTTGAGCTAGTGTGAGAATAGTCGTCGAGGAGGATGACTAGGAGGCTTGGATCTTATCGTTATTGAAGGTTCTAGCATGCTCAAAGCAAGAGTACGTTGGAACGGGTCACGATGACGTTCCAGACACGGGTCATGATGACGTGTTAGTACCCTGGGCAGATGCGATAGTCCTAGGCACGAGTCATGATGACGTGCGGAGTTATGTCTAGAACCGGGGTTGCCATTAGCCCTTGACGGACGGCTGAAAGAAGGTGCCGGTCATTCAATTAACGGTGATATCGAGGCAATGATAACAGTGATAGCCAGAGTCATGGATGTTTGGTTGTATCGTCATTCGGACTCAAGAGCGATGTTTTCAGAGTGCTTATCTGATCTTGGTTTAGGCCTTGGGGGTTTGTACTTGGAAAACATCGACCTTGACTCGAGTGATAATTACTTTACTTTAAATGTCTGCTTTGTTATGCTTGTTTCTGCTTAGTGGGTCTGGGGGCTATCACTGTAGAATGAGGTGGAGTGGAATGGTTGAGTTCCTATTCCTTTTATCCTTTATGCTCTTTTAGTATGTTTGATAGTTAATTTACTGCTCACTAAGACTGTTGTCTGACTCAAGGTTTTATGTTCAACTCTTATTACCTTGGGCTGTTCATCCATGTTGGGATGGGCAGACTAGGTAGCAGGTGACAGGTGCTGTTCTTAGCTACCAACGCTGTTGATGACGAAGACGAGCTGGAGGCTTTTGCATATTATTTTCTTACTATATGTACTGGATGTTCTGCTGTTTGTTTGATACTTGAGTGTTATGTAGTGAGGCTTGATGTATTGACTATTCAGATGATTGTATAAAAGTATTATGAGTTTATATGATGAGACTTCTGTTCTATAGAGCTTCGCTATGTATACTTTCTATTGTATTTTATCCATGCGCTGTGAGTAATACGATAGAGTTTATGTTTTATCTTACCCTGACTATCGTCCATGGCTGCCTGGCACACCTTTCAGCGCACCATTCTCTTGTTTTAGTGCGGGAGTCATAGGCGGTCGTCACAATTCTCTCAAAATAAGACGCCACATTGCAATGACAAACGTCCCGAAGGACAACATTCCAAAGGACAAAGACGTCGCAATGGCAAACATCTGGAAGACAACATCCCGAAGGACAAATACTTCGCAACGACAAATGACCTAAAGGACAAATGACCCGAAGGTCTAGTACTGGAAAATATATCGCAATGATAAATGTGTCACAAACTCTCAAATAGGAAGCTGAAAAGTGTTAACGTGCGTCCCATACCACACATTTTCACTAAATGGTTTACTAACCACTAGTAAATGATACACTAGAAAGCAGTAATATGTTTGCCTCATCTCATCGACAAACACGATCCGAAGGTCAAAACGATCAAATGGATAAATCAGAAATTAACCGATAAGATAAACGCATGTGTCTCATACCATATGTTTTACCGAACCATTTAATTCTCCTTCTCATTCGCTCAAATACTGAAAAAACGTGTATTTTACATATAAAATAATTTATTATAGAAAACAAGCATTTAAAACAATTTTTCGAAATCGTTTTTGAAAACAATCTTTAAAAATTCCCTTATCATAGAGAATATATTATTTTTATAACTTGGAAATAATTGAAAAATATTATAAAATATTTATTTCAAAAGCCAAGTTATTTTAAAATTTATTTCAAATTCATTTGGAAAAACCCATGCTCGAAATCAAAGAAAACATCGAAAAATACTCAAAACCAACACTTGAATTCATTTCAAAAACGATTTAATTTGAATCTCAAATTCTCCAAAATCTTAGCTAGCCTATTGATAGGCACCATAGCCCTCAAAACAGTTCAGAAGTATCCCAAAACATGAAGTAGAAGTCAAAAGTCGGACGGAAAAAAAGGCTGAACACAAAAAATTGCATAGGAAAAACAATACCCAGGTTTGAAATCTTCTCCGTGTTCAACTTTTGGACATAATATGAATGGCTTAATGACCTCGGAATGGTCTGAAATTGGATATACACAAAATAATAAAATTTATCTATGAACTTGAAAAATATTCACTGAATTTTGATATGAAATGCTAAAGATATGAAATTTTCAAACACGGACTCAGGCCATGTTGAATTCTGCCCAGGTCTGAAAACTCTCTCGGGTTCAACTTTCAGAAATGAAGCATGTGACCAATCGACTTCTGATTGAACTAAAAACTGGTATGCATATAGTAAAAAACTTCAAAGTTCAAATAAAAAAGAATCAATAAATTTCGATAGGAAATGAAAAAGATACGCTGTCTCAAATATGCACTTAGGTTATGTTTGCAACAACTCAGAAAACGAAAATATATACCGGCTTGAAAACCATATCGGATACAACTTTCAGGCATGAAATAGAGGATCAAACGACCTCAGATTGAACTGAAAATTGGTATGAACATAGTAGAAAACTTTAAATTTCAAATAAAAAAGAATCAACGAATTTCGACAGAAAATGAAAGAGATATGCTATCTCAAACATGGACTCAGGCCATACTTGCAATAGCTCAGAAAACGAAAATATGTACAGGCCTGAAAACTATCTCGGGTTCCACTTTCAAGCATGAATCAAAGGACTGAATGAACTGAAAATTGTACGCGCATATTAGAAAACTTTAACTTTCAAATAAAAAAAGTCAAGAATTCCAATAGGAAATGAAAGAGATGTGCTGTCTCAAACATGGACTCAGGCCATGTTTGCAACAGCTCAGAAAACAGAAATGTGTACTGGTAAAAATCTGGGTTCGTATTGATTTTGCAGCAAAGTTTTCTAATAGCAAATGAAAGTCTAATGTTATGAAGTTTAACATGCACATTCAACAGCATCTAGACTATGATCCGAAAAAGATCCGGCAGCAACTCAACATGAAACCAAAGAGATAAAGTCACTCAAAGTAGCAACCAGAAACAGGAAACAACTATAGAATAAGAAATCAAAACTTCATACAGTAAACCCAATTTTTGTACAGTTTTTTGCTTGCTAATCTTGATTTTAGCTAGAATGTGAGATGTAACTCACCTTGGCACCTCATTAAGCGATCTAGAGCTGCAAGATACAACCTTTTTCCTTGAATTAGATTGTAGAAGCATGAAACTTGAAAGCCTATAGAACTGGGTAATCACTTGGCATAAATCCCAAGCCGACGTCGCTCATTCAGTTGCTTCCGAATTCGATTTCCCATTTTGGGCTAGGCAAATTCTACACTGAGCTTCAACTCAGACATCTTGAAAAACACTCAGACGTCTGAGTCTTAGGAAATAAAATTCCAGAACCTACGGTCAGACGTCTGAGTGACATGGAACGAATTTCCAGAGCTTCAGCTCAGACGTCCGGGAAAACCCCTAGATGTCTAACGCTATTAGTCTCTAGGAATCGGCTTACTTTGTGTGGATTTTCAATTTTTATCGATTTATGATTGATGTGATTAGTTATTGTCATTCATTATCGACTTTGATGATTCTTTTCTGATTTTTGGTATTTCCATTTAATGGATTTGATATCGATTTTCGTGGTTTTGATTTACGTTATTGAAATGTGGATTTTTAGTGATTGATTGTTTTTAAAATCATTTCTATGATTTGTCACTTTAAAATACAAAGATTCTTATACTAGTAGTAAATACTAAAACTCTTTCATAGAAATGATTTCAACTTCGGCCCCCACCAAGTCAAGGCTGAGATATACTGACCTCACGCGAATCGCCACCCTGCCTTCCTCCCCTCCTTCCTCTGGCCTTCAGCCGTAAGTCTAAAACCCCTTCGCCTATCCCTCTGCCTCTTCGTGTTTATATATATATGGTACGTTGTTATATTGAGTTATATATATAGGTTTAAAACAATTTTTGCTACTTGCGTAAAGTATGTCGTGTATATTAGTCTATATGCATTTCTGTTTGATTTTGGTTAACTATATATATTTTACAAAGCTTTAGTGTTTACCAAATAGTGGGTTAGTGCATGTTTTCTGTTATTTTATGATTTGTTGGGTAAGTATGTATACTTATATTTTACACCATTATTTGCTAGGTAAGTATTGGTTTCAAACTACAAGGTATAAATATATTTGCTGTATATTAAACTAGCGTGAGTATTATATTACGTTGTTTAAAAGTATATATTTATTTTATGACTCAAAGTACATGAGTCTATATATTGGTGTGTATATAAATTTAGGCTGTGTCTATATGCTAAGGAGTCGCATTGATTTGTCTTCATATATAACATGTCTACATATGGATATACATTGATTTTATGTACGTGTTCAAATTTAGATTTGATTCTTTTTATAAAATAACGTATATTGATTTATAATGAATGCTGAAATATATATATATATATATATATATATATATATATATATGATATTGTAAATAGTACAGTGTTGTATTAAGCATTTATATAAATTGTATGCGTGAGTTATAAATTGTTTATAGCCTAATATGTATATATATAGTGTTTTTGTAGGTGTAAGTTGATTTGCATCACTGACATTTGCTATTGGATATAAAAGTTATAGTACCTGTCTAAATGAATACGTTTTAAAGTTACATTGTTTTCTTGTGTGTGTGTGTGTGTGTATATCTCATTTTTAAATATGTGTTTTGATCTAAACATTCATTTTTGGAAAGAAAGTAATAAAACAATAATATAATCTTCGTTTCAATTATATCAAGCTAATTTGATCCGTTCTCATCCATTTCTACTTATCAGTTTTGTTCGTTGATTCGTGCCAATCTTGCTTCGCTTTGAAATTCGTGCCTGGATTCGTAACTCATTTCATCGTCTATCTCTAGCCTCGAAAGGTGAGCAATCACTCACGATTAACGTTCTTATATTTATTAAATTTGATTTCAGTTGAAACTACAATTGAAATATGCTGCTGTAGTCATTACAATTGTTATATATGCTATTGTCTGTAACTGTTCACCTATAGGATATGACACCATATCCTGTTGTTTATATTATTGTTGTTAATGATATACGCCCGTTATATTATTGTCATATCTGTTATCACTCTACAAGTTCCCTGTTAGGATAGAATTCACTATGGGTTGAAATGATACATACCCGAACGGACTTTAGAATAGGAGAATTTCGTTATGGGTTGAAATGATAAACCCAAGCGATTTTCATTAGAATTGAATTTAGGATGGCGGGTTGAAATGATATATACCCGTATATATTTAAACTACGGATTGAAATGATAAATATCCGTACCACTTGACCATAGGATAGAAAATTATATGCGAACACCGTTGGTTTATATGCATATTTTGAAATAATTTCTATGGTTTGGAAAGAAATATGGTTTTAATAAATGTTGATTCTTAAATTATTATATATAAATGGCAATGATATATATAGATTTAATAATAATATTTAATTTAATTAAGATTGATCTAATACATACAATATGTTTAAGTATTTAAATTTATATTTCAAAGTAGATTTTAATAATAATTGAATAAGTTAAGGTTGGGAAGATAATTTGAATTTAATTGAAATTGTATTGAATAAAGAATTTTATTTAATTAAACTGATTTGAAACTTATTGAAATTGAGATTTAAGATATGATTTATAACTTGGTCTTGATTTAAGTAATTTAATGAATATTTCTCATTTAAATAAATTTAAGGAAATATTTAGTAAAAATGTAATTTAATTCTAGCTAAATGATATTGAATTTATTAAGTGAATATTCCCTGACTAAATAATAATGAAGTTAAATCAAGATCTATATGAAACTATTAAATTTAACTTTGAAAATGTTGAATATTAAAGCTTTGAAATATATTGGAGTTTAAATGGTTTATTTTGTGATTTAGAGCTGTATTTGAAATCAATATAATTTGAATTTGTTATTTAGAAACTGAATTGAATTAAAATGGAAAATTTTAGATTGAATTAAATTGGAATTTGGAACTCGAGTTGATTTGAATCAAAGCTTTTTTTGAAATTGAGGAAATATATATAATTGAAATGGAAATGATACTTTGGGTTTGAAGTATAAAATATTTTGAAAGGGCCACAGTGTTATAATGACGGTTAGTTGTTGATAGCTTATATTTCTATATTGTAGATAGTTCCATGGAGCCTTAGAGAATGGTTATCCCAAACATCCTTTAAGTTACTTGTATTTCAGTTGATATTTCACTTGGATTGGATTTATTAATATAAGAATGTTAATCCTGACTCGAGTGTTTTGTGTTTTGCTTTACACTCGGGTCAGATTGAGAGATACAACATTTGAGACTCACCTTTGGAGTTTGGATCTTCATTTGGAATCCAACTATCGATTCAGCTTTCAACTTTTCCAGTTGATTGGTTCAGAGAAGTCATCTATTTGTACTGGAGAATTTACTGTATTTGAGATATTCTGCTGTATTTTATTTCTAACTCTGATGTTTGTATAGTAGCTTCATGAACTACTATTTATCTATTCCGCTGCGTTATTATTATGTTACTCTGTGTCTACGATTCTATGATTGATTTATTTACTGTATATGTTGAGTTTTGCCAAATTTAAATTAACAATCTGATATTTTGAGCAATTCAAGTCCGGCAATGTGCGGATGCGAATGGTTGAAAATAGCAGGTTATTACAGAACTACTCCGACCAGAGATTTTGACTTTGGATTGACTTGAGTTGACCATGATACTAACCCCATATAACTGAGGATACGAATCTTCTCTTGAATAGTGCTGCACTTCCAATACTTTAACTCGATCCAACTATAGTCACTCGATGGACTCTTTTCTATGGTTTGACTGTAATCAAAGCGGAGCTTTCATATTAAAGATTCATAGTATTCTCAAGTTAAAAGATTCGTGTAAATTATTCACATCGATATTTTCTGTTTGACCTTAGTTACATTAACAAATAGAAAACTATCGAATGAGTCATTCCATAGTTATCCAATAACTATTAGCATGTAACTCTAGGTGCCCCTAACAGTCATCAGTAATACACTGTCCAACATTGGAGAACGTTACATACTCTAGTATCAACGGATACATCGATATCCAGCCTCGATGTATCTTGAGTAGAAACATTTAAAATGGTATATTTATTTTTGTTGTGATAAATTACTCATGGTTATAACACTTTGTAACTACTATCATATAACATACCATTGATGAATTTTCTATTAAATATACCTTTAATTTTGACAAAAATGTGCGATCCTCTACGAGTAGAGGAGAGCACACATGCGAATATATATATATATATATATATATATATATATGTCAGGGAAAAGGAGCTGCCAGCATGCCTGACATGTAACAAAAACAAAAATACAAAAGACCAATCTCGGAACCCCTAAGATGGATTCTAGCAAAGACACCACCCTTCGCACTTCTATATCGAGCGCCGACGAGGACATCTCCTGATATTAAGATGCTAGAAGAGCAAAAAAGACAAAAGGGAAAGAACATAAAACCGAGTTAGGACACAAACTAAAAGGAAAGCCCAAAAGATTGAATCAGCTGAAGCGAAAAAGCATCGGCTCCGAAGAGGATATGCTGACTATAGAGGCCACTCTGAAGGCTCTGGGTGCAGAATCAATGCTCTGCTGGTCTCTCTACAATCTGATATCCAGCAACCTGAAGATAGGAGAAACCTGCAAAGAGAACCTGAAATCCTATCTCCCAAACCTGTATCTGAAACATGGCTAGGGAAAAATTAGAATGATACATATATATGTATATTTAAATAGTAAATATACATATATATAAATATAAAGGAATGAAATGAAATCCAAGTTAGGACTATTAGGGGAGAGCAAAAATTAGGGCCGCTCTGATCTATTCATCTTCAATCAAAAGTAAGCTATGATTAAGAGTGAGATCATCAAATAAACTAGGAAAATTATTAATAATATACTATTATTAGTGCTATAAAACACATTGTTATGTTTAAAAAAGTTAATATTATAACTAATCTTGGTAAGATACCATTTGAAATGAATGTTGTTAGCTAATTTATATTTGGGATTAGAAATCCAGTTGAAACAAAATGTAGAAATGGAGAAAATCAATCTGTTAAAGTGACTGTTGTGATTATTAAAAATTCTTTGATTTCTCTCAAACGAAATAAACCAACTAATAATAATGAATAAAGTGTCTAGTAAAAATCTAATATTCTTGTTGAATCTGAATCTAAAATATATCCAGTAGAATTCACAATCCAAAATTTTAGTTGTAATATTAAAGTTAAAAATTTTAAGAGTGTTAAGTAGGATGTAATTAGAGTCCAAACAATCATAGTATATATGATTAATGTCCTCAAGATGCAGATTACAAAAATAACATTTATTATCATTTTGAATGTTTTTTCTCTTTAAAAATTCTATTGTATTAAGTTTTCCGTGAAGAATTAACCACATGTGAATTTTGGATTTAGGAGGAGCATTAGATTTCCACATATATTTAAAAGAGTTATTTGTAGTACCTGAAAAATTAATAAATCTATAAAAAGAGTTTGAAGTATATTTCTTACTCTTATCCCATTCCCAGCTAATAAAATTATTATCATTATCAATATTATAAAGATTTAATTTGGCATAAAGCAAAGAAAGTTGCCTAAGGGTTGATCCTACTAGTATTCTATTAAAACTGAAATTCCAAGGAGGGTCATTATCCGAAGTGTAAACTTCATTAATTAAAGCATACTTAAAGTTACAGATATCATACAAGTCCTTAAACTCAAACTTGAGAGGCACGATCGAAATCCAACAATCATGCCAAAAAGAAGTACAATTTCCTGAGTGTACAATTGTCTTAGATCCTAAGTTAAAAATTTCATGACATTTTAAATTGTTTTTTAAAAAATTAGAAAGATTATGGGAAAGTGAATAATCCATTTGGTGTAAGTTGATATTAACGTTATAGAAATATTTAGAAATGATCTCTTTTCAAGTAGCGTTATCATTAATATCTTTAAACTTCCAAAGCCATCTACTAAAAGAGATAAATTCATGTTATACCTTTAATTAAGTTGGCTAATTAATATATCACATTATATCAAGTATATAATAGAAAGAAAACATCTTTATTTCGAATAAGATTGGTCAATGAATTAGATATATGTAACAAATTACATAATTACTCTTAGGGCATACCCCTAACTCTATCAAGTACAAGCTACGACACAATGTTCCAATAAATGAGCTACCCATGGCCCCTTTCCACTTTTTACAACCGCAACAACATTATTTTTCATATGATGCAAACAATATGCATGGAAAGCCGTTGGAAAAATTTTAGGAATACATAAAAGCAAACCCCAATGTCTATCCGGAATAAAAAACCAAAGGTCGATCAACTCCAATCGAGCATTTTAAATGATCCTAAAACCAAAACAAATCCTTATTTTCCTTCGTAACAATAGCCATAGCCAATGGAAAAAACCTAAAAATAAAAAATAAAGCTTTGTTTGTAAATAATAAAATATACATATGCGACAAATTAAAATGATAAAGGAATTTTTTTCTATTTATACTAATTATAGCGAACAATATAAAATAATCCATTTATTATCAACTTAAATGTTGAATATAACTAACAAGAATATATATTATTTTAAAACTATAACTTGCATATAACATACACCTAGCCAAAATGAATATAAAATGACAATGTGTGTGTGTGTTATATATATACACGGAATTTAACTATAAGTAAATAGAACTACAAAAGCTAATAAATATAAAATTTATTTGATGCTTAAAGATAAATAATATTATCATTAAAACTATAATGTAACAAACAACACGGTAAAGACAAATAATTCAAGCACTATCACTTTGCAATTGTTAATATTAGAAACTAGCTATGATATTATGTAGTTACCAAATGGATCTTTATGTGAAAAATGGGAAAGAAAGAAAGAAAAGAAATAAAAGTATTAAACAACCTATAATTTAAAACAAGAAATATTATTTTCACTTCAAATGAACTTATAAATATTGAAACAGCAATCATACCTTCATTCCCATTTTTTACAGTAGCAGCCATCATATAACTATTCCTAACTCTAAAAAGGTGACATAAAAAATACCGTAGGTCGACAATGACTGAATCCATAGATACATGCTTCAAAAGATACAAAGATTTTTCAAACTGATTAGTACTTTCATCAACAACCATAACCGAGTGACTATTATGATTACTTTTATCAACTGCTTTCAAGTACCAAACAAAATCATTATAAGATTATCCTTCATTACCGAAAATTTCCTTCAACGCCATTTTCTCATTCATATACGCATAGTAATAACTCAAATTAATATCATAATTTCTTTTAACACTTGCAATAATATCACTTGTCTTTCTTGTCAATTCATTGTGAATTTGATCTAAAATTATGGTCTTTACAAGATTAATCTTAATTAAAGGACTACTAATTGATCGAAAATCACCATAAGTATGATTAGATTCAAACCTTCTAACCAGAAAATGATTGTTTTAATTTGCAAGAAGCGTGAATTTTAAAATTATAACATTCTACACCACACTGAATAGTAATTCGCTCTTTACAATTCTTCAAGAACTTAGGTTTGAATCCATTTTTTTGCACAATATGCATTCACAATTTTATGAAAATTAGATGCAGACTCAAATTCTTGACCAACCATAATAAAAATTCTAAATTAGTATCTTTCTTCATCAACTCGTTAAAATTACGTTCTTTGTCAAAAGAAAATTCTAAACTATTAACCCCATAATATGCGCTCTTCACAGAATTGTCAATACTAAGAGATTTACTATTAGCGCAAGATCTACTATTACCATCAACATTAATCTGAGACAATTCCTTTAATTTAACAAGAAAAACCAAAAATTCCACTTTTCTGAAATATGACAAGCATAAATAGCTTGCAATTCACCATCCATTTCAATGAAAGTAGTATTGGAATCCCTAAAAAATATTAAAGCACAAAGGAGTAAGTTGGTTCCAAACTTCACATATCTTATTTCGAACAGTAGATATAAGAGAACCAAAGGAAGCATAAAACCAAAGTTATTTTTGTTGAAATCAATAACAAGCAGAGCAGTTGCCACATAGTGAGAAAAAACATAAAAAAGATGAACAGATTTATTACTATACGAAAATAGCAGAAAATAATCTAAGTATTCAATAAAATTATTTTATACCTTTAATCATCAGCGCTATCCACCTCGCTACAACTAAACTAACAAACAACCAAGGCAACAGAAAATTTGAAATCAGCAATCAAAAAACTAAAAGCCTTAAAAAATATATATAAACAAATCAGCATACTATGTAATATACAACTTGCATATAAAAGAAGAATTTTTTAATCCGAATCAAATAAAACTTACCCATGATAAGTAGCAGAAGCATTAAATCCAAAATTGAATTTGAAATCAACAAAAAAATTGAACGTAGAAGAGATTAACTTATTAACATTGAGATTTGAGATCGATAATCGAAAAAGAGAATATAACCAACGTAGAAATAAAGATAATTTGACACAAAATAATTTGATTCAAAATAACAAAAACGACGGGTAAAGTTTACCGTAGTAGTATGAACATAACAAACTCAAAGGAGATATGGAATAATATCCAGAAAACCTATTTTTTTTCTGATCGTGTCAAACAAATGCCACACGAAGTTTGGTCACTAATAAATCCTAATTTTCAGATTATTATATATATTTCACTTTGTCGTGATTGAACCATTGCTGTAAAGCTTGCCAATTATTGTGTTCACGTTTTGTATACTTTTTTGGCCGGCAAAATAAAAGTGTTTTTTCATGAACTAATCAAAAAGTCCTGTGTTGGCATTTACGTTGCTTTTTAATTTATGGTAATGGGAACGGTCATCTTCTCCGCTACTTTCTCCTTGATTCCTTTTTCTTTATCATTCGTCCCAATTATTTATTTTATATAATCTTTACAATATAAGTACACATTCCTAATGCTAATTCCATTTGGATCCTATTCTCTCGCCATTGCTCCTCAAATTTCTCTTCTATTTGTTTCTTAATAATACATATTGTCTATTTGATTCCAGTTTTGGTCATTTCACGACAAAAATCATATCTTTGCACTGAAAAAAACCGTGAATTATTTTTTCCTATTTCATCATAAATCGGATAAAAAGACCAAATCTTTACACGGAATCAAATCAAAATGTCATCAAAAATCTAATCTCCAATCAAAATGGCCGATAATAGTAACCTTTCCGATGATCAGATCGCCGAACTACGCGAAATCTTTCGTTCTTTCGATCGGAACAACGATGGCAGCTTAACTCAACTGGAGTTAGGATCTCTTCTAAGATCATTAGGTTTAAAGCCTAGCCCTGATCAGCTAGAAGCCCTAATTCAAAAAGCCGATACAAACAGTAACGGTTTCATCGAGTTTTCAGAATTCGTCGCATTGGTTGCACCCGAAATCGTGAATTCGAAATCCCCTTACAGCGAGGATCAGTTAAAGCAGCTGTTCAACATGTTTGATAGAGATGGAAATGGCTATATCACAGCTGCTGAGCTGGCACATTCTATGGCGAAGTTAGGGCAAGCGTTGACCGCGAAGGAGTTGACTGGGATGATCAAGGAGGCGGATACGGATGGAGATGGAAGAATTAGTTTTCAGGAGTTTGAGAGGGCGATTACTTCTGCGGCATTTGATAATTCTTGGATGTGAGTGGAGGTACTTTTGTTTATTTGTTGTTTTGATGATCGATTACCTTGATTGCATTTAGTGAATGATTTATGTTGGAGTGTTGTTGTGCACGTATAAAGTGTGGTAGATTAGTCTGAAGTTGGAGTTTGATAATATGTTTTGATTGTATGTTGGTGAGAATAAGGTGAAATAAATAAGATGTATGAATCACTGTTGATGGAAAACATGTGTGAGATTGGGTATAAACTCTGAGTTGTTTATATCTTAAAATTCTAAAGATGAAAAACAAATATGCCGTTTGTGTAATAATTGAATTTTCATGTTTGTGCAAGATCGCTCACGTCTCACAAATCGCATTTCCTTCGTTGTGTGATTGATAAGTGGTTCTATGTTAATGTATGTCCCAAATAGGCGGACCATTTGGCAGAAGAACAAAACTTGGGGGTTCATCTTAAGTTCATCATCAATCAGGATACGTTAACATAAGATTCATAAAAAATTGTAGATCATATGTTTTTTCGTTTCTTAAAAATATGAGATAATGTTTGCTATATATACTATTGCTGTCAAAGGCGCTCTGCCTTAGAGCATCTCTGGCGGGGTTGGGTTTTTACAGTGGGGAGCTTCAAAAAAGCTTTGATTCCTTCCGCTCTTTTTTTTAAGGTGAAACGGTTTTCAGAAAACCATTTATAGTGCTAATCGGTTTTCTGAAAACCGCTTATACATTTTCATAATTAATGCTGCAACAAGAATGATTTTAGGCTCTATTTTCAAAAGCCACTTGCTCGAACAAAAAGGGAGAAACTCCCACTTTTTCCATATCCATGTGCCCAAACTCATGCTGCTGGAGCGTGAGGAGAGTAAAATAAGTGAGAATTTCCCCTACTTTTTCATCTCGAGCCACCGCTGGAGATGCTATTAGCTCAAAATTTTACCACTGGGCCCTAGCATCTATTGGTTTTGTGCACTTCGCCTCCTTACATATAATGACATTTATTACTGTGTTGAAGTTTTAGAATCTTCAGTGTTTACCGCTCTACTGTGCTCCTAACAACACAGATCATATATAAACCAATTTTTAGTGTTCTTTTGTCAATGTTGGACTATATATATGCTAAGGGTATATTTTTCAAATGGTACATTATTACAAAAATTCATATTTCTGAAGATGTAATCCTCTATCCTCATCTTTCATGTCCCCATCTATATCTAAATTGTTGATTTCATTATTTTGATCGATAATTATGATCTATACTGTCATAAACAACATTGCTCATGCATAAATTAATAGTATGGATGCAGCAGACACATGGGGACAAATGAAACGAGGATAGATGATTTCATTCCATATTTCCAAGCTAATATAAGTTGAATACTGTTTTACCAGATTGAACGTTTTTACTTAGTAGTCTGAAGTATTTTTCAGTTGTTTATTTTTGATTAGTCAGTCATTGGCTCATTAGCATGGTTCCCATATTAGTGTCTGCTTGGTTTGTAACACTTCTGGTCACTGGTTTTGCACATTTCTGTTCATCGGTTCATCAGCTTGCAATTTGCTTCTGTCATAAGCTTAAAGGACAACAATATGGATCCAACTTTGATAAATCTGTGTCAACCCACTGATAAATATGCTCATTTTTTTTAATACATATTTCTTCGTATAATTTCTATATAATTCAAATTGGTTTACATGTTGACAATTTCGATTTTCTATTTATATTTTGGATAAATGAAATTGCTGGGAAATTGAATGTAACTCTAATATCTTATTAATAAAATTGCTGCACATAATAATAAATCTTTGTCATTGGCATTTAGGTGTTGAGATTACTTTATCAAAGAAGATTTTATTCCCTTTTCTTCTGCTTCAAAGCTACTGCTTTATCTCATGTGCGCTGCAATTATGACAATGAAATAAAGATATCACTTTCGTGTGTGTTCAAATGTAAATCAAACTACTTTGGATTGATGAATTTAAAAATAACTTTATTATTACAACAGCTTTACTTATGCAAAATGTTAAATCCCATCAAAGTTTGAATTGTACAAGTTTTAATATCAATCTGTCTAATCATTCATATGTTAATGTCAAAATCAGTGATTGATGTCAGAATCAACAGTTTACC
Source organism: Allium cepa (assembly GCA_030765085.1). NCBI lineage: Eukaryota > Viridiplantae > Streptophyta > Magnoliopsida > Asparagales > Amaryllidaceae > Allium > Allium cepa. Next base: position 117,645,107 of record CM060932.1, read on the forward strand.
AACATTTCAACTGTTAATGAACTTGTATGGAAAAACAAAGATTAGGTGATAAGATATTCTACTAGGTTTTGCTACCAAGTTTTTCATCAATAAGGTTCGAATAAACAAACTAAAATATTGTTCTAACTTTATTTGCTACAAATTCATATTGCACCCTTTTATTGCCTTGGAATAAAACGTCATACTCCAAAACCATTCACATTTTTTCTAGACAATTAAATAACCATTAAGATGTACCTGATACGCTTATTTAATAACTAAGAAAGAAATTTTATGATGAAATGATTAAAACAATCGTTGCTATAAGTATAGTTGTTGATGAGATTTGTAGTTTTTCCAAAGCATTTAAATGCTAATTCAACAAGATTGTCATGTGGGGTTAAAGCTGGGTAGGTAAGCATAAGTTATGAAGATTACTCAGGGTCAGTCTGATAGCATGGGTTGCTCCAACCACATTTTTTTTTTGATTGCTCATTTTTTCAGATCAAAAAAGAAGTTTATGCTTGTAATTTTTTTTTACAAACTATGACCATGATGCCGTAATTTTATTTAATGCATAAAACATAAATCACATAAGTAGTTCATTTCTTACTCTATCTTTAACAATTGATGGTGAAGAGCAATGTTTATGCATTTTTTATAAAATCATAATTACCAAAAAAGGAAATAGTATACACAACTTCATCATGGTGGTAAGTTTTTTTAATGTTAAAAAAAGATGGGAATGGTCATAATATTTAGGGAAATGTTTATTTATTGCTCAAACATAATGAAGCATTACTGAAAAAAAATATCAACGAGGGTAAAAGCCTTAATCATAGAATGCGTATTGTCATTTAGATTTGATTAAAATAAATATGCTGTAATAAATATAAAAATACTATATTTCTCATTTTAATATTATTTTCTATAAATTGAATTCCAAAAAAAAAAAAAAACGAACGGAAACATAGTGATAATTTATGTTGTTTTTGATAGTAGTTATTAAAAGGACATCAGTGAATGCTAAGAGAGGATAAAAATTTAATTTAATTTAGTTTTTACTAAAAGGGGGCTAACAAAAGAATATGTTCCCTTTGCAAGTATTTTTTTTTATTCCTAAACCTACATGAAATAAAGGATTGTGATTAAAAATATTGAGAGTATAATCAAACCTCTAATCTTTGTGTTGTAGATTTAACAAACCTTAAGTCATATCCTATAATCCCAAATCACCGTAGGGATAGATACAAAATCACAAATCAAGACTAAACCCTAAAATTGTCAAAATCTTAAATATATAATATCGATTTTGAACTTAAATGAAATACACTATAAGTCTTCAAAAGTTAAATAAAAAAATATCATTTCCTCAATAGTTTTCTTGTAGTTTTTGGATCTTGCATTTTGTGCTTGTGTTTTTCATTCTAACCATTTCATGCATGCGCTATTTTTTCATGATTTGCGTTTGTTTTTCTTTCTTGAAATTATGCCTTTTTTTTTCCTTTGCAAATTTTCATTTTGAAAATACACATAGAGAAGAGGAAAATATATAAACATGGAGTTAGAGATGAGATGAAATGGCGTATCAGTACAATTAAAACATAAATTGTTTAATTATGTTGGGTGTCCTTTAACAATTTAATATTCAACTAAGTTGTCTTATAATTTACCCTCCTAGTATTATTTGTTGGTATCCCTTTAATAAAGTCCTATTTTTTTTTTGTAGTTTCTCTTATTAAATATAAGAATTTAAGGCAAACGTGTAACAATCTTTATTTTATGAAATAAAAAAGACAAATTTCAAAATTGTATATATGATACCTTTTTATATATACATTTCTTTTGTTAATTGTTTAAAATGAGAATCAAGACTTGTTATCCTTTTACATTTTATACTTCCTTCAACGACTTTAGAACGAAAAACAAAATATGACGCCTGGGTCTTGAAATGATCGAAATATTTAGGAGAATGAGAAACACCAAAAATGATTATATGGATTGAATTAGTGATTAGAAGGAGGAATATAAAGTTGTAAGAATGTTAAATAAGTGATAATTTATATTTTTTGAAATAATATATCAAACCTTTTGTAAATACAATTTATGTCAATTGGGTAGATACATTTACATTTAACTTTTTTTATGAAAAAATGAAATATTAACTGCGATTAAAAACAAAATGATTGTTAGAAGGATTGAACTCTTACCTTTCCATCGGTGTACTTAATGCATTCCATGCGTTATATTAATAAAATCAAATGGAAGCAAGCTATATTTTTAGGAGAAGAATAATTATAGGTCAGTTATTCTTTTTTTTAATCCAATATTAGAAAAATAATGTGTTGGGATTATAACTTCTTTATATTTTTTCAATATGTGGCAAAATATATTCAACAGGCCCTTGGGATTGAATTTGATTTTTGTGCTTTTGGCTTTAAGTGACGGACAAATTTTCTTCAGCTATAAACAATCAAAAGCTTTATATTTTCAAAGAAGATTTGGCAAAGAGTCTACAAACAAAATTTATAGTATACAGGATGCATTGAAGGACAGCAGAAACGCCGAAGGCAAAGCGGTCCGTGGAGTTCACGTCCGACGTAAAGGGTTTACGTCGGATGTAACTCTTTACGTCAACGGACCACAGAAGAGCGTTTGGACCCTCTTTATACGTGGTGTAATATTTATGGTGGACGTAAACCCGTTATGTCGGATGTATTATTGATTATCAATTATTAATTATCTTAACTGAAAAGTAAACAATTTTTACATTACACAATACTTTCTATCCAACCTCTAATCCAAGTTTTGTCCATGAACTCCACAACATCTAATCCAATTTGTCCGCGAACGCATCCATTGTCTAAGTCAGGATGGACAAGGGGTGTGCACTGTGTTACCCAAAAATAGATTAAACAAGGCTTCCATGGACATATGAAAAAGAAATGACTTACAGGATTGTTGATTCATTCACAAGTATGGTCATAGCAACTGGAGAGTTCTACCAAAACCTGCAGGTATACATTTCTTCAATTTGATAAAGTTTTGTATATTTAAATTTTATTACAGGTCTTCAGATATGAAAGAACTGCTAGTTTAGATGGTCTTGTTAGCTAAGGTCTGAGATTAAGTGGAAAAATTTTACTAAAGAAGAAAGAGATATCATTTCTCAGCTTCAATTGTTGTTTGGAAACAAAGTCACATTTTTGTATCAGTAATGGCATCCTATCTTAGTACATTGTATTATTGGCGCAATGTCTAAATGATCATATATTCCCAAATAACAAAGTAATTGACGATATTTGTTGGTTCATTGGGTAAGCCGAGGAGCAAAAACAGGAAAACTACCTTGCACAAATGTAACGTCTTGTTAATTTTCCTTTGAAGCATTTAAGTCTCCTGTGGACCTTTCACTGGGATTCAAAACCAATTGAGTTTTGAGCATTTATTAGATGTGGGAAGAATTAAGAGAAACGATTTTTTTTTAATCTTAACAGTAAAGCTCTAGGCAAGTAATCCAAGCTAAGCACTAATATTCTGCTGCTACCGTTGATCATAGACCGGTCGACCAAAATGGTTTAGGAGTAAAGACCAACAGTGCCAAACTTGCTGAATCACCTCCAGGTTTCCTCCCAACTTGTAGCATTTGAATCAACTTGCTGGTAACTATTAATGCATCCCCAGATGTTTTGAATGGCATCTTGAAGTGGTTCATTTTTTATGGTTTTGTTGGCTTGCTTCTGACTCAAGTTTTCACTTAATATTTTTTTAATTCTTTTTGAAGATTATTTATTATTGCAACATAAAAATGATACTAAGAAAAAAAATCATAAATAGTTTAGCTGTGTCTGGGTGTGTACTAGTATTTCAAAACCAATTAAACAATATTCAAAAGATGTATGTGCAATTTCAATTTTTCAGTAGAATTTACACATTTTTGTTGAAATTAGCACATCGAAAACTATATGACATTACAAGATGTCCAAATATTTGAAAGAAACTGATCTAAGTTCAACTTATGATGTTTAAGTCGACTTTCAATAGTTTTTTAACAAGTATTAGCAAATGTAAATTACAATGGTCTTCTGCTAGGGTTGTCAATGAATACCCAAAAAGTTCGAAATTCGTCCACATACGAAAAGCGGATAAACATCCGATATCCCAAAAAAATGGATGCGCATACGAATACATCCGCATTCGAAAATTATCCGTCTAGTTTTGTAAAGATTATAGTTCAAATTATGTGTATTTTAGCACAGTGAAAGACATTCGTTTATTTTTTATTAAGTTAGTAGGTTATATTATATGCATTTAATGCTTATTAACCGTTCGAAACTATTTATTATAATCATATTTGTTAATTTTTAACACTTTTATAATCAATGAGATTGAAAAATATTTATGTTAAACTTAAATTTTCTTTTTGTAATTCTTGATTTATCGATCATTAACGGATATGATATTTATCCGATATCCATCCGTATCCGCAGATGTGCATATCCGATATCCGAAAATGATTTCGGTTGCGGATACGGATACGGATACGACACTATCTGAATCTAAAAGCATCCGTTAACAGGCCTAACTTCAGCAATGTCAGAAATTATCAAATAAAGAAAATTCTATGATCTTAAATCGTCTTTTTTAAACCACATTTTGTCATTTGCAGATGAAAAACTAAAATAAACATCAAAATAATTGAAAAACATCCAAAATAAATATTCATTTGTTTTATCTTTGTTAAAATTTTCACTTGTTAGTACACAGAAAAATTCAAGAAGCACCAAGAATAAATATATTTATAATAAAGAGAATTCAATAAATAAAATTTTCACGATTCTTTTTAAAATTTCAATAATTTCTCCATCCATCAAAGAAATCTCATCATCGGTTTGCAAACTTCACCATCATACCCTTTCCGACCATCCATCCATAGAATTTTATTATTCATTTGTTGCCAACGACATCAACAAAGTTGCTTGAAATAAAAGTGTTGTATGCCAAAGTTTTTTACATTTATAGCACACATCCGTTCATTAATTTTTTTATTAAATATAAAAATTAAATATCTTCAAAAATTAAAACCTTTTACTTGTTTATACATTTTCATTTGTATTATCCTAACAAAAATGAAATAAACAGAGAAAATATGCTATTTGCAATATCAATTTTCTATGGGTTATCACCGTCCATAGCACAATTATATGTTCAAGGAGGTTAAACTAGTTTATACAATAAAAATCAGTGCTCAAATTATTTAATCCTCTTTTAAACACAAAATACCGCAATTTCTCCCTTTATACCCCAATCTTTTATCATTCTAGCTCTCTTTCTTTTATTACTAAATTTCCTTGACATGGCTGTCAAACAAAACCAATTATATTTTTTCAGAAACCCTAACCAACTAAAATCCTTCTTTTGGAAATCATTAATCATCATTTGAGCATGAAATTCATTTCTCTAGTTAACTATTCCATTTCTAACTATTCAATTTTCAAACTTTAACCTATATGTGTAACGCCTCGTAAAATAAATAGTACTTGAATAAAAAGAATTTGTAAAGCTCAAAAATGGAATTATGAAATTTGCACCACCATGTTTGTGGCGATTTTTTAAACACTTTCATATAAAAGCTTCACGATCGGAGTTCATATCAAGCTGTGACATCCCACCCTGAGACCCATATTAACAAAGTGTATTATGAGGTTGTACCATCTGCTAATGCGGAGAATAGAGCTGGATAGGAGCGATCATCTATAGCCTTGTCTTAACTATCTACTGAATACGTGGATAAGTGCTATCTATTTTTTTCTTCTTAAGTGGATCGACATATCTAATAAATATTTAATACAAAAGTATAATAGCTAACGGATCTATCAGAACAAAACATAACAACTCAAATGTATATAATATCACAGAACATAAAAAATGCATACATATGCATAAGTACAGATACACTGACTAGTACAATCCAAAATGATACATCAAAGTGGTATGACGACCACAACCCAAAAAGAACTTATCGATGTTTAAAGTTTTCGAATCAGAAATAATTCAAAACCAATTAAGCTAATAAATATTAATAACTTAACGTTTTAGTTAACGGAAAAAGTTAACGTTAATAATATATTAACGTTTAGAAATTAAGGTAATAAAATAAATAAGATACGTTGACATTAATAACCACCATTGGTCGACCGTCTTCTTTGGGCCGGTCGGCCGCCTCTGAAAGACTTGTCGACCGATCTATGTGTAGCGGCTAGGGTTGAATCTTGGCCTGAACGGCTCAGATTTAATATATTTTAATTTGATGAATGAAATAGATTCAAATGTTTATAAATACAGGCTTAGCCTCTTCTTTTTCTTTTCAATATTTTCTGACTTTTCTAAAAATTATAAAAATTCTATACACATACAACTCAAACATACACCGGAGAAGGATGGAAAATAAAAGAAAAGATGAGAGGAGTGAATCAATTATAAAAATAATGTAAATTCTAGAATTTTAAATTTAAACTCTACTTAACTCAAATCTGCTCTCGGATTTGTAATTCTAATGGCGCGCGTGCACACACATTTTTGGTTGAAAAAGAAAAGAAGTTAAGTAAGAATAATGAATTTGGAGATTTGGAAACCACGAGGTGAGTGAAATATTGTATAATACTAAATTTGTTCCGCTGAAGACAAACACCATTGTCCAAGTGGTTAATTGATTCGGCTTGGTGCAGGATGTCACAAGTTCGAAACTTGGTTTCGAACGTTTATTTGACATGGGATATGTTGTCCCATTGATTTGTTGTATATAAAGTACCAGTTCAAAAAAAAAAAAAAATTGTTCCGTTGAAATTCTATTTTTGGTTATTATGCCTATGTAAAAACCATTGAAGTATATGCTTAGATAGATAATTCTAACTTGAAATTTCTGCATACATATTTAGGAATTGTTTAACCTTGATGAAATAGCATGTTTACACCGTATCTGGAAGTTAGGGAGAATAGTCTCTAAAATTTATAAAATATAATATTGATATAATGGCGTAGTTATTTACAGATTTTTATCATTTGAGTTGTAAATTGTCAAAATAATCATCAATTGAAAGTGTTTTAATTTGATTTAGGATTTAAATTCTATGTTTTAATTCATTGAAATTGTAAAATCTCCATGGAAGTTTCCATAAATTGTCCATACTCACCGTTATACATGAAAAACGCGTTGTTTGAAATAATAAGGAATGTGTTTAAATTGAAAGAGATATGCAAAATATGAATTTCTTTCCGTACTTTGCACTGTCTAAATAAAAATAGAAGAAAAAAAAGCAATTCCTTAAAATTTCAAACACAATACAATTTCATTTTTTGGTAATTTATGGAAAATTGCAATGGTGATATTTCCTTTATATAAAACATATAGTTCCAATGCTTTAAAATATAAAAATAAATATTTTTTTGGAATTTGCACATAAGCGTATATCCAAAAATTTAGAAACTAAAAAGTTATAAATAGAAATATAAATAATTCAGTTTACCAATTAAATGTATATATTTAAAGTAAAGTACATGTTTAAGGAATAATTAATCAAACATCGATTACACCATATTAATTTATGAATAAAACGCTCAATACATGAAGAAAAATGAAAGATATTATAGTTAAGTCAAAATGGGTAGTAAACCCTTTAATGAATATAATTAAAAAGACCATTTACAAGGGGCATTTATTAGAGGTAAAAGCAGCTGTAAATGACAATAAATTAGTTAAATAAGAGGTTAAAGATGGCAAGCATATAAAATGTAACGACTTAGATTTTTGGTCCAGTCAAAATTGCCAAAAACTCGTCCGTTCTAAAATTACGAATGAAAACTGCCAACTTAATATACAATATTATTTGATAAATATTCAACCTTACTAAATGCATAAGATAAAATTTCAATTATACAATTAATCAGAGTAATCATTTAATCTACAGGTGTGCTATAATACAAAGAAAACTCAAATATAATAAATCTACCGCTGCACAACTCTGATGAGAGAGAACAATAGCCTTTCCTGCAAACTCAATAAACAAGTCAAATGCGAAATAAAATGATAAGCATGAAAGATATAACACAAGATAAATTGCAAACAATAAACAGAAAAACATCAAAGTATTATATTATTATTAAGACCGCGTCACTACCACTTGTGACTGCATACGTACCCCTATCTAACTGGCTACCTAATTAGATGTAGGATGAAGCCAACGTAGTTCTCCTACCACAAATAGGACTCCATGGAGCCTACGATGCACATACAAATATGCAAATCCCAAACTACATAGCATATATCATGCAATATAGGTTCCAAATCTACCCACTTAGCTTAACCCTCATATTTAGATATCTGAAATTCAATTATCTTTATTATTTTTAAAATATAATCATTTTCAAAAAAAGTTTCTTTGGATCAAACTCCCGATTTTTATTTTAAAACCTTTGAAATGATATTTTAGAAATAGTTTCAATTTTCACAATCTTCTGAATTATTGTGGATTTCATATTAATTTTCTAGTTAAGAAAATGATTTATTAGGTTAAAAATTATTTTCGACAAAATAAATAATTGTTTGGGTCTGAAATTTATATATGTTAGAAAACATATTGAAAAGGATTTTGTAGAATTTTTATAGAATTTTCATAAGTGTTTTGATGAATATATAAAATTATTTAAGATATGAGACTTAAATGTTTTATATATTTAATTAAGGAGAAGAGGTGTTTTGTAAATGATTTAAATGAATTAATTCATGTGTGCTCTCATCTATTGATAGAGGATCACACATTTTTCTCAAAAAAAAGGATTTAAATGAATTAATTTTGAAATTTTGGCAGCATTTTTAGAAAAAGAAAAATTAGCAACCAATAAGTGTTTGAAAAACAATGCAGATTAGTTAAAATGTTTACTTAAAAAGGGTTTAAATAAGAAATTCATGCTAAAAGCATGTTTCGCCTCTTTTGGTTTCACCCAGGTAGCTTTCGACTAAGACCCTCCACCTCCTTCCACAAGCCAATGCACATAGTATCAACATGTTGGTACAAAGTGAATTGGACAAAGGCGGAAGATAAGAGTCGAAATTAAGGGGTCCGAAAGGGTCGAAGCATCTTTTTTGTTTTAAAAATTTAAGTAGCGTCTGCTTTGCTTTTGAAGAGATAGCTTTCGACTCGGTTGGCTTCCGACTAAGTCAGGTGTTTCAAAGAAAAGGTTTTGAATGGGTTGCGCTCTTTTATTTTAAATGATGCTTTAAAAGGGGTCAAAACCCCTAGCTGCCGCCTCTCTACCTTTCGAAGTCAATGGAATCGAAAGGTATACTTTGTTTTTAAATTAACCACTTCTCCGATGCTTTCGAAATGATGGTTTCGACACCATCACTTCTTCACTTAGGAATAGGTTTCAAAAGGAAGGCTTTCGCCTTAGATGTTTTAAATGATCCTTTATGTTCTGATTGAACAATAACCCAAAGGTTTCGAAAGAGTTGGCTTAAATGGTTTCGAAAGGTGTTTTCCACATGTTTTATTTTGAATCCAAGTGTTTTCGAAAGATTTAAGTTTCGAAAGGTTTAATGCTTTCGAAAGGTATTTAAAATGGTTTTGAAGGGATGATTCCCCAAAGGGTTTCGAAGGAGTTGAAAGGTGTTATTTTCTGATTGTTTCGAAAGGATTGAAGTGGAAGGTTTTCCATGGTTTTATGAAGGCAATGTTTAGAAGTGTTTTAAGATATGAGTTTAAGGTTTTAATGCTTCCGAAAGGAAGGTTTTTAAAGGATTCAGATGTGGTTATGTATAGTTTCGAAAAGGAAGGTTTTGGCCTTTCGGCCTAGATAAATGAAGAGTTTTACATGGTTTTGAAAGAGATGCTTTCAGTGATTTTGAAAGTGGGACTTTCAATTGAATCGAAAGGGGTACTTTCAACTGTTTAAATGTTTTCGTTAAATAAGGACCGAGTAAAGTATATATATAACATGACAAGATGATTTTGAGTAAAACATAAAGTAATGTATTTTCCTTATGTTAGAGGTTTTAAATCACTTTGAAAAAAGTTTTCAAGGAAAATTTTGAGAAGATATCTCTAAGTAAAATGACCCAGATATTAGAATACCAGATGGTACTGGTATAGGGTCGCGCCCTATACATTAGCTATTGGCCCTAGCTAATTTAGTCTATAATTGCAGTATGTAGGGCTTTGTCACAGGTAAGACTAAAATTATGATTACACCCAAATGAGAATGTATATTTGTATACAGATAGGTTATTGGTGAACCCGCAAAACCATTAGGATCAGGTGATCCTAGGAGATGTTAAGTTAGGGATAGACCGTCCAAAAGAGAAGTATTTAACAGATAGTTAAGGATAGACCGTCCAGAAGTGGAATGTCTAACAAATGTTCGATAAATTTTGTTAATTTGCATGGTAGGCCCGAGTCAGGCAAAGGTTAATAGTCAGCCAAACAAAACTATAGTGTTCGAACAGATAATTCTTTTATTACCTGATATGTATGTTTACATAATAATGCTTTACAGTATTTAACCAGTTTTGGTTGCAGGAAAAGATTTGCAAAAGATATGTTTTAAAAGAATGTTAGCGATGTGAAATCCGTTCCGCTAAACGGTGTGATCTCACTTAACATTAATAACCAGGATGTGTAGTATTATTCACATCAGGTTTTATGTCTGACTCGAAGTTTATGTTTTCTTTTCTCCTTAAACTTTCGGTGCTCAAAATTGATTTGACTAGGCTGAGGTTGAGATTCTTTCAGGTTTTAGTAGGATGACGAATAAAGCTGCTAGAGGTGAGCAGGAGGCAAGCGGAGAGCTATTTAGGAGTTGCTGTTCTTTATTTTGTGTTTATTTCCGCTGTGTATGTATCAAGTCAATTATGACTATATGACTCTAATAATCCAAGGGCGCATCTTCATATGTCGCTTTTGGCGTATTTTGTAATAAGTATATTTTATCATTGCGTGGGAAACATTATAAGGTTATGCAATCTGAATATGGAACATTAGTTTTAAAATATAATGGAAAATTTTTGTTTTGAAATCTGTTATTTGTTTCATATTCAAGTGTTTGTGATATTATAGATGCCATTAACATAGTCGTATTTAGTCGTCGAAGGTTAATACTATAGACGACTGCAGTATCTCTAGCGCTTAGCTTTGGGCCTCTAGACAGGGGATGTTACATATGATGAAGGTAGAAAATTGTTTATGAAGAAGAAAGAAGCCTATGGAAATAAGGACGAATAGGAACAGTATATTGATGACGCACTACGCAATCAAATTATATGTTCAAAATTAAAGTTGAAGTTTAATAATTGACATTTTAGTCATCTAAGTTTCTAAATTTTTATTTGTATTCTTTTTCAGTAACATATTACGTGTGAACTCGTAGACTTAAACTTCAAGTATCATGGTTGTTGAACTAGTTATTCCATATTATTATTCTGAAATATGACTTTAAGGATATTTATTTTGTTTTGAGAAGCTACACAAGTAAGTTTTATTTTAGTTAAGAATATTTGGTATTGAAAATTTAAAATACACTTAAATAAAATTGAAAATAACCGGCATTGCTAAAAGTACCCCAATTTCTTTCACAAGGAGATGCTGCCCTAGTGAGACCAGACACTCTTCTAGCGAGTCTTTGCAATGTAGGAACTTCACTTCCAAATGTACCACTCGGGTATAATGAAAATATAGATAAGGATTTTATCATTTCTTTGTAGCACAAGCAAAAGAGACATAAGTAAGGAGTAATGGATAATATCATTTTCAAACAAATATTTTTAAATGCTAAAGTATTGAAGTTTGGTAAGTTAAATATACAAACCTAGAGCCACTATTACTATACAACTTTGAGCATTCCTCTTTCCTAATCTTCCACATATTGTGTGATATACAACAAAATCACGTAATATTTGATCTTCATCCTCATGATATGTAGCAAATTTTTCAATGCAATCTAATAAACCTTCTTTCACTACTCTACTGCCTTCCATCTATTCTGAACTTGTATTAGTGGCATAATAATATTATGGATTGAGATAATGAGCCACAAAATGCTATTATCAATAATTTTTTCTGTCTCCTTCCACATCTCTATATCTTCTTCCCTTTTATCTTCTATACTCATTTGAACTTTACACCTACAAAGTTCCATTGGTTTGTATATATAAGGCATAGATGGTTTTTCTTTGGTATCCTCCATTCTTAACACATCCACCAAAGGTGCGATTATCTTTAGACAAGTGTACATATTATTCCAAAATGATCTACTTTTGATCTTCTTCACTACAAATTTTCTAGTGGGGTGTTTTGGCCACTTACTACTATTCCACTTGGTTGTATGAATCATGTTGTTAAGTTGTTATCTTTTTACTACATATTTTTGAAGCATAAATAAGTCATTGCAAATCGTGTAATGAACGACCTAATCAATTCTCTAAGTTTTGTCTTCTCATCAAATGAAGAACATGTTTATGATTATATGCGAAAATAGAGATTACTTGAGCATCCTTGACAACACTCTTCACAATTGGTAATTTACTCACATCTTGTAAAACTAAATTAAGGCAATGTTCAACACATGACATCCAATAAATCTTTGTGTCTTCCATTAGCCAATAACCTGCTAGTTTATAATTTCCTGCATTATCCACATACAGACCTATGGAAGAAACAAAAAGTGTGTACCAATTAAGAAAATAAATGAAATACTGAACACAAAAATATAATACTTACACAACATTTTTTTCTCCCACCTCTTTGATCACCTCTTTCAACATTTCACAAATGAGTTTTGAATCACGAACATATTGGACGCATCAATAGATTTTAAGATAATGGTTTCTTTGGGACAATTTATGAGAAAGTTAATAAGAGTTCTTCCCTACCCATCGTTTCACCATCAGTCATTATAGTAACACTATAAGTTTCCCAATGAACTTTAAACTCTTCAATCCATGCCTTATCTGTTCTTTCTTCCTTTTTAAAATTTTAACACTTAGATCATTATGGGAAGGTGGTTTAAAAGCTACCAATGAAATAAATGTCATTAGTCAGCACAAACGAAATTAGTATTACTAGTTAGCACAAATATAATAATATATTAATGACTAATAAATGGTCTGTTCATTAATATTTTTGAAAGCTATTTTTTCTTAGGTTACTCAGTAGCTTAAAAAATGAATCAAAAGATACCAATCCTGATATATTTTTGTAAGCCTCTCTTATTATTTTGATCTGATATATTTTTGTAAGCCTCTCTTATTATTTTGAAAATTAGTTATAGGAAGATTTACTTTGGATCATTTTACTTCGTTTTCAAAATGAAATAGATATCATTTCTATGTACAAGGCAAATATATAAATATCATGTTAATGAAACCTGATATGTTAAGGAAATAAAACGCATACTGACAAACCTGACATGTTAATGAAACCTGACATGTCACAAAACCTATCTTAACATATTTTTGATTGCTAATTATTGAAGGTCGTTTATTTCTACCAAATAAACCACATACTGACAAACTTTGCAGGCTACTTCGTATATGAAAACAATGTGTAAAATATTATAGTGTTAAGGAATCAGGATAGCTAATTATATAAATACAATGGTGGGAAAACATGAATTTTATTTTGAAAGCATGTCATTTTGTTTTTTAATATTGAATGAATTAAATGAATATAGGAGTAATTGGACCAAGCTTACAAACATATGTCATGTTAAAGAAACTTCATGATGATATCAAAAGCATAAATATGGCAACCATGATTAATAGATTCATGATATGTTAATGTGTTAAACATAACCATTAGTAAATAGTAGTTATACTTAAATCACTACAACAAAACAGCCATATTACAACTTTTACTTTACAACTAGCACAAACCGACAGTTGTTATAGGTTATTTTTAACAACTGTTTATTTCCAGCAGTTGTAATAAATGTACTTTTAATAACTTTATTTGTGCAGCAGTTGCAATATATGTCTACAACAACTATTTTTCTATGTCAGTTGTAAATGTTTAATTATAACAGCTGACTGAGCTAGTTGTCTTTTCAACCGACTCTCCAGCTCAGTAAAATTTTCAATTTCCCTCCTTTATTTTGTTGGCCGCTCAATTTGTTAACTAGGTACACTGTGGCGGTCAAAATTTCATACCCTATAGCACCACTCTTCTTGGTTTGAATCCTCAATTCTCAATTTTTACGAATCCTCTTCCGATTTCTATCTCAATCACAGATGGCTCCAAAATCTGATAAGAAATTCTGCCGCCGCCCAAGCTGAGGAAGAGAAAAGCGAGATGAACACATCCGATAAATCCCCTGCTGGCAAAAAACCTCAGGGTGTGAAACGTCTGCCATCAAAAGAGGCTTCTTCGGCCGTTGATAAGAAGAAAAGGAAGAAGGCGATCAACGAGACCTACAAAATCTACATTTTTGAAGTTTTGAAGCAATTTCACCCTGATATCGGTTTCTCGAGCAAAGCGATGGGAATTATGAACAGCTTTGTCGATGACATATTGGAGAAGCTTGCTCAAGAAGCTTTTAGACTTGGTATTTACAACAAAAAGCCAACCATTACTTTCAGGGAGATTCAGGCCTCCGTCAGGCTTGTTATTCCTAGTGAATTGGATAAGCATGGTGTTTCCGAGGGAACCAAAGCGGTCACCAAATTCACTTTCGCTTAAATGTTTCAATTTTTTTTTGCTTTATCAGGTTTTTTTGATTGGGAATTTTTTATAGGTGTTTTAAAATTTGTGTGACCGATTATCCTTTTGGAATGGAGTTTGCCACACAGTACGGTTCAAAAAAAAATTCATACACCTAAATCCTAACCCAACCAGTTGAGCTAGCCGCCCTTTCTATCCACGAAGCTAAACCCGCTTGCCACCATTGCCATCGACAAAGTTAGACCGCTCCACTTTCCGCCAAACCGCGCTCTGCTCTGCCATCTTGTTTGCTCTGCCATCTTGTTTGCTCGCCGTTGCCGCTGATATAGGTATGATATCTGATTTGCTCGGCCAAACCGCTGATATTAGTATTACAAGAGTTAATTTTTATTCTCCTTAGCATTAAAAGAATGTTAATTTTTATTATTTCAATGTTATGATGAATATACTAATAAAATAAAGCATGGCCTGTAGATGTCCATGCGTGCAACTTTCTTAATGCTTATAGCATATTTAGATATGTGGTTTCTGTATGCTTATTTGTATGGAAATATATTGCTTATTTGAATGGATATAGTTGATACTCATTCATGAGTATAATTATTTTGCTTGTCCATTACAGAATATATTTTGCTGATAGATAAAACCATGTTGGATATACTGGACATCTTTACTATTAATCATTCATAATTTTATAATTTGAGCTTAAAGTTTTTATTAGCCAACAATTTCAGCGGTAACTTTTCAACGGTATTTCAAAACCATCACTGGATTGATTGTTCACATTGAGCTTGAAAAATCTTTCCTCATAGTGGGACATGCTTTATTAAGGGTGGTAGCGGATTATTGACTGAAATTAAAAAAATAGTAGTACTTTCAATTACAAAAGGCAACCTCAGATATGCAAGTAAATGAAATAAACTCAAGTTGCAAGACAATAGAAAAACTATGAACACTATAAAAAATAGCACAAAACATGTCTAGTTCAGAAACCATGTTATCCAACTTAAAGTTAATCCATAGAGAAGAAAAATAATAAAAGTAGCTTGATTTCAACTGTGCAATATAAGAAATGTTTGTAATCAGTAAAACATTTTGAACATGTTTGTAGACTCAACTCTTGTATTGTGTATTGTTAGAGTTCACTCATTTTAAACATGCTAGGCATACAATACTAAAGATTGCACTAGGGCCAGCAAAAAGGTTTGCCTACCTTCATGAAGATTGAAAGCATCAGTTAGTTTTTATATTTATCTATTGTGTTCTATTTTGGGTTGTCTAATCTGTGATTTCTAAATAAAGGCCACCTGTATCTCATACATAGAGAAAAAAATCATCCAACGTTCTTCTTGGTTTCAACTTCGAAGCAGTGGTAATACTGCGGAACATTTGAACAAGAATATGGTGCTTCCTTTACATTGCTAAGCAAATTGTATTGTTTTGTTCTTCTAGGTTGCAGACTTTGGATTAGCCAAATTATCTTTTGACAGTGGCATACAAATCTACTCGTGTAATGGGAACTTCGGGTAAATATTTTTCTCACTTCATTTTCCTTATTGCTTGATATTTATTTACATACACATTCATATAGAACTATAATTATTGTAGGTACCTGGCTCTAGAATATGCATCAAGCGGTAAACTAACTGATAAATCCGATTTACTCTTTTTCATTGTGATGCTTTTAGAGATAATTACTAGAAAAAGGCCCACTAATAGTTCCCATACATTCATGAAAGATAGCCTGGTGTGCTGGGTAAGTTTTTTTCTTATATATTAGGATATATCAAATTTCCATTTCATCCTAGTATTTTTCTTTTAGAAATTGGTATTATAGCTGGTTAGTTAATATAGCTCCAGAATATGCATATAGTAAAGTATTGTAGCTGGCTAATTATTTATATCCTATATACAGTACAACTATGCCAGTTTCTGGAATGGCTCATTATTGAAAACCAGCATTAACCCTTGGAGGAAAAAGAAAAAGAAAATCACATTCATAGCCTTAATCAAATAAACTCATGTTTTGATTCAAGCCGTTTTTTATTCGAATGTGTATGATCACATTTGAAGAAGTCATTCATTGCCTAGTAAAATGAAGGTGGGAAGTTGAAATTTGAAAATAATGAAAGTGAAAGTGGATTAGGACATACAAGATTATACACAGAGAACTTTTTATTTGTTGTTGTGTGTCAATGTACACAGTTCAAGTTATCACTATGTTGTCTCACGAGTGTCATGTCTTGTATACAGTGTATATGAATATCATACATAAGCTTCACAGGCATTGTTGCTTCGAAATTCAGAAAACAGATGTGTTTAAATTAGCTTGATTCATGCTTTAGGCAAATAATATGTCAAACTCATATTCATATCATAAATTTTGAATAACTTGAATAGGTTTCCATACTGTTCATGTATATAGTGTATATGAATCAACTAGAACTTCATCAGGCAGCAGAGCACAATGAATATCATATTGACTCAATAGTGAAAATTCACTGCAGTTATTGTTCTATGAAGATTCATGTTTATAAAGTCGAACATATAGCTAATTTCTCTATTTTTTTTTGTGCCGGGAAGGAGAAGACATGGTTGCCGAATTGACAAAGGCAATAAAAAGGCAGGGTTTCGATATGCATGTTGCAGCACTGGTTTGTGATTTCTTATAGTTATCCTTTCTTTCTTCAGGAACATCAATATACAGCATATAACATTGTATGAATGATGTTTAATTTTAAACTATTTATCTTACTGTAGATCAACGATACATAGGAACATTGGCTGGCGGGAGATATAATGATAATGATGTTGTTGCAGCCGCGATACTAGGCACTGGTACAAATGCAGCATATGTATACAAATGTAGCATATGTAGAACGAGCATAAGCTATTCCAAAATGGCATGGTACAATATCAAAATCAGGCGAAATGGTAATAGATTTTTCATTATTTTTTGCTTTATTACAAGTAAAGCTTCACATGTAATAGATTTTGTCGACTTCCTTTTTTAAAGGCTGAGGGGAAAGCTATAATTACATAGACGGTTTATAGGGAGATCGGTGATTGGTATTTTTGGTGATATATTCAGCTCTGGTCACTTGTACACGCACGTATATACTTGTTTCTGTCTCATGCTCAATGAAAGTTCGAATGATAGTTAGCGTCTCTTCTTTGAAATATTGGCATTTTAAATTGTATTCTTGTCTCAAAATTCTAATGACGTGTGTCAAGCAGAGTTATCATCATCTGTACTATCATCTGTACAGGTTCCTCTCAACAGCTCTCAAGCACAAATTTAGCCTCTACAATAGGTATGAGCAATAAAAAACGTGAACAATTATTTATAGACATTGTTAAATTAAAATATTTTGTATGAAAAGAGTCACTGGAGAGAAAAAATTCAGAACCACGAAAAGAATCTCAGCTGTGAAGATGATATGTTTCTAATGTGAGAAGAAGCAATTGATTACACACAGCCTAGCCTCAATGTTGTGTCTTTTTCTATAACTATAAACAGAGTTAAAGAGGAAATATTGCCTCTTTGTATACTTGAATTATTATTGACTAAGATAAACACAAGTAACAGACACATTCAAAAAAGATGAAGCATAAATGGAAGATATATTACAAATACGTGGAAGGTATAGCCTCTTATTTTTAATTAAACGTTTGAATGAGAGCTCAATACATAGAACAACATAAACAATTTAGAGAATAAGTATTATATGTTTTGTACTGATTTCAGAATGCCACGGTCATCTTAAATATTTTTTAAAGTTGCATTTTCCATGCATGTGAGCTGTGTGCTCATGTATGTACGTTTAAAATTGCTCATATCATGATTGTTTCTTGCAGAGTTTTATATCTTGAAGGAATGTTGTCGCAAAAGCAACAATTGCTTCTACCGATCCTACAATTTTAGTGCACCATGTACCGCTAGGAGCATATTCTTGGAAGGCTTTGGTCGATTTGGTAGTGGATTCTTAAGCTATTCAATATAGGCCTACTTTATACGTCTGTACTATTGGACGAGCGGTTGAGAGAATTGTTGCTTGGCATGGGGAATTTATCTCTTTTGATTAGTATGTATTTGTATTTATAGACGTGTGTTATGGATTTAGTTATGTTTTGTAATAGAATTATGAATACAAACTTGGTGTAAAATTGAATTGTTTTAGCTTTTATTAAATGTGCATGGTTCGTGTCATTTCAAGTAATGTTAACAACTGTAGTTATTATTAGTGAAATATCGTTTTTTTATTGTAATTTTATGAAATTTATGGTTAATGGCAGTTGTCGGAAGATGAATTGCAATTGTTGGTAGCATTTGTAAAAAGATTAACTACAACTATCAATAATAGCTGTAAATGAATCTATTACAACTACCAAAAGCAGTTGCAAAAGGTATTATTGCAACTGCTATTAGCAGTTGAATAGCAGTTGCAAAAGAGAGCTATAACAACTGTCAATGCAACAGTTACGATAGACTTTACCACAACTACCAAAAGCAGTTGTAAAAAGGTTTTTTTACAACTGCTCCTGCAACTGTCGGTGATAGTTGTAAAAATCTTTAACTCTATTACAACTCTGGATATTAAGACTGGCGACTGCCCGTTGTAATAGACCTACTACAACTGTTTTTGGCAGTTGCGAAAAGGTATTTTTGTTGTTGTGAATAAAACTTAGAATAAATGGAATACATGATAATAACAATAACTTACAAGGACGATCATTATATTGGATCATAACTTGCATCATTTTTGTGTAACTATCCGACTTTGCACAATTAAATGAAATAGCATTTTCAGAATGAAATTTGAAGTGTAACCATGAATGTTCTCTAAAGCTTTTTTTTCTTTTGTTGTTGGTACCCTAAAAGAATGAGATGGTCCTTTTTTCTTCTTAGGAATTCTTGAACTATCATCATCATCAACATAAACATTAACACTTTGCACATGTCATCTTGTTTTCTCTTTCTTTCCTTAATAGATTATGTTTTTTCTTCCATAAAATCTCTTATCATATTACAAGCTTCCTCACTAACTTTTAAACAACTTCTCATATCTTTGTACTTCTTATCCATGTAAGATTTATTAACAAGATGTTCTCTAAATCTATTGATACCCCCTTTAGATTTGTGACCACAAAAGTCATAAACTATGATTGAATTATTCTCCGCTAAGGTTGACCATACCTAGGATCATTCGAATTTTTTAGTTTAAATCAATTTTTCAGTTCTAGAACAGCTTGATTTGAAGCATTAATAGTCATTTTTCAACTTTACCTACAAGTATTTAGCAAAATATTATCTTAATATATTAAAATGTACCTTAAGGAAACATATTAACAATTTAGAAATTTGATAATCATTCTTCATGTGTGTTACCATGCCTAGCAGCTCCAATTTGTGCATTGATGTACCTAATGCAAGTGATGAACACTAATATTTGTATTTATTTTGTTCTTTTAATTCTGAAGTATTACTGCTTAACTGTTGTGTTACATGCCTACATCCATTTTTTGAAAAATCTACTCTCCTAAATTCTTCGTTCATTCTCCTAAAAATAATTGATAAAATTAAAATTTTGTGAGCTTGTCAAACATACAATCACAATAAAAGCAAACAATGCTTTTGTATGACTCCCCAATAGAGGGAGAATGTACGATCCTTGATAGCTGCACTTTAGCAGCTTGTTATTTATGAGGGCATGTAATAATACCTTAATTATGAAAATGCTTGGGATCAAAAAGTACCTTTGTGAGAGCCTAAATTAAAAGGGAGTGGGACTGTGGTGGACTAATCTACATCCCCAACCTATAAAAGTAAGTTTAAAGAAAATGCATCTGTGTAATTCTAGAAGTCCAAGACTAAGGCCAAATATATAGCAAGAATACAATGAGGGAAATTCGAACCCTAACAAAAGTTCAAAATTTGGTGTAAAACAACACAACTGGGGAATAAGATTGTGTGTACGAATAAAAATATTTGACAAAAGAACCATAAAAAGAAAACATAAAATGAAAAAACAAAATTTGTACTTGATGATGTATAGATTAGTGATTAAGAGGAGAAGTAAAAAACTGAATGGAAAGAGAACTATGATTATTTTTGAAGTTTAATTAAGAAACAGTATTGTAGCAACCCTGACTCGACCTTCGAAAATCGGCGTCGAATACGACACTCGTATTCAAATACCGTAGATCCAAACGTCGAATCTGGTTCGCTGGAGCTTATAACACATTAAGTACAACACAGCGGAAGAAATGAATAATACATCGATATACAGTATCTGATACAATATGATACAACAGATGATACATTAGATATCAATATACATCAGAGATATGATACAAGACAATAGCAGCGGAAAGAAAAGATAACACCAACAGCGGAACAATATCTCCAATATGGTCTTCAAGAAAGAACTCCAGTATTGGTAATCTCCATCTCCAAGGCACCAATACAGAAATAGCTCGAACTTCCAATGACGAAAGATAAGCAACTCGATCCAAATGCGATTGCCAAATCCTAAGGCTGAAAGCTATCGAATCTACACCTACTATTCGATTATATGAAAAACCCAACTCTAGACTGCCCGTGTGGGAAAATTGTGGGCACCCAGGGTTTAAGAAAGGAACAATAAATTCTAGGTCAGTCGTGGGACTGGTATGAGCAAACAAAAATAGTTTATCTTTTAAAACAAACAACAAAAGAATTTAAAATAAACCCGCAATGCTTTTTAAAAAATGAAGCTACCATAAGGCCTTCCGCCACACACACAATGCAAATGCAGAATTGGAGGAGATTTCTCCTTATGATAGTCAAATATGCTTGATACGAGAAAATTTCTTTGATATTATTACTAGTGCATAGTGTAGAAAAACCATTTCGAAAGTATAATATTAATCCTAGCCAGCATACAACAAGTATTGTATGCCTACTATAGATACCATCTAAACAGCGGGGCGCCACCATAAGTAAATGGCAGGTTGTACAACTAAAACCGTACACGGCGCGTATTGAAGATTGGATTTTCCAACATATGGTCAGGCTAAGGAACTTCCTACTGCCACATGGATATGCCTCTGGCGGGACGTCCCGAGAGCTTAACCAGCTCTCTGCCAACAAAAGGCCGGATTACCTTTGTAACTAGGTAACTACTACACGAGCATGCCATCCCTCGGTCCTTTGGGACCTTTATCCGAGGTACCTCTAATCCAACAACCATAAAGCAATCACAAAGTAATAGATTTGCGGTGACCACATGAGTGAAGTATCTGGGCTCCATACCATGACACTACCCTTTTTCAGAAGGGAATGACACACCCTAAAGTGCGTAACCCTCATAACCTTGCCGCATCTTTCGTGTTTCGACCATTTTCGAAGTGTGAGGTCCTGATGCAGTCTGGTCCAGAAAGCTACGGTTTACACAAAGCCATGCTTTGATCAACAAAGGATACATAGCAGCACTCAGCATGCCACACTACCAAATTTGGGAGTATATCACTGATAACTATCAACTACATAACCTCTGAGCTCGTACGTCTCAGAGAAGGGTGTTAAGCTAAGAGAATAAATTCTCCGCCACCAAACAAAAATGTATTTGATAGAGATCAGTTTACTATCTCAAAGTGTAGTGTCAGACATACAACCATACAAGTCTGTCCCGGGTTCGAACTGAACCGAAGGCACTTCCGAAGAAGCCCTTGCAAATCCAAGTATTCACAATTCCGATCGGACTTCCCATCACTTAGGGAATCTCTATACCAGCGCGACTCAGTGCAGAGACAATCGACGGGTTATTTTTCGTTCTCGAAAATACCCGGTCTTCACTACCGGTCTTCAAATGCTATCCATATCGACGTGTCATTATTCGAAATGGGTTATATGACACAAGGTCCTCTTCCGGCTAAACCGAATAATGAGTGCAATATTTAAAACATATGGATATTGGGATTTCAGTTAAGTCACAACTTTAAAAGAAAAACCCAAAAATTTCTTTTCAAATGGTTTAAACAAATTACCATTTTAAATCTTTTAAATAAAAAGGTTCATTTCATAAAGTTTACCAACCTTTCACAAAGGTTCATTCACGGCTTTTCAAAACAATTTCATATCAAATTGGATTAACTTATCCAATCTTTAAATTAAAGATTTAATTCATAACTTTCAAACCATTTCCAATTCAAATCTTTTATATGAAAGATATGCCATTTAAAACTCTCTTAGATTTCAAAACAAGGTTTAATAATCCTTCACAAAGGTTAATTCATAGTTTTTCCAGACTATTTACA
The DNA here is from genome assembly GCA_030765085.1 of Allium cepa. Taxonomy (NCBI): domain Eukaryota; kingdom Viridiplantae; phylum Streptophyta; class Magnoliopsida; order Asparagales; family Amaryllidaceae; genus Allium; species Allium cepa. Next base: position 117,668,092 of record CM060932.1, read on the forward strand.
ATTTCATTTCAAACTTGAAATCTTGTGATACACATTGAAAATCCTTTCTTTTTATGAAAGCTATTATTATTTGAAACAAATAGTTTTCTTTTCGGGAAAAACTGATTACATTTACATAAGTTAAAGCCATTCAAGTATAAAACTTGAATTTAAACTTAAATTCCCAAAACTACACTTTTTTGAATGGTTAAAACCCATATAAATACCTTTATAACTTGTATGATCCTTTTAAACCATAATTTCCAAATTATTGGATTCAATTTCAAATATTGAATTCAAATCCAAATCGAATTATTTAAACTTCAAAACTCAACCAAGTTATTCAAAATTACTTTTATTTTTGAAATCTCTTTTCAAAAGCTTTCAATTCCAATTTCAAAACTATTTTGGATTCAAAAATTAAATCTTTAAAATCATTAAAAAAAAATCTGTGACTTAACCGATTTCCTTTTGCAATCCATATTTGTGTGTGTATAGTGTGGTCCAGGGGTTTTACACAATAGTGCAACATCATCAGACATCACAGATTCAATCATTACGATTCGATGTGGGTTTCGGATAACCAACTGGAATCCGACTCCCTGTTGCATCGAAATTCAAATGCCGTTTTACGGGCAAAAGGGGTTTTTACATACATATAGGAACAAATCACAAATCACGATTCTTCACAAAGCAATCACGGTATCACAACAGAAATACCAATCCAGTACAGAATATTTGATGATAGTCAATCATCTTCGATTAAGGTGATTGTGATTTAAGTGAATTAACCATATAATTATCTTATTAATTATTTTAAATCAATTATTACTTTTACTTAACTATGAATTAATTAAATCTTAATCAATTTAATTAATTAATTATTCCTTTATTAATTATCTTAATTTATCAGTTCTTAATTGTTAATTAATTAAACCTTAATTTAATTTCTCCTTAGTTAATTAATAATTAATTACAAATTAATTGACCGTAATTATTTATTAAATCAATTTTTTTAATATCAAATAATTAATTAAGTGATTACCCTTTTTAAAATAATTAAATCATTAATTATTAAAAGATAAATTAATTACTTTGATTATTCCTTTAAACCTTGTTTAATAAATTACATTTTTATCATTAGTTATTTTTTAAAAATAGGTTAAGATTTGGTTTAAACAACATTTTACCGTAATTACATTATTTACTAAATATAAGTAACTTTATACAAATATGGTATCAAAACTAAATAAACTCATATTTAATTTCTTTAAAACATCTTACTTAAGTCCTAAATTTATTTAAAACTTTAATCAAAACATTGTTTGAAAACATAGTTTTAAAAAGTGTTAAGGGTTTGATTTTTTTTTAAGTAAACTGTTTCATGTTGTCAGGCACGAGAACTGCTTCGGGTCAACCCCGAGAAAATACACCCCTTGCTTCGAGTTTTTACCCAATTTCACCCGTATGCTTAAAAAAAATTTCCCCCTTGAAATTTTCCTAAGTAATATTTTCTTTACACAGCGCACCCATATTCCACCCAAGTTAAAACTCGAGTTACCCCATGTTTTTCCCGATGCTCGCTTCGAGTTGCCTCCTTTCTTCCCCAACCCATCACAACTGACACCACAACCACCACGTGCACGTGCATGGCCAAAATCATCGCCGTTGGTCGAAGCTCTACCATCGAGTTGACGTCCATCCCCCAAAACTCCACAAACACCCGGAACTCGAATAAATTTTAAGAACGAGAATTGAGTCATCTCGACCCAAACGACCCATCAGAACATCATCAGAAAAATGGCTCGCCCCTCCTCCTCTGACCGTCAGCGGTCACCAAATTTTGACCCAAGCTTCATCAGCGTGCGACGCCGCGATTTGCACCGGAGGCACGAAGTCCGATCACCCATTGAAGGTGCAGCACCATCATTTCGAACATGAACATAAATGGGTTCTTAAACCCTAATTTGATCTCGAATTCAAAATTTAAGGTTTTATAGATCACACTTGTATTTTTCTAGTGATGTCGAACATTCAAACAATCTGTGACGACGAACTCGAGGCCTACAATCACTTAGATCATCGGGATTTGGCATAAGTTCAACTTTCTGATCAACCCGAAAATCTCGAGGAAAACTTAATAAAAATTTTGCATTTTGCTTTCTAAAATCATTATTTTTATGAGGGATTCACATAGTATTACTGAAATTAAAATTTATGAAGTTTGAAATTCTGCAAAATTTGAATTGTGACTATGTTTCATAATTTCCAGGAAAAAGAACTATCTATGACTTGCTTTAATTCATTACCGACATGCAGTGCATGGTTAAACAATATTTTTAACTTGTTTACAAGCACTTTCAGAAGCAAAGAGGGAGAGAGAGGTTTGGACTTTGGTATGGTTTACTCTGTAAACCAGAATTCAGATATGACTGTGTTTTACAGTTTCAAAAAAAAAGAAAACATACTGCCTTGCTTTGATTAGTTACTAAATTAATGCATGTCCAAACCATACTTCAATTTGCTTATTTTTCAGATCCAACAGAAAATAGAGAGGGGGTTTGAGTTTGGTATATTAACACTGTAAACCGAACTCAGAGAAACAGGGAAGGAAATACATTCCCAGGCAAAAGAAAACACAAGCACAACCATTTATTCACATGCAAGTGTCTTTCAAACATTCATTCAGGCATTTCAAACAACAGAAAATGATTGAATAAACAGGGGTTTACTCACATTTTTTCAAAGAGTTCCTGAAGACAGAAAGGCTCTTGACGGTTTCAAAAGAAAAGATGAAGCCTGGCAATTTTCTTCTTTTCCTACTTTAAATTTTGAAGTTAAATCAGTAAGTTATAAATAAAGATTCTTGCTTACTCATTGTTGTATTTAGTTACTTAATCATTAATAATAACAAATTTTAAATTTACTTACTGTTTGTATTTCCTTTTATACTAAGAAAGAACATTTCTGCAGTTGAAACCAGAAACCTAATTTAGCCTTGAACTTGATTTCCTTCCTGCAACCGATTAATTTAATTGATTAATTCTTGCTTTAATATTGTTTAGCAACTTCAAATTCAAATTTTTTAAAAAATCACTTGCCTTAACTTATTTTAGAAAACCTTGCACTGCTCTGGCCCAAGAAAGAAACTGAAGCACTTATTTTTACAAATCTACTGATTTTTTTGAATTTGTTATTAAAACTTGATTTCAAAATCATAATTTCATTAAACTATAAAGTTCAAAAATCTTCCTGAGAGATGGAATCATAAACTATAGCTTGAAGCTTTAAGATGATTCTCAGATTTTTACTTTTGAACTGAAGAAGGTAGGCAGTTTTATTTTTTTTCTGATTTTTTTTCTTGAATGTTGGAGTTTGGAATGCTAAATCTTAGTTACTGTACTTTTCAAAGTTTTGGAGCTAAATAAATTTGAAAATGGAAGCTGAAAAGTTTCCTATAATTTTTAATTTTCTTATTTTATTCAAGTAATGATGTTGAATGCCATTTGTAGACAATAATCATGAAATCTAAATTTTGTTAATCTCTTTACTCTATCTCCCATGTGAATGTATATTTAGAATTTGTGATTTTTACAAGACAAAAGAATTTCCTTATAAATTTTTACATCATATTCATTTTATAAATGAATACACCCCCTTATTCATTTGTATGTATATATACAATGTTAAAAGAAAAGTTGTTTTAACTAATATTTATATCATATATATTACATCTTAATGATTTTGAATGCCACTTACTTTTAAATTTAAATTTAAATCTCAATTCACTTTATTTATAAAAATCCATTTATGTCTATTCATATATTCATATCCATCCCTATACAATTTAAATTCAAATTCAATGTTTGCATTCAAAACTACTCATATATGCAATATACATATATGTATATAAATTTAAATTCAAATGACTTTTTAAAGCATTCATTATTTCAAAATTTTAAAATCAAAAGAAATTGAAATTTATTTATATATTATTATCACTTATTTTATTTGTTTGAGATTTTTTTTCAATTTATTTTCAAATTAAATTCTAAAAGTTAAAATATATTCTTAATTTTAATTGATAAACTTTTTTTGGGATGTTACAGATATTCCCTCCTTAAGAAAAATTCATCCCCGAAATTTGCCAGGGAGACAACAAAGACTGGATAGAGACACAAAGATAGAGAATCAACTCACAAATCAAGCCGATTATCTATTCTGTATTGGCTTACCGAATCAGAATATCAATAATGGATATAAGAACGAATCTATTTAACTCTTTACAAGATACTCGGGGTCATCCAGATCTAGAAATATACATGGGCATTGGTTAGTTTGAAGGGATAACTAACCGTTCGTAGACTATATCTAGATCCAACAGAACAAACAATAGATACTCATAGGTTAGAATATCTCAAAGTATACACCAACTGTCCCTCTTCGGGCTTTTATACTCACAAGCAATTACAATAAAATTTCAAATTTGGTTTTAATCGAAATCGTTTTATCGATACAAATTATTTAACTTTATATATTAGTTAAACAATTTATTTCAAATCAAATTTCAATTTCGCTAAAGTTAAGAATGAAAAGCTGATAGAAATTTGACCAAGAGAATACGAAATAGAGACTTATCTACACGATTTGTAGGGCCACCATCACACCGAAGCTTCTTCCTCGAGCTGCTATGAAGCAATCAAAGAAATTGGAAAGACGAATGAAAAGAGATTGATAAAGAAAGTTATTTCCACTGTTGTTACAGGGCATTGACCATTTGTAGTGGTATTTCCCTGTCCCATATCTCGTCCTCTTCTTGCACTCATACTTACTATCAGTGAATACTAAGAGAATTTACTGAGGCAATCGAATGGATATCTTAGGGATTACTCATTCTAGGGTATACTTCACCTTATCTCTAATGAGTCACTTAATGTGTTATACTCCTGAGCTAAATTTTTAACCTTCAGTTATGATACCAAATGTAGCGACCCTAACTCGACCTTTGAAAATCGACGTCAAATACGACACTCGTATTCAAATGCCGCAGATCCAAACGTCAAACTGGTTCATCGGAGCTTATAACATATTAAGTACAACACAACGGAAGAAATGAATAATACATCGATATACAGTATCTGATACAATATGATACAACAGATGATACATTAGATATCAATATACATCAAAGATATGATACAAGACAATAGCAGCGGAAAGAAATGATAACACCAGCAACGGAATAATATCTTCAATATGGTCTTCAAGAAAGAACTCCAGTATCGGTAATCTCCATCTCCAAGGCACCAATCCAGAAAAAGCTCGAACTTTCAATGACGATGCACAAAGATAAGCAACTCGATCCAAATGCGATTACCAAATCCTAAGGCTGAAAGCTATCGAATCTATACCTACTATTCGATTGTCTGAAAAACCTAACTCTAGACTGCCCATGTAGGAAAATTGTGGACACCCAGAGTTTAGAAAATGAACAATAAACTCCAAGTCAGTCGCGAGACTGGTATGATTAAAAAAACAGTTTATCTTTTAAAACAAACAACAAAAGAATTTAAAATAAACCCGCAATGCTTTTTGGAAAATGAAACTACCATAAGGCCTCCCGCCACGCACACAATGCAAACGCAGAATTGGAGGAGATTTCTCCTTATGATAGTCAAATATGCTTGATACGAGAAAATTTCTTTGATATTATTACTAGTGCATAGTGTAGAAAAACCATTTGGAAAGTATAATATTAATCCTAGCCAGCATATAACCAGTATTGTATGTCTACTATAGCTACCATCTAAACAGTGGGGCGCTACAAGTAAATGGCAGGTTATACAACTAAAACCGTACAAGGCGCGTATTGAAGATTGGATTTTTCAACAAATGGTCAGGCTAAGGAACTTCCTACTGCCACATGGGTACGCCTCTGGCGGGACGTCTCGAGAGCTTAACCAGCTCTCTGCCAACACAAGGCCGGGTTACCTCTGTAACTAGGTAACTACTACACGAGCGCGCCATCCCCCAGTCCTTTGGGACCTTTATCCGAAGTACCTCTAATCCAACAACCACAAAGCAATCACAAAGTAATAGATTTCCAGTGACCACATGAGCAATGTATCTGGGCTCCATACCATGACACCATCCTTTTCCAGAAGGGAATGACACATCCTAAAAGGTGCGACGCTCATAACCTTGTCGCATCTTTCCTGTTTCGACCATTTCCGAGGTGTAAGGTCCTGATGTAGTCTCGTCCATAAAGCTGTGCTTTACACAAAAGCCATGCTTTGATCAACAAATGATACACAGCAACACTCAACATGCCACACTACCAAATTTGGGAGTATATCACTGATAACTATCAACTACATAACCTCTGAGCTCGTACGTCTCAGAGAAGGGTGTTAAGCTAAGAGAATAAATTCTCCGCCACCAAATAGAAATGTATTTGATAGAGATCAGTTTACTATCTTAAAGTGTAGTGTCAGACATACAACCATACAAGTCTGTCCCAGGTTCGAACAGAACCGAAGGTGTTGATACACTATATTTTGATCAATGACAATGTGCTTCAACAAATAGGAAGAGATATGTGCAAAACTAAAGGAAGGACTATGAAGACCAAGGATATCATAAGTATTTTTTATATATACATCTCGTAGTCTTAGTTTTATTATTAAAATCTATCCTCAAGAAGCTTGCACAGACACAAGAACACATTTCATAACTTAATATTTTGGTTAAATATTCACTGTGCATAAAATACCAGTTCAGTTGACTGAACAGAAAATTTCAGTCGATTGAACCTGTTACCACTACAAGAAAAGTTTATTTTCTTAGCATTATAGTATAGCGTTTTTGAGTGCCTTGCCGTAAGATACGATAATTTGTCGGTATATTACTTTAACACAGAGGTTGTGCACGCTATCAGAAGTCAAAGGCGCTAAAATTATTTCCTTTCCCTCCATTTCAACGAATTACCATTAAGCTAAAACTTTCCCCAAATTTCAATTCCCCAATCCAAATTTAATACCAAATATTCCTCCTCCAAAGGAAAATTTCGTTAGTCGATCGGCGTTGTTGCATCCTGTTGCAGGCTCTTTCGCCTTTACAGTCGTCCCCATCTTCGTTGTAGTCATCCTCATTGTAGGCTCATCTCCATTTGTCCTCGTCTCTGTCCCTATTACAAACTCGTCAGCGACCGTTAGCTCTAGTTTCGGCTACACAGCTCTAAGAGGTGATTATTTTTTCCTAATTACCTTTTGTAAATGATAATGGTCAAGGGTATTTCCGATTGATTTCCTATAACATTGTTATAATAACCATTGGTGCCTCTATCCTCTTCAGGCTCATCTGCTGTAATCAAACTAGGCTTTAAAACCCTAACTTCGATTTGTTTACCTTGGTAATTTCTTTTCAACAGTATTCTGTTCTTGCCTACCTTGTCCTGGATTTCAAATGGAAATCCTTCGGGTATTTCTTCAGCATGCCCAATTTAAGTAATAACTAGGTCAAAACCCATGCGCAAGCATGCGCTAATGATGGGTTTATAGTTTTGACGGTTGTATGATACTGGTTCTGCATTTAGAATAGATTATTTTTACATATATAGTTGTAAAATAGACATTAGGCATGGTTTTCACAGATTTTTTATGAACATTTTCATACGCAAGCTAGAAGTAGTTACTTTGTTGTGGGGATAAATTGCTGAAAATAATAATAGAATGACGTATTTTCATACACAGATTTAAGTAAAGCTTGGGTACGAACATAAAAAACACATACACGGTTCAAGCTCAAACTACTAAAATATGATAGACTAGAAATTATACAGTTTTACTATATAGTACAAACTCTAGAAAGTCCATAAAAGTGTATAATATAATCTAAGGCATGTAGGTGGGGTAGATTTTCAATTTTGAACTTTGAAAATTTCAAGTTGCTCCTTGCACCATTCGTCCTGATCAGGGCATTGGTATAGGTATGGATGTTTTCAACTTCTCAAACATCATGTGAAGATATATTTCAGATGCTAGTCAGAGCTATGTATAGTTAAAAATTCATTACGTTCTCTTTTGAGTTAGTAATTTCATTACCAACTAAATAATCAAATGTCATGTTTGGAGTGAAGATTAGCTACATCATAGACTATAGTTTGTATTGAAAAATGGATAAGAGAAATAATATTCTTAAATTCATCAATCTTCAAAATATGAATTAGAACATAATAACCTTGCGCATGTTAAAAAAGATTAAAATGTAGAAATGGATGCCCAAAATTGTATAACCATGCCATAAAACATGGAGTAGACAATCAATTTCAACATTACACATGCTTACTATTCCAACATTGAGAGAATTGAATATTTGACCAGCTGGTTAGGAATTTAAAGTTATACTATTTACACAACTTTGTAAAGCCAAAAACTATTCATGAATAAATATAATAATTTCACATGATATATACATGATAATTATTCGACTGCATATGTGATTTTCTATACAGATTTGACTTGTTAGTTTTTGATAACACGTATGCTTTTCTATGCAGAATCTGCAGACTCATTTTATAACACATGTATATAAATGTATCCATATCTCATATGGTTTCCTACCCAGTTGCAAAAAAAGCTCAAAGTTTTGCCAATGTTCACTAAGCTATGCTAGCGGAAAGGAAATGTTAGTGAATATAATGAAATTCTGTGCATTGATATCCCATTAACTAATTTACTGTTTTTTCATTGTGTGGACTGAGTGGACAGAGCAAATGGGTTATTGATGATCTAAAGGTTGACACAGCAGTCCAGCCCTTGTTTTTCTTTCAAATTTCCGTAAATTTTAGCTCGATCGTTTCTTTTTTGCTGTTGGTTGCATCATTTCTCTGTACTCAGTTTTTTTACATGCATGCCTTAGTATGTGACTTATTTCAAACCAGTTCATGTTTTTTAATTGTTGTGCATGCAATTTATGCTTTCTGTTCACGTTTGTAATGCATGTGTACTTGTTACTTTACATATAATGTTGAGCAGTCGTGGAAAGGAGATGTAGAAAAACAGATGCTACCAATAAACATTAATCGAGTATTACCATTAATTTACCCTTCGTAAAGAATATTGAAAGGGTAATATGAATATGAATAAGGCTAAAAGGGAATTTATGCATAACGATTTAATCACAGCTATATTTAATTAGTTGGTATTTCATCAAAATTATTGAAAAAATGGTTTTTAGATAGAAGTAAGTAAAGTAGAATCCATTCTTGTAAAGATTTCTTTTCTTGCCATAATTACAAGCATGGCTAAATTTACTTGTATATAGCACTCATCTTCATTAACAGTCGATCCCCTCCGAAACCTTAATTTAAATTTGAGAAATATTTTTGTGTACTCATGACCATTATGTCATTTTGAAGTATATGTCAATACTTACCTTAGATTTGCCATTAGTGTTTTAGCTGTACTTATTTCAATACTCACCTTAGGTTTGCCTATCAACATCTTACAATCTCGCTTAATCAATTATGATCTCATCTCATGCACTTGCTATCAAAAGTACTATTATTTCTCTCATTCCACATTTACCACTATAGCAGAGAGAGAGAGAGTTGTATCAATTGATTCTATATGAAATTTGCTTGCATTTTGTCCACTTGAGATTAATTCAATTATTTCTATAATCTTGTTTATTTGTCTCAACGGCCCATAGAATTAGATCTTTTTTAATCGAGCACCGATAGATTGTTTGATTACATATACACATTAAAAAAAACTAGCCATCTCTGGATTCATCCATCAAATTACACAGTTTGCATCTGGTTGACTATAAATTATTCCACCTACGTATTATGTCCAGTTTATTCCTATTGTTTGTTGCAAAATGCATGTGTGTGGATATTTTTGTGTGCATTAACCCCATTCCATGTGAAATTAAAATAAAGTGTGAAATTTAAATATGTTCGTCTCAAAGTTTGTATACATCTGTCAACATCCCCTTTGCTTTTTTCAAACTAATGCACGCACGCGAGCACCTTGGAGACGACGCACGTGTGTCATCTCCAAGGTGCTCGCGTGCGTGCATTAGGTTGAAAAAAGCAAAGGGGATGTTGAAACATGGATTCTAGGTGAGCAAATTTTGCTCGCATATCTGTGCTAATTCCTTTAACCTTTTATGTAATTCGGTATATACATTTGGGTAATGCGATTCAACTTTTTTTGTGGTTTTGTACATGCTTTTGGTGCACATATGACCGCATTTTCATGACTGCCTGGTATGTTTGTGCTTTCTGAGCGCGTTTGTTACTTCAGGGTGAAAGAAAATAGTGCATAGGTGCAGATATTAGTATGTGTATTAATATGTATGGGTGTCTACATTTAGGTATATAAACATATATACATATAAGAGCTGTTATTTATTAACAGTGTGAGCGCATGTGTGTGTTCATGCATTTATCTGGGTGTATGTGTTCTTGAGTATGTGTCTGCATGAGAAAGAATAGGGTCTGTTAGTGTATCTTCTTACGTGAGTGTGCTAGGTGGGTGAGTACATATTATTTATAAGTGTGCATGTATATATGGGCATTATGTGTGGGCAGATTGCAGCGTGCATGTGTTACATGGGTAGTACTGCATTTGTGAGTGTATTTTTGGTGTTAGTTCAGCTGGTTATAACAGTGTTATGTGGGTGTACTTTTGTTTCAAACTAGATAATGTTGGAAATGCGGATAAGTAATCTCAAAGCATTTAAAAAAGAAGAAGTAAAATGACTGATTTTTACATTGCTGAAATCTATTATTTAAGCTATTAATTTCGCATCTTCCTATTTTTTTTATGTTATATTTGTTTTTGTGCATAATTGTTGACTCATTTGTTGCTTAATTCAGAAGTGTTGTTACATCATTAGTTATAGCGCAATTACAAAAAAATTATACACTTAAAACCCCTCTTGTTTTCAAGTGTAAAGGACATATGTTGGTCAGATTTATTAATTATATTAACAGACCAATTTAAGCTGTTCCACAACATCGTTATACAACCTCTAGCATCCTCCTCATCTTTATGTATTACTCTCCAACTAAAACTAATTGTGTTGTAGAAATTAGTAATGTTGACTTCGTTTAATTTATGCTCCAAGATACCCATGATATCAATATTGTGCATGTTAACATGTAGTTCCACATCTTGTTTTTTATGGGGGATTTTAATCCCCCACATTCCAGACAATAAGAGACATCTAATTACCTGATTTACTCTTGTCGTTAGAGGTGCCTAGAGTGGTGGAGCTCGTCTTAAGCTTTTTTGCTTTCGCTTTTAAATGTGAAGTGTAATTTTTCCACAGAGGATTGTCAAGCACCACCTTGCCAGCAGTTGAAGTAGAACCTGAGTTGAATTCTTTGGTTTTACTCTTCCTTGTTAGTCTTATTTTAATGCGATTAACCTCTGTTGAATTTCGAGCACTTTCAGTTTGACTATGTATTTCTGTCGTTTAGTGTGTGCTAACATGTGGATTTGTTTCCGAGGGAGAGAGGCCTAGACTTGCCTTTGAGATGTCACGGTCATCAACAACTATCTCCATATTGGATTCTTCAGCTGGTACAAACTTCTCATCTTGTGTAGCTTTCCTTTTGAATTAATCACAGTTTTTTCTATGGTTGTATAGAGTGTGGTCATGGGGATTCGGGGTTCAAGTAGTGTAAGGTGGCTTCTGGCTGTGCTTTTGAACTATTTTGGTTTGTGTAATCCGAAGTAGGACATTTCTGTGTCTGATTGTTAGATGATTTTCTCATTTTATCATCCATGCCATTACATCATGTTTATGCCTATGCTATGATAGGGTTTTATTTTATAACAATAGAGTTATATTATAATGGTAAATTTTTTCAACAAAGCTATCTGGAATATCAAGTTCATACAGTAATGAATCCTTGCGAGTTTTAAATATGTTTTTGCTCAATCTAAATATCACAGGGAATTCTTCAACACGACATGTGGAATGTGACTCCGTCCAATAGATGGGGCTAGCCTAAACTTTAACAATGATATCTCAACATGGAGTTAGAAAATCTCTTCTTGTTGCACCAATGC